>OY756944.1:10502500-13370311 GCA_963580275.1 Crataegus laevigata | reverse complement strand
TAAAGGAAAAATCAGTTTTTGTAACATGCTTGAAGGAAGGAACTCAAATTAACGCTACAACCTTGTGAGACTTGAGCCTAAACGTTTATTTGGAGAGTTAAAATCTGTGCATCTTTGTTTTCTAAAGTTGTTGCATGATCTCATTATTCTTTGCTTGGTTACTACTTAGAAGGCGTTTCATCATTTAGTTCCAAATGCTAGAACTCATGCCCATGTCATTCAAAACATGTTATTGATTTGCATAACACATATTCAAGATGAAGTCGTGTAGTGACCATCACCTAAGCCAAACAGCCATGTATCCTATTTCATTATGTCTTTAAGTTAACCTCGTTGAGCCTTGTTAGCCTATGTTCTTTGTTAACCTACACTATCCTCACCTAGCCTAGATTAGGACCATCCATACTCTTGTTTTTAAAGCATAGTAAGCATGACTACAATTGAATTCCTTTTGATTAATGAATGGCAGAAAACAAGTGTGGGGGAATTATTTTTTTCATGTGAGTTTTTGTGCAAAGGCACGGGTAGAAAAGAAAAAGAAAAGTTGTGAACAAAGTGCAAAAGAGTTGAAAAATGTTGAAAAAGAGTTCTAAAGTGTAGTTTGTTGAAGAAAGGGTCCAAAACAATTCATTCGGCCCTAAGAGTTGTTTGAATCTTCCTTTTGTGTTTTAAAGTTGATTTTTGCATTCTAAAGTGAATTCTAAGTCTCAATTTCACTACTTTGCTTACTATCGCTTTAAGAACGTTTGTTATCCCTATCCTTCATTTGTTAGCCAATACCCCAAGCCCCATTACAACCCTTGACTTCTATCTTGAGTGTTATGTGTTTCAATTTGTGGAGTTTGAATTTGGTATGAGCATATGGTGTCACTGGTTCTCGCATCTAAGTAGTAGCATTCCATTCATGAGATCATATCTAAACATGCTTATTAACTCCAGAAATTGCTTTCTTCGTGATACATATATGTGAGCATTCGTTTTCATATCTACATCAATCTTCTCACATATAACTAGTATAGGGTGTGTAGTTAGACAATCTAAGTGAAAATTGAGTGCATATCTTGTAAGGAATTGAGCAAATTCTCTAAGGCATGTTACTACATTCAAACATCGTTTTAAATTGGTTAAGTGTGAACTAGTAGGTAGTGACTTTGATTAAGTATGGGCTTAAGTGTAAAGATGGCCAAAATCTGTGGGAATAATGATTTTTAACATGTCATGTGCATTGGAAATCCCTGAGGCGAACGTTGGAAGGTTTAGGTTTTGTTGTTTTGTTTCGTTTTGTTTTCTTTCTTTTGATTGTTTTGCTCGAGGACTAGCAAGAGCTAATTGTGGGGGAATTTGATAGGGGCATATTTATGCACCTTAGTTTAGCTAGTTCTTGTGCATTTATAGTGTTTTTCCTTAGCAAAGTAGTCTTTTAAGCTAGTTTTTTGCGTTTTCAGGTTTTAAGGGCAAAGAATACAAAAAGATGCATTTTGGAGCCTTTTGGAGCAAATTGGAGCTTGGAATGGATGTCATATGCTTGGAGCCAAAGGATTGGACGAAATTGAAGATTTGAAGGTGTTAGGTTTCCTAATTGAGGAAGGATTCCTAATTGAAGAAGGATTCCTAATCAAAAGAGGATTCCTAATTGAAGATGGATTCCTAATCAAAAGAGGATTCCTACTTGAAGTAGGAAAGTTAAGCCAAAGTTTCCTATTTTGGTTGATCTTTCCTAAACATAAAATCCTTAAGTTCCAGCCACTTTGAAGAGTTCTTATGCACTTTGGGACACAAAACAAAGGCCCTTGAGTACCCTTGAACCTTTGCCGCACCATTCCCCTTCCTTTTCCTAGTTTCCTATTTTCCTAATCCCTTTTCCCTTTAGTTTTAGGTCACAAAACCTTCCCTAACATCTCAGCCGCACCCCCTTAACCCTTTCCTCTTCCTTGCCGTGCAAGGGAGAGGGATTCCTTCCTATTTTCTGAAATAAAACACATTCCTTTTGTGTCTTAAACCCTAGCCGCACCTCTTGTGTCATTCCCTTTAATTTCTGTTTTGATTTCCTATTTCTAGAAGCCTTTGACTTAATTTCTGATTACTTAAATAACCTAGGGTTTTGATTCCTGATTTCTTTTAAAAAAAAAACTTCATTGTGGCAGCCACAAATTATTCATTCATCACCAAAATTCGTCCAGCCTCTCCCACACACATCCATTGACGCCAAAACACCATTCTTCAACCTAGAGACACAATCAGCCATTCCACCACTTCCCAACCATCAAACACTCATCCACACCCATCCTACATCCCTTGTCGTGCCTCTAAACATCCCACAAACCGTTCTACATCATCAAAACATCCCAGAAATCATCCCCATCCAATCTGCCGCAAGCAAGGGAAAGGAGACAGATTCACAAAATTGTTTGGCTCTTCATTCTGAGTTGTTGGACAATTTTAGGTGTATTCTCTCTTATATTTCAATGTCTAATTCATGTAATCTTTGTTTTGCTCTGAGTATGATTGGCTAAATTCGTTTTGGCTAAGGGTGTATTCGAAACCATGATTATATATGTGAAATAAGTTGATTACTCTAGTTATCGTTGCATAAGTCATGAATACAATCTGTTTAACTATTTGATTTAGAACTTATTCTTGTATGTTGATTGAGAGTGCACACTTAATTTGCATGCTTGAATCTGGTGCTAGGATATGAATTTGTTTCACCTAATCGTTATGAGTTTATATCCACAAGTAGTGAAGGTCACTAGTCATGATCGTGTTAAGTAGATTCCTGGCAAGAGTATCATGCTTTTCATAGTTACAATTGCCTTGTCGATGCTTATGATTTCCAATGAACGTAATGATTCTAACTTGTATCTTTATCATGCTGTTCATATAGAGAACTTGTTAGGAATAATTTGGTTGCAATGCATATTCATTCAATTCAATGATTTTAGGGAAATCTGAAGGTTAATTTAAGCGGACCTAATTAACTTGGAGTGTCGAGGTTCATAACTTGTTGAATTGATAACTGGAAGTTGATTTAAGTTGCATATATTTCATGTGTGGAGAAGAATCCCTTAGCCATTCCATCATCCATTGGTTTACATCAATTTGCTTTACAATCTGTTTTCTTTACAATCTGTCCATTTAATTGAATTTCGTCCAAACACAAATCCCCCCATATTTTGTTAAGTCTTAGGCTTAGAATCTGTCTTATTTTGTGTTTTGAAGTATTTTGAGTCACAAGAAAATTCAAATTCGTCCAATTCAAGGTTTAGTGTCTGTTTAAGTCTATTTGAGTGTTTTAGGCAGATTTGAGTGTTTCAAATCTGTTTTGAGTCATAGTGGTCTAGATAGAGTCTTTAAGTCTCGTTTTTGTGTTTTTGAGTCAATTTGTATTAAATTAGCACCCCTAGTTAATCCCCGGTTAGAACGATCCCTACTTACTTCATTACTACAATTGTCACAAATAGGGTTTAATTTGTGTGTCAAGTAATTTTCACATCAGTAGATATGAAAACGAAGGCGCACATATATGTACAACAAAGAACGCAATTTCTGGAGTTATTGAGCATGTTTAGATATGATCTCATGAATGGAATGCTCTACTACTTAGATGCGAGAACCAGTGACACCATATGCTCATACCAAATTCAAACTCCACAAATTGAAACACATAACACTCAAGATTGAAGTCACCGGGCTTGGGGTATTGGTTAACAAATGAAGGATAGGGAAAACAAACGTTCTCAAAGCGATAGTAAGCGAAGTAGTGAAATTGAGATTTAGAATTCAGTTTAGTATGCAAAAATCAACTTTAGGGCCGATTCAAACAACTCTTAGGGCCGAATTCATTGTTTTGGACCCTTTCTTCAACAAACAACACTTTAGTACTCTTTTCCACATCTTTTCTTTCTTTCTTTCTTTATTTTCTTTTTGTCTACCCGTGCCTATGGCACACACAAACTCTCATAAGAACACTTTCCCCCACACTTGATTTCTGCCCAACATTAATCAAAAGGAATTCAATTTGAATCATGCTTACTATGCTTCAAAAACAAGGGTATGGATTGATAGGAGCATATATATGCACCTTAGTTGAGCTTGTTCTTGTGCATTTATAGTGTTTTTCCTTAGTAAAGTAGTCTTTTAAGCTAGTTTTATGTATTTTCAGGTTTTAAGGGCAAAGTATGCAAAAGGATGCATTTTGGAGCAAATTAGAGCTTGAAATGAATGTCATATGCTTGGAGCCATGAAGATGGACGAAATTGCAGATGATGATTCCTACTTGAGCAAGGTTTCCTAGTTGGAGTAGGAAAAGTCCTAATGGAAGATGGAGTCCTAACTAAATTGGGTTTCCTAGTTCAAATGGGAATCCTAGTTGAAATTGGTTTCCTAGTTGAATTGGGAAAACCTAGAAGATTGGAGTTTCCTACTCAAACAAGGTTTCCTACTTGAAGTAGGAACTGTAAATCCCAAATGGCATCAAGTTGTAGCTACAAGGAAGATTTCCAAGTCTAAGAAGGAAAAGGTTTCCAAGATGAAGAAGGAGAAGAATTCCAAGTCAAGGATGGAGTGGGACATGTTTTCCTAATGCTAGAAGGACTCCTAAACATGGTAGGACACAAATGAGAAGATTCTAGAACTTTCCTCCTCCTTGCCGTGAGTTTTATCCAAATCCCCTTGGTTTTGGGCTTCTAGAAGCCCTATTCTTCACCCTACAAATCTGCCGCCCTATCCCCTTCTAGATGGACCTAATCCCTTGCCTTGCAAGGCTTTCTAGAAGCCTATCCTTAACCCTACAAACCTGCCGCATGTTTCCCCAAAATCTGTGAGGTTTCCTACCTTCTAGAAGGCTTATTCCTATAGGATTTAGATTATATAATCCTCCTCTGATTCCTAGCCCTAAATCTGCACCCTAAACACTATAAATAGGACCCTTGGCTGCACCAATTATTCATTCATTCACTCCACAAAATCAGAAATTTGCCAAGCACCATTCTCCCTAGTTTTAAGTTCTTGCCGCAGCCACCACCATACCTAAACACCACTATACCCTCTCCTAATCCCATGTCTAGAATGATCCCTACTTACATTCTTCAATTCAATTGATAAAAAGAGGGTTTAATTTGTGTGCGTATAATTCTCACATCAAAATTTTGGCGCCGTTGCCGGGGATTAGCAACTTTGCTAATCCCTTGGATTGTATTTTCGTTTTGTTTAAGTAAGGTCAGATTCTGAGTTGTTTTTGTTTCTTGTTTAGGTACTAGTTTATGACTCAGAGTTCTCATTCGATTCACGAAGATATTTTTGACTTTGACGACGATTTCAAGCTCGAGTTTAGAAAATGCCGCACCCCTTTGCATCCAATATCCTAGGGCGGCTCCGGACAAGACTGCCGAGTTCGAATTAAAGTCAAGCTTGTTACATCACATTTCGAAATACCATGGGCTATCCATGGAGGATTCGAACAAGAAGTAGTGTGTTCGAGCATGACCCCGGTGAATGTTGATGAGAGCATATTGAAGATGAAGGCCTTTCCCTTTTCTCTCCTAGGAAAGGCAAAAGATTGGTTGTACGAATTGGCTCCCGGAACTGTCACATCTTGGGAGAGCATGAAACGAACCTTCTTGGAGAAGTTTTTCCCAACTTCTCAAGTCATCCTCCTACGCAAAAGGATAAGTGGCATTCAACAAGATGAAGGTGAATCTTTTCCTACTTATTATGAACGTTTTAAATCTCTTGTTGCTTCATGTCCACAGCATCAAATGAAGGAGGAATTGCTTCTACAATACTTCTACGAGGGACTTCTACCAATTGAACGTCAAATGCTAGATGCCTCAGCAGGAGGAGCTTTGGTAGACAAGACCCCCACGGCAGCAAAGATGTTGATTGCTAACCGAGCGTTGAACGCTCAACAATACGAAAGAGTTGGACAAAAAGGAACCCCACGGCAACATCAAGTCAATGAGGTAAGTGCCATAACCGAACTTCAAAATCAAATGGCTAAAACAATTCAGGTAATTCAAGTGATAATGATAAGATTTTTCAATTACTTACTACTTTGACGCAGGAAGTCCAAACTCAAAACAAAGAGAGGCAAATCCAAGACAAGAGGATGGATGAGTTGGAGAAACAAGTGGGACAAATTGCCGAGTTCTTGGGGCAATGTCGTGAGCAAGGAAGGTTGCCTAGCTCAACGGTGGTCAATCCGAAAGGTGGATTCGAATCTGCAAAAGCCATAAGTTTGCAAAGTGGACGACAAGTAGGATCTGACCTTAAACCATCCAAATCACGCCCCAATGAGGAGGAAGAGTTGCGAATTGAAGAGGAGGAGCAAAGGCCACCAACGGCCAAGGTGGAAACACCTTTGCCGCAAGCCCTAAGTGACCCTAAACTGTCCAATTTGTCCAATAGAGGTAAAAACGTGTCAAATTCAATTCCTACTAATGTTTTTCCTTCGAATGTTCCCTTTCCTAGTAGGTTCATGCAAGCAAAGAAAGAAGAGGATGAAAAAGACATTCTGGAAACGTTTAGGAAGGTGCACGTCAATATACCGCTCCTTGATGCTATAAAGCAAATCCTGAAGTACGCCAAGTTTTTGAAGAAGCTTTGTACAACAAAGAAGCGGATTCGGGAGAAAGAGGTGGTGCATGTAAGTGAGAATGTCTCTGCGATGTTGCAAAGGAAGCTGCCACCTAAATGCAAGGATCCGGGTAGTTTCACTATCCCTTGTGTAATTGGTAATACACGGTTTGCACATGCTATGCTAGATTTAGGTGCATCAATTAATGTCATGCCATATTCTATTTATGCATCTATGAATCTAGGAGAGCTTAAAAATGATGGTGTTATTATTCAATTAGCCGATCGATCTAATGCATATCCGAAAGGAGTTTTGGAGGATGTTTTGGTGCAGGTAGACCACTTGATTTTTCCTGCAGATTTCTATGTGCTTGACATGGAGGATTCGGCCCACTCTCCATCATCACCACTTTTACTGGGCCGACCTTTCATGAAAACGACTCAAACCAAGATTTCTGAATCGGTTGAGAATACTAATGATGTTCGTTCTTGTTGTGCTATTAATATAATTGAAAATATAGGGCAGGAATGTTCAACGCTAGTCAAGAAGAATGCGCCTCAACCCACCGTCGAGGAAGGAATTGGAGTGCACAACAAGGAGTGCGCGGCCCCAACTTTGCAATCACCAAATTTGGCCGAGACCACCCCTTGTGCAGCTGTCCATTGTGCTACCACTTCCTTGCCGTACAAAGGTAAGCCACCTATTCCAATTTCGATTCCCATTTCAACTAAAAGGTTGTTACCTTGTATGGAGCAGGTACCTAATCGAATTCAACGTGGTGGGAGAGTTCGTGTTAATTTAGAGAAGCCAAACACCACAATAAAAAAGGACCATTATCCCATCCCATTCAAGGATCCAAAGTATGAAGTATTTCCGAGGGCAGATCGTAGACGATACACCTCTCCATGCCGTGGGGTCCAATAAGCTTCAAAGGAGTTTCGTCCGGCTGTACGACGTTAAAGCAAGCGCTACTTGGGAGGCAACCCATGCATTCAACAAAGGAAGACCGAGAAAGCACTCCAATTCCAGATTTGCGTTCCTAAACCCTTCTCTTTGTTGCTATTTTGTTTCTGCCATGTTAGGTTGTTTAGATGTTGTTTTGTTTGTTTGTTTGTTATTTGTGTGAGTCTATGCTTGAAACATTGAGGAGGGGTAACCAAAATGTTTTGATGCAAATTCGTAGGGTTTATCACTCATAACTTCTAAATGTTGTTCCTTGCTGGTTTTAAGTGTTTTAAGCTGTTTTGGTGTGTTTTAGTGTGTTTTGACTCAAAAATCCGAAAATCCCATAAAAATTTGAAAAATTGTTTTAAAAAAAACCCAAAAAGAGTTGTTTTTATGTGTTTGTTTGTGTCTGAGGGTACCTTCCAACACAATGATGAGGATTCGGTTTGTAATTGCATGACTGTTAAAAAGAGTTGTAAACATGGATGAAAGTTTGATTTACTCTTTGGTTCATGCTTGGTTGTGGTTATGATTTATGAATTCACATGTAATCATAAAGGAAAAATCAGTTTTTGTAACATGCTTGAAGGAAGGAAATCAAACTAACGCTACAACCTTGTGAGACTTGAGGCTAAACGTTTAGTTGGAGAGTTAATAATCTGTGCATTGTTGTTTTCAAAAGTCGTTGCATGATCTCATTATTCTTTGCTTGGTTGCTACTTAGAAAGTGTTTCATCATTTAGTTCCAAACACTAGAACTCATGCCCAATTCATTCAAAGCATGTTATTGATTCACATAACACATATTCAAGATGAAGTCGTGTAGTGACCACCATAGCCAAATTGCCATATTTCCCTATTTCATTGTGTTTTGTAGGTTTTAACCCCGTTGAGCCTTGTTTAGCCTATGTTCTTTGTTAACCCACATTACCCTCACCTAGCCTAGATTAGGACCATCCATACCTTTGTTCTTGAAGCATAGTAAAGCATAACTCAAGATGAATTCCTTTTGATCATCGCATTGCAGAAAACAAGTGTGGGGGAAGGATTCTTGATATGTGGATGTGCCAAAGTCTTGAATAAGGCACGGGTAGAGAAAGGAAAAGAAAAAAAAAAAAGAAAAAGAAAAAAAAATTCGTGGAAAATAGAAAAAAAAAAAAAAAAGTTGAGAAAGGTATGCAAAAGAGTTGAAAAAGATGTGAAAAAGTGTTCTAAAGTGTTGTTTGTTGAAGGAAGGGTCCTAAACATTGAATTCGGCCCTAATTGATTGCTTGAGTCTTCTCTTTGTGGTTAAGTCGTTTTCTGCAATCTAAAGTGAATTCCAAGTTCTATTTCATTACTTTGCTTTAAGAACGTTTGTTTTCCCTAACCTTTCATTGTTAGCCAACTCCCTAAGCCCCATTATAACCCTTGACTTTAATCTTGAGTGTTGTGTGTTTCAAATTGTGGAGTTTGAATTTGGTATGAGCATATAGGTGTCACTGGTTCTCGCATCTAAGTAGTAGCATTCCATTCATGAGATCGTATCTAAACATGTTATTTAACTCCAGAAAATGGTTTTCTTGTTATACATGTATGTGAGCATTCGTTTTCATATTTACATCAATCTTCTCACATATAACTAGTGTAGGGTATGTAGTTAGAAAATCTGAGTGAAAATAGAGTGCATATCTAGTAAGGAATTGAGGAAATTCTCTAAGGCATGTTACTACATTCAAAACATCGTTTTAATTGGTTATTTTGTGAACTAGTAAGTAGCGACTATGATTAACTATGTGCTTAAGTGCAAAGATGGTTAAAATCTGTGGAAATGATGATTTTTAACATGTCATGTGCATTGGAAATCCCTGAGGCGATTGTTGGAAGGTTTAGGTTGTGTTTTACTCGTTTTGCTTTGTTTTATTACTTTGTTTCGTTTTGTTTTGCTCGAGGACTAGCAAAAGCTAAGTGTGGGGGAATTTGATAGGAGCATATATATGCACCTTAGTTGAGCTTGTTCTTGTGCATTTATAGTGTTTTTCCTTAGTAAAGTAGTCTTTTAAGCTAGTTTTATGTATTTTCAGGTTTTAAGGGCAAAGTATGCAAAAGGATGCATTTTGGAGCCTTTTGGAGCAAATTAGAGCTTGGAATGAATGTCATATGCTTGGAGCCATGAAGATGGACGAAATTGAAGACTTGAAGATGATGATTCCTACTTGAGCAAGGTTTCCTAGTTGGAGTAGGAAAAGTCCTAATGCAAGATGGAGTCCTAACTAAATTGGGTTTCCTAGTTGAAATGGGAATCCTAATTGAAATTGGTTTCCTAGTTGAATTGGGAAAACCTAGAAGATTGGAGTTTCCTACTCAAACAAGGTTTCCTACTTGAAGTAGGAAATGTAAACCCCAAATGGCATCAAGTTGCAGCTACAAGGAAGATTTCCAAGTCTAAGAAGGAAAAGGTTTCCAAGATGAAGAAGGAGAAGAATTCCAAGTCAAGGATGGAGTGGGACATGTTTTCCTAATGCTAGAAGGACTCCTAAACATGGTAGGACACAAATGAGAAGATTCTAGAACTTTCCTCCTCCTTGCCGTGAGTTTTATCCAAATCCCCTTGGTTTTGGGCTTCTAGAAGCCCTATCCTTCACCCTACAATTGATAGGAGCATATTTATGCGCCTTAGTTTAGCTTGTTCTTGTGCATTTATAGTGTTTTTCCTTAGTAAAGTAGTCTTTTAAGCTAGTTTGGTGTGTTTTCAGGTTTTAAGGACAAAGTGTGAAAAAGGAAGCATTTTGGAGCCTTTTGGAGCAAATTAGAGCTTGGAATGAATGTCATATGCTTGGAGCCATGAGGATGGACGAAATTGAAGACTTGAAGATGATGATTCCTACTGGAGCAAGGTTTCCTAGTTGGAGTAGGAAAAGCCCTAATGGAAGATGGAGTCCTAGCTAAATTGGGTTTCCTAGTTGAAATGGGAATCCTTGTTGAAATTGGTTTCCTAGTTGAATTGGGAAACCTAGAACATTGAAGTTTCCTACTCAAACAAGGTTTCCTACTTGAAGTAGGAAATGTAAACCCCAAATGGCCTCAAGTTGCAGCAACAAAGAAGTTTTCCAAGTCTAAGAAGTAAAAGAATTCCAAGATGAAGACGGATTAGTTTTCCTAATCCTAGTGCATAAAGGTCTCCTAAACACTTTAGGACACCTTATCCTTATTCTAGAAGCTCTTATGTATTCCTACATTGGTGTTGCATGTTTTTAGGCCTTGTTCTTCTAGAAATCAGCCAAATAACACTCTTTCTAGAATCCCCTATAAAAGTGGCGCCCCAAATCCTTCTAGAAGTCCCAATTTCTGCCACAAAACACTTTGTTTCTAGAACCCCTAAAAATCCGGCGCCTCTATCCCTTTTCCCTTTGGGTTTCCGATTTAATTAGGCCTTCTCCTTGTGGATTTGGATTGCCTAATTCCTTTTTAATTCTAAGTCCTTTACCTTGCAGATTTGGGTGTGATTTTGCCCTATAAATACACCATTCAGCCACATAAATCATACACCACCTCCATAATTCACTCCACTATCTAGAAATTCGCCCTAACCTCTCCACACCTTTGCCGCAGCCACTAAACACCCTTCTCCCTAGTTTTAAGTCACTGCCGCACCATCCACCATACCTAAACACTACTACATCCATCCATAACCATTCATCCATGCACCTAAACCCTTAGAACCTGATCTAGACCCTTTGCCGCACCAAGGAGGAGGAGAAGGAAGCTTGGAAGTTCATGCAATTCAAGTTCGCGTCGCTGGAATTTCTAGGTGTTTCTTTTCCTTTGATTTCAATGTTTAAATTTAATTCTCTTTGTTTTGTGCGTATGAGGAACTAAACCCCCCCTTGGCTAGGGGGGATTCGAAATACATGTTTATGCTTGCGATATGATTTGATTACTTCTAATTGCGGTTTCATAAGTTATGAATTCAATTTACTTATCTATGTGAATTACATTGGTTTGTGTGTGTTGGTTGAGAGTGCACGCTTAATTATCATGCATAAATTGAATGCTAGGATATAAGGAAGTTTCACCTAATCGTTATGGACTTATATTCACAAGTAGTAAAGGTTGATGATCTCAATCGAGTTAAGTAAATTCTTGGCATAAGTTTCATGCAATCATAGTAATGAGTGCTTCGTCAATGCTTATGGTTTTCATAGAACTTAATGATTCTTGCTTGTATCTCTATTATGCAATCATGTAGGGGACTTGTGGGGAATGCTTTGGGTTGTCGTATGCAATCATCCAATTCAATAACTTTAGGAAAATCTGAAGGTTAATTTAAGCAGACCTAATTAACTTGGGGCGTTGAGAATTCATGGTTTATTGAAAGCAATTGGAAATCGTTTCGTATGCAAGTATAACATGTGTGGAGATGAACCCCTTAGCTAGCCTTTCATCCATTGTTTTAAGCCAAATTCGTTTTAAAATCTGTTTTGATTTACAAGTTTATGTTTTGTTTTTAAATTCGTCAAAACCAATCCCCCCTTTTGTTTTCAAGTGTCAAATTAGTTAGAAAGTGTTTTGATTTGTGTTTTTAAGTGTTTTGAGTCAAAGTTATAAGTATTTTCGTCCAAAATCTTCTTTAGTGCTCAAAACTGCCCAGAAAGTGGTTTTAAGGCAGTTTTGAGTGTTTTTGTGTTATTTTGAGTCTTTTGGTTTATTTTGGTGTTTCAAGTTTTAGTTTTGCATTGTTTGAGTCTAGTTAGTGTTTTAAACTTTGTTCTTACGTTTTTGAGTCAATTCCCAAGTGATTTTGCAATCCCTCCTAATCCCCGGCCTAGAACGATCCCTACTTGTGTATTTGCTACAACTGATAAAACGAGGGTTTAATTTGTGTGCTTATATATTTTGCATCAAATTTTTGGCGCCGTTGCCGGGGACTAGCAACTTTGCTAATCCCTTGGATTGTATTTTCGTTTTGTTTAAGTAAGGTCAGATTCTGAGTTGTTTTTGTTTCTTGTTTAGGTACTAGTTTATGACTCGGAGTTCTAATCCGATTCACGAACATATTCTGGACTTTGACGACGATTTTGAGCGCGAGTTGAGACGAAAGAGGAAGAACCCGGAACCTAGTGAATCAAGTGCAAGTTCCGAGTCCGTTTCTGAATTTGAAGAGGAAGTGGAAGACATGGCAGCGGACAACCGAACAATCAAGGAGCTTTCCGCTTCGGGATTGGACAATGCCGCACCTCTATGCATTCAATATCCTAGGGCGGCTCCGGACAAGACTGCCGAGTTCGAATTGAAGTCAAGCTTGTTACATCACATTCCGAAATACCATGGGCTATCCATGGAGGATCCGAACAAGCACTTGAAGGAGTTTGAAGTCGTTTGCTCGAGCATGACCCCGGTGAACGTTGATGAGAGCATCTTGAAAATGAAGGCCTTTCCCTTTTCTCTCCGTGAGAAGGCGGAAGATTGGTTGTACGAATTGGCTCCCGGAACTGTCACATCTTGGGAGAGCATGAAACGAGCCTTCTTGGAGAAGTTTTTCCCAACTTCTCGAGTCATCCTCCTACGCAAAAGGATAAGTGGAATTCAACAAGATGAAGGTGAATCTTTTCCTACTTATTATGAACGTTTTAAATCTCTTGTTGCTTCATGTCCACAGCATCAAATGAAGGAGGAACTTCTCTTACAATACTTCTATAAGGGACTTCTACCAATCGAACGCCAAATGCTAGATGCCTCAGCGGGAGGAGCCTTGGTGGACAAGACCCCCACGGCTGCAAAGACCTTGATTGCTAATCGTGCGTTGAACGCTCAACAGTACTAAGGTATTAGACAAAGGAGCACCCCACGGCAACACCAAGTCAATGAGGTAAGTGCCATAACCGAACTTCAAAATCAAATGGCTAACCTTACTACTTTGCTTTCTCAAGTGGTGGAAGGTCCAAAAATCCAAACCGTCGCATCTTGTGGTGTGTGCTCCATGCAAGGACATCCCACGGATAAGTGTCCACAATTGATCGAGAATGGAGGATGGGAAACACTCAATGCCGTGGGATTTGGGAATCAATACCAAAATCGTGGTGACCCCTTTTCCAATACTTACAATCCCGGTTGGCGTGATCATCCAAATTTCAAATGGCGAGAACCCCAACAAGGCCAACAACAAAGCGGATTTAGGCAACAACCCCCGGGTTTCTATCAAAAGCCGTTGGCACCAACACAAGCCCAAGCACAACCTGCCCAAAACAATTCAGGTTCTTCAAGTGATAATGATAAGATTTTTCAATTACTAACGTCTATGGCGCAGGGAATGCAAACTAGGGACAAAAGAATGGATGAGTTGGAGAAGCAAGTAGGGCAGATTGCCGAGTTCATGGGGCAATTTCAAGAGCAAGGTAGGTTGCCAAGTTCAACCGTTGTTAATCCTAAAGGAGGCTTCGAAACCGCTAAGGCAATCATGTTGTGAAGTGGTAAACAAGTCGGAAGTAACCCCGACCCATCCAAATCAATTCAAGACAAGGATGAAAAGCTGCTACAAAACGAAGCACAAGAACCAAAACTCACGGCCAATGATGTTCCACCCTTGCCGCACCCATCCAATGCTTCTCAACCGTCCCAAACCACCGAGGTAAGTCCAAATTCGAATTTATCTAGTTCCATTCCATTGAATGTGCCCTTTCCTAGCAGGTTCATGCAATCAAGGAAGGAGGAAGAGGACAGTGACATTCTAGAGACCTTTAAGAAAGTCCAAGTCAATATCCTGCTCATTGCTGCAATAAAGCAAATTCCAAAGTATGCGAAATTTCTGAAGAAGCTTTGTACATCAAGGAAGCGAATTCGGGAAAAAAAAGTGGTCCAGGTAAGTGAGAATGTTTCAGCTGTTTTACAAAGGAAATTACCCCCTAAATGCAAAGATCCGGGTAGCTTTACGATTCCTTGTGTTATTGGCAATACAAGATTTGAACATGCCATGTTAGACTTAGGTGCATCCATCAATGTCATGCCATATTCTGTTTATGCATCTATGAATCTAGGAGATCTTAAAAATGATGGCGTTATCATTCAATTAGCCGATCGTTCTAATGCCTATCCAAAAGGAGTTGTGGAAGATGTTTTGGTGCAGGTGGATCATCTAGTATTCCCGGCTGATTTCTACGTACTTGAGATGGAGGACTCGGACCACTCTCCACCAATGCCACTCTTACTTGGACGACCATTCATCAAGACAGCCCAAACCAAGATTGATGTGGCTAAGGGAGCGTTAACAATGGAGTTTGGTGGTGATATGGTTAAATTCAAAGTTCCTGAATCTGTTAAGAATCCTAAGGATGTTCGTTCTTGTTTTGCCATAGATGCGATTAAAGATTCGGGGCAGGAACATTCATCCACACCAATCAAGAAGGATGTACCCAAAATCACCATCGAAGAGGGGATTGGAGTGGAGCATAGGAAGCACGCCAATACTCCCCAAATATCAAATCTGGCCGAGAGCACTACCCTCACCGCTTCTTTTGAGTCTTCATCGAAATGCATTGGTAAGCCTCCTCCGTTAATTCCAATTCCTATTTCGACTAATCGGTTATTACCTTTTGTGGTGCAGGTACCAAATCGAATCTGTGATAGTGGGAGTGCTCACATTGACTTTGGGAAGCTCAATGCCACAATCTGGGAGCATCATTATCCACTGCCATACATAGACCCAATCCATGAGTATTTCGAGGAGCATGTCATGGAGGAAATACCCTTCCATGCCGTGGACCCTGGGGGAGTTTAAATGGACGTTTCGTCCGGCTGTACGACGTTAAAGCAAGCGCTACTTGGGAGGCAACCCATGCATTCAACAAAGGAAGACCGAGAAAGCACTCCAATTCCAGATTTGCGTTCCTAAACCCTTCTCTTTGTTGCTATTTTGTTTCTGCCATGTTAGGTTGTTTAGATATTGTTTCGTTTGTTTGTTTGTTATTTGTGCGAGTCTATGCTTGAAACATTGGGGACAATGTTTGATTTAAGTGTGGGGGGTAACCAAAGTGTTTTGATGATCGGATCATATTTATATACATTTTACATCAAATTTACTCGTCTTTTCTTAGTTAGTTCCTTATATTTTCAAGCTATTTACGTTATTTTTGTGTTTGTTAGATTTATCAAGCTAAGAAAATAAAAATAGAATAAGTGAAGTGTTAAGTAATAAATTCATCTAAACTATCTTGCTTGTTGAATAGAACTTATCATTTGGAAAATAATATATATATATATATATATATATATATATATTTATATATATATATATATATATATATATATATATAATGTTGTGTGTGTCCGGGATTACAGGCTGGAAGGCAGCATGTGGGGGGAGTCCTCCACCGAAAGAAAACAATGATGAAAGGTCTCGGAATAATGGAGAGAATAATGGGCGATGCCTTTGGCAGCTGGGGGTCACAGCCAATAAAAGAACCAGAGGGCAGCGACTTAGGGAGGACGAAGGCTGCGCAAGCAGCGAGAAAAGAAATAGAAAAAAAAATAAACAGAGGAACCAAAACTGCCTTGAAAGGCAGTCGGTGCAAGAAACAGTGAGGCAGAGAAAATAAAATAAAAAGGAAATAAGGTGCTGCCACAATTGGCAGCGAGAGAGAGCACCGACGAAAAACAGAAGTGAGCTCTTGAGAGCGCTGACTGATAGGGGCATATTTATGCACCTTAGTTTAGCTTGTTCTTGTGCATTTACATTGTTTTCCTTAGTAAAATAGTCTTTTAAGCTAGTTTTATGTATTTTCAGGTTATAAGGGCAAAGTATGCAAAAGGAGGCATTTTGGAGCCTTTTGGAGCAAATTAGAGCTTGGAATGGATATCGTATGCTTGGAGCCAAAAGGATGGACGAAATTGAAGACTTGAAGATGATGAGTCCTACTTGAGCAAGGTTTCCTAGTTGGAGTAGGAAAATCCCAAATGAAGATGGAATCCTAGCTAAATTGGGTTTCCTAGTTGAATTAGGAATCCTAGCTAAATTGGGTTTCCTAGTTGAATTAGGAATCCTAGTTGAAATTGGTTTCCTAGTTGAATTGGGAAACCTAGAAGAATGAAGTTTCCTAGTTCTAGAAGGAAAAAGAATTCCAAGATGAAGAAGGATTAGTTTTCCTAATCCTAGTGCACAAAGGTTCCCTAAACATTGTTGGAAACAATTAGAAGATTCTAGAGCTTTCCCTTGCTTTGGCTGTAAGTTCACCTAGTTTCTAAGGGATTAGGCTTTCTAGAAGGCCTATCCTAATCCCTACAAAGGTGCCGCACCCTTCCCTTCTAGAAGTCCCATTCTCCCTTGCCTTGCAAGGCTTTCTAGAAGCCTTATCACCCTATCCCTAGCTGCCGCACCTTATTGCCCTATTTCCCCTTGGATTTCAGATTTAATTAGCCCAATTCCTTGTGAATTTGGGTTAATTGGGCCATAAACCCCTCTCCTTATTGGATTTACAATTTCTGCTACACTTAGGAGGCCTAATCCATCAATTAAATTAAATCCAAGCCCTAATCTGATTTATCTAGGGTTAGGGTGCCTATATATACATGTGCTTATGTGTGCCGCACCTATCATTCATTCCTCCATCCAGAAATTACAAAGTGCCGCACACTCCCTTCTTCCATCCATTGATCCGCAAGCTTTCATACATACCATCCATCACCACCGTGCCTACCACCACTCCACCATCACCACCGTGCCCTTGCTACCACCACACCACCGTGCGCACCACCTTTGGAGGCTAGGAGAAGAGTGCACCGTGCAGTCCAAGGGGGAGAAGAAGGCTTATGCAAGAATCTGCCACCATTGGAGTGTTTGGAGTTCTTTCTATCCTTGTTTCTGTTTTCATGTTTAATTTGATTCGTTGTTCAATTATGTTAAACATGTGGAACTAATTTCTTTATAGTTAGAGGCGAATTTGAAGCCATGGACATATGTTGGTTATGATTTGATTTACTCCAGATTATGAATTCATGAACTTTGGATGTGGTTTACTTTTCTG
This sequence comes from Crataegus laevigata, assembly GCA_963580275.1. NCBI lineage: Eukaryota > Viridiplantae > Streptophyta > Magnoliopsida > Rosales > Rosaceae > Crataegus > Crataegus laevigata. The sequence goes on along the minus strand of OY756944.1, from coordinate 13,352,797 downwards.
TTTTGATTAAGAACTTGTTTATGTATGTGGGTTGAGGGTCGACACTTAATTTGCATGCTTAAACTTGATGCTAGGATATAAGGGAATTTCACCTAATCGTTATTAACTTATATTCATGAGTAGTAAAGATCGCTAGTCACGATTATGTTTAGTAAACCCTAGGTTGGATTAACATGCGTATTCCATAGTTATGAATGCCTAGTCGTTGTTTATGATTTCCATTGAATTTAATGATTCTTGTTGAATGTCTCTATCATGCGTATTCCATAGTTAGGGACTTTGATGAGGAATAATTTGGTTGCAATGCGTATTCCATTCAATTCAATGAAATTAGGGAAATCTGAGAATTAATTAGTTCAATACAATTAATTTGGGGCATCGTCATTCATAAGTTCATTGAAATCATAACTGGGAATCAAGTTGTATACATATGTTCATGTGTGGATAAGGAACCCTCTAACTAGTTTCTCAATCCATTCAATTCACCAAAATCTGTTTAGAATCTGTTTTGTTTTTAAGTTTCTGTTTTATTTCTAAAATCGTCAAAACCAATCCCCCATTTATTTTAAAGTGTTAGATTAGCTAGAAATACATTTAGATTGTGTTTCTAGGAGTTTTGAGTCAAGTTAGAACCAATTTTCGTCAAAAATTGTGTTTGTGCTCAAAACTGCCCAGAAAGTGATTTTGAGGCAGTTTTGAGTGTTTCTGGGCTGTTTTGAGTCTTTTGCTTTGTTTTAGTGTTTTAAACTCTAGTTTTGCATTCTTTGAGTCTAGTTTAGTGTCTTATATTGTGTTTTTACGTTTTTGAGTCAGTTTCACATTGATTAGCATCCCTAGTTAATCCCCGGTCTAGAACGATCCCTATTTGCTCTTATACTACAATTGTCATCCATAGGGTTTAATTTGAGTGTCAATCTAATTTTCACATCAAATTTTGGCGCCGTTGCCGGGGATTAGCAAACTTGCTAATCCCTTGTGTTTCTGCCGTGTGTCTTTAGTTAATTTATCTTGTGTTCTTATTTTGTTTTGTTTTCTTGGTTTAGGTACTAGTGCATGACGCGGAGTTCTCAACCTGTGCATGCACATATCTTGGAATTTAACGACGATTTTGAACGTGATTTGAGAAGAAAGAGGAGGCATCCCGAACCTAGTGAACCTAGTTCAAGTTCAGAAGCCGAATCTGAGTTTGAGGAAGAAGAAGAGGAAGTTATGGAAAGGGACAATCTGACCATCAAAGAACTATCGGCCTCGGGGTTGGTCAATGCCGCACCATTATGCATTCAATACCCCCCGGCTGCCCTAGGTAAGACCGCTGAGTTCGAATTGAAGTCGAACTTGTTGCATCATATTCCGAAATTCCATGGGCTTTCCATGGAGGATCCCAACAAGCATCTCAAGGAGTTCGAGGTGGTTTGTTCGAGCATGACACCTCTAAATGTCGATGGGAACATTCTGATGATGAAGTCTTTTCCATTCTCACTTTTGGAAAAGGCTAAGGATTGGCTCTTCGAGTTAGCACCCGGAACGGTTACATCTTGGGATAGCATGAAAAGAGCTTTCTTGGAGAAATTTTTCCCAACTTCAAGAGTCATTCTCTTGAGGAAACGGATTAGTGGTATCCAACAAAATCAAGGTGAGTCCTTTCCTTCTTATTATGAACGCTTTAAATCACTTGTTGCTTCATGTCCACAGCATCAAATGAAGGAGGAGCTGCTCATTCAATACTTCTACGAAGGACTCCTTCCCATGGAACGTCAAATGCTTGATGCATCGGCGGGAGGTGCGTTGGTGGATAAGACTCCGGGGGCTGCAAAAGTTCTAATTGCCAACCGAGCGCATAATGCACAACAATACGAAGGAGTTGGACAAAGGGACTCCCCACGGCCACAAGTGAATGAGGTAAGTTCTTCATCCGACATTCAATCCCAATTAGCTAACCTCACTTCTATTGTTTCTCAGTTGGCCGAGGGAATGAAGATACATGGACCAAGTGTTTGTGGCGTGTGCTGACGGGATTTTAAACCGCACAAATTTAACCCTCTTTTTGACAGTTGTAGTAAAGATGTAAGTAGGGTATCGTTCTAGGCCGGGGATTAGGAGGGATTGCTAATCTACTCTAAATTAATTTAAAAATATTAAACAAGACTCAAAGACACAAAACTAGGCTAAAAACTCTAATAACTCAAAACACACTAAAATGACTCAAAATAATAAAAACAATCAAATTAACTCAATCTAGACACTAGGAATTGAAATTGACGGAAATTTAAATTCAAAGATTAAAAATAATAAAAACTAATTAAATAATATAATTTAATAATGGGGGGGGGTTTGGTTTTGATGAAACGTAAATTAAACTTAACTAAATTACAAAATTGACAAAAACATAAAATTAAGGTGAACGGATAGGTGACGGATTGGCTAGAGGGTTTTTCTCCACACAAGACACATATGCAATCTAAATTGACCTTCAGTTGTTCTTTCAATAAGTTGTAAATTTCAATACTCCAGATTAATTAGGTACGCTTAAATTAACCTTCAGATTTTCCTTAAGTTATTGAATTAGATGAACAGCATACAACAACTCAAATTATTCCCCAAAAGTTCTCTACGTGAAAAGCACAATAGAGATACGATTAAAGATCATTATGTTTTATGAAAATCATAAGTATTGACAAGGCATTCGTAACTATGAACAGCATGATACGTTTGCCAGGAATTTACTTAACGCGATTGTGACTAGCAACCTCCACTACTCATGAATATAAGTTCATAACGATTAGGTGAAATTCACTTATATTCTAGCATCAAATTCATGCATGTGAATTAAGTATGCATTCTTAATCGACATACACAAATAAGTTATTAATCAAGCAGTTAAGCAAATTAAATCACAACTCAGAAATCACAACTGAAGGTACCAATTCAAATTACAAATATATCCATGGCTTTGAATTAACCTCTAGCCAACACAAATTAATTACACATTATTTATAATTTAAAACAGAAATAAAAATTGAGTTTGGAGAGATTTAACCGAAAGAGAATGTGCAAGGATATCTCTGTGCAATTGTTTCTTTCTGACTGCACCGACACCTTTCAAGCTGCGGATTGGCTAGTTGCCAAGGCAGCTTGGCTGCCCTGATTTTCTCTCCTAATCCCCTCCGAGAATTAACGCCTCTCTGGCTGCGTGCCCTTCAGTCCGCGCCTCACCTCAGCCCTTCTTTCTCTCGGTTGTCGCAAGCTGCCAAGGCAGCTTTGGTGCGCTGACCTCTACTCAGCTACGCCTTCTGTTTTTAACTTACGAGGCTCACGCTGTGCTGCCAAATGGCAGCTCTCTCTCTCCAGCTGCGCACCGCCTTTCTCCCAGCTGCCCGAGAGCCTCTTAAGCTGCAAAGGCAGCTTTGCTTATTCGGTGCTGCCCTGCGAGCGCTGCCTTCCAAATGGCAGCTCCCACCTTTTATTTATTTTCTACTTTCTGACGCCCCCAGGAAGCTTTGACTCGCTAATGGCACCTCCTAGGCGCCCTCTCCAACGCTGCTCAGAGCAGCTTCACCTTCCCCTCGCCTCTGTGCTCTTCGTTCCCCAAGCTTTAAGCGCCTCTGACTTTGGATCCGTGCAGGCCCCGCGTCATTATGTCTTTTGGTGGAGGACTCCCCCCCCCACATGCTGCCTTCCATCATTTTGTTTCCACCGAAACCTTTTTAATCATTCACACACAACAAATTATATTTAAATATATAAATATATATATATATATATATAAATATATATATATATATATATATATATTATTTTCCAAATGATAAGTATAATTCAACAGACAAGATAGTTTAGATGAAATTATTACTTAACATTTTACTTATTCTATTTTTATTTTCTTTGCTTGATAAATTCTTATAAAACATAAAAATAACGTAAATAGCTCAAAATATAACGAACTAACTAAGAAAAGACGAGTGAATTTGATATAAAAATATATATAAATATGATCCGATCAAATACCCCCACACTTAGCTTTTGCTAGTCCTCGAGCAAAACAAAGAAAACAGAAAAAATAATAACATGAAAAACATTAGCTTCCCCCTATTTGACCCTCAAAGAATTTCATTTGAGAACATAAATCAGCAAGAACCATAGCTAGCACCAAACAAACTAATCCAAGTTCATCTTCCTTATTCAAATATTAGCAGTAATCTTTAAATCATCATTGAAGTGTAGTGTATGAGATAGCCATGCTAATGCAATTTCAAGTTTTTATTTTTAAAATCATCATATGCAAACCAGTAACCTTCTCACGGGATATGCACTCAATCACACATGTGTTTAGTTTTAATGTGTTTCGCTCAAAGAAACAAATGTGAAAGATCTACCATAAGCTTGCATAAAAATCACTTCTCCACAATCATAATTGCAAAACTTAAATCAAGAGGACTTTTATTGGAAGTAATGAGGCTTAGAGATAGGGCTATTGAAACGAAAGAATAGGAAAGCACAAGTTCCAAGTTACATTGCAAGCAATTTTTTTTTTTTTGTTGAGATATATAAGAACTCAAACTCTCCAACGATTCTTTTAACACCTCCAGTCACACCCTTAAACTGAAACTTTAAACTTTTTTTTTTTATTTTCTTCGTATACAATCTTTCTTTTTCTTTTTCTTCTATTCTCTTTTTTTGTTTTTTTTTTTTTTTAAAAAAAAAAAAATACAAACATGAAATACCCCCACACTTATTCTTTTGCCAAACCTTCCAAGTACTTCACAAACATTTCTCAAAAGACAGTCTCAAATTGCTCGCTTGGAAAGGGTAAGGAAACATGGTTCGAGGTATAAGGGTAGACATATCTGGTGATAAGAAATAAAAGGCTCAACAAATACGGCTCAAATTGGCAATCTAATGATATCATTTTTCTTTGGGAAATAAGGTTATTTGGGCCATGGTGGTGAACCTAATGCCTCTATCATTTTCAAGTTCATGCAATCAATGACAAATATTTCAAAAGATCGTTACGCAAGTTCTAGAGATGCATCTCACATAAGTTCATCACACATGAAAGAATAGGAGTGTATGAAAAATGCACACACTTTCAATAGGCTCAAAAACTCACATAGGATGTATATGGTCACTAAATTCACATATGAAGCTTTAAGTCATGCTTTAGTTTCACATCAACAAGGCTATGTGCATTTGGTTTTTCAAAGATGATCAAACATGTACAAAACTAACAAGAGAATAAGGAATTTCACATAACACATGTTAACTAAGTTCTTGATAATCATGGTTCAAATTTCATCTAGTTATATCATTGGGTCGGGAAACTAATAAAAATCTAATTTAAAACCATAAGGAAAACAAGACAGTATTTTTGGATTTTTTAAATTTTTCGAGAAAAATTAAATAAAACACAAAACTCCAAAAAAAATTAAGTAAAACACAAAGCTAATTAAGAAAACAAAAAGCAATAACATGGAAACAAATGAAACCAGTTCAAAGTCGAAGGTACAAAAACTTTCAATTTGGTCATTTTTTCATACTTGATACCCCCACACTTAAACTAGACATTGTCCCCAATGTCATAAAACAAAAATATGCAAATAAAAATAAAATGAATAAAATAATACGAAACAAAATAAAGAAAAGGGACTGAAAACTTCTCTAATTTGCAGAAAACCAAGCGAGGACCCCCAAGCGTAAATTTCTGCAATCAACTTCAAGGGAGGAAATAACCAAACGTTCCTGCAAAGAAAAGAAATAAACAGTTAAGCACGCAAGAAAAAATAGAAAATAAAGTAAACGAAAATTGAAAATGATAATAAAAGATAACAAAAAGAACTAATAGGCGATCATTGGTCGTCCTTGTTGATTTTCCACAGCTTTCTTCTTGAACAGGATGGGCCTCCTTCTGGCAAGTGCTCCTCAGCTTAGTTGAGGATGAATCAGCACGTGTCTCCACATGCTTCAAGTAGTCCGGTCTCCACGCAGGTGTGGCATCTTCTTGAACTCTTGGATCAACCCAGACTCATCTGCTCCTGGGTGCACCTCAGACTCCTCCTGCTTCGTCTGTGAGGTACTTTTGTTTTTGAAGAAGTACCTCAACACAGGTTTATTTTTGAAGTGGGTTGGGAGGGGTCTGAGATGAGTACTCGAGAGCAAGACTAGGTAAGCAATCAGGATCTCACTCTCTCCATGTTCTTCAGATGAAAGTGAGGAGAAAGCATAATATGAGATACTTTTGCTTTTAACCTTTTTAATATGAAATACTTTTGCTCTGGAAGGTTTGTTTTCTGGGGTGATCCAAGGGATGAAGAACACTGAATAACTCGAAAGCTTTCTTTGGGAAGACATTATCGGAGATGAAGAGAGGTTGAGAGGTTGAGAGGTTGAGAGGTTGAGAGGGTGTGAAGGTGTGCCTTTGCTGTGAAAGGCTAAGGTCGAACTTATAGAAATTTTCCTTCACAACCGGAACTGTTCCCTCATTATTTGTCGGCAGCCGGTGGATGGATGAACAGTGCCCGTTACGCGCTTTCTGACAACGCGTCCGTAATTTCCGCGAAGCTGACTGCGCATACGACGAGTGACGACAAATTGGAATGATGATCTTTTGAAAACCGGGGTTCAAAACCGGGTGCGGCTCGTGGTTTTCGCAACGCTCCACGCTGCACGTGATGAGTCACGACAAACTGGAAAAACTGAGCCCTCGTGATGCCACGTGATTGCTGAGTCAAACCCAGCTTTTGAGAAAGGAAACGGCTCTTTTGAGACAGGACTCCGGCATTTGAGAAAGGAGCGTCCAGCTTTTCCGATTTGCGTGAGGACGCGTCTTCACCTCTGAGGAGCGGGCGCCTCTTTGATTTGCTTCTTTTTATAGAGGCGCTAATTCTGCTCCACCTCACACTTGAACTCCCTCAAACACTTCCTTCTGAAAATACTCCCTTCTGAACTCTTTTTGCACTTCTGCACTCTTAATCTTTCCGCTCTCTTCTTCCGCTTCAGCAATCTTAATCTTTCCGAACTCTTTTCTTCCTCAACCCCCTCTAAAAATGTCTTGCCCTTCCGACCGTCGCCTAAACTTGAATGTCGGGGAAGACGATGACTCGTCTTCTCCGAACAACATTTGGAATCCATCCTTCATATCCCCCAATGGTCCTCTTACAGTCGGGGACACAATGATGAGGAATGAAATCACCGCTACGGTGATTGCCAGAAATCTGCTCACTCCAAGGGACAATAGGAGGCGGTCGGACGAGCTGGCCGTTCAGGAATCCCTTGCCCTCAGCGTCCAAAGTGCAGGCTCAGTTTCAAACATGGGCCAGCGCCTGCTTGCCCGGTCTCGTCAGGTGGAGTCGCTGATGGCTGAGGTGGCCAGTCTTCGGCAAGAAGTCAGAGGACTCAGGCACGAGAACAAGGAGTTGCACATGCTTGCAACTAGTTACTCGACCAGCATGAAGAGGAAGCTGGACCAGCTGCAGGAGTCGGACGGTCGGATCCAGAGCGATCATGAAAGGTTCATGGCTCTACTCCCGAGGTTTATGTTGCCTTCGTCCTCGGGAGTTGCACCAAGCATTCCGGCTCCGGAGATTCCAACTCTGGCTCTTCGTCTTCCCGGAGCTCCGTCGACCTCTGGGGCGCCACCTAACCAAAACCAATGAACACTATTAGTTTTTCGTATTATTGTAAATTTTTTTTAGGTTTATTTTAAGCAAAATAAAATATGTAAATCAAAATATGTAAATTAATGCAAAAAGACTTTATTTAACCGTACTTAAAATAAACATAGCCATAAATTTATTTAAACACAAACTAAATAAAAATCAACCAAATAAAACAACTAACGAAACAAAACAAAAATGAAAGTAAAGGCAATAAAAAGAAGGGTTAAGAAAAGCAAATCTGGTTGCTTGGGTTGCCTCCCAAGAAGCGCTTGCTTTAACGTCTTTAGCCGGACGAATCTTTCCTTATCCTCCCCTCGGCTCCAAAGCATGAAATTTATCTTTTAACGGGAGGTGATATTTGAAATGATTCGGCAATGGTCTGAATTCTAAGTTGGGTGCCTGAATCATCAAAATTAGAGACATGTTAGTATAAAATAAAATGAAAATTAAAATTGGAGAAAATGACTTATTGTATTTCTCCGACACAAACTCAATTATAAAAACTACGCCTTTGGATATTTCCGGGATTTTGAACTGGGTCAGGTTGACTATGGTTGTGGCCTGTCCCGTATCATCAAACTCAACTTCATGGGCCTTTGTAGTCTGCACAGCCTCTTGAATGTATTCTTGATACGCAACGCATTCTCCAGCCACTTCGATGTCTTGAATCTCTTTTCTTGGTGTGCAAGGTTCGGGAACTTGTTTTGGTGCACCAAGAATCGAGATATCACTTTTCACCTCTGGAAGAACTTCCACAATGTCCTTTTTACTTTCTTCGATATTTGGAAAAAATCTGCAAGGAAAAGGGACATTTAGTGGAATAATGTTAGAATGAATTTCACTTGGAACAACATTACCGAAGTTGGACAACATAGGGACTTCAGGGGTTTGAGACAAGAATTCTTCTAAACTGCCCAGGTCGTCCTCTTCCTCTTCTGCTTGCAGTGGCGATTCGTCCAAGTTAACTTCATCCTCTACGTCACCTTCCAAAGAGATGGCTTCATCGATTTCAACTTCTGCCATTGAATTTTCAATAGGTGAGTTGGAGAGTTCACTTTGATCTTGAATCTGTGCCATGATCTCCATAATCTCCCCAACTTGCCTTTCCAATTCATCCACCTTGTTGGTCCGGTCTTGCATCTCCTGGATTCGATTTTCCACTCCCTGATTCAAAGAGGAAAGTAACTTATTAAATGCATCATTATCCAGAGATGTACCTGAATCGAATTGGGCTGATTGTTGTGGTGGCTGTGACGGTTGACATGGCCATTGATAGAACTCTTCCGATGACGGCACTTGTTCTTCTTTTTGTGAGGCCTGCGTCAAAGAAATTAGTCCTTCAAGAATTTCATTATAATTTACGGCCATACTTGAATTCGATTGGAATTGTTGTGGGGAATACTGTGGTGGCTGCATAGGTCTGGAATAGAACTCGTCTTGCTGCCAATATCCACTTTGTTGAAACTGCTGAGGTTCATCCCACATCTGATCTGAATAACCTCTCCAATCCGAATTGCAAGCGTTGGAATACATATTGCCCCTTGATTGGCTGTGGCTTTGATATCCCCAATCATCGTCATATGCCGAAAATTGAGGATACTGATGAGCTTGATATCCTTGCCCATAAGGCACATCAAGTGTAGGGACACTTGGCATTGAGGTCCGTTCGGCATTATGTGTCAATTGAGCAGTGAGCTGCGCCAATTGAGCTTGAATGGTTGCCATATCTTCATCCATTTTTTTCCTAAAATTAAAGAACGAAAACTAAATCAAATATCAAAAATAAAATACACAAACACAAATATAAACATAAACACAAACAAACAAAACAAATAAAATAAAATAAAATAAACACAAACAAAAAAAAAAAATAAAGGGATTAGCAAATTTACTAATCCCCGGCAACGGCGCCAAAAATTTGACGGGATTTTAAACCGCACAAATTTAACCCTCTTTTTGACAGTTGTAGTAAAGATGTAAGTAGGGTATCGTTCTAGGCCGGGGATTAGGAGGGATTGCTAATCTACTCTAAATTAATTTAAAAATATTAAACAAGACTCAAAGACACAAAACTAGGCTAAAAACTCTAATAACTCAAAACACACTAAAATGACTCAAAATAATAAAAACAATCAAATTAACTCAATCTAGACACTAGGAATTGAAATTGACGGAAATTTAAATTCAAAGATTAAAAATAATAAAAACTAATTAAATAATATAATTTAATAATGGGGGGGGTTTGGTTTTGATGAAACGTAAATTAAACTTAACTAAATTACAAAATTGACAAAAACATAAAATTAAGGTGAACGGATAGGTGACGGATTGGCTAGAGGGTTTTTCTCCACACAAGACACATATGCAATCTAAATTGACCTTCAGTTGTTCTTTCAATAAGTTGTAAATTTCAATACTCCAGATTAATTAGGTACGCTTAAATTAACCTTCAGATTTTCCTTAAGTTATTGAATTAGATGAACAGCATACAACAACTCAAATTATTCCCCAAAAGTTCTCTACGTGAAAAGCACAATAGAGATACGATTAAAGATCATTATGTTCTATGAAAATCATAAGTATTGACAAGGCATTCGTAACTATGAACAGCATGATACGTTTGCCAGGAATTTACTTAACGCGATTGTGACTAGCAACCTCCACTACTCATGAATATAAGTTCATAACGATTAGGTGAAATTCACTTATATTCTAGCATCAAATTCATGCATGTGAATTAAGTATGCATTCTTAATCGACATACACAAATAAGTTATTAATCAAGCAGTTAAGCAAATTAAATCACAACTCAGAAATCACAACTGAAGGTACCAATTCAAATTACAAATATATCCATGGCTTTGAATTAACCTCTAGCCAACACAAATTAATTACACATTATTTATAATTTAAAACAGAAATAAAAATTGAGTTTGGAGAGATTTAACCGAAAGAGAATGTGCAAGGATATCTCTGTGCAATTGTTTCTTTCTGACTGCACCGACACCTTTCAAGCTGCGGATTGGCTAGTTGCCAAGGCAGCTTGGCTGCCCTGATTTTCTCTCCTAATCCCCTCCGAGAATTAACGCCTCTCTGGCTGCGTGCCCTTCAGTCCGCGCCTCACCTCAGCCCTTCTTTCTCTCGGTTGTCGCAAGCTGCCAAGGCAGCTTTGGTGCGCTGACCTCTACTCAGCTACGCCTTCTGTTTTTAACTTACGAGGCTCACGCTGTGCTGCCAAATGGCAGCTCTCTCTCTCCAGCTGCGCACCGCCTTTCTCCCAGCTGCCCAAGAGCCTCTTAAGCTGCAAAGGCAGCTTTGCTTATTCGGTGCTGCCCTGCGAGCGCTGCCTTCCAAATGGCAGCTCCCACCTTTTATTTATTTTCTACTTTCTGACGCCCCCAGGAAGCTTTGACTCGCTAATGGCACCTTCTAGGCGCCCTCTCCAACGCTGCTCAGAGCAGCTTCACCTTCCCCTCGCCTCTGTGCTCTTCGTTCCCCAAGCTTTAAGCGCCTCTGACTTTGGATCCGTGCAGGCCCCGCGTCATTATGTCTTTTGGTGGAGGACTCCCCCCCCACATGCTGCCTTCCATCATTTTGTTTCCACCGAAACCTTTTTAATCATTCACACACAACAAATTATATTTAAATATATAAATATATATATATATAAATATATATATATATATATTATTTTCCAAATGATAAGTATAATTCAACAGACAAGATAGTTTAGATGAAATTATTACTTAACATTTTACTTATTCTATTTTTATTTTCTTTGCTTGATAAATTCTTATAAAACATAAAAATAACGTAAATAGCTCAAAATATAACGAACTAACTAAGAAAAGACGAGTGAATTTGATATAAAAATATATATAAATATGATCCGATCATGTGCTCCATGCAAGGACATGCCAATGATCAATGCCCTCAATTGCTTGAGAGTGGGGGATGGGAATCTGCCAATGCCGTGGGTTTTGGGAGCCAAAACCAACCACGCCATGATCCATACTCAAACACCTACAATCCGGGGTGGAGAGACCATCCAAATTTCAAATGGCGGGATCCTCAACAACCCCAACAACAAGGAGGATTTAGGCAGCAACCACCGGGCTTCTATACAAAGCCATTCGTTCCAAATCAAAACCAAGTGCAATCCGCCCCAACGAGTTCAGGTATGTCTTTGGATAGTGATCAAGTTGTTAAGTTACTTACTACTTTGACGCAGGAAGTACAAACTCAAAATAAAGAGAGACATATCCAAGACAAACGAGTGGACAATTTGGAGAAGCAAATGGGCCAAATTGCCGAGTTTATGGGGCAGATTAGAGAACAAGGTAAATTGCCTAGTGGAACCGTGATGAATCCTAAGGGCGGATTTGAAACCGCCAAGGCAATCTTGTTACGAAGCGGTAAGCAGGTTGGAAACAATTCAAGGCCATCCAAATCAAGTCAAGAAGAGGAGGACAAGTTGCTGCAAGAGGAAGTACAGGGACCAAATCTCACGGCCAAGGATGAACAATCCTTGCCGCCACCATCTAACCCTCCTAAGCCGTCCCCAAACACCAAGGTAAGTCCCAATTCGACTTTTTCTAGTTCTATTCTACTAAATGTGCCCTTTCCTGGCAGGTTTAGGCAATCAAAGAAGGAAAAAGCCGAGAAGGACATTCTAGAGACCTTCCGGAAAGTTCAAGTCAATATCCCGCTCCTTGATGCAATTAAGCAAGTTCCGAGGTATGCTAAGTTTTTAAAAGAACTTTGTACAACAAGGAGAAGGATTTCGAACAAAGAAGTGGTTCAGGTAAGTGAGAATGTGTCTGCTGTGTTACAAAGGAAATTACCCCCTAAATGCAAAGATCCGGGTAGTTTTACAATTCCATGCGTTATTGGTAATACTAAGTTTGAACAATGCATGTTAGACTTAGGGGCTTCAGTTAATGTTATGCCATACTCTGTTTATGCATCTATGAACTTAGGTGAGCTTAAAAATGATGGTGTGATTATTCAGTTAGCCGATCGTTCTAACGCATATCCAAAGGGTGTTTTGGAAGATGTTTTGGTGCAGGTTGGTAATTTGATATTCCCAGCGGATTTCTATGTACTTGACATGGAGGATGCACCCCATTCTACCCCATTGCCGATTTTATTAGGGAGACCCTTCATGAAAACAGCCCGCACCAAGATAGATGTGTTTAAAGGAACTTTAACGATGGAATTTGATGGGGAAGTCATTGATTTCAATCTTTCTGAAAGTATTAAATTTCCTAAGGATGATCATTCTTGTTTTTCTATTGATATAATTGATGATTTGGCGCAGGATTTCCTTGATTCCTTGGAGAGGGATACACTTGAAACAACCATTGCACAAGGACTTGGGCAAAAATCTGGTTTTGCCGTGCCTAGAAGTGAAGAGGAGGCCGAGATAGTGGCTGCCCTTGAGTCATTACCTCAACACCATGGTAAGCCTTCTAACCTAAGTGCAATTCCCATTTCCACTAATAAGTTGTTACCCTCAGTGATTCAGGCACCCGTACTTGAACTTAAACCGTTGCCCGATCATTTAAAGTACGTCTTTTTGGGAGACAACGAGACGTTGCCCGTCATTGTCTCCTCCTCACTCACGGCATTAGAGGAGGAGAAGTTGATCCGTGTGTTGCAAGAGCACAAAACGGCCATTGGGTGGACTTTGGCCGACATTAGGGGAATTAGCCCTACGACGTGCATGCATCGCATACTTCTAGAGGAGGGGGCTAAACCAACTCGAGAGGCTCAGCGCCGTCTCAACCCTCCAATGATGGAAGTTGTGAAGAAAGAGATCATCAAACTTCTTGATTGTGGAGTGATTTATCCGATCTCTGATAGCCGTTGGGTGTCACCGGTGCAATGTGTTCCAAAGAAATCCGGAGTGACAGTGGTGAAGAATGCCGAGAATGAGCTTGTGCCAACCCGTATCCAAACAGGTTGGCGTGTGTGCATCGATTATAGGAAGCTCAACGCCACCACAAGGAAGGACCACTTCCCTTTGCCGTTCATCGATCAAATGCTTGAAAGGTTAGCCGGTCATTCTTTCTATTGTTTCCTTGATGGTTATTCTGGATATAATCAGATTGTCATATCTCCGGATGACCAAGAAAAGACTACTTTCACGTGCCCCTTTGGTACCTTTGCTTATCGTCGCATGCCTTTTGGGTTATGCAACGCTCCGGCTACATTTCAAAGGTGTATGGTAAGTATCTTTTCAGATTTTGTGGAAAAGATAATTGAGGTATTTATGGATGATTTCAGTGTATTTGGTGATTCATTCGATGGTTGTTTGGAAAATCTCACGATAATCTTGAAACGATGTGTAGAAACTAACCTTGTGCTTAATTGGGAAAAATGTCATTTTATGGTTAGACAAGGCATAGTTTTAGGGCATATTGTTTCAGAAAGAGGAATAGAAGTGGATAAATCGAAAATAGATCTTGTACGCTACTTACCCTCTCCTACTTCGGTTCGAGAGATTCGTTCGTTTCTTGGTCATGCAGGATTTTATAGGCGGTTTATCAAGGACTTCTCCAAGATCTCAAATCCTCTTTGCCGTCTCCTCCAAAAAGATGTGGCGTTTGACTTTAACGAGGATTGTGAGAAGGCGTTCAAACACCTCAAGGAAATGCTAACTTCGGCCCCTATCATAATGCCACCGGATTGGAGCCTTCCTTTTGAACTTATGTGTGATGCATCCGATTATGCATTAGGAGCTGTTTTGGGGCAGAGGAAGGATAAGAAGCCGCATGTTATCTATTATGCATCCCGGACTTTAAACGATGCACAATTGAATTATTCTACCACTGAGAAAGAACTTCTTGCTGTTGTATTTGCTTTAGATAAATTCCGTTCTTATTTGCTTGGTACTAAAGTAATTATCTATACTGACCATGCAGCGTTGAAGTACTTGTTCACCAAGAAGGAGGCCAAACCACGACTCATTCGATGGATGCTTCTTCTCCAAGAATTCGATATCGAGATCCGGGATAAGAAAGGAAGTGAGAACGTGGTGGCTGACCACTTGAGCCGCATGGTGCATGAGGAGGATGCCGTGCCTATCATAGAGACATTCCCAAATGAGCAATTAATGTCCATCGAGGTAAGTGAACCATGGTATGCTGATTTGGTGAATTATTTGGTGTCTAAACATGTTCCTAGTGAAATACTTAAACACCAATGTGATAAATTGAAGAAAGAGGCACGGTTTTATGTGTGGGATGACCCGTATTTATGGAAATATTGCCCTGATCAAGTTATACGTAGGTGTGTGCACGATTCTGAGTTTCATGCTATTTTAACGTTTTGTCACACTTATGCTTGTGGGGGACACTTTGGCACACAGAGAACTGCACTTAAGGTGTTAGAATGTGGTTTCTATTGGCCTACCATTTTTAGGGATGCTAGAACATTTTGCATGTCTTGTGATAGATGCCAAAGAACGGGCAATATTGGTCCTAAACAACAAATGCCGCAAACCCCAATTTTTAGTGTTGAAATCTTTGATGTTTAGGGTATTGATTTTATGGGTCCCTTTCCTTCGTCACATGGTTTTCTTTATATTTTGCTTGCTGTGGATTATGTGTCGAAGTGGGTGGAAGCAAAAGCCACCCGGACTAATGATTCTCGAGTGGTTGCAGATTTTGTGAAAACTAACATTTTTGCAAGGTTTGGAATGCCAAGAGTGCTAATCAGTGATGGAGGGTCCCATTTTTGTAATCGAACCATCGAGGCGTTGCTCAAGAAGTACAATGTCACGCATAAGGTGGCCACACCTCATCATCCCCACAGATTTGAGCCATCTTTACACTTGAGCAAATACTTAATCAAAGTCACTACTTACTAGTTCACATTTAACCAATTAAAACGATGTTTTGAATGTAGTAACATGCCTTAGAGAATTTGCTCAATTCCTTTCAAGATATGCACTCAATTTTCACTCAGATTTTCTAACTACATACCCTATACTAGTTATATGTGAGAAGATTGACGTAGATATGAAAACGAATGCTCACATATATGTACAACAAAGAACGCAATTTCTGGAGTGATTAAGCATGTTTAGATATGATCTCATTTATGGAATGCTACTACTTAGATGCGAGAACCAATGACACCATATGCTCATACCAAATTCAAACTCCACAAATTGAAACACATAACACTCAAGATTGAAGTCAAGGGTTGTAACGGGGCTTGGGGCATTGGTTAACAAATGAAGGATAGGGAAAACAAACGTTCTCAAAACGATGTTTTGTGTGTTTGTTTGTGTCTTAGGGTACCTTCCAACACAATGATGAGGATTCAGTTTGTAATTACATGGCTGTTAAAAAGAGTTGTAAACATGGATGAAAGTTTGATTTACTATTTGTTTATGCTTAGTTGTGGTTATAACTTATGAATTCACATGCAATCATAAAGGAAAAATCAGTTTTTGTAACATGCTTGAAGGAAGGAACTCAAATTAACACTACAACCTTGTGAGACTTGAGCCTAAACATTTATTCGGAGAGTTTATAATCTGTGCATCCTTTTCTAAAGTCGTTGCATGATCTCATTATTCTTTGCTTGGTTACTACTTAGAAGGCGTTTCATCATTTAGTTCCAAATGCTAGAACTCATGCCCATGTCATTCAAAACATGTTATTGATTTGCATAACACATATTCAAGATGAAGTCGTGTAGTGACCATCACCTAAGCCAAACAGCCATGTATCCTATTTCATTATGTCTTTAAGTTAACCCCGTTGAGCCTTGTTAGCCTATGTTCTTTGTTAACCTACACTATCCTCACCTAGCCTAGATTAGGACCATCCATACTCTTGTTTTTAAAGCATAGTAAGCATGACTACAATTGAATTCCTTTTGATTAATGAATGGCAGAAAACAAGTGTGGGGGAATTATTTTTTTCATGTGAGTTTTTGTGCAAAGGCACGGGTAGAAAAGAAAAAGAAAAGTTGTGAACAAAGTGCAAAAGAGTTGAAAAATGTTGAAAAAGAGTTCTAAAGTGTAGTTTGTTGAAGAAAGGGTCCAAAACAATTCATTCGGCCCTAAGAGTTGTTTGAATCTTCCCTTTGTGTTTTAAAGTTGATTTTTGCATTCTAAAGTGAATTCTAAGTCTCAATTTCACTACTTTGCTTACTATCGCTTTAAGAACGTTTGTTATCCCTATCCTTCATTTGTTAGCCAATACCCCAAGCCCCATTACAACCCTTGACTTCTATCTTGAGTGTTATGTGTTTCAATTTGTGGAGTTTGAATTTGGTATGAGCATATGGTGTCACTGGTTCTCGCATCTAAGTAGTAGCATTCCATTCATGAGATCATATCTAAACATGCTTATTAACTCCAGAAATTGCTTTCTTCGTGATACATATATGTGAGCATTCGTTTTCATATCTACATCAATCTTCTCACATATAACTAGTATAGGGTGTGTAGTTAGACAATCTAAGTGAAAATTGAGTGCATATCTTGTAAGGAATTGAGCAAATTCTCTAAGGCATGTTACTACATTCAAACATCGTTTTAAATTGGTTAAGTGTGAACTAGTAGGTAGTGACTTTGATTAAGTATGGGCTTAAGTGTAAAGATGGCCAAAATCTGTGGGAATAATGATTTTTAACATGTCATGTGCATTGGAAATCCCTGAGGCGAACGTTGGAAGGTTTAGGTTTTGTTGTTTTGTTTCGTTTTGTTTTCTTTCTTTTGATTGTTTTGCTCGAGGACTAGCAAGAGCTAATTGTGGGGGAATTTGATAGGGGCATATTTATGCACCTTAGTTTAGCTTGTTCTTGTGCATTTATAGTGTTTTTCCTTAGCAAAGTAGTCTTTTAAGCTAGTTTTTTGCGTTTTCAGGTTTTAAGGGCAAAGAATACAAAAAGATGCATTTTGGAGCCTTTTGGAGCAAATTGGAGCTTGGAATGGATGTCATATGCTTGGAGCCAAAGGATTGGACGAAATTGAAGATTTGAAGGTGTTAGGTTTCCTAATTGAGGAAGGATTCCTAATTGAAGAAGGATTCCTAATCAAAAGAGGATTCCTAATTGAAGATGGATTCCTAATCAAAAGAGGATTCCTACTTGAAGTAGGAAAGTTAAGCCAAAGTTTCCTATTTTGGTTGATCTTTCCTAAACATAAAATCCTTAAGTTCCAGCCACTTTGAAGAGTTCTTATGCACTTTGGGACACAAAACAAAGGCCCTTGAGTACCCTTGAACCTTTGCCGCACCATTCCCCTTCCTTTTCCTAGTTTCCTATTTTCCTAATCCCTTTTCCCTTTAGTTTTAGGTCACAAAACCTTCCCTAACATCTCAGCCGCACCCCCTTAACCCTTTCCTCTTCCTTGCCGTGCAAGGGAGAGGGATTCCTTCCTATTTTCTGAAATAAAACACATTCCTTTTGTGTCTTAAACCCTAGCCGCACCTCTTGTGTCATTCCCTTTAATTTCTGTTTTGATTTCCTATTTCTAGAAGCCTTTGACTTAATTTCTGATTACTTAAATAACCTAGGGTTTTGATTCCTGATTTCTTTTAAAAAAAAAACTTCATTGTGGCAGCCACAAATTATTCATTCATCACCAAAATTCGTCCAGCCTCTCCCACACACATCCATTGACGCCAAAACACCATTCTTCAACCTAGAGACACAATCAGCCATTCCACCACTTCCCAACCATCAAACACTCATCCACACCCATCCGACATCCCTTGCCGTGCCTCTAAACATCCCACAAACCGTTCTACATCATCAAAAC
Organism: Crataegus laevigata; assembly: GCA_963580275.1. Lineage (NCBI taxonomy): Eukaryota > Viridiplantae > Streptophyta > Magnoliopsida > Rosales > Rosaceae > Crataegus > Crataegus laevigata. The sequence continues at coordinate 13,334,362 of OY756944.1, read as the reverse complement.
ATCCCAGAAATCATCCCCATCCAATCTGCCGCAAGCAAGGGAAAGGAGACAGATTCACAAAATTGTTTGGCTCTTCATTCTGAGTTGTTGGACAATTTTAGGTGTATTCTCTCTTATATTTCAATGTCTAATTCATGTAATCTTTGTTTTGCTCTGAGTATGATTGGCTAAATTCGTTTTGGCTAAGGGTGTATTCGAAACCATGATTATATATGTGAAATAAGTTGATTACTCTAGTTATCGTTGCATAAGTCATGAATACAATCTGTTTAACTATTTGATTTAGAACTTATTCTTGTATGTTGATTGAGAGTGCACACTTAATTTGCATGCTTGAATCTGGTGCTAGGATATGAATTTGTTTCACCTAATCGTTATGAGTTTATATCCACAAGTAGTGAAGGTCACTAGTCATGATCGTGTTAAGTAGATTCCTGGCAAGAGTATCATACTTTTCATAGTTACAATTGCCTTGTCGATGCTTATGATTTCCAATGAACGTAATGATTCTAACTTGTATCTTTATCATGCTGTTCATATAGAGAACTTGTTAGGAATAATTTGGTTGCAATGCATATTCATTCAATTCAATGATTTTAGGGAAATCTGAAGGTTAATTTAAGCGGACCTAATTAACTTGGAGTGTCGAGGTTCATAACTTGTTGAATTGATAACTGGAAGTTGATTTAAGTTGCATATATTTCATGTGTGGAGAAGAATCCCTTAGCCATTCCATCATCCATTGGTTTACATCAATTTGCTTTACAATCTGTTTTCTTTACAATCTGTCCATTTAATTGAATTTCGTCCAAACACAAATCCCCCCATATTTTGTTAAGTCTTAGGCTTAGAATCTGTCTTATTTTGTGTTTTGAAGTATTTTGAGTCACAAGAAAATTCAAATTCGTCCAATTCAAGTTTTAGTGTCTGTTTAAGTCTATTTGAGTGTTTTAGGCAGATTTGAGTGTTTCAAATCTGTTTTGAGTCATAGTGGTCTAGATAGAGTCTTTAAGTCTCGTTTTTGTGTTTTTGAGTCAATTTGTATTAAATTAGCACCCCTAGTTAATCCCCGGTTAGAACGATCCCTACTTACTTCATTACTACAATTGTCACAAATAGGGTTTAATTTGTGTGTCAAGTAATTTTCACATCAGTAGATATGAAAACGAAGGCGCACATATATGTACAACAAAGAACGCAATTTCTGGAGTTATTGAGCATGTTTAGATATGATCTCATGAATGGAATGCTCTACTACTTAGATGCGAGAACCAGTGACACCATATGCTCATACCAAATTCAAACTCCACAAATTGAAACACATAACACTCAAGATTGAAGTCACCGGGCTTGGGGTATTGGTTAACAAATGAAGGATAGGGAAAACAAACGTTCTCAAAGCGATAGTAAGCGAAGTAGTGAAATTGAGATTTAGAATTCAGTTTAGTATGCAAAAATCAACTTTAGGGCTGATTCAAACAACTCTTAGGGCCGAATTCATTGTTTTGGACCCTTTCTTCAACAAACAACACTTTAGTACTCTTTTCCACATCTTTTCTTTCTTTCTTTCTTTATTTTCTTTTTGTCTACCCGTGCCTATGGCACACACAAACTCTCATAAGAACACTTTCCCCCACACTTGATTTCTGCCCAACATTAATCAAAAGGAATTCAATTTGAATCATGCTTACTATGCTTCAAAAACAAGGGTATGGATTGATAGGAGCATATATATGCACCTTAGTTGAGCTTGTTCTTGTGCATTTATAGTGTTTTTCCTTAGTAAAGTAGTCTTTTAAGCTAGTTTTATGTATTTTCAGGTTTTAAGGGCAAAGTATGCAAAAGGATGCATTTTGGAGCAAATTAGAGCTTGAAATGAATGTCATATGCTTGGAGCCATGAAGATGGACGAAATTGCAGATGATGATTCCTACTTGAGCAAGGTTTCCTAGTTGGAGTAGGAAAAGTCCTAATGGAAGATGGAGTCCTAACTAAATTGGGTTTCCTAGTTCAAATGGGAATCCTAGTTGAAATTGGTTTCCTAGTTGAATTGGGAAAACCTAGAAGATTGGAGTTTCCTACTCAAACAAGGTTTCCTACTTGAAGTAGGAACTGTAAATCCCAAATGGCATCAAGTTGTAGCTACAAGGAAGATTTCCAAGTCTAAGAAGGAAAAGGTTTCCAAGATGAAGAAGGAGAAGAATTCCAAGTCAAGGATGGAGTGGGACATGTTTTCCTAATGCTAGAAGGACTCCTAAACATGGTAGGACACAAATGAGAAGATTCTAGAACTTTCCTCCTCCTTGCCGTGAGTTTTATCCAAATCCCCTTGGTTTTGGGCTTCTAGAAGCCCTATTCTTCACCCTACAAATCTGCCGCCCTATCCCCTTCTAGATGGACCTAATCCCTTGCCTTGCAAGGCTTTCTAGAAGCCTATCCTTAACCCTACAAACCTGCCGCATGTTTCCCCAAAATCTGTGAGGTTTCCTACCTTCTAGAAGGCTTATTCCTATAGGATTTAGATTATATAATCCTCCTCTGATTCCTAGCCCTAAATCTGCACCCTAAACACTATAAATAGGACCCTTGGCTGCACCAATTATTCATTCATTCACTCCACAAAATCAGAAATTTGCCAAGCACCATTCTCCCTAGTTTTAAGTTCTTGCCGCAGCCACCACCATACCTAAACACCACTATACCCTCTCCTAATCCCATGTCTAAAATGATCCCTACTTACATTCTTCAATTCAATTGATAAAAAGAGGGTTTAATTTGTGTGCGTATAATTCTCACATCAAAATTTTGGCGCCGTTGCCGGGGATTAGCAACTTTGCTAATCCCTTGGATTGTATTTTCGTTTTGTTTAAGTAAGGTCAGATTCTGAGTTGTTTTTGTTTCTTGTTTAGGTACTAGTTTATGACTCAGAGTTCTCATTCGATTCACGAAGATATTTTTGACTTTGACGACGATTTCAAGCTCGAGTTTAGAAAATGCCGCACCCCTTTGCATCCAATATCCTAGGGCGGCTCCGGACAAGACTGCCGAGTTCGAATTAAAGTCAAGCTTGTTACATCACATTTCGAAATACCATGGGCTATCCATGGAGGATTCGAACAAGAAGTAGTGTGTTCGAGCATGACCCCGGTGAATGTTGATGAGAGCATATTGAAGATGAAGGCCTTTCCCTTTTCTCTCCTAGGAAAGGCAAAAGATTGGTTGTACGAATTGGCTCCCGGAACTGTCACATCTTGGGAGAGCATGAAACGAACCTTCTTGGAGAAGTTTTTCCCAACTTCTCAAGTCATCCTCCTACGCAAAAGGATAAGTGGCATTCAACAAGATGAAGGTGAATCTTTTCCTACTTATTATGAACGTTTTAAATCTCTTGTTGCTTCATGTCCACAGCATCAAATGAAGGAGGAATTGCTTCTACAATACTTCTACGAGGGACTTCTACCAATTGAACGTCAAATGCTAGATGCCTCAGCAGGAGGAGCTTTGGTAGACAAGACCCCCACGGCAGCAAAGATGTTGATTGCTAACCGAGCGTTGAACGCTCAACAATACGAAAGAGTTGGACAAAAAGGAACCCCACGGCAACATCAAGTCAATGAGGTAAGTGCCATAACCGAACTTCAAAATCAAATGGCTAAAACAATTCAGGTAATTCAAGTGATAATGATAAGATTTTTCAATTACTTACTACTTTGACGCAGGAAGTCCAAACTCAAAACAAAGAGAGGCAAATCCAAGACAAGAGGATGGATGAGTTGGAGAAACAAGTGGGACAAATTGCCGAGTTCTTGGGGCAATGTCGTGAGCAAGGAAGGTTGCCTAGCTCAACGGTGGTCAATCCGAAAGGTGGATTCGAATCTGCAAAAGCCATAAGTTTGCAAAGTGGACGACAAGTAGGATCTGACCTTAAACCATCCAAATCACGCCCCAATGAGGAGGAAGAGTTGCGAATTGAAGAGGAGGAGCAAAGGCCACCAACGGCCAAGGTGGAAACACCTTTGCCGCAAGCCCTAAGTGACCCTAAACTGTCCAATTTGTCCAATAGAGGTAAAAACGTGTCAAATTCAATTCCTACTAATGTTTTTCCTTCGAATGTTCCCTTTCCTAGTAGGTTCATGCAAGCAAAGAAAGAAGAGGATGAAAAAGACATTCTGGAAACGTTTAGGAAGGTGCACGTCAATATACCGCTCCTTGATGCTGTAAAGCAAATCCTGAAGTACGCCAAGTTTTTGAAGAAGCTTTGTACAACAAAGAAGCGGATTCGGGAGAAAGAGGTGGTGCATGTAAGTGAGAATGTCTCTGCGATGTTGCAAAGGAAGCTGCCACCTAAATGCAAGGATCCGGGTAGTTTCACTATCCCTTGTGTAATTGGTAATACACGGTTTGCACATGCTATGCTAGATTTAGGTGCATCAATTAATGTCATGCCATATTCTATTTATGCATCTATGAATCTAGGAGAGCTTAAAAATGATGGTGTTATTATTCAATTAGCCGATCGATCTAATGCATATCCGAAAGGAGTTTTGGAGGATGTTTTGGTGCAGGTAGACCACTTGATTTTTCCTGCAGATTTCTATGTGCTTGACATGGAGGATTCGGCCCACTCTCCATCATCACCACTTTTACTGGGCCGACCTTTCATGAAAACGACTCAAACCAAGATTTCTGAATCGGTTGAGAATACTAATGATGTTCGTTCTTGTTGTGCTATTAATATAATTGAAAATATAGGGCAGGAATGTTCAACGCTAGTCAAGAAGAATGCGCCTCAACCCACCGTCGAGGAAGGAATTGGAGTGCACAACAAGGAGTGCGCGGCCCCAACTTTGCAATCACCAAATCTGGCCGAGACCACCCCTTGTGCAGCTGTCCATTGTGCTACCACTTCCTTGCCGTACAAAGGTAAGCCACCTATTCCAATTTCGATTCCCATTTCAACTAAAAGGTTGTTACCTTGTATGGAGCAGGTACCTAATCGAATTCAACGTGGTGGGAGAGTTCGTGTTAATTTAGAGAAGCCAAACACCACAATAAAAAAGGACCATTATCCCATCCCATTCAAGGATCCAAAGTATGAAGTATTTCCGAGGGCAGATCGTAGACGATACACCTCTCCATGCCGTGGGGTCCAATAAGCTTCAAAGGAGTTTCGTCCGGCTGTACGACGTTAAAGCAAGCGCTACTTGGGAGGCAACCCATGCATTCAACAAAGGAAGACCGAGAAAGCACTCCAATTCCAGATTTGCATTCCTAAACCCTTCTCTTTGTTGCTATTTTGTTTCTGCCATGTTAGGTTGTTTAGATGTTGTTTTGTTTGTTTGTTTGTTATTTGTGTGAGTCTATGCTTGAAACATTGAGGAGGGGTAACCAAAATGTTTTGATGCAAATTCGTAGGGTTTATCACTCATAACTTCTAAATGTTGTTCCTTGCTGTTTTTAAGTGTTTTTAAGCTGTTTTGGTGTGTTTTAGTGTGTTTTGACTCAAAAATCCGAAAATCCCATAAAAATTTGAAAAATTGTTTTAAAAAAAACCCAAAAAGAGTTGTTTTTATGTGTTTGTTTGTGTCTGAGGGTACCTTCCAACACAATGATGAGGATTCGGTTTGTAATTGCATGACTGTTAAAAAGAGTTGTAAACATGGATGAAAGTTTGATTTACTCTTTGGTTCATGCTTGGTTGTGGTTATGATTTATGAATTCACATGTAATCATAAAGGAAAAATCAGTTTTTGTAACATGCTTGAAGGAAGGAAATCAAACTAACGCTACAACCTTGTGAGACTTGAGGCTAAACGTTTAGTTGGAGAGTTAATAATCTGTGCATTGTTGTTTTCAAAAGTCGTTGCATGATCTCATTATTCTTTGCTTGGTTGCTACTTAGAAAGCGTTTCATCATTTAGTTCCAAACACTAGAACTCATGCCCAATTCATTCAAAGCATGTTATTGATTCACATAACACATATTCAAGATGAAGTCGTGTAGTGACCACCATAGCCAAATTGCCATATTTCCCTATTTCATTGTGTTTTGTAGGTTTTAACCCCGTTGAGCCTTGTTTAGCCTATGTTCTTTGTTAACCCACATTACCCTCACCTAGCCTAGATTAGGACCATCCATACCTTTGTTCTTGAAGCATAGTAAAGCATAACTCAAGATGAATTCCTTTTGATCATCGCATTGCAGAAAACAAGTGTGGGGGAAGGATTCTTGATATGTGGATGTGCCAAAGTCTTGAATAAGGCACGGGTAGAGAAAGGAAAAGAAAAAAAAAAAAAAGAAAAAGAAAAAAAAATTCGTGGAAAATAGAAAAAAAAAAAAAAAAAAGGTTGAGAAAGGTATGCAAAAGAGTTGAAAAAGATGTGAAAAAGTGTTCTAAAGTGTTGTTTGTTGAAGGAAGGGTCCTAAACATTGAATTCGGCCCTAATTGATTGCTTGAGTCTTCTCTTTGTGGTTAAGTCGTTTTCTGCAATCTAAAGTGAATTCCAAGTTCTATTTCATTACTTTGCTTTAAGAACGTTTGTTTTCCCTAACCTTTCATTGTTAGCCAACTCCCTAAGCCCCATTATAACCCTTGACTTTAATCTTGAGTGTTGTGTGTTTCAAATTGTGGAGTTTGAATTTGGTATGAGCATATAGGTGTCACTGGTTCTCGCATCTAAGTAGTAGCATTCCATTCATGAGATCGTATCTAAACATGTTATTTAACTCCAGAAAATGGTTTTCTTGTTATACATGTATGTGAGCATTCGTTTTCATATTTACATCAATCTTCTCACATATAACTAGTGTAGGGTATGTAGTTAGAAAATCTGAGTGAAAATAGAGTGCATATCTAGTAAGGAATTGAGGAAATTCTCTAAGGCATGTTACTACATTCAAAACATCGTTTTAATTGGTTATTTTGTGAACTAGTAAGTAGCGACTATGATTAACTATGTGCTTAAGTGCAAAGATGGTTAAAATCTGTGGAAATGATGATTTTTAACATGTCATGTGCATTGGAAATCCCTGAGGCGATTGTTGGAAGGTTTAGGTTGTGTTTTACTCGTTTTGCTTTGTTTTATTACTTTGTTTCGTTTTGTTTTGCTCGAGGACTAGCAAAAGCTAAGTGTGGGGGAATTTGATAGGAGCATATATATGCACCTTAGTTGAGCTTGTTCTTGTGCATTTATAGTGTTTTTCCTTAGTAAAGTAGTCTTTTAAGCTAGTTTTATGTATTTTCAGGTTTTAAGGGCAAAGTATGCAAAAGGATGCATTTTGGAGCCTTTTGGAGCAAATTAGAGCTTGGAATGAATGTCATATGCTTGGAGCCATGAAGATGGACGAAATTGAAGACTTGAAGATGATGATTCCTACTTGAGCAAGGTTTCCTAGTTGGAGTAGGAAAAGTCCTAATGCAAGATGGAGTCCTAACTAAATTGGGTTTCCTAGTTGAAATGGGAATCCTAATTGAAATTGGTTTCCTAGTTGAATTGGGAAAACCTAGAAGATTGGAGTTTCCTACTCAAACAAGGTTTCCTACTTGAAGTAGGAAATGTAAACCCCAAATGGCATCAAGTTGCAGCTACAAGGAAGATTTCCAAGTCTAAGAAGGAAAAGGTTTCCAAGATGAAGAAGGAGAAGAATTCCAAGTCAAGGATGGAGTGGGACATGTTTTCCTAATGCTAGAAGGACTCCTAAACATGGTAGGACACAAATGAGAAGATTCTAGAACTTTCCTCCTCCTTGCCGTGAGTTTTATCCAAATCCCCTTGGTTTTGGGCTTCTAGAAGCCCTATCCTTCACCCTACAATTGATAGGAGCATATTTATGCGCCTTAGTTTAGCTTGTTCTTGTGCATTTATAGTGTTTTTCCTTAGTAAAGTAGTCTTTTAAGCTAGTTTGGTGTGTTTTCAGGTTTTAAGGACAAAGTGTGAAAAAGGAAGCATTTTGGAGCCTTTTGGAGCAAATTAGAGCTTGGAATGAATGTCATATGCTTGGAGCCATGAGGATGGACGAAATTGAAGACTTGAAGATGATGATTCCTACTGGAGCAAGGTTTCCTAGTTGGAGTAGGAAAAGCCCTAATGGAAGATGGAGTCCTAGCTAAATTGGGTTTCCTAGTTGAAATGGGAATCCTTGTTGAAATTGGTTTCCTAGTTGAATTGGGAAACCTAGAACATTGAAGTTTCCTACTCAAACAAGGTTTCCTACTTGAAGTAGGAAATGTAAACCCCAAATGGCCTCAAGTTGCAGCAACAAAGAAGTTTTCCAAGTCTAAGAAGTAAAAGAATTCCAAGATGAAGACGGATTAGTTTTCCTAATCCTAGTGCATAAAGGTCTCCTAAACACTTTAGGACACCTTATCCTTATTCTAGAAGCTCTTATGTATTCCTACATTGGTGTTGCATGTTTTTAGGCCTTGTTCTTCTAGAAATCAGCCAAATAACACTCTTTCTAGAATCCCCTATAAAAGTGGCGCCCCAAATCCTTCTAGAAGTCCCAATTTCTGCCACAAAACACTTTGTTTCTAGAACCCCTAAAAATCCGGCGCCTCTATCCCTTTTCCCTTTGGGTTTCCGATTTAATTAGGCCTTCTCCTTGTGGATTTGGATTGCCTAATTCCTTTTTAATTCTAAGTCCTTTACCTTGCAGATTTGGGTGTGATTTTGCCCTATAAATACACCATTCAGCCACATAAATCATACACCACCTCCATAATTCACTCCACTATCTAGAAATTCGCCCTAACCTCTCCACACCTTTGCCGCAGCCACTAAACACCCTTCTCCCTAGTTTTAAGTCACTGCCGCACCATCCACCATACCTAAACACTACTACATCCATCCATAACCATTCATCCATGCACCTAAACCCTTAGAACCTGATCTAGACCCTTTGCCGCACCAAGGAGGAGGAGAAGGAAGCTTGGAAGTTCATGCAATTCAAGTTCGCGTCGCTGGAATTTCTAGGTGTTTCTTTTCCTTTGATTTCAATGTTTAAATTTAATTCTCTTTGTTTTGTGCGTATGAGGAACTAAACCCCCCCTTGGCTAGGGGGGATTCGAAATACATGTTTATGCTTGCGATATGATTTGATTACTTCTAATTGCGGTTTCATAAGTTATGAATTCAATTTACTTATCTATGTGAATTACATTGGTTTGTGTGTGTTGGTTGAGAGTGCACGCTTAATTATCATGCATAAATTGAATGCTAGGATATAAGGAAGTTTCACCTAATCGTTATGGACTTATATTCACAAGTAGTAAAGGTTGATGATCTCAATCGAGTTAAGTAAATTCTTGGCATAAGTTTCATGCAATCATAGTAATGAGTGCTTCGTCAATGCTTATGGTTTTCATAGAACTTAATGATTCTTGCTTGTATCTCTATTATGCAATCATGTAGGGGACTTGTGGGGAATGCTTTGGGTTGTCGTATGCAATCATCCAATTCAATAACTTTAGGAAAATCTGAAGGTTAATTTAAGCAGACCTAATTAACTTGGGGCGTTGAGAATTCATGGTTTATTGAAAGCAATTGGAAATCGTTTCGTATGCAAGTATAACATGTGTGGAGATGAACCCCTTAGCTAGCCTTTCATCCATTGTTTTAAGCCAAATTCGTTTTAAAATCTGTTTTGATTTACAAGTTTATGTTTTGTTTTTAAATTCGTCAAAACCAATCCCCCCTTTTGTTTTCAAGTGTCAAATTAGTTAGAAAGTGTTTTGATTTGTGTTTTTAAGTGTTTTGAGTCAAAGTTATAAGTATTTTCGTCCAAAATCTTCTTTAGTGCTCAAAACTGCCCAGAAAGTGGTTTTAAGGCAGTTTTGAGTGTTTTTGTGTTATTTTGAGTCTTTTGGTTTATTTTGGTGTTTCAAGTTTTAGTTTTGCATTGTTTGAGTCTAGTTAGTGTTTTAAACTTTGTTCTTACGTTTTTGAGTCAATTCCCAAGTGATTTTGCAATCCCTCCTAATCCCCGGCCTAGAACGATCCCTACTTGTGTATTTGCTACAACTGATAAAACGAGGGTTTAATTTGTGTGCTTATATATTTTGCATCAAATTTTTGGCGCCGTTGCCGGGGACTAGCAACTTTGCTAATCCCTTGGATTGTATTTTCGTTTTGTTTAAGTAAGGTCAGATTCTGAGTTGTTTTTGTTTCTTGTTTAGGTACTAGTTTATGACTCGGAGTTCTAATCCGATTCACGAACACATTCTGGACTTTGACGACGATTTTGAGCGCGAGTTGAGACGAAAGAGGAAGAACCCGGAACCTAGTGAATCAAGTGCAAGTTCCGAGTCCGTTTCTGAATTTGAAGAGGAAGTGGAAGACATGGCAGCGGACAACCGAACAATCAAGGAGCTTTCCGCTTCGGGATTGGACAATGCCGCACCTCTATGCATTCAATATCCTAGGGCGGCTCCGGACAAGACTGCCGAGTTCGAATTGAAGTCAAGCTTGTTACATCACATTCCGAAATACCATGGGCTATCCATGGAGGATCCGAACAAGCACTTGAAGGAGTTTGAAGTCGTTTGCTCGAGCATGACCCCGGTGAACGTTGATGAGAGCATCTTGAAAATGAAGGCCTTTCCCTTTTCTCTCCGTGAGAAGGCGGAAGATTGGTTGTACGAATTGGCTCCCGGAACTGTCACATCTTGGGAGAGCATGAAACGAGCCTTCTTGGAGAAGTTTTTCCCAACTTCTCGAGTCATCCTCCTACGCAAAAGGATAAGTGGAATTCAACAAGATGAAGGTGAATCTTTTCCTACTTATTATGAACGTTTTAAATCTCTTGTTGCTTCATGTCCACAGCATCAAATGAAGGAGGAACTTCTCTTACAATACTTCTATAAGGGACTTCTACCAATCGAACGCCAAATGCTAGATGCCTCAGCGGGAGGAGCCTTGGTGGACAAGACCCCCACGGCTGCAAAGACCTTGATTGCTAATCGTGCGTTGAACGCTCAACAGTACTAAGGTATTAGACAAAGGAGCACCCCACGGCAACACCAAGTCAATGAGGTAAGTGCCATAACCGAACTTCAAAATCAAATGGCTAACCTTACTACTTTGCTTTCTCAAGTGGTGGAAGGTCCAAAAATCCAAACCGTCGCATCTTGTGGTGTGTGCTCCATGCAAGGACATCCCACGGATAAGTGTCCACAATTGATCGAGAATGGAGGATGGGAAACACTCAATGCCGTGGGATTTGGGAATCAATACCAAAATCGTGGTGACCCCTTTTCCAATACTTACAATCCCGGTTGGCGTGATCATCCAAATTTCAAATGGCGAGAACCCCAACAAGGCCAACAACAAAGCGGATTTAGGCAACAACCCCCGGGTTTCTATCAAAAGCCGTTGGCACCAACACAAGCCCAAGCACAACCTGCCCAAAACAATTCAGGTTCTTCAAGTGATAATGATAAGATTTTTCAATTACTAACGTCTATGGCGCAGGGAATGCAAACTAGGGACAAAAGAATGGATGAGTTGGAGAAGCAAGTAGGGCAGATTGCCGAGTTCATGGGGCAATTTCAAGAGCAAGGTAGGTTGCCAAGTTCAACCGTTGTTAATCCTAAAGGAGGCTTCGAAACCGCTAAGGCAATCATGTTGTGAAGTGGTAAACAAGTCGGAAGTAACCCCGACCCATCCAAATCAATTCAAGACAAGGATGAAAAGCTGCTACAAAACGAAGCACAAGAACCAAAACTCACGGCCAATGATGTTCCACCCTTGCCGCACCCATCCAATGCTTCTCAACCGTCCCAAACCACCGAGGTAAGTCCAAATTCGAATTTATCTAGTTCCATTCTATTGAATGTGCCCTTTCCTAGCAGGTTCATGCAATCAAGGAAGGAGGAAGAGGACAGTGACATTCTAGAGACCTTTAAGAAAGTCCAAGTCAATATCTTGCTCATTGCTGCAATAAAGCAAATTCCAAAGTATGCGAAATTTCTGAAGAAGCTTTGTACATCAAGGAAGCGAATTCGGGAAAAAAAAGTGGTCCAGGTAAGTGAGAATGTTTCAGCTGTTTTACAAAGGAAATTACCCCCTAAATGCAAAGATCCGGGTAGCTTTACGATTCCTTGTGTTATTGGCAATACAAGATTTGAACATGCCATGTTAGACTTAGGTGCATCCATCAATGTCATGCCATATTCTGTTTATGCATCTATGAATCTAGGAAATCTTAAAAATGATGGCGTTATCATTCAATTAGCCGATCATTCTAATGCCTATCCAAAAGGAGTTGTGGAAGATGTTTTGGTGCAGGTGGATCATCTAATATTCCCGGCTGATTTCTACGTACTTGAGATGGAGGACTCGGACCACTCTCCACCAATGCCACTCTTACTTGGACGACCATTCATGAAGACAGCCCAAACCAAGATTGATGTGGCTAAGGGAGCGTTAACAATGGAGTTTGGTGGTGATATGGTTAAATTCAAAGTTCCTGAATCTGTTAAGAATCCTAAGGATGTTCGTTCTTGTTTTGCCATAGATGCGATTAAAGATTCGGGGCAGGAACATTCATCCACACCAATCAAGAAGGATGTACCCAAAATCACCATCGAATAGGGGATTGGAGTGGAGCATAGGAAGCACGCCAATACTCCCCAAATATCAAATCTGGCCGAGAGCACTACCCTCACCGCTTCTTTTGAGTCTTCATCGAAATGCATTGGTAAGCCTCCTCCGCTAATTCCAATTCCTATTTCGACTAATCGGTTATTACCTTTTGTGGTGCAGGTACCAAATCGAATCTGTGATAGTGGGAGTGCTCACATTGACTTTGGGAAGCTCAATGCCACAATCTGGGAGCATCATTATCCACTGCCATACATAGACCCAATCCATGAGTATTTCGAGGAGCATGTCATGGAGGAAATACCCTTCCATGCCGTGGACCCTAGGGGAGTTTAAATGGACGTTTCGTCCGGCTGTACGACGTTAAAGCAAGCGCTACTTGGGAGGCAACCCATGCATTCAACAAAGGAAGACCGAGAAAGCACTCCAATTCCATATTTGCGTTCCTAAACCCTTCTCTTTGTTGCTATTTTGTTTCTGCCATGTTAGGTTGTTTAGATATTGTTTCGTTTGTTTGTTTGTTATTTGTGCGAGTCTATGCTTGAAACATTGGGGACAATGTTTGATTTAAGTGTGGGGGGTAACCAAAGTGTTTTGATGATCGGATCATATTTATATACATTTTACATCAAATTTACTCGTCTTTTCTTAGTTAGTTCCTTATATTTTCGAGCTATTTACGTTATTTTTGTGTTTATTAGATTTATCAAGCTAAGAAAATAAAAATAGAATAAGTGAAGTGTTAAGTAATAAATTCATCTAAACTATCTTGCTTGTTGAATAGAACTTATCATTTGGAAAATAATATATATATATATATATATATATATATATTTATATATATATATATATATATATATATAATGTTGTGTGTGTCCGGGATTACAGGCTGGAAGGCAGCATGTGGGGGGAGTCCTCCACCGAAAGAAAACAATGATGAAAGGTCTCGGAATAATGGAGAGAATAATGGGCGATGCCTTTGGCAGCTGGGGGTCACAGCCAATAAAAGAACCAGAGGGCAGCGACTTAGGGAGGACGAAGGCTGCGCAAGCAGCGAGAAAAGAAATAGAAAAAAAAATAAACAGAGGAACCAAAACTGCCTTGAAAGGCAGTCGGTGCAAGAAACAGTGAGGCAGAGAAAATAAAATAAAAAGGAAATAAGGTGCTGCCACAATTGGCAGCGAGAGAGAGCACCGACGAAAAACAGAAGTGAGCTCTTGAGAGCGCTGACAGACGGAGAGAGAAGCCGAGAGTTGAGGGGCCGAGGTGGAGTGCTGCCAACGAGGCAGCGCGCATAGGAAAGAAAAAGAGCAGCACATGCCACGGGGCTTTGGGAGAAGCACAGCAGAGCAGTAGCACAAAAGGCACACGGGGAAGGCTGCTAGGAGCAGCTCGGTGCAACGGTCAGAGGCGCAAGCCTCGGGAAGAAGGGCAGCTATACAGTGCAAAACTCACAGTGGCACCGAGGAAATTGTGCACTATCCTCATTTCGGTTTAATCCTCCAAACTCATGTTTAATTTCTGTTTTAATTTATGAATAATGTGTAATTAATTTGTTTTGGCTAGAGGATAATTCAAAGCCATAGATATATTTGTAATTTGAATTGATACCTTCAGTTGTGATTTTTGAGTTGTGATTTAATTTGCTTAACTGCTTGATTAATAACTTATTTGTGTTTGTCGATTAAGAATGCATACTTAATTTACATGCATGAATTGGATGCTAGAATATAAGTGAATTTCACCTAATCGTTATGAACTTATATTCATGAGTAGTGAAGGTTGCTAGTCACAATCGCGTTAAGTAAATTCCTGGCAAACGTATCATGCTGTTCATAGTTATGAATGCCTTGTCAACACTTATGATTTTCATAGAACATAATGATCTTTAATCGTATCTCTATTGTGCTTTTCACGTAGGGAACTTTTGGGGAATAATTTGAGTTGTTGTATACTGTTCATCCAATTCAATAACATAAGGAAAATCTGAAGATTAATTTAAGCATACCTAATTAATTTGGGGTGTTGAGATTTACAACTTATTGAAAGAACAACTGAAGGTCAATTTAGATTGCATATGTGTCATGTGTAGAGAAAAACCCTCTAGCCAATCCGTCGCCCATCCATTCACTCTTATTTTATGTTTTTGTCAATTTTGTAATTTATTTAAGTTTAATTTACGTTTCGTCAAAAACCAAAACCCCCCCCCCCATTATTAAATTATATTATTTAGTTAGTTTTCATTGTTTTTAATCTTTTAATTCAATTTCCGTCCATTTTAATTTCCTAGTGTCTATTTAAATTGTTTTCATTATTTTGAGTCATTTTAAGTGTGTTTCGAATTATTAGAGTTTTTAGCCTAATTTTGTGTCCTTGAGTCTTGTTTAATATTTTTAAATTAATTTAGAGTAGATTAGCAATCCCTCCTAATCCCCGGCCAAGAACGATACCCTACTTACATCTATACTACAACTGTCAAAAAGAGGGTTAAATTTGTGCGGTTTTAAAATCCTGTCAAATTTTTGGCGCCGTTGCCGGGGATTAGCAACTTTGCTAATCCCTTTATTTTTGTTTGTGTTTATTTTTTATATTTGTGTTTTTGTTGTGTTTTTGTTTATATTTGTGTTTATGTATTTTACTTTTGGTATTTGATTTATTTCTCTTTCTTTGATTTTAGGTAAAAATTGGAGTAAGACATGGCATTTGCAACCATTCAAGCTCAATTGGCGCAGCTCACTGCTCAACTGACTAATAATGCCGAAAGGACTACAATGCCAAATGTCCCTACATTTGATGTGCCCTATGGGCAAGGTTATCAAACTCATCAGTATCCTCAATTTTCTGCATATGAAGATGATTGGGGATATCAAGGCCACAGCCAATCAAGGGGCAACATGTTTTCCAACGCTTGCAATTCGGATTGGAGAGGTTATTCAGATCAGATGTGGGATGAACCTCAGCAATTTCAACAAAGTGGATATTGGCAGCAAGATGAGTTCTATTCAAAACCTATGCAGCCACCACAGCATCCCCCACAACAATTCCAATCAAATCAAAGTATGCCCGTGAATTATAATGAAATCCTTAATGAATTAAACTCTTTGGTGTAGGGGTCACAAAATCAAGCTAAGGAGACTCACCAAGGAGAATATTGGCAGCTGTATGATGAGTTCTATACATCACCACCATAGCCTCCATCACAATCTGCCCAATTCAATTCAAATACATCTGTGGATAATGATAATATTATTCAATTACTCATCTCTTTGAACCAGGAAGTAGAAAATCAAACCAAGGAGATGGGAGAATTGAATAATCAAATGGGGCAGATTGTGGAAGTCAAGGCACAGATTCAAGAGCAACGTGAACTCTCCAACTCACCTATTGAAAATTCAAAGGGAGAAGTGGAAATTGATGAAGCCACCACTTTGGAAGGTGAGATGGAGGATGAGGCTGTTCCAGAACCATCCAAACACAGCCCGAACTTGGATGAATTGCCGCTGCAAGCAGAAGATGAGAAGGACGACCTGGGCAGTTTAGAAGAATTCTTTCTGCAAGCTCCTCAAATCCCTATGCCGTCCAACTCAGGTGAGAAAGTTCCAAGTTCAATTATTTCTAACCCCATTCCACCAAATGTCCATTTTCCTTGCAGATTTTTTCCAAATTTCGAAGAGAGTGAAAAAGGCATTGTGGAAGCTCTTCCAGAGGTCCAAAGTGATATCCCGATTCTTGGTGTAACAAATCAAGTTCCAGATTTTGCTAAAACATTCAAAGAACCTTGCACACCAAGAAGAATGATTCAAAATATCGAAGTGGCTGGAGACTTTCAAGAATATATCAAAGAGGCTGTGCAGACAACAAAGGCCCAAGCAATTGAGTTTGATGACACGGGACAGGCCACAACCATCATAGTAAACCTGGCCAAGTTCAAAGTCCCGGAAATGTCCAAAAGCGTGGTATTTGTAATTGAATTTATGTCGGAGAATGAAAGTAAACCATCTTTTCCAATTTTAATTTTATATTATACTAACATGTCTCTAATTTTGATGATTCAGGCACCTGCTCTTGAATTCAGACCACTGCCAAATCATTTCAAGTATCACCTCCCATTAAAAGATAAATTTCATGCTTTGGAGCCGAGGGGAGGTTAAAGGAAAGAATCGTCCGGCTAAAGACGTTAAAGCAAGCGCTTCTTGGGAGGCAACCCAAGCAACCAGATTTGCATTTCTTAATCCTTCTCTTTATTGCCTTTACTTTGCAATTTTTGTTTTATTTAGTTAGTTGTGTTATTTGGTTGAATTTTGTTTAGTTTTTGTTTAAATAAATTAAGGGCAATGTTTATTTTAAGTGCGAGTAAACAAAGTCTTTTTGCATTAATTTACATATTTTACTTTGCTTAAAATAACTTGAAAAAAAAAATTACAATAATACGAAAACTAATAGCATTCATTGGTCATTGGTCAGGTGGCGCCGCAGAAGTAGACGGAGCTCCGGGAAGACGAAGAGCCAGAGTTGGAATCTCCGGAGCCGGAACACTTGGTGCAACTCCAGAGGACGAAGGCAACATAAACCTCGGGAGTAACGCCATGAACCTTTCATGATCACTCTGAATCCGAACGTCCGACTCCTGCAGCTGGTCCAGCTTCCTCTTCATGCTGGTCGAGTAACTAGTTGCAAGCATGTGCAACTCCTTGTTCTCGTTCCTGAGTCCTTTGACCTCTTGCCGAAGACTAGCCACCTCCGCCATCAGGGACTCAACCTGACGAGAGCGTGCAAGAAGGCGTTGGCCCATGTTTGAAACTGCGCCTGCATACTTGACGCTGAGAGCAAGAGAGTCCTGAATAGCCAACTCGTCTGACCGCCTGGATAGCATCCTATTGTCTCTAGGAGTAAGAAGATTCCTAGCAACCACCGTAGCGGTCATATCGTTCCTCATCATTGTGTCCCCGACTGTAAGAGGACCATTGGGGGAGATGAAGGACGGATGCCAAATGTTGTTCAGAGAAGACAAGTCATCGTCTTCTCCGACATTCAAGTTAAGGCGACGGTCGGAAGGGCAAGACATTTTTTTAAGAAGGTGTTGAGGAAGAAGAGAGCGGAAGGAGTAAGAGTGCAGAAGTGCAAGAAGGGAGTGTTTACAGGAGAGAGTGAGTTCAAGTGTGATGTGGAGCAGAATTCGTGCCTCTATAAAAACAAGCAAATCAATGAGGCGCTCCTCAGAGATCGAAGAGGCGTCCTCACGCAAATCGGAAGAGCCGGACACCTTTCTCAAAAGCTGGACGCTCCTTTCTCAAAGGCCGGATTCCTGTCTCAAAAGAGCCGTTCCTCTATCAAAAGTCGGGATTGCTCAGCATCGCGAGGCGTTCAGCTTTTCCAATTTTGTCGTCACTCGTCACATGCAGCTTGGAGCTTTGCAAAAACCACGAGCCGAACCCCAGTTTTCAAAAGATCAATTTGTCCAGACGTGTCGTCACTCGTCACATGCACTGTCAGCTTTGCGGAAATTACGGGCCGTTTTGTCAGAAAGCGCGTAACTGGTACTGTTCATCCATCCACCGGCTGCCGACAGAAGTGAGGGAATAGTTCCGGTTGTGAAGAAAAATTTCTATAAGTTCTACCTTCGCCTTCCACAGCAAAGATACACCCTCTCAACCTTTCTTCATCTCCGAGAATGTATTCCCAAAGAAAGCTTTCGAGTTACTCAGTGTTCTTCATCCCTTGGAACACCTCAGAAAACAATTCATCCAGAGCAAAAGTATTTCATATCATGAAGGTTAAAAGCAAAAGTATCTCATATCACGCTTTCTCCTCACCTTCATCTGAAGAACATGGAGAAAGTGAGATCCTGATTGCTTACCTAGTCTTGCTCTCGAGTACTCATCTCAGACCCCTCCCAGCCCACTTCAAAAATAAACCTGTGTTGAGGTGGTTCTTCAAAAGCAAAAGTATCTCACAGACGAAGCAGGAGGAGTCTGAGGTGCATCCAGATGAATTCGGAGTCCGAGATGATCCAAGAGTTCAAGAAGAGGCCATCTGCATGGAGACCTGAGTACTTGAAGCATGTAGAGACAACGTGCTGATTCATCCTCAACTAAGCTGAGGAGCACTTGCAAGAAAGAAGGCCCATCCAGTTCAAGATGAAAGCTGTGGAAAATCAACAAGCGACCAATGATAACCTATTAGTTCTATTTATTATCTTTTATTTTCATTTTCAATTTTTCGTTTGCTTTTTCTATATTTTCTTGCGTGCTTAACTGATTTATTTCTTTTCTTTGCGGGAACTTTTTGAATATTTCCACCTTTGAAGTTGATTGCAGAATTTAAGCTTGGGGCTCATCGCCTGAGTTTTCTGCAAATTAGGGAAGTTTTCAGTCCTATTGCTTTATTTTGTTTCTTTTCATTTAATCATTTTATTTTTATATTTATTTTGCATTATAATGTTTTATGACATTGGGGACAATGTCTAGTTTAAGTGTGGGGGTATCAAAAGTATAAAAAAAAATGACCAAATTGAAATTTTTTGTACCTTCGACTTTGAACTGGTTTCATTTGTTTCCATGTTATTGGTTTTTGTTTTCTTAATTAGTTTTGTTTTATTTAATTTTTCGAAAAAATTTAAAAATCCAAAAATATTGTCTTGTTTTCCTTATTGTTTTAAATTAGATTTTTGTTAGTTTCCCGACCCAATGATATAATTGGATCAAATTTGAACCATGATGATCAAGAACTTAGTTAACATGTGTTATGTGAAATTCCTAATTCTCTTGTTAGTTTGGTACATATTTGATCATTCTTGAAAAACCAAATGCACATAGCCTTGTTGATGTGGAACTAAAGCATGAATTAAAGCTTCATATGTGAATTTAGTGACCATATACATCCTATGTGAGTTTTTGAGCCTATTGAAAGTGTGTGCATTTTTCATACACTCTTATTCTTTCATGTGTGATGAACTTATGTGAGATGCATCTCTAGAACTTGCATAACAATCTTTCGAAATATTTGTCATTGATTGCATGAACTTGAAAATGATAGAGGCATTAGGTTTACCACCATGGCCCAAATAAACATGTTTCCCAAAGAACAATGATATCATTAGATTGCCAATTTGAGCCGTTATGTTGAGCCTTTTATTTCTTATCACCAGATATGTCTACCCTTATACCTCAAACCATGTTTACTTACCCTTTCCAAGCGAGCAATTTGAGACTGTCTTTTGAGAAATGTTTGTGAAGTACTTGGAAGGAGTTTGGCAAAAGAATAAGTGTGGGGGTATTTCATGTTTGTTTTTTTTTAAAAAAAAAATGAGAAAAGGAAGAAGAAAAGAAAAAGAAAGATTGTATACAAAGAAAATAAAAAGTTTAAAGTTTCAGTTTTTGGGTGTGGTTGGAAGTGTTAGAAGAATCGTTGGAAAGTTTGAGTTCTTATAAATCTCAACAAAAGAATTGCTTGCAATGTAGCTTGGAACTTGTGTTTTCCTATTCTTTCGTTTCAATAGCCCTATCCCTAAGCCTTATTACATCCAATAAAAGTCCTCTTGATTTAAGTTTTGCAATTATGATTGTGAAGAAGTGATCTTTATGCAAGCTTTTGGTAGAACTTTCACATTTGTTTCTTTGAGCGAAACACATTAAAACTAAACACATGTGTGATTGAGTGCATATCCCGTGAGAAGGTTGCTAGTTTGCATATGATGATTTTAAATAATAAATTCTTGAAATTGCATTAGCATGGCTATTTCACACACTACACTTCAAGGATGATTTAAAGATTACTGCTAATATTTGAATAAGGAAGATGAACTTGGATGAGCTTGTTTGGTGCTAGCTATGGTTCTTGATGATTTATGTTCTCGAATGAAATTCTATGAGGGTCACATAGGGGGAAGTTAATGTTTTTCATGTTACTACTTGTTCATGTTTTCTTTGTTTTGCTCGAGGACTAGCAAAAGCTAAGTGTGGGGGGTTTTTGATCGGATCATATTTATATACATTTTACATCAAATTTACTCGTCTTTTCTTAGTTAGTTCCTTATATTTTCGAGCTATTTACGTTATTTTTGTGTTTATTAGATTTATCAAGCTAAGAAAATAAAAATAGAATAAGTGAAGTGTTAAGTAATAAATTCATCTAAACTATCTTGCTTGTTGAATATAACTTATCATTTGGAAAATAATATATATATATATATATATATATATATATATATAATGTTGTGTGTGTCCGGGATTACAGGCTGGAAGGCAGCATGTGGGGGGAGTCCTCCACCGAAAGAAAACAATGATGAAAGGTCTCGGAATAATGGAGAGAATAATGGGCGATGCCTTTGGCAGCTGGGGGTCACAGCCAATAAAAGAACCAGAGGGCAGCGACTTAGGGAGGACGAAGGCTGCGCAAGCAGCGAGAAAAGAAATAGAAAAAAAAAAATAAACAGAGGAACCAAAACTGCCTTGAAAGGCAGTAGGTGCAAGAAACAGTGAGGCAGAGAAAATAAAATAAAAAGGAAATAAGGTGCTGCCACAATTGGCAGCGAGAGAGAGCACCGACGAAAAACAGAAGTGAGCTCTTGAGAGCGCTGACAGACGAGAGAGAGAAGCCGAGAGTTGAGGGGCCGAGGTGGAGTGCTGCCAGCGAGGCAGCGCGCATAGGAAAGAAAAAGAGCAGCACATGCCACGGGGCTTTGGGAGAAGCACAGCAGAGCAGTAGCGCAGAAGGCACACGGGGAAGGCTGCTAGGAGCAGCTCGGTGCAACGGTCAGAGGCGCAAGCCTCGGGAAGAAGGGCAGCTATACAGTGCAAAACTCACAGTGGCACCGAGAAAATTGTGCACTATCCTCATTTCGGTTTAATCCTCCAAACTCATGTTTAATTTCTGTTTTAATTTATGAATAATGTGTAATTAATTTGTTTTGGCTAGAGGATAATTCAAAGCCATGGATATATTTGTAATTTGAATTGATACCTTCAGTTGTGATTTCTGAGTTGTGATATAATTTGCTTAACTGCTTGATTAATAACTTATTTGTGTTTGTCGATTAAGAATGCATACTTAATTTACATGCATGAATTGGATGCTAGAATATAAGTGAATTTCACCTAATCGTTATGAACTTATATTCATGAGTAGTGAAGGTTGCTAGTCACAATCGCGTTAAGTAAATTCCTGGCAAACGTATCATGCTGTTCATAGTTACGAATGCCTTGTCAACACTTATGATTTTCATAGAACATAATGATCTTTAATCGTATCTCTATTGTGCTTTTCACGTAGGGAACTTTTGGGGAATAATTTGAGTTGTTGTATGCTGTTCATCCAATTCAATAACATAAGGAAAATCTGAAGGTTAATTTAAGCGTATGTTAAGGTTTTTCCTTCCTAGTGCTACAAACATGTTGAGTATAAGAACACAAGTAAGGGTGTCGAATCCACAGGGACTAATTAGACCTATATAACCACTTGTTTTGCAAGAAACTTACTAGAACCTAGAACTAATCAATTTAAACAGATTTGATGTTGTATCTTGAAACATACGGACATGAAATGGCTACAAGTAAATGAAACAACAAGTAATAAAATGAGGTAGAACCGAGGGAGTTGAGGCTAGGGATTGTATCAATAGAGAGAAGGAGCTAGGGATTCGGTTTCACCATAGCTAATTGATTCCATGTTTGTTAATTCAAGTTATGCTCACTCATCTATCTATTTCTTGAGTTTGTTTCACTTTAGTTATGATCATCCATATGATGTGTGGTTTTGATCAAGTATTCCTAGTCATGGACCTAATTGTGATGTGCAACTTCGGTTATTAATCAAGAATGTGTTAAGCATAAGAAACTTTCATAAAACCAAAGGAAACACTTGGCAGGATGTATGCCAAACATTCCCTTCATTCATTCCCATATCTGCCAAGGTTATGCATGATGTGTGCTATAAGATTGGCTAAACAACTTATGGTTAATTCAAATGGTGATCAAGCATCAAAATCAACACACTAAGTCACAATTAAAATCAGAGAATGAAACAAGAAATAGAATGATAAACTGAGCATTTCCGAGTTAACTACATGGCAATCTTGCTAGGCTACATCGAATCCCTATAGAGAGATTAGTTACACTTCATGTTTACAAAGATTTGACATAGAAATATAACATGAGTGTACATAGAATTAAGAAGAAGAACCCCTTGAAGCAAAACTGTGTTGAAGATCACTTGGGAATGGCCCTCGGTGCAAGCTCTCCAAGTGTGGTGTAGATGAATGTGGCACGGTGATGATGAGATGGTTTCTGTGAAATGGGAGAGAATGGGCAGAAATGGCGTGGTGTTTGGTGTTTTGGGAGTAAGGATGAATGTAGTAGTGTAGGGTTGTGGAATTGGAGAGTTTGTGCCGAATTGAAGATTGATTCTTCCCCCCTCAGATTTCTTTACACTTAAAGAGAATGAATGGAATAGCTTTTCAGGTTTAGATCCAAGATTGGATCTCAACAAATGTAAAATATGGGATGCAAGTGTGTGTAATGATGGGGAATTCAATTTCTGAAATGGATAGTGCATGGCATGGGGAAAATGGGCAAACATGTGGTCATTTTGAATGGAGAAGCATGTGAAAACTGCAATGACAGGCTGGCAAGGGATAGAAAAGGCACGGCATGGGTGAAATTGTTTGTGAAATTGCATGGCTGAAAGGTTTAACTAATGGGAAGGGTAGAAAATGTAAGTTAATGCATGGCAAGGTGGTGAAATCACCCAAATCCGAATCCAATGCATGTGCCATGCATAGGTTCTCCAATATGGCCGAATTGCACCATTCTTCCCTCCATATTACTTCCTGAAATTCCAGCAACCAACATGCTTAGATACTTCATTTGGACTTCAAAAATCCATCTCCATGCTTGGAGTAATGCTCGGCTACCAAATGTGGTGTTTTTGGTTCATTATCCTTCCAATTGATCCTAACACACACATAGCTGCACACTAACACAAAATGATGTAAAATGCAACTAGTTTAAATCAAACACACCACAAAGACACAAAATATGGATGCTATAAATGCATATGAAATGTGAACTATCAAATACCCCCAAACCTGGTTTTTGCTAGTCCACGAGCAAACTTAGAATTAAAACACACAAAACACTAACATCTAACCAACGATTGCATTGAGCATATGCAACAAGCCTTTGAACCCCTAGGTGTTCCTAGTTGGAGGAGTTGTGTCTCCTGAGGGTTTACATTGATGACACCCTCAAACATCAACAAAATCTGCAAACAACTTGGTTAAACATGCTTTAAACAAACTAATCAAAACCAATGAAAACTTTGTATTACACTCAAACTCAAAAGGTCTTGCCATTCCAAAGAATCATATCAAGTGTAATGTATAAAGATAGTGCACCATGTCTTACAACTTCAAGGTCACCATACCCAAATGCTTAAGAATGAATTCGCCTCAACTTTATTCCTCACGGTTCCACTCAAGTTCTCACTCAGATCCTAAGGTTTTTAGTCTCTCCACTAGCATATGTGAGTGAAGTTATGTAAAGGAAATCAAGAATTCTCACATATGAACTTGAAATGAAAGCACAAATTCTGAGTAGATCTCATGAAATGAATTAAATACCAAGAATATAGATAACCATACACTTACCATCACCCATGAATACATCCTCAATGATCAACTAGGTCTTTCTCAAGATTGTAATGTAAGGCTTAGGTTGTAGGTTATGAAAGAAGTGATATGGAATACTAGAGCTTGGGGCATACCAAAGTGTCCTTGAGGTCCATGCTTTTCACTTGCATTTATCTTCTTTCATCTTCATTTTTGGCGTCCAAGACCTATGTCTTATGATGAGGAGATTTGGAACTTGTTTTCACTTGATTCTCTTCTTTGTTAACTTCTTTTTTTTTTTTTTTAGAATCACACTTCACATAGGCCTTCGGTACACACCACAATCTTGTTTTATCAATCAATTTACCTTTGGAGTTCATCACATTGGTATTCCCCAAGCTATAAGGTACGGCTTGAATTGAGCTAGGATGGGGTAGAGTATGGTGTGTGGGTGATAAAAGAATTAGGCAAAAGTGTTTGGCTGCAAAGGGGTGAATGGAACACACAAAGGGATAGGATTTTAGCCATTTAGTAGTTAAACATGCATAGCCTAACATCATCTCATTGAGTTCATTCATGAATGGTACTAAACACATGGTATCTACAAAGGAGAGTAATTCTTAGCATTCAAACAAAATAGAAGCAATGAGATCATTTAGAGTGAAATTGAAAGAACAATATAGGAGTAGAAACACTTTAAACCCTCTCAAGGAAGCAATTAGGCTCAAAATAACTCACTAGGGTAGTCTCCACTATTCTTCTTTGTGAATTTGAGTATGGTACCTCTGTCATCATATCTTCAAGTTTTACAACTTTATACATGCCAACAAAATACAAAACTTTTCATAGTGACCCCAAAGTTTGTTTGCAAACATAGCTCTCATATACATTTGTATTAGTAAGCAAAAACACATTTAACCAAAACAAACACAAACAAACACTAAAACATGCTTTTCAACACTAAAACAGAAACACTTATCCAAAAACAACATTTAAAACAACATTTTCCATCTCCCACATAAATACCCCCAAACCTATCTTAAACATTGTCCTCAAGGTTTACATTCGAATGTAATGCAAGTAGGCAAAGAATATGGTATGGAAACAACATAGTCACAACATAAGGACAGAACACAAACCACACTAGGTTGCCTCCTAGCAAGCGCTTTATTTAATGTCTAGGCAAGACATGGGAGCTTGTTCATGGTGTTGTAAACTCAATGTAATCCACAACTTGATACATTAGCTCATCCTCCACATCATCCAAATATGGTTTCAATCTCTGCCCATTGACTTTAAAAGAGGTGCCATTCTTCATGTTCTCAATTTCCACAGCCCCGTGGGGGAATGTTTGCACCACCTTGAATGGTCCAACCCACCTAGACTTCAATTTCCCTGGAAAAAGTCTCAAACGTGAGTCAAACAAAAGTACTTTCATACCTTGGTGAAACTCCTTCCTTAGGATGGCTTTGTCATGATAGAGCTTAGTCCTTTCCTTGTAGATTTTGGCATTCTCATATGCCTCATTTCTAAGCTCTTCCAACTCATTAAGTTGGAGCTTTCTTGCTATTCCCGCATCTTTGTAATCAAAGTTGAACTTCTTGATGGCCCAATATGCACGGTGTTCAAGCTCCATTGGCAAATGACAAGCTTTCCCAAACACAAGTCGATATGGACTCATGCCAATGGGGGTCTTGTATGCTGTCCTATATGCCCATAGTGCATCATTCAACCTCAATGACCAATCCTTCCTTGTAGGGCTCACGGTTTTCATCAAAATGTTCTTGATCTCCCTATTGCTAATCTCCACTTGTCCCGAGGTTTGAGGATGGTACGGGGTAGACACTTTGTGGTTGATGTTGTACTTCTTCATTAAGGATTCAAAAGGTTTGTTGCAGAAATGGGTGCCACCATCACTAATAATAGCTCTTGGTGTTCCAAACCTACAAAAAATCACATCTTTAAGAAAATTCAAAACAACCTTATGATCATTAGTTCTTGTAGCAATGGCTTCAACCCATTTAGATACATAATCTACGGCCACTAAAATGTATAAGTAACCAAAAGAGGATGGAAATGGTCCCATGAAGTCGATTCCCCAAACATCAAAGAGTTCTATCACCAAAATGTTGTTCAATGGCATCTCATTCCTTCGGCTTATGTTTCCCATTTTCTGGCACCTATCACACTTAGAACAAAAATCAAAAGCATCTTTGAATAAGGTAGGCCAAAAGAAACCAGATTGTAAAACCTTTAGGGATGTCTTTTTGGCACCAAAATGTCCTCCACATGCCAATGTGTGGCTAAATGTTAGAATGCTTTGTTGCTCACTCTCCGGGACACATCTCCTAATGATTTGGTCAGGGCAATACTTAAACAAGTATGGTTCATCCCAAATGTAGTGCTTTACCATGGCAAGGAACTTCTTTCTTTCCTGAAAAGAAATGTCATCTCTCAATACACCACAAGCAAGGTAATTGACAAAATCAGCATACCATGGTTCTTTTTCTTGAACAACAAAGAGTTGTTCATCTGGAAATGATTCATTTAGAGGCAAGGGTGGTCCAACTCCATGGTGTTGATCAAGCCGAGACAAATGGTCAGCCACAACATTGTCACTTCCCTTCTTATCTCGAATTTCCAAATCAAACTCTTGTAGTAAGAGTATCCATCTAATTAGGCGCGGTTTAGCATCCTTCTTTGTCATCAAATACCTAAGGGCTGCATGATCAGAAAACACAATGACTTTAGATCCCACAAGATATGACCTAAACTTCTCTAAAGCAAATACAATAGCAAGCAACTCCTTTTCAGTTGTGGAGTAGTTAAGTTGAGCATCATTTAGAGTCCGGCTTGCATAGTAGATCACATGTGGGAGCTTGGTCACCCTTTGTCCTAAAACTGCACCAATAGCATAGTCAGAGGCATCACACATCAATTCAAAAGGTAAAGACCAATCGGGTGCCATAATGATAGGAGCCGAGGTTAGTTCATGTTTCAAAGTATTGAATGCATCCATACAAGCTTTATCAAAGTGAAACACAACATCTTTAGCTAACAAATTGCATAATGGACGAGTTATCATTGAAAAGTTCTTAATGAAACGTCTATAAAAGCCTGCATGCCCTAAGAAACTTCTCACTCCCTTCACGGTTGTGGGAGCTGCCATAGTGTTGATAATGTCAATTTTGGCTTTGTCTACCTCCATTCCTTTGCTAGAGATTACATGTCCCAAAACAATGCCTTGTTTCACCATGAATTGGCATTTTTCCCAATTGAGAACCAAATTTGTTTCTTGGCATCTTTGAAGCACCAAAGAGAGATGGTTAAGACATTCATCAAAAGAAGAACCAAACACTGAAAAATCATCCATGAATACCTCAATGAACCTTTCCACCATGTCAGAAAAGATTGCCAACATACATCTTTGGAATGTGGCCGGGGCATTGCAAAGTCCAAAGGGCATTCTCCTATATGCAAATGTGCCAAAGGGGCAAGTGAATGTAGTTTTCTCTTGATCCTCGGGGGCAATTGCAATTTGATTGTAACCTGAGTAACCATCAAGAAAACAATAATGTGAATAACCTGCCAATCTCTCAAGCATTTGATCTATGAAAGGCATGGGAAAGTAATCTTTTCTAGTGTTAGAATTCAACTTCCTGTAATCGATGCAAACTCTCCAACTAGCCGTGGGTCTTGTGGGCACAAGTTCTTGGTTTTCATTTCTCATTACTGAGATTCCCACCTTCTTTGGTACCACTTGAATGGCACTCACCCATTTGCTATCAGAAATAGGATATATGATCCCCACATCTAACAACTTCAATACTTCATCCCTCACGACTTCTTTCATGTGTGGATTGAGCCTTCTTTGTGGCTCACGGGTTGTCTTTGCTCCATCCTCCAAGAGGATCCTATGCATGCACCTAGTAGGGCTTATTCCCTTAATATCTGCAATAGACCAACCAATAGCCGATTTGGACTCTTTTAACACCCTAAGTAGTTTATCTTCTTCATTAGGAGTGAGGTCAGATGCTATAATAACAGGTAGAGTTTCAAATTCAGCTAGATATGCATATTTTAGATGTGGTGGAAGTGGTTTAAGTTCAAGTTTAGGTGCCTTAACAATGGAATGGATTAAATGTGACCTTGATGGTTCTAATGACTCTACAAGAGGTGAAACATTTAAAGGATATGGTGCTAATGCCTCCAAGGCAGCAACCACTTCCATGAGTGCATCTTCATCATCAAACTCATCTTGAGATTGAGTCAAAACAGTTTGTAATGGTTCATTAGATTGTGCCTGCAAGAACTTAGAGAAAACAAGTGAATCAAGCACATCAATGGCATAGCAATCAAGAGATGAAGAAGGATGAGCAAGAGATTCAAACACTTTGAATTGGACGGTCTCTCCTAGCACTGTCATAGTGAGGAGTCCATTTTGCACATCAATGATGGTCTTGGCCGTGGCCATGAATGGTCTTCCAAGCAAAATAGGCAACTCTCTATCATGTATAGGTGCTTCTTCCATGTCCAACACTACAAAATCCACAGGCAAGATTAGTTTATCAATTTGAACTAGAATGTCCTCTACTATACCTCTTGGATACTTCACGGATCTGTCCGCAAGTTGTAGTGAAATGGTTGTGGCCTTCAATTCCCCCAAACCTAGTTGAAGGTAAACGGAGTATGGCATTAAGTTGATGCTAGCACCCAAATCAAGCATGGCCTTCTCCACTTTCTTGTCCCCTATGGTGATGTTGATAGAAAAGCTTCCCGGATCTTTGAGCTTTGGTGGAAGTTTCCTTTGTAACACCGCACTTACATTCTCCGACACCACTACCTTCTCATGTGGTCCATACTTCCTTTTGTAGTTGTTTAACTCCTTGAAGAATTTCCCATAAGCCGGCATATTCCTAATGACATCAAGCAAAGGTAAGTTAACATTCACCTTACTTAGAATATCAAAAATTTCCTTAAATGACTTATCATGCTTGCTCTTAGCAAGTCTTCCAGGGAATGGTATTGGTGGAGTGTAAGGCTTCTCGGCCTTGTGAAGGTTTGGTGCTTCATTTGAGGAAGAAGCATGGCTTGGTTCCTCATTTGGTTTCTCATTTGGTTTCTCATTTCCACCTACATTCACATGATCAAATTCATTAGTAACTTCATTTCCAACCCTATTATCAATAACCTTACCATTTCTGAGTGTAGTTATTGCTTTGGCTTGCTCTTGGTTCCTTTGGAGTATCACGGGTTGGCTTGGAAACTTGCCAACCTCTCTTTGGTTCAAGGCATCTGCAATTTGTCCCAATTGTGTCTCCATTTTGGTTAGGGCAGCCGAATGTTGTTGGAAAGTGCTATTTGTGGCTTGTTGGAATTGCAATGTGTTTTGAGCTAACAACTTAACCGTATCCTCAAGTGTAGGGGCAGGTCTTGGTTGGAAGTTTTGGACTTGATTTTGGTTGGCATTGGGAGGTCTTGGTTGGAAATTTTGGTAGTTGTTGTTGTTCTTCCATGAAAAGTTGGGATGATCTCTCCACCCCGGATTATATGTGTTTGAAAATGCATCATTCCTTGGCCTTTGATTGTAAGAATTCATGAGGTTCACTTGTTCTTGAACAAACTCGGGATAGGCCTCCCTAGATGGACATTGATGAGTAGGGTGGCTTGGTATGTTGCAAATGGCACACACCTCACTTGGTGTTGGCACCAAGTTGAGCACGGATTCAAGCTTTCTTTCTAGGTTAGCTACCTGCAAAGAAAGATCATGGTTAGAACTTGTTTCATACACTCCAAGTTTCTTACCCCTTACATCTTTGTGTTGAGCATTAGATCCCAACATCTCATAAATGTTGTAAGACTCTTGAGCATTCTTTTTCTTCAAAGCACCACCTGCGGCATTATCAACTGTGGATTGACATGTTTGGGTTAATCCATCATAAAAAATTTGCATTTGTAAGTGAAGAGGTAACCCATGGTGTGGACATTGTAGCAAATGTCCTTTAAAACGCTCCCAACACTCATTGAAAGGTTCTCCATCATCTTGTTTGAAGTTGAAGATTTGTCCCCTTAAGGTGGCTGTCTTTTAAGTGGAGAAGAACTTCTCCAAGAATTTCTTAGCCACGGCATCCCATGTGGTGAGTGAACCCGGAGCTAAGGTCATTAACCAACTCTTGGCCTTGTCTTTCAAAGTGTAAGGAAACACTCTCATTCTCAAGTTTGCTTCACTTACTCCCTGCAAAGGTAAACCACTCACAACATTGTAAAACTCTTTAACATGAGCTAAAGGATCTTCATTAGGTATGCCATAAAATGAAGGAAGCATATGAAAATGTGAAGACTTAAGATCATAGTTTCTAGCTTCGGTGGAGAGCAAGATGCATGAAGGAGAATTTGGTATGATTGGTTGTGCAAAGTCCTCCAAGGCTCTAAGTTCATCTTGGTTGGCCGCCATCTCTTCTCCTCTTTCCTTATGAATGTGCTCAGAAGCTTCACTTGTGGAACTAGATGAACTTGCTTCTTCTTCTCCTCGGACAAAGGATGATGAACTTGTTGGCACAAAGTTGTCCAAAGTGTTGCCTTTCAAACGTTCAATTCTTTGGCCCAACTCAACAAGTCTATGTGACATATACTACCTAAAACAAAACAAAACAAACAAGATTAAACAGAAATCAAAACTAAACTCTACTTAGAATGAAAATAACAAAGTTTAAATAGCAAAACAAGCAATTACAAGGGACTGAAATCAGTCCCCGGCAACGGCGCCATTTTTGTTAAGGTTTTTCCTTCCTAGTGCTACAAACATGTTGAGTATAAGAACACAAGTAAGGGTGTCGAATCCACAGGGACTAATTAGACCTATATAACCACTTGTTTTGCAAGAAACTTACTAGAACCTAGAACTAATCAATTTAAACAGATTTGATGTTGTATCTTGAAACATACGGACATGAAATGGCTACAAGTAAATGAAACAACAAGTAATAAAATGAGGTAGAACCGAGGGAGTTGAGGCTAGGGATTGTATCAATAGAGAGAAGGAGCTAGGGATTCGGTTTCACCATAGCTAATTGATTCCATGTTTGTTAATTCAAGTTATGCTCACTCATCTATCTATTTCTTGAGTTTGTTTCACTTTAGTTATGATCATCCATATGATGTGTGGTTTTGATCAAGTATTCCTAGTCATGGACCTAATTGTGATGTGCAACTTCGGTTATTAATCAAGAATGTGTTAAGCATAAGAAACTTTCATAAAACCAAAGGAAACACTTGGCAGGATGTATGCCAAACATTCCCTTCATTCATTCCCATATCTGCCAAGGTTATGCATGATGTGTGCTATAAGATTGGCTAAACAACTTATGGTTAATTCAAATGGTGATCAAGCATCAAAATCAACACACTAAGTCACAATTAAAATCAGAGAATGAAACAAGAAATAGAATGATAAACTGAGCATTTCCGAGTTAACTACATGGCAATCTTGCTAGGCTACATCGAATCCCTATAGAGAGATTAGTTACACTTCATGTTTACAAAGATTTGACATAGAAATATAACATGAGTGTACATAGAATTAAGAAGAAGAACCCCTTGAAGCAAAACTGTGTTGAAGATCACTTGGGAATGGCCCTCGGTGCAAGCTCTCCAAGTGTGGTGTAGATGAATGTGGCACGGTGATGATGAGATGGTTTCTGTGAAATGGGAGAGAATGGGCAGAAATGGCGTGGTGTTTGGTGTTTTGGGAGTAAGGATGAATGTAGTAGTGTAGGGTTGTGGAATTGGAGAGTTTGTGCCGAATTGAAGATTGATTCTTCCCCCCTCAGATTTCTT
This sequence comes from Crataegus laevigata, assembly GCA_963580275.1. Lineage (NCBI taxonomy): Eukaryota > Viridiplantae > Streptophyta > Magnoliopsida > Rosales > Rosaceae > Crataegus > Crataegus laevigata. The sequence continues at coordinate 13,302,321 of OY756944.1, read as the reverse complement.
TACACTTAAAGAGAATGAATGGAATAGCTTTTCAGGTTTAGATCCAAGATTGGATCTCAACAAATGTAAAATATGGGATGCAAGTGTGTGTAATGATGGGGAATTCAATTTCTGAAATGGATAGTGCATGGCATGGGGAAAATGGGCAAACATGTGGTCATTTTGAATGGAGAAGCATGTGAAAACTGCAATGACAGGCTGGCAAGGGATAGAAAAGGCACGGCATGGGTGAAATTGTTTGTGAAATTGCATGGCTGAAAGGTTTAACTAATGGGAAGGGTAGAAAATGTAAGTTAATGCATGGCAAGGTGGTGAAATCACCCAAATCCGAATCCAATGCATGTGCCATGCATAGGTTCTCCAATATGGCCGAATTGCACCATTCTTCCCTCCATATTACTTCCTGAAATTCCAGCAACCAACATGCTTAGATACTTCATTTGGACTTCAAAAATCCATCTCCATGCTTGGAGTAATGCTCGGCTACCAAATGTGGTGTTTTTGGTTCATTATCCTTCCAATTGATCCTAACACACACATAGCTGCACACTAACACAAAATGATGTAAAATGCAACTAGTTTAAATCAAACACACCACAAAGACACAAAATATGGATGCTATAAATGCATATGAAATGTGAACTATCAGCGTACCTAATTAATTTGGGGTGTTGAGATTTACAACTTATTGAAAGAACAACTGAAGGTCAATTTAGATTGCATATGTGTCATGTGTAGAGAAAAACCCTCTAGCCAATCCGTCGCCCATCCATTCACTCTTATTTTATGTTTTTGTCAATTTTGTAATTTATTTAAGTTTAATTTACGTTTCGTCAAAAACCAAACCCCCCCATTATTAAATTATATTATTTAGTTAGTTTTCATTGTTTTTAATCTTTTAATTCAATTTCCGTCCATTTTAATTTCCTAGTGTCTATTTAAATTGTTTTCATTATTTTGAGTCATTTTAAGTGTGTTTCGAATTATTAGAGTTTTTAGCCTAATTTTGTGTCCTTGAGTCTTGTTTAATATTTTTAAATTAATTTAGAGTAGATTAGCAATCCCTCCTAATCCCCGGCCAAGAACGATACCCTACTTACATCTATACTACAACTGTCAAAAAGAGGGTTAAATTTGTGCGGTTTTAAAATCCCATCATTTGATACAAATTCGTAGGGTTTATCACTCATAACTTAGAATGTTGTTCCTTGCTGTTTTGAAGTGTTTTGAAGTGTTTTTAAGCTGTTTTAGTGTGTTTTGATTCAAAAATCCGAAAATCCCATAAAAATTTGAAAAATTGTTTTAAAAAACCCAAAAAGAGTTGTTTTTGTATGTTTGTTTGTGTCTTAGGGTACCTTCCAACACAATGATGAGGATTCGGTTTGTAATTGCATGGCTGTTAAAAAGAGTTGTAAACATGGATGAAAGTTTGATTTACTCTTTGGTTTATGCTTGGTTATGGTTATAACTTATGAATTCACATGTAATCATGAAGGAAAAATCGGTTTTTGCAACATGCTTGAAGGAAGGAACTCAAACTAACGCTACAACCTTGTGAGACTTGAGCCTAAACGTTCATTTGGAGAGATAATAATCTGTGCAAGTTGCTGCAACTTGAGGCCATTTGGGGTTTACATTTCCTACTTCAAGTAGGAAACCTTGTTTGAGTAGGAAACTTCAATCTTCTAGGTTTCCCAATTCAACTAGGAAACCAATTTCAACTAGGATTCCCATTTCAACTAGGAAACCCAATTTAGCTAGGACTCCATCTTCCATTACGGCTTTTCCTACTCCAACTAGGAAACCTTGCTCAAGTAGGAATCATCATCTTCAAGTCTTCAATTTCGTCCATCCTCATGGCTCCAAGCATATGACATTCATTCCAAGCTTTAATTTGCTCCAAAAGGCTCCAAAATGCTTCCTTTTTCACACTTTGTCCTTAAAACCTGAAAACACACCAAACTAGCTTAAAAAACTACTTTACTAAGGAAAAACACTATAAATGCACAAGAACAAGCTAAACTAAGGCGCATAAATATGCTCCTATCACAAATCTGCCGCCCTATCCCCTTCTAGATGGACCTAATCCCTTGCCTTGCAAGGCTTTCTAGAAGCCTATCCTTAACCCTACAAACCTGCCGCATGTTTCCCCAAAATCTGTGAGGTTTCCTACCTTCTAGAAGGCTTATTCCTATAGGATTTAGATTATATAATCCTCCTCTGATTCCTAGCCCTAAATCTGGACCCTAAACACTATAAATAGGACCCTTGGCCGCACCAATTATTCATTCATTCACTCCACAAAATCAGAAATTCGCCAAGCACCATTCTCCCTAGTTTTAAGTTCTTGCCGCAGCCACCACCATACCTAAACACCACTATACCCTCTCCTAATCCCCGGTCTAGAACGATCCCTGCTTACATTCTTCACCACAATTGATAAAAAGAGGGTTTAATTTGTGTGCGTATAATTCTCGCATCATGGATACTCCTAATCTAGGCTAGGTAAGGAAAACATGGGTTAACAAAGAACATAGGCTAACAAGGCTCAACAGGGTTAACTTAAACATAAAATGGAGTAGGGCACATGGCATTTTGGCTAAGGTGGTGGTGACTACATAACTTCATCTTGAATATGTGTTATGCAAATCAATAGCATGCTTTGAATGAAATGGGCATGAGTTGTAGCATTTGGAACTAAATGATGAAACGCCTTCTAAGTAGTAACCAAGCAAAGAATAATGAGATCATGCAACGACTTTAGAAAAGGATGCACAGATTATAAACTCTCCGAATAAATGTTTAGGCTCAAGTCTCACAAGGTTGTAGTGTTAATTTGAGTTCCTTCCTTCAAGCATGTTACAAAAACTGATTTTTCCTTTATGATTGCATGTGAATTCATAAGTTATAACCACAACTAAGCATAAACAAATAGTAAATCAAACTTTCATCCATGTTTACAACTCTTTTTAACAGCCATGTAATTACAAACTGAATCCTCATCATTGTGTTGGAAGGTACCCTAAGACACAAACAAACACACAAAACATCGTTTTGAGAACGTTTGTTTTCCCTATCCTTCATTTGTTAACCAATGCCCCAAGCCCCGTTACAACCCTTGACTTCAATCTTGAGTGTTATGTGTTTCAATTTGTGGAGTTTGAATTTGGTATGAGCATATGGTGTCATTGGTTCTCGCATCTAAGTAGTAGCATTCCATAAATGAGATCATATCTAAACATGCTTAATCACTCCAGAAATTGCGTTCTTTGTTGTACATATATGTGAGCATTCGTTTTCATATCTACGTCAATCTTCTCACATATAACTAGTATAGGGTATGTAGTTAGAAAATCTGAGTGAAAATTGAGTGCATATCTTGAAAGGAATTGAGCAAATTCTCTAAGGCATGTTACTACATTCAAAACATCGTTTTAATTGGTTAAATGTGAACTAGTAAGTAGTGACTTTGATTAAGTATTTGCTCAAGTGTAAAGATGGCTCAAATCTGTGGGGATGATGATTTTTAACATGTCATGTGCATTGGAAATCCCTGAGGCAAACGTTGGAAGGTTTAGGTTGTGGTTTGTTTGTTTTGTTTCGTTTTGTTTCTTTGTTTTGCTCGAGGACTAGCAAAAGCTAAGTGTGGGGGAATTTGATAGGAGCATATTTATGCTACTTAATTGGCTTGTTCTCGTGCATTTACGTTGTGTTTCCTTAGTTATTTTAGTGTTTAAAGTCACTTTTGTGTGTTTTCAGATTCTAAGGCCAAAGTGTGCAAAATGATGTAATTTGGAGCCTTTCGGAGCAAAATGGGGCCTAAGATGGATAGGACATGCTTGGAGCTAAATGGAAGGATGAAATTGAAGTTCAAATGAGCTAAGGAGTGAATGAAGATGTGAAGAATGGAATTCAAGGCAAATAAAGAAAGAAGAGTCAAAATTGGAAACCGAAGTTTCTAAGTTTGGGAGTTTCTATTTTCGAAGGTTTCCATTCTTGAAGAGTTTCTATTCTTGGAATGGAAGTTTCCCAATCCTTCTTCACCAAAGTTTCAGCCACATAAGGGGTCCTAAATATGTGAGGGTAGTCAATTGCAAGTTCTAAGAATCTAAACTTCCCTAAAACACCCTTGCCGCACCTTCCTTGGATCCCTTGTGCCTTGCCGCACAAGTTAGTGTTCCTTTCCTATTTTATGGACTTCAAACACATCCTTGTTTTGTCCTAGTCCTTGCCGTCCAAGGAGGGGGTTCATACCTGTTTTGTGTCTCAAGAAACATTCCTTTTTGAATGCCACAATCTGCCGCACTAGGGAAGTGACTTGTTTCCTATTTTATGGAACTTATGGCACTTTCCTATTCTCTAAATGTCCTTGCCGCCCAAGCCAACCCTTCCTTGCCTATTTTCTGACTTCATACACATTCCTATTCTATTCCTACATCAGTGCCGCACCTATCCCTTGTTTCCCTTTGATTTCTGAACCAAAATCCTTTCTTATTTTGTGTCACACTTCTTTGTTTCCTACTCTCTTTGATTTTCTTATTTCTTTTCTTCCTTAAATAATTAGGGGACAAATTAGCTAAGTTTTTAACAACTTTCCTGAACCCTAAGCCGAGCCCTATATATATAAACTCATCCATTCACTCCCATTCACGCCAGAAATCAATCACCCACCCTTGCCGTGCCCATCCTTCACCATTCTCCATATTTTCTTACCCAAAACCATCCTTGCCGCACCCTACAACCACCCTCCATACAAATACCACCCAAAACCTGTCCCAAAGCCTTGTGCCGCAACAAAGAGGAAGGAAGAGCGCCCTTGGATGTGCTTGCTATTCGATTGAGGATTGCTGGAACATTTTAGGTGTTTTCTTTCTTTTGCTTTCAGTGTTTCAATTCAATAATCTTTGTTTTGTGAGTATGAGGAACTAAACCCCTCTTAGTTAGGGGGTGATTTGGAACCATGTACATACTTGCAAGATAAAGTGATTACATTCAGTTGTCATTTCATGAGTTGTGGATTCAATTCGTTTAACTACTTGATTGATAACTTATTTGTGTATGTTGATTGAGAATGCACGCTTAGTTTTCATGCATGAATATGATGCCAGATTATAAGGGAGTTTCACCTAATAGTTACAACCTTATATTCACAAGTAGTGAAGGTCGCTTATAAACGATCGCGTTGAATGAATTCTTGGCACTAGTTTCATGCTCATCATAGTAACGAATGCCTTGTCAACACTTATAGTTTTCATGGTGCTTAATGATCTTTGATTGTATCTTTATTGTGCTTTTCACATAAAGAACTTTTGAAGAATGTTTTGAGTTGTTGTATGCGCTTTCCCATCCAATTCATTAACTTGAGGAAAACTTGAAGGTTAATTTAAGCGGACCTAATTAACCTGGGGTGTTGAGTTCCTTGATTTATCGAAAGAACAACTGAAATTTGTTTTGTATGCAAGTGTGTCATGTGTGGAGAAGAACCTCCTAGCCAGCCTTCCATCCATATTAGTTAGATAGTGTTTTGATTTGTGTTTTTAAGTGTTTTGATTCAAGCTTTAAACCAATTTCGTCCAGATTTGTGTTTTGTTCTCAAAACTGCCCAGAAAGTGTTTTTAAGGCAGTTTTGAGTGTTTGTTTGCTGTTTTGAGTCTTTTGGTTTGTTTTAGTGTTTTAAACTTTAGTTTTACATTCTTTGAGTCTAGTATAGTGTTTTAAACATTGTTTTTACGTTTTTAAGTCAGTTTTCAAGTGTTTAGCAATCCCTCCTAATCCCCGGTCTAGAATGATCCCTACTTACATACTTCACTACAATTGATAAAAAGAGGGTTTAATTTGTGCTTACATATTTCGTATCAAGGCGAACGTTGGAAGGTTAGGTTATGTTTTGTTTCTTTGTTTTGCTCGAGGACTAGCAAAAGCTAAGTGTGGGGGAATTTGATAGGAGCATATTTATGCTACTTAGTTAGCTTGTTTTTGTGCAGTTACGTAGTTAGTTATCGTTTATTATAGTGATTTAAGCTATTTTCGTGTGTTTGTAGGTTCAAATGGCAAGTGAAGCAAGAAAGTGCGTTTTGGTGCATTTTAGAGCTAAATTGAGCTTAAATGGATTACATGCATATGGAGCACCATGGATGGACGAATTTGGAGCTAAAAGGAGCTAGGAATCAGTTTTAAAGATCATGAAACAAGTTTGAGACAAAGAAGATAAGGAAAGTGCAAGAAAGGTGGAACATTATCCAAAACATTATCCATATCATTATCTTATCCAACATTATCCAAACATGTTCCTGATGTGAAAATTAACTTGACACACAAATTAAACCCTATGGATGACAATTGTAGTATATGAGCAAATAGGGATCGTTCTGGACCAGGGATTAACTAGGGATGCTAATCAATGTGAAATTGACTCAAAAACGTAAAAACAAAGTTTAAAACACTAAACTAGACTCAAAGAATGCAAAACTAGAGTTTAAAACACTTTAACAAACCAAAAGACTCAAAACTGCCTTAAAAACACGTTCTGGGCAGTTTTGAGCACAAACACTAATTTTGACGAAAATAGGTTATAACTTGACTCAAGACACTTAAAAACACAAATTAAATGGATTTCTAACTAATCTAACACTTTAAAACAAATGGGGGAATGGTTTTGACGAAATTGAATTTAAAACAAAACTTTGTAAACTAAACAGATTCTAAAACAGATTTTTTTGAATTGAATGGATGAGAAACTAGTTAGAGGGGGCCTTATCCACACATGAACATATGCATACAATTTGATTCCCAGTTATGATTTCAACGAACTTATGAATGACAATGCCCCAAATTAATTGTATTGAACTAATTAATTCTCAGATTTCCCTAGATTTATTGAATTGAATGGGATACGCATTACAACCAAATTATTCCTCATCAAAGTCCCTAACTATGGAATACGAATGATAGAGACATTCAACAAAGATCATTAAGTTCAATGGAAATCATAAACATCGACTAGGCATTCATAACTATGGAATACGCATGTTAATCCAACCTAGGGTTTACTAAACACAATCATGACTAGCGATCTTTATTACTCACGAATATAAGTTCATAACGATTAGGTGAAATTCCCTTATATCCTAGCATCAAGTTTAGGCATGCAGATTAAGTGTCGAACCTCAACCCACATACATAAACAAGTTCTTAATCAAAATAGAGAAGTAAACCACATCCAACGTTCATGAATTCATAACTGGAGTAAATCAAACCATAACCAACATATGTCCATGGCTTCAAATTCGCCTCTAACTAAAAAGAAATTAGTTCCACATGTCTAACATAATTGAAGAACTAATTAAATTAAACATGAAAACAGAAACAAGAAAAGAAAGAACTCCAAACACTCCAATGGTGGCAGATTGCTTGCGCGAGCCTTCTCCTCCCTTTTGGACTGCACGGCTCCTTCTCTCCTCCAAGGATGGCGGCACAAGGTAGCTATGGTGGTGGTAAGGTGCGGTGATGGTTGTGTGAGTGGTGGTTGGGACGGTGGCTGAATGGTGGTGTGGATGGAAGGTTGCAGCAAAGCTTTGTTTCTGGGGTTGTGGATGAATGAACGAATGAGGAAGAGGAATATGGTGCGGCTGGATGATTTCTAAGTGAATGAATGATGAATGGTGCGGCAGCAATTAAGAAGAATATATATAGGACCACAACCCTAGGGCAACTCAGATTAGGGCTTGGATTTAGTTTAATTGATGGATTAGGCCCCTAAGTCCAGCAGGAATTGTAAGTCCAATAAGGAAAAGGGTTTATGGTCCAAATAACCCAAATCCACAAGGAAAAGGGCCAAATAACCCAGAAATCCAAAGGGAAGATGGAGAGAAGGTGCGGCATCTCCTAGAGGCCCAAGATAAAGCTTCTAGAAATTAGAAAACCAAGGGGGATAATGGAATAGGTGCGGCACCGTTGTAGGGAAAGCTTAAGCCTTCTAGAACCTATTTTAAGTGTCCCCAGTTAGAAAATAAACCCTCATTGTCCCAGGAATTAAGTTTAGACAAGAATAGGATAAGATAAGGTTAGTTAAGATAGGATAAGGATTGGATAAGATAAGATAATATAAGGTTATTTGGATAATGTTTTGGATAATTCTCCTTCTTTTGAGCTGATTCCTTATCTTCAATGATTTGAATTTATTTCTCCAACCTTGAAACATATTCCCAACTCCATTTGGACTTCAAATTCGTCCATCTTCTTGCCCAAAGCTTGTGCAATCCATTCTAAGCCCAGATTTGCTCCATTCAAAGCTTGTGCCATCCTTGGACCTAAAAACACACGAAAATGACTTTAAACACTATAATAAGCAACAACTAGCTAAGTAAATGCAAGAAAACACACTAACTAAGTAGCATAAATATGCTCCTATCAGTTCCATAAAACATGCTACATGTTTTATGTCATGTTTTGTGTCATGTTCCATGTCATGTTTTGAGTCTTTTGGTTTGTTTAAGTGTTTTAAACTCTAGTTTTGCATTCTTTGAGTCTAGTTTAGTGTTTTACATTGTGTTTTTACGTTTTTGAGTCAGATTCACATTCATTCATCCCTAGTTAATCCCCGGTTAGAACGATCCCTACTTGCTTATATACTATGATTGTCATCAATAGGGTTTAATTTGAGTGTCAAGTAAAATTTCACATCAAATTTTGGCGCCGTTGCCGGGGATTAGCAAAATTGCTAATCCCTTGTGTTTGTTGTGGGTCTTAGTAAATTTATCTATTTTTTATATTTTGTTTTGTTTTCTTGGTTTAGGTACTAGTGCATGACGCGGAGTTCTCAAACTGTGCATGCACATATCTTGGATTTTAACGACGACTTTGAGCGTGATTTGAGAAGAAATAGGAGGCATCCAGAACCTAGTGAACCTAGTTCAAGTTCAGAGGCCGAATTTGAATTTGAAGAAATAGAAGAAGTTATGGCAGCGGACAATCGGACCATTAAAGAGCTCTCAGCCTCGGGATTGGCCAATGCCGCACCATTATGCATTCAATACCCCATGGCTGCCCAAGGCAAGACCGATGAGTTCGAGTTGAAGTCAAGGTTGTTGCACCACATTCCAAAATACCATGGGCTATCCATGGAAGATCCCAACAAGCATCTCAGGGAGTTCGAGGTGGTTTGTTTGAGCATGACACCCATCAATGTCGATGGGAACATTCTGATGATGAAGGCCTTTCCATTCTCACTTTTGGAAAAGGCTAAGGATTGGCTCTACGAATTAGCACCCGGAACGGTCACTTCTTCGGAAAAAAATCAGTGGATGAGTGTTTCAAGGCCTTTCCATTCTCCTTCCCCACCTCGAGAGTCATTCTCTTAAGGAAGAAAATCAGTGGCATTCAACAACAACAAGGGGAGTCTTTTCCGACCTATTATGAGCGTTTCAAGGCTCTTGTCGCTTCATGTCTTCAACACCAAATGAAAGAAGACCTTTTATTGCAATACTTTTATGAAAGACTTCTTCCAATTGAGCGACAAATGCTAGATGCCGCAGCCGGGGGTGCGTTGGTTGACAAAACACCCATGGCTGCCAAGACGTTAATTGCCAACCGAGCTTTGAATGCCCAACAATACGAATGACTTGGACAGAGAGATGCCCCACGACCACAAGTGAATGAGGTAAGTTCTATGCCCAATATTCAATCCCAATTAGCTAACCTTACTTCTATTGTTTCTCATTTGGCCGAGGGAATGAAGATTCATGGACCAAGTGTTTGTGGCGTATGCTCTACGCAAGGACATGCCAACGATCAATGCCCTCAATTGATTGAGAATGGAGGGTGAGAATCTGCCAATGCCGTGGGTTTTGGGAGCCAAAATCAGCCACGCCATGATCCATATTCAAATACCTATAATCCGGGGTAGAGGGACCATCCAAATTTCAAGTGGAGGGATCCTCAACAACAAGGAGGATTTAGGCAGCAACCACTGGGCTTTTATACAAAGCCATTCGTCCCCAATCAAACCCAATTGCAATCGGCCCCAACAAGCTCAGGTATGTCTTTGGATAATGGTCAAGTTGTTAAGTTACTTACTACTTTGACGCAGGAAGCACAAACTCAAAACAAGGAGAGACAAATCCAAGACAAACGGGTGGACAATTTGGAGAAGCAAATGGGTCAGATTGTCGAGTTCATGAGGCAGATTAGAGAACAAGGCAGATTGCCTAGTTCAACCGTTATGAATCCTAAAGGAGGATTTGAAACCACCAAGGCAATCATATTGAGAAGTGGCAAACAGGTAGGAACCAATCCAAATACATCCCAATCAAGTCAAGAAGAGGAGGACAAGTTGCTGCAAGACTAAGTATAGGGATCAAAACCCACAGCCAAGGAAGAACAATCCTTACCGCAGCCATCTAGCACTCTTAAGCCGTCTCAAACCACCAAGGTAAGTCCAAATTCGACTTTTTCTAGTTCCATTCCACTAAATGTGCCCTTTCCTGGCAGGTTTAGGCAATCAAAGAAGGAAGAATCCGAGAAGGACATTCTAGAGACCTTTCGGAAAGTTCAAGTCAATATCCTGCTCCTTGATGCAATCAAGCAAGTCCCGAGGTATGCTAAGTTTTTAAAAGAACTTTGTACAACAAGGAGAAGGATTTCGAACAAAGTGGTGGTGCAAGTAAGTGAAAATGTTTCTGCTGTGTTACAAAGGAAATTACCCCCTAAATGCAAATATCCGGGTAGTTTTACAATTATGTGCGTTATTGGCAATAATACTTTTGAACAATGCATGTTAGACTTAGGGGCTTCGATTAATGTTATGCCATACTCTATTTATGCATCTATGAACTTAGGTGAGCTTAAAAATGATGGTGTGATTATTCAATTAGCCGATCGTTCTAATGCCTATCTAAATGGTGTTTTGGAAGATGTTTTGGTGCAGGTTGGTAATTTGATTTTTCCAGCGGATTTCTACGTGCTTGACATAGAGGATTCACCCCATTCTACTCCATTGCCGATTTTATTAGGGAGACCCTTCATGAAAACTGCCCGCACCAAGGTAGATGTGTTTAAAGGAACTTTAACGATGGAATTTGATGGGGAAGTTATTGATTTCAATCTTTCTGAAAGTATTAAGTTCGCTAAGGAAGATCATTCTTGTTTTTATATTGACATGATGATTTGGCGCAGGATTGTCTCGATTCCTTGGAGAGGGATACACTTGAAACAACACTTGCACAAGGAATTAGGCAAAAATCTGGATTTGCTGTGCCTAGAAGTGTGGAAGAGGCCGAGATAGTGGCTGCCCTTGAATCACTACCTCAACACCATGGTAAGCCTTCTAACCCAATTTCAATTCCCGTTTCCACTAATAAGTTGTTACCCTCAGTGATTCAGGCACCCGTACTTGAGCTTAAACCGTTGCCCGATCATTTAAAGTACGTCTTTCTGGGAGACAACGAGACGTTGCCCGTCATTGTCTCCTCCTCACTCACGGCCATAGAGGAGGAGAAGTTGATCCGAGTGTTGAAAGAGCACAAGACGGCAATTGGGTGGACTTTGGCCGATATTAGGGGAATTAGCCCTACTACGTGCATGCATCGCATACTTCTAGAGGAGGGGGCTAAACCAACTCGAGAGGCTCAGCGCCGTCTCAACCCTCCAATCATGGAAGTTGTGAAAAAGGAGATTATCAAACTTGCACGTACGTAGTTAGCTTGTTTTCTTGCACGTACGTAGTTAGTTGTTGCTTATTATAGTGTTTAAAGTCATTTTCGTGTGTTTTTAGGTCCAAGGAGCAAAGTTGGCAAAAAGATGCATTTTTGAGCATTTTGGAGCAAATCTGGGCTTGGAATGGATTGCACAAGCATTGGGCAAGAAGATGGACGAATTTGAAGTCCAAATGAAGCTAGAAATATCTTTCAAGGTTGGAGAAATAAATTCAAATCAAAGATAAGGAATCAGCTCAAAAGAAGGAGAATTATCCAAAACATTATCCAAACAACCTTATCTTATCTTATCTTAACCAACCTTATCCTTATCTTAACTAACCTTATCTTATCCTATTCTTGTCTAAACTTAATTCCTGATACATTGAGGGTTTATTTCCTGATTGAGGACATTTAAAATAGGTTCTAGAAGCCCTAAGCCTTCCCTACAAAGGTGCCGCACCCATCCCCTTATGCTCCTTGGTTTTCTGACTTCTAGAAGCCTTATCTTGGGCCTAAAAGCATGCCGCACCTTCTCTCCCTCTTTCCTTTGGATTTCTGAGTTATTTGGCCCTTTTCCTTGAGGATTTGGGTTAATTTGGCCATAAACCTTGTCCCTTGTGGATTAATAAAACCTGCCGCACCTAGGAGCCGAATTCCATCAATTAAACTAAGTCCAAGCCCTAATCTGATTTAACCTAGGTTTTGGGGTGCCTATATATATGTCCCTTATTTGTGCCGCAGGTTTTCATCACTCATTGACCCAATTTTCGTCCATTCATCCAGCCACACCATTCTACACATCCTAAAATCCCTGAAACACAATTCCAGCCACCTTTCTCCCTTTGCCGCAACCTTCCATCCAAGCCACCATCCTGCACCGTTCCAACCACCATTCATACAACCATAGCCGCACCTTCCCATCTGCCACCATTGGAGTGTTTGGAGTTTTTTTCTTTTCTTGTTTCATGTTTAATTTAATTTTCTTTTCAATTATCTTAAACATGTGGAACTAATTCCTTTATAGTTGCAGGCGAATTTGAAGCCATCGACATATGTTGGTTATGATTTGATTTACTCCAGTTATGAATTCATGAACTATGGATGTGGTTTACTTTTCTGTTTTGATTAAGAACTTGTTTATGTATGTGGGTTGAGGGTCGACACTTAATTTGCATGCCTAAACATGATGCTAGGATATAAGAGAATTTCACCTAATCGTTATGAACTTATATTCATGAGTAGTAAAGATCGGTCGTCACGATTGTGTTTAGTAAACCCTAGGTTGGATTAACATGCGTATTCCATAGTTATGAATGCCTAGTCGATGTTTATGATTTCCATTGAACTTAATGATCTTTGTTGAATGTCTCTATCATGCGTATTCCATAGTTAGGGACTTTGATGAGGAATAATTTGGTTGCGATGCGTATTCCATTCAATTAAATAAATTTAGGGAAATCTGAGAATTGATTAGTTCAATACAATTAATTTGGAGCATTGTCATTCATAGTTTGTTGGAATCATAACTGGGAATCAAATTGTATGCATATATGTTCATGTCGAACCCTCTAACTAGGTTGTGCCGCATGCAATCTGCCACCATTGGGGAGTTTTCGAGTTCTTTCTTCTCTCGTTTCTGTCTTCATGTTTAATTTAATTTGGTTTTCAATTATGTTAAACATGTGGAACTAATTTCTTTTTAGTTAGAGGCGAATTTGAAGCCATGGACATATGTTGGTTATGATTTGATTTACTCCAGTTATGAATTCATGAACTTTGGATGTGGTTTACTTATCTGTTTTGATTAAGAACTTGTTTATGTATGTGGGTTGAGGGTCGACACTTAATTTGCATGCCTAAACTTGATGCTAGGAAATAAGGGAATTTCAGCTAATCGTTATGAACTTATATTCATGAGTAGTAAAGATCGCTCGTCGCGATTGTGTTTAGTAAACCCTAGGTTGGATTAACATGCGTATTCCATAGTTATGAATGCCTAGTCGATGTTTATGATTTCCATTGAACTTAATGATCTTTGTTGAATGTCTCTATCATGCGTATTCCATAGTTAGGGACTTTGATGAGGAATAATTTGGTTGCGATGCGTATTCCATTCAATTAAATAAATTTAGGGAAATCTGAGAATTGATTAGTTCAATACAATTAATTTGGAGCATTGTCATTCATAGTTTGTTGGAATCATAACTGGGAATCAAATTGTATGCATATATGTTCATGTCGAACCCTCTAACTAGGTTGTGCCGCATGCAATCTGCCACCATTGGGGAGTTTTCGAGTTCTTTCTTCTCTCGTTTCTGTCTTCATGTTTAATTTAATTTGGTTTTCAATTATGTTAAACATGTGGAACTAATTTCTTTTTAGTTAGAGGCGAATTTGAAGCCATGGACATATGTTGGTTATGATTTGATTTACTCCAGTTATGAATTCATGAACTTTGGATGTGGTTTACTTATCTGTTTTGATTAAGAACTTGTTTATGTATGTTGGTTGAGGGTCGACACTTAATTTGCATGCCTAAACTTGATGCTAGGAAATAAGGGAATTTCACCTAATCGTTATGAACTTATATTCATGAGTAGTAAAGATCGCTCGTCGTGATTGTGTTTAGTAAACCCTAGGTTGGATTAACATGCGTATTCCATAGTTATGAATGCCTAGTCGATGTTTATGATTTCCATTGAACTTAATGATCTTTGTTGAATGTCTCTATCATGCGTATTCCATAGTTAGGGACTTTGATGAGGAATAATTTGGTTGCGATGCGTATTCCATTCAATGTAATGAATTTAGGGAAATCTGAGAATTGATTAGTGCAATACAATTAATTTGGAGCATTGTCATAAATAGTTTGTTGGAATCATAACTGGGAATCAAATTGTAGGCATATGTTCAAGTGTGGATAAGGAACCCTTTAACTAGTGTCTCAACATTCTATTTCATCAAAATCTGTTTTAGAATCTGTTTAGTTTATGATAGGAGCATATTTATGCTACTTAATTGGTTGTTCTCGTGCATTTACGTGGTGTTTCCTTAGTTATTTTAGTGTGTTAAGGTCACTTTTGTGTGTTTTCAGATTCTACGAGCAAAGTGTGCAAGAAGAAGCATTTTGAAGCAATTTGGAGCTTTTGGAGCAAAAAGAACGGATGAATTGAAGACTTGAAGAAATTTGGTTTCCTATTCCAATTTGGATTCCTAATCGACGTAGGATTCCTACTCACATGAGGATTCCTAATTGAAGATGGATTCCTAATCAAATGAGGATTCCTTGAAGAATGAGGATTCCTACTCCAACAAGGATTCCTACTTGAAGTAGGAAAGTTAAGCCAAGGTTTCCTATTTTGGTTGATCTTTCCTAAAACTAAAAATCCTTAGGTTCCAGCCACTTTGAGGAGTTCTTATGCACTTTGGGACACAAAACAAAGGCCCTTGAGTACCCTTGAACCTTTGCCGCACCATTCCCCTTCCTTTCCTAGTTTCCTATTTTCCTAATCCCTTTCCCTTTAGTTTTAGGACCTTCCACCTTTCCTAAAGCCTTTGCCGCATCTTTGAAGGAGTCCCTAACCCTTTCCTCTTCCTTGCCGTGCAAGGGAGAGAAATTCTTTCCTATTTTCTGAAATAAAACACATTCCTTTTGTGTTTTAAACCCTAGCCACATCTTTGTGTCACTTCCTTTTAATTTCTGTTTTGATTTCCTATTTCTAGAAGCTTTTGACTTAATTTCTGATTACCTAAATAACCTAGGGTTTTGATTCCTGATTTCTTTTAAATAAACTTCATTGTGGCAGCCAAAAAACATTCATTCATCATCAAAATTCGTCCAGCCTCTCCCACACACATCCATTGACGCCAAAACACCATTCTGCAACCTTGAGACACAACCAGCCATTCCACCACTTCCCAACCATCAAACACTCATCCACAACCATCCTACATCCTTTGTCGTGCCTCTAAACACCCCACAATCCGTTCTACATCATCAAATCATCCCAGAAATCATCCCCATCCAATCTGCCGCAAGCAAGGGAAAGGAGATAGATTCACTCAATTGTTTGGCTCTTCATTTTGAGTTGTTGGACAATTTTAGGTGTACTCTCTCTTATATTTCAATGTCTAATTCATGTAATCTTTGTTTTGCTCTGAGTATGATTGGCTAAATTCGTTTTGGATAAGGGTGTATTCGAAACCATGATTATATATGTGAAATAAGTTGATTACTCCAGTTATCGTTGCATAAGTCATGAATACAATCTGCTTAACTATGTGATTTAGAACTTATTCTTGTATGTTGATTGAGAGTGCACACTTAATTTGCATGCTTGAATCTGGTGCTAGGATATGAATTTGTTTCACCTAATCGTTATGAATTTATGTTCACATGTAGTGAAGGTCACTAGTCATGATCGTGTTAAGTAGATTCCTGGCAAAAGTATCATGCTTTTCATAGTTACAATTGCCTTGTCGATGCTTATGATTTCCAATGAACGTAATGATTCTAACTTGTATCTTTATCATGCTGTTCATATAGAGAACTTAGGAATAATTTGGTTGCAATGCATATTCATTCAATTCAATGATTTTCGGGAAATCTGAAGGTTAATTTAAGCGTACCTAATTAACTTGGAGTGTCGAGGTTCATAACTTGTTGAATTGATAACTGGAAGTTGATTTAAGTTGCATATATTTCATGTGTGGAGAAGAATCCCTTAGCCATTCCATCATCCATTAGTTTACATCAATTTGCTTTACAATCTGTTTTCTTTACAATCTATCCATTTAATTGAATTTCGTCCAAACACAAATCGCCCCCATATTTTGTTAAATCTTAGGCTTAGAATCTGTCTTATTTTGTGTTTTGAAGTATTTTGAGTCACAAGAAAATTAAAATTCGTCCAAATCAAGTTTTAGTGTCTGTTTGAGTCTATTGAGTGTTTTGGGCAGTTTTGAGTGTTTCAAATCTGTTTTGAGTCATAGTGGTCTAGATAGAGTCTTTAAGTCTAGTTTTTATGTTTTTGAGTCAATTTGTATTAGATTAGCACCCCTAGTTAATCCCCGGTTAGAACGATCCCTACTTACTTCACTACTACAATTGTCACAAATAGGATTTAATTTGTGTGTTAACTTAATTTTCACATCAGTTTACAAAGTTTTGTTTTAATTTCAATTTCGTCAAAATCAATGCCCCATTTATTTTGAAGTGTTAGATTAGTTAGAAATCAACTTGGTTTGTGTTTTTTAGTGTCTTGAGTGAATTTATAACCTATTTTGGTCAAAATTAGTGTTTGTGCTCAAAACTGCCCAGAAAGTGGTTTTAAGGCAGTTTTGAGTGTTTCTGGGTTGTTTTGAGTCTTTTGGTTTGTTTTAGTGTTTTAAACACTATTTTGCATTCTTTGAGTCTAGTTTAGTGTTTTAAACTTTGTTGTTATGTTTTTGAGTCAATTTCACATTGATTAGCATCCCTAGTTAATCCCCGGTCCAGAACGATCCCTATTTGCTCATATACTACAATTGTCATCCATAGGGTTTAATTTGTGTGTCAAGTTAATTTTCACATCAGTTCGTCCCTAATCAAAACCAATTGCAATCTGCCCCAACAAGCTCAGGTATGTCTTTGGATAATGATCAAGTTATTAAGTTACTTACTACTTTGACGCAGGAAGTACAAACTCAAAACAAGGAGAGACAAATCCAAGACAAACGGGTGGACAATTTGGAGAAGCAAATGGGTCAGATTGCCGAGTTCATGGGGCAAATTAGAGAACACGGCAGATTGCCTGGTTCAGCCGTGATGAATCCTAAGGGCGGATTTGAAACCGCCAAGGCAATCTTGTTAAGAAGTGGTAAACAGGTTGGAACCGACCCAAATACATCCAAATCAAGTCAAGAGGAGGAGGACAAGTTGCTACAAGAGGAAGCACAGGGACCAAAACCCACGGCCAAGGATGAACAATCCTTGCCGCAGCCATCTAGCACTCCTAAGCCATCCCAAACCACCAAGGTAAGTCCAAATTCGACTTTTTCTAGTTCCATTCCACTACATGTGCCCTTTCCTGGCAGGTTTGGCAATCAAAGAAGGAAGAAGCCGAGAACGACATTCTAGAGACCTTTCGGAAAGTTCAAGTCAATATCCTGCTCCTTGATGCAATCAAGCAAGTTCGGAGGTATGCTAAGTTTTTAAAAGAACTTTGTACAACAAGGAGAATGATTTCAAACAAAGAGGTGGTTCAAGTAAGTGAGAATGTCTCTGCTGTGTTACAAAGGAAATTACCCCCTAAATGCAAAGATCCGGGTAGTTTTACAATTCCGTGCGTTATTGGCAATACTAAGTTTGAACAATGCATGTTAGACTTAGGGGCTTCGATTAATGTTATGCCATACTCTATTTATGCATCTATGAACTTAAAAGTAAATTCTAAGTGTCAATTTCATTACTTGTTTTCTATCGCTTTAAGAACTTTTGTTTATCCTTAACCTTTCTTTGTTAGCCAATTGATGTGAGATTTATACGCACACAAATTAAACCCTCTTTTTATCAATTGTAGCAGAATATGTAAGTAGGGATCGTTCTAGACCGGTGATAGGAGCATATTTATGCGACTTAACTAGCTTATTTCCTTGCATTTACATTGTTAGAACCTAGTTATTTTAGTACTTTAAGCCATTTTCGTGCAATTTCAGGTTCTAAGATCAAAGTATGCAAAAAGGTGCATTTTGGAGCGTTTTGGAGCAATTTTAGGCCTAAGATGGATAGGACATGTTTGGAGCTAAACGGAAGGATGAAATTGAAGTGCAAATGAGCTAAAGAGCGAACGAAGATGTGAAGAATGGAATTCAAGGCAAATGAAGAATGAAGAGTCAAAATTGGAAACCGAAGTTTCTAAGTTTGGAAGTTTCTATTTTCGAAGGTTTCCATTCTTGAAGAGTTTCTATTCTTGGAATGGAAGTTTCCCAATCCTTCTTCACCAAAGTTTCAGCCACAAAAGGGTTCCTAAATGTGTGAGGACATGCAATTGAGAGTTCTAGAAGCCTAAACTTCCCTAAATGTCCATGCCGCACCTCCTAAATATCTTTCCCTTTTCTTGACCAAATCTGCACCTAAACCACTTTCCTTTTCCCTACATATCCTTGCCACACAAGGGGACATTCCCATGCCTAATTTCTGTCACAAAATACATTCCCTTTGTGTTCTATGCCTTGCTACACAAACATACCTTGTTCTTACCTCTTTTGTGCCTCAAAACACATTCCTAAATCTGTCCCATAAATTCCTCCGAATTTCCTTTCCTATTCTCTTTAATTCCTGCACCTTAGTTGCCTATTTTATGTCTTAAAACACATTCCCTTTCTCCCTTAACCTATTCCACACCTTTCTCTCCTTTCTTGCCTATTTTCTGACCCAAAACACTTCCTTTTTCATCCCTTTAAATCTTTGCCGAATTTCCTTCCCTCTTTCCCTTTAATTTCTGATTCTTCTTTCCTATTCTCTTTTATTTTCTGACCTTTAATTCTTGTGAACCAAATTAGCTAAGTTATTTCATTCCCTTTTTCCCCAAATTCGTGCCTTTCCCTTCTCCCTATATATACACCCTTTGCCGCACAGATTAGGGGCTCCCTCTCTTTTCTGATCATCCACCGTTCCACCCTTCACCATAACTCACCTATATCCATCCACCACCACAAATCCACACAAAAATCCCTCTTTTGCCGCAATTACTCAAGGAAGGAAGGAGAAGGTGCCATTTGGAGTCGTGAATGCCATTCAAAGCATTGAATCGCTGGAGCTTTTCTAGGTGTTGTCTATCCTTGTTTTTAATGTTTCAATTTAGTTTTCTTTGTTTAATTGCTATCATGAGGAACTAAATCCCCCCTTAGCTAGGGGGGTAATTCGAAACCATGTCCATGCTTGCTATATGATTTGATTACTTCTAATTGTGTTTCATAAGTTGTGAATTCAATTTACTTATCCGTTCGTATAAAAACTGATTTGTGTATGTTGATTGAGGGTCGACACTTAGTTTGCATGCATGAATTTGATGCTAGAATATAAGGGAGTTTCACCTAATCGTTACAAACTTATATTTACAAGTAGTGAAGGTTGTTGATCACAATCGCGTTAAGTAAATTCTTGGCATAAGTTTCATGCAATTCATAGTAACAAGTGCTTCGTCAATGCTTATGGTTTTCATAGAACTTAATGATTCTTGCTTGTATCTCTATTATGCAATTCATGTAGGGAACTTGTGGGGAATGCTTTGGGTTGTCGTATGCAATCATCCAATTCAATAACGTTAGGAAAATCTGAGGGTTAATTAGTGCAATTCACGGTTAATCTGGGGCGTTGAGAATCCATGGTTTATTGAAAAGCAATTAGAAATCGTTTTGTATACAAGTATGACATGTGTGGAGAAGAACCCCCTAGCTAGCCTTCCATCCATTCAATTCACCAATTTCGTCCAAATCTGCCTAGTTTAGTTTCTGTTTGTTTTTAGTTTAAATTCGTCCAAACCAAAACCCCCTTTTTACTTTCTTGTCTTGGAGTGTTTTAAATCTGTTTAGTTTGTGTTTTTAAGTGTTTTGAGTCAAGCCCAAACCTAATTTTCGTCCAAAGTTGAGTTTAGTGTCAAAACTGCCCAGTTTGTGTTTTTAGGCAGTTTTGAGAGTTATTAGCTTGTTTTGAGTCTTGTGAATCTGTTTTGAGTCCCTTGAGTCTTTTCAAACGTTTTTAAGTTTATTTTTGTGTTTCTAAGTCAGTTTAGAGGTTTTAGCAAGCCCTCCTAATCCCCGGTCCAGAACGATACCCTACTTACATCTTTACTACAATTGTCAAAAGAGGGTTTAATTTGTGTGTTAAGTTAATTTTCACATCAACCGGGGATTAGGAGGGATTGCAAAATCACTTGGAATTGACTCAAAAACGTAAAAACAAAGTTTAAAACACTAAACTAGACTCAAAGAATGCAAAACTATACTTTAAAACTCTAAAACAAACCAAAAGACTCAAAACAGCACAAAAACACTCAAAACTGCCTTAAAAACACTTTCTGGGCAGTTTTGGACACTAAACAAGATTTTGGACGAAAATAGGTTATAACTTGACCCAAAACACTTAAAAACACAAACTAAGACACTTTCTAACTAATTTGACACTTTAAAACAAAGGGGGATTTGGTTTTGACGAATTTGAAAACAAAACTTAAAACTTGTAAAACGAACAGATTTGAAAACGATTTTGGTTTTAAAATAGATGGATGGGAGGCTAGCTAAGGGGTTCATCTCCACACATGTTATACTTGCATACGAAACGATTTCCAATTGCTTTTCAATAAACCATGAATTCTCAACGCCCCAAGTTAATTAGGTCCGCTTAAATTAACCTTCAGATTTTCCTAAATTCATTGAATTGGATGATTGCATACGACAACCCAAAGCATTCCCCACAAGTCCCCTACATGATTGCATAATAGAGACACAAGCAAGAATCATTAAGTTCTATGAAAACCATAAGCATTGACGAAGCACTTGTTACTATGATTGCATGAAACTTATGCCAAGAATTTACTTAACTCGATTGAGATCATCAACCTTTACTACTTGTGAATATAAGTCCATAACGATTAGGTGAAATTTCCTTATATCCTAGCATTCAATTTATGCATGATAATTAAGCGTGCACTCTCAACCAACACACACAAATCAATGTAATTCACATAGATAAGTAAATTGAATTCATAACTTATGAAACGCAATTAGAAGTAATCAAATCATATCGCAAGCATAAACATGTGTTTCGAATCCCCCCCTAGCCAAGGGGGGGTTTAGTTCCTCATATGCACCAAACAAAGAGAATTAAATTTAAACATTGAAATCAAAGGAAAAGAAACACCTAGAAATTCCAGCGATGTTGGCTTGAATTGCATGAACTTCCAAGACTCCTTCTCCTCCTCCTTGGTGCGGCAAAGGGTGTAGAGACAGGTTTAGGACCTTATGTGGATGGGTGGATGGGTATGGAAGGATATAATGGTGTTTAGGTATGGTGGTGGCTGCGGCAAGGACTTAGAACTAGGGAGGATGGTGTTTTGGCGAATTTCTGAATGTGGGAGAGTGAATGATTAATTGGTGCGGCCAAGGGGTGTATTTATAGTGTTTAGGGGCTGATTTAGGGTTAGGAATCAGAGAAGGATAATAAAATCTAAATCCTAAAGGAATAGGCCTTCTAGAAGCTAGGAAACCTCACAGATTTTGGGGAAACATTCGGCAGGTTTGTAGGGATAGGCTAAGGCTTCTAGAAAGCCTTGCAAGGCAAGGGATTAGGTCCATCTAGAAGGCTA
Source organism: Crataegus laevigata (assembly GCA_963580275.1). Classification (NCBI taxonomy): domain Eukaryota; kingdom Viridiplantae; phylum Streptophyta; class Magnoliopsida; order Rosales; family Rosaceae; genus Crataegus; species Crataegus laevigata. The sequence continues at coordinate 13,280,282 of OY756944.1, read as the reverse complement.
GGGTCGGCACCTTTGTAGGGATTAGGGATAGGGCTTCTAGAAAGCCCCAAAACTGATAGGAAATTGCTTAGAACTTGCTGCAAAGGGGAGGAACACTCTAGAACCTTCCAACTTGTGTCCTACAATACTTAGGAGTCCTTCTAGTATTAGGAAAACATGTCTTTCTCCTTCCTTGACTTGGAATTCTTCTCCTTCTTCACTTTGGAAACCTTTTCCCTCTTGGACTTGGAAAACTTCCTTGTAGCTGCAACTTGATGCCATTTGGGGTTTACATTTCCTACTTCAAGTAGGAAACCTTGTTTGAGTAGGAAACTTCAATCTTCTAGGTTTCCCAATTCAACTAGGAAACCAATTTCATTAGGATTCCTATTTCAACTAGGAAACCCAATTTAGCTAGGACTCCATCTTCCATTAGGACTTTTCCTACTCCAACTAGGAAACCTTGCTCAAGTAGGAATCATCATCTTCAAGTCTTCAATTTCGTCCAACTTCATGGCTCCAAGCATATGACATTCATTCCAAGCTCTATTTTGCTCCAAAAGGCTCCAAAATGCATCCTTTTGCATATTTTGCCCTTAAAACCTGAAAATACATAAAACTAGCTTAAAAGACTACTTTACTAAGGAAAAACACTATAAATGCACAAGAACAAGCTAAACTAAGGTGCATAAATATGCCCCTATCAAATTCCCCCACACTTAGCTTTTGCTAGTCCTCGAGCAAAACAAAACAAAACAAGGTAATAAAACAAGCAAAACGCGTAAAACACAACCTAAACCTTCCAACAATCGCCTCAGGGATTTCCAATGCACATGACATGTTAAAAATCATCATTCCCACAGATTTTAGCCATCTTTACACTCGAGCACATGCTTAATCATAGTCACTACTTACTAGTTCACAAATAACCAATTAAAACGATGTTTTGAATGTAGTAACATGCCTTAGAGAATTTCCTCAATTCCTTACTAGATATGCACTCTATTTTCACTCAGATTTTCTAACTACACACCCTACACTAGTTATATGTGAAAAGATTGATGTAAATATAAAACGAATGCTCACATATATGTATAACAAAGAACGCAATTTCCGGAGTTAATAACATGTTTAGATATGATCTCATGAATGGAATGCTACTACTTAGATGCGAGAACCAGTGACACCTATATGCTCATACCAAATTCAAACTCCACAAATTGAAACACACAACACTCAAGATTAAAGTCAAGGGTTGTAATGGGGCTTGAGGAGTTGGCTAACAATGAAAGGATAGGAAAAACAAACGTTCTTAAAGCAATAGCACGCAAAATAATGAATTTGAACTTAGAATTCCTTTTAGCATGCAAAAATCAACTTTTAAACACAAAGGGAAGATTCAAGCACAAATTAGGGTCAAGTTCAATGTTTTGGACCCTTCCTTCAACAAACAACACTTAAGAACTCTTTTTCTCATCTTTTCAACTTCTTTTTCATTCTTTTCACGACTTTTCATTTTTCCTTTCTATTTTCCACGAATTTTCCTTTTTTTTCTTTTCTATTTCGTGCCTTATTCAAGACTTTGGCACACCCACACAAAACTCACTTCCCCCACACTTGTTTTCTGCCAAACAATGACCAAAAGGAATTCATATTGAGTCATGCATTACTATGCTTCAAGAACAAAGGTATGGATGGTCCTAATCTAGGCTAGGTGAGGATAATGTGGTTTACAAAGAATATAGGCTAAACAAGGCTCAACGGGGTTAAAACCTACAAAACACAATGAAATATGGAGATATGGCCATTTGGCTATGGTGGTCACTACACAACTTTTATCTTGAATATGTGTTATGCAATTCAATAACATGCTTTGAATGAATTGGGTATGAGTTCTAGTGTTTGGAACTAAATGATGAAACGCCTTCTAAGTAGCAACCAAGCAAAGAATAATGAGATCATGCAACGACTTTAGAAAACAACAATGCACAGATTATTAACTCTCAAAATAAACGTTTAGGCTCAAGTCTCACAAGGTTGTAGCGTTAGTTTGAGTTCCTTCCTTCAAGCACGTTACAAAAATTGATTTTTCTTTTTCCTTATGATTATGTGTGAATTCATAAGTTATAACCATAACCAAGCATAAACCAAAGAGTAAATCAAACTTTCATCCATGTTTACAACTCTTTTTAACAGTCATGCAATTACAAACCGAATCCTCATCATTGTGTTGGAAGGTACCCTAAGACACAAACAAACACACAAAAACAACTCTTTTTTGGGTTTTTAAAACAATTTTTTCAAATTTTTATGGGATTTTCGGATTTTTGAATCAAAACACACTAAAACAGCTTAAAAACACTTAAAAACACTTAAAAACAGCATTTAGAAGTTATGAGTGATAAACCCTACGAATTTGCATCAAAACACATTGGTTACCCCCCCACACTTAAATCAAACATTGTCCTCAATGTTTCAAGCATAGACTCACACAAATAACAAACAAACAATCAAAACAGCAACTCAACAACCTAACATGGCAGAAACGAAATAATCAACAAACAGAAGGGTTTAGAAACGCAAATCTGGAATTGGAGTGCTTTCTCGGTCTTCCTTTGTTGAATGCATGGGTTGCCTCCCAAGTAGCGCTTGCTTTAACGTCGTACAGCCGGACGAAACTCCCGTTCAAGCTCCCCCAGGGTCCACGGCATGGAAGGGTATTTCCTCCATGATATGCTCCTTGAAATACTCATGGATTGGGTCTATGTATGGCAGTGGATAATAATGGTCCCAGATTGTGGCATTGAGGTTCCCTACGTCAAAGTAATCACTTCCACTCTCACGGATTCGATTTGGGACCTGCACCACCGAAGGCAATAACCTATTAGTCGAAATAGGAATTGGAATTAGCGGAGGAGGCTTACCAAGGCATTTCGATGAAGACTCAAAAGGAGTGGTGAAGGTAATGCTCTCGGCCAGATTTGATATTTGGGGAGTATTGGCGTGCTTCCTATGCTCTACTCCAATCCCCTCTTCGATGGTGATTTTGGGTACATCCTTCTTGATTGGTGTGGATGAATGTTCCTGCCCCAAATTTTTAATCACATCTGTGGCAAAACAAGAACGAACATCCTTAGGTTTCTTAACAGATTCAGGAACTTTAAACTTAATCATATCACCACCAAACTCCATTGTTAATGCTCCCTTCGCCACATCAATCTTGGTTTGGGCCGTCTTCATGAATGGTCGTCCAAGTAAGAGTGGCATTGGTGGAGAGTGGTCCGAGTCCTCCATCTCAAGTACGTAGAAATCAGCCGGGAATACTAGATGATCTACCTGCACCAAAACATCTTCCACAACTCCTTTTGGATAGGCATTAGAACGATCGGCTAATTGAATGATAACGCCATCATTTTTAAGATCTCCTAGATTCATAGATGCATAAACAGAATATGGCATGACATTGATGGATGCACCTAAGTCTAACATGGCATGTTCAAATCTTGTATTGCCAATAACACAAGGAATCGTAAAGCTACCCGGATCTTTGCATTTAGGGGGTAATTTCCTTTGTAAAACAGCTGAAACATTCTCACTTACCTGGACCACTTCTTTTTCCCGCATTCGCTTCCTTGATGTACAAAGCTTCTTCAGAAATTTCGCATACTTTGGAATTTGCTTTATTGCAGCAATGAGCGGGATATTGACTTGAACTTTCTTAAAGGTCTCTAGAATGTCACTGTCCTCTTCCTCCTTCCTTGATTGCATGAACCTGCTAGGAAAGGGCACATTCAATGGAATGGAACTAGATAAATTCGAATTTGGACTTACCTTGGTGGTTTGGGACGGTTGAGAAGCATTGGATGGGTGCGGCAAGGGTGGAACATTATTGGCCGTGAGTTTTGGTTCTTGTGCTTCGTCTTGTAGCAGCTTTTCATCCTTGTCTTGACTTGATTTGGATGGGTCGGGGTTACTTCCGACTTGTTTACCACTTCGCAACATGATTGCCTTAGCGGTTTCGAAGCCTCCTTTAGGATTAACAACGGTTGAACTTGGCAACCTACCTTGCTCTCGAAATTGCCCCATGAACTCGGCAATCTGCCCTACTTGCTTCTCCAACTCATCCATTCTTTTGTCCCTAGTTTGCATACCCTGCGCCATAGACGTTAGTAATTGAAAAATCTTATCATTATCACTTGAAGAACCTGAATTGCTTTGGGCAGGTTGTGCTTGGGCTTGTGGTGGTGCCAACGGCTTTTGATAGAAACCCGGGGGTTGTTGCCTAAATCCATTTTGTTGTTGGCCTTGTTGGGGTTCTCGCCATTTGAAATTTGGATGATCATGCCAACCGGGATTGTAAGTATTGGAAAATGGATCACCACGTGGTTGGTATTGGTTGCCATAACCCACGGCATTGAGTGTCTCCCATCCACCATTCTCAATCAATTGTGGGCACTTGTCCGTATGGTGGCCTTGCATAGAGCATACGCCACAAGAAGCTACGGTTTTGACTTTTGGACCTTCTACCACCTGAGAAAGCAACGTAGTAAGGTTAGCCATTTGATTTTGAAGTTCGGTTATGGCACTTACCTCATTCACTTGTTGATGCCGTGTGGTAGTCCTTTGTCCAACTCCTTCATATTGTTGAGCGTTCAACGCTCGGTTGGCAATCAACATCTTTGCAGCCGTAGGGGTCTTGTCCACCAAAGCTCCTCCCGCTGAGGCATCTAGCATTTGACGTTCAATTGGTAGAAGTCCCTCGTAGAAGTATTGTAGAAGTAATTCCTCCTTCATTTGATGCTGTGGACATGAAGCAACAAGAGATTTAAATCGTTCATAATAAGTAGGGAAAGATTCACCTTCATCTTGTTGAATTCCACTTATCCTTTTGCGTAGGAGGATGACTCGAGAAGTTGGGAAAAACTTCTCCAAGAAGGCTCGTTTCATGCTCTCCCAAGATGTGACGGTTCCGGGAGCCAATTCGTACAACCAATCTTTCGCCTTCTCTAGGAGAGAAAAGGGAAAGGCCTTCATCTTCAATATGCTCTCATCAACGTTCACCGGAGTCATGCTCGAGCAAACTACTTCAAATTCCTTCAAATGCTTGTTCGGATCTTCCATGGATAGCCCATGGTATTTCGGAATATGATGTAACAAGCTTGACTTCAATTCGAATTCGGCGGTTTTGTCGGGAGCTGCCCTAGGATATTGGATGCATAGAGGTGCGGCATTGTCCAATCCCGAAGCGGAAAGCTCCTTGATTGTGCGGTTGTCCGCTGCCATCTCTTCAACTTCCTCTTCAAATTCAGAAACGGACTCGGAACTTGCACTTGATTCACTAGGTTCCGGATTCTTCCTCTTTCGTCTCAACTCGTGCTCAAAATCGTCGTCAAAGTCCAGAATATGTTCGTGAATCGGATTAGAACTCCGAGTCATAAACTAGTACCTAAACAAGAAACAAAAACAACTCAGAATCTGACCTTACTTAAACAAAACAAAAATACAATCCAAGGGATTAGCAAAGTTGCTAATCCCCGGCAACGGCGCCAAAATTTGATGTGAGATTTATACGCACACAAATTAAACCCTCTTTTTATCAATTGTAGCAGAATATGTAAGTAGGGATCGTTCTAGACCGGGGATTAGGAGGGATTGCAAAATCACTTGGAATTGACTCAAAAACGTAAAAACAAAGTTTAAAACACTAAACTAGACTCAAAGAATGCAAAACTATACTTTAAAACTCTAAAACAAACCAAAAGACTCAAAACAGCACAAAAACACTCAAAACTGCCTTAAAAACACTTTCTGGGCAGTTTTGGACACTAAACAAGATTTTGGACGAAAATAGGTTATAACTTGACCCAAAACACTTAAAAACACAAACTAAGACACTTTCTAACTAATTTGACACTTTAAAACAAAGGGGGATTTGGTTTTGACGAATTTGAAAACAAAACTTAAAACTTGTAAAACGAACAGATTTGAAAACGATTTTGGTTTTAAAATAGATGGATGGGAGGCTAGCTAAGGGGTTCATCTCCACACATGTTATACTTGCATACGAAACGATTTCCAATTGCTTTTCAATAAACCATGAATTCTCAACGCCCCAAGTTAATTAGGTCCGCTTAAATTAACCTTCAGATTTTCCTAAATTCATTGAATTGGATGATTGCATACGACAACCCAAAGCATTCCCCACAAGTCCCCTACATGATTGCATAATAGAGACACAAGCAAGAATCATTAAGTTCTATGAAAACCATAAGCATTGACGAAGCACTTGTTACTATGATTGCATGAAACTTATGCCAAGAATTTACTTAACTCGATTGAGATCATCAACCTTTACTACTTGTGAATATAAGTCCATAACGATTAGGTGAAATTTCCTTATATCCTAGCATTCAATTTATGCATGATAATTAAGCGTGCACTCTCAACCAACACACACAAATCAATGTAATTCACATAGATAAGTAAATTGAATTCATAACTTATGAAACGCAATTAGAAGTAATCAAATCATATCGCAAGCATAAACATGTGTTTCGAATCCCCCCCTAGCCAAGGGGGGGTTTAGTTCCTCATATGCACCAAACAAAGAGAATTAAATTTAAACATTGAAATCAAAGGAAAAGAAACACCTAGAAATTCCAGCGATGTTGGCTTGAATTGCATGAACTTCCAAGACTCCTTCTCCTCCTCCTTGGTGCGGCAAAGGGTGTAGAGACAAGTTTAGGACCTTATGTGGATGGGTGGATGGGTATGGAAGGATATAATGGTGTTTAGGTATGGTGGTGGCTGCGGCAAGGACTTAGAACTAGGGAGGATGGTGTTTTGGCGAATTTCTGAATGTGGGAGAGTGAATGATTAATTGGTGCGGCCAAGGGGTGTATTTATAGTGTTTAGGGGCTGATTTAGGGTTAGGAATCAGAGAAGGATAATAAAATCTAAATCCTAAAGGAATAGGCCTTCTAGAAGCTAGGAAACCTCACAGATTTTGGGGAAACATTCGGCAGGTTTGTAGGGATAGGCTAAGGCTTCTAGAAAGCCTTGCAAGGCAAGGGATTAGGTCCATCTAGAAGGCTAGGGTCGGCACCTTTGTAGGGATTAGGGATAGGGCTTCTAGAAAGCCCCAAAACTGATAGGAAATTGCTTAGAACTTGCTGCAAAGGGGAGGAACACTCTAGAACCTTCCAACTTGTGTCCTACAATACTTAGGAGTCCTTCTAGCATTAGGAAAACATGTCTTTCTCCTTCCTTGACTTGGAATTCTTCTCCTTCTTCACTTTGGAAACCTTTTCCCTCTTGGACTTGGAAAACTTCCTTGTAGCTGCAACTTGATGCCATTTGGGGTTTACATTTCCTACTTCAAGTAGGAAACCTTGTTTGAGTAGGAAACTTCAATCTTCTAGGTTTCCCAATTCAACTAGGAAACCAATTTCATTAGGATTCCTATTTCAACTAGGAAACCCAATTTAGCTAGGACTCCATCTTCCATTAGGACTTTTCCTACTCCAACTAGGAAACCTTGCTCAAGTAGGAATCATCATCTTCAAGTCTTCAATTTCGTCCAACTTCATGGCTCCAAGCATATGACATTCATTCCAAGCTCTATTTTGCTCCAAAAGGCTCCAAAATGCATCCTTTTGCATATTTTGCCCTTAAAACCTGAAAATACATAAAACTAGCTTAAAAGACTACTTTACTAAGGAAAAACACTATAAATGCACAAGAACAAGCTAAACTAAGGTGCATAAATATGCCCCTATCACCAATACCCCTTAGCCCCATTAAAACCCTTAACTTCTATCTTGAGTGTTATGTATTTCAATATGTGGAGTTTGGGATTGGTTTGAGCATATGGTGTCCCTGGTTCTCGCATCTAAGTAGTAGCATTCCGCTCATGAAATCATATCTATACATGCTTAATAATTACAGAAACGTGCTTCCTTTGTTATAACTTATGTGAGTGTTCATTTTCATGTTTACATCAATCTTCTCACATATACTTAGTATAGTGAGTGTAGTTAGAAAGTCTGTGTGAAAATAAGAGTGTATCCGGTAAGGAATTGAGTGGATTCTCTAAGGCATGTTACTACGTTCATAATGTTGTTTTAAGCGAGTAAATGTGAGCTAGTGAATGGTAATTACGATTAAGTATATGCTTGATAGTAGGGATGACTAAAATCTATGGGAATAATGATCTTTGGCATGTTATGTACCATTGGAAATCCCTGAGGCGAACGTTGGAAGGTTTAGGTTATGTTTTGTGTCTTTGTTTTCCTCGAGGACTAGCAAAAGCTAACTGTGGGGGAATTTGATAGGAGCATATTTATGCTACTTAGTTAGCTTGTTTTCTTGCACTATGTAGTTAGTTGTTGCTTATTATAGTGTTTAAAGTCATTTTTGTGTGTTTTTAGGTCCAAGGAGCAAAGTTGGCAAAAAGATGCATTTTTGAGCATTTTGGAGCAAATCTGGGCTTGGAATGGATTGCACAAGCATTGGGCAAGAAGATGGACGAATTTGAAGTCCAAATGAAGCTAGGAATATCTTTCAAGGTTGGAGAAATAAATTCAAATCAAAGAAGATAAGGAATCAGCTCAAAAGAAGGAGAATTATCCAAAACATTATCCAAACAACCTTATCTTATCTTATCTTAACCAACCTTATCCTTATCTTAACTAACCTTATCTTATCCTATTCTTGTCTAAACTTAATTCCTGATACATTGAGGGTTTATTTCCTGATTGGGGACATTTAAAATAAGTTCTAGAAGCCCTAAGCCTTCCCTACAAAAGTGCCGCACCCATCCCCTTATGCTCCTTGGTTTTCTGACTTCTAGAAGCCTTATCTTGGGCCTACAAGCATGCCGCACCTTCTCTCCCTCTTTCCTTTGGATTTCTGAGTTATTTGGCCCTTTTCCTTAAGGATTTGGGTTAATTGGGCCATAAACCTTGTCCCTTGTGGATTAATAAAACCTGCCGCACCTAGGAGCCAAATTCAATCAATTAAACTAAGTCCAAGCCCTAATCTGATTTAACCTAGGGTTTGGGGTGCCTATATATATGTCCCTTATTTGTGCTGCAGGTTTTCATCACTCATTCACCCAATTTTCGTCCATTCATCCAGCCACACCATTCTACACATCCTAAAATCCCAAAAACACAATTCCAGCCACCTTTCTCCCTTTGCCGCAACCTTCCATCCAAGCCACCATCCTTCACCGTTCCAACCACCATTCATACAACCATAGCCGCACCTTCCCACCACCATAACCACCTTGTGCCGCAACCTTTGGAGGAGAGGAGTGTGCCGTGCAGTCCAAAAGGAAAGAGAAGGCTTGTGCAAGCAATCTGCCACCTTTGGAGTGTTTGGAGTTTTTTTCTTTTCTTGTTTCTGTTTTCATGTTTAATTTAATTTGCTTTTCAATTATCTTAAACATGTGGAACTAATTCCTTTATAGTTACAGGCGAATTTGAAGCCATCGACATATGTTGGTTATGATTTGATTTACTCCAGTTATGAATTCATGAACTATGGATGTGGTTTACTTTTCTGTTTTGATTAAGAACTTGTTTATGTATGTGGGTTGAGGGTCGACACTTAATTTGCATGCCTAAACTTGATGCTAGGATATAAGAGAATTTCACCTAATCGTTATGAACTTATATTCATGAGTAGTAAAGATCGCTCGTCACGATTGTGTTTAGTAAACCCTAGGTTGGATTAACATGCGTATTCCATAGTTATGAATGCCTAGTCGATGTTTATGATTTCCATTGAACTTAATGATCTTTGTTGAATGTCTCTATCATGCGTATTCCATAGTTAGGGACTTTGATGAGGAATAATTTGGTTGCGATGCGTATTCCATTCAATTAAATGAATTTAGGGAAATCTGAGAATTGATTAGTTCAATACAATTAATTTTGAGCATTGTCATTCATAGTTTGTTGGAATCATAACTGGGAATCAAATTGTATGCATATGTTCATGTCGAACCCTCTAACTAGTGTGTCATCATTCTATTTCATCAAAATCTGTTTAGTTTACAAAGTTTTGTTTTAATTTCAATTTCTTCAAAATCAATCCCCCATTTTTTTTTGAAGTGTTAGATTAGTTAGAAATCAACTTGGTTTGTGTTTTTAAGTGTCTTGAGTGAATTTATAACCTATTTTCGTCAAAATTAGTGTTTGTGCTCAAAACTGCCCAGAAAGTGGTTTTAAGGCAGTTTTGAGTGTTTCTGTGTTGTTTTGAGTCTTTTGGTTTGTTTTAGTGTTTTAAACTGTATTTTGCATTCTTTGAGTCTAGTTTAGTGTTTTAAACTTTGCTTTTATGTTTTTGAGTCAATTTCACATTGATTAGCATCCCTTGTTAATCCCCGGTCCAGAACGATCGCTATTTGCTCATATACTACAATTGTCATCCATAGGGTTTAATTTGTGTGTCAAGTTAATTTTCACATCAGTTCGTCCCTAATCAAAACCCATGTATTGAAACAAGAGAAGGAAGGGACTTTCACTCCAAACCCAGATTTGCGTCCCTAACCCTTCTCTTTGTTGCTTATACTCTGCCATTTGTGTTATGTTTGATAGCGGTGTTATTTGCTTGTTTTTGTGTTAATCTATGTTTGAAACATTGAGGACAATGTTTTGTTTAAGTGTGGGGGGTAAATGATGTGAAAATTAGATTGACACTCAAATTAAACCCTATGGATGACAATTGTAGTATATGAGCAAATAGGGATCGTTCTGGACCGGGGATTAACTAGGGATGCTAACCAATGTGAAATTGACTCAAAAACGTAAAAACACAATGTAAAACACTAAACTAGACTCAAAGAATGCAAAACTAGAGTTTAAAACACTTAAACAAAGAAAAAGACTCAAAACAGCACAAGAACACTCAAAACTGCCTTAGAATCACCTTCTGGGCAGTTTTGAGCACAAACACAATTTTGGACGAAAGTAGGTTCTAGCTTGACTCAAAACTCCTAAAAACACAATCTAAATGTATTTCTAACTAATCTAACACTTTAAAATAAATGGGGGATTGGTTTTGACGAATTGAAAATTAAAACAGAAACTTGGAAACAAACTTCAAAGAAAACAGATTTGGATAAAATAGAATGGTGAGAAACTAGTTAGAGGGTTCCTTATCCACACATGAACATATGCATACAATTTGATTCCCAGTTATGATTTCAACAAACGAATGAATGACAATGCTCCAAGTTAATTAGGTCCGCTTAAATTAACTTTCAGATTTCCCTAGATTCATTGAATTGGACGGAATACGCATCACAACCAAATTATTCTTATCAAGTTCCCTAACTATGGAATACGCATGATAGAGAGACATATCAAAGATCATTAAGTTCAATGGAAATCATAAACATCGACTAGGCATTCATAACTATGGAATACGCATGTTAATCCAACCTAGGGTTGACTAAACACAATCGTGACTAGCGATCTTTACTACTCATGAATATAAGTTAATAACGATTAGGTGAAATTCCCTTATATCCTAGCATCAAGTTTAAGCATGCAAATTAAGCGTGCACTCTCAATCAACATACATAAACACGTTCTTACTCAAAACAAAGAAGTAAACCACATCCAACGTTCATGAATTCATAACTGGAGTAAATCAAATCATAACCAACATATGTCCATGGCTTCAAATTCGCCTCTAACTAAAAAGAAATTAGTTCCACATGTTTAACATAATTGAACAACGAATTAAATTAAACATTGAAACGAAGCGAAGGAAGAAAGAACTCGGAAACTCCCCAATGGTGGCAGATTGCATGCGTGAGCCTTCTCCTCCCTTTTGGATTGCACGGAGCACTCTTCCTATCCTCCAAAGATGGCGCACAAGGTGGGTATGGTGGCTGAAAGGTGCGGCAAAGGTGGATGAATGGTGGTATGGATGGTGGGTTGCGGCAAGGATGGAAAATATGGAGAATGGTGGTTGTAGGTTGCGGCAAAAGGGTGTGAAGGAATTGTGGCGAATTTCTGAATGGGGGGGGGGGGTGATCAATGGTGCGGCACACATAAGGAATATATATATAGGCATCTCAAAACCCTAGCAAATCAGATTATTCCATGGGCTTAGCAGAAATTAAGGCCTAGGGTAGGAAAATGCCTTGCAAGGCAAGGCAAAAGGAGGTTCTAGAAGGATTAGGTGCGGCACAAGTGATGGGCTAGGGTTTAGGGTGCGGCAATGTGGGCTAGGAGGGTTTAGATGTGGCTGAGATGATAAGGCCCAAGGATGGCCTTCTAGAAAGGATTAGGACATCTCCATTTCAAGAATAGAAACTCTTCAAGAATGGAAACCTTTGGAATTAGAAACTTCCAAACTTAGAAACTTCGGTTTCCAATTTTAACTCTTCATTCGTCATTCGTCTTGATTTTCATTCTTCACATCCTCATTCACTCCTTAGCTCATTTTAGCTTCAAAATCGTCCATCCATGGTGCTCCACATGCATGTACTCCATTTAAGCTCATTTTAGCTCTAGAATGCACCAAAACGCACTTTCTTGCTTCATTTGCCATTTGAACCTACAAATGCACGAAAATAGCTTAAATCACTATAATAAACAATAACTAACTACGTAAGTGCATGAAAACAAGCTAACTAAGTAGCATAAATATGCTCCTATCAGTAAACAAGTTGTTTTTGCATAAAATTCGTGGGATTTTATCACCTATCACTTATAATGTTGTTTCTCACTGTTTTAAGTGTTTTTAGTATGTTTTGATGTGTTTTAGTGTCATATAACAGAAAAAGCAAGAAAAAATCGAAAAAGTTTGAAAAATACCAAAAAGAGTCGTTTTTGTGTCTTAGGGTACCTTCGAACACAATGATGAGGATTTGGTTTTTAATTGCATAACTGTTAAAGTAAGTTACAAACATGGATGGAAGTTTGATATGCTCTTTGGTTTATTGATGTGAAAATTAACTTAACACACAAATTAAAACCCTCTTTTGACAATTGTAGTAAAGATGTAAGTAGGGTATCGTTCTGGACCGGGGATTAGGAGGGCTTGCTAAAACCTCTAAACTAACTCAAAAACATAAAAACAAAGTTAATAACGTTCAAAAGGACTCAAAGACTTCAAAACAAGTTCAAAAGACTCAAAACTGCCTAAAAAAACTAAATAGGCAGTTTCTAGCTCTAAACACAACTTTGGACGAAAATAAGGTTTTGGGTTGATTCAAAACCTTCTAAAACATAAACAAAACAGATTCTAACACTTTTAGAACAAGAAAGTACAAGGGGGAAATTGGTTTTGACGAATTTGAAAACAAAACGAAACATGTAAGCTAAAACAGATTTTAAAACGAATTTGGATGAATTGAATGGATGGAAGGCTAGCTAGGGGGTTCTTCTCCACACATGTCATACTTGTATACAAAACGATTTCTAATTGCTTTTCAATAAACCATGGATTCTCAACGCCCCAGATTAACTGTGAATTGCACTAATTAACCCTCAGATTTTCCTAACGTTATTGAATTGGATGATTGCATACGACAACCCAAAGCATTCTCCACAAGTTCCCTACATGAATTGCATAATAGAGATACAAGCAAGAATCATTAAGTTCTATGAAAACCATAAGCATTGACGAAGCACTCGTTACTATGAATTGCATGAAACTTATGCCAAGAATTTACTTAACGCGATTGTGATCAACAACCTTCACTACTTGTAAATATAAGTTTGTAACGATTAGGTGAAACTCCCTTATATTCTAGCATCAAATTCATGCATGCAAACTAAGTGTCGACCCTCAATCAACATACACAAATCAGTTTTTATACGAACGGATAAGTAAATTGAATTCACAACTTATGAAACACAATTAGAAGTAATCAAATCATATAGCAAGCATGGACATGGTTTCGAATTACCCCCTAGCTATGGGGGGATTTAGTTCCTCATGATAGCAATTAAACAAAGAAAACTAAATTGAAACATTAAAAACAAGGATAGACAACACCTAGAAAAGCTCCAGCGATTCAATGCTTTGAATGGCATTCACGACTCCAAATGGCACATTCTCCTTCCTTCCTTGAATAATTGCGGCACAAGAGGGATTTTTGTGTGGATTTGTGGTTGTGGATGGATATAGGTGAGTTATGGTGAAGGGTGGAACCCCTAGAATGGTCATAAAGGGGTTTTATTTATAGGGGAAGGAAGGGCTACGAATTTCTTCAATTTGGAATCAGAAATCAATGGAAAATAGGCAAGTAAGGTGCAGGAATTAAATAGAAAAGAAAAGGAAATTCGGCAAAGAATGTAGGGCAGATTTTAGGAAAGTGTTTTGGGTCAGAAAATAGGCAAGAAAGGAGAGAAAGGTGCGGCATAGGTTAAGGGAGAAAGGGAATGTGTTTTAAGACATAAAATAGGAAGGAGAACCTCTCCCTTGTGCGGCAAGGAATGGAACAAAACAGGAATGTGGTTTAAGTTTAGAAAATAGGAAAGAAAGGATTCCATGTGCAGCAAGGATTAGGGGAGGGTACGGCACAGTTTTGGGACTGAAATTGGCTAAGTTTAAATCTCCAAATTCTCCAAGAAGAGGTAAGAAATCAGAATTAAAAGGAGAAAAGGTAAGGTGATGTGCGGCAAAGACTTTTAGGTGTTCTAGGGCCTTTGTTTTGTGTCCTAAAATTCTTAGAAAACCTTCAAAGTTTCTGGAATTTAGAGACATTTAGGAAAGGTCAACCAAAATAGGAAACCTTGGCTTAACTTTCCTACTTCAAGTAGGAATCCTTGTTGGATTAGGAATCCTCGTTCTTCTAGGAATCCTCTTTTGATTAGGAATCCTTCTTCAATTAGGAATCCTTCTTCAAGTAGGAATCCTTCTTCAATTAGGAATCCTTCTTCAATTAGGAAACCTAACACCTTCAAATCTTCAATTTCGTCCAATCCTTTGGCTCCAAGCATATGACATCCATTCCAAGCTCCAATTTGCTCCAAAAGGCTCCAAAATACATCTTTTTGTATTCTTTGCCCTTAAAACCTGAAAATGCATAAAACTAGCTTAAAAGACTAATTTACTAAGGAAAAACACTATAAATGCACAAGAACAAGCTAAACTAAGGTGCATAAATATGCCCCTATCAAATTCCCCCACACTTAGCTTTTGCTAGTCCTCGAGCAAAACGAAAACGAAAACAAACAAACAAAACAAAACCAAACAAGTAAAACACAACCTAAACCTTCCAACGTTTGCCTCAGGGATTTCCAATGCACATGGCATGTTAAAAATCATTATCCCCACAGATTTGAGCTATCTTTACACTTGAGCACATACTTAATCAAAGTCACTACTTACTAGTTCACATTTAACCAATTAAAACGATGTTTTGAATGTAGTAACATGCCTTAGAGAATTTGCTCAGTTCCTTACAAGATATGCACTCAATTTTCACTAAGATTTTCTAACTACACACCCTATACTAGTTATATGTGAGAAGATTGATGTAGATATGAAAACGAACGCTCACATATATGTATCACAAAGAAAGCAATTTCTGGAGTTAATAAGCATGTTTAGATATGATCTCATGAATGGAATGCTACTACTTAGATGCGAGAACCAGTGACACCATATGCTCATACCAAATTCAAAGTCCACAAATTGAAACACATAACACTCAAGATAGAAGTCAAGGGTTGTAATGGGGCTTGGGGTATTGGCTAACAAATGAAGGATAGAGATAATAAACGTTCTTAAAGCGTTAGTAAGCAAAGTAATGAAATTGAGACTTAGAATTCACTTAGATTGCAGAAATTAACTTTAAAACACAAAGGGAAGACTTAGACAACTTTTAGGGCCGAATTCATTGTTTTGGACCCTTTACTTCAACAAACAATACTTTGGAACAACTTTTTCACTTTTTCATACTTTCCACATTTTTTTTTCTTTCTTCCCGTGCCTATGGCACACAAATTCTCATGAAAAACACTTCCCCCACACTTGTTTTCTGCCACAAAGGAATTCAATTTGACTCATGCTTTACTATGCTTTAAGAACGAGGGTATGGATAGTCCTAATCTAGGCTAGGTGAGGGTAATGTGGGTTAACAAGGATAAGGCTAAACAAGGCTCAATGGGGTTAAAACCTACAAAACATAATGACATAGGGGATTCACTGCTTTTGGCTAAGGTGGTGGTCACTACACAACTTTATCTTGAATATGTGTTATGCAAATCAATGACATGCTTTGAATGGAATAGGCATGAGTTCTAGCATTTGGAACTAAATGATGAAACGCCTTCTAAGTAGCAACCAAGCAAAGAATAATGAGATCATGCAACAACTTTAGAAAACAAAGATGCACAGATTTTAACTCTCCAAATAAACGTTTAGGCTCAAGTCTCACAAGGTTGTAGTGTTAATTTGAGTTCCTTCCTTCAAGCATGTTACAAAAACTGATTTTTCCTTTATGATTGTATGTGAATTCATAAATTATAACCATAACCAAGCATGAACAAAGAGTAAATCAAACTTTCATCCATGTTTATAACTCTCCTTAACAGCCATGTATTAAAAACCAAATCCTCATCATTGTGTTGGAAGGTACCCTAAGACACAAAAACAACTCTTTTTGGTTTTTTTTTTAAAACAATTTTCCATTTTTTTTATGTGATTTTCGGATTTTTGAGCCAAAACACACTAAAACACACCAAAACAGCTTAAAAACACTCAAAAACAACAAGGAACAACATTAGAAGTAATGGGTGATAAATGATGTGAAAATTAACTTAACACACAAATAAAACCCTCTTTTGACAATTGTAGTAAAGTATGTAAGTAGGGATCGTTCTGGACCGGGGATTAGGAGGGATTGCTAAACACTTGGAAACTGACGTAATGATAGGAGCATATTTATGCTACTTAGTTAGCTTGTTTTCTTGCACTTACATAGTTAGTTATCGTTTATTATAGTGATTTAAGCTATTTTCGTGTATTTGTAGGTTCAAATGGCAAGTGAAGCAAGAAAGTGCGTTTTGGTGCATTTTAGAGCTAAATTGAGCTTAAATGGAGTACATGCATATGGAGCACCATGGATGGATGAGTTTGGAGCTAAAGTGCGTTTCTAGAACTAATTTTGCCTTGCCTTGCAAGGCCTTTCCTTGGCCCTAACAAATCAGCCGCACCCTAGGGCCCAATTCCCTTTAGTTTCTGATTGTTTTAACCTAATTTCTGATGGATTTGGCCTTCTAGAAGCCTTAAACCTGATTCACCTAGGGTTAGAAGTCTATATATTTGTGTTTAAGGGTTGGCCGCACGAATCATCATTCCCCACTCAGAAACTAAAGTGCCGCACCCTTCCTCTCATCCATTCCGCAACCATTCATCCCCTCTCTCCCTTATTTGCAACCCTTGCCGCAACTCCATAGCCACCACCACTCAGCCACCATCACATCCACCCTTGCCGCACCTTCCCACCATCATCACCACCGTGTGCAGCCACTTTGGGAGGAGCTAGAAGCCTTGCCGTGCAGTCCAAAGGGGGGGAGAACCTTGCGCATGCAATCTGCCACCATTGGAGTGTTTGGAGTTTTTTCTCTTCTTGTTTCTGTTTTCATGTTTAATTTAATTTGTTCTTCAATTATGTTAAACATGTGGCACTAATTTCTTTATAGTTAGAGGCGAATTTGAAGCCATGGACATATGTTGGTTATGATTTGATTTACTCCAGTTATGAATTCATGAACTTTGGATGTGGTTTACTTTTCTGTTTTGATGAAGAACTTGTTTATGTATGTGGGTTGAGGGTCGACACTTAATTTGCATGCTTAAACTTGATGCTAGGATATAAGGGAATTTCACCTAATCGTTATTAACTTATATTCATGAGTAGTAAAGATCGCTAGTCACGATTATGTTTAGTAAACCCTAGGTTGGATTAACATGCGTATTCCATAGTTATGAATGCCTAGTCGTTGTTTATGATTTCCATTGAGCGTAATGATTCTTGTTGAATGTCTCTATCATGCGTATTCCATAGTTAGGGACTTTGATGAGGAATAATTTGGTTGCGATGCGTATTCCATTCAATTCAATGAATTTAGGGAAATCTGAGAATTAATTAGTTCAATACAATTAATTTGGGGCATCGTCATTCATAAGTTCATTGAAATCATAACTGGGAATCAAGTTGTATGCATATGTTCATGTGTGGATAAGGAACCCTCTAACTAGTTTGTCTCATCATTCAATTCATTAGAAATCTGTCTTAGAATCTGTTTTATTTTCAAGTTTCTGTTTTAATTCTAAATTCGTCAAAACCAATCCCCCATTTATTTTAAAGTGTTAGATTAGTTAGAAATACATTTAGATTGTGTTTCTAGGAGTTTTGAGTCAAGTTAGAACCAATTTTCGTCAAAAATTGTGTTTGTGCTCAAAACTGCCCAGAAAGTGATTTTGAGGCAGTTTTGAGTGTTTCTGGGCTGTTTTGAGTCTTTTGCTTTGTTTAAGTGTTTTAAACTCTAGTTTTGCATTCTTTGAGTCTAGTTTAGTGTTTTACATTGTGTTTTTACGTTTTTGAGTCAGTTTCACATTGATTAGCATCCCTAGTTAATCCCCGGTTTAGAACGATCCCTATTTGCTCATATACTACAATTGTCATCCATAGGGTTTAATTTGAGTGTCAATCTAATTCTCACATCACGTAAAAATGTAAAACAAAGTTTAAAACACTAAACTAGACTCAAAGAATGCAAAACTAGAATTTAAAACACTAAAACAAACCAAAAACTCAAAACAGCAACCAAAAGACTCAAAACTGCCTTAAAAACACTTTCTGGGCAGTTTTGAACACAAAGCACCAAATTGGACGAATTTGGGTTTTAACTTGACTCCAACTACTTAAGAACACAAACAAAACAAGTTTAGAATAAATTGAAACAAGAAAGTAAATGGGAGGATTGATTTGGACGAATTTAAACTAATCAAAACAGAAACTTTGTAAAACACTCAAAACTGCCTAAAAACACAACTTAGGCAGTTTCTGACCTAAACACAATTTAATACGAAAATAAGGTTTTGGGTTGATTCAAAACCTTCTAAAACACAAAGAAAACAGATTCTAGACACTTTAGAACAAGAAAGAACAAGGGGGATTTTGGTTTTGGCGAAAATTGAAATAAAACTTAAACTTATAAAACAAACAGATTTTTGAAACGATTTTGGTTTAAAACAATGGATGGAAGGCTAGCTAAGGGGTTCATCTCCACACATGTTATACTTGCATATGAAACGATTTCCAATTGCTTTTCAATAAACCATGAATTCTCAATGCCCCAAGTTAATTAGGTCCGCTTAAATTAACCCTCAGATTTTCCTAACGTTATTGAATTGGATGATTGCATACGACAACCCAAAGCATTCCCCACAAGTCCCCTACATGATGGCATAATAGAGATACAAGCAAGGATCATTAAATTCTATGAAAACCATAAGCATTGACGAAGCACTTGTTACCATGATTGCATGAAACTTATGCCAAGAATTTACTTAACTCGATTGAGATCATCAACCTTTACTACTTGTGAATATAAGTCCATAACGATTAGGTGAAATTTCCTTATATCCTAGCATTCAATTCATGCATGATAATTAAGCGTGCACTCTAAACCAACACACACAAATCAATGTAATTCACATAGATAAGTAAATTGAATTCATAACTTGTGAAGCCGTAATTAGAAGTAATCAAATCATATCACAAGCATAAACATGTGTTTCGAATCCCCCCCTAGCCAAGGGGGGGTTTAGTTCCTCATACGCACAAAACAAAGAGAATTGAAATTAAACATTGAAATCAAAGGAAAAGAAACACCTAAAAATTCCAGCAACTCGAACTTGAATTGCATGAACGTCCAAGCCCTCTTCTCCTCCTCTTTGTTGCGGCACAAGGTCTAGGGAGAGGTTTTGGGTGATATTTATATGGATGAATAGGTAAGAACAGGTATGGCAGTGTCTAGGAGGGTTGGGGGGTGCGGAAAGGTGAGAAAATATGGTGAATTGTGAAGGATGGCTGCGGCAAAGGGGAAGAGAAGAATTGTGACGAATTTCTGAAAGTGGAGCAATGAATCCCTGCGGCAATGCTTAACACACATATATATAGGCTCCTAAAACCCTAGCAAATCAGGTTTGGACCTTCTAGAATCAAAACCCATCAGGAAAAGGCTTAAAACAATCAGATTTTTTATGGGAAAAAGGCCTAGGGTGCGGCAGATTAGGGTTTAGGAAGCTAGGGCTTCTAGAAAGCCTTGCAAGGCAAGGAAAAACATGTTCTAGAAGGCTAAGGTGCGGCAGGTTTCAAGGCCCAAGGATAGGGCTTCTAGAAGGCCCTAGGTGCGGCATACTTATAGGGCTGAGATTGGGCCTCTAGAAAAGATTAAGACACTTCCATTCCAAGAATAGAAACTCGTCAAGAATGGAAACCTTCGGAATTAGAAACTTCCCAAACTTAGAAACTTCGGTTTCCACTTTTGACTCTTCATTCGTCACTCTTCTTGCATTTGATGCGAGAATTAACTCGACACAAATTTAACCCTCTTTTTGAAAGATGTAGTATAGATGTAAGTAGGGTATCGTTCTAGGCCGGGGATTAGGAGGGCTTGCTAAAACCTCTAAAATAATTTAAAAACGTAAAAACAAAGTTTAAAACACTAAACTAAAATAAAAACACTTAACTAAAATAACTCAAAATAAAACTAACAAATAAACTAAAACAAATCAAAAGACTCAAAACAACTCAAGACTCTAGAAAATACAAACTAAGCTAAAAATTCGAAACACACTAAAAATGACTCAAAATAATGAAAACAATTTAAAATAAAAACTAGGAAATTAATTAGACGGAATTTAAATTAAAAGATTAAAAATAATAAAACTTAACTAAATAATAATATTTTAATAAAGGGGGGTTGGTTTGGATAAAACGTAAATTAAACTTAAATAAATTACAGAATTGACAAAAACATAAAATAAAGGTGAAAGGATAGGCGACGGATTGGCTAGAGGGTTTTTCTCCACACATGACACAAATGCAATCTAAATTGACCTTCAGTTGTTCTTTTAATAAGTTGTAAATTTCAATACTCCAGATTAATTAGGTACGCTTAAATTAATCTTCAAGTTTTCCTTATGTTATTAAATTGGATGAACAGCATACAACAATTTAACACATTCTCTAAAAGTCCCCTACGTGAAAAGCACAATAGAGATACAATCAAAGATCATTAAACTTTGTGAAAACTATAAATACTGACGAGGCATTCGTAACTATGAAAAGCATGATACTCCTGCCAAGAATTTACTTAACACGATTGTGGATAACAACCTTCACTACTCATGAATATAAGTTCATAACGATTAGGTGAAATTCACTTATATTCTAACATCAAATTCATGCATGTAAATTAAGTATGCATTCTTAATCAACATACACAAATAAGTTATCAATCAAGCAGTTAAGCAAATTAAATCACAACTCATAAATCACAACTGAAGGTATCAATTTAAATTACAAATATAATCATGGCTTTGAATTAACCTCTAGCCAACACAAATTAATTACACATTATTTATAAATTAAAACAGAAATTAAACATAATTAAAATCTGAGTTTGGAGGAGATAAACCAAATTGAGGATGTCCAAGGATTTTCTGTGCTCCGTGTGCTTGCTGGGCTGCCAAGCTTCCTGCCCTCTTGCACGCTGCCACCGAGTCAGTCTCAGTTTCCACTCCGCGCTGCTTGCTCACGGTGCTTCACCGATTGGCCCCGAGGAGCTGCTTTCTGTTTTTAAAAATTGCACCGACACTAGCTGCCAAGGCAGCTTGGCTGCCTTGATTTCCCTTAATTCCGTGCCAAAACTCCTTTCAAAACCACCGACCTCAAGGCCCCGTGGCACCTTTCAACTGGCTGCCTTTCAAGGCAGCTTCCAAGAACCTCCTCTTATTTGCTGCGCCGCTTCCTTCTGCGCCTCTCTCTCCCGTCTGCTCACCTCCCAGATGCTTCTCCTCTTTTATTTTAATTTTCTGCCTTTCATCTCCTTTTACACCGAAAGCATCCATGTGCTTTCTCTTGGATTCTTTTCTGTTTTCTTTTCAGTGCTCCACCGAAAGCACATTACAAATATAATTTAATATATATAAATATATATAAATATAAATAAACATATAAATATATATATAATATAAATATATAAATATATATATATATATATTATTTTCCAAATGATAAATTCTAATCAACAAATAAGAAAGTTTAAACGAATTAATTACTTAACACTTCATTTATTCTATTTTTATTTTCTTTTCTTGAAAAACTTATAAAACATAAAAATAACGTAAATAGCTCAAAATATAACGAACTAACTAAGAAAAGACGAGTGAATTTGATATAAAAATATGTATAAATATTATCCGATCAAATACCCCCACACTTAGCTTTTGCTAGTCCTCGAGCAAAACAAAGAAAACAGAAAAAGTAATAACATGAAAAACATTAGCTTCCCCCTATGTGACCCTCATAGAATTTCATTTGAAAACATAAATTAGCAAGAACCATAGCTAGCACCAAACAAACTAATTCAAGCTCATCTTCTTTATTCAAATATTAGCAGTAATCTTTAAATCATCCTTGAAGTGTAGTGTGTGAGATAGCCATGCTAATGCAATTTCAAGTTTTTATTTTTAAAATCATCATATGCAAACCAGTAACCTTCTCACGGGATATGCACTCAATCACACATGTGTTTAGTTTTAATGTGTTTCGCTCAAAGAAACAAATGTGAAAGATCTACCATAAGCTTGCATAAAAATCACTTCTCCACAATCATAATTGCAAAACTTAAATCAAGAGGGCTTTTATTGGATGTAATGAGGCTTAGGGATAAGGCTATTGAAACGAAAGAATAGGAAAACAAAAGTTCCAAGCTATATTGCAAGCAATTATTTAGTTGAGATATATAAGAAGTCAAGTTCCCAGCGATTCTCTTAACACCTCCCATCACACCCTCAAACTGAAACTTTAAACTTTTTATTTTATTTTCTTTGAATACAATGTTTCTTTTCTTTTTTCTTTTCTCATTTTTTTTTTTAAAAACAAATATGAAATACCCCCACACTTATTCTTTTGCCCAACACCTTCCAAGTACTTCACAAATATTTCTCAAAAGACAGTCTCAAATTGCTCGCTTGGAAAGGGTAAGGAAACATGTTTTGAGGTATAAGGGTAGACATATCTGGTGATAAGAAATAAAAGGCTCAACATAAACGGCTCAAATTGGCAATCTAATGATATCATTTTTTTCTTTGGGAAATAAGGTTATTTGGGCCATGGTGGTGAACCTAATGCCTCTATCATTTTCAAGTTCATGCAATCAATGACAAATATTTCGAAAGATCGTTACGCAAGTTCTAGAGATGCATCTCACATAAGTTCATCACACATGAAAGAATAGGAGTGTATGAAAAATGCACACACTTTCAATAGGCTCAAAAACTCACATAGGATGTATATGGTCACTAAATTCACATGTGAAGCTTTAAGTCATGCTTTAGTTTCACATCAACAAGGCTATGTGCATTTGGTTTTTCAAAGATGATCAAACATGTACAATACTAACAAGAGAACAAGGAATTTCATCAAACACATGTTAACTAAGTTCTTGATAATCATGGTTCAAATTTCATCCAGTTATATCATTGGGTCGGGAAACTAATAAAAATCTAATTTAAAACCATAAGGAAAACAAGACAATATTTTTGGATTTTTTAAATTTTTCGAGAAAAATTAAATAAAACACAAAACTCCGAAAAAAATTAAGTAAAACACAAAGCTAATTAAGAGAACAAAAAGCAATAACATGGAAACAAATGAAACCAGTTCAAAGTCGAAGGTAAAAAAAATTTCAATTTGGTCATTTTTTATACTCTGATACCCCCACACTTAAACTAGACATTGTCCCCAATGTCAGAAAACAATAAAATGCAAATAAAAATAAAATGAATAAATAATACGAAACAAAATAAAGCAAAGGGACTGAAAACTTCTCTAATTTGCAGAAAACCAAGCGATGACCCCCAAGCGTAAATTTTGCAATCAACTTCAAGGGAGAAAATAACCAAACGTTCCTGCAAAGAAAAGAAATAAATCAGTTAAGCACGCAAGCAAAATATAGAAAAATGCAAACGAAAATTGAAAATGAAAATAAAAGATAACGAAAAGAACTAATAGGCGATCATTGGTCGCTTGTTGATTTTCCACAGCTTTCATCTTGAACTGGATGGGCCTTCTTCTTGCAAGTGCTCCTCAGCTTAGTTGAGGATGAATCAGCACGTTGTCTCCACATGCTTCAAGTAGTCCGGTCTCCACGCAGGTGTGGCATCTTCTTGAACTCTTGGATCATCTCAGACTCTGCCTTCATCTGGATGCACCTCAGACTCCTCCTGCTTCGTCTGTGAGGTACTTTTGTTTTTGAAGAAGTACCTCAACACAGATTTATTTTTGAAGTGGGTTGGGAGGGGTCTGAGATGAGTACTCGAGAGCAAGACTAGGTAAGCAATCAGGATCTCACTTTCTCCATGTTCTTCAGATGAAAGTAAGGAGAAAGCGTGATTTGAGATACTTTTGCTTTTAACCTTTTTGATATGAAATACTTTTGCTTTGGATGATTTGTTTTCTGGGGTGATCCAAGGGATGAAGAACACTGAGTAACTCGAAAGCTTTCTTTGGGAAGACATTATCGGAGATGAAGAGAGGTTGAGAGGTTGAGAGGTTGAGAAGGTGTGAAGGTGTGCCTTTGCTATAGAAAGCGAAGGTCGAGACTTATAGAATTTTTTTCTTCCTCAACCGGAACTATTCCCTCACTATTTGTCGGCAGCCGGTGGATGGATGAACAGTGCCCGTTACGCTCTTTCTGACAAAGCGTCCGTAATTTCCGCAAGGCTGACGATGCAGTGACGAGTGACAACAAAACCGGAATGATGATCTTTTGAAAACCGGGGTTCAAATCCGGGTGCGGCTCGTGGTTTTCGCAACGCTCCACGCTGCACGTGATGAGTCACGACAAACTGGAAAAACAGAACCACGTGATTGCTGAGTCAAGCCCAGCTTTTGAGAAAGGAAACGGCTCTTTTGAGAAAGGAGCGTCGGCCTTCGATTTGCGCGAGGACGCGTCTTCAACCTCCGAGGAGCGCTCTTTGATCTCTGAGGAGCGGGCGCTCTTCATTTTCTTCTTTTTATAGAGGCACTAATTCTGCTTCACATCACACTTGAACTCCCTCAAACACTTCCTTCTGAAAATACTCCATTCTGTAAGCACTCTTAATCTTGCCGAACTCTTCCTGCACTTCTGCACTCATAATCTTTCCGCTCTCTTCTTCCTCAACCCCCTCTAAAAATGTCTTGCCCTTCCGACCGTCGCCTAAACTTGAATGTCGGGGAAGACGATGACTCGTCTTCTCCGAACAACATTTGGAATCCATCCTTCATATCCCCCAATGGTCCACTTACAGTCGGGGACACAATGATGAGGAATGAAATCACCGCTACGGTGATTGCCAGAAATCTGCTCACCCCAAGGGACAATAGGATGCTATCTACATAAAAAAACACAATCAGCCATCACCCACAATTCTCCATAATTTCTGATCCTAAACACTTCTTGCCATCCCATATCCATTCATCATCAAAATTCGTCCATTCTATTCCAGCCGCATCCATTGATCCCAAAACACCATTCTTCAACCTAGAGACACAATCAGCCATTCCACCACTTCCCAACCATCAAACACTCATCCACAACCATCCTACATCCCTTTCCGTGTCTCTAAACATCCCACAAACCATTCTACATCACCAAAACATCCCAGAAATCATCCCCATCCAATCTGCCGCAAGCAAGAGGAAGGAGACAGATGCGCAAAATTGTTTGGCTCTTCATTCTGAGTTGTTGAACGATTTTAGGTGTATTCTCTCTTATATTTCAATGTCTAATTCATGTAATCTTTGTTTTGCTCTGAGTATGATTGGCTAAATTCGTTTTGGCTAAGGGTGTATTCGAAACCATGGATATATATGTGAAATAAGTTGATTACTCCAGTTATCGTTGCATAAGTCATGAATACAATCTGCTTAACTATGTGATTTAGAACTTATTCTTGTATGTTGATTGAGAGTGCACACTTAATTTGCATGCTTGAATCTGGTGCTAGGATATGAATTTGTTTCACCTAATAGTTATGAGTTTATATCCACAAGTAGTGAAGGTCACTAGTCATGATCGTGTTGAGTAGATTCCTGGCGAAAGTATCATGCTTTTCATAGTTACAATTGCCTTGTCGATGCTTATGATTTCCAATGAACGTAATGATTCTAACTTGTATCTTTATCATGCTGTTCATATAGAGAACTTGTTAGGAATAAATTGGTTGCAATGCATATTCATTCAATTCAATGATCTTAGGGTAATCTGAAGGTTAATTTAAGCGGACCTAATTAACTTGGAGTGTCGAGGTTCATAACTTGTCGAATTGATAACTGGAAGTTGATTTAAGTTGCATATAATTCATGTGTGGAGAAGAATCCCTTAGCCATTCCATCATCCATTGGTTTACATCAATTTGCTTTACAATCTGTTTTCTTTACAATCTGTCCATTTAGTTGATTTTCGTCCAAACACAAATCCCCCCATATTTTGTTAAGTCTTAGGCTTAGAATCTGTCTTATTTTGTGTTTTGAACCATTTTGAGTCATAAGAAAGTCCAATTTCGTCCAAATCTGCCTAGTTTAGTTCCTGTTTGTTTTTAGTCTAAATTCGTCCAAACCAAAACCCCTCTTTTACTTCCTTGTCTTAGAAACGATACCCTACTTACATCTATACTACATCTTTCAAAAAGAGGGTTAAATTTGTGTCGAGTTAATTCTCGCATCAAATTTTTGGCGCCGTTGCCGGGGATTAGGAGGGCTTGCTAAAACCTCTAAAATAATTTAAAAACGTAAAAACAAAGTTTAAAACACTAAACTAAAATAAAAACACTTAACTAAAATAACTCAAAATAAAACTAACAAATAAACTAAAACAAATCAAAAGACTCAAAACAACTCAAGACTCTAGAAAATACAAACTAAGCTAAAAATTCGAAACACACTAAAAATGACTCAAAATAATGAAAACAATTTAAAATAAAAACTAGGAAATTAATTAGACGGAATTTAAATTAAAAGATTAAAAATAATAAAACTTAACTAAATAATAATATTTTAATAAAGGGGGGTTGGTTTGGATAAAACGTAAATTAAACTTAAATAAATTACAGAATTGACAAAAACATAAAATAAAGGTGAAAGGATAGACGACGGATTGGCTAGAGGGTTTTTCTCCACACATGACACAAATGCAATCTAAATTGACCTTCAGTTGTTCTTTTAATAAGTTGTAAATTTCAATACTCCAGATTAATTAGGTACGCTTAAATTAATCTTCAAGTTTTCCTTATGTTATTAAATTGGATGAACAGCATACAACAATTTAACACATTCTCTAAAAGTCCCCTACGTGAAAAGCACAATAGAGATACAATCAAAGATCATTAAACTTTGTGAAAACTATAAATACTGACGAGGCATTCGTAACTATGAAAAGCATGATACTCCTGCCAAGAATTTACTTAACACGATTGTGGATAACAACCTTCACTACTCATGAATATAAGTTCATAACGATTAGGTGAAATTCACTTATATTCTAGCATCAAATTCATGCATGTAAATTAAGTATGCATTCTTAATCAACATACACAAATAAGTTATCAATCAAGCAGTTAAGCAAATTAAATCACAACTCATAAATCACAACTGAAGGTATCAGTTTAAATTACAAATATAATCATGGCTTTGAATTAACCTCTAGCCAACACAAATTAATTACACATTATTTATAAATTAAAACAGAAATTAAACATAATTAAAATCTGAGTTTGGAGGAGATAAACCAAATTGAGGATGTCCAAGGATTTTCTGTGCTCCGTGTGCTTGCTGGGCTGCCAAGCTTCCTGCCCTCTTGCACGCTGCCACCGAGTCAGTCTCAGTTTCCACTCCGCGCTGCTTGCTCACGGTGCTTCACCGATTGGCCCCGAGGAGCTGCTTTCTGTTTTTAAAAATTGCACCGACACTAGCTGCCAAGGCAGCTTGGCTGCCTTGATTTCCCTTAATTCCGTGCCAAAACTCCTTTCAAAACCACCGACCTCAAGGCCCCGTGGCACCTTTCAACTGGCTGCCTTTCAAGGCAGCTTCCAAGAACCTCCTCTTATTTGCTGCGCCGCTTCCCTCTGCGCCTCTCTCTCCCGTCTGCTCACCTCCCAGATGCTTCTCCTCTTTTATTTTAATTTTCTGCCTTTCATCTCCTTTTACACCGAAAGCATCCATGTGCTTTCTCTTGGATTCTTTTCTGTTTTCTTTTCAGTGCTCCACCGAAAGCACATTACAAATATAATTTAATATATATAAATATATATAAATATAAATAAACATATAAATATATATATAATATAAATATATAAATATATATATATATATATATTATTTTCCAAATGATAAATTCTAATCAACAAATAAGAAAGTTTAAACGAATTAATTACTTAACACTTCATTTATTCTATTTTTATTTTCTTTTCTTGAAAAACTTATAAAACATAAAAATAACGTAAATAGCTCAAAATATAACGAACTAACTAAGAAAAGACGAGTGAATTTGATATAAAAATATGTATAAATATTATCCGATCAGCATTCCATTCTTCACATCTTCATTCCCTCCTTAGCTCATTTTAGCTCCAAAATCGTCCATCCATGGTGCTCCACATGCAAGTACTCCATTTAAGCTCCATTTGGCTCTAAAATGCACCAAAACGCACTTTCTTGCTTCACTTGCCATTTGAACCTACAATTACACGAAAATAGCTTAAATCACCATAATAAACGATAACTAACTACGTAAATGCAAGAAAACAAGCTGACTAAGTAGCATAAATATGCTCCTATCAAATTCCCCCACACTTAGCTTTTGCTAGTCCTCGAGCAAAACAAAGAAATAAAACATAACCTAAACCTTCCAACGTTCGCCTCAGGGATTTCTAATGGTACATAACATGTCAAAGATCATCATTCCCACAGATTTTAGTCATCCATACTCTTGAGCATATACTTAATCATAGTTACCATTCACTAGTTCACAAATAACCCATTAAAACGATGTTTTGAACGTAGTAACATGCCTTAGAGAATTTCCTCAATTCCTTACAAGATATGCACTCTATTTTCACTCAGATTTTCTAACTACACACCCTACACTAGTTATATGTGAGAAGATTGATGTAAATATGAAAACGAATGCTCACATATGTTATAACGAAAGAAGCACTTTTCTGAAATTATTAAGCATGTATGGATATGATCTCATGAACGGAATGCTACTATTTAGATGCGAGAACCAGTGACACCATATGCTCAAACCAATCCCAAACTCCACATATTGAAATACATAACACTCAAGATAGAAGTTAAGGGTTGTAATGGGGCTAAGGGGTATTGGCTAACAAAGAAAGGTTAAGGATAAACAACGGTTCTTAAAGCGATAGTAAATAAAATAATGAAATTGACACTTAGAATCCGCTTTTGAGTGCAGAAAATCACTTAGACACACAAGGGGTGAAATCCACAATACTTAGGGTCTAATTCAACTTTTTGGACCCTTTCTTCAACAACCAACGCTTGTGAGTTCTTTCTCACTTATTTTGAACTCTTTTTCATTCTTTTCACATTTTTCTTTCCCTTTTTTTTTTCTTGTGCCCAATTCATGTTTTTGGCACAAATTCACACACATAAATTCCTTCCCCCAACTTATTTTACCGCACAAGAGCAATCAAAAGGAATTCATTCTAAGTCATGTTCACTATGCTTCAAGAACAAGGGTATGGATGGTCCTATTCTAGGCTAGGTAAGGATAGCGTGGGTTAACTGATGCGAGAATTAACTCGACACAAATTTAACCCTCTTTTTGACAGATGTAGTATAGATGTAAGTAGGGTATCGTTCTAGGCCGGGGATTAGGAGGGCTTGCTAAAACCTCTAAAATAATTTAAAAACGTAAAAACAAAATTTACAACACTAAACTAAAATCAAAACACTTAACTAGAATAACTCAAAATAAAACTAACAAATAAACTAAAACAAATCAAAAGACTCAAAATAATTCAAGACTCTAGAAAACACAAACTAAATTTATTTCTAACAAATTTAATACTTTAAAATAAATGGGGGATTGATTTTTGTGAAATTGAATTTTAAAACAGAAACTTAAAAATAAACTTCAAAGAAAATATATTTTAATTAAATAGAATAGTGAGACAATAGTTAGAGGGTTCCTTATCCACACATGAACATATGCATATAATTTAATTCCCAGTTATGAATTCAACAAACGAATAAATGACAATGTTCCAAGCTAATTAGGTCCGCTTAAATTAACCTTCAGATTTCCCTAAATTCATTGAATTGGACGGGATACGCATCACAACCCAATTATTCTTATCAAGTTCTCTAACTATGGAATACGCATGATAGAGAGACATATCAAAGATCATTAAGTTTAATGGAAATCATAAACATTGACTAGACTTTCATAACTATGGAATACGCATGTTAATCCAACCTAGGGTTTACTAAACACAATCGTGACTAGCGATTTTTACTACTCATGAATATAAGTTCATAACGATTAGGTGAAATTCCCTTATATCCTAGCATCAAGTTCTTAATCAAATCAGAATAGTAAACCACATCCAAACATTCATACATTCATAACTGGAGTAAATCAAATTATAACAAACATATATCCATGGTTTCAAATTCACCTCTAACTAAACAGAAATTAATTACACATGTTTAATATAATTGAAAAGTAAATTAAATTAAACATGAGTTAAGAAAAATAAAACCAAAATGAGAGTTTGTTTTCTGTCCGTGCAGCTTCTGTGCACTGCCGTGATTTGCAAAACTGCCTTCCAAATAAGAGGGCATTAATTTCCCCTTTTATTTTCTGCTAGCTGCCCCCTCCTTCTGCGTTTGCTCCGTGACTCCCGAGGCAGCCTTTACATCGCAGCCACCTGGCGCCCTCTGGTTCCTCTCGTTGGCAGCTCCAGCACTTCTAATGGCAGGGAGAGCAGCCCCCGCTGCTTCTGTTTGTTTTCCTCCAATTGGCTGCCAAAGGCAGCCTTCTTGTTTTTTATTTTTTTCTTCGAACAACGAGAGCCCCGTGCTCTCTCCCCCTCTATCTCTTCTTATTGGCTCTCTGTTTTTCTTCTCTGGAATCTCTCATTCTTACTGGCTATTTTCTGTTTTTATCCCCTAATGCTTCTGCCAGCTGCCTTTAATTATTTCGTTTCCACCGAATGTTTGCTTTCATCATTTTGTGAGCTTGGATGCCTTCTGTTTTCTTAGTGCTCCACCGAAAGCACTGCCATCAAAACACATATTATATTAATATATATAAATATATATATGAATATAAATAAACATAAAAATATATATATATATATATAAAATAATATATATATATATATATTTTTCTTAACTAGATAAATCTTATAAAAACATAAAAATAACGTAAATAGCTCAAAATACAACGAACTAACTAAGAAAAGACGAGCGAATTTGATATAAAAATATGTATAAATATGGTTCGATCAAATACCCCCACACTTAACTTTTGCTAGTCCTCGAGCAAAACAAAGAAAACAGAAAAAATAATAACATGAAAATTATTAGATTTCCCCTATGTGACCCTCATAGAATTCCATTCGAGAACATCAATCAGCAAGAACCATAGCTAGCACCAAACAAGCTAATCCAAGCTCATCTTCCTTATTAAAAAATTAGCAGTAATCTTTAAATCATCCTTGAAGTGTAGTGTGTGAGATAGCCATGCTAATGCAATTTCAGGTTTTTATTTTTAAAATCATCATATGCAAACCAGCAACTTTCTCACGGGATATGCACTCAATCACACATGTGTTTAGTTTTAATGTGTTTCGTTCAAAGAAACAAATGTGAAAGATCTACCATAAGCTTGCATAAAAATCACTTCTCCACAATCATAATTGCAAAACTTAAATCAAGAGGACTTTTATTGGATGTAATGAGGCTTAGGGATAGGCTATTGAAACGAAAGAATAGGAAAACAAAAGTTCCAAGCTATATTGCAAGCAATTCTTTTGTTGAGATTTTTAAGAACTCAGGTTCCCAGCGATTCTTCTAACACCTCCCATCACACCCTTAAACTGAAACTTTAAACTTTTTTATTTTCTTTGTATACACTCTTTCTTTTTCTTTTTCTTTTTCTTTTTCTTTTTTATTCTCTTTTTTTTTTTAAATAAATAATAATAAATACAAACATGCAATACCCCCACACTTATTCTTTTGCCAAACCTTCCAAGTACTTCACAAACATTTCTCATAAGACAATCTCAAATTGCTCGCTTGGAAAGGGTAAGGAAACATGTTTCAGTTATAAGGGTAGACATATCTGGTGATAAGAAATAAAAGGCTCACAAATACGGCTCAAATAGGCAATCTAATGATAAATTTTTTTTTTTTCTTTGGGAAATAAGGTTATTTGGGCCATGATGGTGAACCTAATGCCTCTATCATTTTCAAGTTCATGCAATCAATGACAAATATTTCGAAAGATCGTTACGCAAGTTCTAGAGATACATCTCACATAAGTTCATCACACATGAAAGAATAGTAGTGTATGAAAAATGCACACACTTTCAATAGGCTCAAAAACTCACATGGGATGTATATGGTCACTAAATTCACATATGAAGATTTAAGTCATGCTTTAGTTTCACATCAACAAGGCTATGTGCATTTGGTTTTTCAAGAATGATCAAAAATGTACAATACTAACAAGAGAATAAGGAATTTCACATAACACATGTTAACTAAGTTCTTGACAATCATGGTTCAAATTTCTTCCAGTTATATCATTGGGTCGGGAAACTAATAAAAATCTAATTTAAAACCATAAGGAAAACAAGACAATATTTTTGGATTTTTTTAAATTTTTCGAGAAAAATTAAATAAAACACAAAACTCCGAAAAAATTAAGTAAAACACAAAGCTAATTAAGAAAACAAAAAGCAATAACATGGAAACAAATGAAACCAGTTCAAAGTCGAAGGTACAAAAATTTTCAATTTGGTCAATTTTTTATACTTGATACCCCCACACTTAAACTAGACATTGTCCCCAATGTCATAAAACAAAAATATGCAAATAAAAATAAAATGAATAAATAATACGAAACAAAATAAAGAAAAGGGACTGAAAACTTCTCTAATTTGCAGAAAACCAAGCGATGACCCCCAAGTGTAAATTTTGCAATCCACTTCAAGGGAGAAAATAACCAAACGTTCCTGCAAAGAAAAGAAAGAAATCAGTTAAGCACGCAAGCAAAATATAGAAAAATGTAAACGAAAAATAAAAATTGAAAATAAAAGATAATGAAAAGAACTAATAGGCGATCATTGGTCGTCCTTGTTGATTTTCCACAGCTTTCTTCTTGAACAGGATGGGCCTCCTTCTGGCAAGTGCTCCTCAGCTTAGTTGAGGATGAATCAGCACGTGTCTCCACATGCTTCAAGTAGTCCGGTCTCCACGCAGGTGTGGCATCTTCTTGAACTCTTGGATCAACCCAGACTCATCTGCTCCTGGGTGCACCTCAGACTCCTCCTGCTTCGTCTGTGAGGTACTTTTGTTTTTGAAGAAGTACCTCAACACAGGTTTATTTTTGAAGTGGGTTGGGAGGGGTCTGAGATGAGTACTCGAGAGCAAGACTAGGTAAGCAATCAGGATCTCACTTTCTCCATGTTCTTCAGATGAAAGTGAGGAGAAAGCATAATATGAGATACTTTTGCTTTTAACCTTTTTAATATGAAATACTTTTGCTCTGGAAGGTTTGTTTTCTGGGGTGATCCAAGGGATGAAGAACACTGAATAACTCGAAAGCTTTCTTTGGGAAGACATTATCGGAGATGAAGAGAGGAAGAGAGGTTGAGAGGTTGAGAGGGTGTGAAGGTGTGCCTTTGATGTGGAAGGCGAAGGTCGAGACTTATAGAAAATTTTCTTTCTCAACCGGAACTATTCCCTCACTATTTGTCGGCAGCCGGTGATGGATGAACAGTGCCCGTTACGCGCTTTCTGACAAAGCTTCCGTAATTTCCGCGAAGCTGACTGCGCATGCGATGAGTGACGACAAATTGGAATGATGATCTTTTGAAAACCGGGGTTCAAAACCGGGTGCGGCTCGTGGTTTTCGCAACGCTCCACGCTGCACGTCATGAGTGACGACACATCCGGATAAACCGACCCACGTGATTGCTGAGTCAAGCCCAGCTTTTGAGAAAGGAAACGGCTCTTTTGAGAAATGAGCGTCGAGCTTTTCCGAATTGCGTGAGGACGCGTCTTCACCTCTGAGGAGCGGGCGCTTCTTCATTTTCTTCTTTTTATAGAGGCGCTAATTCTGCTTCACATCACACTTGAACTCCCTCAAACACTTCCTTCTGAAAATACTCCCTTCTGTAAACACTCAAAATCCTTCCGCTCTCTTCTTGCACTTCTGCACTTTTAATCTTTCCGATCTCTTCTTCCGCTTCAGCAATCTTAATTTTTCCGAACTCTTCTTCCGCTTCAGCAATCTTAATTTTTCCGAACTCTTTTCTTCCTCAACCCCCTCTAAAAATGTCTTGCCCTTCCGACCGTCGCCTAAACTTGAATGTCGGGGAAGACGATGACTCGTCTTCTCCGAACAACATTTGGAATCCATCATTCATATCCCCCAATGGTCCTCTTACAGTCGGGGACACAATGATGAGGAACGATATAACCGCAACGGTGGTTGCAAGAAACCTTCTTACTCCCAGAGACACTAGGTTGCTGTCTATGCGGTCAGACGAGCTGGCTGTTCAGGACTCACTGGCTCTCAGTGTCCAGTGTGCAGGCTCAGTTTCAAACATGGGTCAGCGCCTGCTTGCAAGATCTCGTCAGGTGGAGTCGCTAATGGCGGAGGTGGTCAGTCTTCGGCAAGAAGTCAGAGGACTCAGGCACGAGAACAAGGAGTTGCACATGCTTGCAACTAGTTACTCGACCAGCATGAAGAGGAAGCTGGACCAGCTGCAGGAGTCGGACGGTCGGATTCAGAGCGATCATGAGCGGTTCATGGCGTTACTCCCGCGGTTTATGTTGCCTTCGTCCTCTGGAGCAGCACCAAGTGTTCCGGCTCCGGAGATTCCAACTCTAGCACTTCGTCTTCCCGGAGCTCCATCGACCTCTGAGGCGCCACCTAACCAAAACCAATGATTGCTATTAGTTTTTCTTATTATTGTAATTTAAATTTTTTTTTTTAATTTTTTTTTTTTCAGGTTTATTTTAAGCAAATTACAATATGTAATGTAAAATATGTAAATTAATGTAAAAAGACTTTATTTATCCGCACTAAAAATAAACATTGCCCTTAATTTATTTAAACTCAAACTAAATAAAAATCAACCAAATAACAAAATAACAAAACAAAAATGAAAGCAGTAAATAGAAGGGTTTAGGAATGCAAATCTGATTGTGGGTGATTCCTAGGCTTCCCTTCTTTATTCAAGTGCATGGCTTTATCCTTGAACGGACAGTGGTACTTGAAATGATCCGGCAATGGTCTGAATTCACGAGTGGGTGCCTGAATCATAAAAATCAGATTGTTAGTAAAAAACAAAATTAAAAATGGAGAAGATGGCTTACTTTCATTCTCCGACGCAAACTCAATAACAAAAATCACGTCTTTGAATGTTTCAGGGATTTTGAACTTGGCCAAATTGCAAGTGATGATTGTGGCCGTGTGATCCACTCCAATTTCCTCCTTGATGAATTCAAGATGGTCCTCAACCACTTTTTCCTCGTTTAGAAGTTGCGGCAAGGGTTGTTCTTCCCTTGCCGTGTCTTGTGCATCCTCCTCCTCTTCGAGCAGTAGTAATTCATCCACGGGCTTATCTTCAACCATTTGTTCTTGAGTTTGTTCCATGCATTCTGCATTCTCCCCAAATTGATTGTTCCACTCAGCGAACTCCTTTGCTTGATAGAAATCCTCAATTGGTTGCCAAAATGCGTCTTGTTGAAATGGTTGAGCTTCCCTGCCCTGCTCCAAAGAATTTAGTTGCTGACTAACTTCCTTATAATAATTTGATCTATCTGAATTTGGATGTGAAGGTTGAGGGGGAGGCTGTGGTGGTTCATATGGCCATTGACATAACTCCTCATACGGCTGCCAATATTCTCCTTGGTGAGTCTCCTTAGTTTGATCTTGTGAACCCTGCACCAAAGAGTTTAATTCATTAAGAATTTGATTATAATCTATTGACGAACCTGAGTTTGATTGAGGATATTGCATATGAGGTTGTGGTGGTTCCATAGGTTTTGAATAAAACTCCTCATATGGCTGCCAATATGCCTCATGTTGAACTTGTTGAGCTTCCCACCACATAGAGTTTGAATGATCACTCCAATCTCTTGGTGGACATTGATTGGCTTGAAATCCTTGATGTCCCCAAACATCTTCATTTGCAGAAAATTGGGGACATTGATGATTTTGATATCCTTGCCCATACGATGCACCAAATGTAGGGACACTTGGCATTGTGGCCCTTTCGGCATTCTGAGTCAACTGAGACGTGAGCTGCGCCAATTGAGCTTGAATGCAAGCAAAATCCATGACTTGCTCCAATTATACCTAAAATCAAAGAAAGAAAAATAAATCAAATACCAAAAGTAAAACACACAAACACAAATATAAATAAAAACACAAACAAAAACACAAATATAAAAATAAACACAAACAAAAATAAAGGATTAGCAAAGTTGCTAATCCCCGGCAACGGCGCCAAAATTTGATGCGAGAATTAACTCGACACAAATTTAACCCTCTTTTTGACAGATGTAGTATAGATGTAAGTAGGGTATCGTTCTAGGCCGGGGATTAGGAGGGCTTGCTAAAACCTCTAAAATAATTTAAAAACGTAAAAACAAAATTTACAACACTAAACTAAAATCAAAACACTTAACTAGAATAACTCAAAATAAAACTAACAAATAAACTAAAACAAATCAAAAGACTCAAAATAATTCAAGACTCTAGAAAACACAAACTAAATTTATTTCTAACAAATTTAATACTTTAAAATAAATGGGGGATTGATTTTTGTGAAATTGAATTTTAAAACAGAAACTTAAAAATAAACTTCAAAGAAAATATATTTTAATTAAATAGAATAGTGAGACAATAGTTAGAGGGTTCCTTATCCACACATGAACATATGCATATAATTTAATTCCCAGTTATGAATTCAACAAACGAATAAATGACAATGTTCCAAGCTAATTAGGTCCGCTTAAATTAACCTTCAGATTTCCCTAAATTCATTGAATTGGACGGGATACGCATCACAACCCAATTATTCTTATCAAGTTCTCTAACTATGGAATACGCATGATAGAGAGACATATCAAAGATCATTAAGTTTAATGGAAATCATAAACATTGACTAGACTTTCATAACTATGGAATACGCATGTTAATCCAACCTAGGGTTTACTAAACACAATCGTGACTAGCGATTTTTACTACTCATGAATATAAGTTCATAACGATTAGGTGAAATTCCCTTATATCCTAGCATCAAGTTCTTAATCAAATCAGAATAGTAAACCACATCCAAACATTCATACATTCATAACTGGAGTAAATCAAATTATAACAAACATATATCCATGGTTTCAAATTCACCTCTAACTAAACAGAAATTAATTACACATGTTTAATATAATTGAAAAGTAAATTAAATTAAACATGAGTTAAGAAAAATAAAACCAAAATGAGAGTTTGTTTTCTGTCCGTGCAGCTTCTGTGCACTGCCGTGATTTGCAAAACTGCCTTCCAAATAAGAGGGCATTAATTTCCCCTTTTATTTTCTGCTAGCTGCCCCCTCCTTCTGCGTTTGCTCCGTGACTCCCGAGGCAGCCTTTACATCGCAGCCACCTGGCGCCCTCTGGTTCCTCTCGTTGGCAGCTCCAGCACTTCTAATGGCAGGGAGAGCAGCCCCCGCTGCTTCTGTTTGTTTTCCTCCAATTGGCTGCCAAAGGCAGCCTTCTTGTTTTTTATTTTTTTCTTCGAACA
Organism: Crataegus laevigata; assembly: GCA_963580275.1. NCBI lineage: Eukaryota > Viridiplantae > Streptophyta > Magnoliopsida > Rosales > Rosaceae > Crataegus > Crataegus laevigata. The sequence continues at coordinate 13,241,976 of OY756944.1, read as the reverse complement.
ACGAGAGCCCCGTGCTCTCTCCCCCTCTATCTCTTCTTATTGGCTCTCTGTTTTTCTTCTCTGGAATCTCTCATTCTTACTGGCTATTTTCTGTTTTTATCCCCTAATGCTTCTGCCAGCTGCCTTTAATTATTTCGTTTCCACCGAATGTTTGCTTTCATCATTTTGTGAGCTTGGATGCCTTCTGTTTTCTTAGTGCTCCACCGAAAGCACTGCCATCAAAACACATATTATATTAATATATATAAATATATATATGAATATAAATAAACATAAAAATATATATATATATATATAAAATAATATATATATATATATATTTTTCTTAACTAGATAAATCTTATAAAAACATAAAAATAACGTAAATAGCTCAAAATACAACGAACTAACTAAGAAAAGACGAGCGAATTTGATATAAAAATATGTATAAATATGGTTCGATCATTAACAAAGAACAAAGGCTAAACAAGGCTCAACGGGGTTTAAACCTACAAAACAAATTAATATGGGGTACGGCCATTTGGCTCTTGGTTCACTAAACAACTTCCTCTTGTTATGTGTTATGTATTCAATTTTATGCTTTGAATGAAACGGGTATGAGTTCTAGTATTTGGAACTAAATGATGAAACGCCTTCTAAGTAGTAACCAAGCAAAGAATAATGGGATCACGCAACGACTTTAGAAGACAACAAATACATAGATTATTAACTCTCCAAAGAACGTTCAAAGCTCAAGTCTCTCTGGGTTGTAGCGTTAGTTTGAGTTCCTTCCTTCAAGCATGTTACAAAAACTGATTTTTCCTTTATGATTACATGTGAATTCATAATTATAACCACAACCAAGCATGAACCAAAGTGTAAATCAAACTTTTATCCATGTGTACAACTCTCTTTAACAGTCATGCAATTACAAACCGAATCCTCATCATTGTGTTGGAAGGTACCCTAAGACACAAACAAACACACAAAAACAACTCTTTTTGGGTTTTTAAAACAATTGTTCAATTTTTTATGGGATTTTCGGATTTTTAAGTCAAAACACACTAAAACATACCCAAACAGCTTAAAAACACTTAAAAACAGCAAGGAACAACATTTAGAAGTTATGAGTGATAAACCCTACGAATTTGCATCAAAACACTTTGGTTACCCCCCCCACACTTAAATCAAACATTGTCCTCAATGTTTCAAGCATAGACTCACACAAATAACAAACAAACAAACGAAACGACATCTAAACAACCTAACATGGCAGAACAAAATAGCAACAAAGAGAAGGGTTTTAGGAACGCAAATCTGGTATTGGAGTGCTTTCTCGGGCTTCCTTTGTTGAATGCATGGGTTGCCTCCCAAGTAGCGCTTGCTTTAACGTCGTACAGCCGGACGAAGTTCCCAATTACTCCATATTGGACCTCACGGCCTCCAAGGTAATGTCTTCCACGGGTTGCTCCACAAAGTGCTCATAGTACGGCTTCAAACGATGCCCATTTACCTTGAATTCATGTCCCGTTTTCAAGCTTTGGATTTGGACTGCACCATGAACAAAAACATTAGTAATAACAAACGGTCCAATCCACTTCGAACGTAACTTACCGGGAAACAAGCGTAAACAGGAATTGAACAATAGCACTTTCTGCCCAATGGAGAATGATTTCCCACGGATCATGTTGTCATGGAAAGCTTTGGTCTTTTGCTTGTAAATGCTCGCATTCTCGTACGCCTCGTGCCGTATTTCATCAAGCTCGTGCAATTGGAATTTCCTATGACTGCCCGCTTCATCGAGGTTCATGTTAAACTTCTTGATGGCCCAAAGTGCTTTGTGCTCCAATTCAACGGGAAGGTGGCATGCCTTGCCATAGACAAGTCGAAAGGGGGATATCCCAATGGGGGTTTTGTACGCCGTACGATAAGCCCAAAGTGCATCATCTAGCCGTAAGCTCCAATCCTTCCTTGTTGGCCCAACGGTTTTCTCAAGTATTTGCTTGATCTCTCGGTTGGAAACCTCGGCTTGGCCATTCGTTTGAGGATGATAAGGTGTAGAAACCTTATGGGTGACACTGTATTTCCTCAATAACGCTTCAATGGTCCGATTGCAAAAGTGTGACCCTCCATCACTAATGATCACCCGTGGCATTCCAAACCTTGCAAAAATGTTAGTTCTAATAAAATCTGCAACCACTTTAGAATCATTAGTCCGGGTGACCTTTGCTTCCACCCATTTCGACACATAATCAACCGCAAGCAAAATATACATGAAACCATACGATGAAGGAAAGGGACCCATAAAATCAATACCCCAAACATCAAAAATTTCAACATTTAGGATAGAAACCTGCGGCATTTGGTCCCTTGCACTAATACCACCCATTCTTTGGCATTTATCACATGTTAAACAAAAAGTTCTAGCATCCTCAAAAATACTAGGCCAATAGAATCCACATTCTAACACTTTGAGGGCTGTGCGTTGTGTGCCAAAGTGCCCTCCACATGCATATGTATGACAAAAACTCAAAATCGAATGACATTCAGAATCGTGCACACAACGACGTATAATCTGATCGGGGCAAAATTTCCATAAGTACGGATCATCCCACACATAAAACCGTGCATCATGCCTAAGTTTATCACGTTGGTGCCTAGTGAACTCACTTGGAATACGTTTTGACACCAAAAAGTTGACAATATCGGCATACCAAGGGGTACTAACCTTGATGGACAGCAATTGTTCATCGGGGAATGTCTCGGCAATGGGTAGGGACTCTTCATTGTGCACCATTCGGCTTAGGTGGTCAGCCACCACGTTTTCACTTCCCTTTTTGTCACGAATCTCTATGTCGAACTCTTGAAGTAGCAACATCCATCGAATTAGCCGTGGCTTGGCCTCCTTTTTGGTGAGCAAGTACTTTAGAGCTGCATGGTCAGTGAAAACAATTACTTTAGTACCAATTAGATATGAACGAAATTTATCTAAAGCAAAGACAACGGCAAGTAGTTCTTTTTCCGTAGTGGAGTAGTTCAATTGTGCATCATTTAACGTCCGTGAGGCATAGTAGATGACATGCGGCCTCTTGTCCTTTCTTTGTCCCAAAACAGCTCCTAAAGCATAATCGGACGCATCACACATAAGCTCGAAGGGTAGGCTCCAATCTGGTGGGACAATGATGGGTGTCGTGGTCAATAACTCCTTGAGTTGATTGAATGATGCCGCACACCCCTTGGTGAATTCAAACGCCACGTCTTTTTGTAGGAGACGGCAAAGAGGTTGGGCAACTTTTGAGAAGTCCTTGATAAACCTACGATAGAAACCTGCATGGCCAAGAAAAGAACGAACCTCTCTAACCGAAGTCGGAGAGGGTAAGTGACGTACAAGATCTATTTTTGACTTATCAACCTCAATGCCGTTTTCAGAGATGATATGACCTAAAACAATGCCTTGTTTAACCATGAAATGACACTTTTCCCAATTAAGAACAAGGTTAGTTTCAACGCAACGTTTTAAGATCAAACCAAGATTATGCAAGCAACCATCAAAAGAATCACCAAATACGCTAAAATCATCCATAAACACTTCAATGATCTTTTCAACATAATCAGAAAATATGCTCATCATGCATCTTTGAAATGTAGCAGGTGCATTACATAAACCAAAAGGCATGCGACGATATGCAAAAGTGCCAAAAGGACATGTGAAAATGGTTTTTTCTTGATCCTCAGGTGTTATGACAATTTGATTATAACCAGAATAACCATCAAGAAAACAATAGAAAGCATAACCGGCTAACCTTTCAAGCATTTGGTCAATGAACGGTAATGGGAAGTGATCCTTCCTTGTGCTAGCGTTTAGCTTCCTATAATCGATGCACACCCTCCAACCGGTTTGAATGCGCGTAGGAACAAGCTCATTCTCGGCATTAGCTACCACTGTCACTCCGGACTTCTTTGGAACGCATTGAACGGGCGAGACCCACTTACTATCCGAGATTGGATAGATTACTCCACAATCCAAAAGCTTGATTACCTCATTTTTCACAACTTCCATCATTGGAGGGTTGAGACGGCGTTGAGCTGATAGGAGCATATTTATGCTACTTAGTTAGCTTGTTTTCTTGCACTTACGTAGTTAGTTATCGTTTATTATAGTGATTTAAGCTATTTTCGTGTATTTGTAGGTTCAAATGGCAAGTAGAGCAAGAAAGTGCGTTTTGGTGCGTTTTAGAGCTAAATTGAGCTTAAATGGAGTACATACATAGGGAGCACCATGGATGGACGATTTTGGAGCTAAAATGAGCTAGGGAGTGAATGAAGATGTGAAGAATGGAATTCAAAGCGAAGGACGAATGAAGAGTCAAAAGTGGAAACCGAAGTTTCTAAGTTTGGAAGTTTCTAATTCCGAAGGTTTCCATTCTTGAAGAGTTTCTATTCTTGGAATGGAGATGTCCTAATCTTTTCTAGAAGGCCATTCTTGGGCCTATGTCAATGCCGCAACATCTAGCCATTATCCATCTTGGATTTCAGATTTAATTGGCCTTGTTTTGGGTTAGTTGGGCCAAAACTAGTTTTCCTTGTGGATTTTCAGGTTGTGCCGCACCTAGGGCCTTCTAGAACCAATTTGCCTTGCCTTGCAAGGCCTTTCCTTGGCCTTATCATCTCAGCCGCACTCTAAACCCTAGCCCATTACCTTGTGCCGCACCTAATCATCTAGAATCATCTTTTGCCTTGCCTTGCAAGGCATTTTTCCACCCTAGGCCCTAATTTCTGCCAAAGCCCAAGCCTAATCTGATTTAACCTAGGGTTTGCCATCCCTATATATATGTGTACTAGGGTGCCGCACCAATTCATTCACCATCTATCCCAGAAATTCCTTGCCGCACCCCATTCACCACCCTAGACGATTTCAGCCATTCTTCCACCCCTTGCCGCAGCCACCATCCATTCCAAACCCTCTCCACCACCTAAACCCTTCTACACCTATTCATCATCCTTGCCGTACCCTTGTGGAGAAGAAGAGGCTTTGCCGTGGCTTCCATTGGAGGAGGAGGAGTGCACCGCATGCAATCTGCCACCATTGGAGTTCCTAGAGTTTTTTCTTCTCTTACTTCTGTTCTCATGTTTAATTTAACTTGCTTTTCAATTATGTTAAACATGTGGAACTAATTTCTTCTTAGTTAGAGGCGAATTTGAAGCCATGGACATATGTTGGTTATGATTTGATTTACTCCAGTTATGAATTCATGAACTTTGGATGTGGTTTACTTTTCTGTTTTGATGAAGAACTTGTTTATGTATGTGGGTTGAGGGTCGACACTTAATTTGCATGCTTAAACTTGATGCTAGAATATAAGGGAATTTCACCTAATCGTTATTAACTTATATTCATGAGTAGTGAAGATCGCTAGTCACGATTGTGTTTAGTAAACCCTAGGTTGGATTAACATGCGTATTCCATAGTTATGAATGCCTAGTCGATGTTTATGATTTCCATTGAACTTAATGATTCTTGCTTGTATCTCTATTATGCAATTCATGTAGGGAACTTGTGGGGAATGCTTTGGGTTGTCGTATGCAATCATCCAACTCAATAACGTTAGGGAAATCTGAAAGTTAATTTAAGCGGACCTAATTAACTTGGAGCATTGTCATTCATAAATTCGTTGAATTCATAACTGGGAATCAAATTATATGCATATGTTCATGTGTGGATAAGGAACCCTCTAACTAGTTTCTCCATCCATTCAATTCACCAAAATCTGTTTAGAATCTGTTTTGTTTTCAAGTTTCTGTTTTAATTCTAAATTCGTCAAAACCAATCCCCCATTTATTTTAAAGTGCTAGATTAGTTAGAAATCCATTTAGTTTGTGTTTTTAAGAGTCTTGAGTCAAGATAGAACCTATTTTCGTCCAAAATTGGGTTTGTGCTCAAAACAGCCCAGAAAGTGATTTTGAGGCAGTTTTGAGTGTTTCTGGCCTGTTTTGAGTCTTTTGCTTTGTTTAAGTGTTTTAAACTCTAGTTTTGCATTCTTTGAGTCTAGTTTAGTGTTTTAAACTTTGTTTTTACGTTTTTGAGTCAATTTCACATTGATTAGCATCCCTAGTTAATCCCCGGTTAGAACGATCCCTATTTGCTCTTATACTACAATTGTCATCCATAGGGTTTAATTTGTGTGTCAATCTAATTTTCACATCATGAGCCTCTCGAGATGTTTTGGACCCCTCCTCTAGAAGTATGCGATGCATGCATGTAGTAGGGCTAATTCCCTTTATATCGGCCAAAGTCCATCCAATTGCCGTTTTGTACTCCTTAAGCACTCGCACCAATTTGCTCTCTTCTTGTGCCGTGAGTGATGATGAGATAATGACGGGCAACGTCTCATCCTCTCCCAAGAAAACGTACTTCAAGTGACTAGGCAATGGCTTAAGTTCAAGTGTAGGTGGCTGCACAACTGAGGGAAGCATTTTATTAGCCGAAACTGAACTTAAAATAGGGTCCGAATACTTACTTGATTGTGAGGGCAATGACTCGAGGGCAGCCACCATCTCAAGGACATCTTCACTAGAGGGACGGCAAAGGACTCCTTATGCATGCCGTGGGGGTCCTTGGTGTGTATTTCAATGTTGTGCATGTCCCTTCCTTGTGCAATGGCCAATTCAAGTGCATCGTCCTTCAAATTGTCCAAATGGTCCTGCGCCAAAGAGTTAATTACATCAATAGAAAAACATGAATGATTCTCACTAGGGTACTTCATAGAATCAGAAAGATTGAAATTAATAACTTCCCCATCAAATTCCATTGTCAAAGTGCCATTGTATACATCAATCTTCGTACGAGCAGTTTTCATGAATGGCCTTCCAAGGAGGATGGGCAATGAAGGGGCATGGTCCGATTCATCCATCTCAAGTACATAGAAATCCGCCGGAAAGATCAAATGATTAACCTGCACTAGAACATCCTCCAAAACTCCCTTTGGATAGGCATTAGATCTATCGGCCAATTGTATAATCACACCATCGTTTTTCAACTCTCCTAGGTTCATAGATGCATAAATTGAATATGGCATGACATTTATAGATGCACCTAAGTCTAACATGGCAAATTCAAACCTAGAATTACCAATAACGCACGGAATTGTAAAACTACCCGGATCCTTGCATTTGGGGGGCAGTTTGTGTTGTAAGATGGCTGAGACGTTTTCACCTACTTTGACCACCTCCTTGGTCGAAATTCTCCTCCTATTGGTGCAAAGTTCCTTCAAGAATTTGGCATACCTCGGGACTTGCTTGATTGCATCCAAAAGGGGGATATTGACTTGAACTTTCCGAAACGTCTCCAAAATGTCTTTTTCGGCCTCCTCTTTCTTTGTTTGTTTAAACCTACTAGGAAAAGGAACATTCGACGGAAAATCATTAGTAGGAACTGAACTTGACACGTTTTTACCTTTATTGGACGAATGGAATGCATTGGGATCACTTGTAGCTTGCGGCAATGTTGGTCCCATCTTGGCCGTGAGTGGCCTTTGCTCCTCCTCTTCAATTCTCAACTCTTCCTCCTCGTTGGAGCGTGATTTGGATGGGTTGAGGTCAGATCCGACTTGCTTTCCACTTCGCAAATGCATAGCTTTTGCAGATTCGAATCCACCTTTCGGATTGACCACCGTTAAGCTAGGCAACCTTCCTTGCTCACGAAATTGCCCCATGAACTCGGCAATTTGTCCCACTTGCTTCTCCAAGTTGTCCACCCTCTTGTCTTGGATTTGCCTCTCCTTGTTTTGAGTTTGGACTTCCTGCGTCAAAGTAGTTAGTAATTGAAAAATCTTATCATTATCACTTGAATTACCTGAATTGCTTTGGGCAGGTTGTGCTTGGGCTTGTGGTGGTGCCAATGGCTTTTGATAGAAACCCGGGGGTTGTTGCCTAAATCCGCTTTGTTGTTGGCCTTGTTGGGGGTCTCGCCATTTGAAATTTGGATGAGCCAACCGGGATTGTAAGTATTGGAGAATGGATCACCACGTGATTGATATTGGTTGCCATATCCCACGGCATTGAGGGTCTCCCACCCTCCATTCTCTATCAATTGTGGGCACTTGTCCGTAGGGTGGCCTTGCGTAGAGCATATGCCACAAGAAGCTACGGTTTTGACTTTTGGACCTTCCACCACCTGAGAAAGCAACGTAGTAAGGTTAGCCATTTGATTTTGAAGTTCGGTTATGGCACTTACCTCATTGACTTGGTGTTGCCGTGGGGTTCCTCTTTGTCCAACTCCTTCGTATTGTTGAGCGTTCAACGCTCGGTTAGCAATCAACATCTTTGCAGCCGTAGGGGTCTTGTCCACCAAAGCTCCGCCCGTGGAGGCATCTAGCATTTGACGTTCAATTGGTAGAAGTCCCTCGTAGAAGTATTGTAGAAGCAATTCCTCCTTCATTTGATGCTGTGGACATGAAGCAACAAGAGATTTAAAACGTTCATAATAAGTAGGGAAAGATTCACCTTCATCTTGTTGAATTCCACTTATCCTTTTGCGTAGGAGGATGACTCGAGAAGTTGGGAAGAACTTCTCTAAGAAAGCTCGTTTCATGCTCTCCCAAGATGTGACGGTTCCGGGAGCCAATTCGTACAACCAATCTTTCGCCTTTTCTAGGAGAGAAAAGGGAAAGGCCTTCATCTTCAATATGCTCCCATCAACATTTACCGGGGTCATGCTCGAACACACTACTTCAAACTCCTTCAAATGCTTGTTCGGATCCTCCATGGACAGCCCATGGTACTTCGGAATGTGATGCAACAAGCTTGACTTCAATTCAAACTCGGCGGTTTTGTCGGGAGCTGCTCTAGGATATTGGATGCAAAGAGGTGCGGCATTGTCCAATTCTGAAGCGGAAAGCTCCTTGATTGTGCGGTTGTCTGCTGCCATCTCTTCAACCTCCTCTTCAAATTCAGAAATGGACTCGGAACTTGCACTTGATTCACTAGGTTCCGGGTTCTTCCTCTTTCGTCTCAACTCGCGCTCAAAATCGTCGTCAAAGTCCAGAATATGTTCGTGAATCGGATTAGAACTCCGAGTCATAAACTAGTACCTAAAACAAGAAACAAAACAAAGTCAGAATCTGTCCTAATTAAAAACAAACGAAAATACAATCCAAGGGATTAGCAACTTGCTAATCCCAGGCAACGGCGCCAAAATTTGATGTGAAAATTAACTTAACACACAAATAAAACCCTCTTTTGACAATTGTAGTAAAGTATGTAAGTAGGGATCGTTCTGGACCGGGGATTAGGAGGGATTGCTAAACACTTGGAAACTGACGTAAAAACGTAAAACAAAGTTTAAAACACTAAACTAGACTCAAAGAATGCAAAACTAGAATTTAAAACACTAAAACAAACCAAAAACTCAAAACAGCAACCAAAAGACTCAAAACTGCCTTAAAAACACTTTCTGGGCAGTTTTGAACACAAAGCACCAAATTGGACGAATTTGGGTTTTAACTTGACTCCAACTACTTAAGAACACAAACAAAACAAGTTTAGAATAAATTGAAACAAGAAAGTAAATGGGAGGATTGATTTGGACGAATTTAAACTAATCAAAACAGAAACTTTGTAAAACACTCAAAACTGCCTAAAAACACAACTTAGGCAGTTTCTGACCTAAACACAATTTAAGACGAAAATAAGGTTTTGGGTTGATTCAAAACCTTCTAAAACACAAAGAAAAAAGATTCTAGACACTTTAGAACAAGAAAGAACAAGGGGGATTTTGGTTTTGGCGAAAATTGAAATAAAACTTAAACTTATAAAACAAACAGATTTTTGAAACGATTTTGGTTTAAAACAATGGATGGAAGGCTAGCTAAGGGGTTCATCTCCACACATGTTATACTTGCATATGAAACGATTTCCAATTGCTTTTCAATAAACCATGAATTCTCAATGCCCCAAGTTAATTAGGTCCGCTTAAATTAACCCTCAGATTTTCCTAACGTTATTGAATTGGATGATTGCATACGACAACCCAAAGCATTCCCCACAAGTCCCCTACATGATGGCATAATAGAGATACAAGCAAGGATCATTAAATTCTATGAAAACCATAAGCATTGACGAAGCACTTGTTACCATGATTGCATGAAACTTATGCCAAGAATTTACTTAACTCGATTGAGATCATCAACCTTTACTACTTGTGAATATAAGTCCATAACGATTAGGTGAAATTTCCTTATATCCTAGCATTCAATTCATGCATGATAATTAAGCGTGCACTCTCAACCAACACACACAAATCAATGTAATTCACATAGATAAGTAAATTGAATTCATAACTTGTGAAGCCGTAATTAGAAGTAATCAAATCATATCACAAGCATAAACATGTGTTTCGAATCCCCCCCTAGCCAAGGGGGGGTTTAGTTCCTCATACGCACAAAACAAAGAGAATTGAAATTAAACATTGAAATCAAAGGAAAAGAAACACCTAAAAATTCCAGCAACTCGAACTTGAATTGCATGAACGTCCAAGCCCTCTTCTCCTCCTCTTTGTTGCGGCACAAGGTCTAGGGAGAGGTTTTGGGTGATATTTATATGGATGAATAGGTAAGAACAGGTATGGCAGTGTCTAGGAGGGTTGGGGGGTGCGGAAAGGTGAGAAAATATGGTGAATTGTGAAGGATGGCTGCGGCAAAGGGGAAGAGAAGAATTGTGACGAATTTCTGAAAGTGGAGCAATGAATCCCTGCGGCAATGCTTAACACACATATATATAGGCTCCTAAAACCCTAGCAAATCAGGTTTGGACCTTCTAGAATCAAAACCCATCAGGAAAAGGCTTAAAACAATCAGATTTTTTATGGGAAAAAGGCCTAGGGTGCGGCAGCTTAGGGTTTAGGAAGCTAGGGCTTCTAGAAAGCCTTGCAAGGCAAGGAAAAACATGTTCTAGAAGGCTAAGGTGCGGCAGGTTTCAAGGCCCAAGGATAGGGCTTCTAGAAGGCCCTAGGTGCGGCATACTTATAGGGCTGAGATTGGGCCTCTAGAAAAGATTAAGACACTTCCATTCCAAGAATAGAAACTCGTCAAGAATGGAAACCTTCGGAATTAGAAACTTCCCAAACTTAGAAACTTCGGTTTCCACTTTTGACTCTTCATTCGTCACTCTTCTTGCATTCCATTCTTCACATCTTCATTCCCTCCTTAGCTCATTTTAGCTCCAAAATCGTCCATCCATGGTGCTCCACATGCAAGTACTCCATTTAAGCTCCATTTGGCTCTAAAATGCACCAAAACGCACTTTCTTGCTTCACTTGCCATTTGAACCTACAATTACACGAAAATAGCTTAAATCACCATAATAAACGATAACTAACTACGTAAATGCAAGAAAACAAGCTAACTAAGTAGCATAAATATGCTCCTATCACCATAATAAACACACAAATTAAAACCCTCTTTTGACAATTGTAGTAAAGATGTAAGTAGGGTATCGTTCTGGACTGGGGATTAGGAGGGCTTGCTAAAACCTCTAAACTAACTCAAAAACATAAAAACAAAGTTAATAACGTTCAAAAGGACTCAAAGACTTCAAAACAAGTTCAAAAGACTCAAAACTGCCTAAAACACTAAATAGGCAGTTTCTAGCTCTAAACACAACTTTGGACGAAAATAAGGTTTTGGGTTGATTCAAAACCTTCTAAAACATAAACAAAACAGATTCTAACACTTTTAGAACAAGAAAGTAAAAGGGGGAAATTGGTTTTGACGAATTTGAAAACAAAACGAAACATGTAAGCTAAAACAGATTTTAAAACGAATTTGGATGAATTGAATGGATGGAAGGCTAGCTAGGGGGTTCTTCTCCACACATGTCATACTTGTATACAAAACGATTTCTAATTGCTTTTCAATAAACCATGGATTCTCAACGCCCCAGATTAACCGTGAATTGCACTAATTAACCCTCAGATTTTCCTAACATTATTGAATTGGATGATTGCATACGACAACCCAAAGCATTCCCCACAAGTTCCCTACATGAATTGCATAATAGAGATACAAGCAAGAATCATTAAGTTCTATGAAAACCATAAGCATTGACGAAGCACTCGTTACTATGAATTGCATGAAACTTATGCCAAGAATTTACTTAACGCGATTGTGATCAACAACCTTCACTACTTGTAAATATAAGTTTGTAACGATTAGGTGAAACTCCCTTATATTCTAGCATCAAATTCATGCATGCAAACTAAGTGTCGACCCTCAATCAACATACACGAATCAGTTTTTATACGAACGGATAAGTAAATTGAATTCACAACTTATGAAACACAATTAGAAGTAATCAAATCATATAGCAAGCATGGACATGGTTTCGAATTACCACCCTAGCTAAGGGGGGATTTAGTTCCTCATGATAGCAATTAAACAAAGAAAACTAAATTGAAACATTAAAAACAAGGATAGACAACACCTAGAAAAGCTCCAGCGATTCAATGCTTTGAATGGCATTCACGACTCCAAATGGCACCTTCTCCTTCCTTCCTTGAATAATTGCGGCACAAGAGGGATTTTTGTGTGGATTTTGGTGGTGGATGGATATAGGTGAGTTATGGTGAAGGGTGGAACCCCTAGAATGGTCATAAAGGGGTTTTATTTATAGGGGAAGGAAGGGCTACGAATTTCTTCAATTTGGAATCAGAAATCAATGAAAAATAGGCAAGTAAGGTGCAGGAATTAAATAGAAAAGAAAAGGAAATTCGGCAAAGAATGTAGGGCAGATTTTAGGAAAGTGTTTTGGGTCAGAAAATAGGCAAGAAAGGAGAGAAAGGTGCGGCATAGGTTAAGGGAGAAAGGGAATGTGTTTTAAGACATAAAATAGGAAGGAGAACCTCTCCCTTGTGCGGCAAGGAATGGAACAAAACAGGAATGTGGTTTAAGTTTAGAAAATAGGAAAGAAAGGATTCCATGTGCAGCAAGGATTAGGGGAGGGTAAGGCACGGTTTTGGGACTGAAATTGGCTAAGTTTAAATCTCCAAATTCTCCAAGAAGAGGTAAGAAATCAGAATTAAAAGGAGAAAAGGTAAGGTGATGTGCGGCAAAGACTTTTAGGTGTTCTAGGGCCTTGATAGGAGCATATTTATGCTACTTATTTGGCTTGTTCTCGTGCATTTAAGTTGTGTTTACTTAGTTATTTTAGTGTTTAAAGTCACTTTTGTGTGTTTTCAGGTTCTAAGGCCAAAGTGTGCAAAAAGAAGCAAAATGGAGCCTTTTGGAGCAAAAGGAATGGATGAAGTGAAGTCTTGAAGAAAGTTGGTTTCCTACTCCAAAAAGGATTCCTAATCATCATGGGATTCCTAATTCAAGAAGGATTCCTACTCCAACAAGGATTCCTACTCCAAGAAGGATTCCTACTTGAAGTAGGAAAGTTAAGCCAAGGTTTCCTATTTTGGTTGACCTTTCCTATTCTCAAAGTCCTTAATTTCCAGCCACTTTGAAGACCTTATATGCATTCTTGGACACAAAACAAAGGCCCTAAACCACTCTAAGACCTTTGCCGCACCTCTCCCATTCCTACATACCTTTGCCGTGCAACATACCCCTTTTCCCTTCAAGTTTAGGACACTTAACCCTTCCTAAATCCCTTGCCGCATCCTATTAGGGATTCCCTGACCTTCCTCTTCCTTGCCGTGCAAGGGAGAGGGTTTTCTTTCCCAAAATCTGAATTAAACACATTCCTTTTGTGTTTAAAGCCTTTGCCGCAACTTTTGGTAGGTTTCCTTTAAGTTTCTGATTTGTTTCCTAATTCTAGAAGCCTTAGACTTAATTTCTGATTTCCTAATCAACCTAGGGTTTTATTTTCTGTTTTTCCTTTAAATAACCTTTCTTGTGGCAGTCACAAGAGAAAAAAAAAACACCATTCACATCCATACAATTCTATTCACGCCAGAAAGCCATCCCCTACCTTTGCCGTGCCCAACCTTCATCCAAACCCATAATTTCTGATCCCAAACCCCCCTAGCCGCACCATACACCCATCCTAGACATCTTTCCTCCATTCTACATCATTCAAACACATCCCAAACCATCTCCATACCTTGTGCCGCAGCAAGAAGGAAGAAGGAGTGCCCTTGAATGTGCTTGCTAGTCTCTTGCAGATTGCTGGAACTTTTAGGTGTAATCTTTCTTATGTTTTCAATGTTTCAATTCAATAAACTTTGTGTTGTGAGTATGAGGAACTAAACCCCCTTAGTTGGGGGGTGATTCGAAACCATGTACATGCTTGCAATATGATTTGATTACATTCAGTTGTTATTTCATAAGTTGTGGATTCAATTCGTTCATCTACTTGATTGATAACTTATTTGTGTATGTTGATTGAGAGTGCACACTTAGTTTTCATGCATGAATATGATGCTAGATTATGAGGGAGTTTCACCTAATAGTTACAATCTTATAATCACAAGTAGTGAAGGTCGTTTCTCAACGATCGCGTTGAATGAATTCTTGGCATAAGTTTCATGCAATTCATAGTAACAAGTGCCTCGTCAATGCTTATGGTGTTCTTAGAACTTAATGATTCTTGCTTGTATCTCTTGTATGCAATTCATTGAGGGAACTTCTGGGGAATGCTTTGGGTTGTCGTATGCAATCATCCAATCCATTAACTTAAGGAAAATCTGAAAATTAATCTATGCAATTCATGGTTAATTTGGGGTATTGAGGATTTGTAACTCATTGGAAGAACAACTGAAAATCGTTTTGTTTGCAAGTGTGACATGTGTGGAGAAGAGCCTCCTAACTAGCCTTTTATCCATCCTTTTCATCCAAAAACGTTTTACAATCTGTTTTGTTTTAAAGTTTCTGTTTTGATTTAAATTTTCGTCAAACCAAAATTCCCCTTGTTCTTTCTTGTTCTAAAGTGTCTAGAATCTGTTTTCTTTGTGTTTTAGAAGGTTTTGAATCAACCCAAAACCTTATTTTCGTCTTAAATTGTGTTTAGGTCAGAAACTGCCTAAGTTGTGTTTTTAGGCCGTTTTGAGTGTTTTTACAAAGTTTCTGTTTTGATTAGTTTAAATTCGTCCAAATCAATCCTCCCATTTACTTTCTTGTTTCAATTTATTCTAAACTAGTTTTGTTTGTGTTTTTAAGTAGTTGGAGTCAAGTTAAAACCCAAATTCGTCCAATTTGGTGCTTTGTGTTCAAAACTGCCCAGAAAGTGTTTTTAAGGCAGTTTTGAGTCTTTTGGTTGCTGTTTTGAGTTTTTGGTTTGTTTTAGTGTTTTAAATTCTAGTTTTGCATTCTTTGAGTCTAGTTTAGTGTTTTAAACTTTGTTTTACGTTTTTAAGTCAGTTTCCAAGTGTTTAGCAATCCCTCCTAATCCCCGGTCCAGAACGATCCCTACTTACATACTTTACTACAATTGTCAAAAGAGGGTTTTATTTGTGTGTTAAGTTAATTATCACATCAGGCCTTTGTTTTGTGTCCTAAAATTCTTAGAAAACCTTCAAAGTTTCTGGAATTTAGAGACATTTAGGAAAGGTCAACCAAAATAGGAAACCTTGGCTTAACTTTCCTACTTCAAGTAGGAATCCTTGTTGGATTAGGAATCCTCGTTCTTCTAGGAATCCTTCTTCAATTAGGAATCCTTCTTCAAGTAGGAATTGATGTGAAAATTAGATTGACACTCAAATTAAACCCTATGGATGACAATTGTAGTATATGAGCAAATAGGGATCGTTCTAGACCGGGGATTAACTAGGGATGCTAATCAATGTGAAACTGACTCAAAAACGTAAAAACACAATGTAAAACACTAAACTAGACTCAAAGAATGCAAAACTAGAGTTTAAAACACTTAAACAAAGCAAAAGACTCAAAACAGCCCAGAAACACTCAAAACTGCCTCAAAATCACTTTCTGGGCAGTTTTGAGCACAAACACAATTTTGGACGAAAATTGGTTCTATCTTGACTCAAAACTCTTAAAAACACAAACTAAATGTATTTCTAACTAATCTAACACTTTAAAACAATTGGGGGATTGATTTTGACGAAATTGAAATTAAAACAGAAACTTAGAAATAAAACAGATTCTAAAACAGATTTTTGATGAATTGAATGATGAGACAAACTAGTTAGAGGATTCCTTATCCACACATGAACATATGCATACAACTTGATTCCCAGTTATGGTTTCAATGATCTTATGAATGACGATGCCCCAAATTAATTGTATTGAACTAACTAATTCTCAGATTTCCCTAAATTCATTGAATTGAATGGAATACGCATCGCAACCAAATTATTCCTCATCAAAGTCCCTAACTATGGAATACGCATGATAGAGACATTCAACAAGAATCATTACGCTCAATGGAAATCATAAACAACGACTAGGCATTCATAACTATGGAATACGCATGTTAATCCAACCTAGGGTTTACTAAACATAATCGTGACTAGCGATCTTTACTACTCATGAATATAAGTTAATAACGATTAGGTGAAATCCCTTATATCCTAGCATCAAGTTTAAGCATGCAAATTAAGTGTCGACCCTCAACCCACACACATAAACAAGTTCTTCATCAAAACAGAAAAGTAAACCACATCCAAAGTTCATGAATTCATAACTGGAGTAAATCAAATCATAACCAACATATGTCCATGGCTTCAAATTCGCCTCCAACTAAAAAGAAATTAGTTCCACATGTTTAACATAATTGAACAACGAATTAAATTAAACATGAAAACAGAAACAAAGAGAGAAAGAACTCCAAACACTCCAATGGTGGCAGATTGGTGCATGTGCCTTCTTCTCCCCCTT
The DNA here is from genome assembly GCA_963580275.1 of Crataegus laevigata. Lineage (NCBI taxonomy): Eukaryota > Viridiplantae > Streptophyta > Magnoliopsida > Rosales > Rosaceae > Crataegus > Crataegus laevigata. The sequence goes on along the minus strand of OY756944.1, from coordinate 13,225,165 downwards.
GGACTGCACGGTGCACTCTCCTTCTAGTCTCCCAAGGTGGCGCACATGGTGGTATAGTGGCTGCAAGGTGCGGTGATGGTTGGTGGAGTGGTGGTAGGCACGGTGGAGAAGGTGGTGTATATGGAAGCTTGCGGCAGATTTAGGGAGGGTGGTGAAAAGCTTGCGGCAAAGGTTGGATGAAGGGGGAATGGGCGGCTGTTTCTAGGGATTTTCTGAGATTTTTAGATCCAAGGTGCGGCTCCTTAAGGGAGATATATATAGGCATGGCAAACCCTAGGGTTAAATCAGATTAGGGTTTGGAGGTCATTTAATTGATGGATTAGGCCCCCCTAAGTGATGTGAGAATTAGATTGACACACAAATTAAACCCTATGGATGACAATTGTAGTATATGAGCAAATAGGGATCGTTCTAGACCGGGGATTAACTAGGGATGCTAACCACTGTGAAACTGACTCAAAAACATAAAAACACAATGTAAAACACTAAACTAGACTCAAAGAATGCAAAACTAGAGTTTAAAACACTTAAACAAAGCAAAAGACTCAAAACAGCCCAGAAACACTCAAAACTGCCTCAAAATCACTTTCTGCGCAGTTTTGAGCACAAACACAATTTTGGACGAAAATTGGTTCTATCTTGACTCAAGACTCTTAAAAACACAATCTAAATGGGTTTTTAACTAATCTAGCAACTTAAAGTAAATGGGGGATTGGTTTTGACGAAATTGAATTTAAAACAAAACTTTGTAAACAAAACAGATTTTGATAAATTGAATGGATGGAGAAACTAGTTAGAGGGTTCCTTATCCACACATGAACATATGCATATAATTTGATTCCCAGTTATGATTTCAACAAACGAATGAATGACAATGCTCCAAGTTAATTAGGTCCGCTTAAATTAACTTTCAGATTTCCCTAGATTCATTGAATTGAATGGAATATGCATCACAACCAAATTATTCTTATCAAGTTCCCTAACTATGGAATACGCATTATAGAGAGACATATCAAAGATCATTAAGTTCAATGGAAATCATAAACATCGACTAGGCATTCATAACCATGGAATACGCATGTTAATCCAACCTAGGGTTTACTAAACACAATCGTGACTAGCGATCTTTACTACTCATGAATATAAGTTAATAACGATTAGGTGAAATTCCCTTATATCCTAGCATCAAGTTTAAGCATGCAAATTAAGCGTGCACTCTCAATTAACACACATAAACAAGTTCTTAATCAAAACAGAGAAGTAAACCACATCCGAAGTTCATGAATTCATAACTGGAGTAAATCAAATCATAACCAACATATGTCCATGGCTTCAAATTCGCCTCCAACTAAAAAGAAATTAGTTCCACATGTTTAACATAATTGAACAACGAATTAAATTAAACATGAAAACAGAAACAAAGAGAGAAAGAACTCCAAACACTCCAATGGTGGCAGATTGGTGCATGTGCCTTCTTCTCCCCCTTGGACTGCACGGTGCACTCTCCTTCTAGTCTCCCAAGGTGGCGCACATGGTGGTATAGTGGCTGCAAGGTGCGGTGATGGTTGGTGGAGTGGTGGTAGGCACGGTGGAGAAGGTGGTGTATATGGAAGCTTGCGGCAGATTTAGGGAGGGTGGTGAAAAGCTTGCGGCAAAGGTTGGATGAAGGGGGAATGGGCGGCTGTTTCTAGGGATTTTCTGAGATTTTTAGATCCAAGGTGCGGCTCCTTAAGGGAGATATATATAGGCATGGCAAACCCTAGGGTTAAATCAGATTAGGGTTTGGAGGTCATTTAATTGATGGATTAGGCCCCCCTAAGTGATGTGAGAATTAGATTGACACACAAATTAAACCCTATGGATGACAATTGTAGTATATGAGCAAATAGGGATCGTTCTAGACCGAGGATTAACTAGGGATGCTAACCACTGTGAAACTGACTCAAAAACATAAAAACACAATGTAAAACACTAAACTAGACTCAAAGAATGCAAAACTAGAGTTTAAAACACTTAAACAAAGCAAAAGACTCAAAACAGCCCAGAAACACTCAAAACTGCGTCAAAATCACTTTCTGCGCAGTTTTGAGCACAAACACAATTTTGGACGAAAATTGGTTCTATCTTGACTCAAGACTCTTAAAAACACAATCTAAATGGGTTTTTAACTAATCTAGCAACTTAAAGTAAATGGGGGATTGGTTTTGACGAAATTGAATTTAAAACAAAACTTTGTAAACAAAACAGATTTTGATAAATTGAATGGATGGAGAAACTAGTTAGAGGGTTCCTTATCCACACATGAACATATGCATATAATTTGATTCCCAGTTATGATTTCAACAAACGAATGAATGACAATGCTCCAAGTTAATTAGGTCCGCTTAAATTAACTTTCAGATTTCCCTAGATTCATTGAATTGAATGGAATATGCATCACAACCAAATTATTCTTATCAAGTTCCCTAACTATGGAATACGCATGATAGAGAGACATATCAAAGATCATTAAGTTCAATGGAATCATAAACATCGACTAGGCATTCATAACCATGGAATACGCATGTTAATCCAACCTAGGGTTTACTAAACACAATCGTGACTAGCGATCTTTACTACTCATGAATATAAGTTAATAACGATTAGGTGAAATTCCCTTATATCCTAGCATCAAGTTTAAGCATGCAAATTAAGCGTGCACTCTCAATTAACACACATAAACAAGTTCTTAATCAAAACAGAGAAGTAAACCACATCCGAAGTTCATGAATTCATAACTGGAGTAAATCAAATCATAACCAACATATGTCCATGGCTTCAAATTCGCCTCTAACTATAAAGGAATTAGTTCCACATGTTCAAAATAATTGAAAAGCAAATTAATTTAAACATTAATTTGGCCGAAAATCCCAAAACTTATGGCACCAAATTTTAGCTTCAATATTCATGCTCATATGAACTACATCTACAACATTTGAGATGCCAAATTTTCCAACAAAATTTACATTCATAAAACAAGAATAAAGCTTGTAACATTTTACAACTTTTTAAATCACACATTATGAACTACAAAACCCAAAAGGATTCACCAACTACTAGACCTAGGCTCTGATACCACTTGAAGGATTATTTTGGAGAAACATGTTCATTTAAGCAATATCATTAGCATGCAATTAACAAATTAAAGGCGGAATCATGCTTGCATATACTTAAAAACAAAACATCAACCATGAATGTTCAAAGCCTAGTAGTTTGGTGAACCTTTAAACAACTCAAAAAACAAGTGAGTTGAGATTTATACCTTTGTAGATTCCTCTTTGCATAAGCAAAGGCTAATCACCCAAAGAGAGGGTCTTCATTCCTTGCATCTTAAAACTATGGATTTATATAGAAAGGATAGGTTCTCTAAGTTCTCAAAATTGAGAACCTCTAAGTTTCTACACCAAGGTTTTGATTAAGAAGAAATGAGTGACCTTGGAGGAGCTAGAGTGCTAGCTAAAACCCTCCAAGGGTGGCCGGCCATTCTAGAGAGAAGGGAGAGCTTTTCTTCTCTCCAATTTCCCAAAAACAAAACCTAAATGAATTTTGGCTATAAAGTCATATTTATACCTTAATTCATTTGAGTGGCAAACTTGTAAATAAGTCCAAGTTTGCTACCCTTCACAATATGGCCGGCCTTCGGGATTAATTTGGGCAATTTGGTCTTTGTGAATCATTATTCATTAAGTTGTCATACAACTTAAGTTAATGGACTCGACGTTCGAAGCCCATTGGGCCTTAAGGTCCAAAACCATCCCGAGGTCTTTAACGAACTTATTCGTTTGATTAATAATCATATTATTTAATCCTTGCCATAAATAATTAAACCATTTAATTATTCTTACTCATCTCCGTTGAATCTTCAATCTTTACCTTACACGGTGTACGATCCATTAGGTTCCTTTTAGCGAGGCAGTGGGCGATTCAAACTCTTTTAAATCGATTGTGAATTTGAAACTAACTTTCAATTCTCCCTTTAGTGTTTACACACGTTTAGGGCTTCCACAAACCATGAGTGACACCTAGCAGCATATCATGGTTACCCAAGCTAATCAGAAGAGTTAGAGAACCTATTCAGTTTAGGATTACAAATGCAATACGGTCATTCTCTAATCCAATACTCTTGACCACATTGTTTGGCTTGATAGTTTATTCATGTCTACTATCCAATGTGAATCTCGTGCTTATATGATTACCTTGAATGTGATCTGGAACGCATTCCAACATCTCATTCATACTCTGGCCAGAGATTCTAAATCATATCATAGAGTATTCTCCCTCAACGGTTTGAAGGTTAGAGATCCCTTGTTGCGCATTCACTTGTCTCCATGGCTAGATGGCTTGACCCCAACCATGCCGTGGACACTCCAAAGGAATGCCATTTGACACGATCAAAGATCAAGGTCCTAACCACAAGACAACTATGATGCCTCAGGTCAAAGGACTAATTTGCATTATCCTAACCATGAGTTCTCACGTGACATGAATATGAGAACTCGTCGTTGATCGTGTTCAGTGAACTCATTCTCTATTGAGCACCTACGTACTTGTCTTGGTGTCACTCACACCAATGACTCGAGACTAGTCACTCTCCCTGAGAGAAGACATAGCACGTACTGATCTTAACGGACTGTCAATGCCCAATTGGCAATCCTATGATCAGGAACGTTTAGGATGTGTCTATGAAAGAATGGTCTTATGAATCTAACTATTTAGATCACATTCTCCCAATCACATATTCCTTGGACTTTATCGTTTAAGCATATAACATTTATATGAGACCGCTCAAACAATAATCTTTGCCCTTGATATTAAACTAGATTAGTTTAATCATGTAAAATGTCCGTAAAGTATCATCATATGATTGGTTTTAGGGCATATTTCCAACATGTCAACCAACCATTATGTTCTAAACATAATTACAAACTTTCAAGAGTTGTTCAAGGCAACTCTCATTTCTTCATACAACGATTTGTAAGTGAAGAATCATAGCACATAAAGTGTCCATGCCCTTGTGCTTACTTCTCAAGTTCCTTGTTCATGTAACAAAGAAACAAGCACTAATGTTTGCGTTGATTTAAGGGTTGTTCAAAGCAACTCTTTATTTCTTCATACAACAATTTGTATTTGAAGAATTTATGACATTAAAAATGTTGTCCTCTTTATGATAGACTTATCTAACATGTTCTTCCAATGATACATTATCAATAGGAAGATTGTGAGGATGAGACTACTTAGGCACTTTTACAATCCATTCAAGACAATCTATAGGATTGTGGTACCAAGTTCGGAAAACTAAAGCGTTCGGCTTTTTCTTTGTCAAGTTTAGGATAGCGTTTGCAAATATATTGGTAAACAAATACATAACGAATATAAATTGATTGATTTTAAGCCATTTGATCCGGGTCTTTAAATCAAAATAGCACCACCCACTATTTTTGGCAAATTCCATATCCCTCATCGGAATTCGAGAGTTTTTGGAGGAAACTCTTAGTAGGGTATGGGAGACTCACTATTACCAAGCCCACCTCACGATGATATGATGTTGGCTAGCATTAATAACAATGAGAGAGTACGCTTACTCATTTACATCTAATGTAAGAACCCATCTTATTTGGCCTCTAGAGAATGTTACCTCACAATGATATGATGTTGGCTCCATTGCACTTAGTTAAGTCATTCCCACCATGGGAGTTCGGGTAGGGGTTCAAGAACAACCTCACGATGATACGATGTTGATCATTCTCATTGCCTACCTTTCACAACATCAAGTATGCATATAAACTCTTCCTGATTGTAAGCATGCACTTTGTACTCCCCCATGATAGGGTGAAGCCGGTGTACAAGTCACAAACGATTGGAGCCTACCATGGTGGAAGGCCACGAAAGAGTGTTCTAAGCACTCCCACGCTTGTCAACTTAATATTTCTTTGGTTGAGGGTTTTTAGGTCTCATCACATATAAACATTCATTTTAATCTCAATTAAAACAATTTTGGTCCTATTACAACTATTGGTCCATGTGATTGATTTAGTAGTATATGATACTCCCACTATGCTTGTAAAACGGTTTTTAAAGCAAGAGTATATGGTACTACTAACATAAGGTTTGCATTCATTGATGGACTATATAGTTGCCTTAGGGCCTTAGGATGACTATGAACCTTTGATTAGATCCAACATGAGCCTAGTGTTGAATCTCGGACTAGGGATGGTGATTGATTTTAGTTGCGCGTTTAATCACATTAAGGCGTGTTGTCTTAGGGCCGTTGGACCCTCTACTCCATTTTCATGCATATCAAATAAAACAAGAAAATGAGTACTTCAAAGTAAAGAAGAGCTTATGCTCTTTACAACATTTGAATAACACAAATTACTTTAAAGTAAAGAAGAGCTTATGCTCTTTTACAACATTTGATCAAATCAAATTACAACCAAAATCTAATCTACACATTCCCATGGTTCAAACAAATTTGAAACGGCCTTTCACATAGCTCAATTATCGTAGGCTTAGGTTCATAATCACCCTTTAATTAATTAACGCTTTAACTAATTAAATTTGAATGCAACATTTTTCATTTGGTTTTTGTATCCATAAAATTGATTTAAATGGAGCTAAATAAAATGAAAATCCAATTCTCATTTCAAGAGACAAAACAATTTTGTTCTCTACTTAATTTGGGCCAATATCAATAACCTCAACTTATTTGGGCTATAATGCAATTAGCCTCAACTTTTGGGCCAAAGTGCAATGACCTCAACTTGTTTGGGCCATAGTGCAATTAACCTCAACTTTTGGGCTATTTTGTAAATACATAAACTTTTGGGGTCACTTTGTAAAAACACAAAAGTCCAATACTTTATGTAATTACAACTAGAACCCAAAAATTTCCACAAAAGTTAAAACTTCATTAAAGGATCAAAACAATTTGTCCTTTTAGTGATTTTGGACCGTTACGTAAAAACGTAAACTTTTGGGCCAAAATGCAAATACACAAAAGTATCAAAACTTTATGTAATTGCACAGAAGGCCCAAAAATACCCTTCTAATAGGGGTGGCCGGTTTTTGACAAGAATTTAAAAAAAAATTTCAAAGTTTTTGTGAGGGTGTGAAAGGGTGACTTTAGTCATGCAAGTGGTGTGTGTGAAAGGGAATTAATCCTTACACACCACCAATATTTCTTTCACCTTTAATAAACAAATATCTAAGATATTTACAAAGTTTTTGACTAACATAAAATGTTAATCATTAATAAATATATGAAAATATCTTATAACAAAACTTTATGAAATAATTCAAAACTTTGAATCAAAACACCAAACCTTTTTGTTCTTGGCAAGAACATCAAGAACAATGAAGAACATTCATGAAAAACCCATAAAAACTCCATGAACATTTTTCATCCAAAACCATCCCAAAATCACTTAAACTTAAGGGAAATAACATATAACCAAACTAGGGTACATAGGGGTTCCAAAAGTCACTTGAAAAACATTTTAACAAGACAAACAAGAACCCAAAAAATCACCCTTTAATTTTGGCCGAAATTTCCAAAATTCATGGCACCAAATTTTAGCTCCAATATTCATGCTCATATGAACTACATCTACAACATTTGAGATGGCAAATTTCCCAACAAAATTTACATTCAAAGAAGCAAGAATAAAGCTTGTAACATATTACAACTTTTACATCACAAACTATGAACTACAAAACCCAAAAGGATTCACCAACTACTAGACCTAGGCTCTGATACCACTTCAAGGATTATTTTGGGAAAACATGTTCATTTAAGCAACATCATTAGCATGCAATTAACAAATTAAAGGCGGAATCATGCTTGCATGTACTTAAAAAACAAAACATCACCCATGAATGTTCAAAGCCTAGTAGATTGGTGAACCATTAATCAACTCAAAACAAAGTGAGTTGAAATTTATACCTTTGTAGATTCCTCTTTGCATAAGCAAAGACTAATCACCCAAAGATAGGGCCTTCATTCCTTGCATCTTAGATCCATGGATTTAGATGGATGAAAAGGTTTCTCCAAAGTTCTCAAAATTGAGAACCTCTAAGTTTCTACACCAAGGTTAGATTGGAGAAGAAATGAGTGACCTTGGAGGAGTAGGATTGCTAGCTAATCCCTCCAAGGGGGCCGGCCTCTTTAGAGAGAAAATGGAGTTTGTGTTTCTCCAATTTCCCCCAAAAAGAACCCTTAATGAATTTTGGCTATAAAGTCATACTTATACCTTAATTCATTTGAGTGACAAACTTGTAAATAAGTCCAAAACCACTCATTCTCTAACATGGCCGGCTGTATGGTATTTATTGGGCTATTTGGGCCTTTGTGAATCATTATTCATTAAGTTCTCATACAACTTAAGTCAATGGACTTGACGTTCGAAGCCCATTGGGCCTTAAGGTCCAAAACTATCCCGAGGTCTTTAACGAACTTATTCGTTTGATTAATAATCATATTAATTAATCCTTGCCATAAATAATTAAACCATTTCATTATTCTTACTCATCTCCGTAGAATCTTCAATCTCTACCTTACACGGTGTACGATCCATTAGGTTCCTTTTAGCGAGGCAGTGGGCGATTCAAACTCTTTCAAATCGATTGTGAATTGAAACTTACTTTCAATTCTCCCTTTAGTGTTTATACACGTTTAGGGCTTCCACAAACCATGAGTGACACCTAGCAGCATATCATGGTTACCCAAGCTAATCAAAAGAGGTGTAGAACCTATTCAGTTTAGGATTACAAATGCAATACGGTTTTTCTCTAATACAATACTCTTGACCACATTGTTTGGTTTGATAGTTTATTCATGTCTACTATCCAATATGAATCTTGTACTTATATGATTACCTTGAATGTGATCTAGAACGCATTCCAACATCTCATTCATACTCTGGCCAGAGATTCTTAATCATATCATAGAGTATACTCCCTCAAACAGTTTGAAGGTTAGAGATCCCTTGTTGCGCATTCACTTGCCTCCATGGCTAAGTGGCTTAACCCCGACGATGCCGTGGACACCCTGATAGAGTGACTTTGACATAATCAAAGATCAAGTACCTAACCACAAGACAGCTGTGATGCCGCAGGTCAAAGGACTACTTTGCATTATCCCAACCATGAGTTCTCATGTGACCTAAGTATGAGAACTCCTCGTTGATCGTGTCCAGTGAACTCATTCTCTATTGAGCACTTACGTACTTGTCTTGGTGTCACTCACACCAATGACTCGAGACTAGTCACTCTCCCTAAGAGAAGACATATCACGTACTGATCTTAACGGACTGTCAATGCCCAATTGGCAATCCTATGATCAGGATCGTTTAGGATGTGTCTACGAAAGAATGGTCCCATGAATCTAACTTCTTTAGATCGCATTCTCCCAATCACATATTCCTTGGACTTATCGTTTTAAGCATATAACATTTATATGAGACCGCTCAAACAATAATGTTTGCCCTTGATATTAAACTAGATTAGTTTAACATGTGAAATCTTCGTAAAGTATCATCATATGATTGGTTTTAGGGCACATTTCCAACAACCTAAACCTTCCAACGTTCGCCTCAGGGATTTCCAATCGTACAAAACATGCCAAAGATCATTATTCCCACAGATTTTAGTCATCCCCACTCTCAAGCATATACTTAATCACAGTTACCATTTACTAGCTCACATTTAATTGTTTAAAACAACATTATGAACGTAGTAACATGCCTTAGAGAATCCACTCACTTCCTTGCCGGATACACTCTTATTTTCACACAGATTTTCTAACTACACTCCCTACACTAAGTATATGTGAGAAAATTGATGTAATCATGAAACGAACACTCACATATGTTATATCAAAGGAATCACGTTTATGCAATTATTAAGCATGTATAGATATGATCTCAGGAACGGAATGCTTCTACTTAGATGCGAGAACCAGGGACACCATATGCTCAAACCAATCCCAAACTCCACATATTGAAACACATAACACTCAAGATAGAAGTTAAGGGTTGTAACGAGGCTAAGGGGGTATTGGCTAACAAAGAAAGGTTAAGGATAAACAAAAGTTCTCAAAGCGATAGCAACCAAATAATGAATTTGACACTTAGAATTCACTTTTGAGTGCAGAAAATCACTTATACACAAGGGGATGAAATACACAATTCTCAGGGTCACATTTAACGTTTTGGACCCTTTCTTCAATAACCAACACTTGTGAGTTCTTTCTCACTTATTTTAAAGTATTTGTCACATTTTTTTCTCTTTTTTTTTTTCTGTGCCCAATTCATGTTTTTGGCACATAATCACACACATCAATCCCTTCCCCCACACTTGTTTTTCTGCACAAGAACAATCAAAAGGAATTCATTCTAAGTCATGTTCACTATGCTTCAAGAACAAGGGCATGGATGGTCCTATTCTAGGCTAGGTAGGGATAACGTGGGTTAACAAAGAACATAAGCTAAACAAGGCTCAACGGGGTTAAAACCTACAAAACAAATGAATATGGGGTACGGCTATTTGGCTCTTGGTTCACTAAACAACTTCATCTTGTTACATGTTATGCAATCAATTTTATGCTTTGAATGAAATTGGCATGAGTTCTAGTATTTGGAACTAAATGATGAAACGCCTTCTAAGTAGTAACCAATTAAAGAATAATGAGATCATGCAACAACTTTAGAAGACAACAAATGCACAGATTCTTAACTCTCCAAAGAACGTTAAAAGCTCAAGTCTCTCAGGGTTGTAGCGTTAGTTTGAGTTTCTTCCTTTGATGTGAAAATTAACTTAACACACAAATAAAACCCTCTTGTTATCAAATTGTAGTAAAGGTGCAAGTAGGGATCGTTAGGGACCGGGGATTAGGAGGGCTTGCTAAAACCTCTAAACTGACTCAAAAACATAAAAACAAAGTTAAAAACGTTCAAAAAGACTCAAAGACTTCAAAACAAGTTCAAAAGACTCAAAACGAACTAAAAAGACTCAAAACTGCCTAAAAACACTAAATAGGCAGTTTCTAGTTCTAAACACAATTTTGGACGAAAATAAGGTTTTGGGTTGATTCAAAACCTTCTAAAACATAAACAAAACAGATTCTAAACACTCTAGAACAAGAAAGTAAAAAGGGGTTTTGATTTGGACGAATTCAAATAAACAAAACAGATTCTAAAACTAAACAGATTGCAAAACGAAATTGGGAATTAAGATGAATGATAGGCAAGCTAGAGGCTCTTTCTCTACACATGATATGCACGCAAACGAATTGATTTCCAGTTACTTCTTCTTGAATCATGAATGACAATGCCCCAAATTAACCGTGACATCACTAGTTAACTCTCAGATTTTCCTTAAGTTATTAGATTGGATGACATCATTCGACAACCTAAAACATTCTCCAAAAGTCCTCTACATGACATCATAATAGAGATACATTCAGAAATCATTATGTTCAATGAAAATCATAAGCATTGACAAAGCACTTATAACTATGACATCATGTTACTCATGCTAGGAATTGAACTTAACGCGATCGTGACCAACGACCTTCACTACATATGAATATAAGCTTGTAACGATTATGTGAAACTCACTTATACTCTAGCATCATATTCATGCAAGATAATTAAGTGTCGACCCTCAATCAACAAGCACAAATAAGTTATCAATCCAACGGTTAAGCCAATTGCATTCAAAACTCAATAATCCATAACTGAAATTTATCAATTCATATTACACACATAATCATGGCTTTGAAATCACCCCTAGCCAAGAGGTGCTTAGCCACTCATGTTCACAATAAGGCAAAGTAAACAGAATTTAAACATAAGAGACATGGAACGAATTACACCTAAAACGCTCCAATCTTCAAACGTCCAATCCTTCTTCTCCTTGCTGCGGCACAAGTGCTCAGGGTATGGTGGATGTGTATGGATGAAAGGGATATGTTTAGGGTAGAGGGGTGGTGCGGCAAGAGTGAAGGATGGACAGAAATTGTGAAGGACTTAGAGAGAGGTTGCGGCAAAGACTTAGAATGGTGTTTAGGGTGTGTAAAAACTGAATGCTTGTGAATGAATGGATTTAAATATATAGGGCACGACTAAGGATCAGAAAAGGCCTTTTAAAACTTAGCTAAAATGGTTCCCTAATTGAATAAGGAAGAAAAGAAATCAGAAAATAAAATAGGAATGTGAAATTCGGCAGAATTGTGTAGGAGGAAAAAGGAATGTGTTTAATGGTCAGAAAATAGGAAAGAGAGGGTCCTCCTTGTGTGGCAAGGCTAGGTACTAAAGGGGAATGTGTTTTATGATAGAAAATAGGCAACTAAGGTGCAGGAATTAAAGAGAATAGGAAAGGAAATTCGGAGGAATTTATGGGACAGATTTAGGAATGTGTTTTGAGGCACAAAATAGGTAAGAACAAGGTATGTTTGTGTAGCAAGGCATAGAACACAAAGGGAATGTATTTTGTGACAGAAATTAGGCATGGGAATGTCCCCTTGGGCGGCAAGGATGTGTAGGGAAAAGGAAAGTGGTTTAGGTGCAGATTTGGTCAAGAAAAGGGAAAGATATTTAGGAGGTGCGGCATGGACATTTAGGGAAGTTTAGGCTTCTAGAACTCTCAATTGAATGTCCTCACACATTTAGGAACCCTTTTGTGGCTGAAACTTTGGTAAAGAAGGATTGGGAAACTTCCATTCCAAGAATAGAAACTCTTCAAGAATGGAAACCTTCGAAAATAGAAACTTCCAAACTTAGAAACTTCGGTTTCCAATTTTGACTCTTCATTCTTCATTTGCCTTGAATTCCATTCTTCACATCTTCATTCGCTCCTTAGCTCATTTGCACTTCAATTTCATCCTTCCGTTTAGCTCCAAACATGTCCTATCCATCTTAGGCCCAAAATTGCTCCAAAACGCTCCAAAATGCACCTTTTTGCATACTTTGACCTTAGAACCTGAAATTGCACGAAAATGGCTTAAAGTACTAAAATAACTAGGTTCTAACAACGTAAATGCAAGGAAATAAGCTAGTTAAGTCGCATAAATATGCTCCTATCATCCTTCAAACATGTTACAAAAACTAATTTTCCTTTTGATTCCATGTGAATTCATGAACTTTACTTACAACTAAGCATAAACCAAAGAGCATATCAAACTTTCATCCATGTTTGTAACTTTCTTTCAACAGTTATGCAATTAAAAACCAAATCCTCATCATTGTGTTGGAAAGTACCCTAGAACACCCATGGCTGCCAAGACGTTAATTGCCAACCGAGCGTGAAATGCACAACAATACAAAGGCCTTGGAGAGAGAGATGCCCCACGGCCACAAGTGAATGAGGTAAGTTCTACGCCTGATATTCAATCCCAATTAGCTAACCTTACTTCTATTGTTTCTCAGATGGCCAAGGGAATGAAGATTCATGGACCAAGTGTTTGTGGCGTGTGCTCTATGCAAGGACATGCCAACGATCAATGCCCTCAATTGATTGAGAATGGGGGGAGGGAATCTGCCAATGCCATGGGTTTTGGGAGCCAAAATCAGCCACGTCATGATCCATATTCAAACACATATAATCCGAGGTGGAGGGACCATCCAAACTTCTAGTGGAGGGATCCTCAACAACAAGGGGGGATTTCTTATCCTATTTGGAGGCCTAAAATCTGATTTCTAGAAGACCCTACTCTCCCTACAAAGGTGTCGCACCCTTCCCTTCTAGAAGACCCTAATTCCTTGCCTTGCAAGGCTTTCTAGAAGCCCTATCCTATCCCATAGAACCTGCCGCACCCTCTCTCCCTTATTCTCTTTGGATTTCTGAGTTAATTGGCCCTCCCTTATATCCTAGCATCAAGTTTAGGCATGCAAATTAAGTGTCGACCCTCAACCCACATACATAAACAAGTTCTTAATCAAAACAGAAAAGTAAACCACATCCAAAGTTCATGAATTCATAACTGGAGTAAATCAAATCATAACCAACATATGTCCATGGCTTCAAATTCCCCTCTAACTAAAAAGAAATTAGTTTCACATGTCTAACATAATTGAAGAACGAATTAAATTAAACATGAAAACAGAAATAAGAAGAAAAAGAACTCTAAACACTCCAGTGGTGGAAGATTGTTGCGTGAGCCTTCTCTTCCCTTTCTGACTGCACGGTGCACTCTTCTGTTCTCCAAAGGTGGCGGGGCAAGGTGTTTACCAGGAAACCTACCAGGAAAGGGCACATTCAATGGAATGGTACTACATGTTGGAAATGTGCCCTAAAACCAATCATATGATGATACTTTATGGACATTTCACATGTTAAACTAATCTAGTTTAATATCAAGGGCAAAGATTATTGTTTGAGCGGTCTCATATAAATGATATATGCTTAAACGATAAAGTCCAAGGAATATGTGATTGGGAGAATGCGATCTAAAGAAGTTAGATTCATGAGACCATTCTTTCATAGACACATCCTAAACGTTCCTAATCATAGGATTGCCAATTAGGCATTGACAGTCCGTTAAGATCAGTACGTGCTATGTCTTCTCTCAGGGAGTGTGACTAGTCTCGAGTCATTGGTGTGAGTGACACCAAGACAAGTACGTAGGTGCTCAATAGAGAATGAGTTCACTGAACACGATCAATGACGAGTTCTCATATTCATGTCACGTGAGAACTCATGGTTAGGATAATGCAAATTAGTCCTTTGACCTGAGGCATCATAGTTGTCTTGTGGTTAGGTCCTTGATCTTTGATTGTGTCAAATGGCATTCCTTTAGAGTGTCCACGGCATGGTTGGGGTCAAGCTATCTAGTCATGGAGACAAGTGAATGCGCAAGAAGGGATCTCTAACTTTCAAACCGTTGAGGGAGAATACTCTATGATATGATTAAGAATCTCTGGCCAGAGTATGAATGAGATGTTGGAATGCGTTCCAGATCACATTCAAGGTAATCATATAAGTGCAAGATTCACATTGGATAGTAAACATGAATAAACTATCAAACCAAACAATGTGGTCAAGAGTATTGTATTAGAGAAGGACCGTATTGCATTTGTAATCCTAAACTGAATAGGTTCTCCACCTCTTCTGATTAGCTTGGGTAACCATGATATGCTGCTAGGTGTCACTCATGGTTTGTGGAAGCCCTAAACGTGTGTAAACACTAAGGGGAGAATTGAAAGTAAGTTTCAAATTCACAATCGATTTGAAAGAGTTTGAATCGCCCACTGCCTCGCTAAAAGGAACCTAATGGATCGTACACCGTGTAAGGTAGAGATTGAAGATTCAACGGAGATGAGTAAGAATAATTAAATAGTTTAATTATTTATGGCAAGGATTAATTAATATGTTAATTAATCAAACGAATAAGTTCGTTAAAGACCTCAGGATAGTTTTGGACCTTAAGGCCCAATGGGCTTCGAACGTCAAGTCCATTAACTTAAGTTGTATGACAACTTAATGAATAATGATTTACAAAGGCCCAAATACTCCAATAAATATCCTAAAGCCGGCCACTTTGAAGGGGTAGTGAACTTGGACTTATTTACAAGTTTGCCACTCAAATGAATTAAGGTATAAATATGACTTTATAGCCAAAATTCATTTAGGGTTGTTTTTGGGGAAATTGGAGAGAACACAAGCTCTCCTTTCTCTCTAAAATGGTCGGCCACCTTGAGGAAAATATCTAGCAATTTTATTTCCTCAAGGTCACTCATTTCTTCTTCATCTAACCTTGGTGTGGAGACTTAGAGGTTCCCAATTTTGGGAACTTGGAGAAACCTCTTCATCCATCCAAATCCATAGATCTAAGATGCAAGGAATGAAGGCCCTCTCTTTGGGTGATTAGCCTTTGCTTATGCAAAGAGGAATCTACAAAGGTATAAATTTCAATTCACTTTGTTTTGAGTTGTTATTGGTTCACCAAACTACTAGGCTTTAAACATTCATGGTTGATGTTTTGTTTTTTAAGTACATGCAAGCATGATTCCGCCTTTAAGATGTTAATTGCATGCTAATGATGTTGCTTAAATGAACATGTATTCTCAAAATAATCCTTCACTACAAACGTTTGAATTTGGACTTACCTTGGTGGTTTGGGACGGCTTAGAAGTATGAGATGGGTGCGGCAAAGGTGGATCCTCCATTGCCATTGGTTGTGCTCCTTTTTTCTTCTTCTTGTAGCAACTTGTCCTCCTCTTCTTGACTTGATTTGGATGAGTTTGGATCGGTTCCAACCTGTTTACCACTTCTCAACATGATTGCATTGACGGTTTCAAAGCCTCCTTTAGGATTAACAATGGTTGAACTAGGCAATTTGCCTTGTTCTCTAATCTGCCCCATGAATTCCGCTATTTGCCCCATTTGCCTTTCCAAGTTATCCACCCTTTTGTCTTGGATTTGCCTCTCTTTGTTTTGATTTTGTACTTCCTGCGTCAAAGTAGTAAGTAACTTAACAATTGGATCATTATCCAACGACATACCTGAGTTTGTTGGGGCAGATTGCAATTGGGTTTGATTGGGGACGAATGGCTTTGTATAAAAGCCCGGTGGTTGCTGCCTAAATCCTCATTGTTGTTGGGTTTGTTGAGGATCCCTCCACTAGAAATTTGGATGGTCCCTCCACCCCGGATTGTAAGTGTTGGAGTATGGATCATGGTGTGGCTGATTTTGATTCCCAAAACCCACGGCATTGGCAGATTCCCACCCCCATTCTCAATCAATTGAGGGCATTGATCATTGGCATGTCCTTGCATCGAGCACACGCCACAAACACTCGGTCCATGAATCTTCATTCCCTCGGCCAACTGCGAAACAATAGAAGTAAGGTTAGCTAATTGGGATTGAATGTCGGACGTAGAACTTACCTCTTTCACTTGTGGCCATGTGGGGTCTCTTTGTACTACACCCTCATATTGTTGTGCATTATGCGCTCGGTTCGCAATTAGAATTTTTGCAGCCACCGAAGTCTTGTCCACCAACGCACCTCCCGCTGAGGCATCTAGCATTTGGCGTTCCATGGGAAGGAGTCCTTCATAGAAATATTGAATAAGCAGGTCCTTCTTCATTTGATGTTGTGGACATGAAGCAAAAAATGATTTAAAATGTTCATAATAAGATGGAAACGATTCACCTTGATTTTGTTGGATACCACTAATCCGTTTCCTCAAGAGAATGACTCTTGAAGTTGGGAAAAACTTCTCCAAGATAGCTCTTTTCATGCTATCCCACGATGTAACCGTTCCGGGTGCTAACTCGTAGAGCCAATCTTTAGCCTTTTCCAAAAGAGAGAATGGAAAAGCCTTCGTCATCAGAATGTTCCCATCGACATTGATGGTTGTCATGCTCGAACAAACCACCTCGAACTCCTTGAGATGCTTGTTGGGATCTTCCATGAATAGCCCATGGTATTTTGGAATGTGGTGCAACAAGCTTGACTTCAACTCAAACTCATCAGTCTTGCCTTGGGCAGCCATGGGGTATTGAATGCATAATGGTGCGGCATTGGCCAACCCCGAGGCCGAGAGCTCTTTAATGGTCCGATTGTCCGCTGCCATAACTTCTTCTACTTCTTCAAACTCAGATTCGGCCTCTGAACTTGAATTAGGTTCACTAGGTTCGGGATGCCTCCTCTTTCTTCTCAAATCACGTTCAAAATCGTCGTTAAAGTCCAGGATATGTGCATGCACAGTTTGAGAACTTCGCGTCATGCACTAGTACCTAAACCAAGAAAACAAAACAAAGTAAGAAAACTAGATAAATTACACTAAAACACACGGCAAAACACAAGGGATTAGCAATTTTGCTAATCCTCGGCAACGGCGCCAAAATTTGATGTGAAAATTAACTTGATACACAAATTAAACCCTATGGATGACAATTGTAGTATATGAGCAAATAGGGATCGTTCTGGACCGGGGATTAACTAGGGATGCTAATCAATGTGAAACTGACTCAAAAACGTAAAAACAAAGTTTAAAACACTAAACTCTAAGAATTCAAAACTAAAGTTTAAAACACTAACACAAAACAAAAGACTCAAAACAACACAAACACACTCAAAACTGCCTTAGAGTCACTTTCTGGGCAGTTTTGAGCACAAACACTAATTTTGACGAAATTAAGTTGTAACTTGACTCAAGACTCTTAAAAACACAAACTAAATGGATTTCTAACTAATCTAACACTTTAAAATAAATGGGGGATTGATTTTGACGAATTTGAATTTAGAACAAAACTTTGTAAACTAAACAGATTCTAAAACAGATTTTGATGAATTGAATGGATGGAGAAACTAGTTAGAGGGGTCCTTATCCACACATGAACATATGCATACAATTTGATTCCCAGTTATGATTTCAACGAACTTATGAATGACTGTGCCCCAAATTAATTGTATTGAACTAATTAACTCTCAGATTTCCCTAGATTCATTGAATTGGACAGAGTACGCATCACAACCAAATTATTCCTCACCAAAGTCCCTAACTATGGAATACGCATGATAGAGACATTCAACAAATATCATTAAGTTCAATGGAAATCATAAACATCGACTAGGCATTCATAACTATGGAATACGCATGTTATTCCAACCTAGGGTTTACTAAACACAATCGTAACTAGCGATCTTTACTACTCATGAATATAAGTTCATAACGATTAGGTGAAATTCCCTTATATCCTAGCATCAAGTTTAGGCATGCAAATTAAGTGTCGACCCTCAACCCACATACATAAATGACGGGATTTTAAACCGCACAAATTTAACCCTCTTTTTGACAGTTGTAGTAAAGATGTAAGTAGGGTATCGTTCTTGGCCGGGGATTAGGAGGGATTGCTAATCTACTCTAAATTAATTTAAAAATATTAAACAAGACTCAAAAATACAAACTAAGCTAAAAACTCGAAACACACTAAAAATGACTCAAAATAATGAAAACAATTAAAAATAAAAACTAGGAAATTAATTGGACGGAAATTAAATTAAAAGATTAAAAATAATAAAAATTAACTAAATAATAATATTTTAATAATGGGGGGGTTTGGTTTGGATGAAACGTAAATTAAACTTAAATAAATTATAAAATTGACAAAAACATAAAATTAAAGTAAAAGGATAGGCGACGGATTGGCTAGAGGGTTCTTCTCCACACATGACACATATGCAACCTAAATTGATTTTCAGTTGTTCTTTCAATAAGTTGTTAAATCTCAATACTCCAGATTAACCGTGAACAGCACTTTTTTAATCTTCAAGTTTTCCTTATGTTATTAAATTGGATGAACAGCATACAACAATTTAAAACATTCCTCAAAAGTCCCCTACGTGAAAAGCACAATAGAGATACAATCAAAGATCATTAAACTTTGTGAAAACTATAAATACTGACGAGGCATTCGTAACTATGAAAAGCATGATACTCCTGCCAAGAATTTACTTAACACGATTGTGGATAACAACCTTCACTACTCATGAATATAAGTTCATAACGATTAGGTGAAATTCACTTATATTCTAGCATCAAATTCATGCATGTAAATTAAGTATGCATTCTTAATCAACATACACAAATAAGTTATCAATCAAGCAGTTAAGCAAATTAAATCACAACTCAGAAATCACAACTAAAGTTACCAATTTAAATTACAAATATAATCATGGTTTCAAATTAACCTCTAGCCAACACAAATTAATTACACATTATTAAAACAGAAATTAAAACAGAAATTAAAAACAAAAGTTGGAGGGATTAAACCAAAATGAATGTGCAAGTATCTTTTGCACCGTGCCTAGGCTGCCAATTGTTTCCTGTGCTTTGGTCCCGAGGCCACTCCGTTTCTGCGCTGTCCAGGTGGCGCCCAAGGTTGCCCCTCACGCCAGCTGCTTCGTGACTTGAGCTCCGAGGCTGCTCTTATTCTCTCCAGGATATCCCTCGCAGCTCTATGACCTGCACCGTCCGTCTTGCTCGCTGCCCAGGGCAGCAGTGAATTGCTGCGCCTCCCCCCGAGATCTCTCTCGTGCTCGTTGGCCTTCACCGCAAGCCCCCCAAGCCTTATATTTTTCTGGCCTGATGCCTGCCCTCTTAAGCTGCCTCGAGCAGCATCTATTTTCCCTCCATCCTGAGGAGCTTTGCACCGCCTCCCTTTATTCTCTCTTCTCCCGTGATTCAATGGCTCATTTTCTTTATTTTTCTTATCTTTTCTTTCAGCTAATGGCCACCGACTGCCTCTTTCCTTTTTTTTATTATATTTTTTCTGCTTCCTTTCTTCTCAGTGCTTCTCCCCTCTGTTTCTCATTATTTTCTTTCTAATAATGCCCTGTAGCATCTCACATGCATTTCCACTTATTTCCTCTAATCTGCCGTGCCTTTGCATGTACATGTCATCATTCTGCCTTTACACCCTCCTTCCACCGAATGCACACATAACATATTATATATATAAATATATGTATATAAATATATAAATATATAAATATATAAATATATAAATATATAAATATATAAATATATAAATATTATTTTTCAAATGATAAATTCTAATCAACAAGCAAGATAGTACGAATTTATTACTTAATACTTCACTTATTCTATTTTTATTTTCTTAACTTAATAAATTAATAAAACATAAAAATAACGTAAATAGCTCAAAATATAACGAACTAACTAAGAAAAGACGAGTGAATTTGATATAAAAATATATAAAAATATGATCCGATCAAATACCCCCACACTTAGCTTTGGCTAGTCCTCGAGCAAAACAAAGAAACAAAAATAAAACTCAATCTAAACCTTCCAACATTTATCTCAGGGATTTCCAATGGACATGACAAATTAAAAATCATCACTTACACAGATTTTGGCAATCCATACCCTTAAGCACATACTTAATCACAGTCACCATTTATTAGTTCGCATTTAATCAATTAAAACAACATTTTGAATGTAGTAACATGCCTTAGAGAATTTACTCTATTCCTTACTAGATATGCACTCAATTTTTCGCTCAGATTTTCTGACTACACTCCCTACACTAGTTATATGTGAGAGAATTGATGTAAGCAAGGAAACGATCACTCACATATGTTATAGCAAAGAAAGCATTTTCTGGAGTTATTAATGTGCATATGAATATGATCTCATGAACGGAATGCTACTACTTAGATGCGAGAACCAGGGACACTATATGCTCATACCAATCCCAAACTCCACATATTGAACACACAACAACCAAGATAGAAGTCAAAGGGTTGTAACGGGGCTAAGGATATAGGCTTAACAAAGGAAGGCTATGGAAAAACAAATGTTCTTAAAGAAATAGTAAGCAAAGTAATAAGGTTAACGCATAGAATTCACTTTTGAATGAAAATTCAACTCTAAACCCGAGGGGAGGATTCACACATTTTATGGCCAAATTTCAAACTCTTTTTCTTCTTTCTTTTCTTTTCACGCGTTTTTCTCTTTTTTTTTTCTTTTTTTTTTATTTTTAAAGAACAAAACGTACAATTGAGCTCGAAACAACCAATCCTTCCCCCCACACTTGTTTTTCTGCATAGTGTAGAATAAAATGAATTCTTTTTAAGTCATGCTCACTATTCTTTAAGAACAAGGGTGCAGACAGTCCTACAGTAGGTTTGGTGCGGTTTAATGAGGTTAACAACAAAAATAGGCTAAACAAGGCTCGAGATGGGTTAAGCCTACAAAACATAAGAAAGATGGAGGGTAAGGCTTTTTGGTTAAGGTGGTTTACTAAACAACTTCATCTTGATATGTGTTATGCAATTCAATGTCATGCTTTGAATGAAACGGATATGAGTTCTAGTATTTGGAACTAAGATGATAAAACGCCTTCTAAGTAGCAACCAAGCAAAGAATAATGAGATCATGCAACGACTTTTAGAAAACAAAAACATCAAGATTAATAACTCTCCAAACAAGGTATAAGCTCAAGTCTCACAGGGATTTAACATTAGTTTGAGTTCCTTCCTTCAAGCATGTTACAAAAACTAATTTTATCCTTTTGTGATCAAATTTAAATTCATAAACAACAACTACAACTAAGCATAAACCAAGAGCATATCAAACTTCCATCCATGTTTATAACTTTCTTTAACAGTCATGCCATTAAAAACTAAATCCTCATCATTGTGTTGGAAGGTACCTAAGACACAAACACACAAAAACAACTCTAAAATAAAATTCTTTTTGGGTTTTTCAAAATATTTTTCAAATTTTTATGTCATTTTCGTAAGATTTCCTCAAAACGCAATAAAATACACCAAAACAGCATAAAACACTAAGAAAACAAAAAGCGACAACACGAAAACAAATGAAACCAGTTCAAAGTCGAAGGTATAAAAAATTTCAATTTGGTCATTTTTTATACTTTAACACCCCCACACTTAAACTGGACATTGTCCCCAATGTCAGAAAACATTAAAAAGCAAAATAAAAATAAATAGAATAAATAATAAGAAATAAAATAAAGCAATAAGACTGAAAACTCCCCTAATTTGCAGAAAAATCAAGCGATGACCCCCAAGCTTCAATTTTGCAATCAACTTCAAGGGAGGAAATAACCAAACGTTCCTGCAAGGAAAAGAAATAATTCAGTTAAGCACGCAAGAAAAATAGAAAAAGCAAACAAAAAATTGAAAATGAAAATAAAAGACAATAAATAAAACTAATAAATGATCATTGGTCCTGTTTGTTTATTTTCCACAGCTTTCTTCTTGAACTGGATGGGCCTCCTTTCTTGCAAGTGCTCCTCAGTTTAGTTGAGGATGAATCAGCACGTTGTCTCCACTTGCTTCAAGTAGTCCGGTCTCCACGCAGGTGTGGCATCTTCTTGAACTCTTGGATCAACCCAGACTCATCTGCTCATCGAAGTAACTCAGACTCCTCCTGCTTCGTCTGTGAGGTACTTTTGTTTTTGAAGAAGTACCTCAACACAGGTTTATTTTTGAAGTGGGTTGGGAGGGGTCTGAGATGAGTACTCGAGAGCAAGACTAGGTAAGCAATCAGGATCTCACTTTCTCCATGTTCTTCAGATGAAAGTGAGGAGAAAGCGTGATTTGAGATACTTTTGCTTTTAACCTTTTTGATATGAAATACTTTTGCTCTGGATGATTTGTTTTCTGGGGTGATCCAAGGGATGAAGAACACTGAATAACTCGAAAGCTTTCTTTGGGAAGACATTATCGGAGATGAAGAGAGGTTGAGAGGTTGAGAGGTTGAGAGGGTGTGAAGGTGTGCCTTTGATGTGGAAGGCGAAGGTCGAGACTTATAGAAATTTTTCTTCACAACCGGAACTGTTCCCTCACTATTTGTCGGTAGCCGGTGATGGATGAACAGTACCCGTTACGCGCTTTCTGACAAAGCGTCCGTAATTTCCGCAAGGCTGACGATGCAAGTGACGAGTGACGACAAAACCGGAATGATGATCTTTTGAAAACCGGGGTTCAAAACCGGGTGTGGCTCGTGGTTTTCGCAACGCTCCACGCTGCACGTCATGAGTGACGACACGTCTGTCCAAATCGACCGCCTCGTGATTCCTGACTGCTCCTGCTTTTGAGAGAGGCGCCCGACTTTTGAGAAAGGAAACGGCTCTTTTGAATAAAAAAAATCCGGCTTTTGAGAAAGGTGTCCGACTCTTTCGATTTGCGCGAGGACGCGTCTTCGACCTTCGAGCGAACGCGTCATCGACCTCTGAGGAACGCCTCTCAATTTCTTCTTCTTATAGGGGCACGAATTCTGCTCACCTCACACTTGAACTCCCTCAAACACTTCCTTCTGAAAATACTCCCTTCTGAACTCTTTTTGCACTTCTGCACTCTTAATCTTTCCTATCTCTTTTTGCACTTCTGCACTCTTAATCTTTCCGCTCTCTTTTCTTCCTCAACCCCCTCTAAAAATGTCTTGCCCTTCCGACCGTCGCCTAAACTTGAATGTCGGGGAAGACGATGACTCGTCTTCTCCGAACAACATTTGGAATCCATCCTTCATATCCCCCAATGGTCCTCTTACAGTCGGGGACACAATGATGAGGAACGATATAACCGCAACGGTGGTTGCAAGAAACCTTCTTACTCCCAGAAACACTAGGGTGGATGCCTGAATCATCAAAATTAGAAACATGTTAGTATAAAATGAAATAAAAATTAAAATTGGAGAAGATGGCTTACTATCTTTCTCCGACTTAAACTCAATAACAAAAACTACGTTTTTGGATATTTCCGGGATTTTGAACTGGGCCAGGTTTATGATGCGAAACTAACGTGACACACAAATTAAACCCTATTTGTGAAAATTGTAGTATATGAATAAGTAGGGATCGTTCTAACCGGGGATTAACTAGGGATGCTAACCACTGTGAAATTAATTTAAAAACGTAAAAACAAAATTTAAAACACTAAACTAAAATCAAAACACTTAACTAGAATAACTCAAAATAAAACTAATAAATAAACTAAAACAAATCAAAAGACTCAAAATAATTCAAGACTCTAGAAACCACAAACTAAATTTATTTCTAACAAATTTAATACTTTAAAATAAATGGGAGATTGATTTTTGTGAAATTGAATTTTAAAACAGAAACTTAAAAATAAACTTCAAAGAAAATATAAAATAGAATAGTGAGACAATAGTTAGAGGGTTCCTTATCCACACATGAACATATGCATATAATTTAATTCCCAGTTATGAATTCAACAAACGAATAAATGACAATGTTCCAAGCTAATTAGGTCCGCTTAAATTAACCTTCAGATTTCCCTAAATTCATTGAATTGGACGGGATACGCATCACAACCAAATTATTCTTATCAAGTTCTCTAACTATGGAATACGCATGCTAGAGAGACATATCAAAGATCATTAAGTTTAATGGAAATCATAAACATTGACTAGACTTTCATAACTATGGAATACGCATGTTAATCCAACCTAGGGTTTACTAAACACAATCGTGACTAGCGATTTTTACTACTCATGAATATAAGTTCATAACGATTAGGTGAAATTCCCTTATATCCTAGCATCAAGTTCTTAATCAAATCAGAATAGTGAACCACATCCAAACATTCATACATTCATAACTGGAGTAAATCAAATCATAATAAACATTTATCCATGGTTTCAAATTCACCTCTAACTAAACAGAATTTAGTTACACATGCTTAACATAATTTAAAAGATAAATTAAATTAAACATGAGTTTAAGAAAAATAAAACCAAATGAGGAGTTTGCTCCTCTCTGTCCCCGTGGCTTGTGCTTCAAAACAACCTCTGTGCTGCTCTCTGAGCTCCCTTGAAAATGGGCGCTGCTTTGTTTTTCCTTCTGCACAGTTCCCACTGCCCGCTGCCTTCCTTTCTTATATTTGCTGCTCGTCTTCCTTTTTTTTATTTGGACTGACAGCAGCCCTTCAAGGCTGCCTTGCTCTCGCTGCCCACTTCAGCAGCCTTGCTTCTGTCTTCCTCTGGACTGACGCACGCTGCCTCTGTGCGTTTTCTCCTTCCGTGTATCTCCTCCGTGAGCTCCCTGCTCACTGCTTCACCGAACTGCCTTCGTAACCTCTGTCTATGCCGCTGCCTGCTTTGCTGCCCGTGGAAGGCAGCTCCTCTTTTCCGCAGCTCCGAGGAGCTCTCTGGAGCTCCCTCCTGGTTTTTTGGTTCTTTTCCGCGTGAGCTCCCCCCTGAGCTATTATTTCTGTTTTCTTTTTAAAGTGGTGCTCCCCCGTAGCTTTTTGTTTATTCCTCCACCGAGGACCATGTGCGCTGGCTTCTCTTTCTTTTTTATATTTTTTTTTCTTTGCTTTCCGTCCATGCTTTCTTTACCTGCCCACTTAATTATGCTTTCCACCGAAAGCATTACTCACACATATTTTAAAATATAAATATATAAATAAATATATATATATATATATAAATAAATATAAATATATAAATATATATATATATATTATTTTCCAAATGATAAGTATAATTCAACAGACAAGATAGTTTAGATGAAATTAATACTTAACACTTCACTTATTCTATTTTTATTTTCTTAGCTAGATAAATTCTATAAACACAAAAATAACGTAAATAGCTCAAAATATAACGAACTAACTAAGAAAAGACGAGTGAATTTGATATAAAAATATATATAAATATGATCCGATCAGTTTACAATGATGGTTATGGCCTGTCCCGTGTCATCAAACTCAATTTCTTGGGCCTTTGTAGTCTGCACAGCCTCTTGAATGTATTCTTGATATGCAACGCATTCTCCAGCCACTTCGATGTCTTGAATCTCTTTTCTTGGTGTGCAAGGTTCGGGAACTTGTTTTGGTGCACCAATAATCGAGATATCACTTTTCACCTCTGGAAGAACTTCCACAATGTCCTTTTTACTTTCTTCGATATTTGGAACAAATCTGCAAGGAAAAGGGACATTTGGTGGAAAAATGTTAGAAGTAATTGAACTTGGAACAACCTCACCATAGTTGGACAACATAGGGACTTCAGGGGTTTGAGACAAGAATTCGTCAAAACTGCCCAAGTCGTCCTCCTCATCTTCTGCTTACAGCGGCGATTCGTCCAAGTTTGGGCTGTGTATGAATGGTTCTGGAACAGCCTCATCCTCCATCTCACCTTCCAAAGTGGTGACTTCATCGATTTCCACTTCTTTTGAATTTTCAATAGGTGAGTTGGAGAGTTCACTTTGATCTTGAATCTGTGCCATGATCTCCATAATCTCCCCAACTCGCCTTTCCAATTCATCCACCTTGTTGGTCCGGTCTTGCATCTCCTGGATTCGATTTTCCACTCCCTGATTCAAAGAGGAGAGTAACTTATTAAATGCATCATTATCCAGAGATGTACCTGAATCGAATTGGGCACATTGTTGTGGTGGCTGCGACGGTTGACATGGCCATTGATAGAACTCTTCCGATGACGGCAATTGTTCTTCTTTTTGTGAGCCCTGCGTCAAAGAAATTAGTCCTTCAAGAATTTCATTATAATTCACAGGCATACTTGAATTCGATTGGAATTGTTGTGGGGGATACTGTGGTGGCTGCATAGGTCTGGAATAGAACTCGTCTTGCTGCCAATATCCACTTTATTGAAAATGTTGAGGTTCATCCCACATTTGATTTGAATAGTCCCTCCAATTCGAATTGCAAGCGTTGGAATACATGTTGCCCCTTGATTGGCTATGGCCTTGATATCCCCAATCATCTTCATATGCAGAAAATTGAGGATATTGCTGAGTTTGATATCCTTGCCCATAGGGCACATCAAATGTCGGGACATTTGGCATTGTGGTCCGTTCGGCATTATTAGTCAATCGAGCAGTGAGATGTGCCAATTGAGCTTGAATACTATCCATGTCTTGCTCCAATTATACCTAAAATCAAAGAAAGAAAAATAAATCAAATACCAAAAGTAAAAGACACAAACACAAATATAAAAATAAACACAAACAAAAATAAAGAGATTAGCAAAATTGCTAATCCCCGGCAACGACGCCAAAAATTTGACGGGATTTTAAACCGCACAAATTTAACCCTCTTTTTGACAGTTGTAGTAAAGATGTAAGTAGGGTATCGTTCTTGGCCGGGGATTAGGAGGGATTGCTAATCTACTCTAAATTAATTTAAAAATATTAAACAAGACTCAAAAATACAAACTAAGCTAAAAACTCGAAACACACTAAAAATGACTCAAAATAATGAAAACAATTAAAAATAAAAACTAGGAAATTAATTGGACGGAAATTAAATTAAAAGATTAAAAATAATAAAAATTAACTAAATAATAATATTTTAATAATGGGGGGGGGTTTGGTTTGGATGAAACGTAAATTAAACTTAAATAAATTATAAAATTGACAAAAACATAAAATTAAAGTAAAAGGATAGGCGACGGATTGGCTAGAGGGTTCTTCTCCACACATGACACATATGCAACCTAAATTGATTTTCAGTTGTTCTTTCAATAAGTTGTTAAATCTCAATACTCCAGATTAACCGTGAACAGCACTTTTTTAATCTTCAAGTTTTCCTTATGTTATTAAATTGGATGAACAGCATACAACAATTTAAAACATTCCTCAAAAGTCCCCTACGTGAAAAGCACAATAGAGATACAATCAAAGATCATTAAACTTTGTGAAAACTATAAATACTGACGAGGCATTCGTAACTATGAAAAGCATGATACTCCTGCCAAGAATTTACTTAACACGATTGTGGATAACAACCTTCACTACTCACTGCTCAATTGACTAATAATTTACTCAACAAGCAAGATAGTACGAATTTATTACTTAATACTTCACTTATTCTATTTTTATTTTCTTAACTTAATAAATTAATAAAACATAAAAATAACGTAAATAGCTCAAAATATAACGAACTAACTAAGAAAAGACGAGTGAATTTGATATAAAAATATATAAAAATATGATCCGATCGAAGTCACCATTTATTAGTTCGCATTTAATCAACTTCATCTTGATATGTGTTATGCAATTCAATGTCATGCTTTGAATGAAACGGATATGAGTTCTAGTATTTGGAACTAAGATGATAAAACGCCTTCTAAGTAGCAACCAAGCAAAGAATAATGAGATCATGCAACGACTTTTAGAAAACAAAAACATCAAGATTAATAACTCTCCAAACAAGGTATAAGCTCAAGTCTCACAGGGATTTAACATTAGTTTGAGTTCCTTCCTTCAAGCATGTTACAAAAACTAATTTTATCCTTTTGTGATCAAATTTAAATTCATAAACAACAACTACAACTAAGCATAAACCAAGAGCATATCAAACTTCCATCCATGTTTATAACTTTCTTTAACAGTCATGCCATTAAAAACTAAATCCTCATCATTGTGTTGGAAGGTACCTAAGACACAAACACACAAAAACAACTCTAAAATAAAATTCTTTTTGGGTTTTTCAAAATATTTTTCAAATTTTTATGTCATTTTCGTAAGATTTCCTCAAAACGCAATAAAATACACCAAAACAGCATAAAAC
Source organism: Crataegus laevigata (assembly GCA_963580275.1). Taxonomy (NCBI): domain Eukaryota; kingdom Viridiplantae; phylum Streptophyta; class Magnoliopsida; order Rosales; family Rosaceae; genus Crataegus; species Crataegus laevigata. The sequence continues at coordinate 13,196,073 of OY756944.1, read as the reverse complement.
ACTAAGAAAACAAAAAGCGACAACACGAAAACAAATGAAACCAGTTCAAAGTCGAAGGTATAAAAAATTTCAATTTGGTCATTTTTTATACTTTAACACCCCCACACTTAAACTGGACATTGTCCCTAATGTCAGAAAACATTAAAAAGCAAAATAAAAATAAATAGAATAAATAATAAGAAATAAAATAAAGCAATAAGACTGAAAACTCCCCTAATTTGCAGAAAAATCAAGCGATGACCCCCAAGCTTCAATTTTGCAATCAACTTCAAGGGAGGAAATAACCAAACGTTCCTGCAAGGAAAAGAAATAATTCAGTTAAGCACGCAAGAAAAATAGAAAAAGCAAACAAAAAATTGAAAATGAAAATAAAAGACAATAAATAAAACTAATAAATGATCATTGGTCCTGTTTGTTTATTTTCCACAGCTTTCTTCTTGAACTGGATGGGCCTCCTTTCTTGCAAGTGCTCCTCAGTTTAGTTGAGGATGAATCAGCACGTTGTCTCCACATGCTTCAAGTAGTCCGGTCTCCACGCAGGTGTGGCATCTTCTTGAACTCTTGGATCAACCCAGACTCATCTGCTCATCGAAGTAACTCAGACTCCTCCTGCTTCGTCTGTGAGGTACTTTTGTTTTTGAAGAAGTACCTCAACACAGGTTTATTTTTGAAGTGGGTTGGGAGGGGTCTGAGATGAGTACTCGAGAGCAAGACTAGGTAAGCAATCAGGATCTCACTTTCTCCATGTTCTTCAGATGAAAGTGAGGAGAAAGCGTGATTTGAGATACTTTTGCTTTTAACCTTTTTGATATGAAATACTTTTGCTCTGGATGATTTGTTTTCTGGGGTGATCCAAGGGATGAAGAACACTGAATAACTCGAAAGCTTTCTTTGGGAAGACATTATCGGAGATGAAGAGAGGTTGAGAGGTTGAGAGGTTGAGAGGGTGTGAAGGTGTGCCTTTGATGTGGAAGGCGAAGGTCGAGACTTATAGAAATTTTTCTTCACAACCGGAACTGTTCCCTCACTATTTGTCGGTAGCCGGTGATGGATGAACAGTACCCGTTACGTGCTTTCTGACAAAGCGTCCGTAATTTCCGCAAGGCTGACGATGCAAGTGACGAGTGACGACAAAACCGGAATGATGATCTTTTGAAAACCGGGGTTCAAAACCGGGTGTGGCTCGTGGTTTTCGCAACGCTCCACGCTGTACGTCATGAGTGACGACACGTCTGTCCAAATCGACCGCCTCGTGATTCCTGACTGCTCCTGCTTTTGAGAGAGGCGCCCGACTTTTGAGAAAGGAAACGGCTCTTTTGAATAAAAAAAATCCGGCTTTTGAGAAAGGTGTCCGACTCTTTCGATTTGCGCGAGGACGCGTCTTCGACCTTCGAGCGAACGCGTCATCGACCTCTGAGGAACGCCTCTTAATTTCTTCTTCTTATAGGGGCACGAATTCTGCTCACCTCACACTTGAACTCCCTCAAACACTTCCTTCTGAAAATACTCCCTTCTGAACTCTTTTTGCACTTCTGCACTCTTAATCTTTCCTATCTCTTTTTGCACTTCTGCACTCTTAATCTTTCCGCTCTCTTTTTTTCCTCAACCCCCTCTAAAAATGTCTTGCCCTTCCGACCGTCGCCAAAACTTGAATGTCGGGGAAGACGATGACTCGTCTTCTCCGAACAACATTTGGAATCCATCCTTCATATCCCCCAATGGTCCTCTTACAGTCGGGGACACAATGATGAGGAACGATATAACCGCAACGGTGGTTGCAAGAAACCTTCTTACTCCCAGAGACACTAGGTTGCTGTCTATGCGGTCAGACGAGCTGGCTGTTCAGGACTCACTGGCTCTCAGTGTCCAGTGTGCAGGCTCAGTTTCAAACATGGGTCAGCGCCTGCTTGCAAGATCTCGTCAGGTGGAGTCGCTAATGGCGGAGGTGGTCAGTTTTCGGCAAGAAGTCAGAGGACTCAGGCACGAGAACAAGGAGTTGCACATGCTTGCAACTAGTTACTCGACCAGCATGAAGAGGAAGCTGGACCAGCTGCAGGAGTCGGACGGTCGGATCCAGAGCGATCATGAAAGGTTCATGGCGCTACTCCCGAGGTTTATGTTGCCTTCGTCCTCGGGAGTTGCACCAAGCGTTCCGGTTCCGGAGATTCCAACTCTGGCTCTTCGTCTTCCTGGAGCTCCGTCGACTTCTCAGGCACCACCTGACCAATGACCAATGAACACTATTAGTTTTTCGTATTATTGTAATTTTATTTATGCTTTTAATGTTTATTTAAATAAATATATATATATATTTATATGTTACTAATATTATTATTATTATTATTACTTTTTTTTAGGGTTATTTTAAGCAAATTAAAATATGTAAATCAAAATATGTAAATTGAAGTAAAAAGACTTTGTTTATCCGCACTAAAAATAAACATTGCCCTTAATTTATTTAAACTCAAACTAAATAAAAATCAACCAAATAACAAAATTAACTAAGCAAAACAAAATGAAAGTAAAAGCAATAAAGAAGAAGGTTAAGAAATGCAAATCTGATTGCTTGGGTTGCCTCCCAAAAAGCGCTTGATTTAACGTCTTTAGCCAGACGATTCTTTCCTTAACCTCCCCTCGGTGCCAAAGCATGAAATTTATCTTTTAATGGGAGGTGATACTTGAAATGATTCGGCAATGGTCTGAATTCTAGGGTGGATGCCTGAATCATCAAAATTAGAAACATGTTAGTATAAAATGAAATAAAAATTAAAATTGGAGAAGATGGCTTACTATCTTTCTCCGACTTAAACTCAATAACAAAAACTACGTTTTTGGATATTTCCGGGATTTTGAACTGGGCCAGGTTTACAATGATGGTTATGGCCTGTCCCGTGTCATCAAACTCAATTTCTTGGGCCTTTGTAGTCTGCACAGCCTCTTGAATGTATTCTTGATATGCAACGCATTCTCCAGCCACTTCGATGTCTTGAATCTCTTTTCTTGGTGTGCAAGGTTCGGGAACTTGTTTTGGTGCACCAATAATCGAGATATCACTTTTCACCTCTGGAAGAACTTCCACAATGTCCTTTTTACTTTCTTCGATATTTGGAACAAATCTGCAAGGAAAAGGGACATTTGGTGGAAAAATGTTAGAAGTAATTGAACTTGGAACAACCTCACCATAGTTGGACAACATAGGGACTTCAGGGGTTTGTGACAAGAATTCGTCAAAACTGCCCAAGTCGTCCTCCTCATCTTCTGCTTACAGCGGCGATTCGTCCAAGTTTGGGCTGTGTATGAATGGTTCTGGAACAGCCTCATCCTCCATCTCACCTTCCAAAGTGGTGACTTCATCGATTTCCACTTCTTTTGAATTTTCAATAGGTGAGTTGGAGAGTTCACTTTGATCTTGAATCTGTGCCATGATCTCCATAATCTCCCCAACTCGCCTTTCCAATTCATCCACCTTGTTGGTCCGGTCTTGCATCTCCTGGATTCGATTTTCCACTCCCTGATTCAAAGAGGAGAGTAACTTATTAAATGCATCATTATCCAGAGATGTACCTGAATCGAATTGGGCACATTGTTGTGGTGGCTGCGACGTTTGACATGGCCATTGATAGAACTCTTCCGATGACGGCAATTGTTCTTCTTTTTGTGAGCCCTGCGTCAAAGAAATTAGTCCTTCAAGAATTTCATTATAATTCACAGGCATACTTGAATTCGATTGGAATTGTTGTGGTGGATACTGTGGTGGCTGCATAGGTCTGGAATAGAACTCGTCTTGCTGCCAATATCCACTTTGTTGAAAATGTTGAGGTTCATCCCACATTTGATTTGAATAGTCCCTCCAATTCGAATTGCAAGCGTTGGAATACATGTTGCCCCTTGATTGGCTATGGCCTTGATATCCCCAATCATCTTCATATGCAGAAAATTGAGGATATTGCTGAGTTTGATATCCTTGCCCATAGGGCACATCAAATGTCGGGACATTTGGCATTGTGGTCCGTTCGGCATTATTAGTCAATTGAGCAGTGAGATGTGCCAATTGAGCTTGAATACTATCCATGTCTTGCTCCAATTATACCTAAAATCAAAGAAAGAAAAATAAATCAAATACCAAAAGTAAAAGACACAAACACAAATATAAAAATAAACACAAACAAAAATAAAGAGATTAGCAAAATTGCTAATCCCCGGCAACGGCGCCAAAAATTTGACGGGATTTTAAACCGCACAAATTTAACCCTCTTTTTGACAGTTGTAGTAAAGATGTAAGTAGGGTATCGTTCTTGGCCGGGGATTAGGAGGGATTGCTAATCTACTCTAAATTAATTTAAAAATATTAAACAAGACTCAAAAATACAAACTAAGCTAAAAACTCGAAACACACTAAAAATGACTCAAAATAATGAAAACAATTAAAAATAAAAACTAGGAAATTAATTGGACGGAAATTAAATTAAAAGATTAAAAATAATAAAAATTAACTAAATAATAATATTTTAATAATGGGGGGGGGGTTTGGTTTGGATGAAACGTAAATTAAACTTAAATAAATTATAAAATTGACAAAAACATAAAATTAAAGTAAAAGGATAGGCGACGGATTGGCTAGAGGGTTCTTCTCCACACATGACACATATGCAACCTAAATTGATTTTCAGTTGTTCTTTCAATAAGTTGTTAAATCTCAATACTCCAGATTAACCGTGAACAGCACTTTTTTAATCTTCAAGTTTTCCTTATGTTATTAAATTGGATGAACAGCATACAACAATTTAAAACATTCCTCAAAAGTCCCCTACGTGAAAAGCACAATAGAGATACAATCAAAGATCATTAAACTTTGTGAAAACTATAAATACTGACGAGGCATTCGTAACTATGAAAAGCATGATACTCCTGCCAAGAATTTACTTAACACGATTGTGGATAACTGATCGGATCATATTTATGTATATTTTTATATCAAATTCACTCGTCTTTTCTTAGTTAGTTCGTTATATTTTGAGCTATTTACGTTATTTTTATGTTTTATAAATTTATCTAGTTAAGAAAATAAATATAGAATAAGTGAAGTGTTAAGTAATTAATTCGTCTAAACTTTCTTGCCTGTTAAATAGAACTTATCATATGGAAAATAAATATATATATATATATATATATATATATATATTTAAATAATATACTGTGTGTGATTGAATTAAAGAAAAGGCATCTTTCGGTGGAAGGCAGTGAAGTGCAAAACAGCTACCATCACTTGCACATGCTCTCGGTGGAGGAATGATGAAAACAGACGGATGGCATCTTAAAAGGGGGAGTCCATTTATCACACAATGGGAAGCCTCGGGGCTTTAGGAGGCTTGATAAAAAAGAGCACGGGAGAGAGCCTCGGGGGAGGGCAGAAGCTGCGAAGGCAGCTGAAGGCTCGGAAACGAAGAGAAACAAGCTGCCATTGGCAGCAGAAAAAACTAAAAAAAAGCCGAGAGAAGACTGCCGCGGGAGAGAGCTGCCCCTTGGAGTGCAATACGGACAGAAATAAGCTGCGAGAGGCAGCAGGAGAACAGGCGCAGTTTGGGGGAGAGCTCATTAAGTGAGCTGCCATTGGGCAGCGAGAGGAACCAGGCAGATTGGCAGCGACGGCAGGAGGTGTCACCGAGAGGAAGTCTTGCGGCAGAGGGAGGCCTCACGGTGGAGAGGAAGGCGCGCCAAACCAAGGCTGCCTTTGGCGCGGGAGAGAGCTCCAAGGGTTGAAAAGTCAGAGAGGCAAAAAGCTGCCTTTGGGAGCTTAAAAAAATAAAACAAACAGAAAGGAATTGGGAGGAAGTGGAGCCAATTGAGAAGGCTGCCTTGGCAGCCAAAAATAAGGAAATATATAAGAGGGCCATTCGGTGCAGGAGCCGCGGGGGAGAAGCTGCACAGATGCAGTTTAAGCACCGAGCCAATTAGCACAAACCAGTGCACTCTTAATTCGGTTTAATCCTCCAACTCTGTTTTAATTTCTTTTTTTTAATAATGTGTAATTAAATTATTTTGGCTAGAGGATAATTCAAAACCATGATTATATTTGTAATTTGAATTGGTAACTTCAGTTGTGATTTCTGAGTTGTGATTTAATTTGTTTAACTGCTTGATTAATAACTTATTTGTGTTTGTCGATTAAGAATGCATACTTAATTTACATGCATGAATTTGATGCTAGAATATAAGTAAATTTCACCTAATCGTTGTGAACTTATATTCATGAGTAGTGAAGGTTGCTAGTCACAATCGCGTTAAGTAAATTCCTGGCAAACGTATCATGCTGTTCATAGTTACGAATGCCTTGTCAACACTTATGATTTTCATAGAACTTAATGATCTTTAATAGTATCTCTATTGTGCTTTTCACGTAGGGAACTTTTGGGGAATAATTTGAATTGTTGTATGCTGTTCATCCAATTCAATAACATAAGGAAAATCTGAAGGTTAATTTAAGCGTACCTAATTAATTTGGGGTGTTGAGATTCACAACTTATTGAAAGAACAACTGAAGGTCAATTTAGATTGCATATGTGTCTTGTGTGGAGAAAAACCCTCTAGCCAATCCGTCGCCTATCCGTTTACTTTTATTTTATGATTTTGTCAATTTTGTAATTTATTTAAGTTTAATTTACGTTTCATCAAAACCAAACCCCCATCATTAAAATATTATTATTTAGTTAGTTTTTATTATTTTTAATCTTTTAATTTAATTTCCGTCCATTTCAATTCCTAGTTTTTTTATTTTAAATTGTTTTCATTATTTTGAGTCATTTTTAGTGTGTTTCGAGTTTTTAGCTTAGTTTGTATTTTCTAGAGTCTTGAGTTGTTTTGAGTCTTTTGAGTTGTTTTAGTTTATTTGTTAGTTTTATTTTGAGTTATTTTAGTTAAGTGTTTTTATTTTAGTTTAGTGTTTTTAAACTTTGTTTTTACGTTTTTAAATTAAAATAGAGGTTTTAGCAAGCCCTCCTAATCCCCGGCCTAGAACGATACCCTACTTACATCTATACTACATCTGTCAAAAAGAGGGTTTAATTTGTGTCGAGTTAATTCTCGCATCAATAACAACCTTCACTACTCATGAATATAAGTTCATAACGATTAGGTGAAATTCACTTATATTCTAGCATCAAATTCATGCATGTAAATTAAGTATGCATTCTTAATCAACATACACAAATAAGTTATCAATCAAGCAGTTAAGCAAATTAAATCACAACTCAGAAATCACAACTGAAGTTACCAATTTAAATTACAAATATAATCATGGTTTCAAATTAACCTCTAGCCAACACAAATTAATTACACATTATTAAAACAGAAATTAAAACAGAAATTAAAAACAAAAGTTGGAGGGATTAAACCAAAATGAATGTGCAAGTATCTTTTGCACCGTGCCTAGGCTGCCAATTGTTTCCTGTGCTTTGGTCCCGAGGCCAGTCCGTTTCTGCGCTGTCCAGGTGGCGCCCAAGGTTGCCCCTCACGCCAGTTGCTTCGTGACTTGAGCTCCGAGGCTGCTTTTATTCTCTCCAGGATATCCCTCGCAACTCTCTGACCTGCACCGTCCGTCTTGCTCGCTGCCCAGGGCAGCAGTGAATTGCTGCGCCTCCCCCCGAGCTCTCTCTCGTGCTCGTTGGCCTTCACCGCAAGCCCCCCAAGCCTTATATTTTTCTGGCCTGATGCCTGCCCTCTTAAGCTGCCTCGAGCAGCATCTATTTTCCCTCCATCCTGAGGAGCTTTGCACCGCCTCCCTTTATTCTCTCTTCTCCCGTGATTCAATGGCTCCTTTTCTTTATTTTTCTTATCTTTTCTTTCAGCTAATGGCCACCGACTGCCTCTTTCCTTTTTTTTTATTATATTTTTTCTGCTTCCTTTCTTCTCAGTGCTTCTCCCCTCTGTTTCTCATTATTTTCTTTCTAATAATGCCTTGTAGCATCTCACATGCATTTCCACTTATTTCCTCTAATCTGCCGTGCCTTTGCATGTACATGTCATCATTCTGCCTTTACACCCTCCTTCCACCGAATGCACACATAACATATTATATATATAAATATAAGTATATAAATATATAAATATATAAATATATAAATATATAAATATATAAATATTATTTTTCAAATGATAAATTCTAATCAACAAGCAAGATAGTACGAATTTATTACTTAATACTTCACTTATTCTATTTTTATTTTCTTAACTTAATAAATTAATAAAACATAAAAATAACGTAAATAGCTCAAAATATAACGAACTAACTAAGAAAAGACGAGTGAATTTGATATAAAAATATATAAAAATATGATCCGATCAATAAACAAGTTCTTAATCAAAACAGAAAAGTAAACCACATCTAAAGTTCATGAATTCATAACTGGAGTAAATCAAATCATAACCAACATATGTCCATGGCTTCAAAATTCGCCTCTAACTAAAAAGAAATTAGTTCCACATGTCTAACATAATTGAAGAACGAATTAAATTAAACATGAAAACAGAAACAAGAAGAGAAAGAACTCCAAACACTCCAGTGGTGGCAGATTGTTGCGTGAGCCTTCTTCTCCCTTTTGGACTGCACGGTGCACTCTTCTCTCTTCCCAAGGTGGCGGCGCAAGGTGCCTATGGTGGTGGTAAGGTGCGGCAAGGGTGGATGAATGGTGGTGTGCATGAAAGGTTGCGGCAGATTGAGGGATGGTGGTGTTGTGTTTGCGGCAGAAATTGTATTTCTGAATGAGGGGTGATAATTCATGCGGCACACTTAAGAGGAGTATAGATAGGCACCACAAACCCGAGGGTAAATCATATGAGGCTTGGGCTTAGCAGAAATTAGGGCCTTGAAGGATTATTTTGAGAATACATGTTCATTTAAGCAACATCATTAGCATGCAATTAACAAATTAAAGGCGGAATCATGCTTGCATGTACTTAAAAACAAAACATTAACCATGAATGTTCAAAGCCTAGTAGTTTGGTGAACCAATAACAACTCAAAACAAAGTGAGTTGAAATTTATACCTTTGTAGATTCCTCTTTGCATAAGCAAAGGCTAATCACCCAAAGAGAGGGCCTTCATTCCTTGCATCTAAGATCTATGGATTTGGTTGGATGAAATGGTTTCTCCAAGTTCCCAAAATTGGGAACCTCTAAGTCTCCACACCAAGGTTAGATGAAGAAGAAATGAGTGACCTTGAGGAAGTAAAATTGCTAGATATTTTCCTCAAGGTGGCTGGCCTCTTTAGAGAGCAAATGGAGTTTGTGTTTCTCCAATTTCCCCCAAAAAGAACCCTTAATGAATTTTGGCTATAAAGTCATACTTATACCTTTATTCATTTGAGTGGAAAACTTGTAAATAAGTCCAAAACCCACTGTAACTCTAAATGGCCGGCCATGTGGGATTTAATGGACTATTTGGGCCTTTGTGAATCATTATTCATTAAGTTGTCATACAACTTAAGTCAATGGGCTTGACGTTCGAAGCCCATTGGGCCTTAAGGTCCAAAACTATCCCGAGGTCTTTAACGAACTTATTCGTTTGATTAATAATCATATTAATTCATCCTTGCCATAAATAATTAAACTATTTAATTATTCTTACTCATCTCCGTTGAATCTTCAATCTCTACCTTACACGGTGTACGATCCATTAGGTTCCTTTTAGCGAGGCAGTGGGCGATTCAAACTCTTTCAAATCGATTGTGAATTTGAAACTTACTTTTAATTCTCCCTTTAGTGTTTACACACGTTTAGGGCTTCCACAAACCATGAGTGACACCTAGCAGCATATCATGGTTACCCAAGCTAATCAGAAGAGGTGGAGAACCTATTCAGTTTAGGATTACAAATGCAATACGGTCCTTCTCTAATACAATACTCTTGACCACATTGTTTGGTTTGATAGTTTATTCATGTCTACTATCCAATGTGAATCTTGCACTTATATGATTACCTTGAATGTGATCTGGAACGTTAGAGATCCCTCAATGGTTTGAAGGTTAGAGATCCCTTCTTGCGCATTCACTTGTCTCTATGGCTAAGTGGCTTAATCCCGAAAATGCCATGGACACACCAGATGGAATGACATTTGACATAATCAAAGATCAAGGACCTAACCACAAGACAACTATGATGCCTCAGGTCAAAGGACTACTTTGCATTATCCCAACCATGAGTTCTCATATGACATGAATATGAGAACTCGTCGTTGATCGTGTTCAATGAACTCATTCTCTATTGAGCACCTACGTACTTGTCTTGGTGTCACTCACACCAATGACTCGAGACTAGTCACTCTCCCTGAGAGAAGACATAGCACGTACTGATCTTAACGGACTGTCAATGCCCAATTGGCAATCCTATGATCAGGAACGTTTAGGATGTGTCTATGAAAGAATGGTCTTATGAATCTAACTATTTAGATCGCATTCTCCCAATCACATATTCCTTGGACTTTATCGTTTAAGCATATAACATTTATATGAGACCGCTCAAACAATAATCTTTGCCCTTGATATTAAACTAGATTACTTTAACATGTGAAATGTCCGTAAAGTATCATCATATGATTGGTTTTAGGGCACATTTCCAACAGGCCTAAGGTGCGGCAAAGGATAGGAGAATGCCTTGCAAGGCAAGGCAAAAAGAGGTTCTAGAAGGTTTAGTGCGGCACAAGGTGGGCTAGGGTTTAGGGTGCGGCACACCTTGCTTCTAGAAGGGTTTAGATGTGGCTGAGATGATAAGGCCCAAGGAATGCCTTGCAAGTCAAGGGAACATGGTTCTAGAAGGCCTTGGGTGCGGCAAGGATGGAAATCCACAAGGAAAAAGGGTTTTGGCCCATTAAACTTTATAAAAGGATTTGTATAGCCCAAATCCACAAGGAAAAAGGCTTAGAAGGTGCGGCATCCTTATAGGGCTGAGGTTTCTAGAAAAGATTAGGACACCTCCGTTCCAAGAATAGAAACTCTTCAAGAATGGAAACCTTCGAAATTAGAAACTTCCAATCTTAGAAACTTCGGTTTCCACTTTTGACTCTTCCTTCGTCATTCGCCTTGAATTCCATTCTTCACATCATCATTCACTCCTTAGCTCATTTTAGCTCCAAATTCGTCCATCCATGGTGCTCCATATGCATGTACTCCATTTAAGCTCAATTTAGCTCTAAAACGCACCAAAACGCACTTTCTTGCTTCACTTGCCATTTGAACCTACAAATACACGAAAATAACTTAAATCACTATAATAAACGATAACTAACTACGTAAGTGCAAGAAAACAAGCTAACTAAGTAGCATAAATATGCTCCTATCAAACCTTCCAACATTTGCCTCAGGGATTTCCAATGCACATGACATGTTAAAAACCATCATCCCCACAGATTTGAGTCATCTTTACAATTGAGAACATACTTAAGCATAGTCACTACTTATTAGTTCACAATTAACTAATTAAAACAATGTTTTGAATGTAGAAACATGCCTTACAGAATTAGCTCACTTCCTTACAAGATATGCACTCAATTTTCACTCAGATTTTCTAACTACACACCCTATACTAGTCATATGTGAGAAGATTGATGTAGATATGAAAACGAACGCTCACATATACGTATCACAAAGAAAGCAATTTTTGGAGCATGTTTAGATATGATCTCATGAATGGAATGCTACTACTTAGATGGGAGAACCAGTGACACCATATGCTCATACCAAATTCAAACTCCACAAATTGAAACACATAACACTCAAGATTGAAGTCAAGGGTTGTAACGGGGCTTGGGGTATTGGTTAACAAATGAAGGATAGGGAAAACAAACGTTCTCAAAGCGATAGTAAGCAAAGTAGTGAAATTGAGACTTAGAATTCACTTTAGTATGCAAAAATCAACTTTAAAACACAAGGGGAAGATTTAAACAACTCTTAGGGCCGAATTCATTGTTTTGGACCCTTTCTTCAACAAACAACACTTTAGTACTCCTTTTCACATCTTTTCAACTCTTTTTTCATACTTTTCACAACTTTTCTTTTTTTTTTCTTTCTTTATTTATTTATTTATTTTTTACCCGTGCCTATGGCACACACAAACTCTCACAAGAACACTTCCCCCACACTTGATTTCTGCCCAACATTAATCAAAAGGAATTCAATTTGAATCATGCTTTACTATGCTTCAAAAACAACGGTATGGATAATCCTAATCTAGGGTAGGTGAGGAAAACATGGGTTAACAAAGAACATAGGCTAACAAGGCTCAACAGGGTTAACTTAAACATAAAATGGAGTAGGGCACATGGCATTTTGGCTAAGGTGGTGGTGCCTACAAAACTTCATCTTGAATATGTGTTATGCAAATCAACAGCATGCTTTGAATGAAATGTGCATGAGTTCTAGTATTTGGAACTAAATGATGAAACGCCTTCTAAGTAATCACCAAGCAAAGAATAATGAGATCATGCAACGACTTAGAAAACAAAAATTGACGGGATTTTAAACCGCACAAATTTAACCCTCTTTTTGACAGATGTAGTATAGATGTAAGTAGGGTATCGTTCTAGGCCGGGGATTAGGAGGGCTTATTAAAACCTCTAAATTAATTTAAAAACGTAAAAACAAAGTTTAAAACACTAAACTAAAATAAAAACACTTAACTAAAATAACTCAAAATAAAACTAACAAATAAACTAAAACAAATCAAAAGACTCAAAACAACTCAAGACTCTAGAAAATACAAACTAAGCTAAAAACTCGAAACACACTAAAAATGACTCAAAATAATGAAAACAATTTAAAATAAAAACTAGGAAATTAATTGGACGGAAATTAAATTAAAAGATTAAAAATAATAAAAATTAACTAAATAATAATATTTTAATAATGGGGGGGATTGGTTTTTACGAAACGTAACTTAAACTTAAATAAATTACAGAATTGACAAAAACATAAAATAAAAGTGAATGGATAGGCGACGGATTGGCTAGAGAGTTTTTCTCCACACAAGACACATATGCAATCTAAATTGACCTTCAGTTGTTCTTTCAATAAGTTGTAAATCTCAATACTCCAGATTAATTAGGTACGCTTAAATTAACCTTCAGATTTTCCTTATGTTATTGAATTGGATGAACAGCATACAACAACTCAAATTATTCCCCAAAAGTTCCCTACGTGAAAAGCACAATAGAGATACGATTAAAGATCATTATGTTCTATGAAAATCATAAGTGTTGACAAGGCATTCGTAACTATGAACAGCATGATACGTTTGCCAGGAATTTACTTAACGCGATTGCGGATAGCAACCTTCACTACTCATGAATATAAGTTCATAACGATTAGGTGAAATTCACTTATATTCTAGCATCAAATTCATGCATGCAAACTAAGTATGCATCCTTAATCGACATACACAAATAAGTTATCTATCAAGCAGTTAAGCAAATTGAATCACAACTCAGAAATCACAACTGAAGGTAATCAATTCAAATTACAAATATAATCATGGCTTTGAATTATCCCCTAGCCAAAATAAAATTAATTACACATCATTTATAAATTAAAAACAGAAATTAAAAACATAAGTTTGGAGGATTAAACCGAAAGAGTGTGCAAGGATTTGTTTTCCACCGTGAGCTTGTTTCTGTGCACTGTGCTTTGCTGTGCACTGTGCAATTTTGTGCGCCTCTGCTGCCTTCTGTTTTCCTCGGTGGACCCAGGAACAAACGTCCCCCTTGCTGCCTTCTCAGAACAGCTGACCAAGAACTCCCGCCTGGCAGCTGCTCCACCGAAGGGCCAAGCCCTCTGTTTTCTGGCTGCCGACTTCCTGCACTGCCTTCTCAGGCAGCCCCCGTGTGGTCTCGCTGCACTCTTCAAGCTGGCAGCTCGCCAGCCATTCCTTTATTTATTTTTATTTTTTTATATTTTCTTTTCTTCTTCCAGCTCCGAAGAGCTGCCTTCCTCTCGCCCCTCTCCTCTGCGTTTTTTCTGTTTTTCTTCTGCCCTTAAAAACCCCGAGGCAGCTTCCCCTTTCAGTTCTCCCCCTCGGATTCTCTTTCTCTCCAAGCTGGCAGCTGCCTTAAGGGCAGCTCTAATTCTTTTCAAATCTGCCCGAGGCCCTCCACTAGAAACCTCTCCATTATGCTGCCTTTCATGATTGTGTTTCCACCGTTTCCTATCATCACATTATATTATATATATTAATATAAATATATAAATATATAAATATATAAGTATTATTTTCTAAATGATAAATTCTATTCAACAAGCAATATAGTTTAGACAAAATTATTACTTAACATTTCACTTATTCTATTTTAATTTTCTTAGCTAGATAAATTCTTATAAAACATAAAAATAACATAAATAGCTCAAAATATAACGAACTAACTAAGAAAAGACGAGTGAATTTGATATAAAAAATGTATATAAATATGGTCCGATCAAATACCCCCACACTTAGCTTTTGCTAGTCCTCGAGCAAAACAAAGAAACAAAAACAAAACTCAATCTAAACCTTCCAACATTTATCTCAGGGATTTCCAATGGACATGACAAATTAAAAATCATCACTTACACAGATTTTGGCAATCCGTACCCTTAAGCACATACTTAAAAATCATCACTCACAGTCACCATTTATTAGTTCGCATTTAATCAATTAAAACAACATTTTGAATGTAGTAACATGCCTTAGAGAATTTACTCTATTCCTTACTAGATATGCACTCAATTTTTCGCTCAGATTTTCTGACTACACTCCCTACACTAGGTATATGTGAGAAGAATGATGTAAGCAAGGAAACGATCACTCACATATGTTATAGCAAAGAAAGCATTTTCTGGAGTTATTAATGTGCATATGAATATGATCTCATGAACGGAATGCTACTACTTAGATGCGAGAACCAGAGACACTATATGCTCATACCAATCCCAAACTCCACATATTGAACACACAACAACCAAGATAGAAGTCAAAGGGTTGTAACGGGGCTAAGAATATAGGCTTAACAAAAGAAGGCTATGGAAAACAAATGTTCTTAAAGAAATAGTAAGCAAAGTAATAAGGTTAACGCATAGAATTCACTTTTGAATGAAAATTCAACTCTAAACCCGAGGGGAGGATTCACACATTTTATGGCCAAATTTCAAACTCTTTTTCCTCTTTCTTTTCTTTTCACGCGTTTTTCTCTTTTTTTTTTCTTTTTTTTTTCTTTTTTTTTTTTCAAAAGAACAAAACGTACAATTGAGCTCGAAACAACCAATCCTTCCCCCACACTTGTTTTTCTGCATAGTGTAGAATAAAATGAATTCTTTTTAAGTCATGCTCACTATTCTTTAAGAACAAGGGTGCAGACAGTCCTAAAGTAGGTTTGGTGCGGTTTAATGAGGTTAACAACAAAAATAGGCTAAACAAGGCTCGAGATGGGTTAAGCCTACAAAACATAAGAAAGATGGAGGGTAAGGCTTTTTGGTTAAGGTGGTTTACTAAACAACTTCATCTTGATATGTGTTATGCAATTCAATGTCATGCTTTGAATGAAACGGATATGAGTTCTAGTATTTGGAACTAAGATGATAAAACGCCTTCTAAGTAGCAACCAAGCAAAGAATAATGAGATCATGCAACGACTTTAGAAAACAAAAACATCAAGATTAATAACTCTCCAAACAAGGTATAAGCTCAAGTCTCACAGGGATGTAGCATTAGTTTGAGTTCCTTCCTTCAAGCATGTTACAAAAACTAATTTTATCCTTTTGTGATCAAATTTAAATTCATAAACAACAACTACAACTAAGCATAAACCAATAGCATATCAAACTTCCATCCATGTTTATAACTTTCTTTAACAGTCATGCAATTAAAAACCAAATCCTCATCATTGTGTTGGAAGGTACCTAAGACACAAACACACAAAAACAACTAAAAAAAATCTTTTTGGGTTTTTCAAAATATTTTTCAAATTTTTATGTCATTTTCGTAAGATTCCCTCAAAACACAATAAAACACACCAAAACAGCATAAAACACTAAGAAAACAAAAAGCAACAACACGGAAACAAATGAAACCAGTTCAAAGTCGAAGGTACAAAAATTTTCAATTTGGTCATTTTTTAATCTTGATACCCCCACACTTAAACTAGACATTGTCCCCAATGTCAGAAAACAATAATAAGCAAATAAAAATAAATAAATAAATAATACGAAACAAAATAAAGTAAAGGACTGAAAACTTCTCTAATTTGCAGAAAACCAAGCGATGACCCCCAAGCGTAAATTTTGCAATCAACTTCAAGGGAGGAAATAACCAAACGTTCCTGCAAAGAAAAGAAATAAATCAGTTAAGCACACAAGAAAATATAGAAAAATGCAAACGAAAAATAGAAAATGAAAATAAAAGACAATGAAAAGAACTAATAGGTAGTCATTGGTCATGACTGTTGATTTTCCACAGCTTTCATCTTGAACTGGATGCGCCTCTTTCTTGCAAGTGATCCTCGGCTTAGTTGAGGATGAGTCAGCACGTTGTCTCCACATGCTTCAAGTAGTCCGGTCTCCACGTAGGTGTGGCATCTTCTTGAACTCTTGGATTAACCCAGACTCATCTGCTCTTCGAAGTAACTCAGACTCCTCCTGCTTCGTCTGTGAGGTACTTTTGTTTTTGAAGGAGTACCTCAACACAGGTTTATTTTTGAAGTGTGTTGGGAGGGGTCTGAGATGAGTACTCGAGAGCAAGACTAGGTAAGCAATCAGGATCTCACTTTCTCCATGTTCTTCAGATGAAAGTGAGGAGAAAGCGTGATTTGAGATACTTTTGGTTTTAACCTTTTTGATATGAAATACTTTTGCTCTGGAAGGTTTGTTTTCTGGGGTGATCCAAGGGATGAAAAACACTGAGTAACTTGAAAGCTTTCTTTGAGAAAACATTGTCGGAGATGAAGAGAGAAAGAGAGGTTGAGAGGTTGTGAAGGTGTGCCTTTGATGTGGAAGGCGAAGGTCGAGACTTATAGAAAATTTTCTTCCTCAACCGGAACTATTCCCTCACTATTTGTCGGCAGCCGGTGGATGGATGAACAGTGCCCGTTACGCGCTTTCTGACAAAGCTTCCGTAATTTCCGCGAAGCTGACTGCGCATGCGACGAGTGACGACAAATTGGAATGATGATCTTTTGAAAACCGGGGTTCAAAACCGGGTGCGGCTCGTGGTTTTCGCAACGCTCCACGCTGCACGTGATGAGTCACGACAAAATTGGAAATACTGAACCACGTGATTGCTGAGTCAAGCCCAGCTTTTGAGAAAGGAAACGGCCTTCGAGAAATGAGTGTCCAGCTCTGATCTCTGAGGAGCGGGTGCCTCTTTGATTTGCTTCTTTTTATAGAGGCGCTAATTCTGCTCCACCACACACTTAAACTCCCTCAAACACTTCATTCTGAAAATACTCCCTTCTGTAAGCACTCTTAATCTTTCCGAACTCTTCCTGCACTTCTGCACTCATAATTTTTCCACTCTCTTCTTCCGCTTCAGCAATCTTAATCTTTCTGAACTCTTTTCTTCCTCAACCCCCTCTAAAAATGTCTTGCCCTTCCGACCGTCGCCTAAACTTGAATGTCGGGGAAGACGATGACTCGTCTTCTCCGAACAACATTTGGAATCCATCCTTCATATCCCCCAATGGTCCACTTACAGTCGGGGACACAATGATGAGGAATGAAATCACCGCTACGGTGATTGCCAGAAATCTGCTCACTCCAAAGGACAATAGGATGCTATCTAGGCGGTCGGACGAGCTGGCCGTTCAGGAATCTCTGGCCCTCAGCGTCCAAAGTGCAGGCTCAGTTTCGAACATGGGCCAGCGCCTGCTTGCCCGAACTCATCAGGTGGAGTCACTGATGGCGGAGGTGGCCAGTCTTCGGCAGGAGGTCAGAGGACTCAGGCACGAGAACAAGGAGTTGCACATGCTTGCAACTAGTTACTCGACCAGCATGAAGAGGAAGCTGGACCAGCTGCAGGAGTCGGACGGTCGGATTTAGAGCGATCATGAAAGGTTCATGGCGCTACTCCCGCGGTTTATGTTGCCTTCGTCCTCGGGAGTTGCATGATGTGAGAATTTCTTGACACACAAATTAAACCCTATTGATGACAATTGTAGTAATGATGCAAGTAGGGATCGTTCTAGACCGGGGATTAACTAGGGATGCTAATCAATAAATATTAGACTCAAAAATATAAAAACAAATTAAAAATGTAAACAAAAGACTTTAAAACAAGAAGGTAAAAAGGGGGATTTGGGATTGGTGAAATTGAACAATTAAAACTTAAACTTTGAAAACAAACTTAAAGCAAAATAGATTGTGATGAAATAGAATGATGAGAAACTAGTTAGAGGGTTCCTTATCCACACATGAACATATGCATATAATTTGATTCCCAGTTATGACTTCAACAAACGATAAATGACAATGTTCCAAGTTAATTAGGTTTGCTTAAATTAACTCTTAGATTTCCCTAGATTCATTGAATTGGACGGAATACGCATCACAACCAAATTATTCCTTATCAAAGTCCCTAACTATGGAATACGCATGATAGAGACATTTAACAAAGATCATTAAGTTCAACGGAAATCATAAACATTGACTAGGCATTCATAACTATGGAATACGCATGTTACTTTTGCCAAGGATTTACTTAACACAATCGTGACTAGCGATCTTTACTACTCATGAATATAAGTTCATAACGATTAGGTGAAATTCCCTTATATCCTAGCATCAAGTTTAGGCATGCAAATTAAGTGTCGACCCTTAACCCACATACATAAACAAGTTTTTAATCAAAACAGAAAAGTAAACCACATCTAAAGTTTATGAATTCATAACTGGAGTAAATCAAATCATAACCAACATATGTCCATGGCTTCAAATTTACCTCTAACTAAAAAGAAATTAGTTCCACATGTTTAACATAATTGAACAACAATTTAAATTAAACATTAAAATAAAACAAAAGAAAGAAAACACCTAAACGTTCCAACGGTCCTTCTTGGATAGCAAGCACGTCCAAGAGCTTTCTTCTTTCTTCTTTGCCGTGCCTCAAGGGTGGAGTGATGTTTGAAGGGTTGGTTTTATGGAGGAATGGATGGGGGAAGTTTAGATATGTAGGGAGAGGCAAGGAAAGGCTTGTAGAATGGTTTATTCTTGGATGATTTGAATGAGGTTGCTACCATGGTATTTATAGGGATGGAGATGGACTTGTTTAATGAAATTTTCTGGTGGGAACACAAGGAATGCCACGGCAAGAGTGGGATTTTATTGGTGGTGGTAGGTTTTGAATCATCCACACACTTTCCTAATGGGTTAGGTATTGAACAACCACTCACATGTCATGGTGACTTAGGCATTGCATCATCATTCAAATGTCATGGTGAGTTAGGCATTGCATCATCACTCAAATGGGCTTGTTTAAGCCAAAAATCTGGTGGGAAACAACAAGGAAAGCCCACGGCATTGAATTGTTTTGGTGGGTTAGGCATGGTTTTGAGTGGAGTTTTGGTCAATCCTTCTAGAAACCTATCCCTTCTTGCAACTTGTATTTGTTTCACCATATTTTTAGCATGTTCCTAGCTTCTTTTGACTTCAAATTCGTCCATCCATCTTGCATGGATCATAAGCAATCCATCTTGGGCCCAAAAACACTCCAAACTACTCCAAATTGGCCCAAAATGCACCCTTAGCCCATATAACCTACAAACACACGAAATTAGCTTTAAACACTATTATAAATACTAAATAATTACTAAAATGCAAGAAAACAAGCAAGCTAAGTCGCATAAATATGCTCCTATCAAATTCCCCCACACTTAGCTTTTGCTAGTCCTCGAGCAAAACAAAACGAAACAAAGTAATCAAACGAATCAAAACAAGTAAAACACAACCTAAACCTTCCAACAATCGCCTCAGGGATTTCCAATGCACATGACATGTTAAAAATCATCATTCCCACAGATTTTGGCCATCATTACGCTTAAGCACATACTTAATCATAGTCACTACTTACTAGTTCACATTTAGCCAATTAAAACGATGTTTGGAATGTAGTAACATGCCTTAGGGAATTTCCTCAATTCCTTACTTAGATATGCACTCTATTTTCACTCAGATTTTCTGGCTACACACCGTACACTAGTTATATGTGAGAAGATTGATGTAAATATGAAAACGAATGCTCACATACATATATAAAAAGAGAAACATTTTCTGGAGTTAATAAGCATGTTTAGATATGATCTCATGAATGGAATGCTACTACTTAGATGCGAGAACCAGTGACACCATATGCTCATACCAAATTCAAACTCCACAAATTGAAACACATAACACTCAAGATTGAAGTCAAGGGTTGTAACGGGGCTTGGGGAGTTGGCTAACAATGAAAGGATAGGGAAAACAAACGTTCTTAAAGCAATAGTAAGCAAAATAATGTAATTGAACTTAGAATTCCCATTAGCATGCAAAAATCAACTTTTAAACACAAAGGGAAGTTTTAACAACAATTAGGGCCGAATTCAATGTTTTGGACCCTTTCTTCAACAAACAATACTTAAGGACTCTTTTTCACATCTTTTCAATTCTTTTTTTTTTTCATTCTTTTCACAACTTTTCTTTTTCTTTTCTCCCCGTGCCTTTGCACACAAAATCACATGAAAAATACTTCCCCCACACTTGTTTTCTGCCATCCATTAATCAAAAGGAATTCAATTGTAGTCATGCTTACTATGCTTTAAAAACAAGGGTATGGATGGTCCTAATCTAGGCTAGGTGAGGATAGCATGGGTTAACAAAGAACATAGGCTAACAAGGTTCAATGGGGTTAACTTAAACATAAAATGGAGTAGGGCACACGGTTGTTTGGCTTAGGTGGTGGTCACTACACAACTTCATCTTGAACATGTGTTATGGAAATCAATAGCATGCTTTGAATGAAATGGGCATGAGTTCTAGCATTTGGAACTAAATGATGAAACGCCTTCTAAGTAGTAACCAAGCAAAGAATAATGAGATCATGCAACGACTTTAGGAAACAAAGATGCACAGTTTATAAACTCTCCAAATAAACGTTTAGGCTCAAGTCTCACAAGGTTGTAGCATTGGTTTGAGTTACTTCCTTCAAGCATGTTACAAAAACTAATTTTTCCTTTATGATTACATGTGAATTCATAAGTTACAACCACAACCAAGCATAAACCAAAGAGTAAATCAAACTTTTATTCATGTTTATAACTTTCTTTAACCGTCATGCAATTACAAACCGAATCCTCATCATTGTGTTGGAAGGTACCCTAAGACACAAAAACACACAAAAACAACTCTTTTGGGGTTTTTAAAACAATTTTTCAAATTTTTATGGGATTTTCTGTTATATAACACTAAAACACATTAAAAACATTATAAAACAGTGAGAAACAACATGTGAAGTGATAGGTGATAAAATCCCATGAATTTCATGTAAATATAGCTTGTTTACCCCCCCACACTTAAACCAAACATTGTCCTCAATGTTTCAAACATATATAAACACAAAAACAATCAACTAACACAACTCGCAAACATAACACAAATGGCAAAGTAATAGCAATAAAGAGACAGGTTAGGGACGCAAATCTGGGTTTGGAGTGAAAGTTCCTTCCTCTCGTATTTCAACACATGGGTTGCCTCCCAAGAAGCGCTTGTTTTAACGTCTTCCAGCCGGACGATACCTCCGTTTAAGCTCCCCCAGGGTCCACGGCATGGAGGGCTACATCCTCCACGACATGCTCCTTGGAATACTCATGCATTGGGTCTATGTATGGCATTGGATAATGATGGTCCCAGATTGTGCCGTAGAGCCTCCCAAAGTCAATGTAAGCACTCCCACTCTCACGTATTCGATTTGGTACCTGCACCACAGAAGGCAACAACCTTTTAGTTGAAATGGGAATCGAAATTGGAATAGGTGGCTTACCTTTGTACAGCAAGGAAGTGGTAGCACAATGGACAACTGCACAAGGGGTGGTCTCGGCCAGATTTGGTAATTGTAAAGTTGGGGCCGTGCACTCCTTGTTGTGCACTCCAATTCCTTCCTCGATGGTGGGTTGAGGCGCATTCTTCTTGACTAGCGTTGAACATTCCTGCCCTATATTTTCAATTACATTCATAGCACAACAAGAACGAACAACGTTAGGAGTCTCAATGGATTCAGAAATTTTAAAACAAATCATATCACCACCAAATGCCATAGTTACTTCTCCTTTGGCTACATCAATCTTGGTTTGAGCCGTTTTCATGAAAGGCCGTCCAAGGAGAATAGGCAATGAATGAGCATGATCCGATTCATCCATCTCAAGAACATAGAAATCCGTCGGAAAGATCAAATGATTAACCTGTACCAAAACATCTTCCACAACTCCCTTTGGATAGGCATTAGATCTATCGGCCAATTGTATAATTACACCATCATTTTTCAACACTCCTAGATTCATAGATGCATAAACGGAATATGGCATAACATTTATAGATGCACCTAAGTCTAACATGGCAGATTTGAACCTAGTATTACCAATTACACAAGGGATAGTGAAACTACTCGGATCCTTGCATTTAGGTGGCAGCTTCCTTTGCAACATTGCAGAGACATTCTCACTTACATGCACCACCTCTTTCTCCCGAAAACGTTTCCTTGTTGTACAAAGCTTCTTCAAACACTTGGCGTTGATCGGATCATATTTATACATATTTTTATATCAAATTCACTTGTCTTTTCTTAGTTAGTTCGTTATATTTTGAGCTATTTACGTTGATTTTATGTTTTATAAATTTATCTCGCTAAGAAAATAAAAATAGAATTAGTGAAGTGTTAAGTAATAAATTCGTCTAAACTATCTTATTATTTAGAAAATAATATATATATATATATATATATATATATTTATTTATATATATATATTTATTTATTTAAATATGTGTGTGTGTGATAGTTGGCAGCAACAAATGCTGTCGGTGGAATCATGAAGGCAGCATAGGGGGAGGAATAATTAGCCAAGTGAGCAATGCTTTCAGAAAAGTCAAAAAGCAGAAAAATGATGGAGGATAATGGAAGGAAACCAAGGCGCAGAGAAAGCATAAAAACAGAGGCAGTAAGCCTCGGAGGGGAGCGCCCAGGGGAGAGTTAGTGAGAAATCAGGAGCCTCGGGGGCTTTGAAGAGGCTCCAGGCCTCGGAGAAAAATAAAAGCTAGGCAGCTTCACTGCCTTGGGAAAACAGAAAAGCAGAAGCATCTGAGGAAAAAGAGCTGCCCTTGGCAGCTTGTCAGGTTCGAAAACAGAAGAAAAGAATTTAGGAGGCGCCCATTTTGCTGCCCTGGGGGCGTGAGTGCACAGGAATTGAGGGCTGCCTTTCAAGGCAGGCACCTCGGAAGAAACAGAAGCTGCCAGTGCAGTGCCGAAGAAGGCCAGCGAGTCAAGGCTACCTCGGGGCTGCCAGGAACCAAGCCGAAGCACGCTGCCACTTGGCAGCAACGGACAGAGAAGCGAGAGGCACGGAAGTCTCGGTGGAGGATACGGAATAAGAGCAGCAGATCACTGAAGCTGCCAGTGCAGCGGGTCAGACAAGCAAAGATAGCAGCGCTGCCTTGGCAGCGTGCAAGCCAATCACAGAACCATGCACACAGGCAGCGGCACCGAGGAAATTTTGCACTCTTATTTCGGTTTAATCTCTCCAAACTCATGTTTAATTTCTATTTTTAATTTATAAATAATGTGTAACTAAATTTGTTTTGGCTAGAGGTTAATTTGAAACCATGATTATATTTGTAATTTAAATTGATCCTTTAGTTGTGATTTATGAGTTGTGATTTAATTTGCTTAACTGCATGATTGATAACTTATTTGTGTATGTTGATTAAGAATGCATACTTAATTTACATGCATGAATTTGATGCTAGAATATAAGTGAATTTCACCTAATCGTTATGAACTTATATTCATGAGTAGTGAAGGTTGTTATCCACAATCGCGTTAAGTAAATTCTTGGCAGGAGTATCATGCTTTTCATAGTTACGAATGCCTCGTCAGTATTTATAGTTTTCACAAAGTTTAATGATCTTTGATTGTATCTCTATTGTGCTTTTCACGTAGGGGACTTTTAGAGAATGTGTTAAATTGTTGTATGCTGTTCATCCAATTTAATAACATAAGGAAAACTTGAAGATTAAAAAAGTGCTGTTCACGGTTAATCTGGAGTATTGAAATTTACAATTTATTGAAAGAACAACTGAAAATCAATTTAGGTTGCTTATGTGTCATGTGTGGAGAAAAACCCTCTAGCCAATCCGTCGCCTATCCGTTCATTTTTAAGTTTATGTTTTTGTCAATTTGTAATTTATTTAAGTTTAATTTACTTCGTCAAAACCAAAATCAATCCCCCCATTATTAAAATATTATTATTTAGTTAATTATTTTTTTATCTTTTAATTTAATTTCCGTCTAATTAATTTCTTAGTTTTTATTTTAAATTGTTTTCATTATTTTGAGTCATTTTTAGTGTGTTTCGAGTTTTTAGCTTAGTTTGTATTTTCTAGAGTCTTGAGTTGTTTTGAGTCTTTTGAGTTATTTTAGTTAAATGTTTTTATTTTAGTTTAGTGTTTTAAACTTTGTTTTTATGTTTTTAATTTATTTTAGAGGTTTTAGCAAGCCCTCCTAATCCCCGGCCTAGAACGATACCCTACTTACATCTATACTACATCTGTCAAAAAGAGGGTTAAATTTGTGCGGTTTAAAATCCCGTCAGGCGTACTTCGGGATTTGCTTGATTGCATCCAAGAGAGGTATGTTAACTTGAACCTTCCTAAATGTCTCTAGAACATCTTTTTCCTCCTCTTCATTCTTGGATTTCAAAAACCTGCTAGGAAAGGGCACATTGGGTGGAATAAAATTAGAATTAACCAAACTTGGACTCATCTTACCTAGGGGGGATGAATTGGAAGGCTTAGGAGCCATGGATGCTTGCGGCAAAGGTTGCCCCACCTTTGCCGTGGGTGGACTTGGTGTCTTCTCTTCAGATTTCAACTTTTCCTCCTCTTTAGGTCCGAATGTTGGTGGTGTAGGACCTGCCCCTACTTCTTTTCCACTCCTTAGCATGATTGCATTTGCGGTTTCGAACCCACCCTTTGGATTCACTACGGTATTGCTTGGTAACTTGCCTTGCTCACGAAACTGCCCCATAAACTCGGCCATTTGCCCAATTTGTTTCTCCAAATGATCCACTCTTTTGTCTCGGTTTTGCATAGCCTTAGCTTGATCTTCCTGCCCAAGAGACAATTTAGTTAGTAACTTAAGGAGTGTATCATTGTCAAGAGACGTACCTGAAGAGTTTGAGGCAGATTGGGGTTGGTTTTGAGGTTGGCCGTATGGCTTGGTAAAGAACCCCGGGGGTTGTTGCCTAAAGCCTCCTTGCTTTTGAGGTTGTTGGGGCTCCTTCCACTTGAAATTTGGGTGGTCTCTCCAACCGGGATTATATGTGTTTGAATATGGATCATTTCTCGGTTGGTTTTGATTTTGGAATCCAATGGAATTAGCAGATTCCCACCCGCCGTTCTCAATCAATTGAGGGCATTGATCATTGGCATGTCCTTGCATTGAGCATACGCCACAAACATGTGGTCCATGAATCTTTATTCCCTCGGCCAACTGAGAAACAACAGAAGTAAGGTTAGCTAATTGGGATTGAATGTCGGACGAAGAACTTACCTCATTCACTTGTGGCCGTGGGGGGTCTCTTTGCCCAACACCTTCGTATTGTTGTGCATTATGAGCTCGGTTGGCAATTAGAACTTTTGCAGCCCCCGGAGTCTTATCCACCAACGCACCTCCCGCCGAGGCATCAAGCATTTGACGTTCCATTGGGAGGAGTCCTTCGTAGAAGTATTGAATGAGTAGCTCCTCCTTCATTTGATGTTGTGGACAAGAAGCAACAAGTGATTTAAAACGTTCATAATAAGAAGGAAACGATTCACCTTGATTTTGTTGGATGCCACTAATCCGTTTCCTCAAGAGGATGACTCTTGAAGTTGGGAAAAACTTCTCCAAGAAAGCTCTTTTCATACTATCCCAAGATGTAACCGTTCCGGGTGCTAACTCATAAAGCCAATCCTTCGCCTTTTCCAAAAGTGAGAATGGAAAAGCCTTCATCATCAGAATGTTCCCGTCAACATTTATGGGTGTCATGCTTGAACAAACAACCTCGAATTCCTTGAGATGCTTGTTGGGCTCTTCCATGGAAAGTCCATGGTATTTCGGAATGTGGTGCAACAAGCTTGACTTCAACTCGAATTCATCGGTCTTGCCTTGGGCGGCCGCGGGGTATTGAATACATAATGGTGCGGCATTGGTCAACCCCGAGGCCGAAAGCTCTTTAATGGTCCGATTATCCGCTGCCATAACTTCTTCTTTTACTTCTTCAAACTCAGATTCGTCCTCTGAACTTGAACTAGGTTCACTAGGTTCGCTAGGTTCGGGATGCCTCCTCTTTCTTCTCAAATCACGTTCAAAATCGGCGTTAAAGTCCAAGATATGCACAGTTTGAGAACTCCGCGTCATGCATTAGTACCTAAACCAAGAAAACAAAACAAAATAAGAAAACTAGGTAAATTACACTAAAAACACACGGCAAAAACACAAGGGATTAGCAATTTCGCTAATCCCCCGCAACGGCGCCAAAATTTGATGTGAGAATTTCTTGACACACAAATTAAACCCTATTGATGACAATTGTAGTAATGATGCAAGTAGGGATCGTTCTAGACCGGGGATTAACTAGGGATGCTAATCAATAAATATTAGACTCAAAAATATAAAAACAAATTAAAAATGTAAACAAAAGACTTTAAAACAAGAAGGTAAAAAGGGGGATTTGGGATTGGTGAAATTGAACAATTAAAACTTAAACTTTGAAAACAAACTTAAAGCAAAATAGATTGTGATGAAATAGAATGATGAGAAACTAGTTAGAGGGTTCCTTATCCACACATGAACATATGCATATAATTTGATTCCCAGTTATGACTTCAACAAACGATAAATGACAATGTTCCAAGTTAATTAGGTTTGCTTAAATTAACTCTTAGATTTCCCTAGATTCATTGAATTGGACGGAATACGCATCACAACCAAATTATTCCTTATCAAAGTCCCTAACTATGGAATATGCATGATAGAGACATTTAACAAAGATCATTAAGTTCAACGGAAATCATAAACATTGACTAGGCATTCATAACTATGGAATACGTGGTGCGAGAATTAACTCGACACAAATTTAACCCTCTTTTTGACAGATGTAGTATAGATGTAAGTAGGGTATCGTTCTAGGCCGGGGATTAGGAGGGCTTGCTAAAACCTTTAAAATAATTTAAAAACGTAAAAACAAAGTTTAAAAACACTAAACTAAAATAAAAACATTTAACTAAAATAACTCAAAATAAAACTAACAAATAAACTAAAACAACTCAAAAGACTCAAAACGACTCAAGACTCTAGAAAATACAAACTAAGCTAAAAACTCGAAACACACTTAAAATGACTCAAAATAATAAAAACAATTTAAAATAAAAACTAGGAAATTAATTAGACGGAAATTAAATTAAAAGATTAAAAATAATAAAAATTAACTAAATAATAACGGGGGGATTGATTTGGTTTACAAATTGACAAAAACATAAAATTAAAATAAACGAATAGACGACGGATTGGCTAGAAGGTTCTTCTCCACACATGACACAAATGCAACCTAAATTGATTTTCAGTTGTTCTTTCAATAAGTTGTGAATTTCAACACCCCAAATTAATTAGGTACGCTTAAATTAATTCTCAGATTTTCCTTAAGTTAATGGATTGGATGATTGCATACGACAACCCAAAACATTCCCCACAAGTTCCCTACATGAATTGCATAATAGAGATACAAGCGAGAATCATTAAGTTCTATGAAAATCATAAGCATTGACGAGGCACTTATTACTATGAATTGCATGAAACTTATGCCAAGAATTTACTTAACGCGATTGTGACTAGCAACCTTCACTACTCATGAATATAAGTTCATAACGATTAGGTGAAATTTACTTATATTCTAGCATCAAATTCATGCATGTAAATTAAGTATGCATTCTTAATCGACAAACATAAATAAGTTATTAATCAAGTAGTTAAGCAAATTAAATCACAACTCAGAAATCACAACTAAAATTACCAATTCAAATTACAAATATAATCATGGTTTCGAATTAACCTCTAGCCAATATAATTAATTACACATCATTATTAACAGAAATTAAAACAGAAATTAAAAATATAAGTTGGAGGATTTAAACCGAAACGGGAAATTGCAAGAATCTGTGCACTTATGTGCAGTGCCGACTGCCTTTTGCTTTGTTTTTCTGTGCACCGTGCCTTCACAGACTGGCAAATTCCTTAGCTGCCCCGAGGCAGCACCGTGCCTGCCTTCTCCTTTTAGCTGCTTGCGCAGCTTTGATCCACCTCGAATGGCAGCTCCTGTCTACCCCCCTGCGCTGACTAGCTACCAATCTTTGGGCGCCTGGTTCCTTTTATTATTTTCTTCTACCAGCTGCCTTCAAAGGCTTTTATTATAATATTGTTTTTTTATTCTTTCTCAGCTGCCAAGAAAGGCAGCTCACCACCTTTGACTTCCTTTTCTCCCTTTGGCAGCTTTGCTGCCTTTTATTCTTTCCTTATGCCGAGCCCTTTCTATTAGTGCATGCCTCTTGCATGATGTCAAGGCCCCTCCATTAGAAACCCCTCTATTATGCTGCCTTTCTTTTTATTTCTGCTTGTCTGGCTTCCACCCGAGGCTTGCTATGCTCTTCCACCTGTAATCACACACACACAACACATTAAATATATATATAAATATATAAATATATAAATATAAATATATATATATTATTTTCCAAATGATAAGTTCAATTCAACAGGTAAGATAGTTTAGACGAATTTATTACTTAACATTTTACTTATTCTATTTTTATTTTCTTAGCTAGATAAATTCAAATAAAACACAAAAACAAAGTAAATAGCTCAAAACATAACGAACTAACTAAGAAAAGACGAGTGAATTTGATGTAAAAATGTATATAAATATGATCCGATCAAATACCCCCACACTTAGCTTTTGCTAGTCCTCGAGCAAAACAAGGAAAACAGAAAAAGTAATAACATGAAAAACATTAGTTTCCCCCTATGTGACCCTCATAGAATTTCATTCGAAAACGCAAATCATCAAGAACCATAGCTAGCACCAAAAAGCTAATTCAAGTTCATCTTCCTTATTCAAATATTAGCAGTAATCTTTAAATCATCCTTGAAGTGTAGTGTGTGAGATAGCCATGCTAATGCAATTTCAAGTTTTTATTTTTAAAAACATCATATGCAAACTAGTAACCTTCTCACGGGATAAGCACTCAATCACACATGTGTTTAGTTTTAATGTGTTTCGCTCAAAGAAACAAATGTGAAAGATCTACCATAAGCTTGCATAAAAATCACTTCTCCACAATCATAATTGCAAAACTTAAATCAAGAGGACTTTTATTGGATGTAATGAGGCTTAGGAATAGGGCTATTGAAACGAAAGAATAGGAAAGCACAAGTTCCAAGCTACATTTCAAGCAATTCTTTTAGTTGGAGATTTATAAGAACTCAAGCTTCCAG
Source organism: Crataegus laevigata (assembly GCA_963580275.1). Lineage (NCBI taxonomy): Eukaryota > Viridiplantae > Streptophyta > Magnoliopsida > Rosales > Rosaceae > Crataegus > Crataegus laevigata. Next base: position 13,166,298 of record OY756944.1, on the reverse strand, counting down.
CGATTCTCTTAACAACTCCCATCACACCCTTAAACTGAAACTTTAGAAACTTTTATTTTATTTTATTTTATTTTATTTTCTATGAATACAATCTTTCTTTTCTTTTTCTTTTCTTCTCTTCTATTCTCTTTTTTTTTTTTAAATAATAAATACAAACATGAAATACCCCCACACTTATTCTTTTGCCAAACTCATTCCAAGTACTTCACAAACATTTCTCATAAGACAATCTCAAATTGCTCGCTTGGAAAGGGTAAGGAAACATGTTTTGAGGTATAAGGGTAAACATATCTGGTGATAAGAAATAAAAGGCTCAACATAACGGCTCAAATTGGCAATCTAATGATATCATTATTTTTTTTTTTTTTTTTTTTGGGAAATAAGGTTATTTGGGCCATGGTGGTGAACCTAATGCCTCTATCATTTTCAAGTTCATGCAATCAATGACAAACATTTCGAAAGATCGTTATGCAAGTTCTAGAGATGCATCTCACACAAGTTCATCACACATAAAAGAATGGGAGTGTATGAAAAATGCACACACTTTCAATAGGCTCAAAACCTCACATAGGATGTATACGGTCACTAAATTCACATATGAAGCTTTAAATCATGCTTTAGTTTCACATCAACAAGGCTATGTGCATTTGATTTTTCAAAGATGACCAAACATGTACAATACTAACAAGAGAATAAGGAATTTCATACAACACATGTTAACTAAGTTCTTGATAATCATGGTTCAAATTCGATCTAGTTATATCATTGGGTCGGGAAACTAATAAAAATCTAATTTAAAACCATAAGGAAAACAAGACAATTTTTTTTGGATTTTTTTAAATTTTTCGAGAAAAATTAAATAAAACACAAAACTCCGAAAAAAAATTAAGTAAAACACAAAGCTAATTAAGAAAACAAAAAGCAATAACATGGAAACAAATGAAACCAGTTCAAAGTCGAAGGTACAAAAAAATTTCAATTTGGTCATTTTTTATACTTGATACCCCCACACTTAAACTAGACATTGTCCCCAATGTCAGAAAACATTAATAAGCAATTAAAATAAAATGAACAAAAAATACGAAACAAAATAAAGAAAAGGGACTGAAAACTTCTCTAATTTGCAGAAAACCAAGCGATGACCCCCAAGCGTAAATTTTGCAATCAACTTCAAGGGAGAAATAACCAAACGTTCCTGCAAAGAAAAGAAATAAATCAGTTAAGCACGCAAGAAAATATAGAAAATGCAAACGAAAATTGAAAATGAAAATAAAAGATAACGAAAAGAACTAATAGGTGGTCATTGATCATGACTGTTGATTTTCCACAGCTTTCATCTTGAACTAGATGGGCCTCCTTTCTTGCAAGTGCTCCTCAGCTTAGTTGAGGATGAATCAGCACGTTGTCTCCACATGCTTCAAGTAGTCCGGTCTCCACGCAGGTGTGGCATCTTCTTGAACTCTTGGATCATCTCAGACTCTGCCTTCATCTGGATGCACCTCAGACTCCTCCTGCTTCGTCTGTGAGGTACTTTTGTTTTTGAAGAAGTACCTCAACACAGATTTATTTTTGAAGTGGGTTGGGAGGGTTCTGAGATGAGTACTCGAGAGCAAGACTAGGTAAGCAATCAGGATCTCACTTTCTCCATGTTCTTCAGATGAAAGTGAGGAGAAAGCGTAATATGAGATACTTTTGCTTTTAACCTTTTTAATATGAAATACTTTTGCTCTGGAAGGTTTGTTTTCTGGGGTGATCCAAGGGATGAAGAACACTGAATAACTCGAAAGCTTTCTTTGGGAAGACATTATCGGAGATGAAGAGAGGAAGAGAGGTTGAGAGGTGGAGAGGGTGTGAAGGTGTGCCTTTGCTGTGGAAAGCGAAGGTCGAACTTATAGAAATTTGGCTTCACAACCGGAACTATTCCCTCACTATTTGTCGGCAGCCGGTGGATGGATGAACAGTGCCCGTTACGCGCTTTCTGACAAACCGTCCGTAATTTCCGCGAAGGCTGTCGACGCATGCGACGAGTGACGACAAACAGGAATGATGATCTTTTGAAAACCGGGGTTCAAAACCGGGTGCGGCTCGTGGTTTTCGCAACGCTCCACGCTGCACGTGACGAGTCAAGACAAAACTGAATAAGCTGAGCCACGTGATTGCTGAGTCAAGCCCAGCTTTTGAGAAAGGAAACGGCTCTCGAGAAAGGACTCCTGCCTTCGAGAGAGGAGCGTCCAGCTTTTCCGATTTGCGTGAGAACGCGTCTTCAACCTCAGAGGAGCGCCTCTCTTTGATTTGCTTCTTTTTATAGAGGCGCTAATTCTGCTCCACCACACACTTGAACTCCCTTCCTCAAACACTCTCCTCTGTAAACACTCTCTTCTGCACTTCTTAATCTTACTCCTTCCGCTCTCTTCTTCCGCTTCAGCAATCTTAATTTTTCCGAACTCTTTTCTTCCTCAACCCCCTCTAAAAATGTCTTGCCCTTCCGACCGTCGCCTTAACTTGAATGTCGGGGAAGACGATGACTCGTCTTCTCCGAACAACATTTGGAATCCATCCTTCATATCCCCCAATGGTCCTCTTACAGTCGGGGACACAATGATGAGGAATGAAATCACCGCTACGGTGATTGCCAGAAATCTGCTCACTCCAAGGGACAATAGGATGCTATCTAGGCGGTCGGACGAGCTGGCCGTTCAGGAATCTCTTGCCCTCAGCGTCCAAAGTGCAGGCTCAGTTTCGAACATGGGCCAGCGCCTGCTTGCCCGGTCTCGTCAAGTGGAGTCGCTGATGGCAGAGGTGGCCAGTCTTCGGCAAGAAGTCAGAGGACTCAGGCACGAGAACAAGGAGTTGCACATGCTTGCAACTAGTTACTCGACCAGCATGAAGAGGAAGCTGGACCAGCTGCAGGAGTCGGACGGTCGGATTCAGAGCGATCATGAAAGGTTCATGGCGCTACTCCCGAGGTTTATGTTGCCTTCGTCCTCGGGAGTTGCACCAAGCATTCCGGCTTCGGAGATTCCAACTCTGGCTCTTCGTCTTCCCGGAGCTCCGTCGACCTCTGGGGCGCCACCTAACCAAAACCAATGAACACTATTAGTTTTTCCGAATTATTGTAATTTAATTTAATTTAATTTTTTTTTTTTTTTTTTTTTTTTTTTTTTTTTTTTAGGTTTATATGAATGTTTATATTTTTTTTTTTTAAGTTTATTTTAAGCAAAATAAAATAAATGTAAATCAAAATATGTAAATTAATGTAAATTTTAATTTTTTTTTTTTCAGGGTTTATTTTAAGCAAATTAAAATATGTAATGCAAATTATGTAAATTAATGCAAACAGACTTTGTTTATCCGCACTTAAAATAAACATAGCCATAAATTTATTTAAACACAAACTAAATAAAAATCAACCAAATAAAACAACTAACGAAACAAAACAAAAATGAAAGTAAAGGCAATAAAAAGAAGGGTTAAGAAAAGCAAATCTGGTTGCTTGGGTTGCCTCCCAAGAAGCGCTTGCTTTAACGTCTTTAGCCGGACGAATCTTTCCTTATCCTCCCCTCGGCTCCAAAGCATGAAATTTATCTTTTAACGGGAGGTGATATTTGAAATGATTCGGCAATGGTCTGAATTCTAAGTTGGGTGCCTGAATCATCAAAATTAGAGACATGTTAGTATAAAATAAAATGAAAATTAAAATTGGAGAAAATGACTTATTGTATTTCTCCGACACAAACTCAATTATAAAAACTACGCCTTTGGATATTTCCGGGATTTTGAACTGGGCCAGGTTGACTATGGTTGTGGCCTGTCCCGTATCATCAAACTCAACTTCATGGGCCTTTGTAGTCTGCACAGCCTCTTGAATGTATTCTTGATACGCAACGCATTCTCCAGCCACTTCGATGTCTTGAATCTCTTTTCTTGGTGTGCAAGGTTCGGGAACTTGTTTTGGTGCACCAAGAATCGAGATATCACTTTGCACCTCTGGAAGAGCTTCCACAATGTCCTTTTTACTTTCTTCGATATTTGGAAAAAATCTGCAAGGAAAAGAGACATTTAGTGGAATAATGTTAGAATGAATTTCACTTGGAACAACATTACCGAAGTTGGACAACATAGGGACTTCAGGGGTTTGAGACAAGAATTCGTCTAAACTGCCCAGGTCGTCCTCCTCCTCTTCTGCTTGCAGCGGCAATTCATCCAAGTTCGGGATATGGTTGGATGGTTCTGGGACAACTTCATCCTCCACGTCACCTTCCCAAGTGGTGGCTTCATCAACTTCAGCATCTTCCATTGAATTTGCAAATGTGAAGTTGGAGAATTCATTTTGATCTTGAATCTGTGCCATGGATTCCATAATCTCCCCAACTTGCCTTTCCAATTCATCCACCTTGTTGGTCCGGTCTTGCATTCCCTGGATTCGATTTTCCACTCCCTGATTCAAGGAGGAGAGTAACTTATTAAATGTATCATTATCCAAAGAGGTACCTGAATTGAATTGGTCAGATTGTTGTGGTGGATGTGATGGTTCATATGGCCATTGATAGGACTCTTCAGAAGGCTGCCAATATTCTCTTTGGTGAGTCTCCTCAGCTTGATTTTGTGATCCCTGCACCAAAGAGTTTAATTCATTAAGGATTTGATTATAATCCACGGGCATACTTTGATTCGATTGGAATTGTTGTGGGGGATGTTGTGGTGGCTGCATAGGTCTTGAATAGAAATCATCTTGCTGCCAATATCCACTTTGTTGAAATTGCTGAGGTTCATCCCACGTTTGATCTGAATAACCTCTCCAATCCGAATTGCAAGCGTTGGAATACATATTGCCCCTTGATTGGTTGTGGCCTTGATATCCCCAATCATCTTCATATGCAGAAAATTGAGGATATTGCTGAGTTTGATATCCTTGCCCATAGGGCACATCAAGTGTAGGGACACTTGGCATTGAGGTCCGTTCGGCATACTGTGACAATTGAGAAGTAAGATTTGCCAATTGAGCTTGAATACTAGCAAAATCCATGTCTTACTTCTCTAGTACCTAAAATTAAAGAACGAAAAATAAATCAAATACCAAAAGTAAAATACACAAACACAAATAAAAACACAAACAAAAAATAAAAATAAAATAAAATAAAATAAAATAAAATAAAATAAAATAAAATAAACACAAACAAAAAAAAATAAAGGGATTAGCAAATTTACTAATCCCCGGCAACGGCGCCAAAAATTTGGTGCGAGAATTAACTCGACACAAATTTAACCCTCTTTTTGACAGATGTAGTATAGATGTAAGTAGGGTATCGTTCTAGGCCGGGGATTAGGAGGGCTTGCTAAAACCTTTAAAATAATTTAAAAACGTAAAAACAAAGTTTAAAAACACTAAACTAAAATAAAAACATTTAACTAAAATAACTCAAAATAAAACTAACAAATAAACTAAAACAACTCAAAAGACTCAAAACGACTCAAGACTCTAGAAAATACAAACTAAGCTAAAAACTCGAAACACACTTAAAATGACTCAAAATAATAAAAACAATTTAAAATAAAAACTAGGAAATTAATTAGACGGAAATTAAATTAAAAGATTAAAAATAATAAAAATTAACTAAATAATAACGGGGGGATTGATTTGGTTTACAAATTGACAAAAACATAAAATTAAAATAAACGAATAGACGACGGATTGGCTAGAAGGTTCTTCTCCACACATGACACAAATGCAACCTAAATTGATTTTCAGTTGTTCTTTCAATAAGTTGTGAATTTCAACACCCCAAATTAATTAGGTACGCTTAAATTAATTCTCAGATTTTCCTTAAGTTAATGGATTGGATGATTGCATACGACAACCCAAAACATTCCCCACAAGTTCCCTACATGAATTGCATAATAGAGATACAAGCGAGAATCATTAAGTTCTATGAAAATCATAAGCATTGACGAGGCACTTATTACTATGAATTGCATGAAACTTATGCCAAGAATTTACTTAACGCGATTGTGACTAGCAACCTTCACTACTCATGAATATAAGTTCATAACGATTAGGTGAAATTTACTTATATTCTAGCATCAAATTCATGCATGTAAATTAAGTATGCATTCTTAATCGACAAACATAAATAAGTTATTAATCAAGTAGTTAAGCAAATTAAATCACAACTCAGAAATCACAACTAAAATTACCAATTCAAATTACAAATATAATCATGGTTTCGAATTAACCTCTAGCCAATATAATTAATTACACATCATTATTAACAGAAATTAAAACAGAAATTAAAAATATAAGTTGGAGGATTTAAACCGAAACGGGAAATTGCAAGAATCTGTGCACTTATGTGCAGTGCCGACTGCCTTTTGCTTTGTTTTTCTGTGCACCGTGCCTTCACAGACTGGCAAATTCCTTAGCTGCCCCGAGGCAGCACCGTGCCTGCCTTCTCCTTTTAGCTGCTTGCGCAGCTTTGATCCACCTCGAATGGCAGCTCCTGTCTACCCCCCTGCGCTGACTAGCTACCAATCTTTGGGCGCCTGGTTCCTTTTATTATTTTCTTCTACCAGCTGCCTTCAAAGGCTTTTATTATAATATTGTTTTTTTATTCTTTCTCAGCTGCCAAGAAAGGCAGCTCACCACCTTTGACTTCCTTTTCTCCCTTTGGCAGCTTTGCTGCCTTTTATTCTTTCCTTATGCCGAGCCCTTTCTATTAGTGCATGCCTCTTGCATGATGTCAAGGCCCCTCCATTAGAAACCCCTCTATTATGCTGCCTTTCTTTTTATTTCTGCTTGTCTGGCTTCCACCCGAGGCTTGCTATGCTCTTCCACCTGTAATCACACACACACAACACATTAAATATATATATATAAATATATAAATATATAAATATAAATATATATATATTATTTTCCAAATGATAAGTTCAATTCAACAGGTAAGATAGTTTAGACGAATTTATTACTTAACATTTTACTTATTCTATTTTTATTTTCTTAGCTAGATAAATTCAAATAAAACACAAAAACAAAGTAAATAGCTCAAAACATAACGAACTAACTAAGAAAAGACGAGTGAATTTGATGTAAAAATGTATATAAATATGATCCGATCAATACGCATGTTACTTTTGCCAAGGATTTACTTAACACAATCGTGACTAGCGATCTTTACTACTCATGAATATAAGTTCATAACGATTAGGTGAAATTCCCTTATATCCTAGCATCAAGTTTAGGCATGCAAATTAAGTGTCGACCCTTAACCCACATACATAAACAAGTTTTTAATCAAAACAGAAAAGTAAACCACATCTAAAGTTTATGAATTCATAACTGGAGTAAATCAAATCATAACCAACATATGTCCATGGCTTCAAATTTACCTCTAACTAAAAAGAAATTAGTTCCACATGTTTAACATAATTGAACAACAATTTAAATTAAACATTAAAATAAAACAAAAGAAAGAAAACACCTAAACGTTCCAACGGTCCTTCTTGGATAGCAAGCACGTCCAAGAGCTTTCTTCTTTCTTCTTTGCCGTGCCTCAAGGGTGGAGTGATGTTTGAAGGGTTGGTTTTATGGAGGAATGGATGGGGGAAGTTTAGATATGTAGGGAGAGGCAAGGAAAGGCTTGTAGAATGGTTTATTCTTGGATGATTTGAATGAGGTTGCTACCATGGTATTTATAGGGATGGAGATGGACTTGTTTAATGAAATTTTCTGGTGGGAACACAAGGAATGCCACGGCAAGAGTGGGATTTTATTGGTGGTGGTAGGTTTTGAATCATCCACACACTTTCCTAATGGGTTAGGTATTGAACAACCACTCACATGTCATGGTGACTTAGGCATTGCATCATCATTCAAATGTCATGGTGAGTTAGGCATTGCATCATCACTCAAATGGGCTTGTTTAAGCCAAAAATCTGGTGGGAAACAACAAGGAAAGCCCACGGCATTGAATTGTTTTGGTGGGTTAGGCATGGTTTTGAGTGGAGTTTTGGTCAATCCTTCTAGAAACCTATCCCTTCTTGCAACTTGTATTTGTTTCACCATATTTTTAGCATGTTCCTAGCTTCTTTTGACTTCAAATTCGTCCATCCATCTTGCATGGATCATAAGCAATCCATCTTGGGCCCAAAAACACTCCAAACTACTCCAAATTGGCCCAAAATGCACCCTTAGCCCATATAACCTACAAACACACGAAATTAGCTTTAAACACTATTATAAATACTAAATAATTACTAAAATGCAAGAAAACAAGCAAGCTAAGTCGCATAAATATGCTCCTATCATTGCACCAAGCGTTCCGGCTCCGGAGATTCCAACTCTGGCTCTTCGTCTTCCCGGAGCTCCGTCGATCTCTGGGGCGCCACCTAACCAATGACCAATGAATTCTATCAGTTTTTGTATTATTTTAAATTTATTTATGCTTTTAATGTTTATTTAAATAAATAAATATATATATATATATATATATGTTACTAATATTATTATTATTATTATTAATTTTTTTTTAAGGTTATTTTAAGCAAATTAAAATATGTAAATTAAAATATGTAAATTGAAGTAAAAAGACTTTGTTTATCCGCACTAAAAATAAACATTGCCCTTAATTTATTTAAACTCAAACTAAATAAAAATCAACCAAATAACAAAATTAACTAAGCAAAACAAAATGAAAGTAAAAGCAATAAAGAAGAAGGTTAAGAAATGCAAATCTGATTGCTTGGGTTGCCTCCCAAGAAGCGCTTGATTTAACGTCTTTAGCCGGACGATTCTTTCCTTTAACCTCCCCTCGGCTCCATAGCATGGAATTTATCTTTTAATGGGAGGTGATATTTGAAATGATTCGGCAGTGGTCTGAATTCTTGGGTAGGTGCCTGAATCATTAAAATCAGTGTGTTAGTAAAAATTAAAATTAAAATTGAAATTGGAGAAGATGGTTTACTTTCATTCTCCGACATAAATTCAATAACAAAAACCACGCCCTTAAACGTTTCGGGGACTTTGCACTTGGCCAGATTGACTATGATGGTTGTGGCCTGTCCCGTGTATCAAATTTAATTTCTTTGGGCTTAATTGTCTGCACAGCCTCTTTGATGTATTCTTGATGTTGCCCAACCACTTCAATATCTTGAACCATTTTTCTTGGTGCACCAAGAATTTGGATATCACTTTGCATCTCAGGAAGAGCTTCCATAATGTCCTTTTTACTTTCTTCGATATTTGGAATCAAAATTCTGCAAGGAAAAAGGACATTCGGTGGAAGACTGTTAGAATGAATTGAACTTGGAACAACCTCACCATAGTTGGACGACATAGGGACTTGAGGGGTTTGAGACAAGAATTCGTCTAAACTGCCCAAGTCGTCATCCTCATCTTCTGCTTGCAGCGGCGATTCGTTCAAGTTTGGGCTGTGTATGGATGGTTCTGGAACAGCCTCATCCTCCATCTCACCTTCCAAAGTGCTGGCTTCATCGATTTCCACTTCTTTTGAATTTTCAATAGGTGAGTTGGAGAGTTTACTTTGATCTTGAATCTGTGCCATGATCTCCATAATCTCCCCAACTTGCCTTTCCAATTCATCCACCTTGTTGGTCCGGTCTTCCATCTCCTGGATTCGATTTTCTACTCCCTGATTCAAAGAGGAGAGTAACTTATTAAATGCATCATTATCCAGAGATGTACCTGAATCGAATTGGGCTGATTGTTGTGGTGGCTGTGACGGTTGACATGGCCATTGATAGAACTCTTCCGATGACGGCACTTGTTCTTCTTTTTGTGAGCCCTGCGTCAAAGAAATTAGTCCTTCAAGAATTTCATTATAATTTACGGCCATACTTGAATTCGATTGGAAATGTTGTGGGTGATGCTGTGGTGGCTGCATAGGTCTGGAATAGAACTCGTCTTGCTGCCAATATCCACTTTGTTGAAAATGTTGAGGTTCATCCCACATTTCATTTGAATAATCCCTCCAATCCGAATTGCAAGCGTTGGAATACATATTGCCCCTTGATTGGATGTGGCTTTGATATCCCCAATCATCGTCATATGCCGAAAATTGAGGATACTGATGAGCTTGATATCCTTGCCCATAAGGCACATCAAGTGTAGGAACACTTGGCATTAAGGTCCGTTCGGCATTATGAGTCAATTGAGCAGTGAACTGCGCCAATTGAGCTTGAATGGTTGCCATATCTTGCTCCATTAGTACCTAAAATTAATGAAAGAAAAATAAATCAAATATCAAAAGTAAAATACACAAACAAACAAACAAACAAAAATTAAACACAAACAAAAAAAATAAAGGGATTAGCAAAGTTACTAATCCCCGGCAACGGCGCCAAAAATTTGACGGGATTTTCAACCGCACAAATTTAACCCTCTTTTTGACAGATGTAGTATAGATGTAAGTAGGGTATCGTTCTAGGCCGGGGATTATGAGGGCTTGCTAAAACCTCTAAATTAATTTAAAAACGTAAAAACAAAGTTTAAAACACTAAACTAAAATAAAAACACTTAACTAAAATAACTCAAAATAAAACTAACAAATAAACTAAAACAAATCAAAAGACTCAAAACAACTCAAGACTCTAGAAAATACAAACTAAGCTAAAAACTCGAAACACACTAAAAATGACTCAAAATAATGAAAACAATTTAAAATAAAAACTAGGAAATTAATTGGACGGAAATTAAATTAAAAGATTAAAAATAATAAAAATTAACTAAATAATAATATTTTAATAATGGGGGGGGATTGGTTTTTACGAAACGTAACTTAAACTTAAATAAATTACAGAATTGACAAAAACATAAAATAAAAGTGAATGGATAGGCGACGGATTGGCTAGAGAGTTTTTCTCCACACAAGACACATATGCAATCTAAATTGACCTTCAGTTGTTCTTTCAATAAGTTGTAAATCTCAATACTCCAGATTAATTAGGTACGCTTAAATTAACCTTCAGATTTTCCTTATGTTATTGAATTGGATGAACAGCATACAACAACTCAAATTATTCCCCAAAAGTTCCCTACGTGAAAAGCACAATAGAGATACGATTAAAGATCATTATGTTCTATGAAAATCATAAGTGTTGACAAGGCATTCGTAACTATGAACAGCATGATACGTTTGCCAGGAATTTACTTAACGCGATTGCGGATAGCAACCTTCACTACTCATGAATATAAGTTCATAACGATTAGGTGAAATTCACTTATATTCTAGCATCAAATTCATGCATGCAAACTAAGTATGCATCCTTAATCGACATACACAAATAAGTTATCTATCAAGCAGTTAAGCAAATTGAATCACAACTCAGAAATCACAACTGAAGGTAATCAATTCAAATTACAAATATAATCATGGCTTTGAATTATCCCCTAGCCAAAATAAAATTAATTACACATCATTTATAAATTAAAAACAGAAATTAAAAACATAAGTTTGGAGGATTAAACCGAAAGAGTGTGCAAGGATTTGTTTTCCACCGTGAGCTTGTTTCTGTGCACTGTGCTTTGCTGTGCACTGTGCAATTTTGTGCGCCTCTGCTGCCTTCTGTTTTCCTCGGTGGACCCAGGAACAAACGTCCCCCTTGCTGCCTTCTCAGAACAGCTGACCAAGAACTCCCGCCTGGCAGCTGCTCCACCGAAGGGCCAAGCCCTCTGTTTTCTGGCTGCCGACTTCCTGCACTGCCTTCTCAGGCAGCCCCCGTGTGGTCTCGCTGCACTCTTCAAGCTGGCAGCTCGCCAGCCATTCCTTTATTTATTTTTATTTTTTTATATTTTCTTTTCTTCTTCCAGCTCCGAAGAGCTGCCTTCCTCTCGCCCCTCTCCTCTGCGTTTTTTCTGTTTTTCTTCTGCCCTTAAAAACCCCGAGGCAGCTTCCCCTTTCAGTTCTCCCCCTCGGATTCTCTTTCTCTCCAAGCTGGCAGCTGCCTTAAGGGCAGCTCTAATTCTTTTCAAATCTGCCTGAGGCCCTCCACTGGAAACCTCTCCATTATGCTGCCTTTCATGATTGTGTTTCCACCGTTTCCTATCATCACATTATATTATATATATTAATATAAATATATAAATATATAAATATTATTTTCTAAATGATAAATTCTATTCAACAAGCAATATAGTTTAGACAAAATTATTACTTAACATTTCACTTATTCTATTTTAATTTTCTTAGCTAGATAAATTCTTATAAAACATAAAAATAACGTAAATAGCTCAAATATAACGAACTAACTAAGAAAAGACGAGTGAATTTGATATAAAAAATGTATATAAATATGGTCCGATCAAAAATGCACAGATTATCAACTCTCCAAAGAAACGTTTAGGCTCAAGTCTCACAAGGTTGTAGTGTTAATTTGAGTTCCTTCCTTCAAGCATGTTACAAAAACTGATTTTTCCTTTATGATTGCATGTGAATTCATAAGTTATAACCACAACCAAGCATAAACAGAGAGTAAATCAAACTTTCATCCATGTTTACAGCTCTTTTTAACAGCCATGTAATTACAAACCGAATCCTCATCATTGTGTTGGAAGGTACCCTAAGACACAAACAAACACACAAAAACAACTTTTTTTGGGTTTTGCAAAACAATGTTTTAAAATTTTATGTGATTTTAGGATTTTTAAGACAAAACACACTAACAAGCACCAAAACAGCTTAAAAAACACCTTAAAACAGCAAGGAACAAGTCTATAAGTAATGGGTGATAAAATCCCACGAATTTGCATCAAAGACACTTAGTTACCCCCCCCTCCACACACTTAAATCAAACATTGTCCTCAATGTTTCAAGCATAAAACCACACAAAACACAAAGAATTAAACAAACAGCAACTTAAATCCAAAACTAGGCAGATTAGAGACATCAACAAAGAGAAGGGTTTTGGGAATGCAAATATGGAATTTGAGTGATTCCTAGGGCTTCCTTTGTTGAATGCATGGGTTGCCTCCCAAGTAGCGCTTTCTTTAACGTCTTGCAGCCGGACAAAGAACATGATCAGTCCCCATTGGTGTCCACAGGATAGAATGGAACCTCCTCCACAACCTGCCCCACGGCACTCTCATAGTATGGCTTCAATCTATGTCCGTTAACCTTGAATTCCACCCCATTCCTTAAGCTTTGGACTTGAACTGCACCATATGGGAAAACATTAGTAACAACAAAAGGTCCAATCCACTTAGAACATAACTTACCAGGGAAAAAACTTAAATGGGAATTAAAAAGCAACACTTTTTGCCCAATGGTGAAGGTTTTGCCCCTAATCATCTTGTCATGAAACGCCTTCGTTTTCTCCTTGTAAATCCGGGCATTCTCATATGCTTCATTCCTTAGCTCCTTAAGCTCATTTAATTGGAGCTTTTGATGCATTCTAGCCGCATCTAAGTCCAAATTGAATGTTTTCACGGCCCAATGCACCTTGTGCTCAAGTTCCACGGGTAAGTGGCATGGCTTGCCATACACTAGCCGAAATGGAGACATCCCTAGGGGAGTTTTGTAAGCAGTCCGGTACGCCCACAATGCATCGTCTAAACGCACATTCCAATCTTTCCGGTTAGGCCCCACGGTCTTCTCCAAGATTTGCTTGATTTCTCTATTCGAGACTTCGGCTTGGCCACTTGTTTGAGGGTGATAAGGTGTTGAAACCCTATGCTTGACATTGTACTTCTTGAAGAGTGCCTTAATGGTCCTATTGCAGAAATGTGAGCCTCCATCACTTATAAACACCCACGGCATCCCAAATCTAGAGAAAATGTTAGCCTTGATAAAATCTGAAACCACTTTAGAATCGTTAGTTCGGGCAGCTTTTGCTTCTACCCATTTGGAATATAATCAACCGCAAGCAAAATATAAGTGAAACCAAATGAAGAAGGAAAGGGACCCATGAAATCAATACCCCATACATAAAAAATTTCAACATTAAAGATAGGGGTTTGCGGCATTTGGTCCTTAGCACCAATGGAACCGGTTCTTTGACATCTATCACATATTAAGCAAAATATTCTAGCATCTTTAAACAATGTAGGCCAATAAAAACCACATTCTAAAACCTTGCGGGCTGTTCTTTGAGTGCCAAAATGATCCCCACATGCATAAGAATGACAAAATGCTAGAATGGAGTTAAAATCAGAATTTGGTACACATCGTCTAACAATCTGATATGGATCATCCCACACATAAAATCTTGCATCATTTTTGAGTTTATCACGTTGGGCCTTGCTTAGGGTGTTAGGAACATGCTTAGACACCAAGAAATTGACCAAATCGGCATACCAAGGGGTACTTACCTCAATGGACAGAAGTTGTTCATCCGGAAACGTCTCAGAAATAGGGATGGGCTCTTTTTCACGCACCAATCTGCTTAGGTGGTCAGCCACCACGTTTTCACAACCTTTCTTGTCCCTAATTTCAATATAAAACTCTTGAAGTAGGAGCATCCAACGAATGAGCCTTGGTTTGGCCTCATTTTTGGTGAAAAGATACTTTAAGGCTGCATGGTCAGTGAAAACAATTACTTTAGTACCAATTAGATATGATCTAAATTTATCTAAAGCAAATACAACAGCCAAAAGTTCTTTTTCGGTTGTAGAATATTTTAATTGGGCATCATTCAAAGTGCGTGAAGCATAATAAATAACATGTGGTTGTTTGTTTTTCCTTTGGCCCAAAACAGCCCCAAGTGCATAATCTGATGCATCACACATCAATTCAAAGGAATGGACCAATCCGGGGGAGTTATGATGGGTGCTGTGGTGAGTAGGTCCTTTAGATGCTTGAATGCCTTCTCACACGCCTCATTGAACTCAAAAGACACATCCTTTTGGAGGAGGCGGCATAGGGGTTGTCTAATCTTGGAAAAGTCTTTGATAAATCATCTATAGAATCCTGCATGACCAAGAAAAGAACGAACCTCTCTAACCGAAGTAGGAGAGGGTAAGTAGCGTACAAGATCTATTTTAGACTTATCAACTTCAATTCCTTTTTTAGAGATTATATGACCCAAAACAATACCTTGTTTAACCATAAAGTGGCATTTCTCCCAATTTAAAACCAGGTTGGTTTCAACACAACGTTTCAAGATTAAAATGAGATTATCCAAGCAATTATCAAATGAAGCACCAAAAACACTAAAATCATCAATGAATATCTCAATGATCCTCTCAACATAATCAGAAAAGATAATAACCATACACCTTTGAAACGTGGCAGGAGCATTGCACAAGGTGAATGGCATGCGTCGATATGCAAACGTTCCAAAGGGACAAGTAAAAGTAGTCTTTTCTTGATCATTCGGGGCAATAACAATCTAATTATAACCAGAATAACCATCAAGAAAACAATAAAAAGAATGACCCGCTAACCTTTCCAACATTTGATCTAGGAACGGCAATGGGAAGTGATCCTTCCTTGTGGTGGCGTTTAGCTTCCTATAATCAATGCATACACGCCAACCGGTTTGAATTCTCATAGGTACAAGCTCATTCTCGGCATTTTCCACAACCGTCACCCCAGATTTTTTAGGCACACATTGGATAGGTGAAACCTAACGACTATTGGAGATAGGATAAATGACTCCACAATCTAGAAGTTTGATTATCTCCTTTTTCACAACTTCCATCATTGGAGGGTTAAGACGGCGTTGAGCCTCTCTAGTTGGTTTAGCCCCCTCCTCAAGAAATATGTGATGCATACAAGTTGTGGGACTTATACCTTTGATATTGGCCAAGGTCCACCCTAGGGCAGATTTGAATTCCTTTAAGATATGCACTAGTTTCTCCTCTTCTTATGTCGTGAGGGAGGAAGAGATGATGGCAGGTAGTGTCTCATTTTCCCCCAAGAAAATGTACTTCAAATGACTTGGTAAAGGTTTGAGTTCAAGGATAGGTGCCTGAATTATGGATGGAAGCAATTTGTCAGTCGAAATGGGAATGGACTCACAGTTAGGAAATTTACCCTCATGTGTAGGCAATGACTCAAGGGCAGCAACTACTTCAAGGAATTCATCACTAGAAGGCACAGCATAGGATGGTTCATTTGTGCCGTGGGTTAGCATGGGTGTTGCCCCTTTGGTTTTGACGTCTACACCACTTGTAATGACTTTTTCAAGTGCATCGTCATTCAAATCTTCAAGATATCCCTGCGCCAAAAAATCAACAATATCAATAGAGAAACATGAATGATCTTCACTAGGATACTTAATAGAATCAGAAAGATTGAAATTAACAACTTCCCCATCAAATTCCATGGACAAAGTTCCATTAAACACGTCAATCTTAGTCCGGGCCGTCTTCATGAATGGCCTTCCAAGTAGGATGGGCAATGAAGGTGCATGGTCAGATTCATCCATCTTAAGAACATAGAAGTTCGCCGGAAAGATCAAATGATTAACCTGCACAAGAACATCTTCCAAAACTCCCTTTGGATAGGCATTAGATCTATCGGCCAATTGTATGATTACACAATCATTTTTCAGCACTCCTAAGTTCATAGATGCATAAATTGAATATGGCATAACATTTATAGAAGCACCTAAATCAAGCATGGCAGATTCAAATCTAGTGTTACCAATGACACAAGGAATGGTAAAACTACCCGGATCTTTGCATTTGGGGGGTAGTTTGCGTTGCAAGATGGCGGACACATTCTCACCTACCTTTAACACTACCTTGGTCGAAATCCTCTTCCTAGTAGTGCACAACTCCTTAAATAACTTAGCGTACCTCGGGACTTGCTTTCATTGTGGAAAGGATGAACGTTGGAAGAAGAAATACAGGGTGCGCATTGCGAGCCTTATGACACGAACTTTTGAAGAGACTATTTCTGTCATAGAGAGTGCTTTTATAGTAAGCTCCAGTTCCTGGATATTTGATTCAGGCGCTAGTCAACATATCTGTAATACGATGCAAGGACTAGTAGGGAGCAAGAAACTGCGCAATAAAGAGATGGTTGTGCGTGTTGGGAACGGCACTAAAATCTCTGCAAAAGCAATAGGCACCTACATGCTTAACCTACCCTCTGGGGAAGTCCTGGAACTTAAAAATTGTTTATATTTTCCTTCATGTATAAAGAATTTGATTTCTATCTCTAAGCTTTTACGAGATGGGCACTCAGTATTGTTTGACAAAATGAGTTGCACTTTATACTTGAACGGTCGTATTATCTCTCATTGTAATATGATAGAGGGACTTTTTCACCTAGACACGAATAGTGGGATGCACTGTATTGAAAGCGGGAATACCTCAAAACCCAAAAGGGCTAGAGAAGAAGTTAACCAAGAAAAGATGTGGCATGTTAAACTTGGACATGTGAACCTTGAAAAGATTCGCAAGATGTCAAAGGACGGATATGTCCGCCCATTAGGTAATGACCGAATGGGTACTTGTGAATGCTGTTTGAAAGGGAAGATGCCCAAATCTCCATTCACTAGGAAAGGAAAGCGTGCCACTGAAATTCTAGGGTTAATCCACACTGACGTATGTGGACCTATGTCTACTACGTCGAGAGGAGGTTTCTCCTACTATTGAAGGAAAAATTATGTCCTAGTGAAGAACATTAAAGAACATTTGAATACATATACAAAATATTAACAAATTAAATTAGACATGCATCCAAAATCAATTCATAAAACCCATGACTTTCAAAGCCTAGTAGATGGTGAACCATGACTCTTTAACAACATTAAAGAGATTAAGGATTTAGAGAATCATTACCCTTGAAGCTCATCCTTGATTACACAAGGGATTAACCCAAGTGGAGGGCCTTCAAGTCACCTCCTTGCTTCCTTGAGGATTGGTTCTCCAAAACACCAAAGATTTGATGTCTCCAAGTCTCTACACCAAAGATAAAATGTGAAGATAAAATGGATGACTTAGGGGTGAAGAAATTGCTAGATTTCCTCCCTAAGGTGGCCGGCCTCCTTGTAGAAATTAGAGAGAAAAGTTTCACCCAAATTTCTTAAGGAAAACCCTAAATGAAATAAAGCTATAACTTTGAATTTATACTTCATTTCTTGTGAGTGGCAAACTTGTAATTAACACAAGTTTGTTACCCCTCACCACATATGGCCGGCCTTGCTTTGTAATTGGGCAAATTACCCAATTTGTTTTAGTTGTCATACAACTTAAACATAATGGGCCTTGTGGACCAAAACACTTTTGGGCCCCGAAACCCAAAACCAACTTAGAAGCCCAATACGAACGTTTCGTATAATTAATTAACTAATTAATTAATTTTGACCATTCTTCAATTAACTATTTAATTGCTTATCCATTTCATTTAATTACTTCACTTTCATCTTTACTCGGTGTACGATCCATTAGGTTCCAATTAGCGAGGCAGTGGGCAATGTTACTCTTAACTATCGTTTGTGAATTAAAACCACATTTCAATTCTCCCTTAAGATTAGTGTTTGCCAATCTTTAGGGCTTCCACAAACCATGAGTGACACTTAGCAGCATGTCATGGTTACCCAAGCTAAGTAGAAGTGGTTGGAGAACCTATCCAGTTACAATTACAATGCAATACGGTCCTTCTCTAATACAATACTCTTAATCACATTGTTTAAGTGATAGTTTGTTTCATGTCTACTATCCAATGTGATCCTTCTCTATATAATTCGTTTGAATAAGATTTGGAACAAATTTCCTTAGTCATATTCACATGCTTTGGCCAAAGACTCTCGAATCATATCTTAGAGTATTATCCTTCCATAAGGTTAGAGATCCCTTGTTGTGCATTCACATGTCTACATGACTATATAGCTTGACCCCAACCATGCCGTGGACACTCCAAAGGAATGCCATTTGACACGATCAAAGATCAAGGACCTAACCATTAGACATCAATGATGCCTCAGGTCAAAGGACTACTTTGCATATTGTAACCATCGAGCTCTTACATGACATGTATGTTTGAACTCTGTTTTGATCGTAGTTCAGTGTACTTGATTACTCTTTCAAGCACCTATGTGTTTGTCTTAGTGTCCAACACTAAATGACTTGAGACTTGCCATATCCACGCTTGAGTCGACATAACACATACTAACCTTAGCGGATTGTCAATGCCCAATTGGCAACCCTATGGCTAGGAACGTTTTAGGAATGAGCATAGGAGAAAGGTCTCATAAATCTAACTTACTTAGATCACTTATCTCTTAGATCAAATACATTCCTTGGATTCCCTTATTGATTAAACACAAGATACAATAAATAGTGATTAACAATAAGCTTTGCCCTCTATTAAACATATATGAGTTTAATACAATAAGTATTCCAAAAAGCTATTACATCAAATGAGTGGCTTTGTGGGCATACTTCCAACAATCTCCCACTTGCACTCAAAGCCATCCTCCCATGTATCTAATACCCATCTTTTCCATATGACGGTCAAGTTGGACTTGAGACATTGGCTTCGTCAGTGGATCTGCTACGTTATCGGCTGAAGCAACTTTGAGAATGTTGACTTTCCCCTCGGCAACATATCTTCTAATGATATTAAAGCGCCTGTCAAAATGCTTGTTCTTTTGATGTGCCCTGGGCTCCTTGGCTTGAGCTATCGCCCCACTATTATCACAGTACAAAGTTACTGGTGATGTAATGGTTGGAACCACTCCAAGTTCAGTGATGAACTTCTTCATCCAGAACGCTTCTTTGCCGGCTTCAGCTGCAGCGACATATTCAGCCTCTGTCGTGGAATCAGCAATTACACTTTGTTTCTTGCTTTTCCAGCTGACAGCCCCACCATTCAGAGTAAATACATATCCGGAGTTCGAACTTCTATCATCGACGTCAGATTGAAAATCTGCATCTGTATAGCCTTCCACTCGCAACTCTGTTGCTCCTCCATAAACGAGGAACATGTCCTTAGTTCTTCTTAAGTACTTAAGGACTGTCTTGACAGCTGCCCAGTGTTCTGATCCTGGGTTAGATTGATATCGACTAGTAATGCTCACAGCATATGCGATATCAGGCCTTGTACATGTCATGGCATACATGAGACTTCCTATGGCAGAAGCACAAGGAATCATATTCATTTGCCGTATTTCTTCAGGAGTCTTAGGTCCCATGGACTTAGAAAGGTGAATTCCATGTCTCACAGGAAGAAAACTTTTCTTAGATTGTTCCATTTGGAACCTACTTAGCACCTTATCAATGTACATTGATTGGGATAATGCAATCAGTCTTCTGGTTCTATCATGATAGAGCTTTATCCCAAGTACATAAGATGCATCTCCTAAATCTTTCATGTGGAAGGTTTTGGACAACCACACTTTCACAGAAGAAAGTACTACAGTGTCCTTCCCGAATAGTAATATGTCATCTACATATAACACTAGGAATACAACTGCATCCCCTACGACCTTTTGATAAACACAATTGTCGTCTTCGTTTTGAGTAAAATCAAACGTTTTCATTTCAGTATCAAAACGGATGTTCCAGCTCCTAGAGGCTTGCTTAAGTCCATAAATGGACCTCAGAACCTTGCATACCTTAGTCTTTTCAGACTTGGACACGAAACCTTCGGGTTGAGCCATATAAAGCTCTTCCTCTAGGTAGCCATTCAGAAAGGCCGTTTTCACGTCCATTTGCCAGATTTCATAATCATGGTACGCAGCTATAGCAAGCAAAATCCGAATGGACTTAATCATGGCTACAGGAGAGAAAGTTTCTTCATAGTCAATCCCTTCTCGTTGCCTGTAACCCTTGGCTACAAGTCTAGCCTTATAAGTCTCCACGTTCCCATCAACGCCTATCTTCCTCTTGAAGACCCATTTGTTTCCAACAGGTACAATACCTTCTGGAGGGTCTACAAGAGTCCTGATAAGCTCATATTTATATATATTTTACATCAAATTCTCTTGTCTTTTCTTAGTTAGTTCCTTATATTTTTGAGCTATTTAATTTGATTTTGTGTTTTATATGATTTGTCAAGCAAATAAAAGAAAAATAGCACAAGTGAGATTTTATGTAACAAATTCGTCAAAACTGCCTGTGCAGATCAGCCCATTTTGGAAGCAATTTGCGAACGACCCAAAATGAACTAGAGAATGAGCCTTATATGCTTGGAAAGCTACAGATGTCTATTTTCTGGAGAATTTTGCGGATTGTTAACATCATGTTTCTAGAAGAAGTTATGAGCATTTTAGTAAGAGAAGGTCAAGAGAGCACATGGGTCAAAACTGCCTGTGCAGATCAGCCCATTTTGGAAGCAATTTGCGAGAGGCCCAAAATGAACTAGAGAATGAGCCTTATATGCTTGGAAAGCTACAGATGTCTATTTTCTGGAGCATTTTGCAGATTGTTAAGATCATTTTTCTAGAAGAAGTTATGGGCATTTTAGTAAGGGAAGGTCAAGAGAGCACATGGGGAAGGAATAGGCGGACAGCTGCAAGGATGACCAATGGCATGGATGAATGATTATGTTTTGCAAGTGTGCTAGCTTGTTTAATCATGAAATACAAGTGTGCTAGCTGTTTTGCAAGTGTTCTAGCTGATTCATCATGAGAAGACCAAGAGGAATCCAAGGCATGGACCAAGGAGGATGAATGCAAGTTGTTTCATCATGAAATTTCTGCAATGAAGCATGTGTGCTAGCTGTTTTTGATGATTAATTCTTGCTTTGTATTTGTTTATTAGAATCACTTGAGTGGCTCCTTACCTTTGTGCACCTATAAATAAAGCCTTCTTGCAAGGCTTAGACTCACCAATTCACACAACAATCCCATTTCACACACCCTAAACTATCCTAGCAGTAACCCCCCTTCTTTCCTCCACAAAATCTGCCCATAAACCTATCCTAGCCATCATAAACACCACCATACATCCCCCTATCCACTCCTCTATACAACCAAACCTTCAAACCACATCCACTCCTTGTGCCATAGCAAAGGAAGGGAGGGAAAGTGCTTGGACGTGCATACCACTCAACGAGGACCGTTGGAGCGTTTAGGTGTTTTCTTTCTTTCATTTTCAATGTATAAATCTATTTACCTTTGTTTTATGATTATGAGGAACTAAACCCCCCCCCCCTTTTTGCTAGGGGGGATTCAAAGCCATGATTCCATTTGCATTATGAATTAATTACTTTTGGTTGTGATTTAATAATTTGTGATTTCAATTCGCTTAACTATTTGATTGATAACTTATTTATGTATGTTGATTAAGAGTGCACGCTTAGTTTTCATGCATAAGTTTGATGCTAGAATATAAGGAAATTTCACCTAATCGTTATGAACTTATATTCAAGAGTAGTGAAGGTTGCTATCCACAATCGTGTTAAGTGAATTCCTGGCAGGAGTATCATGCTTTTCATAGTTACAAATGCCTTGTCGATGCTTATGATTTCCAACAAACGTAATGATTCTAACTTGTGTCTTTATCATGCTGTTCATATAAAGAACTTGTTAGGAATGATTTGGTTGCGATGCATATTCATCCAATTCAATGATTCTAGGGAAATCTGAAGGTTAATTTAAGCGGACCTAATTAACTTGGAGTGTTGAGTTTCATAAGTTATCGAAAGAACAACTAAAAATTGGTTTATATACAAGTGTATCATGTGTGGAGGAAACCCCTCTAGCTAATCCATCATCCATTCAAACAACCATATTTTGTGCTTAAATCTATCTAGTTTTCAATTTGTTTATTTTCAAGTTATTCTCATCAAGATCAAATCCCCCTTTTTCAATTTTTGTTTTTTGACTTGAATTTACCTTATTTGATTTCTTTTGAGTTCTTTGAGTAATTTAGTTTAGAGTTGGTTAATTTTCATAGCTTGAATCTTTTAAATTCATTCGTGATTTTGTTTTAGTTTATTTATTAATTTTATTTTAAGTTATTCTAGTTTATTTGGAATCATTTGCATCTAGTTAAATGTTTTGATTTTAGATTTGTGTTTTAAAAGTTTTATTTAGTGCTTCTAAATTCATTTTATATAGATTAGCAATCCCTCCTAATCCCCGGTTTAAGAACGATCCCTACTTGCATATATACTACAATTGTCAAAAAGAGGGTTTAATTTGTGTGTTAGTTTATCTATCGCATCAAATTTTGGCGCCGTTGCCGGGGATTAGCAACTTTGCTAATCCCTTATTTCTTTTTTATTTTTTTTGTTTTAATTTAGATAGTAACTTTGCTTTATTCTTCTTGGTTCTTAGGTACTA
Organism: Crataegus laevigata; assembly: GCA_963580275.1. Lineage (NCBI taxonomy): Eukaryota > Viridiplantae > Streptophyta > Magnoliopsida > Rosales > Rosaceae > Crataegus > Crataegus laevigata. The sequence continues at coordinate 13,143,105 of OY756944.1, read as the reverse complement.
GTGTATGACTCGAAGTTCTCATCCGGTTCAAAAGCATATCTCTGACTTTGACAATGACTTTGAGCGAACTTTGAGAAAGACAAAGAAACAACAAGAAGCTCAACCATCCAATCTTGAACCTGAGCTTGAGGAAAACAAAGTAAAAGAGGAAAAGGAGCCCAAGGCTCAAGGAGTTGAGCAACCACAAGTCATGGCGGCGGATAACCGAACAATCAAGGAGCTCTCAGCTTCGGGATTGGACAACACCGCACCCCTATGCATCCAATACCCTAGGGCAGCCCCTGAGAAGACCGATGAATTTGAGTTGAAGTCCAGTTTGCTACATCACATACCCAAGTTCCATGGGTTATCAATGGAGGACCCCAATAAGCATTTGAAGGAGTTTGAAGTAGTATGCTCAAGTATGACACCGGTGAACGTGGATAGCAACATATTGAAGATGAAGGCTTTTCCTTTTTCTTTGTTGGAAAAGGCCAAGGATTGGTTGTACGAGTTGGCTCCCGGAACTGTCACATCATGGGAGAGTATGAAGCGAGCTTTCTTAGAGAAGTTCTTTCCAACATCACGAGTCATTCTTCTTCGCAAGAAAATTAGTGGAATTCAGCAAAACCAAGGTGAATCTTTTCCAACTTATTATGAACGTTTTAAAACCCTTGTTGCTTTATGTCCACAGCAGCAATTGAAGGAGGAGCTTCTTCTTCAATATTTCTACGAAGGGCTCTTACCAATTGAACGGCAAATGTTGGATGCATCCGCGGGAGGAGCTTTAGTGGATAAGACACCCATGGATGCCAAAATTCTCATTGCTAATTGAGCACTCAACGCACAACAATATGAAGGTGTTGGGCAGAGAGAGACCCCACGGCCACATCATGTCAATGAGGTAAGTTCTATTTCTGAGTTACAATCCCAAATGGCTAACCTTACGTCCATGTTGTCACAGTTTGTTGAAGGCCCCAAACAGCAAGGAACTACAATCTGTGGTGTATGCTCCATTCAAGGACACCAATCTGATCAATGCCCTCAATTAATTGAAAATGGAGGATGGGAATCTGCCCATGCCGTGGGTTATGGGAATCCAAACCAACCAAGGGGTGATCCTTTCTCTAATACATACAATCCGGGATGGCGTGATCACCCCAATTTCAGATGGAGAGATGCACAACAACCGGCCCAACAAGGTGGATTCCAACAACCCCCGGGTTTCTTTCCAAGGCCAATGGCACCACAACCACCTCCTCAAGCATAATCATCCCAAACCAACTCAGGTATGTTTATGAATGATGATAAAACATATCAGTTATTAACCACAATGGCACAGGGAATGCAGGATCAAGCAAAGGAGGTTAATGAGCTTAAGAAGCAAATGGGCCAAATGGCCGAATTTTTGGGACAATTTCGTGAGAATGGTAAGTTACCAAGCAATACGGTGATCAATCCAAAGGGTGGTTTTGAATCTGCAAAAGCCATCATTTTAAGAAGTGGAAAAGAAGTGGGAAGCAAAGCACATGACCATGCCTTAAACAAGGAAGAAGAAGAGCAATTCAACCCTACGGCAAGGATGGAACCAACCATGCCGCAGCCATCTAAGCATTCCAATCCGTCCACCTCAGGTAATGTTGTCCCAAATGTTGTGATTTCAAACACTAATCTGCCCAATGTTCCTTTTCCTCGCAGATTTGCACAATCAAAGAAGGAAGAAAGCGACAAGGACATTTTGGATACATTTCGAAAAGTCCAAGTAAACATTCCTTTACTTGATGCCATTAAGCAAGTGCCCAGGTATGCAAAGTTTTTAAAAGAGTTATGCACAACTAGGAAGAGAATTTCAAACAAAGAAGTTGTGAAAGTAAGTGAAAATGTATCCGCGGTCTTGCAACGAAAGTTACCTCCAAACTGTAAGGATCCAGGGAGTTTTACTATCCCATGCATAATTGGAAACACTAGATTTGAACAATGCATGTTAGATTTAGGTGCTTCTATCAATGTAATGCCATATTCCATTTATGCTTCAATGAATCTTGGTGAGTTAAAACAAGATGGCGTTATAATTCAATTGGCCGATCGTTCTAACGCTTATCCCAAGGGAGTCCTTGAGGATGTTTTAGTGCAGGTCAATCACCTTATCTTCCCTGCAGATTTCTATGTTTTAGACATGGAGGATTCAAGCCATGCTCCATCATTGCCAATCTTGCTAGGCCGTCCATTCATGAAAACAGCAAGAACAAAGATTGATGTGTTCACGGGAACATTAACCATGGAGTTTGATGGGGACATTATTCATTTTAATCTTTCTGAAACCATTAAATATCCACTTGAGGACCAGTCCTGTTTTGCTATTGACATTGTTGATTCTTTGGCAGAGGTGCAATTGGATCAAATGAACGAAGATGCACTTGAGGTAGCTCTAGTGCACGGCATAGGAGCAAGAATTAGGTGTGAGGGAGCCTTTGAAACCCACGGCATGCAATTTGACCATATTGTCGTGCCCCCTTGTGATGAAGTACTTGAAATGGCCGCTGCCCTTGAGTCATTGCCCTCCTACTCTGGTAAGTCTCCACTCTCACTTTTAGATTCGGTTTTGACTAACAAGTTACTTCTATCAATTGTGCAGCCACCTACACTTGAGTTAAAGCCATTACCTAGTCACTTGAAGTATGTTTTCTTGGGACAAGATCAGACGCTACCCGTCATCTTCTCCAACTTACTTAAGGCCCAAGAAGAAGACAAGTTGATAAGGGTGTTAAAAGAGCACAAATCTGCCATTGGATGGACATTGGCGGATATCAAAGGCATTAGTCCCACCACGTGCATGCATCGTATCCTTTTGGAGGAGGAAGCCAAACCATCTCGTGAAGCTCAACGTCACCTTAATCCACCCATGTTGGAAGTAGTAAAAAAAGAGGTTATAAAATTGCTTGATTGTGGTGTTATATATCCTATTTCTGATAGTCGTTGGGTGTCACCTGTGCAGGTTGTTCCAAAGAAGTCCGGAGTCACAGTGGTAAAGAATGAAGAACAAGAGCTTGTACCCACTCGTGTTGTTACTGGTTGGCATGTTTGTATTGATTACAGGAAGTTAAATGCCATGACAAGGAAGGATCACTTTCCATTACCATTCCTCGACCAAATGTTGGAAAGGTTAGCCGGTTATGAATTTTATTGCTTTCTTGATGGATATTCCGGATATAACCAAATTGTGATAGCTCCGGAGGACCAAGAGAAGACAACATTTACGTGCCCCTTTGGCACTTTTGCATATAGACGCATGCCATTTGGTTTGTGCAATGCTCCGGGGACGTTTCAACGATGCATTGTGACGGGATTTTAAAACCGCACAAATTTAACCCTCTTTTTGACAGATGTAGTATGGATGTAAGTAGGGTATCGTTCTAGGCCGGGGATTAGGAGGGCTTGCTAAAACCTCTAAAATAATTTAAAAACGTAAAAACAAAGTTTAAAACACTAAACTAAAATAAAAACACTTAACTAAAATAACTCAAAATAAAACTAACAAATAAACTAAAACAACTCAAAAGACTCAAAACGACTCAAGACTCTAGAAAACACAAACTAAGCTAAAAACTCGAAACACACTAAAAATAACTCAAAATAATGAAAACAATTTAAAATAAAAACTAGGAAATTAATTAGACGGAAATTAAATTAAAAGATTAAAAATAATAAAAACTAACTAAATAATAATATTTTAATAATGGGGGGGGGGGTTGGTTTGGATAAAACGTAAATTAAACTTAAATAAATTACAGAATTGACAAAAACATAAAATAAAGAGTGAACGGATAGACGACGGATTGGCTAGAGGGTTCTTCTCCACACATGACACATATGTAATCTAAATTGATTTTCAGTTGTTCTTTCAATAAATTGTAAATTTCAATACTCCAGATTAACCGTGAACAGCACTTTTTTAATCTTCAAGTTTTCCTTATGTTATTAAATTGGATGAACAGCATACAACAATTTAACACATTCTCTAAAAGTCCCCTACGTGAAAAGTACAATAGAGATACAATCAAAGATCATTAAACTTTGTGAAAACTATAAATACTGACGAGGCATTCGTAACTATGAAAAGCATGATACTCCTGCCAAGAATTCACTTAACGCTGGTGTGAAAATTACTTGACACACAAATTAAACCCTATTTGTGACAATTGTAGTAATGAAGTAAGTAGGGATCGTTCTATCCGGGGATTAACTAGGGGTGCTAAAACCTCTAGACTGACTTAGAAACACAAAAATAAACTTTAAAACGTTTGAAAAGGCTCAAGGAACTCAAAACAGATTCACAATACTCAAAACAAGCTAAAAACTCTCAAAACTGCCTAAAAACACAAACTGAGCAGTTTTGACACTAAACTCAACTTTGGACGAAAATTAGGGTTGGGCTTGACTCAAAACACTTAAAAACACAAACTAAACAGAATTAAGACACTCTAAGACAAGGAAGTAAAAGAGGGGTTTTGGTTTGGACGAATTTAGACTAAAAACAAACAGGAACTAAACTAGGCAGATTTGGACGAAATTGGACTTTCTTATGACTCAAAATGGTTTAAAACACAAAATAAGACAGATTCTAAGCCTAAGACTTAACAAAATATGGGGGGATTTGTGTTTGGACGAAAATCAACTAAATGGACAGATTGTAAAGAAAACAGATTGTAAAGCAAATTGATGTAAACCAATGGATGATGGAATGGCTAAGGGATTCTTCTCCACACATGAATTATATGCAACTTAAATCAACTTCCAGTTATCAATTCGACAAGTTATGAACCTCGACACTCCAAGTTAATTAGGTCCGCTTAAATTAACCTTCAGATTACCCTAAGATCATTGAATTGAATGAATATGCATTGCAACCAATTTATTCCTAACAAGTTCTCTATATGAACAGCATGATAAAGATACAAGTTAGAATCATTACGTTCATTGGAAATCATAAGCATCGACAAGGCAATTGTAACTATGAAAAGCATGATACTTTCGCCAGGAATCTACTCAACACGATCATGACTAGTGACCTTCACTACTTGTGGATATAAACTCATAACTATTAGGTGAAACAAATTCATATCCTAGCACCAGATTCAAGCATGCAAATTAAGTGTGCACTCTCAATCAACATACAAGAATAAGTTCTAAATCACATAGTTAAGCAGATTGTATTCATGACTTATGCAACGATAACTGGAGTAATCAACTTATTTCACATATATATCCATGGTTTCGAATACACCCTTAGCCAAAACGAATTTAGCCAATCATACTCAGAGCAAAACAAAGATTACATGAATTAGACATTGAAATATAAGAGAGAATACACCTAAAATCGTTCAACAACTCAGAATGAAGAGCCAAACAATTTTGCGCATCTGTCTCCTTCCTCTTGCTTGCGGCAGATTGGATGGGGATGATTTCTGGGATGTTTTGGTGATGTAGAATGGTTTGTGGGATGTTTAGAGACACGGAAAGGGATGTAGGATGGTTGTGGATGAGTGTTTGATGGTTGGGAAGTGGTGGAATGGTTGATTGTGTCTCTAGGTTGAAGAATGGTGTTTTGGGATCAATGGATGCGGCTGGAATAGAATGGACGAATTTTGATGATGAATGGATATGGGATGGCAAGAAGTGTTTAGGATCAGAAATTATGGAGAATTGTGGGTGATGGCTGATTGTGTTTTTGATGTAATGTAGTGTAGTGTGTTCTTCCCTTCACTCCCAATTTATAGAAGTTCCAAAGTAAAGACACACTCAAGTGGCTTAAATAAACAATACAAACAAAGACCAAAATGATGCAAAAACGGCTAGTTGACATGCTCTTTTATCATTGTGTCTTGCCTTTAACAAAAGGCAATCATTTCTCTTTTGACAATTCAACTCCTTTGTAGCTGTCCATGTGCCTTCATTCTTCAATTTCTGATGCATTTGCCTTGTATTCCATCCCTTTCCACATGTACTAGCTGTTAGACAACTTTCACACACATGTTTTGCATCATTTCATCTTGCAAACATCAACTTTCGGCCACTTTACACCTCTACAAACATGCTATGCATCATTTCAGCTTGCAATTGTGTTTGTAGTTGCTGAAAATGTGAATACAACTTGTAAAGCAATCCAACAAATGGCATCTTTCACTTCTTTTCATTTCAAATTGTTCCTTAAGTGTATGTATCTGTACACTTCCACACTTCAACATTATTATTCAGATTTTTGCATGTGTTGAAACCCTTTTTAAAACACCAAAAACGTCCATCCCACATGCTCCATATGCATGCAATCCATTTTGGCCCAAAATTGCTCCAAAATGCACCAAAATGCACTTTCTTGCCAATTTTGTTATTAGGACCTACAAACACACGAAAATAGCTTAAAACACTCTTATAAGCAATAACTAACTAAGTAAATGCAAGAAAACATGTTGACTAAGTCGCATAAATATGCTCCTATCAAATTCCCCCACACTTAGCTTTTGCTAGTCCTCGAGCAAAACAAAACAACAAAAGGAAATAAAACGAAACAAAGCAAACAAAACACAACCTAAACCTTCCAACGTTTGCCTCAGGGATTTCCAATGCACATGACATGTTAAATATCATCATTCCCACAGATTTTGGCCATCTTTACACTTAAGCACATACTTAATCAAAGTCACTACCTACTAGTTCACACTTAACCAATTTAAAACGATGTTTGAATGTAGTAACATGCCTTAGAGAAATTGCTCAATTCCTTACAAGATATGCACTCAATTTTTACTCAGATTTTCTAACTACACAACCTATACTAATTATATGTGAGAAGATTGATGTAGATATGAAAACGAACGCTCACATATATGTATCACAAAGAAAGCAATTTCTGGAGTTAATAAGCATGTTTAGATATGATCTCATGAATGGAATGCTACTACTTAGATGCGAGAACCAGTGACACCATATGCTCATACCAAATTCAAACTCCACAAATTGAAACACATAACACTCAAGATTGATGTCAAGGGTTGTAACGGGGCTTGGAGCATTGGTTAACAAAGAAAGGATAGGAAAAACAAACGTTCTTCAAGCGTTAGTAAGCAAAGTAATGGAATGGAGACTTAGAATTTGCTGAGATTGCAGAAATTAACTTTAAAACACAAGGGGAAGACTTAGACAACTCCTTAGGGCCGAATTCATTGTTTTGGACCCTTACTTCAACAACAATACCTTGGAATCTACCCGTGCCTATGGCACACAAATTCTCATGAAAAACACTTCCCCCACACTTGTTTTCTGCCATGCATTGATTAAAAGGAATTCAATTTGAATCATGCTTTACTATGCTTTAAGAACGAGGGTATGGATAGTCCTAATCTAGGCTAGGTGAGGGTAATGTGGTTTAACAAAGAAAAGGCTAAACAAGGCTCAACAGGGTTAACTTAAACATAAAATGGAGTAGGGCACACGGCTATTTGGCTTAGGTGGTGGTCACTACACAACTTCATCTTGATTATGTGGTATGCAAATCAATAGCATGCTTTGAATGAAATGGGCATGAGTTCTAGCATTTGGAACTAAATGATGAAACGCCTTCTAAGTAGTAACCAAGCAAAGAATAATGAGATCATGCAACAACTTAGAAAACAAAGATGCACAGATTATAACTCTCCAAATAAACGTTTAGGCTCAAGTCTCACAAGGTTGTAGTGTTAATTTGAGTTCCTTCCTTCAAGCATGTTACAAAAACTGATTTTTCCTTTATGATTGCATATGAATTCATAAGTTATAACCACAACCAAGCATAAACAAAGAGTAAATCAAACTTTCATCCATGTTTACAACTCTTTTTAACAGTCATGCAATTACAAACTAAATCCTCATCATTGTGTTGGAAGGTACCCTAAGACACAAACAAACACACAAAAACAACTCAAAACAACTCTTTTTGGGTTTTTCAAAACAATTTTTCAAATTTTTATGTGATTTTCGGATTTTTAAGACAAAACACACTAAAAAGCACCAAAACTACTTAAAAACAGCAAAGAACAAGTTTATAAGTAAAGGGTGATAAAATCCCACGAATTTCCATCAAAAACATTTAGTTACCCCCCCCACACTTAAATCAAACATTGTCCTCAATGTTTCAAGCATAAAATCACACAAAACACAAATAAACACACAAACAGCAAGTAAAACAACTAAATAGGCAGATTCGAAATAAACAACAAAGGGAAGGGTTTAGGAACGCAAATCTGGAATTTGAGTGATTCCGAGGGCTTCCTTTGTTGAATTGCATGGGTTGCCTCCCAAGTAGCGCTTTCTTTTACGTCTTGCAGCCGGACGATGCACAGTGATCAACCTTCATGGAAACCCACGGCATAGTGGGTTGTCTCCTCAACATCATGTTCAACAAAGCCCTCGTAGTAAGGCTTCAATCTGTGCCCATTCACTTTGAACTCTTGACCTGTTTTTAAGCTACGAACTTGGACTGCACCATGAGGAAAAACGTTAGTAATAACAAAGGGTCCAATCCAACGTGAACGTAACTTACCCGGAAATAGACGAAGACGAGAATTAAACAACAGCACTTTCTGTCCAACAGAAAAGGACTTGGTGCGAATCATCTTATCATGAAAGGCCTTCGTCTTTTCTTTGTAAATGCGAGCATTCTCGTAAGCTTCATTCCGTATCTCCTCAAGTTCATTCAATTGAAGCTTACGATGAAGTCCCGCGGCATTGATGTCCATGTTGAACTTCTTCACGGCCCAATGAGCCTTGTGCTCCAACTCCACAGGTAAGTGACATGGCTTGCCATAAACAAGCCGGAAGGGGGACATTCCTATGGGTGTTTTGTAGGCGGTCCTATAAGCCCATAATGCATCTTCGAGCCTTAAGCTCCAATCTTTTCTTGTTGGACCCACCGTCTTCTCAAGAATCTGTTTTATCTCCCGATTCGACACCTCGGCTTGCCCGCTTGTTTGAGGATGATAGGGTGTAGAAACCCTATGTGTAACGTTGTACTTCTTGAGCAAGGCCTCGATTGTACGATTACAGAAATGTGAACCTCCATCACTTATAAGAACTCGAGGCATCCCGAACCTAGCAAAAATGTTAGACTTCACAAAATCTGCAACTACCTTGGAATCGTTAGTACGGGTGGCTTTTGCTTCCACCCATTTGGAAACATAATCCACCGCCAACAAGATATAGAGAAAACCATGTGATGAAGGAAAAGGACCCATAAAATCAATGCCCCACACATCAAATATTTCAACAGAAAGTATAGGGGTTTGTGGCATTTGATCCTTAGCACTTATGTTACCCATTCTTTGACACCGATCACATGTAAGGCAAAACGTCCTAGCATCCCTAAAGATGGTTGGCCAATAAAACCCACATTCTAAGACTTTCAGGGCAGTGCGTTGGGTGCCAAAATGTCCCCCACATGCATATGAATGACAAAATGTTAAAATAGATTGAAATTCAGATTCATTCACACAACGTCGTACAATCTGATCGGGACAAAATTTCCAAAGGTATGGGTCATCCCAAACATAAAACCTAGCATCCTTTCTAAGCTTATCACATTGATTCCTATTAAGTGTGCTAGGGGTATGTTTAGATACCAAAAAGTTCACCAAATCTGCATACCAAGGCTCACTTACCTGAATAGACATTAATTGTTCATCGGGGAAGGTTTCTGAAATTGGCATTGCTTCCTCATGCACCATTCGGCTTAGGTGGTCAGCCACCACATTCTCCACACCCTTCTTATCCCGAATCTCAATGTCAAACTCTTGTAGAAGCAACATCCATCGAATCAATCTAGGCTTGGCCTCATTTTTCGTGAGCAAATATTTAAGAGCTGCATGATCAGTAAAAATAACAACTTTAGTACCAAGTAAGTAAGATCGGAACTTATCTAATGCAAAAACCACAGCAAGTAATTCTTTCTCAGTGGTTGAATAATTTAATTGAGCATCATTTAGTGTCCTAGAAGCATAATAGATAACGTGGGGTTGCTTGTTCTTTCGCTGCCCCAAAACAGCACCAATGGCATAGTCCGACGCATCACACATCAACTCGAATGGAAGACTCCAATCTGGAGGTGTGATAATAGGAGCCGAAGTGAGAGCCTCCTTCAAGTGCTTGAATGCCGTGGAGCATGCTTCATCAAACTGGAAAACCACCTCTTTTTGGAGCAATCGGCATAGTGGTTGTGCAATCTTGGAGAAATCCTTGATGAAACGCCGATAAAAACCTGCGTGGCCAAGAAACGAACGAACCTCTCTAACCGAAGTTGGAGAGGGTAAGTGGCGAACAAGGTCTACCTTAGATTTATCCACTTCAATGCCTTTTTCAGAAATAATATGGCCTAGAACAATACCTTGCTTAACCATGAAGTGACATTTTTCCCAATTAAGCACAAGATTCGTTTCAACACAACGTTTCAAGATTAAAGTCAGATTATTCAAACAATGATCAAAAGAATTGCCAAACACGCTAAAATCATCCATGAATATCTCAATAATCTTCTCCACATAATCAGAGAATATACTCACCATGCATCGTTGAAACGTCGCCGGAGCATTGCACAAGCCAAATGGCATGCGCCTATATGCAAAAGTGCCAAAGGGGCACGTGAATGTGGTTTTCTCTTGGTCCTCTGGAGCTATCACAATCTGGTTATATCCGGAATATCCATCAAGAAAGCAATAAAATTCATAACCGGCTAACCTTTCCAACATTTGGTCGAGGAATGGTAATGGAAAGTGATCCTTCCTTGTCATGGCATTTAATTTCCTGTAATCAATACAAACACGCCAACCGGTCACAACACGAGTGGGAACAAGCTCTTGTTCTTCATTCTTCACCACTGTGACGCCAGACTTCTTTGGAACAACCTGCACAGGTGACACCCACCGACTATCAGAAATAGGATATATAACACCACAATCAAGTAATTTTATAACCTCCTTTTTCACTACTTCCAACATAGGTGGATTAAGGCGACGTTGAGCTTCACGAGATGGCTTTGCGTCCTCCTCCAAAAGGATGCGATGCATGCACGTGGTGGGACTAATGCCTTTGATATCCGCCAAAGTCCATCCAATGGCAGATTTGTGCTCTTTTAACACCCTTATCAACTTGTCTTCTTCTTGAGCCGTGAGTAAGCTTGAAATGATGACGGGTAGCGTTTGATCTTTGCCCAAGAACACATACTTCAAGTGACTAGGTAATGGCTTTAACTCAAGTGTAGGTGGCTGCACAGTTGATGGAAGTAACTTGTTAGTCAAAACCGAATCTAAAAGTGAGATTGGAGACTTACCAGAGTGGGATGGCAATGACTCGAGGGCAGCGACCATTTCAAGTACTTCTTCACAAGGGGGCACGGCAATATGGTCAAATTGCATGCCGTGGGTTGCCAAGACTCCCTCACACTTATTTCTTGTTCCTATGCCGTGCACTAAGGCGACCTCAAGTGCATCTTCGTTCATGTGATCCAAATGCACCTGTGCCAAAGAATCAACAATGTCAATAGCAAAACAAGAATGGTCCTCAAGTGGATGTTTAATGGTCTCAGAAAGATTAAAATGAATAATGTCCCCATCAAACTCCATGGTCAATGTTCCCGTATACACATCAATCTTTGTTCTTGCTGTTTTCATGAAGGGACGGCCTAGCAAGATTGGCAATGATGGAGCATGGCTTGAATCCTCCATGTCTAAAACATAGAAATCTGCGGGGAAAATGAGGTGATTGACCTGCACCAAAACATCCTCAAGGACTCCCTTGGGATAAGCGTTAGAACGATCGGCCAATTGAATTATAACGCCATCTTGTTTTAACTCACCAAGGTTCATTGATGCATAAATGGAATATGGCATTACATTGATGGATGCACCTAAATCTAACATGCATTGTTCAAATCTAGTGTTTCCAATTACGCATGGGATAGTAAAACTCCCTGGATCCTTACACTTTGGAGGTAACTTGCGTTGCAAGACCGCGGACACATTTTCACTTACTTTCACAACTTCTTTGTTTGAAATTCTTTTCCTAGTTGTGCATAATTCTTTTAAAAACTTTGCATACCTGGGCACTTGCTTAATAGCATCAAGTAAAGGAATGTTTACTTGAACTTTTCGAAAGGTCTCCAAAATGTCCTTTTCGCCTTCTTCCTTCTTTGATTGTGCAAATCTGCGAGGAAAAGGAACATTGGGCAAATTAGTGTTTGAAATCACAACATTTGGAACAACATTACCTGAGGTGGATGGTTTGGAAGGGTTAAATGGCTGCGGCATGGTTGGTGCCATCTTTGCCGTGGGGAGGGATTGCTCCTCTTCTTCCATTTGTAACTTCTCATCTTCCTTGTTTGGGGCAGATGCATGGGCTTTGCTTCCTACTTCTTTTCCACTTCTTAAAATGATGGCTTTTGCAGATTCAAAACCACCCTTTGGATTGATCTCCGTAGTGCTTGGTAACTTACCACTCTCACGGAATTGTCCCAAAAATTCAGCCATTTGGCCCATTTGCTTCTTGAGCTCATTCACCTCCTTTGCTTGATTCTGCATTCCCTGCGCCATTGTGGTTAATAATTGATACGTTTTATCATCATTCATGGACATACCTGAGTTGGTTTGGGATGATTGTGCTTGAGGAGGTGGTTGTGGTGCCATTGGCCTCGGGAAGAAACCCGGGGGTTGTCGGAATCCACTTTGTTGGGCAGGTTGTTGTGCATCCCTCCATCTGAAATTGGGGTGGTCACGCCATCCCGGATTGTATGTATTAGAGAAAGGATCACCCCTTGGTTGGTTTGGATTCCCATAACCCATGGCATGGGCAGATTCCCATCCTCCATTTTCAATTAATTGAGGGCATTGATCAGATTGGTGTCCTTGAATGGAGCATACACCACAGATTGTAGTTCCTTGTGGTTTGGGGCCTTCAACAAACTGTGACAACATGGACGTAAGGTTAGCCATTTGGGATTGTAACTCAGAAATAGAACTTACCTCATTGACTTGATGTGGTCGTGGGTTCTCTCTCTGCCCAACACCTTCATATTGTTGTGCGTTGAGTGCTCGATTAGCAATGAGAATTTTGGCATCCATGGGTGTCTTATCCACTAAAGCTCCTCCCGCGGATGCATCCAACATTTGTCGTTCAATTGGTAAGAGCCCTTCGTAGAAATATTGAAGAAGAAGCTCCTCCTTCAATTGGTGCTGTGGACATGAAGCAACAAGGGTTTTAAAACGTTCATAATAAGTTGGAAAAGATTCACCTTGGTTTTGCTGAATTCCACTAATTTTCTTGCGAAGAAGAATGACTCGTGATGTTGGAAAGAACTTCTCTAAGAAAGCTCGCTTCATACTCTCCCATGATGTGACAGTTCCGGGAGCCAACTCGTACAACCAATCCTTGGCCTTTTCCAACAAAGAAAAAGGAAAAGCCTTCATCTTCAATATGTTGCTATCCACGTTCACCGGTGTCATACTTGAGCATACTACTTCAAACTCCTTCAAATGCTTATTGGGGTCCTCCATTGATAACCCATGGAACTTGGGTATATGATGTAGCAAACTGGACTTCAACTCAAATTCATCGGTCTTCTCAGGGGCTGCCCTAGGGTATTGGATGCAAAGAGGGGCTGCATTGTCCAAACCCGAGGCGGAAAGCTCCTTGATGGTTCGGTTGTCTACTGCCATGGTTGGTACTTCTTCTTCACACCTTGCCGTGGGTTCCTCTTCAACTTCAACTTCTTGCTCTTCAAGTTCAGGTTCGGGACTAAAAGGATTCGACGCTTGAAGTTTCCTTTCTCTTCTCAAAGTCCTCTCGAAGTCGTCGTTAAAGTCGAAGATATTCTCACGAACAGGTTGTGAGCTACGAGTCATAAACTAGTACCTGCACACAAGAGCAAACAAGGTAAGTAATCAACTTGGAAGACTCGGCACAAGTGAGAAAAGAATATGCCTATACACGGCACAAAAAAAAACAAAACACACACACACGGTGCAAAAATTTAAAACAAAACAGAAACTAACAATTTAAACAAGACTCAAGACAAGGGATTAGCAACTTTGCTAATCCCCGGCAACGGCGCCAAAATTTGGTGTGAAAATTACTTGACACACAAATTAAACCCTATTTGTGACAATTGTAGTAATGAAGTAAGTAGGGATCGTTCTATCCGGGGATTAACTAGGGGTGCTAAAACCTCTAGACTGACTTAGAAACACAAAAATAAACTTTAAAACGTTTGAAAAGGCTCAAGGAACTCAAAACAGATTCACAATACTCAAAACAAGCTAAAAACTCTCAAAACTGCCTAAAAACACAAACTGAGCAGTTTTGACACTAAACTCAACTTTGGACGAAAATTAGGGTTGGGCTTGACTCAAAACACTTAAAAACACAAACTAAACAGAATTAAGACACTCTAAGACAAGGAAGTAAAAGAGGGGTTTTGGTTTGGACGAATTTAGACTAAAAACAAACAGGAACTAAACTAGGCAGATTTGGACGAAATTGGACTTTCTTATGACTCAAAATGGGTTAAAACACAAAATAAGACAGATTCTAAGCCTAAGACTTAACAAAATATGGGGGGATTTGTGTTTGGACGAAAATCAACTAAATGGACAGATTGTAAAGAAAACAGATTGTAAAGCAAATTGATGTAAACCAATGGATGATGGAATGGCTAAGGGATTCTTCTCCACACATGAATTATATGCAACTTAAATCAACTTCCAGTTATCAATTCGACAAGTTATGAACCTCGACACTCCAAGTTAATTAGGTCCGCTTAAATTAACCTTCAGATTACCCTAAGATCATTGAATTGAATGAATATGCATTGCAACCAATTTATTCCTAACAAGTTCTCTATATGAACAGCATGATAAAGATACAAGTTAGAATCATTACGTTCATTGGAAATCATAAGCATCGACAAGGCAATTGTAACTATGAAAAGCATGATACTTTCGCCAGGAATCTACTCAACACGATCATGACTAGTGACCTTCACTACTTGTGGATATAAACTCATAACTATTAGGTGAAACAAATTCATATCCTAGCACCAGATTCAAGCATGCAAATTAAGTGTGCACTCTCAATCAACATACAAGAATAAGTTCTAAATCACATAGTTAAGCAGATTGTATTCATGACTTATGCAACGATAACTGGAGTAATCAACTTATTTCACATATATATCCATGGTTTCGAATACACCCTTAGCCAAAACGAATTTAGCCAATCATACTCAGAGCAAAACAAAGATTACATGAATTAGACATTGAAATATAAGAGAGAATACACCTAAAATCGTTCAACAACTCAGAATGAAGAGCCAAACAATTTTGCGCATCTGTCTCCTTCCTCTTGCTTGCGGCAGATTGGATGGGGATGATTTCTGGGATGTTTTGGTGATGTAGAATGGTTTGTGGGATGTTTAGAGACACGGAAAGGGATGTAGGATGGTTGTGGATGAGTGTTTGATGGTTGGGAAGTGGTGGAATGGTTGATTGTGTCTCTAGGTTGAAGAATGGTGTTTTGGGATCAATGGATGCGGCTGGAATAGAATGGACGAATTTTGATGATGAATGGATATGGGATGGCAAGAAGTGTTTAGGATCAGAAATTATGGAGAATTGTGGGTGATGGCTGATTGTGTTTTTGATGTAATGTAGTGTAGTGTGTTCTTCCCTTCACTCCCAATTTATAGAAGTTCCAAAGTAAAGACACACTCAAGTGGCTTAAATAAACAATACAAACAAAGACCAAAATGATGCAAAAACGGCTAGTTGACATGCTCTTTTATCATTGTGTCTTGCCTTTAACAAAAGGCAATCATTTCTCTTTTGACAATTCAACTCCTTTGTAGCTGTCCATGTGCCTTCATTCTTCAATTTCTGATGCATTTGCCTTGTATTCCATCCCTTTCCACATGTACTAGCTGTTAGACAACTTTCACACACATGTTTTGCATCATTTCATCTTGCAAACATCAACTTTCGGCCACTTTACACCTCTACAAACATGCTATGCATCATTTCAGCTTGCAATTGTGTTTGTAGTTGCTGAAAATGTGAATACAACTTGTAAAGCAATCCAACAAATGGCATCTTTCACTTCTTTTCATTTCAAATTGTTCCTTAAGTGTATGTATCTGTACACTTCCACACTTCAACATTATTATTCAGATTTTTGCATGTGTTGAAACCCTTTTTAAAACACCAAAAACGTCCATCCCACATGCTCCATATGCATGCAATCCATTTTGGCCCAAAATTGCTCCAAAATGCACCAAAATGCACTTTCTTGCCAATTTTGTTATTAGGACCTACAAACACACGAAAATAGCTTAAAACACTCTTATAAGCAATAACTAACTAAGTAAATGCAAGAAAACATGTTGACTAAGTCGCATAAATATGCTCCTATCAAACGCGATTGTGACTAGCAACCTTCACTACTCATGAATATAAGTTCATAACGATTAGGTGAAATTAACTTATATTCTAGCATCAAATTCATGCATGTAAATTAAGTATGCATTCTTAATCGACATACACAAATAAGTTATTAATCAAGCAGTTAAGTAAATTAAATCACAACTCAGAAATCACAACTGAAATTACCAATTCAAATTACAAATATAATCATGGTTTTGAATTATCCTCTAGCCAACACAAATTAATTACACATATTTATAATTTTAAAACAGAAATTAAAAACAAAAGTTTGGAGGAGATAAACCGAAATGGGAATTAAGGGTCTGTGCAATTCTGTGCATTTGCACCGTGTGCAAGCTGCCTGCTTCTGGTTCCCGAGGCTCCACCGAGGCGCCTTCTTCCTTCTCTTGCTGCCACGGCAGCTCTTCTTTTCCCAAGCTGCCAATTATTTCTCTGGCTGCGTGCCTCTGTTTTTGCTCTGCGCCAGTCTGCACTTCCAGCTTTGTTTTTTTCTCCCTCGCTGCACCGAATGGCTGCCTTCGCTCCCTTCAATTGGCAGCCTTCAAGGCCCCCGCGAGGACCTCCCTTCTCTGAATGGCCTCCCGTAAGCTGCTGCCAAGAGGCAGCTTTTAATTTCTAATTATTCCCTCCGTCAAGAATGCCTTGGAGGCCTTCTTTTTGACTTCCATTTTTTTCCACGGGGCGCCCCCTTCATCATTCATCATCATTTATTTTTCTTTTTTTATTTTTCTGAAGATGCCATCCTGCCAGCCCACCTTCCACCGAAAGCACACACAACATAATATATTAATAAATATAAATATATATAAACATATAAATATATATATATATATAATAAATATATACTTATATATTTTTTTTCTCTTAACTAGATAAATTTTATAAAAACATAAAAATAACGTAAATAGCTCAAAATATAACGAACTAACTAAGAAAAGACGAGTGAATTTGATATAAAAATATGTATAAATATGGTCCGATCAAATACCCCCACACTTAGCTTTTGCTAGTCCTCGAGCAAAACAAAGAAACAGAAAAAGTAATAACATGAAAAACATTAGTTTCCCCTTATTTGACCCTCATAGAATTTCATTCGAGAACATAAATCAGTAAGAACCATAGCTAGCACCAAACAAGCTAATTCAAGCTCATCTTCCTTATTTAAGTATTAGCAGTAATCTTTAAATCATCCTTGAAGTTAGTGTGTGAGATAGCCATGCCAATGCAATTTCAAGTTTTTATTTTCAAAATCATCATATGCAAACTAGCAACCTTCTCACGGGATACGCACTCAATCACACATGTGTTTAGTTTTAATGTGTTTCGCTCAAAGAAACAAATGTGAAAGATCTACCATAAGCTTGCATAAAAATCACTTCTCCACAATCATAATTGCAAAACTTAAATCAAGAGGACTTTTATTGGATGTAATGAGGCTTAGGGATAAGGCTATTGAAACGAAAGAATAGGAAAACACAAGTTCCAAGCTACATTGCAAGCAATTCTTTAAGTTGAGATTTATAAGAACTCAAGTTCTCCAACGATTCTTCTAACACTTCCAACCACACCCCCAAACTGAAACTTTAAACTTTTTATTTTATTTTCTTCGAATACAATCTTTCTTTTTCTTTTTCTTTTCTTCTATTCTCTTTTTTTTTTTTTTTTTTATAATAAAAACAAACATGAAATACCCCCACACTTATTCTTTTGCCAAACCTTCCAAGTACTTCACAAACATTTCTTACAAGACAATCTCAAATTGCTCGCTTGGAAAGGGTAAGGAAACATGTTTTGAGGTATAAGGGTAGACATATCTGGTGATAAGAAATAAAAGGCTCACATAACGGCTCAAGATGGCAATCTAATGATATCATTTTTTTTTCTTAGGGAAATATGGATATTTGGGCCATGGTGGTGAACCTACTGCCTCTATCATTTTCAAGTTCATGCAATCAATGACAAATATTTCGAAAGATCGTTACGCAAGTTCTAGAGATGCATCTCACATAAGTTCATCACACATGAAAGAATAGTAGTGTATGAAAATTGCACACACTTTCAATAGGCTCAAAAACTCACATAGGATGTATATGATCACTAAATTCGCATATGAAGCTTTAAGTCATGCTTTAGTTTCACATCAACAAGGCTATGTGCATTTGGTTTTTCAAAGATGATCAAACATGTACAATACCAACAAGAGAATAAGGAATTTCACATAACACATGTTAACTAAGTTCTTGATAATCATGGTTCAAATTTCATCCAGTTATATCATTGGGTCGGGAAACTAATAAAAATCTAATTTAAAACCATAAGGAAAACAAGACAATATTTTTGGATTTTTAAATTTTTCGAGAAAAATTAAATAAAACACAAAACTTCAAAAAAAATTAAGTAAAAACACAAAGCTAATTAAGAAAACTAAAAGCAATAACATGGAAACAAATGAAACCAGTTCAAAGTCGAAGGTACAAAAATTTTCAATTTGGTCAATTTTTTATACTTGATACCCCCACACTTAAACTAGACATTGTCCCCAATGTCATAAAACAAAAATATGCAAATAAAAATAAAATGAATAAATAATACGAAACAAAATAAAGAAAAGGGACTGAAAACTTCTCTAATTTGCAGAAAACCAAGCGATGACCCCCAAGCGTAAATTTTGCAATCAACTTCAAGGGAGAAAATAACCAAACGTTCCTGCAAAGAAAAGAAATAAATCGTTAAGCACGCAAGAAAAAATAGAAAAATGCAAACGAAAAATAAAAATTGAAAATAAAAGATAATGAAAAGAACTAATAGGCGATCATTGGTCATGATTGTTGATTTTCCACAGCTTTCATCTTGAACTGGATGGGCCTCCTTCTGGCAAGTGCTCCTCAGCTTAGTTGAGGATGAATCAGCACGTTGTCTCCACATGCTTCAAGTAGTCCGGTCTCCACGCAGGTGTGGCATCTTCTTGAACTCTTGGATCATCTCAGACTCTGCCTTCATCTGGATGCACCTCAGACTCCTCCTGCTTCGTCTGTGAGGTACTTTTGTTTTTGAAGAAGTACCTCAACACAGATTTATTTTTGAAGTGGGTTGGGAGGGGTCTGAGATGAGTACTCGAGAGCAAGACTAGGTAAGCAATCAGGATCTCACTTTCTCCATGTTCTTCAGATGAAAGTGAGGAGAAAGCGTAATATGAGATACTTTTGCTTTTAACCTTTTTAATATGAAATACTTTTGCTCTGGAAGGTTTGTTTTCTGGGGTGATCCAAGGGATGAAGAACACTGAATAACTCGAAAGCTTTCTTTGGGAAGACATTATCGGAGATGAAGAGAGGTTGAGAGGTTTAGAGGTAGAGAGGGTGTGCCTTTGATGTGGAAGGCGAAGGTCGAACTTTATAGAAATTTTCCTTCACAACCGGAACTGTTCCCTCACTATTTGTCGGCAGCCGGTGGATGGATGAACAGTGCCCGTTACGCGCTTTCTGACAAAGCTTCCGTAATTTCCGCGAAGCTGACTGCGCATGCGACGAGTGGCGAAAAATTAGAATGATGATCCTTTGAAAATCGGGGTTCAAAACCGGGTGCGGCTCGTGGTTTTCGCAACGTTCCACGCTGCACGTGATGAGTCACGACAAAATTGGAAAAACTGAACCACGTGATTGCTGAGTCAAGCCCAGCTTTTGAGAACGGAAACGGCTCTTTTGAGAAAGGAGCGTCCAGCTTTTCCGAATTGCGTGAGGACACGTCTTCAACCTCAGAGGAGCGCCTCTCTTTGATTTGCTTCTTTTTATAGAGGCGCTAATTCTGCTCCACCTCACACTTGAACTCCCTCAAACACTTCCTTCTGAAAATACTCTCTTCTGTAAACACTCATAATCCTTCCGAACTCTTTTTGCACTTCTGCACTCTTAATCTTTCCGCACTCTTCTTCCGCTTCAGCAATCTTAATTTTTCCGAACTCTTTTCTTCCTCAACCTCCTCTAAAAATGTCTTGCCCTTCCGACCGTCGCCTAAACTTGAATGTCGGGGAAGACGATGACTCGTCTTCTCCGAACAACATTTGGAATCCATCCTTCATATCCCCCAATGGTCCTCTTACAGTCGGGGACACAATGATGAGGAATGAAATCACCGCTACGGTGATTGCCAGAAATCTGCTCACTCCAAGGGACAATAGGATGCTATCTAGGCGGTCGGACGAGCTGGCCGTTCAGGAATCCCTTGCCCTCATCGTCCAAAGTGCAGGCTCAGTTTCAAACATGGGCCAGCGCCTGCTTGCCCGGTCTCGTCAGGTGGAGTCGCTGATGGCAGAGGTGGCCAGTCTTCGGCAAGAAGTCAGAGGACTCAGGCACGAGAACAAGGAGTTGCACATGCTTGCAACTAGTTACTCGACCAGCATGAAGAGGAAGCTGGACCAGCTGCAGGAGTCGGACGGTCGGATCCAGAGCGATCATGAAAGGTTCATGGCTCTACTCCCGAGGTTTATGTTGCCTTCGTCCTCGGGAGTTGCACCAAGCGTTCCGGCTCCGGAGATTCCAACTCTGGCTCTTCGTCTTCCAGGAGCTCCGTCGACTTCTCAGGCACCACCTAACCAATGACAAATGACCAATGAACTTATTAGTTTTTCGTATTATTGTAAATTTATTTAAGCTTTTAATGTTTATTTAAAATATATATATATATATATATATATATATATATATATGTTACTAATATTATTATTATTATTATTAATTTTTTTGTTTTTTTTTTGTTTTTTTTTTTTTTTTTTTTTAAGTTTATTTTAAGCAATGTAAAATATGTAAATTAATGCAAAAAGACTTTGTTTATCCGCACTAAAAATAAACATTGCCCTTAATTTATTTAAACTCAAACTAAATAAAAATCAACCAAATACAACTAACTAAACAAAATAAAATGAAAGCAGTAAATAGAAGGGTTTAGGAATGCAAATCTGATTGTGGGTGATTCCTAGGCTTCCCTTCTTTATTCAAGTGCATGGCTTTATCCTTGAACGGACAGTGGTACTTGAAATGATCCGGCAATGGTTTGAATTCACGAGTGGGTGCCTGAATCATTAAAATTAGAAATATGTTAGTATAAAATAAAAATAAAATTGGAATTGGAGAAAATGGCTTATTATATTTTTCCGAAACAAACTCAATAACAAAAACTACTCCCTTGAACGTTTCGGGGACTTTGCACTTGGCCAGATTGACGATGATGGTTGTGGCCTGTGCCGTGTCATCAATCTCAATTTCATGGGCCTTTGTTGCCTCATGCACAACCGCTTGGATGTATTCTTGATATGCCCCAGCCACTTCGATATCTTCAACCATCTTTCTTGGTGCACAAGGTTCTGGAACAGCTTCAGCAAAATCTGGAACTTGATTTATTGCACCAAGAATCGGGATATCACTTTGGATCTCAGGAAGAACTTCCACAATCTGCCCCATTTGATTATTCAATTCTCCCATCTCCTTGGTTTGATTTTCTACTTCCTGGTTCAAAGAGATGAGTAATTGAATAATATTGTTCACAGATGTACCTGAATTGAATTGGGCAGATTGTTGTGGTGGCTGTGGTGGCTCATATGGCCACTGATAGAACTCTTCCGATGACGGCAATTGTTCTTCTTTTTGCGAGCCCTGCGTCAAAGAAATTAGTCCTTCAAGAATTTCATTATAATTTACGGGCATACTTGAATTCGATTGGAATTGTTGTGGGGGAGGTTGTGGTGGCTGCATAGGTCTTGAATAGAACGCTTCTTGCTGCCAATATCCACTTTGTTGAAACTGCTGAGGTTCATCCCACATCTGATCTGAATAACCTCTCCAATCCGAATTGCAAGCGTTGGAATACATATTGCCCCTTGATTGGCTGTGGCTTTGATATCCCCAATCATCGTCATATGCCGAAAATTGAGGATACTGATGAGCTTGATATCCTTGCCCATAAGGCACATCAAGTGTAGGGACACTTGGCATTGAGGTCCGTTCGGCATTATGTGTCAATTGAGCAGTGAGCTGCGCCAATTGAGCTTGAATGGTTGCCATATCTTCATCCATTTTTTTCCTAAAATTAAAGAACGAAAACTAAATCAAATATCAAAAATAAAATACACAAACACAAATATAAACATAAACACAAACAAACAAAACAAAAAAATAAAAAAATAAAAAAATAAAATAAAATAAAATAAACACAAACAAAAAAATAAAGGGATTAGCAAATTTACTAATCCCCGGCAACGGCGCCAAAAATTTGACGGGATTTTAAAACCGCACAAATTTAACCCTCTTTTTGACAGATGTAGTATGGATGTAAGTAGGGTATCGTTCTAGGCCGGGGATTAGGAGGGCTTGCTAAAACCTCTAAAATAATTTAAAAACGTAAAAACAAAGTTTAAAACACTAAACTAAAATAAAAACACTTAACTAAAATAACTCAAAATAAAACTAACAAATAAACTAAAACAACTCAAAAGACTCAAAACGACTCAAGACTCTAGAAAACACAAACTAAGCTAAAAACTCGAAACACACTAAAAATAACTCAAAATAATGAAAACAATTTAAAATAAAAACTAGGAAATTAATTAGACGGAAATTAAATTAAAAGATTAAAAATAATAAAAACTAACTAAATAATAATATTTTAATAATGGGGGGGTTGGTTTGGATAAAACGTAAATTAAACTTAAATAAATTACAGAATTGACAAAAACATAAAATAAAGAGTGAACGGATAGACGACGGATTGGCTAGAGGGTTCTTCTCCACACATGACACATATGTAATCTAAATTGATTTTCAGTTGTTCTTTCAATAAATTGTAAATTTCAATACTCCAGATTAACCGTGAACAGCACTTTTTTAATCTTCAAGTTTTCCTTATGTTATTAAATTGGATGAACAGCATACAACAATTTAACACATTCTCTAAAAGTCCCCTACGTGAAAAGTACAATAGAGATACAATCAAAGATCATTAAACTTTGTGAAAACTATAAATACTGACGAGGCATTCGTAACTATGAAAAGCATGATACTCCTGCCAAGAATTCACTTAACGCGATTGTGACTAGCAACCTTCACTACTCATGAATATAAGTTCATAACGATTAGGTGAAATTAACTTATATTCTAGCATCAAATTCATACATGTAAATTAAGTATGCATTCTTAATCGACATACACAAATAAGTTATTAATCAAGCAGTTAAGTAAATTAAATCACAACTCAGAAATCACAACTGAAATTACCAATTCAAATTACAAATATAATCATGGTTTTGAATTATCCTCTAGCCAACACAAATTAATTACACATATTTATAATTTTAAAACAGAAATTAAAAACAAAAGTTTGGAGGAGATAAACCGAAATGGGAATTAAGGGTCTGTGCAATTCTGTGCATTTGCACCGTGTGCAAGCTGCCTGCTTCTGGTTCCCGAGGCTCCACCGAGGCGCCTTCTTCCTTCTCTTGCTGCCACGGCAGCTCTTCTTTTCCCAAGCTGCCAATTATTTCTCTGGCTGCGTGCCTCTGTTTTTGCTCTGCGCCAGTCTGCACTTCCAGCTTTGTTTTTTTCTCCCTCGCTGCACCGAATGGCTGCCTTCGCTCCCTTCAATTGGCAGCCTTCAAGGCCCCCGCGAGGACCTCCCTTCTCTGAATGGCCTCCCGTAAGCTGCTGCCAAGAGGCAGCTTTTAATTTCTAATTATTCCCTCCGTCAAGAATGCCTTGGATGCCTTCTTTTTGACTTCCATTTTTTTCCACGGGGCGCCCCCTTCATCATTCATCATCATTTATTTTTCTTTTTTTATTTTTCTGAAGATGCCATCCTGCCAGCCCACCTTCCACCGAAAGCACACACAACATAATATATTAATAAATATAAATATATATAAACATATAAATATATATATATATATAATAAATATATACTTATATATTTTTTTTCTCTTAACTAGATAAATTTTATAAAAACATAAAAATAACGTAAATAGCTCAAAATATAACGAACTAACTAAGAAAAGACGAGTGAATTTGATATAAAAATATGTATAAATATGGTCCGATCACATTGCGAGTATATTTTCTGATTATGTGGAAAAGATTATTGAGATATTCATGGATGATTTTAGTGTTTTTGGTAATTCATTTGATCATTGCTTGAATAATCTGACCTTAATCTTGAAACGTTGTGTTGAAACGAATCTTGTGCTTAATTGGGAAAAATGTCACTTCATGGTTAAGCAAGGTATTGTTCTAGGACATATTATTTCTAAAAAAGGCATTGAAGTGGATAAATCTAAGGTAGACCTTGTTCGCCACTTACCCTCTCCAACTTCGGTTAGAGAGGTTCGTTCATTTCTTGGTCACGCAGGTTTTTATAGGCGTTTCATTAAGGATTTCTCCAAGATAGCACAGCCACTATGCCGATTGCTTCAAAAAGAGGTGGTTTTCGAGTTTGATGAAGCATGTTCCACGGCATTCAAGCACTTAAAGGAGGCCTTCACTTCGGCTCCTATTATCACACATCCAGATTGGAGCCTTCCATTCGAGTTGATGTGTGATGCTTCGGACTATGCCATTGGTGCTGTTTTGGGGCAGCGAAAGAACAAGCAACCCCACGTTATCTATTATGCTTCTAGGACATTGAATGATGCTCAATTAAATTATTCAACCACTGAGAAAGAATTACTTGCTGTGGTTTTTGCATTAGATAAGTTTCGATCTTACTTACTGGGTACTAAAGTTCTTATTTTTACTGATCATGCAGCTCTCAAATATTTGCTCACGAAAAAGGAGGCCAAGCCTAGACTAATTCGATGGATATTGATTCTACAAGAGTTTGACATTGAGATTCGGGATAAGAAGGGCGTGGAGAATGTGGTGGCTGACCACCTAAGCCGAATGGTGCATGAGGAAGCAATGCCAATTTCTGAAACCTTCCCCGATGAACAAATAATGTCTATCCAGGTAAGTGAGCCTTGGTACGCAGATTTGGTGAACTTTTTGGTGTCTAAACATACCCCTAGCACACTTAATAGGAATCAACGTGATAAGCTTAGAAAGGATGCTAGGTTTTATGTTTGGGATGACCCATACCTTTGGAAATTTTGTCCCGATCAGATTGTCCGACATTGTGTGAATGAATCTAAGTTTCAATCTATTTTAACATTTTGTCATTCATATGCCTGTGGGGGACATTTTGGCACCCAACGCACTGCCCTTAAAGTCTTAGAATGTGGGTTTTATTGGCCAACCATCTTTAGGGATGCTAGGACGTTTTGCCTTACATGTGATCGTTGTCAACGAATGGGTAATATAAGTGCTAAGGATCAAATGCCACAAAACCCTATACTTGCTGTTGAAATATTTGATGTGTGGGGCATTGATTTTATGGGTCCTTTTCCTTCATCACATGGTTTTCTCTATATCTTGTTGGCAGTGGATTATGTTTCCAAATGGGTGGAAGCAAAAGCCACCCGTACTAACGATTCCAAGGTAGTTGCAAATTTTGTGAAGTCTAACATTTTTGCTAGGTTCGGGATGGCTCGAGTCCTTATAAGTGATGGAGGTTCACATTTCTGTAATCGTACAATTGAGGCTTTGCTCAAGAAGTACAACGTTACACATAGGGTTTCCACACCCTATCATCCTCAAACAAGCGGGCAAGCCGAGGTGTCGAATCGGGAGATAAAACAGATTCTTGAGAAGACGGTGGGTCCAACAAGAAAAGATTGGAGCTTAAGGCTAGAAGATGCATTGTGGGCTTATAGGACCGCCTATAAAACACCCATAGGAATGTCCCCCTTTCGGCTTGTTTTTGGCAAGCCATGTCACTTACCTGTGGAGTTGGAGCACAAGGCTCATTGGGCCGTGAGGAAGTTCAACATGGATGTGGATGCCGCGGGACTTCATCGTAAGCTTCAATTGAATGAACTTGAGGAGATACGGAATGAAGCTTACGAGAATGCTCGCATTTACAAAGAAAAGACGAAGGCCTTTCATGATAAGATGATTCGCACCAAGTCCTTCTCTGTTGGACAGAAAGTGTTGTTGTTTGATTCTCGTCTTCGTCTATTTCTGGGTAAGTTACGTTCATGTTGGATTGGACCCTTTGTTATTACTAACGTTTTTCCTCATGGTGCAGTCCAAGTTCGTAGCTTCAAAACAGGTAAAGAGTTCAAAGTGAATGGGCACAGATTGAAGCCTTACTACGAGGGCTTTGTAGAACATGATGTTGAGGAGACAACCCATTATGCCGTGGGTTTCCATGAAGGTTGATCACTGTGGCATCGTCCGGCTGCAAGACGTTAAAGTAAGCGCTTCGTGGGAGGCAACCCATGCATTCAACAAAGGAAGACCTAGGAATCACTCCAATTCCAGATTTGCGTTCCTAACTCTTTCTCTTTGTTGTTTCTATTCTTCTATGTTTAGTTTGTTTAATTTGGTTTGAGTTTCTATTTAAAACATTGAGGACAATGTTCGATTCAAGTGTGGGGGGGGGGTAAACAATCTGTTTTGCATGATTTTCGTGGGTTTTATTCACCTATCACTTCCAATGTTCTTTCTCACTGTTTTTAAGTGTTTTTAGTGTGTTTTGAAGCATTTTAGTGTGTTGTGGCATAAAAATCCGAAAAACTCATAAAAATTTGAAAATAAGTTTGGAAAATACCAAAAAGAGTTGTTTTTGAGTTGTTTTGGTGTGTTTGTGTCGTAGGTACCTTCCAACACAATGATGAGGATTTGGTTTTGAATTGCATAACTATTAAAGAAAGTTACAAGCATGGATTGAAGTTTGATATATTCTTGGCTTATGCTTAGTTGTAGTTGATGTTTATGAACTCACATTTGATTATAAAGTGGTTAAAATCAGTTTTTGTAACATGCTTGAAGGAAAAAACTCAACTAACGCTACATCCTTGTGAGACTTGAGCCTTTACTTCTTTTGTAGAGTTATAATCTGTGATTTCTTGTGTTCTTAAGTCGTTGCATGATCTCATTATTCTTTGCTTGGTTGCTACTTAGAATGCATGCGTATCATGATAGAACTAAATGCTAGAACTTATATCCGTTTCATTCAAAGCATGATATTGAATTGCATAACACACGATCAAGATGAAGTTGTGTAGTTGCCACCATAGCCAAATAGCCTTACTTCCCTTATGGCTTATGTTTTGTTGTTAACTACATTAACCTCACCTATCCTAGTTTAGGACAGTCCACCCCTTGTTCTTAAAATATAGTGAGCATAACTTAAAATTAATTCCTTTTGAGTTACATTATGCAAGAAAATAAGTGTAGGGGAGGGAATGGTTATTTTTGAGCTCATTTGTACGTTTTGAAAAAAAAAAAAGAAAAAGAAAAGAAAAGAAGAAAGAATGAGTTTGAAAGTGTTGATTGTTGAAGAAAAGGGTCCAAAAGTTTGAATTTGACCCTAAGTGTTGCATGAATCCCCCCTTGTGTTCAAATTTGAGTTTGCATTCAAAAGTGAATTCTAAGTTGATTTCATTGCTATTGCTCACTATGTTTTTAAGAACCCTTGTTTTCCATATCTGTTCGCTGTAACCTATCACCGTTAGCCCCGTTACAACCCTTACACTTCTATCTTGAGTGTTATGTGTTCAATATGTGGAGTTTGGGATTGGTATGAGCATATGGTGTCACTAGTTCTTGCATCTAAGTAGTAGCTTTCCTTTCATGAGATCATATTCATATATTCACTTATAACTCCAGAAAAGAGCTTTCTTTGTTAAAATATGTGAGTTTTAGTTTTCATGTGTATATCAATCTTCTCACATATACCTAGTGTAGGGAATGAGTTTGAAAATCTGAGTGAAAAATGAGTGCATATCTAGAAAGGAATTGAGGGAATTCTCTAAAGCATGTTATTACATTCAAAATGATGTTTTAAATGATTAAAAGAGAACTAGTAAATGGTGACTGTGGTTAAGTGTATGCTTAAGGATATTGATGACCAAAATCTATGCAAGTAATGATTTTTAACATGTGCATTAGAAATCCCTGAGGTAACGTTGGAAGGTTTAGATTGTGTTTTGTTTCTTTTTGTTTTCTTTGTTTTGCTCGAGGACTAGCAAATGCTAAGTGTGGGGGTATTTGATAAGCTCATATTTATATATATTTTACATCAAATTCTCTTGTCTTTTCTTAGTTAATTCCTTATATTTTTGAGCTATTTAATTTGATTTTGTGTTTTATATGATTTGTCAAGCAAATAAAAGAAAAATAGCACAAGTGAGATTTTATGTAACAAATTCGTCAAAACTGCCTGTGAAGATCAGCCCGTTTTGGAAGCAATTTGCGAACGACCCAAAATGAACTAGAGAATGAGCCTTATATGCTTGGAAAGCTACAGATGTCTATTTTCTGGAGAATTTTGCGGATTGTTAAGATCATTTTTCTAGAAGAAGTTATGAGCATTTTAGTAAGGGAAGGTCAAGAGAGCACATGGGTCAAAACTGCCTGTGCAGATCAGCCCATTTTGGAAGCAATTTGCGAGAGGCCCAAAATGAACTAGAGAATGAGCCTTATATGCTTGGAAAGCTACAGATGTCTATTTTCTGGAGCATTTTGCAGATTGTTAAGATCATTTTTCTAGAAGAAGTTATGGGCATTTTAGTAAGGGAAGGTCAAGAGAGCACATGGGGAAGGAATAGGCGGACAGCTGCAAGGATGACCAATGGCATGGATGAATGATTATGTTTTGCAAGTGTGCTAGCTTGTTTAATCATGAAATACAAGTGTGCTAGCTGTTTTGCAAGTGTTCTAGCTGATTCATCATGAGAAGACCAAGAGGAATCCAAGGCATGGACCAAGGAGGATGAATGCAAGTTGTTTCATCATGAAATTTCTGCAATGAAGCATGTGTGCTAGCTGTTTTTGATGATTAATTCTTGCTTTGTATTTGTTTATTAGAATCACTTGAGTGGCTCCTTACCTTTGTGCACCTATAAATAAAGCCTTCTTGCAAGGCTTAGACTCACCAATTCACACAACAATCCCATTTCACACACCCTAAACTATCCTAGCCGTAACCCCCCTTCTTTCCTCCACAAAATCTGCCCATAAACCTATCCTAGCCATCATAAACACCACCATACATCCCCCTATCCACTCCTCTATACAACCAAACCTTCAAACCACATCCACTCCTTGTGCCATAGCAAAGGAAGGGAGGGAAAGTGCTTGGACGTGCATACCACTCAACGAGGACCGTTGGAGCGTTTAGGTGTTTTCTTTCTTTCATTTTCAATGTATAAATCTATTTACCTTTGTTTTATGATTATGAGGAACTAAACCCCCCCCTTTTTGCTAGGGGGGATTCAAAGCCATGATTCCATTTGCATTATGAATTAATTACTTTTGGTTGTGATTTAATAATTTGTGATTTCAATTCGCTTAACTATTTGATTGATAACTTATTTATGTATGTTGATTAAGAGTGCACGCTTAGTTTTCATGCATAAGTTTGATGCTAGAATATAAGGAAATTTCACCTAATCGTTATGAACTTATATTCAAGAGTAGTGAAGGTTGCTATCCACAATCGTGTTAAGTGAATTCCTGGCAGGAGTATCATGCTTTTCATAGTTACAAATGCCTTGTCGATGCTTATGATTTCCAACAAACGTAATGATTCTAACTTGTGTCTTTATCATGCTGTTCATATAAAGAACTTGTTAGGAATGATTTGGTTGCGATGCATATTCATCCAATTCAATGATTCTAGGGAAATCTGAAGGTTAATTTAAGCGGACCTAATTAACTTGGAGTGTTGAGTTTCATAAGTTATCGAAAGAACAACTAAAAATTGGTTTATATACAAGTGTATCATGTGTGGAGGAAACCCCTCTAGCTAATCCATCATCCATTCAAACAACCATATTTTGTGCTTAAATCTATCTAGTTTTCAATTTGTTTATTTTCAAGTTATTCTCATCAAGATCAAATCCCCCTTTTTCAATTTTTGTTTTTTGACTTGAATTTACCTTATTTGATTTCTTTTGAGTTCTTTGAGTAATTTAGTTTAGAGTTGGTTAATTTTCATAGCTTGAATCTTTTAAATTCATTCGTGATTTTGTTTTAGTTTATTTATTAATTTTATTTTAAGTTATTCTAGTTTATTTGGAATCATTTGAATCTAGTTAAATGTTTTGATTTTAGATTTCTGTTTTAAAAGTTTTATTTAGTGCTTCTAAATTCATTTTATATAGATTAGCAATCCCTCCTAATCCCCGGTTTAAGAACGATCCCTACTTGCATATATACTACAATTGTCAAAAAGAGGGTTTAATTTGTGTGTTAGTTTATCTATCGCATCAAGTCCAGACCTGATTTTGATACATGGAATCCATTTCGGATTTCATGGCCTCTTACCATCTCTTTGAATCAATGTCGGACATTGCTTCTTTGTAGTCCCTAGGGTCCTCCTTTGTGTCATTGTCACCTAAAAGGTACAATTCCGCAAAGTCATTGTCTAAGCCATACCTCCTGGGTGGCTTACTAACCCTTTCAGATCTACGTGGAGCTAGGGGTTCAGGAACAGGGTTGTCAATATGTCGTGTGCTTGTTTGTGGTTCATTATTAATCTCATTAATTTCCATCTCTTTACTTATAGTTCTTTTGAGAACGAATTTGTCCTCTAGAAACTTAGCAGTTCTGGCGACAAAGACTTTCTGGTCGTCAGGATGGTAGAACTCATATCCCATAGTTTCTCGAGGATATCCCACAAAATAGCACCTTACTGATCTCGCTTCAAGCTTCGTAGCTTCAAGCTTCTTGACATATGCTTCACAGCCCCAAATCTTAATGTGATTAAGACTTGGCTTTCTTCCATGCCATATCTCATAGGGCGTTTGTGAAACTGATTTGGAAGGTACTCTATTAAGCAAGTAAGCTGCTGTATATAGAGCGTATCCCCAGAATGTTACTGGCAAATCAGCGAAACTCATCATAGAACGAACCATGTTCATCAAGGTTCGATTTCTCCTTTCAGAAACTCCATTGAGTTGTGGAGTTCCCGGTGGAGTCCACTGTGATATTATTCCACACTCTTTGAGATAATCTTGGAATTCATTACTCAGATACTCACCCCCTCGATATGATCTTAGGATCTTTATCTGTTTCCCAGTTTGCTTCTCAACTTCATTCTTGAATTCTTTGAACCTTTCAAAGGATTCTGACTTGTACTTCATAAGATACACATAGCCAAACCGAGAGTGATCTTCGGTGAATGTGATATAGTAGGAGAAACCTCCTCTCGACGTAGTAGACATAGGTCCACATACGTCAGTGTGGATTAACCCTAGAATTTCAGTGGCACGCTCTCCTTTCCCAGTGAATGGAGATTTGGTCATCTTCCCTTTCAAGCAGCATTCACAAGTACCCATCTGGTCATTACCTAATGGGCGGACGTATCTGTCCTTCCACATCTTGCGAATCTTTTCAAGGTTCACATGTCCAAGTTTAAGATGCCACATCTTTTCTTGGTTAACTTCTTCTCTAGCCCTTTTGGGTTTTGAGGTATTCCCGCTTTCAATACAGTGCACCCCACTATTCGTCTCTAGGTGAAAAAGTCCCTCTATCATATTACCATAAGAGATAATACGACCGTTCAAGTATAAAGTGCAACTCATTTTGTGAAACAATACTGAGTGCCAATCTCGTAAAAGCTTAGAGATAGAAATCAAATTCTTTATACATGAAGGAAAATATAAACAATTTTTAAGTTCCAAGACTTCCCCAGAGGGTAGGTTAAGCATGTAGGTGCCTATTGCTTTTGCAGAGATTTTAGCGCCGTTCCCAACACGCACAACCATCTCCCCATTGCGCAGTTTCTTGCTCCCTACTAGTCCCTGCATCGTATTACAGATATGTTGACTAGCGCCTGAATCAAATATCCAGGAACTGGAGCTTACTGTAAAAGTACTCTCTATGACAGAAATAGTCTCTTTAAAAGTTTGTGTCATAAGGCTCGCAATGCGCACCCTGTATTTCTTCTTCCAACGTTCATCCTTTCCACAATGAAAGCATGTTCCTTTGGATTTTATTGCCTTCTTCTTTTGCAACCTTTTCCTTATATTTGCGTTCTCACTCCCACTATCTCTTTTGAAACCTTTTTCAAATTTACAGCACATGTCAATCATCTCGTTAAAAGTATGATTGAATCTATTCACTTTATAGTTTACAATAAACTTAGTGAAATCATCCGAGAGAGATGCAGGGAAAAAATCTTGGGCCATTTTCCCATCGATGGAAGTTCCTAAACTTTCAAGATTTTGAGAAATCCTTTCCATCTTTTTGTCCATGTTTATGGACCGATGCCCCCTTTGCCATTTTGGAATTTAATAGACTACAAACATTTGAGAATCGTACATTACTAGTCTCTATGTCATGCATCTTATGCAAACTTTCAACCATGGCACATGAAGTGTCCATGTGCTTATGTAACTTCATAAGTTCCTCACTAAGTGAAGTGAGGATTAAGCATTTGGCTTGTAAGTCATCCTCATAGTGTGTAGCATAATCATGACACTCCTCCTTTGAAGCTAGTTTCTTAGGAGGTACATGAGGTGGGGATTGCTTAAGCACATACAATATGTCTCTCACCTTTGAGACATTCTCAATATGGTGATACCAAGCAAGGAAACGTTGGCCCCTAAGGCCCCTTTTGTCAAGTATAATGGTGGGTATAATTTTAGGCATGTCGTTCA
Organism: Crataegus laevigata; assembly: GCA_963580275.1. Lineage (NCBI taxonomy): Eukaryota > Viridiplantae > Streptophyta > Magnoliopsida > Rosales > Rosaceae > Crataegus > Crataegus laevigata. The sequence continues at coordinate 13,109,871 of OY756944.1, read as the reverse complement.
CTACATAACATAACATAAATCGCATTAGATTGTTGATAAACTACTTGATTGGGTCTTGAATCAAATAGTACCACCCACTATTTTTGGCAAATTCCACATCCCTCAATAGAATCTGAGAGTTATATAGAACTCTTAGTGGGTTATGGGAGACTCATCATTACCAAGCGCACCTCACGATGATACGATGTTGGTTAGCAAAAATAATGATGAGAGAATAACGCATTATTCATTTACAACGTTTTGTAATTACCCATCTTGTTTGGCCTCTAGAGAATGTTGCCTCACGATGATACGATGTTGGCACATTGCACTTAGTTAAGTTATTCCCACCATGCTTAGTTCATGTAGGGGTTCAAGAATAACCTCACGATGATACGATGTTGGCTATCCTTGTTGCCTACCTCACCACATCATGTATGTATATATGGACTCTTCCTGAATGTAAGCACATACTTTGAACTTCCCCATGATAGGGTGAAGCCGGTGTAGGAGTCACAAACGATGGAGTCCACCACGGTGGAAGGCCTACGAAGAGACATTCAAAGCATCTCTCGCTTATCAACTTAATATTTATTTTGAGGGAGTAGTTTTGGGCTACATCAAAACATTTTAATCACATTAAAAGAACAAGGGCCTATCACAACTATTGGTCCAAGTTTATATGAATTAGTAGCATATAATAGTCCCACTGTTTCTTTTGAAACAAGTGAGACTATATGGAACTACTAACGAATGCATTGCATCCTCATATGGACTATATAGTCGTTTTAGGTTTTAGGATGATTATGAACCGTTTGATTTGATCCAACACGAGCCTTGTGTTGGACCTTGGGTTTTAGGTAGATTGTTTGTTGATTTTAATTACGCGTTTAATCTAATTAAACCGTTATTTCCTATTGGGCGTTGGACCCAACTATTCCAATTTGCATACAATTAAACAAATAGGAATACATGAAATAAAGAGAAGGGCTTATGCCCTTTTACAACACATTGGAGGACTTATGTCCTTTACAACAAATTGAATTAATCAAATTACATTCATATCTACTCTAATAAACCCATACATTCATAATGTTAAGCGGCCAATCACATAGCTCAATTATCGTGGCTTGGTTCATAATCACCCCTTTTCTTAATTAATCAAAATTAACTAAGAAAGCAACTTTTAAACAATTGGTTTTTGGATCCATAAAATTGATTTAAATGGAACTAAATAAAATGAAAATCCAATTCCCATTTAAAGAGACAAAACCATTTTTGTTCTCATTTTGTTTTGGGCCAAAAACAATGACCACAACTATTTGGGCCATTATGCAAAAACAAAAAACTTTTGGGGTCACTTTGCAAAAACACAAAAGTCCACAACTTCATGTAATTGCAACTAGAACCCAAAATTTTTAACAATTGCTAAAACTTCCTTAAAGGAACAAAACAATTTGTCCTTTAATGATTTTGGACCTTTTTGTGAAAATACGAAAACTTTTGGGCCAAAGTGCAAATACACAAAAGTATCAAAACTTTATGTAATTGCACAAAAGTCCCCAAAATACCCCACTTGGGGGGTGGCCGACCTCTTTGGTCAAAGGTTGAAAAACATTTCAAAAAATTTATGTGAGTTGATTTTGGTGGGTGAGGATTAATGGTGAGTTTGATTTGTGTAAGAGATATTTGTCTTTCAATAAATTTGTTTTGACAAATATCAAAATTAAATACCTTTCTTCACCATGAAGTCTTCACCAAAAATTAATAAACCAAAACTTTATGAAAAACATAAAATTTTTTGAATCAAAACTTCAAAACTTTTTGTTCTTGGCAAGAACTTCAAGAACATTGAAGAACATTCATAAAAACTCATAATAGCCCCATGAATGTTTTCACTTACCAAAACTCAATTTTTTACAACTCAAAAGTGGGTTAATATTCTAGGGTACTTAGGGGTTCTAAAGAACACATTAAAACCATTTTAACAAGACTAATTTGAACCCAAAAAGTCACCATTTTAATTTGGCCGAAAATACCAAAAAAAATTTGGCACCATTTTTAGTTCCAATATTCATGCTTTTATGAACTACATCTACAACATTTGAGATGCTAAATTTTCAAGCAAAATTTATATTCAAAGCAAGAACAAAGCTTGTAACATTTACAACACATAAATCACAAGTTATGAAAATCACAAAACCCAAAAGGATTCACCATAAACTAGGCCTAGCCTCTGATACCACTTGAAGGAAAAATTATGTCCTAGTGAAGAACATTAAAGAACATTTGAATACATATACAAAATATTAACAAATTAAATTAGACATGCATCCAAAATCAATTCATAAAACCCATGACTTTCAAAGCCTAGTAGATGGTGAACCATGACTCTTTAACAACATTAAAGAGATTAAGGATTTAGAGAATCATTACCCTTGAAGCTCATCCTTGATTACACAAGGGATTCACCCAAGTGGAGGGCCTTCAAGTCACCTCCTTGCTTCCTTGAGGATTGGTTCTCCAAAACACCAAAGATTTGATGTCTCCAAGTCTCTACACCAAAGATAAAATGTGAAGATAAAATGGATGACTTAGGGGTGAAGAAATTGCTAGATTTCCTCCCTAAGGTGGCCGGCCTCCTTGTAGAAATTAGAGAGAAAAGTTTCACCCAAATTTCTTAAGTAAAACCCTAAATGAAATAAAGCTATAACTTTGAATTTATACTTCATTTCTTGTGAGTGGCAAACTTGTAATTAACACAAGTTTGTTACCCCTCACCACATATGGCCGGCCTTGCTTTGTAATTGGGCAAATTGCCCAATTTGTTTTAGTTGTCATACAACTTAAACATAATGGGCCTTGTGGACCAAAACACTTTTGGGCCCCGAAACCCAAAACCAACTTAGAAGCCCAATACGAACGTTTCGTATAATTAATTAACTAATTAATTAATTTTGACCATTCTTCAATTAACTATTTAATTGCTTATCCATTTCATTTAATTACTTCACTTTCATCTTTACTCGGTGTACGATCCATTAGGTTCCAATTAGCGAGGCAGTGGGCGATGTTACTCTTAACTATCGTTTGTGAATTAAAACCACATTTCAATTCTCCCTTAAGATTAGTGTTTGCCAATCTTTAGGGCTTCCACAAACCATGAGTGACACCTAGCAGCATGTCATGGTTACCCAAGCTAAGTAGAAGTGGTTGGAGAACCTATCCAGTTACAATTACAATGCAATACGGTCCTTCTCTAATACAATACTCTTAATCACATTGTTTAAGTGATAGTTTGTTTCATGTCTACTATCCAATGTGATACTTCTCTATATAATTCGTTTGAATAAGATTTGGAACAAATTTCCTTAGTCATATTCACATGCTTTGGCCAAAGACTCTCGAATCATATCTTAGAGTATTATCCTTCCATAAGGTTAGAGATCCCTTGTTGTGCATTCACATGTCTACATGACTAGATAGCTTGACCCCAACCATGCCGTGGACACTCCAAAGGAATGCCATTTGACACGATCAAAGATCAAGGACCTAACCATTAGACATCAATGATGCCTCAGGTCAAAGGACTACTTTGCATATTGTAACCATCGAGCTCTTACATGACATGTATGTTTGAACTCTGTTTTGATCGTAGTTTAGTGTACTCGATTACTCTTTCAAGCACCTATGTGTTTGTCTTAGTGTCCAACACTAAATGACTTGAGACTTGTCATATCCACGCTTGAGTCGACATAACACATACTAACCTTAGCGGATTGTCAATGCCCAATTGGCAACCCTATGGCTAGGAACGTTTTAGGAATGAGCATAGGAGAAAGGTCTCATAAATCTAACTTACTTAGATCACTTATCTCTTAGATCAAATACATTCCTTGGATTCCCTTATTGATTAAACACAAGATACAATAAACAGTGATTAACAATAACCTTTGCCCTCTATTAAACATATATGAGTTTAATTCAATAAGTATTCCAAAAAGCTATTACATAAAATGAGTGGCTTTGTGGGCATACTTCCAACAACTATATCACATTCACCGACGATCACTCTCGGTTTCGCTATGTGTATCTTATGAAGTACAAGTCAGAATCCTTTGAAAGGTTCAAAGAATTCAAGAATGAAGTTGAGAAGCAAACTAGGAAACAGATAAAGATCCTAAGATCAGATCGAGGGGGTGAATATCTGAGTAATGAATTCCTAGATTATCTCAAAGAGTGTGGAATAATATCACAGTGGACTCCACCGGGAACTCCACAACTTAATGGAGTTTCTAAAAGGAGAAATCGAACCTTGATGAACATGGTTTGTTCTATGATGAGTTCCGCTGATCTACCAGTAACATTCTGGGGATATGCTCTATAAACAGCAGCTTACTTGCTTAATATAGTACCTTCCAAATCAGTTTCACAAACGCCCTATGAGATATGGCATGGAAGAAAGCCAAGTCTTAATCACATTAAGATTTGGGGTTGTGAAGCATATGTCATGAAGCCTGAAGCTACCAAGCTTGAAGCAAGATCAGTAAGGTGCTATTTTGTGGGATATCCTAGAGAAACTATGGGATATGAGTTCTACCATCCTGACGACCAGAAAGTCTTTGTCGCCAGAACTGCTAAGTTTCTAGATGACGAATTCGTTCTCAAAGGAACTATAAGTAAAGAGATGGAAATTAATGAGATTAATGATGAACCACAAACAAGCACACGACATATTGACAACCCTGTTCCTGAACCCCTAGCTCCACGTAGATATGAAAGGGTTAGTAACCACCTAAGAGGTATGGCTTAGACAATGACTTTGCGGAATTGTACCTTCTCGGTGACAATGACACAAAGGAGGACCCTAGGGACTACAAAGAAGCAATGTCCGACATTGATTCAAAGAGATGGCAAGAGGCCATGAAATCCGAGATGGATTCCATGTATCAAAATCAGGTCTGTACTCTTGTAGACCCTCCAGAAGGTATAGTACCTGTTGGAAACAAATGGGTCTTCAAGAGGAAGATAGGCGTTGATGGGAACGTGGAGACTTATAAGGCTAGATTGGTAGCCAAGGGTTACAGGCAACGAGAAGGGATTAACTATGAAGAAACTTTCTCTCCTGTAGCCATGATTAAGTCTATTCGGATTTTGCTTGCAATAGCTGCGTACCATGATTATGAAATTTGGCAAATGGACGTGAAGACGGCCTTTCTGAACGGCTACCTAGAGGAAGAGCTTTATATGGCTCAACCCGAAGGTTTCGTGTCCAAGTCTGAAAAGGCTGAGGTATGCAAGCTTCTGAGGTCCATTTATGGACTTAAGCAAGCCTCCAGGAGCTGGAACATCCGTTTTGATACTGAAATCAAAACGTTTGATTTTACTCAAAACGAAGACGACAATTGTGTTTATCAAAAGGTCGTAGGGGATGCAGTTGTATTCCTAGTGTTATATGTAGATGACATATTACTATTCGGGAATGACACTGCAATACTTTCTTCTGTAAAAGTGTGGTTGTCCAAAACCTTCCACATGAAAGATTTAGGAGATGCATCTTATGTACTTGGGATAAAGCTCTATCGTGATAGAACCAGAAGACTGATTGCATTATCCCAATCTATGTACATTGATAAAGTGCTAAGCAGGTTCCAGATGGAACAATCTAAGAAAGGTTTTCTTCCTGTGAGACATGGAATTCACTTTTCTAAGTCCATGGGACCTAAGACTCCTGAAGAGATACGGCAAATGAATACTATTCCTTATGCTTCCACCATAGGAAGTCTCATGTATGCCATGACATGTACAAGGCCTGATATCGCATATGCTGTGAGCATTACTAGTCGATATCAATCTAACCCAGGATCAGAACACTGGGCAGCTGTCAAGACGGTCCTTAAGTACTTAAGAAGAACTAAGGACATGTTCCTCGTTTATGGAGGAGCGACAGAGTTGCGAGTGGAAGGCTATACAGACGCAGATTTCCAATCTGACGTCGATGATAGAAGTTCCAACTCCGGATATGTATTCACTCTGAATGGTGGGGCTGTCAGCTGGAAAAGCAAGAAACAAAGTGTAATTGCTGATTCCACTATAGAGGCTAAATATGTCGCTGCAGCTGAAGCCGGCAAAGAAGCGTTCTGGATGAAGAAGTTCATCACTGAACTTGGAGTGGTTCCAACCATTACATCACCAGTAACTTTGTACTGTGATAATAGTGGGGCGATAGGTCAAGCCAAGGAACCCAGGGCACATCAAAAGAACAAGCATTTTGACAGATGCTTTAATATCATCAGAAGATATGATGCCGAAGGGAAAGTCAACATTCTCAAAGTTGCTTCAGCCGATAACGTAGCAGATCCACTGACGAAGCCAATGTCTCAAGTCCAACTTGACCGCCATATGGAAAAGATGGGTATTAGATACATGGGAGGATGGCTTTGAGTGCAAGTGGGAGATTGTTGGAAGTATGCCCACAAAGCCACTCATTTGATGTAATAGCTTTTTGGAATACTTATTGTATTAAACTTTTATATGTTTAATGGAGGGCAAAGCTTATTATTAATCACTGTTTATTGTATCTTGTGTTTAAACAATAAGGGAATCCAAGGAATGTATTTGATCTAAGAGATAAGTGATCTAAGTAAGTTAGATTTTCGAGACCTTTCTCTTATGTTCATTCCTAAAACGTTCCTAGCCATAGGGTTGCCAATTGGGCATTGACAATCCGCTAAGGTTAGTATGTGTTATGTCGACTCAAGCGTGGATATGACAAGTCTCAAGTCATTTAGTGTTGGACACTAAGACAAACACCTAGGTGCTTGAAAGAGTAATCAAGTACACTGGACTACGATCAAAACAGAGTTCAAACATACATGTCATGTAAGAACTCGATGGTTACAATATGCAAAGTAGTCCTTTGACCTGAGGCATCATTGATGTCTAATGGTTAGGTCCTTGATCTTTAATCGTGTCAAATGGCGTTCCTTTGGAGTGTCCACGGCATGGTTGGGGTCAAGCGATCTAATCATGTAGACATATGAATGCACAACAAGGGATCTCTAACCTTCCATGGTGGAAGGAGAATACTCTAAGATATGATTCGAGAGTCTTTGGCCAAAGCATATGAATATGACTAAGGAAGTTTGTTCCAAATCTTATTCAAGCGAATCATATAGAGAAGTATCACATTGGATAGTAGACATGAAACAAACTATCACTTAAACAATGTGATTAAGACTATTGTATTAGAGAAGGACCGTATTGCATTGTAGTTGTAATTGGATAGGTTCTCCAACCACTTCTACTTAGCTTGGGTAACCATGACATGCTGCTAGGTGTCACTCATGGTTTGTGGAAGCCCTAAAGATTCGCAAACACTAATCTTAAGGGGGAATTGAAATGTGGTTTCAATTCACAATCGATTGTTAAGAGTAACGTCGCCCACTGCCTCGCTAAATGGAACCTAATGGATCGTACACCGAGTAAAGATGAAAGTGAAGTAATTAAATGAAATGGATAAGCAATTAAATAGTTGATTGAAGAATGGTCAAAGTTAATTAATTAGTTAATTAATTATACGAAACGTTCGTATTGGGCTTCTAAGTTGGTTTTGGGTTTCGGGGCACAAAAGTGTTTTGGTCCACAAGGCCCATCATGTTTAAGTTGTATGACAACTAAAACAAAATGGGAAATTAGCCAAACCACTTAGAGAGGGCCGGCCAAATATATGGAGGGTAGCAAACTTGTGTTAATTACAAGTTTGCCACTCACTAGAAATGAAGTATAAATTAAACTTTATAGCTTTATTTCATTTAGGGTTTTTCCTTAAGAAATTGGGTGAAACATTTTCTCTCTAAATTTCCAAAAGGGGGCCGGCCTATTAGGGAGAGAAATCTAGCAATTTCTTTTTCCCTAAGTCATCCATTTTATCTTCACAATTTATCTTTGGTGTAGAGACTTGGAGACATCAAATTTTTGGTGTTTTGTTGAACAAATCCTCAAGGAAGCAAGGAGGTCACTTGAAGGCCCTACACTTGGGTGAATCCCTTGTGTAATCAAGGATGAGCTTCAAGGGTAATGATTCTCTAAATCCTTATTCTCTTTAATGTTGTTAAAGAGTCATGGTTCACCATATACTAGGCTTTGAAAGTCATGGGTTTTATGAATTGTTTTTTAATGCATGTCTAATTTAATTTGTTAATATTTTGCATATGTATTCAAATGTTCTTCACTAGGACATAATTTATCCTTCAGGAGAAGTCCTTGATAAATCACCTATAAAATCCTGCATGTCCAAGAAACGAACGAACCTCTCGAACCGAAGTAGGAGAGGGTAAGTAGCGTACAAGGTCTATTTTCGATTTATCCACTTCAATTCCTCTTTCTGAAACAATATGCCCTAAAACTATGCCTTGTTTAACCATAAAATGACATTTTTCCCAATTAAGCACAAGATCAGTTTCTACACATCGTTTCAAGATTATTGTAAGATTTTCCAAACAACCATCAACTGGATCACCAAATACACTAAAATCATCCATAAATACCTTAATAATCTTCTCCACAAAATTTGAAAAGATACTTACCATACACCTTTGAAATGTGGCCGGAGCATTGCATAAACCGAAAGGCATGTGACGATAGGCAAAGGTACCAAAGGGGCACGTGAAATTTGTCTTTTCTTGGTCATCTGGAGCTATCACAATCTGATTATATCCAGAATAACCATCAAGGAAACAATAGAAAGAATGACTGGCTAACCTTTCAAGCATTTGATCAATGAACGGCAAAGGGAAATGGTCATTTCTTGTGGTGGTGTTGAGCTTCCTATAATTGATGCACACACGCCAACCTGTTTGGATACGGGTTGGCACAAGCTCATTCTCGGCATTCTTCACCACTATCACTCCGGATTTCTTTGGAACACATTGCACCGGTGAAACCCAACGACTATCAGAGATCGGATAAATCACTCCACAATCAAGAAGTTTGATAATCTCCTTCTTCACAACTTCCATCATTAGAGGGTTGAGACGGTGCTGAGCCTCTCGAGTTGGTTTAGCCCCCTCCTCTAGAAGTATGCGATGCATGCACGTAGTAGGGCTAATTCCTCTAATATCGGCCAAAGTCCACCCAATGGCTGTTTTGTGCTCTTTCAATACTCGGATCAACTTCTCCTCCTCTATGGCCGTGAGTGAGGAGGAGACAATGACGGGCAACGTCTCGTTGTCTCCCAAAAAGACATACTTTAAATGATCGGACAACAGTTTAAGCTCAAGTACGGGTGCCTGAATCACTGAGGGTAACAACTTATTAGTAGAAACGGGAATTGAAATTGGGTTAAAAGGCTTACCATCGTGTTGAGGTAGTGACTCAAGGACAGCCACTATCTCGGCCTCCTCCACACTTCTAGGCACGGCAAATCTAGATTTTTGCCCAATTCCTTGTGCAAGTGTTGTTTCAAGTGTATCCCTCTCCAAGGAATTGAGATAATCCTGCGCCAAATCATCAAGTATGTCAATAGGAAAACAAGAATGATCTTCCTTAGGGAACTTCATACTTTTAGAAAGATTGAAATCAATCACTTCCCCATCAAATTCCATCGTTAACGTTCCTTTAAACACATCTATCTTGGTGCGGACAGTTTTCATGAAGGGTCTCCCTAATAGAATAGGCAATGGGGTAGAATGGGGTGAATCCTCCATGTCAAGCACGTAGAAATCCCCTGGAAAAATCAAATTACCAACCTGCACCAAAACATCTTCCAAAACACCTTTTGGATAGGCATTAGAAATATCGGCTAATTGAATAATCACACCATCATTTTGAAGCTCACCTAAGTTCATAGATGCATAAATAGAGTATGTCATAACATTAATCGAAGCCCCTAAGTCTAACATGCATTGTTCAAACTTAGTATTGCCAATAATCCATGGAATTGTAAAACTACCCGGATCTTTGCATTTAGGGGGTAATTTCCTTTGTAACACAGCAGAAACATTTTCACTTACTTGAAGCACCTCTTTGTTTGAAATCTTTCTCCTTGTTGTACAAAGTTCTTTTAAAAACTTAGCATACCTCGGGACTTGCTTGATTGAATCAAGGAGCGGGATATTGACTTGAACTTTCCGAAAGGTCTCTAGAATGTCCTTCTCGGCTTCTTCCTTCTTTGATTGCCTAAACCTGCCAGGAAAGGGCACATTTAGTGGAATGGAACTAGAAAAAGTCGAATTTGGACTTACCTTGGTGGTTGGAGACGACTTAAGAGTGCTAGATGGCTGCGGCACGGATTGTTCTTCTTTGGCTGTGGGTTTTGGTCCCTGTACTTCTTCTTGCAGCAACTTGTCCTCCTCTTCTTGACTTGATTAGGATGTATTTGGATTGGTTCCTACCTGTTTACCACTTCTCAATAGGATTGCCTTAGCGGTTTCAAATCCTCCTTTAGGATTCATAACGGTTGAAATAGGCAATCTGCCTTGTTCTCTAATCTGCCCCATGAACTCGACAATCTAACCTATTTGCTTCTTCAAATTGTCCACCCGTTTGTCTTGGATTTGTCTCTCCTTATTTTGAGTTTGTACTTCCTGCGTCAAAGTAGTAAGTAACTTAACAACTTCATCATTATCTAAAGACATACTTGAGCTTGTTGGGGCAGATTGCAATTGGGTTTGATTGGGGACGAATGGCTTTGTATAAAAGCTCGATGGTTGCTGCCTAAATCCCCCTTGTTGTTGGGGTTGTTGAGGATCCCTCCACTTGAAATTTGGATGGTCCCTCCATCCCGGATTATAGGTGTTTGAATATGGATCATGGTGTGGCTGATTTTGGCTCCCAAAACCCACGGCATTGGCAGATTCCCACCCCCATTCTCAATCAATTGAGGGCATTGATCGTTAGCATGTCCTTGCATGGAGCACACGCCACAAACACTCGGTCCATGAATCTTTATTCCCTCGGCCAACTGAGAAATAATAGAAGTAAGGTTAGCTAATTGGGATTGAATATCGGGCATAGAACTTACCTCATTCACTTGTGACCGTAGGGCATCTCTCTGTCCAAGTCCTTCGTATTGTTGTGCATTTAACGCTCAGTTGGCAATTAACGTCTTGGCAGCCATGGGTGTTTTGTCAACCAACGCACCCCCCGCTGCGGCATCTAGCATTTGTCGCTCAATTGGAAACAGTCCTTCATTAAAGTATTGAAATAAAAGTTCTTCTTTCATTTGGTGTTGAGGACATGAAGCGACAAGAGCCTTGAAACACTCATAATAGGTCGGAAAAGACTCCCCTTGTTGTTGTTGAATGCCACTGATTTTCTTCCCCAAGAGAATGACTCTCGAGGGGGGCGAAGAACTTCTCCAAAAATGCCATCTTCATGCTTTCCTAAGAAGTGACCGTTCCGGGTGCTAATTCGTAGAGCCAATCCTTAGCCTTTTCCAAAAGTGAGAATGGAAAGGCCTTCATCATCAGAATGTTCCCATCGACATTGATGGGTGTCATGCTCGAACAAACCACCTCGAACTGCTTGAGATGCTTGTTGGGATCTTCCATGGACAGCCCATGGTATTTTGGAATGTGGTGCATGATAGACGCATATTTATGCGACTTAGCTTGCTTGTTTTCTTACATTTTGGTAATTATTTAGTATTTATTATAGTGTTTAAAGTTAAATTCGTGTGTTTGTAGGTTTTATGGGCTAAGGGTGCATTATGAGCCAATTTGGAATAGTTTGGAGTGTTTTTGGGCCCAAGATGGATTGCTTATGATCCAAGCTAGATGGATGGACGAATTTGGAGATTAATTGGGTTGAAATCTACTATGAAGATGGATAAGTGAAGCCCAAGTTCTTCACACATGACAAAAGAGCAAGAAACAAGGAACTTTCCTTTCCTTCCCACTTCACCTACAACATCCACCACCTTCACCTACAACATCCACCACCTTCACCTACAACATCCACCTACTTCACCTACAACATCCACCTTCACCTACAACATCCACCTACTTCACCTACAACATCCACCACCTTCACCTACTACCTTCACCTGCAACCCTTTCCACATTCCCTATAAATACCACCCTATGCCACAACATTCTTCATCATTCTCCAAGCCTTGCCTTGCCTCTCCCTACATATCTGAACTTCTTCCCATCCATTCATCCATATAACCAACCCTTCAAACATCACTCCAACCTTGTGTTGCGGCAAAGAAGAAGAGGAAAGTGCTTGGACGTGCTTGCTATCCAACATGGATCGTTGGAACGTTTAGGTGTTTTCTTTCTTTTGTTTTCAATGTCTAAATTCGTTTATCTTTGTTTTATGCTTATGAGGAACTAAACCCCCCTTAGCTAGGGGGGGGATTCGAAACCATGTTATTGCTTGCAATATGATTTGATTACTTTTAATTGTGTTTCATAAGTTGTGATTTCAATTTACTTATCTTCTTGAACTATAACTTATTTATGTGTGGTTGTTGAGAGTGCACGCTTAATCTTCATGCATAAATTGAATGCTAGGATATAAGGGAATTTCACGTAATCGTTATGAACTTATATTCACAAGTAGTAAAGGTTGTTGATCACAATCATGCTAAGTAAATTCTTGGCATAAGTTTCATGCAATTCATAGTAACAAGTGCCTCGTCAATACTTATGGTTTTCATAAAACTTAATGATTCTTGCTTGTATCTCTTTTATGCAATTCATTGAGGGAACTTGTGGGGAATGCCTTGGGTTGTCGTATGCAATCATCCAATCCATTAACTTAAGGAAAATCTGAGAATTAATCTATGCAATTCATGGTTAATTTGGGGCGTTGAGAATTCATAAGTTATTGAAATACAATTAGAAATCATTTTGTATGCAAGCAAGACATGTGTGGAGAAGAACCCCTTAGCTAGCATTCCATTCATTCATTTAAACCAAATTCGTTCTCAACCTTGTTTGTTTACAAAGTTTATTTGTTTTAGTTTCAACTTCACCAAACCCAAATCCCCCTTTTACTTTCTTGTTTTAAAGTCTTTTGTTTACATTTTTAACTTTGTTTTTATATTTTTGAGTCAGTTTAGAGGTTTTAGCAAGCCCTCCTAATCCCCGGTTTAGAACGATCCCTACTTATACATATACTACAATTGATAAAAAGAGGGTTTAATTTGCGCGTTAACTAATTTTAGCGATCAGTGCAACAAGCTTGACTTCAACTCGAACTCATCGGCCTTGCCTTGGGAAGCCACGGGGTATTGAATGCATAATGGTGCGGCATTAGCCAACCCCGAGGCAGAGAGCTCTTTAATGGTCCGGTAGTCCGCTGCCATAACTTCTTCTATTTCTTCAAATTCAGATTCGGCCTCTGAACTTGAACTAGGTTCACTAGGCTCCGGATGCCTCCTCCTTCTTCTCAAATCACGCTCAAAGTCGTCGTTAAAATCCAAGATATGTGCATGCACAGTTTGAGAACTCCGCGTCATGCACTAGTACCTAAACCAAGAAAACAAAACAAAATCAGAAAACTAGATAGACTACCTAAAACGCACGGCAAACACAAGGGATTAGCAATTTTGCTAATCCCCGGCAACGGTGCCAAAATTTGATGTGAAAATTAACTTGACACTCAAATTAAACCCTATTGATGACAATTGTAGTATATAAGCAAGTAGGGATCGTTCTGGACCGGGGATTAACTAGGGATGCTAACCAATGTGAAATTGACTCAAAAACGTAAAATCAAAGTTTAAAACACCAAAACAAACCAAAAAACTCAAAACAGCACAGAAACACTCAAACTGCCTTAAAACCACTTTCTGGGCAGTTTTGAACACAAACACAAATTTGGACAAAAATATGTTATCACTTGACTCAAGACACTTAAAAACACAAACTAAGTTGATTTCTAACTAATCTAACAATTTTAAATAAATGGGGAATTGGTTTTGATGAAATTGAATTTGAAACAGAAACTTGTAAACAAACGTTAAAGAAAACAGATTGTGATGAAATTGAATGATGAGACACTAGTTAGAGGGGTCCTTATCCACACATGAACATATGCATATAATTTGATTCCCAGTTATGATTTCAACAAACGATGAATGACAATGCTCCAAATTAATTGTATTGAACTAATTAATTCTCAGATTTCCCTAGATTCATTGAATTGAATGGAATACGCATCACAACCAAATTATTCTTCATCAAACTCCCTAACTATGGAATACACATGACAGAGACATTCAACAAAGATCATTAAGTTCAATGGAAATCATAAACATCGACTAGGCATTCATAACTATGGAATACGCATGTAAATCCAACCTAGGGTTTACTAAACACAATCGTGACTAGCGACCTTTACTACTCATGAATATAAGTTCATAACGATTAGGTGAAATTCCCTTATATCCTAGCATCAAGTTTAGGCATGCAAATTAAGTGTCGACCCTCAACCCACATACATAAACAAGTTCTTAATCAAAACAGAAAAGTAAACCACATCCATAGTTCATGAATTCATAATTGGAGTAAATCAAATCATAACCAACATATGTTCATGGCTTCAAATTTGCCTCTAACTAAAAAGGAATTAGTTCCACATGTTTAACATAATTGAACAGCAAGTTAAATTAAACATGAAAACAGAAACAAGAAGAGAAAGAACTCCAAACACTCTAATGGTGGCAGATTGCATGCGCAAGGGTTCCTTCCTCATTTGGACTGCACGACACTACTCCTCCTCTCCTTCAATGGTGGCGGCACAAGGGTGTTGCTATGGTGGTGATGGAAGAATGGTGCGGCAAAGGTGTATGTGTATGGTTGTGCACGATTGAAGGAATGGTTATGTGGTGGTTGTTGAGCCATAGTTGAATGGATGGTTTGAATGGATGAATGATGGTGGCTGCAGTACTTTGTGGTTTCTAAGTGAATGGGCGACTGAATGAATGAGTGCAGGGAGGATGGTGCGGCTGAATGGTTTCTGAGGGAGAGTGAATGATAAAACCTGCGGCACTTCTTAATTATGTATATATAGACCTCACAAACCCTAGGGCAAATCAGATTAGGGCTTGGACTTAGCATAAGTGATGGATTGGGCCCCCTAGGTCCAGCAGGAATTGCAAGTCCAATAAAGAAAAGGTTTATGGCCCAATTAACCCAAATCCACAAGGAAAAGGGCCAAATAAATCTGAAATCCAAAATGAATTAGGGGAAAATGTGCGGTAGGAATGAAGGCCCAAATTAAACCTTATAGAAGTCAGAAAACCAAGGGAAATAAGGGGATAGGTGCGGCAACAATTGGAGGGAAAGGGAGATGGATTGCAAGGCAAGGCAAAGACCTTCTAGAAAGGTTCTAGGCGCCACTTTTGTAGGGAATCTGTTTAAGGCTTCTAGAAAGACATTTCAGCATGTTTTTAGGCAAGAACAAGGCATGAAACATAATGCATGTCTTTAGGAATGGATAAGGCCTTTTAGGAGAGACAAGACATGGAACATGACACAAAACATGACATAAAACATGTACCATGTTTTATGGAACATGTTTGGATAATGTTGGATAAGATAAGGATATGGATAATGTTTTGGATAATGTTCCAACTTTCTTGCACTTCCCTTATCTTCTTTGTCTCAATCTTATTTCATCATCTTCAAAACTGATTCCTAGCTCCTTTTAGCTCCAAATTCGTCCATCCATGGTGCTCCATATGCATGTACTCCATTTAAGCTCAATTTAGCTCTAAAATGCACCAAAATGCACTTTCTTGCTTCACTTGCCATTTGAACCTACAAACACACGAAAATAGCTTAAATCACTATAATAAACGATAACTAACTATGTAAGTGCAAGAAAACAAGCTAACTAAGTAGCATAAATGTGCTCATATCACTAATCAATGTAAACAAGACTCAAAAACACTAAACTAGACTCTATAGACTCAAAACTGACTTTAAACACTCAAACTATGGAAAACGTGAAGGATTATTTTGAGAATACATGTTCATTTAAGCAATATCATTAGCATGCAATTAATTAATTAAAGGCGGAATCATGCTTGCATATACTTAAAAACAAAACATTACCCATGAATGTTCAAAGCCTAGTAGATTGGTGAACCTTTAAACAACTCAAAACAAAGTGAGTTGAGATTTATACCTTTGTAGATTCCTCTTTGCTTAAGCAAAGGCTAATCACCCAAAGAGAGGGCCTTCATTCCTTGCATCTTAAATCTATGGATTTGGTTGGATGAAAAGGTTTCTCTAAGTTCCCAAAATTGGGAACCTCTAATTCACCACACCAAGGTAAGATTTTAGAAGAAATGAGTGACCTTGGAGGAGTAGGATTGCTAGCTAATCCCTCCAAGGGGGGGCCGGCCTTTTAGAGAGAAAAATGGAGATTGTGTTTCACCAATTTCCCCCAAAAAGAACCCTTAATGAATTTTGGCTATTAAGTCAAATTTATACCTTAATTCATTTGAGTGGCAAACTTGTAAATAAGTCCACGTTTGCTACCCTCTCTTAATGTGGCCGGCCTTAGGGATTTTATTGGGCAATTTGTCTTTGTGAATCATTATTCATTAAGTTGTCAACCAACTTAAGTTAATGGACTCGACGTTCGAAGCCCATTGGGCCTTAAGGTCCAAAACTATCCCGAGGTCTTTAACGAACTTATTCGTTTGATTAATTAACATATTAATTAATCCTTGCCATAAATAATTAAACCATTTAATTATTCTTACTCATCTCCATTGAATCTTCAATCTTTACCTTACACGGTGTACGATCCATTAGGTTCCTTTTTAGCGAGGCAGTGGGCGATTCAAACTCTTTTAAATCGATTGTGAATTTGAAACTTACTTTCAATTCTCCCTTTAGTGATTACACACGTTTAGGGCTTCCACAAACCATGTGTGACACCTAGCAGCATATCATGGTTACCCAAGCTAATCAGAAGAGGTAGAGAACCTATTCAGTTTAGGATTACAAATGCAATACGGTCTCTCTCTAATACAATACTCTTGACCACATTGTTTGGCTTGATAGTTTATTCATGTCTACTATCCAATGTGAATCTCGTGCTTATATGATTCCCTTGAATGTGATTTGGAACACATTCCTAAATCTCATTCATACTGTGATCAGAGATTTTAATCATATCATAGAGTATTCTCCCTCAAACGGTTTGAAGGTTAGAGATCCCTTGTTGCGCATTCACTTGTCTCCATGACTAGATAGCTTGACCCCAACCATGCCGTGGACACTCCAAAGGAATGCATTTTGACACGATCAAAGATCAAGGACCTAACCACAAGACAACTATGATGCCTCAGGTCAACGGACTAATTTGCATTATCCTAACTATGAGTTCTCACGTGACATGAATATGAGAACTCGTCGTTGATCATGTTCAGTGAACTCATTCTCTATTGAGCACCTACGTACTTGTCTTGGTGTCACTCACACCAATGACTCGAGACTAGTCACTCTCCCTGAGAGAAGACATAGCACGTACTGATCTTAACGGACTGTCAATGCCCAATTGGCAATCCTATGATCAGGAACGTTTAGGATGTGTCTACGAAAGAATGGTCCCATGAATCTAACTTCTTTAGATCGCATTCTCCCAATCACATATTCCTTGGACTTTATCGTTTAAGCATATAACATTTATATGAGACCGCTCAAACAATAATCTTTGCCCTTGATATTAAACTAGATTAGTTTAACATGTGAAATGTCCATAAAGTATCATCATATGATTGGTTTTAGGGCACATTTCCAACAATCTCCCACTTGCACTAAAGCCAATCGGCTTGGTCATCAGTGATGGTACCTCTTCTGCAGTCATTTCAAAAATGGCTGAGTAGTAGGCCTAGACAATGGATATCTATATGTTATCCATAGAAGCAACCTTGAGAATAACGACGTCACCATTATACATGATTCCTAATCATGTGGTTTAGTCTCTCATACGAGTTCGGACCTTGATGAGACCTTGATTCCCTGGCTTGAGCTATCGCCCCATTAGTGTCATACACTTTCTGGTTGGAACCGAATAGAGAGTTCATAAATGAATTTTCTCATCCAAACAACATTGTTGTAAGCTTCTATATGGCAATATATTTTGCATTCATAATGGAACACACTAAAGTCATTACTTTAATGTTTCCATCCAAATATCTCTTTAGTTATAATAAAGAGATATATGTTTATCTCTTCATTCATAATGAAGAAACATTCAATGATGGATTAGATTCATAATCTAATACATTTATGCTTCCATTACGTTACTCTAATTCTTCCTCATTCTTTGAGGAATCTATCCTTTAGTATTTCTTAAATACTTAAGGATTCACTTGACAGTTGCCATGGTTCTGATCCTGGGCTTGCACTGATATCGTCCTGTACCTTTCTAGGTACAACTTATATCAATGTTTTTCATACAATATGAAATACATAAATCACCTTTCTGCTTATGCATAAAGGATTCTATTTACGCATTATTTCTTTGGGAGTCAAAGAGTACGTTCTCTTTGATAAGGTCAACTTCTTAGTCTCACTAGAGTTGTCCATTTGATTGAAGATTATCATCATATGA
This sequence comes from Crataegus laevigata, assembly GCA_963580275.1. Lineage (NCBI taxonomy): Eukaryota > Viridiplantae > Streptophyta > Magnoliopsida > Rosales > Rosaceae > Crataegus > Crataegus laevigata. The sequence goes on along the minus strand of OY756944.1, from coordinate 13,091,307 downwards.
GAAACTTCCTAGCATCCTTTTGTCTATATTTAGGGATTGATATAATACAATTATATCTTGAAATATATCATTATAGATTTCCATCCCATATATATAGACTATATCTCCCATATACATTTTATCATTATAGAATGTTTAAAGTCATAACTTTAACGAAGAAGTATTCCTTTTCATTTCCAAAATTAATATATCATATATATATATATTTAAGTTTAGGAACATGATTAACTCCCACTAATCTTTTGTAAACAAAATATTCATTTACACCTTTATGAGAAATCAAACGATTTGATCGTTCTCTCATAAGACGCTTATAGCTCCCACTAGTTTGCTAAGATCCGTGATGGATGGATCTCTACAACTTACATGTCTTGTGATTTATAGTTTTAGACATATATTATCAAGACTATCTTAATAATGGTTTTGGAAACTCATATTATGTCCAAACATTAAATCACCATTTAGTTGTAGTTAGCAATCTTCGAATTAATTGAAACCAAGACTATGTCAAAGATGGTTTATTCCAAGTCAACCATTCTCTTTGATTGTAGTCATCTTAAGCTACCAATTAGCTATGAAGGTTTCATTATTTCGGGTCAAATGGTAATTTACCATTTCCTTGAGTATATATCGTATATACACACTTAATGTAGTCATAAGGATTTTCATTCTTATTTCTTTCGAATTAAGAGGTGCAACTCTATGACATAGTCATAAATTTCAAACCATTCAACTGAGACGGTTTATAAATCCTTCTCGACTACCTTGGAGCTTGTGGTATAGGAACTAGGTTGTTATATTTGTTGATTACTTTCTTGTTTCTTAAAGAACACATTCTTTGAGTTCTATCTCTCGTTCATTTGCGTTTTAGGTAAATCATATTGTAGGATTACAATGAACTACCCAACAAACAACATTTGTTAGTTGGTTTATAGAAGCGATATCCAAAAGCTAATTTAAGGATATCCCACAAGATTGTTATCAAACAAATATTGCTTATTAGCACACAACCCCAAATCTTAACATGCTTAAGATTTGTCTTTCTTACTAACTACATCTTATGGAGTTATGAAAATTTTGGAAGATCTTCTAATTCACAATCACATTGTTTTAGAAGTTTATATATCCTATATATGGGTAATAGATAATAACCAACGGACTAAATCATATTTAAGTACGTTCTTCTCCTAATGGAGAAATTTATTATCTTATGATGCCAATTTCCTTGATATCTTTCAAGGAAACTCATCTAAAGTGCTATCTTTCCTTGGATCAAATCTAAGGAGGTAAATACTTTAGACGTCTTACTCATCAACTTACATTTCTTGAATTCTTTGAAACCTTTTCCAAAGTATTCGGACTTGTGTTTATTCAAAATAAACTATGGTCCAACCGAGAGTGATCTTCGGTGAATGCCATACAACATGAGTAGCATTATGTTGTGGATAAGTTCCACTAACATCTAAGTTAATTAACCTCAACAACTTTTTGATTCTTTCTTCTTTCCAAAAGAATAAAGTTTCGAACATTTCGCCTCTAAACAATTTTAACAAGAAGGTATTGGATCCAGATCTAACGAGCCAAAGCATCCATCTACGACCAACTCGTAATTTATGTTTTAGAGGTATCACAACCCAGTTGGGATTAGTCACTACCTTGCAACCTTTTGGGTTTTAAACATCGTTATATTCTAAACAGTTAACACTACCATATTACCTCTACTATAGAGACAATTAATTAGATTACAATAATCTAATCATTCTTATTTGGTAGTTCATATGAGGAAGTAAGTACAATCCGCTTTCGCAGAGATCTATATTTTATTCACGTTTCGAATGTGAAGTACTTTCTTCTTCTCTCATTAATCTTCTACTTCTTATTAGCCACACTTTTACAACGATTTGTAAAACATAGTTACTAATACAGAATCAAGCATTCAAGTAGAAGAACCAACTGTTACGAACTTTTTCAAGAACTTTTACAACACCTTGGAAAGGTGTGTTCTTGACACTTGCAAGACATTTCTTGCAAATACCCCTTCCAACGTCCATCCTTTCATATAGAAAGTTTGTTCCCTTGGAGTTAAATTTTATCTTCTTCATTTGACTTCTCCTTTTGACTACGATAGTCATGGTCCCTAAACTCCCACTATCTCTCTTGAAACTTGTTTATATTGTGTTATACACATCAAACAATTTGGAGAGCGTGTGGTTATTGTTCACCATATAGTTTACAATAAACTTAGTGAACGATTAGGATAGGGACACAAAGGTGAAGTCCTTGTCTAGTTTCCGTCTCGTTAAGTGTTTTAACACTTCAACATTCAATGAATCAAAATCATCATAAGTCCATGTTGATGGACTATTTTTGTCAACCAACCATTATGTTCTAAACACAATTACAAACTTTCAAGAGTTGTTCAAGGCAACTCTCATTTCTTCATACAACGATTTGTAAGTGAAGAATCATGGCACATAAAGTGTCCATGCCCTTGTGCTTACTTCAAAAGTTCCTTGTTCATGTAACAAAGAAACAAGCACTAATGTTTGCGTTGATTAAGGGTTGTTCAAAGCAACTCTTATTTCTTCATACAACAATTTGTATTTGAAGAATTATGACAATAAAATTGTTGCCCCCCCCCCCCCCCTTTTTATGATAGACTTATCAAACATGTTCTTCCAATGATACATTATCAATAGGAAGATTGTGAGGATGAGACTACTTAGGTACATTTACAGTCCATTCAAGACAATCTATGGGATTGTGGTACCAAGTTCGGAAACTAAAGCTTTCGGCTTTTCTTTGTCAAGTATAGGATAGCGTTTGCAAATATATTGGTAAACAAATACATAACGAATATAAATTGATTGATTTTAGGCTATTTGATTCGGGTCTTTAAATCAAAATAGCACCACCCACTATTTTTGGCAAATTCCATATCCCTCATCGGAATTCGAGAGTTTTTGGAGGAAACTCTTAGTAGGTTATGGGAGACTCACTATTACCAAGCCCACCTCACGATGATACGATGTTGGCTAGCATTAATAATAATGAGAGAGTACACTTATTCATTTACATTTTATGTAAGTACCCATCTTATTTGGCCTCTAGAGAATGTCACCTCACAATGATATGATGTTGGCTCCATTGCACTTAGTTAAGTCATTCCCACCATGCGAGTTCAAGTTAGGGGTTCAAGAACAACCTCACGATGATACGATGTTGGCTATTCTCGTTGCCTACCTTTCACAACATCATGTATGCGTATAGAATCCTTCCCGAGTGTAAGCATGCATTTTGTACTCCCCCATGATAGGGTGAAGCCGATGTACACGTCACAAACGTTCGGACCTACCACGGTGGAAGGCCACGAAAGAGTGTTCAAAAGCACTCTCACGCTTATCAACTTAATATTGGTTTGGTTGAGGGTTTTTAGGTCTCATCACATATAAACATACATTTTAATCCAATTAAAACATTTTTGGTCCTATCACAACTATTGGTCCATATGATTTATTTAGTTGTATATAATACTCCCACTAAGCTTTTAAAACGGTTTTTAAAGCAAGAGTACATGATACTACTAACATAAGGTTTGCATTCATTGATGGACTATATAGTTGCCTTAGGGCCTTAGGATGACTATGAACCTTTTATTTAGATCCAACACGAGCCTTGTGTTGAATCTTGGACTAGGGATGGTGATTGATTTTAGTTACGCGTTTAATCACATTAAGGCGTGTTGTCTTAGGGGCGTTGGACCCATCTAGTTCAATTTCATGCATATCAAATAAAGCAAGAAAGAAGTACTTCAAAGTAAAGAAGAGCTTATGCTCTTTTACAACAATTGATCAAATCAAATTACTTTAAATTAAAGAAGAGCTTATGCTCTTTTACAACATTTGATCTAATCAAATTACAACCAAAATCTAATCTACACATTCACATAGCTCAATTATCGTAGGCTTAGGTTCATAATCACCCTTTAATTAATTAACACTTTAACTAATTAAATTGAATGCAACATTTTTCATTTGGTTTTTGTATCCATAAAATTGATTTAAATGAAGCTAAACAAAATGAAAATCCAATTCTCATTTAAAGAGACAAAACAATTTTTCTTCTCTACCTACTTTGGGCCAATATTAATAACCCCAACTTATTTGGGCTATAATGCAATTAGCCTCAACATTTGGGCCAAAATGCAAAGACCTCAACTTATTTGGGCCATAGTCCAATTAACCTCAACTTTTGGGCTATTTTGCAAATACATAAACTTTTGGGGTCACTTTGTAAAAACACAAAAGTTCACTACTTTATGTAATTACAACTAGAACCCAAAAATTTCAACACAAGTTAAAACTTCATTAAAGGACCAAAACAATTTGTCCTTTTAGTGATTTTGGACCTTTACGTAAAAACGTAAACTTTTGGGCCAAAATGCAAATACACAAAAGTATCAAAACTTTATGTAATTGCACAAAAGGCCCAAAATGACCCTACTCTATAGGGTGGCCGGTTTTGACAATATTTTAAAAAAAAATTTAAAGTTTTTGTGAAGTGGTTTTGGTGACATAAAACCATGCAAGTGGTGTGTGTGTGAAAGGGAATTAATCCTTTCACACCCACCAATATTTCTTTCATCATTCAAAATAAATATCTAACATATTTATATAGTTTTTGACTAACATCAAAATGTTAATCATTAATAAATATATGAAAATATCTTATAACAAAAACTTTATGAAATAATTCAAAACTTTGAATCAAAACCACAAGCTTTATTGTTCTTGGCAAGAACATCAAGAACAATGATGAACATTCATGAGAAACCCATAAAAGTTCCATGAACATTTTTCATCCAAAAACATTTCAAAATCACTTAAACTTAAGGGAAATAACATATAGCCAAACTAGGGTACTTAGGGGTCCCAAAAGTTACTTGAAAACACTTTTAACAAGTCAAACAAGAACCCAAAAAATCACCCTTTAATTTTGGCCGAAATTCCCAAAATTCATGGCACCAAATTTTAGCTCCAATATTCATGTTCATATGAACTACATCTACAACATTTGAGATGCCAAATTTTCCAACAAAATTTATATTCATAAAACAAGAATAAAGCTTGTAACATATTACAACTTTTAAATCACAAACTATGAACAACAAAACCCAAAAGGATTCACCAACTACTAGACCTAGGCTCTGATACCACATGAAGGATTATTTTGAGAATACATGTTCATTTAAGCAATATCATTAGCATGCAATTAATTAATTAAAGGCGGAATCATGCTTGCATATACTTAAAAACAAAACATTACCCATGAATGTTCAAAGCCTAGTAGATTGGTGAACCTTTAAACAACTCAAAACAAAGTGAGTTGAGATTTATACCTTTGTAGATTCCTCTTTGCTTAAGCAAAGGCTAATCACCCAAAGAGAGGGCCTTCATTCCTTGCATCTTAAATCTATGGATTTGGTTGGATGAAAAGGTTTCTCTAAGTTCCCAAAATTGGGAACCTCTAATTCACCACACCAAGGTAAGATTTTAGAAGAAATGAGTGACCTTGGAGGAGTAGGATTGCTAGCTAATCCCTCCAAGGGGGGGCCGGTCTTTTAGAGAGAAAAATGGAGATTGTGTTTCACCAATTTCCCCCAAAAAGAACCCTTAATGAATTTTGGCTATAAAGTCAAATTTATACCTTAATTCATTTGAGTGGCAAACTTGTAAATAAGTCCAAGTTTTCTACCCTCTCTTAATGTGGCCGGCCTTAGGGATTTTATTGGGCAATTTGGTCTTTGTGAATAATTATTCATTAAGTTGTCATACAACTTAAGTTAATGGACTCGACGTTCGAAGCCCATTGGGCCTTAAGGTCCAAAACTATCCCGAGGTCTTTAACGAACTTATTCGTTTGATTAATTAACATATTAATTAATCCTTGCCATAAATAATTAAACCATTTAATTATTCTTACTCATCTCCATTGAATCTTCAATCTTTACCTTACACGGTGTACGATCCATTAGGTTCCTTTTTAGCGAGGCAGTGGGCGATTCAAACTCTTTTAAATCGATTGTGAATTTGAAACTTACTTTCAATTCTCCCTTTAGTGATTACACACGTTTAGGGCTTCCACAAACCATGAGTGACACCTAGCAGCATATCATGGTTACCCAAGCTAATCAGAAGAGGTTGAGAACCTATTCAGTTTAGGATTACAAATGCAATACGGTCCCTCTCTAATACAATACTCTTGACCACATTGTTTGGCTTGATAGTTTATTCATGTCTACTATCCAATGTGAATCTCGTGCTTATATGATTCCCTTGAATGTGATTTGGAACACATTCCTAAATCTCATTCATACTGTGATCAGAGATTTTAATCATATCATAGAGTATTCTCCCTCAAACGGTTTGAAGGTTAGAGATCCCTTGTTGCGCATTCACTTGTCTCCATGACTAGATAGCTTGACCCCAACCATGCCGTGGACACTCCAAAGGAATGCCTTTTGACACGATCAAAGATCGAGGACCTAACCACAAGACAACTATGATGCCTCAGGTCAAAGGACTAATTTGCATTATCCTAAACATGAGTTCTCACGTGACATGAATATGAGAACTCGTCGTTGATCGTGTTCAGTGAACTCATTCTCTATTGAGCACCTACGTACTTGTCTTGGTGTCACTCACACCAATGACTCGAGACTAGTCACTTTCCCTGAGAGAAGACATAGCACGTACTGATCTTAACGGACTGTCAATACCCAATTTGCAATCCTATGATCAGGAACGTTTAGGATGTGTCTACGAAAGAATGGTCACATGAATCTAACTTCTTTAGATCGCATTCTCCCAATCACATATTCCTTGGACTTTATCGTTTAAGCATATAACATTTATATGAGACCGCTCAAACAATAATCTTTGCCCTTGATATTAAACTAGATTAGTTTAACATGTGAAATGTCCGTAAAGTATCATCATATGATTGGTTTTAGGGCACATTTCCAACAGAACGCATGTTAATCCAACCTAGGGTTTACTTAACACAATCGTGACTAGCGATCTTTACTACTCATGAATATAAGTTCATAACGATTAGGTGCAATTCCCTTATATCCTAGCATCGAATCTATGCAGGCAAATTAAGTGTCGACCCTCAACCCACATACATAAACAAGTTCTTAATCAAAACAGAAAAGTAAACCACATTCATAATTCATGAATTCATAAATGGAGTAAATCAAATCATAACAAACATATATCCACGGCTTCAAATTCGCCTCTAACTAAAATGGAATTAGTTCCACATGTTTAACATAATTGAACAGCAACTTAAATTAAACATGAAAACAGAAACAAGAGAAGAAAGAACCCTAGAAACTCCAATGGTGGCAGATGGCATGCGCAAGGCCTTTTCCTTCCTTTGGGCTGCACGGCACAAATCTTTCTCTTCTCCAAAGGGCACAGCAAAGGTTATCCTCTGTGGTGGTATGAAGATGGTGCGGCTATGGTGAGTGTATGGGCGTGTGGATGGTGAATCAATGGTTGTGGAGTGGTGGTTGCGGCTGAATGGTTTCCTGGGTCAATGGATGATTGAATAAGGGAGTGAATGAGAGAGATAGGTTCGGCTTAATGGTTTTCTGAGTGAATGAAGCATCAAACCTGCGGCACACATAAAATAGGTATATATAGGCACCCCAAACCCTAGGGTAAATCAGATTAGGGCTTGAACTTAGCATAAGTGAGGGATTAGGGCCACTAGGTGCGGCAGGTTTTGTTAATCCACAAGGGAAAAGGGTTATGGTCCAAGTAATTTCTGAAAAGGCTTTGCATAACCCAAATCCACAAGGAAAAGGGCCAATTAAATCAGAAATCCAAAGGGGAAAAGGGATAGAAGGTGCAGCAACAACATAGGGCTAAGATAAGCCTTCTAGAAGTCAGAAAACCAAGGGAAATAAGGAATAAGGTGGGCAAGAATTGGAGGGAAAGTGGCTGATTTGCAAGGCAAGGCAAAGGCCTTCTAGAAGGGTTCTAGGCGCCACCTTTGTAGGGATATGTCTTTGGCTTCTAGAAAGGACAATGTAGCATGTTTCTAGGAAAAAACAAGACATGAAACACAAGGCATGTCTTTAGGAATGGATAAGATCTTCTAGAAGAGACAAGACATAGGTTTCTAGAAAGAACATGACATGAAACATGTAGCATGTTTTTAGGAACATGTTTTGATAATGTTGGATAAGATAAGGTTATGGATAATGTTCCACCTTTCTTGCTCTTTCCTTATCTTCTTTGTCTCAAACTTGTTTCTTCATTATTAAAACAGATTCCTAGCATTCTTTGACCTCCAAATTCGTCCATCCATGGTGCTCCATATGCATGTACTCCATTTAAGCTCAATTTGGCTCTAAAATGCACCAAAACACACTTTCTTGTTTCACTTGCCATTTGAACCTACAAACACACGAAAATAACTTAAATCACTATAATAAACGATAACTCATTACGTAAATGCAAGAAAACAAGCTAACTAAGTCGCATAAATATGCTCATATCAAATTCCCCCACCCTTAGCTTTTGCTAGTCCTCGAGCAAACCAAAGAAACAAAACATAACCTAAACCTTCCAACGTTCGCCTCAGGGACTTTCAATAGTACATAACATGCCAAAGATCATTACTCCCATAGATTTTTAGTCATCCCTACTCTCGAGCATATACTTAATCATAGTTACCATTCACTAGCTCACATTTAATCATTTAAAACAACATTATGAACATAGTAACATGCCTTAGAGAATCCACTCAATTCCTCACCAGATACACTCTTACTTTCACACAAATTTTCTAACTACACTCCCTACACTAGGTATATGTGAGAAGATTGATGTAAACATGAAAACGAACACTCACATATGTTATAACAAAGGAAGCACTTTTCTGCAATTACTAAGCATGTATAGATATGATCTCATGAACGGAATGCTACTACTTAAATGCGAGAACCAGGGACACCATATGTTCAAACCAATCCCAACCTCCACATATTGAAATACATAACACTCGAGATAGAAGTTAAGGGTTGTAACGGGGCTAAGGGGTATTGGTTAACAAAGAAAGGCTAAGGATAAATAAAAGTTCTTAAAGCGATAGCAAATGAAGTAATGAAATTGACACTTAGAATTCACTTCCGAATGCAGAAAATCACTTAGACACACAAGGGGATGAAATACACAATAGGGTCACATTCAACTTTTTAGACCATTTCTTCAACAACCAACACTTGTGAGTTCTTTCTCACTTATTTTGAACTCTTTTTCATTCTTTTCACAAATTTTTTTTTCTCTTTTCCCGTGCCCAAATCCTGTTCTTGGCACAATTTCACACACATAAATCCCTTCCCCCACACTTGTTTTACTGCAAAAGAACAATCAAAAGGAATTCATTCTAAGTCATGCTCACTATGCTTTAAGAACAAAGGTATGGATGGTCCTATTCTAGGCTAGGTAAGGATAAAGTGGGTTAACAAAGAACATAGGCTAAACAAGGCTTAACGAGGTTTAAACCTACAAAACAAATGACATTGGGGTACGGCTATTTGGCTCTTGGTTCACTAAACAAGTTCATCTTGTTTACGTGTTATGCAATCAATTTTACACCTTGAATGAAACGGGCATGAGTTCTAGTATTTAGAACTAAATGATGAAACGCCTTCTAAGTAGTAGCCAAGCAAAGAATAATGAGATCATGCAACGACTTTAGAAAACAACAAATGCAAAGATTATTAACTCTCCAAAGAACGTTAAAGGCTCAAGTCTCTCAGGGTTGTAGCGTTAATTTGAGTTTCTTCCTTCAAGCATGTTACAACCACTGATTTCTCTTTTCTTTGTGATTAGATGTGAATTCATGAACTATAATTACATTAAGCATAAACCAAATCCATGTTTGTAACTTACTTGACAATTATGCAATTAAAAACCAAATCCTCATCATTGTGTTGGATGGTACCCTAAGACACCACAAAAACGACTAAAAATGACTCTTTTTGGTATTTTCAAAACTTTTTTGATTTTTTCTTGCTTTTTCTGTTATATGACACTAAAACATATCAAACCACACTAAAAACACTTAAAACAGTGAGAAACAACATTGGAAGTGATAGGTGATAAAATCCCACGAATTTCATGCAAGAACAACTTGTTTACCCCCCCCCCCCCCACACTTAAACCAAACATTGTCCTCAATGTTTCAAACATAGATTCACACAAAAACAATCGAATAACACATCTAGCAAACATAACACAAATGGCAAAGTAAAAGCAGTAAAGAGAAAGGTTAGGGACGAAATCTGGGTTCGGAGTAAGAATTCCTTCGTTCTCTTGTTGCAAACATGGGTTGCCTCCCAAGAAGCGCTTGCTTTAACGTCTTCCAGCTGGACGGTACCTCCGTTTAAACTTGAATAGGCCCCACGGCATGGAAGGGTACATCCTTCACGACATGTTCCTCAAATGGCTCGTAGTATGGCTTCAATCGATGTCCATTCACTTTGAATTCTTGTTGCGTCCTTGAAATTTGAATTTGCACCGCACCATGAGGAAAAAAATTAGTAACCACAAAAGGACCAATCCATTTGGAACGCAACTTACCTGGAAACAACCGTAGGCGAGAATTGAATAGTAACACTTTCTGCCCTATAGAGAACGTCTTGCTACGAATCATCTTGTCATGGAATGCCTTCATCTTCTCCTTGTAGATCCGTGCACTCTCATAAGCTTCATTAATGATTTCCTCAAGCTCGTTCAATTGAAGCTTTCTATGGAGTCCTGCGGCATCAATGTCCATGTTGAATGTTTTGACGGCCCTATCTGCATGATGCTTTAACTCGACGGGAAGATGGCATGGTTTCCCATAGATGAGCAGAAAGGGGGACATCCCAATTGGGATTTTCTAAGCAGTGCGATACGCCCACAATACATCATTCAAACGCAAGCTCCAATCCTTCCTTGTTGGCCCAACGGTCTTCTCCAAAATCTGCTTGATTTCCCTATTCGAAACCTCGGCTTGCCCACTCGTTTGAGGATGATAAGGTGTGGCCACCTTATGCGTGACATTGTACTTCTTGAGGAGTGCCTCAATGGTTCGATTGCAAAAATGGGAACTCCCATCACTGATTAATACTCTTGGCATTCCAAACCTTGCAAATATGTTAGTTTTAACAAAATCTGCAACCACTTTAGAATCATTAGTCCGGCTGGCTTTTGCTTCCACCCATTTCGACACATAATCCACAGCAAGCAAAATATAAAGTAAACCATGTGATGAAGGAAATAGACCTATGAAATCAATACCCCAAACATCAAAGATTTCAACACTAAATATGGGGTTTTGCGGCATTTGTTCTTCAGGACCTTTATTGCCTATTCTTTGGCATCTATCACAAGACACGCAAAACGCTTTAGCATCCTTAAAGATTGTAGGCCAATAAAAACCACATTCTAACACCTTAAGTGCTGTTCTTTGAGTGCCAAAGTGTCCTCCATAGGCATAAGTGTGACAAAAGGTTAAAATTGCATTAAACTCATAATCATGCACACATCTACGTAAAACTTGATCAGGGTAATATTTCCTTAAATACGGGTCATCCCAAACATAAAAACGTGCCTCTTTCTTCAATTTATCAAGTTGGTGTTTAAGTAATTCAGTTGGAACATGTTTAGACACCAAATAATTCACCAAATCAGCATACCATGGCTCACTTACCTGGATGGACATCAACTGCTCATCTAGGAATGTCTCTAGGATAGGCACGGTATCCTCCTCATGCACCATACGGCTCAAGTGGTCAGCCACCACGTTTTCACTCTCTTTCTTGTCCCGGATTTCGATATCGAATTCTTGGAGAAGAAACATCCAGCGAATGAGTCGTGGTTTGGCCTCTTTCTTGGTGAACAAGTACTTCAACGCTGCATGGTCAGTGTAAATAATAACTTTAGTACCTAGCAAATAAGAACATAATTTATCTAAAGCAAACACAACAGCAAGAAGTTCTTTTTCAATGGTGGAGTAATTCAATTGCGCATCATTCAAAGTCCAGGATGCGTAATAGATAACGTGTGGCTATTGGTCATTCCTTTGTCCCAAAACAGCTCCTAATGCATAATCGGAAGCATCACACATAAGCTCAAAATGAAGGCTCCAATCCGGTGGAACTATGATAGGGGCCGAAGTTAGCATCTCTTTGAGGTGTTTGAACGCCTTCTCACATTCCTCGTTGAAGTCAAACGCCACATCTTTCTGGAGGTGACGGCAAAGAGGATTTGAAATCTTGGAAAAGTCCTTGATAAATCGCCTATAAAATCCTGCATGTCCAAGAAAAGAACGAACCTCTCGAACCGAAGTATGAGAGGGTAAGTAGCGTACAAGATCTATTTTTGATTTATCAACTTCAATTCCTCTTTCTGAAACGATATGTCCTAAAACTATGCCTTGTTTAACCATAAAGTGACATTTTTCCCAATTTAACACAAGGTTAGTTTCTACGCAACGTTTCAAGATTATTGTGAGATTTTCCAAACAACCATCAAATGAATCAACAAAGACACTAAAGTCATCCATAAATACCTCAATAATCTTCTCCATAAAATCTGAAAAGATACTTACCATACATCTTTGGGAAGTGGCTGGTGCATTGCATAAACCGAATGGTGATGCAAAAATTTACGTAACACACAAATTAAACCCTCTTGTTGTCAAATTGTAGTAAAGATGCAAGTAGGGATCATTCTGGACCGGGGATTAGGATGGATTGCTAATCGACTTTAAACTGACTCAAAAAAATAAAAACAAAGTTAAAAACGTTTAAATAGACTCAAGGAACTCAAAACAGATTCACAAGACTCAAATGAAGCTCAAAAACACTCAAAACTGCCTAAAAACACTAACTAGGTAGTTTCTGACTCTAAACACAACTTTGGCAAAAATAAGGTTTTAGGTTGACTCAAAACACTTTGGAACAAGAAAGTAAAGGGGGGTTTTGTTTTGGACGAATTCAAAGTAACAAAACAGATTCTAACTTAAAACAGATTTTAAAACGATTTTGGGAAATTGAATGGATGATGAGTTTAGCTAAGGGCTTTTTCTCCACACATGATATGTATGCAAATGAATCGATTTCCAGTTACTCTTTCATTGAATTATGAACGACAATGCCCCAAATTAACCGTGACATCACTAGTTAATCCTCAGATTTTCCTTATATTATTAGATTGGATGACATCATTCGACAACCCAAAGCATTCTCTAAAAGTTCCCTATATGACATCATAATAGAGATACAATAAAAAATCATTACGTTCAATGAAAATCATAAGCATTGACAAAGCACTTGCAACTATGACATCATGTTACTCATGCTAGGAACTGAACTTAACACGATCATGACCAGTGACCTTCACTACATATGAATGTAAAGTTATAACGATTATGTGAAATTCCCTTACACTCTAGCATCAGATTTATGCATGCCAATTAAGTGTCGACCCTCAATCAATAAACACAAATAAGTTGTCAATCAAATAGTTAAGCCAATTGCATTCACGATTCAAGAATTCATAATTGGAATTTATCAATTCATATTACACACATAATCATGGCTTTGAAATCACCCCTAGCCAAAAGGGGTTTAGCCACTCATGTTCACAGCAAAACAAAAGAGACAGAAATTAATCATTGTAAGCATAGAACGAAGTACACCTAAAACTCTCCAATCTTCAAGCTTGAAACATCCAATGCTCTTCTTCTTCTCCTCTTGATGCGGCACAAGTCACTATGGATGTGGTTTGATGTGTTTGGATGAAGGGATGGAAGTTTAGGGATGAAAGAGGCTGTGACAAAGAAGAGGATGGACAAAAATTATGTCTAGGGTATGTAAAGTGTGTTTTGTGCGGCATAGACGGATATATATATATAGGAATTTGGCTAGGGTTCAGGAAAGGCATAAGGAACTTAGCTATTTAGTTCCCTAATGGAATACGGAAGAAAAGAAATCAGAAATTAAAATAGAATAGGAAACAAAGGGTGCAGCAGATTTAAGGATGCAAAAGGTATGTTATTTATGACACAAAAGAGGGAGGAAAATCCTTCCCCTTGTGTGGCAAGGATAAGTATGAAAGGGGGATGTGTTTGTGTGCATAAAATAGGCAAGGGAAGCCTCCCTTGCACGACAAGGAATATGGAAAAGCTAAGGAGGTGCGGCAAAGAGTTTAGGGCAAGTTTAGGCTCTTGTTTAGTGTCCTAGAATGCATGAGGGTCTTCAATGTTGCTGGAACTTAGAGACATTTAGGATTAGGAAAGGTTAAACAAAAATAGGAAACCTTGGCTTAACTTTCCTACTTCAAGTAGGAATCCTTGTGTGAGTAGGAATCCTCATTCTTCTAGGAATCCTTTTTCAATTAGGAATCCTTCTTCGATTAGGAATCCTTTTTCAATTAGGAATCCTTCTTCAATTAGGAATCCTTTTTCAAGTAGGAATCCTTGGAAAATGATAGTGGTCTGGATTGATACTTCCACAAGCATGAATTCGATTTGGCACCTGGACCAACAAAGGTAGCACCCTATTAGTTGAAATGGCAATTCCTATTGTTGGAAATCATAAGTGATAGGAGCATATTTATGCGACTTAGCTTGCTTGTTTTCTTGCATTTTGGTAATTATTTAGTATTTATTATAGTGTTTTAAGTTAAATTCGTGTGTTTGTAGGTTTTATGGGCTAAGGGTGCATTATGAGCCAATTTGGAGTAGTTTGGAGTGTTTTTGGGCCCAAGATGGATTGTTTATGATCCAAGCTAGATGGATGGACGAATTTGGAGATTAATTGGGTTGAAATCTACTATGAAGATGGATAAGTGAAGCCCAAGTTCTAGAAGATAAGAAAAGAGCAAGAAACAAGGAACTTTCCTTTCCTTTCCACTTCACCTACAACATCCACCCACTTCACCTACAACATCCACCACCTTCACCTACAACATCCACCTACTTCACCTACAACATCCACCTTCACCTACAACATCCACCACCTTCACCTACTACCTTCATCTACAACCCTTTCCACATTCCCTATAAATACCACCCTATGCCACAACATTCTTCATCATTCTCTTGGCCTTCATCATTCATACACACATCCACCCTTCACCATAACTCACCTACATCCATCCACCACCACAATTCACCACAAAAATCATCAAATCACACTTGTGCCGCATAAAAGCAAAGAAGAAGGAAAGGAAAGTGTTTGGACGTGCTTGCTATCCAACAAGGATCGTTGGAACGTTTAGGTGTTTTCTTTCTTTTGTTTTCAATGTCTAAATTTGTTTATCTTTGTTTTATGCTTATGAGGAACTAAACCCCCCCTTAGCTAGGGGGGGATTCGAAACCATGTCCTTGCTTGCTATATGATTTGATTACTTTTAATTATGTTTCATAAGTTGTGATTTCAATTTACTTATCTTCTTGATTAATAACTTATTTGTGTTTGTCGATTAAGAATGCATACTTAATTTACATGCATGAATTTGATGCTAGAATATAAGTGAATTTCACCTAATCGTTATGAACTTATATTCATGAGTAGTGAAGGTTGCTAGTCACAATCGCGTTAAGTAAATTCTTGGCATGAGTTTCATGCAATTCATAGTAACAAGTGCCTCGTCAATGCTTATGGTTTTCATAGAACTTAATGATTCTCGCTTGTATCTCTATTATGCAATTCATGTAGGGAACTTGTGGGGAATGTTTTGGGTTGTCGTATGCAATCATCCAATCCATTAACTTAAGGAAAATCTGAGAATTAATCTATGCAATTCATGGTTAATTTGGGGCGTTGAGAATTCATAAGTTATTTGAAATACAATTAGAAATCATTTTGTATGCAAGCAAGACATGTGTGGAGAAGAACCCCTTAGCTAGCCTTCCATCCATTCATTCAAACCAATTCATTTTAAAATCCGTTTTGTTTTACAAGTTTAATTGTTCAATTTCACCAATCCCAAATCCCCCTTTTACTTTCTTGTTTTAAAGTCTTTTGTTTACATTTTTAACTTTGTTTTTATATTTTTTTAGAGGTTTTAGCAAGCCCTCCTAATCCCCGGTTTAGAACGATACCCTACTTACATCTATACTACAATTGTCAAAAAGAGGGTTTAATTTGTGCGCCAAAATTTGATGTGAGAATTATACGACGAGTGACGACAAATTGGAATGATGATCTTTTGAAAACCGGGGTTCAAAACCGGGTGCGGCTCGTGGTTTTCGCAACGCTCCACGCTGCACGTGATGAGTCACGACAAATTGGAAAAACTGAGCCCTCGTGATGCCACGTGATTGCTGAGTCAAGCCCAGCTTTTGAGAAAGGAAACGGCTCTTTTGAGAAAGGAGCGTCCAGCTTTTCCGAATTGCGTGAGGACGCGTCTTCAACCTCCGAGGAGCGCCTCTCTTTGATTTGCTTCTTTTTATAGAGGCGCTAATTCTGCTTCACATCACACTTGAACTCCCTTCCTCAAACACTCTCCTCTGTAAACACTCTCTTCTGCACTTCTTAATCTTACTCCTTCCGCTCTCTTCCTGCACTTCTGCACTTTTAATCTTTCCGAACTCTTCTTCCTCAACCCCTCTAAAAATGTCTTGCCCTTCCGACCGTCGCCTAAACTTGAATGTCGGGGAAGACGATGACTCGTCTTCTCCGAACAACATTTGGAATCCATCCTTCATATCCCCCAATGGTCCTCTTACAGTCGGGGACACAATGATGAGGAATGAAATCACCGCTACGGTGATTGCCAGAAATCTGCTCACTCCAAGGGACAATAGGATGCTATCTAGGCGGTCGGACGAGCTGGCCGTTCAGGAATCCCTTGCCCTCAGCGTCCAAAGTGCAGGCTCAGTTTCAAACATGGGCCAGCGCCTGCTTGCCCGGTCTCGTCAGGTGGAGTCGCTGATGGCGGAGGTGGCCAGTCTTCGCCAAGAAGTCAGAGGACTCAGGCACGAGAACAAGGAGTTGCACATGCTTGCAACTAGTTACTCGACCAGCATGAAGAGGAAGCTGGACCAGCTGCAGGAGTCGGACGGTCGGATCTAGAGCGATCATGAAAGGTTCATGGCGCTACTCCCGAGGTTTATGTTGCCTTCGTCCTCGGGAGTTGCACCAAGCGTTCCGGCTCCGGAGATTCCAACTCTGGCTCTTCGTCTTCCAGGAGCTCCGTCGACTTCTCAGGCACCACCTAACCAATGACAAATGACCAATGAACACTATTAGTTTTTCGTATTATTGTAAATTTTTTTTTTTATTTTATTTTTTTTTTTTTTTAAGATTATTTTAAGCAATATAAAATATGTAAGTAAAATAAGTAAATTAATGTAAAAAGACTTTATTTACTCGCACTTAAAATAAACAAGGCCCTAAATTTATTTAAACACAAACTAAACAAAAATCAACCAAATACAACTAACTAAACAAAACAAAGATTTCAAAATAAAGGTAATAAAGAGTAGGGTTAAGAAATGCAAATCTGGTTGCTTGGGTTGCCTCCCAAGAAGCGCTTGATTTAACGTCTTTAGCCGGACGAATCTTTCCATTAACCTCCCCTCATCTCCAAAGCATGGAATTTATCTTTCAATGGGAGGTGATACTTGAAATGATTCGGCAATGGTTTGAATTCTCGGGTGGGTGCCTGAATCATTAAAATTAGAAATATGTTAGTATGAAATAAAATAAAAATTAAAATTGGAGAAGATGGCTTACTGTCTTTCTCCGAAACAAACTCAATTACAAAGACTACGTTTTTTGACATTTCCGGGACTTTGCACTTGGCCAGGTTGACGATGGTGGTTGTGGCCTGTCCCGTTTCATCAAAGTCAATTTCATGGCCTTTTGTTGCCTCATGCACAACCGCTTGGATGTATTCTCGATTTTCTCCAGCCACTTCTTCTTGAATCCTTCTTGGTGTGCAAGGTTCGGGAACTTGTTTTGGTGCACCAAGAATTGGGATATCTCTTTGCATCTCTGGAAGAACTTCCACAATCTGCCCCATTTGATTATTCAATTCTCCCATCTCCTTGGTTTGATTTTCTACTTCCTGGTTCAAAGAGATGAGTAATTGAATAATATTATCATTATCCACAGATGTACCTGAATCGAATTGGGCAGATTGTTGTGGTGGCTGTGACAGTTCATATGGCCACTGATAGAACTCTTCCGATGGCGGCAATTGTTCCTCTTGTTGTGAACCCTGCGTCAAAGAGATTAGTCCTTCAAGAATTTCATTATAATTCACAGGCATACTTGAATTCGATTGGAATTGCTGTGGTGGCTGCATAGATCTTGAATAGAACTCGTCTTGCTGCCAATATCCACCATGTTGAAATTGCTGAGGTTTATCCCACGTCTGATCTGAATAATCCCTCCAATCCGAATTGCAATCGTTGGAATACATATTGCCCCTTGATTGATCATAGCCTTGATATCCCCAATCATCTTCATATGCAGAAAATTGAGGATACTGATGAGTCTGATATCCTTGCCCATAGGGCACATCAAGTGTAGGGACACTTGGCATTGTGGTCCGTTCGGCATTATGCGACAATTGAGAAGTAAGCTGCGCCAATTGAGCTTGAATGGTTGCCATATCTTCATCCATTTTTACCTAAAATTAAAGAACGAAAACTAAATCAAATATCAAAAATAAAATAAACACAAATATAAACATAAATAAACACAAACAAACAAAACAAAAATAAAATAAAATAAAATAAAATAAAATAAACACAAACAAAAAAAATAAAGGGATTAGCAAATTTACTAATCCCCGGCAACGGCGCCAAAAATTTGACGGGATTTTAAACCGCACAAATTTAACCCTCTTTTTGACAGTTGTAGTAAAGATGTAAGTAGGGTATCGTTCTAGGCCGGGGATTAGGAGGGATTGCTAATCTACTCTAAAATAATTTAAAAACGTAAAAACCAAGTTTAAAACACTGAACTAAAATAAAAACACTTAACTAAAATAACTCAAAATAAAACTAACAAATAAACTAAAACAAATCAAAAGACTCAAAAATACAAAACTAGGTTAAAAACTCGAAACACACTTAAAATGACTCAAAATAATAAAAACAATCAAATTAACTCAATCTAGACACCAGGAAATTAATTGGACGAAATTTAAATTAAAAGATTAAAAATAATGAAAAACTAACTAAATAATATAATATAATAATGGGGGGGTGTTTGGTTTTGATGAAACGTAAATTAAACTTAAATAAATTACAGAATTGACAAAAGCATAAAATAAAAGTGAACGAATGGGCGACGGATTGGCTAGAGGGTTTTTCTCCACACAAGACATATATGCAATCTAAATTGACCTTCAGTTGTTCTTTCAATAAATTGTTAATCTCAACACCCCAAATTAATTAGGTACGCTTAAATTAACCTTCAGATTTTCCTTATGTTAATGGATTGGATGATTGCATACGACAACCCAAAACATTCCCCACAAGTTCCCTACATGAATTGCATAATAGAGATACAAGCGAGAATCATTAAGTTCTATGAAAATCATAAGTGTTGACAAGGCATTCGTAACTATGAACAACATGATACGTTTGCCAGGAATTTACTTAACGCGATTGTGACTAGCAACCTTCACTACTCATGAATATAAGTTCATAACGATTAGGTGAAATTCACTTATATTCTAGCATCAAATTCATGCATGTAAATTAAGTATGCATTCTTAATCGACAAACACAAATAAGTTATTAATCAAGCAGTTAAGCAAATTAAATCACAACTCAGAAATCACAACTGAAATTACCAATTCAAATTACAAATATAATCATGGTTTTAAATTATCCTCTAGCCAATATAAATTAATTACACATTATTTATAAATTAAAAACATAAATTAAAAACATAAGTTTGGAAAAATATAACCGAAGTGAGATTAGTGCTCTCTGTGCTAGGCTGTGCTCAGTTCCTTTTCTGGTCGCTGCCTTCAAAGAAAGAAAACCAAGGGCAGCGTCTTCGTCAAAACTCCTGCTCCGTGACTGCCCCTCTGCTATCCCGCCTTCTGACAGCAGCCTCACAGTGGCTTCTTTATTTCCTGGCAGCTCACGCTCAAGGCTCCGAGAGCCTTCCTTCAGCCGCAGCTTCTGGCGCTGCTCTCTCCTCTGCTTATTCCCCCCTTTTAAACTGCTCAGTTCTCCTGTGTTTTATATCCTCCGAGGAGCCCCCATTTCTGTCTTCTGTTTCTTTCTTTAAAGTCCCCGAGAGCCCCCCGAGTTCTTTTCTTATTTCTTTTCTGTTTTCTAATCAGCTGCCAAGGGCAGCTCTTTTCCCCCCGAGTGCTTGCCATCATATCTCCACCGAAAGCACATGTGCATGCTAGCTGCACCTCACACACACACAAAAACAAATATATTTAAATAAAAATATATATATATAAATATAAATATAAATATATAATATATAAATATAAATATAAATATATAATATATATATATATTATTTTTCAAAAGATAAGTTCTAATCAAGTTTAAACGAATTAATTACTTAACACTTCATTTATTCTATTTTTATTTTCTTTTCTTGAAAAACTTATAAAACATAATAATAACGTAAATAGCTCAAAATATAACGAACTAACTAAGAAAAGACGAGTGAATTTGATATAAAAATAGGTATAAATATGATCCGATCAGTTCACAGCAAAACAAAAGAGACAGAAATTAAACATTGTAAGCATAGAACAAAGTACTATGGATGTTGTTTGATGTGTTTGGATGAAGGGATGGAAGTTTATGGATGAAGGAGGCTGCGGCAAAGAAGATGATGGACATAAATTATGTCTAGGGTATGTAAAGTGTGTTTTGTTCGGCATAGAGGGATATATATATATATATATATATATATATATATATATATATATATATATATATATATATATCCCTTAGTTAGTTAGGGATATATATAGGAATTTGGCTAGGGTTCAGGAAAGGCTTAAGGAACTTAGCTATTTAGTTCCCTAATGGAATAAGGAAGAAAAGAAATCAGAAATTAAAATAGAATAGGAAACAAAGGGTGCTGCAGATTTGAGGAGGGAAAAGGTATGTTATTTAGGACACAAAAGAGGGAGGAAAATCCTTCCCCTTGTGCGGCAAGGATAAGTATGAAAGGGGGATGTGTTTGTGTGCAGAAAATAGGCAAGGGAAGCCTCCCTTGCACGGCAAGGAATATGGAAAAGCTAAAGAAGTGCGGCAAAGACTTTAGGGCAAGTTTAGGCTCTTAATTAGTGTCCTAGAATGCATGAGGGCCTTCAATCTTGTTGGAACTTAGAGACATTTAGGATTAGGAAAAGGTCAAACCAAAATAGGAAACCTTGGCTTAACTTTCCTATTTCAAGTAGGAATCCATGTGTGAGTAGGAATCCTCATTCTTCTAGGAATCTTTCTTCAATTAGGAATCCTTCTGCTCCAAGCATCTTTAGGTCTTCAATTTCGTTCATTCCTTTTGCTCCAAGCATGTGATATCCATTCCAAACCCAATTTTGCTCCAAAATGCACCTTTTTGCATACTTTGCCCTTAGAACCTGAAATTGCACGAAAATGACTTTAAACACTAAACTAACTAAGGAATAACAACATAATTGCACGAAAACAAGCTAGCTACGTCGCATAAATATCCTCCTATCAAATGGCATTCGACGATAGGAAAAGGTACCAAAAAGGCACGTGAAAGTGGTCTCTTCTTGGTTATCCGGAGCTATGACAATTTGATTATATCCAGAATAACCATCAAGAAAACAAGAAAAAGAATGACCGGCTAACCTTTCAAGCATTTGATCGATCAACGGCAATGGGAAGTGGTCATTCCTTGTGGTGGCATTGAGCTTCCTATAATCGATGCACACTCTCCAACCTGTTTGGATACGAGTTGGCACAAGCTTGATATCGGCATTCTTCACCACTGTAACTCTGGATTTCTTTGGAACACATTGCACCGGTGAAACCCAACGACTATCGGAGATTGGATAAATCACTCCACAATCAAGAAGCTTGATAATCTCCTTCTTCATAACTTCCATCATTGGTGGGTTGAGTCGGCGTTGAGCCTCTCGAGTTGGTTTAGCCCCCTCGTCTAGAAGTATGCGATGCATGCACGTAGTGGGGCTAATTCCCTTAATATCGGCCAAAGTCCACCCAATGGCCGTCTTGTGCTCTTTCAACAATCGAATCAACTTCTCCTCCTCTAGGGCCGTGAGTGATGAGGAGACAATGACGGGCAACGTCTTGTTGTCTCCCAAAAAGACGTACTTTAAATGATCGGGCAACGGTTTAAACTCAAGAACGGGTGCCTGAATCACTGAGGGTAACAACTTATTAGTAGAAACGGGAATTGGAATTGGTTTAGAAAGCTTACCATGGTGTTGAGGTAGTGACTCAAGGGCAGCCACTATCTCGGCCTCCTCTTCACTTCTAGGCACGGCAAGATAATCCTGCGCCAAATCATCAAGTATATCAATAGAAAAACAAGAATGATCTTCCGTAGGAAATTTAATACTTTCGGAAAGATTGAAATCAATAACTTCCCCATCAAATTCCATAGTTAAGGTCCCTTTAAACACATCTATCTTGGTGCGGGCTGTTTTCATGAAGGCCCTCCCTAAGAGGATCGGCAATGGGGTCGAATAGGGTGAATCCTCCATGTCAAGCACGTAGAAGTCCGCTGGAAAAATCAAATTACCAACCTGCACAAAAACATCTTCCAAAACACCATTTGGATATGCATTAGAACGATCGGCTAATTGAATGATCACACCATCGTTTTTAAGCTCGCCTAAGTTCATAGATGCATAAATAGAGTATGGCATAACATTAATTGAAGCTCCTAAGTCTAACATGGCATGTTCAAACTTAGTATTTCCAATAACGCACAGAATTGTAAAACTACCCGGATCTTTGCATTTAGGGGGTAATTTCCTTTGTAACACAGCAGAAACATTCTCACTTACTTGAACCACCTCTTTGTTCGAAATTCTTCTCCTTGTTGTACAAAGTTCTTTTAAAAACTTAGCATACCTCGGGACTTGCTTGATTGCATCAAGGAGTGGGATATTGACTTGAACTTTCCGGAATGTCTCTAAAATATCATTCTCGGCTTCTTCCTTCTTTGATTGCCTAAACCTGCCAGGAAAGGGTACATTTAGTGGAATAGAACTAGAAAATTTCGAATTTGGACTTACCTTGGTGGTGTGGGACGGCTTAGAAGTGTGAAGTGGCTGCGGCAAGGATTGGTCATCCTTGGCCATGTGTGTTACTCCCTGTGCTTCTTCTTGCACGAACCAAAATCATCCAATTCAAGTCAAGAATAGGATAAAAAGTTGTTGCAAGAAGAAAAACAGGGAGAAAAACCCACGGCCAAGGATGATCATTCTTTGCCGCAGCCACCTAATGCTTCTAAGCCATCCCAAACCACCAAGGTAAGTCCAAATTTGAATTTTTCTAGTTCTTTTCCACTGAATGTGCCCTTTCCTGGCAGGTTTAGGCAATCAAAGATAGAAGAAGCCGAGAAGGACATTCTAGAGACATTCCAGAAAGTTCAAGTCAATATCCCACTCCTTGATGCAATAAAGTGATAGGAACATATTTATGTGACTTAGTTAGCTTGTTTTCTTGCATGTACATAGTTAGTTATTGTTTATTAAAGTGATTTAAGCTATTTTCGTGTGTTTGTAGGTTCAAATGGCAAGTGAAGCAAGAAAGTGCGTTTTGGTGCATTTTAGAGCAAAATTGAGCTTAAATGGAGTACATGCATTTGGAGCACCATGGATGGATGAATTTGGAGGTCAAAGGAGCTAGGAATATGTTTTAATGATGAAGAAACAAGTTTAAGACAAAGAAGATAAGGAAAGAGCAAGAAAGGTGGAACATTATCCAAAATATTATCCATAACCTTATCTTATCCGACATTATCCAAACATGTTCTAGAAGACAAAACATGTTCCTAAAAACATGCTACATGTTTCATGTCATGTTCTATGTCATGTTCCTGATGGATTATTTTGAGAATACATGTTCATTTAAGCAACATCATTAGCATGCAATTAACAAATTAAAGGTAGAATCATGCTTGCATGTACTTAAAAACAAAACATTACCCATGAATGTTCAAAGGCTAATCACCCAAAGAGAGGGCCTTCATTCCTTGTTTCTTAGATCTATGGATTTGGATGGATGAAAAGGTTTCTCCAAGTTCCGAAAATTAGGAACCTCTAAGTTTCCACACCAAGGTTAGATTTTAGAAGAAATGAGTGACCTAGAGGAAGAGAGATTGCTAGATATTTTCTTCTAGGTGGCCGGCCATTTTTGAGAGAAAAGAGGTTTGTATTTTCTCCAATTTCCCCCAAAAAGAACCCTTAATGAATTTTGGCTATAAAGTCAAATTTATACCTTAATTCATTTGAGTGGCAAACTTGTAAATAAGTCCAAGTTTGCTACCCTCTCTAACATGGCCGGCCATGTGGGATTTATTGGACTATTTGGGCCTTTGTGAATCATTATTCATTAAGTTGTCATACAACTTAAGTCAATGGACTTGACGTTCGAAGCCCATTGGGCCTTAAAGTCCAAAACTATCCCGAGGTCTTTAACGAACTTATTCGTTTGATTAATAATCATATTAATTAATCCTTGCCATAAATAATTAAACCATTTAATTATTCTTACTCATCTCCGTTGAATCTTCAATCGCTACCTTACACGGTGTACGATCCATTAGGTTCCTTTTAGCGAGGCAGTGGGCGATTCAAACTCTTTCAAATCGATTGTGAATTTGAAACTTACTTTCAATTCTCCCTTTAGTGTTTATACACGTTTAGGGCTTCCACAAACCATAAGTGACGCCTAGCAGCATATCATGGTTACCCAAGCTAATTAGAAGAGGTGGAGAACCTATTCAGTTTAGGATTACAATGCAATACGGTATTTCTCTAATACAATACTCTTGACCACATTGTTTGGTTTGATAGTTTATTCATGTCTACTATTCAATGTGATACGTGTACTTATATGATTACTTTGAATGTGATTTGTAACGCCTTCCTTCATCTCTTCATACTCTGGCTAGAGATTCTAAATCATATCATAGAGTATTCTCCCTCAAACGGTTTGAAGGTTAGAGATCCCTTGTTACGCATTCAATTGCCTCCATGGCTAAGTGGCTTAACCCCGACGATGCCGTGGACACCCTGATAGAGTGACTTTGACATAATCAAAGATCAAGTACCTAACCACAAGACAGCTGTGATGCCTCAGGTCAAATGACTACTTTGCATTATCCCAACCATGAGTTCTCATGTGACATGTGTATGAGAACTCCTCGTTGATCGTGTTCAGTGAACTCATTCTCTATTGAGCATCTACGTACTTGTCTTGGTGTCAAACACACCAATGACTTGACACTAGTCACTCTCCCTAAGAGAAGACACAACACGCACTGATCTTAACGGACTGTTAATGCCCAATTGGCAATCCTATGATCAGGAACGTTTAGGATGTGTCTACGAAAGAATGGTCTCATGAATCTAACTTCTTTAGATTGCATTCTCCCAATCACATATTCCTTGGACTTATTGTTTAAGGATATAACATTTATATGAGACGGCTCAAACAATAACCTTTGCCCTTTATATTTAAACTACATTAGTTTAACTTTGTGAAATGTCCGTAAAGTATCATCATATGATTGGTTTTAGGGCACATTTCCAACAATCTCCCACTTGCACTAGAGCCAATCGGCTTGGTCATCAGTGATGGTACCTCTTCTGCAGTCATTTCAAAAATGGCTGAGTAGTAGGCCTAGACAATGGATATCTATATGTTATCCATAGAAGCAACCTTGAGAATAACGACGTCACCATTATACATGATTCCTAATCATGTGGTTTAGTCTCTCATTTGAGTTCGGACCTTGATGAGACCTTGATTCCCTAGCTTGAGCTATCCCCCATTAGTGTCATACACTTTCTGGTTGGAACCGAATAGAGAGTTCATAAATGAACTTTCCCATCCAAACAACATTGTTGTAAACTTCTATATGGCAATATATTTTGCATTCATAATGGAACACACTAAAGTCATTACTTTAATGTTTCCATCCAAATATTTCTTTAGTCATAATAAAGAAATATATGTTTATCTTCTTCATTCATAATGAAGAAACAACCAATGATGGATTAGATTCATAATCTAATACATTTACGCTTCCATTACATTACTCTAATTCTTCCTCAATTATTGAGGAATCTATCCTTTAGTATTTCTTAAATACTTAAGGACTCACTTGACAGTTGCCATGGTTCTGATCCTGGGCTTACACTGATATCGTCTTGTACCGTTCTAGGTACAACTCATATCAATGTTTTCATACAATATGAAACACATAAATCACCTTTCTGCGTATGCATAAAGTATTCTATTTACGCATTATTTCTTTTGGAGTCAAAGGGTACATTCCCTTTGAGAAGAACAACTTCCTAGTCTCACTAGAATTGTCATTCTAATTGAAGTTTATCATCATATGAGAAACTTCCTAGCATCTCTTGTCTATTTTAGGGATTGATATAATCCAATTATATCTTGAAATATATCATTATAGAATTTCATCCCATATATAAAGACTATTTCTGCCATATATATTCTATCGTTTATAGAATGTTTAAAGTCATAACTTTAACGAAGAAGTATTCTTTTCATTTCCAAAAATTGATATATCATATATATTTAATTTTAGGAACATGATTAACTCCCACTAATCTTTTGTAAACTGATAAGCTCATATTTATATATATTTTACATCAAATTCTCTCATCTTTTCTTAGTTAGTTCCTTATATTTTTGAGCTATTTACATTGATTTTGTGTTTTATATGATTTGTCAAGCAAATAAAAGAAAAATAGCACAAGTGAGGTTTTATGTAACAAATTTGTCAAAACTGCCTGTGCAGATCAGCCCACTTTGGAAGCAATTTGCGAACGGCCCAAAATGAACTAGAGAATGGGCCTTATATGCTTGGAAAGCTACAGATGTCTATTTTCTGGAGCATTTTGCGGATTGTTAAGATCATTTTTCTAGAAGAAGTTATGGGCATTTTAGTAAGGGAAGGTCAGGAGAGCACATGGCATGGATGACCCACGGGTTGGATGGATGATTATGTTTTGCAAGTGTGCTAGCTTGTTTAATCATGAAATACATGTGTGCTAGCTGTTTTGCAAGTGTTCTAGCTGATTCATCATGAGAAGACCAAGGGGAATCTAAGGCATGGACCAAGGAGGATGAATGCAAGTCATTGCACATGAAATTTCTGCAATGAAGCATGTGTTGCTAGCTGTTTTTGATGAATAATTCTTGCTTTTTATTTGTTTATTAAAATCACTTGAGTGGTTCCTCACCTTTGTACACCTATAAATAAGCCTTCTTGCAAGGCTTAGACTCACCAATTCACACAACAATTCCATCTTCACACACCCTAAACTATCCTAGCCAAAACCCTTTCTTTCCTCCACAAAATCTGCCCATAAACTATCCTAGCCGTGCCACCCCCCCTAAACCATCCTAAACGCCACCATACATCCTCCTATCCACTCCTCCATACAACCAAACCTTCAAACCACATCCACCCCTTGTGCCATATCAAAGGAAGGGAAGGAAAGTGCTTAAACGTGCTTGTCACTCAACATGGATCGTTGGAACGTTTAGGTGTTTTCTTTCTTTTATTTTCAATGTATAATTCTATTTATCTTTGTTTTGTGAACATGAGGAACTAAACCCCCCTTGGCTAGGGGGGGATTCGAAACATATGATTATGCTTGCTATATAATTTGATTACTTCCAATTGCGTTTCGTAAGTTATGAATTCAATTTACTTATCGGTTTGAATTACATTGATTTGTGTGTGTTGGTTGAGAGTGCACGCTTAATTATCATGCATAAATTGAATGCTAGGATATAAGGAAATTTCACCTAATCGTTATGGACTTATATTCACAAGTAGTAAAGGTTGATGATCTCAATCGAGTTAAGTAAATTCTTGGCATAAGTTTCATGCAATCATAGTAACAAGTGCTTCGTCAATGCTTATGGTTTTCATAGAACTTAATGATTCTTGCTTGTATCTCTATTATGCAATCATGTAGGGGACTTGTGGGGAATGTTTTGGGTTGTCGTATGCAATCATCCAATTCAATAACATTAGGAAAATCTGAAGGTTAATTTAAGCGTACCTAATTAACTTGGGGCATTGAGAATTCATGGTTATTGAAAAGCAATTGGAAATCGTTTTGTATGCAAGTATAATATGTGTGGAGATGAACCCCTTAGCTAGCCTTCCATCCATCTATTTTAAACTCAATTTCGTTTTAAAATCTGTTTAGTTTACAAGTTTAAGTTTTGTTTTCAACTTCACCAAACCTAAATCCCCCTTTTACTTTCTTGTTTTTAAAGTCTTTTATTTACATTTTTAACTTTGTTTTTATGTTTTTGAATTAGTTTAGAGGTTTTAGCAAGCCCTCCTAATCCCCGGTTTAGAACGATCCCTACTTACATCTTTACTACAATTTGACAAAAAGAGGGTTTAATTTGAGTGTTAGTTAATTCTCGCATCAAATTTTGGCGCCGTTGCCGGGGATTAGCAACTTTGCTAATTCCCCATTGTTTCTTTTTATTTTATTTTTTTTCATGTGTTTTAATTTTAGTTTTTAATTTTATTTGATTTTGTTTATTTCAGGTACTAGTTTATGACTCGTAGTTCTCAACCAGTTCATGCACATATATCGGAGTTTGACGGCAATTTTGAACGAACTTTGAGAAGGAAAAGGAAAGAACCGGAACCTAATCCACCTAGTTCTAGTTCTGAATCCGAATTTGAAGAAAAGGAGGAGGCAGAAGACGACATGGAGGTGGACAATCGAACAATCAAAGAACTTTCAGCCTCGGGATTGGACAATGCCACGCCTCTATGCATCCAATACCCCGCAGCAGCCCGAGGTAAGACGGAAGAATTTGAACTTAAGTCAAGTTTATTACATCATATTCCTAAATTCCATGGGTTATCCATGGAAGATCCTAACAAACATCTTAAGGAATTTGAAGTTGTTTGCTCGAGTATGACACCCATCAATGTGGATGGGAGTATTTTAAAGATGAAGGCTTTTCCGTTTTCTCTAGTAGACAAGGCCAAAGATTGGTTGTTTGAATTGGCACCTGGAACCGTCCATTCTTGGGAAAGTATGAAGCGTGCATTCTTAGAGAAGTTCTTTCCCACCGCAAAGATCATTCTTTTGAGGAAACGAATTAGTGGCATCCAACAAAATCAAGGTGAGTCGTTTCCATCATATTATGAACGTTTTAAAGCACTTGTTGCTTCATGTCCACAGCACCAAATGAAGGAGGAGCTGCTCATTCAATACTTCTACGAGGGACTCCTTCCCATAGAACGCCAAATGCTAGATGCCTCGGCAGGTGGTGCATTGGTGGACAAGACTCCGGTGGCTGCCAAAACTCTCATTGCCAACCGCGCACACAATGCACAACAATATGAGGGTGTTGGACAAAGAGAGGGGCCACGGCAACAAAGTGTGAATGAGGTAAGTGCAATTTCTGATATTCAATCCCAATTGGCTAATCTTACTACTCTTGTGTCTCAGGTTGTCATAGGTTCAAAACCACAAGAAAATCAAG
Organism: Crataegus laevigata; assembly: GCA_963580275.1. Taxonomy (NCBI): domain Eukaryota; kingdom Viridiplantae; phylum Streptophyta; class Magnoliopsida; order Rosales; family Rosaceae; genus Crataegus; species Crataegus laevigata. The sequence goes on along the minus strand of OY756944.1, from coordinate 13,061,505 downwards.
TGTGTGGCGTGTGTTCAATGCAAGGGCATCCATCCGATACATGCCCTCAGTTGATTGAGAATGGAGGATGGGAATCTGCCAATGCTATTGGTTTCCAAGGCCAAAACCAAACCAAATACGATCCATACTCCAACACCTATAACCCCGGATGGAGAGATCACCCAAATTTCAAGTGGAGAGAGCCACAACAATCTGCACCACAAAGGGGATTTCAACAAAACCCCCCTGGGTTCACACGGCCATACCAACCAAATCAGCCACAAACGTCCCAAAACAACTCAGGTTCGTCTTTTGATAATTCTCAAGTTATTCAATTACTAACTACGTTGGCGCAGGGGCAAGAAAAGCAAACCAAGGACATGCACAATTATGCCAACGAAGTGAAAAATCAAGCTCAAGAGGTGAGTGAATTAAAAAGACAAGTGGGACAAATGGCTGAATTCATGGGGAAATTTGGTAGAGAACAAGGTGCGTTACCAAGCTCAACGCATGTGAATCCAAAGGGAGGCTTCGAATCTGCCAAAGCCATCCTTTTGCGAAGTGGAAGAGAGGTAAGATCTGACCATAACCCATCTAAATCCAAGGATGAAAGTGTGCAATCTAAGGAGAAGGAGCAAGAGGAGCCCACGGCAAGGATTGAGCAATCCTTGCCAAAGCAATCCACATCTTCCAATTCGGCCACCAAAGGTAAGATAGGTTCAAATTCCGTTATTTCTAACCACATTCCACTTGATGCACCCTTTCCTAGCAGATTTGTTCAATCCAAGAAGGAAGAGAATGACAAGGACATACTTGACACATTCCGGAAGGTGCAAGTCAACATTCCCCTTTTGGACGCAATTAAACAAGTTCCTAAGTATGCCAAGTTCTTGAAGGAGTTATGTACTACAAGAAAGAGGGCTGCGAACAAAGAAGTAGTACGGGTAAGTGAGAATGTCTCGGCCATGTTACAAAGAAAATTGCCTCCTAAGTGTAAGGATCCCGGAAGTTTTACAATTCCTTGTGTAATAGGTAATACTCGCTTTGAATCTGCCATGTTAGATCTAGGTGCATCAATAAATGTCATGCCTTATTCAATTTATGCATCTATGAATTTGGGTGAATTGAAAAACGATGGCGTCATTATTCAATTAGCCGATAGATCTAACGCATATCCGAGAGGTGTGTTGGAAGATGTCTTAGTGCAGGTAAATCACCTAATTTTTCCGGCGGATTTTTATGTGCTTGAGATGGAAGACTCGGACCATGCCCCCGCACTACCCATCTTACTTGGCCGCCCATTCATGAAAACTGCTCGTACCAAGATTGATGTCTTCAAAGGAACATTGACCATGGAGTTCGATGGGGAAGTGATTGATTTTAAAGTTTCTGATGCTATGAAATATCCTCATGATGATCACTCTTGTTTTTCTATTGATGTAATTGACTCTTTGGCGCAGGAATTCCTTGATGATTTGAATGAAGATGCACTCGAAAAGACCCTAACACAAGGCATTGGACTCAAAAACGAAGGATTGGGGCCTAAGGGTGCACACGGCCACAACAAGCCATCCTTTGCCGTGCCTAATCATGAGGGTGTGATGGAGATGGTTGCTGCCCTCGAGGCAATTCCAGAACATACGGGTAAGTCTCCTAACCTAGTTCAAGTTCCCGTTTCGACTAACAAGTTACTTCCATCTATAGTGCAGCCACCATCTTTAGAACTTAAACCGTTGCCTAGCAATTTGAAATATGTGTGTTTGGGGGAAGAAGAGACGTTGCCAGTCATCATCTCTTCTTCACTCACGGCACATGAGGAGGACAAGTTGGTGAGGGTGCTTCGAGAATACAAAACTGCCATTGGGTGGACATTGGCCGATATCAAGGGAATTAGCCCTACCACTTGCATGCATCGCATTCTCTTGGAGGAGGGAGCCAAACCATCTAGGGAAGCACAACGCCGCCTCAATCCACCCATGCTAGATGTTGTGAAGAAGGAAATCATCAAATTACTGGATTGTGGGGTGATTTACCCAATTTCTGATAGCCGTTGGGTTTCTCCGGTTCAAGTTGTTCCAAAGAAGTCCGGAGTCACCGTGGTAAGAAATGATGAGAATGAGCTTGTGCCCACACGAATTCAAACCGGGTGGCGTGTTTGTATTGATTATAGGAAGCTCAACGCCACAACAAGAAAAGATCACTTTCCGTTGCCCTTTATTGATCAAATGCTTGAAAGGTTAGCCGGTCATGCTTTTTATTGTTTTCTTGATGGTTATTCCGGTTATAACCAGATTGTGATAGCTCCCGATGACCAAGAGAAGACTACTTTCACGTGCCCCTTTGGTACCTTTGCCTATCGACGCATGCCATTTGGCCTATGCAATGCACCTGCCACTTTCCAAAGGTGTATGGTAAGTATATTCTCTGATTATGTTGAAAAGATCATTGAGGTGTTTATGGATGATTTTAGTGTATTTGGGGATTCTTTTGATAAATGCTTGGATAATCTGACCTTAATCTTGAAACGATGTGTTGAAACTAATCTTGTTTTGAATTGGGAAAAATGTCATTTTATGGTAAAACAAGGTATAGTTTTAGGTCATATTGTTTCAGAAAAAGGAATTGAAGTAGATAAGTCTAAAATAGACCTTGTGCGTCACTTACCCTCTCCAACTTCGGTTAGAGAGGTTCGATCTTTTCTTGGCCATGCAGGGTTTTATCGTAGGTTTATCAAAGATTTCTCAAAGGTTGCACAACCTCTTTGCCGTCTCCTACAAAAAGAAGTGGCGTTTGAATTCACCAAGGAGTGCACGGCATCATTCAATCAACTCAAGGAGTTGTTGACCACGGCACCCATCATTGTTCCACCGGATTGGAGCCTACCTTTCGAGCTTATGTGCGATGCGTCAGACTACGCTTTAGGGGCTGTTTTGGGACAAAGGAAGGACAAAAAGCCACACGTCATCTACTATGCCTCACGGACGTTGAATGATGCACAATTGAACTATTCCACTACAGAAAAAGAACTTCTTGCCGTTGTTTTTGCTTTGGATAAGTTTAGATCACATCTAATTGGTACTAAAGTAATTGTTTTCACTGACCATGCAGCACTGAAGTACTTGCTCACCAAAAAGGAGGCCAAGCCACGGCTAATTCGGTGGATGTTGCTACTTCAAGAGTTCGACATAGAGATTCGTGACAAGAAGGGAAGTGAGAATGTAGTGGCTGACCACCTGAGCCGAATGGTGCATAATGAGGAGGCTCTGCCAATTTTGGAGACATTCCCCGATGAACAATTGCTGTCCATAAAGGTTAGTGAGCCTTGGTATGCTGATTTGGTGAACTTTTTGGTGACAAAACGAATTCCAAGCACTTACACTAGGCACCAACGTGATAAACTTAGGTATGATGCACGATTTTATGTGTGGGATGATCCATATTTGTGGAAATTTTGCCCGGATCAAATTGTTCGTCGTTGTGTGCATGATTCTGAATTTCGTTCAATTTTAAGTTTTTGTCACACATATGCATGTGGTGGGCACTTTGGCACACAAAGAACTTCCCTTAAGGTATTACAATGTGGATTTTATTGGCCTAGTATTTTTAAGGATGCTAGAACGTTTTGCTTAACATGTGATAAATGCCAACGAATGGGTAACATTGGTGCTAGGGACCAAATGCCGCAGGTTTCTATCCTAAATATTGAAATTTTCGATGTTTGGGGTATTGATTTTATGGGTCCCTTTCCTTCTTCGTATGGTTGTATATATATTTTGCTTGCGGTTGATTATGTGTCAAAGTGGGTGGAAGCAAAAGCCACCCGGACTAATGATTCTAAAGTGGTTGCAGATTTTATTAGAATTAACATTTTTGCAAGGTTTGGCATGCCACGAGTGATCATTAGTGATGGAGGGTCACACTTTTGCAACCGGACCATTGAGGCATTATTGAGGAAATACAATGTCAATCATAAGGTTTCTACACCTTATCATCCTCAAACTAATGGCCAAGCCGAGGTTTCCAACCGTGAGATCAAGCAAATCCTAGAGAAGACAGTTGGGCCAACGAGGAAGGATTGGAGTTTACGGTTAGATGATGCACTTTGGGCGTATCGTACGGCGTACAAGACACCCATTGGAATGTCCCCTTTTCGGCTTGTCTATGGCAAACCGTGCCATCTCCCTGTTGAGTTGGAGCACAAAGCTCATTGGGCCGTCAAGAAGTTTAACATGAACCTCGATGAAGCGGGAAGTCACCGGAAGCTCCAATTGAATGAGCTTGATGAGATACGGCACGAGGCATATGAGAACGCAAGCATTTACAAGGAAAAGACCAAGGCGTTCCATGATAAGATGATTAGAAGCAAAACGTTCGCAATTGGGCAGAAAGTGCTATTATTCAATTCCCGTTTACGTTTGTTTCCCGGTAAGTTACGTTCCAAGTGGATTGGACCTTTTGTTATTACTAATGTTTTTGTGCATGGTGCAGTCCAAATCCAAAGCTTGAAAACGGGACACGAATTCAAGGTAAACGGGCATCGTTTGAAGCCATACTATGAGAACTTTGAGGAGCATGCCGTGGATGACATTCCCCTGCATGCCGTGGACTCCATTGAGGAGTGAATGGGCTCTTCGTCCAGCTGTACGACGTTAAAGCAAGCGCTACTTGGGAGGCAACCCATGCATACAACAAAGGAGGATCTAGGAACCACTCCAATTCCAGATTTGCGTTCCTCACTCTTTCTCTTTGTTGTTTCTATTCTACTATGTTTAGTTTGTTTGATTTTGTTTGAGTTTATGTTAAAAACATTGAGGACAATGTTTGTTTCAAGTGTGGGGGGCTAAACAATCTGTTTTGAATGAATTTCGTGGGTTTTATTCACCTATCACTCCAATGTTGTTTCTCACTGTTTTTAAGTGTTTTTAGTGTGTTTTAAAGCATTTTAGGGTGTTTTGTCAAGAAAATCCGAAAATCAGATAAAAATTTGAAAAATTTTGTTGAAAATACCAAAAAGAGTTGTTTTTGAGTCGTTTTGGTGTGTTTGTGTCCTAGGTACCTTCCAACACAATGATGAGATTCGGTTTCTAATTACATAACTGTTAAAGAAAGTTACAAGCATAGATTGAAGTTTGATGTATTCTTGGCGTATGCTTAGTTGTAGTTGATGTTTATGAACTCACATTTGATTATAAAGTGGTTAAAATCAGTTTTTGTAACATGCTTGAAGGAAATAACTCAACTAACGCTACATCCTTGTGAGACTTGAGCCATTACCTTCTTTTGGAGAGTTATAATCTGTGATTCTTGGTTTTCTAAAGTTGTTGCATGATCTCATTATTCCTTGCTTGGTTGCTACTTAGAATGCATGCGTATCATGATAGAACTACATGCTAGAACTTATATCTGTTTCATTCAAAGCATGATATTGAATTGCATAACACACGATCAAGATGAAGTTGTGTAGTGAACCACCATAGCCAAACAGCCGCACCACCACTTTGTTCATGTGTTTTGTAGGACTTAACCCCGTTGAGCCTTGTTTAGCCTTTATTCTTTGTTAAACCACATTATCCCTACCTAGCCTAGTTTAGGACCATCCACACCCTTGTTCTTAAAAGATAGTGAGCATGACTTCATTGAATTCCTTTTGAGTGCATTATGCAAGAAAATGAGTGTGGGGGAAGGAATGTTTGTCCTTAAGTTCATATGTATGTTTTGGGTTTCAAAAGAAAAGAAAAAGTTGTGAAAAACGTATGAAAAGAAAAGAATGAGCAAAAAAGAAAGAAAAGAAAAGAGAAAGAGTTTGAAAAAGAAAAAAAAATAAGTGTTTTAATGTTGATTGTTGAAGGAAGGGTCCAAAACATCAAATATGGCCCTAAAGTGAGTGAATTCTCCCCTTTTTGTTAAAAAGTTCAGTTTTCATTCAAAAGTGAATTCTAAGTTGATTTCAATGCTTTGCTCACTATTTCTTTAAGAACCTTTGTTTTCCATATCCTTTCTTTGTTAACCAAACACCCTTAGCCCCGTTACAACCCTTACACTTCTATCTTGGGTGTTATGTATTCAATATGTGGAGTTTGGGATTGGTATAAGCATATGGTGTCAATGGTTCTTGCATCTAAGTAGTAGCATTCCTTTCATGAGATCATATTCATATGTTTCACTTATAACTCCAGAAAAGTGCTTTCTTTGTTAAAACATATGTGAGTCTTGGGTTTCATATTTACATCAATCTTCTCACATATACTTAGTGTAGGGTGTGTAGTTAGAAAATCTGAGTGAAAATTGAGTGAATATCTAGTAAGGATTTGAGGGAATTCTCTAAGGCATGTTACTACATTCAAAATGTTGTTTTCATTGATTAAATGTGAACTAATGAATAGTGACTGTGATTAAGTATGCGCTTAAGTATATGGACGACCAAAATCTATGTAAGTAATGATCTTAAATGTGTTATGTGCATTGGAAATCCCTGAGATAATGTTGGAAGGTTTAGATTGTGTTTTGTTTCTTTTTGTTTTCTTTGTTTTGCTCGAGGACTAGCAAAAGCTAAGTGTAGGGGTATTTGATAAGCTCATATTTATATATATTTTACATCAAATTCTCTCATCTTTTCTTAGTTAGTTCCTTATATTTTTGAGCTATTTACATTGATTTTGTGTTTTATATGATTTGTCAAGCAAATAAAAGAAAAATAGCACAAGTGAGGTTTTATGTAACAAATTTGTCAAAACTGCCTGTGCAGATCAGCCCACTTTGGAAGCAATTTGCGAACGGCCCAAAATGAACTAGAGAATGGGCCTTATATGCTTGGAAAGCTACAGATGTCTATTTTCTGGAGCATTTTGCGGATTGTTAAGATCATTTTTCTAGAAGAAGTTATGGGCATTTTAGTAAGGGAAGGTCAGGAGAGCACATGGCATGGATGACCCACGGGTTGGATGGATGATTATGTTTTGCAAGTGTGCTAGCTTGTTTAATCATGAAATACATGTGTGCTAGCTGTTTTGCAAGTGTTCTAGCTGATTCATCATGAGAAGACCAAGGGGAATCTAAGGCATGGACCAAGGAGGATGAATGCAAGTCATTGCACATGAAATTTCTGCAATGAAGCATGTGTTGCTAGCTGTTTTTGATGAATAATTCTTGCTTTTTATTTGTTTATTAAAATCACTTGAGTGGTTCCTCACCTTTGTACACCTATAAATAAGCCTTCTTGCAAGGCTTAGACTCACCAATTCACACAACAATTCCATCTTCACACACCCTAAACTATCCTAGCCAAAACCCTTTCTTTCCTCCACAAAATCTGCCCATAAACTATCCTAGCCGTGCCACCCCCCCTAAACCATCCTAAACGCCACCATACATCCTCCTATCCACTCCTCCATACAACCAAACCTTCAAACCACATCCACCCCTTGTGCCATATCAAAGGAAGGGAAGGAAAGTGCTTAAACGTGCTTGTCACTCAACATGGATCGTTGGAACGTTTAGGTGTTTTCTTTCTTTTATTTTCAATGTATAATTCTATTTATCTTTGTTTTGTGAACATGAGGAACTAAACCCCCCTTGGCTAGGGGGGGATTCGAAACATATGATTATGCTTGCTATATAATTTGATTACTTCCAATTGCGTTTCGTAAGTTATGAATTCAATTTACTTATCGGTTTGAATTACATTGATTTGTGTGTGTTGGTTGAGAGTGCACGCTTAATTATCATGCATAAATTGAATGCTAGGATATAAGGAAATTTCACCTAATCGTTATGGACTTATATTCACAAGTAGTAAAGGTTGATGATCTCAATCGAGTTAAGTAAATTCTTGGCATAAGTTTCATGCAATCATAGTAACAAGTGCTTCGTCAATGCTTATGGTTTTCATAGAACTTAATGATTCTTGCTTGTATCTCTATTATGCAATCATGTAGGGGACTTGTGGGGAATGTTTTGGGTTGTCGTATGCAATCATCCAATTCAATAACATTAGGAAAATCTGAAGGTTAATTTAAGCGTACCTAATTAACTTGGGGCATTGAGAATTCATGGTTATTGAAAAGCAATTGGAAATCGTTTTGTATGCAAGTATAATATGTGTGGAGATGAACCCCTTAGCTAGCCTTCCATCCATCTATTTTAAACTCAATTTCGTTTTAAAATCTGTTTAGTTTACAAGTTTAAGTTTTGTTTTCAACTTCACCAAACCTAAATCCCCCTTTTACTTTCTTGTTTTTAAAGTCTTTTATTTACATTTTTAACTTTGTTTTTATGTTTTTGAATTAGTTTAGAGGTTTTAGCAAGCCCTCCTAATCCCCGGTTTAGAACGATCCCTACTTACATCTTTACTACAATTTGACAAAAAGAGGGTTTAATTTGAGTGTTAGTTAATTCTCGCATCATAAACCTAGTAAACAAAAGATTCATGTACATCTCTATGAGAAATCAAACGATTTAATCTTTCTCTCATAAGACGGTTATAGCTCCCACTAGCTTGGTAAGATTCATGATGGATGGATCTCTACAACTTACTGATCGGATCATATTTATATACATTTTTACATCAAATTCACTCGTCTTTTCTTAGTTAGTTCTTATATTTTGAGCTATTTACTTTGTTTTTGTGTTTTATAGAATTTATCGAGCTAAGAAAATAAAAATAACACTAGTGAGATCTTAAGTAATAAATTCGTTAAAAACTACCTTGCTCACTTATTTGATTTTTGTATCTTCTGAAAAACAAGCAGAAAATAAAAATAGGAGGGCTGCCCGTGCGGATATGGAGAGCTGCCCTTTGGAGCTGGAATGCACATGGCAAAGCACATGCACAAAACTAAATGAAAGGCAGCAAAATGATGAAGGGCAGGGCCCATTTTGAAAGAAAAAAAAGAAAGGTCAGATAAGGGGGAAACACAATCATGAAGGCAGCTCACGGGATAGGGGGAGTAATTGCCTTAGTCGGTGAGAGCATGTGCAGTGGGGGGCACCGAGTGAAAGAAAATAAAAAAGAAAATAAAACAGAAAAAAAAAGGAAGGCACGGTGAGATCTGGGCAGCAATTATAAGAGTGCCTCGGGGTAGCTTGAACAAGGAGGGAGCTCCTGAGGGAGCTCCTCGGAGAGAACGGTTTCAGAAAAATAAAAGAGGTGGAGAGCTGCCTCGGGGCAGCTAGTTAGAAAAACGGAAGCTGCCATTTTGGCAGCTGAGGAGAGCGGAGAAATAAACAGAGAGAGGAGGGAGCTCCTGGGGGGAGCTCCTCGGAGCTCCTGGGGGGAGCTCCTCGGAGCTGAAAAGATCAGAAAAACCAGCGGGGAAAAATAGAAAGAAAAAAAAAGAGAATAATAAGACAAAGGGGAGAGCTGCCTTAGGCAGCGAGAACGAGAGGCGAGAAACATTGCTTGCGACGGCGCCCATTGGAGAAACAGCTGCTGCCTTTGGCAGCTGGAGGGAAGCAAAGGAAGCAGTCAGCAGAAAGCTGCCTTTGGCAGCACGTGGCGTGCAGGCGCACCGAGAGGAGAAACGGTGCTGCGAGGGAGCATCCAATCGGAGCACAGAAAACTTGAAGACACCAAAGCAGTCTGTGAGCTGCCATTTGGCAGCTGAGAAACAAAGACAGAGAGCAGTAGCACAGAATTGCACACGGTGCAATTGAAAACAGAAACCCTTGCACAGTGCACAGAAAACCTGAGCACCCTCCCATTTCGGTTTAATCTCTCCAAACTTATATTTTTAATTTCTGTTTTTAATTTATAAATAATGTGTAATTAATTTGTGTTGGCTAGATGTTAATTCAAAGCCATGATTATATTTGTAATTTGAATTGATTACCTTCAGTTGTGATTTCTGAGTTGTGATTCAATTTGCTTAACTGCTTGATAGATAACTTATTTGTGTATGTCGATTAAGGATGCATACTTAGTTTGCATGCATGAATTTGATGCTAGAATATAAGTGAATTTCACCTAATCGTTATGAACTTATATTCATGAGTAGTGAAGGTTGCTATCCGCAATCGCGTTAAATTCCTGGCAAACGTATCATGCTGTTCATAGTTACGAATGCCTTGTCAACACTTATGATTTTCATAGAACATAATGATCTTTAATCGTATCTTTATTGTGCTTTTCACGTAGGGAACTTTTGGGGAATAATTTGAGTTGTTGTATGCTGTTCATCCAATTCAATAACATAAGGAAAATTTGAAGGTTAATTTAAGCGTACCTAATTAATCTGGAGTATTGAGATTTACAACTTATTGAAAGAACAACTGAAGGTCAATTTAGATTGCATATGTGTCTTGTGTGGAGAAAAACTCTCTAGCCAGTCCGTCGTCTTCCGTTCACCTTTATTTTATGTTTTTGTCAATTTTATAATTTATTTAAGTTAATTTATATTTCGTTAAAACCAAACCCCCCCCATTATTAAATTATATTATTTAGTTAATTTTTATTATTTTTAATCTTTTAATTTAATTTCCGTCCATTTTAATTCCTAGTTTTTATTTTAAATCGTTTTCATTATTTTGAGTCATTTTTAGTGTGTTTCGAGTTTTTAGCTTAGGTTGTGTTTTCTAGAGTCTTGAGTTGTTTTGAGTCTTTTGATTTGTTTTAGTTTATCTGTTAGTTTTTATTTTGAGTTATTCTAGTTAAGTGTTTTTATTTTAGTTTAGTGTTTTAAACTTTGCTTTTACGTTTTTAATTTAAATTTAGAGTAGATTAGCAATCCCTCCTAATCCCCGGCCTAGAACGATACCCTACTTACATCTATACTACATCTGTCAAAAAGAGGGTTAAATTTGTGCGGTTTTAAAATCCCGTCAAATTTTTGGCGCCGTTGCCGGGGATTAGTAACTTTGCTAATCCCTTTATTTTTGTTTGTGTTTATTTTTGTTTGTGTTTATTTTTATATTTGTGTTTATGTTTATATTTGTGTTTGTGTGTTTTACTTTTGATTTTTGATTTAGTTTTCTTTCTTTGCAGGAATTTTTGGTTATTTCCACCCTTGAAGTTGATTGCAGAATTTAAGCTTGGGGGTCATCGATTGAGTTTTCTGCAAATTAGGGAAGTTTTCAGTCCATTGCTTTATTTTGTTTATTTTCATTTAGTAATTTTATTTTTATTTTTATTTTTATATTTCTATTCGCATACTAATGTTTTATGACATTGGGGACAATGTCCAGTTTAAGTGTGGGGGTAAAGAGTATAAAAAATGACCAAATTGAAAATTTTTGTACCTTCAACTACGAACTGGTTTCATTTGTTTCCATGTTATTGCTTGTTGTTTTCTTAATTAGTTTTGTTTTATTTAATTTTTTCGGAAAATTTTAAAAAAAATCCAAAAATATTGTCTTGTTTTCCTTATTGTTTTAAATTAGATTTTTATTAGTTTCCCGACCCAATGATATAATTGGATTAAATTTGAACCATGATTATCAAGAACTTAGTTAACATGTGTTATGTGAAATTTCTAATTCTCTTGTTAGTATTGTACATGTTTGATCATCTTTGAAAAACCAAATGCACATAGCCTTGTTGATGTGAAACTAAAGCATAAATTAAAGCTTCATATGTGAATTTAGTGACCATATAAATCCCATGTGAGGTTTTGAGCCTATTGAAAGTGTGTGCATTTTTCATACACTCCTATTCTTTCATGTGTGATGAACTTGTGTGAGATACATCTCTAGAACTTGCGTAACGATCTTTCGAAATATTTGTCATTGATTGCATGAACTTGAAAATGATAGAGGCATTAGGTTCACCACCATGGCCCAAATAACCATATTTCCCAAAGAAAAAAATGATATCATTAGATTGCCTATTTGAGCTGTTTTTGTGAGCCTTTTATTTCTTATCACCTGATATGTCTACCCTTATACCTCAAACCATGTTTCCTTACCCTTTCCAAGCCAGCAATTTGAGACTTTCTTATGAGAAATGTTTGTGAAGTACTTGGAAGGAGTTTGGCAAAAGAATAAGTGTGGGGGTATTTCATGTTTGTATTTATTTTATAAAAAAAAAAAATTGAGAAAAGAGAAGAAAAGAAAAAGAAAAAGAAAGATTGTATACGAAGAAAAAAAAAAGTCTTTAAAGTTTCAGTTTAAGGGTGTGGTTGGAAGTGTTAAAAGAATCGTTGGAGAGCTTAAGTTCTTATCAATCTCAACTAAAAGAATTGCTTGCAATGTAACTTGGAACTTGTGCTTTCCTATTCTTTCGCTTCAATAGCCCTATCCCTAAGCCTTATTACATCCAATAAAAGTACTCTTGATTTAAGTTTTGCAATTATGATTGTGGAGAAGTGATCTTTATGCAAGCTTATGGTAGAACTTTCACATTTGTTTCTTTGAGCGAAACACATTAAAACTAAACACATGTGTGATGAGTGCATATCCTGTGAGAAGGTTGCTAGTTTGCATATGATGGTTTTAAAATAAAATAAAATAAAATAAAAAACTTGAAATTGCATTAGCATGGCTATCTCACACACTACACTTCAAGGATGATTTAAAGATTACTACTAATATTTGAATAAGGAGGATGAGCTTGAATTAGCTTATCTGGTGCTAGCTATGGTTCTTGATGATTTATGTTCTCGAATGAAATTCTATGAGGGTCACATAGGGGGAAGGTAATGTTTTTCATGTTATTACTTTTTCTTGTTTTCTTTGTTTTGCTCGAGGACTAGCGAAAGCTAAGTGTGGGGGTATTTGATCGGATCATATTTATATACATTTTTACATCAAATTCACTCGTCTTTTCTTAGTTAGTTCTTATATTTTGAGCTATCTACTTTGTTTTTGTGTTTTATAGAATTTATCTAGCTAAGAAAATAAAAATAACACTAGTGAGATCTTAAGTAATAAATTCGTTAAAAACTACCTTGCTCACTTATTTGATTTTTGTATCTTCTGAAAAACAAGCAGAAAATAAAAATAGGAGGGCTGCCCGTGCAGATATGGAGAGCTGCACTTTGGAGCTGGAATGCACATGGCAAAGCACATGCACAAAACTAAATGAAAGGCAGCAAAATGATGGAGGGCAGGGCCCATTTTGAAAGAAAAAAAAGAAAGGTCAGATAAGGGGGAAACACAATCATGAAGGCAGCTCACGGGATAGGGGGAGTAATTGCCTTAGTCGGTGAGAGCATGTGCAGTGGGGGGCACCGAGTGAAAGAAAATAAAAAAGAAAATAAAACAGAAAAAAAAAGGAAGGCACGGTGAGATCTGGGCAGCAATTATAAGAGTGCCTCGGGGTAGCTTAAACAAGGAGGGAGCTCCTGAGGGAGCTCCTCAGAGAGAACGGTTTCAGAAAAATAAAAGAGGTGGAGAGCTGCCTCGGGGCAGCTAGTCAGAAAAACGGAAGCTGCCATTTTGGCAGCTGAGGAGAGCGGAGAAATAAACAGAGAGAGGAGGGAGCTCCTGGGGGGAGCTCCTCGGAGCTGAAAAGATCAGAAAAACCAGCGGGGAAAAACAGAAAGAAAAAAAAAGAGAATAATAAGACAAAGGGGAGAGCTGCCTTAGGCAGCGAGAACGAGAGGCGAGAAACATTGCTTGCGACGGCGCCCATTGGAGAAACAGCTGCTGCCTTTGGCAGCTGGAGGGAAGCAAAGGAAGCAGTCAGCAGAAAGCTGCCTTTGGCAGCACGTGGCGTGCAGGCGCACCGAGAGGAGAAACGGTGCTGCGAGGGAGCATCCAATCGGAGCACAGAAAACTTGAAGACACCAAAGCAGTCTGTGAGCTGCCATTTGGCAGCTGAGAAACAAAGACATTGCACACGGTGCAATTGAAAACAGAAACCCTTGCACAGTGCACAGAAAACCTGAGCACCCTCCCATTTCGGTTTAATCTCTCCAAACTTATATTTTTAATTTCTGTTTTTAATTTATAAATAATGTGTAATTAATTTGTGTTGGCTAGATGTTAATTCAAAGCCATGATTATATTTGTAATTTGAATTGATTACCTTCAGTTGTGATTTCTGAGTTGTGATTCAATTTGCTTAACTGTTTGATAGATAACTTATTTGTGTATGTCGATTAAGGATGCATACTTAGTTTGCATGCATGAATTTGATGCTAGAATATAAGTGAATTTCACCTAATCGTTATGAACTTATATCCATGAGTAGTGAAGGTTGCTATCCGCAATCGCGTTAAGTAAATTCCTGGCAAACGTATCATGCTGTTCATAGTTACAAATGCATTGTCAACACTTATGATTTTCATAGAACATAATGATCTTTAATCGTATCTTTATTGTGCTTTTCACGTAGGGAACTTTTGGGGAATAATTTGAGTTGTTGTATGCTGTTCATCCAATTCAATAACATAAGGAAAATCTGAAGGTTAATTTAAGCGTACCTAATTAATCTGGAGTATTGAGATTTACAACTTATTGAAAGAACAACTGAAGGTCAATTTAGATTGCATATGTGTCTTGTGTGGAGAAAAACTCTCTAGCCAGTCCGTCGTCTTCCGTTCACCTTTATTTTATGTTTTTGTCAATTTTATAATTTATTTAAGTTAATTTATATTTCGTTAAAACCAAACCCCCCCCCCCCCCCCGTTATTAAATTATATTATTTAGTTAATTTTTATTATTTTTAATCTTTTAATTTAATTTCTGTCCATTTTAATTCCTAGTTTTTATTTTAAATCGTTTTCATTATTTTGAGTCATTTTTAGTGTGTTTCGAGTTTTTAGCTTAGGTTGTGTTTTCTAGAGTCTTGAGTTGTTTTGAGTCTTTTGATTTGTTTTAGTTTATCTGTTAGTTTTTATTTTGAGTTATTCTAGTTAAGTGTTTTTATTTTAGTTTAGTGTTTTAAACTTTGCTTTTACGTTTTTAATTTAAATTTAGAGTAGATTAGCAATCCCTCCTAATCCCCGGCCTAGAACGATACCCTACTTACATCTATACTACATCTATCAAAAAGAGGGTTAAATTTGTGCGGTTTTAAAATCCCGTCACTTACATGTCTTGTGATTCATATTTTTAGACATATATTATCAAGACTATCTTAATAATGGTTTCGGAAACCCATATTATGTCCAAACATTGAATCACCATTTAGTTGTATCTAGCAATCCTCGAATTAATTGAAACTAAGACTATGTCAAAGATGGTTTCTTCAAAGTCAACCATTCTCTTTGATTGTAGTCACCTTAAGCTACCAATTAGGTATTAAGGTTTCATTATTTCGAGTCAAATGGTACTTTACCATTTCCTTGAATATATATCGTATATACACTCAATGTAGTCATAAGGATTTTCATTCTTATTTCTTTCGATTTAAGAGGTGTAACTCTATGACATAGTCCTAAAGTTCAAATCATTCAACTGAGATGGTTTATAAATCCTTTTCGACTACCTTGGAGTTTGTGGTATAGGAACTAGGTTGTTATTTTGTTGATTACTTTCTTGTCTCTTAAAGAACCCATTCTTTGAGTTCTATCTCTCGTTCATTTGCACTTATGCAAATCATATTGTAAGATTACAATGAACTACCCAACAAAACAACATTTGTTAGTTGGTTTATAGAAGTGATATCCGAAGGTTAATTTAAGGATATCTCACAAGATTGTTATCAAACAAATATTGCTTATTAGCACACAACCCCAAATCTTAACATGCTTAAGATTTGTCTTTCTTTCCAACTACATCCTATGGAGTCATGAAAATATTGGAAGATCTTCTAATTGACAATCATATTGTCTTAGAAGTATATATCATATATATATGGGTAATTAATAATGTCCAACGAACTAAATCTTATTCAAGTTCGTTCTGCTCCTAATGGAGAAATTCTTTATCTTATGATGCTATTTTCCTTGATATCTTTCAAGGAAACTCTTCTAAAAGTATTATCTTTCCTTGGATCAAATCTAAGGAGGTAAATACTTTAGACGTCTTACTCATCAACCTACATTTCTTGAATTCTTTGAAACCTTTTGCAAAGTATTCGGACTTGTGTTTATTCAAAATAAACTATAGTCCAACCGAGAGCGATCTTCGGTGAATGTCATACAACATGAGTAGTATTATGTTGTGGACAAATGCCACTAACATCTAAGTGAATTAACCTCAACAACTTTGTGATTCTTTCTTTTTTTTTCAAAAGAATAAAGATTCGAACATTTCGCCTCTATACAATTTTAACAAGAAGGTATTGGATCCGGATCTAACGATCCAAAGCATCCATCCATGACCAACTCGTAATTTATGTTTTAGAGGTATCACAACTCAGTTGGGATTAGTCACTACCTTGCAACCTTTTTGGTTTTAAGCATCATCTTATTCTAAACAGTTTAACACTACCATATCATCTCTACTATAGAGATAATTAATTAGATTACAATAATCTAATCATTCATTAATAAAGAACAATGTTTTGTCAAACAAAACATTCATCCATCTCTACTATAGTGACGGAATTAAGTTCTTTAAAATTGGAATGTAAAGACAATCTTTAGTTTTTCCAATTTCTTTGGTAGTTCATATGAGGAAGTAAGTATAATCCGCTTTCGCAGAGATCTATATTTTATTCACGTTTCGAATGTGAAGTACTTTCTCTTCTCTCATAAATCTTCTACTTCTTATTAGCCACACTTTTACAACAATTGTAAAACATAGTTACTAATACAGAATCATGCATTCGAGTAGAAGAACCAACTATTATGAACTTTTCAAGAACATTTTACAACACCTTCAAAAGGTGTGTTCTTGACACTTTGCAAGACATTTCTTGCAAAGACCCCTTCCAATGTCCATCCTTTCATAAAGAAAGTTTGTTCCCTTGGAGTCATTTTTGCTTTCTTCATTTGACTTCTCCTTTGACTACAATAGTCATCGTCCCTAAACTCCCACTATCTCTCTTGAAACTTGTTTCAATTGTGTTTATACACATCAAACAATTTGGAGAACGTGTGGTTATCGTTCACTATATGTTTACAAAAAACTTAGTGAACCATTAGGATAGGGACACAAAGGTGAAGTCCTTGCCTAGTTTCTGTCTCGTTGAGTGTTTTAACACTTCAACATTCAATGATTCAAAATCATCATAAGTCCATGTTGATGGACTATTTTTGTCAACCAACCATTATGTTCTAAACATAATTACAAACTTTCAAGAGTTGTTCAAGGCAACTCTCATTTCTCCATACAACAATTTGTAAGTGAAGAATCATGGCACATAAAGTGTCCATGCCCTTGTGCTTACTTCTCAAGTTCCTTGTTCATGTAACAAAGAAACAAGCACTAATGTTTGCGTTGATTAAGGGTTGTTCAAAGCAATTCTTATTTCTTCATACAACATTTGTATTTGAAGAATTATGACATTAAAAAGTGTTGTCCTCTTTATGATAGACTTATCTAACATGTTCTTCCAATGATACATCATCAATAGGAAGATTGTGAGGATGAGACTACTCAGGTACATATACAAGCCATTAAAGACAATCTATGGGATTGTAGAACCAAGTCCAGAAACTAAAGCTTTCGGCTTTTCTTTGTCAAGTTTTGGATAGCGTTTGCAAATATATTGGTAAATAAATACATAACGAATATAAATTGATTGATTTTAAGCCATTTGATTCAGGTCTTTAAATCAAATAGCACCACCCACTATTTTTGGCAAATTCCATATCCCTCATCGGAATTCGAGAGTTTTAGAGGAAACTCTTAGTAGGGTATGGGAGGCTCACTATTACCAAGCCCACCTCACGATGATACGATGTTGGCTAGCATTAATAATAATGAGAGAGTACGCTTACTCATTTGCATCTCTTGCAAGTACCCATCTTATTTGGCCTCTAGAGAATGTTACCTCACAATGATATGATGTTGGCTCCATTGCACTTAGTTGAGTCATTCCCACCATGCAAGTTCGGGTAGGGGTTCAAGAACAACCTCACAATGATATGATGTTGATCATTCTCGTTGCCTACCTTCACAACATCATGTATGCGTATAAACTCCTCCTGAGTGTAAGCATGCACTTTGTACTCCCCCATGATAGGGTGAAGCCGGTGTACAAGTCACAAACGATTAAAGCCTACCACGGTGGAAGGCCACGAAAGAGTGTTCAAAGCACTCTCACGCTTATCAACTTAATAATGGTTTGGTTGAGGGTTTTTAGGTCTCATCACATAAAAACATACATTTTAATCCAATTAAAACATTTTACAACTATTGGTCCATTTGATTTATTTTAGTTGTATATAATACTCCCACTAAGCTTTTAAAACGATTTTTAAAGCAAGAGTATATGATACTACTAACATAAGGTTTGCATTCATTGATGGACTATATAGTTGCCTTAGGGCCTTAGGATGACTATGAACCTTTGATTAGATTCAACACGAGCCTAGTGTTGAATCTCGGACTAGGGATGTTGATTGATTTTAGTTACGCGTTTAATCACATTAAGGCGTGTTGTCTTAGGGGCGTTGGACCCAACTACTTCAATTTCATGCATATCAAATAAAGAAAGAAAGAAGTACTTTAAAGTAGAGAAGAGCTTATGCTCTTTTACAACAATTGAATAATACAAATTACTTTAAAGTAAAGAAGAGCTTATGCTCTTTTACAACATTTGATCAAATCAAATTACAACCAAAATCTAATCTACACATTCCCATGGTTCAAACAAATTTGAAACGGCCTTTCACATAGCTCAATTATCGTAGGCTTAGGTTCATAATCACCCTTTAATTAATTAACACTTTAACTAATTAAATTGAATGCAACATTTTTCATTGGTTTTTGTATCCATAAAATTGATTTAAATGGAGCTAAAAGAAATGAAAATCCAATTCTCATTTCAAGACACAAAACAATTTTTGTTCTCTATTTAATTTGGGCCAAAATGCAATGACCTCAACTTGTTTGGGCCATTGTGCAATTAACCTCAACTTTTGGGCTATTTTGCAATTAGCCACAACTTTTGTGAAGGATAAATTATGTCCTAGTGAAGAACATTAAAGAACATTTGAATACATATGCAAAATATTAACAAATTAAATTAGACATGCATTCAAAAACAATTCATAAAACCCATGACTTTCAAAGCCTAGTATATGGTGAACCATGACTCTTTAACAACATTAAAGAGAATAAGGATTTAGAGAATCATTACCCTTGAAGCTCATCCTTGATTACACAAGGGATTCACCCAAGTGGAGGGCCTTCAAGTCACCTCCTTGCTTCCTTGAGGATTTGTTCTCCAAAACACCAAAAATTTGATGTCTCCAAGTCTCTACACCAAAGATAAATTGTGAAGATAAAATGGATGACTTAGGGAAGAAGAAATTCCTAGATTTCTCTCCCTAAGTGGCCGGCCCCCTTTTGGAAATTTAGAGAGAAAATGTTTCACCCAATTTCTTAAGGAAACCCCTAAATGAAATAAAGCTATAAAGTTTAATTTATACTTCATTTCTAGTGAGTGGCAAACTTGTAATTAACACAAGTTTGCTACCCTCCATATATTTTGCCGGCCCTCTCTAAGTGGTTTGGCTAATTGCCCATTTTGTTTTAGTTGTCATACAACTTAAACATGATGGGCCTTGTGGACCAAAACACTTTTGTGCCCCGAAACCCAAAACCAACTTAGAAGCCCAATACGAACGTTTCGTATAATTAATTAACTAATTAATTAACTTTGACCATTCTTCAATTAACTATTTAATTGCTTATCCATTTCATTTAATTACTTCACTTTCATCTTTACTCGGTGTACGATCCATTAGGTTCCATTTAGCGAGGCAGTGGGCGACGTTACTCTTAACAATCGATTGTGAATTGAAACCACATTTCAATTCCCCCTTAAGATTAGTGTTTGCCAATCTTTAGGGCTTCCACAAACCATGAGGGACACCTAGCAGCATGTCATGGTTACCCAAGCTAAGTAGAAGTGGTTGGAGAACCTATCCAGTTACAACTACAATGCAATACGGTCCTTCTCTAATACAATAGTGTTAATCACATTGTTTAAGTGATAGTTTGTTTCATGTCTACTATCCAATGTGATACTTCTCTATATGATTCGCTTGAATAAGATTTGGAACAAACTTCCTTAGTCATATTCATATGCTTTGGCCAAAGACTCTCGAATCATATCTTAGAGTATTCTCCTTCCACCATGGAAGGTTAGAGATCCCTTGTTGTGCATTCATATGTCTACATGATTAGATAGCTTGACCCGAACCATGCCGTGGACACTCCAAAGGAACGCCATTTGACACGATCAAAGATCAAGGACCTAACCATTAGACATCAATGATGCCTCAGGTCAAAGGACTACTTTGCATATTGTAACCATCGAGTTCTTACATGACATGTATGTTTGAACTCTGTTTTGATCGTAGTCCAGTGTACTTGATTACTCTTTCAAGCACCTAGGTGTTTGTCTTAGTGTCCGACACTAAATGACTTGAGACTTGTCATATCCACGCTTGAGTCGACATAACACATACTAACCTTAGCGGATTGTCAATGCCCAATTGGCAACCCTATGGCTAGGAACATTTTAGGAATGAACATAAGAGAAAGGTCTCGAAAATCTAACTTACTTAGATCACTTATCTCTTAGATCAAATACATTCCTTGGATTCCATTATTGTTTAAACACAAGATACAATAAACAGTGATTAACAATAAGCTTTGCCCTCCATTAAACATATAAAAGTTTAATACAATAAGTATTCCAAAAAGCTATTACATCAAATGAGTGGCTTTGTGGGCATACTTCCAACAATCTCCCACTTGCACTCAAAGCCATCCTCCCATGTATCTAATACCCATCTTTTCCATATGGCGGTCAAGTTGGACTTGAGACATTGGCTTCGTCAGTGGATCTGCTACGTTATCGGCTGAAGCAACTTTGAGAATGTTGACTTTCCCTTCGGCATCATATCTTCTGATGATATTAAAGCGTCTGTCAAAATGCTTGTTCTTTTGATGTGCCCTGGGTTCCTTGGCTTGAGCTATCGCCCCACTATTATCACAGTACAAAGTTACTGGTGATGTAATAGTTGGAACCACTCCAACTTCAGTGATGAACTTCTTCATCCAGAACGCTTCTTTGCCGGCTTCAGCTGCAACGACATATTCAGCCTCTATAGTGGAATCAGCAATTACACTTTGTTTCTTGCTTTTCCAGCTGACAGCCCCACCATTCAAAGTGAATACATATCCAGAGTTGGAACTTCTATCATCGACGTCAGATTGGAAATCTGCGTCTGTATAGCCTTCCACTCGCAACTCTGTCGCTCCTCCATAAACGAGGAACATGTCCTTAGTTCTTCTTAAGTACTTAAGGACTGTCTTGACAGCTGCCTAGTGTTCAGATCCTGGGTTAGATTGATATCGACTAGTAATGCTCACAGCATATGCGATATCAGGCCTTGTACATGTCATGGCATACATGAGACTTCCTATGGCGGAACCATAAGGAATAGTATTCATTTGCCGTATCTCTTCAGGAGTCTTAGGTCCCATGGACTTAGAAAGGTGAATGCCATGTCTCACAGGAAGAAAACCTTTCTTAGATAGTTCCATCTGGAACCTGCTTAGCACTTTATCAATGTACATAGATTGGGATAATGCAATCAGTCTTCTGGTTCTATCACGATAGAGCTTTATCCCAATTACATAAGATGCATCTCCTAAATCTTTCATGTGGAAGGTTTTGGACAACCACACTTTTACATAAGAAAGTACTGCAGTGTCATTCCCGAATAATAATATGTCATCTACATATAACACTAGGAATACAACTGCATCCCCTACGACCTTTTGATAAACATAATTGTCGTCATCGTTTTGAGTAAAATCAAACGTTTTGATTTCAGTATCAAAACGGATGTTCCAGCTCCTGGAGGCTTGCTTAAGTCCATAAATGGACCTCAGAAGCTTGCATACCTTAGCCTTTTTAGACTTGGACACGAAACCTTCGGGTTGAGCCAAATAAAGCTCTTCCTCTAGGTAGCCGTTCAGAAATGCCGTCTTCACGTCCATTTGCCAGATTTCATAATCATGGTACGCAGCTATTGCAAGCAAAATCCGAATGGACTTAATCATGGCTACAGGAGAGAAAGTTTCTTCATAGTCAATCCCTTCTCGTTGCCTGTAACCCTTGGCTACCAATCTAGCCTTATAAGTCTCCACGTTCCCATCAACGCCTATCTTCCTCTTGAAGACCCATTTGTTTCCAACAGGTACTATACCTTCTGGAGGGTCTACAAGAGTACAGACCTGATTTTGATACATGGAATCCATCTCGGATTTCATGGCCTCTTGCCATCTCTTTGAATCAATGTCGGACATTGCTTCTTTGTAGTCCCTAGGGTCCTCCTTTGTGTCATTGTCACCCAGAAGGTACAATTCCGCAAAGTCATTGTCTAAGCCATACCTCTTAGGTGGCTTACTAACCCTTTCAGATCTATGTGGAGCTAGGGGTTTAGGAACAGGGTTGTCAATATGTCGTGTGCTTGTTTGTGGTTCATCATTAATCTCATTAATTTCCATCTCTTTACTTATAGTTCATTTGAGAACGAATTCGTCCTCTAGAAACTTAGCAGTTCTGGCGACAAAGACTTTCTGGTCGTCAGGATGGTAGAACTCATATCCCATAGTTTCTCTAGGATATCCCACAAAATAGCACCTTACTGATCTTGCTTCAAGCTTGGTAGCTTCAAGCTTCTTGACATATGCTTCATAACCCCAAATCTTAATGTGATTAAGACTTAGCTTTCTTCCATGCCATATCTCATAGGGCGTTTGTGAAACTGATTTGGAAGGTACTTTATTAAGCAAGTAAGCTACTGTATATAGAGCATATCCCCAGAATGTTACTGGTAGATCAACGGAACTCATCATAGAACGAACCATGTTCATCAAGGTTCGATTTCTCATTTCAGAAACTCCATTAAGTTGTGGAGGTCCCGGTGGAGTCCACTGTGATATTATTCCACACTCTTTGAGATAATCTAGGAATTCATTACTCAGATATTCACCCCCTCGATCTGATCTTAGGATCTTTATCTGTTTCCTAGTTTGCTTCTCAACTTCATTCTTGAATTCTTTGAACCTTTCAAAGGATTCAGACTTGTACTTCATAAGATACACATAGCCAAACCGAGAGTGATCGTCGGTGAATGTGATATAGTAGGAGAAACCTCCTCTCGACGTAGTAAACATAGGTCCACATACGTCAGTGTGGATTAACCCTAGAATTTCAGTGGCACGTTCTCCTTTCCCAGTGAATGGAGATTTGGTCATCCTCCCTTTCAAACAGCATTCACAAGTACCCTCTTGCGAATCTTTTCAAGGTTCACATGTCCAAGTTTAAGATGCCACATCTTTTCTTGGTTAACTTCTTCTCTAGCCCTTTTGGGTTTTGAGGTATTCCCGTTTTCAATACAGTGCATCCCACTATTCGTCTCTAGGTGAAAAAGTCCCTCTATCATATTACCATGAGAGATAATACGACCGTTCAAGTATAAAGTGCAATTCATTTTGTCAAACAATACTGAGTGCCCATCTCGTAAAAGCTTAGAGATAGAAATCAAATTCTTTATACATGAAGGAAAATATAAACAATTTTTAAGTTCCAGGACTTCCCCAGAGGGTAGGTTAAGCATGTAGGTGCCTATTGCTTTTGCAGATATTTTAGTGCCGTTCCCAACACGCATAACCATCTCTTTATTGCGCAGTTTCTTGCTCCCTACTAGTCCTTGCATCGTATTACAGATATGTTGACTAGCGCCCGAATCAAATATCCAAGAACTGGAGCTTACTGTAAAAGCACTCTCTATGACAGAAATAGTCTCTTCAAAAGTTCGTGTCATAAGGCTCGCAATGCGCACCCTGTATTTCTTCTTCCAACGTTCATCCTTTCCACAATGAAAGCAAGTTCCTTTGGATTTTATTGCCTTCTTCTTTCGCAATCTTTTCCTTATGTTTGCATTCTCACTCCCACTGTTTCTTTTGAAACCTTTTTCAAATATAAAGCACATGTCAATCATCTCGCTAAAAGTGTGATCAAATCTTTTCACTTTGCAGTTTACAATAAACTTAGTGAAATCATCCAAGAGAGATGCAAGGAAAAAATATTGGGCCATTTTCCCATCGATGGAAGTTCCTAAACTTTCAAGATCTTGAAAGATCCTTTCCATCTTTTGTCCATGTTTATGGACCGATGCCCCCTTTGCCATTTTGGCATTTAATAGACTACAAACATTTGAGAATCGTACATTACTAGTCTCAATGTCATGCATCTTATGCAAACTTTCAACCATGGCACATGAAGTGTCCATGTGCTTATGTAGCTTCATAAGTTCCTCAGTAAGTGAAGTGAGGATTAAGTATTTGGCTTGTAAGTCATCCTCATAGTGTCTTGCATAATCATGACACTCCTCCTTTGAAGCTAGTTTCTTAGGAGGTGCATGAGGAGGGGATTGCTTAAGCACATACAATATGTCTCTCACCTTTGAGACATTCTCAATGTGGCGATACCAAGCAAGGAAACGTTGGCCTCTAAGACCCCTTTTGTCAAGTATAATGGTGGGTATAATTTTAGACATGTCGTTCACTACATAACATAACAAAAATCGCATTAGATTGTTGATAAACTACTTGATTGGGTCTTGAATCAAATAGTACCACCCACTATTTTTGGCAAATTCCACATCCCTCAATAGAATCCGAGAGTTATATAGAACTCTTAGTGGGTTATGGGAGACTCACCATTACCAAGCTCACCTCACGATGATACAATGTTGGTTAGCAAAAATAATGATGAGAGAATAACGCATTATTCATTTACAACGTTTTGTAATTACCCATCTTGTTTGGCCTCTAGAGAATGTTGCCTCACGATGATACGATGTTGGCACATTGCACTTAGTTAAGTTATTCCCACCATGCTTAGTTCGTGTAGGGGTTCAAGAATAACCTCACGATGATACGATGTCAGTTATCCTCGTTGCCTACCTTACCACATCATGTATGTATATATGGACTCTTCCTGAATGTAAGCACATACTTTGAACTTCCCCATGATAGGGTGAAGCCGATGTAGGAGTCACAAACGATAGAGTCCACCACGGTGGAAGGCCTACGAAGAGACATTCAAAGCATCTCTTGCTTATCAACTTAATATTTATTTTGAGGGAGTAGTTTTGGGCTACATCAAAAACATTTTAATCACATTAAAAGAACAAGGGCATATCACAACTATTGGTCCAAGTTAATATGAATTAATAGCATATAATACTCCCACTGTTTCGTTGAAACAAGCGAGACTATATGGAACTACTAACGAACGCATTGCATCCTCATATGGACTATATAGTCGTTTTAGGTTTTAGGATGATTATGAACCGTTTGATTTGATCCAACACGAGCCTTGTGTTGGACCTTGGGTTTTAGGTTGATAGTTTGTTGATTTTAGTTACGCGTTTAATCTAATTAAACCGTTATTTCCTATTGGGCGTTGGACCCAACTATTCCAATTTGCATACAATTAAACAAATAGGAATACATGAAATAAAGAGAAGGACTTATGCCCTTTTACAACACATTGGAGGACTTATGCCCTTTACAACACTTTGGAGGACTTATGCCCTTTACAACAAACTTGAATTAATCAAATTACATTCATATCTACTCTACTAAACCCAAACATTCATAATGTTAAGCGGCCAATCACATAGCTCAATTATCGTGGCTTTGGTTCATAATCACCTTTTTCTTAATTAATCAAATTAACTAAGAAAGCATCTTTAAACAATTGGTTTTTGGATCCATAAAATTGATTTAAATGGAACTAAATAAAATGAAAATCAAATTCTCATTTAAAGAGACAAAACAATTTTTGTTCTCATTTAATTTGGGCCAAAAACAATGACCACAACTTTTGGGTCATAATGCAAATACAAAAACTTTTGGGGTCACTTTGTAAAAACACAAAAGTCCACAACTTCATGTAATTACAACTAGAACCCAAAATTTTTAACAATTGCTAAAACTTCATTAAAGGAACAAAACAATTTGTCCTTTAATAATTTTGGACCTTTACGCAAAATACGTAAACTTTTGGGCCAAAGTGCAAATACACAAAAGTATCAAAACATTATGTAATTGCGCAAAAGTCCCCAAAAACATCCCACTTGGGGGGTGGCCGGCTTCTAGAGTCAAACTTTGAAAAAATTCTAAAAAGTTTTTGTGAGTTGATTTTGGTGGGTGAGGTTAAAGGTGAGTGTGATGTTTGTAAGAGATATTTTGTCAAAATTAAATTTGTTTTGACAAACATAAAAGATATTTCTTTTACTTCACCATTAAGTCTTCACCCAATTTTAATAAACCATAACTTTATGAAAAACATAAATTTTTTTAATCAAAACTTCAAAACTTTTTGTTCTTGGCAAGAACTTCAAGAAAAATGAACACACATGAAAACTCATAATAGCTCCATGAATGTTTTCACTTACCCAAAACTCAATTTTTCACAACTCAAAAGGGGATTAATATTCTAGGGTACTTAGGGGTTCCAAAGAACACATTAAAACCATTTTAACAAGACTAATTTGAACCCAAAAAGTCACCCTTTTAATTTGGCCGAAAATCCCAAAATTATTTGGCACCAAATTTTAGTTCCAATATTCATGCTTTTATGAACTACATCTACAACATTTGAGATGCTAAATTTTCAAGCAAAATTTATATTCAAAGCAAGAACAAAGCTTGTAACATTTACAACACATAAATCACAAATTATGAAAAATCACAAAACCCAAAAGGATTCACCATAAACTAGGCCTAGGCTCTGATACCACTTGAAGGATAAATTATGTCCTAGTGAAGAACATTAAAGAACATTTGAATACATATGCAAAATATTAACAAATTAAATTAGACATGCATTCAAAAACAATTCATAAAACCCATGACTTTCAAAGCCTAGTATATGGTGAACCATGACTCTTTAACAACATTAAAGAGAATAAGGATTTAGAGAATCATTACCCTTGAAGCTCATCCTTGATTACACAAGGGATTCACCCAAGTGGAGGGCCTTCAAGTCACCTCCTTGCTTCCTTGAGGATTTGTTCTCCAAAACACCAAAAATTTGATGTCTCCAAGTCTCTACACCAAAGATAAATTGTGAAGATAAAATGGATGACTTAGGGAAGAAGAAATTCCTAGATTTCTCTCCCTAATAGGCCGGACCCCTTTTGGAAATTTAGAGAGAAAATGTTTCACCCAATTTCTTAAGGAAAAACCCTAAATGAAATAAAGCTATAAAGTTTAATTTATACTTCATTTCTAGTGAGTGGCAAACTTGTAATTAACACAAGTTTGCTACCCTCCATATATTTGGACGGCCCTCTCTAAGTGGTTTGGCTAATTGCCCATTTTGTTTTAGTTGTCATACAACTTAAACATGATGGGCCTTGTGGACCAAAACACTTTTGTGCCCCGAAACCCAAAACCAACTTAGAAGCCCAATACGAACGTTTCGTATAATTAATTAACTAATTAATTAACTTTGACCATTCTTCAATTAACTATTTAATTTCTTATCCATTTCATTTAATTACTTCACTTTCATCTTTACTCGGTGTACGATCCATTAGGTTCCATTTTACGAGGCAGTGGGCGACGTTACTCTTAACAATCGATTGTGAATTGAAACCACATTTCAATTCCCCCTTAAGATTAGTGTTTGCCAATCTTTAGGGCTTCCACAAACCATGAGTGACACCTAGCAGCATGTCATGGTTACCCAAGCTAAGTAGAAGTGGTTGGAGAACCTATCCAGTTACAACTACAATGCAATACGGTCATTCTCTAATACAATACTCTTAATCACATTGTTTAAGTGATTGTTTGTTTCATGTCTACTATCCAATGTGATACTTCTCTATATGATTCGCTTGAATAAGATTTGGAATAAACTTCCTTAGTCATATTCATATGCTTTGGCCAAAGACTCTCGAATCATATCTTAGAGTATTCTCCTTCCACCATGGAAGGTTAGAGATCCCTTGTTGTGCATTCATATGTCTACATGATTAGATAGCTTGACCCCAACCGTACCATGGACACTCCAAAGGAACGCCATTTGACACGATCAAAGATCAAGGACCTAACCATTAGACATCAATGATGCCTCAGGTCAAAGGACTACTTTGCATATTGTAACCATCAAGTTCTTACATGACATGTATGTTTGAACTCTGTTTTGATCGTAGTCCAGTATACTTGATTACTCTTTCAAGCACCTATGTGTTTGTCTTAGTGTCTAACACTAAATGACTTGAGACTTGTCATATCCATGCTTGAGTCGACATAACACATACTAACCTTAGCGGATTGTCAATGCCCAATTGGCAACCCTATGGCTAGGAACGTTTTAGGAATGAACATAAGAGAAAGGTCTCGAAAATCTAACTTACTTAGATCACTTATCTCTTAGATCAAATACATTCCTTGGATTCCCTTATTGTTTAAACACAAGATACAATAAACAGTGATTAACAATAAGCTTTGCCCTCCATTAAACATATAAAAGTTTAATACAATAAGTATTCCAAAAAGCTATTACATCAAATGAGTGGCTTTGTGGGCATACTTCCAACATCTCCAAGATCTCAAATCCTTTTTGCCATCTCCTCCAGAAAGATGTGGCGTTTGACTTCAACGAGGAGTGTGAAAAGGCGTTCAAACACCTCAAAGAGATGCTAACTTCGGCCCCTATCATAGTTCCACCGGATTGGAGCCTTCCTTTTGAGCTTATGTGTGATGCTTCCGATTATGCATTAGGAGCATTTTTGGGACAAAGGAAGGACGAACGGCCCCATGTTATCTATTACGCATCCCGGACTTTGAATGGTGCGCAATTGAATTACTCTACCACTGAAAAAGAACTTCTTGCTGTTGTGTTTGCTTTAGATAAATTCCATTCTTATTTTCTTGGTACTAAAGTTATTATTTATACTGACCATGCAGCGTTGAGGTACTTGTTCACCAAGAAAGAGGCCAAACCACAACTCATTCGTTGGATGCTTCTTCTCCAAGAGTTCGATATCGAAATCCGGAATAAGAAAGGAAGTGAAAACGTGGTGGCTGACCACTTGAGCCATATGGTACATGAGGAGGATGCCGTGCCTATCATAGAGACATTCCCAGATGAGCAATTGATGTCCATCAAGGTAAGTGAACCATGGTATGCTGATTTGGTGAATTATTTGGTGTCTAAACATGTTCCAAGTGAATTACTTAAACACCAAAGTGATTAATTGAAGAAAGAGGCACGGTTTTATGTATGGGATGACCCGTATTTATGGAAATATTTCCCGGATCAGGTTATACGTAGGTGAGTGCACGATTCTGAGTTTAATGCTATTTTAACCTTTTGTCACACTTATGCTTGTAGGGGACAATTTGGCACTCAAAGAACGGCACTTAAGGTGTTAGAATGTGGTTTTTATTGGCCTACCATCTTTAAGGATGCTAGAACGTTTTGTATGTCTTGTGATAGATGCCAAAGAACGGACAATATTGGTCCTAAACAACAAATGCCGCAAAACCCCATTTTTAGTGTTGAAATCGTTGATGTTTGGGGTATTGATTTCATGGGTCCCTTTCCTTCATCACATGGTTTTCTTTATATTTTGCTTGCTGTGGATTATGTGTCGAAATGGGTGGAAGCAAAAGCCACCCAGACTAATGATTCTCGAGTGGTTGCAGATTTTGTGAAAACTAACATTTTTGCAAGGTTTGGAATGCCAAGAGTGCTAATCAGTGATGGAGGTTCCCATTTTTGTAATCGAACCATTGAGGCGTTACTCAAGAAGTACAATGTCACGAATAAGGTGGCCACACCTTATCATCCTCAAACGAGTGGGCAAGCCGAGGTTTCGAATAGAGAGATCAAGCAGATTCTTGAGAAGACCGTTGGGCCTACAAGGAAGGACTGGAGTTTGCGCTTGAACGATGCATTGTGTGCGTATCGCACTGCCTACAAAACCCCAATTGGGATGTCCCCTTTTCGGCTCATCTATGGGAAGCCATGCCATCTTCCCGTCGAGTTAGAGCATCGTGCACATTGGGCCGTCAAAACGTTCAACATGGACGTTGATGCCGCAGGTTTACATAGAAAGCTTCAAATGAATGAGCTTGATGAGATCCGGAATGAAGCATATGTGAATGCCCGGATCTAAAAGGAGAAAACGAAGGCGTTCCATGACAAGATGATTCGTGCCAAGACGTTCTCTATTGGGCAGAAAGTGTTGTTGTTCAATTCTCGCCTTCGGTTGTTTCTGGGTAAGTTACGTTCCAAATGGGTTGGTCCTTTTATTGTCGCTAATGTTTTCCCTCATGGTGCAGTGCAAATCAAAAGTTCAAGGACATAGCAAGAATTCAAAGTGAATGGGCATCGATTGAAGCCATATTACGAGACGTTTGAGGAGCATGTCGTGGAGGATGTACCCCTCCATGCCGTGGGGCCTAGTCAAGCTTAGACCGAGGTACCGTCCGGTCGGAAGACGTTAAAGCAAGCGCTTCTTGGGAGGCAACCCATGTGTTGAAACAAGAGAACGAGGGAACTTTCACTCCAAACCCAGATTTGTGTCCCTAACCCTTCTCTTTATTCCTTATACTCTGCCATTTGTGTTAAGTTTGATAGCTGTGTTATTCGATTGTTTTTGTGTTAATCTCTGTTTGAAACATTGAGGACAATGTTTGGTTTAAGTGTGGGGGGGTAAACAAGTTGTTTTTGCATGAAATTCGTGGGATTTTACCACCTATCACTTCTAATGTTGTTTCTCACTGTTTTAAGTGTTTTTAGTGTGTTTTGATGTGTTTTAGTGTCATATAATAGAAAAAG
Source organism: Crataegus laevigata (assembly GCA_963580275.1). Taxonomy (NCBI): domain Eukaryota; kingdom Viridiplantae; phylum Streptophyta; class Magnoliopsida; order Rosales; family Rosaceae; genus Crataegus; species Crataegus laevigata. The sequence continues at coordinate 13,030,643 of OY756944.1, read as the reverse complement.
AAAGAAAAAATCGAAAAAGTTTTGAAAAACAACAAAAAGAGTTGTTTTTGTGTCTTAGGGTACCTTGCAACACAATGATGAGGATTTGGTTTTTAATTGCATAACTGTTAAAGAAAGTTACACACATGGATGAAAGTTTGATAGGCTCTTTGGTTTATGCTTTGCTGTAATTATAGTTCATGAATTCACATGTAGTCAAAAGAAAAAAATTAGTTTTTGTAACATGCTTGAAGGAAGAAACTCAAACTAACGCTACTACCCTGAGAGACTTGAGCTTTTAACATCCTTTGGAGTGTTAATAATCTATGCATTTATTGTTTTCTAAAGTCATTGCATGATCTCATTATTCGTTGCTTGGTTACTACTTAGAAGGCGTTTCATCATTTAGTTCCAAATACTAGAACTCATGCCCGTTTCATTCAAAGCATAAAATTGATTGCATAACACGTAAACAAGATGAAGTTGTTTAGTGAACCCAGAGCCAAATAGCCGTACCCCATGTTCATCTGTTTTGTAGGTTTAAACCCCATTGGGCCTTGTTTTAGCCTATGTTCTTTGTTAACCCACTTTATCCTTACCTAGCCAAGAATAGGACCATCCATACCCTTGTTTTTAAAGCATAGTGAACATGAGTTAGAATGAATTCCTTTTGAGTGTTCTCTTGCAAAAAAACAAGTGTGGGGGAAGGGATTTATGTGTGTGATTTTGTGCCAAGAATATGAAGTGGGCACGGGAAAAGAAAAGAGAAAAAAAATTTGTGAAAAGAATGAAAAAGAGTCAATAAGTGAGGAAGAACTCACAAGTGTTGGTTGTTGAAGAAAGGGTCCAAAAAGTTGAATTATACCCTAAGTATTGTGTATTTCACCCCCTTGTGTGTCTAAGTGATTTTCTGCACTCAAAAGTGAATTCTAAGTGTCAATTTCATTATTTGGTTGCTATCGCTTTGAGAACTTTTGTTTATCCCTACCTTTCTTTGTTAACCAATACCCTTAGCCTTGTTACAACCCTTAACTTCTATCTTGAGTGTTATGTGTTTCAATATGTGGAGTTTGTGATTGGTTTGAGCATATGGTGCCCCTGGTTCTCGCATCTAAGTAGTAGCATTCTGTTCATGAGATCATATCTATACATGCTTAATAATTCCAGAAAAGTGCTTCTTTTGTTATAACATGTGTGAGGGTTCGTTTTCATGATTACATCAATCTTCTCACATATACCTAGTGTAGGGAGTGTAGTTAGAAAATCTGTGTGAAAATAAGAGTGTATCTGGCAAGGAATTGAGTGGATTCTCTAAGGCATGTTACTAAATTCATAATGTTGTTTTAAACGATTAAATGTGAGCTAGTGAATGGTAACTATGATTAAGTATATGCTCGAGAGTAGGGATGACTAAAATTTGTGGGAATAATGATCTTTGGCATGTTATGTACCATTGGAAATCCCTGAGGCGAACGTTGGAAGGTTTAGGTTATGTTTTGTGTCTTTGTTTTGCTCGAGGACTAGCAAAAGCTAAGTGTGGAGGAATTTGATAAGAGCATATTTATGCTACTTAGTTAGCTTGTTTTCTTGCACTTACGTAGTTAGTTATCGTTTATTATAGTGATTTAAGCTATTTTCGTGTGTTTGTAGGTTCAAATGGCAAGTGAAGCAAGAAAGTGCATTTTGGTGCATTCTAGAGCTAAATTGAGCTTAAATGGAGTACATGCATATGGAGCACCATGGATGGACGAATTTGGAGCTAAAAGGTGCTAGGAATCAGTTTTGAAGATGATGAAACAAGATTGAGACAAAGAAGATAAGGGAAGTGCAAGAAAGGTGGAACATTATCCAAAACATTATCCATATCCTTATCTTATCCAACATTATCCAAACATGTTCCATAAAACATGTTATGTGTTTTATGTCATGTTCCATGTCTTGTCTCTTCTAGAAGGCCTTATCCATTCCTAAAGACATGCATTATGTTTCATGCCTTGTTCTTGCCTAAAAACATGCTGAAATGTCTTTCTAGAAGCCTTTAACAGATTCCCTACAAAAGTGGTGCCTAGAACCTTTCTAGTGTTGGAAGTATGCCCTGAAAGTCAATCTTTGGAAGAAACCTTTCAGGACATTGAATTGATGTATATATATGACTCTTATACATCAGAAGGCAAAGATACTAACTAGGACTATCTCAATAAACGAAATATGTCCTAAATAGTGAATCCATGGACAATGGATCGATGGAAGAGGTAACCTAATGATGTTAGACTATAGAGACCTTCTTCACATAACCATCATGTCCAAAAGGTTCCTGGTCATAGGATTGTCGGAGGGACACTGACAATGCATAGATCAGTACATACTATGTCCGCTTCAAATGGAAGGATGGAAAGTCTCATCCCATTCGTGTAGTGGCACTAAGACTAAGTATGTAGGTGCTCATTAAGGGAATGAGTTCACTGAACGCAATCGAACGAGAGTACTTGCATGGAGGTCTACTCACATGTCAAGCAAGTAACTCTGATAGTTGGAATAATGTAACTAATCCTTTGACCTGAGACATCATAGATGTCTAATAGTTAGGTCCTTGATCTTTGACCATGTCAAATGGCATTCCATTTGGAGAGTCCACGACATTCTTGGGGTCAAGCTATCTAAACATGTAGGCATGTGAATGGTCAACAAGGGATCTCTAATCCTCGTTAAGAGAGGATTAATACTCTAAGATATGATTCGGGAATCTTCGGCCGAAGTATCGAGCGTAGTAAAGGAAAGCGTTCCTATACGACTCAAATGGATCATATAAGAATGTATAATCACATTAAGGGTTTGACATGGTACATCCATACTCTAGTGATGTGATTAAGAGTATTGTATTAGAGAAGGATCGAATTGCATTGTAATTCCAACTGAATAGGTTCTCTGAATAACTTCTACATTAGCTTGGGTAGCCATGACATATGTTTAGATGTCACTCATGGCTTGTGAGTTCTTCTAGATGATTAATTGTAATCGTCAAAGAAGAACACGAATTAAAAGCAAGTTTTAATTCAACAAGTGATTCGATTAAATCAATTGGAACGATGCCAATCATCTCAATGCCTTGCTAATTAGAACCTAAAAGATTGTTCACCAATACACTCTTGTAGTGAGTAATCAATGGATGATGGAAATAATTAATTGGATTAATTAGGTGTGGTGATTAATTTAGAAAGTCTAAAGAAATCATAAAAGCGATAAAAGATCGTTTTTGGGCTTAAAGAAACGTTCGGGTTTATTTGGGCCCATTGGGCCTAAACCCATTGGGCCTTTATTCAAGCATTGGATGACTTGAAATAATAAAAACCCAAAGCCCAAAATATCACACTAAAGGCCGGCCACTTTGAGGAGGTGAGGAAGTCAAATGTTGACTTGTTTCTTTTTGTCTATAAATACAACATTATAGGAAATATCTCATTCAGGGTTATTCTTGTGTTCAAAAGATTTAGAGAAAAAGTAAAACATCTCTCTAGAACACTAAAGAGGCCGGCCACCTTAAGGGAGAAAAGCTAAACATTTTTCCACCCTTTTGGTTATTCCTTTATCCTTCTCACTACACTAGTGGGTGAGGATCTTTAGAGGTTTTCTCTTTGAAAACTCTAAGAGAACCTTGGAGCACTCAAACTATCAAAGTGGAGGAGGCAAGGAGGAAAGCTAGGCTCAAGGACTTTGAGGAGCAAAGATCTTGGAGGTGGTCCATCCTTGGTCTCAAGAGTAGATCAAGAGGTACAAATCTACTCCTAAACTTTGTTCTTCAATAAAATAATTTGTGATGCATCTTACATAAACCTATGCATCTTGAAGGGGATTTAAATGACTAGAGTATTAATTTTTAATTGTTAACATGCTTCCGCTATTTTCGTATATATATAATGATTTGTATATGCATGCTAGTCAAATGAAATCCCTAATGAATCTCATAAATTCCTTCAAGTGGTATCAGAGCCAAAGGTTTATGTATTATGTGTCCTTTTGGATTTTATGCATATGGGTTTTAATTTTATGTTTTGAAATATATGTTCTTCATTTAAAGTATGTTTATCTTTTGTTTTTTCAAGTGTTGAAAAATGTTAATCAATAGTTGAGAAAGGTATGCAAGTAAAAAGGTGTTTTAGATGCATGAATGAAGAATGAGTTTAAAACAAAAATTGGGGCTTTTGGGTCAAGGGAGGCCACGGCAAGAAATGTGTTTTTGCATGTGTTTGTGTTTTTTATTTTGAATCACACACACACTCTTTGATGCTAGAAAGAAGTATTCTTGTCACTTTTGTTTTTGGTTTTGTGAAGAAATCACCAAGAATATGAAAATCTTGAAATTATGTTCATGGTTTTGTTCTTGGTGTTTATGTTTTGTTTTGGGTGAAAATGATTTGATTTAAGTTTATAAAATTGTTTTATGGATTTGGGTGATATACTAATCATCTAAATCTTTCCTTAATGTAATTTTAATCCTATACAACTCTAGGATATTTTCCTCAAAAACTTTGTAAAATATCCTTAAAGCAAAACCAAGTGACAAGCAAATTTTGATTTTTCTTCCTTGCATTGAATTAAAGCATGGTGGGTGAGACTTTGCTTCTCCCCACCACATGGCCGGCCACCCTATGACAAAACCCACATGGGGGGGTTTTGTGTTTTTGACAAAAAGGTTGTTTTACTTTTGAGTATTTACACTTTGGCCCTTAACTTTTGCATATTTGCATTTAGGCCCCTATTATTTGAAAAAGGTTAAAATATTTGATTTTAATTTTGTTTATTGTTTAAACTCATCATTTAATTATGCCCATATGCACTAAATCTAATTGTTTATGTTGCATTCCTATTTGATTATTTAATGTGATTAAGTAGTTAGAAAAAGGGTGACTATGGACTTATGCCTTAAACGATAATTGAGCTATAAGATAAGGCGCTAAACTCAAATTGTTTGAACCTTGGGAATGTGTTTTAATTACTGTTTTAATTGGACCTTATCATGTTTGACATTAATCTATCTCTCCCTTTTTGTATGTGTAATTTGTAGGAATTTGTACAAATCGGTTTGTAATTCTTATTACTTCTTAATCCCTTTTAGTTAGTGGATTCCCTCTAGTACTAGACTAGAGTTTCTTTAACTATTGGTAAGGAGACATATTTAAAACAGGGTTTTGACATGAGACAAAGATTAAATGGGTCCAATGCCCTAATTAGCAATGATTGATTGTCTTTCATTTCTAATGGCTCAATGAAAATGTTTTAATTGGATTGATAAGCACGTAATTAAATTGACACAATATCCCCGAGATCTTATTCAACAATGTTGGCTCGTTGTTGCAATAACCAAATAAGTCCATGGTCATCCAAGAGCCTAAGATAACTATAAAGTCCAATTTCAAAGGATTGCAAAATCATAGTAGTAGTAGTTACTTCCAATATTTGAAAAATTCGTTTTTGATATTGATTTGTTTTTCTCAAAACAAATAGTGGGAGTATCATACGCTACTAAACTATAATGAATATAATTAATAGTTATATGTATCTCCAACATTTTGAAAAATGTTTTGATATTGATTTGTTTTTGTGAAAACGAATAGTGGAGATTACATATGCTACTAATTTCATTAAACTTTGGACTAGTGGTTATAATAGGACACAATTTATTTGAATATGTTTAAATAAATAAAAATGATGAGACCTTAAAATCCCTCAACCAACATGCAATATTAAGTTGAAAACGTATATGTGCTTTGAACACTTCTTCGTGGCCTTCCACCATGGTAGCTCCAATCGTTTATGACTTGTGCACCGCCTTCACCCCATCATGGGGGAGTGCAAACATGCTTATAAGTCGGGAGGAGTCTATTTAAAAAGCATTTTGATGTGGTGAAAAATAGGCAACGAGTGTAGCCAACATCGTATCATCGTGAGGTTATACTTGGACCCCTATCTAAACCGGCATGGTGGGAATGAACTTAACTAAGAAGAAATGGTGCCAACATCGTATCATCATGAGGCATTCTTCTCTAGAGGCCCAATAGATGGGTAATCACAAAACGTTGTTGTGAATGGGTAAATGTACCCTCTCATTATTATTTTGCTATCCAACATCGTATCATCGTGAGGTGCGCATAGTAATAGTGAGCCTCCCATAACCCGCTAGGAGCTTTCTTTGAAACCTCCCGGATTCCATCATGGGGGATATGGAATTTGCCAAAAATGGTGGGTGATGTCATTCGGTTTAAAGACCCGAATCGTATGACTTAACCAACAATCAAACTAATTTATTAATTGTTTATGTATATAGATATGGTTGGAAGCACACTCGCGAAAATACTCGACAAACATTGCCTTGAAGGGCACAATTTCCCATCCTGGTATCGTAATGTCAAGATTCTCCTAACATTGGAGAAAATTGTTTACGTCCTAGACAAAGCCCCACCTCACATACCTCTTGGGCCTGACGCCTCTGAGGATGAACGTGTTAAGTATGACAAGCACGTTGAGGATGATACGCAAGCCAAGTGCTATCTGTTGGCTTCTATGAATGAAGAGCTACAGAGACAGCATGAGGGCATGGACAGTGCATCCTCCATAATACTCTATCTTACGGAGTTATATGGTGAAGGGATGCGCAATCGTCGCTTCAGCACTGTCTGTGAACTTGTCAAGATCAAGATGGTCAAGCGGGCTCCAGTGCATCAACATGTACTGAAGATGATAGGGTTCATAGAACAACTAGAGAGCCTTGGAACTCCACTTGACGGGGAATTGGCCCAGGACTTCATTTTGGCTTATCTTTCTGATTCATTCTCGCAGTTCGTAATGAACTACAATATGAATAAGATGGATAGTACTCTCTCTGAGTTACTAAACATGTTAGTAACTGCTGAGAAAACTATGAAGAAAGAGAATGTTGTAGGAACTTCTGCAGTAGTCTACAACAAGCCATCCTCTTCCACTCCTAAGCCGCAAGGCAAAGGAAAAGGGAAGGAGAAAAAGTCTACCACTCCTAAGCCAAAAGGTGGAGTGAAGAAAACGAAGGCGATGGAGCCCAAGGGGACTTGCCACCACTGTGGAAAGGAGGGGCATTGGAGGAGGAATTGCAGGTTCTACCTTGCAACTCTGAAGAACAAGCCAAAAGGTATGGTTTATGTTCTTATCTTCAATTCTAATTGTTAGATCTTCTAAAAATGTTTATATTTGATATAAAGTGCTAATCACTCGTATAATTGTATATAGGTGAAGGAGGCAAGTAGAAGAAGAACAAGCAAGGAAGGTGGAGAAGGGTTCGTCCACCATGTTTTTTGCTTACTACTTAGGAAGTTTTAAATTAGGCATTTAAAGAAAGTCTTTGAAACTTTCTCATTTTGTAATGAACTTATAATGTGGCTTCATGTGATGTAAGACCACTATTAATGCATAAATGAAGGTATTTAATTAGTCTCTAAATGTATAGAGCTAATTCTTTTTGTATTAGAAACATTTTGAATGTTTGAGTCATCACATCAATGTAATGTGATGTATGCCTTCTAAATATATATGATATTTCCTTTAAAGTAGTGTAATGAATTGGATATTGTCTTGTTGTATCCTTGTTGAGATACAAGACTTATATCACTTATTGTAATATGATAAACAAAACTTTAGACTTATCAATTATGGATAGACCTCATATGTTAGACATAGAAGGATACAATGAATCTTTGGATTTGGTTCCAAATGTCTACCTATGAATTCTATATGAATTGACAAAAGTCTAGAGATTCCTTTCTTAATGAAAGGGAAGATCACATTATGGTGATATAAGAAACAAGAAAAACGTTTCTTGTATGGTTATCACTTAAACCACAAATTAATCAAGATCACTCTTGATTCAATTAAATAGTTTTGAACAATTGATTGGGCATTCTTAAAGTTGTTTTAGAATGTCAAGTATGTTAGTGATTAAATCAAAAATGAAGTGTCTAAATCAATAAAAATGTTTAATGACTTTAGTCACTTAATAACAAGACATCATCTTAGTGAAGATTGAAATAAATGAGCTTGAAAGGTTTTAAAGCTACTACACAATGACCTCTACCCGTATACTCCACGTTTATACAATTTTTTGAATGTATGAAGTGATTTCTCATTAAAGTCATGAGAAATAGTGGGAGGTGAGAAATTGGATATAAACTTGAATATGATTGTTTTATTGTTGTCTAAACAATGATGGTGCATGACTATTATAGAGAGTTTGAAATTTTAAATTGTTAAAGACTCAAGCTCTACAAACGTTAAAAATTCTATGTTGTGTGACATTTAAAGAATAGTCTTTAAATGTTGGGTTCGTCAACCTAGCATAAAATGGTTTTATGTTGGGAGTTGTCCATTATTCTCTTTTATGAGAACTAGCTAAATAACGAAGCATATGGACAAATTTTGATGAAACAAAAGGGAATAGTTTTAAAATGAGTCACAACATATAGTTTAACAACAAGACAATCCAAATTCGTCACCTTATGTGACTATAACGCTCTATGAAGTTTTGATAAAGAATTATATCAACCACCTAGAAGGAATGGTTGAGTTTCTATCCTTAGTAGAAGCCATGCTTTCACTAAATACTTAGATAATTCTCATATGACTACATTAAAGTCTTAGTATGACTGAAACTTGAATAATGGTGTATGACACCATATAATTTAAATGAATGGACTTGATAGAACAAGTCACACATTTTAAATGGAATTACTTAAAGAAGGAATTCTTTTGTGTATGATTCGTTTAAATAAACTTGTGTTAGCTAGGGTTGTTGATAGTCTCAAAAATTGTTGAGACATCATTAACAAGCTAATGGATCTCAATGATTGTCAATAGATCCAGGACAAGTTAGTGGGAGCAATATGCATTCAATCAAAGAAAATATAAGTATTAAGTTTTTGATTGAATACTTAGTTACAACAAGGCCAGTGGGAGTGATGTCATAATTTGAATAACAAGATATGAATGAAGTCTATTTGATAGACTTGATGAAACATAAATGTTACTCAAAGATGACAAATTTATGATACGGTCAATTTTGAAGTATTGACTTGAAAAAGAATGTGTCATAAAATCACAAAAAGGGACACATGTATGGACTTGTAAGTATATATCCAAAGGTGAAGAACCACATAGGTTGTCTCTCTAAGATATTACTGTATCTCAGGATCAGAACCATAGCAACTGAAAGAGTATTATTGCCTTTAAGAAAAGAACATCAGAGTGGGACTCTGGAAGCGTGCATTCACTTAGGTTATGAACCAAAGTGAAAAATAATCCATTTTAGCGAATGGAACTTCATAATAGATGAAGCACTAATCGTATAAATGAATTGATAGTATTGTACTACAATGGTCTCAAAGATTGGAGCAAAGTTTGTATCAAGTATACAAACTAAATATATGATGATATATTGTTTTAGGAACTGCTTCAAAAGGTGTTTTGAATAGAAGGGGTTCTTTTAGAACCAATGATTGAATCCAAACCATAAGGTCGTTAGTTGGTCACTACGACGTAATGGGGCAATAGCTCAAGCCATGGAATCAAGGTCTCATCAAAGTATTCGAACACAAGAAAGAGACATCATCAAATGTTTTAGGAAACATTTGATAAGTAAATCCCTTTTTAGAGTTAAAAGGGGATTTTATACATAACCAAGTGAACCTGCGAGCATAAGCTCACTCAACTAGCATGTATAAGATACACTAGTGATTGACTTTAGTGCAAGTGGGAGATTGTTGGAAGTATGCCCTGAAAGTCAATCTTTGGAAGAAACCTTTCAGGACATTGAATTGATGTATATATATGACTCTTATACATCAGAAGGCAAAGATACTAACTAGGACTATCTCAATAAACAAAATATGTCCTAAATAGTGAATCCATGGACAATGGATCGATGGAAGAAGTAATCTAATGATGTTAGACTACAGAGACCTTCTTCACATAACCATCATGTCCAAAAGGTTCCTGGTCATAGGATTGTCGGAGGGACACTGACAATGCATAGATCAGTACATACTATGTCCGCTTCAAATGGAAGGATGGAAAGTCTCATCCCATTCGTGTAGTGACACTAAGACTAAGTATGTAGGTGCTCATTAAGGGAATGAGTTCACTGAACGCAATCGAACGAGAGTACTTGCATGGAGGTCTACTCACATGTCAAGCAAGTAACTCTGATAGTTGGAATAATGTAACTAATCCTTTGACCTGAGACATCATAGATGTCTAATGGTTAGGTCCTTGATCTTTGACCATGTCAAATGGCATTCCATTTGGAGAGTCCACGGCATTCTTGGGGTCAAGCTATCTAAACATGTAGGCATGTGAATGGTCAACAAGGGATCTCTAATCCTCGTTAAGAGAGGATTAATACTCTAAGATATGATTCGGGAATCTTCGGCCGAAGTATCAAGCGTAGTAAAGGAAAGCGTTCCTATACGACTCAAATGGATCATATAAGAATGTATAATCACATTAGGGGTTTGACATGGTACATCCATACTCTAGTGATGTGATTAAGAGTATTGTATTAGAGAAGGATCGAATTGCATTGTAATTCCAACTGAATAGGTTCTCTGAATAACTTCTACATTAGCTTGGGTAGCCATGACATATGTTTAGATGTCACTCATGGCTTGTGAGTTCTTCTAGATGATTAATTGTAATCGTCAAAGAAGAACACGAATTAAAAGCAAGTTTTAATTCAACAAGTGATTCGATTAAATCAATTGGAACGATGCCAATCATCTCACTGCCTTGCTAATTAGAACCTAAAAGATTGTTCACCAATACACTCTTGTAGTGAGTAATCAATGGATGATGGAAATAATTAATTGGATTAATTAGGTGTGGTGATTAATTTAGAAAGTCTAAAGAAATCATAAAAGCGATAAAAGATCGTTTTTGGGCTTAAAGAAACGTTCGGGTTTATTTGGGCCCATTGGGCCTAAACCCATTGGGCCTTTATTCAAGCATTGGATGACTTGAAATAATAAAAACCCAAAGCCCAAAATATCACATTAAAGGCCGGCCACTTTGAGGAGGTGAGGAAGTCAAATGTTGACTTGTTTCCTTTTGTCTATAAATACAACATTATAGGAAATATCTCATTCAGGGTTATTCTTGTGTTCAAAAGATTTAGAGAAAAAGTAAAACATCTCTCTAGAACACTAAAGAGGCCGGCCACCTTAAGGGAGAAAAGCTAAACATTTTTCCACCCTTTTGGTTATTCCTTTATCCTTCTCACTACACTAGTGGGTGAGGATCTTTAGAGGTTTTCTCTTTGAAAACTCTAAGAGAACCTTGGAGCACTCAAACTATCAAAGTGGAGGACGCAAGGAGGAAAGCTAGGCTCAAGGACTTTGAGGAGCAAAGATCTTGGAGGTGGTCCATCCTTGGTCTCAAGAGTAGATCAAGAGGTACAAATCTACTCCTAAACTTTGTTCTTCAATAAAATAATTTGTGATGCATCTTACATAAACCTATGCATCTTGAAGGGGATTTAAATGACTAGAGTATTAATTTTTAATTGTGAACATGGTTCCGCTATTTTCGTATATATATATAATGATTTGTATATGCATGCTAGTCAAATGAAATCCCTAATGAATCTCATAAATTCCTTCATCTAGAAGGCCTTTGCCTTTCCTTGCAATCCATCTCCCTTTCCTTCCAATTGTTGCCGCACCTATCCCCTTATTCCTCTTGGTTTTCTGACTTCTAGAAGGTTTAATTTGGGCCTTAATTCCTGCCGCACCTTTTCCCCTAATTCCCTTTGGATTTTCGATTTATTTGGCCCTTTTCCTTGTGGATTTGGGTTAATTGGGCCATAAACCTTTTCTTTATTGGACTTGCAATTCCTGCTGGACCTAGGGGGCCTAATCCATCACTTATGCTAAGTCCAAGCCCTAATCTGATTTGCCCTAGGGTTTGTGAGGTCTATATATACATAATTAAGAAGTGCCGCAGGTTTTATCATTCACCCATCTCAGAAACCATTCAGCCGCACCATCCTCCCTGCACTCATTCATTCAGTCGCCCATTCACTCAGAAACCACAAAGTACCGTAGCCACCATCATTCATCCATTCAAACCATCCATTCAATTCTGCCGCAGTAACTACCACACAACCATCCCTTCAACCATGCACAACCACACACACACACCTTTGCCGCACCATTATTCCATCACCACCATAGCAACACCCTTGTGCTGCCACCATTAAAGGAGATGAGGAGTAGTGCCGTGCAGTCCAAAGGAGGGAGGAACCATTGCGCAAGCAATCTGCCACCATTGGAGTGTTTGGAGTTCTTTCTCTTCTTGTTTCTGTTTTCATGTTTAATTTAACTTGCTGTTCAATTATGTTAAACATGTGAAACTAATTCCTTTTTAGTTAGAGGCAAATTTGAAGCCATGAACATATGTTGGTTATGATTTGATTTACTCCAGTTATGAATTCATGAACTATGGATGTGGTTTACTTTTCTGTTTTGATTAAGAACTTGTTTATGTATGTGGGTTGAGGGTCGACACTTAATTTTCATGCCTAAACTTGATGCTAGGATATAAGGGAATTTCACCTAATCGTTATGAACTTATATTCATGAGTAGCAAAGGTCGCTAGTCACAATTGTGTTTAGTAAACCCTAGGTTGGATTAACATGCGTATTCCATAGTTATGAATGCCTAGTCGATGTTTATGATTTCCATTGAACTTAATGATCTTTGTTGAATGTCTTTATCATGTGTATTCCATAGTTAGGGAGTTTGATGAAGAATAATTTGGTTGTGATGTGTATTCCATTCAATTCAATGAATCTAGGGAAATCTGAGAATTAATTAGTTCAAAACAATTAATTTGGAGCATTGTCATTCATCATTTGTTGAAATCATAACTGGGAATCAAATTATATGCATATGTTCATGTGTGGATAAGGACCCCTCTAACTAGTGTCTCATCATTCAATTTCATCACAATCTGTTTTCTTTAACGTTTGTTTACAAGTTTCTGTTTCAAATTCAATTTCGTCAAAACCAATTCACCATTTATTTTAAATTGTTCGATTAGTTAGAAATCAACTTAGTTTGTGTTTTTAAGTGTCTTGAGTCAAGTGATAACATATTTTCATCCAAATTTGTGTTTGTGTTCAAAACTGCCCAGAAAGTGGTTTTAAGGCAGTTTTGAGTGTTTCTATGCTGTTTTGAGTCTTTTGGTTTGTTTTGGTGTTTTTAACTTTAGTTTTCCATTTTTGAGTCTAGTTTAGTGTTTTAAACTTTGATTTTACGTTTTTGAGTCAATTTCACATTGGTTAGCATCCGTAGTTAATCCCCGATCCAGAACGATCCCTACTTGCTTATATACTACAATTGTCATCAATAGGGTTTAATTTGAGTGTCAAGTTAATTTTCACATCAATTAGCAGCCCTAGTTAATCCCTGGTCTAGAACGATGCCTACTTGCATGTATACTACAATTGTCATCAATAGGGTTTAATTTGAGTGTCAAGTTAATTTTCACATCACATCTTAAACAATCATGATAAACGTAAAAGAAGGGAAATATCCAAAAAAAATTAGTGTAATCCAATAGAATTATCGAAAAACTTTGCAGAGCATTAAAAGTTGTTTTCCAAAGCCCAACGTTCAACCTAGGTCTTTAGTCTGTAGAAAAGAAATCCACGAAAACTGTTAATTTCAACCTTCAAAAATTTCAGCAATGATTTCATCGATTCGGTTTTTGGACGAAGCAAGATACCAAGGACTCTGAATACTTAAAATTAAAAAAAGAAAGCCAGAACTAAGGAAGAAAGCAACACCAATATTGGTGCCTTTGATTTGATCCTCTGATAGGAGCATATTTATGCGACTTTGTTATCTTATTTCTTTGCATTTACTTATTTAATTTCTATTTATTTTGGTAATTTAAGTTATTTTCATATTATTGTATGTCTAATTGGTAAATATGACAATAAATGGCCAAATGGAGCAATTTGGAGTAGTTTTGGACTTGGATTGGATAGCATGCATTGATAGCATATGGGCTAGACGTTTTTGGTGTTTAAAAGGTGTTAAACATGTGCTAAGATTTGGAGAAATCAAAATTAAAGCTTGGAGGACAAGGAAATACAAAACCTTATCCAAACTAATCTTACCTTATCCAACCTTATCCAAACTAATCTTACCTTATCCAACCTAACCTTATCTTATCTAACCTTATCCAACATTATCTCATCTTCCTTCCAGCTGCAAGAGGAATCCTTATCACATTCTAAATACTTTCTATCTAATTCTAGGAGTTCTAAAATAATTCAAACAACCTAATCTTTTTTCCTCCTTGGATTCAGCCGTGTTTTACTTTATATATACATATTATTACCGCAACCTGGTGGAGGAGAGACTTGTGCTACAACCTGCATCTAGAAGAAAGAAAGTGTGCCACATATTGCATTCAAGCATTGAAGTTTTTCAGAGTTCTTTCTATGCTTGTTTAGTTTCAATGTTTATTTTAGATTGATTTTCAATTATGATGAACATGAGTAACTAAGTTTCTCTTTAGCTAGAGGTGAATTCTAAGCCATGATCATATGTTTTTTTATAAATTGATTGCATCCAGTTATTGTTTCATAAAACATGAATGTGATTTACTTATCTGCTTTATAGAGAACTTATTCTTGTATGTTTATTAAGGGTGCACACTTAGTTTGCATGTAGGGATTTGATGCTATAGAATATAAGGTAATTTCACCTAATCGCTATGAACTTATATTTATGAGTAGTAAAAGTCACTATTCATGATTGAGTTAAGTAAATCCATGGCAGGAGTATCATGCTTTTCATAGTTACGAATGCTTTGTCAATGCTTATGATTTTCACAAAATTTAATGATCTTCGAGATGTATCTCTATCATGCTTTTCATAGTTAGGGAACTTGAGAAGAATAATTTGGTTGCGTTGCTGAGTGCAATTCAATGAACTTAGGAAAATCTGAGAGTTAATTAGTGCTATTCACAATTAATTTTGGGCATTGTCATTCATGGTTTATAGGAAGAATAACTGGAAATTCCGAAATTGATTTATTTCATGTGTGGAGAAGAATCCTCTAGCTATCCTTTCATCCATATGCCCTTAACAATTCAATTTAGTTGCTGTTGTTTCATTAAATGCGTCCAAAATCTTCCCCATTATTATTTTAGAGTTAGTTTAAGTAGTTTTCAGGTTTATAAGTTAAATTTATATTGATTAGCATCCCTTCTAATCATCAGAATAGAATGATCCCTACTTACTCATACTACGATTGCATAATTTATAGGGATAATTTTGTGTTAGTTTTTACCACATCATCCCCGAGTAATCTATGAAATGAATATGACAAACAAAAGATTATGTTTGTATCCAATTAAAGAGTGACTATGTAGATCCCCTCCAAGTTAGATAAATGTCATTTTTTAAGCAAATTAAATCAGAGTAATGTTAAGCTTAACAGGACGACAACGTTTGAGGTTGAGAATTGAGAATAAAAGATTAAGATTGAGATATACCCTAAATGCTATACCTGGCTTTGGCTGTAATTGTTGGTGATGAATGCTTGGGAGAGAAAATCTTTTACCTTTCACTCACTTTTGATTCCTGTAGCCACAACAGACATTCAAACTCCTTGCAAAAACCATTCTATTAACCTAACATCATAATCTTACAGAAAAAAGAAACCCATGTTTGTTTCGGTTAGAATTTGCATTATTACTTGAGATAATCAAAGGAAAATCAAAATCTGTCTCTAATAAATTTTTCAATAAGCAATGAAATCAATTGGGTAATCTATCATACTGCAATTAAATTGACAAAAAAAAAGATCAAGCATTAAACTAGTAAAATTAGTAGACGTGAAATGATAATGAATAATAGTTATTATTTTTTTTACCAATGAGAGGCTAATTTGCATAGATATTAAAGGTACTTGTAGATAAATAAGGAGGGATAAAAACAAGTGAGAGAGATATCAAACCTTGTTAAAATTGGTGGGGTTTAAAAAGGGCTCTATCCCCTCCTACACTTTGCTCTCTGGGATTTGATGTGGGTTAACAAACTATACTATCAAACAAGGTTCTAAAAGTCGCTAGGCGCTAGTCGGGCGGTGGGCTGGGGCCTAGCGCCTAGGCAGGCGCCTAGGTGGACTAGGCTGATTTAAGTAAATCTATCATATTTAGTGTAAATAAGTGTCTGCTTATACTTGAAATATATATAATTTCATCATAAATTACAAAATAGAATGCATATATATTATGAAGTATTGAAACATAATGAAAACATGTGAAATAAGGATATAATGTGTGTTCATTTTAAGTATACAACAAATCTCTTACAATTTATTAGAAAAAAACAAAATGCTAAATGAAAGTTATCTATTTTCTGTCTAAGTGAGTTGCGACCTAGGCGAGTGTTTAGGCGGGTCTAGGCAGTCTAGGCGGGTGCCTAGGCGGTCTAGGCAGGTGCCTAGGCGTTCTAGGCTGTGCCGCAACAGATCTAGGCGCCCTTAGCATTAATCGGGGCGGGGGGCTGGGGCCTAGCGCCTAGGCGGGGCCTAGGCGGCGCTAGGCGGGGATTTTTAGAACAGTGCTATCAAATAAATACTCAACTATACACCATATGAAAACATTATTTACAACAAAATAATATTATTCAAGTTCGAGAATTATAATGACTATAAATCAAAACTCCATTGACACAATGCAACAGACAAAATTACAATGAATAATCCAGAAAGTGTTATACCTGTTGAAAAGGCACCTTGCACGCAGAGCACAAAACCCAGAACACCAATAACCAAAAGGGGAAATTGGTGATATTATTCAAGGTATTAGGCACTCCTGTTAAAAACTCATGTATTAAAAAGCACAATTGAATATGAACGCAAATCTAATTCCGAGTCATCAAAGCAAATAATTCATACACAATTGAAATAGATGTATAACTGGGAAGAGATTAGAACTTGAAGAAGGAAAAAGGCCATCATAAATTACTCTGCTGCTCCATTTTTGTGAACCATGGAATTTTTCAGAGCTTCGACTCTGTATTCCCAATCCTTTTCACAAATATGCAAGGAACAAAGAAAATGAAAATAGTGAACAATCATAACTACACTTTGAGATTTTCTGTAGCTTTGTAGAAGCCCAATCTCTTTTAACACACATAATCTCACCTATTGCGTAAGATAGTCACGATTCCCAAATTAACGATAGAAAAAAAATCCAAAAATGAACCCTAGTTTTTAAAATTGGGAAGTTGGGTACTTGGAGAAGATGGCAATGAAAGCGACGGTTTCACAAATAGCTTAATCGAAGCAATATCCAGATAAACATCAAATAGGTAACTGAGATAGAGTGAGAGGAAGATCGGAGCTTACATGAAGGTTGCTGGTGCGTTGGATCTGAGTAAGACTGTAGAAATGGTGAGTATCAAAATCAAAATATGGGTTGTGTTGGATTCAATTATTCCTGAAATGGGAAAACTATGGGTGGAGAAATTACAATGGGAGAATCTGATTCTTGTTCTAAGATTTGAATTGCTTTGGAAAGTGAATGTTTAAAAGAAGTGAAAGGGATTTGACAAATTAACTGTTTAGGGGACTATCCGTGGATCAAATACGAATCTGAAACGTCCGGGATCCGAAAACGTGTTGGATTGGCGAAAGAAGTAACCGCCAATCGGCTCAAGCGGGTTCGTGACCATTTTTAAGCAAAGTTAAAATGAATGAATGTAAAACTGTCATCTGATTTGCAATTGTGCGAGACAACGACAGTTTCTTTTCCTTCCATTACACGTGTTCTTCTCGCAATATAGTGGGAAGAAAACTGTTTCTACTATTTTGTTTCTTTTATGATAAAATTATCCTTGCTATTTTGTTTCTATTACTTTCAGCTAGTTGTAGTTTTTTTTTGTTTGAGGGGCTTTATAGTCAAATTTTTTTGGTGAAGTCATGAAACACCAAACTCTCCTTCTGGCTTTCTAATATTAAAGATTAAAGATATATATTTGTTAGTTTCAATATATACAAGAATTAATAAATTGTTTATGCGATTGCCATGATTAAATTAATGTTTATAAGAAATACCTTATTGTTGGGAAATGATGAAATAATCCTACAGGATGCACAAGTAAGCTTACTATAAGGACATGCCTTGATTATATTTATAGTCATGAATAATACAATATTGATTAGAATTGTTAAATGGTTGTGGCATGACTATATTGATGTTATCTGCTCATCGTTTGCTGCACTAGTGTTGGTACTCGCCTAGGCCAGGGCTAGTCTTTCACATGTATATGCACATCATACCGTACACTCACTTTGGATCCATTGTAGGTGCCAGTCTTATCGTATAGTTTGCCATAAGCAACTCCGACTCGTATGTGTTGTGCATAGCACCAGTCTTCACGTGATTATAGTACTAGAGCGTATATTATTATTACACCTAGTCCTGTTCATGTTAGAATACCTCTGCATGAACTCGCGTGTCAGCATGTGTCGATGAGCACCCGATATGATATTAAAAAGGTTGTTATAAAGCTTTATTTCAGCCTTGTTTTTCACCCCTTCAAGTTTTAGTAGCTAAGCTTTCATATTGACGATTACCTTCGATGGTATAATTCTCACCCTATCTTAATGTATTATACTTATACTCTGACATCACGTGTGAAATGGGTTCATTCCCGCTCACAGCGCACTCTTATATTTAGGCGCTTTTAGGTTTAAATTTATTCACATTTTCCACTACATTACACTTTATGGCTTCATCACCTTCCAAGTGGCAGCCAGCCCAGCTCGATTCGGAGTCCAAGTAGACATTCCGAGTTAGGGTGTGTCAGTTTGGTATCATAGCATAAATTAGGCAGAATTGCGTTCATCACACTCGTGATGTAAGCATTCTCGGTTCCTAAGCCTAATGTTTGAATCTTGCCACCTCATTGAGCATGAAAAATGTGTTAGCTTCTTCTAAGTTTTAAGTGACCTAGTCGACTTATCGACCTTTTAGAGGAATGATTTGGTGGCCATCTCTAAATTTTAGTTAATTTCAATTTATTTTGGTAATTTAAGTTATTTTTGTATTATTATAGGTCCAATTGGTAAAGATGACAATAAATATCCAAATGGAGCAATTTGGAGCAGTTTTGGACTTGGATTGGATAGCATGCGTGGATAGCATATGAGCTGGATGTTTTTGGTGTTTAAATGGTGTTACACATGTGCTTAAATCTAGAGAAATTAAAGTTGAGGCTTGGAAGACAAGGAATTATACAAGAAAGAGGAATCCTAGTTGGAGAGGAACACTATCTTATCCTATCGTATCCTACCTTATCCTATCTTATCTTATCTTATCCAACCTTATCTTATCTCTAGCTACAAGGAGGAATCCTTATCACATTCCAACACTTTTTACCTGATTCTTATAGCCCTAAAATAATTCAAAATGCCAAAACCTTTTCCACCTTGGATTCAGCCATTTCCCCCTATATATATACAACATTTTTGCAACAATTGAGGTGTGCCATGCCTAGCATTCCTCCATTGAAGTTGCAAGAGTTTTCTGGGTTCTTTCTCTCTTTGTTTTAAGATTCAATGTTTATTTTAGATTGTTTTTCTGTTATGATGAACATGAGTAACTAAGTTTCTTTTTAGCTAGAGGTGAATTTGAAGCCATGATCATATGTTTTATATAAATTGATTACATCTACTTATTGTTTCATAAATTATGAATGCGATTTACTTATCATCTTTATAGAGAACTTATTCTTGTATGTTTATTAAGGATGCGTACTTAGTTTGCATGCAGGGATTTGATGCTAGAATATAAGGAAATTTCACCTAATTGTTACGAACGTATATTTGCATGTAGTCAAAGTCACTAGTCATAACTGAGTTAAGTTGGCAGGAGTGTCATGCTTTTCATAGTTACGAATGCTTTGTCAATACTTATGATTTTCACAGAACTTATTGATCTTTGAGATGTATCTCTATCATGCTTTTCATAGTTAGGGAACTTGAGCAGAATAATTTAGTTACGTCGCTAAGTCTAATTCAATGAACTTAGGAAAATTTGAGAGTTAATTAGTATTGTTCACAATTAATTTGGAGCATTGTCATTCATGGTTTATAGAAAGAATAACTGGTGATCGATTTGTATGCATATGATTCATGTGTGGAAAAGAAACCCTTAGCTATCCGTTCATCCATATTTCATTCACAACTTAATTTACTTGTTGCTCTTCACTTTTGTTTCAGTTAAATTCATCCAAATTCTCCCCCTCATTGTTTTGTTGTTAGTTTAGCTTAGTTTTCAGTTCTATAAGTTTCATTTGTGTTGGTTAGCATCCCTTCTAATCCCCGTAATAGAACAATCCCTACTTTTACTCATACTATGATTGGATAATATACAAGGTTTAATTTGTGCGTTAGTTTTCTACCACATCAATGCCTAATTGGCAATCCTACGATCAGGAACATTTAGGATATGTATACGAACGAGAATGGTTTCATGAATCTAACTTCTTTAGATCACATTCTCCCAATTACATATTTCTTGGACTTATCATTTAAGCATATAACATTTATACGAGACGGCTTTAAACAATAATCTTTGCCCTTTATGTTAAACTAGATTGGTTTAACATGTGAAATGTCCATAAAGTATCATCATATGATTGGTTTTAGGACAATTTGTTAAGTGATTGTTCGGCTATAGTGTCTTTCCTCATTTTCGATCGAGGAAAGTTAGTTTAGTTTGGGATGTTGAATATGAGTAAAGTTTCTGACAATCAAATTGTTGTCTCACATTACCTCTATTTTACACCTTTTGATGACATGGATTATTTCGAAATTCATGGTGATGTTTTTCTTAGATGTTCTGCCGTGTAGAGGCAGCATGGCTGAGTATCACTTATATTTCCTAACGTGTAGAACCATTCAACATGAACCATCTTATTCATGACTTAGAATCAACAGTTACCATCTTTACTTGAAAACTGGATGACACTTCTTTGTTTAGAAACATATCCAAAATCTTTATCAATCTTAGACCTCTTAAGTACATATTCATTTGAAAAGAATTAGATTTCTGACAATGCTGTTAGAGGAACCAAATCAACGTCTACAATTACAGTACTGTGCATTCCTCATGTTGTGCAAATGTAATTATTATTTACCACATCAAAAGACGTGCGTACCTTTCCACACCTTCAGCTTGTTTTATCTCATTTCAGTGGAGTTCATGAGTATTGACATGGCATTACCTATAAACCACCAAGAAATCGTTCAAATGGTTATAATCACTTCCTTTATCTAACTGGAGATGGGGAACTATCACCATAAGCTACTAGTACGAGGTATCTCGTATATGTAGAGATTATGATGATGTTTTAGTGATTACTGGCCGACTTGACAAATTCCCCCACTTTCCATTAGTCCAGAGGGACTACAATTCTAACCACTTAGTAAAATTTCTCATTCATGGATTTACCTTCGATCATCATATATTTTGACTGTGACTCCATATTCACCTTTTGTGCTGGAAAGCATTTCAATCAACCATGGGTACGTGTCTACTCCACTGCATTTCATTTTATTTCAGAGGCAGATAGACCGTCGAGGAGAATTGCTCGGACATTGAAGTTTTAATTGTGGCCATTAATTCCTCAATCACCCAACAAATACTTTGCTAAACAAATCTTTACCGTTGGGGATTGAATATTCCAGAATCTACCCTTGTAGCGATATATAATATGTTTAATCCAGTTACCTTGTATTTTAGATTTGATGGATTTGTTTCGACTCTCAACTCTTTGATTGTTCTTTTAGTCTTCTCTACATAGTGCTTCGCTAAATTCGAGAGAAATTCAATGTGAATCTGTTCATTATGGCGTTGTGGACTACATGGGGTGCAGCTCACTGCTATACCACACAGTGATATGTGTTTCATTTTTAGGTTTAGGGAAGTTTTCTTGAAGGTTGTGCATAGTAAGTTTTTGGTCTAATACCACGTTTCACCCTCAGATTGTCACATCCCCGCCCGGGTGGGACTACTTCCCAGGCCCACTCCACCACCGTAGCACGATATCTTCCGCTTTGGGCCCCGACCACGCCCTCACGGTTTTGTTTCTGGGAACTCACGAGCAACTTCCCAGCGGGTCACCCATCATGGGAGTGCTCTAGCCCCCTTCTTGCTTAACTTCGGAGTTCCTACAGAACGCAAAGCCAGTGAGCTCCCAAAAGGCCTCATGCTAGGTAGGGATGGGAATATACATTTAAGGATCACTCCCTTGGGCGATGTGGGATGTCACAATCCACCCCCCTTAGGAGCCCGACGTCCTCGTCAGCATACACGCGGCCAGGGTTAGGCTCTAATACCAAATTGACACACCCTGACCTAGAAAGTCCACTAGGACACTGAAGTCGAGTTGTGCTGGCCGACACCTGGAAGGTGACGAATCCATAAAGTGTAGTGATGTGGAAAAATGTGAATAAATTTTAAACCTAAAAGTGCCTAAACATCAGAGTGTGTTCGTGAGCGGAAGCAAACCCATGTCACGCGTGACTTTAGATCATAAGTAAATACAGTAGAGCGGGTAAGAAATATACCCTCCGAAGTAGCCACCAGTCCATAGATTCGCCTAGAATCCTCGTCGATACGAACCTTAACAGCTAAACCTGGAGGGGCGCAAAACAGAAAACGTGAGTGGGCAAAAACAAAGCTTTTCAAAACCATTTTGATATCAAAAGTACTAACCCCTCACTGTAAAACCCGTATAGTTTCCCAGAAAATAGTACGTATATATATATATATATACTCATATAAGAAAACATTGTCCATAAATCAAAACTCATCATCAAATCTCAGAAATAAGCCATGTCGATATACCAACTCAAAAGTAACCACTATCAGACAGGTGAGATAAATCAATATGCATCAATATTATCGTGTCAACCGGAGTCACCTCTAGTGACTTGTACAACTGAATCTATAGCTCATCAATCACAATCTATCACTATCCTGCACACGAGTCGGAACCACCTTTAGTGGTCTGTACGACAGGCTAGGTGTATAAGATTACGCTCAGTGCTACGATCACGTGAAAGCTGTGCGACGAATCGCGGGTCACCTACGAGTCGGAACCACCTATAGTGGTCTGTACGACAGGCTGTGCACCTGCCTTGGATCCAAGGTGAGCGTACGGTGCGGGAGGTGAACGATCACGTGAAGGTTAGGCCCTACTATGGCGGAGCACTAACACCCGAGGTGCAGGTAATTGAGCTATATCACAATCCATCATCATCTCAACTACTAACTATCATACTCACTTGACTTACCTGGCCGTCCACAGCGCCGGAGCATAATGAATGCAATCATACTCATAATTATAAAATATATTTGGCATACGACATGGCAATTCACTTATGAAATCAATTTAATTCATAAACCATTTACTTCACGTTTCTGGGAAAAACGGCAGTTATATATATATATATACTGAAACAAAAGCCCACTCACCTAGAGTCCACGCTATAGCCCCCTAGCACGACTCTCGAGACATCCCAAATGATCACCGCCTAGCATAAATATCAATTCATATCTCATAATTCGTACTGAGAGAATATGCAATTTATATAAAGCGCATCCCTACGAATTTGATCCGGAAGATTCGTATCACGAATCTTCGATCCGTCACTTCCATTAATCCACATTAAGCTTCTGGAATAATATCCCAAAGTTTTGTTACGATCCAACGGTTGGATCTCCGCCAATTGCCAAAACCAAGTGGCGGTTACCGTTTTAATTACAAACTTACAATTCCAATTCAGGAAGATTCGTATGACGGATTCGCCCTCACGGTTTTGTTTTTGGGAACTCACGAGCAACTTCCCAGTGGGTCACCCATCATAGGAGTGCTCTAGCCCCCTTCTCGCTTAACTTCGGAGTTCCTACGGAACCCGAAGCCAGTGAGCTCCCAAAAGGCCTCGTGCTAGGTAGGGATGGGAATATACATTTAAGGATCACTCCCCTGGGCGATGTGGGATGTCACACAGACTAATGGCTAGTTTGAATGAACTATCTGGACCTTAGAGGACATATTGCTTTGGAATGTTTTATAGTTTTAACCAATTATGGTAGACACTTACCTTTATTAGAGTTATGTGTAACTGCTGGTAGATTTCTACTTTGGCTATGGTATTGTTTGAGCCTTGGTATAGAGATTTTATCCACGGAACATGTTTGACAGATAAGTATTGCAAACAGGTATTTGAGATTGAGATTACAATATAGAAAATTTATTAATATTGTTGATGTTACCCGTGAAGGTGGTGCGTGAGCACGATTGAGACTTTGATCAGACAATGTATGTGTATTTCCCAATAAGGGGCAAGATGGTAATATTACACCCTCGAGAATTATTTGCTTGCTTATCGTGACAACAATGAGTTGTCAGTATTGCATGCTGCAGACTGTAATATCAATAACTTATTCATTGGATTTGTTAAGCAAGTGGATAGGTAGGTCCATCTATGTTAGTATTTCTATTTATTTTTACGTTAGGTTATTTATTTATTGTTTGGGCTTAAATCAGTGATACTACACGCTTATTCATAGAGTACGTTATGCTATGAATGCGTAGGTGAAATCTTTCTATGTTCAGTTTTTATTTCAGTACAATTATTTTAACTTTACTTCACTACATATGTATTTTGACGTTATGTTTTTATATATCTATTTTTGATCTTATATTTTTATAAAAGTATTATATTTTGGTATTGTATTGAAGGAGAATGAAAGTTTGAGTTTGGGGGCATGAAAGAAGAATCATTACAATCCGATCGCGACAGAATGGCAATCTTTTTTACACAACCGCTCTAGCTTGATTTCTTCCTTATATGTATACTTTCTTCGTATCTTTTGGAGTACATTATGTATAGCAAGTGATTTCAAATTTCGGGGAATTTTTTTTTTTAAGATGGGTAGATTGTGACAATCTGTCCTTAACTTTATGCTTTATTAATTTTAAATGAGTCAATTGACGAAAATGCTTAAAGGTGAGATTGTTGACTTTTATTGACCCTCTCTTCGTGACATGTATAAGCTACTATTTTACAATATTCTCGAAGTACTCCACGATACGAACACGTAGGTGCAAACAGAACTCAATTTGGAGCTATATCGAAGGAGTTATTAACGAACAAAGTTATAGGCGAAATGGTCATTTGACCATAATCTAGAATGCTTCAGAAAATTTGGAAGCACCACGTGAATGGCTGTGATGGAGAAAGAAAAGATATGGATGCTTATTGAGAGGAAAAAAAAAAGAAAAAGAGAAATGAGGGATTGGGGGCTGCCCAATCAGAAATAAAGGAGGAAGTGGGAGACTAATCAAAAGGAAGAGAAAAGAGATAAAGGGAAAGGTGAGGAGTACCCAAACTCAACCTGACCTGATTCTAGGCAAAATTCTGGCCAATTTACGCCATTTTTTAGGCGAAATTCACCCAACCATCACTTGCAATCACAACCATACTTCTCTTTCATTTTTCACCCAAGATTCGATGAAAAATGGGCCAATTTTGTGGCGTTTGTGACAGTGACACCAACAGTTTCTTGGTGGCAATCCGCTGATCTAGTAAGGTGGACCACCCATGACCACCCTTAATCAACTTCCCTTGGACCCAGGAACAAGAACCAACTAAGGAAGGAGAATCGAAGCTCACCTATTCTAGGGTTTCCAGCAAGTTTGAGGGAGATTAAAGTTTTTCCTGATCAAATTGGACTTGGCCACATGTATAAAACTTGCTCTACTCATTGAGATCTTTATTTATGTGAAATTTGGTAATTTTTGGAAATAGTTGATTTCGCGTGGGACGGCCAGCCGCCACGTGTGGAGGCGTGTGGGCCGAGACCCCACTTGACCATCCTAGGCTAATTTCATGCCTCGATTCTATAATTGACATCTGTTTAGTGAAATCATGATGTTTTAATATAGTTTCCTAGTGGACTGCCTAATTGGCTGCCACTTGGTTATTATATGAATGGATGATTTGATCATTGGATCGGCACCAAATTTTAATATGTGATAGTACATAATATTTATGGACATTAAGAACTCACAGATCAGGAATCCAACGAACAGATCTTCCCGAATTGAATTTCTAAAGTTTGTAAAATCTGACATTGACCACCACTTGAATTTGTGATTGGCCAAGATCCAACTGTTGGATCGTAAAGAAGTTTTAGTATGTTATTCGAGAAGCACAGTATGGCCATTGGGAAGTTACAGATTGGAAATCCATGGGCGGATGTTCTGATGTGAGAATTAACTTGACACACAAATTAAACCCTATGGATGACAATTGTAGTATATGAGCAAATAGGGATCGTTCTAGACCGGGGATTAACTAAGGATGCTAATCAATGTGAAACTGACTCAAAAACGTAAAAACACAATGTAAAACACTAAACTAGACTCAAAGAATGCAAAACTAGAGTTTAAAACACTTAAACAAACCAAAAGACTCAAAACAGCCCAGAAACACTCAAAACTGTCTTAGAATCACTTTCTGGGCTGTTTTGAGCACAAACACAAATTTGAACGAAATTAAGTTGTAACTTGACTCAAGACTCTTAAAAACACAAACTAAATGTATTTCTAACTAATTTAACACTTTAAAATAAAGGGGGGATTGGTTTTGACGAAATTGAGTTTGAAACAAAACTTTGTAAACAAAACAGATTCTAAAACTGATTTTGATGAATTGAATGGATGAGACACTAGTTAGAGGGTTCCTTATCCACACATGAACATATGCATATAACTTGACTCCCAGTTATGATTTCAACAAACTTATGAATGACGATGTCCCAAATTAATTGTATTGAACTAATTAATTCTCAGATTTCCCTAAATTCATTGAATTGAATGGAATACGCATTGCAACCAAATTATTCCTCATCAAAGTCCCTAACTATGGAATACGCATGATAGAGACATTCAACAAGAATCATTAAGTTCAATGGAAATCATAAACATCGACTAGGCATTCATAACTATGGAATACGCATGTTAATCCAACCTAGGGTTTACTAAACACAATCGTGACTAGCGATCTTTACTACTCATGAATATAAGTTAATAACGATTAGGTGAAATTCCCTTATATCCTAGCATCAAGTTTAAGCATGCACATTAAGTGTCGACCCCCAACCCACATACATGAACAAGTTCTTAATCAAAATAGAGAAGTAAACCACATCCAAAGTTCATGAATTCATAACTGGAGTAAATCAAATCATAACCAACATATGTCCATGGCTTCAAATTCACCTCTAACTAAAAATAAATTAGTTCCACATGTTTAACATAATTAAACAACGAATTAAATTAAACATGAAACAGAAACAAGAAAAGAAAAGAACTCCAAACACTCCAGTGGTGGCAGATTGCTTGTGCAAGGCTTTCTCCCTCCTTTGTGGTGCACGGCACAGGTCCCTTCTTCTCCCAAGAGTGGCGCACAAGGTGGTTGTGGTGGTGATAAGGTACGGTGATGATGGTGAGGACTGGTGGTGCACGGTGGAAGGATGATGGTGTGAATGGAAGCTTGCGGCAAGGTTGAATTTCTGGGATTTTGAATGAATGGACATGGGATGGATGAGAGGATGGTGCGGCACTTTTTAATTTCTGAGTGAATGAATGATGATTGGTGCGGCACACATAAGGAAGTTATATATAGGCACCCTAAACCCTAGGTCAATTCATATTAGGGCTTGGATTTCATTTAATTGATGGATTAAGCCCCCTAAGTCTAGCAGGAATTGTAAGTCCAATAAGGAAAAGGGTTTATGCCCTAATTACCCCAAATCCACAAGGAATAGGGCTAATTAAATCTGAAATCCAAGGAGGATTAGGGTCCAAGGTGCGGCAGCAATTAAGGGATAGGATATGGCTTCTAGAAAGCCTTGCAAGGCAAGGAATTAAGGGCTTGTGCGGCACCTTTGTAGGGATAAGGATAGGGCTTCTAGAAAGCCTAATCCCATGGGAAATAGGTGAACTTACAGCCAAGGCAAGGGAAAGCTCTAGAACCTTCCATTTGTGTCCAACAATGTTTAGGAACCCTTTGTGCACTAGGATTAGGGAAACTAATTCTTTTTCCTTCTAGAACTAGGAAAACATCTTTGTTGCTGCAACTTGAGGCCATTTGGGGTTTAACTTTCCTACTTCAAGTAGGAAACCTTGTTTGAGTAGGAAACTTCATTCTTCTAGGAATCCTAATTCAACTAGGAAACCAATTTCAACTAGGAATCCTAATTCAACTAGGATTCCATCTTCCATTAGGGGTTTTCCTACTCCAACTAGGAAACCTTTCTCAAGTAGGAATCATCATCTTCAAGTCTTCAATTTCGTCCATCCTTTTGGCTCCAAGCATACGATATTCATTCCAAGCTGTAATTTGCTCCAAAAGGCTCCAAAATGCCTCCTTTTGCATACTTTGCCCTTAAACCTGAAAATACATAAAACTAGCTTAAAAGACTACTTTAACTAAGGAAAACAATATAAATGTACAAGAACAAGCTAAACTAAGGTGCATAAATATGCCCCTATCATGTTCCGAATTGACTTATGCAAAGTTGTGGACGTCATCTTTGATAGAGACTTGTGATGCGATGTAAAACAACACACAAATTAAACCCTCTTTTTGACAATAGTAGTATAGATGTAAGTAGGGGTCGTTCTAAAACAGGGATTAGGAGGGATTGCTAATCTAAATAAAACTGACTCAAAAACACTAAATAAGACTCAAGGACACAAAACTAGGCTAAAAATACTTAACTAACCTCTAATAACTCAAAACACACTAGAATGACTCAAAACAACTCAAAACAACCAAATTGACTCAAATTAGACACTAGGGACTGATTTGGACGAATTTAGGACTACAAAGACTCAAACTATGAAAACAAACCAATTATAACCTAAGTTGACTCAAAAAACTCAAAAGAAACCAAATAGGGCAGATTCTATCTAAAAGACACAAGTTATAAAAGGGGGATTGGGTTTTGACGAAAATTAAACACAAAGTAAATAACTTGCAAATTCTAAACAAAGACATAAAATTAAGATAGATTGATGGATAGATGGATAGCTAGAGGGTTTTTCTTCACACATGACACACTTGCATACAAACCAATTTTCAGTTGTTCTTTCAATAAATCATGAATCTCAACACCCCAGATTAACCGTGAACAGCACTTTACAAATAAACTTAAATCAAATAAACTAAATAAAACTTTAAAAACACAAATCTAAAATCAAAACACTTAACTAATTCAAATGATTCAAAATAATAACTCAAAATAGCCCAAAACTAACAAATAAACTAAAACAGATTCTAGGGTTGTTTTAGGACGTGAATTGAATTTAAAAGATTCAAATTATGAAAATTAACCAACTCTAAACTAAATTAACTCAAAGAACTCAAAAGAAATCAAATAAAATAGATTCAAATCAAAGGACACAAATTGTAAAAGGGGATTGGGTTTTGATGAGAATAACTTGAAAAATAAACAAATTATAAACTAGACAGATTTAGGCACAAAATATGGTTGTTTGAATGGATGATGGATTAGCTAGAGGGGTCTCCTCCACACATGATACACTGTATATAAACCATTTTTAGTTGTTCTTTCGATAACTTTTGACACTCAATACTCCGGGTTAACCGTGATAGCACTTTTTTAACCTTCAAGTTCTCCTCAAGTTATTGAATTGGACGGGAAAGCACATACAACAATTCAAAACATTCTTCAAAAGTTCCCTACGTGAACAGCACAATAAAGATACAATCAAAGATCATTAAGCTTTTTGAAAACTATAAGCATTGACGAGGCATTCGTAACTATGAACAGCATGATACTCCTGCCAAGAATTCACTTTACGTGATTGTGACTAGCAACCTCCACTACTCATGAATATAAGTTCATAATGATTAGGTGAAATTCCCTTATATTCTAGCATCAGATTCATGCATGAAAACTAAGTATGCATCCTTAATCGACATACAAGAATAAGTTATCAATAAAGCAGTTAAGCAAATTGAATTCACAACTCATGAAATCATAACTGAATGTAATCAATTCATATTACAAATATGTTCATGGCTTTGAATTAACCTCTAGCCAAAATGAATTTAGTTCCTCATACTTACAATTAAACAAAGATAATCAGATTTAAGCATTGAAAACAAAGATAGATTACACCTAGAAACGCTCCAACAATCCAACGTCTTGAATGGCTAGGCATGACTCCAAGGTAATCCTCTCCTCCTTCCTTTGTTAAAATTGCAGCACAAGGGACTTTTTGTGTTTGCTTTGGGTGTGGCAGAATATGTTTAGAGAGGGTGAGAGAATATGGAAGGGTGGTAGAGGATGGATATGAAGAGAGATGGATGGAATGGATGAAGGAAAATAGAATGGAGAGGTGCGGCAGATTAGTGTTGTGTATATGGAATGTGTGAATGGTGAAGGGTGAGGCTAGGTATATATAGGCTAAGGTAATTAGAAAGTAAAGGGTAAAGGGTAAACGAAAAGTGAAAGTAAAATGATTAAAGGATAAAGGGAAAAGGAAAATGATTAAAGGAAAAGGGTAAAGGAAAAGTAAAATGATTAAAGGGAAAGGGAAAAGGAAAATGATTAAAGGAAAAGGGTAAAGGAAAATGATTAAAGGGTAAAGGAAGGGGTAAATGATTTGTGACAGAAAATAGGAAATGGGAGGATCCCTTGTGCGGTATGAATGTTTTAGAGAAGGGGAAAGTGGTTTCCTTACAGATTTGGTGTGTCAAGAAAGGGAAAGTGTCTTTAAGGCAGAAATTAGGCAAGTAGTGACCTTCCTTGATCTTCAATTTCGTCCATCCACTTGGCTCCAAGCATAAGCTAACCATCCAATGCCCAAAAATGCTCCAAAATGCTCCAAATTACACTTTCTTGCATACTTTGTCATTTGGACCTACAAACACATGAAAATAGCTTAAAATACTAAAATAACTAAAGACTAACAATCTAAATGCAAGAAAACAAGCTAACTAAGTAGCATAAATATGCTCCTATCAAGTTGACTTTTGGACAATATGCTACAAATTGATCTTAAATATTAAAATCAGTATTAATAGAGACTATCTAGGGCTTAGTGGGCCCATATTGATTAGTGAGTTATCCCAATTAATATATAAATCGGTTGATTTTTAGGGTTAACGGTTGATTTTTTGTAAAATTTGACGGGGACCCTCATTAGGATATTTCGATGCACTCATTCCGAATTCGTCCTCCATTTTCTGAAATTCCACCATTTTAGGATAGTTCCTTTATTAGCTGTACTTTGTACGAAAACGCATAATTTCATTAGCACGTTATATTTACCTAACTGGTTTAGTTTCTAGTCGAAATGGATTGCAAGGACTCTCGATGCTATGAGGCGGGTTCAACTCGGCGATATAATCTATAAGTGGGTCTTTTCTTTATATATATATATATATATATATATATATAGTTTCTATATATACAAGCATTCAAAAATTGTTTTTGCGATTGCCATGATTAAATTAATGTTTGTAAGAAATACCTTATTGTTACGAAATGATGAAATAATCCTACAGGATGCACAGGTAAGGTTACTATAAGGAGATTTTTTTATTATATTTGCGGTCATGAATAGTAAGATATTGATTAAAATTGTTGAATGGCTATAGCATGACTATATTGATATTATCTACTCATCATTTGCAACACTGGTGTTGGTACTCGCCCAGGCCAGGACCGGTCTTCCATGTGTATGTGCACACACACCGTACGCTCACTTTGGATCCATTGTAGGTGCCAGTCCTGTTGTATAGGTTGCCAGAGGTAACTCCAATTCGTAGGTACTGCGCATAGCGCCAGTCTTCATGGGATTGTAGTATTGGAGCGTATATTATTACTACACCTAGTCCTGTTCATGTCAGAATACCTTTGCATGAACTCGTGTGTCAGCATGTGTCGATGAGCACCCGATATGATATGTTGCTTGTGTAAGATTTTGTGATTTTGGATGTAATGCCCTTATTTATAAGATATTGTGCCGTAATGAATTCTCGAGATTTTGCAGGCTACAATAAGTATTTTCTTACTATACGTAGTATGTATATTTTGGAAACTATACTAGTTTTACAGTGACGAGTCATAACGCTTTCAAAAAGGTTTTCATAAAGCTTTATTTTTAGGCCCATTCACCCTTATTTTTTTCCATCCATGTTTTAGTAGTTGAGCTTTCATATCGATGAGGATTCTTGGCAAATCTTGGTGCAGACGATTACCTTCGATGCTATAATTCTCACCCTATCTTGTTGTACTATACTTATGCTCTGACATCACATGTGAAATAGGTTCATTCCCACTCACAGCTCACTCTTATATTTAGGCACTTTTAGGTTTAAATTTATTCACATTTTCCACTACACTACACTTTATGGCTTCGTCATCTTCCAGGTGTCGGCCAGCATAGCTCGATTTAGAGTTCAAGTGGGCATTCCAGGTCGGGGTGTGTCACTATAAGCTTGAGTTTACAAAAGAATAGTGTTATTCACACACCCAATTCTACTTCCAACACACCCTTATTAATTTTTTTCCATTGATCATCTTCAATTTATTCTATGTAACAGTTGAAAATTACGAGAAGTGTGTGAGAAGTAAAAATGAGTATATAGATATAGCACTACCCTTACAGAAAACCTCTTTAGGCTACAGCCCACCTTAATCTTATGGGTGGCTCCGCCATTGAACATGAGAAGTTTTATGGTTAGTAAAAAAAAAAAACGACGACATTGCTGTCAATTTTGACAGCAAGAGGAAATATGTCAATCCATGTTGATTTAAAATAGTTGAGTCCAACTAAATTCTAACGCTTTTATTTTTTTTAAACGTTATAATTGCCAAGTAGAAATTGGCATTTTCTATGAAAATGCTCTTAAACTTTATTGGTGTTTGATATTGTTTTTCTCCCCGTCCCCTCTTATTCTGCCTAGCTGAAGAGTAGAGGCAGTTGCATGTCAAATTAACTAATAAAGCAAACAATAAATTCAATTTCGACTGAATATGTTAGAAGAAACAAAAGAAGATGTATAAGACAATCGTAACGGATACAACTATTGTGTGGACCCTACAACTAATCTCCATTTTTATAAAATAAAAAAACATCCTTCCCTTATAGGTTTCCACCAAAAGAATATTGTTAAGTAAGATTTTGTTTTGTATAACACATTCGAAAGATGATTTTTGCAATTTGGCTGCCAAAACTTCTGTAGGCCTTGAGGTTTCTATTTCACCCATATAAAGTTGAAAGAGCAATAGTATGAAATTACATAGTCATATAGAAATGCTCATGCATGACTTTGGCACCATGATGAGTCGATTTATATTATATATTTTATTCTAATCTTAGTATGTTTGCTGATTATTATGGTGATATTTTGATACTTTGAATTATATTTTCAATATAGCAAATGAGTTTTCCTCCTGAGTAAAAAGTCATCAAATTGACGAATTTTGAAGTAATTCCAATAGGAGAGAGTTCGCAAGTGTGACGACCCGTCCCTAATTTTCTATGTCATTTCTCCCCAAGTGTGTAAAATGATGTTTATGCCCTTGTTGGTAAAGTGATGTGGATGTATTATTCAGCATTTATTTTATTTTTTCCTAGTAACGTAATTAAATAGTAGCCGTCGTTACGAATGCATGAGTGCGAGTTAGACTCGAATCAGACTTGTAAGAAAAAAGTTATGCTCAGTCAAAGTACGTTAATAGCGTGTAGAATTGTACATGGTGCATGTTAATTATTCAATGTGGGAAACACTGTTTTTGATAAGAGGATAGATTTTCTTAGTACTTTTACGGTGCAAATCTGAAAAACCAATCCTTTTCACTCACAACCAATCATTTTCCCTCATCTCATTCTTCACTAATCAAAACACTTCCTTAAATCCTTCACACTGCTCCCTCACTCATTTTTTTTCTCTCTCTCTCTCTCTTCTCCTCCTCGCTCACCGAAACTCTCCCTTTCTATGCAACCCTCTAGAATGATGTCAAAACATCACAAATTAAACTTTAAATCACCTTCATCGTGTTCCTCTCATCATCACGAATCTAGTTGTACCAATCGATCACGAAATGGACGAGTTTTGATATGTGGGAAGCTTGTACACAACTCCCTAGGGTCACTAGACTAAGTTTGGAGTCTAGTTGACGTCGAAGCAAGCGAGTATGAGGAGTCAAATTGTAGGACGAGACTTTCGAGGCATTTTAGGCCATTTCCCATCCATTTTTGGACTTCCAAAAGGTATAGACTTGTTCTATTCCTCAAGAGCTTCATTTCTATATAAATTTTATCAAAAATGGTTAAGAAATGAGCAAGTTATGAAAATTTGAATTTTCTCAAACAATCAACCAAATTTTCTAGTTCTCGACGAAACCAAATGGTGGCAACAGGGGAAGGTGCACCGGAGAAGACGACGAATATTCCGTCAAAATTGACAAAATATTCTAACGGCATCAGGTAACGCTGTTAATCTCTGTTAACTGTTTAATGGAATATTCTGTCAAGTCTGACAGAATATTCCTGACATCTATTACCCACTAAACTGCGTGTGAGTGTGGCTGTGGGCTAGTGGGCGAGTGAGGGCGTGTCTGACCACTGGCCAGTGAGTGCTTGACATATATGGGTCCATGACTTCTTGAAAATCATTTTTGTATATTCAAACCTTCAGTTTGAGCAAAGTATGAGAGATTTACCTAGCGTTTTTTATATGTCCTATTTAATTTATTAGTTTAGTTATTTCACATATAGGTGAAAATTATCCAGAGGACATACGAGGTCAAGCGAGGTTAGGAGCCTACGATCCGACCATGTATCAGTGAGTGGGCATTTTGTTTTCGTATATATATAAATCTACCATGTATTGATGTCGTATTAACAAAATAATTCAATAAATACACAAATCATAATATGTCAATTGTGGCATAAGATCAAGTGCTCATCAATCTATGCTAACACACGAGTTCATGCAGAGGGATTCTAACATGAATAAGACTGGGTATAATCATAATATATACTCTATTACTATAATCACATGAAGACTAGCGCTAGGCGCATCACAAGCAGTTGCCTATTGCAACTTAGGACAGGACTAGCACCTACAAAAGATCCAAGGTGAGCACGCGATGCGATGTGAACATACACATGAAGCCTGGCCTTGGTCTGGGGCGAGTATTACACCGGTGGCATGCATGATGAGCAAGTAAAATGTCTATGAACATGCCATGACAATTTAAAAATCTCAACAATTTAATAGCACTCTAAACGCATTTGTGGAAACTATAAAACTTTATATATAATATAGGTAAATCTCCGTTTACTACCCTCTAGTTTTGTGACTTTCAATATTTGGGTCAGGAAGTTTTTTTCGTCTCAGAGTCACACCTAAAGTGTTAATGTTGGGACGGTTCATACAATCATTAGTTTGGCTGTTAATGAAGGAAAATTTGTGAAAAACAAGGTTATTTGAGCAACATCAAACAACATGCAATTAACAATTAAAGGCGGAATCATATTATATGCACTCAAAAACAAAACTTAACCCATGAAATTCAAAGCCTAGTAGATAGGTGAATCAAGACTCAACTCAAGAACAAAGTGAGTTGAGAAATCTTATACCTTTGTTGATTCCTCTTTGCATAAGCAAAGGCTAATCACCCAAGGAGAGGGCCTTCATTCCTTGCTTCTTAGCTCCATGGATTTCTAGGAGGAGGATGGTTGAAAGGACTCTCCAAGTTCCCAAAATAAAAAACCTCTATTTTTTCCACACCAAGGAGAGCTTTGAGGAGGAGATGAGTGACCTAGAGGAAGTGAGATTGCTAGCTAATCTTCCACTGGGGTGGCCGGTCGCTTAAAGAGAAAAGAGAGCTTGTGTTCTCATCTTTTCTCCAAAAGAAAACCCTAATGAAAAAAAGGCTATAAAGTCACATTTATACCTACCTTCATCGGAGTGGCAAACTTGTAATAAGTCCAAAAACCCACTCCTTTCTCTACATGGCCGGCCTTAAGGGTTTATAGGGCTGTTTGGGCCCTTATGTATTTTAGTCATTAAGTTGTCATACAACTCAAGTCAATGGGCTTGACGTTTGAAGCCCATTGGGCCTTAAGACTCAAAACTAACCTGAGGTCTATAACGAACTTATTCATTTGATTAATTAACATATTAATTAATCCTAGCTATAAATAATTAAACCATTTAATTATCCTTACTCATCTCCATTGTTTCTTCAATCTCTACCTTACACGGTGTACGATCCATTAGGTTCCTTTTAGCGAGGCAGTGGGCGATTAGAATTCTTTCAAATCGATTGTGAATTGAAACTTACTTTCAATTCTCCCTTTAATGATTATACATGTTCAGGGCTTCCACAAACCATGAGTGACACTTAGCAGTATGTCATGGCTACCCAAGCTAACCGAAGTTCGAGAGGTTCGTTCTTTTCTTGGACATGCAGGATTTTATAGGCGATTTATCAAGGACTTTTCTAAGATTTCAAACCCTCTTTGTCGTCTCCTCCAGAAAGATGTGGCTTGTGACTTCAACGAGGAATGTGGGACGGCGTTCAAACACCTCAAAGAGATGCTAACTTCGACCCCTATCATAGTTCCACCAAATTGGAGCCTTCCTTTTGAGCTTATGTGTGATGCTTCAGATTATGCATTAGGAGCTATTTTGGGACAAAGGAAGGACAAAAAGCCACATGTTATCTATTATGCATCCTGGACCTTGAATGATGCTCAATTGAATTACTCCACCACTGAAAAAGAACTTCTTGTTGTTGTGTTTGCTTTAGATAAATTTCTTTCTTATTTGCTTGGTACTAAAGTTATTATTTACACTGACCATGCAACGTTGAAGTATTTGTTCACCAAGAAAGAGGCCAAACCACGACTCATTCGCTAGATGCTTTTTCACCAAGAGTTCGATATCGAAATCCGAGACAAGAAAGGAAGTGAAAACGTGGTGGCTGACCACTTGAGCCGTATGGTGCATGAAGAGGATGCCGTGCCTATACTAGAGACATTCCCTGATGAGCAGTTGATGTCCATCAAGGTAAGTGAGCCATGGTATGCCGATTTGGTAAATTATTTGGTGTCTAAACATGTTCCAAGTGAATTACATAAACACCAACATGATAAATTGAAGAAAGAGGCACGTTTTTATGTTTGGGATAACCTGTATGTATGGAAGTATTGCCCTGATCAGGTTCTAAGTAGGTGTGTGCATAATTCTGAGTTTAATGCAATTTTAACCTTTTGTCACACTTATGCTTGTGGGGGACACTTTGGCACTCAAAGAACAGCACTTAAGGTCTTAGAATGTGGTTTTTATTGGGCTACAATCTTTAAGGATGCTAGAGTGATTTGCATGACCTGTGATAGATGCCAAAGAACGGGCAATATAGGTTCTAAAGAACAAATCATGCAAACCCCCATATTTAGTGTTGAAATTTTTGATGTTTGGGGTATTGATTTCATGGGTCCCTTTCCTTCATCACATGGTTTCCTTTATATTTTGCTTGCTGTGGATTATGTGTCGAAATGGGTGAAAGCAAAAGCCACCCAGACTAATGATTCTAAAGTGGTTGTAGATTTTGTTAAAACTAACATATTTGCAAGGTTTGGAATGCCAATGGTACTAATCAGTGATGGGGGTTCCCATTTTTGCAATCAAACCATTGAGGTGCTACTCAAGAAGTACAATGTCACGCACAAGGTTGCCACACCTTATCATCCTCAAATGAGTGGGCAAACCCAGGTTTCGAATAGGGAAATCAAGCAGATTTTGGAGAAGACCGTTGGGCCAACAAGGAAGGATTGGAGCTTGCATTTGAATGATGCATTGTGGGCGTATCGCACTGCCTACAAAACCCCAATTGGGATGTCCCCCTTTCGGATCATCTATGGGAAACCATGCCATCTTCCCATCGAGTTAGAGCATCGTGCACATTGGGCCGTTAAAACGTTCAACATGGACATTGATGCTGCAGGTCTCCATAGAAAGCTTCAATTGAATGAGCTTGAGGAAATTAGGAATGAAGCTTATGAGAATGCACCGATCTACAAGGAGAAGACGAAGGCATTCCATGACAAGATGATTCGTACCAAGACGTTCTCTATAGGGCAGAAAGTGTTACTGTTTAATTCTCGCCTTCGGTTGTTTCCAAGTAAGTTGGGTTCCAAATGGATTGTTCCCTTTGTTGTTACTAATGTTTTTCCTTATGGTGCAATGCAAATTCAAAGTTCGAGGACGCAACAAGAATTCAAAGTGAATGGACATCGATTGAAGCCATACTACGAGAAATTTGAGGAGCATGTCGTGGAGGATGTACCCCTCCATGCCGTGGGGCCTATTCAAGCTTAAACGGAGGTACCTTCTGGCTGGAAGACGTTAAAGCAAGCACTTCTTGGGAGGCAACCCATGTGATGAAATAAGAGACCGAAGGAATTCTCACTCCGAACCCAGATTTGCGTCCCTAACCTTTCTCTTTATTACTTTTACTTTGCCATTTGTGTTATGTTTGCTAGTTGTGTTATTTGATTATTTTTGTGTAAATCTAGGTTTGAAACATTGAGGACAATGTTTGGTTTATGTGTGGGGCGGTAAACAAGCTATTTTTGCATGAAATTCGTGGGACTTTATCACCTATCACTTCTAATGTTGTTTCTCACTGTTTTAAGTATTTTTAGTGTGTTTTGATGTGTTTTAGTGTCATATAACAGAAAAACCAAGAAAAAAATCGAAAACGTTTTGAAAAATACCAAAAAGAGTCGTTTTTGAGTCAGTTTTGTGTCTTAGGGTACCTTCCAACATAATGATAAGGATTTGGTTTTTAATTGCATAACTGTTAAAGTAAGTTACAAACATGGATGAAAGTTTGATATGCTCTTTGGTTTATGCTTAGTTGTAATTATAGTTCATGAATTCACATGTAATCACAAAGAAAAGAGAAATCAGTGGTTGTAACATGCTTGAAGGAAGAAACTCAAATTAACGCTACAACCCTGAGAGACTTGAGACTTTAACGTTCTTTGGAGAGTTAATAATCTATGCAATTGTTGCTTTCTAAAATTGTTGAATGATCTCATTATTCTTTGCTTGGTTACTACTTAGAAGGCGTTTCATCATTTAGTTCCAAATACTAGAACTCATGCCCGTTTCATTCAAGGCGTAAAATTAGGTTTAAGCCCCGTTGAGCCTTGTTTAGCCTATGTTCTTTGTTAACCCACTTTATCCTTACCTAGCCTAGAATAGGACCATCCATACCTTTGTTCTTAAGGCATAGTGAGCATGATTTAGAATGAATTCCTTTTGATTGTTCTTTTGCAGAAAAACAAGTGTGGGGGAAGGGATTTATGTGTGTGAATTTGTGCCAAGAACAGGATTTGGGCACGGGAAAAGAAAAAGAAAAAAAAATGTTGTGAAAAGAATGAAAAAGAGTTCAAAATAAGTGAGAAAGAACTCACAAGTGTTGGTTGTTGAAGAAAGGGTCCAAAAAGTTGAATGTGACCCTAAGTATTATGTATTTCGTCCCCTTGTGAGTCTAAGTGATTTTCTGCACTCAAAAGTGAATTCTAAGTGTCAATTTCATTACTTTGTTTACTATCGCTTTAAGAACTTTTGTTATCCTCAACCTTTCTTTGTTAACCAATGATAGGAGCATATTTATGCTACTTAGTTAGCTTGTTTTCTTACACTTACGTAGCTAGTTATTGGTTATTTTAGTGATTTAAGCTATTTTCGTGTATTTGTAGGTTCAAATGGCAAGTGAAGCAAGAAAGTGCGTTTTGGTGCGTTTTAGAGCTAAAATGAGCTTAAATGGAGTACATGCATGTGGAGCACCATGGATGGACGATTTTGAAGCTAAAATGAGCTAAGGAGTGAATGAAGATGTGAATAATGAAAATCAAGACGAATGACGAATGAAGAGTTAAAATTGGAAACCGAAGTTTCTAAGTTTGGAAGTTTCTAAGTTTGGAAGTTTCTAATTCCAAAGGTTTCCATTCTTGAAGAGTTTCTATTCTTGAAATGGAGATGTCCTAATCTTTTCTAGAAGGCCATCCTTGGGCCTTATCATCTCAGCCACATCTAAGCCCTCCTAGCCCACATTGCCACACCCTAAACCCCCTAAACCCTAGCCCACACTTGTGCCGCACCTATTCCTTCTAGAATCTCCCTTTGCCTTGCCTGGCAAGGCATTTTTCTACCCTAGGCTTTAATTTCTGCAAAAGCCCAAGCCTAATCTGATTTAACCTAGGGTTTAGGGTTCCTATAGATATATTCCTTATGTGTGCCGCACCCATTCATCACCCCCCTTCAGAAATTGAAAGCAGCCGCCCATTCTCCACTGATTCACCCTTTGCCGCAAGCTTCCATACACACTACCAGCCATCACCGTGCCTACCACCTATCACACAGCCACCTCCACACCCTCCCACCATCACAACCACCGTGTGTGCCACTCTTGGGAGAAGAAGGAACCTGCACCGTGCACCACAAAGGAGGGAGAAAGCTTTGCGTAAGCAATCTGCCACCATTGGAGTGTTTGGAGTTCTTTTCTTTTCTTGTTTCTGTTTCATGTTTAATTTAATTCGTTGTTCAATTATGTTAAACATGTGGAGTGATTTATCCGATCTCTGATAGCCGTTGGGTGTCACCGGTGCAATGTGTGCCAAAGAAATCCGGAGTGACAGTGGTGAAGAATGCCGAGAATGAGCTTGTGCCAACCCGTATCCAAACAGGGTGGCGCGTATGCATCGATTATAGGAAGCTCAACACCACCACAAGGAAGGACCACTTCCCTTTGCCGTTCATCGATCAAATGCTTGAAAGGTTAGCCGGTCATTCTTTCTATTGTTTCCTTGATGGTTACTCTGGATATAATCAGATTATCATAGCTCTGGATGACCAAGAAAAGACAACTTACACGTGCCCTTTTGGTACCTTTGCCTATCGTCGCATGCCTTTTGGTTTATGCAATGCCCCGGCCACATTTCAAAGGTGTATGGTAAGTATCTTTTCAGATTTTGTAGAAAAGATTATTGAGGCCTTTATGGATGATTTCAGTGTATTTGGTGATTCATTTGATGGTTGTTTGGAAAATCTCACTATAATCTTGAAACGATGTGTAGAAACTAACCTTGTGCTTAATTGGGAAAAATGTCATTTTATGGTTAGACAAGGCATAGTTTTAGGGCATATTGTTTCCGAAAGAAGAATTGAAGTGGAT
Organism: Crataegus laevigata; assembly: GCA_963580275.1. Lineage (NCBI taxonomy): Eukaryota > Viridiplantae > Streptophyta > Magnoliopsida > Rosales > Rosaceae > Crataegus > Crataegus laevigata. The sequence continues at coordinate 12,989,244 of OY756944.1, read as the reverse complement.
AAATCGAAAATAGATCTTGTACGCTACTTACCATCTCCTACTTCGGTTCGAGAGGTTCGTTCGTTTCTTGGACATGCAGGATTTTTTAGGCGATTTATCAAGGACTTCTCCAAGATCTCAAATCCTCTTTGCCGTCTCCTCCAAAAAGATGTGGCTTTTGACTTTAACGAGGAGTGTGAAAAGGCGTTCAAACATCTCAAGGAAATGCTAACTTCGGCCCCTATCATAGTGCCACCGGATTGGAGTCTTCCTTTTGAACTTATGTGTGATGTATCTGATTATGCATTAGGAGCTGTTTTGGGGCAAAGGAAGGAAAATAGGCCGCATGTTATTTATTATGCCTCTCGGACTTTAAATGATGCCCAATTGAATTATTCTACTACTGAAAAAGAACTCCTAGCTGTTGTGTTTGCCTTAGATAAATTCCGTTCTTATTTGCTTGGTACTAAAGTTATTATTTATACTGACCATGCAGCATTGAAGTACTTGTTCACCAAGAAAGAGGCCAAACCACGACTCATTCGTTGGATGCTTCTTCTCCAAGAGTTCGATATCGAAATCCGGGATAAGAAAGGAAGTGAAAACGTGGTGGCTGACCACTTGAGCCGTATGGTGCATGAGGAGGATGCCGTGCCTATCATAGAGACATTCCCAGATGAGCAATTGATGTCCGTCAAGGTCAGTGAACCATGGTATGCTGATTTGGTGAATTATTTGGTGTCTAAACATGTTCCGAGTGACTTACTTAAACACCAAAGTGATAAGTTGAAGAAAGAGGCACGGTTTTATGTGTGGGATGACCCGTATTTATGGAAATATTGCCCTGATCAAGTTATACGTAGGTGTGTGCACGATTCTGAGTTTCATGCTATTTTAACCTTTTGTCACACTTATGCTTGTGGGGGACACTTTGGCACTCAAAGAACAACACTTAAGGTTTTAGAATGTGGTTTTTATTGGCCTACCATCTTTAGGGATGCTAGAACGTTTTGCATGTCATGTGATAGATGCCAAAGAACGGGCAATATTGGTCCTAAACAACAAATGCCGCAAACCCCAATATTTAGTGTTGAAATCTTTGATGTTTGGTGTATTGATTTTATGGGTCCCTTTCCTTCGTCACATGGTTTTCTTTATATTTTGCTTGCTGTGGATTATGTGTCGAAATGGGTGGAAGCAAAAGCCACCCGGACTACTGATTCTCGAGTGGTTGCAGATTTTGTGAAAACTAACATTTTTGCAAGGTTTGGAATGCTAAGAGTGCTAATCAGTGATGGAGGTTCCCATTTTTGTAATCGAACCACCGAGGCGTTGCTAAAAAAGTACAATGTTACGCATAAGGTGGCCACACCTTATCATCCTCAAACGAGTGGGCAAGCCGAGGTTTCGAATAGGGAAATCAAGCAGATTCTTGAGAAAACCGTTGGACCGACAAGGAAGGATTGGAGTTTGCGCTTAAACGATGCATTGTGGGCGTATCGCACTGCCTACAAAGCCCCAATTGGGATGTCACCTTTTCGGCTCATCTATGGGAAGCCATGCCATCTTCCCGTCGAGCTAGAGCATCGTGCACATTAGGCCGTGAAAACATTCAACATGGACATTGATGCCGCAGGTTTACATAGAAAGCTTTAATTGTGTGAGCTTGATGAAATCCGGAATGAAGCATATGAGAATGCCCGGATTTACAAGGAGAAAACGAAGGCGTTCCATGACAAGATGATTCGTGCCAAGACATTCTTTATTGGGCAGAAAGTGTTGTTGTTCAATTCTCGCCTTCGGTTGTTTCCGGGTAAGTTGCGTTCCAAATGGGTTGGTCTTTTTGTTGTCACTAATGTTTTTTCTCATGGTGCAGTGCAAATCAAAAGTTCAAGGACGCAACAAGAGTTCAAAGTGAATGGGCATCGCTTGAAGCCATATTACGACGCGTTTGAGGAGCATGTCGTGGAGGAGGTACCCCTCCATGCCGTGGGACCTAGTCAAGCTTAAACGGAGGTACCGTCCGGCTGGAAGACGTTAAAGCAAGCGCTTCTTGGGAGGCAACCCATGTGTTGAAACAAGAGAACAAAGGAACTTTCATTCCAAACCCAGATTTGCGTTCCTAACCCTTCTCTTTATCGCTTATACTTTGCCATTTGTGTTAAGTTTGCTAGTTGTGTTATTTGGTTGTTTTTGTGTTAATCTATGTTTGAAACATTGAGGACAATGTTGGTTTAAGTGTGGGGGGGGGGGGGGTAAACAAGCTGTTTTTGCATGAAATTCGTGGGATTTTATCACCTATCACTTATGATGTTGTTTCTCACTGTTTTAAGTGTTTTTAGTGTGTTTTGATGTGTTTTAGTGTCATATAACAGAAAAAGCAAGAAACATTGAAAAATTTTGAAAAATACCAAAAAGAGTCGTTTTTGTGTCTTAGGGTACCTTCCAAACTTAGAAACTCTTCAAGAATGGAAACCTTTGGAATTAGAAACTTCCAAACTTAGAAACCTTCTTCAAGAGTTTCTAAGTTTGGAAGGTACCCTAAGACACAAAAACGACTCAAAAATGACTCTTTTTGGTATTTTTCAAAAAATTTCGATTTTTTCTTGCTTTTTCTGTTATATGACACTAAAACACATCAAAACACACTTAAAACAGTGAGAAACAACATCATAAGTGATAGGTGATAAAATCCCACGAATTTCATGCAAAAACAGCTTGTTTACCCCCCCCCCCCCAACACTTAAACCAACATTGTCCTCAATGTTTCAAACATAGATTAACACAAAAACAACCAAATAACACAACTAGCAAACTTAACACAAATGGCAAAGTATAAGCGATAAAGAGAAGGGTTAGGAACGCAAATCTGGGTTTGGAATGAAAGTTCCTTCGTTCTCTTGTTTCAACACATGGGTTGCCTCCCAAGAAGCGCTTGCTTTAACGTCTTCCAGCCGGACGGTACCTCCGTTTAAGCTTGACTAGGTCCCACGGCATGGAGGGGTACCTCCTCCACGACATGCTCCTCAAACGCGTCGTAATATGGCTTCAAGCGATGCCCATTCACTTTGAACTCTTGTTGCGTCCTCGAACTTTTGATTTGCACTGCACCATGAGAAAAAACATTAGTGACAACAAAAGGACCAACCCATTTGGAACGCAACTTACCCGGAAACAACCGAAGGCGAGAATTGAACAACAACACTTTCTGCCCAATAAAGAATGTCTTGGCACGAATCATCTTGTCATGGAACGCCTTCGTTTTCTCCTTGTAAATCCGGGCATTCTCATATGCTTCATTCCGGATTTCATCAAGCTCACACAATTGAAGCTTTCTATGTAAACCTGCGGCATCAATGTCCATGTTGAATGTTTTCACGGCCCAATGTGCACGATGCTCTAGCTCGACGGGAAGATGGCATGGCTTCCCATAAATGAGCCAAAAAGGTGACATCCCAATTGGGGCTTTGTAGGCAGGCGATACGCCCACAATGCATCGTTTAAGCGCAAACTCCAATCTTTCCTTGTCAGTCCAACGGTTTTCTCTAGAATCTGCTTGATTTCCCTATTCGAAACCTCGGCTTGCCCACTCGTTTGAGGATGATAAGGTGTGGCCACCTAATGCGTAACATTGTACTTTTTTAGCAACGCCTCGATGGTTCGATTACAAAAATGGGAACCTCCATCACTGATTAGCACTCTTGGCATTCCAAACCTTGCAAAAATGTTAGTTTTCACAAAATATGCAACCACTCGAGAATCATTAGTCCGGGTGGCTTTTGCTTCCACCCATTTCGACACATAATCCACAGCAAGCAAAATATAAAGAAAACCATGTGATGAAGGAAAGGGACCCATAAAATCAATACCCCAGACATCAAAGATTTCAACACTAAATATTGGGGTTTGCGGCATTTGTTGTTTAGGACCAATATTGCCCGTTCTTTGGCATCTATCACACGACATGCAAAACGTTCTAGCATCCCTAAAGATGGTAGGCCAATAAAAACCACATTCTAACACATTAAGTGATGTTCTTTGAGTGCCAAAGTGTCCCCCACAAGCATAAGTGTGACAAAAGGTTAAGATAGCATGAAACTCAGAATCGTGCACACACCTACGTATAACTTGATCAGGGCAATATTTCCATAAATACGGGTCATCCCACACATAAAACCGTGCCTCTTTCTTCAACTTATCACTTTGGTGTTTAAGTAAGTCACTCGGAACATGTTTAGACACCAAATAATTCACCAAATCAGCATACCATGGTTCACTGACCTTGACGGACATCAATTGCTCATCTGGGAATGTCTCTATGATAGGCACGGCATCTTCCTCATGCACCATACGGCTCAAGTGGTCAGCCACCACGTTTTCACTTCCTTTCTTATCCCGGATTTCGATATCGAACTCTTGGAGAAGAAGCATCCAACGAATGAGTCGTGGTTTGGCCTCTTTCTTGGTGAACAAGTACTTCAATGTTGCATGGTCAATATAAATAATAACTTTAGTACCAAGCAAATAAGAACGGAATTTATCTAAGGCAAACACAACAGCTAGGAGTTCTTTTTCAGTAGTAGAATAATTCAATTGGGCATCATTTAAAGTCCGAGAGGCATAATAAATAACATGCGGCCTCTTTTCCTTCCTTTGCCCCAAAACAGCTCCTAATGCATAATCGGATGCATCACACATAAGTTCAAAAGGAAGACTCCAATCCGGTGGCACTATGATAAGGGCCGAAGTTAGCATTTCCTTGAGATGTTTGAACGCCTTTTCACACTCCTCGTTAAAGTCAAAAGCCACATCTTTTTGGAGGAGACGGCAAAGAGGATTTGAGATCTTGGAGAAGTCCTTGATAAATCGCCTATAAAATCCTGCATGTCCAAGAAACGAACGAACCTCTCGAATTGAAGTAGGAGAAGGTAAGTAGCGTACAAGATCTATTTTCTATTTATCCACTTCAATTCCTCTTTCGGAAACAATATGCCCTAAAACTATGCCTTGTCTAACCATAAAATGACATTTTTCCCAATTAAGCACAAGGTTAATTTCTACACATCGTTTCAAGATTATAGTGAGATTTTCCAAACAACCATCAAATGAATCACCAAATACACTGAAATCATCCATAAAGACCTCAATAATCTTTTCCACAAAATCTGAAAAGATACTTACCATACACCTTTGAAATGTGGTCGGGGCATTGCATAAACCAAAAGGCATGCGACGATAGGCAAAGGCACCAAAGGGGCACGTGAAAGTTGTCTTTTCTTGGTCATCCAGAGCTATAACAATCTGATTATATCCAGAGTAACCATCAAGGAAACAATAGAAAGAATGACCGGCTAACCTTTCAAGCATTTGATCGATGAACGGCAAAGGGAAGTGGTCCTTCCTTGTGGTGGCGTTGAGCTTCCTATAATCGATGCATACGCGCCACCCTGTTTGGATACAGGTTGGCACAAGCTCATTCTCGGCATTCTTCACCACTGTCACTTCGGATTTCTTTGGCACGCATTGCACCGGTGACACCCAACGGCTATCAGAGATCGGATAAATCACTCCACAATCAAGAAGTTTGATGATCTCTTTCTTCACAACTTCCATCATTGGAGGGTTGAGACGGCACTGAGCCTCTCGAGTTGGTTTAGCCCCCTCCTCTAGAAGTATGCGATGCATGCACGTCGTAGGGCTAATTCCCCTAATGTCGGCCAAAGTCCACCCAATGGCCGTTTTGTGCTCTTGCAACACTCGGATCAACTTCTCCTCCTCTAGGGCTGTGAGTGAGGAGGAAACAATAACTAGCAACGTCTCGTTGTCTCCCAAAAAGACGTACTTTAAATGATCGGGCAATGGTTTAAGCTCAAGTACGGGTGCCTGAATCACTGAGGGTAACAACTTATTAGTGGAAACGGGAATTGAATTTAGGTTAGAAGGCTTACCATGGTGTTGAGGTAGTGACTCAAGGGCAGCCACTATCTCGGCCTCGTCTTCACTTCTAGGCACGGCAAAACCAGATTTTTGCCCAATTCCTTGTGCAAGTGTCGTTTCAAGTGTATCCCGCTCCAAGGAATCGAGAAAATCCTGTGCCAAATCATCAATTATATCAATAGAAAAACAAGAATGATCGTCCTTAGGAAAATTAATACTTTCAGAAATATTGAAATCAATGACTTCCCCATCAAATTTCATCGTTAAAGTTCCTTTAAACACATCTATCTTGGTGCGGGCTGTTTTCATGAAGGGTCTCCCTAATAAAATCGGCAATGGGGTAGAATGGGGTGCATCCTCCATGTCAAGTACGTAGAAATCCGCTGGAAATATCAAATTACCAACCTGCACCAAAACATCTTCCAAAACACCCTTTGGATACGCATTAGAACGATCGGCTAATTGAATAATCACACCATCGTTTTTAAGCTCACCTAAGTTCATAGATGCATAAACAGAGTATGGCATAACATTAATCGAAGCCCCTAAGTCTAACATGCATTGTTCAAACTTAGTATTGCCAATAACGCACGGAATTGTAAAACTACCCGGATCTTTGCATTTAGGGGGTAATTTCCTTTGTAACACAGCAGAAACATTCTCACTTACCTGAACCACCTCTTTGTTCAAAATCCTTCTCCTTGTTGTACAAAGTTCTTTTAAAAACTTAGCATACCTCGGAACTTGCTTAATTGCATCAAGGAGTGGGATATTGACTTGAACTTTCCAAAAGGTCTCTAAAATGTCCTTCTCGGCTTCTTCCTTCTTTGATTGCCTAAACCTACCAGGAAAGGGCACATTTAGTGGAATAGAACTAGAAAAAGTCGAATTGGAACTTACCTTGGTGGTTGGGGACGATTTAGGATGGCTAGATGAACTCGGCAAGGTTTGGGCATCCTTGGCCGTGAGTTTTGGTCCCTGTGCTTCCTCTTGCAGCAACTTGTCCTCCTCATCTTGACTTGATTTGGATGGATTTGAGTCGTTTCCAACCTGCTTACCACTTCTTAACAAGATTGCCTTGGCGGTTTCAAATCCACCCTTAGGATTCATCACGGTTGAACTAGGCAATCTGCCTTGTTCTCTAATCTGCCTCATAAACTCGGCAATTTGACCCATTTGCTTCTCCAAATTGTCCACTCGTTTGTCTTGGATTTGTCTCTCTTTGTTTTGAGTTTGTACTTCCTGCGTCAAAGTAGTAAGTAACTTAACAACTTGATCGTTATCCGAAGACATACCTGAGCTCGTTGGGGCAGATTGCACTTGGGTTTGATTGGGGACGAATGGCTTTGTATAGAAGCCCGGTGGTTGCTACCTAAATCCTCCTTGTTGTTGGGGTTGTTGAGGATCTCGCCATTTGAAATTTGGATGGTCTCTCCACCCCGGATTGTAGGTATTAGAGTATGGATCATGGCGTGGTTGATTTTGGTTCCCAAAACCCACGGCATTTGCAGATTCCCAACCCCCATTCTCAATCAATTGAGGGCATTGATCGTTGGCATGTCCTTGCATAGAGCACACGCCACACACACTTGGTCCATGAATCTTCATCCCCTCGGCCAACTGAGAAACAATAGAAGTAAGGTTAGCTAATTGGGATTGAATATCGGGTGTAGAACGTACCTCATTCACTTGTGGCCGTGGGGGGTCTCTTTGTCCAACACCTTCATATTGTTGTGCATTATGCGCTCGGTTGGCAATTAGAACTTTTGCAGCCCCCGGAGTTTTATCCACCAACGCACCTCCCGCGGAGGCATCAAGCATTTGGCGTTCCATGGGAAGGAGTCCTTCGTAGAAGTATTGAATGAGCAGCTCCTCCTTCATTTGATGTTGTGGACATGAAGCAACAAGTGATTTAAAACGTTCATAATAAGAAGGAAACGATTCACCTTGATTTTGTTGGATGCCACTAATCCGTTTCCTCAAGAGAATGACTCTTGAAGTTGGGAAAAACTTCTCCAAGAAAGCTCTTTTCATACTATCCCAAGATGTAACCGTTCCGGGTGCTAACTCGAAAAGCCAATCCTTCGCCTTTTCAAAAAGTGAGAATGGAAATGACTTCATCATCAAAATGTTCCCATCGACATTAACGGGTGTCATGCTCGAACAAACCACCTCGAACTCCTTGAAATGCTTGTTGGGATCTTCCATGGACAGCCCATGGTATTTTGGAATGTGGTGCAACAAGCTTGACTTCAACTCGAACTCAGCGGTCTTGCCTAGTGCCGCCGCGGGGTATTGAATGCATAATGGTGCGGCATTGGCCAACCCCGAGGCCGAGAGCTCTTTAATGGTCAGATTATCCGCTGCCATAACTTCTTCTTCCACGTCTTCAAACTCAGATTCGGCCTCTGAACTTGAACTAGGTTCACTAGGTTCGGGATGCCTCCTCTTTCTTCTCAAATCACGTTCAAAATCGTCGTTAAAGTCCAAGATATTTGCATGCACAGTTTGAGAACTCCGCGTCATGCACTAGTACCTAAACCAAGAAAACAAAACAAAATAAGAAAACTAGATAAACTACTTAAAAACACACGGCAACACACAAGGGATTAGCAATTTTGCTAATCCCCGGCAACGGCGCCAAAATTTGATGTGAAAATTAGATTGACACTCAAATTAAACCCTATGGATGACAATTGTAGTATATGAGCAAATAGGGATCGTTCTAGACCGGGGATTAACTAGGGATGCTAATCAATGTGAAACTGACTCAAAGACGTAAAAACACAATGTAAAACACTAAACTAGACTCAAAGAATGCAAAACTAGAGTTTAAAATACTTAAACAAAGCAAAAGACTCAAAACAGCCCAGAAACACTCAAAACTGCCTTAGAATCACTTTCTGGGCAGTTTTGAGCACAAACATAAATTTGGACGAAAATGGGTTGTAACTTGACTCAAGACTCTTAAAAACACAACCTAAATTGTTTTCTAACTAATCTAACACTTTAGAATAAATGGGGGATTGGTTTTGACGAATTTTAAAATTAAAACAGAAACTTGAAACAAAACAGATTCTAAACAGATTTGGATGAATTGAATGATGAGACAAACTAGTTAGAGGGTTCCTTATCCACACACGAACATATGCATATAACTTGATTCCCAATTATGATTTCAACGAACTTATGAATGACGATGCCCCAAATTAATTGTATTGAACTAATTAATTCTCAGATTTCCCTAGATTCATTGAATTGAATGGAATACGCATCGCAACCAAATTATTCCTCATCAAAGTCTCTAACTATGGAATACGCATGATAGAGACATTCAACAAAGATCATTAAGTTCAATGGAAATCATAAACATCGACTAGGCATTCATAACTATGGAATACGCATGTTAATCCAACCTAGGGTTTACTAAACACAATCGTGACTAGCGATCTTTACTACTCATGAATATAATTTAATAACAATTAGGTGAAATTCCCTTATATCCTAGCATCAAGTTTAGGCATGCAAATTAAGTGTCGACCCTCAACCCACATACATAAACAAGTTCTTAATCAAAACAGAAAAGTAAACCACATCCAAAGTTCATGAATTCATAACTGGAGTAAATCAAATCATAACCAACATATGTCCATGGCTTCAAATTCGCCTCTAACTAAAAGGAAATTAGTTCCACATGTTTAACATAATTGAACAACGAATTAAATTAAACATGAAACAGAAACAAGAAAAGAAAAGAACTCCAAACACTCCAATGGTGGCAGATTGCTTGCGCAAAGCTTTCTCCCTCCTTTGTGGTGCACGGTGCAGGTTCCTTCTTCTCCCAAGAGTGGCACACACGGTGGTTGTGATGGTGGGAGGGTGTGGAGATGGCTGTGTGATAGGTGGTAGGCACGGTGATGGCTGGTAGTGTATATGGAATCTTGCGGCAAAGGGTGAATCAATGGAGAATGAGCGGCTGCTTTCAATTTCTGAAGGGGGGTGATGAATGGGTGCGGCACACATAAGGAATATATATATAGGAACCCTAAACCCTAGGTTAAATTAGATTAGGCTTGGGCTTTTGCAGAAATTAAAGCCGAGGGTAGAAAAATGCCTTGCAAGGCAAGGCAAAGGGAGATTCTAGAAGGAATAGGTGCGGCACAAGTGTCGGCTAGGGTTTAGGGGGTTTAGGGTGCGGCAATGTGGGCTAGGAGGGCTTAGATGTGGCTGAGATGATAAGGCCCAAGGATGGCCTTCTAGAAAAGATTAGGACATCTCCATTTCAAGAATAGAAACTCTTCAAGAATGGAAACCTTTGGAATTAGAAACTTCCAAACTTAGAAACTTCGGTTTCCAATTTTAACTCTTCATTCGTCATTCGTCTTGATTTTCATTCTTCACATCTTCATTCACTCCTTAGCTCATTTTAGCTTCAAAATCGTCCATCCATGGTGCTCCACATGCATGTACTCCATTTAAGCTCATTTTAGCTCTAAAACGCACCAAAACGCACTTTCTTGCTTCACTTGCCATTTGAACCTACAAATACACGAAAATAGCTTAAATCACTAAAATAACCAATAACTAGCTACGTAAGTGTAAGAAAACAAGCTAACTAAGTAGCATAAATATGCTCCTATCAACCAATACCCTTTAGCCCCGTTACAATCCTTAACTTCTATCTTGAGTGTTATGTATTTCAATATGTGGATTCTGGGATTGGTTTGAGCATATGGTGTCCCTGGTTCTCGCATCTAAGTAGTATCGTTCTGTTCATGAGATCATATATATACATGCATTAATACTTCCAGAAAAGTGCTTCCTTTGTTATAACATATGTGAGTGTTCGTTTTTATGTTTACATCAATCTTCTCACATATACCTAGTGTAGGGAGTGTAGTTAGAAAATTGGTGTGAAAATAAGAGTGTATCCGGTGAGGAATTGAGTGGATTCTCTAAGGCATGTTACTACATTATAATGTTGGTTTTAACGATTAAATGTGAGCTAGTGAATGGTAACGATGATTAAGTATATGCTCAAGAGTAGGGATGGCTAAAAATCTGTGGGAGTAATGATCTTTGGCATGTTATGTACCATTGGGAATCCCTGAGGTGAATGTTGGAAGGTTTAGGTTATGTTTTATTTCGTTATTTTGCTCGAGAACTAGGAAAAGCTAAGTGTGGGGGAATTTGATAGGAGCATATTTATGCGACTTAGTTAGCTTGTTTTCTTGCATTTACGTAGTTAGTTATCGTTTATTATAGTGATTTAAGCTATTTTCGTGTGTTTGTAGGTTCAAATGGCAAGTGAAGCAAGAAAGTGCGTTTTGGTGCATTTTAGAGCAAAATTGAGCTTAAATGGAGTACATGCATATGGAGCACAATGGATAGACGAATTTGGAGGCCAAAGAATGCTTGGAATCTATTTTAGAGTTGAAGAATCAAATCCAAGAAAGAAGACAAGAAATCAGCTCAAAAGGAGAAACATTATCCAAACATGTTCTAGAAGACAATACATGTTCCTAAAAACATGCTACATGTTTCATGTCATGTTCCTTTTAGAAACCTATGTCTTGTCTCTTTTAGAAGATCTTATCCATTCCTAAAGACATGTCTTGTGTTTCATGTCTTGTTATTTCCTAGAAACATGCTACAATGTCCTTTCTAGAAGCCAAAGACATATCCCTATAAAGGTGGCGCCTAGAACCCTTCTAGAAGGCCTTTGCCTTGCCTTACAAATCAGCCACTTTCCCTCTAATTCCTGCCATGCAAATCACCTATTTCCCTTGGGATTTGGGTTTCTAGAAGGCCTATCTTAAGCCCTATGTGTGCCACACCTTTCAGCCTTTCTTCCCTTTAGATTTCTAATTTAATTAGCCATTTTCCATGTGGATTTGGGTTGTGCAAAACCTTTTCAGAAATTAATTGGGCCATAACCCTTTTCCCTTGTGGATTTATAATTCAAGCCGCACCTAGGGGCCCTAATCCCTCATTTATTCTAAGTCTAAGCCCTAATTTGATTTACCCTAAGGTTTGTGGTGCCTATATATACATGACCATAGTGTGCCGCAGGGGGAGGACCATTCATTCACCCAAAAATTCCATTCAGCCGCATCTCTCACCTTCACCCCCTAATTCATCGCATACACTCACCCTTGCCGCACCATATTCATACGACCATAGTGAATAACCTTTGCCGCACCTTTTGGAGAAGAGGAGGACTTGTGCTGTGCAACAACAAGGGAGGAGAAGGCCTTGCCGCATGTCATCTGCCACCATTGGAGTTTCTAGAGTTCTTTCTTCTCTTGTTTCTGTTGTCATATTTAATTTAATTTGCTTTTCAATTTTGTTAAACATGTGGAACTAATTCCTTTATAGTTAGAGGCGAATTTGAAGCCATGGACATATGTTTATTATGATTTGATTTACTCCAGTTATGATTTCATGAATTATGGATGTGGTTTACTTTTCTATTTTTACTAAGAACTTGTTTATGTATATGGGTTGAGGGTCGACACTTAATTTGCATGCCTAAATTCGATGCTAGGATATAAGGGAATTGCACCTAATCGTTATGAACTTATATTCATAAGTAGTAAAGATCGCTAGTCACGATTGTATTAAGTAAACCCCAGGTTGGATTAACATGCGTATTCCATAGTTATGAATGCCTTGTCGATGTTCATGATTTCCATTGAACTTAATGATCTTTATTAAATGTCTCTATCATGCGTATTCCATAGTTAGGGAGTTTGAGGAAGAATAATTTGGTTGTGATGCGTTTTCCATTCAATTCAATGAATCTAGGGAAATCTGGGAATTGATTAGTTCAACACAATTAATTCGGAGCATTGTCATTCATAGTTCGTCGAAAGAATAACTGGAAATCAAGTTGTATGCATATGTTCATGTGTGGATAAGGACCCCTCTAACTAGTTTCTCACCATTCAATTTCATCATAATTCGTTTTCTTTGAAGTTTGATTACAAGTTTCTGTTTTAGTTTCAATTTCGTCAAAACAAACCCCCTTGTTCTTAAGTTTTGTTTTTAGAGTCTAAATCTGTTTCTTTTAGTCTTTTGAGTCAAGTAAGTTTGATTTTCATCCAATTCACTTGTTAGGTCCAAAATTGAGTCTTTTTTATTGTTCCTTGCTGTTTTGAGTGTTTAAAGTTAGTTTTGAGTCTATAGAGTCTAGTTTAGTGTTTTTGAGTCTTATTTACATTGATTAGCAGCCCTAATTAATCCCCGGTCTAAAACGATCCCTACTTGCGTTTATACTACAACTGTCATCAATAGGGTTTAATTTGAGTGTCAAGTTAATTTTCACATCATACCTCCTCGGGATAATTCTCTCCTATATGTGAAACAACTATAATAATTAGTTAATTAGGACATATATGAAAAGGCTAGGAAAATCCCCCATAGTTTGCTCAAACGAAGGGTTTAAACATACGAAAATGTTATACTCAACGTCAAGAACCCGTACACGTCAACCAAGTGCCACCACAAAGCAGCATGCCCCATCACGCGCCGCTAACTCGCGGCCACACGCGTACCCACATGTACCTGCACACGCTGGCAGATCCCCAGGGAATATTTCGTCAGATTTGACGGAATATTCAGTTAAAAATAACGACGTCAGCTAACGGCGTTACCTTAACGGCGGCAAAATATTACTTTTAAATTTAACAACATATTTGTGACATCCCGTCCCGAATTATCTATATGTTTAAGTGAAATGACGAAAATACCCTTACCTTCGCGTGAATGGGTGTATTTTGGACACGAATTTGGGCTTTTGGGTGTCCTAAGTTTTTAAACCCAAAAAGTTGGGCTGTTAAACCCACATGTGTGCTTGCACATGCACACGTCCACGTACACCCCCCCCCCACCTTTTCTTTCTTCCTTTCTTCCTTATCCCTCTTTCTTTCTGAAACTCTCTCTCACTCTCTCGACTCCTCCCTACGGACAACACACACACAAGTCTTCTCGACACCTATCAAACTCAAGGTAAACCCATTTCTACTCTCTGAGACTCCCTAAGCTTATCTGTATAAGTTTTAAGGTTTGAAACTCGTGAAAACTTATCGAAACCGTGACCTAAATTCAAAGTACTGTTCATGTGCTTTTGTTTCAGGACGTTTTAGACAAAACAAAGATCACCACGAATCCTAAAACCTTCCCACGAACCTCGGAGTACCTAGTTTGCGAGGTTTGGACGTCGGGATTGCTGAGTTCTGGACTTGGCCGAATTTGAAGGATTTTCCCATCGAGATTTTGGACCTTTTTCGAAGGATTTGAAGGTACAAATGTGTTCTATGTTGAATTTGGAGCATTTTGGTATAAATTTCACGAATTTTGGATGAAAAACGAAGAAGATAGGAGGATTTGAAGTTTGGCCGGAATCGGTCGCCGGCGCCGGCGACGGTCGCCGGAAAAACCAGTCCGGCCGGCGACCTGAGGTAGGGGGTGACGGAATATTCCGTCAAAGTTGACGGAATATTCCAACGCCGTTAACTGACGCCGTTAGAAGTTAACGGAATATTCCTTTGCTGTTAGGGAATATTCCCCGGCGCGTGCACAGCACGTGACAGCGCGTGGGGGCGCGTCTGTCCGTGCTATTCCCGGCGCGTGGGGGCGCGTGAGTGGTCCTAAAATTATTCTAAAAATATCACGACGATCGTGACGTCGTGTAGGTCGCGTTGGTATATTCAAATGCCAAAATTGACCTTCGTATGAAAAGTTATTTACGTAGTTCGTTTATGTGCTGTTAATGACGGTTTTGCGATTAATTCACGTATAGGTGAGACGTATCCGACGGACGAGCGCAGTCACTCTAGGCTCGGGGGATACGACCCGTCGACATACCAGTGAGTGGGCTTTTGCTTTCAGTATATATATATATGACGTTTTTCCCAGAAACGTAAATTGATTGATTTACGAATTGATTGGATTTGATAATTAGAATGCCATGTCGAATGCCTGCTATAGTATATAAATATAATTATGATTGCATATATTGTGTGCTGATGCCGAGGACGGCCAGACAAGTCAGGTAAGTACTGTGGTAGTGTTTGAGATGTGATAGATTGTGATTTAGTTAATCACCTGCACCTCGGGTGTTGTGCTCCGCCAGAGTTGATAGGAGCATATTTATGCGTCTTAGTTTAGCTTGTTCTTGTGCATTTATAGTGTTTTTCCTTAGTAAAGTAGTCTTTTAAGCTAGTTTTATGTGTTTTCAGGTTTTAAGGGCAAAATAAGAAAAAGGAAGCATTTTGGAGCTTTTGGAGCAAATTAGAGCTTGGAATGAAGATCATATGCTTGGAGCCATGAGGATGGACGAAATTGAAGACTTGAAGATGATGTTTCCTACTTGGGCAAGGTTTCCTAGTTGAAGTAGGAAAGTACTTAGAAAGATGGAATCCTAGCTAAATTGGGAATCCTAGTTGAAATGGGTTTCCTAGTTGAATTGGGAAACCTAGAAGATTGAAGTTCCCTACTTGAACAAGGTTTCCTACTTGGAGTAGGAAATGTAAACCCCAAATGGAATCAAATGGCAGCTACAAGGAAGATTTCCAAGTCCAAGAAGGAAAAGGTTTCCAAAGTGAAGAAGGAGAAGTTTTCCAAGTTCAAGAAGGAGAGAAACAAGTTTCCTAATGCTAGAAGGACTCTTAAGTGTTTGAGGACACAAATGAGAAGTTTCTAGAGGTTTCTAGAGTTCCCTCCTCCTTGCCATGGGTTTGGGCCAATTCCTAGCAGATTTGGGCTTTCTAGAAGCCCTATCCTAAGTTCCCTAGATCCATGCCGCACCTAGCTTCTAGATGGCCCAAATTCCTTGCCTTGCAAGGCCTTCTAGAAACCCTAGCTCTCAATTACAAACCTGCCGCACCCTAGGTCCTAATTCCCCTTGGATTTCAGTTTGAATTAGCCCAATTCCTTGTGAATTTGGGTTAATTGGGCCATAAACCCTTCTCCTTATTGGATTTACAATTTCTGCTACACTTAGGAGGCCTAATCCATCAATTAAATTAAATCCAAGCCCTAATCTGATTTATCTAGGGTTTAGGGTGCTTATATATATATGAACCTAAGTGTGCCGCAGCCATCAATCATTCCTTGACTCAGAAACAAAAGTGCCGCACCCTCCATACCATCCTCTCTACATCACAGCGCCATTCACCTCCACACAAACCCTTGCCGCAAGCTTCCATACACTCCACCATCTCCACCGTGCCTTCCACCACTCCACCATCCATCGCCACACCTTCCAGCCACCATCCACACCTTGTGCGCCACTCTTGGGAGAAGGAGGAACCTGCACCGTGCACCACAAAGGAGGAGGAAAGCTTTGCGCAAGCAATCTGCCACCATTGGAGTGTTTGGAGTTCTTTTCTTTTCTTGTTTCTGTTTCATGTTTAATTTAATTCGTTGTTCAATTATGTTAAACATGTGGAACTAATTTCTTTATAGTTAGAGGCGAATTTGAAGCCATGGACATATGTTGGTTATGATTTGATTTACTCCAGTTATGAATTCATGAACTTTGGATGTGGTTTACTTTTCTGTTTTGATTAAGAACTTGTTTATGTATGTGGGTTGAGGGTCGACACTTAATTTGCATGCTTAAACTTGATGCTAGGATATAAGGGAATTTCACCTAATCGTTATTCACTTATATTCATGAGTAGTAAAGATCGCTAGTCACGATTATGTTTAGTAAACCCTAGGTTGGATTAACATGCGTATTCCATAGTTATGAATGCCTAGTCGTTGTTTATGATTTCCATTGAACTTAATGATTCTTGTTGAATGTCTCTATCATGCGTATTCCATAGTTAGGGACTTTGATGAGGAATAATTTGGTTGCGATGCGTATTCCATTCAATTCAATGAATTTAGGGAAATCTGAGAATTAATTAGTTCAATACAATTAATTTGGGGCATCGTCATTCATAAGTTCATTGAAATCATAACTGGGAATCAAAGTTGTATGCATATGTTTATGTGTGGATAAGGAACCCTCTAACTAGTTTCTTAAACCATTCTATTTTATCAAATCTGTTTAGAATCTGTTTTGTTTTCAAGTTTCTGTTTTAATTCTAAATTCGTCAAAACCAATCCCCCATTTATTTTAAAGTGTTAGATTAGCTAGAAATACATTTAGATTGTGTTTCTAGGAGTTTTGAGTCAAGTTAGAACCAATTTTCGTCAAAAATTGTGTTTGTGCTCAAAACTGCCCAGAAAGTGATTTTGAGGCAGTTTTGAGTGTTTCTGGGCTGTTTTGAGTCTTTTGCTTTGTTTT
Source organism: Crataegus laevigata (assembly GCA_963580275.1). NCBI lineage: Eukaryota > Viridiplantae > Streptophyta > Magnoliopsida > Rosales > Rosaceae > Crataegus > Crataegus laevigata. The sequence continues at coordinate 12,972,026 of OY756944.1, read as the reverse complement.
AGTGTTTTAAACTCTAGTTTTGCATTCTTTGAGTCTAGTTTAGTGTCTTATATTGTGTTTTTACGTTTTTGAGTCAGTTTCACATTGATTAGCATCCCTAGTTAATCCCCGGTCTAGAACGATCCCTATTTGCTCATATACTACAATTGTCATCCATAGGGTTTAATTTGAGTGTCAATCTAATTTTCACATCAAGAGTAGGGCCTAGCCTTCACGTGATCGTTCACCTCACGCACCGTACGCTCAACTTGGATCCAAGATAGGTGCCTAGCCTGTCGTACAGACCACAATAGGTGGTTCCGACTCGTTGGTGACCCGCGATTCGTCGCACAGCCTTCACGTGATCGTAGCACAGAGCGTAATATTATACACCTAGCTTGTCGTACAGACCACAATAGGTGGTTCCGACTCGTGTGCAGGATGATGATGATAGTGATATGATGATTGATATGATTGAGTATGTTTGTTCAGCTATAGATTCAGCCGTTCAGGTCATTAGAGGTGACTCCAGCTGATAGGACACTAGGTACACCCTAGTTTTATATTACTTGCCTGATGATGATAACGATTCTGAGTTCGTATATCGACATGATCTATTGTTACGTTTTGATAACGAGATTTGATGTTAAGACGAGTTTTCGTATATAAGTTTATATACGTACTATTTTCTGGGAAAATTATACTGAATTACAGCGAGGGGTTATTTATGGATTTCTGAAATGGTTTTGGAAAACTTTGTTTTTGCCCACTCACCTTTTATGTTTTACGCCCCTCCAGGTACTAGGTAGCACCGTCGTGGACGCTAGCGAGGCGCTAAGGCAGTTCTGACAGACTACCACCACTTATGTAGGATTTCTTTCGTAGTTGTAATGTTTGTTAAACTTGACTGCACCTAGGATCGGCTCTGTATCATATGTATATTATAAACTTAATTTTCACTGCTGCACTTTATGCCAAATTCGCTTCCGCTGACGCACACGGCTACGTCACTCACACGTGACGGCCGGCACGCCTCGGTTTCCGAATCGGGGTGTGTCAACTTGGTATCAGAGCCTAGTTTTGGTAGTCCTGTGCAGTTGTGAATAATCTAAATCGTTTGGTGTTTCTGTCAGAACGATGCCGCCTCGACGAGAGCCACGTCCACCTGTTGATCCTAGCTTTCCCGACCTTTCTCAGTTGGGAGATGTTATTGCTCATGCTATTCAGTCTACCCTTCGTCCTTCCCATAGGACCCCTCTTGAGAGTGCGCATAATTTGAGGTTACCGAGATATGAGGGTGACGAGGGGCACGAGGGTGCCGAGCGCTGGTTTCTGCAGATAGAGCGGACTTTCAGAATATTGCACAGTCAGGGTAATCTAGCTGCAGGGACTTGGGTTGAGACTGCTACTTGGTTCATGGGAAAGGAACCTGCCACCCGGTGGGAACAGTTAGCTGATAGGATGCCACCAGAAGAGGCCAAGGACTGGGAGGTGTTCAAACAGCTATTCTACCAGCGATTTATCCCAGACGCCTATCTCGACCGCAAGAAACAAGAATTCACGAGCCTAAAGCAGAAGAAGATGTCAGCGAACGAGTACTACAGGAGGTTCACTGATCTTTCTCGCTACCATCCTGAGGTTGCTAGGAATCAGGCCGAGATGCTTCGGAGATTCAAGCTGGGCACTCGGAAGAAATGGCTCACGATGGCGACTACGAGGCACTGCGAGACCTATCATGACTTCTACGCAGTGTTGGTGTAGATAGAGGATTCAGAGAATCTGCCGAGTGATAGCGACAACGAGGAAGGGAAAGAAGAACCGAGGAGAGACGACAAGGGTAAAGGAGTGGCATCACAGGGGCCTCGGAGGACCCAAAGTTTCAAGAGAAGTGGTGTTAGCTCGAGTTCTTCCTCGAGTGGGGGTGTGAGTTCCCCGGGTCAGAGGAGATGGGGTGGATTCGCCGGAGGTCAGCGTTTTCAGAGGCAGCGAGATGCTGGTGGTCCGTATGTGCCGTTCTGTCGGAGGTGCAACAGTCGGCATTATGGCGAGTGCAGGCAGGGCGCTCGTGGATGCTTTACGTGTGGGCAGCAGGGTCATTGCGCAGCGAATTGCCCGCAGAGTCAGCTGAGACCTTCACTACCTGCGTTACCACCTCCAGTTCCTATTCAGCAGGTCCCACCTCCTGGTGGTTATGGTCAGCCGAGTCGTGGTGGTACTTATCATTATCAGGGTGACGTTAACCCTTATACTCCCGCACCGTACCCATATCCTCCGGATCCGTACCATTCGGGCGGTTATCAGAGTAGCTATTCTTCGTACCCTGGAGGGTATACTTCGTATCCTCCTTATCCTGCCGGCGGACCGCAGTGGTATTCGGGAGTTCAGCCACAGCAGAGTGAGGCTGCAGCGAGCAGCGCAGGATCTTCTAGACAGCCTAATCCTGCGGGATCCAGTCGTGGTGTGCCTGGACGAGCTGGTCAGCCGAACAGAGGTCGCGGTGGTCGACAGCAGCCGCAGGGCCGTATTCATAACCTCACAGCGCATGACGTCCAGAATAACCCGGATCTGATAACGGGTAAGTTAAATGTACTTGGTCATTTCGCTAGGGTGTTGATAGACTGTGGCGCTACTCATTCGGTCATTTCTTACTCATTTGCCCAATTGACTCAACCTGAGTCTGCACCCCTTGTATTTGAGTTAGAGGTATCGATGCCTAGGGGAGAGACATGTCTGGTCAGTTGGATGTATCCAGGGTGCCCCGTGTTGATTGAGGATGTGATGATGCCCGCCAATCTTATTCCGTTGGATATTGTCGAGTTTGATGTGATCTTAGGCACTGATTGGCTACATTATCATCGAGCCAACATAGATTGTTATGAGAAGAGAGTTACGTTCCATCGGTCGGGGTTACCTGTGGTCACATTCACTGGCGAACGTAGTAATGTTAGGCACGGCATTATTTCAGCCGTGCGAGCTACGAAATTGTTGCAGAAGGGTTGTCAGGGGTATCTGGCTCACGTGGTATTGAACGATAGTGCTCCTGTCAGTTTGGAGGATGTGAAGGTGGTCAGGCACTTTCCCGACGTATTTCCTGACGAATTGCCAGGCTTGCCACCGGATCGAGATGTGGAGTTTTCTATCGACCTATTGCCAGGTACAGACCTTATATCTTTGACTCCCTATCGAATGGCTCCCGCTGAGTTGCGAGAGTTAAAGATTCAGTTACAAGAGCTGTTGGATCAAGGTTTTATACAGCCGAGTATTTCACCCTGGGGAGCTCCAGTATTGTTCGTACGTAAGAAGGATGGTACTCTACGGCTGTGTATCGACTATCGACAGCTGAATCGGGTAACGATTAAAAACCGCTATCCATTACCTCGTATTAACGACTTGTTCGATCAGCTGCGAGGAACTTGTGTATTTTCGAAGATCGACCTACGATCTGGCTATCACCAGCTGAAGATTAAGGGCGACGATGTTCCGAAGACGGCGTTCCGAACCAGATATGGGCACTACGAGTTCTTAGTCATGCCATTCGGCTTGACTAACGCCCCAGCTGCTTTTATGGATTTGATGAACCGGGTATTTCAGCCGTATTTGGATCGGTTCGTCATTGTGTTTATCGACGACATTCTGGTGTACTCTAAATCGAAGTCAGATCACATGCGACATCTTTCCTTAGTGCTGAAGAAGCTGAGGGAACATCGATTATACGCTAAGTTCAGCAAATGTCAGTTCTGGTTAGACCAAGTGGCATTTTTGGGGCACGTTATCTCAGCTCAGGGTATTCAGGTGGATTCCCAGAAGATAGCAGCGGTGGAGAATTGGGAACAGCCACGAACTGTTTCTGAGATACGGAGTTTCCTCGGATTAGCAGGCTACTATCGGCGGTTCGTGCAAGACTTCTCAGTGATTGCGTTACCTCTCACGAAGTTAACCAGGAAGGATGTTCGATTTGAGTGGGACGATAGCTGCGAACGGAGCTTTCAACAGCTAAAACATTGTCTTACTCATGCTCCAATACTAGCACTTCCGGACGATAGTGGTAACTTCGAGGTCTATAGTGACGCATCATTGAATGGCCTGGGTTGCGTGTTGATGCAACATGGTAGGGTGATCGCCTATTCATCGAGGCAGCTGAAATCGCACGAGATGAACTACCCTACTCATGATCTTGAGTTGGCGGCGATTGTATTTGCGTTGAAGATCTGGAGACACTACCTCTACGGTGAGAAGTGTAAGATCTTTACAGACCACAAGAGCCTCCAATACTTGTTTACCCAGAGAGACCTGAACCTCCGTCAGCGAAGGTGGATGGAGTTACTGAGTGATTACGATTGCACGATCGAGTATCATCCGGGTCGTGCAAACGTAGTAGCTGACGCACTTAGCCGGAAGTCTCAGGGTAGAGTGAATGCTATATACGCGAGCCGTGCTCCGTTGTTGGCCGAGCTGAGGTCGACCGGAGTCAGATTGGAGATTGATTGTTCGGAGGCAAAGAATCGAGGGAAAGCGTTACTTGCTCACTTCCAGGTCAGACCGATTTTGATTGATCGTATTCTCGAAGCTCAGTTGAATGACGCGGAGACTCAGGAGTTGATTCGATTGAGGGGTGAAGGTAAAAAGACCGATTTAAGGATTCGAGAAACCGACGGTATGCTCATGCAAGGAAACAGAATGTACGTGCCAAACGACGCAGAGTTAAAGAAGGCGATTCTCGATGAGGCACACGTATCAGCTTATGCGATGCATCCGGGCAGTACCAAGATGTATCATACCATTCGACCATTCTACTATTGGCCTGGTATGAAAAGGGAGATCGCCGAGTATGTGAGCAGATGTCTTGTTTGCCAGCAGGTTAAAGCCGAGAGGAAGAAACCGTTCGGACGAATGCAACCGCTTCCCGTTCCTCAGTGGAAATGGGAAAACATCACCATGGATTTCGTCTATAAGTTACCCCGTACACTGAATGGTTATGACGGTGTTTGGGTAATAGTCGATCGGCTTACGAAATCTGCACATTTCATCCTGGTTCGAGAGAAGTTTTCTCTACAACGATTAGCCGAGCTTTTCGTATCGAAGATAGTCAAGTACCATGGCGTGCCAGTCAGCATAATCTCAGATCGAGATCCGAGATTCACATCCAAGTTCTGGACAGCATTCCAGGAAGCCCTTGGCACGAGGCTACTGTATAGTACGGCTTATCATCCACAGACGGACGGACAGTCTGAGAGGACCATCCAGACGCTTGAGGATATGTTACGATCTTCCGTACTACAGTTTGGTGATGCATGGCATTTACGTTTGGATCTAATGGAGTTCGCGTACAATAACAGTTACCATTCGAGCATCGGAATGTCACCATTCGAAGCGTTGTACGGTCGAGCTTGTCGTACGCCCCTATGTTGGTCGGAAGTCGGCAAGAGGGTACTTGAAGGTCCAGAGATAGTTGACGAGACGACTCAGAACATCCAGGTAATCAAGTCTAACCTGAAAGTGGCCCAGGATCGCCAGAAGAGCTTAGCTGATAGACATGCCACAGATCGGGTTTACGAGGTAGGCGATTGGGTGTTTCTGAAGTTGTCGCCGTGGAAAGGAGTTGTACGGTTCGGTAAGAAGGGGAAGTTGAGTCCCAGGTATATCGGACCATACCTAATCACCGAGCGGATAGGTGAAGTGGCGTATAGACTCGAGTTGCCTCCAGAGCTATCTAGAGTACATAACGTGTTTCACGTTTCGATGCTACGTCATTACGTTGCTGATCCGTCTCACGTGCTACCTCCGCAGCAGTTAGAAGTTAGTCCTGATTTGACGTACGAAGAGGAGCCGGTGACTATCCTAGACTGGAAGGATAAAGTTCTACGGAACAAGACGGTTCGGTTAGTAAAAGTGTTGTGGCGAAACCATTCGGTTGAGGAAGCTACTTGGGAGTTAGAGGAGCGGATGAGAGTTATGTATCCGCGCTTATTCTATGTTTATTAGTGTTTGCTTGTGTTATGTAAATTTCGGGGACGAAATTTTATTAAGGAGGGTAGGTTGTGACATCCCGTCCCGAATTATCTATATGTTTAAGTGAAATGACGAAAATACCCTTACCTTCGCGTGAACGGGTGTATTTTGGACACGAATTTGGGCTTTTGGGTGTCCTAAGTTTTTAAACCCAAAAAGTTGGGCTGTTAAACCCACACGTGTGCTTGCACATGCACACGTCCACGTACACCCCCCCCACCTTTTCTTTCTTCCTTTCTTCCTTATCCCTCTTTCTTTCTGAAACTCTCTCTCACTCTCTCGACTCCTCCCTACGGACAACACACACACAAGTCTTCTCGACACCTATCAAACTCAAGGTAAACCCATTTCTACTCTCTGAGACTCCCTGAGCTTATCTGTATAAGTTTTAAGGTTTGAAACTCGTGAAAACTTATCGAAACCGTGACCTAAATTCAAAGTACTGTTCATGTGCTTTTGTTTCAGGACGTTTTAGACAAAACAAAGATCACCACGAATCCTAAAACCTTCCCACGAACCTCGGAGTACCTAGTTTGCGAGGTTTGGACGTCGGGATTGCTGAGTTCTGGACTTGGCCGAATTTGAAGGATTTTCCCATCGAGATTTTGGACTTTTTTCGAAGGATTTGAAGGTACAAATGTGTTCTATGTTGAATTTGGAGCATTTTGGTATAAATTTCACGAATTTTGGATGAAAGACGAAGAAGATAGGAGGATTTGAAGTTTGGCCGGAATCGGTCGCCGGCGCCGGCGACGGTCGCCGGAAAAACCAGTCCGGCCGGCGACCTGAGGTAGGGGGTGACGGAATATTCCGTCAAAGTTGACGGAATATTCCAACGCCGTTAACTGACGCCGTTAGAAGTTAACGGAATATTCCAACGGAATATTCCTTTGCTGTTAGGGAATATTCCCCGGCGCGTGCACAGCACGTGACAGCGCGTGGGGGCGCGTCTGTCCGTGCTATTCCCGGCGCGTGAGGGCGCGTGAGTGGTCCTAAAATTATTCTAAAAATATCACGACGATCGTGACGTCGTGTAAGTCGCGTTGGTATATTCAAATGCCAAAATTGACCTTCGTATGAAAAGTTATTTACGTAGTTCGTTTATGTGCTGTTAATGACGGTTTTGCGATTAATTCACGTATAGGTGAGACGTATCCGACGGACGAGCGCAGTCACTCTAGGCTCGGGGGATACGACCCGTCGACATACCAGTGAGTGGGCTTTTGCTTTCAGTATATATATATATGATGTTTTTCCCAGAAACGTAAATTGATTGATTTACGAATTGATTGGATTTGATAATTAGAATGCCATGTCGAATGCCTGCTATAGTATATAAATATAATTATGATTGCATATATTGTGTGCTGATGCCGAGGACGGCCAGACAAGTCAGGTAAGTACTGTGGTAGTGTTTGAGATGTGATAGATTGTGATTTAGTTAATCACCTGCACCTCGGGTGTTGTGCTCCGCCAGAGTAGGGCCTAGCCTTCACGTGATCGTTCACCTCACGCACCGTACGCTCAACTTGGATCCAAGATAGGTGCCTAGCCTGTCGTACAGACCACAATAGGTGGTTCCGACTCGTTGGTGACCCGCGATTCGTCGCACAGCCTTCACGTGATCGTAGCACAGAGCGTAATATTATACACCTAGCTTGTCGTACAGACCACAATAGGTGGTTCCGACTCGTGTGCAGGATGATGATGATAGTGATATGATGATTGATATGATTGAGTATGTTTGTTCAGCTATAGATTCAGCCGTTCAGGTCATTAGAGGTGACTCCGGCTGATAGGACACTAGGTACACCCTAGTTTTATATTACTTGCCTGATGATGATAACGATTCTGAGTTCGTATATCGACATGATCTATTGTTACGTTTTGATAACGAGATTTGATGTTAAGACGAGTTTTCGTATATAAGTTTATATACGTACTATTTTCTGGGAAAATTATACTGAATTACAGCGAGGGGTTATTTATGGATTTCTGAAATGGTTTTGGAAAACTTTGTTTTTGCCCACTCACCTTTTATGTTTTACGCCCCTCCAGGTACTAGGTAGCACCGTCGTGGACGCTAGCGAGGCGCTAAGGCAGTTCTGACAGACTACCACCACTTATGTAGGATTTCTTTCGTAGTTGTAATGTTTGTTAAACTTGACTGCACCTAGGATCGGCTCTGTATCATATGTATATTATAAACTTAATTTTCACTGCTGCACTTTATGCCAAATTCGCTTCCGCTGACGCACACGGCTACGTCACTCACACGTGACGGCCGGCACGCCTCGGTTTCCGGATCGGGGTGTGTCATATTCCTCCTTCTTTAGTAGACCTCCACTGCCGTCGACCTTCTCTGGAATTTGGAAAATTTTGACCGAATTTTGTAAAAACTTTAAAACTTCATATCTTCTTTAGTTCACAACTATTTTTGACGTACTTTATATGGAAATGAAGCTCAAGAAGAGAAGAATAAGATTGTACTGTTCAAAAGTCCAAAAAAGTGGACATAAATGGATTGAAAATGCCTCAAAGATCTCGACCCTATATCAAACGTCCCAAAGTCGAGTGTTTACACGTTGGCTTGACTTCAAACTTAGGATAGGGATCTCAAGGAGTTGTGTAGTTGCTTCTAGACCTTCCAAGACCTTGCAACTCGAACAGAAAGTCACTAGAGAACCTACACCCTAGTCGGAGCTCCGAGTTGGAAGCTCAAAACTCGGTCATTTTTTAATGGGCTCGTATGGATGAGAGGAGTATGATGATGGTGATTTGAGGTCTGATCCATGAGGTCTGATGATGGTTCTTTATTGTTGCAGAGAGAAGAGAGGGACTTGGCGTGAGAGAGAGAGAGAGAGAGGGAAAACTTCTGATTGGACAAGAGAAAAGGTTTTTGATTGGGTGAGAGAAGTAAGGAGAAAAGCTGATTGGTGGGTATGTTAAAGGTCATGGGACTAGTTTTTAAAGAGAGGGAATCATATTTTGTACAATTTTAAAGTACTCAAAATCTATCTCACCTTATCAAAACTAGTGTTCCCAACACTAAATAATTATCACACACGTGTACAATTTTACCCGTTGCTAAAGCACTTTAACTAAGCATTACTTTTTGTTAAAAATCCTATTCGGGTCTAGTTTGTGCTCGCACGTCCATAATAACGAGTACTATTTATTACGATAATAGGAAAAATAAATTAAAAACTGAAATAATAACGTCCACATTAGATTCCACTATGCCAAACAAAGACATAATCGTCATTTTACACAATCAGGAAGGAAATTACATGGAAAATTAGAGACAGATCGTCACAGGTAAAACCAAAAAAAAAAAGCGTTTTCTAAAAAACTTGTTGCCAATGAAAGTAGAAAAGTAGAAGTAGAGTCTACCATGCTTCTAAAAAAAATGTTTCTTTTTATTTTCAAAGCATTGTAATCAATGCTCATTTAATGAACTTTTCAAATGACAGGTACACCCCCACATACTTTACAAAATTACAATCTTTGCCTCTATATTATTGTATTTGGCAATTATTATTTCACATTAAATACTATATTCTTTGTAGTCATTTAACATATTCAAAACAATTTATATAAAAATTTACTAAACACTCATACAATACTTTTTTTTTTGTTAAAAGCACTTTTACAAAAAAATAATAACAATAAAAAAGTTTACGAAACACTTAACAATTTTATTTTACAGCAGTTTATTCTCACAACTTAGCAGGAGCGTTTTTTTTTTTCAAAGCACAACAATAGCAAACTAGCCCTTACTGCTGTTAATATTATTGAATTCAATCAGAGAAATTCTCCTAGTTTTTAGTGCAATATCAAACACCCATTTACGATCTTATCAAACATCTCTTGTTTCCAACATTTGGTATCAAAGAACCATCAGGGGGCCAGATCAAAGCTTGAAACACAGTAGCTAGTTCAGTGTGCAATAGCAACGACATGGCAGCTAAAAGCAGCTATGTGCAACCTGCAATTCCAAAGTTTGATGGACATTATAAATATGTAACCATGTTCTTCCACCTTACACCACATTTCAATATTTTCAAATGGTTTCAACTGATCTTTTATTATTATCCGAAAATTAAAATTAAATTATCTTTTACTATTTTATTAAAAAAATAAAAATAATATTTAATACCAATAGCATGGGCTATTCAGTTCAAGGGTGGAAATGCACTTGGACAATTTGTGTTCACTAAATGCATTTATTGTTGGAGGGATTGAATTGCCTATAGCCTATGGGACTTTTTAAGGGTGGAATTGCTCTAACCAGCTAGAGAGTAGAGACAATTGCATGTCAAGTAACCTCGCGGTCCGTTTCATAACCTCGTGGCTTTCCCTTAGCTCTCCCTATCCATTTCGTTCCTCGCAAAGCAATGGAGTTGCACACTGGATTGTTAGATACTCTTCGTGAGATGGCCTTGTCATTTTGGATGCAAGAAGAGTCACCGTGGCTTATGAGTTATGTCTAGGATAATGCTTCTGCCGGAGAAGCCATCTCTTGATGTTCAGTTGTCTTAGCCTTGATGTCTATGTATTTGGTTGTGGAGACCTCTTTATCCTTCGACAATGTTTCTCCCCTACGATACTCTTTTCTCACCAATTCATCCTGTGTCAAAACATTTATTGAACATGTTCACTTTTTAAACATATGGTAAACATCTATTACACGGATTACGTCACTAGGACTACGTTTTGTGTATGTCTTTATCTGTTGGATGTATTTGATTACGTCACTAGGACTATGTTTTGTGTCAGTCGTTATGGGAAATTTGAAAAAGTAACCAAAATTTGGAACTCATATGAATGTACTTATATGCCCTTAATCACTATAAACTTCCTCACTCTTAACCATAAAAAAAAATAAAAAAAATAAAAAAAACTGCACCTGCCATCTTTTTTCTGAAGTAGAACATAGGTCGTCCGTTCAGCATTCGATCATTAATGCTAAGGCATTAAGAGAGTAACTAATGTATTAAAATTGTGTCCAATACCTTCTCCGACCTTTTCTAAGTGCTTTTAATGAGACTTCAAGAAGATCAATCGATTAAGGAAGAACTGCTGCTTTCAGATGGTACACCGATGAAAAGAGAACCTCAATGCAAGCAGCTTGGATTTCCAAGTTCGTCACCATGTGGAGTATTTGACACCACATGTGAGAGTAAAAGTGAGACGTGTGATCTTAAGAGCCAGAAACTCACAAATCTAAAAGCTTTGAAATCTACTAACGATGGAATGATTAATCAGGAATACCTCAACCGAACGGAGGAGACATGAAAGAGTGTACCTTCACTGCCAGAATCAACAAATTTCACAAAAACCTCAGCGAAATCAACAAAGTAAACAGATTTTTTCTGAAAGAGAGGTGTACAGATAGACATAAATACGAAATGAAAATGAAAAATCGAGAGTTCTGCGGACATGCTACTTACTGGAGATGGTGGCGACGACGGCTGGCGGTTGGATCAATTTCTTCACCCGCAATGGCATCTCGCTTTTTGGCAAATAAAAGTAGACCCTTATTTTAAGGGTATACTAGTACTTTTATATCAACTATTGGTTATAATTATCATGAACTTAAAAGGGTAACTATAATTCTATATGCTATCCGAATTTTGGTTATTTTTTCAAATTTCCTGGTCATTATACGGTGATTGTTCGTCATCCCTGTATATACGAGTTTTCGATTTCTCATGCTCCACAAGTAGTTCGGATCAATAGGCTTCCTTATGAACCAAATACAAGCACAATTGCAACTAGCAATATGCTTTGACAACAGAATTGCACTTGCTTAACTCATTTACTTTAAAGGTAAGTGATTTACGATCCCTCTTTCTCCCCCTACACTCCTCATTTTATGTAGCCTTAGGATCAAATAAATCAAAGGGAAACAAAGAAACAAAAACAAAATAAGGAACGTAGAAGGAGAAGACAAGGCTAAAAATCACAACAACAAACACAACCAAGCCTTTTCAACGTTAAGTTCTGTCTGTATGAATCATAAAATTTCACTGCAAACCCTTCGATAACAAGGTGCAACCGGAAAAGAGCAAAAACCATTCTCAGAAGATTCTTGGGTTTTTCTCAACTACTCGTAACTTTTTCAACCAGGAGATGTGAGATCTTAACATACTGTCGTTTACAACATAGACACAGCAATAACATCATCTTAACAATTCAAACCGTAACCGCAATATATAAATCATCTAAAACATTACTTACCAAAAAATTTCATTATACAGAGTACAAAATAGAATTGAAATCCAAAAATCAAACTTCATGTCTATTAACTGCACGACTGTAAACTCACCTCCTATAAAACCCTCTATCCTTAAAAGCAGCTCCAACTTTTCGGCTCTTGTTCAGTATCAGAGTCCGTTCCCTTTCCTTCTCCTGCTTCTCCCTTTCCAACCGTTCTTCTCTCAATTCCTCCAATGTCTTCTTCCCACTCTTGCTCTTCTTCTCTTTATCTGCTCTTGACGATTCATCATCTTTGGCACTCTCTTCATTTGCATCCGCACTCAGCCTGTCAAGGTACCAAGGCAACTTAACTCCTTTGCCAGCAACTCCATAACCCAACCTATACTTTTCATCTTCTGCTGTCACAACCCTCGGCTTCGCCTCCTCTTTCTTCATCTTCTTATTTTTCTTAAATCCATCTTTACCCTCACCTCCCTCATTCTCCAACCCCTTAATAGGATCAAAAATCTTAATCCCTTCAAAGAGATTAATATGACCAGGCTTTGATTCCACTGCAGCAGACTTCGATTCCACTGCAGCAGGGTTTGATTCCATTGCAGCAGGCTCCTTCCCTTGGCTCACCGGAGCCAGGCCACAAGCAGTCCGGAGCTGTTCAAGACGAAACTCAGCATCCCGCTTTCGTGACTGTTCACGCTTGAGTTGCTCCTCTTTGGCGGCAGCCTCTTCGTCCTGCCGTACCTTCTCTCTGTTATCGAAGTTGTACACATTCCACCGCTTCTGAGGCAGAATATTCAAGCCTCCATGACCTCCCATCTCAAATTTTAAACTCAAATTGTACACTCACCTGCATAGAATATGTAAAACCATCATTCGGCCTTTCACAAAAGAAGGGGTTAAATTTTAGGGTTTCAGAGGCCTCTATGGAATAGGAGTCTTCCAAATTACTCATAGGTATGCAAAAGAAAGACGATTTCAAGGTAAATTAGTGAATTTATTAGAACTGGTGAATTTAAGAGGAAATTGGAAAATCCAAATTAAATAGAATTAGGGTTTTGCTGCAAGAAAATACAACTGGTGAATTGTGCAAATGGAAGAAATAGGAATATGATAAGAAAACTTAACATGTATAAATCGAAGCAAAACCAGAGACGATAATAACTTACAGTTTCTATTTCAACGGGGAAAATCCCAGAAGCGCTAATGTTCTGAGGAGCGTGAAAGGGAAAGGTCCCTCGCCTCCTCCAGCGAGGTTCGGTTGTGCGTTATTTATACTTTTTTTGGAATTACCTTTAGTCTAAAGTAAGTGGGAGAACGGCACTGTGCAATTTTGCCTTTATTTTATTTTATTTACGAGTTTGCCACTGAGCTGATTTTAGCCTAAAACTCGCTTAATTTACAAGATTGCCACTGGACTTAAGTCTTTAGGCTCGATATGAGATTTGACTCGGTGAGAGCGAGGGAAGGGCAACATAAGGGTTGAGAGGGAAAGGTTCACCGGGATTTCAGGGATAATATTTTCGGGAGGGACGTGTGTGTGGGTGTCTTGTGGCTGATGCATCGGTCAGAGGGTTGTTGGGTGGAGGAGTGGAGGGGGACAAAGGGACTAACGGATTGGAGAGATATGGGAGGTACGGGGTTGGAATGAGTGAAGCATGTTATCAAAGAGAGTAGTCAATTAACAGTTGCCAATTGATATTAGGTCTTAAATATAATTTTAGCTTTCATTATTTTTTTATAAATTAAAATTTTTTACAGAGTTATTTTTATGTAAGATAGGTGAAATATAATTTTTTTTTCTTTTGTAATATTACTTTGATTTGCAGATGTGTCATTGCAGCAATACTAAATATATTTTCAATTTAAACATCTTATATATTTTCATACTGCATGTCATGCTGGTAACCTCAAACAGATATGTGAAACATTTCCTTTCTAATTTATTGTAGTGTTTCCATTTTTCGATGCAAAGCTTCACGATTGGCTAGCGTGAATCGTGGTATCTTCATATGCATGCAATGTTCAGGTATCCATAGGAGTCTTGGCGTACATATATCAAAGGTATAATTTTCAATTATACAAAAACTTCAAATTCGTTTTATTATTTGTATGGTACTTAATTCCATATTTTATGCGTTATGCTAATGAGTTTTGGTTTTATTTTTTCCTGCATCATTATGATGATTTGGATGCTTTTGTAGGTGAGATCTATAACTTGGGATACATGGCTCCCAGAGCAGGTTGCATATATCCAATGTAAGTACCAATGTTGTTTTACTGGCTTCTTTCCATTCTGATAGTAAGGTCATATCTCTGTCAAGCAAGGTCGCACTGAGAGTGAGAACACTAAGGGCACACTCTCTTACCCTCACTGACCCACATTACAAAGAGGCAAATTATGTTTGCACCCTATTTTCACATATCTATATAAATTTAGGTATTTTTACCCTCTTTTTTTTAAGCTTTCATCTTGTTGTAAATTTTGGTGTTTTCTCTCTGTGTTGGTCCATCTGCTCTTTTCAAATGTTAGTTCATCTTATGCAAATATTGATATGCTTAATAGCCTACTGCATATGTGCAATGGAGCACCACAAATTTCTCTACATTATGGTTGTTAGGACAATGAATTAGGTTGCAGGATAAATTTGTCTTCGATGAAGGCAGTCCACCCTCTTGATGTGACAATTAACTTGACACTCAAATTAAACCCTATTGATGACTATTGTAGTATATATGCAAGTAGGGATCGTTCTGGACCGGGGATTAACTAGGGATGCTAATCAATGTGAAAAATACTCAAAAACACTAAACTAGACTCTATAGACTTTAAACTGACTTTAAACACTCAAAACAACAAGAAACAATAAAAAAGACTCAATTCTAGACCTAACAAGTGAATTGGACGAAAATCAACTTAATGGACTCAAAAGACTAAAAGAAAAAAGATTTAGACACCAGAAACACAATTTAAGATCAAGGGGGATTGTTTTGACGAAATTGAATTTAAAACAGAAACTTGTAATCAAACTTTAAACAAAAATGAATTATGATGAAATTGAATGGTGAGAAACTAGTTAGAGGGGTCCTTATCCACACATGAACATATGCATACAACTTGATTCCCAGTTATGACTTCAACAAACTATGAATGACTATGCCCCAAATTAATTGTATTGAACTAATTAATTCTCAGATTTCCCTACCTTCATTGAATTGGATGGGATACGCATCACAACCAAATTATTCTTCATCAAACTCCCTAACTATGGAATACGCATGATAGAGACATTCAACAAATATCATTAAGTTCAATGGAAATCATAAACATCGACTAGGCATTCATAACTATGGAATACGCATGTTAATCCAACCTAGGGTTTACTAAACACAATCGTGACTAGCGATCTTTACTACTCATGAATATAAGTTCATAACGATTAGATGAAATTCCCTTATATCCTAGCATCAAATCTATGCATGCAAATTAAGTGTCGACCCTCAACCCACATACATAAACAAGTTCTTAATCAAAACAGAAAAGTAAACCACATCCATAGTTCATGAATTCATAACTGGAGTAAATCAAATCATAATAAACATATGTCCATGGCTTCAAATTCGCCTCTAACTAAAAAGAAATTAGTTCCACATGTTTAATATAATTGAACAACAAGTTAAATTAAACATGAAAACATAAACAAGAGAAGAAAGAACTCTAGACACTCCAATGGTTGCAGATGGCATGCGCAAGGCCTCTCTTCTCCAAAGGGTGGCAGCATAAGGTCTTTCTTCTCCAAAGGGTGGCAGCACAAGGTGTATGGGTGTGTGGACGGTGGCTGAATGGTGGTGGGGTGGTGGCTTGCGGCTGAATTGAATGGTGGTTGCGGCAGATTGTGGTGTGGAATGGGTGAATGAATGGATGGTTGCGGCAAGGATGAATGAAGAGTTTAATGGATGAATGAAGGGGAATTGATGCGGTTGGATTTAATTCCTGAGTGAATGAGCATGAAAACCTGCGGCAGGGATTAATACATATATAGATAGGCACCACAAACCCTAGGTCAATCAGATAAGGCTTGGACTTAGCATAAGTGAGGGATTAGGGCCCCTAGGTGCTGCAGGAATTGTAAGTCCACAAAGGAAAAGGTTTATGGCCCAATTAACCCAAATCCACATTGCATACCTTGGAGGCACACCTCGATTGAGGAGATCTCCCAGAGTCTATCTTTGCAGTCGAGGCTTAGAGTGTGTCATCGGTTGATATAGTCAACGACTGGCTCGTCCTTCCATTGCTTCGTATTTGTCAACTTTAACATGCTTACAGTGTAACGGGTGCTACAGAAGCAGTTCATGAACTCTCGCTGTAACATGCTTAGAGTGTGTCATCGGTTAATGTAGTCAACGACTGGCTCGTCCTTCCCTTTAAAGAGCGAACAAACTACTTCGCGAAGTAGTCTCATTATGTCCCTACATTATTGCAAGTTTTAACGAAATAGGGGACATGTTGCTTTGGGTTTCCCTTTCCATCGAATTGCATGAACTTTGGTGGTTGATAACCCCTTGGCATCTTCAGGGCGTCAATGTTTTTTTAGTAAGGCTTTGAGTACAACATAGAGGTATGTGAGCTCCCTTCGTACTGCGCCTTGATGGTGTTGGCGATCATATGTTGTAGCTGCTGGATAGAGAAAGATCCCATGAGCATTGCTGCTTGGTCTGGCTCCAGCTTCTCTTCGACTTTCTCCACCAAGGGCTCTTTTTCTTCGTCGGCTTTTCTCTTTAGTGGATCAACCTTTGGGTTGACTTTCACATCATGTTGCACCTCCAATTAGTTGACAAGTGGTGTGAAAATTAACTTGACACTCAAATTAAACCCTATGGATGACAATTGTAGTATATAAGCAAACAGGGATCGTTCTGTACTGGGGATTAACTAGGGATGCTAACCAATGTGAAATTGACTCAAAAGCGTAAAAACGAAGTTTAAAACACTAAACTAGACTCAAAGAATGCAAAACTAAAATTCCAAACACTAAAACAAACCAAAAGACTCAAAACTGCCTTAAAACCACTTTCTGGGTAGTTTTGAACACAAACACCAAATTGGACGAATTTATGTTTTAACTCGACTCAAGACTCTTAAAAACACAAACTAAATTGATTTCTAACTAATCTAACACTTCAAAATAAATGGGGAATTGGTTTTGACGAATTTGAAATTAAAACAGAAACTTGTAAACAAACTTCAAAGAAAACAGATTGTGGTGAAATAGAATGATGAGACACTAGTTAGAGGGCTCATTATCCACACATGAACATATGCATACAACTTGATTCCCAGTTATGATTTCAACAAACAATGAATGACAATGCTCCAAGTTAATTAGGTCCGCTTAAATTAACTTTCAGATTTCCCTAGATTCATTGAATTGGATGGGATACGCATCACAACCAAATTATTCTTCATCAAACTCCCTAACTATGGAATACGCATGATAGAGACATTCAACAAAGATCATTAAGTTCAATGGAAATCATAAACATCGACTAGGCATTCGTAACTATGGAATACGCATGTTAATCCAACCTAGGGTTTACTAAACACAATCGTGACTAGCAATCTTTACTACTCATGAATATAACTTCATAACGATTAGGTGAAATTCCCTTATATCCTAGCATCAAATCTATGCATGCAAATTAAGTGTCGACCCTCAACCCACATACATAAACAAGTTCTTAATCAACACAGAAAAGTAAACCACACCCAAAGTTCATGAATTCATAACTGGAGTAAATCAAATCATAACCAACATATTTCCATGGCTTCAAATTCCCCCCTAACTAATAGGGGTTTAGTTCCTCATGATAGCAAATAAACAAAGAAAACTAAATTGAAACAATAAAAACCAAGATAGACAACACCTAGAATTGCTCTAGGGATTCAATGCTTTGAATGGCATTCACGACTCCAAATGGCACATTCTTCTTCCTTCCTTGAATAATTGCGGCACAAGAGGGATTTTCTGGGTTTGGGGATGTGTTTGGTGAGGGATGGATGATGATGGATGGCGTAGGGATTTTTGTAGAGATGACTTGCGGATGAAGGGATGTGTGAAGGCAGAGAATGAATGAAGGCTTGATGATTGAATTAGTGTGGCCTTATGATGTATTTATAGGGTTTAGGGTGCGGCAAAAGGTTTAGGAATCAGAGAGGGATTACACAATCTAAACCCATTAGGAATAGGCCATCTAGAGGTAGGAAACCCCAAGGAAAAAAGGAAAACCTGCGGCTGGTTTTATGGGATTCCTAGCAGGAATTTAGGCCTTCTAGAAGAACTAAAACCACTTAAGAGAAGGGATAGGGATGCAGATAAGGGTTTGTGCTTCTAGAATAACTCAAAACCTCAAGGAAATAAGAGAGATTTCAGGTTTCTAGAAGGGTTTCATGCGGCATGGTTTTAGGGCTTCTAGAATGAATTTTAAGTGCAGTTTCTTAAGTCTTCTAGATGGATAATAAAGGGGACCATGTGCCATGTTCTTAGGGTCAGAAAAATGTGTTTCTAGAACATATTAGGCACCACCTTTGTAGGAGATAAGATAGGGTTTTCTAGAAACAAGTTTTAAGTGACAGATTTGTAGGAAATAGGATGGATGGTGCGGCACCTTTGTAGGGAAGGCTTAGGGCTTCTAGAACCTATTTTAAATGTCCCCACGCAAAAAATAAACCCTCAATGTACCAAGAATTAATTTTAGACAAGGATATGATAAGATAAGGTTAGTTAAGATAAGGATAAGGTTGGTTAAGATAAGATAAGATAAGGTTGTTTGGATAATGTTTTGGATAATTCTCCTTCTTTTGAGCTGATTCCTTATCTTCTTTGACTTGGATTTATTTCTCCAACCTTGAAACATATTCCTAGCTTCATTTGGACTTCAAATTCGTCCATCTTCTTGCCCAATGCTTGTGCAATCCATTCCAAGCCCAGATTTGCTCCAAAATGCTCAAAAATGCATCTTTTTGCCAACTTTGCTCCTTGGACCTAAAAACACATGAAAATGACTTTAAACACTATAATAAGCAACAAATAGCTAAGGAAATGCAAGAAAACATACTAACTAAGTAGCATAAATATGCTCTTATCAACAAGTGCAGCGATTTGCAAGTCTTTCTCCTCCACAGTCCGTGTGAGTTTTATGATCGCTTCATTCATTTAATCCATCTGCTCCTTGATTGAAGTTACTTCGGTGGTCATGATTTGCATGGATGTGCTGTTGTTTGAGTCAGCATCAGAGAGTAAGGACTCTAAGTACTTCTTCGGACTTTCCTCCCTTAGTGCTCTTAGCGAGGCCAAGGTGATCACGAGCTCATGCCTCGGGTGCTCTTGCTATTTTGGCAGAGCTAATGCAGGGGTGGAAGACACGACATAAAGTGTTTTTGCCTTACTTCATGTTGTGCCGCCCAAAGTGCCACCACTTATGGTGAGGACACTCTTGTTCATCGTGTTGGTTGCAAGAATAGCTTGGACCTTCTTGGATGCCATTTGTGCTTTTTTCAAATTTCAAGATAAAGACGAGAGGTCGAGATTGTCCCATCGGGCGTGACAAATTTGTAAACACGAAAAATTCCTGAAACAAGAACACTTATACAAAATATATTTTGTATTGATTTTTGGTTACAATCTCTTTTACAAATTAGATCATTTGATTCTATCTGAAGGATAAATTATGTCCTAGTGAAGAACATTAAAGAACATTTGAATACATATGCAAAATATTAACAAATTAAATTAGACATGCATTCAAAAACAATTCATAAAACCCATGACTTTCAAAGCCTAGTATATGGTGAAGCATGACTCTTTAACAACATTAAAGAGAATAAGGATTTAGAGAATCATTACCCTTGAAGCTCATCCTTGATTACACAAGGGATTCACCCAAGTGGAGGGCCTTCAAGTCACCTCCTTGCTTCCTTGAGGATTTGTTCTCCAAAACACCAAAAATTTGATGTCTCCAAGTCTCTACACCAAAGATAAATTGTGAAGATAAAATGGATGACTTAGGGAAGAAGAAATTGCTAGATTTCTCTCCCTAAGTGGCCGGCCCCCTTTTGGAAATTTTGAGAGAAAATGTTTCACCCAATTTCTTAAGGAAAACCCTAAATGAAATAAAGCTATAAAGTTTAATTTATACTTCATTTCTAGTGAGTGGCAAACTTGTAATTAACACAAGTTTGCTACCCTCCATATATTTGGCCGGCCCTCTCTAAGTGGTTTGGCTAATTGCCCATTTTGTTTTAGTTGTCGTACAACTTAAACATGATGGGCCTTGTGGACCAAAACACTTTTGTGCCCCGAAACCCAAAACCAACTTAGAAGCCCAATACGAACGTTTCGTATAATTAATTAACTAATTAATTAACTTTGACCATTCTTCAATTAACTATTTAATTGCTTATCCATTTCATTTAATTACTTCACTTTCATCTTTACTCGGTGTACGATCCATTAGGTTCCATTTAGCGAGGCAGTGGGCGACGTTACTCTTAACAATCGATTGTGAATTGAAACCACATTTCAATTCCCCCCTTAAGATTAGTGTTTGCCAATCTTTAGGGCTTCCACAAATCATGAGTGACACCTAGCAGCATGTCATGGTTACCCAAGCTAAGTAGAAGTGGTTGGAGAACCTATCCAGTTACAACTACAATGCAATACGGTCCTTCTCTAATACAATACTCTTAATCGCATTCTTTAAGTGATACTTTGTTTCATTTCTACTATCCAATGTGATACTTCTCTATATGATTCGCTTGAATAAGATTTGGAACAAACTTCCTTAGTCATATTAATATGCTTTGGCCAAAGACTCTCGAATCATATCTTAGAGTATTTTCCTTCCACCATGGAAGGTTAGAGATCCCTTGTTGTGCATTCATATGTCTACATGATTAGATAGCTTGACCTCAACCATGCCGTGGACACTCCAAAGAAACGCCATTTGACACGATCAAAGATCAAGGACCTAACCATTAGACATCAATGATGCCTCAGGTCAAAGGACTACTTTGCATATTGTAACCATCGAGTTCTTACATGACATGTATGTTTGAACTCTGTTTTGATCGTAGTCCAGTGTACTTGATTACTTTTTCAAGCACCTATGTGCTTGTCTTAGTGTCCAACACTAAATGACTTGAGACTTGTCATATCCACGCTTGAGTCGACATAACACATATTAACCTTAGCGGATTCTCAATGCCCAATTGGCAACCCTATGGCTAGGAACGTTTTAGGAATGAACATAAGAGAAAGGTCTCGAAAATCTAACTTACTTAGATCACTTATCTCTTAGATCAAATATATTCCTTGGATTCCCTTATTGTTTAAACACAAGATACAATAGACAGTGATTAACAATAAGCTTTGCCCTCCATTAAACATATAAAAGTTTAATACAATAAGTATTCCAAAAAAGCTATTACATCAAATGAGTGGCTTTGGGGGCATACTTCCAACAATCTCCCACTTGCACTCAAAGCCATCCTCCCATGTATCTAATACCCATCTTTTCCTTATGGCGGTCAAGTTGGACTTGAGACATTGGCTTCGTCAGTGGATCTGCTACGTTATCGGCTGAAGCAACTTTGAGAATGTTGACTTTCCCTTCGGCAGCATATCTTCTGATGATATTAAAGCGTCTGTCAAAATGCTTATTCTTTTGATGTGCCCTGGGTTCCTTGGCTTGAGCTATCGCCCCACTATTATCACAGTACAAAGTTACTGGTGATGTAATGGTTGGAACCACTCTAAGTTCAGTGATGAACTTCTTCATCCAGAACGCTTCTTTGCCGGCTTCAGCTGCAGCGACATATTCAGCCTCTGTAGTGGAATCAGAAATTACACTTTGTTTCTTGCTCTTCCAGCTGACAGCCCCACCATTCAGAGTGAATACATATCCGGAGTTGGAACTTCTATCATCGACGTCAGATTGGAAATCTACGTCTGTATAGCCTTCCACTCGCAACTCTGTCGCTCCTCCATAAACGAGGAACATGTCCTTAGTTCTTCTTAAGTACTTAAGGAATGTCTTGACAGCTGCCCAGTGTTCTGATCCTGGGTTAGATTGATATCGACTAGTAATGCTCACAGCATATGTGATATCAGGCCTTGTACATGTCATGGCATACATGATACTTCCTATGGCGGAAGCATAAGGAATAGTATTCATTTGTCGTATCTCTTCAGGAGTCTTAGGTCCCACGGACTTAGAAAGGTGAATTCCATGTCTCACAGGAAGAAAACCTTTCTTAGATAGTTCCATTTGGAACCTGCTTAGCACTTTATCAATGTACATAGATTGGGATAATGCAATCAGTCTTTTGGTTCTATCACGATAGAGCTTTATCCCAAGTACATAAGATGCATCTCCTAAATCTTTCATGTGGAAGGTTTTGGACAACCACACTTTTACAGAAGAAAGTACTGCAGTGTCATTCCCGAATAGTAATATGTCATCTACATATAACACTAGGAATACAACTGCATCCCCTACGACCTTTTGATAAACACAATTGTCGTCTTCGTTTTGAGTAAAATCAAACGTTTTGATTTCAGTATCAAAACGGATGTTCCAGCTCCTGGAGGCTTGCTTAAGTCCATAAATGGACCTCAGAAGCTTGCATACCTTAGCCTTTTCAGACTTGGACACGAAACCTTCGGGTTGAGCCATATAAAGCTCTTCCTCTAGGTAGCCGTTCAGAAAGGCCGTCTTCACGTCCATTTGCCAGATTTCATAATCATGGTACACAGCTATTGCAAGCAAAATCTGAATGGACTTAATCATGGCTACAGGAGAGAAAGTTTCTTCATAGTCAATCCCTTCTCATTGCTTGTAACCCTTGGCTACCAATCTAGCCTTATAAGTCTCCACGTTCCCATCAACACCTATCTTCCTCTTGAAGACCCATTTGTTTCCAACATGTACTATACCTTCTGGAGGGTCTACAAAAGTCCAGACCTGATTTTGATACATGGAATCCATCTCGGATTTCATGGCCTCTTGCCATCTCTTTGAATCAATGTCGGACATTGCTTCTTTGTAGTCCATAGGGTCCTCCTTTGTGTCATTATCACCCAGAAGGTACAATTCCGCAAAGTCATTGTCTAAGCCATACCTCTTAGGTGGCTTACTAACCCTTTCAGATCTACGTGGAGCTAGGGGTTCAGGAACATGGTTGTCAATATGTCGTGTGCTTGTTTGTGGTTCATCATTAATCTCATTAATTTCCATCTCTTTACTTATAGTTCCTTTGAGAACGAATTCGTCCTCTAGAAACTTAGCAGTTCTGGCGACAAAGACTTTCTGGTCGTCAGGATGGTAGAACTCATATCCCATAGTTTCTCTAGGATATCCCACAAAATAGCACCTTACTGATCTTGCTTCAAGCTTGGTAGCTTCAAGCTTGGTAGCTTCAAGCTTCTTGACATATGCTTCACAACCCCAAATCTTAATGTGATTAAGACTTGGCTTTCTTCCATGCCATATCTCATAGGGCGTTTGTGAAACTGATTTGGAAGGTACTCTATTAAGCAAGTAAGCTGCTGTATATAGAGCATATCCCCAGAATGTTACTTGTAGATCAGCGGAACTCATCATAAAACGAACCATGTTCATCAAGGTTCGATTTCTCCTTTCAGAAACTCCATTAAGTTGTGGAGTTCCCGGTGGAGTCCACTGTGATATTATTCCACACTCTTTGAGATAATCTAGGAATTCATTACTCAGATATTCACCCCCTCGATCTGATCTTAGGATCTTTATCTGTTTCCTAGTTTGCTTCTCAACTTCATTCTTGAATTCTTTGAACCTTTCAAAGGATTCTGACTTGTACTTCATAAGATACACATAGCCAAACCGAGAGTGATCGTCGGTGAATGTGATATAGTAAGAGAAACCTCCTCTCGACGTAGTAGACATAGGTCCACATACGTCAGTGTGGATTAACCCTAGAATTTCAGTGGCACGCTCTCCTTTCCCAGTGAATGGAGATTTGGTCATCTTCCCTTTCAAACAGCATTCACAAGTACCCATTTGGTCATTACCTAATGGGTGGACATATCCGTCCTTTGACATCTTGCGAATCTTTTCAAGGTTCACATGTCTAAGTTTAAGATGCCACATCTTTTCTTGGTTAACTTCTTCTCTAGCCCTTTTGGGTTTTGAGGTATTCCCGCTTTCAATACAGTGCATCCCACTATTCGTCTCTAGGTGAAAAAGTCCCTCTATCATATTACCATGAGAGATAATACGACCGTTCAAGTATAAAGTGCAACTCATTTTGTCAAACAATACTGAGTTCCTATCTCGTAAAAGCTTAGAGATAGAAATCAAATTCTTTATACATGAAGGTGAGGGTAGGTTAAGCATGTAGGTGCCTATTGCTTTTGCAGAGATTTTAGTGCCGTTCCCAACACGCACAACCATCTCTTTATTGCGCAGTTTCTTGCTCCCTACTAGTCCTTGCATCGTATTACAGATATGTTGACTAGCGCCTGAATCAAATATCCAGGAACTGGAGCTTATTGTAAAAGCACTCTCTATGACAGAAATAGTCTCTTCAACAGTTCGTGTCATAAGGCTCGCAATGCGCACCCTGTATTTCTTCTTCCAACGTTCATCCTTTCCACAATGAAAGCAAGTTCCTTTGGACTTTATTTCCTTCTTCTTTTGCAATCTTTTCCTTATGTTTGCATTCTCACTCCCACTGTCTCTTTTGAAACCTTTTTCAAATTTACAGCACATGTCAATCATCTCGTTAAAAGTATGATTGAATCTATTCACTTTGTAGTTTACAATAAACTTAGTGAAATCATCCGAGAGAGATGCAAGGAAAAAATCTTGGGCCATTTTCCCATCGATGGAAGTTCCTAAACTTTCAAGATCTTGAAAGATCCTTTCCATCTTTTGTCCATGTTTTTGGACCGATGCCCCTTTTGCCATTTTGGCATTTAATAGACTACAAACATTTGAGAATCGTACATTACTAGTCTCAATGTCATGCATCTTATGCAAACTTTCAACCATGGCACATGAAGTGTCCATGTGCTTATGTAGCTTCATAAGTTCCTCACTAAGTGAAGTGAGGATTAAGCATTTGGCTTGTATGTCATCCTCATAGTGTCTTGCATAATCATGACACTCCTCCTTTGAAGCTAGTTTCTTAGGAGGTGCATAAAGAGGGGATTGCTTAAGCACATACAATATGTCTCTTACCTTTGAGACATTCTCAATGTGGCGATACCAAGCAAGGAAACGTTGGCCTCTAAGGCCCATTTTGTCAAGTATAATGGTGGGTATAATTTTAGGCATGTCGTTCACTACATAACATAACAAAAATCGCATTAGATTGTTGATAAACTACTTGATTGGGTCTTGAATCAAATAGTACCACCCACTATTTTTGGCAAATTCCACATCCCTCAATAGAATCCGAGAGTTATATAGAACTCTTAGTGGGTTATGGGAGACTCACCATTACCAAGCTCACCTCACGATGATACGATGTTGGTTAGCAAAAATAATGATGAGAGAATAATGCATTATTCATTTACAACGTTTTGTAATTACCCATCTTGTTTGGCCTCTAGAGAATGTTGCCTCATGATGATACGATGTTGGCACATTGCACTTAGTTAAGTTATTCCCACCATGCTTAGTTCGTGTAAGGGTTCAAGAATAACCTCACGATGATACGATGTCGGTTATCCTCGTTGCCTACCTTACCACATCATGTATGTATATATGGACTCTTCCTGAATGTAAGCACATACTTTGAACTTCCCTATGATAGGGTGAAGCCGGTGTAGGAGTCACAAACGATGGAGTCCACCACGGTGGAAGGCCTACGAAGAGACATTCAAAGCATCTCTCGCTTATCAACTTAATATTTATTTTGAGGGAGTAGTTTTGGGCTACATCAAAAACATTTTAATCACATTAAAAGAACAAGGGCCTATCATAACTATTGGTCCAAGTTAATATGAATTAATAGCATATAATACTCCCACTGTTTCGTTGAAACAAGCGAGACTATATGGAACTACTAACGAACGCATTGCATCCTCATATGGACTATATAGTCGTTTTAGGTTTTAGGATGATTATGAACCGTTTGATTTGATCCAACACGAGCCTTGTGTTGGACCTTGGGTTTTAGGTAGATAGTTTGTTGATTTTAGTTACGCGTTTAATCTAATTAAACCGTTATTTCCTATTGGGCGTTGGACCCAACTATTCCAATTTGCATACAATTAAACAAATAGGAATACATGAAATAAAGAGAAGGGCTTATGCCCTTTTACAACACATTGGAGGACTTATGCCCTTTACAACACTTTGGAGGACTTATGCCCTTTACAACAAACTTGAATTAATCAAATTACATTCATATCTACTCTACTAAACCCAAACAATCATAATGTTAAGCGGCCAATCACATAGCTCAATTATCGTGGCTTTGGTTCATAATCACCCTTTTCTTAATTAATCAAATTAACTAAGAAAGCATCTTTAAACAATTGGTTTTTGGATCCATAAAATTGATTTAAATGGAACTAAATAAAATGAAAATCAAATTCTCATTTAAAGAGACAAAACAATTTTTGTTCTCATTTAATTTGGGCCAAAAACAATGACCACAACTTTTGGGCCATAATGCAAATACAAAAACTTTTGGGGTCACTTTGTAAAAACACAAAAGTCCACAACTTCATGTAATTACAACTAGAACCCAAAATTTTTAACAATTGCTAAAACTTCATTAAAGGAACAAAACAATTTGTCCTTTAATGATTTTGGACCTTTACGCAAAATACGTAAACTTTTGGACCAAAGTGCAAATACACAAAAGTATCAAAACTTTATGTAATTGCACAAAAGTCCCCAAAAACATCCCACTTGGGGGGTGGCCGGCCTCTAGAGTCAAGCTTTGAAAAAAAATCTAAAAAGTTTTTGTGAGTTGATTTTGGTGGGTGAGGTTAAAGGTGAGTGTGATGTTTGTAAGAGATATTTTGTCAAAATTAAATTTGTTTTGACAAACATAAAAGATATTTGTTTTCTTCACCATTAAGTCTTCACCCAATTTTAATAAACCAAAACTTTATGGAATCAAAACTTCAAAACTTTTTGTTCTTGGCAAGAACTTCAAGAACATTGAAGAACATTCATAAAAACTCATAATAGCCCCATGAATGTTTTCACTTACCAAAAACTCAATTTTTCACAACTCAAAAGAGGGTTAATATTCTAGGGTACTTAGGGGTTCCAAAGAACACATTAAAACCATTTTAACAAGACTAATTTGAACCCAAAAAGTCACCCTTTTAATTTGGCCGAAAATCCCAAAAAATATTTGGCACCAATTTTAGTTCCAATATTCAAGCTTTTATGAACTACATCTACAACATTTGAGATGCTAAATTTTTCAAGCAAAATTTATATTCAAAGCAAGAACAAAGCTTGTAACATTTACAACACATAATCACAAATTATGAAAAATCACAAAACCCAAAAGGATTCACCATAAACTAGGCCTAGGCTCTGATACCACTTGAAAGATAAATTATGTCCTAGTGAAGAACATTAAAGAACATTTGAATACATATGCAAAATATTAACAAATTAAATTAGACATGCATTCAAAAACAATTCATAAAACCCATGACTTTCAAAGCCTAGTATATGGTGAACCATGACTCTTTAACAACATTAAAGAGAATAAGGATTTAGAGAATCATTACCCTTGAAGCTCATCCTTGATTACACAAGGGATTCACCCAAGTGGAGGGCCTTCAAGTCACCTCCTTGCTTCCTTGAGGATTTGTTCTCCAAAACACCAAAAATTTGATGTCTCCAAGTCTCTACACCAAAGATAAATTGTGAAGATAAAATGGATGACTTAGGGAAGAAGAAATTGCTAGATTTCTCTCCCTAAGTGGCCGGCCCCCTTTTGGAAATTTTAAGAGAAAATGTTTCACCCAATTTCTTAAGGAAAACCCTAAATGAAATAAAGCTATAAAGTTTAATTTATACTTCATTTCTAGTGAGTGGCAAACTTGTAATTAACACAAGTTTGCTACCCTCCATATATTTGGCCGGCCCTCTCTAAGTGGTTTGGCTAATTGCCCATTTTGTTTTAGTTGTCGTACAACTTAAACATGATGGGCCTTGTGGACCAAAACACTTTTGTGCCCCGAAACCCAAAGCCAACTTAGAAGCCCAATACGAACGTTTCGTATAATTAATTAACTAATTAATTAACTTTGACCATTCTTCAATTAACTATTTAATTGCTTATCCATTTCATACTCGGTGTACGATCCATTAGGTTCCATTTAGCGAGGCAGTGGGCGACGTTACTCTTAACAATCGATTGTGAATTGAAACCACATTTCAATTCCCCCCTTAAGATTAGTGTTTGCCAATCTTTAGGGCTTCCACAAACCATGAGTGACACCTAGCAGCATGTCATGGTTACCCAAGCTAAGTAGAAGTGGTTGGAGAACCTATCCAATTACAACTACAATGCAATACGGTCCTTCTCTAATACAATACTCTTAATCACATTCTTTAAGTGATAGTTTGTTTCATGTCTACTATCCAATGTGATACTTCTCTATATGATTCGCTTGAATAAGATTTGGAACAAACTTCCTTAGTCATATTCATATGCTTTGGCCAAAGACTCTCGAATCATATCTTAGAGTATTCTCCTTCCACCATGGAAGGTTAGAGATCCCTTGTTGTGCATTCATATGTTTACATGATTAGATAGCTTGACCTCAACCATGCCGTGGACACTCCAAAGGAACGCCATTTGACACGATCAAAGATCAAGGACCTAACCATTAGACATCAATGATGCCTTAGGTCAAAGGACTACTTTGCATATTGTAACCATCGAGTTCTTACATGACATGTATGTTTGAACTCTGTTTTGATCGTAGTCCAGTGTACTTGATTACTCTTTCAAGCACCTATGTGTTTGTCTTAGTGTCCAACACTAAATGACTTGAGACTTGTCATATCCACGCTTGAGTCGACATAACACATACTAACCTTAGCGGATTGTGAATGCCCAATTGGCAACCCTATGGCTAGGAACGTTTTAGGAATGAACATAAGAGAAAGGTCTCGAAAATCTAACTTACTTAGATCACTTATCTCTTAGATCAAATACATTCCTTGGATTCCCTTATTGTTTAAACACAAGATACAATAGACAGTGATTAACAATAAGCTTTGCCCTCCATTAAACATATAAAAGTTTAATACAATAAGTATTCCAAAAAAGCTATTACATCAAATGAGTGGCTTTGTGGGCATACTTCCAACACTATCTTTGTAAGGTGCTGATTTATGGGTGTGTTGTTGATCCAAAGGGTCGTTGGGGCTTGATCTTGGAATAAACAGTGGTGCAGATTTATTGATGTTGGTCCAAAGGGTCGTTAAGGCTTGATCTTAAGATGAACAATGGTTGAGAGCTTCTTCAAGGGCCGTCAGGGCTTGATCTTGAATGAGCGATTAGGAGTTCTTCAAGGGTTGTTGGGGCTTGATCTTGGGATGAACTTTCTTCCAAGGATTTGATGAAGAACGAAGAAAGCTTTCTTGATCATTCGGGATTCTTGGGAATTTAGGAGGTTGGATGCTTGAAAACTTTAGAACTACAAAGCTTCAAGGATTTATGGAATTCTCTTCCAATTTGGGAGTAGAGAAATGTATACAGGAATTGGTTATGAATTCGTGAATGAAATGAAATGTTTAGCCTTCTATTTATAGAGTTTTTCCAGGCCTAATTTTGAATATAATATTCAGATAAAATAAATCATTTCTGCCAGGTGTTGACACGTGTCCTATTTGATGACTTTTCTGACTCTTTTCGATTTTTTTGTTGAGTCACATGCTACATGTAAAATTTATGTGACACGTGAGCGTTGAAATTTTAATTAGTGGTCAACATTTATTTCACTAAAACTTCGATGTCTACTGAGTCCAATTTAAAAAACAAGAGAGGCTAGGGTTTTTCATATTTGCACCGTAAAAGTATCCAAAAAATCTATCCCTTATCAAAAACAGTGTTTCCAATATTGAATAATTAACACGCACGTGTGTACAATTCTACACACTGTTAACGTACTTTGACTGAACGTAACTTTTTCGTTACAAGTCCGATTCGGGTTTAACTCGCGCTCACGCATAAATAGTGATGTGTACTATTTAATTACGCTACTAGGAAAAATAAAATAAATGCTGAATAATACATCCATGTCACTTTTCCATAAACGTCATTTTACACACTCGGGGAGAAATTACATAGAAAATTAGGGACAAGTTATCACACTTGCGAACTCCCTCCAATTGGAATTACTTCAAAATTCGTCAATTTGATCACTTTTTACTCAAGAAGAAAATGCATATCCTATATTAAAAATATAATTCAAAGCATCAAAATCTCACCATAATAAGATTATAATAAAATATATAATATAAATCGACTCATTATGGTGCCAGTGTCATGCATGAGCATTTCTATATGACTATGTAATTTCATACTATTGCTCTTTCAACTTTATATGGGTGAAACAGAAAACCTCAAGGCCTATAGAAGTTTTGGCAGCCAACTTGCAAAAATCATCCTTCGGATGTGTTATGTAAAACAGAATCTTAATTAATAATATTCTTTTGGTGGAAACTTTTAAGGGAAGAAATTTTCATTTTTTTTATTTATAAAAAAGAAAATTAATTGTAGGGTCCATACTTAGGGATGGATAAAATATCTATGAGTTTGGGTAACCACAGTTACCAGCCTGTTTAAAATTCACGGTGACGGTTATTAGTAATTGTTTAGACGAATAAACGGCTATAGTATAACCATTTACCCGTGAAATTTAAATGGATGGTTATGGATATTACCTGCAGTTATAAACGATACCCATTTAACTGTTTATGTTAATATACGTAAAATTAGAAAGAAAAAAAAAAGAAAAAAAAACTAAAACCCTAAATTAATAAATATTTAGGTCGGAAAGATCTTACTAATTTTGAGTTCGAGTTTATTTTTCATGCTTTGCATGCTGACATATGTTGGTTGGAACTTGGAAGGGATGCAGGGCCTCTTGGTCTATTAATTTCAGAGTGACGATCTCAAGTTTAGTGGTATCTTATTAGTGTTTTCTTCGTCTTGCTAATTACGGTTATAAATCAATGTTCCATGACCACGTGTATGGATGGTGCTGTTAATTAATTTTTAAATTTTAATTGTGGTTATAAATTAATGTTTAATTGTTGTCAAACATGATAGTGTTTAATGGTCAGAAAAACAAAACTATGACAAATTTCTTTTTTAATTTTCAAGTTGTTATAAGAACATGTAAACGGGTAAAAAAATGATAAACGAGTAAAAAAGGGGTAAACGGGTATATATGGTTACGGTTAAATGGGTACGTGGTTAACCGTTGATAAAAAGTTATAAATATGGGTATAACCGTTTATGCAATTACCCATGGTTATGCAGGTAAGAGATTAAACGGTTATGGGTAAATAACCGCGGTTACCCGCCCACCATAACCATTGCCCATCCCTATCCACACCACATCAAACTTTAACGATCTGAACAGTCTATTTTTCAAGTTGCACCTCATAGATTATCCTTGCAAAATATTAGCCAAATTGGAAATGTTTAGGACATCTAATTGAGTTCAAAGAAATTAACGAATACTTTGTTATATAAAAAACAATGAAATTTTATCTTGATAATTAAATAGGCAAATAGGTTCAGATTTAATTGAATTTTTGCAAGGATGATCTATGAATCGAGATTACAAAATAGACGGTTCGGATCATTAAAGTTCAATGTGGAGAAGGCCCAACACCTAACTCCATTTTTTGAAAAAAAAAAAATGGAGATCCCTTTGCATAAAAGGCATGTTCTTTTGGTTATTATTTTTCAGATTAAGTACCTAAATTCCCTAATCCTTTAGTGTCATTTCAAATTGGTCTAAATCTTTTTAAACATTCCAAACAAGTATCCAACCTATTGAAAATGGCACATCCATTAAGCCCCAATAAATTTTCAAACATAGATTATATTCAAAACCCACTAACTTGGTATATCATGGTCAACATTAATATCAGTTGCCACAAAATCTAAATTTCAAACATAGATTATACAATATGGAATCTAATGATCAAACGGATATTGAATTGAATCGAAAATGAACCCAAATTAGAATTACATTAGGAGGGTAATCTTCTAACAAATGAGAGAGTTAAGAATTCAGGTAGGGTTTCAATGAGCTTATTTATACTCATGTGTTTTCCTCATATGCCGATTCTCAGCTCGTAAAGCTTCAAGTTTTTTTTTCTTTTTTTTGTGGGCGGTGAAGATGGTGGTGGTCGTATCATGACAGTCCATAACATTTCTACTACATCCATGGCCTTCTTCCTGAAGTTGGCGGCTTGAGTTGTTGGGTGGAGTTGGTAGTTTTGTGTTGGGTTTGGACATGATGGCATGATGGGTGGTGATGACTGTTAGTTGGTGAAGGCTATACTTTCATGACCTTCTATTGATTTTGGTGACAAAGTAACCCCTAGTTAAATTAACAGATTTTAACTCGGGCTTAACAGATGTAACATTTCAATAGGTTGGGTATTTGTTTGGAATGATAAAAAAGTTTAAGACCAATTTGGAATGACACTAAAAGGTTGAGTGGTTTTAGGTAATTAATGTATATTTTTAGTAGTGTTAGTTTACATCATACTGTGTCTTCAAATTTTATCCAATTGTCAATATCTATTGATATATGCATATTTTTAAATGCATTGAAGCCAAATCTTTAAACCCCTGGCTTTTGACATTGGTGCCGGCATCAATCATTCTTTCCTCTCTTTCCTTTTATGTTTTTGGGGTGGCCACTCTCTTGTTCTGTCGTGGAGAGCGTGGCCCTCGTAGTTGTGGTATCCCTCTCTCATTTTTGTTTATGATAGATTTTTGTGTTTGTAGTCGTGGCCATGATTTTTTGCTCAACCTGAAAAATCCTAGAGCGGCGTGTTTTATTCAAATAGATTTTCATGTTTTTGTGTGGCAAAGGAGTATAAGAAAAATGCTCGACATTTGTTGTAAGTGACTTATAACAGGGCTTCTTCATGAAGAGTGCAAGTTCATCATAGGATGGTGCGATATTTTCCTCATTGTGCCTTTATTTCAATGGTTTGCAAGGTTTAACCCTCGTGACTAAGATATAATGTTAATAATAAATATACACCGTTATTCATGAATTGTATTCTATTTTTGATGAGTTTGTAATATAATTTGAATCGATATATGCATCGCTTTAAAGGTAAAAGTGGCTCTTTAAGCTTCATCTAAGGGGTTTTTTTTTTTGAAGATTAAAATAAATTTATATTATAGGCTAGGACATACATAAAAAGGGCACATCATACATGGTTTCTAAGTATATTCCAAGAGGGCATATGTTGGAGCCGATTACCAATCGTTAAGGGATGAAACATACGCAAGTCAAAAACAGGCAAACATTGTGGGTCCAAGCGTTGGGGAGGGTGGTTCTTGGCGTGGAGGCTCTGATGCTTAAGTTAGCAGGGGTAGAGAGAAATGTGTAATGTGTTTTTAGACTGTGAATGTTTTATCTTTGGCGAGGACTGAGGAGTCACCATCTGTATTTATAGACCCTACGGAGTCGGTCCACATCACCTGACATTCCCCCGAGTTGCCTAGAATAAAGGGGGTCGACGAGGGGACTATTCTGACGTACAAGAGCCATGTCAGAGAATGATTGTTTGTCTCTTAACCATAGTGGGTAGGAGGCTCAACTGCGATAGACTATGCAGTTTGACACTGCAAATGAGCGAGAAGGTATTGTACATTCTAGTCTGAGTGGCCTAATACTTGGATGGAGACACCTGGCTGAGTCCATACTTCGGAGTGGACCAACCCACTCCGGAGGCTAAGTCGGTTATAATCGATCATATCGAGAACTACCTGATTAGATAAATCCCTGGAAAAAGGAAGCTAGGCCTTCTACTCACTCCGGATCTGGCCCCAAGGCGCGAGCGTATATTATCCACTTCGGGAATGTGGTATTATGGGCCTTATAGCACACATATGTAGAAAACCACAACTTTGACAATTTAATAGATAGTTTTATTTATTTTTTATTTGTAAGTAAGAGGTCTGAGGTTCGATTCTCGTTAAACATGAATTTGTACCACATTATTGCTAGTCCGCGAGGCTTAGCCTCCTTCTCCACCCCTTAGTATAAATAATATTGTTTGTTAAAAAGAATAGAGTTTGATATGAATTATACCATAAACAAATGAATATAATTAAGAATTTTTTCGATGGAAGTGCTTTTGAAAAAAATTAAAAACTTTCAGATCAATAAAGAGCTTACTATAAAAGCTAGAGGTTTTTTTGGGTGCAAAAAAAAAAAACACTTGAGATTTTTACGGATAAAACACGTGTTACACACTTCTTTCAAAAAGCACTTTTATTTTTATTAAAAATTTCAATTTCAATGTCCTTATAATTCAAGCGTTTTTACTAAAAGTATTTCACATCAAAATTGTCGATTTGTCCTTACAAACAGCCCATCTAAAGATTGATGAAAAAACAATCAGCAAATCTAAAAGGCCCATGCGGCCTCCTCCATCAAACCGCACGTCTTCCTTCCACTTGCTTGCCCTGCAAAACACACCGAGAACTAGAAAATGTCGACGAGGCCAAATTTCTACAAGAACCCTTCTATTTCTTACAAGAAGGACCTCAGTCTCTCCTCTGTTCTTCAAAATCTCCATGGTAACTTCATAATATTGTTACCATTTCGTCCCAACCGCCTTTCGCTTTCCTTCCAACGCTGCGTTTTGTTCCTTCTAACTCAATTCTCTCTACTTCCAGCTTACAAATTTGCCGCCGGCTCGCTTCAACAACAGCCGGCGGCCAGTGCCGGAGAAACGGCATGTCGCAAACGCCAGCGTTATCCGAAATCGAAACCGCCTCCGCCTCATCGTCAGAACCACGAAATCGAAGAGAACGGCGGACATGTCGCACCAGGATTACATGGATAGGAGAAGGCAAGAGCTGATTCAAATTCTAAGTTGTTTTTAGTTTGCGATTATTGCTTTTATTATTGCTCAATATTATTATAATTTTTTTTTATTTTTGTGATATTTATGAACAGAAAAGAAGTTTGTACTTCGTAGGATTACGAGGAATTAACTTGTGATATTTTGGTAATTGAAATTGTTGCTGTTTATTAGTTTTGCATTTTTAGTTTTTTAATTTATAGAGGTCAGCATTTTGAGGTTTGGTTTGGTTTCTTGTTGTGGCAGGGAAAGCCGGGAACTTCGAATTCGTGTTTAGGTTTGGTGCAGTATGAAAGTAAGTGAGCTTTTCTCTTGGGTTTGTGCTGTTTTCTAGTCGTTCAGCGGTGTCGGAATTTGATTAATATGCAACACTCACTTGAAATTTCAATGTTTGCTAAGTAAATTATTTGTAGACTGATATTCTGGATCTGAAATTTTATTTAGAGTTCAGTTTTGGTTTACTAGTTCAAGGGAGGGTAATTTCCTAACTTGTTGGAACCAAAATAACAAAAACAGGGTTAATAGGTGATCGCTAGTCGGTATTCTTCATAGGGTTGGATGTTATTGATTAAAGGTGTTCTTCATTTAAGTTGATCGGCAAAGGTTAATGGATTCACAAGTAGGTGCATATAAGAATTTTGAAACGTCGTGTGTTGACTGGTAAATTGTACTGGTTAGATCACTGTTTGACCAATAACACACCCCGATAACATGTCTCACCTTTTAGATTTTAGATACTGTTTATTGCCGAAACAACTTAACTGCTGAGGGTACTTATGTGGCGACCATGAAGCTTTGTCAACTTTTTCGTTTTCTGCTTGTCAATCCTCATTCTCTGATTGTAGTCAATGGCTTTGCTTGCTACTAGTAGGAGTTTATCAGTTTCTATGATTTTAATATTTTTCAGCCAATACATGGTAGTTTGAAAACTATAGGTGATGAAAGTACGTCTTCAGAACGTGAAGAAAAGTGGGATCTTCCGAATTCTGGTCAGTTATTCTGTACAAAGAAATGCGCGTTTAATTCTGTCCTTGTAGCGTAAGGTGGCTAACTACCAGGCATTAAATCTTTTGTCCTTGTTAATGATGTTTTCTCTTGCTATGCTACCATCAGGTCACTTAAATGAGTCTGATCATGTAAAGAGCAGAATTGAACAGTGTTTCCCTCATCCAGGAGAACCTGTTTGTGTCATGTGCGGTAAATATGGAGAATATATATGCGATGAGGTATGTTTTGATGTTATGTGAGCTGCATTATCAAAAATTTTAACTTCCACTCACTTAAGTCTCCATTTCACCCCTCCATATCTCTAGACTCTGACTAGTGTTCGTTTGCTTTGATAGACCGATATGCAGCATCGAGTGCAAAGCTGATCTATTGCAAGCTTTTAATGTTGTTAAGGTATTTAGCGTTACAAGTGTTTTGTGGTGTTTAATTAAATTATTGCTTCGATTTGTCTGAAGCACTCCCGCATATAATTTTCTTTGGAGCCGTTGAGCAATCAAAGGCCAGATGTCTCATCTGGACTCATATGTACCTTGCCAATGCATGATTTTGGGGAGGACACTTGGGATTACGAGCACCATTGCTGGTCCAAAAAGAGTTCCATTTTTTCTACTTATGAGATGAGTGGAATATATTTTGTCAAACATATTTTTTCCGTCTTAAGTTTCTATAGTGTAAAAAGTGACAGTAAAGTTGAGGCCATGCACCAGAGAGAGGAAACCACTGATATATTTTTCTTTGCAATTCATTTCTCTTCATAAGTGCTCTTACTCCAATATAATACAATACATTCTGATCATATTAGCTCTTTATTCATAAGTGATTATGAACTTGTTTGTGTAGTTGGAAATGTGGAAGGCCTGGACACCTTGCGGAAGATTGTTTGGTGATGACAAGTAATGAGGTTCGCTTCTATTCTTTTTTATTATATTTAATTTTAAAGACCCTCCTTATTGTTTCCTTAATTAGCCTTTGTAATGTAGGAAAAAGAAGGGAACGTAGATGTTATAACTTGTCAAAATTTATTATTTTTTTCCAGGTGACATTGGGCCACAGCAAAGCCAATTCATATCCCCAGACCTTCTTGCATTGTACAAAAGGTTTGGAATTTCTTTTTAAATAATTGAATCGTCCATTCAAATTAGATCTTAGGATTGGACAAATTATTCATTAACAAAAAAAAAATGCAGGATTTGACTGATAGAATAAACACAATCATAAATAAAATAGAAAAAAAATTACAAAAGACAAGAAAAAGGGATTTATAACTTTAGATAGATGTATGTGGGTTTTAAGGGTTCAGGGATTCCCTTTTCTCCAGATTACTGGATTGGGCCTTACCTCCATATGTTGTTGAGTCTATTGAAACCTAGGCACTTTTGTTAGCAAACTCATTTTTCTGACGTTCACAATATGGGAACTTTTGTTAGCAATATAGTGCTTAGCTTAAATTTAAAATGTTATCTGGTTGTATTGAATTTGTTCGACTGACCACTGTTCCATTTATAGTTCATTTAATCTTTTGAATTAGTGAGTTACTGTACTGTGTCCTTTAGATTTTTTTTGGTGTGCTATTGACTGGAAACCATTATATCTATCTGTTCTATTTATCGCATGACATGAGAATGAAAGTGGACTTAGCATCCCTTTTGTGCCCTTTTTATGTTACCAGCTGCCACCAGATGGGCAAAGACATCTCAGCTACAAAGTGCAATGAATGCTACTGTTCACTAAGTTTGGCCACATGCCTTCATTGTATCATTACCCTCTGTGACAAGTAAGCATTGTAATTCCACTTTATGGAATGATATTGAGTTGACTTATGGAATGATATAAGGTCGTGTCATGGTTGAACAATTTCTACATTTCTTAACAGCTAGCATTTTCCTTTGTGAAATTTTGACTTCTTGCTTTTGAGTTAACCAGACTGTTACAGCTGCAATTTTCTAATTAGTCACTAATAAATGTTAGTACATTATTTTGATTAACCTATTTTCTAGGAAAATGGCTTTTGTGAATTGTGGTTGGAGATGGTATTTGAATTTTTTTTTTCTGTTGAAACTTGCAGGTCACAGTTAATAGTTTCTCGACCACTATTTGATTTGAAAAATTAGCTTCTCTACCATTCATTGGTTTCTATTTTGTTATGTTTTCCAGTACAAGTTTGATGAGTCTTAGTTGAAGTCAGAAGATGAGTTATCATGCTTGGAAAAAAGAACGTCTCATTATAGTTAAAAAAAATAGTAAAGAGTGCATCAATATTGTTGTTCATGGATGGCCTGCTGATTAATCTTGATATGTTATCAGTGAGTGATGTGATATAAACTAGCACTCAAATTTAAACCCTCTTTTTGATAGTTGTAGTATAGAAAAGTAGGGATCGTTCGAGGCCGGGGAAGGATTGCTAATCTACTCAAAACTGACTTAAAAATACTAAACAAGACTAAAAAACACAAAACTAGGCTAACGACAC
Source organism: Crataegus laevigata (assembly GCA_963580275.1). Classification (NCBI taxonomy): domain Eukaryota; kingdom Viridiplantae; phylum Streptophyta; class Magnoliopsida; order Rosales; family Rosaceae; genus Crataegus; species Crataegus laevigata. The sequence continues at coordinate 12,933,181 of OY756944.1, read as the reverse complement.
TTAACTAGACTCAAATAACTCAAAATTGACTAGAATGACTCAAAACAACACAAAATAATCAAATTGACTCAAAACAGAAATTAGAGATTGATATGGACGAAAATTGAACTAAAGAGACTCAAAACAATATGTATGGACTAATTCTAACCTATATTGACTCAACACACTCAAAAGAAACCAAATTGGACAAATTCTAACTAAAAGACACTAGATATAACAAGGGGGATTGGTTTTGACGAAATTTAAAACTTAAAAAGTAAAGTACTTGCAGAATATAAACAAGACACAAATTTAGAGTAAATCGAGGGATGAAAAGGCTAGCTAGAGGGTTCTTCTCCACACATGACACACTTGCATACAAATCAATTTTCAGTTGTTCTTCCAACAAACCATGAACTCTAAGTTAACCGTGACAACACTTTTAACTATCAAATTTTCCTTAAGTTATTGAATTGGATGGAATATGCATCGGCAACCCAAAGTATTCTTCAAAAGTTCCCTACATGAACAGCATAATAGAGATACAATCAAAGATCATTAAGCTTTGTGAAAATCATAAGCATTGACAAGACATTCGTAATGATATTCCTGCCAGGAATTCACTTAACGTGATTGTGACTAGGAACCTCCACTACTTATGAATATAAGTTCATAATGATTAGGTGAAACTCCCTTATATTCTAGCATCAAATTCATGCATGCAAACTAAGTATGCATCGTTAATCGACATACAAGAATAAGTTTTGAATCAAACAGTTAAGCAAATTGCATTTACAATTTATGAAATCACAACTGAAGGTAATCAATTCATATTGCAAATATGTTCATGGTTTTGAATCTCCCCCTAACTAAAAGGAATTTAGCTCCTCATGTTCGCAAAACAAAGATAATAAAACTTATACATTGAAAACAAAAGAAAAAAAAACACCTAAAAACGTTCCAGCAATCCAAATTGAATGGCAAGCACGTCCAAGGCCTTCCTTCTTCTTTGCTGCGGCACAAGGGTTTGGGTGGAGTGGTTGGTGTGATAGAGGGTGGATAGGTAGATAGGTGGATGGAATGGATGGAGAGGGGTTGAGAATGTGGCAGAGAATGTGTAGAGATTGAATGGTGCGGAAATATTATGTATATATAGGGTTGAAGGCCACGACAAGGATATAGGAAAAGTTTAGAACTTAGTTATTTTGTCCCACAATTAAAAAGGGTGAGTAAAAGTAAAAAATTAATGAGAAATAGGTAAGGAGGTGCGGCACAATATAAGAAAGGTGATTAGATGTTAGAAATCAAGAAGAAAAGGAATGTAAAGGTGCGGCAGGGATGTAGGAGAAAAGGGAATGTGGTTTAAGGCATAAAATAGGAAAGGGAGGCTCTCCCTTGTGCGGCAAGGAAGAGGCAAGTGAAAGGGTGGTGCGGCAAGCTTTAGGGAAGGTTCTAGGACTTCTAGAACAATGTAATTAGGTATCCAAATATGTTTAGGACTCCTGTTTGCAGCTGGAACTTAAGTGAAGTAGGATTAGGAAAGGTTTAAGCCAAATAATGAAACTTTGTTTGACATTCCTTCTTTTTTTTGCTGAGCTCCTTGACTTCATTTGTCTTGAATTCATCTCTTAACTCATTCCTAGTCTCCTTTGGTCTTCAATTTCGTCCAGCCACTTGGCTCCAAGCATGTGCTATCCATCCAGTGCCCAAAATTGCTCCAAAATACACCAAAATGCACTTTCTTGCTGCCTTAGCCCTTTAGACCTACAAACACACGAAAATAGCTTAAAATACTAAAATAACTAAGAACTAACAACCTAAATGCAAGAAAACAAGCTAACTAAATCGCATAAATATGCTTCTATCAAATTCCCCCACACTTAGATTTTGGTAGTTCTCGAGCAAAACAAAACAAACAAAACAAAACACAATTTAGACCTTCCAACATTTGCCTTAGGGATTTCAAATGCACATGACATATTAAAAATCATCACTTACACAGATTTTGATCATCCTTACCCTTGAGCACATACTTAATCACAGTCACCACTCACTAGCTCGCATTTAATCAATTAAAACACATTTTGAATGTAGTAACATGCCTTAGAGAATTCCCCCAATTCCTCACTAGATATACACTCTATTTCCACAAATTTTCTGACTACACTCCCTACACTAGGTATATGTGAGAAGATTGATGTAAACATGTAAACGAACACTCACATATGTTATAACAAGGAAAGCATTTTTTGGAGTTATTAATGCACATATGTATATGATTTCATGAACGGAATGCTACTACTTAGATACAAAAACCAGGGACACCATATGTTCATACCAGTCCTAAACTCCACATATTGAACACATAACAATCAAGATATAAGTCAAAGGGTTGTAATGGGGCTAAGGGTATTGGCTAACAAAGAAAGGATATGGATAAACAAAAGTTCTTAAAGCAATAGTAAGCAAAGTAATGAAATTGACACTTAGAATTTACTTTTGAACGCAAAAATCAACTCTAAACACAATGGAAGATTTATGCAATACTTATGGTCAAATTCAAACTTTTGGACCCTTTCTTCAACAACCAACACTTTTAAACTTATTGAAATTTCTTTTCAAACTCTTTTCTTTCTTTTTCATTTCTTTTCACGTTTTTTTTTTCTTTTCTTTTGAAACACAAAACGTACAACCACATCAATTTCCAACCAAAAACCTTCCCCCACACTTGTTTTTCTGCATATTGTAGATCAAAATGAATTCGTTTTAAGTCATGCTTCACTACTCTTTAAGAACAAGGGTATGGATAATCCTAAACTAGGCTAGGTAGGGATAATGTGGCTAACAAAGAACATAGGCTAAACAAGGCTCAAAAGGGGTTAAACCTACAAAACATAAGAAAGAGGGGTACGACTGTTTGGCTTTGGTTCACTAAACAACTTCATCTTGATATTTGTTATGCAATTCAATGTCATGCTTTAAATGAAACGGACATTCTAAGTAGCAACCAAGCAAAGAAATAATGAGATCATGCAACGACTTTAGAAAATAAGAAATCACAGATTAATAACTCTCCAAAGACCGTATAGGCTCAAGTCTGTCAAGGTTGTAGCATTAGTTTGAGTTCCTTCCTTCAAGCATGTTACAAAAATTTATTTTTTTTCTTTTGTGATTACATGTGAATTCGTAAATAACAATTACAACTAAGCATAAACCAAGAGCATATCAAACTTTCATCCATGTTTGTAACTTTCTTTAACAGTCATGCAATTAAAAACCAAATCCTCGTCATTGTGTTGGAAGGTACCTAAGACACAAACACACAAAAACGACTCTAAAAACAACTCTTTTTGGTATTTATCAAAACTTTTTCTCTATTTTTTTTCAAATTTTCGTATTTTTACTTCAAAGGACACTAAAACACTTCAAAACACACTAAAAATAGTGAGAAACAATTCTAGAAGTGATGGCTGATAAAATCTCACGAATTTGCATAAAAAACACTTTGTGTAACCCCCCCTGCGCACTTAAATCAAACATTGTCTTCAATGTTTCAAACAGAAACTCACACAAAGCAAGCAAACAAACAAACAACGAACTAATCATTGCAAAATAAATGTAGTAAAGAGAAGGGTTTAGGAATGAAAATCTGGTTGTGGGGCAATTCCTATGTCTTCCTTCTTTGAATGCATGGGTTGCCTCCTAAGAAGCGCTTGCTTTAACATCTTCCAGTCGGACGATACCTGTAATTAAGCTCTCCTAGGTTCCACGGCATAGAATTGATTTTTGAATGGGAGGTGATACTTGAAATGATCTGGCAATAGTTTAAATTCTAGAGTGGGTGCCTGAATTATTAAAATCAGCATGTTAGTAGAGAACAAAATTGAAATTGGAGAAGATGGCTTACCTGTTTGCTTCGACAAGAACTCAAGGACAAACACTTCTTTGAAAGTTTCAAGAATATTGCACTTGTCCCGTGTCATAAAATTCAACTTCTTTGGGCTTTGTTGTCTTATGTACAACCTCTTTGATGCATTCTACATCTTCCTTAGCCACTTCCTCTCTTGACTCCTTGTTATACAATTCTCTTCAAAAAATTCAACACATTATGGAACTTGATTTGTTGTACCAAGAATCGGGATAGTACTTTACACCTTTGGAAGGGCTTCCACGATGTCTTTTTGACTCTCTTCTTCCTTGGAAATCATGAACCTGCGAGGAAAAAAGACATTTGGTGGAATGGGGTTAGAAAGAATCAAATATGGAACCACCTTACCTGAGTTGGATGGTGTAGGGACTTTAGGGGGCTCAGGCAAGGGTTGTTCTACCCTTGCCGTGGGCTTTACTTCCTCTTCTTCTTCTTGCAGCAGCAGCAGTTCATCCATGTTCTGGCTGTGTTTGGACGTTTTTAGGTTAGCTCCAACCTCCATAGCACTTCCCAAAGTGATAGCTTCAGTAATTTCAAAATCTCCCTTCGAATTGACAATAGTTGAGTTGGAGAGTTCACTTTGTTCTTGAATTTGTGCCATGAATTCTACCATCTGCCCCATTTGATTCTTCAATTCTCCCACTTCTTTGGCTTGATTTTGGATCTCTTTGGTTTGATTTTGTAGTTCCTGTGTCAAAGAGGTGAGTAATTGAATAATGTTATCATTATCCATTGACGAACCTGAATGTGGTTAGGAAGATTGTGGTGGAGGCTGTGACGGTGCATATGGTCATCGATAGAACTCCTCAGATGACTGTAAATATTCTTCTTGTTGTGAGCCCTGCGTCAAAGAGGTTAGTACATCAAGAATTTCATCATAATTCATAAGCATACTTGAATTCGATTGGAATTGTTGTGGGGGAGGCTGTGGTGGCTGCATAGGTCTTGAATAGAACTTATCATCTTGTTGCCAATATCCATCTTGTTGAAATTGTTAAGGTTCTCCCCCCCTCCCATATAATCTGAATAATCTCTCCAATTTAAATTGTAAGTGTTGGAAAACATGTTGTCCCTTGATTGGTTATGGCATTGATAACTCCAATCATATCCATTCTCATTTAGGTGACCAAATGTAGGGTAAGTGTGCATTATGGTTCCTTCAGCAATATGAGACAATTGAGAAGTAAGATTCGCCAATTGAGCTTGAATGGTAGCAATTGCCATGTCTTGCTTCTCCAGTACCTAAAATCAAAGAAAAAAAACTAAATCAAATATCAAAAGTAAAAGACACGAACAGAAACTTGAGATTCATTTGGACAAAAATTGAACTAAAGAGACTCAAAACAATATGTATGGACTAATCCTAACCTATATTGACTAAACACACTCAAAAGAAACCAAATTGGACAGATTTTAACTAAAAGACACTAGATTTAACAAGGGGGACTGGTTTTGACGAAATTTTAAACTTAAAAGTAAAGTACTTGCAGAATATAAACAAGACACAAATTTAGAGTAAATCAAGGGATGAAAGGCTAGCTAGAGGGTTTTTCTCCACACATGTCACACTTGTATACAAATCAATTTTCAGTTGTTCTTCCAATAAACCATGAACCTCAATGCCCCAAGTTAACCGTGAGAACACTTTTTTAACCATCAAATTCTCCTTAAGTTATTGAACTGGATGGAATACGCATTGGCAACCCAAAGTATTCTTCAAAAGTTCCCTACATGAACAGCATAATAGAGATACAATCAAAGATCATTAAGCTTTGTGAAAATCATAAGCATTGACAAGACATTCGTAACTATGAACAGCATGATACTCCTGCCAAGAATTCACTTAACGCGATTGTGACTAGTAACCTCTACTACTTATTAATATAAGTTCATAACGATTAGGTGAAACTCCCTTATATTCTAGCATCAAATTCATGCATGCAAATTAAGCATGCATCCTTAATCAACATACAAGAATAAGTTTTGAATCAAACAGTTAAGCAAATTGCATTCACAATTTATGAAATCACAATTGAAGGTAATCAATTCATATTGCAAATATGTTCACGGTTTTGAATCTCTCGCTAGCTAAAAGGAATTTAGCTCCTCATGTTCGCAAAACAAAGATAATAAAACTTATACATTGAAAACAAAAGAAAGAAAACACCTCAAAACATTCCAGCAATCCAACTTGAATGGCAAGCACGTCCAAGGCCTTCCTTCTTCTTCTTTGCTGCGGCACAAGGGTTTTGTTGGAGTGGTTGGTGTGGTAGAGGGTGGATAGGTAGATAGGTGGATGGAATGGATGGAGAGGGGTTGAGAATGCGGCAGAGAATGTGTTGAGATTGAATGGTGCAGAAATTTTATGTATATATAGGGTTGAAGGCCACGGCAAGGATATAGGAAAAGTTTAGAACTTAGCTATTTTGTCCCACAATTAAAAAAGGTGAGTAAAATCAGAGATTAAGGAGAAATAGGTAAGGAGGTGCGGCACAATATAGGAAAAGTGATCAGATGTCAGAAATAAAGAAGAAAAGGAATGTAAAGGTGCGGTAGGGATGTAGGAGTAAAGGGAATGTGGTTTAAGGCATAAAATAGGAAAGGGAGGCTCTCCCGTGTGCAGCAAGGAAGAGGAAAGTGAGGGGGTGGTGCGGCAAGCTTGAGGGAAGGTTCTAGGACTTCTAGAACAATGTAATTAGGTATCCAAATATGTTTAGGACACCCCTTTGCAGCTGGAACTTAAGTGAAGTAGGATTAGGAAAGGTTTAAGCCAAATAAGAAAACTTGGTTTGACATTCCTTCTTTCTTTTGCTTAGCTCATTGACTTCATTTGTCTTGAATTCATCTCTTAACTCATTACTAGTCTCATTTGGTCTTCAAATTCGTCCATTCACTTGGCTCCAAGCATGTGCTATCCATTCAATGCCCAAAACTGCTCCAAATTGCACTTTCTTACTACCTTAGCCTTTTGGACCTACAAACACACGAAAATAGCTTAAAGTACTAAAATAACTAAGAACTAACAACCTAAATGCAAGGAAACAAGCTAACTAAATTGCATAAATATGCTCCTATCAGTGAGCATATTAATTCTAGTTTAAATTCCATATGCCAGCTCCCAGATCATTGGGACTGATAGTCCGAGTTTACAGTGCGGGTCATTTGAATGAGCATATACAGATACATTCATCCCATCGACAACTTTAATCTCATAAACTCTCTCGTCTCGTGGGTACTTACTTTGACTCACTGTTTTCCTACGATTTATAGAAATAAAGAGACATTGTACCAGGACCTGTTGTATAGTTCAGGTTGACAGGGTTCATGTTTTTCTAGCGTCTCTGTTTCAGTTTGCCTTAGTGCAGAAATGGACTCAGCTTCGGTTACTAAAGTCAGTAGATGCTAAATATTTAGAATCTAGCAATTCTAATAAAACTTTTCCTTCAGCTATTTTTTAGCGTACTGCTATCCACACACCTCTTTGTACCTCCCACACACACCCTGTTAGTTTTTGTCATTTGATCCTCTTCAATTTATTCTATCCGACGGACAAAAATTGAAAGAGGTGCGTGGAAGGTAAAAATAGGTGTGTTGATCGCACAACCCTTTTTTAACCGTCTGATCTCTCTCATGATTCATAGTTATCACAAACACTAATACAAGTGTAGGGCTCAAATGTGGAAATAACATCCTTCTGCTCGCAAAAGTAGCATTGGATATCATTTATTTACTTATTGAATTTTTCTTCCTTGTTGGGTGTGAAAAGATAGAGCCACAATGCAACTCAAGATTGAAATCATGATTCATGATAAATATTACATGGAGAAAATAAATCTTGGGACAAGAAAGAACCTTTGGCTCCTACCATTTAGTGGGTATTTCCTAGGATGCTTAATAGCTTTGATTTGATTTGATTTGTGTAGGTGAAATGCTGTAAATCGACATGCAAGGTGACTGATTTCAAGGATCTTTTGACATGCCAGTACTGTTTCCATAAAGCTTTTGATAAATTCTATGACATGTATACTGCAACTTGGTATGTAAATAGAATGAATAAAATTGTTCCTTATTCTTCACTGGTATTTCGGATTAGTTCCATTTTGCTACCTGTAGTTTGGCCTGAACTCAGAATTATGGACGACTTCTGTTCCTATTGCTTTGTTTGAACTAGTCAATTTTTAAGTGGTGGCAGTGGGGGTCAAATATCATATGATCTTTGAGTTGACATCTTAACCCACTCAAATCTAGTGATGACTTTCTATGTCAAGAAAGTTAAGAGATGAAACAAAACGATCCTAGAAGATTGTGATGCGTATATTTCTTTTGTATTGTTCTGTGATAAATTTATCGACCAGTGTCTAATGGAATACATGTTCATGTGGAAAGGCACTGGGCTTTCAATCGCATCGGGATCTATTTGCTGCAAAGATCACTTTGCTTGGTAAGCATATCAGTAGTGTTACCTGATGTGATGTAAAACAACACCCAGACTTAAACTCTCTTTTTGACAATTGTAGTAAAGATGTAAGTAGGGATCGTTTTAGGCCGGAGATTAGGAGAGATTTCTAATCTACTCAAAGCTGACTTAAAAACACTAAACAAGACTCAAAAACACAAAACTAGGCTAAAGACACTTAACTAGACTCAAATAACTCAAAATTGACTAGAATGACTCAAAACAACACAAAATAATCAAATTGACTCAAACTAGACACTAGGGATCGATTTGGATGAAAATTAACTCAAAGGACTAACTAGACACAAATTTGGATAGATTCTAACTCAACTAACACAACTTAACAATGGGGGGTTTGTTTTGCACGAAAATTAAAACTAAACTAAGTAACTTGCATAATTAAACAAAGACATAAAATTAGAGTAAATCATGGGATAAAAGGCTAGCTAGAGGGTTTTTCTCTACACATGACACACTTGCATACAAATCAATTTCCAGTTGTTTTCCAATAAAACATGAACCTCAATGCCCCAAGTTAACTGTGATAGCACTTTTTTAACCATCAGATTTTCCTTAAGTTATTGAATTGGATGGAATACGCATCGGCAACCCAAAGTATTCTTCAAAAGTTCCCTACATAAACAAAATAATAGAGATACAATCAAAGACCATTACGCTTTGTGAAAATCATAAGCATTGACAAGGCATTCGTAACTGTGAACAGCATGATACTCCTGCCAGGAATTCACTTAACGCAATTGTGACTATCAACCTCCACTACTTATGAATATAAGTTCATAACGATTGGGTGAAACTCTCTTATATTCTAGCATCAAATTCATAATTTATGAAATCATACATCAAATTCATACATGCAAACTCATACATGCAAATTCATATTCTAGCATCAAATTCATACATGCAAACTAAGTATGCATCTTTAATCAACATACTAGAATAAGTTTTTAATCAAATAGTTAAGCAAATTGCATTCACAATTTATGAAATCACAACTAAAGGTAATCAATTCATAGTGCAAGTATGTTCATGGTTTTGAATTTCCCCCTAGCTAAAAGGAGTTTAGCTCCTCATGTTCGCAAAACAAAGATAATAAAACTTATACAGTGAAAACAAAAGAAAGAAAACACCTAAAACGCTCTAACAATTCAAACTTGAATGACAAGCACATCCAAGGCCTTCCTTCTCCTTCTTTGCTGCGGCACAAGGATTTGGGTGGAGTGGTTGGTGTGGTAGAGGGTGGATAGGAAGATAGATTGATGGAATGGCTCGAGAGATGTGTAGAGAATGTGGCAGAATGTGTAGAGAGTATGTAAAGGGTGCGGCACTAAGTATATATAGGGCTAGGTTACACGACAAGGATTAGGGAATGTTTAGAACTTAGCTATTTTGTCCCATAAGGAGTAAAAGTAAAAAATTAAAGAGAAATAGGAAAGGGGAGTGCGACACCTTATAGGAAAGGGATTGAATGTCAGAAAACAAAAGAAAAAGGGAAATGGAGGTGCGGCATTGATGTAGAAGAAAAGGGAATGTGGTTTGAGGCACAAAATAAGAAAGGAAAGCTCTCCCTTGTTCGGCAAGGCTTATGGAAAGGGCAAGTAGGTGCGGTAAGGGTCTAAGACAGATTTAGGACTTCTAGAACAATGCAATTAAGTATCCTATTATGTTTAGGACACCCCTTTGTGGCTAGAACTTAAGTGAATCAAGATTAGGAAAGGTTTAAGCCCAATAAGGAAACTTGGTTTGCATTCCTTCTTTCTTTTGTTGAGCTCTTTGACTTCATTTATCTTGAATTCATCTCTTAACTCATTCATAGCCTCCTTTGGTCTTCAATTTTGTCCATCCACTTGGCTCCAAGCATGTGCTATCCATCTAATGCCTAAAACTGCTCCAACATGCACCAAAATGCACTTTCTTGCCACCTTAGCACTTTGAACCTACAAACACACGAAAATAGCTTAAAATACTAAAATAACTAGGAACTAACAATGTAAATGCAAGGAAACAAGCTAACTAAGTCGCATAAATATCCTTCTATCATTACCTTCAGCCCTTTATCTCTGCCTTTCGATATCAGGTTTTGTAATGGCTTTGTTAATTCTACAGGCATAGGATGAACTGCATGAATGCTAATGTGGAAAAGAGTGCATATATAATCAGTAAAAATTCCCATAAAGGAAAATGTATTCAGCTTAGCTACTTCATTTTCTGAAGGGCCACTACTTCTAAAACTTAGGCGGCAATAATAAGAGAGTCGACATTCTAATTGGGGCGAGATTCTTCTCCATACCTATTCCGTAGTCGACTTCGGTTACAACACTATTTTCTCTCATGCCAGCATTATCTACAATAGAGAATCTTACACTAACTGCAAGGTAAACGTCTCAACTTAAATGAGTAGCATAACTTCTTACATGAAGAACCCTACTAATATGGATGGTTGTGATTTTTGCGATGTAAGCACATTGTACCAGTTCTAACTGAGCAGAGACGTTGGCTGGGCATTGTAAGCATATAATGTGGTTCGTATGTTTATGTAACCATCTGATTCTTGTTTAACATACAAGGTATATTGTGTTATCGATTCACATTTGATTGTGCGTCACTATATACGAAATCATCAATTACTGAATTCATGAATGTTCATGTTGATTGTTGATATGGTTATCTTGTCAAAGTAATGGAATGTTTTGTACCACTGTAAAGGTTGGAGTGGGGGATGAGATGTTCTCCTGTGTTTTAAGAAGGGTTTTTTTTTTTTTTAATTTTTTTTTATCACAAATAGTCATTGAGATTGATCAAACTCATCATTGTGGTCTCACTTTCAAAATCAATCAATGTTGACATTCATTATCAGACATCAATTTGGTCCTGTTAAAATTCTATCAACTAGTCTATTAGTTTGTATGTGGGATCCACAAATCCAATGAAATGGTGACATGTGACTTACACAAAATAAGGGGTTTTACAGCAAATGGTCCCTGACCTTCAATATCGCACGTCAATTTAATCATTTCGTTAAAGTTTCGTCAATATTTTTGTCCCACTAATCCAATATTATGGCGCTGATGTGGTAGAAACAAACACACAAATTAAATCCTATAAATTATGCAATCATAATATGAGTAGGTAAGGATTGTTCTATTTTGAGGATTAGAAGGGATGGTAATCTACACAAATTAAACATATAAAACTGAAAACTAAGTTAAACTAACATCAAAACAATGACTGGGGGGATTTTAGACGAATTTAGTTTTTTTATAAAAAAAAGTAAAGGGCATCAAATAAATTAAGTTGTGAATGAAATATGGATGAAAGGATAGCTAAAAAATTCTTCTCCACACATGAAACATATGCATACAAATTGATTTCCAGCTATTCTTCCTATAAACCATGAATGACAATGCTCCAAATTAACTGTGAATAACACTAATTAACTCTCAGAATTTCCTAAGTTCATTGAATTGGACTAAGCGACGCAACCAAATTATTCTTCTCAAGTTCCCTAACTATGAAAAGCATGATAGAGATACATCTCAAATATCATTAAGTTTTGTGAAAATTATAAGCATTGACAAAGCATTCATAACTTCTAGCATCAAATCTCTGCATGCAAACTAAGTATGCATCCTTAATAAACATACAAGAATAAGTTCTCTATAAAGCAAATAAGTAAATCGCATTCATGTTTTATGAAACAATAACTGGATGTAATCAATTTATATAAAACATACGATCATGGCTTCAAATTCATCTATAGCTATAAAGAACCTTAGTTACACATGTTCATCATAATTGAAAAGTAATCTAAAATAAACATTGAACTTAAAACAAAGAAAAAAAGAACCTTGGAAATTCCAGCAACATCAATGGATGAATGGTAAGCGTTGTACACCCTAAATCGATCTAGGAATTTCATATATATAAGGGGTGAACGACTAAATCCAAGGAGGAAAGGGATTAGGTGTTTTGAGTTATTTTAATACTCTAAGAAACAGGTGGAAAGTGTTGGAATGAGATTAGGATTTCTCCTTGCCGCTGGAGATAAGAGAAGATAATGTTGGATAAGATAGGATAAGATAGGATAATATAATGTTCCTTCTACACATCCATTCATTGTCTCCAAAAACAGCTGCACTTATTCCCTAAAACCCTCCACAAAAATCTGCCCATAAACACCATTGCCACACCCCTACCTACTGATGTGATGTAAAACAACACACAAATTAAACCCTCTTTTCGACAATTGTAGTATAGATGTAAGTAGGGTATCGTTCTAGGCCGGGGATTAGGAGGGATTGCTAATCTACTCTAAATTGATTAAAAATATTAAACAAGACTCAAAAACACAAAACTAGGAAAAAACTACTTAACTAAACTCTAATAACTCAAAACAATTAGTTAGACTCAAACTAGATACTAGGGACTGATTTCGACGGAATTTGAATTAAAAGATTAAAAACAATAAAATCTAATTAAATAATACAACTTAACAATGGGGGGTTTGGTTTTGACGAGAAGTAAACTAAACCTAAATAAGTTGTAGATTTGACAAAAACATGAAATTAAGGTGAATGGATGGGTGATGGACTAGCTAGAGGGTTCTTCTCCACACATGACACATATGCAACGTAAATCAATTTTTCGGTTGTTCTTTCGATAAATCATAAATCTCAATACTCCAGATTAACCGTGAACAGCACTTTTTTAATCTTCTAGTTCTCCTTAAGTTATTGAATTAGATGGGAAAGCGCATACAACAATTCAACACATTCTCTAAAAGTCCCCTACGTGAACAACACTATAGAGATACAATTAAAGATCATTAAGTTTCATGAGAACTATAAGTATTGACGAGGCATTCGTAACTATGAAAAGCATGATACTCTTGCCAAGAATTCACTTAACTAGATTGTGGATAGCAACCTTCACTACTCATGAATATAAGTTCATAACGATTAGGTGAAATTCCCTTATATTCTAGCATCAAATTCATGCATGCAAACTAAGTATGCATCCTTAATCGACATACAAGAATAAGTTATCAATCAAGCAGTTAAGCAAATTAAATTCACAACTCATGAAATCACAACTGAAGGTAATCAATTCATATTACAAATATATTCATGGTCTTGAATTAACCTCTAGCCAAAACAAATTTAGTTACACATTATTTTTAAATTAAACCATAAGTAAAACATAAGTTTGAGAAGATAAAACCGAATGAGGAGAGTGCAAAAACTTCCTCCTTTGCACCGTTGGTCTCTGTCCGCAGCACTCCTTAATGAGCTCGCTGGTTGCACGCTGCCCTCTGGCAGCTTATCTCTGCCTTTCCTCAGTCTCCGTGTAGCTGCTCTCCTCGCAGCTTTGGTTTTCCCCTCCTCTGAGCCGCTGCCTCTTGGCAGCTTCCCCAATGTGCCGCAAGCTGCTTGGCAGCTTCTCTGCGCAAGACTGCACGCTGCTAAGGCAGCTTTGGTATCGTGTCTCCCCTGCTTTGATGCTGTCTTCACTGCCTTTTAAGGCAGCTTTCTATTTTATTTTATTTCAAATGGGCGCTGCCCTGTACCGCACTGCACAGCTGACTCTGTCTTGAAGCTGCCCTGTGCGCCTCTCCCTTTTGATCCGTCCCCCCTTCTCTTTTTATTATGACTTCTTATATCTTCCCGCACTCATGCTGCCTTTCCTGGCAGCTTTTATTCTTTTTGCCATGCTGTGCAGCTCACCAAGCTGCTTTTCATCCCTTTTTCTTTTAATAAATGATCTCAGCTATAGACAACGCTGCATAACAAGTAGATAAATACAGATTTTCAAACATAAGGCTATAACAACACAGATGCTTTTCTAATAAAAGAGCTAGTTTTTACAAATTTGACACTTAAAATTTTACTTATTCTATTTTTATTTTCTTTGCTTGACAAATTCTATAAAACACAAAAACAAAGTAAATAGCTCAAAAATATAAGGAACTAACTAAGAAAAGATAAGTGAATTTGATGCAAAATATATATAAATATGATCCGATCACCTACCCATCCTAAACACCACCATACATCCCCTTATCCATTCCTCCATACAACCAAACCTTCAACCCACAACCACCCCTTGTGCCGTAGCAAAGGAAGGGAAGGAAAGTGCTTGGACGTGCTTGCCACTCAACGAGGATCGTTGGAGCGTTTCGGTGTTTTCTTTCTTTTATTTTCAATGTATAAATCTATTTACCTTTGTTTTACAATTATGAGGAACTAAACCCCCCTTTCGCGGGGGGGGGGGGGGGGGGAGGGGGATTCAAAGCCATGATTACATTTGCATTATGAATTAATTACTTTTGGTTGTCCTTTAATAATTTGTGAATTCAATTCGCTTAACTATTTGATTGATAACTTATTTGTGTATGTTAATTAAGAGTGCATGCTTAGTTTTCATGCATAAGTTTGATGCTAGAATATAAGGAAATTTCACCTAATCGTTATGAACTTATATTCATGAGTAGTGAAGGTTGCTATCCACAATCGTGTTAAGTGAATTCTTGGCAAGAGTATCATGCTTTTCATAGTTACGAATGCCTTGTCAATACTAATAGTTCTCATGAATCTTAATGATCTTTGATTGTATCTCTATTGTGCTTTTCACGTATGGAACTTTTGAAGAATGTTTTGAATTGTTATATGTGCTTTCCCATTCAATTCATTAACTTAAGGAGAACTTGAAGGTTAAAAAAGTGCTGTCACGGTTAACTCGGAGTACTGAGATTCATAAGTTATCGAAAGAACAACTAAAAATTGGTTTATGTACAAGTGTATCATGTGTGGAGAAGAACCCTCTAGCTAATCCATCATCCATTCAAACAACCATATTTTGTGTCTAAATTTGTCTAGTTTATCATTTGTTTATTTTCAAGTTATTCTCATCAAAACCCAATCCCCCTTTTACAATTTATGTCATTTGATTTGAATCTACTTTATTTGATTTCTTTTGAGTTCTTTGAGTTAATTTAGTTTAGAGTTGGTTAATTTTCATAATTTGAATCTTTTAAATTCAATTCACGTCCTAAAACAACCCTAGCATCTGTTTTAGTTTATTTGTTAGTTTTATTTTGAGTTATTCTAGTTTAGTTGGAATCATTTGAATCTAGTGAAGTGTTTTGATTTTAGATTTGTGTTTTTAAAGTTTTTTTTAGTGTTTCTATGTTTATTTTATATAGATTAGCAATCTCTCCTAATCCCCGGTTTAGAACGATCCCTACTTGCATATATACTACAATTGTCAACAAGAGGGTTTAATTTGTGTGTTTCCTTATTCATCGCATCAAATTTTGGCGCCGTTGCCGGGGATTAGCAACTTTGCTAATCCTTTATTTCTTTTTCGTATGTTTTAATTTAGTTACTAACTTTGCTTTGTTCTTCTTGTTTCATAGGTACTAGTGTATGACTCGAAATTCTCATCCAGTTTATAAGCATATCTTTGACTTTGGCAACGACTTTGAGCGAACTTTGAGAAGGACAAAGAAATAGCAAGAGGCTCAACCATCCAATCTAGAACCTGAGCTTGCGGAGAACAAAATAGAAGAGGAAAAGAAGTCAAGACATGGCGGCGAATAACCGAACAATCAAGGAGCTCTCAGCTTCGGGATTGGACAACACCGTACCCCTATGCATTCAATACCCTAGGGCGGCTGAAAACAAGAGTGACGAGTTTGAATTGAAATCAAGCTTGCTGCACCACATCCCTAAATTCCATGGGCTGTCCATTGAAGATCCAAACAAGTACTTGAAGGAGTTTGAAGTGGTGTGTTCGAGCATGACCCCAATCAACGTCGATGGAAACATTTTGAAGATGAAAGCCTTTCCATTCTCTCTTCTAGAAAAAGCTAAAGATTGGCTGTACGAATTAGCCTCTGGAACTGTCACCTTTTGGGAAAGCATGAAGAGGGCATTCTTAGAAAAGTTCTTCCCCACTTCGAGAGTCATTTTCTTGAGGAAGAAGATTAGTGGAATCTTACAAAGCCAAGGTGAGTCATTTCCAACATATTATGAACGTTTTAAAAGTCTTGTTGCTTCTTGTCTGCAGCACCAAATGAAGGAAGAGCTTATCCTTCAATACTTCTATGAAGGCCTTCTTCCGATCGAAAGGCAAATGCTAGATGCTTCGGCGGGAGGTGCGTTAGTGGACAAAACACCCATGGCAGCCAAGACACTAAATGCAAACCGTGCATTGAATGCATAACAATATGAAGGAATTGGCCAAAGAGACATGCCACGACAACAAGTTCACGAGGTAAGCTCTTAATCTAATATTCAAACCCAATTAGCTAATCTTACTTCCATTGTATCACAGATGGCTGAGAGGATGAAAGTGCAAGGACCTAGTGTTTGTGGCGTGTGTTTCATCCAAGGACAATCTTTGAAAAGTGTCCTCAATTGATTTAAAATGGTGGATGGGAGAGCGCTAATGCCATTGGATTCCAAGGTCAAAATCAGCCCCGAAACGATCCATATTCAAACACGTACAATCCAGGTTGGAAAGACCACCCAAACTTCAAATGGAGGGAGCCCCAACAACCCTAACAACAAGGGGGCTTTAGGCAGCAACCTCTGGGGTTCTACACCAAGCCGTACGCCTCAAATCAAGTCCAACAATAACCTGCCCAAAACACTTCAGGTAATTCTCTCGATAATGATACACTTCTTAAATTGCTAACTAATTTGTCTCAGGGGCAAGAGAATCAAACCAAGGTCATGCAAAACCAAGACAAAAGGGTAGATCAATTGGAGAAGCAAATTGGACAAATTGCAGAGTTTGTAGGGCAATTTAGAGACCAAGGGAAGCTTCTAAATTTAACCATTGCAAATCCAAATGGTGGCTTCGAATCTGCCAAGGCCATCATGCTAAGAAGTGGCAAGGAAGTTGGGGCAGGTCCTACATCATCAAAAACAGGTCACAAGGAGGATGAAATGATGCAAATTAAAGAGGAGGAAGAAGCAATGCCCACAACAAAGGGATCCAAAACCTTGCCCCAGCCACCTAAGTCCCCTAAGCCATCCATGCCGTCCATCACAGGTAAGGGAATTCCAAATTCTATTATTTCTAACGTCGTTCCTCCAAATGTGCCCTTCCCTCGCAGGTTCATCCAATAGAAGAAGGAGGAAGTTGAGAATGACATTCTTAAGACATTTAGAAAGGTGCAAGTCAATATCCCTCTCCTTGATGCAATTAAGCAAGTTCCAAGGTACGCCAAGTTTTTGAAGGAACTATGCACAACAAAGAGGAAGATTTTGAACAAGGAGGTTGTCCAGGTAAGTGAGAATGTCTCCGCTGTTTTCCAAAGGAAATTACCCCCTAAATGCAAAGATCAGGGTAGTTTTACGATTCCTTGTGTTATTGGCAATACTAAATTCGAACATGCCATGCTAGACTTAGATGCATCAATTAATGTAATGCCATACTCAATCTATGCATCTATGAACTTAGGGGAACTAAAAAAAGATGGTGTAATCATTCAATTAGCCGATCGCTCTAACGCCTATCCAAAAGGAGTTTTGGAAGATGTTTTAGTGCAGGTGGATCATTTAGTATTCCCGGCTGATTTCTACGTTCTAGAGATGGATGAATCAGTCCATACTACATCATTGCCAATCTGGCTTGGGCGACCATTCATGAAAACAGCCCTGACAAAGATCAATGTGTTCAAAGGGACATTGTCAATGGAATTTGATGGGGAAGTTATTGATTTTAATATTTCTGAAGCCATGAAATATCCTATTGATGATCATTCGTGTTTTTCTATTGATATTTTGGAATCTTTGGCGCAGGAATTTCTTGACTCATTGGATCGAGATGCCCTTGAAAGAACCATTGTTCAAGGAATAAAAAGCACAACCCAAGCCCCAGAAATTGTGCAAGGGCACGGCAACAACATGGAGGAAGCTTTTACCGTGGGTTTTAGTGAAGAAATTAAGGAGATGGTGGCTGCACTTAAGTCATCCCCACCTTGCGTTGGTAAGTCTTCAATCCCAATGTCAATTCCCGTTTCAACTAACAAGATGTTGCCTTCAGTGGTGCATGCACCTACGCTAGAGCTTAAACAATTGCCCAACCATTTGAAGTATGTCTTTTTGGGTGAAAAAGAAACGTTGCCCGTCATTGTTTCTTCATCACTCATGGAATTGGAGGAAGAAAAACTTATTCGAGTGTTAAAGGATCATAAAAGTGCCATTGGATGGACCCTAGCCGACATGAAGGGAATTAGCCCTACTACATGCATGCATCGCATACATCTTGAGGAGGAGGCTAAACCAACTCGAGAGGCTCAATGCCGTCTCAACCCTCCGATGATGGACCTTGTGAAAAAGGAAATTATCAAGCTCCTTGATTGTGGGGTCATCTATCCAATCTCAGATAGTCGATGGGTTTCACCAATTCAAGTCGTTCCAAAGAAGTCAAGAGTTACTGTGGTAAAGAATGAAGAAAATGAACTCGTGCCTACCCAAATCCAAACAGGCTGGAGAGTGTGCATCGACTACAGGAAGCTCAACGCCACCACGAGGAATGACCACTTCCCCTTGCCATTCATTGACCAAATGCTCAAGAGGTTAGTGGATCATTCATTTTACTGTTTCTTGATGGATATTCTGGGTATAACCAAATTGTCATAGCTCCGGACGACCAAGAAAAGACCATTTTTACTTGTCCGTTTGACACCTTTGCATATCGCCGTATGCCATTTGGTTTGTGCAATGCTCCAGCAACTTTTCAACGACGCATGGTAAGTATATTTTCAGATTTTGTTGAAAAACTTATTGAGGTTTTCATGGACGATTTCAGTGTTTTTGGTGATTCGTTTGACGGTTGCTTAAATAATCTCAGTTTGATCTTAAAACGATGCATGGATACGAACCTTGTTTTAAATTGGGAGAAATGCCACTTTATGGTTAAACAAGGCATTATTTTAGGTCACATCATTTCGGAAAGGGGAATTGAGGTTGATAAGTCAAAAATAGATCTTGTGCGCTACCTACCTTCTCCCACTTCGGTAAGAGAGATTCGTTCTTTTCTTGGTTATGCAGGATTCTATAGGCGATTCATCAAGGACTTTTCGAAGGTTTCTACCCCCGTTTGCCGTCTCCTACAGAAGGATATTCCCTTTAAGTTTGACGAAGAATGCGAAAAGGCCTTTAAACACCTCAATGAGATGCTTACTTCGGCCCCCATCATTGTACCACCAGATTGGAGCCTTCATTTCGAACTAATGTGCGATGCATCAGATTATGCAATTGGAGCTGTTTTAGGACAAAGAAAAGACAAGAGGCCTCACGTCATCTACTATGCCTCAAGGACCGTGAATGACGCCCAGTTGAACTACTCCACTACTGAAAAAGAACTTCTTGCTGTAGTTTTTGCTTTAGATAAATTTCGTTCATATTTAATTGGTACTAAAGTGATTGTTGACACTGATCATGCAGCGTTGAAGTACTTGCTCACAAAAAAGAGGCCAAGCCAAGGCTTATTCGATGGATGTTGCTGCTTCAAGAGTTCGACATCGAAATTCGGGACAAGAAAGGCAGTGAAAACATGGTGGCTGACCATCTAAGTCATTTGGTGCATAACGAGGAGCTATTACCCATCCCAAAAGCATTCCCGGACGAGCAGTTGATGTCCATGGAGGTAAGTGAGCCATGGTATGCTGAGTTGGTTAATTTTTTAGTGTCTAAGCAAGTCCCAAGCACCGTAAACAAAAATCAACGTGAAAAATTGAAAAAAGATGCTAGGTTTTATGTTTGGGATGACCCATACTTGTGGAAGTATTGCTCGAATCAGATTATACGTAGGTGTGTGCGTAATTCGGAGTTTAACTCAATTTTAAGTTTCTGTCACACTTATGCATGTGGAGGACACTTTGGCACACAACGCACAGCCCTTAAAGTGTTAGAATGTGGATTTTATTGGCCTACGATATTTAAAGATGCTAGGACGTTTTGT
The DNA here is from genome assembly GCA_963580275.1 of Crataegus laevigata. NCBI lineage: Eukaryota > Viridiplantae > Streptophyta > Magnoliopsida > Rosales > Rosaceae > Crataegus > Crataegus laevigata. The sequence continues at coordinate 12,912,824 of OY756944.1, read as the reverse complement.
GTTACTTGTGATCGTTGCCAACGAATGGGCAATATAAGTGCAAGGGACTAAATGCCGCAGACTCCTATCTTTATTGTCAAATTTTTTGATGTTTGGGGTATTGATTTCATGGGTCCTTTTCCTTCATCTGATGGTTTTAATTATATTTTACTTGCGGTTGATTATGTCTCGAAATGGGTGGAAGCAAAAGCCACCCGAACTAATGATTCTAAAGTTGTCGCAGATTTTATTAGAACTAACATATTTGCAAGGTTTGGCATGCCGCGAGTACTTATCAGTGATGGGGGATCCCACTTTTGTAATAGAACCATCAAGGCACTACTCAAGAAGTACAACGTTAAGCATAAGGTTTCAACACCTTATCATCCTCAAACGAGTGGACAAGCATAGGTTTCAAATCGTGAGATCAAGCAGATTTTAGAGAAGACAGTTGGGCCAACAAGGAAGGATTGGAGCTTGCTCTTGAATGATGCACTGTGGTATCGCACGGCCTACAAAACACCCATTGGCATGTCCCAATTTCGACTCATCTATGGGAAACCATGCCATCTTCCCGTTGAGCTAGAGCATAAAGCACATTGGGCCGTTAAGACCTTCAATATGGACATAGATGCCGCTAGAGTTCATAGGAAGCTTCAATTGAATGAGCTTGAGGAAATTAGGAATGAAGCTTACGAGAACGCTCGAATCTATAAGGAGAAGACGAAAGCCTTTCATGACAAGATGATTCGAACCAAAACGTTTTCAAATGGGCAAAAAGTTCTACTTTTCAATTCCCGTCTTCGATTATTCCCAGGTAAGTTACATTCTAGATGGATTGGACCGTTTGTTATTACTGATATTTTTCCTTATGGTGCAGTTCAAATCCAGAGTTTGAAGACAGGGCAAGAATTCAAGGTAAACGGACATCGTTTGAAGCCCTACTATGACAATTTCGTGGAGCACATTGTGGATGACATACCCATCCGTGCCGTGGGGTCTAATAGAGCCTAATTGGAGGATTCGTCCAGCTGTACGACGTTAAAGCAAGCGCTTCTTGAGAAGCAACCCAAGCTTTCAATGAAGGGAGACTTTGGAATTGCTCACCAAATTAGATTTGCATTCCTAAACCCTTCTCTTTACTGCATTTATCTTGCCTTGCTTAGTTCTTTAGTTGTTTGTGTGAATCTAGGTTTAAAACATTGAGGGCAATGTTTAGTTTAAGTGTGGGGGAGGGTAAACAAAAGTCTTTTTACATTGATTTACATATTTTACATTGATTTTTAAAAAAATAAAATAAAATAAAATCTTATAAAATAAAAATAAAAGCAAAATTGGTGCAACTCCAGATGACGAAGGCAGAAGATGGCTCTGCAGTAACGCCACAAACCTTTGATGATCACTCTGAATCCGCACTTCTGACTCCTGTAGCTGGTCAAGCTTTCTCTTCATACTTGTTCAGTAACTAGTTGCGAGCATGTGCAACTCCTTATTCTCGTGCTTGAGTCCTCTGACCTCTTGAAGGTTAAAAGCAAAAGTATTTCATATCATGAAGGTTAAAAGCAAAAGTATCTTATATCATGCTTTCTCCTCACCTTCATCTGAAGAACAGGGAGAAAGAGAGATCCTGATTGCTTACCTAGTCTTGCTCTAGAGTACTCATCTTCGAGCCCCTCCAGCCTAGTTCAAGAACTCGAGAAGATGCCACACCTGCATGGAGACCTGATTACTTGAAGCATGTGGAGACAACGTGCTGATTCGTCCTCAACTAAGCTGAGGATCACTTGCAAGTAAAAAGCCTTATCCAGTTCAAGATGAAAGCTGTGGAAAGTCCCATCCAGTTCAAGATCAAAGCTGTGGAAAATCAACAAGCACGACCAAGGATTATATACCACATGAAGCTAAGTTGTTTCTCACTTTTTCTAAGTGTTTTAAAGCTGTTTTGGTGTGTTTTATTGTGTTTTGAGGTAATCATAAGAAAATGACATAAAAATTTGAAAAAGTTTTGAAAAATACCAAAAAGAGTTGTTTTAGAGTCATTTTGGTGTATTTGTGTCTTAGGTACCTTCCAACACAATGATGAGGATTCGGTTTTTAATTGCATAACTGTTAAAGAAAGTTACAAGCATGGATTGAAGTTTGATATGCTCTTGTCCTATGCTTAGTTGTAGTTGTTGTTTATGAACTCACATTTGATTACAAAGTGGATAAAATAAATTTTCATAACATGCTTGAAGGAAGGAACTCATATAACGCTACATCCTTGTGAGACTCGAGCCTTTACTTTCTTTGGAGAGTTATAATTTGTGAGTTCTTGTTTTCTAAAGTCGTTGCATGATCTCATTATTCTTTGCTTGGTTGCTATTTAGAATGCATTTTGATAGAACTAAATGCTAGAACTTGTATCCGTTTCATTCAAAGCATGACATTGAATTGCATAACACATATCAAGATGAAGTGGTGTATTCTCCACCATAGCCAAATAGCCGTGCCCTCCATTATTATTTGTTTTGAAGATTAAACCCCGTTTGAGCCTTGTTTAGCCTATATTCTTTGTTAACCCACAATAACCTTACCTAGCCTAGTTTAGGACTTTCCATACCCTTGTTCTTAAACGCTAGTAAGCATAACATAAAATGAATTCCTTTTGATCTACATTATGCAAGAAAACAAGTGTGGGGGAGGGAATGGTTGTTTTTTAGCTCATTTGTACGTTTTGGGTTACAAAAGAAAAGAAAAAGATGTGAAAAACATATGAAAAGAAAAATAGAAAAGAAAAGAAGAAAGAATGAGTTTGAAAGTATTGATTGTTGAAGGAAGGGTCCAAATCATCAAATCTGGCCTTAAAATGTGTGAGCTCTCCCCGTTTTGTTCAAAATTTGAGTTTGCATTCAAAAGTGAATTCTAAGTTGATTTCATTGCTTTGCTCACTATGTCTTTAAGAACCTTTGTTTTCCATATCCGTTCTTTGTTAACCAAACACCATTCGCCCCGTTACAACCCTTACACTTCTATCTTGAGTGTCATGTGTTCAATATGTGGAGGTTGGGATTGGTATGAGCATATGGTGTCACTAGTTCTTGCATCTAAGTAGTAGCATTCCTTTCATGAGATCATATTCATATATTCACTTAAAACTCTAGAAAAGTGCTTTCTTTGTGAAAACATATGTGAGTTTTAGTTTTCACGTGTACATCAATCTTCTCACATATACCTAGTGTAGGGAGTGTAGTTTAAAAATCTGAGTGAAAATGAGTGCATATCTAGTAAGGAATTGAGGGAATTCTCTAAGGCATGTTATTACATTCAAAATGATGTTTTGATCGATTAAAAGAGAACTAGTAAATGGTGACTGTGGTTAAGTGTATACTTAAGGATATTGATGGCCAAAATCTGTGCAAGTAATGATTTTTAACATGTGCATTGGAAATCCCTGAGGTAACGTTGGAAGGTTTAGATTGTGTTTTGTTTCTTTTTGTTTCTTTGTTTTGCTAGAGGACTAGCAAAAGTAAGTGTGGGGCAGTTTGATAGGAACATATTTATGTGACTTTATTAGTTTGCAGAATGATTTAAGCTATTTTTGTGTGTTTATAGGTTTTAATAACAAAGTTAGCAAAGAAGTGCATTTTGGTGCAATTTGGAGCTATTTTGGGGTGGAATGGATTGCATGCATGGGGAGCATAAAGGATGGACGTTTTGGTGCATGAAAGGGCTTCAAACGCATGCTAAAATCTAATCAAAATGAAGAAGATACCTTGCAAAGACGAAGCATGTGTGTTGCTAGCTGTTTTAATCATGAAAACACAAGTGTGCAAGTTGCTTTTGCAAGGAAACCCCACGGCATGGATGGGTAATCATGTTTTGCAAGTGTGCTAGCTTATTTAATCATGAAATACAAGTGTGCTAGCTGTTTTTCAAGTGTACTAGCTGATTCATCATGAGAAGACCAAGAGGGACCAAAGGCATAGACCAAGGAGGATGAATGCAAGTTGTTTCATCATGAAATTTCTGCAAAGATGCATGTGTGCTAGCTGTTTTTTATGATTAATTCTTGCTTTGTATTTTTTATTAAAACAACTTGTGTGGTTCTTTACTTTTGAGCACCTATAAATAGGCCTTCTTGCAAGGCTTAAAACTCACCAATTTATACAACAACTTCCTTCTACACATCCATTCATTCTCTCCAAAAACGGCCGCACCTATTCCCTAAAACTCTCCACAAAAATCTGCCCATAAACACCATTGCCACACCCCTACCTACCCATCCTAAACACCACCATACATCCCCCTATCCATTCCTCCATACAACCAAACATTCAACCCACAACCACCCCTTGTGCCGTAGCAAAGGAAGGGAAAGAAAGTGCTGGGACGTGCTTGCCATTCAACGAGGATCGTTGGAGCATTTAGGTGTTTTCTTTCTTTTATTTTCAATGTATAAATCTATTTACCTTTGTTTTACAATTATGAGGAACTAAACCCCCCTTTCGCTAGGGGGGATTCAAAGCCATGTGTTGGTGTTTTTCCTTCCTAATGCTAAAAACATGTTGAGTATAATAACACAAGTAAGGGTGTCGAATCCACAGGGACTAATTAGACCTATGTAACCACTTGTTTTGCAAGAACTTTACTAGAAACTAAAACTAATCAATTTAGGCAGATTTGATGTTGTAACTTGAAACACAAAGAAATGAAATGAATGCAAGTAAATGAAATAACAAGTAAGATAAGGAGGTAGAACCAAGGGAGTTGAGACTAGGGACTTGTATCAATAGAGAGAAGGTTAGGGATTCGGTTTCACCATAGCTAATTGATTCCATGTTTGTTAATTCAAGTTATGCTCATCCATCTATCTATTTCTTGAGTTTGTTTCACTTTAGTTATGATCATCCATATGATGTGTGGTTTTGATCAAGTATTCCTAGTCATGGACCTAATTGTGATGTGCAACTTCGGTTCCTAATCAAGAATGTGTTAAGCATAAGAAACTTTCATAAAACCAAAGGAAACACTTGGCAGGATGTATGCCAAACATTCCCTTTATTCATTCCCATATCTGCCAAGGTTATGCATGATGTGTGCTATAAGATTGGCTAAACAACTTATGGTTAATTCAAATGGTGATCAAGCATTAAAATCAACACACCAAGTCACAATTAAAATCAGAGAATGAAATAAGAAATAGAATGATAAACTAAGCATTTCCGAGTTAATTACATGGCAATCTTGCTAGGCTACATTGAATCCCTATAGAGAGATTAGTTACACTTCATGTTTACAAAGATTTGACATAGAAATATAACATGAGTGTACATAGAATTAAGAAGAAGAACCCCTTGAAGTAAAACTGTGTTGAAGATCACTTGGGAATGGCCTTCGGTGCAAGCTCTCCAAGTGTGGCGTAGTCCTCCAAGAATGATGTAGATGAATGTGGCACGGTGATGATGAAATGGTTTCTGTGAAATGGGAGAGAATGGACAGAAAATGGCGTGGTGTTTTGTGTTTGGGAGTGAGGATGAATGTAGTATAGAATATTGGTTCGAATGTAGGTTATGAAATGGAGAGTTTGTGTCTAAATGAATATGGAATGAAGAATGTTTTAGATTTCTTGAAGAAACTAATTTTAAAGGGAGAACATGGAATAACTTTCAGATTTTAGATCCAAGATTGGATCTCAACAAATGTAGAATAAGGGATGCTAGTGTGTGTAATGATGGGTGATTCAATTTCTGAAATGGATAGTGCACGGCATGAAGTTGAATGGGCAAGCATGTGGTCATTTGAATGGAGGAGCATGTGAAATCTGCAAGGACAGGCTGTCAAGGATTAACAATGCACGGCATGGGTGAATTAGTGGGTGAAATGTGGCTGAATGGTGTAACTAATGGGGGGTGAATGTTCTAGGTGAAAAAGGGGGGTGAAAGGGTAACCAAATGCATGGCAAGGTGTGTTAAACTTCCCTATCTGAATCCAATGCATGCGCCATGCATAAAATCTCCCAATATGGCCGAATTGCACCATTTTTCCCTCCACATTACTTCCTGAAATTCCAGCAACCAAACATGTCTTAGATACTTCATTTGGACTTCAAATTAACTCATCAAATCCATCTCCATGCTTGGAGTGATGCTCGGCTACCAAATGTGGTGTTTTTGCTTCATTATCCTTCCAATTGATCCTAACACACACATAGCTGCACACTAACACAAAATGGTGTAAAATGCAACTAGTTTAAATCAAACACACCACAAAGACACAAAATATGGATGCTATAAATGCATATGAAATGTGAACTATCAAATACCCCTAAACCTGGTTTTTGCTAGTCCACGAGCAAATTTAGAATTAAAACACACAAAACACTAACATCTAACAAACATTTAACATCTAACTAAACGATTGCATTGAGCATATGCAACAAGCCTTTGAACCCCTAGGTGTCCCTAGTTGGAGGAGTTGTGTCTCCTGAGGGTTTACATTGATGACACCCTCAAACATCAACAAAATCTGCAAACAACTTGGTTAAACATGCTTTAAACAAACTAATCAAAACCAATGAAAACTTTGTATTACACTCAAACTCAAAAGGCCTTGCCATTCCAAAGAATCATATCAAGTGTAATGTATAAAGATAGTGCACCATGTCTTACAACTTCAAGGTCACCATACCCAAATGCTTAAGAATGAATTCGCCTCAACTCTATTCCTCACGGTTCCACTCAAGTTCTCACTCAGATCCTAAGGTTTTGGTTTCTCTACTAACATATGTGAGTGAAGTTATGTAAAGGAAATCAAAATTCTCACATATGAAACTTGAAATGAAAGCACAATTTCTGAGTAGATCTCATAAAATGAATCAAATACCAAGAATATAGATAACCACACACTTAACATCACCCATGAATACATCCTCAATGATCAACTAGGTCTTTCTCAAGATTGTAATGTAAGGCTTAGGTTAGGGGTTTATGAAAGAAGTGATATGAAATACTAGAATTTGGGGTATACCAAAGTGTCTTTGAGGTCCATGCTTTTCACTTGCATTTTTCTTTCTTCTTCATTTTTGGCGTCCAAGACCTATGTCTTATAATGAGGAGATTTGGGACTTGATTTCACTTGATTCTCTTCTTTGTTAACTTCTTTTTTTTTTTTTTAGAATCACACTTCACATAGGTCTTCGGTACACGCCACAATCTTGTTCTATTATTCAAGCTACCTTTAGAGTTCATCACCATGGTATTCCCCAAGCTATAAGGTATGGCTTGTATTGAGCTAGAATGGGGTAGAGCATGGTGTGGGTGATGAAAGAATTAGGCCAAAGTGTTTGGTTGCAAAGAGGGTGAATGGAACACACAAAGGGATAGGATTTAAGCCTTTTAGTAGTTAAAACATGCATAGCCTAACATCATCTCATTGAGTTCATTCATGAATGGTACTAAACACATGGTATCTACAAAGGAGAGTAATTCTTAGCATTCAAACAAAATATAAGCAATGAGATCATTTAAAGTGAAATTTGAAAGAACAAGATAGGAGTAGAAACACTTTAAACACTCTCAACGAAGCAATTTAGGCTCAAAATACTCACTAGGGTAGTCTCCACTATTCTCTTTTGTGAATTTGAGTATGGTACCTCTATCATCATATCTTCAAGTGTTACAACTTTATACATGACAACAAGATACAAAACTTTTTATAGTGACCCCAAAGTTTGTTTGCAAACATAGCTCTCATATACATTCATATTAGTAAGTAAAAACATATTTAACCAAGACCAACATAAACAAACACAAAAACAAACCTTTCAACACTCAAACAAACAACTTAACCAAAACAAACATAACATAAAACTTTCCATCCATAATACCCCCAAACCTAGTTTAAGCATTGTCCTCAATGTTTACATTTGAATGTAGTGCAAGTAGGCAAACAATATGGAATGGAAACAACATAAACACAACATAAGGAAAGAACACAAACCACACTAGGTTGCCTCCTAGCAAGCGCTTTATTTAATGTCTAGGCAAGACATGGAATCTTGTTCATGGTGTTGTAAATTCAAGGTAATCCACAACTTGATACATTAGCTCATCCTCCACATTGTCCAAATATGGTTTCAATCTCTGCCCATTGACTTTAAAAGAGGTGCCATTCTTCATGCTCTCAATCTCCACAGCTCCGTGGGGAAATGTTTGCACCACTTTGAATGGTCCAACCCACCTAGACTTCAATTTTCCTGGAAAAAGTCTCAAACGTGAGTCATACAAAAGTACTTTCATACCTTGGTGAAACTCCTTCCTTAGGATGGCCTTGTCATGATAGAGCTTAGTCCTTTCCTTGTAGATTTTGGCATTCTCATATGCCTCATTTCTAAGCTCTTCCAACTCATTAAGTTGGAGCTTTCTTGCTATTCCCGCATCTTTGTAATCAAAGTTGAACTTCTTGATGGCCCAATATGCACGGTGTTCAAGCTCCATTGGCAAATGACAAGCTTTCCCAAACACAAGTCGATATGGACTCATGCCAATGGGGGTCTTGTATGCTGTCCTATATGCCCAAAGTGCATCATTCAACCTCAATGACCAATCCTTCCTTGTAGGGCTCACGGTCTTCATCAAAATGTTCTTGATCTCCCTATTGCTAATCTCCACTTGTCCCGAGGTTTGAGGATGGTACGGGGTAGATACTTTGTGGTTGATGTTGTACTTCTTCATCAAGGATTCAAAAGGTTTGTTGCAGAAATGGCTACCACCATCACTAATAATAGCTCTTGGTGTTCCAAACCTACAAAAAATATCATTTTTAAGAAAGTTCAACACAACCTTATGATCATTAGTTCTTGTAGCAATGGCCTCCACCCATTTGGATACATAATCTACGGCCACTAAGATGTACAAGTAACCAAAAGAAGATGGGAATGGTCCCATGAAATCGATTCCCCAAACATCAAAGAGTTCTACCACCAAAATGTTGTTCAAAGGCATCTCATTCCTTCGGCTTATGTTCCCCATTTTCTGGCACCTATCACACTTATAACAAAAATCAAAAGCATCTTTGAATAAAGTAGGCCAAAAGAAACCAGATTGTAAAACCTTTAGGGATGTCTTTTTGGCACCAAAATGTCCTCCACATGCCAATGTATGGCTAAATGTTAGAATGCTTTGTTGCTCACTCTCCGGGACACATCTCCTAATGATTTGGTCAGGACAATACTTAAACAAGTATGGTTCATCCCAAATGTAATGCTTTACCATGGCAAGGAACTTCTTTCTTTCCTGAAAAGAAATGTCATTTCTAAATACACCACAAGCAAGGTAATTGACAAAATCAGCATACCATGGTTCCTTTTCTTGAACAACAAAGAGTTGTTCATCTGGAAATGATTCATTTAGAGGCAAGGGTTGTCCAACTCCATGGTTCTCATCAAGCCTAGACAAATGGTCAGCCACAACATTGTCACTTCCCTTCTTATCTCGAATTTCCAAATCAAACTCTTGTAGTAAGAGTATCCATCTAATTAGGCGTGGTTTAGCATCCTTCTTTGTCATCAAATACCTAAGGGCTGCATGATCAGAAAACACAATGACTTTAGATCCCACAAGATATGACCTAAACTTCTCTAAAGCAAAGACAATAGCAAGCAACTCCTTTTCAGTTGTGGAGTAGTTAAGTTGAGCATCATTTAGAGTCCGGCTTGCATAGTAGATCACATGTGGGAGCTTGTTCACCCTTTGTCCTAAAACTGCACCAATAGCATAGTCAGAGGCATCACACATCAATTCAAAAGGTAAAGACCAATCTGGTGCCATAATGATAGGAGCCGAGGTTAGTTCATGTTTCAAAGTATTGAATGCATCCATACAAGCTTTATCAAAGTGAAACACAACATCTTTAGCTAACAAATTGCATAATGGCCGAGTTATCATTGAAAAATTCTTAATGAAACGTCTATAAAAGCCTGCATGCCCTAAGAAACTTCTCACTCCCTTCACGGTTGTGGGAGCTGCCATAGTGTTGATAATGTCAATTTTGTCTTTGTCTACCTCCATTCCTTTGCTAGAGATTACATGTCCCAAAACAATGCCTTGTTTCACCATGAATTGGCATTTTTCCCAATTGAGAACCAAATTTGTTTCTTGGCATCTTTGAAGCACCAAAGAGAGATGGTTAAGACATTCATCAAAAGAAGAACCAAACACTGAAAAATCATCCATGAATACCTCAATGAACCTTTCCACCATGTCAGAAAAGATTGCCAACATACATCTTTGGAATGTGGCCGGGGCATTGCAAAGTCCAAAGGGCATTCTCCTATATGCAAATGTGCCAAAGGGGCAAGTGAATGTAGTTTTCTCTTGATCCTCGGGGGCAATTGCAATTTGATTGTAACCTGAGTAACCATCAAGAAAACAATAATGTGAATAACCTGCCAATCTCTCAAGCATTTGATCTATGAAAGGCATGGGAAAGTAATCTTTTCTAGTGTTAGAATTCAACTTCCTGTAATCGGTGCAAACTCTCCAACTAGCCGTGGGTCTTGTGGGCACAAGTTCTTTGTTTTCATTTCTCATTACTGAGATTCCCACCTTCTTTGGTACCACTTGAATGGCACTCACCCATTTGCTATCAGAAATAGGATATATGATCCCCACATCTAACAACTTCAATACTTCATCCCTCACAACTTCTTTCATGTGTGGATTGAGCCTTCTTTGTGGCTCACGGGTTGTCTTTGCTCCATCCTCCAAAAGGATCCTATGCATGCACCTAGTAGGGCTTATTCCCTTGATATCTGCAATAGACCAACCAATAGCCGATTTGGACTCTTTTAACACCCTAAGTAGTTTATCTTCTTCATTAGGTGTTAGGTCCGAGGCTATGATAACTGGAAGAGTTTCAAATTCAGCTAGATATGCATATTTTAGATGTGGTGGAAGTGGTTTAAGTTCAAGTTTAGGTGCCTTAACAATGGAAGGGATTAAATGTGACCTTGATGGTTCTAATGACTCTACAAGAGGTGAAACATTTAAAGGATATGGTGCTAATGCTTCCAAGGCAGCAACCACTTCCATGAGTGCATCTTCATCATCAAACTCATCTTGAGATTGAGTCAAAACAGTTTGTAATGGTTCATTAGATTGTGCCTGCAAGAACTTAGAGAAAACAAGTGAATCAAGCACATCAATGGCATAGCAATCAAGAGATGAAGAAGGATGAGAAAGAGACTCAAACACTTTGAATTGGACGGTCTCTCCTAGCACTGTCATAGTGAGGAGTCCATTTTGCACATCAATGATGGTCTTGGCCGTGGCCATGAATGGTCTTCCAAGCAAAATAGGCAACTCTCTATCATGTATAGGTGCTTCTTCCATGTCCAACACTACAAAATCCACAGGCAAGATTAGTTTATCAATTTGAACTAGAATGTCCTCTACTATACCTCTTGGATACTTCACGGATCTGTCCGCAAGTTGTAATGAAATGGTGGTGGCCTTCAATTCCCCCAAACCTAGTTGAAGGTACACGGAGTATGGCATTAAGTTGATGCTAGCACCCAAATCAAGCATGGCCTTCTCCACTTTCTTGTCCCCTATGGTGATGTTGATAGAAAAACTTCCCGGATCTTTGAGCTTTGGTGGAAGTTTCCTTTGTAACACCTCACTTACATTCTCTGACACCACTACCTTCTCATGTGGTCTATACTTCCTTTTGTGGTTGTTTAACTCCTTGAAGAACTTCCCATAAGCCGGCATATTCCTAATGACATCAAGCAAAGGTAAGTTAACATTCACCTTACTTAGAATATCAAAAATTTCCTTAAATGACTTATCATGCTTGCTCTTAGCAAGTCTTCCAGGGAATGGTATTGGTGGAGTGTAAGGCTTCTCGGCCTTGTGAAGGTTTGGTGCTTCATTTGAGGAAGAAGCATGGCTTGGTTCCTCATTTGGTTTCTCATTTACACCTACATTCACATGATCAAATTCATTAGTAACTTCATTTCCAACTCTATTATCAATAACCTTACCATTTCTGAGTGTACTGATTGCTTTGGCTTGCTCTTGGTTCCTTTGAAGTATCACGGGTTGGCTTGGAAACTTGCCAACCTCTCTTTGGTTCAAGGCATCTGCAATTTGTCCCAATTGTGTCTCCATTTTGGTTAGGGCAGCCGAATGTTGTTGGAAAGTGCTATTTGTGGCTTGTTGGAATTGCAAGGTGTTTTGAGCTAACAACTTAACCGTATCTTCAAGTGTAGGGGCAGGTTTTGGTTGGAAGTTTTGGTAGTTGTTGTTGTTCTTCCATGAAAAGTTAGGATGATCTCTCCACCCCGGATTATATGTATTTGAAAATGCATCATTCCTTGGCCTTTGATTGTAAGAATTCATGAGGTTCACTTGTTCTTGAACAAACTCGGGATAGGCCTCCCTAGATGGACATTGATGAGTAGGGTGGCTTGGTATGTTGCAAATGGCACACACCTCATTTGGTTTTGGCACCAAGTTGAGCACGGATTCAAGCTTTCTTTCTAGGTTAGCTACCTACAAAGAAAGATCATGATTAGCATTTGTTTCATATACTCCAAGTTTCTTACCCTTTACATCTTTGTGTTGAGCATTAGACCCCAACATCTCATAAATGTTGTAAGACTCTTGAGCATTCTTTTTCTTCAAAGCTCCACCTGCGGCATTATCAACTGTGGATTGACATGTTTGGGTTAATCCATCATAAAAAATTTGCATTTGTAAGTGAAGAGGTAACCCATGGTGGACATTGCAACAAGAGTCCTTTAAAACGTTCCCAACACTCATTGAAAGGTTCTCCATCATCTTGTTTGAAGTTGAAGATTTGTCCCCTTAATGTGGCTGTCTTTTGCGTGGAGAAAAACTTCTCCAAGAACTTCTTAGCCACGGCATCCCATGTGGTGAGTGAACCCGGAGCTAGAGTCATCAACCAACTCTTGGCTTTGTCTTTCAAAGTGTAAGGAAACACTCTCATCCTCAAGTTTGCTTCACTTACTCCCTGCAAAGGTAAACCACTCACAACATTGTAAAACTCTTTAACATGAGCTAAAGGATCTTCATTAGGTATGCCATAAAAAGAAGGAAGCATATGAAAATGTGAAGATTTGAGATCATAGTTTCTAGCTTCCGTGGACAACAAGATGCATGAAGGGGAGTTTGGTATGATTGGTTGTGCAAAGTCCTCCAAGGCTCTAAGTTCATCTTGGTTGGCAGCCATCTCGTCTCTTTCCCAATGAATGTGCTCAGAAGTTGCACTTGTGGAACTAGATGAAGTTCCTTCCTATTCTTCTCGGACAAGGGATGAACTAGATGGCACAAAGTTGTCCAAAGTGTTGCCTTTCAAACGTTCAATTCTTTGGCCCAACTCAACAAGTCTATGTGACATATACTACCTAAAACAAAACAAAACAAACACGATTAAACAGAAATCAAAACTAAACTCTACTTAGAATGAAAATAACAAAGTTTAAATAGCAAAACAAGCAATTACAAGGGACTGAAATCAGTCCCCGGCAACGGCGCCATTTTTGTTGGTGTTTTTCCTTCCTAATGCTAAAAACATGTTGAGTATAATAACACAAGTAAGGGTGTCGAATCCACAGGGACTAATTAGACCTATGTAACCACTTGTTTTGCAAGAACTTTACTAGAAACTAAAACTAATCAATTTAGGCAGATTTGATGTTGTAACTTGAAACACAAAGAAATGAAATGAATGCAAGTAAATGAAATAACAAGTAAGATAAGGAGGTAGAACCAAGGGAGTTGAGACTAGGGACTTGTATCAATAGAGAGAAGGTTAGGGATTCGGTTTCACCATAGCTAATTGATTCCATGTTTGTTAATTCAAGTTATGCTCATCCATCTATCTATTTCTTGAGTTTGTTTCACTTTAGTTATGATCATCCATATGATGTGTGGTTTTGATCAAGTATTCCTAGTCATGGACCTAATTGTGATGTGCAACTTCGGTTCCTAATCAAGAATGTGTTAAGCATAAGAAACTTTCATAAAACCAAAGGAAACACTTGGCAGGATGTATGCCAAACATTCCCTTTATTCATTCCTATATCTGCCAAGGTTATGCATGATGTGTGCTATAAGATTGGCTAAACAACTTATGGTTAATTCAAATGGTGATCAAGCATTAAAATCAACACACCAAGTCACAATTAAAATCAGAGAATGAAATAAGAAATAGAATGATAAACTGAGCATTTCCGAGTTAATTACATGGCAATCTTGCTAGGCTACATCGAATCCCTATAGAGAGATTAGTTACACTTCATGTTTACAAAGATTTGACATAGAAATATAACATGAGTGTACATAGAATTAAGAAGAAGAACCCCTTGAAGTAAAACTGTGTTGAAGATCACTTGGGAATGGCCTTCGGTGCAAGCTCTCCAAGTGTGGCGTAGTCCTCCAAGAATGATGTAGATGAATGTGGCACGGTGATGATGAAATGGTTTCTGTGAAATGGGAGAGAATGGACAGAAAATGGCGTGGTGTTTTGTGTTTGGGAGTGAGGATGAATGTAGTATAGAATATTGGTTCGAATGTAGGTTATGAAATGGAGAGTTTGTGTCTAAATGAATATGGAATGAAGAATGTTTTAGATTTCTTGAAGAAACTAATTTTAAAGGGAGAACATGGAATAACTTTCAGATTTTAGATCCAAGATTGGATCTCAACAAATGTAGAATAAGGGATGCTAGTGTGTGTAATGATGGGTGATTCAATTTCTGAAATGGATAGTGCACGGCATGGGGTTGAATGGGCAAGCATGTGGTCATTTGAATGGAGGAGCATGTGAAATCTGCAAGGACAGGCTGTCAAGGATTAACAATGCACAGCATGGGTGAATTAGTGGGTGAAATGTGGCTGAATGGTGTAACTAATGGGGGGTGAATGTTCTAGGTGAAAAAGGGGGGTGAAAGGGTAACCAAATGCATGGCAAGGTGTGTTAAACTTCCCTATCTGAATCCAATGCATGCGCCATGCATAAAATCTCCCAATATGGCCGAATTGCACCATTTTTCCCTCCACATTACTTCCTGAAATTCCAGCAACCAAACATGTCTTAGATACTTCATTTGGACTTCAAATTAACTCATCAAATCCATCTCCATGCTTGGAGTGATGCTCGGCTACCAAATGTGGTGTTTTTGCTTCATTATCCTTCCAATTGATCCTAACACACACATAGCTGCACACTAACACAAAATGGTGTAAAATGCAACTAGTTTAAATCAAACACACCACAAAGACACAAAATATGGATGCTATAAATGCATATGAAATGTGAACTATCACCATGATTACATTTGCATTATGAATTAATTACTTTTGGTTGTGCTTTAATAATTTGTGAATTCAATTCGCTTAACTATTTGATTGATAACCTACTTGTGTATGTTAATTAAGAGTGCATGCTTAGTTTTCATGCATAAGTTTGATGCTAGAATATAAGGAAATTTCACCTAATCGTTATGAACTTATATTCATGAGTAGTGAAGGTTGCTATCCACAATCGTGTTAAGTGAATTCTTGGCAAGAGTATCATGCTTTTCATAGTTACGAATGCCTCATCAATACTTATAGTTCTCATGAATCTTAATGATCTTTAATTGTATCTCTATTTTGCTTTTCACGTATGGAACTTTTGAAGAATGTTTTGAATTGTTATATGTGCTTTCCCATTCAATTCATTAACTTAAGGAGAACTTGAAGGTTAAAAAAGTGTTATCACGGTTAACCCGGAGTATTGAGTTTCATAAGTTATCGAAAGAACAACTAAAAATTGGTTTATGTACAAGTGTATCATGTGTGGAGGAGAACCCTCTAGCTAATCCATCATCCATTCAAACAACCATATTTTGTGTCTAAATTTGTCTAGTTTATAATTTGTTTATTTTCAAGTTATTATCATCAAAACCCAATCCCCCTTTTACAATTTATGTCCTTTGATTTGAATCTACTTTATTTGATTTCTTTTGAGTTCTTTGAATTAATTTAGTTTAGAGTTGGTTAATTTTCATAATTTGAATCTTTTAAATTCAATTCATGTCCTAAAGTATCCCTAGAATCTGTTTTAGTTTATTTGTTAGTTTTAATTTGAGTTATTCTAGTTTATTTGAAATCATTTGAATCTAGTGAAGTGTTTTGATTTTAGATTTGTGTTTTTAAAGTTTTATTTAGTGTTTCTAAGTTTATTTTATATAGATTAGCAATCCCTCCTAATCCCCGGTTTAGAACGATCCCTACTTGCATATATACTACAATTGTCAACAAGAGGGTTTAAATTGTGTGTTTGCTTATTCATCGCACCAAATTTTGGCGCCGTTGCCGGGGATTAGCAAATTTGCTAATCCCTTTGTTTCTGTTTGTGTTTATATTTGTTTTTGTGTTTGTGACTTTTACTTTTGATATTTGATTTAGTTTTCTTTCTTTGATTTTAGGTACAAATGGAGCAAGACATGGCACTTGCGACCATTCAAGCTCAATTGGCGCATCTCACTTCTCAATTGACTCATAATGCCGAAAGGACCACAATGCCAAGTGTCCATACATTTGATGTGCCTTATGGGCAAGGATATCAAACTCATCAATGTCCTCAATTTTCTGCAAATGAAGATGTTTGGGGATATCAAGGCCATAGCCAATCAAGGGGCAACATGTTTTCCAACGCTTACAATTCGGATTGGAGAGATTATTCAGATTATATGTGGGGAGAACCTCAACAAGTTCAACAAAATGGATATTGGCAGCAAGATGAAGCGTTCTATTCAAGACCTATGCAGCAACCACAGCCCCCCTCCACAACAATTCCAATCGAATTCAAGTATGCCCATGAGTTATAATGAAATTCTTGATGGACTAATTTCTTTGACGCAGGGCTCACAAAAAGAAGAACAATGGCAGCCATCTGAGGAGTTCTATCAATGGCCATGTCCACCACCACAGCCTCCGTCACAATCTGCCCAATTCAATTCAGGTACATCTATGGATAATGATATGTTTAAGAAGTTACTTACCTCTTTGAACTAGGAAGCAGAAAATCGAAACAAGGAGATGCAAAATAAAGCCAACAAGGTGGATGAATTGGAGAAGCAAGTTGGGCAGATTATGGAGTTCATGGCACAGATTCAAAATCAAAGTGAACTCTCCAACTCCAACATTGCAAATTCAATAGGAGATTTTGAAATCCATGAAGCCATCAATTTGGGAAGTGATATGGAAGATGAAGCTGTCCCAGAACCGTTCAAACATAGCCAAAACGTGGATGAATTGCTGTTACAAGAAGAGGATGAGGATGACGACATGGGCAGTTTAGAAGAACTCTTGCCGCAAGCCCCTCAAGTCCCTATGATGTCCAACTCTGGTAATGTTGTTCCAAATTCAATTCATTCTAACCCCATTCCACCAAATGTCCATTTTCCTCACGGGTTTTTTATTCCAAATATCGAAGAGAGTGAAAATGACATTGTGGAAGCTCTTCCAAAGGTGCAAAGTGATATCCCAATTCTTGGTGCACCAAAACAAGTTCCCGATGGTGTTGAAACGTTCAAAGAACCTTGCACACCAAGAAGAAGGATTCAAGATATCGAAGTGGCTGGAGAATGCGTAGAATGCATCAAAGAGGATGTACATGAGACAATCAAACCCAAAGAAGTTGAATTTTATGACACGGGACAAGCCACAACCATCATAGTCAATCTGGCCAAGTGCAAAGTCCCTGAAACATTCAAAGATGTGGTGTTTGTAATTGAGTTTGTGTCGGAGAAAGAAAGTAAGCCATCTTCTCCAATTTCAATTTTATTTTATACTAACATGCTGATTTTGATGATTCAGGCACCCACCCTAGAATTTAGACCATTGCCGGATCATTTCAAGTATCACCTCCCATTGAAAGATAAATTCCATGTCGTGGAACCTAGGGCAACATAATTGGATGTCTCGTTCGGCTGCAAGACGTTAAATCAAGCGCTCCTTGAGAGGCAACCTATGCATTCAACGAAGGGAGACTTTGGAATTGCTCAACAAATCAAATTTGCACTCCTTAACCCTTCTCTTTACTGCATTTATCTTGCGTTGCTTAGTTCATTAATTGTTTGATTGCTTAAGTGTGAACCTATGTTTAAAACATTGAGAGCAATGTTTAGTTTAAGTGCGGGGGAGGGTAAACAAAGTCTTTTTACATTGATTTACATATTTTACATTGATTTAAAAAATAAAATTAAAATTAAATAAAAATAAATAAATAAAAAATAAAAAATAAAAAACAAAATAAAATATATAAAATAAACATAAAAGCAAAAATATTTTACAATAATACGTAAACTAATAGCCTTCATTCATTGGTCAGGTGGTGTCTCAGCAGTCGACGGAGCTCCAGAAAGACGAAGCGCCAGAGTTGGATTCTCTGAAGCCTCAACACTTGGTGCAACTCCAGATGACGAAGGCAAAAGATACCTCGGGAATAATGCCATAAACTTTTGATGATCACTCTGAATCCGAACTTCAGATTCCTGCAGCTGGTCAAGCTTCCTCTTCATACTTGTTAAGTAACTAGTTGCAAGCATGTGCAACTCCTTATTCTCGTGCCTGAGTCCTCTGACCTCTTGCCGAAGACTAGCAACCTCAGCCATCAAAGACTCAACATGACGAGATCGTGCAAGAAGGCGTTGGCCCATGTTTGAGACTGAGGCTGCACACTGGACGCTGAGAGCCAAAGAGTCCTGAACAGCCAACTCATCTGACCGCTTGGATAGCATCCTATTGTCTCTTGGAGTAAGAAGATTTCTAGCAACCACCGTAGCGGTTGTACCGTTTCTCATCATTGAGTCCCCAATTGTAAGAGGACCATTGAGGGATATGAAGGACAGATGCCAAATGTTGAAGAGATCGGAAAAATTAAGATTACAGAAGTGCAAGAAGATAGTTTTTTACGGGAGGCAGTTCAAGTGTGCTGTGTGATGTGAGAATTATACGCACACAAATTAAACCCTCTTTTGTCAATCGTAGTATAGGTATAAGTAGGGTATCGTTCTAGGCCGGGGATTAGGAGGGATTGCTAATCACTCTAAAATTAAATTAAAAACGTAAAAACAAAATTTAAAACACTCAATTAAAATCAAAACACTAAACTAGAAAAAAAACTTAATAAAACTAACAAATAAACTAAAATAAATCAAAAGACTCAAAAATACAAAACTAGGCTAAAAACTCGAAACACACTTAAAATGACTCAAAATAATAAAAACAATTTAAAATAAAAACTAGGAAATTGAAATGAAAGGAAATTAAAATTAAAAGATTAAAAATAATAAAAAGTAACTAAATAATAATATTATAATAATGGGGGGATTGATTTTTGATGAAACGTAAATTAAACTTAAAATAAATTACAAATTAACAAAAACATAAAATAAAAAGTAAACGGATAGATGACGGATTGGCTAGAGGGTTCTTCTCCACACATGACACAAATGTAACCTAAATTGATTCCCAGTTATGAATTTAGCAAATGCATTAATGACAACGCTCCAAGTTAATTAGGTCCGCTTAAATTAACTTTCAGATTTCCCTAGATTCATTGAATTGGACGGAATACGCATCACAACCAAATTATTCTTATCAAGTTCCCTAACTATGGAATACGCATGATAGAGAGACATATCAAAGATCATTAAATTCAATGGAAATCATAAACATCGACTAGGCAATCATAACTATGGAATACGCATGTTAATCCAACCTAGGGTTTACTAAACACAATCGTGACTAGCGATTTTTACTACTCTTGAATATAAGTTCATAACGATTAGGTGAAATTCCCTTATATCCTAGCATCAAGTCTAAGTATGCAAATTAAGTGTCGACCCTTAACCCACATACATAAACAAGTTATTAATCAACACAGAAAAGTAAACCACATCCAAACATTTATACATTCATAACTGGAGTAAATCAAATTAAAATTACAAATATAATCATGGTTTTGAATTATCCTCTAGCCAATATAATTAATTACACATTATTATAAAATTAAAAACAGAAATAAAACAGAGTTGGAGGATTAAACCGAAGAGGATGTGCAAGGATCTGTGCATTTGCATGTGCACTGTGCTTGTGCACTGTGCCACTGCACAGATTGTATGAAGGCGCTGCCTCTGTTTTCCAATTCCGTCACTGGCCTCACTGCCTCTGTCGTCCTCCTGCTGGCAGCTGGCAGCACTCCCTTTTTCTCCTCAAATGGCAAAGCTTCTTGCAATTCTGTCCGTGACTGCCCACTGTCCGTGGGCTTTCCCCCGTGGAGCTGGTGTTCTGCTTTGACTCCTCCTAAAGCTGCCAAGCGGCAGCTCTCTTCCTCCCAGATGGTCTTCTCTCCCAAGTCCCCCAAAGCTTCCCACCGCGCCAAGCTGCTCGCTGCCTTAAATGGCAGCTCTTATTCCTTTTTTATATTTTTCTTTCTATTTCTGCTGCACCTCGCAGCTTTTTCTTTCTAGCTCCTGCCCGAGGAGCTCCCCTTTAAATCCCCCAAGACGCCTTGCCTCTTCATGATTAATCAAACAGCCCCCCTTATCTTTTTATTTCTTTTATTATTCTTTTTCTCGGTGGTGCTCTTTCCAGACAGCCTTCCATTTCTTTTGGTTCTCCCACCGACTCCACTAGCTGCCACACACACAATATAGTATATTAAAATATATAAATATATAAATATATTTATATATATATATATATATATATATATATATATTTATATATATATATATATATAAATATTTATATATATATATATATATATATATATTAATTTTCAAATGATAAGTATAATTCAACAACCAAGATAATTTAGATGAAATTAATACTTAACACTTCACTTATTCTATTTTTATTTTCTTAACTTGAAAAACTCCATAAAACACGAAAACAAAGTAAATAGCTCAGAAAATGAGGAACTAACTAAGAAAAGACGAAAGAATTTGATATAAAAATATATATAAAAATTATCCGATCAAATACCCCCACACTTAGCTTTTGCTAGTCCTCGAGCAAAACAAAGAAACAAAAACAAAACTCAATCTAAACCTTCCAACATTTATCTCAGGGATTTCCAATGGACATGACAAATTAAAAATCATCACTTACACAGATTTTGGCAATCCATACCCTTAAGCACATACTTAATCACAGTCACCATTTATTAGTTCGCATTTAATCAATTAAAACAACATTTTGAATGTAGTAACATGCCTTAGAGAATTTACTCTATTCCTTACTAGATATGCACTCAATTTTTCGCTCAGATTTTATGACCACACTCCCTACACTAGGTATATGTGAGAAGAATGATGTAAGCAAGGAAACGATCACTCACATATGTTATAGCAAAGAAAGCATTTTTTTGGAGTTATTAATGTGCATATGAATATGATCTCATGAACGGAATGCTACTACTTAGATGCGAGAACCAGGGACACTATCTGCTCATACCAATCCCAAACTCCACATATTGAACACACAACAACCAAGATAGAAGTCAAAGGGTTGTAACGGGGCTAAGGATATAGGCTTAACAAAGGAAGGCTATGGAAAAAACAAATGTTCTTAAAGAAATAGTAAGCAAAGTAATAAGGTTAACGCATAGAATTCACTTTTGAATGAAAATTCAACTCTAAACCCGAGGGGAGGATTCACACATTTTATGGCCAAATTTCAAACTCTTTTTCTTCTTTCTTTTCTTTTCACGCGTTTTTCTCTTCTTCTTTTTTTTTTTTTTTTTTTAAAATCACAAAACGTACAATTGAGCTCGAAACAACCAATCCTTCCCCCACACTTGTTTTTCTGCATAGTGTAGAATAAAATGAATTCTTTTTTAAGTCATGCTCACTATTCTTTAAGAACAAGGGTGCAGACAGTCCTACAGTAGGTTTGGTGCGGTTTAATGAGGTTAACAACAAAAATAGGCTAAACAAGGCTCGAGATGGGTTAAGCCTACAAAACATAAGAAAGATGGAGGGTAAGGCTTTTTGGTTAAGGTGGATCACTAAACAACTTCATCTTGATATGTGTTATGCAATTCAATGTCATGCTTTGAATGAAACAGATATGAGTTCTAGTATTTGGAACTAAGATGATAAAACGCCTTCTAAGTAGCAACCAAGCAAAGAATGAAGAGATCATGCAACGACTTTAGAAAACAAAAACATCAAGATTAATAACTCTCCAAACAAGGTATAAGCTCAAGTCTCACAGGGATGTAGCATTAGTTTGAGTTCCTTCCTTCAAGCATGTTACAAAAACTAATTTTATCCTTTTGTGATCAAATTTAAATTCATAAACAACAACTACAACTAAGCATAAACCAAGAGCATATCAAACTTCCATCCATGTTTATAATTTTCTTTAACAGTCATGCAATTAAAAACCAAATCCTCATCATTGTGTTGGAAGGTACCTAAGACACAAACAAACACACAAAAACAACTAAAAAAAAAAAAAAAATTCTTTTTGGGTTTTTCAAAATATTTTTCAAATTTTTATGTCATTTTCGTAAGATTTCCTCAAAACACAATAAAACACACCAAAACAGCATAAAACACTAAAAAAAACAAAAAGCAACAACACGGAAACAAATGAAACCAGTTCAAAGTCGAAGGTACAAAAAAATTTCAATTTGGTTATTTTTTATCTTGATACCCCCACACTGAAACTAGACATTGTCCCCAATGTCAGAAAACATTAATAATACAAAAATAAATATAAAAATAAATATAAAAATAAAATTACTAAATGAAAAGAAACAAAATAAAGCAATAGGACTGAAAACTTCCCTAATTTGCAGAAAACCAAGCGATGACCCCCAAGCGTAAATTTTGCAATCAACTTCAAGGGAGAAAATAACCAAATGTTCCTGCAAAGAAAAGAAATAAATCGGTTAAGCACGCAAGAAAATATAGAAAATGCAAACGAAAATTGAAAATGAAAATAAAAGATAACGAAAAGAACTAATAGGTGGTCATTGGTCATGACTGTTGATTTTCCACAGCTTTCATCTTGAACTGGATGGGCCTCCTTCTGGCAAGTGCTCCTCGGCTTAGTTGAGGATGAATCAGCACGTTGTCTCCACATGCTTCAAGTAGTCCGGTCTCCACGCAGGTGTGGCATCTTCTTGAACTCTTGGATCAACCCAGACTCATCTGCTCTTGGGTGCACCTCAGACTCCTCCTGCTTCGTCTGTGAGGTACTTTTGTTTTTGAAGAAGTACCTCAACACAGGTTTATTTTTGAAGTGGGCTGGGAGGGGTCTGAGATGAGTACTCGAGAGCAAGACTAGGTAAGCAATCAGGATCTCACTTTCTCCACGTTCCTCAGATGAAGGAGAGGAGAAAGCATAATATGAGATACTTTTGCTTTTAACCTTTTTAATATGAAATACTTTTGCTCTGGAAGGTTTGTTTTCTGGGGTGATCCAAGGGATGAAGAACACTGAATAACTCGAAAGCTTTCTTTGGGAAGACATTATCGGAGATGAAGAGAGGTTGAGAGGTTGAGAGGTTGAGAGGTTGAGAGGGTGTGAGGTTGAGAAGGTGTGAAGTTGTGCCTTTGCTGTGGAAGGCGAAGGTCGAACTTATAGAAATTTGGCTTCACAACCGGAACTATTCCTTCACTATTTGTCGGCAGCCGGTGGATGGATGAACAGTGCCCGTTACGCGCTTTCTGACAACGCGTCCGTAATTTCCGCGAAGCTGACTGCGCCTGCGACGAGTGACGACAAATTGGAATGATGATCTTTTGAAAACCGGGGTTCAAAACCGGGTGCGGCTCGTGGTTTTCGCAACGCTCCACGCTGCACGTGATGAGTCACGACAAAATTGGAAAAACTGAGCCCTCGTGATGCCACGTGATTGCTGAGTCAAGCCCAGCTTTTGAGAAAGGAAACGGCTCTTTTGAGACAGGACTCCGGCATTTGAGAAAGGAGCGTCCAGCTTTTCCGATTTGCGTGAGGACGCGTCTTCACCTCTGAGGAGCGGTTTCTTTGATTTGCTTCTTTTTATAGAGGCGCTAATTCTGCTTCACATCACACTTGAACTCCCTTCCTCAAATACTCTCCTCTGTAAACACTCTCTTCTGCACTTCTTAATCTTTCCGATCTCTTCTTCCGCTTCAGCAATCTTAATTTTTCCGAACTCTTTTCTTCCTCAACCCCCTCTAAAAATGTCTTGCCCTTCCGACCGTCGCCTAAACTTGAATGTCGGGGAAGACGATGACTCGTCTTCTCCGAACAACATTTGGAATCCGTTCTTCATATCCCCCAATGGTCCTCTTACAGTCGGGGACACAATGATGAGGAACGATATAACCGCAACGGTGGTTGCAAGAAACCTTCTTACTCCCAGAGACACTAGGTTGCTGTCTATGCGGTCAGACGAGCTGGCTGTTCAGGACTCACTGGCTCTCAGTGTCCAGTGTGCAGGCTCAGTTTCGAACATGGGTCAGCGTCTGCTTGCAAGATCTCGTCAGGTGGAGTCGCTAATGGCGGAGGTGGTCAGTCTTCGGCAAGAAGTCAGAGGACTCAGGCACGAGAACAAGGAGTTGCACATGCTCGCAACTAGCTACTCGACCAGCATGAAGAGGAAGCTGGACCAGCTGCAGGAGTCGGACGGTCGAATCCAGAGTGATCATGAGCGGTTCATGGCGTTACTCCCGCGGTTTATGTTGCCTTCGTCCTCTGGAGCAGCACCAAGCGTTCCGGCTCCGGAGATTCCAACTCTGGCTCTTCGTCTTCCCGGAGTTCCGTCAACTTCTGAGGCGCCACCTAACCAAAACCAATGATTGCTATTAGTTTTTCGTATTATTGTAATTTTTTTTATGCTTTTAATGTTTATTTAACTAAATATATATATATATATATATATATATATATATATATATTACTAATATTATTTTTATTATTATTATTAATTTTTTTTTTCAGGGTTATTTTAAGCAAATTAAAATATGTAAATTAATGTAAAAAGGCTTTATTTACCCGCACTTAAAATAAACAAGGCCCTTAATTTATTTAAACACAAACTAAACAAAAATTAACCAAATAAAACAACTAACAAAACAAAACAAAAAGAAATGCAAAGTAAAGGAAAAGAAGAGGATTAGAAATGCAAATCTGATTCCTTGGGTTGCCTCCCAAGAAGCGCTTGCTTTAACGTCTTTAGCCGGACGATTCTTTCCTTATCCTCCCCTCGGCTCCAAAGCATGAAATTTATCTTTTAATGGGAGGTGATACTTGAAATGATTCGGCAATGGTCTGAATTCTCGGGTGGGTGCCTGAATCATTAAAATTAGAGACAAATTAGTAAAAATTAAAATTAAAATTAAAATTGGAGAAGATGGCTTACTGTCTTTCTCCGACTCAAACTCAATAACAAAAATTACGCCTTTGGACAATTCCGGAATTTTGAACTGGGCCAGGTTTACTATGATGGTTGTGGCCTGTCCCGTATCATCAAACTCAATTTCTTTGGGCTTAATTGTCTCCTGCAAAGCCTCTTGAATGTTTTCAACGCATTCTCCAGCCACTTTGATATCTTGAATCATTTTTCTTGGTGCACAAGGTTTGGGAACTTGTTTTGGTGCACCAAGAATTGAGATATCACTTTGCACCTCTGGAAGATGTTCCACAATGTCTTTTTCACTTTCTTCGTTATTTGGAAAAAATCTGCAAGGAAAAGAGACATTCGGTGGAAAAATGTTAGAATGAATTGAACTTGGAACAACCTCACCATAGTTGGACGACATAGGGACTTGAGGGGTTTGAGACAAGAATTCGTCTAAACTGCCCAAGTCGTCCTCCTCCTCTTCTTCTTCTTGCAGCGGCAATTCATCCAAGTTCGGGCTGTGACTGGATGGTTCTAGAACAGCTTCATCCTCTACATCACTTATGGCTTCATCGATTTCCACTTCTCCCTTTGAATTTGCAAATGTGGAGTTGGAAAGTTCACTTTGATCTTGAATCTGTGCCATGAATTCCATGATCTGCCCAACATGTCTATCCAATTCGTCCACTCTGTTGGTCTGGTCTTGCATCTCCTGGATTCGATTTTCCACTCCCTGATTCAAAGAAGTGAGTAACTTATTAAATGTATCATTATCCAGAGATGTACCTGAATCGAATTGGGCAGATTGTTGTGGTGGCTGCGGTGGCTGCAAAGGTGTTGTATAGAACTCATCATACGGCTGCCAATATTCTCCTTGGTGAGTCTCCTTAGCTTGATTTTGTGACCCCTGCACCAAAGAGTTTAATTCGTTAAGAATTTGATTATAATCCACGGGCATACTTGAATTCGATTGGAATTGTTGTGGGGGATGCTGTGGTGGCTGCATAGGTCTGGAATAGAACTCGTCTTGCTGCCAATATCCACTTTGTTGAAATTGCTGAGGTTCATCCCACATCTGATCTGAATAACCTCTCCAATTCGAATTGCAAGCGTTGGAAAACATGTTGCCCCTTGATTGACTGTGGCCTTGATATCCCCATTCATCTTCATATGCAGAAAATTGAGGAGACTGATGAGTCTGATATCCTTGCCCATAGGGCACATCAAATGTCGGGACATTTGGCATTGAGGTCCTTTCGGTATTATTAGTCAATTGAGCAGTGAGCTGCGCCAATTGAGCTTGAATACTAGCAAAATCCATGTCTTGCTCCAATTATACCTAAAATCAAAGAAAGAAAAATAAATCAAATACCAAAAGTAAAATACACAAACACAAATATAAACATAAACACAAATATAAAAATAAACACAAACAAAAATAAAGGGATTAGCAAATTTGCTAATCCCCGGCAACGGCGCCAAAATTTTGACGGGATTTTAAAACCGCACAAATTTAACCCTCTTTTTGACAGATGTAGTATAGGTATAAGTAGGGTATCGTTCTAGGCCGGGGATTAGGAGGGATTGCTAATCACTCTAAAATTAAATTAAAAACGTAAAAACAAAATTTAAAACACTCAATTAAAATCAAAACACTAAACTAGAAAAAAAACTTAATAAAACTAACAAATAAACTAAAATAAATCAAAAGACTCAAAAATACAAAACTAGGC
This sequence comes from Crataegus laevigata, assembly GCA_963580275.1. Taxonomy (NCBI): domain Eukaryota; kingdom Viridiplantae; phylum Streptophyta; class Magnoliopsida; order Rosales; family Rosaceae; genus Crataegus; species Crataegus laevigata. The sequence continues at coordinate 12,885,711 of OY756944.1, read as the reverse complement.
TAAAAACTCGAAACACACTTAAAATGACTCAAAATAATAAAAACAATTTAAAATAAAAACTAGGAAATTGAAATGAAAGGAAATTAAAATTAAAAGATTAAAAATAATAAAAAGTAACTAAATAATAATATTATAATAATGGGGGGATTGATTTTTGATGAAACGTAAATTAAACTTAAAATAAATTACAAATTAACAAAAACATAAAATAAAAAGTAAACGGATAGATGACGGATTGGCTAGAGGGTTCTTCTCCACACATGACACAAATGTAACCTAAATTGATTCCCAGTTATGAATTTAGCAAATGCATTAATGACAACGCTCCAAGTTAATTAGGTCCGCTTAAATTAACTTTCAGATTTCCCTAGATTCATTGAATTGGACGGAATACGCATCACAACCAAATTATTCTTATCAAGTTCCCTAACTATGGAATACGCATGATAGAGAGACATATCAAAGATCATTAAATTCAATGGAAATCATAAACATCGACTAGGCAATCATAACTATGGAATACGCATGTTAATCCAACCTAGGGTTTACTAAACACAATCGTGACTAGCGATTTTTACTACTCTTGAATATAAGTTCATAACGATTAGGTGAAATTCCCTTATATCCTAGCATCAAGTCTAAGTATGCAAATTAAGTGTCGACCCTTAACCCACATACATAAACAAGTTATTAATCAACACAGAAAAGTAAACCACATCCAAACATTTATACATTCATAACTGGAGTAAATCAAATTAAAATTACAAATATAATCATGGTTTTGAATTATCCTCTAGCCAATATAATTAATTACACATTATTATAAAATTAAAAACAGAAATAAAACAGAGTTGGAGGATTAAACCGAAGAGGATGTGCAAGGATCTGTGCATTTGCATGTGCACTGTGCTTGTGCACTGTGCCACTGCACAGATTGTATGAAGGCGCTGCCTCTGTTTTCCAATTCCGTCACTGGCCTCACTGCCTCTGTCGTCCTCCTGCTGGCAGCTGGCAGCACTCCCTTTTTCTCCTCAAATGGCAAAGCTTCTTGCAATTCTGTCCGTGACTGCCCACTGTCCGTGGGCTTTCCCCCGTGGAGCTGGTGTTCTGCTTTGACTCCTCCTAAAGCTGCCAAGCGGCAGCTCTCTTCCTCCCAGATGGTCTTCTCTCCCAAGTCCCCCAAAGCTTCCCACCGCGCCAAGCTGCTCGCTGCCTTAAATGGCAGCTCTTATTCCTTTTTTATATTTTTCTTTCTATTTCTGCTGCACCTCGCAGCTTTTTCTTTCTAGCTCCTGCCCGAGGAGCTCCCCTTTAAATCCCCCAAGACGCCTTGCCTCTTCATGATTAATCAAACAGCCCCCCTTATCTTTTTATTTCTTTTATTATTCTTTTTCTCGGTGGTGCTCTTTCCAGACAGCCTTCCATTTCTTTTGGTTCTCCCACCGACTCCACTAGCTGCCACACACACAATATAGTATATTAAAATATATAAATATATAAATATATATATATATATATAAATATATATATATATATATAAATAAATATATATATATATATATTAATTTTCAAATGATAAGTATAATTCAACAACCAAGATAATTTAGATGAAATTAATACTTAACACTTCACTTATTCTATTTTTATTTTCTTAACTTGAAAAACTCCATAAAACACGAAAACAAAGTAAATAGCTCAGAAAATGAGGAACTAACTAAGAAAAGACGAAAGAATTTGATATAAAAATATATATAAAAATGATCCGATCACTGTGGAACAAAATTCGTACCTCTATAAAAAAGAAAAAATCAAAGAGACGCATGCTCATAAATCGAAGAGGCGCCCGCTTGCAAATCGAAGAGCCGGACTCCTTTCTCAAAAGCCGGACTCCTTTCTCAAAAGCTGGGTCTGCTCAGAAACCACGAGCCGACCCCCGGATTTCAAAAGATCGACTTTTCTAGATTTGTCGTCACTCATCACATGCACCTTCAGCTTTGCGGAAATTATGGGCAGCTTTGTCAGAAAGCGCGTAATTTTTACTGTTCATTCATCCACCGGCTGCCGACAAAAGTAAGAGAATAGTTCCGGTTGTGAAGAAATTCCTATAAGTGTCTACCTTCGCCCTCCATAGCAAAGGCAGACTTACTCAACATGTCTTCATCTCTAAGAATGTATTCCCAAAGAAACCTCTCGAGTTACTCAGTATTCTTCATCCCCTGGAGTACCTCTGCAATCAAGTCTTCAAGAGCAAAAGTATTTCATATCATGAAGGTTAAAAGCAAAAGTATCTCATATCATGATTTCTCCTCACCTTCATCTGAAGAACATGGAGAAAGAGAGATCCTGATTGCTTACCTAGTCTTGCTCTCAAGTACTCATCTTCGAGCCCTCCCAGCCCAGTTCAAAAATAAACCTGTGGAGAGATACTTCTTCAAAAGCAAAAGTATCTCACAGACGAAGCAGGAGGAGTCTGAGTTGCATCGAAGAGCAGGATGAGTCTGAGTTGATCCAATAACTCAAGAAGATGCACACCTGCATGGAGACCTGATTACTTGAAGCATGTGGAGACAACGTGCTGATTCATCCTCAACTAAGCTGAGGATCACTTGCAAGTAAAAAGCTCCCCAACCCAGTTCAAGATTGAACCTGTGGAAAGATACTTCTTCAAAAGCAAAAGTACCTCATATCATCAGAATCGAAGAAGCCTCATCCAGTTAAAGAACAAAGCTGTGGAAAATCAACAAGCACAACCAATGATCACCTATTAGTTCTACTCATTGTCTTTTATCGTCATTTTCAATTTTTCGTTTGCATTTTCTATATTTTCTTGCGTGATTAACTGAATTATTACTTTTCTTTGCAGGAACTTTTGGTTATTTCCACCCTTGAAGTTGATTGCAGAATTTAAGCTTGGGGGTCATCGCTTGATTTTACTGCAAATTAGGGAAGTTTTTAGTCCAATTGCTTTATTTTTTTTCTTATTATTTATTCATTTTTATTTTTATTTTCATTATAATGTTTTCTGCCATTGGGGATAATGTCTAGTTTAAGTTTGGGGGTAAAGAGTAAAAAGAATGACCAAATTGAAATTTTTTGTACCTTTGACTACGAACTGGTTTCATTTGTTTCTGTGTTGTTGCCTTTTGTTTTAAAATTTTTTTTTTTTAAAAAATCGGAAAATTTAAAAATCAAAAAATATTGTCTTGTTTTCCTTATTGTTTTGAATTAGATTTTTGTTAGTTTGCCGACCCAATGATATAATTGGATCAAATTTGAACCATGATGATCAAGAACTTAGTTAACATGTGTTTTGTGAAATTCCTAATTCTCTTGTTAGTTTTGTACATGTTTGATCATTCTTGAAAAACCAAATGCACATAGCCTTGTTGATGTGAAACTAAAGCATGACTTAAAGCTTCATATGTGAATTTAGTGACCATATACATCCTATGTGAGTTTTTGAGCCTATTGAAAGTGTGTGCATTTGTCATACACTCCCATTCTTTCATGTGTGATGAACTTATGTGAGATACATCTCTAGAACTTGCGTAACGATCTTTCGAAATAATTGTCATTGATTGCATGAACTTGAAAATGATAGAGGCATTAGGTTTACCACCATGGCCCAAATAAGCATGTTTTCCCAAAGAAAAATGAAATCATTAGATTGCCAATTTGAGCTGTATATGTTGAGCCTTTTATTTCTTATCACTAGATATGTCTACCCTTATACCTGAAACATTTTTCCTTACCCTTTCCAAGTGAGCTAGTGAGCAATGTGAGACTGTCTTATGAGAAATGTTTGTGAAGTACTTGGAAGGAGTTTGGCAAAAGAATAAGTGTGGGGGTATTTCATGTTTGTATTTAGTTATGTGCTAAAATTGAAAAGAAAATAAAAATATAAAAAAAAAAGAAAAAAAAAGGAAGAAGAAAAGAAAAAGAAAAAGAAGGATTGTATGCAAAGCAAATAAAAAGTTTTTAAAGTTTCAGTTTAAGGGTGTGGTTGGAGGTATTAGAAGAATCGCTGGAGAGCTTGAGTTCTTATAAATCTCAACAAAAAGAATTGCTTGCAATGTAGCTTGGAACTTGTGTTTACCTATTCTTTCATTTCAATAACCCTCTCCCTAAGCCTCATTTCATCCAATAAAAGTCCTCTTGATTTAAGTTTTGCAATTATGATTGTGGAGAAGTGATCTTTATGCAAGCTTATGGTAGAACTTTCGCATTTGATTCTTTGAGCGAAACACGTTAAACTAAACATATGTGTGATTGAGTGTATGTCTCGTGAGAAGCTCACTAGTTTGCATATGATGATTTTAAAAATAAAAAAAAATTAAAAATAAAAAAAAACTTAAAATTGCATTAGCATGGCTATCTCACACACTACACTTCAAGTATGATTAAAAGATTACAGGTAATATGTGAATAAGGAAGATGAACTTAGATTAGCTTGTTTAGTGCTAGCTATGGTTCTTGATGATTTTTTTTCTTGAATGAAATTCTATGAGGGTCACTTAGGGGGAAGCTAATGTTTTTCGTGTTACTACTTTTTCATGTTTTCTTTGTTTTGCTCGAGGACTAGCAAAAGCTAACTGTGAGGGTATTTGATAAGCTCATATTTATATATATTTTACATCAAATTCACTTATCTTTTCTTAGTTAGTTCCTTATATTTTTGAGCTATTTACTTTGTTTTTTTGTTTTATAGAAGTTGTCAAGCAAAGAAAAGAAAAATAGAACAAGTAAGATTTTAAGTAATAAATTTGTCAAAACAGCCTGTGCAGATCAGCTGACTTTGAAAGCAATTTGCGAACTGCTCAAAATGAACTAGTGAATGAGCCTTATATGTTTGGAAAGCTACGGATGTCTATTTTCTGGAGAATTTTGCGGATTTTTAAGATCATTTTGTTAGAAGAAGTTATGGGCATTTTAACACTGAAAAGTTCCAAAGCGGCTGAGCAGTTTGTAACTGCAATGAGCAAAGCACATGCATGCAGCAAAAGGATGGACATTTTGGTGCATGAAAGGGCTTCAAACACATGCTAAAATCTGATCAAAATGAAGAAGATACATTGCAAAGACCAAGCATGTGTGTTGCTAGCTGTTTTAATCATGAAAACACAAGTGTGCAAGTTGTTTTTGCAAGGAAACCCCACAACATGGATGGATAATCATGTTTTACAAGTGTGCTAGCTTATTTAATCATGAAATACAAGTGTGCTAGCTGTTTTGCAAGTGTACTAGCTGATTCATCATGAGAAGACCAAGAGGGACCAAAGGCATGGACCAAGGAGGATGAATGCATACTCTTTATTATAGTCCTAGTAGTGAATTATATGTCTTTTTTTGCTTAAGTTGCAATGGGTGTTAAACACATGTTGGTTTGTTTTTCTTAATGTCGAGAATAGTACAATACACTGAAATTAGGAAAACTGTGTAGTTTTGACTTCCAATACGGTTTTGAACTTTTGAGTACTCATTCTTTGGTCATAGTGGCACATTTGTTGTCCTAATTTCTTTAAGTTCTAACGGGTCTCAAACGCATTCTCGTTTGTTTTTATTTATGCTGAAAACAGCCCAAATGCTTTCCAAATAGAACAACTATGTACTTTTGACATCCAACAAACTTTAGATCATCTCAGTACTCATTCTTATGGTTCTAGTAGTGTATTATTTGTGTTTCTATGCCTATATTCCAATGGGTGTCAAACGTGCGCTCGTTATTTTTATTTATGTTGAAACTAGCGAAATGATTTTCGAATAGAAAAATGTATACTTTTGACATCTAGTAAGCTTTTGATTACGCATTCTTGTGCTCCAAGCAGTGGCGGAGCCAGGATTTCGGGTTAGGAGGGGCCTCTCACAAATATTAAAAAAAAAAATTGATAGTAGTTACAAAACTGTTAACCAAAACATCATATTATATATATGAAAAGTAACCAAAATTCAAAATAACATCGCATTGATAATATTACATATTCCCAATAATTAAAATAATTGTCCTCGACGAGTTTTCATATTTTGAAACCGTTGCATGATAGCCTCGTCCTCTATACTATTAAAAATATCTTTTTCAATATAAGCAACCAAACAATCGTTCATCCACAAATCACTCATTCGATTGCGTAAGGTGTTCTTAACAATGTTCATAGCAGAAAAGACTCGCTCTACACTTGCAGTTGCAACCGGTAAGATGAGTGCCAGTGTCAAAAGCAAGTACACTAACGGGTAAGTCTGATCTTTCTTGGTTCCAACCATTTTTTGTGCAAGATCACTAATTCCTTTCAAATCTGCAAACTCACTATTAGAGGTCATGTCCCAAATATAATTCTCAAGTTGTTCATTGAGTAACTCAAGATCGTGCTCTGAAAAATCACTTGGATAAAATTGGGCAAGACGCATCAATTTTTCTTTGTCAAAGGCAGAGAAAGAATTACTTGGACTTAAACATGCCACACAAAGAAGTAGTTCAGTATTCTTCTCAGTAAATCGATCATTTAACTCAGTCAGTTGTTTATCTATGACATCGGTGAATAAATCAACCCGATAATGGTGCAAGTTTGTGACGGGATGAGCTTTTCGGTTTGGTCGCTCTCCACTTGTAAAAATATCATCCATGCTAGGAATTTTAATATGATTCTTGTCACAAAAGGATGAAACTTCATCAAATAAAGATTCCCAACCACTTTCTCGCATCCTTTGCAATCTTCCTTTGCATATATTGACCAAGTTCATTGCATTCACAATATCTTGATCCTTCTTTTGCAATGCCTGTGATAAATCGTTTGTTATCCCCAAAACCTTTTTCATCAAGTGTAGACCAAAAATAAAGTTGAAAGATTGAATAAAAGTCAATAGAACCTTTGCTTCAAATTTTTGTTCTGAACTTGTTCCATCTTTTCTTACAATCTCAAGCACTTCTATCGTTGATGAGAACATGTGAGCCAAGCTGATTAAACAATTATAGTGAGAGCTCCATCGCGGGTCACTAGCCCGCTTAAGAGTAGTTTCTTGATTCAAACCTTGTCCACTTGAAAGCTCGTTATTTTCTAGTGCTTCCAAAACTATATGAGCATGTTTCTCTCTAAGAATATCACGACGCTTAGAAGATGCCACCACAACATTCACCACAGAAGAAACCATAGTAAAGAGATCTCCAATTTCTGAATTTTTTTTTGCCACTGCTACTAGAGCTAATTGAAGTTGATGAGCAAAACAATGAACATAAAAGGCAGACTCATTCTCATTTAAAATTAGTGCTTTAAGGCCATTGAACTCACCTTGCATATTACTTGCCCCATCATAGCCTTGCCCACGCAATTTTGATATGCTCAATCCATGTCTAGAAAAGAAATCATCAATGGCTAACTTGAGTGAGGAAGCTTTAGTATCTGCAACATGCTCAATACCTACAAAGCGCTCTATCACATAACCCTTATCCACATAGCGCAATACAATTGCCATTTGCTCCTTTGAAGACTTGTCTCGTGATTCATCAACAAGAATGGAAAACAAAGAATCATTAATATCACTAGTAATTGCACTGATGATTTCATATGAAATAGCACTTGAGATGTCCTTCTGAATATCAGGTGATGTCAATTTTAAATTTTCAGGAGCATTTTCTAGCGTGACAGCCTTTATACCCTCATTATAATTACGTAGCCACCGTAGAATTTCAAGAAAGTTTCCTTGGTTGAGTGGATTTTCAGATTCATCATGCCCACGAAATGGAAGACCTTGTTGTAAGAGAATTCTACTAACACCAACTGATGCACCTAATCGAGTTCGATAATCAATTCGATCTTGGTCAGTTTGTTTTGAGATAACTGTTTCAATATGTTGCTTTTGATTTAATAAGACTTCACAGTTTCTCCAAGCATTATTATGAGAACTATTAGGTCCTCCAACATGAATTTCTAGTTTCTTCTTGCACTTCCAATTCTTGAATCCGACTCCAACAAAAGTATTCCCACCAGATTGATCTCCAATATCAGGTTTGAAGAGATAACAACATAAACAATAGGCAGCATCCTGTGATGTGCTATATTCCAACCAATTAGGAAACTGAGTAAACTAAGCAGGATTGAACCTTCTAGGCTTTGTCCCAAAATTTGTATAGGGAAATGTATGGGTTTTTGGTTGACAAGGTTTATTTTGGAGATAGGCTCTTCGAACTTGGTCTCGAACATTAGGATGATAACTCAAAATCGGTCTACGCAATCCAGGATCATATTGGAGAGTTTCCGAGTTAATTTCCATAGAATCCACACAAGTTTGTTTTGAACTACTTTCATTGTTCTTTGGACTCTTTGGAGACGGTTCTAATATCTAAGGTTGTGTTTTTCTTTTGAAATATCTTTCCATAACTGAAAAGTAAAAAAACATAGATTGACTAACTTTAAATTAAAATAAATATGAACATATATGCTAATTTTACAAACTAAAACAAATTAGGCAATAGTTAAGAGAAATTGCAAGACATCAATTTAATCATAATTTATAAACAAAAAATTGTAACATGAATTGAGAGTAAAAATACATACTTTGGAATTGGATTGTTGACCAATTAACTAAACTTCAATGGCTTTTTTTGATGGAATAATGGAATTCTTTAATCTGCAAAAAAATAATTATTATTTGTTAAATTAATTTACAATTATAGATAAGATAACAACATATATGAATTAGCAAATTGCAAAAAAAAAAATTGAAAATTACAATTTTGGAGATTCGAATTTTATATTCATATCTTTGAGGATAATAGAAATTGAAGATTGATATACTGATAGACTGATTGACTGACAGCAGGGTACTGTACTCACTGTGTACTATGGCAGGCAGGTTATGTACTGTGTGGTGGCAGGCAGGTTGTGTACTGTGCGGCAGGGATGACTGATGAGGGCAGGGGATGGGGATCTGACTTTTTCTTTTTTTTTTCTTCAGATTTTGGCAAGCTGTGCAGCTAGGAAGTTAATAGCCTAATAAAATATTAATTTTTAGTTTTGGGAAAAGGAATGAAAGTGTTGGAAGTTGGAATATGTAGGCTTTAGGGTTAGACTAGGTTACATAAATAACCTTAAAATATTTAAAAAGGACTGGGTATTTTGTCTAGGGAATTGAAATAATTTAAGTGAAAAAGTAATAAAAATAATTAAAATAATAAGTAGTACTAATTTTTTTTTATAAACAAAGGCAGGATGGGCCTAGGACTACTGTGGTCCTATGGTCCCTCCGCCCCTGGCTCAAGTAGTGCATTATATGCATTTATTTTCCTATGTTCTAATTGGTCTCATACACATGATCATTTGTTTTTACTAATGCCAAAAACTGTCCAAATGCACTCCAAATTGAAAAATTGTGTGCTTTTGACACCCAGTACGCTTTTTACCTACTGAGTACTCGGTCTTATGGCTCTAGTAGTGTAGTATATGTGTTTATTTGCTGAAGTTCAAATGGGTGTAAAATGCATGCTCGTTTGTTTTTATTAATGCCGAAAACTATCCAAATGAACTCCAAATAGAAAAATTATGTACTATTCACAACCAATGAGCATTTGATCTTTTGAGTACTCATCCTTATTTTATTAGTAGCGCATTATATGTGTTGAGTTGCTAAGTTCCAATGAGTATCTAATGCATGTTTGTTTGTTTTTATTAAAGCTGAAAACAATCCAAATGCACTGAAAATAGAAAAAATGCATCTGTTTGAAACCCAATAAGGTTTATTATCTTTTTAGTACTCATTCTTATGGTCTAGGTAGCATATTATTGAAGGATTATTTTAAGAATACATGTTCATTTAAGCAACATCATTAGCATGCAATTAACAAATTAAAGGCGGAATCATGCTTGCATGTACTTAAAAACAAAACATTACCCATGAATGTTTAAAGCCTAGTAGTTTGGTGAACCAATACACAACTCAAAACAAAGTGAGTTGAAATTATACCTTTGTAGATTCCTCTTTGCATAAGCAAAGGCTAATCACCCAAAGAGAGGGCCTTCATTCCTTGCATATTAAATCTATGGATTTGGATGGAAGAATAGGTTCTCTAAGTTTTTCTACACCAAGGTTAGATTTAAGAAGAAATGAGTGACCTTGGAGGAGTAGGATTGCTAGATAATCCCTCCAAGGGGGCCGACCATTTTTAGAGAGAAAGGAGTTTGTGTTTTCTCCAATTTCCCCAAAAACAACCCTTAATGAATTTTGGCTATAAAGTCATATTTATAGCTTAATTCATTTGAGTGGCAAACTTGTAAATAAGTCCAAGTTTGCTACCCTTCATTAAATGGCCGGCCTTAAGGATTAATTGGGCTATTTGGGCCTTTGTGAATCATTATTCATTAAGTTGTCATACAACTTAAGTTAATGGACTTGACGTTCGAAGCCCATTGGGCCTTAAGGTCCAAAACTATCCCGAAGTCTTTAACGAACTTATTCGTTTGATTAATTAACATATTAATTAATCCTTGCCATAACTAATTAAACCATTTAATTATTCTTACTCATCTCCGTTGAATCTTCAATCTTTACCTTACACGGTGTACGATCCATTAGGTTCCTTTTAGCGAGGCAGTGGGCGATTCAAACTCTTTTAAATCGATTGTGAATTGAAACTTCTTTCAATTCTCCCTCTAGTGATTACACACGTTTAGGGCTTCCACAAACCATGAGTGACACCTAGCAGTATATCATGGTTACCCAAGCTAATCAGAAGAGGTGGAGAACCTATTTAGTTTAGGATTACAAATGCAATACGGTCCTTCTCTAATACAATACTCTTGACCACATTGTTTGGCTTGATAGTTTATTCATGTCTATTATCCAATGTGAATCTCGTGCTTATATGATTCCCTTGAATGTGATTTGGAACAAATTCCTAAATCTAATTCATACTCTGATCAGAGATTTTAATCATATCATAGAGTATTCTCCCTCAAACGGTTTGAAGGTTAGAGATCCCTTGTTGCGCATTCACTTGCCTCGATAGCTAAGTGGCTTAACGTCGACGACGCCGTGGACACCCACTATGTGGAGTGACATTTGACATAATCAAAGATTAAGTACCTAACCACAAGACAACTATGATGCCTCAGGTCAAAGGACTAATTTGCATTATCCTAACAATGAGTTCTCATGTGACATGAGTATGAGAACTCCTCGTTGATCGTGTTCAGTGAACCCATTCTCTATTGAGCACCTACATGCTTGTCTTGGTGTCACTTACACCAATGACTCGAGACCAGTCACTCTCCCTGAGAGAAGACATAGCACATACTGATCTTAACGGACTACTGATGCCCAATTGGCAATCCTATGATCAGGAACGTTTAGGATGTGTCTACGAAAGAATGGTCTCATGAATCTAACTTCTTTAGATCGCATTCTCCCAATCACATATTCCTTGGACTTATTGTTCAAGCATATAACATTTATATGAGACGGCTTAAAACAATAATCTTTGCCCTTCCATTAAACTATATTAGTTTAACATGTGAAATGTCCGTAAAGTATCATCACATGATTGGTTTTAGGGCACATTTCCAACAATCTCCCACTTGCACTAGAGCCAATCAGTTTAGTTATCAGTGATGATACCTCTTCTGTAGTCATTTCAAAAATGGCTGAATAGTAGGCCTAGACAATGGATATCTATATGTTATCCATAGAAGCAATCTTGAGATTAACAACGTCACCATTATACATGATTCTCAATCATGTGGTTCAGTCTCTCATTTGAGTTCGGACCTTGATGAGACCTTGATTCCCTGACTTGAGCTATCGCCCCATTAGTGTCATACACTTTCTGGTTGGAACCGAATAGAGAGTTCATAAATGAACTTTCCCATCCAAACAACAATGTTGTGAGCTTCTATATGGCAATATATTTTGCATACATGATGGAACACATTAAAGTCATTACTTTTAATGTTTCCACCCAAATATCTCTTTAGTCATAATAAAGAGATATCTAATTATCACTTCATTCATAATGAAGAGAAATTCAATGATGGATTAGATTCATAATCTAATACATTTACGCTTCCATTACGTTACTCTAAATCTTCCTCATTCTTTGAGGAGTCTATCCTTTAGTATTTCTTAAATACTTAAGGACTCACTTGACAGTTGCCATGGTTCTGATCCTGGGCTTCCATTGATATCGTATTGTACTGATCTTAGTACAACTCATATCAACGTTTTTCATACAATATGAAATACATAAATCACCTTTCTGCGTATGCATAAAGGATTCTATTTACGCATTATTTCTTTGGGAGTCAAAGAGTACGTTCTCTTTGATAAGAACAACTTCCTAGTCTCACTAGAATTGTCATTCTAATTGAAGTTTATCATCATATGAGAAACTTCCTAGCATTCTTTTGTCTATTATTAGGGATTGATATAATCCAATTATATCTTGAAATATATCATTATAGATTTCCATCCCATATATATAGACTATATCTCCCATATACATTTTATAGAATGTTTAAAGTCATAACTTTCACGAAGAAGTATTATTTTCATTTCCAAAAATTAATATATCATATATATTTAAATTTAGGAATATGATTAACTCCCACTAATCCTTTTGTAAACAAAAGATTGATTTACATCTTTATGAGAAATCAAACGATTTGATCTTTCTCTCATAAGACGCTTATAGCTCCCACTAGTTTGCTAAGATCCACGATGGATGGATCTCTACAACTTACATTTCTTGTGATTTATAGTTTTAGACATATATTATCAAGACTATCTTAATAATGGTTTCGGAAACTCATATTATGTCCAAACATTAAATCACCATTTAGTTGTAGGTAGCAATCTTCGAATTAATTGAAACCAAGACTATGTCAAAGATGGTTTCTTCAAAATCAACCATTCTCTTTGATTGTAGTCACCTTAAGCTACCAATTAGCTATGAAGGTTTCATTATTTCGGGTCAAATGGTAATTTACCATTTCCTTGAGTATATATCGTATATACACACTTAATGTAGTCATAAGGATTTTCATTCTTATTTCTTTCGAATTAAGAGGTGCAACTCTATGACATAGTCATGAAGTTCAAACCATTCAACTGAGACGGTTTATAAATCCTTCTCGACTACCTTGGAGCTTGTGGTATAGGAACTAGGTTGTTATATTTGTTGATTACTTTCTTGTCTTTCAAAGAACCCATTCTTTGAGTTCTATCACTCGTTCATTTGCGCTTATGCAAATCATATTGTAAGATTACAATGAACTACCCAACAAACAATATTTGTTAGTTGGTTTATAGAAGCAATATCCAAAAAACTAATTTAAGGATATCCCACAAGATTGTTATCAAACAAATATTGCTTATTAGCACACAACCCCAAATCTTAACATGCTTAAGATTTGTCCTTCTTTCCAACTACATTTTATGGAGTTATTAAATTTTTTTGGAAGATCTTCTAATTCACAATCACATTGTTTTAGAAGTATATATATCCTATATATGGGTAATAGATAATAACCAACAAACTAAATCATATTTGAGTACGTTCTTCTCCTAATGGAGAAATTTATTATCTTATGATGCCAATTTCCTTGATATCTTTCAAGGAAACTTATCTAAAGTGTTATCTTTCCTTGGATCAAATCTAAGGAGGTAAATACTTTAGACGTCTTACTCATTAACTTACATTTCTTGAATTCTTTGAAACCTTTTGCAAAGTATTCGGACTTATGTTTATTCAAAATAAGCTATAGTCCAACCGAGAGTGATCTTCGGTGAATGTCATACAACATGAGTAGAATTATGTTGTGGATAAGTGCCACTAACATCTAAGTGAATTAACCTCAACAACTTTGTGATTCTTTCTTCTTTCCAAAAGAATAAAGATTCGAACATTTCGCCTCTATACAATTTTAACAAGAAGGTATTGAATCTGGATCTAACGATCCAAAGCATCCATCTACGACCAACTCGTAATTTATGTTTTATAGGTATCACAACCCAGTTGGGATTAGTCACTACCTTGCAACCTTTTGGGTTTTAAGCATCGTCATATTCTAAACAGTTAACACTACCATATTATGTCTACTATAGAGACAATTGATTAAATTCTTTAAAATTGGAATGTAAAGACAATCTTGAGTTTTTCCAATTTCTTTGGTAGTTCATATGAGGAAGTAAGTACTATTTGCTTTCGCAAAGATCGATATCTTATTCACATTCCGATTGTGAAGTACTTTCTTTTCTCTCATTTATCTTCTACTTCTTATTAGCCACACTTTTACAACGATTGTAAAACATAGTTGCTAATACAGAATCATGTATTCAAGTAGAAGAACCAACTGTTTTGAATTATTCAAGAACAATTTACATCACCTTCGAAAGGTGCGTTCTTGAAACTTGCAAGACATTTCTTGCATATACCCCTTCCAATGGCCATCCTTTCATAAAGAAAGTTTGTTCCCCTGGAGTTATTTTTATCTTCTTCATTTGACTTCCCCTTTGACTATAATAGTCATGGTCCCTAAACTCCCACTATCTCTCTTGAAATTTATTTCAATTGTGTTATACACATCAAACGATTTGGAGAGCGTGCGGTTATTGTTCACTATATATAGTTTACAATAAACTTAGTGAACAATTAGGATAGGGACACAAAGGTGAAGTCCTTGCCTAGTTTCCGTCTCGTTAAGTGTTTTTAACACTTCAACATTCAATGATTCAAAATCATCATAAGTCCATGTTGATGGACTATTTTTGTCAACCAACCATTATGTTCTAAACATAATTACAGACTTTCAAGAATTGTTCAAGGCAACTCTCATTTCTTCATACAACAATTTGTAAGTGAAGAATCATGGCACATAAAGTGTCCATGCCCTTGTGCTTACTTCTTAAGTTCCTTGTTCATGTAACAAAGAAACGAGCACTAATGTTTACATTGACTAAGGGTTGTTCAAAACAACTCTTATTTCTTCATACAACAATTTGTATTTGAAGAATTATGACATTAAAAATGTTGTCCTCTTTATGATAGATTTATCTAACATGTTCTTCCAATGATACATTATCAATAGGAAGATTGTGAGGATGAGACTACTTAGGTACATTTACAATCCATTCAAGACAATCTATGGGATTGTAGTACTAAGTCCAGAAACTAAAGCATTCGGCTTTTCTTTGTCAAGTTTTGGATAGCGTTTGCAAATATATTGGTAAACAAATACATAACGTATATAAATTGATTGATTTTAAACTATTTGATCCGGGTCTTTAAATCAAAATAGCACCACCTACTATTTTTGGCAAATTCCATATCCCTCATCGGAATTCGAGAGTTTTGGAGGAAACTCTTAGTAGGGTATGGGAGACTCACAATTACCAAGCCCACCTCACGATGATACGATGTTGGCTAGCATTAATAATAATGAGAGAGTACGCTTACTCATTTACATCCAATGTAAGTACCCATCTTATTTGGCCTCTAGAGAATGTCACCTCACAATGATATGATGTTGGCTCCATTGCACTTAGTTAAGTCATTCCCACCATGCTAGTTCAAGTTAGGGGTTCAAGAACAACCTCACGATGATACGATGTTGGCTATTCTCATTGCCTATCTTTCACAACATCAAATATGTATATAAACTCCTCCTGAATGTAAGTATGCACTTTGTACTCCCCCAAGATAGGGTGAAGCCGGTGTACAAGTCACAAACGATTGGAGCTTACCACGGTGGAAGGCCACGAAAGAGTGTTCAAAGCACTCTCACGCTTATCAACTTAATATTGGTTTAGTTGAGGGTTTTAGGTCTCATCACATATATAAACATGCTTTC
The DNA here is from genome assembly GCA_963580275.1 of Crataegus laevigata. Classification (NCBI taxonomy): domain Eukaryota; kingdom Viridiplantae; phylum Streptophyta; class Magnoliopsida; order Rosales; family Rosaceae; genus Crataegus; species Crataegus laevigata. The sequence goes on along the minus strand of OY756944.1, from coordinate 12,869,881 downwards.
AATCACATTAAAACATTTTGGTCCTATTACAACTATTGGTCCATTTGATTGATTTAGTTGTATATAATACTCCCACTAAGCTTTTAAAACGGTTTTTAAAGCAAGAGTATATGATACTACTAACATAAGATTTGCATTCATTGATGGACTATATAGTTGCCTTAGGGCCTTAGGATGACTATGAACCTTTGTTTAGATCCAACACGAGCCTAGTGTTGAATCTCGGACTAGGGATGGTGATTGATTTTAGTTACGCGTTTAATCACATTAAGGCGTGTTGTCTTAGGGGCGTTGGACCCATCTACTTCAATTTCATGCATATCATATAAAGCAAGAAATAAGTACTTCAAATTAAAGAAGAGCTTATGCTCTTTTACAACAATTGATCAAATCAAATTACTTTAAATTAAAGAAGAGCTTATGCTCTTTTACAACATTTGATCAAATCAAATTACAACCAAAATCTAATCTACACATTCCCATGGTTCAAACAAATTTGAAACGGCCTTTCACATAGCTCAATTATCGTAGGCTAAGGTTCATAATCACCCTTTAATTAATTAACACTTTAACTAATTAAATTGAATGCAACATTTTTCATTTGGTTTTTGTATCCATAAAATTGATTTTAAATGGAGCTAACTAAAATGAAAATCCAATTCTCATTTAAAGAGACAAAACAATTTTGTTCTCTACCTAATTTGGGCCAATTTTAATAACCTCAACTTATTTGGGCTATAATGCAATTAGCCTCAACATTTGGGCCAAAATGCAAAGACCACGACTTATTTGGGCCATAGTGCAATTAACCTCAACTTTTGGGCTATTTTGCAAATACATAAACTTTTGGGGTCACTTTGTAAAAACACAAAAGTTCACTACTTTATGTAATTACAACTAGAACCCAAAAATTTCAACAGAAGTTAAAACTTCATTAAAGGACCAAAACAATTTGTCCTTTTAGTGATTTTGGACCTTTACGTAAAAACATCAACTTTTGGGCCAAAATGCAACTACACAAAAGTATCAAAACTTTATGTAATTGCACAAAAGGCCCTAAAATACCCTACTCTATAGGGTGGCCGGTTTTGAAGCAAATTTTAAAAAAAAAATTCAAAGTTTTTGTAAGGTGGTTTTGGTGACATAAAGCCATGCAAGTGGTGTGTGTGAAAGGGAATTAATCCTTTCACACCCACCAATATTTCTTTCACCTTTAAAACAAATATCCAAGATATTTACTAAGTTATATATTCTTTAAATATATGAAAATATCTTAAAACAAAAACTTTATGAAATAATTCAAAACTTTGTATCAAAATCCCAAGCCTTTTTGTTCTTGGCAAGAACATCAAGAACAATGATGAACATTCATGAGAAACCCATAAAAGTTCCATGAACATTTTTCATCCAAAACCATCCCAAAATCACTTAAACTTAAGGGAAATAACATATAACCAAACTAGGGTACATAGGGGTTCCAAAAGCCACTTGAAAAACACTTTAACAAGACAAACAAGAACCCAAAAAATCACCCTTTAATTTTGGCCGAAATTCCCAAAATTCATGGCACCAAATTTTAGCTCCAATATTCATGCTCATATGAACTACATCAAAAACATTTGAGATGGCAAATTTTCTAACAAAATTTACATTCAAAGAAAGCAAGAATAAAGCTTGTAACATATTACAACTTTTAAATCACATACTATGAACTACAAAACCCAAAAGGATTCACCAACTACTAGACCTAGGCTCTGATACCACTTGAAGGATTATTTTAAGCATACATGTTCATTTAAGCAACATCATTAGCATGCAATTAACAAATTAAAGGCGGAATCATGCTTGCATGTACTTAAAAACAAAACATTACCCATGAATGTTCAAAGCCTAGTAGTTTGGTGAATCAATACACAACTCAAAACAAAGTGAGTTGAAATTATATCTTTGTAGATTCCTCTTTGCATAAGCAAAGGCTAATCACCCAAAGAGAGGGCCTTCATTCCTTGCATATTAAATCTATGGATTTGGATGGAAGAATAGGTTCTCTAAGTTTCTACACCAAGGTTAGATTTAAGAAGAAATGAGTGACCTTGGAGGAGTAGGATTGCTAGATAATCCCTCCAAGGGGCCGGCCATTTTTAGAGAGAAAGGAGTTTGTGTTTTCTCCAATTTCCCCAAAAACAACCCTTAATGAATTTTGGCTATAAAGTCATATTTATACCTTAATTCATTTGAGTGGCAAACTTGTAAATAAGTCCAAATTTGCTACCCTTCATTAAATGGCCGGCCTTAGGGATTAATTGGGCTATTTGGGCCTTTCTGAATCATTATTCATTAAGTTGTCATACAACTTAAGTTAATGGACTTGACGTTCGAAGCCCATTGGGCCTTAAGGTCCAAAACTATCCCGAAGTCTTTAACGAACTTATTCGTTTGATTAATTAACATATTAATTAATCCTTGCCATAACTAATTAAACCATTTAATTATTCTTACTCATCTCCGTTGAATCTTCAATCTTTACCTTACACGGTGTACGATCTATTAGGTTCCTTTTAGCGAGGCAGTGCGCGATTCAAACTCTTTTAAATTGATTGTGAATTGAAACTTCTTTCAATCCTCCCTTTAGTGATTACACACGTGTAGGGCTTCCACAAACCATGAGTGACACCTAGCAGTATATCATGGTTACCCAAGCTAATCAGAAGAGGTGGAGAACCTATTCAGTTTAGGATTACAAATGCAATACGGTCATTCTCTAATACAATACTCTTGACCACATTGTTTGGCTTGATAGTTTATTCATGTCTACTATCCAATGTGAATCTCGTGCTTATATGATTCCCTTGAATGTGATTTGGAACACATTCCTAAATCTCATTCATACTCTGATCAGAGATTTTAATCGTATCATAGAGTATTCTCCCTCAAACGGTTTAAAGGTTAGAGATCCCTTGTTGCGCATTCACTTGCCTCCATCGCTAAGTGGCTTAACCCCGACGACGCCGTGGACACCTACTATGTGGAGTGACGTTTGACATAATCAAAGATTAAGTACCTAACCACAAGACAACTATGATGCCTCAGGTCAAAGGAATAATTTGCATTATCCTAACCATGAGTTCTCATGTGACATGAGTATGAGAACTCCTCGTTGATCGTGTTCAGTGAACTCATTCTCTATTGAGCACCTACATGCTTGTCTTGGTGTCACTTACACCAATGACTCGAGACCAGTCACTCTTCCTGAGAGAAGACATAGCACATACTGATCTTAACGGACTGCTAATGCCCAATTGGCAATCCTATGATCAGGAACGTTTAGGATGTGTCTACGAAAGAATGGTCTCATGAATCTAACTTCTTTAGATCGCATTCTCCCAATCACATATTCCTTGGACTTATTGTTCAAGCATATAACATTTATATTAGACGGCTTAAAACAATAATCTTTGCCCTTCTATTAAACTATATTAGTTTAACATGTGAAATGTCCGTAAAGTATCATCACATGATTGGTTTTAGGGCACATTTCCAACAATTATATGTTTTTATTTGCTTATGTTTCAATCGGTGTCAAACGCACGCTCATTTGTTTTTATTAATGCCGAAAATAGTCCAAATGCATTCAAATAAGAAAAACTGTGTAGTTTTGACACCCAGTAAGATTTTGATCTTTTGAGTACTCAACCTTATGGTCCTAGTTGTGCATTAAATGTATATATTTGCCTAATTTCCAATGGTTGTCAAACCCATGCTCATTTGTTTTTATTACAGTCGAAAACAATCCAAATGCACTGAAAATAGAAAAAGTGTGCAGTTTTGACACCCAATAAATTTTTGATCCTTTTAGTACTCATTCTTATGGTCCTGGTAGCATATTATATGTGTTTGTTTGCTTAAGTTCTAATTGTTCTCAAACGCATGCTTGTTTTTTTTTATTAATGCCAAAAGAAGTCCAAATACACTCTAAATAGAAAATCTGAGTACTTTTGACATCCAATAGGCTTTTGATATTTTGAGTACTCATTCTTTCAGTCCTAGTAGTGCATTATATGTGTTTATTTGGTTAAGTTCCAATGGGTGATAAACGCATGCTCGTTTGTTTTTTTTAATGTCCTTAAACAGTCCAATGCATTGAAAATAGAAAAACAGTGTAATTTTGACTTCTAGTAAGCTTTAGATCTTATGAGTATTCATTCTCCTAGTAGCACATTATTTCTGTTTCTTTGCCTGTGTTCTAATAGGTGTCAATAGCATGCCTGTTTATTTTTATTGATGACGAAAACAGTCCAAATGCTTTCAAAATAGAAAGATGTATGCTTTTGACTTCCAATAAGCTTTTGATTACTCATTCTTATGGTCTAGTAGTGCATTACATGTATTTCTTTTCCTTTGTCCCAATGGGTGTTAAACACACGCTCGTTTGTTTTTACTGATGCCGAAAGCAATCAAAATGCACTCGAAATAGGAAAACTATATACTTTTGACGCCCTATAAGCTTTTTCCCTAGTGAGTACTCGATCTTATGGTCCTAGTAGCGCATTATATGTGTTTATTTTCTTAAGTTCAAATAGGTGTCAAAAGCACGCCCGTTTGTTTTTATTAATGCCAAAAACAATCTAAATGCTCTCAAAATAGAAAAACTATGTACCATTCACACCCAATGAGCATTTGATCTTTTGATTACTTATCCTTATGTTCCTAGTACTGCCTTATATATGTTTATTTTCTTAAGTCCAAATCGGTGTAAAACACACGCTCGCTTATTTTTATTAAAGCCGAAAATAGTCCAAATGCACTAAAAATAGAAAAAATGTGTACATTTGACACCCAATAAGGTTTGGATTTTTGAGTACTCATTCTTATGGTCCTAGTAGCGCATTATTTGTGCTTATTTTCTTAAGTTCCATTCGGTGTCAAACTTACGTTTGTTTGTTTTTATTAATGTTGAAAACAACCCAAATGCACTAAAAAAAGTGTACATTTGACACCCAATAAGAATTTGATCTTTTTAGTACTGATTCTTATGATCCTAGTAGCATATTATATGTCTTTCTTTGCTTAAATTCTAATGGGTCTCATTATCTTGGAAGTATGCCCAAAAAGCCACTCATTTGATGTAATCGCTTTTTGGAATACTTATTGTATTAAACTGTTATATGTTTAATGAAGGGCAATGTTCGAAGTATGCCCACAAAGCCACTCATTTGATGTAATAGCTTTTTGGAATACTAATTGTGTTAAACTATTATATGTTTAATAGAGGGCAAAGCTTATTGTTGATCACTGTTTATTGTATCATGTGTTTAAGCGATAAGGGAATCCAAGGAATGTATTTGATCTAAGAGAGAACTGATCTAAGTGAATTGGATTAACGAGACCTTTCTCTTATGTTCATTCCTAAAACGTTCCTGAAGGATTATTTTGGAAATACATGTTCATTTAAGCAATATCATTAGCATGCAATTAACAAATTAAAGGCGGAATCATGCTTGCATATACTTAAAAACAAAACATTAACCATGAATGTTCAAAGCCTAGTAGATTGGTGAACCTTTAAACAACTCAAAACAAAGTGAGTTGAGATTTATACCTTTGTAGATTCCTCTTTGCTTAAGCAAAGGCTAATCACCCAAAGAGAGGGCCTTCATTCCTTGCATCTTAAATCTATGGATTTATATAGAAAGGATAGGTTCTCTAAGTTCTCAAAATTGAGAACCTCTAAGTTTCTACACCAAGGTTTTGATTAAGAGGATATGAGTGACCTTGGAGGAGCTAGAGTGCTAGCTAAAACCCTCCAAGGGGGCCGGCCATTTCTAGAGAGAAGGGAGAGCATTTCACCTCTCCAATTTCCCCAAAAACAACCCTTAATGAATTTTGGCTATAAAGTCAAATTTATACCTTAATTCATTTGAGTGGCAAACTTGTAAATAAGTCCAAGTTTGCTACCCTTCACAATATGGCCGGCCTTAGGGATTAATTGGGCAATTTGGTCTTTGTGAATCATTATTCATTAAGTTGTCATACAACTTAAGTTAATGGACTCGACGTTCGAAGCCCATTGGGCCTTAAGGTCCAAAACCATCCCGAGGTCTTTAACGAACTTATTCGTTTGATTAATAATCATATTAATTAATCCTTGCCATAAATAATTAAACTATTTAATTATTCTTACTCATCTCCGTTGAATCTTCAATCTCTACCTTACACGGTGTACGATCCATTAGGTTCCTTTTAGCGAGGCAGTGGGCGATTCAAACTCTTTCAAATCGATTGTGAATTTGAAACTTACTTTCAATTCTCCCTTTAGTGTTTACACACGTTTAGGGCTTCCACAAACCATGAGTGACACCTAGCAGCATATCATGGTTATCCAAGCTAATTAGAAGAGGTGGAGAACCTATTCAGTTTAGGATTACAAATGCAATACGGTCCTTCTCTAATACAATACTCTTGACCACATTGTTTGGCTTGATAGTTTATTCATGTCTACTATCCAATGTGAATCTCGTGCTTATATGATTACCTTGAATGTGATCTGGAACGCATTCCAACATCTCATTCATACTCTGGCCAGAGATTCTAAATCATATCATAGAGTATTCTCCCTCAACGGTTTGAAGGTTAGAGATCCCTTGTTGCGCATTCACTTGTCTCCATGACTAGATAGCTTGACCCCAACCATGCCATGGACACTCCAAAGGAATGCCATTTGACACGATCAAAGATCAAGGACCTAACCACAAGACAACTATGATGCCTCAGGTCAAAGGACTAATTTGCATTATCCTAACCATGAGTTCTCACGTGACATGAATATGAGAACTCGTCATTGATCGTGTTCAGTGAACTCATTCTCTATTGAGCACCTACGTACTTGTCTTGGTGTCACTCACATCAATGACTCGAGACTAGTCACTCTCCCCGAGAGAAGACATAGCACGTACTGATCTTAACGGACTGTCAATGCCCAATTGGCAATCCTATGATCAGGAACGTTTAGGATGTGTCTACGAAAGAATTGTCTCATGAATCTAACTTCTTTTAGATTGCATTCTCCCAATCACATATTCCTTGGACTTTATCGTTTAAGCATATAACATTTATATGAGACCGCTCAAACAATAATCTTTGCCCTTGATATTAAAGTAGATTAGTTTAATCATGTGAAATGTCCGTAAAGTATCATCATATGATTGGTTTTAGGGCACATTTCCAACAATCTCCCACTTGCACTAGAGCCAATCAGTTTGGTCATCAGCGATGATACCTCTTCTGTAGTCATTTCATAAATGGCTGAGTAGTAGGCCTAGACAATGGATATCTATATGTTATCCATAGAAGCAATCTTGAGATTAACAACGTCACCATTATACATGATTCTCAATCATGTGGTTCAGTCTCTCATATGAGTTCGGACCTTGATGAGACCTTGATTCCCTGGCTTGAGCTATCGCCCCATTAGTGTTATACACTTTCTGGTTGGAACCGAATAGAGAGTTCATAAATGAACTTTCCCATCCAAACAACATTGTTGTAAGCTTCTATATGGCAATACATTTTGCATTCATAATGGAACACACTAAAGTCATTTCTTTAATGTTTCCATCCAAATATCTCTTTAGTCATAATAAAGAGATATCTGTTTATCTCTTCATTCATAATGAAGAAACATCCAATGATGGATTAGATTCATAATCTAATACATTTACGCTTCCATTACGTTACTCTAATTCTTCCTCAATTATTGAGAAATCTATCCTTTAGTATTTCTTAAATACTTAAGGACTCACTTGACAGTTGCCATGGTTCTGATCCTGGGCTTGCACTGATATCGTTTTGTACCGTTCTAGGTACAACTCATATCAATGTTTTCATACAATATGAAATACATAAATCACCATTGTGCGTATGCATAAAGGATTCTGTTTACGCATTATTTCTTTGGGAGTCAAAGGGTACATTCCCTTTGAGAAGAACAATTTCCTAGTCTCACTAGAATTGTCATTCAAATTGAAGTTTATCATCATATGAGAAACTTCCTAGCGTCTCTTGTCTATTATAGACTATATCTCCCAAATTTATTCTATCCTTTATAGAATGTTTAAAGTCATTACTTTAACGAAGAAGTATTCATTTCATTTCCAAAAAATTAATATATCATATATATATTTAAATTTAGGAATATGATTAACTCCCACTAATCTTTTGTAAACCTAGTAAACAAAAGATTCATTTACATCTTTATGAGAAATCAAACGATTTGATCTTTCTTCATAAGACGCTTGTAGCTCCCACTAGCTTGCTAAGATCCATGATGGATGGATCTCTACAACTTACATGTCTTGTGATTTATAGTTTTAGACATACATTATCAAGACTATCTTAATAATGGTTATGGAAACCCATATTATGTCAAACATTAAATCACCATTTAGTTGTAGCTAGCAATCCTCGAATTAATTAAAACCAAGACTATATCAAAGATGGTTTCTTCAAAGTCAACCATTCTCTTTGAGTATAGTCACCTTAAGCTACCAATTAGCTATTAAGGTTTCATTATTTCGAGTCAAATGGTATTTTACCATTTCCTTGAGTATATATCATATATACACTCAATGTAGTCATAAGGATTTTCATTCTTATTTCTTTCGAATTAAGAGGTGCAACTCTATGACATAGTCATAAAGTTCAAACCATTCAACTAAGACGGTTTATAAATCCTTCTTGACTACCTTGGAGCTTGTGGTATAGGAACTAGGTTGTTATATTTGTTGATCACTTTCTTGTCTCTTAAAGAACCTATTCTTTGAGTTCTATCTCTAGTTCATTTGCGTTTTAGGCAAATCATATTGTAGGATTACAATGAACTACCCAACAAAACAACATTTGTTAGTTGGTTTATAGAAGTGATATCCAAAGGTTAATTTAAGGATATCCCACAAGATTGTTCTCAAACAAATATTGCTTATTAGCACACAACCCCAAATCTTAACATGCTTAAGATTTGTCTTTCTTTCTAACTACATCTTATGAAGTTATGAAAATTTTGGAAGATCTTCTAATTCACAATCACATTGTTTTAGAAGTGTATATATATATATACTACATATGGGTATTAGATAATAATCAACGAACTAAATCATATTTGAGTACGTTCTTCTCCTAATGGAGAAATTCATTATCTTATGATGCTACCTTCCTTGACATCTTTCAAGGAAACGTATGTAAAGTGTTATCTTTCCTTGGATCAAATCTAAGGAGTTAAATACTTTAGACGTCTTACTCATCAACTTACATTTCTTGAATTCTTTGAAACCTTTTGCAAAGTATTCGGACTTGTGTTTATTCAAAGTAAACTATAGTCCAACCGAGAGTGATCTTCGGTGAATGTCATATAACATGAGTAGTATTATGTTGTGGACTAGTGCCACTAACATCTAAGTGAATTAACCTCAACAACTTTGTGATTCTTTCTTCTTTCCAAAAGAATAAAGATTCAAACATTTCGCCTCTATACAATTTTAACAAGAAGGCATTGGATCCGGATCTAACGATCCAAAGCATCCATACATAACCAACTCGTAATTTATGTTTTAGAGGTATCACAACTTAGTTGGGATTAGTCACTACCTTGCAACCTTTTGGGTTTTAAGCATCGTTATATTCTAAACAGTTAACACTACCATATCATCTCTAACTATAGAGACAATTAATTAGATTACAATAATCTAATCATTCTTATTTGGTAGTTCATATGAGGAAGTAAGTACAATCCGCTTTCGCAGAGATCTATATTTTATTCACTTTCCGAATGTGAAGTACTTTCTCTTCTCTCATTAATCTTCTACTTCATATTAGCCACACTTTTACAACGATTTGTAAAACATAGTTACTAATACAGAATCAAGCATTCAAGTAGAAGAATCAACTGTTTTGAACAATTCAAGAACATTTTACAACACCTTCAAAAGATGTGTTCTTGACACTTGCAAGACATTTCTTGCAAATACCCCTTCCAATGTACATCCTTTCATAAAGAAAGTTTGTTCCCTTGGAGTTATTTTTGCTTTCTTCATTTGACTTCTCCTTTGACTACAATAGTCATGGTCCCTAAACTCCCACTATCTCTCTTGAAACTTGTTTCAATCGTGTTTTACACATCAAACAATTTGGAGAGCGTGTGGTTATTGTTCACCATATAGTTTACAATAAACTTAGTGAACGATTAGGATAGGGATACAAAGGTGAAGTCCTAATCTAGTTTCCGTCTCGTTAAGTGTTTTAACACTTCAACATACAATGATTCAAAATCATCATAAGTCCATGTTGATGGACTATTTTTGTCAACCAACCATTATGTTCTAAACATAATTACAAACATTCAAGAGTTGTTTAAGGCAACTCTCATTTCTTCATACAACGATTTGTAAGTGAAGAATCATGGCACATTAAGTGTCCATGCCCTTGTGCTTACTTCTCAAGTTCTTTGTTCATGTAACAAAGAAACAAGCACTAATATTTGCGTTGATTAAGGGTTGTTCAAAACAACTCTTATTTCTTCATACAACAATTTGTATTTGAAGAATTATGACATTAAAATTGTTGTCCTCTTTATGATAGACTTGTCTATCATGTTCTTCCAATGATACATTATCCATAGGAAGATTTGTGAGGGTGAGACTACTTAGGCACATTTACAATCCATTAAAGACAATCTATGGAATTGTAGTACTAAGTCCGGAAACTAAAGTATTCGGCTTTTCTTTGTCAAGTATCGGATAGCGTTTGCAAATATATTGGTAAACAAATACATAACGAATATAAATTGATTGATTTTAAGCTATTTGATTCGGGTCTTTAAATCATAATAGCACCACCCACTATTTTTGGCAAATTCCATATCCCTTATCGGAATTCGAGAGTTTTGGAGGAAACTCTTAGTAGGTTATGGGAGACTCACTATTACCAAGCCCACCTCACGATGATACGATGTTGGCTAGCATTAATAATAATGAGAGAGTACACTTACTCATTTACATCTAATGTAAGAACCCATTTTATTTGGCCTCTAGAGAATGTAACCTCACAATGATATGATGTTGGCTTCATTGCACTTAGTTAAGTCATTCCCACCATGCGAGTTCAAGTTAGGGGTTCAAGAACAACCTCACGATGATACGATGTTGGCTATTCTCGTTGCCTACCTTTCACAACATCAAGTATGCATATAGAATCCTCCCCGAGTGTAAGCATGCACTTTGTACTCCCCCATGATAGGGTGAAGCCGGTGTACACGTCACAAACGTTTGGACCTACCACGGTGGAAGGCCACGAAAGAGTGTTCAAAAGCACTCTCACGCTTATCAACTTAATATTGGTTAGGTTGAGGGTTTTTAGGTCTCATCACATATAAATATACATTTTAATCCAATTAAAACATTTTTGGTCCTATCACAACTATTGGTCCATATGATTTATTTAGTTGTATATAATACTCCCACTAAGCTTTTAAAACGGTTTTTAAAGCAAGAGTACATGATACTACTAACATAAGGTTTGCATTCATTGATGGACTATATAGTTGCCTTAGGGCCTTAGGATGACTATGAACCTTTTGTTTAGATCCAACACGAGCCTTGTGTTGAATCTCGGACTAGGGATGGTGATTGATTTTAGTTACGCATTTAATCACATTAAGGCGTGTTGTCTTAGGGGCGTTGGACCCAACTACTTCATTTTCATGCATATCATATAAAGCAAGAAAGAAGTACTTCAAAGTAAAGAAGAGCTTATGCTCTTTTACAACAATTGATCAAATCAAATTACTTTAAATTAAAGAAGAGCTTATGCTCTTTTACAACATTTGATCTAATCAAATTACAACCAAAATCTAATCTACACATTCCCATGGTTCAAACAAATTTGAAACGGCCTTTCACATAGCTCAATTATCGTAGGCTTAGGTTCATAATCACCCTTTAATTAATTAACACTTTAACTAATTAAATTGAATGCAACATTTTTCATTTGGTTTTTGTATCCATAAAATTTGATTTTAAATGGAGCTAACTAAAATGAAAATCCAATTCTCATTTAAAGAGACAAAACAATTTTTGTTCTCTATTTAATTTGGGCCAAAATGCAATGACCTCAACTTGTTTGGGCCATTGTGCAATTAACCTCAACTTTTGGGTTATTTTGCAATTAGCCACAACTTTTGGGCCATAGTGCAATTAACCACAACTTTTGGGCTATTTTGCAAAAACTTAAACTTTTTGGGTCACTTTGTAAAAACACAAAAGTCCAATACTTTATGTAATCACAACTAGAACCCAAACTTTTCCACAAATGTAAAAACTTCATTAAAGGGGCAAAACAATTTGTCCTTTAGCGTTTTTGGACCTAAACGTAAAAACGTAAACTTTTGGGCCAAAGTGCAAATACACAAAAGTATCAAAACTTTATGTAATTGCATGAAAGCCCCAAAAGTACTCCCATGAGGGAGTGGCCGGTTTTGGAGGGGTGAGAGTGATGGTGTTGTGACATAAAGCCATGCAAGGTGTGTGAAAGGGATTTAAACCTTACACACCCATTAAAGTTTCTTACACCTTTCAAACAAATATCTAACATATTTTTCAAAGTTTTGACTAACATTAAAAATATTAATCATTAATAAATATATGAAAATATCTTATAACAAAAACTTTATGAAATAATTCAAAACTTTGAATCAAAACCACAAGCTTTAATGTTCTTGGCAAGAACATCAAGAACATGAAGAACATTCATGAAAAACTCAAAATTTTTCCATGATGATTTTTCACCCAAAAACATTCCAAAACCATTTAAATTTAAGGGAAATTTCATATAACCAAACTAGGGTACTTAGGGGTTCCAAAAGTCACTTGAAAAACATTTTAACAAGACAAACAAGAACCCAAAAAATCACCCTTTTAATTTGGCCGAAAATCCCAAAATTCTTGGCACCAAATTTTAGCTTCAATATTCATGCTCATATGAACTACATCTACAACATTTGAGATGCCAAATTTTCCAACAAAATTTACATTCATAAAACAAGAATAAAGCTTGTAACATTTTACAACTTTTAAATCACATATTATGAAATACAAAACCCAAAAGGATTCACCAACTACTAGACCTAGGCTCTGATACCACTTGAAGGATTATTTTGGAAATATATGTTCATTTAAGCAATATCATTAGCATGCAATTAACAAATTAAAGGCGGAATCATGCTTGCATATACTTAAAAACAAAACATTAACCATGAATGTTCAAAGCCTAGTAGATTGGTGAACCTTTAAACAACTCAAAACAAAGTGAGTTGAGATTTATACCTTTGTAGATTCCTCTTTGCTTAAGTAAAGGCTAATCACCCAAAGAGAGGGCCTTCATTCCTTGCATCTTAAATCTATGGATTTATATAGAAAGGATAGGTTCTCTAAGTTCTCAAAATTGAGAACCTCTAAGTTTCTACACCAAGGTTTTGATTAAGAGGATATGAGTGACCTTGGAGGAGCTAGAGTGCTAGCTAAAACCCTCCAAGGGGGCCGGCCATTTCTAGAGAGAAGGGAGAGCATTTCATCTCTCCAATTTCCCCAAAAACAACCCTTAATGAATTTTGGCTATAAAGTCAAATTTATACCTTAATTCATTTGAGTGGCAAACTTGTAAATAAGTCCAAGTTTGCTACCCTTCACAATATGGCCGGCCTTAGGGATTAATTGGGCAATTTGGTCTTTGTGAATCATTATTCATTAAGTTGTCATACAACTTAAGTTAATGGACTCGACGTTCGAAGCCCATTGGGCCTTAAGGTCCAAAACCATCCCGAGGTCTTTAACGAACTTATTCGTTTGATTAATAATCATATTAATTAATCCTTGCCATAAATAATTAAACTATTTAATTATTCTTACTCATCTCCGTTGAATCTTCAATCTCTACCTTACACGGTGTACGATCCATTAGGTTCCTTTTAGCGAGGCAGTGGGCGATTCAAACTCTTTCAAATCGATTGTGAATTTGAAACTTACTTTCAATTCTCCCTTTAGTGTTTACTGATCGGACCTTATTTATATACATTTTTATATCAAATTCTCTCGTCTTTTCTTAGTTAGTTCATATTATTTTGAGCTATTTACGTTATTTTTATGTTTTATAAGAATTTATCTAGAAAAGAAAATAAAAATAGAATAAGTGAAGTGTTAAGTATTAATTTCATCTAAACTATCTTGTCTATTGAATTATACTTATCATTTGGAAAATAATATATATATATATATATATTTATATATTTATATTTATTTATATATATATATTAATATATTTATATATTTATGTATTAAAATATGTGTGAGTAATGCTTTAGGTGGAAAGCATAATTAGGTGGGCTGCCTTTTGTGGGTGGAAGGCAGGTGCGGTGCAATTCAGAAAAAAAATAAAGATAAAGAAGCAGCAAAGCTGCTTTGGGGTGGGGATTAAAAGGAAGAAAATAAGGCCACGGAGAGCCAGATGGGAGGGAAGGAGCCTGGGAATTTTGGGGGGAGCTCCTCGGGAGAGCGAAGGAAGAAAATAAAAAAATAAAAAAGAATAAACAGGGGAGAGATCGGAGGGAGAGCTGCCCATAAGGCAGCTGCCAGCTTGAATAGACGGGAGAACAAAGGGCGCCCATCAGTGGGGACAGCGCAAGCAGCGCAGAGGAAGAGGCGCCTGGCACAGTGAGGGGACTGACAGAAGCATTGGGCAGCGGCATATTTCTGTGCCAGATCCGCAGGACAGCAGAGATTTTGCTCGGGATGCTACAGAAAGAAATAAGGCTTTTGTTGACTGTTCTAATCTACCAAGGTTTCCAAGGCAGAGCACCGAGCAAATTTGCACAAATCCTTGAACTCTCCCATTTTGGTTTAATTCCTCCTACTTTTGTTTTTAATTTCTGTTTTATTTATGTTTTCAATTTATAATAATGTGTAATTAATTTGTGTTGGCTAGAGGTTAATTCAAAACCATGATTATATTTGTAATTTGAATTGGTAACTTCAGTTGTGATTTCTGAGTTGTGATTTAATTTGCTTAACTGCTTAATTAATAACTGATTTATGTTTGTCGATTAAGAATGCATACTTAATTTACATGCATGAATTTGATGCTAGAATATAAGTGAATTTCACCTAATCGTTATGAACTTATATTCATGAGTAGTGAAGGTTGCTAGTCACAATCGCGTTAAGTAAATTCTTGGCATAAGTTTCATGCAATTCATAGTAATAAGTGCCTCGTCAATGCTTATGGTTTTCATAGAACTTAATGATTCTCGCTTGTATCTCTATTATGCAATTCATGTAGGGAACTTGTGGGGAATGTTTTGGGTTGTCGTATGCAATCATCCAATCCATTAACTTAAGGAAAATCTGAGAATTAATCTATGCAATTCATGGTTAATTTGGGGCGTTGAGAATTCATGATTTAATGAAAGAACAACTGAAAATCAATTTAGGTTGCTTATGTGTCATGTGTGGAGAAAAACCCTCTAGCCAATCCGTTATCTATCCGTTCACCTTTATTTTATGTTTTTGTTATTTTGTAATTTATTTAAGTTTAATTTACGTTTCACCAAACCAATCCCCCCCATTATTATAATTTTATTATTTAGTTACTTTTTATTATTTTTAATCTTTTAATTTTAATTTCCTTTCATTTCAATTCCTAGTTTTTATTTAAAATTGTTTTCTTTATTTTGAGTCATTTTTAGTGTGTTTCGAGTTTTTAGCTTAGTTTGTATTTTTGAGTCTTTTGATTTGTTTTAGTTTATTTGTTAGTTTTATTTTGAGTTATTTTAGTTAAGTGTTTTTATTTTAGTTTGGTGTTTTAAACTTTGTTTTTACGTTTTTAAATTATTTTAGAGGTTTTAGCAAGCCCTCCTAATCCCCGGTCCAGAACGATACCCTACTTATACCTATACTACGATTGTCAAAAGAGGGTTTAATTTGTGTCGAGTTAATTCTCGCATCAAATTTTGGCGCCGTTGCCGGGGATTAGTAACTTTGCTAATCCCTTTATTTTTGTTTGTGTTTATTTTTATATTTGTGTTTGTGTGTTTTACTTTTGGTATTTGATTTATTTTTGTTTCTTTGATTTTTAGGTATTATTGGAGCAAGACATGGATAGTATTCAAGCTCAATTGGCGCAGCTCACTGCTCAATTGACTAATAATGCCGAAAGGACCACAATGCCAAGTGTCCCTACACTTGATGTGCCCTATGGGCAAGGATATCAAACTCAGCAATATCCTCAATTTTCTGCATATGAAGATGATTGGGGATATCAAAGCCACAGCCAATCAAGGGGCAACATGTTTTCCAACGCTTGCAATTCGGATTGGAGGGATTATTCAAATCAAATGTGGGATGAACCTCAACAAGTTCAACAAAGTGGATATTGGCAGCAAGATGAAGCGTTCTATTCAAGACCTATGCAGCCACCACAACATCCCCCACAACAATTCCAATCGAATTCAAGTATGCCCGTGGATTATAATCAAATTCTTAACGAATTAAACTCTTTGGTGCAGGGGTCACAAAATCAAGCTGAAGAGACTTACCAAGGAGAATATTGGCAGCCGTATGATGAGTTCTATACATCACCACCACAGCCTCCGCAACAATTTGCCCAATTCGATTCAGGTACATCTCTGGATAATGATACATTTAATAAGTTACTTTCCTCTTTGAATCAGGGAGTGGAAAATCGAATCCAGGAGATGCAAGACCGGACCAACAGAGTGGACGAATTGGATATACATGTTGGGCAGATTATGGAATTCATGGCACAGATTAAAGATCAAAGTGAACTTTCCAACTCCACATTTGCAAATTCAAAGGGAGAAGTGGAAATCGATGAAGCCATAAGTGATGTGGAGGATGAAGCTGTTCTAGAACCATCCAGTCACAGCCCGAACTTGGATGAATTGCCGCTGCAAGAAGAAGAAGAGGAGGAGGACGACTTGGGCAGTTTAGACGAATTCTTGTCTCAAACCCCTCAAGTCCCTATGTCGTCCAACTATGGTGAGGTTGTTCCAAGTTCAATTGATTCTAACATTTTTCCACCGAATGTCTCTTTTCCTTGCAGATTTTTTCCAAATAACGAAGAAAGTGAAAAAGACATTGTGGAACATCTTCCAGAGGTGCAAAGTGATATCTCAATTCTTGGTGCACCAAAACAAGTTCCCAAACCTTGTGCACCAAGAAAAATGATTCAAGATATCAAAGTGGCTGGAGAATGCGTTGAAAACATTCAAGAGGCTTTGCAGGAGACAATTAAGCCCAAAGAAATTGAGTTTGATGACACGGGACAGGCCACAACCATCATCATCAATCTGGCCCAGTTCAAAATCCCGGAAATATCCAAAAATGTGGTCTTTGTAATTGAGTTTGTTTCGGAGAAAGACAGTAAGCCATTTTCTCCAATTTTAATTTTTATTTTATTTTATACTAACATATTTCTAATTTTAATGATTCAGGCACCCACTCGTGAATTCAGACCATTGCCGGATCATTTCAAGTACCACTGTCCGTTCAAGGATAAAGCCATGCACTTGAATAAAGAAGGGAAGCCTAGGAATCACCCACAATCAGATTTGCATTCCTAAACCCTTCTATTTACTGCTTTCATTTTTGTTTTGTTATTTTGTTATTTGGTTGATTTTTATTTAGTTTGAGTTTAAATAAATTAAGGGCAATGTTTATTTTTAGTGCGGATAAACAAAGTCTTGTTACTTCAATTTACGTATTTTACTTTACATATTTTAATTTGCTTAAAATAACCCTAAAAAAAAATTAAAAAAAAAATTAATAATAATAATAATAATAATATTAGTAATATATATATATACTTATTTATTTAAATAATCTAAAAAAAAAATATTACAATAATACGAAAAACTAATAGCAATCATTGGTTTTGGTTAGGTGGCGCCCCAGAGGTCGATGGAGCTCCGGGAAGACGAAGAGCCAAAGTTGGAATCTCCGGAGCCGGAATGCTTGGTGCAACTCCAGAGGACGAAGGCAACATAAACCTCGGGAGTAGCGCCATGAACCTTTCATGATCGCTCTGAATCCGACCGTCCGACTCCTGCAGCTGGTCCAGCTTCCTCTTCATGCTGGTCGAGTAACTAGTTGCAAGCATGTGCAACTCCTTGTTCTCGTGCCTGAGTCCTCTGACTTCTTGCCGAAGACTGGCCACCTCTGCCATCAGCGACTCCACCTGACGAGACCGGGCAAGCAGGCGCTGGCCCATGTTTGAAACTGAGCCTGCACTTTGGACGCTGAGGGCAAGAGATTCCTGAACGGCCAACTCGTCCGACCGCCTAGACAGCATCCTATTGTCCCTTGGAGTGAGCAGATTTCTGGCAATCACCGTAGCGGTGATTTCATTCCTCATCATTGTGTCCCCGACTGTAAGAGGACCATTGGGGGATATGAAGGACGGATTCCAAATGTTGTTCGGAGAAGACGAGTCATCGTCTTCCCCGACATTCAAGTTTAGGCGACGGTCGGAAGGGCAAGACATTTTAGAGGGTGTTGAGGAAGAAAAGAGTTCGCTAAGTTTAAGAGTGCAGGAAGAGTTCGGAAAGATTAAAAGTGCAGAAGTGCAAGAAGAGAGCGGAATGAGTATGAATGCAGAAGTGTTTGAGGAATTTTTGGAGTTCAAGTGTGATGTGAAGCAGAATTAGCGCCTCTATAAAAAGAAGCAAATCAAAGAGAGGCGCCCGCTCCTCAGAGGTGAAGACGCGTCCTCACGCAATTCGGAAAAGCTGGACGCTCCTTTCTCAAAAGAGCCGTTACCTTTCTCAAAAGCTGGGCTTGACTCAGCAATCACGTGGCTCAGCTTTTCCAATTTTGTCGTGACTCATCACGTGCAGCGTGGAGCGTTGCGAAAACCATGAGCCGCACCCGGTTTTGAACCCCGGTTTTCAAAAGATCATCATTCCAATTTGTCGTCACTCGTCGTATGCGCAGTCCGCTTCGCGGAAATTACGGACGCGTTGTCAGAAAGCGCGTAACGGGCACTGTTCATCCATCCACCGGCTGCCGACAAATAGTGAGGGAACAGTTCCGGTTGTGAAGGAAAATTTCTATAAAGTCGACCTTCGCCTTCCACATCAAAGGCACACCTTCACACCCTCTCCACCTCTAAACCTCTCAACCTCTCTTCATCTCCGATAATGTCTTCCCAAAGAAAGCTTTCGAGTTATTCAGTGT
Organism: Crataegus laevigata; assembly: GCA_963580275.1. Lineage (NCBI taxonomy): Eukaryota > Viridiplantae > Streptophyta > Magnoliopsida > Rosales > Rosaceae > Crataegus > Crataegus laevigata. The sequence goes on along the minus strand of OY756944.1, from coordinate 12,850,589 downwards.
TCTTCATCCCTTGGATCACCCCAGAAAACAAACCTTCCAGAGCAAAAGTATTTCATATTAAAAAGGTTAAAAGCAAAAGTATCTCATATTACGCTTTCTCCTCACTTTCATCTGAAGAACATGGAGAAAGTGAGATCCTGATTGCTTACCTAGTCTTGCTCTCGAGTACTCATCTCAGACCCCTCCCAACCCACTTCAAAAATAAACCTGTGTTGAGGTACTTCTTCAAAAACAAAAGTACCTCACAGACGAAGCAGGAGGAGTCTGAGGTGCATCCTGATGAAGGCGGAGGGTGAGACGATCCAAGAGTTCAAGAAGAGGCCATCTGCATGGAGACCTGAGTACTTGAAGCATGTAGAGACAAGGTGCTGATTCATCCTCAACTAAGCTGAGGAGCACTTGCAAGAAAGGAGGCCCATCCAGTTCAAGAAGAAAGCTGTGGAAAATCAACAGTCATGACCAATGACCACCTATTAGTTCTTTTCGTTATCTTTTATTTTCATTTTCAATTTTCGTTTGCATTTTCTATATTTTCTTGCGTGCTTAACTGATTTATTTCTTTTCTTTGCAGGAACGTCTGGTTATTTCTCCCTTGAAGTTGATTGCAAAATTTACGCTTGGGGGTCATCGCTTGGTTTTCTGCAAATTAGAGAAGTTTTCAGTCCCTTTTCTTTATTTTCTTTCGTATTATTTATTCATTTTATTTTTATTTGCATATTTTTGTTTTATGACATTGGGGACAATGTCTAGTTTAAGTGTGGGGGTATCAAGTATAAAAAATTGACCAAATTGAAAATTTTTGTACCTTCGACTTTGAACTGGTTTCATTTGTTTCCATGTTATTGCTTTTTGTTTTTCTTAATTAGTTTTGTTTTATTTAATTTTTTTCGAAAAAATTTAAAAAATCCAAAAATATTGTCTTGTTTTCCTTATTGTTTTTAATTAGATTTTTGTTAGTTTCCCGACCCAATGATATAATTGGATGAAATTTGAACCATGATTATCAAGAACTTAGTTAACATGTGTTATGTGAAATTCCTTATTCTCTTGTTAGCATTGTACATGTTTGATCATCTTTGAAAAACCAAATGCACATAGCCTTGTTGATGTGAAACTAAAGCATGACTTAAAGCTTCATATGTGAATTTAGTGACCGTATACATCGTATGTGAGTTTTTGAGCTTATTGAAAGTGTGTGCATTTTTCATACTCTTATTCTTTCATGTGTGATGAACTTATGTGAGATGCATCTCTAGAACTTGCGTAACGATCTTTTGAAATATTTGTCATTGATTGCATGAACTTGAAAATGATAGAGGCATTAGGTTCACCACCATGGCCCAAATAACCATATTTCCCAAAGAAAAAAAAATGATATCATTAGATCGCCAATTTGAGCCGTTTATGTTGAGCCTTTTATTTCTATCACCAGATATGTCTACCCTTATACCTCAAGCATGTTTCCTTACCCTTTCCAAGCGAGCAATTTGAGATTGTCTTATGAGAAATGTTTGTTAAGTACTTGGAAGGTTTGACAAAAGAATAAGTGTGGGGGTATTTCATGTTTGTTTTTTTTAAAAAAAAAAAAAAAAAATGAGAAAAGGAAGAAGAAAAAGAAAAAAAAATAAGGAAAGAGAGATGGTATTCAAAGAAAATAAAAAAGTTTCTAAAGTTCAAGTTTAGGGGTGTGATGGGAAGTGTTAGAAGAATCGCTGGGAACCTGAGTTCTTAAAAATCTCAACAAAAGAATTGCTTGCAATATAGCTTGGAACTTGTGTTTCCCTATTCTTTCGTTTCAATAGCCCTATCCTTAAACCTCATTACATCCAATAAAAGTCCTCTTGATTTAAGTTTTGCAATTATGATTGTGGAGAAGTGATTTTTATGCAAGCTTATGATAGATCTTTCACATTTGTTTCTTTGAGCGAAACACATTAAAACTAAACACATGTGTGATTGAGTGCATATCCCGTGAGAAGGTTGCTGGTTTGCATATGATGATTTTAAAAATAACAACTTGAAATTGCATTAGCATGGCTATCTCACACACTACACTTCAAGGATGATTTAAAGATTACTGCTAATATTTGAATAAGGAAGATGAGCTTGAATTAGCTTGTTTGGTGCGAGCTATGGTTCTTGCTGATTTATGTTCTCGAATGAAATTTTATGAGGGTCGCATAAGGGGAAGCTAATGTTTTTCATGTTATTACTTTTTCTGTTTTCGTTGTTTTGCTCGAGGACTAGCAAAAGCTAAGTGTGGGGGTATTTGATCGGACCTTATTTATATACATTTTTATATCAAATTCTCTCGTCTTTTCTTAGTTAGTTCATATTATTTTGAGCTATTTACGTTATTTTTATGTTTTATAAGAATTTATCTAGAAAAGAAAATAAAAATAGAATAAGTGAAGTGTTAAGTATTAATTTCATCTAAACTATCTTGTCTGTTGAATTATACTTATCATTTGGAAAATAATATATATATATATATTTATATATTTATATTTATTTATATATATATATTAATATATTTATATATTTATGTATTAAAATATGTGTGAGTAATGCTTTAGGTGGAAAGCATAATTAGGTGGGCTGCCTTTTGTGGGTGGAAGGCAGGTGCGGTGCAATTCAGAAAAAAAATAAAGATAAAGAAGCAGCAAAGCTGCTTTGGGGTGGGGATTAAAAGGAAGAAAATAAGGCCACGGAGAGCCAGATGGGAGGGAAGGAGCCTGGGAATTTTGGGGGGAGCTCCTCGGGAGAGCGAAGGAAGAAAATAAAAAAATAAAAAAGAATAAACAGGGGAGAGATCGGAGGGAGAGCTGCCCATAAGGCAGCTGCCAGCTTGAATAGACGGGAGAACAAAGGGCGCCCATCAGTGGGGACAGCGCAAGCAGCGCAGAGGAAGAGGCGCCTGGCACAGTGAGGGGACTGACAGAAGCATTGGGCAGCGGCATATTTCTGTGCCAGATCCGCAGGACAGCAGAGATTTTGCTCGGGATGCTACAGAAAGAAATAAGGCTTTTGTTGACTGTTCTAATCTACCAAGGTTTCCAAGGCAGAGCACCGAGCAAATTTGCACAAATCCTTGAACTCTCCCATTTTGGTTTAATTCCTCCTACTTTTGTTTTTAATTTCTGTTTTATTTATGTTTTCAATTTATAATAATGTGTAATTAATTTGTGTTGGCTAGAGGTTAATTCAAAACCATGATTATATTTGTAATTTGAATTGGTAACTTCAGTTGTGATTTCTGAGTTGTGATTTAATTTGCTTAACTGCTTAATTAATAACTTATTTATGTTTGTCGATTAAGAATGCATACTTAATTTACATGCATGAATTTGATGCTAGAATATAAGTGAATTTCACCTAATCGTTATGAACTTATATTCATGAGTAGTGAAGGTTGCTAGTCACAATCGCGTTAAGTAAATTCTTGGCATAAGTTTCATGCAATTCATAGTAATAAGTGCCTCGTCAATGCTTATGGTTTTCATAGAACTTAATGATTCTCGCTTGTATCTCTATTATGCAATTCATGTAGGGAACTTGTGGGGAATGTTTTGGGTTGTCGTATGCAATCATCCAATCCATTAACTTAAGGAAAATCTGAGAATTAATCTATGCAATTCATGGTTAATTTGGGGCGTTGAGAATTCATGATTTAATGAAAGAACAACTGAAAATCAATTTAGGTTGCTTATGTGTCATGTGTGGAGAAAAACCCTCTAGCCAATCCGTTATCTATCCGTTCACCTTTATTTTATGTTTTTGTTATTTTGTAATTTATTTAAGTTTAATTTACGTTTCACCAAACCAATCCCCCCCATTATTATAATTTTATTATTTAGTTACTTTTTATTATTTTTAATCTTTTAATTTTAATTTCCTTTCATTTCAATTCCTAGTTTTTATTTAAAATTGTTTTCTTTATTTTGAGTCATTTTTAGTGTGTTTCGAGTTTTTAGCTTAGTTTGTATTTTTGAGTCTTTTGATTTGTTTTAATTTATTTGTTAGTTTTATTTTGAGTTATTTTAGTTAAGTGTTTTTATTTTAGTTTGGTGTTTTAAACTTTGTTTTTACGTTTTTAAATTATTTTAGAGGTTTTAGCAAGCCCTCCTAATCCCCGGTCCAGAACGATACCCTACTTATACCTATACTACGATTGTCAAAAGAGGGTTTAATTTGTGTCGAGTTAATTCTCGCATCATTTACACACGTTTAGGGCTTCCACAAACCATGAGTGACACCTAGCAGCATATCATGGTTACCCAAGCTAATTAGAAGAGGTGGAGAACCTATTCAGTTTAGGATTACAAATGCAATACGGTCCTTCTCTAATACAATACTCTTGACCACATTGTTTGGCTTGATAGTTTATTCATGTCTACTATCCAATGTGAATCTCGTGCTTATATGATTACCTTGAATGTGATCTGGAACGCATTCCAACATCTCATTCATACTCTGGCCAGAGATTCTAAATCATATCATAGAGTATTCTCCCTCAACGGTTTGAAGGTTAGAGATCCCTTGTTGCGCATTCACTTGTCTCCATGACTAGATAGCTTGACCCCAACCATGCCGTGGACACTCCAAAGGAATGCCATTTGACACGATCAAAGATCAAGGACCTAACCACAAGACAACTATGATGCCTCAGGTCAAAGGACTAATTTGCATTATCCTAACCATGAGTTCTCACGTGACATGAATATGAGAACTCGTCATTGATCGTGTTCAGTGAACTCATTCTCTATTGAGCACCTACGTACTTGTCTTGGTGTCACTCACATCAATGACTCGAGACTAGTCACTCTCCCCGAGAGAAGACATAGCACGTACTGATCTTAACGGACTGTCAATGCCCAATTGGCAATCCTATGATCAGGAACGTTTAGGATGTGTCTACGAAAGAATTGTCTCATGAATCTAACTTCTTTTAGATTGCATTCTCCCAATCACATATTCCTTGGACTTTATCGTTTAAGCATATAACATTTATATGAGACCGCTCAAACAATAATCTTTGCCCTTGATATTAAACTAGATTAGTTTAATCATGTGAAATGTCTGTATAGTATCATCATATGATTGGTTTTAGGGCACATTTCCAACAGTTCCTAGCCATAGGATTGCCAATTGGGCATTGACAATCCGCTAAGGTTAGTATGTGTTATGTTAACTCAAGCGTGAGTATGACTAGTCTCAAGTTATTTAGTGTTGGACACTGAGACAAACACATAGGTGCTCAAAAGGTAATTGAGTACACTGAACAACGATCAAAAAGAGAGTTCGAACATACATGTCATGTAAGAACTCGTAAGTCGCAATATGCAAAGTAGTCCTTTGACCTGAGGCATCATAGATGTCTAATGGTTAGGTCCTTGATCTTTGATCATGTCAAAGGCATTCCATTGAGAATGTCCACGACATTATTGTGGTCAAGCTATCTAGTCATGTAGGCATGTGAATGCACAACAAGGGATCTCTAACCTTCCATGGTGGAAGGAGAATACTCTGAGATATGATTTGGGAGTCTTTGGCCAAAGCATGTGAATATGACTTAGGAAGTTTGTTCCAAATCATATTCAATTGAATCATATAGAGAAGTATCACATTGGATAGTAGACATGAAACAAACTATCACTTCAATAATGTGATCGAGAGTATTGTATTAGAGAAGGACCGTATTGTGTTGTAATTGCAACTGTATAGGTTCTCCAACCACTTCTACTTAGCTTGGGTAGGCATGACATACTGCTAGGTGTCACTCATGGTTTGTGGAAGCGCTGAGGATTAGTAAACACTAATCTTCATCAATGGGAGAATTGAAATATAGTTTCAATTCACAATCGATCGTTAAGAGTAACAATCGCCCACTGCCTCGCTAAATGGAACCTAATGGATCGTACACCGAGTAAGGATGAATGTGAAGATACAAAAGAGATGGATAAGCAATTAAATGGTTTAATTGAGAATGGTCAAGATTAATTAATTGGTTAATTAATTGTACGAAAGGTTCATATTGGGCTTTTAAGTTGGTTTTGGGTTTCGGGGCCTAAAAGGGTTTTTGGTCCAAATGGCCCATTGAGTTTAGGTTGTATGACAACTAAAAACTAAATGGAAATTAACCCAAAAAACAAAGCCAAAACCGGCCTAGGGTGAAGGGGTAGCAAACTTGGGTTAATTGCAAGTTTGCCACTCAAATGTGAGGTGGTATAAATGCAACTTTATAGCCATTCTCTCAGTAGGGTTTTCTAGAGAAAAGAAGGGAAACATTTTCTCCCTTTTTCTCCATAGAGGCCGGCCATCTTAGAGGGTTTTTACTAGCATCAAAAACTCTCTAAGTCATCCATTTCATCTTCACACCTCATCCTTGGTGTGGAGACTTAGAGACACCAAATCTTTGGTGTTCTTGGAGATCCTTTCCTCACATCCTCAAGGAGCAAAGGAGCATCAACAAAGAAGAAAATCACAAGCAAGATCCAAGGAGCTAGGAGGTGACTTGAAGGCCCTCCACTTGGGTGAATCCCTTGTGTAAACAAGGATGAGCTTCAAGGGTAATGAATCTCAAATCCTTCCTTCTCTTTAATGTTGTTAAAGAGTCTTATGGTTCACCATTCTCTAGGCTTCGAAAGTCATGGGTTTTAGAATTGTTTTTGAATGCATGCCTACTTTAAAGTGTTATTAGTTTGCATATGTGTTCAAATATTCTCACATGTTCTTAGCTAGGACAAATTTTTTCCTTCAAGTGGTATCAAGAGCCTAGGTCTAGAGTATGGTGAATCCTTTTGGTTTTTGTGTTTTTCATGATTTATGATTTAAATGTTGTAAATGTTACAAGCTTTGTTCTTGCTTTTGAATATAAATTTTGCTTGAAAATTTAGCATCTCAAATGTTGTAGATGTAGTTCATGTAAGCATGAATATTAGAACTAAAATTTGGTGCGATGTATGTGGTAAATTCGGCCAAATCCAAAGGGTGGATTTTTGGGTTCATGTTTGTCTTGTTAAAAATGTTTTAAAGTGACTTTTGGAACCCCTAAGTGCCCTAGGATGTTAACCCTCTTTTGAGTAGTAAAAATTTGATTTTTATTGTGTGAAAACATTCATGGAGCTTTTATGAGTTTTCATGTGTGTTCTTCAATGTTCTTGATGTTCTCATCAAGAACAAAAAGGTTTGGAGTTTTGATTCAAAGTGTTTGGTGTTTTTCATAAAGTTTTGGTTTATTTTTTATGGGTGATGGATGATTAATGTCTTTATTGTTTGACAAAACATTTTCTTACAACCCATCACAATCAACTTTTCCTCACCTACCTATCCACTTGCTTTAAACACTTTCAAATTTTGAATTTTTCACCAAAACCTTTCCCCCCCTCCTTTTTCACTACCAAAACCAGCCACCCTAATGAGTAGGGTATTTTTGGGCCTTTTATGCAATTACATAAAGTTTTGATACTTTTGTGTATTTGTACTTTGGCCCAAAAGTTTATGTTTTTACGTAAAGGTCCAAAATCACTAAAGGACAAATTGTTTTGTTCCTTTAATAAAGTTTTTGTAATTGATGAATTTTTGGGTTATAGTTGTAATTACATGAAGTTGTGGACTCTTGTGTTTTAACAAAGTGAAACCAAAAGTTTATGTTTTAGCGTTGTGGCCCAATAGTTGTGGTCATTGTTTTTCGGCCCAAATTGTGATGAGAACAAAATGGTTTTGTCTCTTTAATGAGAATTAGATTTTCATTTCATTTAGTTCCATTTAAATCAATTCTATGAATCCAAAAACCAATTGTTTAAGCTGCTTTCTTAGTTAATGTGATTGATTAAGAAAAAGGGTGATTATGAACCAAATGCCTCGATAATTGAGCTATGTGATTAGCCGCTTTACATTATGAATGTTTGGGTTAAGTAGCTTAGATTTGAATGTAATTTGATTAATTCAAATGTGTTGTAAAAGGGCATAAGTCCTTCCAATGTGTTGTAAAAGGGCATAAGCCATTCTCTTTATTTCAAGTATTCCTTTTTGTTTATATGTATGCAAATGGAATAGTTGGGTCCAACGCCCAATAGGAAATAACGGTTTAATTAGATTAAACGCGTAATTAAAATCAACAACTACCTACCTTAGACCCAAGGTCCAACACAAGGCTCGTGTTGGATCAAATCAAACGGTTCATAATCATCCCAAGTCCTTTTAATAAGATTAAAATGAAATTGATGTAGCCAAACACTACTCCCTCAACAAAACGAATATTAAGGAGAGATGCTTTGAACATCTCTTCGTAGGCCTTCCACCGTGGTGGGCTCCAATCATTTGTGACTCATACACCGACTTCACCCTATCATGGGGAAGTTCAAAGTATGTGCTTACCTAAAGGAGGAGTCCATATGAACATACATGATGTAGTGAGGTAGGCAACAAGGATGGCCAACATCATATCATTGTGAGGCTATTCTTGAAGCCCTACACGAACTAGCATGGTGGGAATAACTTAACTAAGTGCAATGGTGCCAACATTATATCATTGTGAGGCATCATTCTCTAGAGGCCATGATAAGATCATATTTATATATATTTTACATCAAATTCACTTGTCTTTTCTTAGTTAGTTCCTTATATTTTTGAGCTATTTACTTTGTTTTTGTGTTTTATAGGATTTATCTAATAAGTTAAAAGAGAATTAATAAAGTAACAAATAACAAAATCAGTGAAAACAATTATGCCATAACTAGTAACCAGAGGGTTTTCAGCCTAGGCTTTAAGAGTAGGTGGGCCTTGTGGAGATTAAAACACTTGGAAATGGCATGGAATATCATCATTTGTAAAGCATGGAATTAAGGGAGATACGTAGCACTTGGTAGACAAATGGGTCTTGGCTATTAAAAAGATCATCATTAGTGTTGGATGATTGATGCTAACAAAAGAAAGCAACGACATATGGAAAAGAATAAAAAAATAACAAGATAGCTACAAGGCAGTTAGTGGAAGGCAGCGCATCGAGGGCAGATGCAAAAAAGAGCTGGCTGCACAGAGGGCAGCAATAATACATGCAGCAATAAAAAAGGAGAAAAACAGAAAGAAAAGAATAAGAGCAACGGCACAGAGAGCTGCCAGGAGAGGTAGCGGGAGAAAGAAAACTGTACTGTACCAAGTGCAGACTGAAGGCAGTCTGTGCAGTGGTACAGAGGCACACGGAACCAAGGCAGGCTACGGAAAATAGGGAAGCTTCCAGGGAGTACACGGTGCAATAAAAAAAGGGCATAAAAAAACTGCACAAAGGCAGACTGAAGGCACGGTGCAGTGGTACCAAGGGAGCTGGGTAGAGGAAGTCTTTGCACTCTCCTATTTCGGTTTTATCTTCTCAAACTTATGTTTTACTTATGGTTTAATTTAAGAATAATGTGTAACTAAATTCGTTTTGGCTAGAGGTTGATTCAAAGCCATGAACATATTTGTAATATGAATTGATTACCTTCAGTTGTGATTTCATGAGTTGTGAATTTAATTTGCTTAACTGCTTGATTGATAACTTATTCTTGTATGTCGATTAAGGATGCATACTTAGTTTGCATGCATGAATTTGATGCTAGAATATAAGGGAGTTTCACCTAATGGTTATGAACTTATATTCATAAGTAGTGGAGGTTGCTAGTCACAATCGCGTTAAGTGAATTCTTGGCAAGAGTATCATGTTGTTCATAGTTACGAATGCCTCATCAATACTTATAGTTTTCACAAAGCTTAATGATCTTTGATTGTATCTCTATTGTGCTGTTCACGTAGAGGACTTTTGAAGAATGTTTTGAATTGTTGTGTTCGCTTTTCCGTCCAATTCAATAACTTAAGGAAAACTTGAAGGTTAAAAAAGTGCTGTTCACGGTTAATCTGGGGTGTTGAGATTTACAATTTATCGAAAGAACAACTAAAAATTGTACGTTGCATATGTGTCATGTGTGGAGAAGAACCCTCTAGCTAGTCGATCACCCATCCATTCACCTTAATTTCATGTTTTTGTCAAATCTACAAGTTATTTAGGTTTAGTTTACTTCTCGTTAAAACTCAATCCCCCATTGTTAAGTTGTATTATTTAGTTAGATTTCATTGTTTTGAGTCTTTTAATTCAATTTCCGTCCAAATCAGTCCCTAGTGTCTAGTTTGAGTCAATTTGGTTGTTTTGAGTCATTCTAGTGTGTTTTGAGTTATTAGAGTTTAGTTAAGTGGCTTTTTCCTAATTTTGTGTTTTTGAGTCTTGTTTAATATTTTTAAATCAATTTAGAGTAGATTAGCAATCCCTCATAATCCCCAGCCTAGAACGATACCCTACTTACATCTTTACTACAATTGTCAAAAAGAGGGTTTAATTTGTGTGTTGTTTTGCATCGCATCAGGCCAAACTAGATGGGTAATTACAAGAGTTGTAAATGACTAAAGCGTTATTCTCTCATCATTATTTTTGCTAACCAACATCATATCATTGTGAGGTGGGCTTGGTAATGGTGAGCCTCTCATACCCCGCTAAGAATTTAACATAACTCTCGGATTCCATTGAGGGATGTGGAATTTGCCAAAAATAGTGGGTGGTACTATTTGATTTAAGACCCAATCAAGTAGTTATAAAATCAACAATCTAATACGATTTCTGTTATGTTATGTAGTTAACGACATGCCTAAAATTACACCTACCATTATACTTGACAAAAATGGCCTTAGGGGCCAACGTTTCCTTGCTTGGTATCATCAGATTGAGAATGTCTCAAAGATGAATGACATATCATATGTGCTCAAGCAATCCCCTCCTCATGTACCTCTTACGAAACTAGCTTCAAAAGAGGAGTGTCAAAATTACACTAGACACTATGAGGATGACTTACAAGCCAAATGCTTAATCCTCACCTCACTAAGTGAGGAGCTTAAGAAGCTACATAAGCACATGGACACTTCTAGTGCCATGGTTGATAGTTTGCATAAGATGCATGACATTGAGACAAGTAACGTACGATTCTCAAATGTTTGTAATCTATTGAATGCCAAAATGGCAAAGGGGACATATTACTATTCGGGAATGACACTGCAGTACTTTCTTCTGTAAAAGTGTGGTTGTCCAAAACCTTCCACATGATTTGGAAATGCATCTTATGTGCTTGGGATAAAGCTCTATCGTGATAGATCCACAAAATTAATTGGATTATCCCAATCTTTGTACATAGACAAGGTGCTAAGTAGGTTCCAGATGGAACAATCAAAGAATGGTCTTCTTCTTGTGAGATATGGAATTCACCTTTCAAAATCCATAGGACCGAATACTCCTGAAGAAATTCGGCAAATGAGCAGGATTCCTTATGCTTCCACCTTAGGAAGTCTCATGTATGCCATGATATGCACAAGGCCTGAGACTGCATATGCTGTGAGCATTACTAGTCGATATCAATCTAACCCAGGATCAGAACACTGGGCAGCTGTCAAGACGGTCCTTAAGTACTTAAGAAGAACTAAGGATACGTTCCTCGTTTATGGAGGAGCGACAAAGCTACGAGTAGAAGCCTATACAGACACAGATTTCCAATCTGACGTCGACAATAAAAGTTCCAACTCCTGATATGTGTTCACTCTGAATGGTGGGGCTATCAGTTGGAAAAGCAAGAAACAAGATGTAATTGCTGATTCCATGACAGAGGCTGAATATGTCGTTGCAGCTAAAGCTGGCAAAGAAGCCTTCAGGATGAAGAAGTTCATTACTGAACTTGGAGTGGTTCCAACCATTAGAAGATATGCTGCCGAGGGGAAGGTTAACATCCTCAAGGTTGCCTCAGCCGATAACGTAGCAGATTCACTTACGAAGCCAATGTCTCAAGTCCAACTTGACCGCCATATGGAAAAGATGGGTAGATACATGAGAAGGTGGCTTTGAGTGCAAGTGGGAGATTATTGGAAGTATGCCCACAAAGCCACTCATTTTATGTAATAGCTTTTTGGAATACTAATTGTGTTAAACTATTATATGTTTAATAGAGGGCAAAGCTTATTGTTGATCACTATTTATTGTATCATGTGTTTAAGCGATAAGGGAATCCAAGGAATGTATTTGATCTAAGAGAGAAGTGATCTAAGTGAATTGGATTAACGAGACCTTTCTCTTATGTTCATTCCTAAAACGTTCCTAGCCATAGGATTGCCAATTGGGCATTGATAATCCGGTAAGGTTAGTATGTGTTATGTTAACTCAAGCGTGAGTATGACTAGTCTCAAGTCATTTAGTGTTGGACACTGAGACAAACACATAGGTGCTCAAAAGGTAATTGAGTACACTGAACAATGATCAAAAAGAGAGTTCGAACATACATGTCATGTAAGAACTCGTAAGTTGCAATATGCAAAGTAGTCCTTTGACCTGAGGCATCATAGATGTCTAATGGTTAGGTCCTTGATCTTTGATCATGTCAAAGGCCTTCCATTGAGAATGTCCACGACATTATTGGGGTCAAGCTATCTAGTCATGTAGGCATGTGAATGCACAACAAGGGATCTCTAACCTTCCATGGTGGAAGGAGAATACTCTGAGATATGATTCGGGAGTCTTTTGAAGGATTATTTTGGAAGATCATGTTCATTTAAGCAATATCATTAGCATGCAATTAACAAATTAAAGGCGGAATCATGCTTGCATATACTTAAAAACAAAACATTACCCATGAATGTTCAAAGCCTAGTAGTTTGGTGAACCTTTAAACAACTCAAAACAAGTGAGTTGAAATTAATACCTTTGTAGATTCCTCTTTGCATAAGCAAAGGCTAATCACCCAAAGAGAGGGCCTTCATTCCTTGCATCTTAAAACTATGGATTTATATAGAAAGGATAGGTTCTCTAAGTTCTCAAAATTGAGAACCTCTAAGTCTCTACACCAAGGTTTTGATTAAGAGGAAATGAGTGACCTTGGAGGAGCTAGAGTGCTAGCTAAAACCCTCCAAGGCGGCCGGCCATATCTAGAGAGAAGGGAGAGCATTTCATCTCTCCAATTTCCCCAAAAACAACCCTTAAATGAATTTTGGCTATAAAGTCAAATTTATACCTTAATTCATTTGAGTGGCAAACTTGTAAATAAGTCCAAGTTCACTACCCTTACCAATATGGCCGGCCTTAGGGATATTTTTGGAGTATTTGGGCCTTTGTAAATCATTATTTATTAAGTTGTCATACAACTTAATTCAATGGACTTGACGTTCGAAGCCCATTGGGCCTTAAGGTCCAAAACCATCCCGAGGTCTTTAACGAACTTATTCGTTTGATTAATAATCATATTATTTAATCCTTGCCATAAATAATTAAACCATTTAATTATTCTTACTCATCTCCGTTGAATCTTCAATCTCTACCTTACACGGTGTACGATCCATTAGGTTCCTTTTAGCGAGGCAGTGGGCGATTCAAACTCTTTCAAATCGATTGTGAATTTGAAACTTACTTTCAATTCTCCCTTTAGTGTTTACACACGTTTAGGGCTTCCACAAACCATGAGTGACACCTAGCAGCATATCATGGTTACCCAAGCTAATCAGAAGAGGTGGAGAACCTATTCAGTTTAGGATTACAAATGCAATACGGTCCTTCTCTAATACAATACTCTTGACCACATTGTTTGGCTTGATAGTTTATTCATGTCTACTATCCAATGTGAATCTCGCACTTATATGATTATCTTGAATGTGATCTGGAACGCATTCCAACATCTCATTCATACTCTGGCCAGAGATTCTAAATCATATCATAGAGTATTCTCCCTCAACAGTTTGAAGGTTAGAGATCCCTTGTTGCGCATTCACTTGTCTCCATGACTAGATAGCTTGACCCCAACCATGCCGTGGACACTCCAAAGGAATGCCATTTGACACGATCAAAGATCAAGGACCTAACCACAAGACAACTATGATGCCTCAGGTCAAAGGACTAATTTGCATTATCCTAATCATGAGTTCTCACGTGACATGAATATGAGAACTCGTCGTTGATCGTGTTCAGTGAACTCATTCTCTATTGAGCACCTACGTACTTGTCTTGGTGTCACTCACATCAATGACTCGAGACTAGTCACTCTCCCTGAGAGAAGACATAGCACGTACTGATCTTAACGGACTGTCAATGCCCAATTGGCAATCCTATGATCAGGAACGTTTAGGATGTGTCTACGAAAGAATGGTCTCATGAATCTAACTATTTAGATCGCATTCTCCCAATCACATATTCCTTGGACTTTATCGTTTAAGCATATAACATTTATATGAGACCGCTCAAACAATAATCTTTGCCCTTGATATTAAAGTAGATTAGTTTAATCATGTGAAATGTCCGTAAAGTATCATCATATGATTGGTTTTAGGGCACATTTCCAACAATCTCCCACTTGCACTAGAGCCAATCAGTTTGGTCATCAGCGATGATACCTCTTCTGTAGTCATTTCATAAATGGCTGAGTAGTAGGCCTAGACAATGGATATCTATATGTTATCCATAGAAGCAAGCTTGAGAATAACGACGTCACCATTATACATGATTCCCAATCATGTGGTTCAGTCTTTCATATGAGTTCGGACCTTGATGAGACCTTGATTCCCTGGCTTGAGCTATCGCCCCATTAGTGTCATACACTTTCTGGTTGGAACCGAATAGAGAGTTCATAAATGAACTTTCCCATCCAAACAACATTGTTGTAAGCTTCTATATGGCAATATATTTTGCATTCATAATGGAACACACTAAAGTCATTACTTTAATGTTTCCATCCAAATATCTCTTTAGTCATAATAAAGAGATATCTGTTTATCTCTTCATTCATAATGAAGAAACATCCAATGATGGATTAGATTCATAATCTAATACATTTACGCTTCCATTACGTTACTCTAATTCTTCCTCATTCTTTGAGGAATCTATCCTTTAGTATTTCTTAAATACTTAAGGACTCACTTGACAGTTGCCATGGTTCTGATCCTGGGCTTGCACTGATATCGTTTTGTACCGTTCTAGGTACAACTCATATCAATGTTTCATACAATATGAAATACATAAATCACCTTTGTGCGTATGCATAAAGGATTCTATTTACGCATTATTTCTTTTGGGAGTCAAAGGGTACATTCCCTTTGAGAAGAACAATTTCCTAGTCTCACTAGAATTGTCATTCAAATTGAAGTTTATCATCATATGAGAAACTTCCTAGCATCTCTTGTCTATTATAGACTATATCTCCCAAATTTATTCTATCGTTTATAGAATGTTTAAAGTCATAACTTTAACGAAGAAGTATTCTTTTTCATTTCCCAAAAATTAATATATCACATATGTTTAAATTTAGGAATATGATAAACTCCTACTAATCTTTTGTAAACCTAGTAAACAAAAGATTCATTTACATCTTTATGAGAAATCAAACGATTTGATCTTTCTTCATAAGACGCTTATAGCTCCCACTAGCTTGCTAAGATCCATGATGGATGGATCTCTACAACTTACATGTCTTGTGATTCATAGTTTTAGACATATATTATCAAGACTATCTTAATAATGGTTAAGGAAACCCATATTATGTCCAAACATTGAATCACCATTTAATTGTAGCTAGCAATCCTCGAATTAATTGAAACTAAGACTATATCAAAGATGGTTTCTTCAAAGTCAACCATACTCTTTGAGTGTAGTCACCTTAAGCTACCAATTAGCTATTAAGGTTTCATTATTTCGAGTCAAATGGTATTTCACCATTTCCTTGAGTATATATCGTATACACACTCAATGTAGTCATAAGGATTTTCATTCTTATTTCTTTCGAATTAAGAGGTGCAACTCTATGACATATAAAGTTCAAACCATTCAACTAAGACGGTTTATAAATCCTTCTTGACTACCTTGGAGCTTGTGGTATAGGAACTAGGTTGTTATATTTGTTGATTACTATCTTGTCTCTCAAAGAACACATTCTTTGAGTTCTATGTCTCGTTCATTTGCTTTTAGGCAAATCATATTGTAGTATTACAATGAACTACCCAACAAAACAACATTTGTTAGTTGGTTTATAGAAGCGATATCCAAAAGCTAATTTAAGGATATCCCACAAGATTATTATCAATCAAATATTGCTTTTTAGCACACAACCCCAAATCTTAACATACTTAAGATTTGTCTTTCTTTCCAACTACATTTTATGGAGTCATGAAAATTTTGGAAGATCTTCTAATTCACAATCACATTGTTTTAGAAGTGTATATATATTCTATATATGGGTATTAGATAATAATCAACGAACTAAATCATATTTGAGTACGTTCTTCTCCTAATGGAGAAATTCTTTATCTTATGATGCTACCTTCCTTGATATCTTTCAAGGAAACTAATCTAAAGTGTTACCTTTCCTTTGATCAAATCTAAGGAGGTAAATACTTTAGACGTCTTACTCATCAACTTACATTTCTTGAATTCTTTGAAACCTTTTGCAAAGTATTCGGACTTATGTTTATTCAAAGTAAACTATAGTCCAACCGAGAATGATCTTCGGTGAATGTCATATAACATGAGTAGTATTATGTTGTGGACTAGTGCCACTAACATCTAAGTGAATTAACCTCAACAACTTTGTGATTCTTTCTTCTTTCCAAAAGAATAAAGATTCGAACATTTCGCCTCTATACAATTTTAACAAGAAGGCATTGGATCCGGATCTAACGATCCAAAGCATCCATCTATTACCAACTCGTAATTTATGTTTTAGAGGTATCACAACTTAGTTGGGATTAGTCACTACCTTGCAACCTTTTGGGTTTTAAGCATCGTTTTATTCTAAACAATTAACACTACCACATCATCTCTACTATAGAGACAATTAATTAGATTACAACAATCTAATCATTCTTATTTGGTAGTTCATATGAGGAAGTAAGTACAATCTGCTTTCGCAGAGATCTATATTTTATTCACTTTCCGAATGTGAAGTACTTTCTCTTCTCTCATTAATCTTCTACTTCTTATTAGCCACACTTTTACAACGATTTGTAAAACATAGTTACTAATACAGAATCAAGCATTCAAGTAGAAGAACCAACTGTTTTGAACTTTTCAAGAACATTCTACAACACCTTGAAAAAGGTGTGTTCTTGACACTTGCAAGACATTTCTTGCAAATACCCCTTCCAATGTCCATCCTTTCATAAAGAAAGTTTGTTCCCTTGGAGTTATTTTTGCTTTCTTCATTTGACTTCTCCTTTGACTACAATAGTCATGGTCCCTAAACTCCCACTATCTCTCTTGAAACTTATTTCAATTGTGTTTTACACATCAAACGATTTGGAGAGCGTGTGGTTATAGTTCACCACATAGTTTACAATAAACTTAGTGAACGATTAGGATAGGGACACAAAGGTGAAATCCTTATCTAGTTTCCGTCTCTTTTAAGTGTTTTAACACTTCAACATACAATGATTCAAAATCATCATAAGTCCATGTTGATGGACTATTTTTGTCAACCAACCATTATGTTCTAAACATAATTACAAACATTCAAGAGTTGTTTAAGACAACTCTCATTTCTTCATACAACGATTTGTAAGTGAAGAATCATGACACATTAAGTGTCCATGCCCTTGTGCTTACTTCAAAAGTTCCTTGTTCATGTAACAAAGAAACAAGCACTAATGTTTGCGTTGATTAAGGGTTGTTCAAAGCAACTCTTATTTCTTCATACAACAATTTGTATTTGAAGAATTATGACAATTAAATTGTTGTCCTCTTTATGATAGACTTATCTATCATGTTCTTCCAATGATACATTATCGATAGGAAGATTGTGAGGATGAGACTACTTAGGCACTTTTACAATCCATTAAAGACAATCTATGGAATTGTAGTACTAAGTCCGGAAACTAAAGTTTTCGGCTTTTCTTTGTCAAGTATTGGATAGCGTTTGCAAATATATTGGTAAACAAATACATAACGAATATAAATAGATTGATTTTAAGCTATTTGATTCGGGTCTTTAAATCATAATAGCACCACCCACTATTTTTGGCAAATTCCATATCCCTCATCGGAATTCGAGAGTTTTGGAGGAAACTCTTAGTAGGTTATGGGAGGCTCACTATTACCAAGTTCACCTCACGATGATACGATGTTGGCTAGCATTAATAATAATGAGAGAGTACACTTACTCCTTTACATCTAATGTAAGAACCCATTTTATTTGGCCTCTAGAGAATGTAACCTCACAATGATATGATGTTGGCTTCATTGCACTTAGTTAAGTCATTCCCACCATGCGAGTTCAAGTTAGGGGTCCAAGAACAACCTCACGATGATACGATGTTGGCTATTCTCTTTGCCTACCTTTCACAACATCAAGTATGCATATAGAATCCTCCCCGAGTGTAAGCATGCACTTTGTACTCCCCCATGATAGGGTGAAGCCGGTGTACACGTCACAAACGTTTGGACCTACCACGATGGAAGGCCACGAAAGAGTGTTCAAAGCACTCTCACGCTTATCAACTTAATATTGGTTTGGTTGAGGGTTTTTAGGTCTCATCACATATAAATATACATTTTAATCCAATTAAAACATTTTTGGTCCTATCACAACTATTGGTCCATATGATTTATTTAGTTGTATATAATACTCCCACTAAGCTTTTAAAACGGTTTTTAAAGCAAGAGTACATGATACTACTAACATAAGGTTTGCATTCATTAATGGACTATATAGTTGCCTTAGGGCCTTAGGATGACTATGAACCTTTTGTTTAGATCCAACACGAGCCTTGTGTTGAATCTCGGACTAGGGATGGTGATTGATTTTAGTTACGCATTTAATCACATTAAGGCGTGTTGTCTTAGGGGCGTTGGACCCAACTACTTCATTTTCATGCATATCAAATAAAGCAAGAAATAAGTACTTCAAAGTAAAGAAGAGCTTATGCTCTTTTACAACAATTGATCAAATCAAATTACTTTAAAGTAAAGAAGAGCTTATGCTCTTTTACAACATTTGATCTAATCAAATTACAACCAAAATCTAATCTACACATTCCCATGGTTCAAACAAATTTGAAACGGCCTTTCACATAGCTCAATTATCGTAGGCTTAGGTTCATAATCACCCTTTAATTAATTAACACTTTAACTAATTAAATTGAATGCAACATTTTTCATTTGGTTTTTGTATCCATAAAATTGATTTAAATGAAGCTAAACAAAATGAAAATCCAATTCTCATTTAAAGAGACAAAACAATTTTTGTTCTCTATTTAATTTGGGCCAAAATGTAATGACCTCAACTTATTTGGGCCATTATGCAATTAACCTCAACATTTGGGCTATTTTGCAATTAGCCACAACTTTTGGGCCATAGTGCAATTAACCACAACCTTTGGGCTATTTTGCAAATACTTAAACTTTTGGGGTCACTTTGTAAAAAACACAAAAGTCCAATACTTTATGTAATCACAACTAGAACCCAAACTTTTCCACAAATGTAAAAACTTCATTAAAGGAGCAAAACAATTTGTCCTTTAGCGTTTTTGGACCTAAACGTAAAAACGTAAACTTTTGGGCCAAAGTGCAAATACACAAAAGTATCAAAACTTTATGTAATTGCATGAAAGCCCCAAAAGTACTCCCACTTGAGGGAGTGGCCGGCCTTGGGACAAGGACTTGGTGTGATGTGTGTGTTGATTTGTAAGTTTAGACATAAAGCATGCATGTGGTGTGTGAAAGAGATTTAATCCTTACACACCCATTATTATCTCTTACACCATTTCAAAACAAATATCTAACATATTTATATATGAAAAAACATAAAACAAAAACTTTATGAAATAAATCAAAACTTTGAATCAAAACACTAAACCTTTTTGTTCTTGGCTAAAATGTCAAGAACAATGAAGAACACTCATGAAAAACTCAAAATTTTTTCATGATGATTTGTCACCCAAAAACATCCCAAAACCATTTATACTTAAGGGAAATTTCATATAACCAAACTAGGGTACTTAGGGGTTCCAAAAGTCACTTGAAAAACATTTTAACAAGACAAACAAGAACCCAAAAAATCACCCTTTTAATTTGGCCGAAAATCCCAAAATTCTTGGCACCAAATTTTAGCTTCAATATTCATGCTCATATGAACTACATCTACAACATTTGAGATGCCAAATTTTCCAACAAAATTTACATTCATAAAACAAGAATAAAGCTTGTAACATTTTACAACTTTTAAATCACATATTATGAACTACAAAACCCAAAAGGATTCACCAACTACTAGACCTAGGCTCTGATACCACTTGAAGGATTATTTTGGAAGATCATGTTCATTTAAGCAATATCATTAGCATGCAATTAACAAATTAAAGGCGGAATCATGCTTGCATATACTTAAAAACAAAACATTACCCATGAATGTTCAAAGCCTAGTAGTTTGGTGAACCTTTAAACAACTCAAAACAAGTGAGTTGAAATTAATACCTTTGTAGATTCCTCTTTGCATAAGCAAAGGCTAATCACCCAAAGAGAGGGCCTTCATTCCTTGCATCTTAAAACTATGGATTTATATAGAAAGGATAGGTTCTCTAAGTTCTCAAAATTGAGAACCTCTAAGTCTCTACACCAAGGTTTTGATTAAGAGGAAATGAGTGACCTTGGAGGAGCTAGAGTGCTAGCTAAAACCCTCCAAGGCGGCCGGCCATATCTAGAGAGAAGGGAGAGCATTTCATCTCTCCAATTTCCCCAAAAACAACCCTTAAATGAATTTTGGCTATAAAGTCAAATTTATACCTTAATTCATTTGAGTGGCAAACTTGTAAATAAGTCCAAGTTCACTACCCTTACCAATATGGCCGGCCTTAGGGATATTTTTGGAGTATTTGGGCCTTTGTAAATCATTATTTATTAAGTTGTCATACAACTTAATTCAATGGACTTGACGTTCGAAGCCCATTGGGCCTTAAGGTCCAAAACCATCCCGAGGTCTTTAACGAACTTATTCGTTTGATTAATAATCATATTATTTAATCCTTGCCATAAATAATTAAACCATTTAATTATTCTTACTCATCTCCGTTGAATCTTCAATCTCTACCTTACACGGTGTACGATCCATTAGGTTCCTTTTAGCGAGGCAGTGGGCGATTCAAACTCTTTCAAATCGATTGTGAATTTGAAACTTACTTTCAATTCTCCCTTTAGTGTTTACACACGTTTAGGGCTTCCACAAACCATGAGTGACACCTAGCAGCATATCATGGTTACCCAAGCTAATCAGAAGAGGTGGAGAACCTATTCAGTTTAGGATTACAAATGCAATACGGTCCTTCTCTAATACAATACTCTTGACCACATTGTTTGGCTTGATAGTTTATTCATGTCTACTATCCAATGTGAATCTCGCACTTATATGATTATCTTGAATGTGATCTGGAACGCATTCCAACATCTCATTCATACTCTGGCCAGAGATTCTAAATCATATCATAGAGTATTCTCCCTCAACAGTTTGAAGGTTAGAGATCCCTTGTTGCGCATTCACTTGTCTCCATGACTAGATAGCTTGACCCCAACCATGCCGTGGACACTCCAAAGGAATGCCATTTGACACGATCAAAGATCAAGGACCTAACCACAAGACAACTATGATGCCTCAGGTCAAAGGACTAATTTGCATTATCCTAATCATGAGTTCTCACGTGACATGAATATGAGAACTCGTCGTTGATCGTGTTCAGTGAACTCATTCTCTATTGAGCACCTACGTACTTGTCTTGGTGTCACTCACATCAATGACTCGAGACTAGTCACTCTCCCTGAGAGAAGACATAGCACGTACTGATCTTAACAGACTGTCAATGCCCAATTGGCAATCCTATGATCAGGAACGTTTAGGATGTGTCTACGAAAGAATGGTCTCATGAATCTAACTATTTAGATCGCATTCTCCCAATCACATATTCCTTGGACTTTATCGTTTAAGCATATAACATTTATATGAGACCGCTCAAACAATAATCTTTGCCCTTGATATTAAACTAGATTAGTTTAATCATGTGAAATGTCCGTAAAGTATCATCATATGATTGGTTTTAGGGCACATTTCCAACATCTTTGGCCAAAGCATGTGAATATGACTTAGGAAGTTTGTTCCAAATCATATTCAATTGAATCATATAGAGAAGTATCACATTGGATAGTAGACATGAAACAAGCTATCACTTAAACAATGTGATCGAGAGTATTGTATTAAAGAAGGACCATATTGCGTTTTAATTGCAACTGGATAGGTTCTCTAACCACTTCTACTTAGCTGGGGTAGGCATGACATACTGCTAGGTGTCACTCATGATTTGTGGAAGCCCTGAGGATTAGCAAACACTAATCTTCATCAAAGGGAGAATTGAAATGTAGTTTCAATTCACAATCGATCGTTAAGAGTAACAATCGCCCATTGCCTCGCTAAATGGAACCTAATGGATCGTACACTCGTTGATTGTAGTCACCTTAAGCTACCAATTAGCTTTGAAGGTTTCATTATCTCGAATCAAATGGTTTTATACCATTTTCTTGAGTATATGTCGTACATACACTCAATGTAGTCATAAGGATATCCATTCTTATTTCTTTCGAATTAAGAGATGTAACTCTATGACATAGCCATAAAGTTTAAACCATTAAACTGAGACGGTTTATGGATCCTTCCCGACTACCTTGGGGCTAGTGGTGTAGGGACGAGGTTGTTATATTTGTTAATTATCATCTTGTCTCTCAAAGAACCCATTCTTTGAGTTCTATCTCTCGTTCATTTGCTCTATCTTAGGCAAATCTTATTGTAGGATTTATAATGAACGACCCAACAAACAACCTTTGTTAGTTGGTCCATAGATATGATATCCAAATATTAATTTTAAGGATATATCACAAGATTATTCTCAAACAAATATTGCTTATTAGCACAAAACCAAATCTTAACACAATTAAGATTTGTCTTTCTTTCCAACTACATCCTATGGAGTCAGGAAAATTTTGGAAGATATTCTAATTGACAATCATATTGTCTTAGAAGTATATATATCCTATATATGGGTTATTTGATAATATCCAACGAACTAAATCTTATTCTTGTTCGTTCTTCTCCCAATGGAGAAGTCCATTATCTTATGATGCTACTTTCCTTGATATCTTTCAAGGAAACTCTTCTAAAGTGTCATTTTTCCTTGGATCAAATCTAAGGAGGTAAACACTTTAGACGTCTTACTCATCAACTTAAATTCTTATGTTGTGGACAAGGGCCACTAACATCTAAGTGAATTATCCTCAACAACTTTGTTTCATCATATATAAATGATGTGAGAATTATACGCACACAAATTAAACCCTCTTTTTATCAATTGTAGTGAAGAATGTAAGTAGGGATCGTTCGGGACCGGGGATTAGGAGGGATTGTTAATCACTTGGATTTGACTCAAAAATGTAAAAAAAAATCATAAACCACTAAACTAGACTCAAAGAATGCAAAATCAAACTTTAAAACACTAAAACAAACCAAAAGACTCAAAATAGCAAGAAAACACTCAAAACTGCCTTCAAACCACTTTCTGGGCAGTTTTGAACACTAAAGAAGAATTTGGACGAAAATTGTTATAACTTGACTCAAGACACTTTAAAAACACAAACTAAACAGATTCTAAGCACTTTTAAACAAGAAAGTAAAGGGGGATTTTGGTTTTGACGAATTTGAAAATAAAACTTAAAACTTTGTAAAACGAACAGATTTTAAAACGAATTTGGATTTAATGAATGGATGGAAAGAAGGCTAAGGGGTTCATCTCCACACATGCCATACTTGCATACAAAACGATTTCTAATTGCTTTTCAATAAACCATGAATTCTCAACGCCCCAGATTAACCGTGAATTGCACTAATTAACCCTTAGATTTTCCTAACGTTATTGAATTGGATGATTGCATACGACAACCCAAAGCATTCCCCACAAGTTCCCTACATGAATTGCATAATAGAGATACAAGCAAGAATCATTAAGTTCTTTGAAAACCATAAGCATTGACAAAGCACTCGTTACTATGAATTGCATGAAACTTATGCCAAGAATTTACTTAACACGATTGAGATCATCAACCTTTACCACTTGTGAATATAAGTTTGTAACGATTAGGTGAAACTTCCTTATATCCTAGCATTAGAATTATGCATGACAATTAAGCGTGCACTCTCAACCAACACACACAAATCAGTTTAATTCAAATAGATAAGTAAATTGAATTCACAACTTATGAAACGCAATTAGAGGTAATCAAATCAGATAGCAAGCATGATCATGGTTTCGAATCCCCCCTAGCCAAGGGGGGTTTAGTTCCTCATACGTACAAGACAAAGAGAATTAAATTTAAACATTGAAATCAAAGGAGAAACACCTAAAAATTCCAGCGACTCAAACTTGAATTGCATGAACGTCCAAGCCCTCTTCTCCTCCTCTTTGTTGCGGCACAAGGTCTAGGGACAAGGGTTGGGGTTGAATGGTATGGATGGATGTGGGATGGTGTAGTGGTGTTTGGAGAGAGGGGGGGGTGCGGCAAGGATGTAAACTATGGTGAATGGTGAAGGTTTTTGCGGCAAAGGGAGAATGAATTGTGAATTTCTGAATGTGGAGGAGTGAATGAATTAAATGGTGCGGCATGTTGGAAGTATGCCCACAAAGCCACTCATTTGATGTAATAGCTTTTTGGAATACTTATTGTATTAAACTTATATATATATGTTTAATAGAGGGCAAAGCTTATTGTTCATCACTGTTTATTGTATCTTGTGTTTAATCAATAAGGGAATCCAAGGAATGTATTTGATCTAAGAGATAAGTGATCTAAGTAAGTTAGATTTTCGAGACCTTTCTCTTATGCTCATTCCTAAAGCGTTCCTAGCCATAGGGTTGCCAATTGGGCATTGACAATCCGCTAAGGTTAGTATGTGTTATGTCGACTCAAGCGTGGATATGACAAGTCTCAAGTCATTTAGTGTTGGACACTAAGACAAACACATAGGTGCTTGAAAGAGTAATCGAGTACACTGAACTACGATCAAAACTGAGTTCAAACATACATGTCATGTAAGAACTCGAAGGTTACAATATGCAAAGTAGTCCTTTGACCTGAGGCATCATTGATGTCTAATGGTTAAGTCCTTGGTCTTTGATCGTGTCAAATGGCGTTCCTTTGGAGTGTCCACGGCATGGTTGGGGTCAAGCTATCTAGTCATGTAGACATATGAATGCACAACAAGGGATCTCTAACCTTATGGAAGGATAATACTCTAAGATATGATTCGAGAGTCTTTGGCCAAAGCATATGAATATGACTAAGGAAGTTTGTTCCAAATCCTATTCAAGCGAATCATATAGAGAAGTATCACATTCCATAGTAGACATGAAACAAACTATCACTTAAACGATGTGATTGAGAGTATTGTATTAGAGAAGGACCGTATTGCATTGTAATTGTAACTGGATAGGTTCTCCAACCACTTCTACTTAGCTTGGGTAACCATGACATGCTGCTAGGTGTCACTCATGGTTTGTGGTAGCCCTAAAGATTGGCAAACACTAATCTTAAGGGAGAATTGAAATGTGATTTCAATTCACAATCGATAGTTAAGAGTAACATCGCCCACTGCCTCGCTAATTGGAACCTAATGGATCGTACACCGAGTAAAGATGAAAGTGAAGTAATTCAATGAAATGGATAAGCAATTAAATAGTTAGTTGAAGAATGGTCAAAGTTAATTAATTAGTTAATTAATTATATGAAATGTTCGTATTGGGCTTCTAAGTTGTGTTTGGGTTTCGGGGCCCAAAAGTGTTTTGGTCCACAAGGCCCATTATGTTTAAGTTGTATGACAACTAAAACAAATTGGGCAATTAGCCCAAAGACAAGGAATGGCCGGCCATATATGTCAAGGGTAGCAAACTTGTGTTATTTACAAGTTTGCCACTCACAAGAAATGAAGTATAAATTAAACTTTATAGCTTTATTTCATTTAGGGTTCTTTTGGATGAAATTGGGTGAAACACTTTCTCTCTAATTTCTCTAAAGGGGCCGGCCACATAGGGAGGGAAAATCTAGCAATTTCTTCTTCCCTAAGTCATCCATTTTATCTTCACATTTTTAGCTTTGGTGTAGAGACTTGGAGACATCACATCTTTGGTGTTTTGGAGAACAAATCCTCAAAGAAGCAAGGAGGTGACTTGAAGGCCCTCCACTTGGGTGAATCCCTTGTGTAATCAAGGATGAGCTTCAAGGGTAATATTCTCTAAATCCTTATTCTCTTTAATGTTGTTAAAGAGTCATGGTTCACCATATACTAGGCTTTGAAAGTCATGGGTTTTATGAATTGATTTTGGATGCATGTTTAATTTAATTTGTTAATATTATGCATATGTATTCAAATGTTCTTTAATGTTCTTCACTAGGACATAAATTTTCCTTCACGGCAAAGGCCTCTATTTATAGTGTTTAGGGTGCATGTTTAAGGCATAGGAATCAGAGAAGGAATACATCATCTAAACCCCATAGGAATAGGCCATCTAGAAGGTAGGAAACCCCAAAGGACAAGGGAAACTTGCGGCAGATTTGGAATAGGGAGATAGGGCTTCTACAATGCCTTGCAAGGCAAGGAAATAGAGTTTCTAGAATGCTAGGGTGCGGCACTTTCTTAGGGATCAGAATATGGTGTTATAGAAGACCCCACAACCTAAGGGAACTAGGTAAAACCCACGGCAAGGAGGGGATAAGGCTTCGAGAAAGGATAAGGTGCAAGGGAATGTTCTAGAACCTTCCTTTGTGTCCAACAATGTTTAGGATACCTTCATGCACTAGGATTTAGGAAAACTAATCCTTCTTCATCTTGGATTCCTTTTCCTTCTTCATCTTGGATTCCTTTTCCTTCTTGGACTTGGAAAACTTCTTTGTTGTTGCAACTTGAGGCCATTGGGATTTGCCTTTCCTACTTCAAGTAGGAAACCTTGTTTGAGTAGGAAACTTCAATCTTCTAGGAATCCCAATTCAACTAGGAATCCTAATTCAACTAGGAAACCAATTTCAACTAAGAATCCTAATTCAACTAGGAAACCACTTCCATTAGGGATTTTCCTACTTCAACTAGGAAACCTTGCTCAAGTAGGAATCATCATCTTCAAGTCTTCAATTTCGTCCATCCTCTTGGCTCCAAGCATATGATATCCATTGCAAGCTGTAATTTGCTCCAAAAGGCTCCAAAATGCATCATTTTGCATACTTTGCCCTTAAAACCTGAAAATACATAAAACTAGCTTAAAAGACTACTTTACTAAGGAAAAACACTATAAATGCACAAGAACAAGCTAAACTAAGGTGCATAAATATGCTCCTATCAATAAACATGCTTTCAATCACATTAAAACATTTTGGTCCTATTACAACTATTGGTCCATGTGATTGATTTAGTAGTATATAATACTCACACTATGCTTTTAAAATGGTTTTTAAAGCAATACTATATGGTACTACTAACATAAGATTTGCATTCATTTGATGGACTATATAGTTGCCTTAGGGCCTTAGGATGACTATGAACCTTTGATTCGATCCAACACGAGCCTAGTGTTGGATCTTGGTCTCGGGATGGTGATTGATTTTAGTTACGCATTTAATCACATTAAGGCGTGTTTTCTTATTGGGCGTTAGACCCAACTACTCCAATTTTATGCATATCGAATAAAACAAGAAATGCGTACTTCAAAGTAAAGAAGAGCTTATGTTCTTTTACAGCAATTGATCAAATCAAATTACTTTAAAGTAAAGAAGAGCTTATGCTCTTTTACAACAATTGATCATATCAAATTACAACCAAAATTTAATCTACATATTCCCATGGTTTAAACAAATTTGAGAGACGGCCTTTCACATAGCTCAATTATCGTAGGCTTAGGTTCATAATCACCATTTCTTTAATTAATTAACGCTTTAACTAATTAAACTCGAATGCAAAATTTTCATTTGGTTTTTGTATCCATAGAATTGATTTTAAATAGAGCTAAATGAAATGAAAATCCAATTCTCATTCAAAGAGACAAAACTATTTTGTTCTCATCCAATTTGGGCCAAAAAGCAATAACCTCAACCATTGGGCTATATTGCAAAACATAAACTTTTGGGGTCACTTTGTAAGAACACAAAAGTCCACCACTTCATGTAATTACAACTAGAACCCAAAAACTTCAACAAATTCAAAAACTTCATTAAAGGAACAAAACAATTTGTCCTTTAGTGATTTTGGGCCTTTACGTAAAAACGTAAACTTTCGGGTCAAAGTACAAATACACAAAAGTATCAAAACTTTATGTAATTGCATAAAAGCCCCAAAAGCACCCTACTTTAGTAGGGTGGCCGGCCATTGAAGAGAGAAGGTGTCAAACTTTTGAATTTTTCAACAAAAGTGAAAGGTGATGGGTTGGTTTGAAAGGTGATGGATAGGTTTGAAAAAAAATTGATTTCCATAAAACATGGTTCCTTGAAACAAGGGAAAGTAAAAGTGATGTAAGAAAATAGGTACGGGCATCCACACCTAGTGATGATTAAAAAACATATCATCCATCACCAAAACAAGACTTTTTGCAAACAACCAAAACCTTTGAATCAAAATTCCCAACCTTTTTGTTCTTGCCAAGAACATATCAAGAACAATGAAGAACATCCATGAAAACCCATAAGAGCTCCATGAACATTTTTCACCCAAAGACACCACAAAAACTCTCAAACTTAAGGGAAATAACATATTACCAAACTAGGGTACTTAGGGGGTTCCAAAAGTCACTTTAAAACACTTTTAACAAGACAAACATGAACCCAAAAATCCACCCTTTGGATTTGGCCGAATTTCCCCAAAAACATGGCACCAAATTTTAGCTCCAAAATTCATGCTCATATGAACTACATCTACAATATTTGAGATGGCAAATTTTCTAACAAAATTTACATTCAAAGAAGCAAGAATAAAGCTTGTAACAATTACAACATTCAAATCACAAACTATGAACTACAAAACCCAAACGGATTCACCAACTACTAGACCTAGGCTCTTGACGGGATTTTAAAACCGCACAAATTTAACCCTCTTTTTGACAATTGTAGTATAGATGTAAGTAGGGTATCGTTCTAGGCCGGGGATTAGGAGGGATTGCTAATCAACTCTAAATTAATTTAAAAATATTAAACAAGACTCAAAAACACAAAACTAGGCTAAAAACTCTAATAACTCGAAACACACTTAAAATGACTCAAAATAATGAAAACAATTTAAATAGACACTAGGAACTGAAATGGACGGAAGATGAATTAAAAGATTAAAAATAATGAAAACTAACTAAATAATATAATTTAATAATGGGGGGGGGGGTTTGGTTTTGATGAAACGTAAATTAAACTTAAATAAATTATAAAATTGACAAAAACATAAAATAAAAATGAATGGATGGACGACGGATTGGCTAGAGGGTTCTTCTCTACACATGACACATATGCAATCTAAATTGATTTTCAGTTGTTCTTTCAATAAGTTGTGAATCTCAATACTCCAGATTAATTAGGTACGCTTAAATTAACCTTTAGATTTTCCTTATGTTATTGAATTGGATGAACAGCATACAACAACTCAAATTATTCCCCAAAAGTTCCCTACGTGAAAAGCACAATAGAGATACGATTAAAGATCATTATGTTCTATGAAAATCATAAGTGTTGACAAGGCATTCGTAACTATGAACAGCATGATACGTTTGCCAGGAATTTACTTAACGCGATTGTGACTAGCAACCTTCACTACTCATGAATATAAGTTCATAACGATTAGGTGAAATTCACTTATATTCTAGCATCAAATTCATGCATGTAAATTAAGTATGTATTCTTAATCGACAAACACAAATAAGTTATTAATCAAGCAGTTAAGCAAATTAAATCACAACTGAAAGTATCAATTCAAATTACAAATATATCCATGGCTTTGAATTAACCTCTAGCCAACACAAATTAATTACACATTATTCATAATTTAAAACAGAAATAAAACATAAGTTTGGAGGGTTTAACCGAAATGAGAGTGTAGAGGTTTCCTGTGCACTGTGCAAGTTTGCACCATGCCTCCTTGCTGCCCTGCACTGGCTTTTCTTTTTGCTCTGTGCCTGTCGAGGCCTCTCCAGCGAGCTGCCCAGCTGGCAGCGTTTTTCTTCCCCATACGCCTTGAATGGCTGCTCTCCGTTCGCTGCCTTTCACCCACAAAATGGCAGCCTTGATTGCTGCCTTCAAGTTTCTGTCGCGTAGCTCCTCTGCCCGTGCCCTATACTTCAAGCTCACCCGTGCCAGGCGCCTTGCTCTTCCTCCGCCACTTGGCTGCTAGGCAGCCTTTTTATTTTCTGCGCCTCGGTGTCGCTGCCTGAAGGCAGCTCCCTCACCTGGCAACTCTCCAAGTCTTCGACTGCCCAAGCTCCGAGGAGCTTCTTCAATTTCTGATTCCTCCAAGGCGCTCCCCCCTTTCCCCTTTCACTGGTTCTCCTTTATTCAAAGCCCGAGCTCCCTTTATTCCTTTTTGTTTATTTAATTTTCTGCCCAGTGCTCTCCACCGATCCTCACATGCTGCTTTCATCATTTTGTTTCCACCGAATCCTTTTAATCATTCACACACAACAAATTATATTTAAATATATAAATATATATATATATATATATATATATATATATATATTATTTTTCAAATAATAAGTTCTATTTAATAGGCAAGATAGTTTAAACGAATTTATTACTTAACATTTACACTTGTGCTATTTTTATTTTCTTTGCTCGATAAATTCTATAAAAAACAAAAACAAAGTAAAAAGCTCAAAAATATTAGGAACTAACTAAGAAAAGACAAGTAAATTTGATGTAAAAATATATATAAATATGATCCGATCAAATACCCCCACACTTAGCTTTTGCTAGTCCTCGAGCAAAACAAAGAAAACAAGAAAAAGTAATAACATGAAAAACATTAGCTTCCCCCTATGTGACCCTCATAGATTTTTATTCAAGAACACAAATCATCAAGAACCATAGCTAGCACCAAAATAAGCAAATCCAAGATCATCTTCCTTATTCAAATATTAGCAGTAATCTTTAAATCATCCTTGAAGTGTAGTGTGTGAGATAGCCATGCTAATGCAATTTCAAGTTTTTATTTTTTTAAAATCGTCATATGCAAACTAGCAACCTTCTCACGGGATATCACTCAATCACACATGTGTTTAGTTTTAATGTGTTTTGCTCAAAGAATCAAATGTGAAAGTTCTACCATAAGCTTGCATAAAGATCACTTCTCCACAATCATAATTGCAAAACTTAAATCAAGAGGACTTTTATTGGATGTAATGAGGCTTAGGGAGATGGTTATTGAAATGAAAGAATAGGGAAATACAAGTTCCAAGCTACATCGCAAGCGATTCTTTTGTTGAGAATTATAAGAACTCAAACTTTCCAACGTTCTTTTAACACCTCCAACCACACCCTTAAACTGAAACTTTAAACACTTTTTTATTTTCTTCGTATACAATCTTTTTTTTTTCTTTTTCTTTTATTCTCTTTTTTTTTTTAAATAAATACAAACATGAAATACCCCCACACTTATTCTTTTGCCAAACTCCTTCCAAGTACTTCACAAATATTTCTCAAAAGACAGTCTCAAATTGCTCGCTTGGAAAGGGTAGGGAAACATGTTTGAGGTATAAGGATAGACATATCTGGTGATAAGAAATAAAAGGCTCAACAAATACGGCTCAAATTGTCAATCTAATGATATCATTTTTTTTCTTTGGGAAATATGGTTATTTGGGCCATGGTGGTGAACCTAATGCCTCTATCATTTTCAAGTTCATGCAATCAATGACAAACATTTCGAAAGATCGTTACGCAAGTTCTAGAGATGTATCTCACATAAGTTCATCACACATGAAAGAATAGGAGTGTATGAAAAATGCACACACTTTCAATAAGCTCAAAAACTCACATAGGATGTATATGGTCACTAAATTCACATATGAAGCTTTAAGTCATGCTTTAGTTTCACATCAACAAGGCTATGTGCATTTGGTTTTTCAAAGATGATCAAACATGTACAATACTAACAAGAGAATAAAGAATTTCATACAACACATGTTAACTAAGTTCTTGATAATCATGGTTCAAATTTCATCCAATTATATCATTGGGTCGGGAAACTAATAAAAAATCTAATTCAAAACAATAAGGAAAACAAGACAATATTTTTGGATTTTTTTAAAATTTTCTGAAAAAATTAAATAAAACAAAACTAATTAAGAAAACAAAAGGCAATAACATGGAAACAAATGAACCAGTTCATAGTCGAAGGTACAAAAAATTTCAATTTGGTCATTTTTTTATACTCTTGATACCCCCACACTTAAACTAGACATTGTCCCCAATGTCAGAAAACATTAAAATGCAGATAAAAATAAAATGAATAAATAATAAGAAACAAAAAAAAACAATGGACTGAAAACTTCCCTAATTTGCAGAAAACTCAAGCGATGACCCCCAAGCTTAAATTCTGCAATCAACTTCAAGGGTGGAAATAACCGAAAGTTCCTGAAAAGAAAAGAAATAAATCAGTTAAGCACGCAAGAAAATATAGAAAATGCAAACGAAAAATAGAGAATGAAAATAAAAGACAATGAAAAGAACTAATAGGTGATCATAGGTCATGATTGTTGATTTTCCACAGCTTTCATCTTGAACTGGATGGGCCTTCTTTCTCGCAAGTGCTCCTCAGCTTAGTTGAGGATGAATCAGCACGTTGTCTCCACATGCTTCAAGTAGTCCGGTCTCCACGCAGGTGTGGCATCTTCTTGAACTCTTGGATCAACCTAGACTCATCTGCTCTTCGAAGCAACTCAGACTCCTCCTGCTTCGTCTGTGAGGTACTTTTGCTTTTGAAGAAGCACCTCAACACAAGTTTATTTTTGAAGTGGGTTGGGAGGGGTCTGAGATGAGTACTCGAGAGCAAGACTAGGTAAGCAATCAGGATCTCACTTTCTCCATGTTCTTCAGATGAAAGTGAGGAGAAAGCATGATATGAGATACTTTTGCTTTTAACCTTTTTGATATGAAATACTTTTGCTCTGGATGATTTGTTTTATGGGGTGATCCAAGGGATGAAGAACACTGAGTGACTCGAAAGGTTTCTTTGGGAATACATTCTCGGAGATGAAGAAGGTTGAGAGGGTGTGCCTTTGATGTGGAAGGCGAAGGTAGAACTTATAGAAATTTTTCTTCACAACCGGAACTATTCCCTCACTTCTGTCGGCATCCGATGGATGGATGAACAGTACCAGTTACGCGCTTTCTGACAAAGCCGTCCGTAATTTCCGCGAAGCTGACTGCGCATGAGACGAGTGACGACACGTCTGGAATGATGATCTTTTGAAAACCGGGGTTCAAATCTGGGTTCGGCTCGTGGTTTCTGCAAAGCTCCAAGCTGCACGTGATGAGTCACGACAAAATTGGAAAAACAGAACGCCTCGTGATGTCTGAGCAATTCCGACTTTTGAGAAAGGAAACGGCTCTTTTGAGACAGAAATCTGGCCTTTGAGAAAGGAACGTCCAGCTTTTGAGAAAGGTGTCCGGCACTTCGATCTGCGAGGAGCGCCTCTTCGATCTCTGAGGAGCGGGCGCTTCTTTGATTTGCTTCTTTTTATAGAGGCGCTAATTTTGCTCCACTTCACACTTGAACTCCCTTCAGCACTTCTGCACTCTTACTCCTTCCGCTCTCTTCTTCCGCTTCAGCAATCTTAATCTTTCTGAACTCTTCTTCCGCTTCAGCAATCTTAATCTTCCCGAACTCGTTTCTTCCTCAACCCCCTCTAAAAATGTCTTGCCCTTCTGACCGTCGCCTTAACTTGAATGTCGGGGAAGACGATGACTCGTCTTCTCCGAACAACATTTGGAATCCGTCCTTCATATCCCCCAATGGTCCTCTTACAGTCGGGGACACAATGATGAGGAATGAAATAACCGCTACGGTCATTGCCAGAAATCTGCTCACTCCAAGGGACAATAGGATGCTATCCAGGTGGTCGGACGAGCTGGCTGTTGGAAATATGCCCTGAAAGTCAATCTTTGGAAGAAACCTTTCAGGACATTGAATTGATGTATACATATGACGCTTATACATCGGAAGGCAAAGATACTAACTAGGACTATCTCAATAAACGAAATATGTCCTAAATAGTGAATCCATGGACAATGGATCGATTGAAGAAGTAATCTAATGATGTTAGACTACAGAGACCTTCCTCACATAACCATCATGTCCAAAAGGTTCCTGGTCATAGGATTGTCGGAGGGATACTGACAATGCATAGATCAGTACATACTATGTCCCCTTCAAATGTAAGGATGGAAAGTCTATTCCCATTCGTGTTGAGACACTAGGACAAGTATGTAGGTGCTCATTGAGGGAATGAGTTCACTGAACACAATCGAATGAGAGTACTTGCATGGAGGTCTACTCACATGTCAAGCAAGTAACTCTAAAAGTTGGAATAATGTAACTAATCCTTTGACCTGAGACATCATTGATGTCTAATGGTTAGGTCCTTGATCTTTGACCATGTCAAATGACATTCCATTTGGAGAGTCCACGGCATTCTTGGGATCAAGCTATCTAAACATGTAGGCATGTGAATGGTCAACAAGGGATCTCTAATCCTCGTTAGAGGAAGATACTCTAAGATATGATTCGGAAATCTTCGGCCGAAGTATTGAGCGTGGTTAAGGAAAGTGTTCCTATACGACTCATGTGAATCATATAAGAACGTATAATCACATTAGGGGTTTGACATATTAAATCCATACCCTAGTGATGTGATTAAGAGTATTGTATTGGAGAAGGATCGAATTGCATTGTAATTCCAACTGAATGGGTTCTCTGAATAACTTCTACATTAGCTTGGGTAGCCATGACATATGTTTAGATGTCACTCATGACTTGTGAGTTCTTCTAGATGACTAAATGTAATCGTCAAAGAAGAACGTGAATTAAAAGCAAGTTTTAATTCAACAAGTGATTGGATTAACTCAATTGGATCGATGCCAATCATCTCACTGCCTTGCTAATTAGAACCTAAAAGATTGTTCACCAATACACTCTTGTAGTGAGTAATCAATGGATGATGGAAATAATTAATTGGATTAATTGGGTGTGGCGATTAATTTAGAAAGTCTAAAGAAATCATAAAAGCGATAAAAGATCGTTTTTGGACTTAAAGAAACGTTCGGGTTTAATTGGGCCTATTGGGCCTAAACCCATTGGGCTTTTATTTAAGCATTGGATGACTTAAAATAATAAAAGCCCAAAGCCCAAAATATCACACCAAGGCCGGCCACTTTGAGGAGGTGGGAGAAGTCAAATGTTGACTTGCTTCCTTTTGCCTATAAATACAACTTTATAGAGAAATATCTCCTAGGGTTTTTTGTGTGTTCAAAACAATTTAGAGAAAAAGAAAATATCTCTCTAAGAACACCTACAAGGGCCGGCCACCTTGGGGGAATTTTAGCTAAACATTTAATCTCCCCTTAGGTCATTCCTTCATCCTTTCTCACTACACTAGTGGGTGAGGATCTTTAGAGGTTTTCTCCTTGAAAACTCTAAGAGAACCTTGGAGCACTCATACTAACAAAGTGGAGGAAGCAAGGAGGGAGGAAAGGCTCAAGCACTTTGAGGAGCAAAGATCTTGGAGGTGGTCCATCCTTGGTCTCACAAGTAGATCAAGAGGTATAAATCTACTCCTAACCTTTGTTCTTCAATAAAATAATTTGAGATGCATCTTACATAAACCTATGCTCTTGAAGGGGATTTAAAATGACTAGAGTAATAAATTTAATTGTTAACATGCTTCCGCTATTTTGTATATATATAATGATTTGTATATGCATGCTAGTCACATGAAATCCCTAATGAAACTCATAATTTCCTTCAAGTGGTATCAGAGCCAAAGGTTTATGTATTATGTGTCCTTTTGGATTTTATGCATATGGGTATTAATTTTATGTTTTGAAATATATGTTCTTCATTTAAAGTATGTTTATCTTTTGTTTTTCAAGTGTTGAAAAATGTTAGTCAATAAGTTGAGAAAGATATGCATGTAAAAAGGTGTTTTATATGCATGAATGAAGAATGAGTTTAAAACAAAATTTTGGGGTTTTTGGGTCTAAGGGGGCACGGCAAGAAATGCCATTTTGCATGTGTTTGTGTTTTTTTATTTTGAATCACACACACACTCTTTGGTGCTAGGGAAAAGTGTTCTTGTCACTTTTGTTTTTGGTTTTGTGAAGAAATCACCAAGAATATGAAAATCTTGAAATTATGTTCATGGTTTTGTTCTTGGTGTTCATGTTTTGATTTTGGTGAAAATGACTTTGTTTAAGCTTATAAAATTGTTTTATGGATTTGGTTGATATATTAATCATCTATATGTTTTGTTAATGCAATTTTAATCCTAGACTTCTCTAGGATATTTTCATCAAAAACCTTGCAAAATATCCTTAAAGCAAAACCAAGTGACAAGCAAAATTTTGATTTTTCTTCCTTGCATTGAATTAAAGCATGGTGGGTGAGACTTTGCTTCTCCCACCATTAAGGCCGGCCACCCTATGACAAAACCCACATGGGTGGGTTTTGTGTTTTTGATAAAAAGTTGTTTTACTTTTGAGTATTTACACTTTGGCCCTTAACTTTTGCATATTTGCATTTAGGCCCCTACTATTTGGAAAAGTTAAAATATTTGATTTTAATTTTGTTTATAGTTTAAACTCATCATTTAATTATGCCCATATGCACTAAATCTAATTGTTTATGTTGCATTCCTATATGATTATTTAATGTGATTAAGTAGTTAGAAAAGGGTGACTATGGACTTAAGCCTTAAACGATAATTGAGCTATATGATAAGGCGCTAAATTCAAATTGTTTGAACCATGTGAATGTGTTTTAATTACTGTTTTAATTGGACCTTATAATGTTTGACATTAATCTAGCTCTCCCTCTTAGTATATGTAATTTGTAGGAATTTGTACAAATCGGTTTGTAATTCTTATTACTTCTTAATCTCTTTTAGTTAGTGGATTCCCTCTAGTACTAGACTAGAGTTTCTTTAACTATTGGTAAGGAAACATATTTAAAAGAGGGTTTTGACATGAGACAAAAGATTAAATGGGTCCAATGCCCTAATTAGCAATGATTGATTGTCTTTCATTTCTAATGGCTCAATGAAAATGTTTTAATTGGATTGATAAGCACGTAATTAAATTGACACAATATCCCCGAGATCTTATTCAACAATGTTGGCTCATTGTTGAAATAACCAATTAAGTCCATGGTCATCCAAGAAGCCTAAGATAACTATAAAGTCCAAATTCAAAGGATTGCAAAATCATAGTAGTAGTAGTTACTTCCAATATTTGAAAAATTCATTTTTGATATTGATTTGTTTTTCTCAAAACAAATAGTGGGAGTATCATACGCTACTAAACAATAATGAATTCAATTAGTAGTTATATGTATCTCCAATATTTTGAAAAATGTTTTGATATTGATTTGTTTTGTAAAAACGAATAGTGGAGATTACATATGCCACTAATTTCATTAAACTTTGGACTAATAGTTATAATAGGACACAATTTATTTGAATATGTTTAAATAAATAAAATTGATGAGACCTTAAAATCCCTCAACCAACATGCAATATTAAGTTGAAAGCGTAGAGGTGCTTTTGAACACTTCTTCGTGGCCTTCCACCATGGTAGCCTCCAATCGTTTATGACTTGTGCACCGCCTTCACCCTATCATGGGGGAGTGCAAAGTACATGCTTATAAGTCGGGAGGAGTCTATTTAAAAAGCATTTTGATGTGGTGAAAAATAGGCAACGAGTGTAGCCAACATCGTATCATCGTGAGGTTATACTTGGACCCCTATCTAAACCAGCATGGTGGGAATGAACTTAACTAAGAAGAAATGATGCCAACATCGTATCATCGTGAGGCATTCTTCTCTAGAGGCCAAATTGATGGGTAATCACAAAACGTTGTTGTGAATGGGTAAATGTACCCTCTCATTATTATTCTGCTATCCAACATCGTATCATCGTGAGGTGCGCATAGTAATAATGAGCCTCCCATAACCCGCTAGGAGCTTTCTTTGAAATCTCCCGGATTCCATCATGGGGGATATGGAATTTGCCAAAAATGGTGGGTGATGTCATTCGGTTTAAAGACCCGAATCGTATGACTTAATCAACAATCAAACTAATTTATTTATTGTTTATGTATATAGATATGGTTGGAAGCACACTCGTGAAAATACTCGACAAACATTGCCTCGAGGGGCACAATTTCCCATCCTGGTTTCGTAATGTCAAGATTCTCCTAACGTTGGAGAAGATTATTTACGTCCTAGACAAGGCCCCACCTCACATACCTCTTGAGCCTGACGCCTCTGAGGATGAACGTGCTAAGTATGACAAGCACGTTGAGGACGACACGCAAGCCAAGTGCTATCTTTTGGCTTCCATGAATGAGGAGCTACAGAGACAGCATGAGGGCATGGACAGTGCATCCTCCATCATACTCCATCTTACGGAGTTATATGGTGAAGGGACGCGCAATCGTCGCTTCAGCACTGTCTGTGAACTTGTCAAGACCAAGATGGTCAAAGGGGCTCCAGTGCATCAACATGTACTGAAGATGATAGGATTCATAGAACAATTGGAGAGCCTTGGAACTCCACTTGACGGGGAATTGGCCCAGGACTTCATTTTGGCTTCTCTT
Organism: Crataegus laevigata; assembly: GCA_963580275.1. Taxonomy (NCBI): domain Eukaryota; kingdom Viridiplantae; phylum Streptophyta; class Magnoliopsida; order Rosales; family Rosaceae; genus Crataegus; species Crataegus laevigata. Next base: position 12,811,635 of record OY756944.1, on the reverse strand, counting down.
TCTGATTCATTCTCGCAGTTCGTAATGAACTACAACATGAATAAGATGGATAGTACTCTCTCTGAGTTGCTAAACATGTTAGTGACTGCTGAGAAGACTATGAAGAAAGAGAACGTTGTAGGGACTTCTGCAGTAGTCTACAACAAGCCATCCTCTTCCACTCCTAAGCCGCAAGGCAAAGGAAAAGGGAAAGAGAAGAAGTCTACCACTCCTAAACCGAAAGGTGGAGTGAAGAAAAAGAAGGCGATGGAGCCCAAGGGGACTTGCCACCACTGTGGAAAGGAGGGGCATTGGAGGAGGAATTGCAGGTTCTACCTTGCAACTCTAAAGAACAAGCCAAAAGGTATGGTTTAATGTTCATATCTTCAATTCTAAATTGTTAGATCTTCTAAATGTTTATATTTTGATATAACATGCTAATCACTCGTATAATTGTATATAGGTGAAGGAGGCAAGTAGAAGAAGAACAAGCAAGGAAAGGCGGAGAAGGGTTCGGCCACCATTGTTTTTGCTTACTACTTAGGAAGTTTTAATTTAGGCATTTAAAAAGAAAGTCTTTGAAACTTTCTTATTTTGTAAAGAACTTAATATGTGGCTTCATTTGATGTAAGACCACTATTAGTGCCTAAATGAAGGCATTTAATTAGTCTCTAAATAGATAGAGCTAATTCTTTTTGTATTAAAACATTTTTGAATGTTTGTATCATCACATCAATGTAATGTGATGGGTGCCTTCTAAATATATATGATATTTCCTTTAAAGTAGTGTTATGAATTGAATATTGTCTTGTTGTATCCTTGTTGAGATACAAGACTTATATCACTTATTGTAATATGATAAACAAAACTTTAGACTAATCAATTATGGATAGACCTCATATGTTGGACATAGTAGGATACAATGAATCTATAGATTTGGTTCCAAATGTCTACCTATGAGTTCTATATGAATTGACAAAAGTCTAGAGATTCCTTTCTTAATGAAAAGGAAGATCACATTATGGTGATATAAGAAACAAGAAAAATGTATCTTGTAAAGGTTATCACTTAAACCACAAACAAATCAAGATCACTCTTGATTCAATTAATAGTTTTGAACAATTGATTGGGCATTCTTAAAGTTGTTTTAGAATGTCAAGTATGTTAGTGACTAAACCAAGAATGAAGTGTCTAAATCAATAAAATGTTTAATGACTTTAGTCACTTAATAACAAGACATCATCTTAGTGAAGAATGAAAGAGATAAGCTTGAAATGTTTTTAAGCTGCTACACAATGTCCTCTACCAATATACTACAAATTTATGAAGTAATTTTTCATTAAAGTCATGAAAAACAGTGGGAGGTGAGAAATTGGATATAAACTTGAATGTGATTGTTTTATCGTTGTCTAAACAAAGATAGTGCATGACTATTGTTGAGAGTTTGAAATTTTAATTGTTAAAACTCAAGCTCTACAAACATTTAAAAATTCTATGTTGTGTGACATTTAAAGAATAGTCTTTAAATGTTGGTTTCGTCAACCTAGCATGAAATGGTTGTATGTTGGGAGTTGTCCATTATTCTCTTTTATGAGAACTAGCTAAATAACGAAGCCTATGGACAAATATTGATGAAACAAAAGGGAATAGTTTTAAAATGAGTCACAACATATAGTTTAAACAACAAGACAATCCAAATTCGTCACCTTATGTAACTATAACGCTCTATGTAGTTTTGATAAAGAATTATATCAACCACCTAGAAGGAATGGTTGAGTTTCTATATCCTTAGTAGAAGCCATGCTTTCACTAAGGACTTAGATAATTCTCATATGACTACTTTAAAGTCTTAGTATGACTAAAACTTAAATAATGGTGTATGACACCATATAATTTAAATGAATGAACTTGAAAGAACAAGTCACACATTTTAAAGGAATTACTTAAAGAAGGAATTCTTTTATGAATGATTCGTTTAAATAAACTTGTGTTAGCTAAAGTTGTTGATAGTCTCAAAATTGTTGAGACATCATTAAACAAGCTAATGGATCTAAATGATTGTCAAAAGATCCAGAACAAGTTAGTGGGAGCAATAAACATTCAATCAAAGAAAATATAAGTATTTAGTTTTGATTGAATACTTAGTTACAACAAGGCCAGTGGGAGTGATGTCATAATTTGAATAACTAGATATGAATGAAGTCTATTTGATAGACTTGATAAAACATAAATGTTACTCAAAAATGACAAATTTATGATACACTCAATTTTGAAGTATTGACTTGAAAAATTGAATGTGTCATAAAATCACAAAAGGGACACATGGATGGACTTGTGAAATGATATCCAAAGGTGTAGAACGACATAGGGTTGTCACTCTAAGATATTACTGTATCCCAGGATCAGAACCATAGCAACTGAATGAGTATTATTGCCTTTAAGAAAGGAACATCAGAGTGGGACTCTGGAAGCGTGTATTCACTTAGGTTATGGACCAAAGTGAAAAATAATCCATTTTTGTAACTGGAACTTCATAATAGATGAAGTACTAATCATATAAATGAATTGATAGTATTGTACTACAATGGTCTCAAAGATTGGAGCAAAGTTTGTATAAAGTATACAAACGAAATATATGACGATATATAGTTTTAGAAACTGCTTCAAAAAGTGTTTTGAATGGAAAGGGTTCTTATAGAACCAAATGATTGAATCCAAACCATAAGGTCGTTAGTTGAACACTACGACGTAATGGGGCGATAGCTCAAGCCATGGAATCAAGGTCTCATCAAAGTATTCGAACACAAGAAAGAGACATCATCAAATGTTTTGGAGACATTTGATAAGTAAATCCCTTTTAGAGTTAAAAGGGAATTTTATACATAACCAAGTAAACCTACGAGCATAAGCTCACTCAACTAGCATGTATTAGATACACTAGTGATTGACTTTAGTGCAAGTGGGAGATTGTTGGAAATATGCCCTGAAAGTCAATCTTTGGAAGAAACCTTTCAGGACATTGAATTGATGTATACATATGACGCTTATACATCGGAAGGCAAAGATACTAACTAGGACTATCTCAATAAACGAAATATGTCCTAAATAGTGAATCCATGGACAATGGATCGATTGAAGAAGTAATCTAATGATGTTAGACTACAGAGACCTTCCTCACATAACCATCATGTCCAAAAGGTTCCTGGTCATAGGATTGTCGGAGGGATACTGACAATGCATAGATCAGTACATACTATGTCCCCTTCAAATGTAAGGATGGAAAGTCTCTTCCCATTCGTGTTGAGACACTAGGACAAGTATGTAGGTGCTCATTGAGGGAATGAGTTCACTGAACACAATCGAATGAGAGTACTTGCATGGAGGTCTACTCACATGTCAAGCAAGTAACTCTAAAAGTTGGAATAATGTAACTAATCCTTTGACCTGAGACATCATTGATGTCTAATGGTTAGGTCCTTGATCTTTGACCATGTCAAATGACATTCCATTTGGAGAGTCCACGGCATTCTTGGGATCAAGCTATCTAAACATGTAGGCATGTGAATGGTCAACAAGGGATCTCTAATCCTCGTTAGAGGAAGATACTCTAAGATATGATTCGGAAATCTTCGGCCGAAGTATTGAGCGTGGTTAAGGAAAGTGTTCCTATACGACTCATGTGAATCATATAAGAACGTATAATCACATTAGGGGTTTGACATATTAAATCCATACCCTAGTGATGTGATTAAGAGTATTGTATTGGAGAAGGATCGAATTGCATTGTAATTCCAACTGAATGGGTTCTCTGAATAACTTCTACATTAGCTTGGGTAGCCATGACATATGTTTAGATGTCACTCATGACTTGTGAGTTCTTCTAGATGACTAAATGTAATCGTCAAAGAAGAACGTGAATTAAAAGCAAGTTTTAATTCAACAAGTGATTGGATTAACTCAATTGGATCGATGCCAATCATCTCACTGCCTTGCTAATTAGAACCTAAAAGATTGTTCACCAATACACTCTTGTAGTGAGTAATCAATGGATGATGGAAATAATTAATTGGATTAATTGGGTGTGGCGATTAATTTAGAAAGTCTAAAGAAATCATAAAAGCGATAAAAGATCGTTTTTGGACTTAAAGAAACGTTCGGGTTTAATTGGGCCTATTGGGCCTAAACCCATTGGGCTTTTATTTAAGCATTGGATGACTTAAAATAATAAAAGCCCAAAGCCCAAAATATCACACCAAGGCCGGCCACTTTGAGGAGGTGGGAGAAGTCAAATGTTGACTTGCTTCCTTTTGCCTATAAATACAACTTTATAGAGAAATATCTCCTAGGGTTTTTTGTGTGTTCAAAACAATTTAGAGAAAAAGAAAATATCTCTCTAAGAACACCTACAAGGGCCGGCCACCTTGGGGGAATTTTAGCTAAACATTTAATCTCCCCTTAGGTCATTCCTTCATCCTTTCTCACTACACTAGTGGGTGAGGATCTTTAGAGGTTTTCTCCTTGAAAACTCTAAGAGAACCTTGGAGCACTCATACTAACAAAGTGGAGGAAGCAAGGAGGGAGGAAAGGCTCAAGCACTTTGAGGAGCAAAGATCTTGGAGGTGGTCCATCCTTGGTCTCACAAGTAGATCAAGAGGTATAAATCTACTCCTAACCTTTGTTCTTCAATAAAATAATTTGAGATGCATCTTACATAAACCTATGCTCTTGAAGGGGATTTAAAATGACTAGAGTAATAAATTTAATTGTTAACATGCTTCCGCTATTTTGTATATATATAATGATTTGTATATGCATGCTAGTCACATGAAATCCCTAATGAAACTCATAATTTCCTTCACTGGCTGTTCAGGAATCTCTAGCTCTCAGCGTCCAAAGTGCAGGCTCAGTTTCAAACATGGGCCAGCGCCTGCTTGCCCGAACTCGTCAGGTGGAGTCGCTGATGGCAGAGGTGGCAAGTCTTTGGCAAGAGGTCAGAGGACTCAGGCACGAGAACAAGGAGTTGCACATGCTTGCAACTAGTTACTCGACCAGCATGAAGAGGAAGCTGGACCAGCTGCAGGAGTCGGACGGCCGGATTCAGAGCGATTATGAACGGTTCATGGCGTTACTCCCGAGGTTTATGTTGCCTTCGTCCTCTGGAGTTGCACCAAGCGTTCCGGCTCTGGAGATTCCAACTCTGGCTCTTCGTCTTCCCGGAGCTTCGTCGACCTCTGAGGCACCACCTGCCCAATGACCAATGACCAATGAATTCTATCAGATTTCGTATTATTGTAAATTTTTTTTTAATGTTTATTTAAATAAATATATATATATATAACTAATATTATTATTATTATTATTATTATTATTATTATTTTCAAGTCTATTTTAAGCAATGTAAAAAAAATGTAAATCAAAATATGTAAATTAATGTAAATTTAAATTTTTTTTTTTAAAGTTTATTTTAAGCAATGTAAAATATGTAAATTAATGTAAAAAGACTTTGTTTACCCGCACTTAAAATAAACATTGCCCTTAATTTATTTAAACACAAACTAAACAAAAATCAACCAAATAACACAACTAACTAAACAAAACAAAATGAAAGTAAAGGCAATAAAGAGGAGGGTTAAGAAATGCAAATCTGGTTGCTTGGGTTGCCTCCCAAGAAGCGCTTGATTTAATGTCTTTAGCCGGACGAATCTTTCCATTAACCTCCCCTCGGCTCCAAAGCATGGAATTTATCTTTTAATGGGAGGTGATACTTGAAATGATTCGGCAATGGTTTAAATTCTCGGGTGGGTGCCTGAATCATCAAAATGAGAAACATGTTAGTATAAATTAAAATTAAAATTGGAGAAGATGGCTTACTGTATTTCTCCGACATAGACTCAATTACAAACACCACATTTTTGGACATTTCCGGGATTTTGAACTTGGTCAGATTTACTATGATGGTTGTGGCCTGTCCCGTGTCATCAATCTCAATTTCATGGGCCTTTGTTGCCTTATGCACAACCTCTTTGATGTGTTCTTGATATGCCCCAGCAACTTCCTTTTCTTGAATCATTTTTCTTGGTGTGCAAGGTTCTTTGAACGTTTTAACACCATCGGGAATTTGTTGTGGTGCACCAAGAATTGGGATATCTCCTTGCATCTCTGGAAGAACTTCCACAATGTCTTTTTCACTTTCTTCGATATTTGGAATAAAAAATCTGCAAGGAAAAGAGACAGTTGGTGGAATAATGTTAGAATGAATTGCATTTGGAACAACATTACCAGAGTTGGAAAACATAGGGACTTGAGGGGTTTGAGACAAGAATTCTTCTAAACTGCCCAGGTCGTCCTCCTCATCTTCTTCTTGCAGCAGCAAGTCATCCACGTTCGGGCTATGATTGGATGGTTCTGGAATAGCCTCATCCTCCACATCACTTATGGCTTCATTGATTTCCACTTCTCCCTTTGAATTTGCAAATGTGGAGTTGGAGAGTTCACTTTGATCTTGAATCTGTGCCATGATCTCTATAATCTGCCCAACTTTCTTCTCCAATTTATCCACCTTGTTGGCTCAGTCTTGCATCTCCTGGTTTTGATTTTCTACTCCCTGATTCAAAGAGGTAAGTAACTTATTAAACGTATCATTATCCAGAGATGTACCTGAATTTAATTGGGCTGATTGTTGTGGTGGCTGTGATGGTTCATATGGCCACTGATAGAACTCTTCTGATGGCTGCAAATATTCTCCATGGTGAGTCTCCTTAGCTTGAGTTTGTGACCCCTGCACCAAAGAGTTTAATTCATTAAGGATTTGATTATAATCTACGGGCATACTTTGATTCGATTGGAATTGTTGTGGGGGATGCTGTGGTGGCTGCATAGGTCTTGAATAGAACTCGTCTTGCTGCCAATATCCACCTTGTTGAAATTGTTGAGGTTCATCCCACATATGATCTGAATAATCCCTCCAATTCGAATTGTAGGCGTTGGAAAACATGTTGCCCCTTGATTGGTTGTGGCCTTGATATCCCCAAACATCTTGACGGGATTTTAAATCCGCACAAATTTAACCCTCTTTTTGACAGATGTAGTATAGGTGTAAGTAGGGTATCGTTCTAGGCCGGGGATTAGGAGGGCTTGCTAATAACCTCTAAACTGACTTAAAAATACTAAACAAGACTCAAGGACACAAAAATTAGGCTAAAAACTCTAATAACTCAAAACACACTAAAATGACTCAAAACAAAGAAAACAATTTAAATAGACACTAGGAATTGAAATGGACGGAAATTGAATTAAAAAAACTAAAAACAATGAAAATTAACTAAATAATATAATTTAATAATGGGGGGGGGGGTTTGGTTTTGATGAAACGTAAATTAAACTTAAATAAATTACAAAATTGACAAAAACATAAAATAAAGTGAATGGATGGGCGACGGACTGGCTAGAGGGTTTTTCTCCACACAAGACACATATGCAATCTAAATTGATTTTTCAGTTGTTCTTTCAATAAATTGTAAATCTCAATACTCCAGATTAACCGTGAACAACACTTTTTTAATCTTCAAGTTTTCCTTAAGTTATTGAATTGGATGAACAGCATACAACAATTCAACACATTCTCTAAAAGTCCCCTACGTGAAAAGCACAATAGAGATACAATCAAAGATCATTAAATTTTGTGAAAACTATAAATACTGACGAGGCATTCGTAACTATGAAAAGCATGATACTCCTGCCAAGAATTCACTTAACACGATTGTGGATAACAACCTTCACTACTCATGAATATAAGTTCATAACGATTAGGTGAAATTCACTTATATTCTAGCATCAAATTCATGCATGAAAACTAAGTATGCATCCTTAATCGACATACACACATAAGTTATCAATCAAGCAGTTAAGCAAATTGAATCACAACTTAGAAATCACAATTGAAGGTAATCAATTCATATTACAAATATATCCATGGCTTTGAATTAACCTCTAGCCAAAACAAATTAATTACACATTATTTATAATTTAAAAACAGAAATAAAACATAACTTTGGAGGATTAAACCGAAACAAGGTGTGCAAGGATCTCTCTGTGCAAATTTGGTTTGCACCGTGCCACTTGGGGTTGTCTGAATAGACCAGCTCTCCACGTTGACTGCGCTGCTGCTGCCTTTGATCTGCTGCTGCCTAACTTTCCGCGTGTCAATGCTGCCAGAGGCAGCTCCGAGCCTTCTTACCCTTGCGCTGTCGCGCTGTGCTTTCTCTCTGGTTTCAGCGTCAGCTGCCTAATGGCAGCATCTGTTTTCTCCTCGCTCAATTGGCTGCCTTCAAATGGCAGCCCTTATTCTTTTTCTTTTTTTTTTCTCAACTGCTCGCTAAGGCAGCTTCCCTGATCTGTGCGCTACTAAGGCCTTTTATTTTTCTTCCAAGTTGCTGCCCTTCTGGTCAATTTGCACTAATCCTTGTCTTCCTTTTTTGCTTTCCTTTTCTACCAGCCATCATTCCCTTTTTATTTTTTATTCCTCCTTTCCATGTTTTGATGCCCCCTCTTATTAATTAGCTCCTACCTTCATTTTTCTATTCTTTTGTGAGCCCATTTTGATCCACTGCTTTCCACTCCAGCCTCTACTTTCTTTATTTTTATTTTTATTTGTTTCTTCCGTGCCTTTCCTTTCCAGGCTGCCTTGTGGGCAGCTCTCATCATTATTTTCTTCTTTATTCCACCGACTGCCAAAGGCAGCAACCTCCCTTGATTAATCTGTTTTGATTTTATTTAACACATAAAACAAACCAACCCAATTACAATCACTCTAATCCGAATCGAAAACATAAACAAAGAAAATAAGTGAGTAAGGTAGTTTTGACGAATTAGGCACTTAAAATTTCACTTATTCAATTTTTATTTTCTTAGCTAGATAAATTCTATAAAACACAAAAACAAAGTAAATAGCTCAAAATATGAGGAACTAACTAAGAAAAGACGAGTAAATTTGACATCTTCATATGCAGAAAATTGAGGATATTGATGAGTCTGATATCCTTGCCCATAGGGCACATCAAATGTAGGGACATTTGGCATTGTGGTCTGTTCGGCATTAGTAGTCAATTGAGCAGTGAGCTGCGCCAATTGAGCTTAAATGGTCGCAAATGCCATGTCTTGCTCCAATTGTACCTAAAGTCAAAGAAAGAAAAATAAATCAAATATCAAAAGTATAAGACACAAACACAAACATAAAAATAAACACAAATATAAAAATAAACACAAATATAAAAATAAACACAAATATAAAAATAAACACAAACAAAAATAAAGGGATTAGCAAAGTTGCTAATCCCCGGCAACGGCGCCAAAAATTTGACGGGATTTTAAAACCGCACAAATTTAACCCTCTTTTTGACAATTGTAGTATAGATGTAAGTAGGGTATCGTTCTAGGCCGGGGATTAGGAGGGATTGCTAATCAACTCTAAATTAATTTAAAAATATTAAACAAGACTCAAAAACACAAAACTAGGCTAAAAACTCTAATAACTCGAAACACACTTAAAATGACTCAAAATAATGAAAACAATTTAAATAGACACTAGGAACTGAAATGGACGGAAGATGAATTAAAAGATTAAAAATAATGAAAACTAACTAAATAATATAATTTAAAAATGGGGGGGGGGGGTTTGGTTTTGATGAAACGTAAATTAAACTTAAATAAATTATAAAATTGACAAAAACATAAAATAAAAATGAATGGATGGACGACAGATTGGCTAGAGGGTTCTTCTCTACACATGATACATATGCAATCTAAATTGATTTTCAGTTGTTCTTTCAATAAGTTGTGAATCTCAATACTCCAGATTAATTAGGTACGCTTAAATTAACCTTTAGATTTTCCTTATGTTATTGAATTGGATGAACAGCATACAACAACTCAAATTATTCCCCAAAAGTTCCCTACGTGAAAAGCACAATAGAGATACGATTAAAGATCATTATGTTCTATGAAAATCATAAGTGTTGACAAGGCATTCGTAACTATGAACAGCATGATACGTTTGCCAGGAATTTACTTAACGCGATTGTGACTAGCAACCTTCACTACTCATGAATATAAGTTCATAATGATTAGGTGAAATTCACTTATATTCTAGCATCAAATTCATGCATGTAAATTAAGTATGTATTCTTAATCGACAAACACAAATAAGTTATTAATCAAGCAGTTAAGCAAATTAAATCACAACTCAGAAATCACAACTGAAGGTATCAATTCAAATTACAAATATATCCATGGCTTTGAATTAACCTCTAGCCAACACAAATTAATTACACATTATTCATAGTTTAAAACAGAAATAAAACATAAGTTCGAGGGTTAAACCGAAATGAGAGTGTAGAGGTTTCCTGTGCACTGTGCAAGTTTGCACCGTGCCTCCTTGCTGCCTTGCACTGGCTTTTCTTTTTGCTCCGTGCCTGTCGAGGCCTCTCCAGCGAGCTGCCCAGCTGGCAGCGTTTTTCTTCCCCGTACGCCTTGAATGGCTGCTCTCCGTTCGCTGCCTTTCACCCACAAAATGGCAGCCTTGATTGCTGCTTTCAAGTTTCTGTCGCGTAGCTCCTCTGCCCGTGTCCTATACTTCAAGCTCACCCGTGCCAGGCGCCTTGCTCTTCCTCTGCCACTTGGCTGCTAGGCAGCCTTTTTATTTTCTGCGCCTCAGTGTCGCTGCCTGAAGGCAGCTCCCTCACCTGGCAACTCTCCAAGTCTTCGACTGCCCAAGCTCCGAGGAGCTTCTTCAACTTCTGATTCCTCCAAGGCGCTCCCCCCTTTCCCCTTTCACTGGTTCTCCTTTATTCAAAGCCCGAGCTCCCTTTATTCCTTTTTGTTTATTTAATTTTCTGCCCAGTGCTCTCCACCGATCCTCACATGCTGCTTTCATCATTTTGTTTCCACCGAATCCTTTTAATCATTCACACACAACAAATTATATTTAAATATATAAATATATATATATATATATAAATATATATATATATTATTTTTCAAATAATAAGTTCTATTTAACAGGCAAGATAGTTTAAACGAATTTATTACTTAACATTTACACTTGTGCTATTTTTATTTTCTTTGCTCGATAAATTCTATAAAACACAAAAACAAAGTAAAAAGCTCAAAAATATTAGGAACTAACTAAGAAAAGACGAGTAAATTTGATGTAAAAATATATATAAATATGATCCAATCAGCTCTGATACCACTTGAAGGAAAATTTGTGAAAAACAAGTTCATTTGAGCAACATCAACAACATGCAATTAACATTTAAAGGCGGAATCATGTTTATATGCACTCAAAAACAAAACTTAACCCATGAAATTCAAAGCCTAGTAGATTGGTGAACCAAGACTCAACTCAAAATAAAGTGAGTTGAGAAATCTTATACCTTTGTTGATTCCTCTTTGCATAAGCAAAGGCTAATCACCCAAGGAGAGGGCCTTCATTCCTTGCTTCTTAGCTCCATGAATTTCTTGGAGGAGGATGGTAGAATGGATTCTCCAAGTTCCTAAGAAAAGGGAACCTCTAAGCATCCACACCAAGGTGAGCATTTAGAATAGATGAGTGACCTTGGAGGAGGATTAGATGCTAGTTAATCCCCTCCAAAGGGGGCCGGCCACTTTGAGAGAAAAGGGAGAGAAGTGTTCTCATATTTTCTCCAAAAGAAAAACCCTAAGGATGAAAAGGCTATAAAGTCATATTTATACCTACCTTCATTGGAGTGGCAAACTTGTAATAAGTCCAAAAAGCACTCCATCCTCTATGTGGCCGGCCTCTTAGGGTCTTTGGGCTGTTTTGGGCCCTCTTGAATCTTTATTCATTAAGTTGTCATACAACTTAAGTCATGGGTTTGACGTTCGAAGCCCATTAGGCCTTGAAGCCCAAAACTAACCCGAGGTCTATAACGAACTTATTCGTTTAATTAATTAACATATTAATTAATCCTAGCCATAAATAATTAAACCATTTAATTATTCTTACTCATCTCCGTTGTTTCTTCAATCTCTACCTTACTCGGTGTATGATCCATTAGGTTCCTTTTAGCGAGGCAGTGGGCGATTAGAACTCTTTTAAATCGATTGTGAATTGAAACTTACTTTCAATTCTCCCTTTAGTGATTACTCACTATTAGAGCTTCCACAAACCATGAGTGACACCTAGCAGTATGTCATGGCTACCCAAGCTAATCAGAAGAGGTGGAGAACTTATTCAGTTTAGGATTACAATGCAATACGGTCCTTCTCTAATACAACACTCTTGACTACATTGTTTGGTTTGATAGTTTATTCATGTCTACTATCCAATGTGATTCATTTACTTATATGATTACTTTGAATGTGATTTGGAACGACTTCCTAAATCTCATTCATACCCTGGCCAGAGATTTTTAATCATATCATAGAGTATTCTCCCTCAAACTGTTTGGAAGTTAGAGATCTCTTATTGCGCATTCACTTGCCTCCATGGCTAAGTGACTTAACCCCAACAATGTCGTGGACACCCTCTGATAGAGTGAGAGTGGACTCATCGTTGAGAACTCCTCGTTGATCGTGTTCAGTGGACTCATTCTCTATTGAGAACCTACATGCTTGTCTTGGTGTCAGTCACACCAATGACTCGAGACCAATCCCTCTCCCTAAGAGAAGACATAGCACATACTGATCTTAACAGGCTGTCAATGCGCAATTGGCAATCCTATGATCAGGAACGTTTAGGATCTGTATACGAAAGAGAACGGTCTCATGAATCTAACTTCTTTAGATTACATTCTCCTAATCACATATTCCTTGGACTTATCGTTTAACCATATAACATTTATATGAGACAGCTTAAAACAATAACCTTTGCCCTTTATATTAAACTAGATTAGTTTAACATGTAAAATGTCCGCAAAGTATCATCATATGATTGCTTTTAGGGCACATTGAGTACACTGAACAACGATCAAAAGAGTGTTCGAACATACATGTCATGTAAGAACTCGTAAGTTGCAATATGCAAAGTAGTCTTTTGACCTGAGGCATCATAGATATCTATTGGTTGGGTCCTTGATCTTTGATGATGTCAAAGGCATTCCATTGAGAGTGCTCACGACATTATTGGGGTCAAGCTATCTAGTCATGTAGGCATGTGAACACACAACAAGGGATCTCTAAACTTCCATGGTGAAAGGAAAATACTCTGAGATATGATTCGAGAGTCTTTGGCCAAAGCATACGAATATGACTTAAGAAGAATGTTCCAAATCATTATTCAATTGTGTCATATAGAAAAGTATCACATTGGATAGTAGACATGAAACAAACTATCACTTAAAAAATGTGAATAAGAGTATTGTATTGGAGAAAGACCGTATTGCATTGTAATTGTAACTGGATAGGTTCTCCAACCACTTCTACTTAGCTTGGGTAGCCATGACATGTTGCTAGGTGTCACTCATGGTTTGTGGAAGCCTTGAAGATTAGGAAACACATCTTAATCAAAGGGAGAACTGAAATGTGGTCTCAATTCACAATCGATCGTTAAGAGTAACAATCGCCTACTGCCTCGCTAATTGGAACCTAATGGATCATACACCGAGTAAAGATGAAAGTGAAGAAATATAAATGAAATGGATAAGAAATTAAATGGATTAATTGAAAAAATGGTCAAGATTAATTAATTATACGAAAGGTTCGTATTGGGCTTTTAAGTTAGTTTTGGGCTTCGGGGTCCAAAAGGGTTTGGTCCACTAGGCCCATTATGTTTAAGTTGTATGACAACTAAAACAAAAGTGGGCAAATAGCCCAATCACTTAAGATGGCCGGCCATAGTGAGGGAAGTGGTGAGTTTTGCTTAATTGCAAGTTTGCCACTCACATAAGAAAGAGATATAAAAGCATCGTTATAGTTTTTACCTCCTTAGGGTTTTCTTGAGGCAAAGAAGAGAAACACTTTCTCCCTTTTTCTCTAAAAGAGCCGGCCACTTAGGGAAGAAATGGCTAGCAATCTTTTCTTCTCAAAGTCATCCATTTCATCTTCACACCTCATCCTTGGTGTGGAGACTTAGAGACACTAAACCTTTGGTGTTCTTGGAGATCCTTTCCTCACACCCTCAAGGAGCAAAGGAGTATCAAAAGGAAGAAAATCACAAGGAAGATCCAAGAAGCTAGGAGGTGACTTGAAGGCCGTCTACTTGGGTGAATCTCTTGTGTAAACAAGGATGAGCTTCAAGGGTAATGAATCTCAAATTCCTTCCTTCTCTTTAATGTTGTTAAAGAGTCTTATGGTTCACCATTCACTAGGCCTTGAAGGTCATGGGTTTTAGAATTGTTTTTTATTGCGTGCCTAGTTTAAAGTGTTATTAGTTTGCATATGTGTTCAAATGTTCTCACATGTTCTTAGCTTGGACAAAATTGTTCTTTCAAGTGGTATCAGAGCCTAGGTCTAGAGTATGGTGAATCCTTTTGGGTTTTGTGTTTTTCATGGTTTGTGATTTATTGTAAATGTTACAAGCTTTGTTCTTGCTTTTGAATATAAATTTTGCTTGAAAATTTAGCATCTCAAATGTTGTAGATGTAGTTCATTTAAGCATGAATATTGGAACTAAAATTTGGTGCCATGTATGTGGGGAAATTCGGCCAAATTCAAAGGGTGGATTTTTGGGTTCATGTTTGTCTTGTTAAAAGTGTTTTAAATTGACTTTTGGAACCCCTAAGTACCCCTAGGATGTTAACCCTCTTTTGTGTAGTAAAAATTTGAGCTTTATTGAGTGAAAACATTTATGGAGCTCTTATGAGTTTTCATGTGTGTTCTTCAATGTTTTTGATGTTCTTACCAAGAACAAAAAGGTTTGGTATTTTGATTCTAAGTGTTTGATGTTTTTCATAAAGTTTTGGTTTGCTATTGATTGGTGATGGGTGATTTTTGTTTTATTGTTTTATAATAGTTATACCTTACCTACTTCTTACAACCCATACCAATCAACTTTTTTCAACCATCCCAATCAACTTTTCAACCCATACCTTTTACTTTATCAACACTTTATTTAAAAGTTTGAATTTTTACCAAAACCAACACTCCTTTTATCCCTCCAAAACTGGCCACCCTAATAAGTAGGGTATTTTTGAGTCTTTTATGTAATTACATAAAGTTTTGTTACTTTTGTGTATTTGCACTTTGACCCGAAAGTTTACTTTTTTACGTAAAGGCCCAAAATCACGAAAGGACAAAATGTTTTGCTCCTTTAATGAAGTTTAGTAATTGTGGAAAATTTTGGGTTCTAGTTGTAATTACATGAAGTTGTGGACTCTTGTGTTTTTACAAAGTGACCCCAAAAGTTTAAGTTTTAGCATTGTGGCCCAATAGTTGTGGTCATTGCTTTTCGGCGCCAAATTATGAAGAGAACAAAATCGTTTTGTCTCTTTAATGAGAATTGGATTTTCATTTCATTTAGTTCCATTTAAATCAATTCTATGAATCCGAAAACTAATGTGATTCATTAAGAAAAGGGTGATTATGAACCAAAGGCCTCGATAATTGAGCTATGTGATTGGGCGCTTTACATTATGAATGTTTGGGTTAAGTAGTTTAGATTTAAATGTAATTTGATTAATTCAAATGTGTTGTAAAAGGGCACAAGCCCTTCTCTTTATTTCAAGTATTCCTTTTTGTTCAGATGTATGCAAATGGAATAGTTGGGTCCAACGCCCAATAGGAAATAACAGTTTAATTAGATTAAACGCGTAATTAAAATCAACAACTACCTACCTACCTTACACCCAAGGTCCAACACAAGGCTCGTGTTGGATCAAAACAAATGGTTCATAATCATCCTAAGTCCTTTTAATAAGATTAAAATGAAATTGATGTAGCCCAACACTACTCCCTCAACAAAATGAATATTAAGTTGATAAGCGAGAGATGCTTTGAACATCTCTTCGTAGGCCTTCCACCGTGGTGGGCTCCAATCGTTTTGTGACTCATACACCGACTTCACCCTATCATGGGGAAGTTCAAAGTATGTGCTTACCTTCTGAAGGAGTCCATATGTACATACATGATATGGTGAGGTAGGCAATGAGGATGGCTAATATCATATCATTGTGAGGCTATTCTTCAACCCCTACATGAACTAGCATGGTGGGAATGACTTAACTAAGTGCAATGGTACCAACATCATATCATTGTGAGGCATTATTCTCTAGAAGCCAAACAAGATGGGTAATTACAAGAGTTGTAAATGACTAAAGCGTTATTCTCTCATCATTATTGTTGCTAACCAACATCATATCATTGTGAGGTGGGCTTGGTAATGGTGAGCCTCCTGTACCACACTAAGAGTTCAACATAACTCTCGGATTCCATTGAAGGATGTGGAATTTGCCAAAAATAGTGGGTGGTACTATTTGATTTAAGACCCAATCAAGTAGTTTTAAAATCAACAATCTAATACGATTTCTATTATGTTATGTAGTTAACGACATGCCTAAAATTACACCTACCATTATACTTGACAAAAGGGGCCTTAGGGGCTAACGTTTCCTTGCTTGGTATCATCACATTGAGAATGTCTCAAAGATGAATAACATATCGTATGTGCTCAAGAAATCCCCTCCTCATGCACCTCCTACGAAACAAGCTTCAAAGGATGAGTGTCAAAATTATACTAGACACTTTGAGGATGACTTACAAGCCAAATGCTTAATCCTCACTTCACTTAGTGAGGACACATGGACACTTCTTGTGCCATGGTTAATAGTTTTCATAAGATGCATAACATTAAGACAAGTAACGTACGATTCTCAAATGTTTGTAGTCTGTTGAATGCCAAAATGGCAAAGCGGACATCGGTCAAAAAACATGGACAAACGATGGAAAGGATCTTTCAAGATCTTGAGAGTTTGGGAACTTCCATTGGTGGGAAAATGGCCCAAGACTTTTTCCTTGCATCTCTCTTGGATGATTTCACTAAGTTCATAGTAAACTATAAAGTGAATAGATTCAATCATACTTTTACCGGCATGATTGACATGTGCTGTGAGTTTGAACAAAGTTTCAAAAACGATAGTGGGAGTGAGAATGCAATCACAAGGAAAAGGTTGCATAAGAAGAAGGCAAGAACATCCAAAGGAACATGCTTTCATTGTGGAAAGGATGAACGTTGGAAGAAGAAATACAGGGTGCACATTGCGAGCCTTATGACACGAACTTTTGAAGGGACTATTTTTATCATAGAAAGTGCTTTTACAATAAGTTCGAACTCTTAGAATATCTCAAAGAGTGTGGAATAATATCACAGTGAACTCCACCGGGAACTCCACGGCTTAATGGAGTTTCTGAAAGGAGAAACTGAACCTTGATGAACATGGTTCGTTCTATGATGAGTTCCGCCGATTTACCAGTAACATTCTGGGCATACGTTCTATATACATCAGATTACTTTCTTAATAGAGTACCTTCCAAGTCAGTTTCATAAACGCCCTATGAGATATGGCGTGGGAGAAAGCCAAGTCTTAATCACATTAAGATTTGAGGTTATGAAGCATACGTCAAGAAGCTTGAAGCTACTAAGCTTGAAGCGAGATCAGTTGGGTGCTATTTTGTGGGATATCCTAGAGAAACTATGGGATATGAGTTCTACCATCCTAACAACTAGAAAGTCTTTGTCGCCAGAACTACTAAGTTTCTAGAAGACAAATTTGTTCTCAAATGAACTGTAAGTAAAACGATGGAGATTAATGAGATTAATGATGAACCACAAACAAGCACTCGATAAGTTGACAACCCTGTTCCTAAACCTCTAGCTCCACGTAGATCTGAACGGGTCAGCAAGCCACCTAAGAGGTATGGCTTGGATAATGACTTTGGGGAATTGCACCTCCTAGGTTCTAATGACACAAAGGAGGACCCTAGAGACTATACTGAAGCAATGTCTGACATTAATTCAAAGAGATGGCTAGAGGCCATGAAATATGAGATGGATTCCATGTATCAAAATTAGGTCTGGACTCTAGTAGACCCTCCAAAAGGTATAGTACATGTTGGAAACGAATGGGTTTTCAAGAGAAAGATAGTCGATGATGGGAATGTGGAGACTTATAAGGCTAGACTAGTAGCCAAAGGTTATAGGCAACAAGAATGGATTAACTATGAAGAAACCTTATCTCCTGTAGCCATGATTAAGTCCATTCGGATTATGCTTGCTATAGCTGCGTACCATGATTATGAGATATGGCGAATAGACGTGAAGACGGCCTTTCTAAATGGCTACCTAGAGGAAAAGCTCTATATGACTCAACTCGAAGGTTTCATGTCCAAGTATGAAAAGACTAAGGTGTGCAAGCTTCAGAGGTCCATTTATGGACTTAAGCAAGCCTCCAGAAGCTGGAATATTCGTTTTGACACTGAAATCAAAACGTTTGGTTTTACTCAAAATGAAGACGATAATTTTGTTTATCAAAAGGTCGTTGGGGATGCAGTTGTATTCTTAGTGTTACATGTAGATGACATATTACTATTCGGAAATGACACTGTAGTACTTTCTTCTGTAAAAGTGTGGTTGTCCAAAACCTTCTTGATAGGAGCATATTTATGCTACTTAGTTAGCTTGTTTTCTTGCACTTACGTAGTTAGTTATCGTTTATTATAGTGATTTAAGCTATTTTCGTGTGTTTGTAGGTCCAAATGGCAAGTGAAGCAAGAAAGTGCGTTTTGGTGCATTTTAGAGCTAAATTGAGCTTAAATGGAGTACATGCATATGGAGCACCATGGATGGACGAATTTGGAGGTCAAAGAATGCTAGGAATCAGTTTTAAAGATGATGAAACAAGGTTGAGACAAAGAAGATAAGGAAAGTGCAAGAAAGGTGGAACATTATCCAAAACATTATCCATATCCTTATCTTATCCAACATTATCCAAACATGTTCCATAAAACATGCTACATGTTTTATGTCATGTTTTGTGTCATGTTCCATGTCTTGTCTTTTCTAGAAGGCCTTATCCATTCCTAAAGACTTGCCTTGTGTTTCATGCCTTGTTCTTGCCTAAAAACATGCTGAAATGTCTTTCTAGAAGCCTAAAACAGATTTCCTACAAAAGTGGCGCCTAGAACCTTTCTAGAAGGCCTTTGCCTTGCCTTGCAATCCATCTCCCTTTCCCTCCAATTGTTGCCGCACCTATTCCCTCTTCCCCTTTGGATTTCTGATTTAATTAGGCCATTTTCCTTGTGGATTTGGGTTAATTGGGCCATAAACCTTTTCCTTTGTAGACTTACAATTCCTGCAGCACTTAGGGGCCCTAATCCCTCACTTATGCTAAGTCCAAGCCCTAATCTGATTTACCTAGGGTTTGTGGTGCATATATATATATATATATATATATATGTATTAATCCTTGCCGCAGGTTTTCATCATTCATTCTCCCTCAAAACAATTCCAACCGCACCCATTCCCCTTGACTCCCTCATTCAATCATCCATTCACCAGAAATTCACCTTTGCCGCAAGCCACCATGCCACACAACCATTTTTCCACCGTGCACCACCATTCATCCTTGCCACACCATCCTTCCACCACCACAGCAACCACCTTGTGCCGCCACCATTGGAGGAGAAAAGGATTAGTGCCGTGCAGTCCAAAGGAGGGAAGAAACCTTGCGCATGCCATCTGCCACCATGGGAGTGTCTAGAGTTCTTTCTTCTCTTGTTTCGGTTTTCATGTTTAATTTAATTTGCTTTTCAATTATGTTAAACATGTGGAACTAATTTCTGTTTAGTTAGAGGCAAATTTGAAGCCATGGACATATGTTGGTTATGATTTGATTTACTCCAGTTATGAATTCGTGAGTTATGAATGTGGTTTACTTTTCTGTGTTGATTAAGAACTTATTTATGTATGTGGGTTGAGGGTCGACACTTAATTTACATGCATAGATTTGATGCTAGGATATATGGGAATTTCACCTAATCGTTATGAACTTATATTCATGAGTAGTAAAGGTCGTTAGTCACGATTGCGTTTAGTAAACCCTAGGTTGGATTAACATGCGTATTCCATAGTTATGAATGCCTAGTCAATGTTTATGATTTCCATTGAACTTAATGATCTTTGTTGAATGTCTCTATCATGCGTATTCCATAGTTAGGGAGTTTGATGAAGAATAATTTGGTTGTGATGCACTTTTTCCATCCAATTCATTGATTTAAGGGAAATCTGAAAGTTAATTTAAGCGGACCTAATTAACTTGGAGCATTGTCATTCATAGTTTGTTGAAATCATAGCTGGGAATCAAGTTATATGCATATGTTCATGTGTGGATAAGGACCCCTCTAACTAGTTTCTCACCATTCAATTTCATCAAAATCTGTTTTCTTTGAAGTTTAATTACAAGTTTCTGTTTTAATTTCAAATTCGTCAAAACAACTCCCCTTGTTCTTAAATTCTGTTTTTGGAGTCTAAATATGTTTTTGTTTAGTCTTTTGAGTCCATTAAGTTGATTTTCGTCCAATTCACTTGTTAGGTTTAGAATTGAGTCTTTTTGATTGTTTCTTGCTGTTTTAAGTGTTTAAAGTCAGTTTAGAGTCTATAGAGTCTAGTTTAGTGTTTTTGAGTCTTATTCACATTGATTAACATCCCTAGTTAATCCCCGGTCCAGAACGATCCCTACTTGCATACATACTACAATTGTCATCCATAGGGTTTAATTTGAGTGTCAAGTTAATCCTCACATCACTTCCACATGAAAGATTTGGGAGATGCATCTTATGTGATTGGGATAAAGCTCTATCGTGATAGATCTAGAAAATTAATTGGATTATCCCAATCTCTGTACATAGATAAGGTGCTAAGTAGGTTCTAGATGGAACATTCTAAGAAAGGTTTTCTTCCTGTGAGACATATAATTCACCTTTCTAAGTCCATGGGACCTAAGACTCCTGAAGAATTATGGCAGATAAGTGCTATTCTTTATGATTCTGCCATAGGAAGTCTCATGTATGCCATGATATGCACAAGGCCTGATATCACATATGCTATGAGCACTACTAGTCGATATCAATCTAACCTAGGATTAGAACACTAGGCAGCTGTCAAGACCGTCCTTAAGTACTTAAGAAGAACTAAGGACATGTTCCTCGTTTGTGGAGGATCATCAGAGTTGTGAGTGGAAGCCTATACGTATGCAAATTTCCATTCTGACGTCGACAATAGAAGTTCCAACTCCGGATATATGTTCACTCTGAATGGTGGGGCTGCCAGCTGGAAAAGTAAGAAACAAGATGTAATTACTGATTCCACAACAGAGGCTGAATATGTCGTTGCAGCTGAAGCCAGCAAAGAAGCATTTTGGATGAAGAAGTTCATTACTAAACTTGGAGTGGTTCCAACCATTACGTCACCAGTAACTTTGTACTGTGATAATAGTAGGGCGATAACTCAAGCCAAGGAACCCAGGGCTCATCAAAAGAATAAGCATTTTGACAGACGCTTTAATTTCATTAGAAGATATGTTGCCAAGGGGAAAGTTAACATCCTCAAGGTTGCCTTAGCTGATAACATAGTAGATCCACTGACGAAGCCAGTGTCTCAAATCCAACTAGACCACCATATGGAAAAGATGGGTATTAGATACATGGGAAGGTGGCTTTGAGTGCAAGTGGGAGATTCTTGGAAGTATGCCCACAAAGCCACTCATTTGATGTAATAGCTTTTTGGACACTGAGACAAACACATAGGTGCTCAAAAGGTAATTGAGTACACTGAACAACGATCAAAAGAGAGTTCGAACATACATGTCATGTAAGAACTTGTAAGTTGCAATATGCAAAGTAGTCCTTTGACCTGAGGTATCCTAGATGTCTAATGGTTGGGTCCTTGATCTTTGATGATGTCAAAGGCATTCCATTGAGAGTGTCCACGACATTATTGGGGTCAAGCTATCTAGTCATATAGGCATGTGAATGCACAGAAAGGGATCTCTAACCTTCCATGGTGAAAGAAAAATACTCTGAGATATGATTCGAGAGTCTTTGGCCAAAGCATACGAATATGACTTAAGAAGAATGTTCCAAATCATTATTCAATTGAATCATATAGAGAAGTATCACATGGGATAGTAGACAAGAAACAAACTATGACTTAAACAATGTCAATAAGAGTATTGTATTGGAGAAAGATCATATTGCATTGTAATTGTAACTGGATAGGTTCTCCAACCACTTCTAATTAGCTTGGGTAGCCATGACATGCTGCTAGGTGTCACTCATGGTTTGTGGAAGCCCTAAATATTAGCAAACACATCTTAATCAAAGGGAGAATTGAAATGTGGTTTCAATTCACAATCGAATGTTAAGAGTAACAATCGCCCACTGCCTCGCTAATTGGAACCTAATGGATCGTACACCGAGTAAGGATGAAAGTGAAGAAATATAAATTAAATGAATAAGAAATTAAATGGATTAATTGAAAAATGGTCAAGATTAATTAATTAGTTAATTAATTATACAAAAGGTTCGTATTGGGCTTTTAAGTTAGTTTTGGGCTTTGGGGTTCAAAAGGGTTTGGTCCACTAGCCCCATTATGTTTAAGTTGTATGACAACTAAAACAAAAGTGGGCAAATAGCCCAATCACTTAAGATGGCCTGCCATAGTGAGGGAAGTGGTGAGTTTTGCTTAATTGTAAATTTGCCACTCACCTAAGAAAGAGATATAAAAGCATCGTTATAGCTTTTACCTCTTTAGGGTTTTCTTGAGGCAAAGAAGAGAAACACTTTCTCCCTTTTTCTCTAAAAAGGCCAGCCACTTAGGGAAGAAATAGCTAGCAATCTTTTCTTCTCTAAGTCATCCATTTCATCTTCACATCTCATCCTTGGTGTGGAGACTTAGAAACTCCAAAACTTTGGTGTTCTTTGATATCCTTTCCTCACATCCTCAAGGAGCAAAGAAGTATCAAAAGGAAGAAAATCACAAGGAAGATGCAAGGAGCTAGGAGGTGACTTGAAGGCTCTCCACTTGGGTGAATCTCTTGTGTAAACAAGGATGAGCTTCGAGGGTAATGAATATCAAATTCCTTCCTTCTCTTTAATGTTGTTAAAGAGTCTTATGGTTCACCATTCACTAGGCCTTGAAAGTCATGGGTTTTAGAATTGTTTTTTATTGCATGCCTACTTTAAAGTGTTATTAGTTTGCATATGTGTTCAAACGTTCTCACATGTTCTTAGCTAGGACAAAATTTTTCCTTCCCATTATGCACGCTCGTTTAGTTTAATTAATGTCGAAAAGAGTCCAACTGCAATAAAAATAGAAAAAAAATGTGTACTTTTGACAACCAATAATCTTTTGATCATTTGAGTCCTCATTCTTATAGTCCTAGTAGCACATTATATCTATTTATAGGCTTAAGTTCCAATGGTTGTCAAACACACATTCATTTGTTTTTATTAATGTCGAAAACAGTCCAAATGCATTCCAAGGAGAAAATCAGTGTGCTTTTACACCCAATAAGCTTTTGATCTTTTGAGTGCTCATGCTTATGGTTCTAGTAGCGCAGTTTATGTGTTTATTTGTCTAAGTTTCAATGCGTGTCAAACGCACCATCCTTTGTTTTTATTAATGTTGATAATAGTCCAAATGTACTTAAAATAGAATAATTGTGTAGTTTTGACGTCCAATAAGAATTTGCTCTGTGGAGTGCTCATTCTTGTGGTCCTAATAGCGCACTATATCTATTTATTTGTTTAAGTTTCAGTGGTTGTCAAATGTAGGCTCGTTTGTTTTTATTTGTGTCGAAATTAGTCGAAATGCACTAAAAATAGTGTCAAACTATGTACTTTTGACTACCCATAAGCTTTTGATCTTTTGAATATTCATTCCTTTTGTCCCAATAGCTCATCATATGTGTTCATTTGCTAAGTTCTGAGTTGTCAAACACATGATCACTTGTTTTTATTTATGCTACACACAATCATAATGCGTTACAAAGAGAAAAGTTGTGTACTTTTGACATCCAATAAGCTTTTGATCGTTTGGGTACTCATTCTTATGGTCCTAATAGCACATTAGATTTGTTTATTTTTAAGTTCCAATGGGTGTCAATTGTTCACCCTTTTGTTTTTATTAATGCCGAAAACAATCCAAATGCACTGAAAATTGAAAAATGGTGTAGTTTCAAAGGCACGCTTGTTTGTTTTTATAAATGCCAAAAATAGTTCAAATGCATGGTCATCTAGCAGAGTCGCTAGGACTCACCTAGTGCCTCAGAGTAGAGTGATGGTGGCAACATTACTCCGTCTGATATAGCTCCGCTTGGAGCTAATGAGTCATTGACCGGACTTCTACGGTAACTGTATTTGAATTAGTCTTATTATGGCCCTAGAAAATCTTGCTCCCACAAATATCTTTGATATTCATCTAATTATCACTCAGATAATTAGAAGGTTTAATATCCTCATGTGGGTGGAATATTCTTTGATTTATGTGTTTAGATAAATCTTACATCTCCTACTCACCTACATAGGGTCAAACATAATCTCAGTCAATACATATAGTTCACATCCATTCTAGTACATGAAATGAGGTGCGTGACTTTGCGAGAAAGAACGTACATATCCAGGAGCACTGTTATTAAGTTATCACGAAACTAACAAGAGTGCAACACTAGGAAGTTCATCGCTTTATACCTCAGACTATTCGTCATACACTGAATTTAACATTATGTATCCATCGTTATGAAATAAAAAGCAATGTCATGTCTCAAAGTTTCATGTATCCATGTCTTATGTTTGATAAAAATATCAAAAGACGTTGCGCATCTAAGGAATTGCATGACATGTTATCTTCGAACTGTCTTCCCTAAACTTTAATACCACTCTAACTTGGTTTAACTGCTTGCTTAGAAAAGCCTCTTGAGACACTAACTAACTTAACTGTCTTAGATAAACATGCTAATATAGCAATCATCAAACCTTTTCTTTCGGGCATTGACCTGAGTCTAAAGGGCATAATAGTGGAATCATGTAGATTCCTTGTGGTTCACACAAGGATTGAGGCACTACACAAACTCTTAATCTAAGTATTTTGGCTTAGTTGCTATCGTGGTGCGCACCTAGATACTCACATCCAACTTTATAAGCTAAAACATGAAACAAATCTCATATTCGACTTCTATTAGGTCTTATCTTATACACTTCTAAGGTGACTTATATCTTGTGTATATTGGTACGTGCAACATACATATGTCTGGTCTCACACTCTAATGCGTTGAGGACACGTATGTATCATTGTATTTGCTATCTCAGCGCTAGGGTAAATTGTTCTTATGAAAAACGGATTCTAGCTTGGCGACACTCATAAAGATGTGTAAACAATCCTTTCAAATACAATGAAAAAAACGTCAAACTCTACATAAACCCATATTCTTTACATAAGTCAGAAAATAGTTTCTAATGGTTTAGTCATGTGATCAACAAGCATATTGATGGTCGATATATGTTTCAACACTACTTGACCCTCAGTAACATTGTTTCTAAAGAAATGATATCATGTATCTAATTGCTTAGATTTGTCATGATACTTGGGATCTTTAGTGTATGTTAAGGCTAAGGTGCTATCACAGTACACAAGTATAATGCGTTGCAAACAACACACAAATTAAACCCTCTTGTTGACAATTGTAGTATATATGCAAGTAGGGATCGTTCTAAACCGGGGATTAGGAGGGATTGCTAATCTATGTAAAATTGACTCAAAACACTAAATAAAACTTCAAAAACACAAATCTAAACTCAAAACACTTAACTAGACTCAAACAACTCAAAATATGCTAGTGTGACTCAAAACAGGCCAAAACTAGCAAATAAACCCAAAACAGATTCTAAGGTTGTTCTTGGACGAAAATTGAATTTAAAAGATTCAAACTATAAAAATAAACCAATTCTAAACTAAATTAACTCAAAGAACTTCAAAGAAATCAAATAAGGCATATTCAAATCAAAAGATACAAGTTGTAAAAGGGGGATTGGGTTTTGATAAGAATAACTTAAAAACAAACAGATTGTAAACTAGACAGATTTTGGCACGAAATATGGTTATTTGGATGGATGATGGATTAGCTAGAGGGTTCTCCTCCACACATGACACACATGTACATAAACCAATTTTCAGTTGTTCTTTCGATAACTTATGAAACTCAATACGCCAGGTTAACCGTGATAGCACTTTTTTAACCTTCAAGTTCTCCTTGAGTGAATGAATTGAATGGGAAAGCGCATATAACAATTCAAAACATTCTTCAAAAGTTCCCTACGTGAAAAGCAAAATAGAGATACAATCAAAGATCATTAAGTTTCATAATAACTATAAGTATTGACGAGGCATTTGTAACTATGAAAAGCATGATACTCTTGCCAAGAATTTACTTAACACGATTGTGGATAGCAACCTTCACTATTCATGAATATAAGTTCATAACGATTAGGTGAAATTCCCTTATATTCTAGCATCAAACTTATGCATGAAAACTAAGCGTGCACTCTTAATCAACATACACAAATAAGTTATCAATCAAACAGTTAAGCGAATTGAAATCACAAATTATGAAATCACAACCAAAAGTAATTAATTCATAATGCAAGTGTAATCATGGCTTTGAATCCCCCCTAGCAAAGGGGGGTTTAGTTCCTCATAAACGTAAAACAAAGGTAAATAGATTTATACATTGAAAACAAAAGAAAGAAAACACCTAAATGCTCCAATGATCCAAGTTGAACAGCAAGCACGTCCAAGCACTCTCTTCTCCTTCTAAGTGTGTTGTATGGAAAAATGGTGTTTTTTAAGCCTTACAAGAAGGTTTATTTATAGGTGTTGAAAAGTAAAGAATCACACAAGTGGTTTTAATAAACAACACAAAGTAAAGATTAAATCATTCAAAACAGCTAGCACACATGCTCTGAAGGAAATTATGAGTTTCATTAGGGATTTCATGTGACTAGCAAGCATATACAAATCATTATATATATATACAAAATAGCGGAAGCATGTAAACAATTAAATTTATTACTCTAGTCATTTTAAATCCCCTTCAAGATGCATAGGTTTATGTAAGATGCATCACAAATTATTTTATTGAAGAACAAAGTTTAGGAGAAGATTTATACCTCTTGAGACCAAGGATGGACCACCTCCAAGATCTTTGCTCCTCAAAGTCCTTGAGCCTAGCTTTCCTCCTTGCCTCCTCCACTTTGTATGTATGAGTGCTCCAAGGTTCTCTTAGAGTTTTCAAGGAGAAAACCTCTAAAGATCCTCACCCACTAGTGTTGTGAGAAAAGGATGAAGGAATGACCTAAGGGGGAGATTAAATGTTTAGCTAAAATTCCCCAAAGGTGGCCGGCCCTTGTTGGTGTTCTTAGAGAGATATTTTCTTTTTCTCTAAATTGTTTTGAACACACAAAAACCCTAGTGAGATATTTGTCTATAATGTTGTATTTATAGACAAAAGGAAAACAAGTCAACATTTGACTTCCCACCTCCTCAAAGTGGCCGGCCTATAGTGTGGGTTTTTGGGCTTTGGGCTTTTATTATTTCAAGCCATCCAATGCTTAAATAAAAGCCCAATTGGTTTAGGCCCAATAGGCCCAATTAAACCCGAACGTTTCTTTAAGCCCAAAAAGATCTTTTATCGCTTTTATGATTTCTTTAGACTTTCTAAATTAATCGCCACACCTAATTAATCCAATTAATTATTTCCATCATCCATTGATTACTCACTACAAGAGTGTATTGGTGAACAATCTTTTAGGTTCTAATTAGCAAGGCAGTGAGATGATTGGCATCGATTCAATTGATTTAATCCAATCACTTGTTGAATTAAAACTTGCTTTTAATTCACGTTTTTCTTTGACGATTACATTTAGTCATCTAGAAGAACTCACAAGCCATGAGGGACATCTAAACATATGTCATGGCTACCCAAGCTAATGTAGAAGTTATTCAGAGAACCCATTCAGTTTGAATTACAATGCAATTCGATCATTCTCCAATACAATACTCTTAATCACATCACTAGGGTATGGATGTAATATGTCAAACCCCTAATGCGATTATATGTTCTTATATGATTCATATGAGTCGTATAGGAACGCTTTCCTTAACTACGCTCAATACTTCGGCCGAAGATTTCCGAATCATATCTTAGAGTATCTTCCTCTAACGAGGATTAGAGATCCCTTGTTGACCATTCACATGCCTACATGTTTAGATTGCTTGATCCCAAGAATGTCGTGGACTCTCCAAATGGAATGCCATTTGACATGGTTAAAGATCAAGGACCTAACCATTAGACATCAATGATGTCTCAGGTCAAAGGATTAGTTACATTATTCCAACTATTAGAGTTACTTGCTTGACATATGAGTAGTCCTCCATGCAAGTACTCTCGTTCGATTGTGTTCAGTGAACTTGATAGGAGCATATTTATGCGACTTAGCTTGCTTGTTTTCTTGCATTTTGGTTATTATTTAGTATTTATTATAGTGTTTAAAGTTAAATTCGTGTGTTTGTAGGTTTATATGTCAAAGTATGCAATAAGAAGCAATTTGGAGCATTCTAGAGCATTTTTGGGCCAAGATTGGATAGTGCAAGCATGGAGGCATGAGGATGGACGAATTTGATGCAAAGAAGCCCAAGAATTTGATGCAAAGAAGCCCAAGAATTTGATGCAAAGAAGCCCAAAAATCTGTTTGCAATGGGCCTAAAAATATGATGTAATGCTTAGCTCATCATGACATTTGAGTGGATGATGCAATGCTTAGCTCACCATGACATTTGAGTGGATGATGCAATGCTTAACTCACCATGACATGTGAAGTGGATGACTCAAAACCTAACCCACCATTATTTTTAATTCATTGCCGTGCCTTCTTGATTAATCCCACCAGAATTTTGTGCTTAAACAAGTCCATCCTTCTCCTATAAATACCCATGGTAGCAACCTCATTCAAATCATCCAAGAATAAACCATTCTACAAGCCTTTCCTTGCCTCTCCCTACATATCTAAACTTCTCCCATCCATTCCTCCATATAACCAACCCTTCAACATCATTCCAACCTTGTGTTGCCGCAAAGAAGAAGAGGAGAAGCTCTTGGACGTGCTTGCTATCCAACAAGGATCGTTGGAACGTTTTAGGTGTTTTCTTTCTTTTATTCTTAATGTATAATTCTATTTATCTTTGTTTTGTGAACATGAGGAACTAAACCTATTTAGTTAGGGGGAAGTTTGAAGCCATGAACATGCTTGTGATATGAATTGATTTCTTCCAATTGTGATTTAATAAGTTGTGATTGCAATTCAATTATCTATTTTCTTCATAACTAATTCTTGCATGTTTATTAAGGATGCATACTTAGTTTTCATACATGAATTAGATGCTAGAATATAAATGAGTTTCACCTAATCGTTACAAGTTTATATTCATGAGTAGTGAAGGTTGCTTGACACAATCGCGTTAATTGAATTCTTGGCATAAGTTTCATGCAATTCATAGTAACAAGTGCCTCGTCAACGCTTATGGTTTTCATAGAACTTAATGATTCTTGCTTGTATCTCTTTTATGCAATTCATTGAGGGAACTTGTGGGGAATGCCTTGGGTTGTCGTATGCAATCATCCAATCCATTAACTTAAGGAAAATCTGAGAATTAATCTATGCAATTCATGGTTAATTTGGGGCGTTGAGAATCATAATTTATTGAAAAGCAATTGGAAATCGATTCATGTACAAGTGTGTCATGTGTGAAGAACGGACCCCTAACTAATCCATCCACCATCTTATTTCTCAATTTTGTTTTACAATCTGTCTAGCTAAAAATCTATTTAAGTTTTAGTTTATTTGTTTACTTTCAACTTCACCAAATCCAAACCCCCCTTTTACTTTCTTGTTTTAAAGTCTTTTATTTACATTTTTAATTTTGTTTTTATTAGTTTAGAGGTTTTAGCAAGCCCTCCTAATTCCCGGTTTAGAACGATCCCTACTTATACATATACTACAATTGTCAAAAGAGGGTTAATTTGCGCGTTAACTAATTTAGCGCATCAGAACTCATTCCCTCAATGAGCACCTACATACTTGTCCTAGTGTCTCAACACGAATGGGATGAGACTTTCCATCCTTCCATTTGAAGGGGACATAGTATGTACTGATCTATGCATTGTCAGTTGCCCTCCGACAATCCTATGACCAGGAACCTTTTGGACATGATGGTTATGTGAAGAAGGTCTCTGTAGTCTAACATCATTAGATTACTTCTTCAATCGATCCATTGTCCATGGATTCACTATTTAGGACATATTTCGTTTATTGAGATAGTCCTAGTTAGTATCTTTGCCTTCCGATGTATAAGAGTCATATGTATACATCAATGCAATGTCCTGAAAGGTTTCTTCCAAAGATTGACTTTCAGGGCATATTTCCAACAATCTCCCACTTGCACTAAAGTCAATCACTAGTGTATCTGATACATGCTAGTAGAGTGAGCTTATGCTCGTAGGTTTACTTGGTTATGTATAAAATCCCCTTTTAACTCTAAAAGGGATTTACTTATCAAATGTCTTCAAAACATTTGATGATGTCTCTTTCTTGTGTTCGAATACTTTGATGAGACCTTGATTCCATGGCTTGAGCTATCGCCCCATTATGTCGTAGCGTTGAACTAACGACCTTATGGTTTGGATTCAATCATTGGTTCTATAAGAACCCTTTCTATTCAAAACACCTTTTGAAGCAATTTCTAAAACAATATATCGTCATATATTTCGTTTGTATACTTTATACAAACTTTGCTCCAATCTTTGAGACCATTGTAGTACAATACTATCAATTCATTTATATGATTAGTACTTCATCTATTATGAAGTTCCATTTACAAAAATGGATTATTTTTCACTTTGGTCCATAACCTAAGTGAATGCACGCTTCCAGAGTCCCACTCTGATGTTCCTTTCTTAAAGGCAATAATACTCTTTCAGTTGCTATGGTTCTGATCCTGGGATACAGTAATATCTTAGAGTGATAACCCTATTTGGTTCTACACCTTTGGATATCATTTCACAAGTCCATACATGTGTCCCTTTTGTGATTTTATGACACATTCAATTTTTCAAGTCAATACTTCAAAATTGAGCGTATCATAAATTTGTCATCTTTGAGTAACATTTATGTTTTATCAAGTCTATCAAATAGACTTCATTCATATCCTTGTTATTCAAATTATGACATCACTCAAACTGGCCTTGTTGTAACTAAGTATTCAATCGAAACTTAATACTTATATTTTCTTTGATTGAATGCTTATTGCTCCCACTAACTTGTCTTGGATCTATTGACAATCATTGAGATCCATTAGCTTATTAATGATGTCTCAACAATATTGAGACTATCAACAATCCTAGCTAACACAAGTTTATTTAAACGAATCATACACAAAAGAATTCCTTCTGCAAGTAATTCTATTAAAATGTGTGACTTGTTCTATCAAGTCCTATTCATTTAAATTATATATATAGTGTCTTACACCATTATTCAAGTTTCAGTCATACTAAGACTTTAATGTAGTCATATGAGAATTATCTAAGTCTTTAGTGAAAGCATGGCTTCTACTAAGGATATAGAAACTCAACCATTCCTTCTAGGTGGTTGATATAATTCTTTATCAAAACTACATAGAGCGTTATAGTTACATAAGGTGACGAATTTGGATTGTCTTGTTGTTTAAACTATATGTTGTGACTCATTTTAAAACTATTCCCTTTTGTTTCATCAAAATTTGTCCATAGGCTTCATTATTTAGCTAGTTCTCATAAAAGAGAATAATGGACAACTCCCAACATACAACCATTTCATGCTAGGTTGACGAAACCAACATTTAAAGACTATTCTTTAAATGTCACACAACATAGAATTTTTAAACGTTTGTAGAGCTTGAGTCTTTAACAATTAAAATTTCAAACTCTCAACAATAGTCATGCACTATCATTGTTTAGACAACGATAAAACAATCACATTCAAGTTTATATCCAATTTCTCACCTCCCACTATTTTTCATGACTTTAATGAGAAATCACTTCATACATTCAAAAATTGTATAAACGTGGAGTATACGGGTAGAGGACATTGTGTATTAGCTTTAAAACCTTTCAAGCTTATTTCTTTCAATCTTCATTAAGATGATGTCTTGTTATTTAAGTGACTAAAGTCTTTAAACATTTTATTCATTTAGACACTTCATTCTTGGTTTAATCACTAACGTACTTGACATCCTAAAACATCTTTAAGAATGCCCAATCAATTTGTTCAAAACTATTAATTGAATCAAGAGTGATCTTGATTTGTTTGTGGTTTAAGTGATAACCTTACAAGAAACGTTTTTTCTTGTTTCTTATATCACCATAATGTGATCTTCCTTTTTCATTAAGAAAGGAATCTCTAGACTTTTGTCAATTCATATAGAACTCATAGGTAGACATTTGGAACCAAATCTAAAGATTCATTGTATCCTTCTATGTCTAACATATGAGGTCTATCCATAATTGATAAGTCTAAAGTTTTGTTTATCATATTACAATAAGTGATATAAGTCTTGTATCTCAACAAGGATACATCAAGACAATATTCTGATAGGAGCATATTTATGCTACTTAGTTAGCTTGTTTTCTTGCATTTACGTAGTTAGTTATCGTTTATTATGGTGATTCAAGCTATTTTCGTGTAATTGTAGGTTCAAATGGCAAGTGAAGCAAGAAAGTGCGTTTTGGTGCATTTTAGAGCTAAATGGAGCTTAAATGGAGTACTTGCATGTGGAGCACCATGGATGGACGATTTTGGAGCTAAAATGAGCTAAGGAGGGAATGAAGATGTGAAGAATGGAATGCAAGAAGAGTGACGAATGAAGAGTCAAAAGTGGAAACCGAAGTTTCTAAGTTTGGAAGTTTCTAATTCCGAAGGTTTCCATTCTTGACGAGTTTCTATTCTTGGAATGGAAGTGTCTTAATCTTTTCTAGAGGCCCAATCTCAGCCCTATAAGTATGCCGCACCTTCTAGGCCCTTTGCCTTGTGGATTTGGGCTATTCAAATCCTTTTTATAAAGCTAGATGGGCCAAAACCCTTTTTCCTTGTGGATTCCCACTTAGTGCCGCACCTTAGCCTTCTAGAACATGTTTTTCCTTGCCTTGCAAGGCTTTCTAGAAGCCCTAGCTTCCTAAACCCTAATCTGCCGCACCCTAGGCCTTTTTCCAATAAAAAATCTGATTGTTTTAAGCCTTTTCCTGATGGGTTTTGATTCTAGAAGGTCCAAACCTGATTTGCTAGGGTTTTAGGAGCCTATATATATGTGTGTTAAGCCTTGCCGCAGGGATTCATTCCTCCACTTTCAGAAATTCGTCACAATTCTTCTCTTCCCCTTTGCCGTAGCCATCCTTCACAATTCACCATATTTTCTCACCTTTCCGCACCCCCAACCCTCCTAGACACTGCCATACCTGTTCTTACCTATTCATCCATATAAATATCACCCAAAACCTCTCCCTAGACCTTGTGCCGCAACAAAGAGGAGGAGAAGAGGGCTTGCACGTTCATGCAATTCAAGTTCGAGTTGCTGGAATTTTTAGGTGTTTCTTTTCCTTTGATTTCAATGTTTAATTTCAATTCTCTTTGTTTTGTGCGTATGAGGAACTAAACCCCCCCTTGGCTAGGGGGGGATTCGAAACACATGTTTATGCTTGTGATATGATTTGATTACTTCTAATTGCAGTTTCATAAGTTATGAATTCAATTTACTTATCTATGTGAATTACATTGATTTGTGTGTGTTGGTTGAGAGTGCACGCTTAATTATCATGCATGAATTGAATGCTAGGATATAAGGAAATTTCACCTAATCGTTATGGACTTATATTCACAAGTAGTAAAGGTTGATGATCTCAATCGAGTTAAGTAAATTCTTGGCATAAGTTTCATGCAATCATGGTAACAAATGCTTCGTCAATGCTTATGGTTTTCATAGAACTTAATGATCCTTGCTTGTATCTCTATTATGCAATCATGTAGGGGACTTGTGGGGAATGCTTTGGGTTGTCGTATGCAATCATCCAATTCAATAACGTTAGGAAAATCTTAGGGTTAATTTAAGCGGACCTAATTAACTTGGGGCATTGAGAATTCATGGTTTATTGAAAAGCAATTGGAAATCGTTTCGTATGCAAGTATAACATGTGTGGAGATGAACCCCTTAGCTAGCCTTCCATCCATTGTTTTAAACCAAAATCGTTTCAAAAATCTGTTTGTTTTATAAGTTTAAGTTTTATTTCAATTTTCGCCAAAACCAAAAATCCCCCTTGTTCTTTCTTGTTCTAAAGTGTCTAGAATCTGTTTTCTTTGTGTTTTAGAAGGTTTTGAATCAACCCAAAACCTTATTTTCGTCTTAAATTGTCTTTAGGTCAGAAACTGCCTAAATTGTGTTTTTAGGCAGTTTTGAGTGTTTTACAAAGTTTCTGTTTTGATTAGTTTAAATTCGTCCAAATCAATCCTCCCATTTACTTTCTAGTTTCAATTTATTCTAAACTTGTTTTGTTTGTGTTCTTAAGTAGTTGGAGTCAAGTTAAAACCCAAATTCGTCCAATTTGGTGCTTTGTGTTCAAAACTGCCCAGAAAGTGATTTTAAGGCAGTTTTGAGTCTTTTGGTTGCTGTTTTGAGTTTTTGGTTTGTTTTAGTGTTTTAAATTCTAGTTTTGCATTCTTTGAGTCTAGTTTAGTGTTTTAAACTTTGTTTTACGTTTTTACGTCAGTTTCCAAGTGTTTAGCAATCCCTCCTAATCCCCGGTCCAGAACGATCCCTACTTACATACTTTACTACAATTGTCAAAAGAGGGTTTTATTTGTGTGCTAAGTTAATTCTCACATCAAATTTTGGCGCCGTTGCCGGGGATTAGCAACTTTGCTAATCCCTTGGATTGTATTTTCGTTTGTTTTTAATTAGGACAGATTCTGACTTTGTTTTGTTTCTTGTTTTAGGTACTAGTTTATGACTCGGAGTTCTAATCCGATTCACGAACATATTCTGGACTTTGACGACGATTTTGAGCGCGAGTTGAGACGAAAGAGGAAGAACCCGGAACCTAGTGAATCAAGTGCAAGTTCCGAGTCCATTTCTGAATTTGAAGAGGAGGTTGAAGAGATGGCAGCAGACAACCGCACAATCAAGGAGCTTTCCGCTTCAGGATTGGACAATGCCGCACCTCTTTGCATCCAATATCCTAGAGCAGCTCCCGACAAAACCGCCGAGTTTGAATTGAAGTCAAGCTTGTTGCATCACATTCCGAAGTACCATGGGCTGTCCATGGAGGATCCGAACAAGCATTTGAAGGAGTTTGAAGTAGTGTGTTCGAGCATGACCCCGGTAAATGTTGATGGGAGCATATTGAAGATGAAGGCTTTTCCCTTTTCTCTCCTAGAAAAGGCGAAAGATTGGTTGTACGAATTGGCTCCCGGAACCGTCACATCTTGGGAGAGCATGAAACGAGCTTTCTTAGAGAAGTTCTTCCCAACTTCTCGAGTCATCCTCCTACGCAAAAGGATAAGTGGAATTCAACAAGATGAAGGTGAATCTTTCCCTACTTATTATGAACGTTTTAAATCTCTTGTTGCTTCATGTCCACAGCATCAAATGAAGGAGGAATTGCTTCTACAATACTTCTACGAGGGACTTCTACCAATTGAACGTCAAATGCTAGATGCTTCCGCGGGCGGAGCTTTGGTGGACAAGACCCCTACGGCTGCAAAGATGTTGATTGCTAACCGAGCGTTGAACGCTCAACAATACGAAGGAGTTGGACAAAGAGGAACCCCACGGCAACACCAAGTCAATGAGGTAAGTGCCATAACCGAACTTCAAAATCAAATGGCTAACCTTACTACGTTGCTTTCTCAGGTGGTGGAAGGTCCAAAAGTCAAAACCGTAGCTTCTTGTGGCATATGCTCTACGCAAGGCCACCCTACGGACAAGTGCCCACAATTGATAGAGAATGGAGGGTGGGAGACCCTCAATGCCGTGGGATATGGCAACCAATATCAATCACGTGGTGATCCATTCTCCAATACTTACAATCCCGGTTGGCGTGATCATCCAAATTTCAAATGGTGAGACCCCCAACAAGGCCAACAACCAAGCGGATTTAGGCAACAACCCCCGGGTTTCTATCAAAAGCCATTGGCACCACCACAAGCCCAAGCACAACCTGCCCAAAGCAATTCAGGTAATTCAAGTGATAATGATAAGATTTTTCAATTACTAACTACTTTGACGCAGGAAGTCCAAACTCAAAACAAGGAGAGGCAAATCCAAGACAAGAGGGTGGACAACTTAGAGAAGCAAGTGGGACAAATTGCTGAGTTCATGGGGCAATTTCATGAGCAAGGAAGGTTGCCTAGCTCAACGGTGGTCAATCCGAAAGGTGGATTCGAATCTGCAAAAGCTATGCATTTGCGAAGTGGAAAGCAAGTCGGATCTGACCTCAACCCATCCAAATCACGCTCCAACGAGGAGGAAGAGTTGAGAATTGAAGAGGAGGAACAAAGGCCACTCACGGCCAAGATGGGACCAACATTGCCGCAAGCTACAAGTGATCCCAATGCATTCCATTCGTCCAATAAAGGTAAAAACGTGTCAAGTTCAGTTCCTACTAATGATTTTCCGTCGAATGTTCCTTTTCCTAGTAGGTTTAAACAAACAAAGAAAGAGGAGGCCGAAAAAGACATTTTGGAGACGTTTCGGAAAGTTCAAGTCAATATCCCCCTTTTGGATGCAATCAAGCAAGTCCCGAGGTATGCCAAATTCTTGAAGGAACTTTGCACCAATAGGAGGAGAATTTCGACCAAGGAGGTGGTCAAAGTAGGTGAAAACGTCTCAGCCATCTTACAACGCAAACTGCCCCCCAAATGCAAGGATCCGGGTAGTTTTACAATTCCGTGCGTTATTGGTAATTATAGGTTTGAATCTGCCATGTTAGACTTAGGTGCATCTATAAATGTCATGCCATATTCAATTTATGCATCTATGAACCTAGGAGAGTTGAAAAACGATGGTGTGATTATACAATTGGCCGATAGATCTAATGCCTATCCAAAGGGAGTTTTGGAGGATGTTCTAGTGCAGGTTAATCATTTGATCTTTCCGGCGGATTTCTATGTACTTGAGATGGATGAATCGGACCATGCCCCTTCATTGCCCATCCTCCTTGGAAGGCCATTCATGAAAACTGCTCGTACGAAGATTGACGTATACAATGGCACTTTGACAATGGAATTTGATGGGGAAGTTATTAATTTCAATCTTTCTGATTCTATGAAGTACCCTAGTGAGAATCATTCATGTTTTGCTATTGATATAATTAACTCTTTGGCGCAGGACCATTTGGACAATTTGAAGGACGATGCACTTGAATTGGCCATTGCACAAGGAAGGGACATGCACAACATTGAAATACACACCAAGGACCCCCACGGCATGCATAAGGAGTCCTTTGCCGTGCCCCCTAGTGAAGATGTCCTTGAGATGGTGGCTGCCCTCGAGTCATTGCCCTCACAATCAAGTAAGTATTCGGACCCTATTTTAAGTTCAGTTTCGGCTAATAAAATGCTTCCCTCAGTTGTGCAGCCACCTACACTTGAACTTAAGCCATTGCCTAGTCACTTGAAGTACGTTTTCTTGGGAGAGGATGAGACGTTGCCCGTCATTATCTCATCATCACTCACGGCACAAGAAGAGAGCAAATTGGTGCGAGTGCTTAAGGAGTACAAAACGGCAATTGGATGGACTTTGGCCGATATAAAGGGAATTAGCCCTACTACATGCATGCATCGCATACTTCTAGAGGAGGGGTCCAAAACATCTTGAGAGGCTCAACGCCGTCTCAACCCTCCAATGATGGAAGTTGTGAAAAAGGAGGTAATCAAGCTTTTGGATTATGGAGTAATCAATCCAATCTCGGATAGTAAGTGGGTCTCGCCCGTTCAATGCGTTCCAAAGAAGTTCGGAGTGACTGTGGTTGCCAATGCCGAGAATGAGCTTGTTCCTACGCGCATTCAAACCGGTTGGAGGGTGTGCATCGATTATAGGAAGCTAAACGCTAGCACAAGGAAAGATCACTTCCCATTACCGTTCATTGACCAAATGCTTGAAAGGTTAGCCGGTTATGCTTTCTATTGTTTTCTTGATGGTTATTCTGGTTATAATCAAATTGTCATAACACCTGAGGATCAAGAAAAAACCACTTTCACATGTCCTTTTGGCACTTTTGCATATCGTCGCATGCCTTTTGGTTTATGTAATGCACCTGCTACATTTCAAAGATGCATGATGAGCATATTTTCTGATTATGTTGAAAAGATCATTGAAGTGTTTATGGATGATTTTAGCGTATTTGGTGATTCTTTTGATGGTTGCTTGCATAATCTTGGTTTGATCTTAAAACGTTGCGTTGAAACTAACCTTGTGCTTAATTGGGAAAAGTGTCATTTCATGGTTAAACAAGGCATTGTTTTAGGTCATATCATCTCTGAAAACGGCATTGAGGTTGATAAGTCAAAAATAGATCTTGTACGTCACTTGCCCTCTCCGACTTCGGTTAGAGAGGTTCGTTCTTTTCTTGGCCATGCAGGTTTCTATCGTAGGTTTATCAAGGACTTCTCAAAAGTTGCCCAACCTCTTTGCCGTCTCCTACAAAAAGACGTGGCGTTTGAATTCACCAAGGGGTGTGCGGCATCATTCAATCAACTCAAGGAGTTATTGACCACGGCACCCATCATTGTCCCACCGGATTGGAGCCTACCCTTCGAGCTTATGTGTGATGCGTCCGATTATGCTTTAGGAGCTGTTTTGGGACAAAGAAAGGACAAGAGGCCGCATGTCATCTACTATGCCTCACGGACGTTAAATGATGCACAATTGAACTACTCCACTACGGAAAAAGAACTACTTGCCGTTGTCTTTGTTGGAAATGTGCCCTAAAACCAATCATATGATGATACTTTACGGACATTTCACATGATTAAACTAATCTAGTTTAATATCAAGGGCAAAGATTATTGTTTGAGCGGTCTCATATAAATGTTATATGCTTAAACGATAAAGTCCAAGGAATATGTGATTGGGAGAATGCGATCTAAATAGTTAGATTCATGAGACCATTCTTTCGTAGACACATCCTAAACGTTCCTGATCATAGGATTGCCAATTGGGCATTGACAGTCTGTTAAGATCAGTACGTGCTATGTCTTCTCTCAGGGAGAGTGACTAGTCTCGAGTCATTGATGTGAGTGACACCAAGACAAGTACGTAGGTGCTCAATAGAGAATGAGTTCACTGAACACGATCAACGACGAGTTCTCATATTCATGTCACGTGAGAACTCATGATTAGGATAATGCAAATTAGTCCTTTGACCTGAGGCATCATAGTTGTCTTGTGGTTAGGTCCTTGATCTTTGATCGTGTCAAATGGCATTCCTTTGGAGTGTCCACGGCATGGTTGGGGTCAAGCTATCTAGTCATGGAGACAAGTGAATGCGCAACAAGGGATCTCTAACCTTCAAACTGTTGAGGGAGAATACTCTATGATATGATTTAGAATCTCTGGCCAGAGTATGAATGAGATGTTGGAATGCGTTCCAGATCACATTCAAGATAATCATATAAGTGCGAGATTCACATTGGATAGTAGACATGAATAAACTATCAAGCCAAACAATGTGGTCAAGAGTATTGTATTAGAGAAGGACCGTATTGCATTTGTAATCCTAAACTGAATAGGTTCTCCACCTCTTCTGATTAGCTTGGGTAACCATGATATGCTGCTAGGTGTCACTCATGGTTTGTGGAAGCCCTAAACGTGTGTAAACACTAAAGGGAGAATTGAAAGTAAGTTTCAAATTCACAATCGATTTGAAAGAGTTTGAATCGCCCACTGCCTCGCTAAAAGGAACCTAATGGATCGTACACCGTGTAAGGTAGAGATTGAAGATTCAACGGAGATGAGTAAGAATAATTAAATGGTTTAATTATTTATGGCAAGGATTAAATAATATGATTATTAATCAAACGAATAAGTTCGTTAAAGACCTCGGGATGGTTTTGGACCTTAAGGCCCAATGGGCTTCGAACGTCAAGTCCATTGAATTAAGTTGTATGACAACTTAATAAATAATGATTTACAAAGGCCCAAATACTCCAAAAATATCCCTAAGGCCGGCCATATTGGTAAGGGTAGTGAACTTGGACTTATTTACAAGTTTGCCACTCAAATGAATTAAGGTATAAATTTGACTTTATAGCCAAAATTCATTTAAGGGTTGTTTTTGGGGAAATTGGAGAGATGAAATGCTCTCCCTTCTCTCTAGATATGGCCGGCCCCCTTGGAGGGTTTTAGCTAGCACTCTAGCTCCTCCAAGGTCACTCATTTCCTCTTAATCAAAACCTTGGTGTAGAGACTTAGAGGTTCTCAATTTTGAGAACTTAGAGAACCTATCCTTTCTATATAAATCCATAGTTTTAAGATGCAAGGAATGAAGGCCCTCTCTTTGGGTGATTAGCCTTTGCTTATGCAAAGAGGAATCTACAAAGGTATTAATTTCAACTCACTTGTTTTGAGTTGTTTAAAGGTTCACCAAACTACTAGGCTTTGAACATTCATGGGTAATGTTTTGTTTTTAAGTATATGCAAGCATGATTCCGCCTTTAATTTGTTAATTGCATGCTAATGATATTGCTTAAATGAACATGATCTTCCAAAATAATCCTTCAAGTGGTATCAGAGCCTAGGTCTAGTAGTTGGTGAATCCTTTTGGGTTTTGTAGTTCATAATATGTGATTTAAAAGTTGTAAAATGTTACAAGCTTTATTCTTGTTTTATGAATGTAAATTTTGTTGGAAAATTTGGCATCTCAAATGTTGTAGATGTAGTTCATATGAGCATGAATATTGAAGCTAAAATTTGGTGCCAAGAATTTTGGGATTTTCGGCCAAATTAAAAGGGTGATTTTTTGGGTTCTTGTTTGTCTTGTTAAAATGTTTTTCAAGTGACTTTTGGAACCCCTAAGTACCCTAGTTTGGTTATATGAAATTTCCCTTAAGTATAAATGGTTTTGGGATGTTTTTGGGTGACAAATCATCATGGAAAAATTTTGAGTTTTTCATGAGTGTTCTTCATTGTTCTTGACATTTTAGCCAAGAACAAAAAGGTTTAGTGTTTTGATTCAAAGTTTTGATTTATTTCATAAAGTTTTTGTTTTATGTTTTTTCATATATAAATATGTTAGATATTTGTTTTGAAATGGTGTAAGAGATAATAATGGGTGTGTAAGGATTAAATCCCTTTCACACACCACATGCATGCTTTATGTCTAAACTTACAAATCAACACACACATCACACCAAGTCCTTGTCCCAAGGCCGGCCACTCCCTCAAGTGGGAGTACTTTTGGGGCTTTCATGCAATTACATAAAGTTTTGATACTTTTGTGTATTTGCACTTTGGCCCAAAAGTTTACGTTTTTACGTTTAGGTCCAAAAACGCTAAAGGACAAATTGTTTTGCTCCTTTAATGAAGTTTTTACATTTGTGGAAAAGTTTGGGTTCTAGTTGTGATTACATAAAGTATTGGACTTTTGTGTTTTTTACAAAGTGACCCCAAAAGTTTAAGTATTTGCAAAATAGCCCAAAGGTTGTGGTTAATTGCACTATGGCCCAAAAGTTGTGGCTAATTGCAAAATAGCCCAAATGTTGAGGTTAATTGCATAATGGCCCAAATAAGTTGAGGTCATTACATTTTGGCCCAAATTAAATAGAGAACAAAAATTGTTTTGTCTCTTTAAATGAGAATTGAATTTTCATTTTGTTTAGCTTCATTTAAATCAATTTTATGGATACAAAAACCAAATGAAAAATGTTGCATTCAATTTAATTAGTTAAAGTGTTAATTAATTAAAGGGTGATTATGAACCTAAGCCTACGATAATTGAGCTATGTGAAAGGCCGTTTCAAATTTGTTTGAACCATGGGAATGTGTAGATTAGATTTTGGTTGTAATTTGATTAGATCAAATGTTGTAAAAGAGCATAAGCTCTTCTTTACTTTAAAGTAATTTGATTTGATCAATTGTTGTAAAAGAGCATAAGCTTTTCTTTACTTTGAAGTACTTATTTCTTGCTTTATTTGATATGCATGAAAATGAAGTAGTTGGGTCCAACGCCCCTAAGACAACACGCCTTAATGTGATTAAATGCGTAACTAAAATCAATCACCATCCCTAGTCCGAGATTCAACACAAGGCTCGTGTTGGATCTAAACAAAAGGTTCATAGTCATCCTAAGGCCCTAAGGCAACTATATAGTCCATTAATGAATGCAAACCTTATGTTAGTAGTATCATGTACTCTTGCTTTAAAAACCGTTTTAAAAGCTTAGTGGGAGTATTATATACAACTAAATAAATCATATGGACCAATAGTTGTGATAGGACCAAAAATGTTTTAATTGGATTAAAATGTATATTTATATGTGATGAGACCTAAAAACCCTCAACCAAACCAATATTAAGTTGATAAGCGTGAGAGTGCTTTGAACACTCTTTCGTGGCCTTCCATCGTGGTAGGTCCAAACGTTTGTGACGTGTACACCGGCTTCACCCTATCATGGGGGAGTACAAAGTGCATGCTTACACTCGGGGAGGATTCTATATGCATACTTGATGTTGTGAAAGGTAGGCAAAGAGAATAGCCAACATCGTATCATCGTGAGGTTGTTCTTGGACCCCTAACTTGAACTCGCATGGTGGGAATGACTTAACTAAGTGCAATGAAGCCAACATCATATCATTGTGAGGTTACATTCTCTAGAGGCCAAATAAAATGGGTTCTTACATTAGATGTAAAGGAGTAAGTGTACTCTCTCATTATTATTAATGCTAGCCAACATCGTATCATCGTGAGGTGAACTTGGTAATAGTGAGCCTCCCATAACCTACTAAGAGTTTCCTCCAAAACTCTCGAATTCCGATGAGGGATATGGAATTTGCCAAAAATAGTGGGTGGTGCTATTATGATTTAAAGACCCGAATCAAATAGCTTAAAATCAATCTATTTATATTCGTTATGTATTTGTTTACCAATATATTTGCAAACGCTATCCAATACTTGACAAAGAAAAGCCGAAAACTTTAGTTTCCGGACTTAGTACTACAATTCCATAGATTGTCTTTAATGGATTGTAAAAGTGCCTAAGTAGTCTCATCCTCACAATCTTCCTATCGATAATGTATCATT
Source organism: Crataegus laevigata (assembly GCA_963580275.1). Lineage (NCBI taxonomy): Eukaryota > Viridiplantae > Streptophyta > Magnoliopsida > Rosales > Rosaceae > Crataegus > Crataegus laevigata. The sequence continues at coordinate 12,768,275 of OY756944.1, read as the reverse complement.
GGAAGAACATGATAGATAAGTCTATCATAAAGAGGACAACAATTTAATTGTCATAATTCTTCAAATACAAATTGTTGTATGAAGAAATAAGAGTTGCTTTGAACAACCCTTAATCAACGCAAACATTAGTGCTTGTTTCTTTGTTACATGAACAAGGAACTTTTGAAGTAAGCACAAGGGCATGGACACTTAATGTGTCATGATTCTTCACTTACAAATCGTTGTATGAAGAAATGAGAGTTGTCTTAAACAACTCTTGAATGTTTGTAATTATGTTTAGAACATAATGGTTGGTTGACAAAAATAGTCCATCAACATGGACTTATGATGATTTTGAATCATTGTATGTTGAAGTGTTAAAACACTTAAAAGAGACGGAAACTAGATAAGGATTTCACCTTTGTGTCCCTATCCTAATCGTTCACTAAGTTTATTGTAAACTATGTGGTGAACTATAACCACACGCTCTCCAAATCGTTTGATGTGTAAAACACAATTGAAATAAGTTTCAAGAGAGATAGTGGGAGTTTAGGGACCATGACTATTGTAGTCAAAGGAGAAGTCAAATGAAGAAAGCAAAAATAACTCCAAGGGAACAAACTTTCTTTATGAAAGGATGGACATTGGAAGGGGTATTTGCAAGAAATGTCTTGCAAGTGTCAAGAACACACCTTTTTCAAGGTGTTGTAGAATGTTCTTGAAAAGTTCAAAACAGTTGGTTCTTCTACTTGAATGCTTGATTCTGTATTAGTAACTATGTTTTACAAATCGTTGTAAAAGTGTGGCTAATAAGAAGTAGAAGATTAATGAGAGAAGAGAAAGTACCTCACATTCGGAAAGTGAATAAAATATAGATCTCTGCGAAAGCAGATTGTACTTACTTCCTCATATGAACTACCAAATAAGAATGATTAGATTGTTGTAATCTAATTAATTGTCTCTATAGTAGAGATGATGTGGTAGTGTTAATTGTTTAGAATAAAACGATGCTTAAAACCCAAAAGGTTGCAAGGTAGTGACTAATCCCAACTAAGTTGTGATACCTCTAAAACATAAATTACGAGTTGGTAATAGATGGATGCTTTGGATCGTTAGATCCGGATCCAATGCCTTCTTGTTAAAATTGTATAGAGGCGAAATGTTCGAATCTTTATTCTTTTGGAAAGAAGAAAGAATCACAAAGTTGTTGAGGTTAATTCACTTAGATGTTAGTGGCACTAGTCCACAACATAATACTACTCATGTTATATGACATTCACCGAAGATCATTCTCGGTTGGACTATAGTTTACTTTGAATAAACATAAGTCCGAATACTTTGCAAAAGGTTTCAAAGAATTCAAGAAATGTAAGTTGATGAGTAAGACGTCTAAAGTATTTACCTCCTTAGATTTGATCAAAGGAAAGGTAACACTTTAGATTAGTTTCCTTGAAAGATATCAAGGAAGGTAGCATCATAAGATAAAGAATTTCTCCATTAGGAGAAGAACGTACTCAAATATGATTTAGTTCGTTGATTATTATCTAATACCCATATATAGAATATATATACACTTCTAAAACAATGTGATTGTGAATTAGAAGATCTTCCAAAATTTTCATGACTCCATAAAATGTAGTTGGAAAGAAAGACAAATCTTAAGTATGTTAAGATTTGGGGTTGTGTGCTAAAAAGCAATATTTGATTGATAATAATCTTGTGGGATATCCTTAAATTAGCTTTTGGATATCGCTTCTATAAACCAACTAACAAATGTTGTTTTGTTGGGTAGTTCATTGTAATACTACAATATGATTTGCCTAAAAGCAAATGAACGAGACATAGAACTCAAAGAATGTGTTCTTTGAGAGACAAGATAGTAATCAACAAATATAACAACCTAGTTCCTATACCACAAGCTCCAAGGTAGTCAAGAAGGATTTATAAACCGTCTTAGTTGAATGGTTTGAACTTTATATGTCATAGAGTTGCACCTCTTAATTCGAAAGAAATAAGAATGAAAATCCTTATGACTACATTGAGTGTGTATACGATATATACTCAAGGAAATGGTGAAATACCATTTGACTCGAAATAATGAAACCTTAATAGCTAATTGGTAGCTTAAGGTGACTACACTCAAAGAGTATGGTTGACTTTGAAGAAACCATCTTTGATATAGTCTTAGTTTCAATTAATTCGAGGATTGCTAGCTACAATTAAATGGTGATTCAATGTTTGGACATAATATGGGTTTCCTTAACCATTATTAAGATAGTCTTGATAATATATGTCTAAAACTATGAATCACAAGACATGTAAGTTGTAGAGATCCATCCATCATGGATCTTAGCAAGCTAGTGGGAGCTATAAGCGTCTTATGAAGAAAGATCAAATCGTTTGATTTCTCATAAAGATGTAAATGAATCTTTTGTTTACTAGGTTTACAAAAGATTAGTAGGAGTTTATCATATTCCTAAATTTAAACATATGTGATATATTAATTTTTGGGAAATGAAAAAGAATACTTCTTCGTTAAAGTTATGACTTTAAACATTCTATAAACGATAGAATAAATTTGGGAGATATAGTCTATAATAGACAAGAGATGCTAGGAAGTTTCTCATATGATGATAAACTTCAATTTGAATGACAATTCTAGTGAGACTAGGAAATTGTTCTTCTCAAAGGGAATGTACCCTTTGACTCCCAAAAGAAATAATGCGTAAATAGAATCCTTTATGCATACGCACAAAGGTGATTTATGTATTTCATATTGTATGAAAACATTGATATGAGTTGTACCTAGAACGGTACAAAACGATATCAGTGCAAGCCCAGGATCAGAACCATGGCAACTGTCAAGTGAGTCCTTAAGTATTTAAGAAATACTAAAGGATAGATTCCTCAAAGAATGAGGAAGAATTAGAGTAACGTAATGGAAGCGTAAATGTATTAGATTATGAATCTAATCCATCATTGGATGTTTCTTCATTATGAATGAAGAGATAAACAGATATCTCTTTATTATGACTAAAAAGATATTTGGATGGAAACATTAAAGTAATGACTTTAGTGTGTTCCATTATGAATGCAAAATATATTGCCATATAGAAGCTTACAACAATGTTGTTTGGATGGGAAAGTTCATTTATGAACTCTCTATTCGGTTCCAACCAGAAAGTGTATGACACTAATGGGGCGATAGCTCAAGCCAGGGAATCAAGGTCTCATCAAGGTCCGAACTCATATGAAAGACTGAACCACATGATTGGGAATCATGTATAATGGTGACGTCGTTATTCTCAAGCTTGCTTCTATGGATAACATATAGATATCCATTGTCTAGGCCTACTACTCAGCCATTTATGAAATGACTACAGAAGAGGTATCATCGCTGATGACCAAACTGATTGGCTCTAGTGCAAGTGGGAGATTGTTGGAAATGTGCCCTAAAACCAATCATATGATGATACTTTACGGACATTTCACATGATTAAACTAATCTAGTTTAATATCAAGGGCAAAGATAATTGTTTGAGCGGTCTCATATAAATGTTATATGCTTAAACGATAAAGTCCAAGGAATATGTGATTGGGAGAATGCGATCTAAATAGTTAGATTCATGAGACCATTCTTTCGTAGACACATCCTAAACGTTCCTGATCATAGGATTGCCAATTGGGCATTGACAGTCTGTTAAGATCAGTACGTGCTATGTCTTCTCTCAGGGAGAGTGACTAGTCTCGAGTCATTGATGTGAGTGACACCAAGACAAGTACGTAGGTGCTCAATAGAGAATGAGTTCACTGAACACGATCAACGACGAGTTCTCATATTCATGTCACGTGAGAACTCATGATTAGGATAATGCAAATTAGTCCTTTGACCTGAGGCATCATAGTTGTCTTGTGGTTAGGTCCTTGATCTTTGATCGTGTCAAATGGCATTCCTTTGGAGTGTCCACGGCATGGTTGGGGTCAAGCTATCTAGTCATGGAGACAAGTGAATGCGCAACAAGGGATCTCTAACCTTCAAACTGTTGAGGGAGAATACTCTATGATATGATTTAGAATCTCTGGCCAGAGTATGAATGAGATGTTGGAATGCGTTCCAGATCACATTCAAGATAATCATATAAGTGCGAGATTCACATTGGATAGTAGACATGAATAAACTATCAAGCCAAACAATGTGGTCAAGAGTATTGTATTAGAGAAGGACCGTATTGCATTTGTAATCCTAAACTGAATAGGTTCTCCACCTCTTCTGATTAGCTTGGGTAACCATGATATGCTGCTAGGTGTCACTCATGGTTTGTGGAAGCCCTAAACGTGTGTAAACACTAAAGGGAGAATTGAAAGTAAGTTTCAAATTCACAATCGATTTGAAAGAGTTTGAATCGCCCACTGCCTCGCTAAAAGGAACCTAATGGATCGTACACCGTGTAAGGTAGAGATTGAAGATTCAACGGAGATGAGTAAGAATAATTAAATGGTTTAATTATTTATGGCAAGGATTAAATAATATGATTATTAATCAAACGAATAAGTTCGTTAAAGACCTCGGGATGGTTTTGGACCTTAAGGCCCAATGGGCTTCGAACGTCAAGTCCATTGAATTAAGTTGTATGACAACTTAATAAATAATGATTTACAAAGGCCCAAATACTCCAAAAATATCCCTAAGGCCGGCCATATTGGTAAGGGTAGTGAACTTGGACTTATTTACAAGTTTGCCACTCAAATGAATTAAGGTATAAATTTGACTTTATAGCCAAAATTCATTTAAGGGTTGTTTTTGGGGAAATTGGAGAGATGAAATGCTCTCCCTTCTCTCTAGATATGGCCGGCCCCCTTGGAGGGTTTTAGCTAGCACTCTAGCTCCTCCAAGGTCACTCATTTCCTCTTAATCAAAACCTTGGTGTAGAGACTTAGAGGTTCTCAATTTTGAGAACTTAGAGAACCTATCCTTTCTATATAAATCCATAGTTTTAAGATGCAAGGAATGAAGGCCCTCTCTTTGGGTGATTAGCCTTTGCTTATGCAAAGAGGAATCTACAAAGGTATTAATTTCAACTCACTTGTTTTGAGTTGTTTAAAGGTTCACCAAACTACTAGGCTTTGAACATTCATGGGTAATGTTTTGTTTTTAAGTATATGCAAGCATGATTCCGCCTTTAATTTGTTAATTGCATGCTAATGATATTGCTTAAATGAACATGATCTTCCAAAATAATCCTTCAGTCTTTGCTTTAGATAAATTTCGTTCATATCTAATTGGTATTAAAGTAATTGTTTTCACTGACCATGCAGCTCTAAAGTACTTGCTCACCAAAAAGGAGGCCAAGCCACGGCTAATTCGATGGATGTTGCTACTTCAAGAGTTCGACATAGAGATTCGTGACAAAAAGGGAAGTGAAAATGTGGTGGCTGACCACCTAAGCCGAATGGTGCACAATGAAGAGTCCCTACCCATTGCCGAGACATTCCCCGATGAACAATTGCTGTCCATCAAGGTTAGTACCCCTTGGTATGCCGATATTGTCAACTTTTTGGTGTCAAAACGTATTCCAAGTGAGTTCACTAGGCACCAACGTGATAAACTTAGGCATGATGCACGGTTTTATGTGTGGGATGATCCGTACTTATGGAAATTTTGCCCCGATCAGATTATACGTCGTTGTGTGCACGATTCTGAATGTCATTCGATTTTGAGTTTTTGTCATATATATGCATGTGGAGGGCACTTTGGCACACAACGCACAGCCCTCAAAGTGTTACAATGTGGATTCTATTGGCCTAGTATTTTTAAGGATGCTAGAAATTTTTGTTTAACATGTGATAAATGCCAAAGAATGGGTGGTATTAGTGCAAGGGACCAAATGCCGCAGGTTTCTATCCTAAATGTTGAAATTTTTGATGTTTGGGGTATTGATTTTATGGGTCCCTTTCCTTCATCGTATGGTTTCATGTATATTTTGCTTGCGGTTGATTATGTGTCGAAATGGGTGGAAGCAAAGGCCACCCGGACTAATGATTCTAAAGTGGTTGCAGATTTTATTAGAATTAACATTTTTGCAAGGTTTGGAATGCCACGGGTGATCATTAGTGATGGAGGGTCACACTTTTGCAATCGGACCATTGAAGCGTTATTGAGGAAATACAGTGTCACCCATAAGGTTTCTACACCTTATCATCCTCAAACGAATGGCCAAGCCGAGGTTTCCAACCGAGAGATCAAGCAAGTACTTGAGAAAACTGTTGGGCCAACAAGGAAGGATTGGAGCTTACGGCTAGATGATGCACTTTGGGCTTATCGTACGGCGTACAAAACCCCCATTGGGATGTCCCCCTTTCGACTTGTCTATGGCAAGGCATGCCACCTTCCCGTTGAATTGGAGCACAAAGCACTTTGGGCCATCAAGAAGTTTAACTTGAACCTCGATGAAGCGGGCAGTCATAGGAAATTCCAATTGCACGAGCTTGATGAAATACGGCACGAGGCGTACGAGAATACGAGCATTTACAAGCAAAAGACCAAAGCTTTCCATGACAACATGATCCGTGGGAAATCATTCTCCATTGGGCAGAAAGTGCTATTGTTCAATTCCCGTTTACGCTTGTTTCCTGGTAAGTTACGTTCGAAGTGGATTGGATCGTTTGTTATTACTAATGTTTTTGTTCATGGTGCAGTCCAAATCCAAAGCTTGAAAACGGGACACAAATTCAAGGTAAATGGGCATCGTTTGAAGCCGTACTATGAGCACTTTGTGGAGCAACCCGTGGAAGACATTACCTTGGAGGCCATGAGGTCCAATATGGAGTAATTGGGAACTTCGTCCGGCTGTACGACGTTAAAGCAAGCGCTACTTGGGAGGCAACCCATGCATTCAACAAAGGAAGCCCGAGAAAGCACTCCAATTCCAGATTTGCGTTCCTAAAACCCTTCTCTTTGTTGCTATTTTGTTTCTGCCATGTTAGGTTGTTTAGATGTTGTTTCGTTTGTTTGTTTGTTATTTGTGTGAGTCTATGCTTGAAACATTGAGGACAATGTTTGATTTAAGTGTGGGGGGTAACCAAAGTGTTTTGATGCAAATTCGTAGGGTTTATCACTCATAACTTCTAAATGTTGTTCCTTGCTGTTTTTAAGTGTTTTTAAGCTGTTTGGGTATGTTTTAGTGTGTTTTGACTTAAAAATCCGAAAATCCCATAAAAAATTGAAACATTGTTTTAAAAACCCAAAAAGAGTTGTTTTTGTGTGTTTGTTTGTGTCTTAGGGTATCTTCCAACACAATGATGAGTATTCGGTTTGTAATTGCATGACTGTTAAAGAGAGTTGTAAACATGGATAAAAGTTTGATTTACTCTTTGGTTCATGCTTGGTTGTGGTTATAATTATGAATTCACATGTAATCATAAAGGAAAAATCAGTTTTTGTAACATGCTTGAAGGAAGGAACTCAAACTAACGCTACAACCCAGAGAGACTTGAGCTTTGAACGTTCTTTGGAGAGTTAATAATCTACGTATTTGTTGTCTTCTAAAGTTGTTGCATGATCCCATTATTCTTTGCTTGGTTATTACTTAGAAGGCGTTTCATCATTTAGTTCCAAATACTAGAACTCATACCCGTTTCATTCAAAGCATAAAATTGAATACATAGCACATAACAAGATGAAGTTGTTTAGTGAACCAAGAGCCAAATGGCCGTACCCCATATTAATTTGTTTTGTAGGTTTAAACCCCGTTGAGCCTTATTTAGCCTATATTCTTTGTTAACCCACGTTATCCTTACCTAGCCTAGAATAGGACCATCCATACCCTCGTTCTTAAAAGCATAGTGAACATGACTTAGAATGAATTCCTTTTGATTGTTCTTGTGCAGAAAAACAAGTGTGGGGGAAGGAATTTATGTGGGTGAATTTGTGCCAAAAACATGAATTGGGCACGAGAAAAGAAAAAGAAAAGAAAAATGTGAAAGGAATGAAAAAGAGTTCAAAATAAGTGAGAAAGAACTCACAAGTGTTGGTTGTTGAAGAAAGGGTCCAAAAAGTTGAAATAGACCCTAAGTATTGTGTATTTCACCCCTTGTGTGTCTAAGTGATTTTCTGCACTCAAAAGCGGATTCTAAGTGTCAATTTCATTATTTTGTTCACTATCGCTTTAAGAACCTTTGTTTATCCTCAACCTTTCTTTGTTAGCCAATACCTCTTAGCCCCATTACAACCCTTAACTTCTATCTTGAGTGTTATGTATTTCAATATGTGGAGGTTGGGATTGGTTTGAGCATATGGTGTCCCTGGTTCTCGCATCTAAGTAGTAGCATTCCGTTCATGAGATCATATCCATACATGCTTAATAATTTCAGAAAAGTGCTTCTTTCGTTATAACATATGTGAGCATTCGTTTTCATATTTACATCAATCTTCTCACATATAACTAGTGTAGGGTGTGTAGTTAGAAAATCTGAGTGAAAATAGAGTGCATATCTTGTAAGGAATTGAGGAAATTCTCTAAGGCATGTTACTACGTTCAAAACATCGTTTTAATGGGTTATTTGTGAACTAGTGAATGGTAACTATGATTAAGTATATGCTCAAGAGTATGGATGACTAAAATATGTGGGAATGAAGATCTTTGACATGTTATGTACTATTAGAAATCCCTGAGGCGAACGTTGGAAGGTTTAGGTTATGTTTTATTTCTTTGTTTTGCTCGAGGACTAGCAAAAGCTAAGTGTGGGGGAATTTGATAGGAGCATATTTATGCTACTTAGTTAGCTTGTTTTCTTGCATTTACGTAGTTAGTTATCGTTTATTATGGTGATTCAAGCTATTTTCGTGTAATTGTAGGTTCAAATGGCAAGTGAAGCAAGAAAGTGCGTTTTGGTGCATTTTAGAGCTAAATGGAGCTTAAATGGAGTACTTGCATGTGGAGCACCATGGATGGACGATTTTGGAGCTAAAATGAGCTAAGGAGGGAATGAAGATGTGAAGAATGGAATGTAAGAAGAGTGACGAATGAAGAGTCAAAAGTGGAAACCGAAGTTTCTAATTCCGAAGGTTTCCATTCTTGACGAGTTTCTATTCTTGGAATGGAAGTGTCTTAATCTTTTCTAGAGGCCCAATCTCAACCCTATAAGTATGCCGCACCTTCTAGGCCCTTTGCCTTGTGGATTTGGGCTATTCAAATCCTTTTTATAAAGCTAGATGGGCCAAAACCCTTTTTCCTTGTGGATTCCCACTTAGTGCCGCACCTTAGCCTTCTAGAACATGTTTTTCCTTGCCTTGCAAGGCTTTCTAGAAGCCCTAGCTTCCTAAACCCTAATCTGCCGCACCCTAGGCCTTTTTCCCATAAAAAATCTGATTGTTTTAAGCCTTTTCCTGATGGGTTTTGATTCTAGAAGGTCCAAACCTGATTTGCTAGGGTTTTAGGAGCCTATATATATGTGTGTTAAGCCTTGCCGCAGGGATTCATTCCTCCACTTTCAGAAATTCGTCACAATTCTTCTCTTCCCCTTTGCCGTAGCCATCCTTCACAATTCACCATATTTTCTCACCTTTCCGCACCCCCCAACCCTCCTAGACACTGCCATACCTGTTCTTACCTATTCATCCATATAAATATCACCCAAAACCTCTCCCTAGACCTTGTGCCGCAACAAAGAGGAGGAGAAGAGGGCTTGGACGTTCATGCAATTCAAGTTCTTGTTGCTGGAATTTTTAGGTGTTTCTTTTCCTTTGATTTCAATGTTTAATTTCAATTCTCTTTGTTTTGTGCGTATGAGGAACTAAACCCCCCCTTGGCTAGGGGGGGATTCGAAACACATGTTTATGCTTGTGATATGATTTGATTACTTCTAATTGCAGTTTCATAAGTTATGAATTCAATTTACTTATTTATGTGAATTACATTGATTTGTGTGTGTTGGTTGAGAGTGCACGCTTAATTATCATGCATGAATTGAATGCTAGGATATAAGGAAATTTCACCTAATCGTTATGGACTTATATTCACAAGTAGTAAAGGTTGATGATCTCAATCGAGTTAAGTAAATTCTTGGCATAAGTTTCATGCAATCATGGTAACAAATGCTTCGTCAATGCTTATGGTTTTCATAGAACTTAATGATCCTTGCTTGTATCTCTATTATGCAATCATGTAGGGGACTTGTGGGGAATGCTTTGGGTTGTCGTATGCAATCATCCAATTCAATAACGTTAGGAAAATCTTAGGGTTAATTTAAGCGGACCTAATTAACTTGGGGCATTGAGAATTCATGGTTTATTGAAAAGCAATTGGAAATCGTTTCGTATGCAAGTATAACATGTGTGGAGATGAACCCCTTAGCTAGCCTTCCATCCATTGTTTTAAACCAAAATCGTTTCAAAAATCTGTTTGTTTTATAAGTTTAAGTTTTATTTCAATTTTCGCCAAAACCAAAAATCCCCCTTGTTCTTTCTTGTTCTAAAGTGTCTAGAATCTGTTTTCTTTGTGTTTTAGAAGGTTTTGAATCAACCCAAAACCTTATTTTCGTCTTAAATTGTGTTTAGGTCAGAAACTGCCTAAATTGTGTTTTTAGGCAGTTTTGAGTGTTTTACAAAGTTTCTGTTTTGATTAGTTTAAATTCGTCCAAATCAATCCTCCCATTTACTTTCTAGTTTCAATTTATTCTAAACTTGTTTTGCTTGTGTTCTTAAGTAGTTGGAGTCAAGTTAAAACCCAAATTCGTCCAATTTGGTGCTTTGTGTTCAAAACTGCCCAGAAAGTGTTTTTAAGGCAGTTTTGAGTCTTTTGGTTGCTGTTTTGAGTTTTTGGTTTGTTTTAGTGTTTTAAATTCTAGTTTTGCATTCTTTGAGTCTAGTTTAGTGTTTTAAACTTTGTTTTACGTTTTTACGTCAGTTTCCAAGTGTTTAGCAATCCCTCATAATCCCCGGTCCAGAACGATCCCTACTTACATACTTTACTACAATTGTCAAAAGAGGGTTTTATTTGTGTGTTAAGTTAATTCTCACATCATATTCAATTCATAACACTACTTTAAAGGAAATATCATATATATTTAGAAGGCATACATCACATTACATTGATGTGATGATGTAAACATTCAAAAATGTTTTAATACAAAAAGAATTACCTCTATACATTTAGAGACTAATTAAATGCCTTCATTTAGGCATTAATAGTGGTCTTACATCACATGAAGCCACATTATAAGTTCTTTACAAAAATAAGAAAGTTTCAAAGACTTTCTTTAAATGCCTAAATTAAAACTTCCTAAGTAGTAAGAAAAAACAATGGTGGCCGAACCCTTCTCCACCTTCCTTGCTTGTTCTTCTTCTACTTGCCTCCTTCACCTATATACAATTATACGAGTGATTAGCACGTTATATCAAAATATAAACATTTTAGAAGATCTAACAATTAGAATTGAAGATAAGAACATTAAACCATACCTTTTGGCTTGTTCTTTAGAGTTGCAAGGTAGAACCTGCAATTCCTCCTCAAATGCCCCTCCTTTCCACAGTGGTGGCAAGTCCCCTTGGGCTCCATCGCCTTCTTTTTCTTCACTCCACCTTTCGGTTTAGGAGTGGTAGACTTCTTCTCTTTCCCTTTTCCTTTGCCTTGCGGCTTAGGAGTGGAAAAGGATGGCTTGTTGTAGACAGCTGTAGAAGTCCCTACAACGTTCTCTTTCTTCATAGTCTTCTCAGCAGTCACTAACATGTTTAGCAACTCAGAGAGAGTACTATCCATCTTATTCATGTTGTAGTTCATTACGAACTGCGAGAATGAATCAGAAAGAGAAGCCAAAATGAAGTCCTGGGCCAATTCCCCGTCAAGTGGAGTTCCAAGGCTCTCCAGTTGTTCTATGAATCCTATCATCTTCAGTACATGTTGGTGCACTGGAGCCCCTTTGACCATCTTGGTCTTGACAAGTTCACAGACAGTGCTGAAGCGACGATTGCGCGTCCCTTCACCATATAACTCCGTAAGATGGAGTATGATGGAGGATGCACTGTCCATGCCCTCATGCTGTCTCTGTAGCTCCTCATTCATAGAAGCCAACAGATAGCACTTGGCTTGCGTATCATCCTCAACGTGCTTGTCAAACATAGCACGTTCATCCTCAGAGGCGTCAGGCCCAAGAGGTATGTGAGGAGGGGCCTTGTCCAGGACGTAAACAATTTTCTCCAGTGTTAGGAGAATCTTGACATTACGAAACCAGGATGGGAAATTGTGCCCTTCAAGGCAATGTTTGTCGAGTATTTTCGCGAGCGTGCTTCCAACCATATCTATATACATAAACAATAAATAAATTAGTTTGATTGTTGATTAAGTCATACGATTCGGGTCTTTAAACCGAATGACATCACCCACCATTTTTGGCAAATTCCATATCCCCCATGATGGAATCCGGGAGGTTCAAAGAAAGCTCCTAGCGGGTTATGGGAGGCTCACTATTACTATGCGCACCTCACGATGATACGATGTTGGATAGCAAAATAATAATGAGAGGGTACATTTACCCATTCACAACAACGTTTTGTGATTACCCATCTATTTGGCCTCTGACGGGATTTTAAAACCGCACAAATTTAACCCTCTTTTTGACAGAGTAGTATAGATGTAAGTAGGGTATCGTTCTAGGCCGGGGATTAGGAGGGATTGCTAATCACTCTAAAATTAATTTAAAAACGTAAAAACAAAGTTTAAAACACTAAACTAAAATAAAAACACTTAACTAAAATAACTCAAAATAAAACTAACAAATAAACTAAAACAAATCAAAAGACTCAAAACAACTCAAGACTCTAGAAAATACAAACTAGGCTAAAAACTCGAAACACACTAAAAATGACTCAAAATAATGAAAACAATTTAAAATAAAAACTAGGAAATTAATTGGACGGAAATTAAATTAAAAGATTAAAAATAATAAAAACTAACTAAATAAAATAATATAATAATGGGGGGGGTTTGGTTTTGACGAAGTAAATTAAACTTAAATAAATTACAAATTGACAAAAACATAAAATTAAAAGTGAATGGATGGGCGACGAATTGGCTAGAGGGGTTTTCTCCACACAAGACACAAATGCAATCTAAATTGATTTTCAGTTGTTCTTTCAATAAATTGTAAATCTCAATACTCCAGATTAACCGTGAACAACACTTTTTTAATCTTCAAGTTTTCCTTAAGTTATTGAATTGGATGAACAGCATACAACAATTCAACACATTCTCTAAAAGTCCCCTACGTGAAAAGCACAATAGGGATACAATCAAAGATCATTAAGCTTTGTGAAAACTATAAGTACTGACGAGGCATTCGTAACTATGAAAAGCATGATACTCCTGCCAAGAATTTACTTAACACGATTGTGGATAACAACCTTCACTACTCATGAATATAAGTTCATAACGATTAGGTGAAATTCACTTATATTCTAGCATCAAATTCATGCATGCAAACTAAGTATGCACCCTTAATCGACATACACAAATAAGTTATCAATCAAGCAATTAAGCAAATTGAATCACAACTCAGAAATCACAACTGAAGATATCAATTCAAATTACAAATATAATCATGGTTTCGAATTAACCTCTAGCCAATATAAATTTAACTACACATTATTATAAATTAAAAACAGAAATTAAAAACATTAAGTTGGAGGGGATAAACCGAAACGGGAAGGTGTGCAAGGATCTGTGCTTGTGCAATCTGTGACACATGGGCGCTGGTTTCTGTGCCTCAATTCTTCCGAGGCTTGCGTGCCAAAGCTGCCAACACAGCCTTTCTTTCCTTTCTCTCTTGGCTCCCCTCGGAGCCTTCCGTCTGATCCTCCCGAGCTTCTCACGTGTCTCCCCTTAATTTGGTGCTCAGCTTCCCTCCAGTTTTCTGCGCCTCTCCGTTTCTGCGCTGTCCAGGTGGCGTGCCAAGGCTCCTTCTCTCCGTGATGCGCTGCCAAAGCAGCCCTCCAAAATCCTCCGCTAAGCTGGCCGCGCTGGCCTTCTTCTAAGCTGCCAGATGGCAGCACAGTTCCGTCCGTGCCCAATGAAAGGAAATTATGAGTTTCATTAGGGATTTCATGTGACTAGCATGCATATACAAATCATTTTATATATACAAAATTAGCGGAAGCATGTTAACAATTAAATTTATTACTCTAGTCATTTTAAATCCCCTTCAAGAGCATAGGTTTAGGTAAGATGCATCACAAAAATTTTATTGAAGAACAAAGGTTAGGAGTAGATGTATACCTCTTGATCTACTTGTGAGACCAAGGATGGACCACCTCCAAGATCTTTGCTCCTCAAAGTCCTTGAGCCTTGCCTCCCTCCTTGCCTCCTCCACTTTGTTAGTATGAGTGCTCCAAGGTTCTCTTAGAGTTTTCAAGGAGAAAACCTCTAAAGATCCTCACCCACTAGTGTAGTGAGAAAAAGGATGAAGGAATGACCTAAGGGAAGATTAAATGTTTAGCTAAAATTCCCCAAAGGTGGCCGGCCTTCTTATGTGTTCTAGAGAGATGTTTTTCTTTTTCTCTAAGTCTTTTGAACACAAATGAAACCCTAGTGAGATATTTGTCTATAATGTTGTATTTATAGACAAAAGGAAGCAAGTCAACATTTGACTTCTTCCACCTCCTCAAAGTGGCCGGCCTTGGTGTGTTCTTTTGGGCTTTGGGCTTTTATTGTTTTAAGTCATCCAATGCTTAAATAAAAGCCCAATGGGTTTAGGCCCAATAGGCCCAATTAAACCCGAACGTTTCTTTAAGTCCAAAACGATCTTTTATCGCTTTTATGATTTCTTTAGACTTTCTAAATTAATCGCCACACCCAATTAATCCAATTAATTATTTCCATCATCCATTGATTACTCACTACATGAGTGTATTGGTGAACAATCTTTTAGGTTCTAATTAGCAAGGCAGTGAGATGACTGGCATCGATCCAATTGATTTAATCCAATCACTTGTTGAATTAAAACTTGCTTTTAATTCACGTTCTTCTTTGACGATTACATTTAGTCATCTAGAAGAACTCACAAGCCATGAGTGACATCTAAACATATGTCATGGCTACCCAAGCTAATGTAGAAGTTATTCAGAGAACCCATTCAGTTGGAATTACAATGCAATTCGATCCTTCTCCAATGCAATACTCTTAATCACATCACTAGGGTATGGATGTAATATGTCAAACCCCTAATGTGATTATACGTTCTTATATGATTCATATGAGTCGTATAGGAACACTTTCCTTAACCACGCTCAATACTTCGGCCGAAGATTTCCGAATCATATCTTAGAGTATCCTCCTCTAACGAGGATTAGAGATCCCTTGTTGACCATTCACATGCCTACATGTTTAGATAGCTTGATCCCAAGAATGCCGTGGACTCTCCAAATGGAATGTCATTTGACATGGTCAAAGATCAAGGACCTAACCATTAGACATCAATGATGTCTCAGGTCAAAGGATTAGTTACATTATTCCAACTATCAGAGTTACTTGCTTGACATGTGAGTAGACCTCCATGCAAGTACTCTCGTTCGATTGCGTTCAGTGAACTCATTCCCTTAATGAGCACCTACATACTTGTCTTAGTGTCTCAACACGAATGGGATGAGACTTTCCATCCTTCTCTTTGAAGGGGACATCGTATGTACTGATCTATGCATTGTCAGTATCCCTCCGACAATCCTATGACCAGGAACCTTTTGGACATGATGGTTATGTGAAGAAGGTCTCTGTAGTCTAACATCATTAGATTACTTCTTCAATCGATCCATTGTCCATGGATTCACTATTTAGGACATATTTCGTTTATTGAGATAGTCCTAGTTAGTATCTTTGCCTTCCGATGTATAAGAGTCATATGTATACATCAATTCAATGTCCTGAAAGGTTTCTTCCAAAGATTGACTTTCAGGGCATATTTCCAACAATCTCCCACTTGCACTAAAGTCAATCACTAGTGTATCTAATACATGCTAGTTGAGTGAGCTTATGCTCGTAGGTTTACTTGGTTATGTATAAAATCCCCTTTTAACTCTAAAAGGGATTTACTTATCAAATGTCTCCAAAACATTTGATGATGTCTCTTTCTTGTGTTCGAATACTTTGATGAGACCTTGATTCCATGGCTTGAGCTATCGCCCCATTACGTCGTAGTGATCAACTAACGACCTTATGGTTTGGATTCAATCATTGGTTCTATAAGAACCCTTTCCATTCAAAACACCTTTTGAAGCAGTTTCTAAAACTATATATCGTCATATATTTCGTTTGTATACTTTATACAAACTTTGCTCCAATCTTTGAGACCATTGTAGTACAATACTATCAATTCATTTATATGATTAGTACTTCATCTATTATGAAGTTCCATTTACAAAAATGGATTATTTTTCACTTTGGTCCATAACCTAAGTGAATACACGCTTCCAGAGTCCCACTCCGATGTTCCTTTCTTAAAGGCAATAATACTCATTCAGTTGCTATGGTTCTGATCCTGGGATACAGTAATATCTTAGAGTGACAACCCTATGTGGTTCTACACCTTTGGATATCATTTCACAAGTCCATACATGTGTCCCTTTTGTGATTTTATGACACATTCAATTTTTCAAGTCAATACTTCAAAATTGAGCGTATCATAAATTTGTCATTTTTGAGTAACATTTATGTTTTATCAAGTCTATCAAATAGACTTCATTCATATCTAGTTATTCAAATTATGACATCACTCCCACTGGCCTTGTTGTAACTAAGTATTCAATCAAAAAACCTCAATACTTATATTTTCTTTGATTGAATGCTTATTGCTCCCATTAACTTGTTCTGGATCTTTTGACAATCAATTAGATCCATTAGCTTGTTTAATGATGTCTCAACAATTTTGAGACTATCAACAACCCTAGCTAACACAAGTTTGTTTAAACGAATCATTCATAAAAGAATTCCTTCTTTAAGTAATTCCATTAAAATGTGTGACTTGTTCTTTCAAGTTCATTCATTTAAATTATATGGTGTCATACACCATTATTTAAGTTTTAGTCATACTAAGACTTCAAAGTAGTCATATGAGAATTATCTAAGTCCTTAGTGAAAGCATGGCTTCTACTAAGGATATAGAAACTCAACCATTCCTTCTAGGTGGTTGATATAATTCTTTATCAAAACTACATAGAGCGTTATAGTTACATAAGGTGACGAATTTGGATTGTCTTGTTGTTTAAACTATATGTTGTGACTCATTTTGTAACCATCCCTTTTGTTTCATCAAAATTTGTCCATAGGCTTCGTTATTTAGCTAGTTCTCATAAAAGAGAATAATGGACAACTCCCAACATTCAACCATTTCATGCTAGGTTGACGAAACCAACATTTAAAGACTATTCTTTAAATGTCACACAACATAGAATTTTTAAACGTTTGTAGAGCTTGAGTTTTAACATTTAAATTTTCAAACTCTCAACAATAGTCATGCACTATCATTGTTTAGACAACGATAAAACAATCATATTCAAGTTTATATCCAATTTCTCACCTCCCACTGTTTTTCATGACTTTAATGAAAAAATTACTTCATACATTAAAAAAAATGTATAAACGTGGAGTATACGGGTAGAGGACATTGTGTAGTAGCTTTAAAACATTTCAAGCTTATCTCTTTCATTCTTCACTAAGATGATGTCTTGTTATTAAGTGACTAAAGTCATTAAACATTTTATTGATTTAGACACTTCATTCTTGGTTTAGTCACTAACATACTTGACATTCTAAAACAACTTTAAGAATGCCCAATCAATTGTTCAAAACTATTAATTGAATCAAGAGTGATCTTGATTTGTTTGTGGTTTAAGTGATAACCTTACAAGATACGTTTTTCTTGTTTCTTATATCACCATAATGTGATCTTCCTTTTCATTAAGAAAGGAATCTCTAGACTTTTGTCAATTCATATAGAACTCATAGGTAGACATTTGGAACCAAATCTATAGATTCATTGTATCCTACTATGTCCAACATATGAGGTCTATCCATAATTGATTAGTCTAAAGTCTTGTTTATCATATTACAATAAGTGATATAAGTCTTGTATCTCAACAAGGATACAACAAGACAATATTCAATTCATAACACTACTTTAAAGGAAATATCATATATATTTAGAAGGCACCCATCACATTACATTGATGTGATGATACAAACATTCAAAAATGTTTTAATACAAAAAGAATTAGCTCTATCTATTTAGAGACTAATTAAATGCCTTCATTTAGGCACTAATTGTGGTCTTACATCAAATGAAGCCACATAATAAGTTCTTTACAAAATAAGAAAGTTTCAAAGACTTTCTTTTAAATGCCTAAATTAAAACTTCCTAAGTAGTAAGCAAAAACAATGGTGGCCGAACCCTTCTCCACCTTTCCTTGCTTGTTTTTCTTCTACTTGCCTCCTTCACCTAGATACAATTATACGAGTGATTAGCACGTTATATCAAAATATAAACATTTAGAAGATCTAACAATTTAGAATTGAAGATATGAACATTAAACCATACCTTTTGGCTTGTTCTTTAGAGTTGCAAGGTAGAACCTGCAATTCCTCCTCCAATGCCCCTCCTTTCCACAGTGGTGGCAAGTCCCCTTGGGCTCCATCGCCTTCTTTTTATTCACTCCACCTTTCGGTTTAGGAGTGGTAGACTTCTTCTCTTTCTGATCGGATCATATTTATATATATTTTTATATCAAATTCACTCGTCTTTTCTTAGTTAGTTCGTTATATTTTGAGCTATTTACGTTTTTTTTATGTTTTATAAATTTATCAAGTTAAGAAAATAAAAATAGAATAAGTGAAGTGTTAAGTAATTAATTCATCTAAATTATCTTGTCTGCCAAATTAATTCATATATTAATATATATATATTTATATATATATTTATATATTATAAATATAAGTGGGTGTGTGTGATGATGGAAGCCTCGGGGCCTTGAAGGCCACATGCTACACGGTATTATTAGAAAGAAAAGGAGCGGCAACTAAAGAAGAGGGGCCTCTTGCTTTCGGTGAGCAGGGACAAAAACAGAATAATAAGAGAAGCAGAGTGTGAGGTGCAGCTGGCAAGAAGGCACTCTCGGTGCAGAGAATAAAAAGTCTAGGGGGGATTTAAAAAGACCAGCTCCTCGGAAGATGGGGCAGCGCCCAATTGACAGGAAAACAGAGGGTAGCTCTTCGGAGCTGTGATAGAAAAAGAAGCCAAGCCCAGTCTAGGGGCAGTGACAGAAGCTTGAGGGGGGAGCTGAAGGAGGCTCTCTCGGAATGAGCCCATTGGGCAGAAAGAAGGCAGCGTTGCCATGCAAGGAGAGCAATTAAAAAGCACATATTGCTTCCTTACTTAGTTGAGGTCAGAGGCCAGTCACGGGAGCTGAAGGAGGCTCTCTCGGAATGAGCCCATTGGGCAGAAAGAAGGCAGCGTTGCCATGCAAGGAGAGCAATTAAAAAGCACATATTGCTTCCTTACTTAGTTGAGGTCAGAGGCCAGTCACGGGAGCAAGATGAGGAGTCCATTTCAGCAAGGAGAAACGGGAGCAGCTGGCAGCTAGACGGAGCTGAAAACGGAGAAAGGCGCAGAAATTGGAAGCCTTGAAGGCAGCTTTGGCACGGTGCCATTTGGCAGCTCAGAGAAGGCAGTCTGGAGTTTCGGTTTGCAAGCGTGGAAACTGCCTCCTGGCAGTTGAGGCGCAAGGGCCTAGGCACAGTGACGGTGCAAAACAAATCTCAGCACCCCATTTCGGTTTATCCCCTCCAAACTTATATTTTTTTAATTTCTGTTTTTGATTTATAAATAATGTGTATTTAATTTATATTGGCTAGAGGTTAATTCAAAACCATGATTATATTTGTAATATGAATTGATACCTTCAGTTGTGATTTATGAGTTGTGATTTAATTTGCTTAACTGCTTGATAGATAACTTATTTGTGTATGTTAATTAAGGATGCATACTTAATTTACACGCATGAATTTGATGCTAGAATATAAGTGAATTTCACCTAATCGTTATGAACTTATATTCTTGAGTAGTGAAGGTTGCTATCCGCAATCGCGTTAAGTAAATTCCTGGCAAACGTATCATGCTGTTCATAGTTACGAATGCCTTGTCAACACTTATGATTTTCATAAAACATAATGATCTTTAATCGTATCTCTATTGTGCTTTTCACGTAGGGAACTTTTGGGGAATAATTTGAGTTGTTGTATGCTGTTCATCCAATTCAATAACTTAAGGAAAATCTGAAGATTAATTTAAGCGTACCTAATTAATTTGGGGTGTTGAAATTTACAATTTATTGAAAGAACAACTGAAGGTCAATTTAGGTTGCATATGTGTCATGTGTGGAGAAGAACCCTCTAGCCAATCCGTCGTCCTTCCGTTCACTTTTATTTTATGTTTTTGTCAATTTTATAATTTAGTTAAGTTTAATTTACGTTTCATCCAAACCAAACCCCCCCATTATTATATTATATTATTTAGTTAGTTTTTATTATTTTTAATCTTTTAATTTAATTTCCGTCCATTTCAATTACTAGTTTTTATTTTAAATTGTTTTCATTATTTTGAGTCATTTTTAGTGTGTTTCGAGTTTTTAGCTTAGTTTGTGTTTTCTAGAGTCTTGAGTTGTTTTGAGTCTTTTGATTTGTTTTAGTTTATTTGTTAGTCTTATTTTGAGTTATTTTAGTTAAGTGTTTTTATTTTTGTTTAGTGTTTTAAACTTTGTTTTTACGTTTTTAAATTATTTTAGAGGTTTTAGCAAGCCCTCCTAATCCCCGGCCTAGAACGATACCCTACTTACATCTTTACTACAACTGTCAAAAAGAGGGTTAAATTTGTGCGGTTTAAAATCCCGTCACTTTCCCTTTTCCTTTGCCTTGCGGCTTAGGAGTGGAAGAGGATGGCTTGTTGTAGACTACTGCAGAAGTCCCTACAACGTTCTCTTTCTTCATAGTCTTCTCAGCAGTCACTAACATGTTTAGCAACTCAGAGAGAGTACTATCCATCTTATTCATGTTGTAGTTCATTACGAACTGCGAGAATGAATCAGAAAGAGAAGCCAAAATGAAGTCCTGGGCCAATTCCCCGTCAAGTGGAGTTCCAAGGCTCTCCAATTGTTCTATGAATCCTATCATCTTCAGTACATGTTGATGCACTGGAGCCCCTTTGACCATCTTGGTCTTGACAAGTTCACAGACAGTGCTGAAGCGACGATTGCGCGTCCCTTCACCATATAACTCCATAAGATGGAGTATGATGGAGGATGCACTGTCCATGCCCTCATGCTGTCTCTGTAGCTCCTCATTCATGGAAGCCAAAAGATAGCACTTGGCTTGCGTGTCGTCCTCAACGTGCTTGTCATACTTAGCACGTTCATCCTCAGAGGCATCAGGCTCAAGAGGTATGTGAGGTGGGGCCTTGTCTAGGACGTAAACAATCTTCTCCAACGTTAGGAGAATCTTGACATTACGAAACCAGGATGGGAAATTGTGCCCCTCGAGGCAATGTTTGTCGAGTATTTTCGCGAGTGTGCTTCCAACCATATCTATATACATAAACAATAAATAAATTAGTTTGATTGTTGATTAAGTCATACGATTCGGGTCTTTAAACTGAATGACATCACCCACCATTTTTGGCAAATTCCATATCCCCCATGATGGAATCCGGGAGATTTCAAAGAAAGCTCCTAGCGGGTTATGGGAGGCTCATTAATACTATGCGCACCTCACGATGATACGATGTTGGATAGCAAAACAATAATGAGAGGGTACATTTACCCATTCACAACAACGTTTTGTGATTACCCATCAATTTGGCCTCTAGAGAAGAATGCCTCACGATGATACGATGTTGGCATCATTTCTTCTTAGTTAAGTTCATTCCCACCATGCCGGTTTGGATAGGGGTCCAAGTATAACCTCACGATGATACGATGTTGGCTACACTCGTTGCCTATTTTTCACCACATCAAAATGCTTTTTAAATAGACTCCTCCCGACTTATAAGCATGTACTTTGCACTCCCCCATGATAGGGTGAAGGCGGTGCACAAGTCATAAACGATTGGAGGCTACCATGGTGGAAGGCCACGAAGAAGTGTTCAAAAGCACCTCTACGCTTTCAACTTAATATTGCATGTTGGTTGAGGGATTTTAAGGTCTCATCAATTTTTATTTATTTAAACATATTCAAATAAATTGTGTCCTATTATAACTATTAGTCCAAAGTTTAATGAAATTAGTGGCATATGTAATCTCCACTATTCGTTTTTACAAAACAAATCAATATCAAAACATTTTTCAAAATATTGGAGATACGTATAACTACTAATTGAATTCATTATGGTTTAGTAGCGTATGATACTCCCACTATTTGTTTTGAGAAAAACAAATCAATATCAAAAATGAATTTTTCAAATATTGGAAGTAACTACTACTACTATGATTTTGCAATCCTTTGAATTTGGACTTTATAGTTATCTTAGGCTCTTGGATGACCATGGACTTAATTGGTTATTTCAACAATGAGCCAACATTGTTGAATAAGATCTCGGGGATATTGTGTCAATTTAATTACATGCTTATCAATCCAATTAAAACATTTTCATTGAGCCATTAGAAATGAAAGACAATCAATCATTGCTAATTAGGGCATTGGACCCATTTAATCTTTTGTCTCATGTCAAAACCCTCTTTTAAATATGTTTCCTTACCAATAGTTAAAGAAACTCTAGTCTAGTACTAGAGGGAATCCACTAACTAAAAGAGATTAAGAAGTAATAAGAATTACAAACCGATTTGTACAAATTCCTACAAATTACATATACTAAGAGGGAGAGCTAGATTAATGTCAAACATTATAAGGTCCAATTAAAACAGTAATTAAAACACATTCCCACGGTTCAAACAATTTGAATTTAGCGCCTTATCATATAGCTCAATTATCGTTTAAGGCTTAAGTCCATAGTCACCCTTTTCTAACTACTTAATCACATTAAATAATCATATAGGAATGCAACATAAACAATTAGATTTAGTGCATATGGGCATAATTAAATGATGAGTTTAAACTATAAACAAAATTAAAATCAAATATTTTAACTTTTCCAAATAGTAGGGGCCTAAATGCAAATATGCAAAAGTTAGGGGCCAAAGTGTAAATACTTAAAAGTAAAACAACTTTTTATCAAAAACACAAAACCCACCCATGTGGGTTTTGTCATAGGGTGGCCGGCCATCATGGTGGGGAGAAGCAAAGTCTCACCCACCATGCTTTAATTCAATGCATGTAAGAAAAATCAAAATTTTGCTTGTCACTTGATTTGCTTTAAGGATATTTTGTAAAGATTTTGATGAAAATATCCTAGAGAAGTCTAGGATTGAAATTTCTTTAAGGAAAGATTTAGATGATAAGTATATCACCCAAATCATTAAAACATTTTTATAAACTTAAATCAAATCATTTTTCACCCAAAACAAAACATAAACACCAAGAACAAAACCATGAACATAATTTCAAGATTTTCATATTCTTGGTGATTTCTTCACAAAACCAAAAACAAAAGTGACAAGAACACTTTTCCATAGCACCAAAGAGTGTGTGTGTGATTCAAAATAAAAAACACAAACACATGCAAAATGGCAATCTTTGCCGTGCCCCCTTAGACCCTAAAACCCCAAAATTTTGTTTTAAACTCATTCTTCATTCATGCATATAAAACACCTTTTTACATGCATATCTTTCTCAACTTATTGACTAACATTTTTCAACACTTGAAAAACAAAAGATAAACATACTTTAAATGAAGAACATATATTTCAAAACATAAAATTAATACCCATATGCATAAAATCCAAAAGGACACATAATACATAAACCTTTGGCTCTGATACCACTTGAAAGGAAATTATGAGTTTCATTAGGGATTTCATGTGACTAGCATGCATATACAAATCATTTTATATATACAAAATTAGCGGAAGCATGTTAACAATTAAATTTATTACTCTAGTCATTTTAAATCCCCTTCAAGAGCATAGGTTTAGGTAAGATGCATCACAAAAATTTTATTGAAGAACAAAGGTTAGGAGTAGATGTATACCTCTTGATCTACTTGTGAGACCAAGGATGGACCACCTCCAAGATCTTTGCTCCTCAAAGTCCTTGAGCCTTGCCTCCCTCCTTGCCTCCTCCACTTTGTTAGTATGAGTGCTCCAAGGTTCTCTTAGAGTTTTCAAGGAGAAAACCTCTAAAGATCCTCACCCACTAGTGTAGTGAGAAAAAGGATGAAGGAATGACCTAAGGGAAGATTAAATGTTTAGCTAAAATTCCCCAAAGGTGGCCGGCCTCCTTATGTGTTCTAGAGAGATGTTTTTCTTTTTCTCTAAGTCTTTTGAACACAAATGAAACCCTAGTGAGATATTTGTCTATAATGTTGTATTTATAGACAAAAGGAAGCAAGTCAACATTTGACTTCTTCCACCTCCTCAAAGTGGCCGGCCTTGGTGTGTTCTTTTGGGCTTTGGGCTTTTATTGTTTTAAGTCATCCAATGCTTAAATAAAAGCCCAATGGGTTTAGGCCCAATAGGCCCAATTAAACACGAACGTTTCTTTAAGTCCAAAACGATCTTTTATCGCTTTTATGATTTCTTTAGACTTTCTAAATTAATCGCCACACCCAATTAATCCAATTAATTATTTCCATCATCCATTGATTACTCACTACATGAGTGTATTGGTGAACAATCTTTTAGGTTCTAATTAGCAAGGCAGTGAGATGACTGGCATCGATCCAATTGATTTAATCCAATCACTTGTTGAATTAAAACTTGCTTTTAATTCACGTTCTTCTTTGACGATTACATTTAGTCATCTAGAAGAACTCACAAGCCATGAGTGACATCTAAACATATGTCATGGCTACCCAAGCTAATGTAGAAGTTATTCAGAGAACCCATTCAGTTGGAATTACAATGCAATTCGATCCTTCTCCAATGCAATACTCTTAATCACATCACTAGGGTATGGATGTAATATGTCAAACCCTTAATGTGATTATACGTTCTTATATGATTCATATGAGTCGTATAGGAACACTTTCCTTAACCACGCTCAATACTTCGGCCGAAGATTTCCGAATCATATCTTAGAGTATCCTCCTCTAACGAGGATTAGAGATCCCTTGTTGACCATTCACATGCCTACATGTTTAGATAGCTTGATCCCAAGAATGCCGTGGACTCTCCAAATGGAATGTCATTTGACATGGTCAAAGATCAAGGACCTAACCATTAGACATCAATGATGTCTCAGGTCAAAGGATTAGTTACATTATTCCAACTATCAGAGTTACTTGCTTGACATGTGAGTAGACCTCCATGCAAGTACTCTCGTTCGATTGCGTTCAGTGAACTCATTCCCTTAATGAGCACCTACATACTTGTCTTAGTGTCTCAACACGAATGGGATGAGACTTTCCATCCTTCTCTTTGAAGGGGACATCGTATGTACTGATCTATGCATTGTCAGTATCCCTCCGACAATCCTATGACCAGGAACCTTTTGGACATGATGGTTATGTGAAGAAGGTCTCTGTAGTCTAACATCATTAGATTACTTCTTCAATCGATCCATTGTCCATGGATTCACTATTTAGGACATATTTCGTTTATTGAGATAGTCCTAGTTAGTATCTTTGCCTTCCGATGTATAAGAGTCATATGTATACATCAATTCAATGTCCTGAAAGGTTTCTTCCAAAGATTGACTTTCAGGGCATATTTCCAACACCCAAAGCTCACGCCCTGTTTTTCTTCTGCTTTGACCCCAGAACCGCTGCCAAGAGGCAGCCCCTTTCTTTCGCACACCTCTCCCCTCCTTATCCCGTGAGCTCTCTGCTCACCTTTTTTATTTTATTATTTTTTTTTTGTTTCTTTTCTATTCGCTGCTCTCACCGCAGCCTTGCTTCCTGGATTATCGCAAGCTGCCCAGCAGCTTCTCCCCCCAGCTCCCCCTTCCAAGTCTCCAATGGACGCCTCTTAAGTTGAAAAATCAACTTTTCTTTAATTATTTTATTTTTTTCTTTTTCTGCATGTTCATGTGCCTTCAAGGCCCCCCCACGAGGACCTCCATCATATTTCTGCTTTTGACTCCTTCTCCACTTAGGCTAATTATTCCCGCATGCTCATTGTTTTCTATTTCTGTATTTTAAGCTGCCCTCCACCTGTAATCACACACAACAAATTATATTTAAATAAATATATATATATATATATAAATATAAATATATATATATATATATATATTTTCAAATGATAAGTATAATTCAACAATCAAGATAGTTTAAACGAAATTATTACTTAATACTTCACTTATTCTATTTTTATTTTCTTTTCTTGAAAAACTTATCAAACATAAAAATAACGTAAATAGCTCAAAATATAACGAACTAACTAAGAAAAGACGAGTGAATTTGATATAAAAATATATATAAATATGATCCGATCAGCCTCTAGAAAAGAATGCCTCACGATGATACGATGTTGGCATCATTTCTTCTTAGTTAAGTTCATTCCCACCATGCCGGTTTAGATAGGGGTCCAAGTATAACCTCACGATGATACGATGTTGGCTACACTCGTTGCCTATTTTTCACCACATCAAAATGCTTTTTAAATAGACTCCTCCCGACTTATAAGCATGTACTTTGCACTCCCCCATGATAGGGTGAAGGCGGTGCACAAGTCATAAACGATTGGAGGCTACCATGGTGGAAGGCCACGAAGAAGTGTTCAAAAGCACCTCTACGCTTTCAACTTAATATTGCATGTTGGTTGAGGGATTTTAAGGTCTCATCAATTTTATTTATTTAAACATATTCAAATAAATTGTGTCCTATTATAACTACTAGTCCAAAGTTTAATGAAATTAGTAGCATATGTAATCTCCACTATTCGTTTTCACAAAACAAATTAATATTAAAACATTTTTCAAAATATTGGAGATACATATTACTATTAATTATATTCATTATAGTTTAGTGGCGTATGATACTCCCACTATTTGTTTTGAGAAAAACAAATCAATATCAAAAACGAATTTTTCAAATATTGGAAGTAACTACTACTACTATGATTTTGCAATCCTTTGAATTTTGACTTTATAGTTATCTTAGGCTCTTGGATGACCATGGACTTAATTGGTTATTGCAACAACGAGCCAACATTGTTGAATAAGATCTCGGGGATATTGTGTCAATTTAATTACGTGCTTAATAATCCAATTAAAACATTTTCATTGAGCCATTAGAAATGAAAGACAATCAATCATTGCTAATTAGGGCATTGGACCCATTTAATCTTTTGTCTCATGTCAAAACCCTCTTTTAAATATGTCTCCTTACCAATAGTTAAAGAAACTCTAGTCTAGTACTAGAGGGAATCCACTAACTAAAAGAGATTAAGAAGTAATAAGAATTACAAACCGATTTGTACAAATTCCTACAAATTACATATACTAAGAGGGAGAGCTAGATTAATGTCAAACATTATAAGGTCCAATTAAAACAGTAATTAAAACACATTCCCATGGTTCAAACAATTTGAATTTGTCGCCTTATCATATAGCTCAATTATCGTTTAAGGCTTAAGTCCATAGTCACCCTTTTTCTAACTACTTAATCACATTAAATAATCAAATAGGAATGCAACATAAACAATTAGATTTAGTGCATATGGGCATAATTAAATGATGAGTTTAAACTATAAACAAAACTAAAATCAAATATTTTAACTTTTCCAAATAGTAGGAGCCTAAATGCAAATATGCAATAGTTAAGGGCCAAAGTGTAAATACTCAAAAGTAAAACAACTTTTTATCAAAAACACAAAACCCACCCATGTGGGTTTTGTCATAGGGTGGCCGGCCATCATGGTGGGGAGAAGCAAAGTCTCACCCACCATGCTTTAATTCAATGCATGTAAGAAAAATTAAATTTTGCTTGTCACTTGGTTTTGCTTTAAGGATATTTTGCAAGGTTTTTGATGAAAATATCCTAGAGAAATCTAGGATTAAAATTATATTAACAAAAGATTTAGATGATTAGTATATCACCCAAATCCTTAAAACAATTTTATAAACTTAAATCAAATCATTTTCACCCAAAACAAAACATAAACACCAAGAACAAAACCATGAACATAATTTCAAGATTTTCATATTCTTGGTGATTTCTTCACAAAATCAAAAACAAAAGTGACAAGAACACTTTTCCCTAGCACCAAAGTGTGTGTGTGTGATTCAAAATAAAAAAACACAAACACATGCAAAATCACAATCTTTGCCGTGCCCCCTTAGACCCAAAAACCCCAAAATTTTGTTTTAAACTCATTCTTCATTCATGCATATAAAACACCTTTTTACATGCATATCTTTCTCAACTTATTGACTAACATTTTTCAACACTTGAAAAACAAAAAAAAAGATAAACATACTTTAAATGAAGAACATATATTTCAAAACATAAAATTAAAACCCATATGCATAAAATCCAAAAGGACACATAATACATAAACCTTTGGCTCTGATACCACTTGAAGGAAATTATGAGTTTCATTAGGGATTTCATGTGACTAGCAAGCATATACAAATCATTATATATATATACAAAATAGCGGAAGCATGTAAACAATTAAATTTATTACTCTAGTCATTTTAAATCCCCTTCAAGATGCATAGGTTTATGTAAGATGCATCACAAATTATTTTATTGAAGAACAAAGTTTAGGAGAAGATTTATACCTCTTGATCTACTCTTGAGACCAAGGATGGACCACCTCCAAGATCTTTGCTCCTCAAAGTCCTTGAGCCTAGCTTTCCTCCTTGCCTCCTCCACTTTGTATGTATGAGTGCTCCAAGGTTCTCTTAGAGTTTTCAAGGAGAAAACCTCTAAAGATCCTCACCCACTAGTGTAGTGAGAAAAGGATGAAGGAGTGACCTAAGGGGGAGATTAAATGTTTAGCTAAAATTCCCCAAAGGTGGCCGGCCCTTGTTGGTGTTCTTAGAGAGATATTTTCTTTTTCTCTAAATTGTTTTGAACACACAAAAACCCTAGTGAGATATTTGTCTATAATGTTGTATTTATAGACAAAAGGAAAACAAGTCAACATTTGACTTCCCACCTCCTCAAAGTGGCCGGCCTATAGTGTGGGTTTTTGGGCTTTGGGCTTTTATTATTTCAAGTCATCCAATGCTTAAATAAAAGCCCAATTGGTTTAGGCCCAATAGGCCCAATTAAACCCGAACGTTTCTTTAAGCCCAAAAAAATCTTTTATCGCTTTTAAGATTTCTTTAGACTTTCTAAATTAATCGCCACACCTAATTAATCCAATTAATTATTTCCATCATCCATTGATTACTCACTACAAGAGTGTATTGGTGAACAATCTTTTAGGTTCTAATTAGCAAGGCAGTGAGATGATTGGCATAGATTCAATTGATTTAATCCAATCACTTGTTGAATTAAAACTTGCTTTTAATTCACGTTTTTCTTTGACGATTACATTTAGTCATCTAGAAGAACTCACAAGCCATGAGTGACATCTAAACATATGTCATGGCTACCCTAATGTAGAAGTTATTCAGAGAACCCATTCAGTTGGAATTACAATGCAATTCGATCCTTCTCCAATACAATACTCTTAATCACATCACTAGGGTATGGATGTAATATGTCAAACCCCTAATGCGATTATACGTTCTTATATGATTCATATAAGTCGTATAGGAACGCTTTCCTTAACTACGCTCAATACTTCGGCCGAAGATTTCCGAATCATATCTTAGAGTATCTTCCTCTAACGAGGATTAGAGATCCCTTGTTGACCATTCACATGCCTACATGTTTAGATTGCTTGATCCCAAGAATGCCGTGGACTCTCCAAATGGAATGCCATTTGACATGGTCAAAGATCAAGGACCTAACCATTAGACATCAATGATGTCTCAGGTCAAAGGATTAATTACATTATTCCAACTATTAGAGTTACTTGCTTGACATATGAGTAGTCCTCCATGCAAGTACTCTCGTTCGATTGTGTTCAGTGAACTCATTCCCTCAATGAGCACCTACATACTTGTCCTAGTGTCTCAACACGAATGGGATGAGACTTTCCATCCTTCCATTTGAAGGGGACATAGTATGTACTGATCTATGCATTGTCAGTTTCCCTCCGACAATCCTATGACCAGGAACCTTTTGGACATGATGGTTATGTGAAGAAGGTCTCTGTAGTCTAACATCATTAGATTACTTCTTCAATCGATCCATTGTCCATGGATTCACTATTTAGGACATATTTCGTTTATTGAGATAGTCCTAGTTAGTATCTTTGCCTTCCGATGTATAAGAGTCATATGTATACATCAATGCAATGTCCTGAAAGGTTTCTTCCAAAGATTGACTTTCAGGGCATATTTCCAACATGCTCCTTTTCAGAAATAGGCTCCTCTTGATGATGAAACAACTAACACACATGCTCCTTTTCAGAAATAGGCTCATCTTCATGATGAAATAGCTAGCACACTTGTTACTTTGCTGAAATCATGATGAAACAGCTTGCAACCTGCATTCTTTGGTCCATGCCGTGGGCTCCCTAGTGATGAATCAGCTAGCACTTGTGTTTTCATGATTAAAACAGCTAGCAACACACATGCTTGGTCTTTGCAAGGTATCTTCTTCATTGTGTCCAGATTTTAGCATATGTTTAAAGCCCTTTCAAGCACCAAAACGTCCATCCTTTATGCTCCACATGCATGCAATCCATTCCACCCCAAAACTGCTCCAAATTGCACCAAAATGCACTTCTTTGCCAACTTTGTTATTAGGACCTACAAACACACGAAAATAGCTTAAAACATTCTAATAAGATGAAACTAACTAAGTAAATGCAAGGAAACAAACTAAGAAAGTCACATAAATATGCTCCTATAAAAGGACATTTTCATGAGTATAAGATGTAACACCCATATGTTGTAGAAACCTCTTAAGGTAAACAGCTTCTTGGACAGCTGATCAAAGGGCAACATATTTTGACTGCATTATGGATAGAGCAATACGAGTTTATTTCTTTCTACTCCCATAAATAATTCCACCACTAAGGATAAAACCATAACATAAGGTTGACTTGCATTCATCTCTATTGTTGTCTTCATCCATAACTTTTCAACTTCAAATTTGCTCATTGGTAACATAGAGCTAAGTATTTTGTTCCTTGTAAGTATTTCATAATTCTCTTGACAGCTTGCTAGTGAGCTTGTCCAAGATTACTTTGATAGCAGCTTACCAAGCCCACAGCATGGCAAAATGGTAAGACACATGCAAAGCATTGCATACATCAGAATTCCTATTGCAGAGGCATAAGGTCTGTTTGCCATTTGTTATTTCTCTTTTTAGCCTGTGAACACTGTTCTAAGGACAATATCGCGCCTCTTTCCAAATGAGTGTTTATGGGTTTGGAGTTCTCTATCTTAAACCGTTCAAGCACCTTCTTAATGCAAGTCTTTTGAGATAAACGTTTCCATAAACGATCTCTAGTGATCTTAACTCCAAATGCATAATGTGCTTCACCTATATCCGTCATCTCAAAATGGGATGACAACAACGCTTTCATGGTTTCTAGGGAGGTCTTGTCATTTCCTGCTATTAGGTTGTCGTTAACATATAGAGAAAGTATAAGAATACTTTTTCTAGATTTCTTAAGATACACACAGACGTCTTCCTCAATCATCTCAAAACCAAATGAAGTGAATGCATTATGGAATCCAATGTTCCACTATCTAGAAACTTGTGTGATGCCATATATGGAATATTTTAGGCATCAAACTTTGTGCTCTTGTCCCTTTTGCTCCTTCAAACTGTGGGACCTTGGGTTTCTATGGGTACGTTCCCATATATGGACATGCTCTTGAGTGTCCTGAAGGAAAATTTGTGAAAAAGAAGTTCATTTAAGCAACATCAACATCAACATCATCCAATTAACAATTAAAGGCGAAATCATGTTATATGCACTCAAAAACAAAACTTAACCCATGAAATTCAAAGCCTAGTAGATAGGTGAACCAAGACTCAACTCAAGAACAAAGTGAGTTGAGAAATCTTATACCTTTGTTGATTCCTCTTTGTATAAGCAAAGGCTAATCACCCAAGGAAAGGGCCTTCATTCCTTGCTTCTTAGCTCCATGGATTTTGGAGGAGGATAGTAGAATGGATTCTCCAAGTTCCCAAGAAAGGGAACCTCTAAGTCTCCACACCAAGGAGAGCATTTAGAAGAGATGAGTGACCTTGGAGGAGGAAGGATTGCTAGCTAATCCCCTCCAAGGGGGCCGGCCTCCTAGAGAGAAAGGGAGAGACATGTTCTCTCCAATTTTCTCCAAAAGAAACCCTAAAAGAATTTTGGCTATAAAGTTCTTTATATAGTCACTTCACTTAAGTGACTAAAAGAACAAAAAACCCCATTTTTCATCAAATGGTCGGCCTACCATAGGCATTGGGCTAGTTGGGCCCTTTTAAATCTCAAGTCATTTAAGTTGTCATACAACTTAAGTTAATGGGCTTGACTTTCGAAGCCTATTGGGCCATGAGGCCCAAAACTAACCCGAGGTCTAAAACGAACTTATTCGTTTGATTAATTAACATATTAATTAATCCTAGCCATATACAATTAAACCATTTAATTTTCCTTACTCAACTCTGTTGTTTCTTCAATCACTACCTTACACGGTGTACGATCCATTAGGTTCCTTTTAGCGAGGAAGTGGGCGATTAAAACTCTTTCAAATCGATTGTGAATTGAAACTTACTTTCAATTCTCCTTTTAGTGATTATACACGTTTAAGGCTTCCACAAACCATGAGTGACACCTAGTAGTATGTCATGGTTACCCAAGCTAATCAGAAGAGGTAGAGAACCTATTCAGTTTAGGATTACAATGCAATACGATCTGTCTCTAATACAATACTCATGACCACATTGTTTGGTTTGATAGTTTATTCATGTCTACTATCCAATGTGATTCATATACTTATATGATTACTTTGAATGTGATTTGGAACGTCTTTCCAAATCTCATTCATACTCTGGCCAGAGATTCTTAATCATATTATAGAGTATTCTCCCTCAAACGGTTTGAAGGTTAGACATCCCTTGTTGCGCATTCACTTGCCTCCATGGCTAAGTGGCTTAACCCTAACTATGTCGTGGACACCCTCTGACGGAGTGACTTTGACATAGTTAAAGATCAAGGACCTAACCACAAGACAACTATGATGCCTCAGATTAAAGGACTACTTTGCATTATCCCAACCATAAGTTCTCATGTGACATGAGTATGAGAACTCCTCGTTGATCGTGTTCAGTGGACTCATTCTCTATTGAGAACCTACATGCTTGTCTTGGTGTCAGTCACACCAATGACTCGAGACCAGTAACTCTCCCTGAGAGAAGACATAACACATACTGATGTTAACTGATTGTCAATGCCCAATTGATAATCCTATGATCAGGAACGTTTAGGATATGTATACGAAAGAAAATGGTCTCATGAATCTAACTTCTTTATATTACATTCTCCTAACTACATATTATTTGGACTTATCGTTTAAGCATATAACATTTATTTGAGATGGCTTTAAACAATAATCTTTGCCCTTTATATTAAACTAAATTAGTTTAACATGTGAAATGTCCGTAAAGTATCATCATATGATTGGTTTTAGGGCACATTTCCAACATGTCCATGGGTACACTTGCACTAGGTTGTGTATTTCCATTAGAAAGAAGTCCTCTTACATTATATTCAACGACCACTGGATTGGAAATTAATTCCCCTCTTTTGCTTAAAGACGTTATAAGTTCTTTGTCTTTCTCTAACTCATGGATATCAAGGTTCGTAACAGTATCACCAATCATTCGGAAGTCATTCTCTATGAATTCCACATCATATGACTCGTTCTCGGTTCTCCCTCTACCTAGGTGTTCACCATACATCGCATAACCTTTTGAGTTTTCACAGTATCTTATAAAGATATGTTTATTCACTCTAGGGTCCAGCTTACATCATCTTGAAGTTTGTATGGGGTCGAGGAAACCATCTTTCAAGGCACACAGTTAAGTATATGTGTCGCAGTCAACAATGAATCAACCCAGAAAGATATGGGAGATTCGCCTACGCCATCATAGACCTCACCATGTCTAATAAAGTTCTATTTCTCTTTTCAACCACACCATTTTTTTTGTGGCATGAAAAGAAGAAAAAGACATATGCGTGTCCTTTTACTTTCACAAAAAAACATTGAATTTATCATACAAATACTCGCATCCACGATCAATGCGAGGAGTTTCACAGTCTTCCCTTTTTTTCTTCTGTGAATTCTATATCTTGTGACTTGATCTCGGTTCTCCCTCTATCTGGGTGTTCACCATACATCGCATAACCATTCGAGTTTTCACAATATCTTATAAAGATATGTTTATTCAATCTAGGATCCAACATACATCATCTCGGAGTTTGTACGGGCTTGAGGAAACTGTCTCTGAAGGCACACAGTTAAGTATAAGTGTCGTAGTCAACAATGCATCCACCTAGAAAGATATGAGGGATTCGCCTGCGCAATCATAGACCTCACCATGTTTACTGGAAGTTATATTTCTCTTTTCAACCACACCATTTTGTTGTGGCATGTAAGGAAGAAAAAGACGTATGCGTGTCTTCTTACTTTCACAAAAATCCTTGAATTGATCATACAAATACTCGCATCCACGATCAGGATGAAGAGTTTCACAGTCTTCCCTTTTTTCTTCTCAACCTTTGCTATGAAGCATTTGAAACAATCCAAAGCTTCGTAGCAATAAGCGATCAAATGCGCACAACCATAGCTCGTGTAATTGTCAAGCAAAGTAAAAAAGTCAGAGGCGTCATGATGGGCTTTCACACTTATCGGTCCATAGATGCTAGAGTGGATCAACTCTAATAGTTAAGTAGCTCGAACAACTTTTCCAAAAGATTTTCTAACTACTTTGCTAGCCAAACAAGGCTCACATATAGGTGGATTGACATTAGTGAGTGACCCCAAAATGCCTTCTCTAACTAACCTTGTCATTCTATCTTGTTCTATATGCCCTAGTCTAGCTTTCCATTTTCATAATTAACATGTTTAACAACGGTCATAAAGATTTAGAAGAACAAGAATCAATTAAGTCCAAGCAAACAAAATCATTCTTTACTGAACCATATCCAATTTCAACTTGATCCGTATAAACTACAAGTCTAGACAGGCTTAAGTAAAAACAATATCCTTCATGTGAAAGTGCATTAACTAAAAGTAAATTAAACTGCATCCCAGAGGCGTACAAGACATCATCCAAAAGCAGTTTGCACCCAATGCAAAGCTGAAGTTGATAAGGACCAACTTCTAAAGCTTTTGTACGACTTCCTTCACCGCATGTACACCCAATGGGACTTGGCTGGGAAACGCTGATAATTTTTTAACCTCTTTTTCTCTCTCATCACATGTCTGGTTGCTTCAATGTCTACAATCCAATTATTAGACATGTGAGCAATATGTGTATGCAAACATATACAAACAATAACAGATTTATGGAGAAGGATTACGTTTTCTTCAACTCAGTGCAATTACAAGCGAAGTGTCCCTTTTTCTTGCAGTTAAAGTAAGTTGACTTGAATTCGTCTTTCTTGCCACGTTTACCTATTCGGGCCTTGCTCTTGTTAGATTTAGGAACAAGCTTTGCATCCTTTTTGGTCTTGCCCTTTCCCTTAAATTGGTTACCTTTTCTAGACCCACCTTGAGCCAAATGGGAGTAATCTAGGTTGCCACATCTCCTTAATGGTTGAGTATGCTTCACACTCACCAATATGATCAGCATGCTGCTTAACATAGTAAAGTGAGTTATCCGATCTTTCTTGAACTAAGATTCATAACACTTTACACTAGCAGTATGCTGAGCTGCAGTGGTTCCATCTCTCAATATTAGGCTCAACCATTGAAACATCTAAAGACTCTGGGAGCTCTAGTTCATTAAGAAGATATTGGATCTTCCTATGCCAAATACCATAATTTGTTCCAACCAACTTTTCACTTTTGATCAAATCAACAACAACATTTTTTGCAGCCATTTCTTTCTAAAACGGTGAAATAATTTACGACATTATTATTTTCACATCTTTCATCTATTTATTTCAAAAACTCATTACAAAACATTTCACATTTCCCATAGATTGAGATAAAAAAATCCGTTAAGTTGCTCGTAGTTATCGCTCAATTCTCAGACTCAAGATCATATTTTCTAATTATTTTCAAAATAAATTTTATTTAAAACATGATTACATTTTAAACTATTCCATTTTCATGCATCATTCAATTAAGTGCAAAGAAAAATAATTTTGGGTAAAAGCCCAAACAATCATATAGCATTCATGGATGTAATGGTTTTTCATTGGGATAAGATTAGAGTTTTAGATAATGGATCGACAAGTGGGCCTCCATAAGTGTGGCCGTGTCGAAATCTGGAAGGAGTGGCAACGCTAAACTTTTAAAAATGACTTTTTTGTCACCCAAGGTGGCTCCTTAAAGATCCTTCATTGACACCATATTAAATCAAAGGTGATCATTTAGTAAACCTCAGTCCAATATCTAATTTCGGGTGCAACTAGAGAATGTGGGGCGAACATCCTAAATATGGGTCATTTTTCTAAATGACATGCTCATAACAAACGCAATCCAATATTCAATTTTCACATTTAAATAATAAAGTAATCATCTTTAAATATTCTACTAAAAAGTATTCCTTTCTAATTTAAAATGCTCAATCAACATGAACATATTAGATGGACATAATTCTCTTTAAAATCCCTAGAATCATGGCACATTGTGGATAGTTATATAATTTTGGTAATTTTAAATTCAAACAAAAGATAAGGTTAATTTATAATAACAAAACATTTCCTTAATTTTAGTAAATTTAAAAACGTCACAGAAACCGAAACTAAATATACATTTACGTAGGTTAGTGAACCACAATGATTCACTCACCAACTATGTCCCAAAAATACTCCACGCACTGCCCAAAACGGATGTACTAAATAAAATAAATAAATAAAACTAACCCATGTCATGCGTTTCCTTCTAATGGTCAACTGCCATTATAAAGATCTCCAAAATTCAACTCCTTGAGACAAATTCAACAGTGTAACTAGCATCCTTGAATGCCTAGCGATACACATGTACTTGCCTAGGGCAAGAGTGGAAGAACACAAACCCCTGTTCATCTTCTTCCTCATGAAATCTAGAATTTCTAAATTTCGTGTTCTCACGAGGCCTGTTTATAGGGGCCATAACTTTGTTAATATGCATCAAGTTGATGCTTATCACACGACATTAGAAAAGCTCAAATTACCATCTACAAATAAGTCTTCTTGGGTGAATCCCCACTGACACACCCCGACCCGAAATGTCCACTTGGACTCTTAACCGAGTCGTGCTACCCAACACCTGGAAGATGGCGAAGCCATAAAGTGTAGTGATGTGGAAAATATGTATAAACTTACCTAAAAGTGTCTAGGTAATAGAGTGCCAGGTGAGCAGGAATGAACCCATTTCACACATGATGTCAGAGCATAAGTACAGTATCATAAGATGAAGGAAAAATTTGTCCTAGCTAAGAACATGTGAGAACATTTGAACACAAAAGCAAACTATTAACACTTTAAAGTAGTCATGCATTAAAACACAATTCTAAAACCCATGACTTTCAAAGCCTAGTGAATGGTGAACCAAAAGACTCTTTGACAAATTAAAGAGAATATAGAGTTTGAGTTTCATTACCCTTGAAGCTCATCCTTGTTTATACAAGGGATTCACCCAAGTAGAGGGCCTTCAAGTCACCTCGTTCAATCCTTGGATGTTTGCTTCCTTGCTTCTCCTTTTCTCCTTGAGGATTTGAGGAGAGGAACTCCAAGAACACCAAAAGTTTGGTGTCTCTAAGTCTCCACACCAAGGATGAGGTGTGAAGATGAAATGGATGACCTAGAGGAAGGAAGATTACTAGCTATTTTTTTCTCCAAGTGTGGCCGGCCTCTTTGGAAGACAAAGAGAGAAAGATTTTTGCTCTTTTACCTCAAAAAACCCTTATGAGAGAATGGCTATAAAGTTCATTTTATAGCACCTCACATTTGAGTGGCAAACTTGTAATTATGCCAAGTTCACTACCACTCACCCTATGGCCGGCCATCCTTTAGTTATTGGGCTAATTGCCTATTTGTTTTAGTTGTCATGCAACTTAAACATAATGGACCTTGTGGACCAAAACCCTTTTGGGCTCCGAGACCCGAAACTAACTTGAAAGCCCAATACGAACCTTTCGTATAATTAATTAATCTTGACCATTCTCAATTAAACCATTTAATTGCTTATTCATCTTATTTACATTTCTTCACTTTCATCCTTACTCGGTGTACGGTCCATTAGGTTCCAATTAGTGAGGCAGTGGGCTATTATTACTCTTAACGATCGATTGTGAATTGAAACTACATTTCAATTCTCCCTTTGATAGTGTTTGCTAATCTTTAGGGCTTCCACAAACCATGAGTGACACCTAGCAATATGTCATGGCTACCCAAGTTAAGTAGAAGTGGTTGGAGAACCTATCGAGTTACAATTACAATGCACTACGGTTTTTCTCTAATACAATACTCTTAATCACATTGTAGTTTGTTTCGTGTCTATTATCCAATGTGATACTTCTCTGTATGATTCAATTGAATATGATTTGGAACAAACTTCCTAAATCATATTCGTATGCTTTGGCCAAAGACACCCAAATCATATCTCAGAGTATTTTCCCTCCACCATAGAAGGTTAGAGATCGTTTGTTGTGCATTCATATGCCTACATGACTAGATAGCTTGACCGCAACAATGTCATAGACACTCTCAATGGATTGCCTTTGACATGATCAAAGATCAAAGACCTAACCATTAGACATCTATGATGCCTCATATCAAAGGCCTACTTTGCATATCGCAACTTACAAGTTCTTACATGATCTGTTTGTTCAAACTCTCTTTTGATCATAGTTTAGTGTACTCAATTACATTTTTGAGCACCTATGTGTTTATCTCACTATCCAACACTAAATAACTTAAGACTAGTCATGCTCACACTTCACTTAACATAACACAGACTAACCTTAGCGGATTGTCAATGCCCAATTGGCAATCCTATGGCTAGGAGCATTTTAGGAATGACAATAAGAGAAAGGTCTCATTAATCTAACTTACTTAGATCACTTATCTCTTAGATTAAATACATTCCTTGGATTCCCTTATGACTTAAACACATAATACAATAAATAATCATTAACAATAAGCTTTGCCCTTCATTAAATATATAATAGTTTAACACAATAAGTTAGGGTGAAAATTATACCATCGAAGGTAATCGTCTACACCAAGATTTGCCAAGAATCCTTGTCGACATATAAGCTTAGCAATAAAACCTAAAAGGGAGAAAAACAAGGGTAAGTGGGCCTAGAAATAAATCTTTGTAAAAATCCTTTTCGAAAACATAATAACCTCTTGCTGTAGAACCAATATAGTTTCCAAAATATACATACTACGTATAGTAAGAAAATACTTACCATAGCCTGCAAAATTTCAAGAATTCATTATGGCACAATATCTCGTAAATAAGGGCATGATATCCATAATCACAAATCTCACATAAGCAACATATCATATCGGGTGCTCATTGACACATGCTGATACATGAGTTCATGCAGAGGTATTCTAACATGAATAGGACTGGGTGTAATAATAATATACACTCTAGTATTACAATCACGTGAAGACTGACACTATACGTAGCACATATGATTCGGAGTTGCCTACGGCAACCTGTACGATAGAACTGGCACCTACAATGGATCCAAAATGAGCGTACGGTGCGATGTGCACATACATGTGAAAGACTACCCCTGGCCCGGGCAAGTACCAACACCAGTGCATCAAACGATGAGCAGATAACATCAATATAGTCATGCCATAGCCATTCAACAATTCTAATCAATATCTTACTATTCATGACCATAAATATAAGCAAGGCATCTAGTAATTAAGTTTACCTGTGCATCATGTAGGATTATTTCATCATTTCCCAACAATAAGGAATTTCTTATAAACATTAATTTAACCATGGCAATCGCATAAAGAATTTATTAATGCTTGTATATATGGAAACTAACCAATATATATACATATATATATATATATATATAAATATAAAAGACCCACACACAAATCATGTCGCCGAGTCAAACCCGCCTCGCAGCATCGAGAGTCTTTGCGATGCATTTTGCTTAGAAACGAAACCATTTAGGTAAATATAACGTGCCAATGAAATTACACATTTCTATACAAAGTACGGCTAATAAAGGAACTATCCTAAAATGATCGAATTCTAAAAAACGAACAACATATTCAGAATCAATGCTTCGAAATACGCTAACGAGGGTCCTCGTCAAATTTTACAAAAAGTTAATAGATGTATATATTATCTAGGATAACTCACTAATCAATATAGGCCCACTAAGCCCTACATAGTCTCTAGTAATACTGATTTTAATATTTAAGATCAATTCGTAGCATATTGTCCAAAAGTCAAGTCTTTATCAAAGGTGAGGTCCACAATCCGACACATGTCAATCTAGAACATCCGCCATGGATTTTTGATCTATAACTTCCTAAAGTCCACACTATGCTTCTAGAACAACATACTAAAACTTCTTTACGAACCAACGGTTGGATCTCCGCCAATTGCAAAATCAAGTGGGGTTCATCGTTGGATTTTACAAACTTTAGAAATTCAATTCAAGATGATCCGTACATCAAATTCCTAATCTGTCCATTCCTAATGTCCACAAATATTATGTACTATCACATATTAAAGTTTGGTGCCGATCCAACGGTCGGATCGTCTATTCATATAATAACCAAGTGGCTGCCAACTAGGCGGTCCACTACGAAACTATATTAAAACATCAAGATTTCACTAAACGGGTGTCAATTATGAAATCAGGTCATCAAATTAGCCTAGGATAGTCAGGTCGGGTCTCGGCCCACGCACCGCCGCATGCAGCAACCAGCCGCCTCGACTTGTCGAAAAAATCAACTATTTCCAAAGATTACCAAATTTCACAAAAATAAAGATTTCAATGAGTAGAGCAAGTTCTATACCTGTGGTCAGGTTCAATTTGGCCGGAAAAATCCCCGATTTCACTCGAACTCTCATGAAAACCTAGAAATGGGTGGCTTCGATCTGTCACCTCCAGTGCTCTGCCGCACTCAAACCTATTTAGGCGTTGTTCCTGACCTCTATAGGAGTGTTTTGGTGGTGGTAATTAAATGAAATTATTTCATAATTGGTGGATCTTGGGCAAGGTTTTTTCGCAGCACCCACAGGTTCAAACTTTGTGAAATTGTAACCAATTTTATCGATTTTGGCTAGAATGGGATGATGGGATGTTGTGATGAGGTTAAGTGGTGATGGGAGGTTGAGGTTTAGTGGGATGATGGGATTTTGGCTAGTAATTATGGTGAACCAAGACTCAACTCAAATCTTCTAGAAAAGAGTTGAGATTCCTTATATCTTTGAAGTTCCTCTTTGCGTGAGCAAATGTTAATCACCCATGACAGATCCTGTTGGACATATGCCCTGAAAGTCAATCTTTGAAAGAAACCTTTCAGGACAATGAATTGATGTATGTATATGTTTTTTATACATCAAAAGGCAAGGATACTAATTAGGACTATCTCAATGAATGAAATATGTCCTAAGTAGTGAATCCATGGACAAAGGATCGATGGAAGAAGTAGTCTAATGATGTTAGACTACAGAGACCTTCTTCACATAACCATCATGTCCAAAAGGTTCCTAGTCATAGGATTGTCAGAGGGATACTGACAATGCATATACCGGTACATACTATGTCCGCTTCAATTGGAAGGATGGAAAGTCTCATCCTATTCGTGTAATGACACTCAAACAGGTATGTAGGTGCTCATTAAGGGAATGAGTTCACTGAACACAATCAAACGAGAGTACTTGCATGGAGGTCTACTCACATGTCAAGCAAGTAACTCTAATGGTTGGAATAATGTAAGTAATCCTTTGACCTGAGACATTGTCGTTGTCTTGTGGTTAAGTACTTGATCTTTGATTATGTCAAAGTCACTCCATCTGCGGGTGTCCACGACATGGTCGGGGTTAAGCCACTTAGCCATGAAGGCAAGTGAATGCACAACAAGGGATCTCTAATCCTCGTTATGAGAGGATGAATACTCTAAGATATGATTCGGGAATCTTCGGCCGAAGTATCAAGCGTAATAAAGGAAAGCGTTCCTATTCGACTCAATTGAATCATATAAAGGAATAATCACATTAGGGGTTTGACATAGTACATCCATACCCTAGTGATGTGATTAAGAGTATTGAATTAGAGAAGGATCGAATTACATTGTAATTCCAACTGAATAGGTTCTCCGAATAACTTCTACATTAGCTTGGGCAGCCATGACATATGTTTAGATGTCACTCATGGCTTGTGAGCTCTTCTAGATGATTAAATGTAATCGTCAAAGAAGAAGGTGAATTAAAAGTAAGTTTTAATTCACCAAGTGATTGGATTAAATATAATCAATTGGATTGATGTCAATCACCTCACTGCCTTGCTAATTAGAACCTAAAAGATTGTTCACCAATACACTCTTGTAGTGAGTAACTAATGGATGATGGAAATAATTAATTGGATTAATTAAGTGTGGTGATTAATTTAGAAAGTCTAAAGAAATCATAAAAGCGATAAAAGATCGTTTTTGGGCTTAAGAAAGGTTCGGGTTTAATTGGGCCCATTGGGCTTTTATTCAAGCATTGGATGACTTGAAATAATAAAAGCCCAAAGCCCAAATTACACTCAAAGGGCCGGCCAAAGAGACGGAGAGAGAGAGTCAAATGT
Source organism: Crataegus laevigata (assembly GCA_963580275.1). Taxonomy (NCBI): domain Eukaryota; kingdom Viridiplantae; phylum Streptophyta; class Magnoliopsida; order Rosales; family Rosaceae; genus Crataegus; species Crataegus laevigata. The sequence continues at coordinate 12,725,144 of OY756944.1, read as the reverse complement.
TGACTTTTTCTTTTGTCTATAAAAGGGACTTTATAGCAAATATCTCATTTAGGGTTTTTTAAGTGTCAAAAGAACAAAAGAGAAAAGAAAAATATCTCTTGAACACTCAAAGTGGCCGGCCACCATTGGGGTGATTTTAGCTAATCATCTTTTCACCCTTTGGTTATTCCTTCATCTTTCTCACTACATTAGTGGGTGAGGATCTTTAGAGGTTTTCTTTTTGGAAACTCTAAGAGAACCTAGGAGCACTCAATCTTACAAAGTGGAGGAGGCAAGGAAGGAGGCTAGGCTCAAGGATTTTGAGGAGCAAAGATCTTAGAGGTGGTCCATCCTTGGTCTAAAGAGTAGATCACGAGGTATAAATCTACACCTACACTTTGTTCTTCATTAAAATGTTTTTGATGTATCTTACATAAACCTATGCATCTTGAAGGGGATTTAAATGACTAGAGCTTTGATATTATTTGATAACATGCTTCCGTTGTTTTCGTATATAAACTTTTGAATTGTATATGCATGCTAGTCACTAGAAATCCCACACAAATCTCATAAATTTCCTTCAGATCCTTCATTCCTCTCCTTCGGTTAGGCCTTCATCTTCATCTTGTAGTCTCTTTAGATTATTGGAATTGGATGCTTGAATGGTTCTTCAAAAGTCTCTAAATTGGAGACCTCTAAGTTCTGCCACCAAGGATGGTGAAGGAAGAAGATGAGTGACCATGGAAGAGCAAAATGCTAGCAATCTCTCCCATGGTGGCCGATCTCATAAAGAAAAAAGACAAAGAAGTGTTTTCTCTCTTTAGCCTCTCAAAAATCCTAATGAGGTTTAAGCCTTATAACTTCACTTATATACCACCCAACAATTGAGTGGCAAACTTGAAAATAAAGCTAAACCCTATCTATGGCCGACCTCACTATGTTAGCTTGTGCTTAGGCCTGGCTGATAGGATCATATTTATGTGACTTTATTAGTTTTTTTCCTTGAATTTACTTAGTTAGTTTCATCTTATTAGAATGTTTTAAGCTATTTTCGTGTGTTTGTAGGTCCTAATTACAAAGTTGGCAAAGAAGTGCATTTTGGTGCAATTTGGAGCAGTTTTGGGGTGGAATGGATTGCATGCATGTAGAGCATAAAGGATGGAGATTTTGGTGCTTGAAAAGGCTTCAAACATATGCTAAAATCTAGACACAACGAAGAAGATACATTGCAAAGACCAAGCATGTGTGTTGCTAGCTGTTTTAATCATGAAAACACAAGTGCTAGTTGATTCATCACTAGGGAGCCCACGACATGGACCAAAGAATGCATGTTGCAGGCTGTTTCATCATGATTTCTGCAAAGTAACAAGTGTGCTAACTATTTCATCATGAAGAGGAGCCTATTTCTAAAAATGAGCATGTGTGCTAGCTGTTTTGAATGATTTAATCTTTGCTTTGTGTTGTTTATTAAAACCACTTGTGTGGTTCTTTACTTTTTAGCACCTATAAATAAGCCTTCTTGTAAGGCTTAGAAAAACACCATGTTTCCATACAACACGCTTCGAATGAGAAGAGAGTGCTTGGACGTGCTTGCTGTTCAACTTGGATCGTTAGAGTGTTTAGGTGTTTTCTTTCTTTTGTTTTCAATGTGTAAATTTATTTACCTTTGTTTTACAATTATGAGGAACTAAACCCCCATTTTTGCTAGGGGGGATTCAAAGCCATGATTACATTTGCATTATGAATTAATTACTTTTGGTTGTGATTTAATAATTTGTGATTTCAATTCGCTTAACTGTTTGATGATAATTTATTTGTGTATGTTAATTAAGAGTGCATGCTTAGTTTTCATGCATAAGTTTGATGCTAGAATATAAGGGAATTTCACCTAGGCTTGCAAGGAACGCAAAGGTGGTCTTTAAAAACTCAATATGTGCGCATTGATAATGGTTGGGTGTATAGTGTATAGACGCAGAAAGGTTGAGAAGTTAAGGGAGAGAAGAAGGATGCGTACATGTGTGTGTGTGGTCACGGATTGGCCAGAAGAGAAAGAAATAAGGCCTTGATTGGGCTACCGTGAGAAAGACAGGAAGTGCTAGGGTTCCAATTAGCCCAAAATAAATAGGATCAACCCAAATATGATTGGGCTAGAGGTTGTAGGAACTAAAATAATTGGACAGACCTAAAATATGTTCCTACCCCTTTTTACATATTCATTTTCTCGTAACTTTTTCGTTACGACTCCGATTCGGCCTTAATTTGCATCAACACGCTCATGACGTTGAGTACTATTTAATTACGATGGCAGGAATAATAATTTAAAACTATACACATACATCCATGTCACTAGACCAACAAAGGCATAACCATCATTTTATATATTCAGGTAGAAAATATATACTAATTCGGAACTGGTCGTCACAATCTACCCCCTTAAGAAAATTTCGTCCCTGAAATTTCTACACAATAACAATACATCAATAACCATAAAACATAAGTGGATATAAGTCTGGCATGCGACCTTTAGTTTCCTAGGTGGTATCTTTGACTAAGTGGATATAAGACTTACATTATGCACACAATCTTGTTCCCGAGAACTTTATCCTTCCAATCCAAAATTGTCACTGGTTCCTCGTCATAAGTTAAATCTGGGTTAATCTCCAGTGGTTGAGGAGGAATCACGTGTGATGGATCAAAGACATAATGACAAAACTTAGATACGCGGAGCACGCCGTGCACATTTGATGGCTCTGGAGGTAGCTTAAGTCTGTATGCAACTTCACCGACTCGCTCAATGATCTAATATGGTTCAATGTAATGAGGACTTAACTTACTTTTCTTAGCAAACCATACCACGCCCTTCCACAGAGATAGCTTTAAAAATACCCAGTCTCCAACTTTATATACTTTGTTTGTAGCATGTTCATCAGCGATCTTGGGCTACTTTCAGGTTATCTTTAATCACCTGAATATTTTGTGGTCTAATCTACGATTTCAGGGCCCACTAACACTCTCTCGCCGACTTTAGACTAACATAGAGAAGTACGACAAGGCTTACCATAAATTGCCTCAAAAGGTGATATGCCAATGCTAGAATAATAGCTGTTATCATATGCAAGCTTGATCAAAGCCAAACGCTTATGCCAAGCGTCCCCAAACTGCAGTACTGAAGATCTCAGCATACCTTCTAGTGTCTGAATGGTTCTCTCAAATTGCACGTCTGTCTATGGGTGATAAGTCGTGCTGTAAAGTAATCTCGAACCAAGAGCTTCCTGGAAAGCCATCCAAAACTTAGAAGTAAACCTGGGACCCCGATCAGAAATGATACTAACTAGAACTTTATGGTACTTAACAATCTCCGAGATGAAAAGCTCAGCTAATTGGCTCAAGGAATAGTTCTCTACAACAGGTAGGAAGTGCGCTGACTTAGTAAGTCGGTCAACTATTACCCAGATGCCATCTTGACCATTTCATGTACGAGGAAATCTGTACACAAAATCTATGGTAATATTCTCCCATTTCCACTAAGGTACAAGAAGTGCCTGTAATAACCCAAAAGGTTTCTTCCTCTCTGCCTTGACTTGCTGGCAACGACTCACATATTCATCGCATTAGCCAAAATATATGCTTCATCAAGTATTTCCTTCTCAAATTCTCCTATATCCGGCATATACATTCGATCTCCCTGCATAAGCATGCCATCAGGTCTCCAAATCCTGTGGTCCTTCTTCCCCCTCCTAATGACACTACCTCTATCAATTCCTGGAATTCTGGATCCTTTGCTTGAGCTTCAAGCACCTAATCTATCAAAATCGGTCTGACCTAGAAACTGACAAGTAAAGCTTCTTCCCAATCTTCCACCTCTAATTTCACTCATGTAGATCTCAATTCTATGAGGAGAAGGACACGACAGGCATGCAAAACATTAAGTTGTCCACATGATTTTTTGCTAAGTGCATTTGCCACCGTATTCACACAACCGAGGTGATACTCAATCGTGCAGTCATAATCACTAAGCAATTATATCTGCCTCCGCTGCCAAAGGTTAAGATCCTTGTGCGTGAAAATGTACTTGAGGCTTTTATGATCTATGAAAATCTTGCATTTTCCCCTGTATAAATAATGCCTCCAAATCTTTAAGGCAAAAACAATGGCTGCTAGCTTGAGATCATGAGTGGGATGATTCATCTTATGGGGCTTCAATTGTCACAGAGCATATGCAATTACTCTGCCATGCTGCATTAACACACAGCCCAAGCCATTCAAAGAAGCGTCACTGTAAATCTTGAAGTTCCTATTATCGTTTGGAAGTGCTAAAATAGGTGCATGAGTGAGACAATACTTCAGCTACTGAAAACTCCACTCACAATCATCATCCCACTAGAAATTGACACCCTTCCTAGTTAACCTCATCAGTGGCAAAGCTATGTCTGAAAAATATTTAACAACACGTCGATAATAACTGCTAGACCGAGGACACTTCATACCTCTGTGGCTGCTCCCAATTTTCCACTACATTTACTTTCTTAGGGTTCACCAAAATACCCTGGGCTGATCACGTGCCCCAAGAACGACACTTGATCCAGCCAAAATTGGCATTTACTAAACTTAGCATACAACTAATGTTCTCTTAATTTCTTCAGAACCGGAGTAGGATGTCGAGTGTGCTCTACTTTAGACTTAGAATACACCAAGATATCATTCATGAAAACAATAATGAACCTATTGAGGTACGACCGAAATACTTGATTCATCAGGTCTATAAAAGTTGTTGGTGCATTTGTTAACCCGAACGACATCATGAGAAACTCGTAATGACCATATCAAGTCCTAAATGTTGTTTTCGGTACATCTTCACTCCTGGTTTTCAATTGATAATACCCAGACCTCAAATCAATCTTGGAGAAGACACATGCACCTCGAAGCTGATCAAACAGATCATCAATACCAGGCAACGGATAACGATTTTTAATCTTTACCCAGTTCAGCTGTTGATAATCACTATAGAGCCTCAAAGTCTCATCTTTCTTTTGTACAAATAAAACCGGACCTCCTTACCCTTATCAACCAATTCTTGCAACTGACTTTTCAATTCCCTTAATTCCGCAAAAGCCATTCAATAAGGAGTTAAGGAAATAGGGTCTATACCTGGAATCAAATCAATAGTGAATTCTACTTCTCAATCTTGTGGTAGTCTAAGTAAATCATCAGGAAATACATCAGGGAAATGTCTGACTACCTATACATCTTCCACGTGGGTAAAAGTATCCTCATTCAGAACTACGTGAGCCAAATAACCCTGACAGCCTTTCCTCAACAACCGTTTAGCCCTCATGGCAGAGATAACATTGTGTTTTAGTCCATTATGCTCGCCCACAAAAGTAACCACATGTAATCTTGGCTAATGAAAGGTAACTATCTTCTGGTAGCAATGTAACTGAGCACGATTGTAGTGTAACCAATCCATGCCCAGAATAACATCGAAATTAACAATATCTAGTGGAATAAGATTAAGTGGCATAGCGATATCCTCTACTAGAACAAGACATCATTGGTATCCCCAGCTAACATAACATGTTTCACCAAGAAGTGTGGGGTAAGGTTATGATCGGACCATATTTATATACATTTTTATATCAAATTCGCTCGTCTTTTCTCTGTTAGTTCGTTATATTTTGATCTATTTACGTTATTTTTGTGTTTTTAGAATTTATCTAGCTAAGAAAATAAAAATAGAATAAGTGAAGTGTTATGTAATAAATTCGTTTTAACTATTGAATAGAACTTATTATATGAAAAAAATAATATATATATATATATATATATATTTATATATTAATATATTTATATTAATATAATATGTTGTGTGTGGGAAGGAATAAGTCGGTGGATTTCAGAAAAGTAAAAGCAGAAAAATCATGAAGCAGCATTATGGAGGAAGCTGCGAGGCAGCTGTCTTGCAAGAGAGGAGAGCACCGAGAGGAATCTGGGGATAGCATAATTAAAAGGGAGAACCAATCTGCACAGGCGAGGGAGCTGCCCTCCACGGGCAGACTTGAAAAATCAGAAACAGGAGGGAGGAAAGTGAGGCGCTGGGCTTTGAAGGGCCAATTTGAGCTTGCGCCTTGGGGCAGCTGGCAAGAACAAAACAGCGAAAAAGGGTAGGAGCTGCCATTAGGCAGCTTGTGAGCGCCTAGAGAGGTCTCGGGAAGAACATAGGCAGCTTTGAGGGGATTTGAAAAGAAGGAGGCGCTAAGCCTCGAGGGAGAAAGCTGCTTGGGCAGCAGCCAATTCACGGGGCAGCTGAGGTAAAAGGTCCTCGGGACTAGGAGAAAACGCTGCCTTTGGCAGCTTGGAGAGGTGAGAAAAAGGCCTTGGGGCCTGAAGAAAACCAGTGGGCTTTGAGGGAGTGTCACGGTGCAGTGGCACCGAAGACAGAAAGAAGAAAAGAGCAAGGCGCCTGGCAGCGGGAAGGAGAAAAGCCACGGGGCAACTAGCAAGAAACCAAGGTGACGGGGTTCTGTCTTGGTGAGCTCAGGCCACGGGGCAGTCTGTGAAAGCGCAGGGAGTGCGCCTCGGACAGAAACATAAGCTGAGGGAAATCAGAAGCTCACGGTGGAAAACAGATTTTTGCATCCCATTTCGGTTTAATCCTCCAACTTATGTTTTTAATTTCTGTTTTAATTTATAAATAATGTGTAATTAATTTATTTTGGCTAGAGGATAATTCAAAACCATGATTATATTTGTAATTTGAATTGGTAACTTCAGTTGTGATTTCTGAGTTGTGATTTAATTTGCTTAACTGCTTGATTAATAACTTATTTATGTTTGTCGATTAAGAATGCATACTTAATTTACATGCATGAATTTGATGCTAGAATATAAGTGAATTTCACCTAATCGTTATGAACTTATATTCATGAGTAGTGAAGGTTGCTAGTCACAATCGCGTTAAGTAAATTCCTGGCAAACGTATCATGCTGTTCATAGTTACGAATGCCTTGTCAACACTTATGATTTTCATTGAACTTAATGATTCTCGCTTGTATCTCTATTATGCAATTCATGTAGGGAACTTGTGGGGAATGTTTTGGATTGTCGTATGCAATCATCCAATTCAATAACATAAGGAAAATCTGAAGGTTAATTTAAGCGTACCTAATTAATTTGGGGTGTTGAAATTTACAACTTATTGAAAGACCAACTGAAAATCAATTTAGGTTGCATTTGTGTCATGTGTGGAGAAAAATCCTCTAGCCAATCCGTCGTCTATCCATTCACTTTTTATTTTATGTTTTTGTCATTTTATAATTTATTTAAGTTTAATTTACGTTCCGTCAAAACCAAACCCCCCCATTATTAAAATATTATTATTTAGTTAGTTTTTATTATTTTTAATCTTTTATTTCAATTTCCGTCCATTTTAAATTCCTAGTGTTTAATTTGATTGTTTTTATTATTTTGAGTCATTTTAAGTGTGTTTCGAGTTTTGAGTCTAGTTTAGTGTTTTAAACTTTGTTTTTACGTTTTTAATTTATTTTAGAGGTTTTAGCAAGCCCTCCTAATCCCCGGCCTAGAACGATACCCTACTTACATCTATACTACAATTGTCAAAAAGAGGGTTTAATTTGTGTGCGTATAATTCTCACATCAAATTTTGGCGCCGTTGCCGGGGATTAGTAAATTTGCTAATCCCTTTATTTTTTGTTTGTGTTTATTTTTATATTTGTGTTTTTGTTTGTGTTTTTATTTATATTTGTGTTTGTGTGTTTTACTTTTGGTATTTGATTTATTTTTCTTTCTTTGATTTTAGGTATAATTGGAGTAAGATATGGATTTTGATAGTATTCAAGCTCAATTGGCAAATCTTACTTCTCAATTGTCGCAGAATGCCGAAAGGACCTCAATGCCAAATGTCTCTACATTTGATGTGCCCTATGGGCAAGGATATCAAGCTCATGAGTATCCTCAATTTTCTGCATATGACGATAATTGGGGATATCAAAGCCACAGTCAATCAAGGGGCAACATGTATTCCAACGCTTGCAATTCGAATTGGAGGGATTATTCAAATCAAATGTGGGATGAACCTCAACATTTTCAACAAAGTGGATATTGGCAGCAAGACGAGTTCTATTCCAGACCTATGCAGCCACCACAGTATCATCCACAGCAATTCCAATCAAATTCAAGTATGCCCGTTAATTATAATGAAATTCTTGAAGGACTAATTTCTTTAACGCAGGGCTCACAAAGAGAAGAACAATTGCAGCCTTCGGAAGAGTCCTATCAGTGGCCATATGAACCATCACAGCCACCACAAGAATATGCCCAATTCGATTCAGGTACATCTCTGGATAATGATACGTTTAATAAGTTACTCTCCTCTTTGAATCAGGGAGTGGAAAATCGAATCCAGGAGATGCAAGACCGGACCAACAGAGTGGACGAATTGGAGAGGCAAGTTGGGGAGATTATGGAAATCATGGCCGAGATTCAAAATCAAAGTGAACTCTCCAACTCACCTATTGAAAATTCAATGGCGGAAGTTGAAATCGATGAAGCCATCTCTTTGGAAGGTGACGTGGAGGATGAAGTTAACTTGGACGAATCGCCGCTGCAAGCAGAAGAGGAAGAGGACGACCTGGGCAGTTTAGAAGAATTCTTGTCTCAAACCCCTGAAGTCCCTATGTTGTCCAACTTCGGTAATGTTGTTCCAAGTGAAATTCATTCTAACATTTTTCCACCAAATGTCTCTTTTCCTTGCAGATTTTTTCCAAATAACGAAGAAAGTGAAATAGACATTGTGGAAACTCTTCCAGAGGTGCAAAGTGATATCTCGATTCTTGGTGCACCAAAACAAGTTCCCGAACCTTGCACACCAAGAAAAGAGATTCAAGACATCGAAGTGGCTGGAGAATGCGTAGAAATTCAAGAATACATCCAAGAGACTGTGAAGGAAACAAAGGCCCAAGAAATTGAGTTTGATGACACGGGACAGGCCACAACCATCATAATAAACTTGGCCCAGTTCAAAATCCCGGAGATATCCAAAAACGTAGTTTTTGTCATTGAGTTTGCGTCGGAGAATGAAAGTAAGCCATCTTCTCCATTTTTAATTTTGTTTTTTACTAACAATCTGATTTTTATGATTCAGGCACCCACTCGTGAATTCAGACCATTGCCGGATCATTTCAAGTACCACTGTCCGTTCAAGGATAAAGCCATGCACTTGAATAAAGAAGGGAAGCCTAGGAATCACCCACAATCAGATTTGCATTCCTAAACCCTTCTATTTACTGCTTTCATTTTTGTTTTGTTATTTTGTTTTTTTGGTTGATTTTTATTTAGTTTGAGTTTAAATAAATTAAGGGCCTTGTTTATTTTTAGTGCGGATAAATAAAGTCTTTTTACATTAATTTACATATTTTGATTTACATTTATTTTATTTTGCTTAAAATAAACTTAAAAAAAAAAAAAAAAGGCTTAAAAAAAATAAAAAATAAAAAAAATTTACAATAATACGAAAAACTAATAGCAATCATTGGTCATTGGTTAGGTGGCGCCTCAGAGGTCAACGGAGCTCCGGGAAGACGAAGAGCCAGAGTTGGAATCTCCGGAGCCGGAACGCTTGGTGCTACTCCAGAGGACGAAGGCAACATAAACCTCGGGAGTAGCGCCATGAACCTATCATGATCGCTCTGAATCCGACCGTCCGACTCCTGCAGCTGGTCCAGCTTCCTCTTCATGCTGGTCGAGTAACTAGTTGCAAGCATATGCAACTCCTTGTTCTCGTGCCTGAGTCCTCTGACTTCTTGCCGAAGACTGGCCACCTCAGCCATCAGCGATTCCACCTGACGAGACCTTGCAAGCAGGCGCTGGCCCATGTTCGAAACTGAGCCTGCACTTTGGACGCTGAGGGCAAGAGATTCCTGAACGGCCAGCTCGTCCGACCGCCTAGATAGCATCCTATTGTCCCTTGGAGTGAGCAGATTTCTGGCAATCACCGTAGCGGTGATTTCATTCCTCATCATTGTGTCCCCGACTGTAAGAGGACCATTGGGGGATATGAAGGACGGATTCCAAATGTTGTTCGGAGAAGACGAGTCATCGTCTTCCCCGAGATTTAAGTTTAGGCGACGGTCGGAAGGGCAAGACATTTTTAGAGGGGGTTGAGGAAGAAAAGAGTTCGGGAAGATTAAGATTGCTGAAGCGGAAGAAGAGATCGGAAAGATTAAAATTGCAGAAGTGCAAGAAATGAGCGGAATGAGTAAGGTTGCGGAGAAGAGAGCGGAAGAAGTAAGATTGCAGAAGTGCAGAAGAGAGTGTTTGAGGAAGGGAGTTCAAGTGTGATGTGAAGCAGAATTAGCGCCTCTATAAAAAGAAGCAAATCAAAGAGAGGCGCTCCTCTGAGGTTGAAGACGCGTCCTCACGCAATTCGGAAAAGATGGACGCTCCTTTCTCAAAAGAGCCGTTTCCGTTCTCAAAAGCTGGGCTTGACTCAGCAATCACGTGGTTCAGTTTTTCCAATTTTGTCGTGACTCATCACGTGCAGCGTGGAACGTTACGAAAACCACGAGCCGCACCCGGTTTTGAACCCCGGTTTTCAAAGGATCATCATTCCAATTTGTCGTCACTCGTCGCATGCGCAGTCAGCTTCGCGGAAATTACGGAAGCTTTGTCAGAAAGCGCGTAACGGGCACTGTTCATCCATCCACCGGCTGCCGACAAATAGTTAGGGAACAGTTCCGGTTGTGAAGGAAAATTTCTATAAAGTTCGACCTTCGCCTTCCACATCAAAGGCACACCCTCTCTACCTCTAAACCTCTCAACCTCTCTTCATCTCCGATAATGTCTTCCCAAAGAAAGCTTTCGAGTTATTCAGTGTTCTTCATCCCTTGGATCACCCCAGAAAACAAACCTTCCAGAGCAAAAGTATTTCATATTAAAAAGGTTAAAAGCAAAAGTATCTCATATTACGCTTTCTCCTCACTTTCATCTGAAGAACATGGAGAAAGTGAGATCCTGATTGCTTACCTAGTCTTGCTCTCGAGTACTCATCTCAGACCCCTCCCAACCCACTTCAAAAATAAACCTGTGTTGAGGTACTTCTTCAAAAACAAAAGTACCTCACAGACGAAGCAGGAGGAGTCTGAGGTGCATCCTGATGAAGGCGGAAGGTGAGATGATCCAAGAGTTCAAGAAGATGCCACACCTGCGTGGAGACCGGACTACTTGAAGCATGTGGAGACAACGTGCTGACTCATCCTCAACTAAGCCGAGGAGCACTTGCAAGAGAAGAGGCCCATCCAGTTCAAGAAGAAAGCTGTGGAAAATCAACAGTCATGACCAATGACCACCTATTAGTTCTTTTCGTTATCTTTTATTTTCATTTTCAATTTTCGTTTGCATTTTCTATATTTTCTTGCGTGCTTAACTGATTTATTTCTTTTCTTTGCAGGAACGTTTGGTTATTTTCTCCCTTGAAGTTGATTGCAAAATTTACGCTTGGGGGTCATCGCTTGGTTTTCTGCAAATTAGAGAAGTTTTCAGTCCCTTTTCTTTATTTTGTTTCGTATTATTTATTCATTTTAATTTTATTTGCATATTATTGTTTTCTGACATTGGGGACAATGTGTAGTTTAAGTGTGGGGGTATCAAGTATAAAAAATGACCAAATTGAAAATTTTTGTACCTTCGACTTTGAACTGGTTTCATTTGTTTCCATGTTATTGCTTTTTGTTTTCTTAATTGGTTTTGTTTTATTTAATTTTTTTGAAAAAAATTTAAAAATCCAAAAATATTGTCTTGTTTTCCTTATGGTTTTAAATTAGATTTTTATTAGTTTCCCGACCCAATGATATAACTGGATGAAATTTGAACCATGATTATCAAGAACTTAGTTAACATGTGTTATGTGAAATTCCTTATTCTCTTGTTAGTATTGTACATGTTTGATCATCTTTGAAAAACCAAATGCACATAGCCTTGTTGATGTGAAATTAAAGCATGATTTAAAGCTTCATATGTGAATTTAGTGACCGTATACATCCTATGTGAGGTTTTGAGCCTATTGAAAGTGTGTGCATTTTTCATACTCCTATTCTTTTATGTGTGATGAACTTATGTGAGATACATCTCTAGAACTTGCGTAACGATCTTTCGAAATAATTGTCATTGATTGCATGAACTTGAAAATGATAGAGGCATTAGGTTCACCACCATGGCCCAAATAAACATGTTTCCCAAAGAAAAATGATATCATTAGATTGCCAATTTGAGCCGTATATGTTGAGCCTTTTATTTCGTATCACCAGATATGTCTACCCTTATACCTCAAGCATGTTTCCTTACCCTTTCCAAGCGAGCAATTTGAGATTGTCTTATGAGAAATGTTGTGAAGTACTTGGAATAAGTTTGGCAAAAGAATAAGTGTGGGGGTATTTCATGTTTGTATTTATTAAAAATAAAAAAAAAGAGAAAAGAAACGAAAAAAAAAAAAAAAAAAAGAAGAAGAAAGATTGTATACGAAGAAAATAAAATAAAAAGTTTTTAAAGTTTCAGTTTAAGGATGTGGTTGGAGGTGTTAAAAGAATCACTGGAAGCTTGAGTTCTTATAAATCTCAACAAAAGAATTGCTTGTAATATAGCTTGGAACTTGTGTTTTCCTATTCTTTCGTTTCAATAGCCCTATCCCTAAGCCTCATTACATCCAATAAAAGTCCTCTTGATTTAAGTTTTGCAATTATGACTGTGGAGAAGTGATCTTTATGCAAGCTTATGGTAGATCTTTCACATTTGTTTCTTTGAGCGAAACACATTAAAACTAAATACATGTGTGATTGAGTGCATATCCCGTGAGAATGTTGCTAGTTTGCATATGATGATTTTAAAAATAAAAACTTGAAATTGCATTAGCATGGCTATCTCACACACTACACTTCAAGGATGATTTAAAGATTACTGCTAATATTTGAATAAGGAAGATGAGCTTGAATTAGCTTGTTTGGTGCTAGCTATGGTTCTTGCTGATTTATGTTCTCGAATTAAATCCTATGAGGGTCAAATAGGGGGAAGCTAATATTTTTCATGTTATTACTTTTTCTGTTTTCTTTGTTTTGCTCGAGGACTAGCAAAAGCTAAGTGTGGGGGTATTTGATCGGACCATATTTATATACATTTTTATATCAAATTCGCTCGTCTTTTCTCTGTTAGTTCGTTATATTTTGATCTATTTACGTTATTTTTGTGTTTTTAGAATTTATCTAGCTAAGAAAATAAAAATAGAATAAGTGAAGTGTTATGTAATAAATTCGTTTTAACTATTGAATAGAACTTATTATATGAAAAAAATAATATATATATATATATATTTATATATTAATATATTTATATTAATATAATATGTTGTGTGTGGGAAGGAATAAGTCGGTGGATTTCAGAAAAGTAAAAGCAGAAAAATCATGAAGCAGCATTATGGAGGAAGCTGCGAGGCAGCTGTCTTGCAAGAGAGGAGAGCACCGAGAGGAATCTGGGGATAGCATAATTAAAAGGGAGAACCAATCTGCACAGGCGAGGGAGCTGCCCTCCACGGGCAGACTTGAAAAATCAGAAACAGGAGGGAGGAAAGTGAGGCACTGGGCTTTGAAGGGCCAATTTGAGCTTGCGCCTTGGGGCAGCTGGCAAGAACAAAACAGCGAAAAAGGGTAGGAGCTGCCATTAGGCAGCTTGTGAGCGCCTAGAGAGGTCTCGGGAAGAACATAGGCAGTTTTGAGGGGATTTGAAAAGAAGGAGGCGCTAAGCCTCGAGGGAGAAAGCTGCTTGGGCAGCAGCCAATTCACGGGGCAGCTGAGGTAAAAGGTCCTCGGGACTAGGAGAAAACGCTGCCTTTGGCAGCTTGGAGAGGTGAGAAAAAGGCCTTGGGGCCTGAAGAAAACCAGTGGGCTTTGAGGGAGTGTCACGGTGCAGTGGCACCGAAGACAGAAAGAAGAAAAGAGCAAGGCGCCTGGCAGCGGGAAGGAGAAAAGCCACGGGGCAACTAGCAAGAAACCAAGGTGACGGGGTTCTGTCTTGGTGAGCTCAGGCCACGGGGCAGTCTGTGAAAGCGCAGGGAGTGCGCCTCGGACAGAAACATAAGCTGAGGGAAATCAGAAGCTCACGGTGGAAAACAGATTTTTGCATCCCATTTCGGTTTAATCCTCCAACTTATGTTTTTAATTTCTGTTTTAATTTATAAATAATGTGTAATTAATTTATTTTGGCTAGAGGATAATTCAAAACCATGATTATATTTGTAATTTGAATTGGTAACTTCAGTTGTGATTTCTGAGTTGTGATTTAATTTGCTTAACTGCTTGATTAATAACTTATTTATGTTTGTCGATTAAGAATGCATACTTAATTTACATGCATGAATTTGATGCTAGAATATAAGTGAATTTCACCTAATCGTTATGAACTTATATTCATGAGTAGTGAAGGTTGCTAGTCACAATCGCGTTAAGTAAATTCCTGGCAAACGTATCATGCTGTTCATAGTTACGAATGCCTTGTCAACACTTATGATTTTCATTGAACTTAATGATTCTCGCTTGTATCTCTATTATGCAATTCATGTAGGGAACTTGTGGGGAATGTTTTGGATTGTCGTATGCAATCATCCAATTCAATAACATAAGGAAAATCTGAAGGTTAATTTAAGCGTACCTAATTAATTTGGGGTGTTGAAATTTACAACTTATTGAAAGAACAACTGAAAATCAATTTAGGTTGCATTTGTGTCATGTGTGGAGAAAAATCCTCTAGCCAATCCGTCGTCTATCCATTCACTTTTTATTTTATGTTTTTGTCATTTTATAATTTATTTAAGTTTAATTTACGTTCCGTCAAAACCAAACCCCCCCATTATTAAAATATTATTATTTAGTTAGTTTTTATTATTTTTAATCTTTTATTTCAATTTCCGTCCATTTTAAATTCCTAGTGTTTAATTTGATTGTTTTTATTATTTTGAGTCATTTTAAGTGTGTTTCGAGTTTTGAGTCTAGTTTAGTGTTTTAAACTTTGTTTTTACGTTTTTAATTTATTTTAGAGGTTTTAGCAAGCCCTCCTAATCCCCGGCCTAGAACGATACCCTACTTACATCTATACTACAACTATCAAAAAGAGGGTTAAATTTGTGCGGTAATAAATCCCCGTCAGGTTACGTCTTTTGAGAAAATGTATGAGAAATAATAGAGTGTGTGGCACCTGAATCAATTAACACTCTAGCAAAATGTCCAAGAATGTTCAACGTACCTATAATCAGATCAGGATTACTCTGAGCATCCTGCACTGTAATGTGGTGAACACAGTGATAAGAGCATATTTATGCGACTTAGTTAGCTTATCTCCTTACATTTACTTAGTTAGTTTATGTTTATTAAAGTGTTTTAAGTTATTTTCGTGTGTTTGTAGGTCCAAATGACAAAGTAGGCAAGAAAGTGCAATTTGGAGCATTTTGGGCTTGAAATGGATGGCACATGCATGGAGCAAGGTGGATGGACGAAATTGAGGACCACATGAGGCTAGGAATGAGTAAAGAGGTGAAGAAATGAATTCAAGACAAAAGAAGAACAAGGAGCTCAAAAAGAAAGAAGGAATGTAAACCAAAGTTTCCTTATTTGGTCCTAAACCTTTCCTAATTCTAAGTCACCTAAGTTCCAGCTACAAAGGGGTGTCCTAAACATTTTAGGTTACCTTATTACATGGTTCTAAAAGGTTTTTCCCAGTCAAGGGAGGGTGCCGCACCACCCTAAGCCATTCCTTTTCCTTGCCACATAAGGGAGAGCTTCCCTTTCCTATTTTTTGCACCAAATGACATTCCATTTTCTTTCTAAGCCTTGCCACATACTACCTTCCCTTCTCCTCTTGATTTCTGACATTCACTACCTTTCCTATAGTGTGCTACACCTCTATTACCTACTTCTCTTTAATTTCTGACCCTTACTTACCTTTTTAATTGTGGGACAAAATAGCTAAGTTTTTAAAACCTTTCCTGCATCCTTGCTGAGTTCTCTAGTCTATTTATCAACTTTGCCGTGCCATTCTATATTCTTAGACAATCCATCTGCACGAATCTCTGTCTTAGACACTCCATACACACCATTTAGCCTATTCTCTTCATTCTAGACATAATTTCACCCATCATACACCACCTACACCTTGGTGCCGCAGCTTTGCAAGGAGAAATGAGAGGACTACTTTGGAGCCGTGCCTAGCCATTCAAGTCTTGGATTGCTGGAGCGTTCTAGGTGTCTTCTACTTTTGTTTACAATGTTTAAAATCAATTGTCTCTGTTTAATTGCAAATATGTGGAACTAAATTCGTTGTAGCTAGATATGGATTCAAAGCCATGAACATATATGTGATATGAATTGATTTCCTCTAGTTATTGTTTCATGAATTGTGAATGCGATTTACTGAACTCTTTGATTTAGAACTTATTTTGTATGTTGATTAAGGGTGCACACTTAGTTTTCATGCATGAATCTGATGCTAGAATATAAGGGAGTTTTACCTAATCGTTATGAACTTATATTCAAAAGTAGTGAAGGTTGCTAGTCACAATTGCATTAAGTAAATTCATGGCAGGAGTATCATGCAGTTCATAGTTATGAATGTCATGTCAATGCTTATGATTTCCATAGAACTTAATGATCTTTGATATGTATCTCTATTATGCAGTTCATGTAGAGGACTATTAAGGAATAATTTGGTTGTTGATGCGTTGTCCGTCCAATTCAATGAATTTAGGGAAATCTGATGGTTAATTTGTGCATTTCACGGTTAACTTGGGGCATTGTCATTCATGGTTTATCGAAATCATAACTGGAAATCAATACTATGTTGCATATGTGTCATGTGTGGAGAAAAACCCTCTAGCTATCCATTCACCCATTGAATCACCCAAATTGTGCCTTTTAAACCATTTTTACAAAGTTTGTTTAGTTTAAGTTTTAAATTTTTCCAAAACCAATCCCCCCTTTACATTTAGTGTCTTTTAGTTAAAATCTGTCCAATTTTGTTTCTTTTCATTGTTTTGAGTTAAGTTAGAATCAATTTTCGTCCAAATTATTCTCTAGTTTATGTTTTGAGTCAATTTGCTTGTTTTGTGCTATTTTGAGTCATTCTAGTTTGTTTTGAGTTATTGGAGTTTAGTTTTCTGTTTTAGAGTCTAGTTTTGTGTTTTTAAATTTAATTTGAGTTGGTTAGCATCCCTAACTAACCCCCGGCCTAGAACGATCCCTACTTACATCTTTACTACAATTGTCAAAAATAAGGTTTAAGTTTGAGTGCTGTTTTACATCGCATGACGCGGCCCTGCGTCTGTTAGTTTCCTCGTCCCTGCATACCACTTCACTGACCAGGCTAATTAGGCCGCCTCATTGATCATGCACTGCTAAAAGCAACCTTAACATTCTAGGACTGCCCTCTGGGATACCATTGTGGTCCACTACCCGGATATGGTGGATAAGGCATGTAACCTCCCTGATACTGAGGGTAACCACCTTGATAGTATTGATCATGTGGATACTGATACGGTCCTCCAGAATATGGAGCTACATCCCCTAATAATGCTATGCACCACCATAACTCGTCGGGGTATAACCACTAGGCCTTGGAACTTCCTGAAGCAGAACTGCTGGCGGTAATGCAGAAGGCTGGGGTTTTCGCTGATTTTGTGAGCACTAATTAGCCCGATGTTCTGTTTGACAACAAACAAAACATTCACCTCTATTACCTTGTCTACAGTCCCCAAAATGTCGATTTATGTCTCTGAAAACGAGAATCTCCTGAGGACTGGCCGCCTTTCCGTGGCGTAATAGAGCTCAAACCCCCACTGGATGAGCCAGAACTAGTACCACTTTGTTTAAAACTTTGTGTTTTGCGAGGACTGCCTTTTATCTTTATTATTATTATTCTTCTAATTATTATCTTTTTCTTCCTCCTCATCACTGTCACTTGGAGCATTTTCTGAGTCCTTTACCAGAAGTAATACCTCAAAACTCCTAGTAAGTGGAACAGGGAGTTGAGGTCGCCATCGAACTCAAATTCATGCGAGTACCCTTTTTAAATCGTATGAGCATCTCTGCTGGATTAGCAACAATTTCTAGACAATAATGGGACAAATCAATAAACTTGCGATGATACACTGTAGCTAACATCTTTCCCTGCCTTAAATTTGAAAATTCGTCTCTTTTGTGATCCAAATACTATGGTGGTATAAATATAGTCTGAAACTTCTATGTAAACACCTCCTAATTATTTGCATCTTCGAATGATAATGGTCGGGATTCTTGAATCCACCAAGATGAAGCCTCATAACGTAAAAACCAAACGGCTGTCTCGACCCATCCGTCATCTGTAAGCGTACCCTGACGCTGCGTGACTCAAAAAGTCTTCTCTAGATGATCAAGCCATATCGCAACTTTCTCGGCTCCTTCATTACCCAGGAAATTATTGATCTGAAAGTGAGATACGGTTTCAAGAGTAGTCTTCTGAGGAGGGCAAAGTGAGGACTATATGGCGTAGGCTATAGCTTCACCCAACTGACCAAAATTAGGAAATCCAGACTCAGATGAAGTACGTGGTTCTCTACAAGGCATCATGATTCTGACATAAGAGATCAAAATGATTAGAACACCAACCAAATACACAAGACTGCCAAACCTAAGCTCTGATACCAAACTGACACACCCTGACTTGAATCGAGGCATGCTGGTCATCACGTGAGGGTAACGTAGCCATATGCGCAATAGAAGTGATAATGGTATACAAATATGGATAAATAAAATCCAAAACTAAACTAATTTACACTAAAGATAAAGTATAATTGTGTGGAAGTGTATAAGCAAAGATACGAGTGTCTCAGAGCATAGGTAACATAAGTGTAGTCTAATAGACTAAATATTAATTATACAAAACAAGAAGAAGATTCCTAGATTTATTTAGAAGATCGTCAGAACTGCTGGAGAGTCCTTGTGAGCCACGGACATGAACAACTAGCTAAAACCTGGAGGGGTGCAAAACAAAAAACATGAGTGGGCAAAAACAAGGTTTTTGAAAACACAGTTATCTTTCTGAACATACTAATCCCTCAATGTAAAACCCATATAATTCCCAAAAAATAGTAATACATATGTATATAAAAATCATGTTCAAGAATAGTGAAAATCAAAGTATGCCATGTCAAAGTGTCTCAGTAATAAAATGTGTAAGCCAAGTGATACGAATCAATGTCAAATAATATGCCAGCCGGAGTCACCTAACGTGATCTGTATGGCTGAACCTATTGATAGGAGCATATTTATGCTACTTAGTTAGCTTGTTTTCTTGCACTTACATAGTTAGTTATCGTTTATTATAGTGATTTAAGCTATTTTCGTGTATTTTGATGTGAGAATTTCTTGACACACAAATTAAACCCTATTTGTGACAATTGTAGTAATGATGTAAGTAGGGATCGTTCTAACCGGGGATTAACTAGGGATGCTAACCAATGTTAATTTAAATTAAAAACGTAAAAACAAAGTTTAAAACACTAAACTAAAATAAAAACACTTAACTAGAATAACTCAAAATAAAACTAACAAATAATCTAAAACAAATCAAAATACTCAAAACAACTCAAGACTTAAGAAAACACAAACTAAAATGATTTCTAATAAATCTAACACTTCCAAATAAATGGGGGATTGATTTTTTGACGAAATTTAATTTAAAACAGAAACTTATAAATAAACTTCAAAGAAAATAATATTTTATGAAATAGAATGATGAGAAACTAGTTAGAGGGTTCCTTATCCACACATGAACATATGCATATAATTTGATTCCCAGTTATGAATTCAACAAACGAATGAATGACAATGCTCCAAATTAATTAGGTTCGCTTAAATTAACTTTCAGATTTTCCTAAAGTCATTAGATTGGATGATTGCATACGACAACCCAAAACATTCCCCACAAGTTCCCTACATGAATTGCATAATAGAGATACAAGCAAGAATCATTAAGTTCTATGAAAACCATAAGCATTGACGAGGCACTTGTTACTATGAATTGCATGAAACTTATGCCAAGGATTTACTTAACACAATCGTGACTAGCGATCTTTACTACTCATGAATATAAGTTCATAACGATTAGGTGAAATTCCCTTATATCCTAGCATCAAGTTTAGGCATGCAAATTAAGTGTCGACCCTTAACCCACATACATAAACAAGTTCTTAATCAAAACAGAAAAGTAAACCACATCCAACATTTATAAATTCATAACTGGGGTAAATCAAATTATAATAAACATATATCCACGGTTTCAAATTCACCTCTAACTAAAAAGAAATTAGTTCCACATGTTTAACATAATTGAACAACAATTTAAATTAAACATTGAAAAACAAAAGTAAAAGAAAGAAAACACCTAAACTTTCCAACGATCCAAGCGCATCCAAGGACTTTCCTCTTCTTCTCTTTGTTGCGGCACAAGGCTTTGAATGATGTTGAAGAGTTGGTTTTATGGAGGAATGGATGGGGGAAGTTTAGATATGTAGGGAGAGGCAAGGAAAGGCTTGTAGAATGGTTTATTCTTGGATGATTTGAATGAGGTTGCTACCATGGGTATTTATAGGGAGAGGATGGATTTGTTTAATTCAATTTTTTGGTGGGAATTAAAAGGAAAGTCATGGCAATAAGTGGGATTTATTGGTGGTGGTAGGTTTTGAGTCATCCACTTCACATGTCATGGTGAACTAAGCATTGCATCATCCACTCACATGTCATGGTGAGTTAAGCATTGCATCATCCACTCAAATGTCATGATGAGCTAAGCATTGCATCATCCACTCACATGTCATGGTGAGCTAAGCATTACATCATTTTTTTAGGCCCATTGCAATAGATTTTTGGGCTTCTTTGCATCAAATTCTTGGGCTTCTTTGCATCAAATTCGTCCATCCTCAAGCCTCCATGTTTGCACTATCCAATCTTGGCCCAAAATTGCTCTAGAATGCTCCAAATTGCTTCTTTTTGCATACTTTGACATATAAACCTACAAACACACGAAAAATGACTTTAAACACTAAATTAAGTAAGAAACATAACATAAATGCATAAGAACTAGCTAACTAAGGTGCATAAATATGCTCCTATCATATTTGTAGGTTCAAATGGCAAGTGAAGCAAGAAAGTGCGTTTTGGTGCATTTTAGAGCTAAATTGAGCTTAAATGGAGTACATGCATATGGAGCACCATGGATGGACGAATTTGAAGTGCAAATGAGCTAAGGAATGAATGAAGATGGGAAGAATGGAATTCAAAGCGAAGGACGAATGAAGAGTCAAAAGTGGAAACCGAAGTTTCTAATTTGGGAAGTTTCTAATTTCGAAGGTTTCCATTCTTGAAAAGTTTCTATTCTTGAAAGGGAGATGTCCTAATCTTTTCTAGAAGGCCATCCTTGGGCCTTATCATCTCAGCCACATCTAAGCCCTCCTAGCCCACATTGCCGCACCCTAAACCCTAGCCCATCACATTGGGCCGAACCTAATCATTCTAGAAGCCCTATCCTAAGCCCTTACTCAATGCCGCACCCTAGCTTCTAGATGGCCCAAGTTCCTTGCCTTGCAAGGCTTTCTAGAAACCCTAGCCCTTTAAACCAAATCAGCCGCACCCTAGGGCCCAATTCCCTTTAGTTTCTGATTGTTTTAACCTAATTTCTGATGGATTTGGCCTTCTAGAAGCCTTAAACCTGATTCACCTAGGGTTAGAAGTTGATATATTTGTGTTTAAGGGTTGGCCGCACCATTCATTCACTCACACATCCAGATTTTAAATTCCCTAGTTCTCTAACCCTTGCCGCAGCCACCATACCCCTTTCTCCCTTATTTTCATACCTTGCCGCAACTCCATAGCCACCACCACTCAGCCACCATCACATCCACCATCCCTACAACCCTTGCCGCACCTTCTCACCATCATCACCACCGTGTGCAGCCACTTTGGGAGGAGCTAGAAGCCTTGCCGTGCAGTCCAAAGGGGGGGAGAACCTTGCGCATGCAATCTGCCACCATTGGAGTGTTTGGAGTTCTTTCTCTCTTTGTTTCTGTTTTCATGTTTAATTTAATTTGTTGTTCAATTATGTTAAACATGTGGAACTAATTTCTTTATAGTTAGAGGCGAATTTGAAGCCATGGACATATGTTGGTTATGATTTGATTTACTCCAGTTATGAATTCATGAACTTTGGATGTGGTTTACTTTTCTGTTTTGATTAAGAACTTGTTTATGTATGTGGGTTGAGGGTCGACACTTAATTTGCATGCTTAAACTTGATGCTAGGATATAAGGGAATTTCACCTAATCGTTATTAACTTATATTCATGAGTAGTAAAGATCGCTAGTCACGATTATGTTTAGTAAACCCTAGGTTGGATTAACATGCGTATTCCATAGTTATGAATGCCTAGTCGTTGTTTATGATTTCCATTGAGCGTAATGATTGTTGTTGAATGTCTCTATCATGCGTATTCCATAGTTAGGGACTTTGATGAGGAATAATTTGGTTGCGATGCGTATTCCATTCAATTCAATGAATTTAGGGAAATCTGAGAATTAATTAGTTCAATACAATTAATTTGGGGCATCGTCATTCATAAGTTCATTGAAATCATAACTGGGAATCAAGTTGTATGCATATGTTCATGTGTGGATAAGGAACCCTCTAACTAGTTTGTCTCATCATTCAATTCATTAGAAATCTGTTTTAGAATCTGTTTTATTTTCAAGTTTCTGTTTTAATTCTAAATTCGTCAAAACCAATCCCCCATTTATTTTAAAGTGTTAGATTAGTTAGAAATACATTCAGATTGTGTTTCTAGGAGTTTTGAGTCAAGTTAGAACCAATTTTCGTCAAAAATTGTGTTTGTGCTCAAAACTGCCCAGAAAGTGATTTTGAGGCAGTTTTGAGTGTTTCTGGGCTGTTTTGAGTCTTTTGCTTTGTTTAAGTGTTTTAAACTCTAGTTTTGCATTCTTTGAGTCTAGTTTAGTGTTTTACATTGTGTTTTTACGTTTTTGAGTCAGTTTCACATTGATTAGCATCCCTAGTTAATCCCCGGTCTAGAACGATCCCTATTTGCTCATATACTACAATTGTCATCCATAGGGTTTAATTTGAGTGTCAATCTAATTTTCACATCACCTATAGCTCATCAACCCATGCCTGCACATAAGTCAGAACCACCTATTGTGGTCTGTACGACAGATTGGGTGTAAATAAATACGCTCAAGTACTATGATCACCTGAAAGCTGTGCAATAGATTGCAGGTCACCTATAAGTCAAAACGACCAATTGTAGTTTGTATGACAGGCTTGTTGGAAGTATGCCCACAAAGCCACTCATTTGATGTAATAGCTTTTTGGAATACTCATTGTGTTAAACTATTATATGTTTAATAGAGGGCAAAGCTTATTGTTAATCACTGTTTATTGTATTATGTGTTTAAGCAATAAGGGAATCCAAGGAATGTACTTGATCTAATAGAGAAGTGATCTAAGTAAATTGGATTAATGAGACCTTTCTCTTATGTTCATTCCTAAAACGTTCCTAGCCATAGGATTGCCAATTGGGCATTGACAATCCGCTAAGGTTAGTATGTGTTATGTTAACTCAAGCGTGAGTATGACTAGTCTCAAGTCATTTAGTGTCACTGAGGCAAACAAATAGGTGCTCAAAAGGTAATTGAGTACACTGAACAACAACCAAAAGGAGTTCGAACATACATGTCATGTAAGAACTCGTAAGTTGCAATATGCAATGTAGTCCTTTGACCTGAGGCATCATAGATGTCTAATGGTTAGGTCCTTGATCCTTGATCATGTCAAAGGCATTCCATTAAGAGTGTCCATGACATTGTTGGGGTCAAGCTATCTTGTCATGTAGGCATATGAATACACAACAAGGGATCTCTAACCTTCCATGGTGGAAGAAGAATACTCTGAGATATGATTCGAGAGTCTTTGGCCAAAGCATATGAATATGACTTAGGAAGTTTGTTCCAAATCATATTCAATTGAATCATATAGAGAAGTATCACATTGGATAGTAGACATGAAACAAACTATCACTTAAACAATTAGAGAAGGACCGTATTGCGTTGTAGTTGTAACTGGATAGGTTCTCCAACCACTTCTACTTAGCTTAGGTAGCCATGACATACTGCTAGGTGTCACTCATGGTTTGTGGAAGCCCTGAGGATTAGCAAACACTAATCTTCATCAAAGGGAGAATTGAAATGTAGTTTCAATTCACAATCGATCGTTAAGAGTAACAATCGCCCACTGCCTCGCTAAATGGAACCTAATGGATCGTACACCGAGTAAGGATGAATGTGAAGATATAAAATAGATGGATAAGCAATTAAATGGTTTAATTGAGAATGGTTAACATTAATTAATTAGTTAATTAATTATACGAAAAGTTCGTACTGGGCTTTTAAGTTGGTTTTGGGTTTTGGGGCCCAAAAGGGTTTTTGGTCCACAAGGCCCATTGAGTTTAGGTTGTGGGACAACTAAAAACTAAATGGAAATTAACCCAAAAACAAAGCCAAAACCGGCCTAGGGTGAAGGGGTAGCAAACTTGGGTTAATTGCAAGTTTGCCACTCACATGTGAGGTGGTATAAAAGCAATTTTATAGCCATTCTCTCACTAGGGTTTTTCTTGAGGCAAAGAAGAGAAACATTTTCTCTTTTTTTCTCCATAGAGGCCGGCCACTTAGGGGATTTTTACTAGTATCAAAAACTCTCTAAGTCATCCATTTTCTCTTCACACTACATCCTTGGTGTAGAGACTTAGAGACGCCAAATCTTTGGTGTTCTTGGAGATCCTTTCCTCACATCCTCAAGGAGAAAATGAGCATCAACAAAGAAGAAAATCAAAAGGAAGAGCCAAGGAGCTAGGAGGTGACTTGAAGGCCCTCCACTTGGGTGAATCCTTTGTGTAAACAAGGATGAGTTTCAAGGGTAATGAATCTAAAATCCTTCCTTCTCTTTAATGTTGTTAAAAAGTCTTATGGTTCACCATTCTCTAGGATTTGAAAGTCATGGGTTTTAGAATTGTTTTTGAATGCATGCCTACTTTAAAGTGTTATTAGTTTGCATATGTGTTCAAATGTTCTCACATGTTCTTAGCTAGTGATGGGTTGTAAAACGACACACAAATTTAACCCTCTTTTTGACAGTTGTAGTATAGATGTAAGTAGGGTATCGTTCTAGGCCGGGGATTAGGAGGGATTGCTAATCTACTCTAAATTAATTTAAAAATATTAAACAAGACTCAAAGACACAAAACTAGGCTAAAAACTCCAATAACTCGAAACACACTTAAAATGATTCAAAACAATGAAAACGATCAAATTAGACACTAGGAATTGAAATGGACGGAAATTGAATTAAAAGATTAAAAACAAAGAAAATTAACTAAATAATATAATTTAATAATGGGGGGGTTTGGTTTTCACGAAACGTAAATTAAACTTAAATAAATTACAGAATTGACAAAAACATAAAATAAAAGTGAATGGATGGGCGACGGACTGGCTAGAGGGTTCTTCTCCACACATGACACATATGCAACCTAAATTGATTTTCAGTTGTTCTTTCGATAAATTGTAAATCTCAATACTCCAGATTAACCGTGAACATCACTTTTTTAATCTTCAAGTTTTCCTTAAATTATTGAATTGGACGGAAATACGCATACAACAATTCAACACATTCTCTAAAAGTCCCCTACGTGAAAAGCACAATAGAGATACAATCAAAGATCATTAAACTTTGTGAAAACTATAAGCATTGACGAGACATTTGTAACTATGAAAAGCATGATACTCCTGCCAAGAATTCACTTAACGCGATTGTGACTAGCAACCTTCACTACTCATGAATATAAGTTCATAACGATTAGGTGAAATTTACTTATATTCTAGCATCAAATTCATGCATGAAAATTAAGTATGCATTCTTAATCGACATACACAAATAAGTTATCAATCAAGCAGTTAAGCAAATTAAATTCACAACTCAGAAATCACAATTGAAGGTAATCAATTCAAATTACAAATATATCCATGGCTTTGAATTAACCTCTAGCCAAAATAAATTAATTACACATTATTTATAAATTAAAACAGAAATAAAACATGAGTTTGGAAAGATATAACCGAAATGAGGTGAATTAACCGTGAGCTTGTGCACTGCCCTCTCCTCAGCTGCCCCGAGGCAGCTTTCCTTTCTGTTTTGCTGCCTGCACCGACTCTCAATTGGCTGATTATTCCTGCTGCTCCACTGCTTTCACTCGCTGCCAAATGGCAGCTCACAGACTGCCTATTTGGTGTCTCTCAGATTCTCCGCGAGCTATTTTCTGTGCTACCTGTCCCGAGGCTCATGGCTCTGTTTTTCTGTTTTCTTCCGCATGCTTGTGCCTGCCTGTAATGGCCTCCCTCGCTCTTGTGCAGCTCTTCTCTCCTTTATTTATTTCTGATTGTATATGCTATTTTTTTTTATATCTTCTTTTCTGTGGTGCGCCAACTGTCCGTCTCCCTCTCTCAATGCTCTCTTAGCTGTTTACTCAATTGGCTGCCCTCCTCAGTCTTCTTTTCTAATTTTTCACATGAGCCGCTGACTGCCTTTCATGATTATTCTTGCTGGAAAGCTGCCTTGGTGCTTTTTATTTTTTTCTTTTCCACTATCACTTGCTATTATTTTCACACAAAACAAACCAAAACAATTTCAATCACTCAAACCGAATCGAAAACATAAACAAAGAAAATAAGTGAGTAAAGCAGTTTTGACGAATTTGACACTTCAACCAGCAACCTTCTCACGGGATATGCACTCAATCACACACGTGTTTAGTTTTAATGTGTTTCACTCAAAGAAACAAATGTGAAAGTTCTACCATAAGCTTGAATAAAGATCACTTCTCCACAATCATAATTGCAAAACTTAAATCAAGAGGACTTTTATTGGATGTAATGAGGCTTAGGGATAGGGTTATTGAAACGAAAGAATAGGAAAACACAAGTTCCAAACTACATTGCAAGCAATTCTTTTAGTTGAGATTTATAAGAACTCAAGCTCTCCAACGATTCTTTTAACACCTCCAACCACACCCTTAAACTGAAACTTTAAAATCCTTTTATTTGCTTTGTATACAATCTTTCTTTTTCTTTTCTTCTATTCTTTTTTTTTTTTTTTTTCAAATAATACAAATATGAAATACCCCCACACTTATTCTTTTGCCAAACTCCTTCAAAGTTCTTCACAAACATTTCTTATAAGACAATCTCACATTGCTCACTAGCTCGCTTGGAAAGGGTAAGGAAAAAATGTTTGAGGTATAAAGGTATACATATCTGGTGATAAGAAATAAAAGGCTCAACATATACGGCTCAAATCGGCAATCTAATGATATCATTTTTCTTTGGGAAAACATGCTTATTTGGGCCATGGTGGTAAACATATTGCCTCTATCATTTTCAAGTTCATGCAATCAATGACAAATATTTCGAAAGATCGTTACGCAAGTTCTAGAGATGTATCTCACATAAGTTCATCACACATGAAAGAATAGGAGTGTATGAAAAATGCACACACTTTCAATAGGCTCAAAACCTCACATAGGATGTATACGGCCACTAAATTCACATATGAAGCTTTAAGTCATGCTTTAGTTTCACATCAACAAGGCTATGTGCATTTGGTTTTTCAAAGATGATCAAACATGTACAATACTAACAAGAGAATAAGGAATTTCATACAACACATGTGAACTAAGTTCTTGATAATCATGGTTCAAATTTTGATCCAATTATATCATTGGGTCGAGAAACTAATAAAAAATCTAATTCAAAACAATAAGGAAAACAAGACAATATTTTTGGATTTTTTTTTTAATTTTCCGAAAAAATTAAATAAAACAAAACTAATTAAGAAAACAAAAAGCAATAACATGGAAACAAATGAACCAGTTCATAGTCGAAGGTACAAAAATTTTCAATTTGGTCATTTTTTATACTCTTGATACCCCCACACTTAAACTAGATATTGTCCCCAATGTCAGAAAACATTAATATGCAAATAAAAATAAAATGAATAAATAATAAGAAACAAAATAAAGCAATAGGACTGAAAACTTCCCTAATTTGCATAAAACTCAATCGATGACCCCCAAGCTTAAATTCTGCAATCAACTTCAAGGGTGGAAATAACCAAAAATTCCTGCAAAGAAAAGAAATAAATCAGTTAAGCATGCAAGAAAATATAGAAAATGCAAACGAAAAATAGAAAATGAAAATAAAAGACAATGAATAGAACTAATAGGTGATCATTGGTTGTGCTTGTTGACTTTCCACAACTTTCATCTTGAACTGGATGGGCCTTCTTTCTTGCAAGTGATCCTCAGCTTAGTTGAGGATGAATCAACACGTTGTCTCCACATGCTTCAAGTACTCAAGTCTCCATGCAGATGTGCATCTTCTTGAACTCTTGGATCATCTCACACTCTGCCTTCATCTGGATGCAACTCAGACTCCTCCTGCTTCGTCTGTGAGATACTTTTGCTTTTGAAGAAGTACCTCTACACAGGTTTATTTTTGAAGTGGGCTGGGAGGGGTCTGAGATGAGTACTCGAGAGCAAGACTAGGTAAGCAATCAGGATCTCACTTTCTCCATGTTCTTCAGATGAAGGTGAGGAGAAAGCGTGATATGAGATACTTTTGCTTTTAACCTTCATGATATGAAATACTTTTGCTCTGGATGATTTGTTTTCTGGGGTGCTCCAAGGGATGAAGAACACTGAGTAACTCGAAATGTTTCTTTTGGAATACATTCTCGGAGATGAAGATGTGCTGAGAGGGTGTGCTTTTGTTGTGGAAGACGAAGGTAGAACTTATAGGAATTTTCTTCACAACCGGAACTATTCTCTCACTCTCTGTCGGCAGCCGGTGGATGGATGAACAGTACCAGTTACGCGCTTTCTGACAAAGCTGCCCGTAATTTCTGCAAAGCTGCAAGCTGCATGTGACGAGTGACGACAAATCTAGAAAAGCTGATCGCCTCGTGATTTCTGAGCAAGCCCAACTTTTGATAAAGGAACGGCTCTTTTGAGAAAGGAATCCGGCCTCTGAGAAAGGAGCCCGACTCTTCGATTTGCGAGAGGACGCCTCTTCGATCTGCAAGGAGCACCTCTTCGATCTCTGAGGAACGCCTCTTTGATTTGCTTCTTTTTATAGAGGCACGAATTCTACTTCACAGCACACTTAAACTCCCTCCTGTAAACACTCCCTTCTTGCACTTCTGCAATCTTAATCTTTACGATCTCTTCTTCCTCAACACCTTCTAAAAATGTCTTGCCCTTCCGACCGTCGCCTTAACTTGAATGTCGGAGAAGATGATGACTTGTCTTCTCCAAACAACATTTGGCATCCGTCCTTCATATCCCCCAATGGTCCTTTTACAGTCAGGGACACAATGATGAGGAACGATATAACCGCAACAGTGGTTGCTAGAAACCTCCTCACTCCAAGGGACACTAGGTTGCTGTCCAAGCGGTCAGACGAACTGGCTGTCCAGGACTCACTGGCTCTCAGCGTCCAGTGTGCAGGCTCAGTTTCAAACATGGGCCAGCGCCTCCTTGCACGATCTCGTCAAGTTGAGTCACTGATGGCTGAGGTGGCTAATCTACGGCAGGAGGTCAGAGGACTCAGGAACGAGAATAAGGAGTTGCACATGCTCGCAACTAGTTACTCGACCAACATGAAGAGGAAGCTGGACCAGATGCAGGAGTCGGACGTTCGGATTCAGAGCGATCATCAAAGGTTTATGGCGTTACTCCCGAGGTTTATGTTGCCTTCTTCATCTGGAGTTGCACCAAGTGTTAAGGCTCAAGAGAATCGAACTCTGGCGCTTCGTCTTTCCGGAGCTCCGTCGACTTCTGAGGCCCCACCTAACCAATGACCAATGAATGCTATTAGTTTTACACATCATTGTAAAATATTTCTGCTTTTATTTGCATTGTATTTGATTTTTTTTATTTTTTATTTTTTTTTATTTTTTTTTAATTTATTTTAAGCAATGTAAAATAAGTAAATTAATGTAAAAAGACTTTGTTTACCCGCACTTAAAATAAACATTGCCCTTAATTTATTTAAACACAAACTAAACAAAAATCAACCAAATAACACAACTAACTAAACAAAACAAAATGAAAGTAGTGAAAAGAAGGGTGTAAGAATGCAAATCTGATTTGGTTAGCAATTCCAAAGTCTCCCTTCGTTGAATGCTTGGGTTGCCTCCCAAGAAGCGCTTGCTTTAACGTCTTTAGCTGGACGATTCTTTCCCTTAAACTCCCCTCGGCTCCAAAGCATGGAATTTATCTTTCAATGAGAGGTGATACTTGAAATGATTCGGCAATGGTCTAAATTCTAGGGTAGGTGCCTGAATCATCAAAATTAGAAACATGTTAGTATAAAATAAAATTGAAATTGGAGAAGATGGCTTACTTGCTCTCTCCGACACAAACTCAATGTCAAACACCACATTTTTGAATATTTCCGGGACTTTGAACTTGGCCAAGTTTACTATGATGGTTGTGGCTTGTCCCGTGTCATCAAACTCAACTTCTTGGGCCTTTGTTTCCTGCACAGCCTCTTTGATGCAATTTACATATTCTCCAGCCACTTCCTTTTCTTGAATCATTTTTCTTGGTGTGCAAGGTTCTTTGAATGTTTCAACACCATCGGAAACTT
This sequence comes from Crataegus laevigata, assembly GCA_963580275.1. NCBI lineage: Eukaryota > Viridiplantae > Streptophyta > Magnoliopsida > Rosales > Rosaceae > Crataegus > Crataegus laevigata. Next base: position 12,694,317 of record OY756944.1, on the reverse strand, counting down.
GTTGTGGTGCACCAAGAATTGGGATCTCACTTTGGAAAATTGGAAGAGCTTCCACAATGTCATTTTCACTCTCTTTGATATTTGGAATCAAAAATCTGCGAGGAAAAGAGATATTTGGTGGAATGGGGTCAGAAATAATTGAACTTAGAACTTCCTCACCTGAGTTGGACGACATAGGGATTTGAGGAGCTTGCAGCAAGAATTCTTCTAAACTGCCCAGGTTGTCCTCCTCCTCTTCTTCTTGCAGCAGCAATTCATCCATGTTTGGGCTATGTTTGGATGGTTCTGGGACAGCTTCAACCTCCAATTCACTTTCCAAAGGGATGGCTTCATCGATTTCAACTTCTCCTATTGAATTTACAATGTTGGAAAGTTCATGTTGCTCTTGAATCTGCGCCATGAATTCCACAATCTGCCCAACTTGCATATCCAATTCGTCCACCCTTTTGACTCGGTCTTGCATCTCCTTGTTTTGATTTTCTACTCCCTGATTCAAAGAGGTGAGTAACTTATTAAACGTATCATTATCCAGAGACTTGGGCAAATTGTTGTGGTGGCTGTGATGGTTCATATGGCCACTGATAGAACTCTTCCGATGGTTGCAATTGTTCTTCTTTTTGTGAGCCCTGCGTCAAAGAAATTAGTCCTTCAAGAATTTCATTATAGCTCGTGGGCATACTTTGATTTGATTGGAATTGTTGTGGGGGATGCTGTGGTGGCTACATAGGTCTTGAATAGAACTCCTCTTGCTGCCAATATCCACCTTGTTGAAATTGTTGAGATTCATCCCACGTATAATCTAAATAATATCTCCAATCCGAATTGTAAGCATTGGAAAACATGTTGTTGCTTGGTTGATCATAGCCTCGATAACCCCACACATCTTCATTTGCAGAAAATTGATGAGTTTGATATCCTTGCCCATAGGGCACATCAAATGTAGGGACACTTGGCATTGTGGTCCTTTCGGCATTATGAGTCAATTGAGAAGTGAGATGCGCCAATTGAGCTTGAATGGTCGCAAGTGCCATGTCTTGCTCCATTTGTACCTAAAATCAAAGAAAGAAAACTAAATCAAATATCAAAAGTAAAAGACACAAACACAAACATAAACATAAACACAAACACAAACACAAACAAAGGGATTAGCAAATTTGCTAATCCCCGGCAACGGCGCCAAAAATTTGAAGGGTTGTAAAACCACACACAAATTTAACCCTCTTTTTGACAGTTGTAGTATAGATGTAAGTAGGGTATCGTTCTAGGCCGGGGATTAAGAGGGATTGCTAATCTACTCTAAATTAATTTAAAAATATTAAACAAGACTCAAAGACACAAAACTAGGCTAAAAACTCTAATAACTCGAAACACACTTAAAATGATTCAAAACAATGAAAACGATCAAATTAGACACTAGGAATTGAAATGGACGGAAATTGAATTAAAAGATTAAAAACAAAGAAAATTAACTAAATAATATAATTTAATAATGGGGGGGCGTTTGGTTTTGACGAAACGTAAATTAAACTTAAATAAATTACAGAATTGACAAAAACATGAAATAAAAGTGAATGGATGGGCGACGGACTGGCTAGAGGGTTCTTCTCCACACATGACACATATGCAACCTAAATTGATTTTCAGTTGTTCTTTCGATAAATTGTGAATCTCAATACTCCAGATTAACCGTGAACAACACTTTTTTAATCTTCAAGTTTTCCTTAAATTATTGAATTGGACGGAAATACGCATACAACAATTCAACACATTCTCTAAACGTCCCCTACGTGAAAAGCACAATAGAGATACAATTAAAGATCATTAAACTTTGTGAAAACTATAAGCATTGACGAGACATTTGTAACTATGAAAAGCATGATACTCCTGCCAAGAATTCACTTAACGCGATTGTGACTAGCAACCTTCACTACTCATGAATATAAGTTCATAACGATTAGGTGAAATTTACTTATATTCTAGCATCAAATTCATGCATGAAAATTAAGTATGCATTCTTAATCGACATACACAAATAAGTTATCAATCAAGCAGTTAAGCAAATTAAATTCACAACTCAGAAATCACAACTGAAGGTAATCAATTCAAATTACAAATATATCCATGGCTTTGAATTAACCTCTAGCCAAAATAAATTAATTACACATTATTTATAAATTAAAACAGAAATAAAACATGAGTTTGGAAAGATATAACCGAAATGAGGTGAATTAACCGTGAGCTTGTGCACTGCCCTCTCCTCAGCTGCCCCGAGGCAGCTTTCCTTTCTGTTTTGTTGCCTGCACCGACTCTCAATTGGCTGATTATTCCTGCTGCTCCACTGCTTTCACTCGCTACCAAATGGCAGCTCACAGACTGCCTATTTGGTGTCTCTCGGATTCTCCGCGAGCTACTTTCTGTGCTACCTGTCCCGAGGCTCACGCCTCTGTTTTTCTGTTTTCTTCCGCAGGCTTGCGCCTGCCTGTAATGGCCTCCTTCGCTCTTGTGCAGCTCTTCTCTCCTTTATTTTTTCTGATTGTATGTGTTGTTTTTTTTGTATATTTTCTTTTCTGTGGTGCGCCAACTGTTCGTCTCCCTCTCTCAATGCTCTCTTAACTGTTTACTCAATTGGCTGCCCCCCTCAGTCTTCTTTTCTAATTTTTCACATGTGCCGCTGACTGCTTTTCATGATTATTCTTGTTGGAAAGCTGCCTTGGTGCTTTTTATTTTTTTCTTTTCCACCGTCACTTGCTATTATTTTCACACAAAACAAACCAAAACAATTTCAATCACTCAAACCAAATCGAAAACATAAACAAAGAAAATAAGTGAGTAAAGCAGTTTTGACGAATTTGACACTTCAAATTTCACTTATTCTATTTTTATTTTCTTATCTTATAAAACACAAAAACAAAGTAAATAGCTCAAAAATATAAGGAACTAACTAAGAAAAGATAAGTGAATTTGATGTAAAAATATATATAAATATGATCCGATCAGCTAGGACAAAATTTTTCCTTCAAGGCTGGCACCAGACTTGGATCCAAGGTGAGTGTGCAGTGCGAGAGGTGAACGATCATGTGAAGGTTGTGCCCTAGCCTCGGGCGGGAGCACTAACACCGGGGGTGCAAGATAATGGTCTCTAAGTGCATAAATGCATAACAACATACAATGCAACCAATACCATCGTAGTGTATTCACTTGAAGCTTACATGAGCCTCTGCAGCGTCATTCAATACAATGCATAACTATACTGATGCAATACTAAAAATGTAATGCATCCATGACATGGCATTTAAAACCCAATTTTATTTAAAACGGTTTCTGGGAAATGTATACATATATATATATATATATATATATATATATATATATAAACAAAAGCCCACTCACTGATAGGTATCAGAAGCGTAGCCCTCTAGCCTCGCCAATCCACACTCGTCCTTAAGATACATCTCACCTATATACGAAACAACTAATTTAACATTAATTAATTAACACATATACTAAACTTAGGAATTACTTCTCATATGTTGCTCAATTAGGGTGTTTGAATATGCCAACGTGACCTACTCAACACCCCAAACACTCCCATATTTTTATAAAAAATTTCCAACGTCTCGCGCACCCTCACATTCCGACTAAGGCTGGCACACTAACAGAATCCTTAACGCCGTTAGGGAATATTCTGTTAAAATAGAAAAATATTCCGTTAAAACTAACGGTGTTACCTGACGCCGTTAGTATATTCTGTCAACTTTGACGGAATATTCCTCTGCTTCTTCAGTGGACCTCGCCAGAATCCACGCCGCCGGCGCCACCGTCCACCTGCATATGAACTCGCCAGAAACTGGAGAATTTTCAAAGTTCAATATCTTCTTCATTTTTCAACCAAAACCCATGAAATTTATATAGATTTGAAGGTCTTGAAGAATAGAACACAACCATACCTATTAGAAGTCCAAAAACCAACGAAAAATGGTAAGAATTTCCTTTGATACTTCCGGCCAACTTTGCAACTTTGAGAACTAGCCTATCCCAACGTCCAAATCACTCCAAAATGCTAGGAAAGTTGAGTGAGTACCTTACTAAGCCTCAAAACCATGTAAATCACCCTCGATCACCTTGGAGCAAATTAAACCCCTCACCGGCGCTCAGGTTTCTTGAGTTCCGGGTGTTAATTCTACGAACTAATGGTATGGTTAGGTTCCTAGGCTTGCAAGGAACGCGAAAGTGGTCTTTAAAAGCTCGATCCGTGCGTGTTGATAATGGATGGGTGTATGGGTGTCACGGTGTACAGGCAAGGAAAAGTCAAGAAAGTGAGTGAGAGAAGAAGGATGCGTACGTGTGTGTGTGTGTGTGTGTGGTCACGAATTGGCCAGAAGAAAAAGAAATAAGGCCCTAATTGGGCTATCGTCAGAAAGAGAGGGAGAGCTAGAGCCCAAAAGAAATAGGATCAAAATCTGATTGGGCTAGAGGTTGTAGGAACTAAAATAATTGGTCAGCCCTAAAATATATTCCTACCCCTTTTTATGCATTCATTTGCTCGTAACTTTTTTGTTTCGACTTCGATTCGACCATAATTCGCGCCGTCGCGCTCATGACGCAAATTACAATTTAATTACGATGACAGGAATAATAATTTAAAACTATACACGTACATCCACGTCATTAGGCCAATGAGGGCATAACCGTCATTTTATATACTCAAAATATATACTAATTCGGGACGGGTCATCACAATTGGGTTGACCTTCCAATCTACCCATCCCGCCTGAGTTGCACTCCTACTTTAAACCAATTGGAGTATATGAGAAAATGATTTATTTGTTGTAGTTACAAGTGTGGTAAACGAATGAGGATCTGGTGAGGATTCTCATCCTCACATCATATCCATTTATCGTACATCGTGTGACCAGATTTCATCAAATTAATTTAATCACAAATCTGTGAATTTTTTTGCCAATTTGATTCATTACTTCTATCGTAAAAATAAGTTCATTATAATGACGACAAGTATATTATAGTACATAAACAAGTCTAGTAAAATCGAAAAGAAAAGCACAGCTAGCAAGTCTCAAATATACATATCCTGTAATAGGATGCCTATAATTTATATGACATCAACAAGAAAATTTGCATTTAAAGACATGGAACCGAGAAAATAGTATTTAAAAAGGTGGTCGTCAACCATTTGATTTTTTTTCATCAACCATTGTCCTTAAACTAATTCAAGCCTAATATTTACACTAAAGAGTAAAGAAATAAATGAGTTTTAACTTTGTTTTGGAGAAAAAAATAATTCTAAAAATTTAAAAGGCATCGAGTGACTTTTTTCTCAAAAAAAAAAAAAAACAACAAGATTGCCCTCATTAAATTGACAGGTCACACAAATATTCTCAGACAGTTCTACATCCTGGAGGCTCGAGTAGTTGTCTACAACATCTCCAAGCTCCCTGCTCGTGGCATGGAAAAGTCAAAGGCAAGGTTAATATCAAATCTTATCTTTAATACATTTCTTCCATAGGTTATATCAAATCTTGTCTTTAATACATTTCTAATGGAAGATTAACTCAAACAAGTAAGGAATCTTCATCACAATTAGTCAGATATACTAATTTTATCATCTCAAAACATTATCTCCTAATTAATATATTGAGATAATTCTTTCAACATTCATTCTACGAATGACACAACCTTGACCAACGTGAACCGCCATGTGTAAGGCAAAATCCTAACCCCATGGCCGGCCCCCTCCCTATAAATACCTAATGCCCACCATTTTTCGATAAGCCTTACGCTAAGCATAAGCTTTTGCTACGCACTTTAAGTCCTAAACACTTGCTCTTTTTAGAGTTACTGACTTAGGCATTAGAAATCCATTGCCCAAACCTCCTTACCCCACCTCGTGGGTGAGTGATGCTATGGTCATTTATGAAAGGTGTTTATTATTTTGTAAGTGCAATTTCATCAAGACTAAAGATGGTGAATTTTTGCTACACACTAGTTGTTCATACATACTCAAACTTAAGACCTTTTACTTATATGTGAAGAACAATATCACTACCCCTTCACATTAAAATGACAAAAATACAACCTTATTTCACGATCACGGGCCTCCAAAACAAAGCCATGAGAGAAAAAAAAAAATTAATAAACAGAGTCAATATGATTAGATGCATGCCATCTATACCCAAATGATTGAAGAAATTCTAGTTGCATGTGTCCTTTGGACATGAAATTGTTGAGACGATGCGATATGACAACACAATCTATTAGCTGGTACCAATGTTAGATCATATCATTGGCTTTTTTTTTTTTTTTTTTTTTTTTATAAGTTGCTTTGTCCTATTTGCCTCCAAAACGGTTGTTTTTGTGGGGGGTGGGGTCGGGATTTTCAGCAAAATATGCTAAAGACTAAAGTGGGACTCCATCTCAATCCAACTCAATACACCCCATGCTTTGCTTAACCCATTAAATCCTTGTCCGGTTAAGTCTTCAAAATGGTGGGGGAGATTTTCAGAAAATATGCTAAAACTGATACCTTTTGATCGATTAAGACCCCTCTATAAGTCTTTAAACTTAAACTTTTAGCAAACAAAAAAATATATTTTAAAAGTATAATTTATTAATTTTTGGAAAGTAAAAAAACTGAGTGTTATTAGTCACTACTAGAAATTTATTTTATAGCCTCTGATTTGGAGGCCACGGCAAAGGAAACTAGTGACATTTTGCTTCAATAGGCCGTGTTTTGCTTCAATATGTAGGTTGATACTCTAGTAACGGTGGCTACTGATGAGATGAAGGAACGAACATGCCGTGGCGTCTATGGTGAAAGCACCTCCCCTATCCAACTTCTCCGTGTTCGTAGCAGGAGCGCGAGAGGTTAAATATAGTTTGTAGGAGCACAGATGGATCGATCCCCTAAACGATACACATTTATTTGCTAATTAGAGCTTGCTTAATAGTAGTTCCTAGGAAGTTGATCTCAACTCTTGTACATCCTTCCCGAGTTCTTTCAAGACCTGTCATGATAAAAGAGTGAAAGGCTCACTAATTAAACATGTTTGTTTTAGGTTAGTAACTTAGTAGTACCAAGAAGAATAAAAATTAAAAATTAAATGTTTTAGGACTCACTATCTTGGTTTCTTTAACTGCAGCTTCTAATGCTTCGATCTTCTGCAAAAAATACAACAAGAATCAGCATAATTTTTGCATAATGTGTTGAACTGTACCCCGAAATAAGAGCGCAATCGTTAGTCCAAACTTGCCTTCTTCACGTCTCTAAGCGCTGCTTCCAAATTCTGGATTCTCTGCGATGCAGTGCCACACAAAATGAAGTATATCAAACAACCTATCACATCTTTCAAGTTTTATGGTTCTTAATAAATTGAGATCCATGCAAGTAAGATTCTGGTTAAAGGAGCTGATTAATAATTACCGTATCGCGCACCAATGCCTCTTCTGATCCCTGATCACCGTTTTCTTCACAGTTGTTTAGCTCGTTGCCAACTGAAATCGCCTGAAAGATATAGATGAACATTTTTTCTCGGCTATATTACTGTTTAAACACGGTACCTTCAAAGTATAAGCTCAAAAAGTTGCATTAAAAGTACACTTGAAGGAAAGCTTTTAGAATTAACAGAAAACTGATGACCTGAAGCAGTTCTGTAATTTCAGGATTGTTCCAGGGTCCTCTATCACTGAAAATGCATCCCCCGTAATCGGAACAGGTGCAGTTTCCACCCAGAAAAGTTGGCAAATTACTGAAGAGAATTGAATTTTAACCAAACAATTATAAGGAGAGTTTAAGTAACATTTTATGTGCACCAATATATGAAAAGTTATTCTATTTTTTCTTTCTTTGAATTTGCATTAGATTATTATGTTTACCTTTGATCAACAACATCAAACAGCTCACTGTGATAATTGTATCCCAACACCTGCAATAGTGATCTCGTAGATTTCGAAAACAATTAGTCCATCGTCTGAAATTAATGAAGGTGCAATGCCATGTCTCACTACAAATTTATACCCTCGAGAAAAGAATCCTTACTTGAATCTTTGCTAATGTTCTTGTATCAAGGAAAGCCTTCACTACTTTCCAAAGCATTTTAAACCCGGATCCAGCGTTGACAATGAAGAGGCAATTTAGAGTCTGAAAATATCAGCTGCCTCAAAGTCATTAAGATGTACATGAACATATACACACATATGTTGAGAAAATATAATGTCCTAAGCTCCAAACTTTCCATCATCAATTTTTCAAATGAAAATATACCGCCTTTTAACATCCCATCGATTACTATGCTTATCTTTCGTTTGGCATCAGTACTGCGGGAACAATGACAACCCACGTACCTCTGGGTAGTAATTGCTATCAATCTTCTGAATTTCCATAAAAATATATCTGGCAGGCTTTGAGAAATTAGCCAATCCCTAATCAAACACACAAAGTTCAAATATATTAGAACCCTAAACCCTAAGCAGCTTGAAGCCCTAACCAGCAAAATCAATCTTTTTGGAATACAGAAAAAAATTTCAAACAAGGATGACGGAGATAAGACTTGAAAGCTCCCCTCCGGTTGAGACATGCTTTCGAAAGGTTTTCTCTAGATGGAATATAAGAAAGAAATACTCACCACTCCATGCACATCCAAAATACTTGTTGTAGATGCTACATGCCTCTTAGCTGCAATCGAACACGCAGGGTATCTCAAATTTAATGTTTTCTCTTGTTCGGAAACGTGATACTTGGTGAATCTTTCGAGGGTAGTTACTTGCAGAAGTTTGTTAAGGTCTACCATCCCGATCCTTTCGATGTATACTGGTCTACCATATCGGTCTACACCATGATATCCATGGGGATAGCATTTCTTTACTGTTTCATACTCCTCAAACTTAAACTCCTGCAATGAGGAATCCCACAATTAATTGTCGTTTCGATTAAGCCACATAGCGCTAACTAACTCGAACACTTGATTGGGACACAGAGAAATATAAGAATTGACAGGAAGGGAAAACTCATGTCAAGAATCATCTTAATGACCTTAGAATAACATCTTAAATAAGATTTAAGTAGAATATCATTTAAAAAAAGAAAAAAGAAAAGAGAGTTGGCCTTTTGAGTGCCTTGTGTTCCAAGCTTCTAGGTGATCAGTATTCTTATTAACCCAACTATCATATTCTTAATTATCATGATATAAAAGAGCATGATAGCGCATATATTTATGGAAGAAATAGGGTTCCGAAAATCAAAAAGGAAACCACCTTCCACATTTGGAACAAGGACATAAGAAAGCAACTGCATTTATGTACTCTGAAGGAGCTAGGAATTTAAAACAGAACCCTGCACTGGTGGGCTATAAACAAACCTAAACGAAAGCTTCTCAAATCCGTTCTCCGGCATCGACCTTTCCTAAATACCGAACTGATTCTATTACTTATTGGATTTGATGAGATTTCATGCTGTAAAATCAATGTGATAGAGTAATATTCACACTTCATCTAGCAAAAAATAAAGTTTAGTTTGGAATATTTCACCTTTGGAATTTCATCAACCTGATAATCCTCACGCCACTTAAGATAAATCAAGAACGCATCTTTTGCTTTCACAAAATCGAAGTCCCTCATTCTAAGAAACCTATATATTATCATCAAATAGAAATATTAGAAAAAATTTATCTTAAATTGATAGTTGCAAATCATTTCTTATATTTGAGAACATTGGCCCATCAAATTACTAATTACCTTAAAAGGGTATGATAATCATTGTGCTGTGGAGGAAGCTGACCCTCAATAAAAAGCAATTCTCTGAAAGACTCAACATATTTTTCATCTTTCGGATCATGAACTCCTCCGAGAACCGTTTTGAAGCTCCTACTACTACTTCCTCCGAGCCTCTTGAATGAGTCCCGAAACTTGAGCGGATATGACAGCATTGTCTTGAAGCCTAAGTTTGACACTATAGATGAATCAGGCTTGTTTTTCTCTGGGGGAGGGAGATGCCAATGGCTTTCAATAGGCGGATGAAAAATTTTCGTCTTCCCTGGTCTTGACGCAATATCTCCGTCTCCATCTCCAACACCCTTAGATATGTATATATCCCTGTCTTGTTTTAGTTTATGCATAGGTAAAGACCAAGACCAAGACCAAAAATATGCCCTTATGCAATCCAACTTTAAAGGTTAGGACATTAAAGAACGTATATTGTATAATGTTTGAAGGGGAAGAAGCTTGATCTTATTCTTGCACCGATCACACGAAGAAACTGCTTTCAGAATTCCGGTGAAGCGGTTGTCAAATTCAAAATCACTCCGCATAAAATCTATGAAAATGCGAAGGGAGAGATCAGCAAGCAAAAGAAGGTGCAGAGCTAACATAAGTAAATCAATAAATAAAAAGATATGGAAGGAAAAAAACGAAAAAGTTAAAACTATGTTGGATTGGGTTGGGTTTGGGTATCAAATTCCATGCTTTGCTTTGCACCTTCGAATGATTAAGCCTCAAGTAAAGCTCTGTACGTAATTCTGTTTTCTCGTGCTGATGAAACGGCTTGTTTGTTGCATTTGAGTTAATTAGTTCCACTAAAAGTGAGATCATATTCTACTAATTAAGCGACATGTTAACACAATGCAACAAGAGCTTGAGCTCAAACAAATTAAAGTTGGGGCACTAATATCAAAAAAATTAGAGCAGTATGCTCATCTGCACACTCTTCTGTTCAAATTCTCATTTTTGTAGTTTAGATTATAATCACCTTATATCAATTGAAACACATGTTTATTTCAGATTAGCTATACTACATAGAGCTTTTTCTTTCTTTCATTTTTTTACTTTAGAATAATAAAAACTTTTAAAACTATTTTCCTCTCACCTTAAATCAAGGGCCCAAAAGGCCCACTAATTCTACATGGCGGCTATTGGGAGAAGGGCGTTTTTAAGGTGCCACCTTGCTTGCGGACTTTACATGCAGACGAGAATTTAACGGTTGCGAATTGACAAGCTCACTCGTAGGACTGGGCTTTTGTGACCCATTGTAATTTATGCCTTTTTTTTTGTTCACTGGGTATATTTTTGTCGAATAGAATTTGGGCTGAGTTTAATTTAGGCTTGAGAGAGGGAAAGAGAAGCAAAGAGAGGTACTCCGTAGCTGGTGAAGTGTGTGAGAAGTCGATTTCAGGTGGATTAAAACTCAGTTTGGAGTGTGACCCAGTAATTCTATATCTTTAATTTTTTTTTGTTCAATGGGTGTTTTTTTGTCTGAAAGAGAGCGAGAAGTGAGGGTTGTGTTCGCAGGGGAAGAGAGGCAGAGATAGGGAGTTGGTGAAGGGTGTGAGTGCTCATTTTCGGGTGGATTGAAGCTTACTTTCGATTGTGACCTGGTAATCCTATACGTTCAATTTGTTTTGGTTTACTAGTGTGTTTTTGTCGGATAGAGAGGGAAAGATGAGGGTTGTATTCACCCGGAAACGGAGGCAGAGAAAGGGAGCTGGTGAAGGGTGTGAGTGCTCAATTTAGGTGATTGAAGCTCAGCTTGGATTGGAGTTTGACTATGGTGGTTCATTCACAACCTCTAAATAAATCCAGATTGTGAAAGTCAATTTTGTGTTGAGAGTTAATCCATTTATGTTCCATTTTGGTTCTGAAAACCAACTTGGGGTACTTGCGTAAGATATTTATAATTCTTGGATTTGAATCCATAATGGTGGGTGGTTACCACTGGACATCTTCAAATTTGATTTTATATATATATAGGTGTTAAACTTGCGCTGAGTTGTGATAAGTTCTGTTGTAGTTATGTAGATTTGTAGCAGATAGTTACTGAACTGTAATTCGATGGGGGGATGAGTTACCTTTCCAGTATGTAGTATGTTACCTTTCAAAACTGTTATCATCGACACTACTGTCTGACCATATTCTTGCAACATATTTTCCGTGCTTGAAGGCAAGACACCTCCTCGAAATTTGCAAGGAAGACATGGAATTTTTCAACACTTGGATTGAGAAAGGAATCATTGATCGATTGAGTGTACGACCTCTTGCTATAACTTGTCCTCACTTTATGTTACACATAAATACGTTTCTTATATTCTGTTTTTCTCTGAATTGGTTATTCATGTGACGACTGAAGCTAAATGGCTTCATTTTCAAGATTCCAATGCTTTTTGTTCCCAATTCCTTTTCATATATATATATATATATATATATATATGCAGCTTTCCTTACCGAAAGGCTTAGCTATTGTAGGTGCGGAAGATGAACAGATATTGAATAATGAAACTCTGAGGTCAAAGACCATGGTGAAGATAAAACAGATATTGAAAATAACTTTCATAATGAAATTAATGAATTCAAATTAATGATGCAGATAATTCCGAAAGTAAGTTTTATAAAACTTGAAGTCACAGACTTACAACAGATGACGGCTATTGCCGATTAGAATCGAAAACAGAGATAGTTGTGCTCGCAGGCATCTCTCTTCCTATTCTAGATAGTGTTTACAATTTTTCTGGATTTTTGTTGTTCCCGTTGTTCTCCAAAGAGAAGGATCCCCTGATCCTCTTTCTTTCTACTTGATATAGGCCAAGGAGAATGATTGAGGATGGAAGCGGGAAAACAGGCTAGCATGTGCCTCTGAAGAAAAGTGCCGAAAGCTGAAGATGTTGTCGGACCACTGTGGATTCACGCAGGTGAATAATGATGGATGAATAGTAAAAGTGGTTTTACTATTCATGAATAGTGACTTGTCTACTACTGCAGATGATGCCCGAAATGATTGCTGTCGAGTCTTCTTTCGGTGCTGGGAGTACCGTCTTGATCCTATTAGATTCTACGTACTTACAAATTGAAATGATTACATACTTGTAATTGTTTTGAATACAAAGTAAATACAAAAATTACAAACTAAATGGGTCTTGAGAATCCCGATAAACAGAATCGGCCTAATTAGTTGGCGGTTGAGACGAAGCGTCTGATGAGTTTCCGGAGTCGGAGTCTTCTTGCTGTAGCAAGGCTGCTTCGGCAAGAAGTTGTTGGGCCAGGTCCAATCTGTTCTGCTTCTTCTTTGAACTGGACTTGGAGTTAGAGGAACCGGCGGCAACACCTTTGAGCGAAGAAGATGGACTAATGTCCGATAAAGACTGGATGTTGTACGGGTCTTGCTGCAAGGCTTCTGAAGGTTGAGTTGAAGGCAAGGCCTGTGCTGGCTGGGCTGCGATGGCAGGATCATGGCTGGCGGAGATGGGAAAGTCTTTGAGGACCACTCTGATGACTTTCTTGTGATCAAACTTATCCCACCACTTGACTATGCGTTGTCGATAGACTTCTTTGCCTTCAACTTGGTAATTCCACCTTAGAATCCATGGAACCCGGTACTTGGCCATGAATAAGGCTAAGAGGGGAATGTCCTCGTCGAAACGACTTCTGTCGAACTTCTTCTTGAAAATCTGTTCAAGGACTTCCATAAGCTCGTCAGTAATGATGGCGGCATAAGGCCCATGAACTGTCCACCAACGGTTGAACCATGCTGGAAAGTTAAGTCTGAAACTCTTGTCGATGGTAATGAACCATGAATGACCAAAATCTTCTGTCTGGTGCAAGAAAATATTAGTCCATGCTTGAATGTAATCAAAATAATTATAGTTACTGAAATGGATGGGTAGCTGATTGCTGCGAAGGGGCTTTGTTTGGTAAAGGGGGATTCTCCATTCAGATTCAGTGAGAAACTTGCCAATGGCTAATGAATGGTAAAGAAGTTTGTTCTGGTGGGTTGTACTGTAAATGGGTTTGATGGAAACAGATGAAGTCTCAGAGAGAATGGCAGTATAAAACTGGAGTGATTTATGAATCTCTGTAGGTTGGTAATGGAAGTTTGGAGGGAAAACCCTTTTGGCTAATTGATGTGGAGTTTGGTTTTAAAGATAGTCTTTAGGGATGGAGAATAGATACTCTTTTGGTTCCTTAAGGATGTAAGGAGATGTTTTTGTGAAGCTGGGGGTTGGAGATGGCGATTGCCGATAACTGGAAGAGTATGGATCAAAGTCTTTTACTAAAGCTGATTGGAAATCTGGTCGAGGTTGGTGATAGTTTGGACGGAAATTTCCAATGGTTGATCCTAAAGGAGTAAATCTGTTGGTTATGGCTAAGGCCGAGGAATCGGGAATAGATTCCTGTTTTGGTGGTGGTGGTAGGGAGGCAGGAAACCTTCTTTGTTCGGCATTGCCCTTCTGAGAATCTAAGGATTTTTCTGCTTATTAGACATTCTTCCCCTGCAAAAATTATCTGGTTAAGAAATCTGGAATGCAGTTATGGCTGCCTTTAATGTATTCAATTTGAAAATCAAAGATTGATAATATGGCTTGCCATCGTGCAAAAATTTGTTTTGATGCAATGTTTTGAACATCATTTTATAAAACATGTTTTGCAGATTTGCAATCAACTCTAATGAGAAACTTTTGATTTAGTAAATCATCTTGAAATTTGCTAATGCATAATACAATAGATAAAATCTCTTTTTTAATAGTACTATAATTAGCTTGTGCAGAATTCCATACTCCTGAATGGAAACGAACAATTTGTTCAGGAGAGTCTGGAGAAATTTTCTGTTTGAGGATACCTCTATAACCGATATCCGAAGCATCGGTTTCCTGATCGGATCATATTTATACATATTTTTATATCAAATTCACTCGTCTTTTCTTAGTTAGTTCGTTATATTTTGAGTTATTTACGTTATTTTTATGTTTTATAAGTTTTTCAAGAAAAGAAAATAAAAATAGAATAAATGAAGTGTTAAGTAATTAATTCGTTTAAACTATTTTGCTTATTGAATAGAATTTATCATTTAGAAAATATATATATATATATTTATTTATTTATTTATATATATATTTATATATTTAATATTGTGATAGTGTGTGTGTGATTACAGCTCAAAGGGCAATGCACATGCAAGGAAAAGAAAAGAAAAAGAAGCAGCGTGGGAATTAAAAAATAATAATAAGGGCAGGCCCATTTAGCTGCCAAGAAGTGGGCACGGCATCATGAAGGGTGAGCTGGAGATTAAAGGCAATGCCTCGAGGAGCTGTCTGAGGCGTGGAGCAAGCAAAAGAAAATAAAAGGGCATCTGCGAGTTGGGAGCTGGGAGCCAGCCTCAGAGGGCCAATCAAAAGGGCCATTTGAGGAGCCAATTAAGACCTCGGCGCTGAAGTCAGAAAATAGGGGGGCGTCCATTGGTGGCCTCGGAGGGATTTATATTTGGCAGCGGCACATTTATAAAAGGGGGAGAGCTGCCTTAGCAGCACAGAGCTATTCACGGGAGAGGATTCCACCGCAAGAAGGGGGGAAGAAGCAAAGCTGCAATTGGCAGCTTAAGAGCTCCTCGGGGACAGCTGGCAAAACAGAAAACAAAGCAGGAGCTGCGTGAGAGAGCTGATTGGTCAGTCGAGAAAAATAGGGGAGCTGGCAGCTGCCTCAAAAGAAAGGCAGCGTGGAGGACATACGGACAGAGTGGAAGGCAGCCTTGGAGTAACCACAGACGCAGCTTACACACGGGGACAGAGAGCAAAATTCCTCATTCGGTTTAATCTCTCCAAACTTATATTTTAATTTCTGTTTTAATTTCTGTTTTAATAATGATGTGTAATTAATTATATTGGCTAGAGGTTAATTCGAAACCATGATTATATTTGTAATTTGAATTGGTAACTTTCAGTTGTGATTTCTGAGTTGTGATTTAATTTACTTAACTGCTTGATTAATAACTTATTTGTGTTTGTCGATTAAGAATGCATACTTAATTTACATGCATGAATTTGATGCTAGAATATAAGTGAATTTCACCTAATCGTTATGAACTTATATTCATGAGTAGTGAAGGTTGCTAGTCACAATCGCGTTAAGTAAATTCTTGGCATAAGTTTCATGCAATTCATAGTAATAAGTGCCTCGTCAATGCTTATGGTTTTCATAGAACTTAATGATTCTCGCTTGTATCTCTATTATGCAATTCATGTAGGGAACTTGTGGGGAATGTTTTGGGTTGTCGTATGCAATCATCCAATCCATTAACTTAAGGAAAATCTGAGAATTAATCTATGCAATTCATGGTTAATTTGGGGCGTTGAAATTTACAATTCATTGAAAGAACAACTGAAAATCAATTTAGGTTGCATATGTGTCATGTGTGGAGAAAAACCCTCTAGCCAATCCGTTATCTATCCGTTCACTTTATTTTATGTTTTTTTTGTCAATTTTGTAATTTATTTAAGTTTAGTTTCCGTTTCGTCAAAAATCAATCCCCCCATTATTATAATATTATTATTTAGTTACTTTTTATTATTTGTAATCTTTTAATTTTAATTTCCTTTCATTTCAATTCCTAGTTTTTATTTTAAATTGTTTTTATTATTTTGAGTCATTTTTAGTGTGTTTCGAGTTTTTAGCTTAGTTTGTATTTTCTAGAGTCTTGAGTTGTTTTGAGTCTTTTGAGTTGTTTTAGTTTATTTGTTAGTTTTATTTTGAGTTATTTTAGTTTAGTGTTTTTATTTTAGTTTAGTGTTTTTAAACTTTGTTTTTACGTTTTTAATTTAATTTTAGAGTGATTAGCAATCCCTCCTAATCCCCGGCCTAGAACGATACCCTACTTACATCTTTACTACAACTGTCAAAAAGAGGGTTAAATTTGTTCGGTTTAAAATCGCATCAAATTTTGGCGCCGTTGCCGGGGATTAGCAAATTTGCTAATCCCTTTATTTTTTTTGTTTGTGTTTATTTTATTTTATTTATTTATTTATTTTTTTGTTTTGTTTGTTTGTGTTTTTATTTATATTTGTGTTTGTGTGTTTTACTTTTGGTATTTGATTTATTTTTCTTTCTTTGATTTTAGGTATAATTGGAGCAAGTCATGGATTTTGCTAGTATTCAAGCTCAATTGGCAAATCTTACTTCTCAATTGTCACAGTATGCCGAACAGACCTCAATGCCAAGTGTCCCTACACTTGATGTGCCCTATGGGCAAGGATATCAAACTCAGCAATATCCTCAATTTTCGGCATATGACGATGATTGGGGATATCAAAGCCACAGCCAATCAAGGGGCAACATGTATTCCAACGCTTGCAATTCGAATTGGAGGGATTATTCAAATCAAATGTGGGATGAACCTCAACAATTTCAACAAAGTGGATATTGGCAGCAAGACGAGTTCTATTCCAGACTTATGCAGCCACCACAGCATCCCCCACAACAATTCCAATCAAATTCAAGTATGCCCGTTAATTATAATGAAATTCTTGAAGGACTAATTTCTTTAACGCAGGGCTCACAAAGAGAAGAACAATTGCAGCCTTCAGAAGAGTCCTATCAATGGCCATGTCAACCGTCACAGCCACCACAAGAATATGCCCAATTCGATTCAGGTACATCTATGGATAATGATACGTTTAATAAGTTACTCTCCTCTTTGAATCAGGGAGTGGAAAATCGAATCCAGGAGATGCAAGACCGGACCAATAAGGTGGATGAATTGGAAAGGCAAGTTGGGGAGATTATGGAGATCATGGCACAGATTCAAGATCAAAGTGAATTCTCCAACTCCACCATTGCAAATTCAGAGGCAGAATTTGAAAATGAAGAAGCCATCACTTTGGAAGGTGATATGGAGAATGAGGCTGTCCTAGAACCGTTCAAACTCAGCCCGAACTTGGATGAATTGCCGCTGCAAGCAGAATATGAGGAGGACGACTTGGGCAGTTTAGACGAATTCTTGTCTCAAACCCCTCAAGTCCCTATGTCGTCCAACTATGGTGAGGTTGTTCCAAGTTCAATTCATTCTGATATTTTTCCACCAAATGTTCTTTTTCCTTGCAGAATTTTAATTCCAAATTTCGAAGATAGTGAAAAAGACATTGTGGACGCTCTTCCAATGGTTCAAGATATCGAAGTGGTTGGGCAACATCAAGAATACATCAATGAGGCTGTGCAGGAAACAAAGGCCCAAGAAATTGAGTTTGATGACACGGGACAGGCCACAACCATCATAGTCAATTTGGCCCAGTTCAAAATCCCGGAAATATCCAAAAACGTGGTTTTTGTCATTGAGTTTGTTTCGGAGAAAGACAGTAAGCCATCTTCTCCAATTTTAATTTTTATTTTATTTTATACTAACATTTTTCTCATTTTAATGATTCAGGCGCCCACTCTTGAATTAATGCCATTGCCGAATCATTTCAAGTATCACCTCCCATTAAAAGATAAATTCCATGCTTTAGAGCCGAGGGGAGGATAAGGAAAGAATCGTCCGGCTAAAGACGTTAAAGCAAGCGCTTCTTGGGAGGCAACCCAAGCAACCAGATTTGCATTTCTTAACCTTCTTCTTTATTGCTTTTACTTTCATTTTGTTTCGCTTAGTTAGTTGTGTTATTTGGTTGATTTTTATTTAGTTTGAGTTTAAATAAATTTAGGGCCTTGTTTATTTTAAGTGCGAGTAAATAAAGTTTTTTTTTTTGCATTACATTACATATTTTACATTACATATTTTACCTTGCTTAAAATAAACCTTTAAAAAAAAAAAAAAAAAAACAAAAAAACAAAAAAAATTAATAATAATAATAATAATATTAGTAATATATATATATATATATATATATATTTAAATAAACATTAAAAGCTTAAATAAATTTACAATAATACGAAAACTAATAGCGTTCATTGGTCATTGGTCAGGTGGTGCCGCAGAAGTCGATGGAGCTCCGGGAAGACGAAGTGCTAGAGTTGGAATCTCCGGAGCCGGAACACTTGGTGCTGCTCCAGAGGACGAAGGCAACATAAACCGCGGGAGTAACGCCATGAACCGCTCATGATCACTCTGGATTCGACCGTCCGACTCCTGCAGCTGGTCCAGCTTCCTCTTCATGCTGGTCGAGTAGCTAGTTGCGAGCATGTGCAACTCCTTGTTCTCGTGCCTGAGTCCTCTGACTTCTTGCCGAAGACTGACCACCTCCGCCATTAGCGACTCCACCTGACGAGATCTTGCAAGCAGGCGTTGACCCATGTTCGAAACTGAGCCTGCACACTGGACACTGAGAGCCAGTGAGTCCTGAACAGCCAGCTCGTCTGACCGCATAGACAGCAACCTAGTGTCTCTGGGAGTAAGAAGGTTTCTTGCAACCACCGTTGCGGTTATATCGTTCCTCATCATTGTGTCCCCGACTGTAAGAGGACCATTGGGGGATATGAAGGATGGATTCCAAATGTTGTTCGGAGAAGACGAGTCATCGTCTTCCCCGACATTCAAGTTTAGGCGACGGTCGGAAGGGCAAGACATTTTTAGAGGCAGTTGAGGAAGAAAAGAGTTCGGAAAGATTAAGAGTGCAGAAGTGCAGGAAGAGTTCGGAAGGATTTTGAGTATTTTCAGAAGGGAGTATTTTCAGAAGGAAGTGTTTGAGGGAGTTCAAGTGTGAGATGGAGCAGAATTAGCGCCTCTATAAAAAGAAGCAAATCAAAGAGAGGCGCTCCTCTGAGGTTGAAGACGCGTCATCGCGCAAATCGAAGGTCGACGCTCCTTTCTCCAAAGAGCCGTTTCCTTTCTCAAAAGCTGGGCTTGACTCAGCAATCACGTGGCATCACGAGGGCTCGGTTTGTCCGGATGTGTCGTCACTCATGACGTGCAGCGTGGAGCGTTGCGAAAACCACGAGCCGCACCCGGTTTTGAACCCCGGTTTTCAAAAGATCATCATTCCAATTTGTCGTCACTCGTCGTATGCGCAGTCAGCTTCGCGGAAATTACGGACGCGTTGTCAGAAAGCGCGTAACGGGCACTGTTCATCCATCCACCAGCTGCCGACAAATAGTGAGGGAACAGTTCCGGTTGTGAAGGAAAATTTCTATAAAGTCGACCTTCGCCTTCCACATCAAAGGCACACCTTCACACCCTCTCAACCTCTCAACCTCTCAACCTCTCTTCATCTCCGATAATGTCTTCCCAAAGAAAGCTTTCGAGTTACTCAGTGTTCTTCATCCCTTGGATCACCCCAGAAAACAAACCTTCCAGAGCAAAAGTATTTCATATTAAAAAGGTTAAAAGCAAAAGTATCTCATATTATGCTTTCTCCTCTCCTTCATCTGAGGAACGTGGAGAAAATGAGATCCTGATTGCTTACCTAGTCTTGCTCTCGAGTACTCATCTCAGACCCCTCCCAACCCACTTCAAAAATAAATCTGTGTTGAGGTACTTCTTCAAAAACAAAAGTACCTCACAGACGAAGCAGGAGGAGTCTGAGGTGCATCCAGATGAAGGCAGAGTCTGAGATGATCCAAGAGTTCAAGAAGATGCCACACCTGCGTGGAGACCGGACTACTTGAAGCATGTGGAGACAACGTGCTGATTCATCCTCAACTAAGCTGAGGAGCACTTGCCAGAAGGAGGCCCATCCAGTTCAAGATGAAAGCTGTGGAAAATCAACAATCATGACCAATGATCGCCTATTAGTTCTTTTCATTATCTTTTATTTTCAATTTTTATTTTTCGTTTGCATTTTTCTATTTTTTCTTGCGTGCTTAACTGTTTATTTCTGTTCTTTGCAGGAACGTTTGGTTATTTTCTCCCTTGAAGTTGATTGCAAAATTTACGCTTGGGGGTCATCGCTTGGTTTTCTGCAAATTAGAGAAGTTTTCAGTCCCTTTGCTTTATTTTGTTTCGTATTATTTATTCATTTTATTTTTATTTGCATATTTTTGTTTTACGACATTGGGGACAATGTCTAGTTTAAGTGTGGGGGTATCAAGTATAAAAAATGACCAAATTGAAAATTTTTGTACCTTCGACTTTGAACTGGTTTCATTTGTTTCCATGTTATTGCTTTTTGTTTTCTTTATTAGCTTTGTGTTTTACTTAATTTTTTTCCGAGTTTTGTGTTTTATTTAATTTTTCTCGAAAAATTTAAAAAAATCCAAAAATATTGTCTTGTTTTCCTTATTGTTTTGAATTAGATTTTTATTAGTTTCCCGACCCAATGATATAACTGGATGAAATTTGAACCATGATTATCAAGAACTTAGTTAACATGTGTTGTATGGAATTCCTTATTCTCTTGTTAGTATTGTACATGTTTGATCATCTTTGGAAAACCAAATGCACATAGCCTTGTTGATGTGAAACTAAAGCATGAATTAAAGCTTCATATGTGAATTTAGTGACCATATACATCCCATGTGAGTTTTTGAGCCTATTGAAAGTGTGTGCATTTTTCATACACTCCTATTCTTTCATGTGTGATGAACTTATGTGAGATGCATCTCTAGAACTTGCGTAACGATCTTTCGAAATATTTGTCATTGATTGCATGAACTTGAAAATGATAGAGGCATTAGGTTTACCACCATGGCCCAAATAAGCATGTTTTCCCAAAGAAAAAAAAATGATATCATTAGATTGCCAATTTGAGCCGTATTTGTGAGCCTTTTATTTCTTATCACCAGATATGTCTACCCTTTATACCTCAAAATATGTTTCCTTACCCTTTCCAAGCGAGCAATTTGAGATTGTCTTTTGAGAAATGTTTGTGAAGTACTTGGAATGAGTTTGGCAAAAGAATAAGTGTGGGGGTATTTCATATTTGTATTTAAAAAAAATGAGAAAAGGAAGAAAAGAAAAGAAAAGAAATATTGTCTACGAAGAAAATAAAAAGTTTCTAAAGTTTCAATTTAAGGGTGTGATGGGAGGTGTTAGAAGAATCGTTGGAGAACTTGAGTTCTTATAAATCTCAACAAAAAAAAATTGCTTGCAATGTAGCTTGGAACTTGTGTTTATCTATTCTTTCGTTTCAATAACCCTCGCCCTAAATCTCATTACATCCAATAAAAGTCCTCTTGATTTAAGTTTTGCAATTATGACTGTGGAGAAGTGATCTTTATGCAAGCTTATGGTAGATCTTTCACATTTGTTTCTTTGAGCGAAACACATTAAAACTAAATACATGTGTGATTGAGTGCATATCCCGTGAGAAGGTTGCTAGTTTGCATATGATGATTTTAAAAATAAAAACTTGAAATTGCATTAGCATGGCTATCTCACACACTACACTCAAGGATGATTTAAAGATTACTGCTAATATTTGAATAAGGAAGATGAACTGGAATTAGTTTGTTTGGTGCTAGCTATGGTTCTTGATGATATGTGTTTTCGAATGAAATTCTATGAGGGTCAAATAGGGGGAAGCTAATGTTTTTCATGTTAGTTCTTTTTCTGTTTTCTTTGTTTTGCTCGAGGACTAGCAAAAGCTAAGTGTGGGGGTATTTGATCGGATCATATTTATACATATTTTTATATCAAATTCACTCGTCTTTTCTTAGTTAGTTCGTTATATTTTGAGCTATTTACGTTATTTTTATGTTTTATAAGTTTTTCAAGAAAAGAAAATAAAAATAGAATAAATGAAGTGTTAAGTAATTAATTCGTTTAAACTATTTTGCTTATTGAATAGAATTTATCATTTAGAAAATATATATATATATTTATTTATTTATTTATATATATATTTATATATTTAATATTGTGATAGTCTGTGTGTGATTACAGCTCAAAGGGCAATGCACATGCAAGGAAAAGAAAAGAAAAAGAAGCAGCGTGGGAATTAAAAAATAATAATAAGGGCAGGCCCATTTAGCTGCCAAGAAGTGGGCACGGCATCATGAAGGGTGAGCTGGAGATTAAAGGCAATGCCTCGAGGAGCTGTCTGAGGCGTGGAGCAAGCAGAAGAAAATAAAAGGGCATCTGCGAGTTGGGAGCTGGGAGCCAGCCTCAGAGGGCCAATCAAAAGGGCCATTTGAGGAGCCAATTAAGACCTCGGCGCTGAAGTCAGAAAATAGGGGGGCGTCCATTGGTGGCCTCGGAGGGATTTATATTTGGCAGCGGCACATTTATAAAAGGGGGAGAGCTGCCTTAGCAGCACGGAGCTATTCACGGGAGAGGATTCCACCGCAAGAAGGGGGGAAGAAGCAAAGCTGCAATTGGCAGCTTAAGAGCTCCTCGGGGACAGCTGGCAAAACAGAAAACAAAGCAGGAGCTGCGTGAGAGAGCTGATTGGTCAGTCGAGAAAAATAGGGGAGCTGGCAGCTGCCTCAAAAGAAAGGCAGCGTGGAGGACATACGGACAGAGTGGAAGGCAGCCTTGGAGTAACCACAGACGCAGCTTACACACGGGGACAGAGAGCAAAATTCCTCATTCGGTTTAATCTCTCCAAACTTATATTTTAATTTCTGTTTTAATTTCTGTTTTAATAATGATGTGTAATTAATTATATTGGCTAGAGGTTAATTCGAAACCATGATTATATTTGTAATTTGAATTGGTAACTTTCAGTTGTGATTTCTGAGTTGTGATTTAATTTACTTAACTGCTTGATTAATAACTTATTTGTGTTTGTCGATTAAGAATGCATACTTAATTTACATGCATGAATTTGATGCTAGAATATAAGTGAATTTCACCTAATCGTTATGAACTTATATTCATGAGTAGTGAAGGTTGCTAGTCACAATCGCGTTAAGTAAATTCTTGGCATAAGTTTCATGCAATTCATAGTAATAAGTGCCTCGTCAATGCTTATGGTTTTCATAGAACTTAATGATTCTCGCTTGTATCTCTATTATGCAATTCATGTAGGGAACTTGTGGGGAATGTTTTGGGTTGTCGTATGCAATCATCCAATCCATTAACTTAAGGAAAATCTGAGAATTAATCTATGCAATTCATGGTTAATTTGGGGCGTTGAAATTTACAATTCATTGAAAGAACAACTGAAAATCAATTTAGGTTGCATATGTGTCATGTGTGGAGAAAAACCCTCTAGCCAATCCGTTATCTATCCGTTCACTTTTATTTTATGTTTTTTTTGTCAATTTTGTAATTTATTTAAGTTTAGTTTCCGTTTCGTCAAAAATCAATCCCCCCATTATTATAATATTATTATTTAGTTACTTTTTATTATTTGTAATCTTTTAATTTTAATTTCCTTTCATTTCAATTCCTAGTTTTTATTTTAAATTGTTTTTATTATTTTGAGTCATTTTTAGTGTGTTTCGAGTTTTTAGCTTAGTTTGTATTTTCTAGAGTCTTGAGTTGTTTTGAGTCTTTTGAGTTGTTTTAGTTTATTTGTTAGTTTTATTTTGAGTTATTTTAGTTTAGTGTTTTTATTTTAGTTTAGTGTTTTTAAACTTTGTTTTTACGTTTTTAATTTAATTTTAGAGTGATTAGCAATCCCTCCTAATCCCCGGCCTAGAACGATACCCTACTTACATCTTTACTACAACTGTCAAAAAGAGGGTTAAATTTGTTCGGTTTAAAATCGCATCATTTCCACTATTTTGAAAGAGTGGGGAGTTGGAATGCCAAGGCAAGGCAATGTCTTGACATGATTTTTAATTTGTTTGACAATGGAAGTATGAGTGGGAGACCACGCTGGGGGATTATCCTTAAGTCTATCAAACAAGGGTTTACATTGTTGACGGTGGTGAGGATAAAACTCAGAGACATAAATCAAAGAACCAAGAAATCGCTGGAGTTGGGTTTTGTCAGTGATTTGGTTTAGGAATTTGTCTGCAAACTGGATGACACGGTCTATGGGTTGAATGGTAGACTGATGAATGTTGTATCCTAAAAACCTAACTTTGGTTTGGAACAACTTAATCTTAGCGGCTGACACAACCAATCCATTTGATCTAATGATCCTAGCAAACAAATGCAAGTGCTTCCAGTGCTCATCTATTGACTGTGAATAAACAAGAACATCATCAATATAAACAATTGTAAAATGACTATATTGATTGAAAATCTCATTCATAATATTTTGAATTTCACTGGGAGCATTTTTCAAACCGAAAGGCATTACATTCCATTCATAATGGCCGAAAGGCGTTACAAAAGCAGTTTTCTACTTATCAGATTCATGCACTTGAATTTGCCAAAAACCTGATTTCATATCAAACTTTGAAAAAATAGTTGCTTTACTAAGCCTTTTAATCAAATCTCTTTTATTGGGGATTGGATATCGAATCCATTCCAAAACAGCATTCAAAGGTTTGTAGTTAATAACTAATCTGGGAGACCCTCTTTCCAACTCTGCACTTTTTTTAACATAAAATGCAGGACATGACCAAGGTGACTTGGATTTGCGGATAATTCCTTTGGAAAGAAGATCCTGGATCTCAGTTCTACAGACATCCATTACTTCTTGACTCATTTGGATGGGTCTAGCCTTAGTAGGTATCTTGGATTCATTAAACTCCTTAATGTAAGGAAGTTTAACAATGTGCTGTTTGCGGTGCCAAAAGGCGTTTGGAATATCAGAGCATACATCTCTGATAAGCTGATCTTGGAATTTAGAAATGCGTTGAGCCAAGTGCTCTTACTTGAGTTGTGCCTCAACTCGTTTATGATTAATTTCTTCCTTCAAGAAATTAATATGGTTGGACTTATTAGTGATAAGGCTGATGGATCGTGAAACACTATCCTTCTGAAGGTGCCTAAGTTTGTTAAGGTCCATTTCTAGGCAGAACTCAAACGCGACTTTCTGTCCTAAGACCTTGGTGGTGATCCTATCGTGATGAACCTTAAAAGGGTAGATGAGGGCTAGGAAAGGTAATCCTAATATGACAGGATCTGAGATGTTTTTGATGAGAATGAATGACGTTTTAAAACACACATCATCTTGGCAGACATGTGCTTTAGGGATTTCGAATTTTAATTGCATTGGAGATTGATTTGTAGCACTGAGTACTTCATTGGATTTATGAAAGTACTTAGTAGGTATTAACCCTTCTTGAATACAATTCAAGTCTGCTCCTAAATCTATCAAAGCAATTGATTTGAAATGGAAATCGTCGATTACTATCGATATCGTGGAATACCATTTTCTAATCCTAATCTTGTCTAGAAGACCTAGGATTAACTCCTGCTGGGATGGGCTTTTGGATGAGGAGTCCGAGTGGTGGTCTGATGAAGAAAAGCTATCCTGTCCTTCATCATTGTTGGCTAAAACCTGTGTCTGGACTTTACTAAGTTGCGTACGAATTTCTAGGTTTTCGGACTTTAGAAACCTAATTTCTTCTTTGACTTTGTTGACTTCTCTATGTAAGTCTTGGATGGTTATTTCTTTCTTAGACTTGTTGAACCTTTCTAAGGTTGTGCTAAGAGAGATTTTTTTAGTAGGCTAAGGTTGGCTAGGGCCAGTGTCATCTGAAGAAACTAATTTCTTAAGTTTCTTGAGATAGAAGGTTTTGAGTTCAGGGTCATTGACCTTGGAGATAAGCTCAAGAAGAAAATCTTCTTGTTCTTCTTGCTTACTAAGCACTGAAACCTTTTTACAACAAGCATCGGTACAACCTAGCTTGATGTTAGGTGAAGAAAGGCTGGAAGAAGAGTTGGAATCAGAAGGGGAGGATTCAAGATCATCTTCTGATTGACTATGGTTTGTGTCTCTTAATTCCAAAACTTGGATGAGATGAAATTTCTCTTCGTCAGAAATCTTCAATTGGTTAATGGTGTTCTTAACTTTACACTTATTAGCGTAATGACCGAATTTGCCACACTTGTAGCATTTTCCTTTCTCACTATTGTCTTTGGAATGGAATTTTCCAGAGGATTTCCTCTTTCCTTGTTTCCATTTGGATTTTGGTTTTTCGTAAAACGAATTGGGTTGGAACTGAGGTTTCCTATGTTTATGGTACTTCTTACTAGAGTACTTGGTTGGATACCTAGGAAACTTATCAGACCTATGGGGCTTTTTCCTAGTGGAAGGTGTTATGGGTGGAAGACCGTATTGTTCACAAAACGTTCCTAGTTCGTATTTGGCTATGGCCTTGTCTTTGTTAACCTGCCTTCATATTTTCATATCAATGCACATCTTCAACCCTTCCGTCTGGATAATATTAATAATATTACCATAAGTAAGAGTATGATATGGTATAACACCATCGTCGTTTACTAACATTGTTCTAATCTTATGGGCGAAAAGATTGGGTAAGCCATTAATGAATTTTTCTTTCCAAAAAGGCTGGTTACTATCTTCTCTGA
This sequence comes from Crataegus laevigata, assembly GCA_963580275.1. Taxonomy (NCBI): domain Eukaryota; kingdom Viridiplantae; phylum Streptophyta; class Magnoliopsida; order Rosales; family Rosaceae; genus Crataegus; species Crataegus laevigata. Next base: position 12,667,247 of record OY756944.1, on the reverse strand, counting down.
GCATGACTCGTGAGAGAAAAACGTCCTTGTACCATCTGAAGTCACTTAAGGTTGGACACCTTAAATTACTTAGTTGGTCGTGAATCCTAGTGGTTACGTTAGAGGGCATACCTATGAAATGCTCTATGATAGTGAAGAGTAGTGTGTTGACTGCATCTGGGACACCTTGACCTAGACGTTCGTCAAAGAGAGGAATTCCTTCCTCATCTTTCTTGACCGCATTACGGATTTCATTTCGAGAATGTTCGGTGAGGTGTTTTTCCCACCAGGAATGAAGCATTCCCGTAAAGCCGGTGACCAAAAGATCAACAACTTGGGTCTGCGTTAGATTATGGTTGGTAATGTAGCTATTAGCAACCATAGAGATGTGTTGGAGTTTGTTTAATAACTCTTGTTCTGATAAACCATCTATATTCCATTCATAGAGTTTATCAGAGGATACCGAGAATTGGTTTTGGAAATTCCTTTCCTCAAATTGGAGGTCAGGAGGCGTTGGTCTGGGATACCAGTTTTTCGTGAGAGATGTGGGATTAATCCCTTTGTGGTTGATTCTCTTGAGTTCAAGACTCTTAAAGGCTTCTTCCATCTTTTGGATAGAATGGGCACTTTCATCTTCTGAATCTTGTTCTGAAGAGGATTGAGATGAGTCGAGTTCTTTATCGTGATTAATCACGTGAACTCCTTTTTCTGGCTTTAGCTCACTGAGCATTTGATCTATTTTTTGGGATGTAGAGGCCACTTTGAGTGAGGGAGACTCTGGGAAGTTAACCAAAGGTTTTTCTCTTGGGATAGGCTTTGGTGAAGACAACTTATCGATTTTGGTTTCGATTTTATCTAGTTGTTTGCCTATGGTGTGGAGACTTTGGTTAGTGTAATTATTCTGTTCTATGACAGGTTTGACTCTTACATCGTCCTTTGGGATTTTGAAGGGAGTGGCTGGAATTTGCATATTGGCTGTGGTGAATAGGATCTTTTCTTGGGGAAGATGGCTAGATGAGACAATGGTCTTGTCTTCTTTAAGCCAGTTTTGTTTGGTGAAAACCTCTAACTGTTGTTGTTCAGGCTCATAGTACTTTTCAACATAATCGAAGAAAAATACCTCAAGTCTGTGCGTGTTCATGAAAGCTTTCCATTTATGGTAAATTTCAAGCTTTTCGTCTTAGGTGTATTTGTTTCTGAAAATATTCCTTCGAGGAAAGTTTTCAGTGGCTTCGATGTCTCTATTGAGTCTTTTGTTATTAGGTTTGAATGGTTTGTTCAAAACTAATAACTGAGGATTAACCTGACCTGCGTCAAAGTCAGATTCTGTCGGTGAAGTTGGCTCTTCTGTCCTAAAGGACTTGGGTTGGTAGACTGGGTTAGTAACCTGAGACTTGGTCTCAAGAGACTGGAGTTTGATTTGAATGAGGTCGTCTACTAACTCTTGTTGGGTAACAGATGAACTGGTGTTTACGGACTTTAGTTTCCTATTGGCTAAGGAAGCAATGAATTCTTTATCCTAACCCTGTCTATCGAATGACACGGATCCAGAAAAAGAATGTCTTCCTGAAACTATAGGTTTTCTATTTGGTCTACTAACATTGATTTTGACAGTGCCATCGAAGTACTGTTCGATGTTGTCAAAATTGACCAAGTCATTTTAGATACTGACTGGTTTGCTATCGTTAATCAAATACCACTTTGTTGGGAGACTGATATCTAACCACCTAATGGTCTTGGGTACACTAATGTTAGCGTTCTCTAATGAGGATTGAATGAGGATGGTATGATCTTTCGGACTCTTGGAAAGGGCTTGAAAGTTCATATTCGTACCAGTTACTTTGTAACTAATACGGTAGATGAGTGCCAAAGGTTGTGTTCCTTCAAGGACATGATATCATGAAGTCTGGGTGTTGAGTGTGAGTGCTTTCAAGATATGAGGATCTGAAAGACTTAGCGTGAAGTCTGTATAATAGTCGAAATGGATAGGTCCGTTGGAAAGGCTGGATTCAACCATTCCAAGAATGCTATCCTTGAAATCTAAGAATCTTGCGTCACGAAGACACAAGAAGATAGAGGTGTTGAGACCTCTACGGGTTAAGGGTTTAACCGCTATTTGGACTAAACCTATATGCATGAAGTTATGACCATTTTTTCTATGTTTCCTAATTTGTTAAGGTGAGAAGAGCTGACACTCTTCACGATTTTTGCTAAGAGCGTAGGTTTGTTCTATAGTCTTAACGTTATGTTCTGATCTAAAAGAGGCCATTGACCATTTCTTTTTGTAAATGTTTTTGGGTGAAATCTTGGGAATGTTCCAGTCGCCAAAACCTAGACTACTGTCTGTTTGGAAATCAAATTTCTGTTCTTCGTTAACTATGTCAGGTATGCTGTTAAGATGCATATGAGAGCTACTGCTAGCCATGGAGTTTGTTCTTAACAATCTACTCATGAAGTAAAAATTCAAACACACAAAATACAAAAAACTTATAAAGCAAACCTCTAATGCTTATTAGCTATATCCCTTCCCGCTCATGCACTCCGCTCATGCCTCTACCTCGGGACTTACTGTTTGGACAACGCGCCTTACTGTTTGGTGGGGGACACAGAAAATTCACACAAGAGAATTAGCTTACAAGCAATCTGGAAAAAGGGCGAAAGAATTAATACTAAACTTGCAGAATGATGAGAATAACTCAATGACTACCGACTTCCTGCTTATACATATATATATATATATATATATATATCTCTCTCTCTCTCTCTTTTCTGCATCCAATCAGCAAGATGTTGCTGAGAAAGACTTCGTGCAGTTGGCTTTTACCGAAGCAATTACGTTCAGAATTCATCCCTAAACTAATATTTCGTTGATTTATCCCTGAATTTAACGTAGCTTTAGTTTAGGATAAATTTTAAACTCGAGTGCAAGTTCACGGACAATTTTTAATTGTACTTAAAAAATCAATTATCATAAGTATTCAACGTAACCTAGGAGTGCCAGCTGTCAACTACCTGACACCCTCCCCTTCTCCTTTATCCGGGCTTGGGACCGGCAATGTAAGATAAACTTTCATAGGTGGTTTTCATGGTGGCCATGGAGACAAGTAACTATGGAGGTTTTCATGGTGGCCATGGTTTAGAAGAAAAGAATGATTTTCAATGATATTGTATTCATCTCATTCAAAGGTATATATACAATTATATACAACCCTACCATAATACAGGAAAGAATTAAAATTAATTGCTTTCTAAACTAGGAAACCAAATATGGTAGGAATCCCACAATTGTAGGAATCATAATACAAGTCAACACTCCCCCTCAAGTTTGTGCATAGATGTTGCGCATGCCCAACTTGTCTAGAAACCTTGAGAACTTGTCACTAGAAATAACCTTAGTGAGAATATCTTGATAGGAGCATATTTATGCGACTTACTTAGCTTGTTTCCTTGCATTTAAGTTCGTTAGTTATGTTTATTTGAGTGATTTAAGCTATTTTTGTGTGTTTGTAGGTCCAAATGGGCTAAGATGACAATAAATAGCTAAATGGAGCAATTTGGAGCAGTTTTGGACATGGATTGGATAACATGCATGGATAGCATTTGGGCTGGACGTTTTGGTGTTTAAAAGGGTTTCAACATGTGCTAAAATTTGTAGTAATGAAGTTGAGGCTTGGAAGTGTGCAATTACATATACTTAAAGATCAATTTGAAAGGAAAAGAAGTGAAAAATGCTCTTTGTTGGTGTGTTTTCCATGTGCTACTAGCTGTTTCTGCACTCATGCTTCCTTCACACTACCTTTCCATGAAAGTATGGATTCTTATCAGTGGAAAGACAGCATAGAATGTGTGTGCACAAGGCTAAAATAGGAGAAAGTTTAAATAAAAACCTTCCCATGTGCTGCTAGCTGCTTTCAATGGTTGTGTATGAGCTATTCTTCCACTCATCCTTATTATTATCATGGGATGGCTGAAAGTAGGCATGGATACAAAGCTGCCTTGCATAATTTAGTCCTTGATTTTTGTTGTTTATTAAAACCACTTGTGTGGTTCTTTACTTTTCAGCATCTATAAATAAGCCTTCTTGTAAGGCTTAGCATATATCCATACACCCTTCTCAGCCTATTTTCTTCATTCAAAACACCCTTAGACCATCCATACATCACATACACCTTAGTGTCGCAGCCTAGCCATTCAATTGGGAGTGTTGGAGCGTTCTAGGTGTCTTCTACTTTTGTTTTCAATGTTTAAACTTAATTGTTTCTGTTTAATTGCAAGTATGTGGAACTAAACCCCTCTTGGCTAGGGGGAGATTCAAAGCCATGAACATATATGTGATATGAATTGATTTCCTTCAGTTATTATTTCATGAATTGTGGATGTGATTTATTTAACTGTTTGATTTAGAACTTATTTGTGTATGTTGGTTGAGGGTGCACACTTAATTTCCATGCATAAATCTGATGCTAGAGTCTAAGGGAGTTTCACCTAATCGTTACGAACTTATATTCACAAGTAGTGAAGGTTGCTAGTCACAATCGCGTTAAGTAAATCCATGGTAGGAGTATCATGCAGTTTATTGATTGTATCTCTATTATGCAGTTCATGTAGGGAACTTTTGAAGAATGTTTTGGATTGTCGTATGCGTTTCATCCAATTCAATAAACTTAGGGAAATTTAATGGTTAATTTGTGCAGTTCACAGTTAACTTGGGGCATTGTCGTTCATGATTCGTTGTAAACATAACTAGAAATCGATTCTACGTTGCATATATGTCATGTGTGGAGAAAAACCCTCTAGCTATCCATTCACCCATTGAATTACCCAAATCTGCCTTTAAAACTGTTTTTACAAAGTTTGTTTTGTTTTTGTCTTAAATTCATGCAAAACCAAACCCCCACCCCCCCCTTTTTATATTTAGTGTCTACTAGTTACAATCTGTCCAATTTGGTGTCTTTTCATTGTTTTGAGTCACGTTAGAATCAAAATTCGTCCAAATCATTCATTAGTTGCTATTTTGTGTCAAACTGCTTGTTTTTGAGTTGTTTTGAGTCATTCTAGTTTGTTTTGAGTGTAGATTAGTATTTTCAACCTAGTTTTGTGTCTTTGAGTCTTATTTTGTGTTTTTAAGTCAGTTTCGAGTCGATTAGCATCCCTATCTAATCCTTGGCCTAGAACGATCCCTATTTACATCTTTACTACAATTGACAAGAATAGGGTTTAATTTGAGTGTTAGTTTATTTCACATCATATCTGCTACTTGATCTTCAGTACCTATGGAAGGAACCTCAATTTCTTTGTTTTCTAGCTTCTCTTTAATAAAGAACCTGTCAACCTTTACATGCTTGGTCCTATCATGTTGCACTGGGTTATGTGCAATATCACGGGCAGCTTTATTGTCACAAAATAACTGCATCGACTGACCATGTTTGACCCCCAAGTCTTGTACCAGAAACATAAGCCATAAGATTTCACAAATACCTAGTGATATACCTCTAAATTCGGCTTCTGCACTTGATCGTGCTACCACATTTTGCTTCTTACTTCTCCACGTTACTAAATTTCCCCCAACAAAGGTGAAATACCCAAATGTCGAGCGCCTATCATCCGTCGATCCTGCCCAGTCAGCATCTGTATAGCACTCAATTCTGAAATGTCCATTTTTTCGAAACAAAATTCCTTTACCAGAGCTTTCTTTCAAGTAACTCAATATTCTCATAACGTCACTCATGTGCTGTTATCTGGGATTATGCATATATTGACTAACTACACTTAATGCATGAGTAGGATCCGGCCTAGTATGGGCCAAGTACATTAATCTTCCTACTAACCTTTGGTACCTCCCTTTTTCAATCGGTACTTGGTTTTGATCAATACCGAACTTCATCTCTTCGGCCAACAGAGTAGCTACCGACTTACATGTCGACATACCGGTTTCTTCTAACAAGTCAAGAACATACTTCCTTTGTGACAGAAATATCTCAGACTTGCATCGCGACACTTCAATCCCAAGGAAATATTTTAAAGAACCCAGATCTTTCATTTCGAATTCTGAGGACAAATAATTTTTCAAGGCCGCTTGCTCAACCAGGTCGTTACCCATAACCACCATGTCATCCACATATACAATGAGAGTTGTAACCTTTCTGTTCTGGCGTCTTAGGAATAACGTGTGATCCCAATTACTTTGCCTATAACCAAATGCTCTCATAGACTTGGTAAATCTACCAAACCAGGCTCTCAGAGACTGCTTCAACCCATATAATGATTTCCTGAGCTTACATACCTTTTGTGTCCATATGTCAGGATCATTACACCTTGGTGGAAGGTCCATGTAAATCTCCTCGGTTAGATCTCTATGGAGAAATGCATTTTTTACGTCGAATTGTTAGGGGTGGTTCGGTATGGAATACCGAACCAAAACCTTAGTCCCAATTCTCAAAATGAAATTTTTGGTATTCCTAATTTCAAGACCGATCCCAAACCAAAATTTCAGGAATCCCAATTTTTGAGAATCCCGAAATAGTTTCGGTATTTCGGGACAATCGGAAGTCCCAAAATATTTTTGGACTTTTGGTGATTCTGTATTCCCAATTCCCATCTTCTTGTTTTCCTTCGTTTCGTGATTGTTCTTCCATTACTAGTTTCAACTTCATACTCCCGATGAGTTACCTGACATGAAGTAAGTTGAGGAGGTAGAAGGAATAATGCATGAATTGATCAAACGATATCAGTAGGCAACATTAAACTCTTAAACAACCACTAGTGCAACCGCAGATAAGTTTCATATGATATCTTCTTTTTCAGTACTGAGATGCATTTATAAGTTTATAACCTATAGAATAAAGTTGTTTTATCATTTAAGAATACACTAGAAGGCAAATCTAGTACAAAAGTTATATACCTTTTTGTGATTATGTGGAATACTCATTACATTTCCGGTGTTTATGTTCTTTACTTTCTTCAACAACTTTGACATTAGTGTTTGTGTTACTTCTAGTAAAGGTGACTCCTATCAATGAAATAGAATGGCACATAACGCATATCATAATCCTTCATATCTTTATGTTGTAGGGATGAAAAATAAAGTAACATGATTTTTTCATTAATGTGCCAACATGATTTATCATAATCCTCCTACTTTTCCAGGCGTTATTATGATTCCTAAAGATTCTGTTTGGCGTAACCACAAAGACTCATGAACAAAATATATTACGACTAGGTTAAAAGAACAGAAATCGAACTTAAGTTAAAAGAACAGTTGTAAACAATTTCTTCATTGCTTCCTTATTTAATTCTCTCTCTCTCCCCAAAATGTTATCAAATTTATCGATCTCCAGATAACTTCACTCAAATTTCTTAAGGTATAATCAGTGAGCCCCAACTCCAAACATAGAATAATCACCCAATTAACATAAACTGGCCATCGTTAACTAGTTAAACACATAGAATTTAAAATAGTTTCCTCAGATTCTTCCACAAAAGTCAACTAATCATGGGGTTTCAAGCATTTGGTAAATAAAACTCATCTGAAAAATTTACCTATTGATAAATAAAACTCCAGCACAGAAGCTGCAGAAGAAAAGTAAAAGAGCCCAGTTTCTTTGGACCTTCATCAATCTGCAAAAACCCAAGAACCATTAGATCAATTAAATAGAATCTATGAAACCAAACAACCCTAATCTAGAATTCAAAAATTAAATTTCACAAACCCTAAATTAATTCCCATATTTATTTACCTGTGTCTGAACTTGGGAGAGAGAATTGCAAGAGAGAGAGACCGGTGGTGACTATGGCTTTGTGTTGTGAAGGAAGGGTCCACTGTTAGAGAGAGACAACAGTGGATGATTCGTGTGGTGGTAGGCTGGTGAATGGCTGGCCGGAGTTGGATTTGAGTGAGATTGAGCTGAGAGACTAAGCCAGAGTGAGTGAGAACTGAGAAATGAAATGAAATGAAAGTTCGAAACTAGAGTGGAGTCCTCGACGGGGAGAAAGCTGAAAGCCTAACAAGGAATGGATGGAAGGCATAGATTAATTTGAAACAATCCAACAGTTCAAATTAACTCTAACTATAATTAAAAAAAATATATATATTATTATTTGTGTAAATATATATATATATAATAATTAAAAATATGTATTTTCGGTTCGGTATGGGAATACCGAAATATTGGGAAGACAATCCTGATTCCCATAACAAAATTTCGGTATTTTTTCGGTATGGGAATACCAAAATTTTGGGAAAATCAGTTTGGGACATTTTTGGTTTGGGATCAATATTTTTTTTGTTTGGTTTGGAATTTTTGGGAATTTTTTCCACCCCTACGAATTATTGCAAAGGCCAATCTAGGTTTGCTGCTATAGACAGTAGAACACAGACTGTATTGATCTTCGCCACTGGTGCAAACGTATCAGTGTAGTCGATGCCATATTTCTATGTATACCTCTTTGCCACCAATCTTGGTTTAAAGCGGTCCATCATTCCATCTGCTTTGTATTTCACGGTATAGACCCATTTGCATCCCACGTGTTTCTTTCCAGCTGGTAAGTCAGTTATTTCCCAAGTAGCATTCTTCTTCAATGATCTCAATTCCTCATTCATTGCATCTTTCCAGCGAGAATCTGCTAAGGCCTCCTGCACACTGTTAGTAATAGATACAGTAGATAATTGATATACAAATGACTTATTTGATTCTGACAGGTGACAGGTAGACACATAATTGTTTAATGGATATCTCACTCCTGAATCCGAATTTGGTTCACTCACAGAATACTTGTGTTTACACTTAGGATCTGCCTTATAAGTGGGTTTGGGAGTACCTTGGTTAACACGCTCTGGAAGGCGACAAAGCGGAGGTGCATCCGGTGTAGAAGACGATTGGTTATGAGAATCATGGATTTAAATATCGATATTATCGGCGAAATATCGCCGATAATATTGTTTTTTTCCCCCAACAATATTTTTTTTACTATCCAAATGATTTTCGTTAAAATATCGCGATATTATCAATAATATCGCGATATTTCGGAAAATATCACTATATCAGCATTTTAATATATTATTTAGGAAAAATATCGCAATATTATCAATAATATCGCGACATTAAACCCCAAATATACTTAAAAATACTAAAATATTAATTTAATATCTCGTGAACCATTAGTCCACATATTAGATATTAAACTAACAAAAATTTATACTTAAACCTCCCATTAGCCAAAAAGCTGAAAGGTTTAACAAACACGATTTGGAATGCACCTTTTATAGCCCAGCGAGCAGGCTCCCAGCCAACCCACAGGCGATGTGGGACTGGCAACTCTAGCATGCTCTTCTATTGCCTAGTTTTCCGACGGGAACCCTCCTTTCGAGGCGTTTTTTGGCCAAACCACGGCGATTTGGCCGATGTGCATGGTATCAATCTCTTCATTTCCTCGAGTACTACAATTTTCATGCTTGGATCACTTAATTTGGTTGAGTAACGAAGAAGTTATGGACGTTCAAAGTTAGGGTAGAATTCCGGCCCTTTAGACAGCACCGCCCCTTTCGAGGCATTTTCCGGCCAAACCACGGCGAATTGGCCGGCGTGCAGGGTATCAATCTCTTCATCTCGTCGAGTACTACAACTTTCATGTTTGGATCACTTAATTTGGTTGAGTAACGAAGAAGTTATGGACGTTCAAAGTTAGGGTAGAATTCCGGCCGAACTCATAAACCGTGGTCGTTTGGCCATCTTTCAGGTCATTTTTCGGTCAACACCGGCCACCACTCGGTCCTCACTTGGTATGAACCTCTTCTCCACATTCCTAACTACATTTTAGCTTTTGAATCACTCAATTTGGTTAAGAAACGAAGAAGTTACAAAGCTTTGAAAATTGCCCAAACCTTCGGCCCCAAACCCAGTTTTCCGACGAGCACCGCCCCTTTCATGTTTGGATCACTTAATTTGGTTGAGTAACAAAGAAGTTATGGACGTTCAAAGTTATGGTAGAATTTCGGCCGAACTCCGGCCTTTTTCTTCCTTGGGTCCGGCGACCCATCAACCTTAGGCCCTTTGGGCCGTTCCTGCCAAACCCAAAACCTGGGCAGCCCCAACCCATTTCTTTTTCCTTTTCTGTTTTTATTTAAATTGTTTAAAATGCCTTGGGCCATTTTAATTTGGGGCCTTTGGCCCGTTCCTTTTTTAAAACACCAAGGGGATTCGAACCCCTCCAATTTTACTCCTTCAACACTTTGACCACCATATCACTTATGTTCTTGTAAAAATATGCTAAAATATTTACATATTTTCTACACTCACAATGTTTGCCAGCTTGCTATATAATCAACTTAAATCAGTTAAATCCATCATGCAATGCATTTCCTTCCAATTTTTTGTGATAAACTAATAGATAATTGACTAAATAAACATCCTGCAAAGTTTCAATAAAAATTTCCAACTTTTTCTTACAATTTCCGTGGTTTCCATGTAATTTTTATCGATATCGATATTTCCGTCGATATTTCCGTGTTTTCGGACTACCGATATTTTCGATATTACCGATATTTAAATCCTTGATGAGAATTAATAGGAGACGAGTTCATGCCTTGACTTGATATGATATCTAGAGAAAGATCCTGTGACAATTGATGCTCGGTCGCATTGAAAAACGAGGGTTGTTGCTGCTCGGCACCATTGAAAACCGCGAGCTACAACTCACTTTCAATACCAAAACCTATAGGACTCGTGGGCTCACTTTTAACATCAAAACCTGTAGGACCCGTGGGCTCACTTTCAAGCCCAAAACCTGTAGAACCCGTGGGCTGGTCCTCTTATTGAATTAATTTTGCTATTTAGTGGGCTTGGGCCATTGGCTGATATTTGGTTGCTAATTACCAAACGTGTGCTGCCTTTCAGATGCCATGGGCTCCAACTGAGAAGACTGCAGCGGCTGCTTTTCGTGCAGCACATTGCTAGCCACAGAAAAATAATCAAAGGTCAGAACTTCACTATCTCGGTACTCCCCTTGAAGTGAGGATGCGGAGAATCCATAAAACATATCGGCAACAGCAAGTAAAGTCTGAAATGCCTTCTACTCATGGAAAATAACATCCTAAGTGATAAACATTTTCTTACTCAAAGGATGATAACACCGATATCATTTTTGGGTAGTAATATAACCCAAAAACACACAACGAAAGGCTCGAGGCTCAACTTTATTATTCCGTTGAGGAGGATGAATGTGAACAAAAGCGACACACCCTAAGACCCGTGGGGGAAGATTTGGAGTCAATTGACAGCTTGTCTGAGACATGAGAGCCTGAAATGGCGTATGGAAGTTGATGGTACGAGAATGAAGACGATTAATAAGATAGGCCGCGGACGTAAGTGCTTCACCCCAATAGTGTAGAGGCAGATGCGCTTTAAAGAGTGAAGCACGAACCATGTCTAACAAGTGTCTATTTTTTCATTCGACAACCACATTCTGTTGAGGAGTACACGAGCACGTTGTCTGATGAATGATACCATGTAGTTCAAGGAAGGAACGAAGTTCCATATTAACATATTCACCACCATTGTCACTTCTAGCAACATATTAGCATGCCGTGGATGACATTCCCCTGCATGCCGTGGACTCCATTGAGGAGTGAATGGGCTCTTCGTCCAGCTGTACGACGTTAAAGCAAGCGCTACTTGGGAGGCAACCCATGCATACAACAAAGGAGGATCTAGGAACCACTCCAATTCCAGATTTGCGTTCCTCACTATTTCTCTTTGTTGTTTCTATTCTACTATGTTTAGTTTGTTTGATTTTGTTTGAGTTTATGTTAAAAACATTGAGGACAATGTTTGTTTCAAGTGTGGGGGGGTAAACAATCTGTTTTGAATGAATTTCGTGGGTTTTATTCACCTATCACTCCAATGTTGTTTCTCACTGTTTTTAAGTGTTTTTAGTGTGTTTTAAAGCATTTTAGGGTGTTTTGTCATGAAAATCCGAAAATCAGATAAAAATTTGAAAAATTTTGTTGAAAATACCAAAAAGAGTTGTTTTTGAGTCGTTTTGGTGTGTTTGTGTCCTAGGTACCTTCCAACACAATGATGAGATTCGGTTTCTAATTACATAACTGTTAAAGAAAGTTACAAGCATAGATTGAAGTTTGATGTATTCTTGGCGTATGCTTAGTTGTAGTTGATGTTTATGAACTCACATTTGATTATAAAGTGGTTAAAATCAGTTTTTGTAACATGCTTGAAGGAAATAACTCAACTAACGCTACATCCTTGTGAGACTTGAGCCATTACCTTCTTTTGGAGAGTTATAATCTGTGATTCTTGGTTTTCTAAAGTTGTTGCATGATCTCATTATTCCTTGCTTGGTTGCTACTTAGAATGCATGCGTATCATGATAGAACTACATGCTAGAACTTATATCCGTTTCATTCAAAGCATGATATTGAATTGCATAACACACGATCAAGATGAAGTTGTGTAGTGAACCACCATAGCCAAACAGCCGCACCACCACTTTGTTCATGTGTTTTGTAGGACTTAACCCCGTTGAGCCTTGTTTAGCCTTTATTCTTTGTTAAACCACATTATCCCTACCTAGCCTAGTTTAGGACCATCCACACCCTTGTTCTTAAAAGATAGTGAGCATGACTTCATTGAATTCCTTTTGAGTGCATTATGCAAGAAAATGAGTGTGGGGGAAGGAATGTTTGTCCTTAAGTTCATATGTATGTTTTGGGTTTCAAAAGAAAAGAAAAAGTTGTGAAAAACGTATGAAAAGAAAAGAATGAGCAAAAAAGAAAGAAAAGAAAAGAGAAAGAGTTTGAAAAAGAAAAAAAATAAGTGTTTTAATGTTGATTGTTGAAGGAAGGGTCCAAAACATCAAATATGGCCCTAAAGTGAGTGAATTCTCCCCTTTTTGTTAAAAAGTTCAGTTTTCATTCAAAAGTGAATTCTAAGTTGATTTCAATGCTTTGCTCACTATTTCTTTAAGAACCTTTGTTTTCCATATCCTTTCTTTGTTAACCAAACATCCTTAGCCCCGTTACAACCCTTACACTTCTATCTTGGGTGTTATGTATTCAATATGTGGAGTTTGGGATTGGTATAAGCATATGGTGTCAATGGTTCTTGCATCTAAGTAGTAGCATTCCTTTCATGAGATCATATTCATATGTTTCACTTATAACTCCAGAAAAGTGCTTTCTTTGTTAAAACATATGTGAGTCTTGGGTTTCATATTTACATCAATCTTCTCACATATACTTAGTGTAGGGTGTGTAGTTAGAAAATCTGAGTGAAAATTGAGTGAATATCTAGTAAGGATTTGAGGGAATTCTCTAAGGCATGTTACTACATTCAAAATGTTGTTTTCATTGATTAAATGTGAACTAATGAATAGTGACTGTGATTAAGTATGCGCTTAAGTATATGGACGACCAAAATCTATGTAAGTGATGATCTTAAATGTGTTATGTGCATTGGAAATCCCTGAGATAATGTTGGAAGGTTTAGATTGTGTTTTGTTTCTTTTTGTTTTCTTTGTTTTGCTCGAGGACTAGCAAAAGCTAAGTGTGGGGGTATTTGATAAGCTCATATTTATATATATTTTACATCAAATTCTCTCATCTTTTCTTAGTTAGTTCCTTATATTTTTGAGCTATTTACATTGATTTTGTGTTTTATATGATTTGTCAAGCAAATAAAAGAAAAATAGCACAAGTGAGGTTTTATGTAACAAATTTGTCAAAACTGCCTGTGCAGATCAGCCCACTTTGGAAGCAATTTGCGAACGGCCCAAAATGAACTAGAGAATGGGCCTTATATGCTTGGAAAGCTACAGATGTCTATTTTCTGGAGCATTTTGCGGATTGTTAAGATCATTTGTCTAGAAGAAGTTATGGGCATTTTAGTAAGGGAAGGTCAGGAGAGCACATGGCATGGATGACCCACGGGTTGGATGGATGATTATGTTTTGCAAGTGTGCTAGCTTGTTTAATCATGAAATACATGTGTGCTAGCTGTTTTGCAAGTGTTCTAGCTGATTCATCATGAGAAGACCAAGGGGAATCTAAGGCATGGACCAAGGAGGATGAATGCAAGTCATTGCACATGAAATTTCTGCAATGAAGCATGTGTTGCTAGCTGTTTTTGATGAATAATTCTTGCTTTTTATTTGTTTATTAAAATCACTTGAGTGGTTCCTCACCTTTGTACACCTATAAATAAGCCTTCTTGCAAGGCTTAGACTCCCCAATTCACACAACAATTCCATCTTCACACACCCTAAACTATCCTAGCCAAAACCCTTTCTTTCCTCCACAAAATCTGCCAATAAACTATCCTAGCCGTGCCACCCCCCCTAAACCATCCTAAACGCCACCATACATCCTCCTATCCACTCCTCCATACAACCAAACCTTCAAACCACATCCACCCCTTGTGCCATATCAAAGGAAGGGAAGGAAAGTGCTTAAACGTGCTTGTCACTCAACATGGATCGTTGGAACGTTTAGGTGTTTTCTTTCTTTTATTTTCAATGTATAATTCTATTTATCTTTGTTTTGTGAACATGAGGAACTAAACCCCCCTTGGCTAGGGGGGGATTCGAAACATATGATTATGCTTGCTATATAATTTGATTACTTCCAATTGCGTTTCGTAAGTTATGAATTCAATTTACTTATCGGTTTGAATTACATTGATTTGTGTGTGTTGGTTGAGAGTGCACGCTTAATTATCATGCATAAATTGAATGCTAGGATATAAGGAAATTTCACCTAATCGTTATGGACTTATATTCACAAGTAGTAAAGGTTGATGATCTCAATCGAGTTAAGTAAATTCTTGGCATAAGTTTCATGCAATCATAGTAACAAGTGCTTCGTCAATGCTTATGGTTTTCATAGAACTTAATGATTCTTGCTTGTATCTCTATTATGCAATCATGTAGGGGACTTGTGGGGAATGTTTTGGGTTGTCGTATGCAATCATCCAATTCAATAACATTAGGAAAATCTGAAGGTTAATTTAAGCGTACCTAATTAACTTGGGGCATTGAGAATTCATGGTTATTGAAAAGCAATTGGAAATCATTTTGTATGCAAGTATAATATGTGTGGAGATGAACCCCTTAGCTAGCCTTCCATCCATCTATTTTAAACTCAATTTCGTTTTAAAATCTGTTTAGTTTACAAGTTTAAGTTTTGTTTTCAACTTCACCAAACCTAAATCCCCCTTTTACTTTCTTGTTTTTAAAGTCTTTTATTTACATTTTTAACTTTGTTTTTATGTTTTTGAATTAGTTTAGAGGTTTTAGCAAGCCCTCCTAATCCCCGGTTTAGAACGATCCCTACTTACATCTTTACTACAATTTGACAAAAAAGAGGGTTTAATTTGAGTGTTAGTTAATTCTCGCATCAAACGTTGACCACGATTTGTGTGGAGGTTTTTAGTGATGGAACTTGTCTAGAATCATAAGTCATATGTTCAGTAGCTCCTGAATCAATTATCCATGTATTATTCATGACAGAAGTAGAGGTAATTAGTGCCTTACCATCACTCCCTGCCGTAACAATCATGGCAAATGCCTTGTCCACTATCTGGTTAGAATCACTCTTGGTTTCTGAATGGAGGCTCGAGATTTGTTGCACCGAGGATCACGGGTCTTATCTCAATTCTTGGGATATCCAATTAGCTCAAAACATCGGCTCTTGGAGTGTCCTGCCGTGCCATAGTGTGGGCATTTACCTTGGGGACGATCCCTGCTTGTCTGGCTTGGGCGAGTTTGTCTTGACCAGTTTTGTGACCCGTATCGATTCGACCAAGAGGATGATCCATCGGCCTTTGCTGCCATGACAGTAGGTTTACTCTTCTCAACCTCAGTCTCCATTGCTTCATCCCGATTGGCTTCTTGATGAACATATGCAGAAGAAGCCTGAAGCCCAAGCAGGGGATCCTTCCTCAACACTTCTCCACGAACCTGATCAAACACATCATTGAGACCACCAAGAAACACGTAGACTCGTTGTCTCTCAGTGGATTTGTGAAACACTTTGATGTCGTTTTCGCACTCTATGGACACTTTATTAAAGTGATCCAATTATTGGAAAATCTCAGTTAGCTCCCAAAAATAGGTAGCCAACAGTCAGCCATTTTGACGAAGATGTGATGCCTTCTGATTCAACGAATAAATTCTAGCCTCATCATTTTCATCAAAGTAGGCTACCTTAAGCGAGTCCCAAATTTCCTTCGAAGTAGACAACCAGATGTATCGTTTCATAATCTTGGGCTTCATTGAAGACAGAAGCCAACTCTTAATTTTTTGATCTTCAAAGAACCAATCATCATATTTAGGATCGTCTTCGTTAGGTGCCTTGATAGACCCACGAAGATATCCCATCTTCTTCCTTCCAGCGATATGGATTTGAATGAGAGGAGCTCATAAATCATAGTTCTTCTCATCCAATACCATACCAATATTAAAGCTTGAATTCTCAGACTACACCATAATTGGAGCAACAACAGGAACTATCTTAAAACCAACCCTCTTTTCTTCAGCCATTGGTTGTGCTATCGGTAAAGCACAGAACTTGCAGCTTTACGGTGGGAAATTGGAATCAGAAAAAAAAACGGTTAGAACATGGGCCACGTTGAATTTGGGCAGCAACAAAATTATGCAACAACGAGATTGGCAGCGTTGAAACTAGGCTGACAGAAATTTGGCAGCAACGACTCGATGTCGCTCGCTGCAATTGATGATGGATGGGTAAACAAAACCTTCGAATTAGAAGCACAGCGAAATTGTGCTGACCACAGCAAACTCAGTTTGGGTTCAGTTCTTCCTCATTTTTTCTAACTCGGCTCTGGTGCCAAGAAGAAAAGAATGATTTTCAATGATATTGTATTCATCTCATTCAAAGGTATAATACAGGAAAGAATTAAAATTAATTACATTCTAAACTAGGAAACCAAATATGGTAGGAATCCCACAATTGTAGGAATCATAATACAAGTCAACAGGTTTTGGGGAGAGAAACGAGGATGGGGAAGCCATCTTGGACTTTGCGATGGCATATGATCTCTTCTTAGCCCAACACCTTCTTTAAGAAGAGAGAAGAACATTTGATCACCTACAAGAGTAGGTTTTCAAACAGAAGATAATCACTCAATGCGTGTGGGTTAGAGATGGGGAAGCTAGCCAAATGGGGGATTCCATGGCTAGTTGTATCGACAAAGTAGCAAAAGGGGTATTATGAGAGCCTAAGGGCTTTGTTCCACACCAAAAGGAATCTTGGTGGTGGATTGAGGAGGTACAAACAAAGGTTAAGGATAAAAAGGAGTGTTGTAAAGCCTTATACAAGGATAAAATCGAAGCAAATGGTGAAAGGTATAGAATAGCGAAGCAGGAAGCAAAAAAAACTGTGAGAGAAGCTAAGCTAGCAGCTTTTGATAATATGTATAAGCAACTAGATACCAAAGATGGAAAATTGGATATCTATAAACTAGCTAGAGCAAGGGAAAAGAAGACAAGGGACCTAAACCAAGTGAGGTGCATCAAGGATGAGAATGGAAAGGTTCTGGCTACAAAGAATGCGGTCAAAGATGGCTACAAAGAATGTGGTCAAAGATAGATGGAAAGGTTATTTTCATAATCTTTTCAATTAAGGACATGAAAAGAGTACTTCTTTAGGGGAGTTGAGTAACTTAGAAGAGTGTAGAAACCACTTCTTTTACCACCGAATTAGGAAGGAAAAAGTGGTTGTAACTCTGAAGAAGATGAAGCATAGAAAAGAAGTGGGCCTAGATGATATACTGATCGAAGTGCGGAAAGTCATGGGAGAGATGGGTATAGCATGGCTCACATACCTTTTCAATAGGATTTTGAAAATGAAGAAGATGCCAAATGAGTGGCAAAAGAGCACTTTGGTGCCTGTCTACAAGGATAAGGGAGACGTACAAAATTGTATGAATTATAAGGGTATTAAGCTAATGAGTCATACAATGAAGCTCCGGGAAAGAGTGATTGAGCATAGACTGAGGCAAGAGATACGGGTCTCGGACAACCAATTCGGGTTCATGCCAGGGCGCTCAACCATGGAGGTAATCTATCTCTTACGAAGATTGATGGAAAGATATAGAGACATACAAAAGGATTTACACATGGTCTTTATAGATTTGGAAAAGCGTATGATAGGGTCTTAATAAACACTCTTTGGAGGATTTTAGAGAAGAAAGGAGTACGAGTAGCATATATCCAAGCTATAAAGGATATGTATGATGGAGCAAAGGCTGCCGTAAGAACTCATGAAGGACAAACCGAAAGCTTCCCCATAACTGTAGGGTTACATCAAGGCTCATCTTTAAGTCCTTACCTTTTGCATTGGTAATGGATGAGTTAACAGGACATATTCAAGATGATATTCCTTGGTGTATGCTTTTCGCAAACGATATAGTGTTGATAGATGAACCTCAGGAAGGGGTAAATGCGAAGCTCAACCTTTGGAGAGAAGTGTTGGAATCTAAAGGTCTTTACCTAAGTCGGTCAAAGACAGAATATATGGAGTGCAAGTTCAGTGCAAATGGAGGCCTAAATGAGTTAGGGGTGAGGATCAGAGACCAAGAAGTACCAAACAGCGACAGCTTTCGCTACCTAGGATCTATCTTGCAGAAGAATGGAAATTTAGATGGAGACCTCAACCATAGAATACAAGCTAGATGGATGAAGTGGAAGAGTGCATCTGGAATGTTGTGTGACCGTTGTATACCACTGAAGCTCAAAGGAAATTTTTATACGACGGCAATAAAGCTGGTGATTCTGTATGGCACGGAATGTTAGGCGGTGAAGCATCAACAATTACATAAAATGGGTGTAGCGGAGATAAGGATGCTCCGTTGGATGTGTGTGCATACGAGAAAGGATAAGATTAAGAATGAGGATATTCGAGGTAAAGTAAGAGTAGTCAAAATTGAAGGAAAGATGAGAGAAAATTAGTAACGGTAGTTTGGACATGTGTTACGAAGGCCTATTGACGCTTCAGTTAGAAGATACGACTACGAGACAGGTAGAGGAAGATCTATGAAGACTTTGTATGAGACTCTAAGAAAAGACTTGAGTAGTTGAATCTAACAGAAGACATGACACAAGACCGAGCGCAATGGCGTTCTAAAATTTATATAGCCAACCCCCACATAGTAGAAAAAGGCTTTGTTGTTGTTGTACTTAAAAAACCAATGCTATATTTAGCAGAATATCTAGCCTCGGCTTTAGATGTTAATTCAACGTGGTAGAGTAATAAACATAGGAATCCATAGCCGAAGCACAAAACTTGAAATTTTATTTTCTCTCAATTCAATACACTATTCTTTCCCTTCATAAGATCTGTAGACCCTTTTATCTACTTCAAGGAAGGATTTTTGTATTTAAACAAATGAACAAATGATCTGTACACTGTCGCCCATGCAGGCTTTTGTTAAAGGGAACCTGAAAAACGAAAACAAGACGAGCTCCTCCTAAGCCGTAAATGGCGGTGACTGCCGGGCATCTAAATATAATATTGGCTCGTGAGTAAAGAACCTGCGCCAATTACATCTGAACATACATGGTAAGATGGGGAGTAGGAACTTTGAGAAAGAAAAATAATTGTTCGATGAACTTACTTCCGGCACTACCACGAGTTTGGCTTTCTGAGAGATGCAGGATCAGAAAGAACCTTCCAAGTATTTGTATTGATCGCTAGGAGCAAAACTTGATATTTACACCTTCATTACGTCGGCTCAAAGTTCCACTTCATGAAGGTCATCACCAAAACTGCCTCCATTCATTGGAGTGCGTGTCAGGGAAAGCTCACTCGGCCTAAACATTGCCGGGGACATGCCTAACTCCTCCCCTAGAGGTTTTATCTTACCCGTTTCCATAGGAGGGCTTAATACATCATTGGAGCTTCCACCCCATGAGGCCGTCCTTCGAGAGTGGGGTGGAGCAGAGCCATTGGAAGTTGTGGCAACTCCCATACTTTGAATATTACCCATGCTTGGGTACCTTTGCATGGTATTTGATGACGACGATGAAGGTGGAGGAGTATGGAATGAATCATTCATAGCGAATGTTGAAGGATTTTCATTAGTTGCACCATCTTCTTGTACACTTTCAGCAATAGCCTCCATTGCCTGTTCATTTGATGGTGCTACGGTGGGAATAAAAAACTTTGCGTTGGCAGCAACAAGAGGCTTAACGGATGGAACAGAAGGTGACTCGTACGAGTTTACTGGGCTTCCACCACCTTGGTTGAATGTGTCGACATATCTGCCAAAATTCCAAGAAAAATATAGTCAACTCAGATTCATTCCCTCATTGTCCCTAGCACTAAAGTCTGGTGGTAGTCCTCTCCACTTGTAAGTAGAAGGTCTAGATTCAACTCTCCCAGATAGTGAGTTTGATACTAAATTATGGCCGTCACATTCATTCCCTCATTGATTACTGGCAAATTTTGGTACAAGGGCATTTGAATCTCAAGGACAATTACTTCTAATTATTAACGAAATTTAAGCGTTTGTGAATACTGTAAAAACTTTTCAGAACAAATTGGAATAGAATGATTTAAAACTGACATGAATGAGAGAGAGAACAATTGAGAATATATTATACCTGGATCGTATACCCAACCGCCCACGGGATGAAAATTGATTTGAGCTAGGTGGAATAGGTGGGGTCCCTGAAGTTTGTCCTGGAGGGGTTGAAGTTTGTAAATCTGGGCTGCCCTTAGTGGGAGACCCTTCTTTCTTCAGAACAGATCTCAAGTTGTAATCAGATATACCATTCTGAAAGGGTGTACATGTCGGGGGAGGAGGCAACACGGTATCTTCAGCCGGAGGTTCAACACCTTCCTCAACCCATCTTTTAAGTTTTTCGTCATAGTAGAACTTGTTTGTTTCACCCAACTTAGCCTTCAGTAGCAAGTAGAAAATTCATTAGATAAGGTTTACCATAAGAAAGAATAGATGTAGTTCTTTCACAGAATAAAAAAGGGAGAGGGGATTGAAGGAAAGTCCAATATATATATAAAGTATAAACTACCTGTTTTCCTGGGCGGGGTCTTAATACTAAACCAACAGTCTTTTGCAAGAGCTGTGACCCAAAACCAAAACGAGAAAAGCGATAACCCCCTGAGGATTTTCCTTGGGCATCAGGTGAGGCAGTTTGCTTTGATGAATCAACCTGGTCCCATAATGAGTTAAGATGGCGCAAAGAGGTGATTAAGTGCACATATACGGTGTTGAAATGTGCTCATTAAGTAAGTGCATGCATGGTTGAATTTGAAATTTACACGTTTGGGAAATTTGACACACCTGTCTTGGAGTTCTGCCAAAATCTGGCTCTGAAATACTTCTATTATGCATTGGCTTTCGGTTGCCATCAGATGTCCAGTCACTTATGGGTTCCATTGAAGCAGAAGGAATTAATGACGACATGGCCATTGTTGATTGACTACTAGAAACTCTAGGGCCCGTGGGCTGTTGGTAATGGTCATTAACGTGAGCAGTTCCTTGGGATGTGGACGGTGCAGGTGGTGGTAGGCCCCCAACAACACGATGTGCAGTACTATCAAACAAGTTGAGCAATTTACCTACAAACTTTGTAGAAACTAAATTTACAGAGTATCCCCCCTGCAAATGGGATGTGCATTCAGAAGGATTAGTCGTATTAGCTTAAAATGATGAACATGCAAACAATAGGACAAGAATATACATACAATAGGACAAAGAAGTACCTGCTGATGGGTTTTAATCCTCTCCTCAAGAGATAATACTAGCTGCTTCCACGTTTCCACTTCAGGTGCTCTACCAGTTTTCAAAGACTTTAGTATTGTTTGACAGTACCTGAATTAAATACAATTTGTTAAGAGAACACCAGTGAAAAAAAAATATCAAACAAAAGATTCTTGCATATGCTTACTTCAACGAGTCAGAAACTCTTCCAACTTCAGCAAGCATGTGTGCATATATGAGCTTATATGGCTGAAATGGTAGAAGGATGAACTGAGAGTTCCCAAGGACCCTTGAATATTCATAGAGTTCAGTCCTCTGTCAATACAACATAAGGAAAACTGAGTATAAGCTCCAGAAAGCATACCCAAAAGTAACTGATAAAGATACCATATAAAGTTACTAGGCTCCAGATTTGCACTGCTGCACTAACAAAATGCATTCTGCAAGGCACGACTCAGGAGCCGAATAGACTAGCACTAGAAGTTTCTGAAGTAAAAATAAAATCAAGAGACAGAACATTAAGAAAAACAGCATTTAGAAAGCACCTGAATGGCCTCTGGATTAGCATAAGTTCGAGGCAACTTCCAGTGATCTGCTCCAATTAGACATAGCCTTGCACTATCCGAGTATGACTCAAAATTTGCTTCTGCCAATAAATAGCAGATGTGTGCTGCAGTAATCTGAAACACAACTGATGTCAGATTTAGGGAGAAAAGGAGCACACGTAAAGGAAAGTAGTTACATGCAACAATATCATACCGCACTCCTATCCTTCCATAAGCAATCTCCAAGATGTATAATAACCAGTTCATCATCTTTTGTTCTGTTTGCAGTTATCACAGCCAAATTCTCCTCCCAGTCATCAAGCATTTTATTTGCACCAAACTATTGTTGCACAAAATTTATAAAAAAAGTCATTTTAATGCACAGGTACTGCAAAAAAGGATACAAGAAGTGCAATTAGATAAAATCTTATTCTAATTGTACTACCAACTTCAGCCCTACACATAAAGTTACGTTCCAAACTTATCGGTGTCCCAAAATGAACTCCACTACATGTATAGCTATGAGAAGCAACATCAACAGATCCAAGAAACAATTCACTCTGATCTTCTAGCTTCTGTCCTTTATAGGAACCTCCTCTCTTGCTTTTGTAAGTTTCCTTTTTTTTTCTCGTTGCTTTCAAGACTAACTACATAATTTACCTTTTCTCTTCCATTTCCTTTTCAAAGAGGAACCAAGCCTATCCCAACAAGCAGTTTTAAAATACATCTCACCTGTGAAGGCTGTTGAGATGTATTAGCAGCGCCTGGAAGATTGACCTCAGCTATAGTGTCAGCAGAGAATACTTCAGCAGGTTGCCCTGCAATTAGCAGGCATAAAGTCCGCAAAGGTGATCCTGCAACCAGCTGGCGAAGTGCCATTTGCTTCACAGTATCAACATAGAACTGAAGTTGTCCCAAGCCACCATCCCCACCGGAGGAATAGAGAGAAGAAAAAAAATGGTGAGAAGAGTGCACTTCAGTATAAACTGTCAATGTACCTCAAGATAAACATCTGATTGAGTCTCTGGATATAACATCAATGGCCTACAAACCTGTTCTCCAAGCAGTGAAGCGATAACAAGCGCAGGTCCCCACAACTGACCTTCTTGTGCACATTGTAAAGCCTCTTTCTTTCTACCAGAAACCAGAAGATTTTGTACCTCAGAAGCAGTTGCCTAGGACACAACCACACCTATTAAAAATGAAAAATTTGATAATGTAGAGAGAAGGGGAAAGAGTTATCAGAGTAACTTATTCCATACTAGCAATTGTCCTTCTGAAGGCGTTTTCTGCACACAGTGGCTAACAGAGCCATAATCACTGAATTGCACATTATTGCTCTTTGCAGATGCAAAAAGTTTAGCAACTGCTGATTCTGGAGTATCATTTTCCTATCAAAAGAAAAAGACCAAAAGTATACAAGACAAATATTAGCTATTTCTCTAATACTTCAAGGAGAATCACATAAAAGAGGAACATTATCTACAAACCCTGTATATAACAATTTTAAAAGCCTTTCACTTTACATTAGTGCACTGTGCCTCCAAAAGTGGTGCTCTTAGTGCTTAAGCATTGACAGAATACAAAATTACCATCCCCATCACAACTTTCCTAATAACTTAAAGCATCACGAAGAATGTAACCTTTCAAAGAAAGGCAGCATGGTGACAGGCACTGCAGACAGTTTATCACATACTATGCTTCCTTGAGGATTATAGAGAGTACACTATCACAATAATGTAGGGGATAATGACATGACAAGCTTCCCTAGTTACACCAGACATAAACATTACAGCTACCAGTAAAAATACTTAAGCAGAAAATTGCAGTATAAATGTAAATAAACAATAGAGAATACAAAATTTGGTCACATGATACACAAGATGAAAAAGACAGGATTGTGATTTACCCTTGATACAGTGTCGGTACCAAAAGGAGATCGAAGTTTTCCATAATGTTGACAAGCTAGCCTAAGCAAAGAAAGAAGCAACCTCAATACTTTGCCTTTCCTATAGTCCATGTCTGGCGATTCACAGTAAGCAATCCTCTCATCAATCCATTTATTCAGCTCTTTGCTTCCAACACTCCCTCCAACCAAGGGACCTGGGAACGATTGTTGGCACAAAGCACGAAAATAATCACAAGTACTCATTCCAAAACTCGAAGGATCAGTCTTTCCCGTGAAAACTTCCATTAAGTTCAAGACAGAAACTAAGCCTCCTACAGGATCCTTCATATAACAATAAAACATGCATAATTAGGCTTTTCACTTAACAATGTAAACAAGTCTTAGAGAATGCAAATGGTTTTGGGACCAAACATAATCAAGTCAGTACCTATTACAGACTATCAATGAAGTGAAGAATTATTTCTAATTTATATTTCTATTTCAGTAAATCAGTGACAGATTAAAAAACTACCTAAAAAGATAAAAGCTTTTATTTCCTTCTATCAGCCTTTTGTCAACCAAATGGAGCCTTAATTAACCTTAAAGAGAGAAGGTTCCAAGTCCTCACCTGGGTTCCATATGACGGATTCCTGAGGCTACTATTGTCCTTCATTAAAATGAGTTTTCCACCAAATCCAAAAGTTACTAGGGCATGCGGAGGCCGCCCAGCAGATGATCTTCCTATGCTGGGAGTATATGAAAACTGATTGCCACTCTGGAAAGGTGGTTGTGAATAATTTACAGGTTGCTGTGAGTAACTTAAAGGTTTCTGAGCGCCATAGTAATCATTTGAGAATTGTGCTTGTTCGCTCACCTTTGCATTTCCTTGATTAAACTGCTGGCTAAAGTTCCCAGCCGGGACAAAACTCTGGAACCCAACAGTCTTATTAGGTGAACCATGACCTTGGCTTGCTTTGTTGTACAAAGGAACTGCTCCAAAAGAATTTAAAGACATGTGCTGATCCGTGTTAACTGTAGAACCAAACGAATTACTCTGTTTCTGGTTTCCACTAAAATCTGAAAACCCCTCACTTTTAGCTGCAGTTTGAGCTTGCCACATATTTGAAAAGTGCTGATTGTACTTACTGTAGGACCCAGCCCAGTTGCTGTCTTGACCTTGGTTCCCGATGACCGCTTGTGGCCCATAATTGTCATCTTGCCTGTACTCTTGACCATATATTCTATTTCCATTCTGGGACAGAGCAGTCGATTGCACAGAGGAGCTATATGCTTCCAATGAGCGCCATTCTTGGGCAATTGTGTCATAATACCAACCTGGGTATTCGGGATTGAAAACTATATGTTCCGGGTACCCATTTGTCATCTGTGAGACCTGATCCCAGTTTGACAAACTGCCAGTCGTGCTGGTTTCAGTCACATTTCCGGCAGCAGACTGTGCTGTCTGCAGAAAATAAGAAACCTCGGTCTTATTACCATCAGAAACAGTGGTCCAATCATCAGTGCCAACGCTCCCTTGAGCATTTGCAGGCACATCGAAACTGTCCACCTGATACCATTGCCCCGTGTTAGCGTCATACTTCCACCCTGGATAGAGACTTTCCCAATAGTCTGTACTGTTTAGATCCTGCTCACTTCCCCCATAAACTTGACTCTCTTGACATTGCTCGTTACAAACCAAATGGTTCAAACCCTCTTGATGGGCTGTTTGATCTTCATTATTGAGTACAGTTTTCGATTCAATACTCAAACTTCCGTCTACTTTCGTGGGAAAATCCCCCGAACCATCCCCCAATTCACTGAAAAAATCTGAGTACGATCCAAACCCATGGATCCCATTATCCGCAGAATCGGCATAAAAAGAACCCCACCCTATCTCCTTAACCCCTGAAGCTCCCGACTCGTTGCTCTTGCTCACTGTCGAATCCAACCTCAATTGGGATCTCATTGCCTCCCCACCATTATTCGACTCGATCACTGCATCATTATCAACCGCATTATTCGACTCAATTACACTATCGAACACGAATGAATTAAATTCTTCTGCACCCTTTTCCTCTTTCATTTGGGGTTTGGCAGACGAACCCTCAGATACAGCTGCAGAATCACCAACATTGGGATTTACGAACCGCTTATTTTCGTCAGTAGTTTTGGTTTCGTGGCCCGAATCCTCAGATACAGCCACAGAGCTACCAATACTCAGATTGGCGAACGCCTTACCGTCATCGGAATCATTCCCCTGGCCAAATTCGGGGCCTGGTTCGGAGGGCCTCAGATCATCTTCAACCAATTTATCAAAGAAATCCTCGTCCGTCAGATCCTCCACCTGAAATGGAGGAGGATTTGAAGCCATCGACCAAATCCCACACGCAAATTCACCCTTCAAATCTCTCCAAAATCCTCGAAATTGGAGATCCGAATCAACGAAAAGCCCGAGATCCACAGCCAAAACGCGCGAAAACCAACCTCAAAATTCACAAATCCAAGGATGCAACCCCAACGCGCACACAACTCACCCCCGAAATGACAGAGATCTAGGGTTTCTGACCTCCCTGCAAATTCTACGGTGCAAATCAAGCAAAAACAAGATCGCAAACTTTTTTTTTTTTTTGCTTGAATTCAACGCATTGCGTTAGAACGACAGAAAACTGTAGATTGAAATAAATAAACTAAAAATATAACTTACAGAACGATGGAATTTCAGAAAGAAAATCCAACAGAAAGAAAAGAGGGAAATGTTTGCGTTGGAGAGATAGAAGAGAGAGAGAGAGTCTTGACAGCAGAGGAAAGCCCTCCATTTCGCACCGCCTGCCCACCAAGTCCAAGAGCTTCGCCATCATAATTTTAGCATTTTTTAAAGTAATTTTTAATAAAATTAATCGAACCCTTGTCAACCAACACTTTAGGTTCTTAAACATGTTTTAGATGCCGGTTTGTCAATGAAAATTTCGGAAAATTACAGTTTTAACATTTTAATTAAAACTGAACAAAAATAAAAATTATGTTGCAGTCCTATTTAGAATAGGAATGTGATTGTGTAAATCCTAGTAGATTAGGAATGTATCTTATATTCCTATTAGGAGTAGATTACTTATTAAGTATTGTAATCCTTATGGGAAAGGGTTTGCCCTTTCTACTACTATAAATAGAGGCACAATGGGGTGAATAAAACACACCTCACAATTACACATCTCTCTCTTCTTCTCTAAAGTGGCCGGCCTCCCTCTCCCTCTCTAACCCTAGATCGCTCAATCAAATAGGCCTACAACACGTTATCAGCACGCTCTTGACGCTACGCTAAAGAGAGTTTATTCTTCAATTAGGAGAGTATTACGTTTTAATTATTCATTTTGAGATTAATTTATTATTATTTTGAATTAATCTACCTGTTATTGATTCAATTTAATTTTTCTTTGTTGAACGTGGTACAACGCATTGGAGATGCAATTTCGGCTTTCTGAGAAGGATCTTCTTTAAATTCAAAGGCTTTTATTTGTTTTCTGCCAATCAGGTACGCTTAAAATAAAGTAAGATATTTGAAACGACCTTGAAGCATGAAAACATTCCCCATGATGCATGAACTCCCTACATTTATATTTACCTTCCGATATATATATTGTATATGTTCATATATTTGTCAATATATATATTTGTTTCATGCATTACGCAATTATAAATCGCTATGTGGAATTTGTGAGTCAAAGAATCGAAAAAAAATTATAAGCAATTTAGGGTTTTCGAACCCTAATTATGTCGAAAAAATACATGGGCACTTACGGTACCACTACCACGGCCACCTTAGACCTATCATGGCAGCAGCCCTAGGGCTTTGTTGCGCTAACCCAGACCACTAGGCCTTTCGGTCTACCCCTGTTTATAGGACCTGCAGTCCATAAACCCAAAACCAGAGATTTTGGCCCATTGTCTGGCGTCCCTTGGCCCGTGAACTCACTGGGCTTCACCCCAGTCTCGACCCGCTTGCTAGCAACTTTGGCTGCTGGGCTTAGGTTGTCTCGGACCCAACACATTGAAACCCAGTTGCGGCTGGGCTTCTCAGACCCAACCCTGGCCAGTATTTTTCTGCTGGGCCTACATCCGTGCCTCTCCCTCGGCCCATTTAACCAAGCAGTCTGTTGCTGGGCCTTTGTCCCTCTTGGTCTATGGCCTGCAGCCACCGTAGGCTGCTCTCATGCAGCCAACCCGTGCCCTTACTCATGGCACCAAGCCCAAATATTTTTTGGGGCTCTATTTTTCGACCTAATGCTATTATTTTAGCATTCTAAATAATTTTAACCCGTATGTTATAATTATTTTTGCTTCTACAATCAACCCCGAATGGTCCCGATCTATTGAATTAATTAAAAGTGACCTGCAGTCCATTAATCTGATAATAAATCCAAAATTATTGACCTGAAGATCACTTTTGGACATTAACGATTCAATAATTTATTTCTCTTCTTTGAACCGTTGACTCACTTTCGTAGTCCCGAAGCACTCACACTTGAGTTCCCGAAGAACCTCAAAATCCACTACACTTAGTTGTATATTGCATTCTGTGTTCTTGCAGGAACCTCTCTTTTATGAACTAAACGTTCATAAACTAAATCGAACCTGTAGTTTCGAATTTAGTGCCTTTGAAACCCGAAGTTTTTCATAAAACAATACACCCATGAAAACCCGACATTTTTCATGACACCATGTCTTAGAACTCGAATGTTCTAACTTTGATGCTTATGGATGATTCCTTCCCATAGCACCAATCACAATCTTGTTCCCTCCAAATTCAGTGGATTGTCGAACCGTCACAAGTTTGATTTTCCTGATTTGGACGTTTCTAATAGAAACCACTTTATGTGGGGTACAAGACGTGAATCTCCACTTGACTATCAAGAAGTTGAGCAACCATTGAAGCCAACAATGGCATGGAAGAGCTGAATAAGTGATGAGTAGATTTTATATTATATATTTAACCCTATTCTTAGTATATTTTGGTTAATATTTTGAAAGAATTTTGATACTTTGAATTGTATTTCTAATATAGGACTTTCGACTTCCTCTGGAGCAAAATATGGTCAAACGGACGAATTTTGGAGTAATTCCAGTTGGAGGACGTTCGTGAGTCACTTAGCTTGATCGTATCAAAATATCAGAATTTTATACCAAGCGATGATTTTCTGGAAATAAAATAAAGGAGCAACGCGCAGTGCTGGAAAAGTGACGTTTTGGGCTTGAATTACGTTTTTGGAGCCCAAGATGACCTCGGATGGGTTCGTGGCCTTCTGGAGATGTGTTTGGAACGTCCTAATCTTCAAAACAAGCTATATTGGGCCGGATTTGGAGGAGATTTGAGGCTAAAACGTGGCTGGACAGTTTCTGTGCAGATTTCCTAGCTTAATTAGGACTTTAATTTATTATATTATTTATTAGTTTTAGTTTCCTAATTAGATTAGGAGGCCAAACACTAGGGTTTGGCGTGGGATTTTTAGTTAGGGTTTATAAGGCTTTTGCCTGGCCAAGTTTTAGGAGGTTTTTTTTATACAATTTTTGAGAGACAGAGAACTTTGTTAGGGTTCTTGGAGATTTTCTATTTTAAGGTGTTTTCTATCCTTATTTTTAATATTTTTGTTTATGGTTCTTCGTAACTAATTTTCGTTTGCTAGGGCGAAGCCTTGAGCCTTAGCATGAATATGTAATTTTATTAATTTTCTTATGAATGGATGCATGCTTGCTCTGAATTATTAATCACCGTTTTAAACTGTCTAATTGTCTTAATGCTTAGCTACCATTAGGATTTTTAGATAAGTAATTTGATGCAATTTTGGTCGGAAGGTTCCCTGAAATTGACGCTGGCTTCTTGTGATTGATAATTGTAATTTCACTTAAGATGAACACCACGTCTTAAGGGTTGCATGGTTTTTCAAAGGGTTTTCATAAAGCATAATGACGGGTATTTTAAAACCGCACAAATTTAACCCTCTTTTTGACAGTTGTAGTAAAGATGTAAGTAGGGTATCGTTCTAGGCCGGGGATTAGGAGGGCTTGCTAAAACCTCTAAAATAAATTTAAAACACTAAACTAAAATAAAAACACTTAACTAGAATAACTCAAAATAAAACTAACAAATAAACTAAAACAAATCAAAAGACTCAAAACAACTCAAGACTCTAGAAAACACAAACTAAGCTAAAAACTCGAAACACACTAAAAATGACTCAAAATAATAAAAACAATTTAAAATAAAAACTAGAAAATTAATTAGACGGAATTTAAATTAAAAGATTAAAAATAATAAAAATTAACTAAATAATAATATTTAATAATGGGGGGTGGTTTGGTTTTGACGAGAAGTAATTAAACTTAAATAAATTATAAAATTGACAAAAACATAAAATTAAAGTGAACGGATAGGCGACGGATTGGCTAGAGGGTTTTTCTCCACACATGACACAAATGCAACCTAAATTGACCTTCAGTTGTTCTTTCAATAAATTGTAAATCTCAATACTCCAGATTAATTAGGTACGCTTAAATTAACCTTCAGATTTTCCTTATGTTATTGAATTGGATGAACAGCATACAACAACTCAAATTATTCCCCAAAAGTTCCCTACGTGAAAAGCACAATAGAGATACGATTAAAGATCATTATGTTCTATGAAAATCATAAGTGTTGACAAGGCATTCGTAACTATGAACAACATGATACGTTTGCCAGGAATTTACTTAACGCGATTGCGGATAGCAACCTTCACTACTCATGAATATAAGTTCATAACGATTAGGTGAAATTCACTTATATTCTAGCATCAAATTCATGCGTGTAAATTAAGTATGCATCCTTAATTAACATACACAAATAAGTTATCTATCAAGCAGTTAAGCAAATTAAATCACAACTCATAAATCACAACTGAAGTTATCAATTCATATTACAAATATAATCATGGTTTTGAATTAACCTCTAGCCAACACAAATTTAATTACACATTATTTATAAATTAAAAACAAAAATTAAAAACATAAGTTTGGAGGATTAAACCGAAATGGGGAGTGTAAGGATATGTGCTTCCTGCACCGTGAGCTTGTGCTCTCTGTGCGCCTGTCTCTCTGGCAAGTGCTCAGTTTGGTGAGCTCCTTCAAAGGCAGCTGTCTTCTTTTTCCCCCTCAGCCTTGCAATTTCTCCCTTCTTTCAGCTAAGCCCCGAGGCTCCCCTTTGACTTTTCACACTAACTCTCCTGGTTTTCCCCGAGGCTCACGCCTCGTGCGCTCCTTTTGGCTGCCAAATGCTCTCCCTGCTACTCCTAATTTCTGGCTTCAGTCAGCTCCTTCTCCGAGGTACCCCCTGCTTCAAGCCCGCTGATCAGCTCCTCTCCCTCGATGCTCCCTCCGAGGAGCTTATCTCTCTGCCCTTTTATTTGCCGCTGCCCAGAGGCAGTTTTATTATTTTTTTTTTCTTTTCTTGCTGCTCGCTAAGGCAGCTTCCTCTTTTCCGTGCTAATCTCGCAGCTTATATGCTGCTTTCCCTTTTTTTTTTTATTGTTACTGCTCTCCACTTGCAGGCCCTTCATCATTCTTTCTTCCACCATCATTTGATTTCTTTTTCTTAGTCCAAGTGCCACATGACTTTTCTTTCTCTTTTCTTCCGCAGCCTGTCCACATGCATTTGCTGCCTTTCTTTTGTGTTTTCTAATTCTTTTCTTTTAAGCTGCCAAAGCTGGCAGCATCATTTTCTTTCTTTTTTTAAATGGTCTCCTTTTATTTCCACTTGCACCGATTCTTTCTTTCCTTTGGTGCTATCATGAGCCGGTTGCCTTTCAATTTTTCTTTTCATTTAATTTTTCACAAAAAAAACAAACTAACCCAATTACAATCACTCCAAACCAAATCGAAAACATAAACAAAGAAAATAAGTGAGTAAGTAGTTTTGACGAATTTAGCACTTAAAATTTCACTTATTCAATTTTTATTTTCTTTGCTTAACAAATTCTATAAAACACAAAAACAAAGTAAAAAGCCCGAAAATATAAGGAACTAACTAAGAAAAGACGAGTAAATTTGATGTAAAATGTATATAAATATGATTCGATCAAATACCCCCACACTTAGCTTTTTGCTAGTCCTCGAGCAAAACAAAGAAAACAGAAAAAGTAATAACATGAAAAACATTAGATTCCCCCTATGTGACCCTCATAGAATTTCATTCGAGAACACAAATCAACAAGAACCATAGCTAACACCAAACAAGCTAATTCAAGCTCATCTTCCTTATTCAAATATTAGCAGTAATCTTTAAATCATCCTTGAAGTGTAGTGTGTGAGATAGCCATGCTAATGCAATTTCAAGTTTTTATTTTTAAAATCATCATATGCAAACCAGCAACCTTCTCACGGGATATGCACTCAATCACACATGTGTTTAGTTTTAATGTGTTTTGCTCAAAGAAACAAATGTGAAAGTTCTACCATAAGCTTGCATAAAAATCACTTCTCCACAATCATAATTGCAAAACTTAAATCAAGAGGACTTTTATTGGATGTAATGAGGCTTAGGGATAGGGCTTATTGAAACGAAAGAATAGGAAAACACAAGTTCCAAGCTACATCGCAAGCGATTCTTTTGTTGAGATTTATAAGAACTCAAACTTTCCAACAATTCTTTTAACACCTCCCATCACACCCTTAAACTAAAACTTTAGAAACTTTTTATTTTCTTTGTATACAATCTTTCTTTTTTTTTTCTTTTCTTTTCTTCTAAATGGCGCCGTTGCCGGGATATGCACTCAATCACACCCTTTCTTTTGTGTTTTCTAATTCTTTTCTTTTAAGCTGCCAAAGCTGGCAGCATCATTTTCTTTCTTTTTTTAAATGGTCTCCTTTTATTTCCACTTGCACCGATTCTTTCTTTCCTTTGGTGCTATCATGAGCCGGTTGCCTTTCAATTTTTCTTTTCATTTAATTT
Source organism: Crataegus laevigata (assembly GCA_963580275.1). NCBI lineage: Eukaryota > Viridiplantae > Streptophyta > Magnoliopsida > Rosales > Rosaceae > Crataegus > Crataegus laevigata. The sequence continues at coordinate 12,634,106 of OY756944.1, read as the reverse complement.
TTCACAAAAAAAAACAAACTAACCCAATTACAATCACTCCAAACCAAATCGAAAACATAAACAAAGAAAATAAGTGAGTAAGTAGTTTTGACGAATTTAGCACTTAAAATTTCACTTATTCAATTTTTATTTTCTTTGCTTAACAAATTCTATAAAACACAAAAACAAAGTAAAAAGCCCGAAAATATAAGGAACTAACTAAGAAAAGACGAGTAAATTTGATGTAAAATGTATATAAATATGATCCGATCACATAATGAGTCTCTCATGTTCAGATTTGATCCGAACGTCCGGACGGGTTGCATGTTAGATATACGTTCTATGTTGGAGGTTCCAAGTAGAAGATAAATTAGGAAAACCTAACCTTCAAAGCATGTATGTAGAAATTCATAAGTAGTTGGTAAAATTGCATAGGATTGTTAAGAGGACGGCGGAACCCTAGGCTTTTACAAATTGATTTTCTTTAAATTGTTTTACAGTCAATTTCTATTGTTTTTATTAAATTCGTTTTTATTATTTAAAATTCCAAAATCAGTATTTTCCAAATCTTGTTTTAAATAGTTAATTAAGAATTAGTTTAAATACAAATTATTCATTCAATCCCTGTGGAAAACGACCTTGCTTGAGCTGCTATACTACGATTACCTTGTACTCTTGCAAGTATTTTTTTTGTGTTTTTATCCCTACTTTTGCAGGTGGTAAAATACCTATCAATAAGCCTCCGCCATGATCTTCATTCGAAGACGTATGCCCGAAGCATTACAAATGGAAATACCTCCGACGGAGGATTCCATGGCTCTTTGGCTCGCTTCTACGGACGGTTTAATCATGAAAGATATTGCCCGAAGCATACCATGATTACGTCCATGAATGAGTACAATTCTGAAGTTTATAAATCCGATTGAATTTTGACTAGAAAATACTTTTCTCGTCATTCCTTGTTTCTAACTTGCTCTTGAAGCAGCAGTGTAGAAAGTGGAAGTCTACCAAATTCTCGGATCTGATTACTACCACAAACGTGAGAGAAAGGTATAGACCCAGTTCGGCTGGAGTCCACCGAATGGTATAGACTCAGTTCGGCTGGAGTCTACCAAATGGCTCGACCCAGTTAGGTCAAAGACTACCAAATGGTGATGCACTGCTTCGGCAGAGATACACCGAATGACATACCTTTTCACAATCCAATTTTGAGTTTGTTTTTACAACATATGGTAGAATCAGGGCCTGCCAAGGTGTGGCATCATGCCCGAAGCGTGATCCTTGGCACCTAAGACCTAAAATTTCAAGAATAAGGGATAGTATTCCCGAACCTTAACCCTGCAGAATCTACTTTCGTCTCGATGGAATAGATCATTAGTTATGCACATGTTCGTGCCCCTACCAATGTTGTTAAGGCGTACCATTCTCGTAGTCAATATGTGAGATTAATTTTGCTCCACCAAACTCCGTTGGAAGAGCATAATTTTGACATGGATGGCCTTATTGGCCGAATCCCCTTAGTGAACTATTTACTTTGTGAACATTTTTCCATGTTCTTGGATTCAAGTTTGGTGTATGTTTTACTTATGGATAATCTTATTGATATTGTCCTCGAATATGAGTTAATTGAATCATGTTTCTTAGTACATGTGACCGATTCAATTAAACACGTGATTAGGTAGGAATGTGGGAAAGTTAGTTGTCTGGACGAATGCGTACTACGCACACTAACTTTACACCTAAATCACATCTCTAACAACGACTTCAGGTCTATCCAACCTGATTAAGAGCATTGGCACGCTCCTCATTGTATGAATGGTACTGCATCACCATTTAAGGGACCTTAAATTCTCCCTGACGTTGAATTTTTAAGGATATTCGAGATGACAATGATCATAAATGAAACCACTAAAGAAAATAGAGTGAAATATCTTTGCACCACCTCCAAATATAAGCCTGAAGCTTCGATTTGGGGCCAATGGGTTGTCTCCCAATTGGGAACATGCCACATGTGGCCGGCCTAGAGCTGGGTGATTGAGCAGTTTCCTTACTTTGACATAACCTTTTTGGGACACTTAGGTCAAACAATGACGCTACGACGCATCTCCTTACCCGAAGTAAGGATCTTGTGCCTACAAGCACACTTTGTCAAGCCTGCTCATTAAGGAAATTGATTTTCTATATCATTCCTCGCAAAGATACGAAATCACCTCTTTTCCATACGAAATCACAACTTATGGTTTTGATTGATGAATCGACAAACTGGTCACATGTTTGTCCACACACATTACTGCTAAACCTCTTGGCCGATTATGGGTTCACCACCCTACTTATCCCTTAAGGTCCTGGAGACTGGATAATGCCGGAGAGTTTATATCGATGGTTTTCAATAAAGTATTGCATGTTGTTTTGGGTTTCTAATTGAACATTGAATTCCCATGTTCACCCCAAATAGCCTCGCCTAGTGATCATAAAGCGCAAATTTAAATGATCACCCGAATTTTGGTAAAAGTACCAAGTTTTCGGTTTTTCTGCCTAGGGCTATGCAATCTTGTACGCAGTTATGTTGGTCCGCCTTGAGGCCCATTGCCACCCAACCTATATGATGTTACAGTTGGTTACTGGGTACGAACCTGACGATTTTCGTATTTACGCATTTGGGTGTGCATTCCATGTGCCAAGTTGCGCCGCCGCAACGTACCACCATGGGTCCTCAAAAAAAAAGGATGTGTATCTTTTGTCGATCATGATTCTCCTTCACACTAGCTCTCTTTGAGCCCTTGCATGCGATCTCTTTACCGCTTATTTGCGGGTTGTCACTTTAATGAGACAATCTTCCCGCCGTTAGGGGGAGATAAGAACGTCAACGTTCCTGTAGAACGGCGCGAAGTTGCGTGGACGTTGCCCACTATGTCTCATCTCGATCCTCATACCGCACAAGTGTGATAAGCAAGTGCGATGAATTCTAGATTTCAGAATGTTGCTCCAGACGCATTCCTCTGATCTAGCTAAAGTGACGAGATCATATACCAGCTGCAAATATGCCTGCAAGGATAGACGTACTTAACGGACGTCGAGTCAACATCCCTGAAGGGTGTGCCGCCCCTGTTGGACGGTTTGGACGCCCCTGTTGGACGGTCCGGTACAACGGCGGATAGCCAATCAATCTGTCTTGGCCTGGAGCACGACAGATCATTCGGTTCGTAGGATTCATTCCCTAGAAGAGGAAGACACGGCACAACTATGAATCTAAACTCGATCGCTGTCTCAAATCATTTCCATCTCATGAGATTAATCCGGATTACTCCCGAGACATGAAGTTCTTGGTCCAGTATACTAGTTTGGATGAGAAAAATGGAATTGAAATGAGATTATCATCGATGATGTTTTCACTTATATGGTAGCTACCGACATAAATGAAAAGCGACGATATTGAACCGTGTTCCGTTGATTAAGTGACAACGTAGAACTGATTGGACAACTGAGATTACAATCTAGGTCAAATTCCTTACCAAAGTGTGTATTGGACCTGTCGTTCCTACACTACCCAAGGTAACCTTATTGTGTTACAAGTGGGAAAGGAAGCGTTATGAGATGAATGAAATAGTGCGACGTGATGCACGCTTTACGGCGCAAGGTTTCTCTCAAACGTCCTGTGATTGATAGCAGCATTATGAAATGTGGTTAGTGTTTTCTCCATGGGGATATAGATACGGAGATTTACATGTAAGTTCCCAAAGAATTACATGGACTGGTTCAAAAAGTTCCAAAACCACGGAACACCCTCTTAACTTGTTTTGAGGCGTTCACTTAAATCTGACGGATGTGGTATACCCGTTTAAGTGATTGTTTGATCAGTCAGGGATATGAATGATGCCCTTGCGTGTTAAACTATGAAGTCTTATTCCAAATTGCTAGAGTTACAGTTTATGTCGTTAACACGAATCTCACTAAGACTCTTGAAGAGCTTGAGAAAACTGCCTCGCACCCGAAGATGGAATTTGAGATGAAGGATCTTAGGAAAACTCATTTATGCATTGACCTGAAGTTCAAAGTGTTGTTCTGACGGTATCTTGGTCTACCAGTCAAACTACACTTCAAATGTGTTACCTTTGAGTATACCTTTGATTGTCCATACGTTATATGCAAATGAGACCCTTGAAGAGGTTATGGAATCCGAAATTCCATATCTAAGTTCAACTTTGCGCTTCGTTGTACTTAGCTCATTGTATTTAGACAGGACATCTCCTTCGCTGTTGATCTTGGTAAAGATGCAGCACCGCGCCTACACGCAACCACTGAATTGGTATTAAAGACGTACCCTGAAGGTATTATGAGGGCAAATCCCAACGCATCTTAGCGGATCCGACCCCCCTGATCCTCGAAATGATGCTTGCCTTGTTGTTATGCTGACGCAGGTTACTTATCAAACCCGCACAAGGCAAAATCCCCAAATGGTTATGTCTTTACCGTTAGGGACATCGCAATATCTTGGAGGTCCAAGATATGACCTTAGTTGCGAAATCTTCGAATCGTTCCAAGACTCACCTCACTTCACTACGCCACAAGTGAGACATGGTTAGGAGTTCTTGTTGAACATATTCGAAGTACTTGATCTGTTTTCATCCATCGTTGAGTCCCGACAACGATCCATGAAGACTATGCCTCATGTATTAACCCGACCAAGCCATGATACATCAACAAAGTCAACGCCAAGACATATTGCGACTACATCTACATCAGCAAAGCATCAGGAAATTGAAGCCATGCAAGCCGATCCTAGACAACCTTGCCGACCTCTACACAACGTCACTGCCGAGGTCAACCTTCCAGAAGCTTGTCCGAGGAATTGGTATGCCTAACTATTATATGCAATGTTTGTAGTTCTCATTTGGAAGTTATGTCAAACTCAGGGGGAGTATCCAGAAGTATACTTACTTGATCTTAATGTACTCTTTTTCCCTACGATTAGGAGCATTTTTCCCACTGGGATTTTGCTACCTAACTAGGTTTTAACGAGGCACCCATCCTGGGCTGATCATACCCTTGTGAGCTCTTCTACTTGCGTCCAAAAGACGTATAGTTTTGACCTAATGCAACTTCTCACTTTTCTCCTTAGACTATGGGTTTTCCCCACCTTGGGTTTTACCATAGTGAGGTTTTGTGAGTTTTACTTTTTATGCATTCTTTCATTAATTTGAGACTCGCATTCGCCTATTGTGCCGACGACTTCATCAACTGTACCTGCTTCATCACTGAAGACTTGATGCGCCATTTACTTGAGTATTTACACACTCAAGGGGGAGTGTGATAGGAGCATATTTATGCACCTTAGTTAGCTAGTTCTTATGCATTTATGTTATGTTTCTTACTTAATTTAGTGTTTAAAGTCATTTTTCGTGTGTTTGTAGGTTTATATGTCAAAGTATGCAAAAAGAAGCAATTTGGAGCATTTTAGAGCAATTTTGGGCCAAGATTGGATAGTGCAAACATGGAGGCTTGAGGATGGACGAATTTGATGCAAAGAAGCCCAAGAATTTGATGCAAAGAAGCCCAAAAATCTATTGCAATGGGCCTAAAAAAATGATGCAATGCTTAGCTCATCATGACATTTGAGTGGATGATGCAATGCTTAACTCACCATGACATGTGAGTGGATGATGCAATGCTTAGTTCACCATGACATGTGAAGTGGATGACTCAAAACCTACCACCACCAATAAATCCCACTTATTGCCATGACTTTCCTTTTAATTCCCACCAAAAAATTGAATTAAACAAGTCCATCCTCTCCCTATAAATACCCATGGTAGCAACCTCATTAAAATCATCCAAGAATAAACCATTCTACAAGCCTTTCCTTGCCTCTCCATACATATCTAAACTTCCCCCATCCATTCCTCCATAAAACCAACTCTTCAACATCATTCAAAGCCTTGTGCCGCAACAAAGAGAAGAAGAGGAAAGTCCTTGGATGCGCTTGGATCGTTGGAAAGTTTAGGTGTTTTCTTTCTTTTACTTTTGTTTTTCAATGTTTAATTTAAATTGTTGTTCAATTATGTTAAACATGTGGAACTAATTTCTTTTTAGTTAGAGGTGAATTTGAAACCATGGATATATGTTTATTATAATTTGATTTACCCCAGTTATGAATTTATGAATGTTGGATGTGGTTTACTTTTCTGTTTTGATTAAGAACTTGTTTATGTATGTGGGTTAAGGGTCGACACTTAATTTGCATGCCTAAACTTGATGCTAGGATATAAGGGAATTTCACCTAATCGTTATGAACTTATATTCATGAGTAGTAAAGATCGCTAGTCACGATTGTGTTAAGTAAATCCTTGGCATAAGTTTCATGCAATTCATAGTAACAAGTGCCTCGTCAATGCTTATGGTTTTCATAGAACTTAATGATTCTTGCTTGTATCTCTATTATGCAATTCATGTAGGGAACTTGTGGGGAATGTTTTGGGTTGTCGTATGCAATCATCCAATCTAATGACTTTAGGAAAATCTGAAAGTTAATTTAAGCGAACCTAATTAATTTGGAGCATTGTCATTCATTCGTTTGTTGAATTCATAACTGGGAATCAAATTATATGCATATGTTCATGTGTGGATAAGGAACCCTCTAACTAGTTTCTCATCATTCTATTTCATCACAATCTATTTTGCTTTAAGTTATTATTTTCTTTGAAGTTTACTTATAAGTTTTAAATTCAATTTCATCAAAATCAATCCCCCATTTATTTTAAAGTGTTAGATTTGTTAGAAATCAATTTAGTTTGTGTTTTCTAAAGTCTTGAATTATTTTGAGTCTTTTGATTTATTTTAGTTTATTTGTTAGTTTTATTTTGAGTTATTCTAGTTAAGTGTTTTGAGTCTAGTTTAGTGTTTTAAACTTTGTTTTTACGTTTTTAAATTAATTTTACATTGGTTAGCATCCCTAGTTAATCCCCGGTTAGAACGATCCCTACTTACATCATTACTACAATTATCACAAATAGGGTTTAATTTATGTGTTAAGTAATTCTCACATCAAATTTTGGCGCCGTTGCCGGGGATTAGCAAAATTGCTAATCCCTTGTGTTTATTGTGTGTTTTAGTTCAATTTATCTAATTTTCTGTTTTAGTTTTGTTTTCTTGGTTATGGCAGAGGACAATCGTACAATTAAAGAGCTCTCGGCCTTGGGGTTGGCCAATGCCACACCATTATGCATTCAATACCCCGCGGCCGCCCAAGGCAAGACCGATGAATTCGAGTTGAAGTCAAGCTTGTTGCACCACATTCCGAAATACCATGGACTTTCCATGGAAGAGCCCAACAAGCATCTCAAGGAATTCGAGGTTGTTTGTTCAAGCATGACACCCATAAATGTTGACGGGAACATTCTGATGATGAAGGCTTTTCCATTCTCACTTTTGGAAAAGGCGAAGGATTGGCTTTACGAGTTAGCACCCGGAACGGTTACATCTTGGGATAGTATGAAAAGAGCTTTCTTGGAGAAGTTTTTCCCAACTTCAAGAGTCATCCTCTTGAGGAAACGGATTAGTGGCATCCAACAAAATCAAGGTGAATCGTTTCCTTCTTATTATGAACGTTTTAAATCACTTGTTGCTTCTTGTCCACAGCATCAAATGAAGGAGGAGCTACTCATTCAATACTTCTACGAAGGACTCCTCCCAATGGAACGTCAAATGCTTGATGCCTCGGCGGGAGGTGCGTTGGTGGACAAGACTCCGGGGGCTGCAAAAGTTCTAATTGCTAACCGAGCACATAACGCACAACAATACGAAGGTGTTGGACAAAGAGACCCCCCACGGACACAAGTGAATGAGGTAAGTTCTACATCCGACATTCAATCCCAATTAGCTAACCTTACTTCTGTTGTTTCTCAGTTGGCCGAGGGAATAAAAATTCATGGACCACGTGTTTGTGGCGTATGCTCAATGCAAGGACATGTCAATGATCAATGCCCTCAATTGATTGAGAACGGCGGGTGGGAATCTGCTAATTCCATTGGATTCCAAAATCAAAACCAACCGAGAAATGATCCATATTCAAACACATATAATCCCGGTTGGAGAGACCATCCAAATTTCAAATGGCGGGATCCTCAACAACCCCAACAACAAGGAGGATTTAGGCAGCAACCACCAGGGTTCTTTACCAAGCCATACGGCCAACCTCAAAACCAACCCCAATCTACCTCAAACTCTTCAGGTACGTCTCTTGACAATGATACACTCCTTAAGTTACTAACTAAATTGTCTCTTGGGCAGGAAGATCAAGCTAAGGCTATGCAAAACCGAGACAAAAGAATGGACCATTTGGAGAAACAAATTGGGCAAATTGCCGAGTTTATGGGGCAGTTTCGTGAGCAAGGCAAGTTACCAAGCAATACCGTAGTGAATCCAAAGGGTGGGTTCGAAACCGCAAATGCAATCATGCTAAGGAGTGGAAAAGAAGTAGGGGCAGGTCCTACACCACCAACATTCGGACCTAAAGAGGAGGAAAAGTTGAAATCTGAAGAGGAGACACCAAGTCCACCCACGGCAAAGGTGGAGCAACCTTTGCCGCAAGCATCCATGGCTCCTAAGCCTTCCAATTCATCCCCCCTAGGTAAGATGAGTCCAAGTTTGGTTAATTCTAATATTATTCCACCCAATGTGCCCTTTCCTGGTAGGTTTAGGCAAACAAGGAAGGAGGAAGAGGACAGTGACATTCTAGAGACCTTTAAGAAAGTCCAAGTCAATATCCCGCTCATTGCTGCAATAAAGCAAATTCCAAAGTATGCGAAATTTCTGAAGAAGCTTTGTACATCAAGGAAGCGAATTCGGGAAAAAGAAGTGGTCCAGGTAAATGAGAATGTTTCAGCTGTTTTACAAAGGAAATTACCCCCTAAATGCAAAGATCCGGGTAGCTTTACGATTCCTTGTGTTATTGGCAATACAAGATTTGAACATGCCATGTTAGACTTAGGTGCATCCATCAATGTCATGCCATATTCTGTTTATGCATCTATGAATCTGGGAGATCTTAAAAATGATGGTGTTATCATTCAATTAGCCGATCATTCTAATGCCTATCCAAAAGGAGTTGTGGAAGATGTTTTAGTACAGGTGGATCATCTAGTATTCCCGGCTGATTTCTACGTACTTGAGATGGAGGACTCGGACCACTCTCCACCAATGCCACTCTTACTTGGACGACCATTCATGAAGACAGCCCAAACCAAGATTGATGTGGCTAAGGGAGCATTAACAATGGAGTTTGGTGGTGATATGATTAAGTTTAAAGTTCCTGAATCTATTAAGAAACCTAATGATGTTCGTTCTTGTTTTGCCACAGATGTGATTAAAGATTCGGGGCAGGAACATTCATCCACACCAATCAAGAAGGATGTGCCTAGAATCACCATCGAAGATGGGATTGGAGTGGAGTATAAAAAACACGTCGTGACTCCCCAAATATCAAATCTGGCCGAGAGCACTATCCTCACCGCTCCTTTTGAGTCTTCATCGAAATGCATTGGTAAGCCTCCTCCTCTAAATCCAATTCCTATTTCGACTAATAGGTTATTGCCTTTTGTGGTGCAAGTACCAAATCAGATCCGTGATAGTGGGAGTGCTCATATTGACTTTGGGAAACTCAATGCCACAATCTGGGAGCATCATTATCCACTGCCATACATAGACCCAATCCATGACTATTTCGAGGAGCATGTCATGGAGGATGTACCCTTCCATGCCGTGGACCCTGGGGGAGCTTAAACGGAGGTACCGTCCGGCTGGAAGACGTGAAAGCAAGCGCTTCTTGGGAGGCAACCCATGTGTTGAAGCACGAGAGGAAGGAACTTTCACTCCAAACCCAGATTTGCGTCCCTAACCTGTTTTTTTTTTTTTTTTTTGCTCTTACTTTGCCATTTGTGTTATGTTTGAGTTGTGTTAGTTGATTGTTTTTGTGTTAATATATGTTTGAAACATTGAGGACAATGTTTGGTTTAAGTGTGGGGGGGTAAACAAGCTATTTTTGCATGAAATTCATGGGATTTTATCACCTATCACTTCACATGTTGTTTCTCACTGTTTTATAATGTTTTTAGTCTGTTTTAGTGTTATATTACAGAAAACCCTAGAAAAATTTGAAAAAGTTTGAAAAATACCAAAAAAAAAGAGTCGTTTTTTAGTCATTTTTTTGTGTTTTAGGGTACCTTCCAACAAAATGATGGGGATTTGGTTTTTAATTGCATAACTGTTGAAGTAAGTTACAAACATGGATGAAAGTTTGATATGCTCTTTGGTCTATGCTTAGTTGTAATTATAGTTCATGAATTCACATGTAATAAAAAAGAAAAATTAGTTTTCGTAACATGCTTGAAGGAAGAAACTCAAACTAATGCTACAACCCTGAGAGACTTGAGCTTTTAACGTTCTTTGGAGAGTTAATAATTTGTGCATTTGTTGTCTTCTAAAGTCGTTGCATGATCTCATTATTCTTTGCTTGGTTACTACTTAGAAGGCGTTTCATCATTTAGTTCCAAATACTAGAACTCATGCCCGTTTCATTCAAAGCATAAAATTGATTTGCATAACACATAACAAGATGAAGTTGTTAGTAAACCAAGAACCAAATAGCTGTACCCTATGTTCATTTGTTTTGTAGGTTTAAGCCCCGTTGAGCCTTGTTTAAACTATTTTCTTTGTTAAACCACATCATCCTCACCTAGCCTAGATTAGGACTATCCATACCCTCGTTCTTAAAGTATAGTAAGCATAATTCAAATTGAATTCCTTTTGATTAATGTGGGCAGAAAATAAGTGTGGGGGAAGTATTTATCATGTGAGTTTGAAAAAAAAAAAAAAAAAAAAAAAAAAAAAAAAAAAAGGGTCAAGAAAGAACTCACAAGTGTTGGTTGTTGAAGAAAAGGGTCCAATAAGTTAAATTAGACCCTAAGTATTGTGTATTTCATTCCCTTGTATCTAAGTGATTTTCTGCACGCAAAAGTGAATTCTAAAAGTGTCAAGTTCATTACTTGTTTGCTATCGCTTTAAGAACTTTTGTTTATCCTTAACCTTTCTTTGTTAGCCATTACCCCAAGCCCCGTTACAACCCTTAACTTCTATCTTAAGTGTTATGTGTTTCAATTTGTGGAGTTTGAATTTGGTATGAGCATATGGTGTCATTGGTTCTCGCATCTAAGTAGTAGCATTCCATTCATGAGATCATATCTAAACATGCTTATTAACTCCGAAAATTGCATTCTTTGAGATACATATATGTGAGCATTCGTTTTTATATCCACATCAATTCGCTCACATATAACTAGTATAGGGTGTGTAGTTAGAAAATCTGTGTGAAAATAAGAGTGTATCCAGTAAGGAATGAGTGGATTCTCTAAGGCATGTTACTACGTCCATAATGTTATATTAAACGATTAAATGTGAGCTAGTGAATGGTAACTATGATTAAGTATATGCTCAAGAGTATGGATGACTAAAATCTGTGGGAATAATGATCTTTGGCATGTTATGTAACGTTGGAAATCCCTGTAGCAAATGTTGGAAGGTTAGGTTATGTTTTGTTTTATTTTGCTCGAGGACTAGCAAAAGCTAAGTGTGGGGGAATTTGATAGGAGCATATTTATGCACCTTAGTTAGCTAGTTCTTATGCATTTATGTTATGTTTCTTACTTAATTTAGTGTTTAAAGTCATTTTTCGTGTGTTTGTAGGTTTATATGTCAAAGTATGCAAAAAGAAGCAATTTGGAGCATTTTAGAGCAATTTTGGGCCAAGATTGGATAGTGCAAACATGGAGGCTTGAGGATGGACGAATTTGATGCAAAGAAGCCCAAGAATTTGATGCAAAGAAGCCCAAAAATCTATTGCAATGGGCCTAAAAAAATGATGCAATGCTTAGCTCATCATGACATTTGAGTGGATGATGCAATGCTTAACTCACCATGACATGTGAGTGGATGATGCAATGCTTAGTTCACCATGACATGTGAAGTGGATGACTCAAAACCTACCACCACCAATAAATCCCACTTATTGCCATGACTTTCCTTTTAATTCCCACCAAAAAATTGAATTAAACAAGTCCATCCTCTCCCTATAAATACCCATGGTAGCAACCTCATTAAAATCATCCAAGAATAAACCATTCTACAAGCCTTTCCTTGCCTCTCCATACATATCTAAACTTCCCCCATCCATTCCTCCATAAAACCAACTCTTCAACATCATTCAAAGCCTTGTGCCGCAACAAAGAGAAGAAGAGGAAAGTCCTTGGATGCGCTTGGATCGTTGGAAAGTTTAGGTGTTTTCTTTCTTTTACTTTTGTTTTTCAATGTTTAATTTAAATTGTTGTTCAATTATGTTAAACATGTGGAACTAATTTCTTTTTAGTTAGAGGTGAATTTGAAACCATGGATATATGTTTATTATAATTTGATTTACCCCAGTTATGAATTTATGAATGTTGGATGTGGTTTACTTTTCTGTTTTGATTAAGAACTTGTTTATGTATGTGGGTTAAGGGTCGACACTTAATTTGCATGCCTAAACTTGATGCTAGGATATAAGGGAATTTCACCTAATCGTTATGAACTTATATTCATGAGTAGTAAAGATCGCTAGTCACGATTGTGTTAAGTAAATCCTTGGCATAAGTTTCATGCAATTCATAGTAACAAGTGCCTCGTCAATGCTTATGGTTTTCATAGAACTTAATGATTCTTGCTTGTATCTCTATTATGCAATTCATGTAGGGAACTTGTGGGGAATGTTTTGGGTTGTCGTATGCAATCATCCAATCTAATGACTTTAGGAAAATCTGAAAGTTAATTTAAGCGAACCTAATTAATTTGGAGCATTGTCATTCATTCGTTTGTTGAATTCATAACTGGGAATCAAATTATATGCATATGTTCATGTGTGGATAAGGAACCCTCTAACTAGTTTCTCATCATTCTATTTCATCACAATCTATTTTGCTTTAAGTTATTATTTTCTTTGAAGTTTACTTATAAGTTTTAAATTCAATTTCATCAAAATCAATCCCCCATTTATTTTAAAGTGTTAGATTTGTTAGAAATCAATTTAGTTTGTGTTTTCTAAAGTCTTGAATTATTTTGAGTCTTTTGATTTATTTTAGTTTATTTGTTAGTTTTATTTTGAGTTATTCTAGTTAAGTGTTTTGAGTCTAGTTTAGTGTTTTAAACTTTGTTTTTACGTTTTTAAATTAATTTTACATTGGTTAGCATCCCTAGTTAATCCCCGGTTAGAACGATCCCTACTTACATCATTACTACAATTATCACAAATAGGGTTTAATTTATGTGTTAAGTAATTCTCACATCAGAGTGTTGCAGTCCTATTTATAATAGGAATGTGATTGTGTAAATCCTAGTAGATTAGGAATGTATCTTATATTCCTATTAGGAGTAGATTACTTATTAAGTATTGTAATCCTTATGGGAAAGGGTTTGCCCTTTCTACTACTATAAATAGAGGCACAATGGGGTGAATAAAACACACCTCACAATTACACATCTCTCTCTTCTTCTCTAAAGTGGCCGGCCTCCCTCTCCCTCTCTAACCTTAGATCGCTCAATCAAATAGGCCTACAACAAATTATAGATAGTTTAGTAATTATAAGAATACAAATTTATTGTTTTTTAAGCTCACCTACATGTGATTATGACATCTCTAATTTAAAAATAAATAAATAAACCACTCTCTACTCTCACATTCTTTCTCAATCTCTTCCTCTCTCCGATCATTTTAAAAACAAAAACAAAAAATGTTCACACACTATGTGTGTGAGCATACGCTAGTTTTAATTATAAATACGTCATGAGGTTTTGAGGTATCCCTCAATCAAATAGAAAACTGTAATCTTGCAACGCCTTTTTTGTTTTCATGTTCAACTTTTATATTTGAATTCAAACGATGCGTTTCAGTATCCGTTCAGGTCAATCCCACACATGTTTCACACGTCTCCTACGCCTGACACCTCACGATTTTGTGGATTTAGTTGCAATGTCAAATTTTTGGTTCTGTTTTTTACATTTGGGTTCAAATTGCATTGCAGTGACTGATTTTGGTTTATCTTCTACATTTGGATTAAAACTTTGTGGATTCATATACTACGTTGCAGTGTCTTTTTTTTTATTTTATACTTTTATAGTTGAATTCATACCCTGCTAAAGTGTCTGTTTCTAGTCTGCTTTTACATTTAGATATAGCCTCTTGAATATTAATTTTATTTTCATGTATGTCATTGATGATTATGGAAGAAATCGTGACAATCATGATGTTGTAGTCACTGATCAATTGAGTCATTAGGATCTGGTGCTACTTGCCATCACTAATAACCTCTTTATTTTTCATCGAAGATGAAGATAGGAGAGAAGGGAGGACAAATGGATAGGAAAGGGAAGAGAGGGAGAGAGAGAGAGATAGAGAGAGAGAGAGAGAGAGATAGAGAGAGAGAAATGGAAAAAGAAGAAGAGAGGGCCATGAGAGAATTGGGTAGATAAGGACAAGAGAGAGGAGGAGAGAAGTGTTGGAAATGTACCTTAAACTCAATCATATGATGATACTCTACGGACATTTTACATGTTAAACTAAACTAATTTAGTATAAGGGCAAAAATTATTGTTTAAAGTGGTCTCATATAAATGTTATACCCTTAAATAATAAGCCCAAGTAATAGTAATTAGGAGAATGTGATCTAAAGAAGTTAGATTTATAAGGCCATTCTCTCTCGTACACACATCCTAAACATTTCTAATCATAAGATTGCTAATTGGGCATTGGCGATTTGTTAAAGATCAGTACATGTTATGTCTTTTCTCTAGGAGAGTGACTGGTCTCAAGTCATTGGTGTGATTGACATTAAGACAAGTATGTAGGTGCTCAATAGAGAATTAGTCCATTGAAAGCGATCGATGAGGAGTTCTCATACTCATGTCACATGAGAACTTATAGTTTGGATAATGCAAAGCAGTCCTTTAACTTGAGGCATCATAATTGTCTTGTGGTTAGGTCCTTAATCATTAATTGTGTTAAAGGCACTCCATCAAAGAGTGTCCACGGCTTACTTGGGGTTAAGCCACTTAACAAGGAATCTACAACCTTGAAACTGTTGAGCGAGAATACTCTATGATATGATTGAGAATCTCTGGCCAGAGTATGAATGATATTCAAGAAGTCGTTCAAAATCATATTCAAGGTAATCATATATACAAGAGAATCACATTGGATAATAGACATGAATAAACTATAAAAGCAAACAATGTGATCAAGAGTATTGTATTAGAGAAAGACCGTATTGCATTTGTAATCCCAAACTGAATAGGTTCTCCAACATCTTCCAATTTGCTTGGGTAGCTATGATATACTGTTAGGTGTCACTCATGTCTTGTGGAAGCCCTGAAGATGTATAATCACTAAAGGGAGAATTGACAATAAGTTTCAATTCACAATCGATTAGAAAAAAAAAATTTAAACGCCCACTGCCTCACTAAAAGGAACCTAATGGATCACACACCGTGTAAGGTAATGATTGAAGGATATTATGAAGATGAGTAAGAACAATTAAATAGTTTAATTTATGGTTGGGATTAATTAATTGAACGAATACGTTCGTTTCAGATCTCAGGTTAGTTTTGGGCCTCAGAACCTAAATGGAGGTAAAGCCCGTAAGCTTAAGTTGTATGACAACTTAAACATAAAAGGGCACAAATAGGCCTGATAAATTCTAACACAATCTATTAACCAAGCTTGGTGTAGAACCCCGAAGGTTGCTGCCTAAAGCCCCCTTGTTGTTGGGGTTGTTGGGGCTCCCTCCATTTGAAGTTTAGGTGGTCTCTCCATCCTAGATTGTACGTGTTTGAATATGGATCGTTTCGAGGCTGATTTTGACTTTGGAATCCAATAGCATTAGCGCTCTCCCATCCACCATTTTCAATCAATTGAGGACACTTTTCAGAGGGGTGTCCTTGGATGGAACACACGCCACAAACACTAGGTCCTTGCACTTTCATCCCTTCGGCCATCTGTGACACAATGGAAATAAGATTAGCTAATTGGGATTGAATGTCAGATGAAGAGCTTACCTCATGAACTTGTTGCCGTGGCATATCCCTTTGGCCAATTCCTTCATATTGTTGTGCATTCAATGCACGGTTTGCAATGAGTGTCTTGGCTGTCATGGGTGTTTTGTCCACCAATGCACCTCATGCTGAAGCATCTAGCATTTGCCTTTCGATAGGTAGAAGTATCGAAAGAGAAGCTCTTCCTTCATTTGGTGTTGCCAACAAGAAGCAACAAGACTTTTAAAACGTTCATAGTATGCTGGAAAAGACTCACCTTGGCTTTGTTCCATGCCACTAAATTTCTTCCTCAAGAGAATGACTCTTGAAGTAGGGAAAAATTTCTCCAAGAACGCCCGCTTCATACTTTCCCAAGAAGTGACTGTGCAAGGGGCTAACTCATATAACCAATCATTTGCCTTCTCTAGAAGAGAGAAGGGAAATGCCTTCATCTTCAAGATATTGACATCGACATTAATTGGAGTCATGCTTGAGCACACCACTTCAAATTCCTTCAAATGTTTATTCGGATCTTCCATGGACAGCTCATGGAATTTAAGAATGTGGTGCAACAAGCTTGACTTTCGAACTCATCGGTCTTGTCCTGGGCAGCCCTAGGGTATTGAATACATAGGGGTGTGGTGTTGTCCAATCCCGAAGCTGAGAGCTCTTTGATTGTTCGGTTATCCGCTCCCATGACTTGTGATTGCTCAACCCCTTGAGCCGTGGGCTCCTCTTCTTCTTCTACTTCATTTTCCTCAAGTTCAGGTTCAAGATTGGATGGTTAAGCTTCTTGCTGCTTCTTTGTCCTTCGCAAAGTTTTCTCAAAATTGTCGTCAAAGTCAAAGATATGCTTATGAACCGGATGAGAACTTCGAGTCATACACTAATACCTAAGAAACAAATTAAACCCTCTTTTTGACAATTGTAGTAAAGATGTAAGTAGGGTATCGTTCTAAACCGGGGATTAAGAGGGATTGCTAATCCATGTAAAACTGACTCAAAACACTAAATAAAACTTCGAAAACACAAATCTAAACTCAAAACACTTAACTAGACTCAAACAATTGAAAATAGGCTAGCATGACTTAAAACAGCCCAAAACTAGCAAATAAACTCAAAACAGATTCTAAGGTTGTTCTTGGATGAAAATTGAATTGAAAAGACTCAAACTATAAAAATAAACCAATTCTAACCTAGATTAACTCAAAAGATTCAAAAGAAACCAAATATGGCAGATTCAAATCAAAAGACATAAGTTGTAAAAGGGGGATTGGGTTTTGATGAAAATGACTTAAAAACAAGCAAATTGAAAACTAGGGCAGATTATAGCACGAATTTGGATGAATTAGATGGATGATGGATTAGCTAGAGGGTTCTTCTCCACACATGACACACTTGCACATAAACCAATTTTCAGTTGTTCTTTCGATAAATTATGAAACTCAATACCCCGGTTTAACCGTGACAGCACTTTTTTAACCTTCAAGTTCTCCTTAAGTTAATGAATTGAATGAGATGGCGCATATAACAATTCAAAACATTCTTCAAAAGTTCCATACGTGAAAAGCACAATAGAGATACAATCAAAGATCATTAAGATTCATGAGAACTATAAGTATTGACGAGGCATTCGTAACTATGAAAAGCATGATACTCTTGCCAAGAATTCACTTAACACGATTGTGGATAGCAACCTTCACTACTCATGAATATAAGTTCATAACGATTAGGTAAATTCCCTTATATTCTAGCATCAAACTTATGCATGAAAACTAAGCGTGCACTCTTAATTAACATACACAAATAAGTTATCAATCAAACAGTTAAGCGAATTGAAATCACAAATTATTAAATCACAACCAAAAGTAATTAATTCATAATGCAAATGTAATCATTGCTTTGAATCCCCCCTTAGCAAAAAGGGGGGGTTTAGTTCCTCATAATCGTAAAACAAAGGTAAATAGACTTATACATTGAAAACAAAAGAAAGAAAACACCTAAACGCTCCAACTATCCAAGTTGGACAGCAAGCACGTCCAAGCACTCTCTTTCCCTTCCTTTGCTACAACACAAGGGGTGGGTTGTGGATTTAAGGTTTGGTTGTATGGAGGAATGGGTAGTAGGATGTATGGTGGTATTTTAGGGTGGTTGGGGGGGGTGTAGCTATGGTGTTTATGGTCAGATTTTCTGGAGAGTTTAAAGGGGTGGTTATGGCAATGAATGGAGATGGTGTATAGATGTGTAGAATGGAAGTGTTGTATCAAATGGTGTCCCTCTAAGCCTTACAAGAAGGCTTATTTATAGGTGTTGAAAAGTAAAGAACCACACAAGTGGTTTTAATAAACAATACAAAGCAAAGATTAATCATTCAAAACAACTAGCACACATGCATCTTTGCAGATATCTCATGATGAAACAACTTTCATCCATCCTCCTTGGTCCATGTCGTGGGTTCCTCTATGTCTCCTCATCATGAATCAGCTAGTACACTTGCAAAACAGCTAGCACACTTGTATTTCGTGACTAAATCAGCTAGCACACTTGCAAAACAGCTAGCACATGTTACTTTATAGAAATCATGATGAAACAACCTATGCCGTGGGTTCCTCTTGGTGAATCAGCTTGCAAACTTGTGTTTTCATGATTAAAAGAGCTAGCAACACACATGCTTGGTCTTTGCAAGGTATCTTCTTCATTATGTCCAGATTTTAGCATATGTTTAAAGCCCTTTAAAGCACCAAAATGTCCATTCCTTTATGCTCCACATGCATGCAATCCATTCCACCCCAAAACAGCTCTAAATTGCACCAAAATGCACTTCTTTGCTAACTTTGTTATTAGGACCTACAAACACACGAAAATAGCTTAAAACATTCTAATAAGATGAAACTAACTAAGTAAATGCAAGGAAACAAACTAATAAAGTCACATCAATATGCTCATATCACTTGGATGAACAAGGGGAAGTTTATTCAAGGGTCGTTGGGTTTGATCTTGAAGTTTGGCGGGAGTTTCTTCAAGGGTCTTTTGGGCTTGATCTTGAAGTTGGGCGAGGTTTCTTCAAGGGCCGTTGGTGGCTTGATCTTGAAGTTGGATGAACGGATCTTCAGGGGCCGTTGGGGCTTGATCCTGAAGTTGGATGAACGTTGAATGACGAATGGATCTTCAAGGGCTTTTGGGCTTGTTCTTGAAGATGGATGAACGACGAACGAACAACGATGAACGATGAACGATGGATGAACTTCAAGGGGCTTTTGGGGCTTGATTCTTGAAGAATGGATGTGTGGATCCAAGGGTCATCGGGGCTTGATCTTGGATGAAGAATCGACACGTGATCAAAGTGCTTGTTGATTCTTCAAAGGTTTTAGCGAAGTTTCTTCAAGGGTCGTTAAGCTTGATCTCGAAGGTGGATGAACGTTTCTTCAAGAACCGTTGGGGCTTGATCTCGAAGAACGATGAACGAAGAACGAAGAACGAACTTCAAGAGAATTCTCTTCCAATTTGGGAGTAGAGAAATGTATTTGTTAATTGGTCAATTGAAATGAATGAAATTGGCTTCTATTTATAGAATTTTCCAAGGCCTAATTTTGAATATAATATCCCAGATGAAATAAGTCATCTCTGCCAGGTGTTGACACGTGTCCTGTTTGACAACTTTTTGGACTCTTTTCGATTTCCGTCGAATCACACGCTACGTGTAAAATTTATGTAATACATGAGCATTGAAACTTTGACCATCGGTCAACATTTTATTTAGCGAAATTTCGATGTCTACACGAGTATATAAAATGTATTCATCTAAGTATTCAACAAGTCTCTTACAATTTATTGAAAAAAATAAAATATAAATGAAAGTTATCTCATTTTTTGTTTAAAGTGAATCGCGATCTACCTAAGCGAGTATTTAAATGAATTTAGACAAGCTGGACGGATATCTAAGTTATATAATTAGTAAATACTCATTTACTCTCTCGCATAACTGTCATCAAAATTCAGATTAAAAAATAAAATAATAAAAACACAAGTGTTGTGGACAATTTTTATCTGACAATTAGAGAGAGGGAGGTCGGCGGTAGAGGTAGGAGAAAGAGAATTGTAGGGGAATTGTGTTGTGTATTTCCTCCTACTGTGCACCTCTATTTATAATAATAATAATAAGATAAGGGTATTCCTTGCTCTCCAAGGAATATGAGATACAATAGGAAAAGATAAACCCTAATCAAATCTTATCTAGGATTTACACAATCACACTTAAACTAGGATTGTTTACAACACTCCCCCTTAAGTGTGTAAATACTCAAGGTAGATTTGGCATCATGCAGAAGTTGATGAAGTCGACTTGTCAGTGCTGATTCCAAGGAACAACACTTATTCTCAATAAGGTAGGAATTTGCATAATTAAGTATGTCTCACTATGGCAAAAACCCAAGTAGGGACAAAATCCATAGTCTAAGGAAAAATGCGTGAGAAATGCAAAGTCAAAAGATACGTCTACATGATGTCATCAGGGATATGACCAGCCCAAGGTGGGTGCCTCGTTAAAACCTAGTTAGGTAGCAAAACCCAGTGGGAAAAATGCTCCTAATCGTAGGGAAAAAGAGTACATTAAGTTCCAGCAAGTATCTACAGGATACTCCCCCCTGAGTTTGACATAATTCCAAAGAGAAATAGCAAAGTTACAACTCATAAATTTTACGCATACCAATTCAATGAACAAGCTTCTGAAACGTCACATTCGGCAGTGATTTGGTGAAAATATCTGCCAGATTGTCTTGTGAACGGATTTGCGTGACTTCAATATTCTGATGCTCTTGTTGTTGATGTGAAAAGAAAAACTTCGGCGCAATGTGCTTGGTGTTGTCTCTTTTGATGTAACCCTTCTTGAGCTGTTCGATGCAAGCTGCGTTGTCTTCAAAGATCGTCGTCGAGACATCAACGGTGGGATGAAGATCGCAAGAGCTTCGAATATGGCCCACTACTGCTCTCAACTAAAAGCATTCCCGAGTTGCTTCATGTAAGGCAAGAATTTCAGCATGGTTAGACGAAGTGGCAACTAAGGTCTGTTTCGTTGACCTCCAAGATATTGCAGTGCCTCCAACGGTAAAGACATAACCCATTTGAGAACGCGCCTTGTGCGGATCAGATAAGTATCCATCGTCGGCATAACCAACAAGGCGAAAATCAACTCGAGGAGCACAAGGTGTAGCATCATTCGAGGATTCGTAGGGATAAAACAAGCCCTGACCCGTAGTACCCTTAAGGTAGCGGAAGATGTCTTTCACGCCAGTCCAGTGTCTGCGTGTAGGTGCATTACTGTATCTTGCCAAAAGATTAACAGCGAAGGAGATGTCGAGTCTAGTACATTGAGCTAAGTACAATAAAGCGCCTATTACACTTAGATAAGGAACTTTAGGCTCCAAAATCTCTTCATCATCCTCCTTCGGACGGAATGGATCTCGTTTTGCATCTAGTGTACGAACGACCATAGGAATACTCGAAGACTTCGCTTTATCCTCATTAAAGCGGCGCAACACCTTCTGGGTGTAGTTCGATTGATGTACTAGGATTACATCCAAACAATGCTCTATCTCGAGACCAAGACAGTATCGAGTCTTACCTAGATTTTTCATCTCAAATTCTGACTTCAGGTGCGAAGCAGTTCTCGCGAGCTCTTCAAGAGTTCCAATGAGATTCATGTCATCGACATATACTGCAACAATCGCAAATCCAGAATGTGACTTCTTAATGAACACACAAAGGCATAATTCGTTGTTCACATATCCCTGACTAGTCAAATACTCACTCAGACTGTTATACCACATTCTTCCGGATTGCTTCAAAAGGTAGAGTGAAAGCCTCCGCCGAATTGAGAGCGTCTTCCGGGGTTTGGAAATATTTGAACCAGTCAATGTAAGTCCTTTGGGAACTTTCATATAAATTTCTGTATCAAGATCCCCATAGAGATACGCGGTTAATACGTCCATCAGTTGAATATTCAGTTTTTTGGAAACTACCAAACTAATAAGGTAGCGAAAAGTAATCACACTCATAACGGGTGAATAAGTTTCATCATAGTCAATCCCAGGGCGTTGTTAGAAGCCTTGCGCAACAACACGAGCTTTGTAACGCACAATTTCGTTCTTCTCATTACGCTTCCGAACGAAAACCAACTTGTAGCCAACGAGCTTCACATGTGGAGGAGTATAAACTACAGGTCCAAACACTTTACGTTTCGCAAGCGAATCAAGTTTGACTTGGATTGCTTATTTCCAGTTTAACCAATCAGCTCTACGTCGACATTCATCAACGGAACGCGGTTCAACGTCATCGCTCAACATGATCTCAGTAGCTACTGCAAATGCTAATGCATCATCGACAATCATCTCATTTCTAAGCCACACATCATTTAAGCTAGCATAATAGACCGAAATCTCACGATTCTCGGGAGGAGGGGACGCTTCCGTAATCTAGAATTTCCTCATGAGTTGGGTAGAATTAGTAAGCGATAGTCGGATTCACGGTAGGCTCTTCAGGACCTTGTGTCGTGGTTTTCCTCTTCCGGGGGTGTGAATCCTTTGAACCAAGAAGTCTGCCACGCTTTTGTGTAGGGGTAGATGATTGGCTAGCCACTAATGTACGTGGATCACTCGAATTGGCATCCCGGGCTTATAGGAGGGCAGTCCATCGTATATTTGGTACATCTATCTTTGCAGGCATATTCGCAGCTGAAATGTGTGATCTTGTCACGCGCACTAGATCGGTGAAAGCATCTGGCATGCTCTGAGCTATGCTCTGAAGATCTAATATGCGCTGTACTTCAGTTTCAGACTGAGCGGTGCGGGGATCTAAGTGAGACAAAGTGAGAGTCGTTCACGATAATTCGCGACATTCTTGAGGAACGTTGACGTTCTTATCTCCCCCTAACGATGTGAAGACTGTTTCATAGAAGTGACAATCCACAAAACGAGTAGTAAACCGATCGTTTGTCAAAGGTTCGAAGTAATGAATAATTAAAGGAGAACCATATCCGACATAGATTCCCATCCTTCGCTGAGGCCCTATTTTTGTACGTAAGGGCGGTGAGATCGGCACATATACCGCACAACCAAAAACGCGCAGATGCGATATGTCGGGTTCGTATCTGGTAACCAACTGAAGGGCACTAAATGGTCGTGTCGCAACAGGCCTCAGGCGGACCAACTTTGCTACGTGCAATATTGCATGGCCCCAAGCAGCGATCGGGAGCTTGGTACGTATGACCAACGATTGAGCAATCATTTGTAAGTGCTTAATGAAAGTCTCTGTTAGGCCGTTCTGGGTATGAACATGGGGTACTGGATGTTCAACTTCAACCCAAACCTACATGCAATAGTCATCAAAAGTTTTAGATGTGAATTCTCCAGTATTATCCAATCAAATAGATTTGATTGGATAATCAGGGTGGTGAGCCCTAAGCTTGATAACCTAAGCCAACAATTTGGAGAATGTAGCGTTCCTTATAGACAACAAGTACACGTGTGACCAACGTGTGGAAGCGTCAACCAAAACCATAAAATATCTAAATGGTCTGCAGGGAGGTTGAATCAGTCCATAAATGTCCCTCTGAATCTGTTGTAGAAAAATGGGAGGATTCGAATGAATCTTGTCATAAGAAGGCTTAGTAATAAGTTTTCCCATAGAACATGTTTGACATGCAATTCCTTGGATTGAACCTAAACTTCAGGTTAGTGGATGCCCGTGTAAAGATTTGAGGATACGACGCATCGCTATTCGTCCAGGACGTCCTAAACGATCATGCCAAAGTGTAATTTTGTGCACGATCCCAGTAGTAGGGCCGGCCACATAGTGGCATTCTATGGGGCGTATGGTTGTAGTATACAGACCACTCGAGATACGCTCCATCTTCTCTAGAATACGCTTTTGGCCATATTCGTAGGAAGTTATGCACAGAAATTCAACTCTGTTTTCTATGTGGGTTTTGCGATGATCACACAAATTAAACCCTCTTTTTGACAATTGTAGTAAAGATGCAAATAGGGTATCATTCTAGACCGGGGATTAGGAGGGATTGCTAATGCACCTAACTGACTTAAAAATATTAAACAAGACTCAAAAACACAAAACAAAACTCTAAAACAGAAAGCTAAACTATAATAACTTAAAACACACCATAATAGTCAAAACAACACAAAACAATCAAATTGACCCAAAGTAGACACTAGGGACTGATTTGGACGAAAATAAACTCAAAAGACTAACTAAACACAAATCTAAACAGATTCTAACTAAATTAATATAACTTAAAGATGGGGGATTGGTTTTTGACGAAAATTAAAAGACAAAGTAAATAACTTGCAGATTCTAAACAAAGACATATAACTAAGTGAATTGATAGATAGATGGACTAGCTAGAGGGTTCTTCTCCACACATGACAAACTTGCATACAAACCAATTTTCAGTTGTTCTTTCAATAAACCATGAATCTCAACACCCCAGATTAACCGTGAACAACACTTTTTTAACCTTCAAGTTTTCCTCAAGTTATTGAATTGGACGAAAAAGTGCATACAACAATTCAAAACATTCTTCAAAAGTCCCCTACGTGAACAACACAATAGAGATACAATAAAAAATCATTAAGCTTTGTGAAAACTATAAGCATTGACGAGGCATTCGTAACTATGAACAACATGATACTCTTGCCAAGAATTCACTTAACACGATTGTGACTAGCAACCTCCACTACTTGTGAATATAAGTTCATAACGATTAGGTGAAACTCCCTTATATTCTAGCATCAAATTCATGCATGCAAACTAAGTATGCATCCTTAATCGACATACAAGAATAAGTTATAAATCAAGCAGTTAAGCAAATTGAATTCACAACTCATGAAATCACAACTGAAGGTAATCAATTCATATTACAAATATGTTCATGGCTTTGAATCAACCTCTAGCCAAAACAAATTTAGTTCCACATATTTGCAATTAAACAACTATAATTGAATTTAAACATGATAAACAAACGTAGAAGACACCTAGAATGCTCCAGCCATCCAACGTCTTGAATGGTTAGCACAGCTCCAAGTCCTCCTCCTTTCTTGCAAACATGCGGCACCAAGGTGGGTGTGGTGTTTGGATGGTCTAGGGGATGTGGCAGAGATTGGATAGGTTGAGAGAGTATGGAAGGGTGGTAGGGGATGGATAGGAAAATAGGTGGATGGAAATGGATGGAGGAAGAAGGAAACTTGCAGCAAAAATTGTGTTGTTTATGGAATGTGTTGTAGATGTGAATTCGTCTTTGGCCTTGATGGAGAAGCCTATTTATAGATTTTGAAAATGAATCACCACCACAAAATTTCTTGGTGAAGTAAATGGATGTTGTAGGTGAAGTGGGTGTGGATGTTGTAGGTGAAGTGAGTAGATGTTGTAGGTGAAGTGAGTGTGGATGTTGTAAGTGAAATAAGTGGATGTTGTAGGTGAAATAAGTAAGTGTAGATGTTGTAGGTGAAATAAGTGGATGTTATAGGTGAAGTGGGTGTGGATGTTGTAGGTGAAGTGAGTGTGGATGTTGTAGGTGGAATATGTGAGTGTGATGTGTTTTTGGATCAGAAAATAGGAAAGGAGAGGATCCCTTAATCTTCAATTTCATCCATCCACTTGGCTCCAAGCATAAGCTAACCATCCAATGCCCAAAAATGCTCCAAAATGCTCCAAATTGCACTTTCTTGCATACTTTGTCATTTGGACCTACAAACACACGAAAGTAGCTTAAAATACTAAAATAACTAAGGACTAACAATCTAAATGCAAGGAAACAAGCTAACTAAGTTGTATAAATATACTCCTATCAAATACCCCCACACTTAGTTTTTTGCTAGTCCTCGAGCAAAACAAAACAAACAAAAGAGACAAAACACAATCTAGACCTTCCAACATTTGCCTTAGGGATTTCCAATGGACATGACATATTAAAATCATCACTTACACATATTTTGGTCATCCATACCCTTAAGCATATACTTAATCACAGTCATAATTTACTAGCTTGCATTTAATCAATTAAAACAACATTTTGAATGTAGTAACATGCCTTAGAGAATTCCCTCAATTCCTTACCAGATAAACACTCTATTTTCACTCAGATTTTCTGACTACACTCCCTACACTAGGTATATGTGAGAAGATTGATGTAAACATGAAAACTAGTACTCATATATGTTATAACAAGGAAAGCATTTTCTGAAGTTATTAATGCACATATGAATATGATCCCATGAACAGAATGCTACTACTTAGATGCGAGAACCAGGGACACCATATGCTCATACCAATTCCAAACTCCACATATTGAACACACAACAACCAGGATAGAAGTCAAAGGGTTGTAACGAGACTAAGTCAGATTTCAAACTTTCGGACCATTTCTTCAACAATCAACACTTTTGAACTCAATCTTATTTCTTTTCAAACGCTTTTTTTTTTCTTTCATTCTTTTCAGACATTTTTCTCTTCTTTTTCTTTTCTTTTGAAAACCAAAACGTACAATTGAACTTAAAACAAATAATCCCTCCCCCACACTTGATTTTCTGCATACTGTAGATCAAAAGGAATTCATTCTAAGTCATGCTTCACTATCCTTTTAAAATAAGGGTATGGACAATCCTACACTAGGCTAGGTAAGGTTAATGGGGTTAACAAGGAACATAGGTTAAACAAGGCTCAAAAGGGGTTAAACCTACAAAACATATGACAAAGGGGTACTACTATTTGGCTTTGGTTCACTAAACAACTTCATCTTGCTATGTGTTATGCAATTCAATGTCACGCTTTGAATGAAATGGATATGAGTTCTAGTATTTGGAACTAAGATGATAAAACGCCTTCTAAGTAGCAACCGAGCAAAGAATAATGAGATCATGCAATTACTTTAGAAAACAAAAGCATCAAGATTAATAACTCTCCAAAGAAGGTATAAGCTCAAGTCTCATAGGGATGTAGCATTAGTTTAAGTTCCTTCCTTCAAGCATGTTACAAAAACTGATTTTATCCTTTTATGATCAAATTTGAATTCGTAAACAACAACTACAACTAAGCATAAACCAAGAGCATATCAAACTTCCATCCATGTTCATAACTTTCTTTAACAGTCATGCAATTAAAAACCAAATCCTTATCATTGTGTTGGAAGGTACCTAAGACACAAACACACAAAAACAACTCTTTTTGGCATTTTTCAAAACTTTTTTCAATTTTTTTTTAAATTTTTATATAATTTCCTCAAAACGCAATAAAACACACCAAAACAACTTAAAAACACTTAGAAATAGTGAGAAACAACTTAGCTTCATGCGGTAGATGATCTTTGGTCGTGCTTTTGATTTTCCACACCTTTGATCTTGAACTGGATGGGACTTTCCCCAGCTTTCGAAGAAGTATCTTTCCACAGGTTGATTCTTGAACTGGGTTGGGGAGCTTTTTACTTGCAAGTGATCCTCAGCTTAGTTGAGGATGAATCAGCACGTTGTCTCCACATGCTTCAAGTAATCAGGTCTCCATGCAGGTGTGGCATCTTCTCGAGTTCTTGGATCAACTCAGACTCTTCATGCATCTTCTATAAGATACTTTTGCTTTTGAAGAAGTATCTCTCCACAGGTTTATTTTTGAATTAGGCTGGAGGGGCTCGAAGATGAGTACTCGAGAGCAAGACTAGGTAAGCAATCAGGATCTCTCTTTCTCCCTGTTCTTCAGATGAAGGTGAGGAGAAAGCATGATATGAGATATTTTTGCTTTTAACCTTCATGATACTTTTGCTTTTAACCTTCATGATATGAAATACTTTTGCTCTTGATGACTTGTTTGCAGAGGTACTCCAGGGGATGAGGAACACTGAGTAACTCGAGAGGTTTCTTTGGGAATACATTCTCGGAGATGAAGAAATGTTGAGTAAGTCTGCCTTTTCTATGGAGAGCGAACGTAAACACTTGTAGGAATTTCTTCACAACCGGTACTATTCTCTTACTCTTGTCGGCAACCGGTGGATGATTGAACAGTAAGGTTTACGCGCTTTCTGACAAAGTTATCCGTAATTCCCACAAAGCTGAGGGTGCATGTGACAGGTGACGACAAGTCTGGAAAAGTTGATCTTTTAAAATCCGGGGGTCGACTCGTGGTTTTTGAGCAGGCCCGGGTTTTGAGAGAGGAGCGTCTGTTCGATTTGCGAACATGCGCCTCTTTGATTTGCGAGCAGGTGCCTTTTCGATTTCTTCTTTTTATAGAGGCACTAATTTTGTTCCACAACACACTTGAATTACCTCTTGTAAAAACTCTCTTCTTGCACTTCTGAAATCTTAATCTGTCCGATCTCTTGTTTCTCAACACCTTCGAAAAATGTCTTTCCCCTCTGACTGTCGCCTTAACTTGAATGTCGGGGAAGATGATGACTTGTCTTCTCCAAACAACATTTGGCATCCGTCATTCTTATCCCCCAATGGTCCTCTTACAGTTGGGGACTCTATGATGAAGAACGATACAATTGCTACGGTGGTTGCTAGAAACCTTCTCACTCCAAGAGACAATAGGTTGTTTTCCAAGCGGTCCGACGAGCTCGCTGTTCAGGACTCTTTGACGCTTAGCGTCCAGTGTGCAGGCTCAGTCTCAAACATGGGCCAACGCCTTCTTGCACGATCTCGTCAGGTTGAGTCTTTGATGGCTGAGGTGGCTAGTCTTCGGCAAGAGGTCAGAGGACTCAGGCACGAGAATAAGGAGTTGCACATGCTCACAACTAGTTACTCAACAAGTATGAAGAGGAAGCTTAACCAGCTGCAGGAGTCTGAAGTGCGGATTCAGAGTGATCATCAAAGGTTTGTGGCGTTACTGTAGAGGCATCCTCTGCCTTCGTCATCTGGAGTTGCACCAAGTGTTGAGGCTCCGGAGGATCAAACTCTGGCGCGTTGTCTTTCTGGAGCTCCGTCAACTGCTGAGGTACCACCTGACCAATGAATGCTATTAGTTTACACATTATTGTAAAATATTTTTGCTTTTATTTTTTATTTTTTATTTTTTATTTTATTTTATTTTTGTTTTTTTTGTTTTATATATATATTTATTTTTTTTTAAATTAATGTAAAATATGTAAATCAATGTAAAAAGACTTTGTTTACCTTCCCCCGCTCTTAAACTAAACATTGCCCTCAATGTTTTAAACATAGGTTCACACTTAAGCAAACAAACAATTAGTGAACTAAGCAAGGCAAGATAAATGCAGTAAAGAGAAGGGTTTAGGAGTGCAAATCTGATTTGTTGAACAATTCAAAAGTCTCCCTTCGTTGAATGCTTGGGTTGCCTCCCAAGAAGCGTTTGTTTTAACGTCTTGCAGCCGGGCGAGACTTTCCATTAAACTTCCCTAAGTTCAACGACATGGAATTTATCTTCGAATGGGAGGTGATACTTGAAATGATCTGGCAATGTCGTGTGTCCTAGGCCTAAAACAAATTGCTATGGGGTCTTGGGTGGGGCTGCAGGCCATCGGAAGAAAACTGGGCTGCAGTATGCAGCCAAAAAAAATTTTCCTTGTTGCGGCCTGCTTTAGGCAAGCCCAAGGAAAATTTTTTTTTCTTTCTTTTTTTCCGGGCCATGGGAAAAAGTGCAGGAGGCCCTAAAAAATGTTATATATATAATTCTCACATGGGCTGCTTCAAGCAGGCCCCAAAAAAAAACTGACCAAAAAAAATATGTGTTTTTTTTTCGGGCTGGGCCGCTGCAGGCGAGCCCAGAAAATAAAAAAATGTTTGGTTCTTTTTCTTTTCGCACGGGCCTAGGAGCGGAGCCCACTAGGGCTCGAGTTGATATTAAAGCCATCAAAAAAAAAATTTTGCTTGCGGCTTGCATGGTGCAAGTGCAAGTGCACGGGTTTAAAATGAATCCAATTTTTTTTTTCAAATATAATTATAATTATATGCATATTCAATTCAATATATATTTGAATGAATCACATATGTAAATTGATGCAAATGCAAAAATATTATTTTTAATGCATGTACATATGTAAGATTCAATTCATAACCAATATCAAATTAACATAATTTCAACAATTATGATTATAAGGCATACACAATTTATGTAGAATCTAAAATACGTTAAACGTAAAGTTGAGTCATGCATCATGGTGAATGTTCATGCTATCAGGGCAGCAAAATATCAAGTTAAAAACCGTTATTTTGAAAGAACCTGATTGCGTGATGATATGGATGAACTGGTTTGATGCAGAAAATTTCTCCAACGTCAGATTCCTAAGCGCAGCGGTAGGAGCGTGCGGATAACGTGTTGTGGACTATTTTTATCTAACAATTAGAGAGAGTGAGGCCGTCGGTAGTAGGAGAAATAGAGAATTGTAGAGGAATTGTGTTGTGTATTTCCTTCTACTTTGCACCTCTATTTATAATAATAATAATAATAAGATAAGGTATTCATTGACTCCAAAGGATATGAGATGCAATAGGAAAAGATAAACCCTAATAAAATATTATATAGTATTTACACAATCACACTTAAACTATGATTGTTACACCAAAAAGTAATTTCTTTCAGAAAAAAAAAAGAACACTTTCCCCCACTCATAAAATTCACAAATCACAAATCATTTTCTTCTGATTCCTCGATCCCTCTCTCTCACTCTCTCCCTTTCTCTTGATCTCTCCGTGTAATCTCTGTTTTCGTTTTTGTTTCCCATTCAATTCGAACTCCCCCATTTTTCGAATCGATCGGATCAGATGAGCACCGGCGAGCTTCTCAGCATCGAGCCTCTGGAGCTCAAGTTCCCCTGTCAGTATAACACTCTCTCTTTCTCTTTCGATCTGTTTTTCGTTTTCTAAAATTTTCATTTAGCGGTTTCGTTTCTGTTTTCGATTTGCGTTTTTGTTTTTCGAATTTCTCCAGTCGAATTGAAGAAGCAGATCTCCTGTTCGCTCCAGCTCTCGAATAAGACCGATAGCTATGTCGCTTTCAAGGTCAGCCTCTTTTCTTTTTCTTTTTGTTTATCTAGATACATATTTTGTATATGTACACTCTGTTTGGTTTGTAGGAAAAAGGAGAGCAGTAAGATAGTGATCATTATGTATTTGAATTTTTTGGATCCTGAAATATTACTGTTTCCACTCCGTTGTGGTTCAGTTTATGTTATTTTTCAAATATTTTGGTTTTTTTTTTTTTTTTTTTTTTTTTTTTTTTTTTTTTTTGTAAATCAAATAACATGAAGAATGTAGAATTCGAATCTGATGTTTGTAAAATCTGGGGCTTTA
Source organism: Crataegus laevigata (assembly GCA_963580275.1). NCBI lineage: Eukaryota > Viridiplantae > Streptophyta > Magnoliopsida > Rosales > Rosaceae > Crataegus > Crataegus laevigata. The sequence goes on along the minus strand of OY756944.1, from coordinate 12,602,715 downwards.
AATTTTACGTGTGTTTTGAGATGCCAGGAGGCTGGTGGAACTGAAACGCAGATTTGTCAAGTTTATAGGTTTTCTTTGGAGGTTTGATATGTATTTGATTATGTTCAGGTCAAAACTACGAACCCCAAGAAGTATTGTGTTCGTCCGAACACCGGAATTGTCTTGCCTCGATCCACATGTGATGTTATAGGTGCATAGTTATTATGTTTTCCTATGATACATACATATATACATACACACACATATATATATATATATATATAATATGTATTTGTTTGTTGTGATACAGTTACAATGCAAGCCCAAAAAGAGGCTCCTCCGGACATGCAATGTAAGGACAAGTTCCTCCTCCAGAGTGTAAAAACTAACGATGGTGCAACTATGAAGGATATTACTCCTGAAGTGGTAGTTATTTTACACAATTTTGTTAGTAAGTAGTCATGTTTTGTGCACTTTTACCGAGTTTTATTCACTGTGGAATTGGTTCTGTGTAGTTCAATAAAGAGGCGGGACATGAAGTTGAAGAGTGCAAATTGAGAGTGCTATATGTTTCTCCACCTCATCCGCCTTCTCTGGTTCCAGAAGGGTCAGAAGAAGGGTCTTCACCAAGGGTTTCTGCTACTGAGAATGGAAACGTGAATGGTTTTGAGTTTTCCAATGTGAGTACTTGAGTTATGAGACTATTGAATGGTTTTTTTTATTTTATTTTTTTATTTTTTTATTTTTTTAGGTCTTCAGTCCGTGAAAGATATTGATTGGCATGCTGTTTTTTTGGTGATTACAGGCTGCAAAAGCAGTTACTGAGCTTGAACCTCAGGAGAGATCTGCAGAGGTAAATTTAATACATACAGACAACATGTCTGAGTATACCTTATCCAGTTCATGAATTTTGCTTATTTGTTTTTCAGAAAGTCTGATACGTATGTTGTTAGGCGAGTTGTCTGTTACATTGATTAATTATCATTTAACTTTTATTATTGACTAAGAACCGCGTAAGAATATACTACAAAAATTGAAAGTTGGTTTTAACTAGTAAGCATGGCAATAAGCTTCATGGGACCTTGATTAGTATCATTGTTTCTTCTCTAATTGGCTTGTTTTTGTTCACAGTGAAAATTGCAATTAAGTGTTCATGGTTCAGTAGCATTCTTTTTGATAACTTGGTTTCTTACACACAAGTATATGTACAATATTACAAAGAAAATTATGTTTTACATATTCTTGATTAGGATTATCCCATCATATGAGAAAGGACTTCAAAATATCATGGTTTTTGCTTCTCGTTCTGTCACCTTCCATGGTTAGTCTTCCCTGAATTTGAGGCTCGTCCGGCAATGATGGAAAGTTTCTAGACTCCCAACTTTTGGTGTTTTTTTTTTTTTTAATTAATTAATTTATTTATTTATTTTGGTCGAAGACTCCACCTTTTGGTTTATTTTGATTGTCTCCTGTATGACTAGTGTTTTCTTGCTTATTGACTGTCCAAGAGATCTGGTTGCGGCATCTCAAAGCATCATAAACGTATTAGAAATCGTAACTATTTTATGCTTTTAATGGGGTAGAAACTCTACTGTTTTGTTGCAAATGAAAGAGCGTATGCCTTTTTTTCTTTCAGATAGCTAGTTTTGAAACCTTCTTCCCAAAGTTGTTTCTTTCAATATTACAATGCGTAATCGACACATGATATATAACACAAATTCACATATGTGGTTGTAATATTCCTTGTGCCCTAAGTAGTAGCTGTCAACCATATAATTACTGGTGCTTGCTGTGCTGGTTCTTATATACGTTTACTTTTGTTATTACAGGCAAGATCACTTATTTTGAAACTGACGGAGGAAAAGAATAAAGCAATTCAACACAGTAACAGGCTTCGTCAAGAGCTGGTGAGGGCTTGATATGAACTTCAATGGAATTATATTTGTCCTCTTCTTTACCCCTTTTATATTCCTTCTCACCCTTGTGCATGCATTTTTATCCTTGAAAACATATGCTATATTGATTGAATAGTTCCAATTTGCAACCATCATATTGGTCTATCCTAGAGTTGGATGTGATTATGGTTTTACTGAAAGTTCATACCTGCTGATGGTTCCCTGAAGCTTAAGCTGTTAGGATGTGACCCTATAAAGATTTATATTCGAACACCATCCCTCATATGTCTCTTTCCACCACTAGAGCCCCAATACGTGGAATTTGACTTAAAATGTTAAAGTCTGTTGGTGTACCCCTGTTCCCAAAGGTTTTGTTGTATATTCTAACGATATCAATTGAAAACCTAGCAGCTCTACAAATTCACTGTGTCATCTTCTTTCCATTTCTGATATGTTTTTATTTGATAAAACGTGCACAAATGAGTAGATGTATTAGTCACCCCTATGTGTACTAGTCTTGATAAGAAGTCTAACGGTTGATCGGTTTATTTTAGCTGAGCTTGTTAATGTGGTAGAGTTCCTCTTTTAAGGAACGTTTTTGACTCTTGGGTTCTGTATAAAGTCCAAAATGAAGAGTAAACGACTTCTTAGTTTACTGTTTTGCATTTTTCGTATTAAGCTCTTTTGAACTACTTCTGAAGGTAGGCCTTTGGCAGAGATGCTATAGTAGTTTTCCCATCATACTAAAGTAACGTACTTTTGGAAGTTACTTGCCATGTGAAGGTTCTGGATTTTTCAGATCCTTAAAATCGAAACCCAAAAGTTATGTTACGATTACGAGTGAAAACAAATTGGAGCGGTGACGGGATTTTAAACCGCACAAATTTAACCCTCTTTTTGTCAGATGTAGTATAGGTGTAAGTAGGGTATCGTTCTAGGCCGGGGATTAGGAGAGCTTGCTAATCTACTCTAAATTAATTTTAAAATATTAAACAAGACTCAAAAATACAAAATAGGCTAAAAACTCTAATAATTCAAAACACACTTAAAATGACTCAAAATAATGAAAATAATTTAAATAGACACTAGGAAATTAAAATGGACGGAAATTGAATTAAAAGATTAAAAATAATAAAAACTAACTAAATAAAATAATATTTTAATAATGGGGGATTGATTTGGTTTTGACGAAATAAATTAAACTTAACTAAATTACAAAATCGACAAAAACATAAAATTAAAGTGAACGGATAGACAACGGATTGGCTAGAGGGTTTTTCTCCACACATGACACATATGCAACCTAAATTGATTTTCAGTTGTTCTTTCAATAAATTGTAAATTTCAATACTCCAGATTAACCGTGAACAGCACTTTTTAATCTTCAAGTTTTCCTTATGTTATTAAATTGGATGAACAGCATACAACAATTTAAAACATTCCTCAAAAGTCCCCTACGTGAAAAGCACAATAGAGATACAATCAAAGATCATTAAACTTTGTGAAAACTATAAATACTGACGAGGCATTCGTAACTATGAAAAGCATGATACTCTTGCCAAGAATTTACTTAACGCGATTGTGACTAGCAACCTTCACTACTCATGAATATAAGTTCATAACGATTAGGTGAAATTCACTTATATTCTAGCATCAAATTCATGCATGTAAATTAAGTATGCATTCTTAATCGACAAACACAAATAAGTTATTAATCAAGCAGTTAAGTAAATTAAATCACAACTCAGAAATCACAACTGAAGGTATCAATTCAACTTACAAATATAATCATGGTTTTGAATTATCCTCTAGCCAAAATAAAATTAGTTACACATTATTTATAATTTAAAACAGAAATAAAACAGAGTTTGGAGGATTAAACCGAAAAAAAGGGTGCAAGATTTCCTCCACCGTGAGCCACTGTGCAAGATCTCCTCGCTGCCTAGGCAGCTCCTTTCTGCTCTCTTGCAAATCAAAGGCTGGTCTCTCCACTGTTGCACGCTGTCAAGGCAAGAGCTGCCACGCGGCAGCTGCTCTTGGTTTTTCTGTTTGGCTGCCTTCAAAGGCAGCTCCGTCCACCCCAGCTTTCGCAAGACTCCTCCGCTGTGCTTTTGAACAGCACCCAAGAAGGGCAGCTGTCTTTTTCCATCTGTCTTCGCTGCACCCGAGGCAGCTCGTTGCTGCTTCTGTATATTTTCTCTCCTTGCTGCCAATGGCAGCTTTGGTCTCCCGAGGCTTGCGCCTCTGATTCCTCTTTCTCCCCTTGACTTTTGTCTTTCCGAGGCTACCCTCCAATGGATATCCCCGTGAGACCTCCTTGGATGCTCTAGCTGCAAAGCAGCATCATTTCTCTCGGTCCCTCTCCCTTAACCTTTATTCTTTTCTTAATTCCACTCACCGATGCTTCCCACTTCCACCGACTACAAGCTGCCACCCACACATTATATTATATTAAAATATATAAATATATAAATAAATAAATATATATATATATATATATATATATAAATATATATATATATATTAATTTTCAAATGATAAGTATAATTCAACAAGCAAGATAATTTAGACGAAATTAATACTTAACACTTCACTTATTCTATTTTTATTTTCTTAGCTAGATAAACTTATAAAACATAAAAATAACGTAAATAGCTCAAAATATAACGAACTAACTAAGAAAAGACGAGAGAATTTGATATAAAAATATGTATAAATATCATCCGATCAAGCGGACATCTGTATTGTTACTTTCTTGGAGACGATTGAGGTTGTTTCTGAAGCAATGAGAATACAGTTTTTATTTCTTTTACTTCTATTCTTCTACCTTAATCATGTCCATGTTAAAAATAAAAAAGGTTTTGTACCCTTTTTTTTTTCACGGGTTTCACTCGATTGGATTGTTTAATCTCTCACTTCCGAAATATTGTTATGTTTTAATTACTAAGTTATTGTGTAGGAGCTATTGAAGCGTCAAGGGAGCAAAAGTCGTGGTGGCGTTTCGATCCTTTTCGTCGTTATTATTGGTTTGATTGGATTACTTTTGGGTTATCTTGTGAAGAAGTCGTAAGCAGTCTGTTGCAATTCTGTTGTCAAACTGTTCCCTTCTCAGTCATTGAAGAACGATGGTGAAAGGGAGAAATTGAGGGTGAGGGCTGGTGGCTCATTTTTAGTTAGCTTTGCGAAAGTTTCGAAACTTGTTTAGCGGGTCGTCGTCGATGCTAGGTGCTGGAATTCTAGATTAGCGCCTGGGAACTGGTTTTCGGTAAGCTTACATTCTTTTTTTAACTTAAAGAGGATAATTTTCACTTTGTTTCTTTTGTGGTTCTGACTTGTGGGATTTTGGTCAACTGTATCTTTGATGGTTGTTAATAATTTATACATCTGTGTGTGATGTAAAGGACGTGTTCAATTGTTTCATATTATTTGTGTTGGTTCAATTTTGTTAGTATGTTAGTTAATCCGGTAGACAATTGGATTTGTATCCTAATAGCCTAATTAGTGTAAACCAATAACTAATCCATGTATATGTGGGCGTTCAAGTAGACAAGGGCTTTTGGCTGAATTGATTTAACTTTTGACGTTTGGTTGTTGGAATGACTTGTTTTTAGAACGTGGTAATTATGTCATTCTTGTGTCGATAATTGATTTCTCGTTTCAGTAACCAAATGCTTAAAAGTGGAATTGGTGGATAAGGCTTTCCGGTTCAACTCTTTACTCCATTTGTTCGAACCCTATCCCCGCCCCTTTATATAGTCTAAATTAGTAATATTGCCTGTAATAAAACTCAAGGTTCTAAAAAATGTTAAGCGTTAGTCGGGCGGCGGGCTAACGCCTAGCGCTTAAGTGGATTTAGGTAAATTTCTTGTATATCTTGTAAATAAGTGCATATTGACACCTAAAAAAAATTATACTTGTATGGATAATAAAATAATGATAAAATACAAATTAGGTACAATATTTCCATAAGTATTGGATGAACTTGTAGTAAATCCATCATTTGCAAATTAGATACACCATTTTCATAAGTATACCACCATGAAACCAAAAAAGAAAAAAGCACTCAATTAATAAAAAAAATTATTAAAAAAAATCTCCTTAGACCGCCTAGCCCGCCTAGCCGTCTAGCCCCAATTCGATTTTTCCGCCCAATTTGCCCAAAAACGCCTCGGTTGCTAGGCACCCAGCGCCTAGGCGGCTGCCTAAGGCGTTTTTTAGAACACTGATAAAACTTCCAACTGTTTTAAGTTTCTGAAAAAAAGTGACACGGGGTTTCAGAACATTCCAAATCCCAACGTTTTCCAAACAAACAATGCTCTCTTAAACAAACAGAAATTTCGCGCAAACTATCAAAATTAAGAGTAGACATTGTAAACACGAAAATTCTGTAACTAATGAAACGAGAACACTTGTACAAAGTAAATTAGTATTTATTTGAGTTTGTAGATTACAATCTCTGTTTACAACTTTTCCTTTGATTCAATCCTCAAATTTGATGTAGATGCGTAGGTTGTTAATCCTAGGGTTGCGATGACTTGATCTCGGACAAACGATTGAACGATTGCTTCAAGTTTTGAGCTTGAAACGATGCTTGGATGGTCTTCACCTCAAAGTTGCAGCAAAGGGTGATGTTGATGTAGAGTTTCGATGATTCAAGGGTCTTGACGACTTGACCTTGAATCGAACGTCGTTACAAGTTTTGAGCTTGCAACAAAGTCTTGAAGGAATCGGCACAAGTGTTTGTTGATTCTTCAAGAGAGTGCTTCGGCTTTGGTTGTGTGTTCATCGAATAGAGATTTGGCAGCGTATTAGTCTTCAAAGATTTGTGCAAAGGTTCTTCTGAATGTAGAATTTTTGACCCTTATGCTTGTTTGAGGACCTTGTATTTATAGGCTTCTCAAGGCTTGCCTTTAGGTGGATTTGGCCTTTATTTGTGTCTTGATTTGTCCATGGGAGAATTTAGGCATGTTTTGTGTCTTAATTTCAGCAACTTTACTCCCTTGGCCGAAATTATGAGGCATTGCTGCCTATTTTGTGAGCAATCTTCAATTCTTGTTTGTTTTATGAAGATGCCTTAACTTTCTTTCCAGTTTTAGGACCAATCTAGACCCTTTTGCCCAATTTAAGGGAGTTTTCTCCCTTGTGTCGATTTTTAGGAGGATTTTATATTTCCTTTACTTGATTTGTGCCACATGTCATTGATGACTTGTCCATTTGTGATGAATCATATGCCACGTGGAGCTTTGTGATGCATCATTTGTATGCAACGAAATTTACATGTCTATAGACATATATAGTCAAATATTAGTTCCTAATTTCAAAAATGTCAGTTTTTATATAAACTGTCAAATATATCTAAAATTTCACTTAAATAGACACAAACACCCTAACACTTTAAAATCCAATAAACTAAAAAATCAAAACCTATTAGATGAATTTCTGACGAAAAAACCTAAGAAATAGTGGAGTCATAATGGCGGCATCGCTACTAGTGGAGACTTGTGTAGCCCCAAACGACGGTAAGTGTACATGGTAAATTTTTTTTTACCTCATCTATGTTTTCTTTTTTTTTTTTAATTGGGTAAAGGACAGTTTACTACCTGGTGGGATGTAAAACAACACACAAATTAAACCCTTTTGTTGACAATTGTAGTATAGATGTAAGCAGGGATCGTTCTAGGCTGGGGATTAGGAGGGATTGTTAATCTATTCTAAACTGATTTAAAAACACTAAATAAGACTCAAAAACACAAAACTAGGCAAAAGACACTTAACTAAACTCTAATAACTCAAAACACACTAGAATGACTCAAAACGACTCAAAACAACCAAATTGACTCAAACTAGACAATATGGACTGATTTGGACGAAAATAAACTCAAAGGACTAACTAAACACAAACTAGGACAAATTCTAACTAAATTGACACTACTTAATGATGGGGGTTTGGTTTGCACGAAAATTGAAACTAAAACTAAATAAACATGCAGAATTAAACAAAGACATAAAATTAAGGTAAATGGACGGGTGATGGACTAGCTAGAGGTTTCTTCTCCACACATGACACATATGCAACATAAATCAATTTTCAGTTGTTCTTTCAATAAACCATGAATCTCAACACCCCAGATTAACCGTGAACAACACTTTTTTAATCTTCAAGTTCTCCTTAAGTTATTGAATTGGATGGGAAAGCGCATACAACAATTCAAAACATTCTCTAAAAGTCCCCTACGTGAACAACACAATAGAGATACAATCAAAGATCATTAAGCTTTGTGAAAACTATAAGCATTGACGAGGCATTCGTAACTATGAACAGCATGATACTCCTGCCAAGAATTCACCTAACGCGATTGTGACTAGCAACCTCCACTACTTGTGAATATAAGTTCATAACGATTAGGTGAAACTCCCTTATATTATAGCATCAAATTCATCTATGCAAACTAAGTATGCATCCTTAATCGACATACAAGAATAAGTTATCAATCAAGCAGTTAAGCAAATTGAATTCACAACTCATGAAATCACAACTGAAGGTAATCAATTCATATTACAAATATGTCATGTCTTTGAATTAACCTCTAGCCAAAACAAATTTAGTTACACATTATTCTCAAATTAAAACAAAAGTAGAACATGAGTTTGAGAAGAGAAAACCGAAAGAGGAGAGTGCAAAGATTGTGTTCTTCCTTCCTCTGCCCAACTCTCTTGCCGAGCTCTATGTGCTTCTCGCTTCTCAGTCCGCTCCTTTATTTGCTGCTTCTCGCTGCCTTTAAACAACAAAAGGGCAGCTCTCTACTTGTGACTTGCTGTGCATTTGCTTTTCCATCATTCTTTATTGTTTCCTTATTGCCCACTTTTTTCTTTTCTTGCTGTCCGTATGTCACTGCCCTTCATCTTTCTTTTTATATTTCTCTGCCGCACTGCCTCTCTGCTGCCAGCCTATCCCATGCTCTTTTCTTTCTTTTAGCCGAGTGGTGGAATGGGTGCAACAAAGCTCTCACAAAACAAAGGCTTAATCAAATCATCATGTCTCCTCATCATATCCCATTTCTTTCTTTTGCCCTTTTTGTATTGAATAAGCTGAAGGTAAGTAAATCATATGTCCACTAATTCAACATAAAGCACCCAAACGAATTCTTAATCTGTTAAAATACCACATTCCAGTTACAAACTGCTCAGCTGCTTTGGAACCTTTTAGTGTTAAAATGCCATAACTTCTTTTAGAAAAATGATATTAACAATCTGCAAAAATGCTCCAGAAAATAGACATCCGTAGCTTTTTAAGAATATAAGGCTCATTTTCTAGTTCATTCTGAGCTGTTCGCAAATTGCTTCCAAAGTCAGCTGATCTGCACAGGTAGTTTTGACGAATTTATTACTTAAAATATCACTTGTTCTATTTTTATTTTCTTTGCTTGACAAATTCTAAAAAACACAAAAACAAAGTAAATAGCTCAAAAATATTAGGAACTAACTAAGAAAAGATAAGTGAATTTGATGTAAAATATATGTAAATATGAGCTTATCACTATCCTCATGTTTGGTGGTTTTCAACATTTAGTACATCAAGTTTTTTTCATCCCAGAGTCATACCTAAAGTGTAAATTTTGGGACAGTCTCATACATCCGTTAGTCAAACTGTTAGTTCCCCGTTAAGTGATGACATGGCGCCCTGATTGGGCGCCACGTGTCATTAAAATATTAAAATAATTATTTAAATAAAAATAGTATTAATAAAAATAAAAAAAAATAAAAAACGAACCCAGAAAAGAAAATGAAAAAGAAGGAAGAAGGAGGAGGATGAGGAGAAGAAGGAGGAGGAAGAAGAAGGAGGAGGAGGAGGAAGAAAAAAATCTGGGATCTGGGTGGTGCACGGGGGGGGGGGGATTTTAAACCGCACAAATTTAACCCTCTTTTTGACAATCGTAGTATAGGTATAAGTAGGGTATCGTTCTGGACCGGGGATTAGGAGGGCTTGCTAAAACCTCTAAAATAATTTAAAAACGTAAAAACAAAGTTTAAAATACTAAACTAAAATAAAAACACTTAACTAGAAAAAAAAACTTAAAATAGAACTAACAAATAAAGTAAAATAAATCAAAAGACTCAAAAATACAAAACTAGGCTAAAAATTTGAAACACACTTAAAATGACTCAAAATAATAAAAACAATTTAAAATAAAAACTAGGAATTGAAATGAAAGGAAATTAAAATTAAAAGATTACAAATAAAAAGTAAATAAATAATAATATTATAATAATGGGGGGATTGATTTTTGACGAAACGGAAACTAAACTTAAATAAATTACAAAATTGACAAAAACATAAAATAAAAGTGAACGGATAGATAACGGATTGGCTAGAGGGTTTTTCTCCACACATGACACAAATGTAACCTAAATTGATTCCCAGTTATGAATTTAGCAAACGCATGAATGACAACGCTCCAAGTTAATTAGGTCCGCTTAAATTAACTTTCAGATTCCCCTAAATTCATTGAATTGGACGGAATACGCATCACAACCAAATTATTCTTATCAAGTTCTCTAACTATGGAATACGCATGATAGAGAGACATATCAAAGATCATTAAATTCAATGGAAATCATAAACATCGACTAGGCTTTCATAACTATGGAATACGCATGTTAATCCAACCTAGGGTTTACTAAACACAATCGTGACTAGCGATTTTTACTACTCATGAATATAAGTTCATAACGATTAGGTGAAATTCACTTATATTCTAGCATCAAGTCTAAGCATGCAAATTAAGTATCTACCCTTAACCCACATACATAAACAAGTTATTAATCAAATCAGAATAGTAAACCACATCCAAACATTTATAAATTCATAACTGGAGTAAATCAAATTAAAATTACAAATATAATCATGGTTTCGAATTAACCTCTAGCCAATATAAAATTTATTTACACATTTATAAATTAAAACAAAAATTAAACATGAGTTTGGAGGAGATAAACCAAAATGCGGAGATGTGCAAGGATCTGTGCACTGTGCACCTGACCCGTGCTATTTCTTCCCGCGAGCACTCTCCCTGCCTGATTGCTGCTTGCGCCGTGTGGCACTGGCACTGATTTTCCTGCTGCCTGATTTCTTCTTCTGATTGCACCGAGGCCTGAGCGCCTCTCTCCACACTCCCGAGGCTCACGCCTCTCTTTCTTTTGGTTTTTTTTTTCTTTTCTGTTTTTGTTTTCTCCTGATCGGTGCTCCTGCTGCCCAATGGGCTGCGCCTCCTTCCCCGTGCCCGAGGGTGATAGGAGCATATTTATGCGACTTAGCTTGCTTGTTTTCTTGCATTTTGGTAATTATTTAGTATTTATTATAGTGTTTAAAGTTAAATTCGTGTGTTTGTAGGTTTTATGGGCTAAGGGTGCATTATGAGCCAATTTGGAGTAGTTTGGAGTGTTTTTTTGGCCCAAGATGGATTGCTTATGATCCAAGCTAGATGGATGGACGAATTTGGAGATTAATTGGGTTGAAATCTACTTTGAAGATGGATAAGTAAAGCCCAAATTCTAGAAGTGAGTGGATGATGCAATGCTTAACTCACCATGACATGTGAGTGGATGATGCAATGCTTAGCTCACCATGACATGTGAGTGGATGACTCAATACCTAACCCACCATTATTCTTTACTCCTTGCCATGACTTTCCTTTTGATTTCCACCAAAAAATTGAATTAAACAAGTCCACCATATCCCTATAAATACCCATGGTAGCAACCTCATTCAAATCATCCAAGAATAAACCATTCTACAAGCCTTTCCTTGCCTCTCCCTACATATCTAAACTTCCCCCATCCATTCCTCCATATAACCAACCCTTCAACATCATTCCAACCTTGTGTTGCCGCAAAGAAGAAGAGGAGAAGCTCTTGGACGTACTTGCTATCCAACAAGGATCGTTGGAACGTTTAGGTGTTTTCTTTCTTTTATTTTTAATGTATAATTCTATTTATCTTTGTTTTGTGAACATGAGGAACTAAACCTATTTAGTTAGGGGGAAGTTTGAAGCCATGCACATGCTTGTGATATGAATTGATTTCTTCCAATTGTGATTTAATAAGTTGTGATTGCAATTCAATTATCTATTTTCTTCATAACGCATTCAACTTCTATGTGGTGGGAACCTCAACAATTCCAACAAGGTGGATATTGGCAGCAAGAAGAGGAGTTCTATCACTGGCCATATGAACCATCACAGCCACCACAACAATTTGCCCAATTCAATTCAGGCACCTACTCAAATCCAATTTGGTGAAAGAGTTTACATGGATCTCAGGACAGATCTCTATTCCCTTCCATACAAAGATCCAATGCTTGCATGTTTTGAGAAGCATTTCGTGGAGAATGTACTTAAGTTCTTATTGGAGCACGTAGGAAAGCCACCAACTCAAATTCCAAAGTCGTTTTTGACTAATATGTTGTTGATGTCAATGATTAGGGCACCCACTCTTGAAATTCAACCATTGTCGGAACATTTCAAGTATCATCGTCCATTCAATAATCAACTCCATGCCGTGGGTTCCATTAAAGTATGAAAGGAAGCTTCGTCCGGCTAAAAGACGTTAAAGAAAGCGCTACTTGGGAGGCAACCCATGCAATTCAACAAAGGAAGCACTAGGAATCACTCCAATTCCAGATTTGCGTTCCTAAAACCCTTCACTTTGTTGCTTGTTTTTAATCTGCCCAGTTTAATGTTTTACTTGCTGTTTGTTTGTTTCTTTATGTTTGGTGTGATTTTATGCTTGAAACATTGAGGACAATGTTAGATTTAAGTGTGGGGGGGGGTAACTAAGTGTGTTTGATGCAAATTCGTGGGATTTTATCACCCTTTACTTAAAAGACTTGTTCTCGCATCTAAGTAGTAGCATTCCATTCATGAGATCATATCTAAACATGCTTATTAACTCCGGAAATTGCGTTCTTTGTGATACATATATGTGACTATGATTAGTATAGGGTGTGTAGTTAGAAAATATGAGTGAAAATAGAGTGCATATCTTGTAAGGAATTGAGGGAATTCTCTAAGGCATGTTACTACATTCAAAACATTGTTTTAATTGGTTCATTGTGAACTAGTAAGTAGTGACTATGATTAAGTATGTGCTTAAGTGTTAAATTGACTCAAATCTGTGGGAATTATAATCTTTAACATGTCATGTGCATTGGAAATCCCTGAGGCAAACGTTGGAAGGTTTAGGTTATGTTTGTTTGTTTTGTTTTGTTTCTTTGTTTTGCTCGAGGACTAGCAAAAGCTAAGTGTGGGGGAATTTGATAGGAGCATATTTATGCGACTTAGCTTGCTTGTTTTCTTGCATTTTGGTAATTATTTAGTATTTATAATAGTGTTTAAAGTTAAATTCGTGTGTTTGTAGGTTTTATGGGCTAAGGGTGCATTATGAGCCAATTTGGAGTAGTTTGGAGTGTTTTTGGGCCCAAGATGGATTGCTTATGATCCAAGCTAGATGGATGGACGAATTTGGAGATTAATTGGGTTGAAATCTACTATGAAGATGGATAAGTGAAGCCCAAGTTCTAGAAGATAAGAAAAGAGTAAGAAACAAGGAACTTTCCTTTCCTTTCCTTTTCATCCACCACCTTCACCTACTACTTCACCTACTACTTCACCTACAACATCCACCACTTCACCTACTACTTCACCTACAACATCTATTACTTCACCTACAACATCCACCACTTCACCTACAACATCCACCACTTCACCAAACCCAAACCCCCCTTTTTACTTTCTTGTTTTAAAGTCTTTTGTTTACATTTTTAACTTTATTTTTACGTTTTTAAATTAATTTTAGAGTGATTAGCAATCCCTCCTAATCCCCGGCCTAGAACGATACCCTACTTACACCTATACTACAACTGTCAAAAAGAGGGTTAAATTTGTGCGGTTTAAAATCCCGTCAAAATTTTGGCGCCGTTGCCGGGGATTAGCAACTTTGCTAATCCCTTGGTTCTTTTCTTATCGTTTAGTTTGTTTTTGTTTTTGTTTCTGAACTAGTTTATTTTCTTTGTTTGGTGTTACTTTTGATAGTTGATTTAGTTCTCTTTCTTTGATTTCAGGTACTAGAAAAACAAGACATGGATTTTAACCAATATCCACGAAGAGATTGGAGTGATCATTCAACTTCTATGTGGTGGGAACCTCAACAATTCCAACAAGGTGGATATTGGCAGCAAGAAGAGAAGTTCTATCACTGGCCATATGAACCATCACAGCCACCACAACAATTTGCCCAATTCAATTCAGGCACCTACTCAAATCCAATTTGGTGAAAGAGTTTACATGGATCTCAGGACAGATCTCTATTCCCTTCCATACAAAGATCCAATGCTTGCATGTTTTGAGAAGCATTTCGTGGAGAATGTACTTAAGTTCTTATTGGAGCACGTAGGAAAGCCACCAACTCAAATTCCAAAGTCGTTTTTGACTAATATGTTGTTGATGTCAATGATTAGGGCACCCACTCTTGAAATTCAACCATTGTCGGAACATTTCAAGTATCATCGTCCATTCAATAATCAACTCCATGCCGTGGGTTCCATTAAAGTATGAAAGGAAGCTTCGTCCGGCTAAAAGACGTTAAAGAAAGCGCTACTTGGGAGGCAACCCATGCAATTCAACAAAGGAAGCACTAGGAATCACTCCAATTCCAGATTTGCGTTCCTAAAACCCTTCACTTTGTTGCTTGTTTTTAATCTGCCCAGTTTAATGTTTTACTTGCTGTTTGTTTGTTTCTTTATGTTTGGTGTGATTTTATGCTTGAAACATTGAGGACAATGTTAGATTTAAGTGTGGGGGGGTAACTAAGTGTGTTTGATGCAAATTCGTGGGATTTTATCACCCTTTACTTAAAAGACTTGTTCCTTGCTGTTTTTAAGTGTTTTTAAGTTGTTTTGGTGTGTTTTAGTGTGTTTTGGGTCAAAAATCCGAAAATCCCATAAAAATTTTAAAAAAATTATTTTAAAAACCCAAAAAGAGTTGTTTTTGTGTGTTTGTTTGTGTCTTAGGGTACCTTCCAACACTATGATGAGGATTTGGTTTTTAGTTGCATGACTGTTAAAGAGAGTGATTAGCATGGATGAAAGTTTGAATTACTCTTTGTTTATGCTTGGTTGTGGTTATAACTTATGAATTCACATGCAATCATAAAAAAATAAAAAAAATAAAAAAAAATCAGTTTTTGTAACATGCTTGAAGGAAGAAACTCAAATTAACACTACAACCTTGTGAGACTTGAGCCTAAACGTTTATTTGGAGAGTTAAAATCTGTGCATCTTTGTTTTCTAAATCGTTGCATGATCTCATTATTCCTTGCTTGGTTACTACTTAGAAGGCGTTTCATCATTTAGTTCCAAATGCTAGAACTCATGCCCATTTCATTCAAAGCATGTCATTGAATTGCATAACACATATTCAAGATAAAGTTGTGTAGTGACCACCACCATAGCCAAAAAGCCGTAAAACCCATCTGTTATTATGTTTTGTAGGTTTTTAACCTCGTTGAGCCTTGTTAGCCTTTATTCTTTGTTAACCCATGTTTTCCTCACCTAGCCTAGGTTAGGACTATCCATACCCTTGTTCTTAAAGCATAGTAAAGCATGATTCAAATTGAATTCCTTTTGATTTATGTATGGCAGAAAACAAGTGTGGGGGAAGGTATCTGTTGTGTGTGTGTGCCATAGGCACGGCGAAAAAAAAAAAGAAAAAAAAAAAAAAAAAAAAAAAAAAGTTCCAAACAATAAATCTTCCCCTTGTGTTTTAAAGTTAATTTATGCAATCTAAGTGAATTCTAAGTCTCAATTTTACTACTTTGCTTACTAATGCTTGAATAACGTTTGTTTTCCCTATCCTTTCTTTGTTAACCAATACCCCAAGCCCCGTTGCAACCCTTAAACTTCTATCTTGAGTGTTATGTGTTTCAATTTGTGGAGTTTGAATTTGGTATGAGCATATGGTGTCACTGGTTCTCGCATCTAAGTAGTAGCATTCCATTCATGAGATCATATCTAAACATGCTTATTAACTCCGGAAATTGCGTTCTTTGTGATACATATATGTGACTATGATTAGTATAGGGTGTGTAGTTAGAAAATCTGAGTGAAAATAGAGTGCATATCTTGTAAGGAATTGAGGGAATTCTCTAAGGCATGTTACTACATTCAAAACATTGTTTTAATTGGTTCATTGTGAACTAGTAAGTAGTGACTATGATTAAGTATGTGCTTAAGTGTTAAATTGACTCAAATCTGTGGGAATTATAATCTTTAACATGTCATGTGCATTGGAAATCCCTGAGGCAAACGTTGGAAGGTTTAGGTTATGTTTGTTTGTTTTGTTTTGTTTCTTTGTTTTGCTCGAGGACTAGCAAAAGCTAAGTGTGGGGGAATTTGATAGGAGCATATTTATGCGACTTAGCTTGCTTGTTTTCCTGCATTTTGGTAATTATTTAGTATTTATAATAGTGTTTAAAGTTAAATTCGTGTGTTTGTAGGTTTTATGGGCTAAGGGTGCATTATGAGCCAATTTGGAGTAGTTTGGAGTGTTTTTGGGCCCAAGATGGATTGCTTATGATCCAAGCTAGATGGATGGACGAATTTGGAGATTAATTGGGTTGAAATCTACTATGAAGATGGATAAGTGAAGCCCAAGTTCTAGAAGATAAGAAAAGAGTAAGAAACAAGGAACTTTCCTTTCCTTTCCTTTTCATCCACCACCTTCACCTACTACTTCACCTACTACTTCACCTACAACATCCACCACTTCACCTACTACTTCACCTACAACATCTATTACTTCACCTACAACATCCACCACTTCACCTACAACATCCACCACTTCACCAAACCCAAACCCCCCTTTTTACTTTCTTGTTTTAAAGTCTTTTGTTTACATTTTTAACTTTATTTTTACGTTTTTAAATTAATTTTAGAGTGATTAGCAATCCCTCCTAATCCCCGGCCTAGAACGATACCCTACTTACATCTATACTACAATTGTCAAAAAGAGGGTTTAATTTGTGTGCGTATAATTCTCACATCAGAGGGTCTCCACCTTATTCCTCCCTCTCGTAACCCCAGGCTCCCTCAAAGCCTTCTATTCTCTCCAATTGGCCCATGCGCTGCCTTGTTTCTTTCTCAGCTTATAGGCGCTGCTTCTTCTTATATTTTTTTTTATTTTTTTATTTTCTGTCGCAGCCCTCTCAGATTCCCAAAGGGCAGCCCCCTTCTCAGATGCCTTTCCCCTGTATGTCACTATCCTTGCGCTCCACCGAATTGCCTCTTCATCATTATGTTTGCTTTTTCTTTTCATTTTTTATTTTCTTCTTTCTTGACCGCACTTCCTCAAACCTCTTTTCAGCTCTCCCTCATCTTCTTTCGGTGGAATCCCTCATGCACTACTCATTTCCATTTTCTTCTTTTCTGCCCCGTGAGCTGCAATCAATTCTTTTTTTATTTTTTTTTATTTTTTTAAAAGCTACAAAAATCAAATAAGTGAGCAAGGCAGATATTTGTCACTTAAAATCTCAATTATGCTATTTTTATTTTCTTAGCAGATAAATTCTATAAAACACAAAAACAAAGTAAATAGCTCAAAATATGAGGAACTAACTAAGAAAAGACACGAGAATTTGATGTAAAAATATATATAAATATGAGCTTATCAGGGGGGAGGGGGGAGAAGAAGGAGAAGGGAGGACGAGGAGGAAGGTAAAAAAAAAATTCTGGGATCTGGGTGGTGCGCGGGGGGGGGGGGGGGAAGGAGAAGGGAGGATGAAGAAGAAAGAGGAGGAGGAAAAAAAAACTGGAATCTGGGTGGCTGCGCAGGAGGGGGGATGAGAAGAAGGAGAAGGGAGGAGGAAGAACAAGGAAGAATAAGGAGAAAGAGGAGGAGGAGGGAAAAAAACTGGAATCTGGGTGGGTGCGCAGGAGAGGGGGGAGGAGAAGAAAGGAGAAGGGAGGAGGAAGAAGAAGGGGAAAGAGGAGAAAGAAAAAAAGAAAAAGAAAAAGAGAGAAACCGAACCAGAAGGAAGAAGAAGAAAAAGAAGAAATATTTTTTTAATATTATTTTTATTTTAATAATAATTTTTTAAATATTTTTTTAATATTATTTTTATTTAAATATTTTTTAATATTATTTTTATTTAGATAATTATTTTAATATTTTTAATGACACGTGGTGCCCAATAAGGGCACCACGTCATCACTTAACGGGAGAATTAGCAGTTTGACTAATGGATGTATGAGATTGTCCCAAAATTTACACTTTAGGTATTGATAGGAGTATATTTATACAACTTAGCTTGTTTCCTTGCATTTAGATTGTTAGTCCTTAGTTATTTTAGTATTTTAAGCTATTTTCGTGTGTTTGTAGGTCCAAATGACAAAGTATGCAAGAAAGTGCAATTTGAAGCATTTTGGAGCATTTTTGGGCATTAGATGGTTAGCTTATGCTTGGAGCCAAGTGGATGGATGAAATTGAAGATTAAGGGATCCTCTCAAACACATCACACTCACTTATTTCACCTACAACATCCACTTATTCCACCTACAACATCCACTCACTTCACCTACAACATCCACACCCACTTCACCTACAACATCCATTTACTTCACCAAGAAATTTTCTGGTGGTGATTCATTTTCAAAATCTATAAATAGGTTTTTCCATCACAAGACCAATTCACATCTACAACACATTCCATAAACAAAACAATTTCTGCCACAAGTTTCCTTCTTCCTCCATCCATTTCCATCCACCTCTTTTCCTATCCATCCCCTACCACCCTTCCATACTCTCTCAACCTATCCAATCTCTGCCACATCCCCTAGACCATCCAAACACCACACCCACCCTTGGTGCCGCATGTTTGCAAGAAAGGAGGAGGACATGGAGCTGTGCTAACCATTCAAGACGTTGGATTGCTGGAGCGTTCTAGGTGTCTTCTACTTTTGTTTATCATGTTTAAATTCAATTATAGTTGTTTAATTGCAAATATGTGGAACTAAATTCGTTTTGGTTAGAGGTTGATTCAAAGCCATGAACATATTTGTAATATTAATTGATTACCTTTAGTTGTGATTTCATGAGTTGTGAATTCAATTTGCTTAACTGCTTGATTTATAACTTATTCTTGTATGTCGATTAAGGATGCATACTTAGTTTGCATGCATGAATTTGATGCTAGAATATAAGGGAGTTTCACATAATCGTTATGAACTTATATTCACAAGTAGTGGAGGTGGCTAGTCATAATCGCGTTAAGTGAATTCTTGGCAAGAGTATCATGTTGTTCATAGTTACGAATGCCTCGTCAATGCTTATAGTTTTCACAAAGCTTAATGATCTTTGATTGTATCTCTATTGTGCTGTTCACGTAGGGGACTTTTGAAGAATGTTTTGAATCGTTGTATGCGCTTTTCCGTCCAATTCAATAACTTAAGGAAAACTTGAAGGTTAAAAAAGTGCTGTTCACGGTTAATCTGGGGTGTTGAGATTCATGGTTTATTGAAAGAACAACTGAAAATTGGTTTGTATGCAAGTGTGTCATGTGTGGAGAAAAACCCTCTAGCCATCCATTGATGCGTTACGAATGTGACACACAAATTAAACCCTCTTTGTGACAATTGTGGTAATGATGTAAGTAGGGATCGTTCTAACCGGGGATTAACTAGGGGTGCTAATCTAATATAAATTGACTTAAAAACACAAAAACTAAACTTAAAGACTCTAACTAGACTACTATGACTCAAAACAGATTTGAAACACTTAAAACTGCCTAAAACAATCAAATTGACTCAAACAGAAACTAAAACTTGAATTGGACGAATTTGAAAGTTCTTGTGACTCAAAATACTTAAAACACAAAATAAGACAGATTATAAAGACTAAGACTTAACAAAATATGGGGGGGGGGGGATTGTGTTTGGACGAAATTTAATTTAATGGACAGATTGTAAAAGAAAACAGATTGTAAGGCAATTTATGATGAACCAATGGATGATGGAATAGCTAAGGGGTTCTTCTCCACACATGAAATATATGCAACGTAAATCGATTTCCAGTTATCAATTCAATAAGTTATGAATCTCGACACTCCAAGTTAATTAGGTCCGCTTAAATTAACCTTCAGATTTCCCTAGAATCATTGAATTGGATGAATATGCATCGCAACCAAATTATTCCTAACTAGTTCTCTATATGAACAGCATGATAAAGACACAAGTTAGAATCATTACGTTCATTGGAAATCATAAGCATCAACAAGGCATTTGTAATTATGAAAAGCATGATACTTCTGCCAGGAATCTACTTAACACGATTGTGACTAGCGACCTTCACTACTTGCGAATATAAATTCATAACGATTAGGTGAAACAAACTTATACCCTAGCACCAAATTCAAGCATGCAAATTAAGCATGCACTCTCAATCAACATACAAGAATAAGTTCTAAATCAAACGGTTAAGCAAATTGTATTCACGACTTATGCAACGATAACTGGAAGTAGTCAACTTATTTCACATATATAATCATGGTTTCGAATACACCCTTAGCCAAAACGAATTTAGCCAATCATACTCAAAACAAAACAAAGATTACATGAATTAGACATTGAAATATAAGATAGAATACACCTAAAATTGTTCAACAACTCAGAATGAAGAGCCAAACAATTGAGTGAATCTATCTCCTTTCCCTTGCTTGCGGCAGATTAGGTGATGATGGTTTCTGGGTTGATTTGATGATGTAGAATGGATTTTGGGGTGTTTAGAGGCACGGCAAGGGATGTAGGTTGAGTGTCGATGAGTGTTTGATGGTTGGAAGGTGGTGGAAGACTCGACAATGATGGTGGAAGAAGGTGGAATGGCTGCTTGTGTTTCTGGGTTGCATAATGGTGTTTTGGGATGAATGGATGTGTGTGGGAGTGAATGGACGAGTTTTGGTGGTGAATCCCCCTCTAAGGTTCGGCCAAAGGCTGATTATAAGTGTTTTGGGAAGTTAATAACATACCTAATTGAGTTATGATTCAGATTTCCTAGTCTAAATAGAAAAGGTAAGTGAAAAAAGTCCAAATAAATTCAGAAAAGGGGAATGCACGAATTTAGCCAAGTAAGGAATGTCCTTGCCATGCAAGGAGTCAGAAATTAAACCTCTTGCACAGCAAGGAAAGGGAATTTAAGGTAAGGTACGAAATTGGTACAAAAGAAGGAAGGAAAAGTCAATTCCTTGCAAGAAATCAGAAATTAGGACTTTAGGGAAAGTTTTAGAACTAGGAAAGTGAATTAAACTAGGAAATAAGAAATTGAAATCATGAAACACAAGGGAAGGGTGTGGCATTGATATGAATGGAAAAGGTATGTTATTTAGGACACAAAAGAGGGAAGAAAAGGGTGGTTTGGGCAGCAAGGAAAACTAAGAGAAAAGGGAAATGTCCTAAGTTCCAGAAAATAGAGTCAAAAGGAAATGTGATATGTGGCTGGTTTTATGGATACAAAACGGGAAGATTTTTGGACACAAAACAAGTAAGAACCCTCCCCCTTGCACGGCAAGGAAGAGAATTGAAATAGGAATGTGTTTAGGTCCAGAAATAGGAAACAATGGGGATGCTTGTGCGGCAAGGAACAAGGGAGTGCAAGGGGGTGTGGCAATGTTTGTTTTGAAGGAATTTATGAGATTCATTAGGGATTTCTATTGACTAGCATGCATATACAAATCAAAATATATATATATGAAAACAACGGAAGCATGTTAACAATTAATATTAAAGCTCTAGTCATTTAAATCCCCTTCAAGATGCATAGGTTTATGTAAGATGCATCAAAAATTATTTTATTGAAGAAAAAAGTTAAGCAGTAGATTTGTACCTCTTGATCTACTCTTAAGACCAAGGATGGACCACCTCCAAGATCTTTGCTCCTCAAAGTCTTTGAGCCGAGCCTCTCTCCTTGCCTCATCCACTTTGTGAGATTGAGTGCTCCAATGTTCTCTTCAAGTTTCCAAAGAGGAAACCTCTAAAGATCCTCACCCACTAGTGTAGTGAGAAGGATGAAGGAATAACCAAAGGGTGATTAGATGATTAGCTAAAATCCCCAAAGGTGGCCGGCCACTTTTTGTGTTCTAGAGAGATATTTTCTTTTTCTCTAAATTGTTTTGAACACACAAATAACCCTAACAAAGATATTTGCTATAATGTTGCTTTTATAGACAAAAGGAAACAAGTCAACATTTGACTTGTTCACCTCCTCATTGTGGCCGGCCCTTAGTGTGATTATTTGGGCTTTGGGCTTTTATTATTTCAAGTCATCCAATGCTTGAATAAAAGCCCAATGGGTTTAGGCCCAATGGGCCCAATTAAACCCGAACGTTTCTTTAAGCCCAAAATGATATTTTATCGTTTTTATGATTTCTTTAGACTTTCTAAATTAATCACCACACTTAATTAATCCAATTAATTATTTCCATCATCCATTGGTTACTCACTACAAGAGTGTATTGGTGAACAATCTTTTAGGTTCTAATTAGCAAGGCAGTGAGATGATTGGCATCAATCCAATTGATTTAATCCAATCACTTGATGAATCAAAACTTACTTTTAATTCACGTTCTCCTTTGACGATTACAATTAATCATATAGAAGAACTCACAAGCCATGAGTGACATCTAAACATATGTCATGGCTACCCAAGCTAATGCAGAAGTTATTCAGAGAACCTATTCAGTTGGAATTACAATGTAATTCGATCCTTCTCTAATACAATACTCTTAATCACATCACTAGGGTATAGATGTACTATGTCAAACCCCTAATGTGATTATGCATTTATATGATTCACTTGAGTCGTATAGGAACGCTTTCCTTTACTACGCTCGATACTTCGGCCGAAGATTCCCGAATCATATCTTAGAGTATTCATCCTCTCTTAACGAGGATTAGAGATCCCTTGTTGACCATTCACATGCCTACCTGTTTAGATAGCTTGACCCCGACAATGCCGTGGACTCTCCAATGGAATGCCATTTGACATGATCAAAGATCAAGGACCTAACCATTAGACATCTATGACGTCTCAGGTCAAAGAATTACTTACATTATTCCAACCATCAGAGTTACTTGCTTGATATGTGAGTAGACCTCCATGCAAGTACTCTCGTTCGATTGTGTTCAGTGAACTCATTCCCTTAATGAGCACCTACATACTTGTCTTAGTGTCACTACACGAATGGGATGAGACTTTCCATCCTTCCATTTGAAGCGGACACAGTATGTACTGATCTATGCATTGTCAGTATCCCTCCGACAATCCTATGACCAGGAACCTTTTGGACATGATGGTTATGTGAAGAAGATCTCTGTAGTCTAACATCATTAGATTACTTCTTCCATCGATCCATTGTCCATGGATTCACTATTTAGGACATATTTCGTTCATTGAGATAGTCCTAATTAGTATCTTTGCCTTCCGATGTATAAGAGACATATATACACATCAATACAATGTCCTGAAAGGTTTCTTCCAAAGATTGACTTTCAGGGCATACTTCCAACAATCTCCCACTTGCACTAAAGTCAATCACTAGTGTATCTTATACATGCTAGTTGAGTGAGCTTATGCTCCTAGGTTCACTTGGTTATGTATAAAATCCCCTTTTAATTTTAAAAGGGATTTACTTATCAAATGTTTTCAAAAACCATTTGATGAAGTCTCTTTCTTGTGTTCGAATACTTTGATGAGACCTTGATTCCATGGCTTGAGCTATCGCCCCATTCCGTCGTAGTGTCCAACTAACGACCTTATGGTTTGGATTCAATCATTGGTTCTAAAAGAACCCCTTCTATTCAAAACACCTTTTGAAGCAGCTTCTAAAACAATATATCGACATATATTTCGTTTGCATACTTTATACAAGATTTGCTTCAATCTTTGAGACCATTGTAGTACAATACTATCAATTCATTCATATGATTAGTACTTCATCCATTATGAAGTTCCATTTGCTAAAATGGGTTATTTTTCACTTTGGTTCAAAACCTAAGTGAATGCACGCTTCCAGAGTCCCACTCTGATGTTCCTTTCTTAAAGACAATAATACTCTTTCAGTTGCTATGGTTCTGATCCTGGGATACAGTAATATCTTAAAGTGACAACCCATGTGGTTCTTCACCTTTGGATATCTACTCACAAGTCCATACATGTGTCCCTTTTGTGATTTTATGACACATTCATTATAAGGGATATGAAAGTGATTTTCTATCATAGAAAAACACCTTCTCAAATCTACAACATTTTGAGATTTGGTTTCCCCTTACAACATCCTTGACATAGCCTTGCTATATCAATAAGTCCAATTTCAAGTCAATACTTCAAAATTGACCGTATCATAACTTTGTCATCTTTGAGCAACATTTATGTTTTATCAAGTCTATCAAATAGACTTTATTCATATCATGTTGTTCAAATCATGATATCACTCCCACTGGCCTTGTTGTAACTAAGTATTCAATCAAAAACTTAACACTTATATTTTCTTTGATTGAATGCATATTGCTCCCATTTACTTGTCTTGGATCTATCGACAATCATTTAGATCCATTAGCTCATTAATGATGTCTCAACAATTTTGAGACTATCAATAACTCTAGCTAACACAAGTTTATTTAAACGAATCATACACAAAAGAATTCCTTCTTTAAGTAATTCCATTTGAAATGTGTGACTTGTTTTTATCAAGTCCATTCATTTAAATTATATGGTGTCATACACCATTATTCAAGTTTTAGTCATACTAAGACCTTAATATAGTCATATGAGAATTATCTAAGTCTTTAGTGAAAGCATGGCTTCTACTAAGGATATAGAAACTCAACCATTCCTTCTAGGTGGTTGATATAATTCTTTATCAAAACTATATAGAGCGTTATAGTTACTTAAGGTGACGAATTTGGATTGTCTTGTTGTTAAACTATATGTTGTGACTCTTTTGAATCAATTCCCTTCTGTTTCATCAAAATTTGTCCATATGCTTTGTTATTAGCTTGTTCTCATAAAAGAGAATAATGGACAACTCCCAACATATAACCATTTTATGCTAGGTTGACGAAACCAACATTCAAAGACTATTCTTTAGAATGTCACACAACATAGAATTTTAACGTTTATAGAGCTTGAGTGTTTAACAAATTTAAAATTACAAACTCTCAATAATAGTCATGTACTATTATTGTTTAGACAACTATAAACCAATCATACTTTAAGTTTATATCCAATTTCTCACCTCCCACTATTTTTCATGAATTTAATGAGAAATCACTTCACACATTCAAAATGTATAAACGTGGAGTATACAAGTAGAGGACATTGTGCATTAGCTTTAAAACCTTTCAAGCTCATTTATTTCAATCTTCACTAAGATGGTGTCTTGTTATTAAGTGACTAAAGTCTTTAAACATTTTATTGATTTAGACACTTCATTCTTGGTTTAATCATTAACATACTTGACATTCTAAAACAATTTTAAGAATGCCCAATTAATTGTTCAAAACTACTAATTGAATCAAGAGTGATCTTGATTATTGTGGTTTAAATGATAACCATACAAGAAACGTTTTTCTTGTTTCTTATATTACTATAATGTGATCTTCCTTTTCATCAAGAAAGGAATCTCTAGACTTTGGTCAATTCATATAGAATTCATATGTAGACAATTGGAACCAAATCCAAAGATTCATTGTATCCTTCTATGTCCAACATATGAGATCTATCCATAATTGATAAGTCTAAAGTTTTGTTTATCACATTACAACAAGTGATATAAGTCTTGTATCTCAACTAGGATACAACAAGACAATATTCAATTCATAACACTACTTTTAAGGAAATATCTTATATATTAGTGGTCTTACATCACATGAAGCCACATAATAAGTTCTTAACAAAATAAGAAAGTTTTAAAGACTATCTTTAAATGCCTAAATAAACTTCCTAAGTAGTCTAGCAAAAAACATGGTGGTCGAACCCTTCTCCACCTTCCTTGCTTGTTCTTCTTCTACTTGCCTCCTTCACCTATATACAATTATACGAGTGATTAGCATTTTATATCAAATATAAACATTTAGAAGATCTAACAATTAGAATTGAAGATAAGAACATTAAACCATACCTTTTGGGTTGTTCTTCAGAGTTGCAAGATAGAACCTGCAATTCCTCCTCCAATGCCCCTCCTTTCCACAGTGGTGGCAAGTCCCCTTGGGTTCCATTGCCTTCTTTTTCTTCACTCCTCCTTTCGGCTTAGGAGTGGTAGACTTCTTCTCCTTCCCTTTCCCTTTGCCTTGCGGCTTAGGAGTGGAAGATGATGGCTTGTTGTAGACTACTGCAGAAGTCCCTACAACGTTCTCTTTCTTCATAGTCTTCTCGGCAGTTACTAACATGTTTAGTAACTCAGAGAGAGTACTATCCATCTTATTAATATTGTAGTTCATTACGAAATGCGAGAATGAAACAGAAAGAGAAGCCAATATGAAGTCCTGGGCCAATTCCCCGTCAAGTGGAGTTCCAAGGTTCTCCAGTTGTTCTATGAATCCTATCATCTTCAGTACATGTTGATGCACTGGAGCCCCCTTGACCATCTTGGTCTTGACAAGTTCACAAACAGTGCTAAAGCGACGGTTGCGCGTCCCTTCACCATATAACTCTGTAAGATGGAGTATTATGGAAGATGCACTGTCCATGCCCTCGTGCTGTCTCTGTAGCTCCTCATTCATGGAAGCCAACAGATAGCACTTGGCTTGCGTATCATCCTCAACGTGCTTGTCATACTTAGCACGTTCATCCTCAGTGGCGTCAGGCCCAAGAGGTATGTGAGGTGGAGCTTTATCTAGGACGTAAACAATCTTCTCCAACGTTAGGAGAATCTTGACATTACGATACCATGATGGGAAATTGTGCCCCTCTAGGCAATGTTTGTCAAGTATTTTCGCGAGTGTGCTTCCAACCATATCTAAATACATAAACAATAAATAAATTAGTTTGATTGTTTGATTAAGTCACACGATTCGGGTCTTTAAACCGAATGACATCACCGACCATTTTTGGCAAATTCCAAATCCCTCATGATGGAATCCGGGAGGTTTCAAAGAAAGCTCTTAGCGGGTTATGGGAGACTCACTATTACTAAGCCCACCTCACGATGATACGATGTTGGCTAGCAAAATAATAATGAGAGGGTACATTTACCCATTCACAACAAAGTTTTGTGATTACCCATCTATTTGGCCTCTAGAGAATAATGCCTCACGATGATACGGTGTTGGCACCATTTCTTCTTAGTTAAGTTCTTACCCACCATGCCGGTTTAGATAGGGGTCCAAGTATAACCTCACGATGATACGATGTTGGCTACACTCGTTGCCTACTTTCACCTCATCAAATGTTTTTTAAATAGACTCCTCCTGACTTATAAGCATGCACTTTGCACTCCCCCATGATAGGGTGAAGGCGGTGTACAAGTCATAAACGATTGGAGACTACCATGGTGGAAGGCCACGAAGAAGTGTTCAAAACACCTCTATGCTTTCAACTTAAAATTGCATGTTGGTTGAGGGATTTTAAGGTCTCATCAATTTTATTTATTTAAACATATTCAAATAAATTGTGTCCCATTATAACTACTAGTCCAAAGTTTAATGAAATTAGTAGCACATGATATCTCCATTATTCGTTTTCACAAAACAAATCAATATCAAAACGTTTTTCAAAATATTGGAGATACATGTAACTATTAATTGTATTCATTATAGTTTAGTAGCGTATGATACTCCCACTATTTGTTTTGAGAAAAACAAATCATTATCAAAAACGAATTTTTCAAATATTGGAAGTAACTACTACTACTATGGTTTTTGCAATCCTTTGAAATTGGACTTATAGTTATCTTAGGCTCTTGGATGACCATGGACTTATTGGGTTATTACAACAACGAGCCAACATTGTTGAATAAGATCTCGGGGAGGTTGTGTCAATTTAATTACGTGCTTTCAATCCAATTAAAACATTTTCATTGAGCCATTAGAAATGAAAGACAATCAATCATTGCTAATTGGGGCATTGGACCCATTTAATCTTTGTCTCATGTCAAAACCCTCTTTTAAATATGTCTCTTTACCAATAGTTAAAGAAACTCTAGTCTAGTACTAGAGGGAATCAACTAACTAAAAGAGATTAAGACGTAATAAGAATTACAAACCGATTTGTACAAATTCCTACAAATTACACATACTAAGAGGGAGAGATAGATTAATGTCAAACATGATAAGGTCCAATTAAAACAGTAGTTAAAACACATTCCCAAGGTTCAAACAATTTGATTTTAGGCCTTTTCTTATGGCTCAATTATCGTTTAAGGCACAAGTCCATAGTCACCCTTTTTCTAACTACTTAATCACATTAAATAATCAAATAGGAATGCAACATAAACAATTAGATTTAGTGCATATGGGCATAATTAAATGATGAGTTTAAACAATAAACAAAATTAAAATCAAATATTTTAACTTTTTCAAATAGTAGGGGCCTAAATGAAAATATGTAAAAGTTAGGGGTCAAACCGTAAATACTCAAAAGTAAAAACAACTTTTTCTCAAAAACACAAAACCCCCACATGTGGGTTTTGTCATAGGGTGGCTGGCCACATGGTGGGGAGAAGCAAAGTCTCACCCACCTTGCTTTAATTCAATGCAAAGAAGAAAAATCAAAATTTGCTTGTCACTTGGTTTTGCTTTAAGGATATTTTGCAAAGTTTTTGAGGAAAATATCCTAGAGAAGTCTAGGATTAAAATTACCTTAAGGAAAGATTTAGATGATTAGTGTATCACCCAAATCTATAAAACAATTTTATAAACTTAAATAAAATCATTTTCACCCAAAACAAAACCATAAACACCAAGAACAAAACCATGAACATAATTTCAAGATTTTCATATTCTTGGTGATTTATCAAATCCAAAAACTAAAGTGACAAGATTATTACTTTCTTGCATTAAAGAGTGTGTGTGATTCAAAATAAAAAACACAAACACATGCCAAAAAACCCATTTAATGCCGTGGCCTCCCTTGACCCAAAAAACCCAAATTTTTGTTCTAAACTCATTCTTCATTCATGCATCCAAAACAACTTTTTACATGCATACCTTTCTCAACTATTGATTAACATTTTTCAACATTTGAAAAACAAAAGATAAACATACTTTGAATGAAGAACATATACGTCAAAACATAAAATTTAAACCCATATGCATAAAATCCAAAAGGACATATCATACATAAACCCTTGGCTCTGATACCACTTGAAGGAATTTATGAGATTCATTAGGGATTTCTATTGACTAGCATGCATATACAAATCAATATATATATATATATATATATATATATATATATATATATATATACGAAAACAACGGAAGCAAGTTAACAATTAATATTAAAGCTCTAGTCATTTAAATCCCTTTCAAGATGCATAGGTTTATGTAAGATGCATAAAAAATTATTTTATTGAAGAACAAAGTTAAGGAGTAGATTTGTACCTCTTGATCTACTCTTAAGACCAAGGATGGACCACCTCCAAGATCTTTGCTCCTCAAAGTCTTTGAGCCTAGCCTCTCTCCTTGCCTCCTCCACTTTGTGAGATTGAGTGCTCCAAGGTTCTCTTCAAGTTTCCAAAGAGGAAACCTCTAAAGATCCTCACCCACTAGTGTAGTGAGAAGGATGAAGGAATAACCAAAGGGTGATTAGATGATTAGCTAAAATCCCAAACCTGGCCGGCCACTTTTTGTGTTCTAGAGAGATATTTTCTTTTTCTCTAAATTGTTTTGAACACACAAATAACGCTAACAAAGATATTTGCTATAATGTTGCTTTTATAGACAAAAGGAAACAAGTCAACATTTGACTTGTTCACCTCCTCATTGTGGCCGGCCCTTAGTGTGATTATTTGGGCTTTGGGCTTTTATTATTTCAAGTCATCCAATGCTTGAATAAAAGCCCAATGGGTTTAGGCCCAATGGGCCCAATTAAACCCGAACGTTTCTTTAAGCCCAAAACGATCTTTTATCGTTTTTATGATTTCTTTAGACTTTCTAAATTAATCACCACACTTAATTAATCCAATTAATTATTTCCATCATCCATTGGTTACTCACTACAAGAGTGTATTGGTGAACAATCTTTTAAGTTCTAATTAGCAAGGCAGTGAGATGATTGGCATCAATCCAATTGATTTAATCCAATCACTTGATGAATCAAAACTTACTTTTAATTCACGTTCTCCTTTGACGATTACAATTAATCATCTAGAAGAACTCACAAGCCATGAGTGACATCTAAACATATGTCATGGCTACCCAAGCTAATGCAGAAGTTATTCAGAGAACCTATTAAGTTGGAATTACAATGTAATTCGATCCTTCTCGAATACAATACTCTTAATCACATCACCAGGGTATAGATGTACTATGTCAAACCCCTAATGTGATTATGCATTTATATGATTCACTTGAGTCGTATAGGAACGCTTTCCTTTACTATGCTCGATACTTCAGCCGAAGATTCCCGAATCATATCTTAGAGTATTCATCCTCTCTTAACGAGGATTAGAGATCCCTTGTTGACCATTCACATGCCTACCTGTTTAGATAGCTTGACCCCGACAATGCCGTGGACTCTCCAATGGAATGCCATTTGACATGATCAAAGATCAAGGACCTAACCATTAGACATCTATGACGTCTCAGGTCAAAGGATTACTTACATTATTCCAACCATCAGAGTTACTTGCTTGACATGTGAGTAGACCTCCATGCAAGTACTCTCGTTCGATTGTGTTCAGTGAACTCCTTCCCTTAATGAGCACCTACATACTTGTCTTAGTGTCACTACACGAATGGGATGAGACTTTCCATCCTTCCATTTGAAGCGGACACAATATGTACTGATCTATGCATTGTCAGTATCCCTCCGACAATCCTATGACCAGGAACCTTTTGGACATGATGGTTATATGAAGAAGATCTATGTAGTCTAACATCATTAGATTACTTCTTCCATCGATCCATTGTCCATGGATTCACTATTTAGGACATATTTTGTTCATTGAGATAGTCCTAATTAGTATCTTTGCCTTCCGATGTATAAGAGGCATATATACACATCAATACAATGTCCTGAAAGGTTTCTTCTAAAGATTGACTTTCAGGGCATACTTCCAACATGTTTAGGAATGTTTAGGCTTCTAGAACCACCAATTGACTACCCTCACACATTTAGGACCCCTTATGTGGCTGAAACTTTGGTGAAGAAGGATTGGGAAACTTCCATTCCAAGAATAGAAACTTTTCAAGAATGGAAACCTTTGAAAATAGAAACTTCCAAACTTAGAAACTTCGGTTTCCAATTTTTACTCTTCATTCTTTATTCGCCCCTTAGCTCATTTGCACTTCAATTTCCTCCTTCCATTTAGCTCCAAGCATATCCAATCCAACATAGGCCCAAAATCGCTCCAAAAGGCTCCAAAATGCATCCTTTCGCCAAATACGTCATATGAACCTGAAAACACACAAAAGAAGCTTAAAGAAATAAAATAACTAAGAATTAATAACATAAATGCACGAAAACAAGCAAACTAAGTCGCATAAATATGCTCCTATCATCCATTCATCCATTGATTTACTCAAATCTGTCCTAAAATCTATAAAACAAAGTTCACGTAGTTTTTGTTTAAATTCGTCCAAAACCAAACCCCCCATTGTTAAGTTGTATTATTTAGTTATAATCTATACAATTTGATGTCTTTTGAGTATTTTGAGTCTTTGTAATCCCAAATTCGTTTAAATCCATCTCTAGTATCTGTTTTTATTCAATTTGCTAGTTTTGTGTTGTTTTGACTATTCTAGTGTGTTTTAAGTTATTATAGTTTAGCTTTCGGTTTTAGAGTTTTGTTTTCTGTTTTTGAGTCTTGTTTAATATTTTTAAGTCAGTTAGGTGCATTAGCAATCCCTCCTAATCCCCGGTCTAGAACGATACCCTACTTACATCTTTACAACAATTGTCAACAAGAGGGTTTAATTTAAGTGTTGTTTTACATCGCATCAAATTTTTGGCGCCGTTGCCGAGGACTAGCAAATTTGCTAATCCCTTTGTTTTTGTTTGTGTTTATGTTTATTGATAAGCTCATATTTATATATATTTTACATCAAATTCTCTCGTCTTTTCTTAGTTAGTTCCTTATATTTTTGAGCTATTTACTTTGATTTTGTGTTTTATATGAATTGTCAAGCAAATAAAAGAAAAATAGCACAAGTGAGATTTTATGTAACAAATTCGTCAAAACTGCCTGTGCAGATCAGCCCATTGTGGAAGCAATTTGCGAACGGCCCAAAATGAACTAGAGAATGAGCCTTATATGCTTGGAAAGCTACAGATGTCTATTTTCTGGAGCATTTCACGGATTGTTAAGATCATTTTTCTAGAAGAAGTTATGAGCATTTTAGTAAGGGAAGGTCAAGAGAGCACATGGGTCAAAACTGCCTGTGCGGATCAGCCCATTTTGGAAGCAATTTGCGAACGGCCCAAAATGAACTAGAGAATGAGCCTTATATGCTTGGAAAGCTACAGATGTCTATTTTCTGGAGCATTTTGCGGATTGTTAAGATCATTTTTCTAGAAGAAGTTATGGGCATTTTAGTAAGGAAAGGTCAAGAGAGCACATGGCATGGATGACCCACGGCTTGGAAGAATGATTATGTTTTGCAAGTGTGCTAGCTTGTTTAATCATGAAATACAAGTGTGCTAGCTGTTTGCAAGTGTTCTAGCTGATTCATCATGAGAAGACCAAGGGGAATCCAAGGCATGGACCAAGGAGGATGAATGCAAGTTGTTTCCACATGAAATTTCTGCAATCAAGCATGTGTTGCTAGCTGTTTTTGATGAATAATTCTTGCTTTTTATTTGTTTATTAAAATCACTTGAGTGGCTCCTTACCTTTGTGCACCTATAAATAAGCCTTCTAGCAAGGCTTAGACTCACCAATTCACACAACAATTCCATTTTCACACACCCTAAACTATCCTAGCCAAAACCCTTTCTTTCCTCCACAAAATCTGCCCATAAACTATCCTAGCCGTGCCACCCCCCCTTAACCATCCTAAACACCACCATACATCCCCCTATCCACTCCTCCATACAACCAAACCTTCAAACCACATCCACTCCTTGTGCCATATCAAAGGAAGGAAAGGAAAGTGCTTGGACGTGCTTGTCACTCAACGAGGATCGTTGGAGCGTTTAGGTGCTTTCTTTCTTTTATGTTCAATGTATAAATCTATTTACCTTTGTTTTATGATTATGAGGAACTAAACCCCCCCTCTTTGCTAGGGGGGGATTCAAAGCCATGATTACATTTGCATTATGAATTAATTACTTTTGGTTGTGATTTAATAATTTGTGATTTCAATTCGCTTAACTATTTCATTGATAACTTATTTATGTATGTTGATTAAGAGTGCACGCTTAGTTTTCATGCATAAGTTTGATGCTAGAATATAAGGGAATTTCACCTAATCGTTATGAACTTATATTCAAGAGTAGTGAAGGTTGCTATCCACAATCGTGTTAAGTGAATTCCTGGCAGGAGTATCATGCTTTTCATAGTTACAAATGCCTTGTCGATGCTTATGATTTCCAACAAACGTAATGATTCTAACTTGTGTCTTTATCATGCTGTTCATATAAAGAACTTGTTAGGAATGATTTGGTTGCGATGCATATTCATCCAATTCAATGATTCTAGGGAAATCTGAAGGTTAATTTAAGCGGACCTAATTAACTTGGAGTGTTGAGTTTCATAAGTTATCGAAAGAACAACTAAAAATTGGTTTATATACAAGTGTATCATGTGTGGAGGAAACCCCTCTAGCTAATCCATCATCCATTCACACAACCATATTTTGTGCTTAATTCTATCTAGTTTTCAATTTGTTTATTTTCAAGTTATTCTCATCAAGATCACATCCCCCTTTTTCAATTTTTGTCTTTTGATTTGAATCTACCTTATTTGATTTCTTTTGAGTTCTTTGAGTTAATTTAGTTTAGAGTTGGTTAATTTTCATAGCTTGAATCTTTTAAATTCATTCGTGATTTTGTTTTAGTTTATTTATTAATTTTATTTTAAGTTATTCTAGTTTATTTGGAATCATTTGAATCTAGTTAAATGTTTTGATTTTAGATTTGTGTTTTTAAAGTTTTATTTAGTGTTTTCTAAGTTCATTTTATATAGATTAGCAATCCCTCCTAATCCCCGGTTTAGAACGATCCCTACTTGCATATATACTACAATTGACAACAAGAGGGTTTAATTTGTGTGTTAGTTTATTTTCGCACCAAATTTTGGCGCCGTTGCCGGGGATTAGCAACTTTGCTAATCCCTTATTTCTTTTTTATTTTTTTTATTTTTTATGTTTTAATTTAGATAGTAACTTTGCTTTATTCTTCTTGCTTCTTAGGTACTAGTGTATGACTCGAAGTTCTCATCCGGTTCAAAAGCATATCTCTGACTTTGACAATGACTTTGAGCGAACTTTGAGAAGGACAAAGAAACAACAAGAAGCTCAACCATCCAATCTTGAACCTGAGCTCGAGGAAAACAAAGTAGAAGAGGAAAAGGAGCCCAAGGCTCAAGGAGTTGAGCAACCACAAGTCATGGCGGCGGATAACCGAACAATCAAGGAGCTCTCAGCTTCGGGATTGGACAACACCGCACCCCTATGCATCCAATACCCTAGGGCAGCCCCTGAGAAGACCGATGAATTTGAGTTGAAGTCCAGTTTGCTACATCACATACCCAAGTTCCATGGGTTATCAATGGAGGACCCCAATAAGCATTTGAAGGAGTTTGAAGTAGTATGCTCAAGTATGACACCGGTGAACGTGGATAGCAACATATTGAAGATGAAGGCTTTTCCTTTTTCTTTGTTGGAAAAGGCCAAGGATTGGTTGTACGAGTTGGCTCCCGGAACTGTCACATCATGGGAGAGTATGAAGCGAGCTTTCTTAGAGAAGTTCTTTCCAACATCACGAGTCATTCTTCTTCGCAAGAAAATTAGTGGAATTCAGCAAAACCAAGGTGAATCTTTTCCAACTTATTATGAACGTTTTAAAACCCTTATTGCTTCATGTCCACAGCACCAATTGAAGGAGGAGCTTCTTCTTCAATATTTCTACGAAGGGCTCTTACCAATTGAACGGCAAATGTTGGATGCATCCGCGGGAGGAGCTTTAGTGGATAAGACACCCATGGATGCCAAAATTCTCATTGCTAATCGAGCACTCAACGCACAACAATATGAAGGTGTTGGGCAGAGAGAGACCCCACGGCCACATCATGTCAATGAGGTAAGTTCTATTTCTGAGTTACAATCCCAAATGGCTAACCTTACGTCCATGTTGTCACAGTTTGTTGAAGGCCCCAAACCGCAAGGAACTACAATCTGTGGTGTATGCTCCATTCAAGGACACCAATCTGATCAATGCCCTCAATTAATTGAAAATGGAGGATGGGAATCTGCCCATGCCGTGGGTTATGGGAATCCAAACCAACCAAGGGGTGATCCTTTCTCTAATACATACAACCCGGGATGGCGTGATCACCCCAATTTCAGATGGAGAGATGCACAACAACCGGCCCAACAAGGTGGATTCCGACAACCCCCAGGTTTCTTTCCAAGGCCAATGGCACCACAACCACCTCCTCAAGCACAATCATCCCAAACCAACTCAGGTATGTCTATGAATGATGATAAAACATATCAGTTACTAACCACAATGGCACAGGGAATGCAGAATCAAGCAAAGGAGGTTAATGAGCTTAAGAAGCAAATGGGCCAAATGGCCGAATTTTTGGGACAATTTCGTGAGAATGGTAAGTTACCAAGCAATACGGTGATTAATCCAAAGGGTGGTTTTGAATCTGCAAAAGCCATCATTTTAAGAAGTGGAAAAGAAGTGGGAAGCAAAGCACATGAACATGCCCTAAACAAGGAAGAAGAAGAGCAATTCAACCCCACGGCAAGGATGGAACCAACCATGCCGCAGCCATCTAAGCATTCCAATCCGTCCACCTCAGGTAATGTTGTCCCAAATGTTGTGATTTCAAACACTAATCTGCCCAATGTTCCTTTTCCTCGCAGATTTGCACAATCAAAGAAGGAAGAAAGCGACAAGGACATTTTGGATACCTTTCGAAAAGTCCAAGTAAACATTCCTTTACTTGATGCCATTAAGCAAGTGCCCAGGTATGCAAAGTTTTTAAAAGAGTTATGCACAACTAGGAAGAGAATTTCAAAGAAAAAAGTTGTGAAAGTAAGTGAAAATGTATCCGCGGTCTTGCAACGAAAGTTACCTCCAAAGTGTAAGGATCCAGGGAGTTTTACTATCCCATGCATAATTGGAAACACTAGATTTGAACAATGCATGTTAGATTTAGGTGCTTCTATCAATGTAATGCCATATTCCATTTATGCTTCAATGAATCTTGGTGAGCTAAAACAAGATGGCGTTATAATTCAATTGGCCGATCGTTCTAACGCTTATCCCAAGGGAGTCCTTGAGGATGTTTTAGTGCAGGTCAATCACCTTATCTTCCCTGCAGATTTCTATGTTTTAGACATGGAGGATTCAAGCCATGCTCCATCATTACCAATCTTGCTAGGCCGTCCATTCATGAAAACAGCAAGAACAAAGATTGATGTGTTCACGGGAACATTAACCATGGAGTTTGATGGGGACATTATTCATTTTAATCTTTCTGAAACCATTAAATATCCACTTGAGGACCATTCTTGTTTTGCTATTGACATTGTTGATTCTTTGGCACAAGTGCAATTGGATCAAATGAACGAAGATGCACTTGAGGTAGCTCTAGTGCACGGCATAGGAGCAAGAATTAAGTGTGGGGGAGCCTTTGAAACCCACGACATGCAATCTGACCATATTGCCGTGCCCCCTTGTGATGAAGTACTTGAAATGGTCGCTGCCCTCGAGTCATTGCCCTCCTACTCTGGTAAGTCTCCACTCTCACTTTTAGATTCGGTTTTGACTAACAAGTCACTTCCATCAATTGTGCAGCCACCTACACTTGAGTTAAAGCCATTACCTAGTCACTTGAAGTATGTTTTCTTGGGACAAGATCAGACGCTACCCGTCATCATCTCCAACTTACTCAAGGCCCAAGAAGAAGACAAGTTGATAAGGGTGTTAAAAGAGCACAAATCTGCCATTGGATGGACATTGGCGGATATCAAAGGCATTAGTCCCACCACGTGCATGCATCGTATCCTTTTGGAGGAGGAAGCCAAACCATCTCGTGAAGCTCAACGTCGCCTTAATCCACCCATGTTGGAAGTAGTAAAAAAAGAGGTTATAAAATTGCTTGATTGTGGTGTTATATATCCTATTTCTGATAGTCGTTGGGTGTCACCTGTGCAGGTTGTTCCAAAGAAGTCCGGAGTCACAGTGGTAAAGAATGAAGAACAAGAGCTTGTACCCACTCGTGTTGTTACTGGTTGGCGTGTTTGTATTGATTACAGGAAGTTAAATGCCATGACAAGGAAGGATCACTTTCCATTACCATTCCTCGACCAAATGTTGGAAAGGTTAGCCGGTTATGAATTTTATTGCTTTCTTGATGGATATTCCGGATATAACCAAATTGTGATAGCTCCGGAGGACCAAGAGAAGACAACATTTACGTGCCCCTTTGGCACTTTTGCATATAGACGCATGCCATTTGGTTTGTGCAATGCTCCGGGGACGTTTCAACGATGCATGGTAAGTATATTTTCTGATTATGTGGAAAAGATTATTGAGATATTCATGGATGATTTTAGTGTTTTTGGTAATTCATTTGATCATTGCTTGAATAATCTGACCTTAATCTTGAAACGTTGTGTTGAAACGAATCTTGTGCTTAATTGGGAAAAATGTCACTTCATGGTTAAGCAAGGTATTGTTCTAGGACATATTATTTCTGAAAAAGGCATTGAAGTGGATAAATCTAAGGTAGACCTTGTTCGCCACTTACCCTCTCCAACTTCGGTTAGAGAGGTTCGTTCGTTTCTTGGTCACGCAGGTTTTTATAGGCGTTTCATTAAGGATTTCTCCAAGATTGCACAGCCACTATGCCGATTGCTTCAAAAAGAGGTGGTTTTCGAGTTTGATGAAGCATGTTCCACGGCGTTCAAGCACTTAAAGGAGGCCCTCACTTCGGCTCCTATTATCACACCTCCAGATTGGAGCCTTCCATTCGAGTTGATGTGTGATGCTTCGGACTATGCCATTGGTGCTGTTTTGGGGCAGCGAAAGAACAAGCAACCCCACGTTATCTATTATGCTTCTAGGACATTAAATGATGCTCAATTAAATTATTCAACCACTGAGAAAGAATTACTTGCTGTGGTTTTTGCATTAGATAAGTTTCGATCTTACTTACTGGGTACTAAAGTTCTTATTTTTACTGATCATGCAGCTCTCAAATATTTGCTCACAAAAAAGGAGGCCAAGCCTAGACTAATTCGATGGATGTTGCTTCTACAAGAGTTTGACATTGAGATTCGGGATAAGAAGGGCGTGGAGAATGTGGTGGCTGACCACCTAAGTCGAATGGTGCATGAGGAAGCAATGCCCATTTCTGAAACCTTCCCCGATGAACAATTAATGTCTATCCAGGTAAGTGAGCCTTGGTACGCAGATTTGGTGAACTTTTTGGTGTCTAAACATACCCCTAGCACACTTAATAGGAATCAACGTGATAAGCTTATAAAGGATGCTAGGTTTTATGTTTGGGATGACCCATACCTTTGGAAATTTTGTCCCGATCAGATTGTCCGACGTTGTGTGAATGAATCTGAGTTTCAATCTATTTTAACATTTTGTCATTCATATGCCTGTGGGGGACATTTTGGCACCCAACGCACTGCCCTTAAAGTCTTAGAATGTGGGTTTTATTGGCCAACCATCTTTAGGGATGCTAGGACATTTTGCCTTACATGTGATCGTTGTCAACGAATGGGTAATATAAGTGCTAAGGATCAAATGCCACAAAACCCTATACTTGCTGTTGAAATATTTGATGTGTGGGGCATTGATTTTATGGGTCCTTTTCCTTCATCACATGGTTTTCTCTATATCTTGTTGGCAGTGGATTATGTTTCCAAATGGGTGGAAGCAAAAGCCACCCGTACTAACGATTCCAAGGTAGTTGCAGATTTTGTGAAGTCTAACATTTTTGCTAGGTTCGGGATGCCTCGAGTCCTTATAAGTGATGGAGGTTCACATTTCTGTAATCGTACAATTGAGGCTTTGCTCAAGAAGTACAACGTTACACATAGGGTTTCCACACCCTATCATCCTCAAACAAGCGGGCAAGCCGAGGTGTCGAATCGGGAGATAAAACAGATTCTTGAGAAGACGGTGGGTCCAACAAGAAAAGATTGGAGCTTAAGGCTAGAAGATGCATTGTGGGCTTATAGGACCGCCTACAAAACACCCATAGGAATGTCCCCCTTTCGACTTGTTTTTGGCAAGCCATGTCACTTACCTGTGGAGTTGGAGCACAAGGCTCATTGGGCCGTGAGGAAGTTCAACATGGATGTGGATGCCGCGGGACTTCATCGTAAGCTTCAATTGAATGAACTTGAGGAGATACGGAATGAAGCTTACGAGAATGCTCGCATTTACAAAGAAAAGACGAAGGCCTTTCATGATAAGATGATTCGCACCAAGTCATTCTCTGTTGGACAGAAAGTGTTGTTGTTTGATTCTCGTCTTCGTCTATTTCCGGGTAAGTTACGTTCACGTTGGATTGGGCCCTTTGTTATTACTAACATTTTTCCTCATGGTGCAGTCCAAGTTCGTAGCTTCAAAACAGGTAAAGAGTTCAAAGTGAATGGGCACAGATTGAAGCCTTACTACGAGGGCTTTGTAGAACATGATGTTGAGGAGACAACCCACTATGCCGTGGGTTTCCATGAAGGTTGATCACTGTGGCATCGTCCGGCTGCAAGACGTTAAAGCAAGCGCTTCGTGGGAGGCAACCCATGCATTCAACAAAGGAAGACCTAGGAATCACTCCAATTCCAGATTTGCATTCCTAACTCTTTCTCTTTGTTGTTTCTATTCTTCTATGTTTAGTTTGTTTAATTTGGTTTGAGTTTCTATTTAAAACATTGAGGACAATGTTTGATTCAAGTGTGGGGGGGGGGGGGTAAACAATCTGTTTTGCATGATTTTCGTGGGTTTTATTCACCTATCACTTCCAATGTTGTTTCTCACTGTTTTTAAGTGTTTTTAGTGTGTTTTGAAGCATTTTAGTGTGTTGTGGCATAAAAATCCGAAAAACTCATAAAAATTTGAAAATAAGTTTGGAAAATACCAAAAAGAGTTGTTTTTGAGTTGTTTTGGTGTGTTTGTGTCGTAGGTACCTTCCAACACAATGATGAGGATTTGGTTTTGAATTGCATAACTATTAAAGAAAGTTACAAGCATGGATTGAAGTTTGATATGTTCTTGGCTTATGCTTAGTTGTAGTTGATGTTTATGAACTCACATTTGATTATAAAGTGGTTAAAATCAGTTTTTGTAACATGCTTGAAGGAAAAAACTCAACTAACGCTACATCCTTGTGAGACTTGAGCCTTTACTTCTTTTGGAGAGTTATAATCTGTGATTTCTTGTGTTCTTAAGTCGTTGCATGATCTCATTATTCTTTGCTTGGTTGCTACTTAGAATGCATGCGTATCATGATAGAACTAAATGCTAGAACTTATATCCGTTTCATTCAAAGCATGATATTGAATTGCATAACACACGATCAAGATGAAGTTGTGTAGTTGCCACCATAGCCAAATAGCCTTACTTCCCTTATGGCTTATGTTTTGTTGTTAACTACATTAACCTCACCTATCCTAGTTTAGGACAGTCCACCCCTTGTTCTTAAAATATAGTGAGCATAACTTAAAATTAATTCCTTTTGAGTTACATTATGCAAGAAAATAAGTGTGGGGGAGGGAATGGTTATTTTTGAGCTCATTTGTACGTTAAAAAAAAAAAAAAAAAAAAAAAAAAAAAAAAAAAAAGAAGAAAGAATGAGTTTGAAAGTGTTGATTGTTGAAGAAAAGGGTCCAAAAGTTTGAATTTGACCCTAAGTGTTGCATGAATCCCCCCTTGTGTTCAAATTTGAGTTTGCATTCAAAAGTGAATTCTAAGTTGATTTCATTGCTATTGCTCACTATGTTTTTAAGAACCCTTGTTTTCCATATCTGTTCGTTGTAACCTATCACCCTTAGCCCCGTTACAACCCTTACACTTCTATCTTGAGTGTTATGTGTTTAATATGTGGAGTTTGGGATTGGTATGAGCATATGGTGTCACTAGTTCTTGCATCTAAGTAGTAGCATTCCTTTCATGAGATCATATTCATATATTCACTTATAACTCCAGAAAAGAGCTTTCTTTGTTAAAATATGTGAGTTTTAGTTTTCATGTGTATATCAATCTTCTCACATATACCTAGTGTAGGGAATGTAGTTTGAAAATCTGAGTGAAAAATGAGTGCATATCTAGTAAGGAATTGAGGGAATTCTCTAAAGCATGTTATTACATTCAAAATGATGTTTTAAATGATTAAAAGAGAACTAGTAAATGGTGACTGTGGTTAAGTGTATGCTTAAGGATATTGATGACCAAAATCTGTGCAAGTAATGATTTTTAACATGTGCATTAGAAATCCCTGAGGTAACGTTGGAAGGTTTAGATTGTGTTTTGTTTCTTTTTGTTTTCTTTGTTTTGCTCGAGGACTAGCAAAAGCTAAGTGTGGGGGTATTTGATAAGCTCATATTTATATATATTTTACATCAAATTCTCTCGTCTTTTCTTAGTTAGTTCCTTATATTTTTGAGCTATTTACTTTGATTTTGTGTTTTATATGAATTGTCAAGCAAATAAAAGAAAAATAGCACAAGTGAGATTTTATGTAACAAATTCGTCAAAACTGCCTGTGCAGATCAGCCCATTGTGGAAGCAATTTGCGAACGGCCCAAAATGAACTAGAGAATGAGCCTTATATGCTTGGAAAGCTACAGATGTCTATTTTCTGGAGCATTTCACGGATTGTTAAGATCATTTTTCTAGAAGAAGTTATGAGCATTTTAGTAAGGGAAGGTCAAGAGAGCACATGGGTCAAAACTGCCTGTGCGGATCAGCCCATTTTGGAAGCAATTTGCGAACGGTCCAAAATGAACTAGAGAATGAGCCTTATATGCTTGGAAAGCTACAGATGTCTATTTTCTGGAGCATTTTGCGGATTGTTAAGATCATTTTTCTAGAAGAAGTTATGGGCATTTTAGTAAGGAAAGGTCAAGAGAGCACATGGCATGGATGACCCACGGCTTGGAAGAATGATTATGTTTTGCAAGTGTGCTAGCTTGTTTAATCATGAAATACAAGTGTGCTAGCTGTTTGCAAGTGTTCTAGCTGATTCATCATGAGAAGACCAAGGGGAATCCAAGGCATGGACCAAGGAGGATGAATGCAAGTTGTTTCCACATGAAATTTCTGCAATCAAGCATGTGTTGCTAGCTGTTTTTGATGAATAATTCTTGCTTTTTATTTGTTTATTAAAATCACTTGAGTGGCTCCTTACCTTTGTGCACCTATAAATAAGCCTTCTAGCAAGGCTTAGACTCACCAATTCACACAACAATTCC
Organism: Crataegus laevigata; assembly: GCA_963580275.1. NCBI lineage: Eukaryota > Viridiplantae > Streptophyta > Magnoliopsida > Rosales > Rosaceae > Crataegus > Crataegus laevigata. The sequence continues at coordinate 12,559,974 of OY756944.1, read as the reverse complement.
ATTTTCACACACCCTAAACTATCCTAGCCAAAACCCTTTCTTTCCTCCACAAAATCTGCCCATAAACTATCCTAGCCGTGCCACCCCCCCTTAACCATCCTAAACACCACCATACATCCCCCTATCCACTCCTCCATACAACCAAACCTTCAAACCACATCCACTCCTTGTGCCATATCAAAGGAAGGAAAGGAAAGTGCTTGGACGTGCTTGTCACTCAACGAGGATCGTTGGAGCGTTTAGGTGCTTTCTTTCTTTTATGTTCAATGTATAAATCTATTTACCTTTGTTTTATGATTATGAGGAACTAAACCCCCCCTCTTTGCTAGGGGGGGATTCAAAGCCATGATTACATTTGCATTATGAATTAATTACTTTTGGTTGTGATTTAATAATTTGTGATTTCAATTCGCTTAACTATTTCATTGATAACTTATTTATGTATGTTGATTAAGAGTGCACGCTTAGTTTTCATGCATAAGTTTGATGCTAGAATATAAGGGAATTTCACCTAATCGTTATGAACTTATATTCAAGAGTAGTGAAGGTTGCTATCCACAATCGTGTTAAGTGAATTCCTGGCAGGAGTATCATGCTTTTCATAGTTACAAATGCCTTGTCGATGCTTATGATTTCCAACAAACGTAATGATTCTAACTTGTGTCTTTATCATGCTGTTCATATAAAGAACTTGTTAGGAATGATTTGGTTGCGATGCATATTCATCCAATTCAATGATTCTAGGGAAATCTGAAGGTTAATTTAAGCGGACCTAATTAACTTGGAGTGTTGAGTTTCATAAGTTATCGAAAGAACAACTAAAAATTGGTTTATATACAAGTGTATCATGTGTGGAGGAAACCCCTCTAGCTAATCCATCATCCATTCACACAACCATATTTTGTGCTTAATTCTATCTAGTTTTCAATTTGTTTATTTTCAAGTTATTCTCATCAAGATCACATCCCCCTTTTTCAATTTTTGTCTTTTGATTTGAATCTACCTTATTTGATTTCTTTTGAGTTCTTTGAGTTAATTTAGTTTAGAGTTGGTTAATTTTCATAGCTTGAATCTTTTAAATTCATTCGTGATTTTGTTTTAGTTTATTTATTAATTTTATTTTAAGTTATTCTAGTTTATTTGGAATCATTTGAATCTAGTTAAATGTTTTGATTTTAGATTTGTGTTTTTAAAGTTTTATTTAGTGTTTTCTAAGTTCATTTTATATAGATTAGCAATCCCTCCTAATCCCCGGTTTAGAACGATCCCTACTTGCATATATACTACAATTGACAACAAGAGGGTTTAATTTGTGTGTTAGTTTATTTTCGCACCATTTATGCTTGTGTTTGTGTCTTTTACTTTTGATATTTGATTTAGTTTTCTTTCTTTGATTTTAGGTACAAATAGAGCAAGACATGGCACTTGCGACCATTCAAGCTCAATTGGCGCATCTCACTTCTCAATTGACTCATAATGCCGAAAGAACCACAATGCCAAGTGTCCCTACGTTTGATGTACCCTATGAGCAAGGATATCAAACTCATCAATGTCCTCAATTTGCTACAAACGGAGATGCTTGGGGTTATCAAGGCTATGATCAACCAAGCAACAACATATTTTCCAACGCTTATAATTCGAATTGGAGAGATTATTCAGATTATATGTGGGATGAACCTCAACAATTTCAACAAGGTGGATATTGGCAGCAAGAAGAAGAGTTCTATTCAAGATCTATGCAGCCACCACAACCTCCCTCACAACAATTCCAATCGAATTCAAGTATGCCCATGAGTTATAATGAAATTCTTGAAGGACTAATCTCTTTGACGCAGGGCTCACAAAAAGAAGAACAATTGCAGCCATCGGAGGAGTTCTATCAATGGCCATGTGCACCACCACAGCCTCCACCACAATCTTCCCAACCAATTTCAGGTTCGTCGGTGGATAATGATAATATTATTCAATTAATCACATCTTTGACACAAGGAGTAGAAAATCAAAACAAGGAGATGCAAGACTGATTCAAAAGAGTAGATGAATTGGAGAAGCAAGTTGGGCAGATTGTGGAATTCATGGCGCAGATTCAAGAGCAACGTGAACTCTCCAACTCAAACATTGCAAATTCAAAGGGAGAAGTTGAAATCAATGAAGACATCACTTTGGGAAGTGATATGGAGGATGAAGTTATCCTAGAACCGTCCAAACATAGCCCGAACGTGGATGACTTGTTGCTACAAGAAGAAGAGGATGAGGACGATATGGGCAGCTTAGAACAACTCTTGCCGCAAGCCACTCAAGTTCCTATGCCGTTCAACTTAAGTGAAGTGGTTCCCAATTCAATTATTTCTGACCCCATTCCACCAAATGTCCATTTTCCTTGCAAGTTTTTGATTCCCAATGACGAAGAGAGTGAAAAAGACATTGTGGAAACTCTTCCCAAGGTGCAAAAGGATACCTCAATTCTTGGTGTAACAAATCAAGTTCCAGATTTTGCTGAATTGTTCACAAAACCTTGTACAGCAAGAAGAATGATTCAAGAAAAGGAAGTGGCTAGAGAATATGTTGCATGCATCAAAGAGGATGTAGTTGAGACAACTAATGCCAAAGAAGTTGAGTTTGATGACACAGGACAAGCCACAAGCATCATAGTAAATCAGGCCAAGTTCAAAGTCCTTGAAACTTTTGAAGATGTGGTGTTCGTCCTTGAGTTCTTGTTGGAGAAAACAAGTAAGCCATGTTCTCCAATTTTAATTCTATTTTCTACTAACATGCTGATTTTAATGATTCAGGCACCCACTCTTGAATTTAAACCATTGCCGGATCATTTTAAGTATCACGTCCCATTCGAAGATAAATTCCATGCCGTGGAACCTAGGGGAGTTTAATGGAAAGTCTCGTCCGGCTGTAAGACGTTAAAAAAAGTGCTTCTTGGGAGGCAACCCAAGCATTCAACGAAGGGAGACTTTGGAATTGCTCAACAAATCAGATTTGCACTCCTAAACCCTTCTCTTTACTGCATTTATCTTGCCTTGCTTAGTTCATTAAATTGTTTGTTTGCTTAAGTGTGAACCTATGTTTAAAACATTGAGGGCAATATTTAGTTTAAGTGCCGGGGGGGGGGGGGGTAAACAAAGTCTTTTTACATTGATTTGAAGAAAAAAAAAACAAAAATAAAAAAACAAAAATAAAAAAAAACAAAAAATAAAAAATAAAAAAAATAAATAAAAAGAAGCAAAAATATTTTACAATAATGTGTAAACTAATAGCCTTAATTAGTCAGGTGGTGCCTCAGCAGTCGACGGAGCTCCAGAAAGATGAAGCGTCAGAGTTTGATCCTCCGGAACCTCAACACTTGGTGCAACTCCAGATGACGAAGGCAGAAGATGCCTCTGCAGTAACGCCACAAACCTTTGATGATCACTCTGAATCCGCACTTCGGACTCCTGCAGCTGGTCAAGCTTCCTCTTCATACTTGTTGAGTAACTAGTTGCGAGCATGTGCAACTCCTTATTCTCGTGCCTAAGTCCTCTGACCTCTTGCCGAAGACTAGCCACCTCAGCCATTAAAGACTCAACTTGACGAGATCGTACAAGAAGGCGTTGGCCCATGTTTGAGACTGAGCCTGCACACTGGACGCTGAGCGCCAGTGAGTCCTAAACAGCGAGCTCGTCGGACCGCTTGGAAAGCAACCTATTGTCTCTTGGAGTGAGAAGGTTTCTAGCAACTACCATAGCAGTTATATCGTTCTTCATCATAGAGTCCCCAACTGTAAGAGGACCATTGGGGGATAAGAAGAACAGATGCCAAATGTTGTTTGGAGAAGACAAGTCATCATCTTCCCCGACATTCAAGTTAAGGCGACGGTCAGAGGGGCAAGACATTTTTCGAAGGTGTTGAGAAAGAAGAGATCGGACAGATTAAGATTTCAGAAGTGCAAGAAGGGAGTTTTTACAGGAGGTAATTCAAGTGTGCTGTGGAACAAAATTAGTGCCTCTATAAGAAGAAGAAATCGAAGAGGCACTTCTCAGAAATCGAAGAGGCGCCTGCTCGCAAATCGAAGAGACGCTCATCTTTCAAAAGCGGGCTTGCTTAGAAACCACAAGCCGACCCCCGGATTTCAAAAGATCAACTTTTCCAAACTTGTCGTCACCTGTCACATACACCCTCAGCTTTGCAGGAATTACGGATAACTTTGTCAGAAAGCGCGTAAACCTTACTGTTCAATCATCCACCGGCTGCTGATAAGAGTAAGAGAATAGTACCGGTTGTGAAGAAATTCCTATAAGTGTTTACCTTCGCCCTCCATAGCAAAGACAGACTTACTCAACACTTCTTCATCTCCGATAATGTATTCCCAAAGAAACCTCTCGAGTTACTCAGTGTTCCTCATCCCCTGGAGTACCTCTGCAAACAAGTCATCAAGAGCAAAAGTATTTCATATCATGAAGGTTAAAAGCAAAAGTATCTCATATCATGCTTTCTCCTCACCTTCATCTAAAGAACAGGGAGAAAGAGAGATCCTGATTGCTTACCTAGTCTTGCTCTCGAGTACTCATATTCGAGCCCTTCCAGCCCAATTCAAATATAAACCTGTGGAGAGATACTTCTTCAAAAGCAAAAGTATCTCATAGAAGATGCAGGAGGAGTCTGAGTTGATCCAAGAACTCGAGAAGATGCCACACCTGCATGGAGACTTGATTACTTGAAGCATGTGGAGACAACGTGCTGATTCATCCTTAACTAAGCTGAGGATCACTTGCAAGTAAAAAGCTCCCCAATCCAGTTCAAGATGAAAGCTGTGGAAAGTCCCATCCAGTTCAAGATCAAAGTTGTGGAAAATCAACAAGCACGACCAAAGATCATCTACCACACGAAGCTAAGTTGTTTCTCACTATTTCTAAGTGTTTTAAGCTGTTTTGGTGTGTTTTATTGTGTTTTGAGGGAATCATACGAAAATTTAAAATAAAAAATTGAAAAAAGTTTTGAAAAATGCCAAAAGAATTGTTTTTGTGTGTTTGTGTCTTAGGTACCTTCCAACACAATGATGAGGATTTGGTTTTTAATTGCATGACTGTTAAAGAAATTATGAACATGGATGGAAGTTTGATATGCTTTTGGTTTATGCTTAGTTGTAGTTGTTGTTTACGAATTCAAATTTGATCATAAAAGGATAAAATCAGTCTTTGTAACATGCTTGAAGGAAGGAACTCAAACTAATGCTACATCCCTGTGAGACTTGAGCTTATACCTTCTTTGGAGAGTTATTAATCTTGATGCTTTTGTTTTCTAAAGTAATTGCATGATCTCATTATTCTTTGCTCGGTTGCTACTTAGAAGGCGTTTTATCATCTTAGTTCCAAATACTAGAACTCATATCCATTTCGTTCAAAGCGTGACATTGAATTGCATAACACATAACAAGATGAAGTTGTTTAGTGAACCAAAGCCAAATAGCCGTACCCCTTTGTCATATGTTTTGTAGGTTTAACCCCTTTTGAGCCTTGTTTAGCCTATGTTCTTTGTTAACCCCATTAACCTTACCTAGCCTAGTGTAGGACTGTCCATACCCTTGTTTTTAAAGGATAGTGAAGCATGACTTAGAATGAATTCCTTTTGATCTACAGTATACAGAAAATCAAGTGGGGGGGGGGGAGGGATTATTTGTTTTAAGTTCAATTGTACGTTTTGGTTTTCAAAAGAAAAGAAAAAGAAGAGAAAAACGTCTGAAAAGAATGACAGAAAAAAAAAAAAGAGTTTGAAAAGAAATAAGATTGAGTTCAAAAGTGTTGATTGTTGAAGAAAGGGTCCAAAAGTTTGAAATCTGGCCCTAAAGTGTGTAAATCTCCCCTTTTTGTTCAAAGTTGAGTATGCATTCGAAAGTGAATTCTAAGTGTCAATCTCATTAGTTTGCTTACTATTTCTTTAAGAACCTTTGTTTTTCCATACCCTTTCTTTGTTAGCCAATACCCTTAGTCCCGTTACAACCCTTTGACTTCTATCCTGGTTGTTGTGTGTTCAATATGTGGAGTTTGGGATTGGTATGAGCATATGGTGTCCCTGGTTCTCGCATCTAAGTAGTAGCATTCTGTTCATGAGATCATACTCATATGTGCATTAATAACTTCAGAAAATGCTTTCCTTGTTATAACATATGTGAGTACTAGTTTTCATGTTTACATCAATCTTCTCACATATACCTAGTGTAGGGAGTGTAGTCAGAAAATCTGAATGAAAATAGAGTGTTTATCTGGTAAGGAATTGAGGGAATTCTCTAAAGCATGTTACTACATTCAAAATGTTGTTTTAATTGATTAAATGCGAGCTAGTAAATTATCACTGTGATTAAGTATATGCTTAAGGGTATGGATGACCAAAATATGCGTAAGTGATGATTTTTAATATGTCATGTCCATTGGAAATCCCTAAGGCAAATGTTGGACGGTCTAGATTGTGTTTTGTCTCTTTTGTTTGTTTTGTTTTGCTCGAGGACTAGCAAAAAGCTAAGTGTGGGGGTATTTGATAGGAGTATATTTATACAACTTAGTTAGCCTGTTTCCTTGCATTTAGATTGTTAGTCCTTAGTTATTTTAGTATTTTAAGCTATTTTCGAGTGTTTGTAAATCCAAATGATAAAGTATGCAAGAAAGTGCAATTTGGAGCATTTTGGAGCATTTTTGGGCATTGGATGGTTAGCATATGCTTGGAGCCAAGTGGATGGATGAAATTGAAGATTAAAGGATCCTTTCCTTTCCTATTTTCTGACCCAAAAACACATCACACTCACTTATTTCACCTACAACGTCCCCTTATTCCACCTACAACATCCACTCACTTCACCTACAACATCCACACCCACTTCACCTACAACATCCACTTATTTCACCTGCAACATCCACACTTATTTCACCTACAACATCCACTTATTCCACCTACAACATCCACTCACTTTACCTACAACATCCGCACCCACTTCACCTACAACATCCATTTACTTCACCAAGAAATTTTCTGGTGGTGATTCATTTTCAAAATCTATAAATAGGCTTCTCCATCACAAGACCAATTCACATGTACAACACATTCCATAAACAACACAATTTATGCCGCAAGTTTCCTTCTTCCTCCATCCATTTCCATCCACCTCTTTTCCTATCCATCCCCTACCACCATTCCATACTCTCTCAACCTATCCAATCTCTGCCACATCCCCTAGACCATCCAAACACCACACCCACCCTTGGTGCCGCATGTTTGCAAGAAAGGATGAGGACTTGGAGCTGTGCTAAGCATTCAAGACGTTGGATTGCTAGAGCGTTCTAGGTGTCTTCTACTTTTGTTTATCATGTTTAAATTCAATTATAGTTGTTTAATTGCAAATATGTGGAACTAAATTCGTTTTGGCTAGAGGTTGATTCAAAGCCATGAACATATTTGTAATATTAATTGATTACCTTTAGTTGTGATTTCATGAGTTGTGATTTCAATTTGCTTAACTGCTTGATTTATAACTTATTCTTATATGTTGATTAAGGATGCATAATTAGTTTGCATGCATGAATTTGATGCTAGAATATAAGGGAGTTTCACCTAATCGTTATGAACTTATATTCACAAGTAGTGGAGGTTGCTAGTCATAATCGCGTTAAGTGAATTCTTGGCAAGAGTATCATGTTGTTCATAGTTACGAATGCCTCGTCAATGCTTATAGTTTTCACAAAGCTTAATGATCTTTGATTGTATCTCTATTGTGCTGTTCATGTAGGGGACTTTTGAAGAATGTTTTGAATTGTTGTATGCGCTTTTCTGTCCAATTCAATAACTTATGGAAAACTTGAAGGTTAAAAAAGTGCTGTTCACGGTTAATCTAGGGTGTTGAGATTCATGGTTTATTGAAAGAACAACTGAAAATTGTTTTGTATGCAAGTGTGTCATGTGTGGAGAAAAACCCTCTAGCCATCCATTCATTAGCTTGGGGAGCCTCGGTCTTGCTTACTCTAAAAATGACGGTACCTCGAGATTATGTATTGATTGCAGGAAAATGAATCGGGCGACACGTATTGACGATCCTGTGGATCAACTTTAAGGTGCTTATGTGTTTTTTGAGATCGATTTGAGGTCGGGTTGCTATCAGTTGAAGATCAAGAGTGACGACATTCCTAAAACTGCTTTTATGACTTGTTATGATCACTATGAGTTTCTTGTGATGCTATTCGAATTAACGATTACACCAGTAGCTTTCGTAGGATTGATGAATAAGGTATTTCAGTGGTATTTGGACAGATTCGTCATTGTCTTCATTGATGACATTCTGGTGTATTCTAAGTCAAAAGAAGATCATGTTCGACATCTTTCTTTGGTGTTGAAGAAGCTGAGGGAACACAAATTATATGCTAAGTTCAGTAAGTGCCAGTTCTGGCTAAGTCAAGTTGCATTCTTGGGTCATGTCGTTTCAGCTCAGAGTATTCAGGTTGACCTTCAGAAGGTAGCAGTAGTGGAGAATTGGGAACAGCCGCGAACCATCACCGACATGTAGAGTTTTCTTGGTTTAGCAGGTTATTATCGACGATTTGTTAAGGATTTCTCGATTATGGCTTTACCACTAACGAGATTAACCAGGAAAGAAGTTTAGTTCGAGTGGGATGATCATTGTGAGCAGAGTTTCTGGCAGTTGGAGTATTATCTCACTCATGCTCCTGTTTTATCTCTTCCTGATGACGATGGTAACTTTAAGATATACAGCGATGTTTCGTTGAATGGCCTATGATGTGTTTTGATGCAGCATGGTAGGGTAATTGCTTACACTTTGCGTCAGTTAAAGCCTCACGAGATGAATTACCCTACACATGATTCAGAGATGACAGCCATTATAATTGCTTTGAAGATTGGGAAACATTATCTTTACGATGAGAAATGCAGGATCTTCTCAGATCATAAGAATCTCCAGTACCTGTTAACTTAGAAAGATTTAAATCTTCGTCCGCAGAGATGGATAGAATTGCTAAGTGACTATGATTGCACGATTGAGTATCACCCTGGTCGTGCAAATGTGGTAACTGATGCTCTTAGTAGGAAGCCTCGGAGCAGAGTTAACGCGTTCCTTGCGAGCCGTATTCCGCTTCTTGCAGAGTTGAGATCGACTGAGTACAGCTAGAGTTGAGAAATTCGGTGGTAGATGATTGAGGAAATGCTTTACTTGTTAGCTTTCAAGTTAGGCCAATTTTGATTGATCGTATACTAGAGGCCCAGATTAATGATGAAGAAACCCATGAACTTATTTATTTACAGAATGATGGGAAAAAGAAAGACCTCCGAATTAGAGAATCAGATGGTGTACTTATGTAAGAAAGTGTGATGTACGTACCTGATAATGTAGAGTTAAAGAAGGATATCTTAAATGATGCGCATATTTCAGCTTATGCGATGCATCCCGGAGGCACTAAACTGTATCATACCATTCGACTGTTTTACTTTTGGCCGGGTATGAAAATAGAAATTGTTAAGTATGTCGGCAAGTCAAAGCCGAAAGGAAAAAGCCATTTGGGTTGATGCAACCACTTCCCGTTCCACAGTGGAAATGGGAAGATATTACTATGGATTTTGTGTACAAGCTCCCTCGTACTCAGAACGGATATGATGGAATTTGGGTGATTGTTGATCGACTCACCAAGTCGGCACATTTCATTCCTGTCAGGGAAAAGTTTCGTTAAATCGGTTGGCTGAGTTATTCATAGCGAAAATTGTGAAGTATTATGGTGTTCCAGTTAGTATTGTTTCAGATTGTGATCTTCGATTTACTTCTAAGTTCTGGATTGCTTTCCAGGAGGCTTTGGGTGCGAGACTACTGTATAACACAGCATATTATCCTCAGACAGACGGTCAGTCAGAGAGGATTATTCAGACATTGGAGGATATGCTAAGATTTCTGTTTTACAGCTTGGTGACGTTTGGCATAATCGGTTAGATTTGACGGAATTTGCCTACTACAACAGTTTTATTCGAGTATTGGTATGTCACGTTCGAGGCACGTTATGGCAGGCCCTGTCGTACACCGTTGTGATAATGAAAGGTTAGCGAAAGAGTTTTAGTGGGCCCTGAGTTAGTAGATGAGACTACTCAGAATGTTCTAGTTATTAAGTCTAATGTAAGTGGCCTAATATCGCCAAAAGAGTTTAGCAGATAGGCATGCTACTGACCGAGTGTACAAGTTAGGTGATTGGGTATTTCTTGAAGTTATCACCGTAGTAAGGTGTTGTACGATTTGGAAAGAAAGGCAAGTTGAGTCCTAGATACATTGGACCTTATCGGATCACCGAGCGAGTCGATGAAGTAGCTTACAGGCTTGAGTTGCCGTCAGAATTGTCTAGAGTACATAATGTGTTTCATGTTTCGATGCTTCGACATTATGTTTCAGATCCGTCGCATGTGATTCCTCTGCAACCTTTGGAGATTAACCCAGATTTGACTTATGATGAGGAGACAGTGGCGATACTTGATTGGAAAGATAAAGTGCTCAGAAACAAAACAGTGCGTTGTTGAAGTTTTATGGTGGAATCATTCAGCAGAAGAAGCTAATTGGGAGACCGAGGACAGGATGAGAGAGATGTATCCGAGGTTGTTTTATGGATATTAGTATGTATGTGTTGTATGAAATTTCGGGACGAAATTTTTATAAGGTGGGTAGATTGTGACAACTCGTCCTGATGTATATATTATTTAAGTGATGAATTATCGAAAATACCCCTTCGGGGTTGTGAGTGTGCGAATGTGTATGAAATGGGCCAATTGCATAATTTACTAAGTTTGGGGACAAATGTAAATATTTTGGAGATATTTGTTGATTGGAGGCCTTAGGACCACACAACCAATTAAACCCTCTCCCTTTCTCTCTTCCATCCGTAGCCTCCCTCTCTCTCTTCCATCCGTAGCCTCTCTCTCTCTCTTCACCCTCGAACTCGCTGTCTCTCTCTCCCTTTGTTTGTATGGACGAGGCCCAAAACCTTTGCAAACGTGACGGATCAAAGTGTTTGAGACCACCATCGTACTCATGGAGACTACCCGATCACACTGGTACCCGTTACAGGTAAGAAATCGTTTGTTTTCACGTAGAAACTCGAGTTCCGAGATTGAGCATTATTCATGAACGTCTAAATGGTGATGTATTAGGACGATCTAAGCTCACAACGAGCTCTATGAGGTTTCCACGAAGCTCAGAGTGCTTCGTTGAGTCGATTTGGACGTCGGGATCACGAGGTTCAAAGCTTGGCCGATTTTCTTTAAATTTCTCGGCGAGTGTTCGTTGGTTTTGGGGCGCTAAAAGAGGTATATTTATGTTCTACCCTTCGAATGCTTCATTTTGAAACAAAGAACATGAAAAATGGATGAAAAACGAGTGAGATATGAAGATTTAAAAATTTTCCAGATTCCGACGAATAATCGCCGGAGAAGATGACGAAATATTCTAACGGCATTAACTGATGCCGTTAAAAGATAACGGAATATTCCCAGTATATACTTGACGACGTTAACTGACGCCGTCAGTGTGCCAAGCACGTGGCCGCACGTGGCCGGCATGTGGGCCGTGCCGTCGCCGGTTCGTGGCGGCGCGTGAAGGCCGGAAAAATTATTCTAAAAATTTCTGGGTGTTCGTGACGTCGAATAGGTCACGTTGGTATATTCAAATACCAAAATTGAGCTACGTACGAGAAGTTATTTCTAAAGTTCCGTCTATGTGCGTTAAATAACGTTTATTCAGTAGCCGAGGACGTTAAATAACGTTTATTCAGCGTTAAATAAAGTTCCGTCTAAAGTTTTGTCACGTTGGTATAATGATTTTCCCAGAATCAGATTTTAAATGAAAAGTATGTTTTTATCGATATGCATATAACTTGATATTGATGCACGAGTATTCATATATACATTTTATGCATATGTTGGTGCCGAGGACGCCAAGTAAGTACCAGGTAGGTACATGCATAGTTGAGAAAGAACAGTCGATATATGATGAGATATGACGAGAAATGATGTGATATGTTAGCTCATAAACCTGCACATATTGTTAGTGCTCCCGCCTAGAGATAGGGGCACAGTCTTTCACGTGTCGTTCACCTCTCGCACCGCATGCTCGCCTTGGATCCAAGTTAGGTGCACAGTCTTGTCGTATAGACCACCTTTGAGTGGGTACGACATATAGGTGACCTGCGTTCATTCGCATAGTCTTCACGTGATTGTAGCACTAGAGCATTTTTATATTGATACAGTGATATGATGAGGACCTCATAAGAATATTGATGTATGTGCAGTGTATATATATAATGAGATTGAGATGTTATGAGCTATATGTACACCCGAGGGCTGAGTTGATATCTAGTAGCGATATGGTTATTGAAATGCATCGCATGGCATGACTTAAGAGATTCGGATCGGCATTGAAACGCATTTCATGGCATATTATGAGATACATTGATAATGTTTTATGCTGAGAAAGGTTTTGATATATATGTATGTATTATTTTTTGGGAAACTATATAGGTTTTACGGCGAGGGGCTATACTTTTGAGAAAAGAATGATTTTGAAAAGATTTGTTTTGCTAACCCACTCAATTTTGTTTTTCGCCCATCTAGGTTCTAGATAGCTTGAGTACCTGAGTTGGCTTGCGAGGACATTTCGGCAGTTCTGACAGACTCTTTATTATGTAGGACACTCGTTGGTGTATTCGAACTTATTTATTCATGCTTGACTGCACTATGACTTAGTACGCTCTGGTTATGTATAAGTACTATATTATCCCTAGCACATTATCGTATCTTGGCTGTTAGTGGTTCGACTTTAAATTAGTTCGTACATCGTTAATGATCCTAGCTTCCGCACTGTGCACTTGGTTACGTTACACTCGCGTGACGGCCAGCACGCCCTATTTTCGGGTACGGGTGTGTCACTACCAATACAACGCGCATGTATCAACTAAATCATAACACAATACACTAGGTATATTGTGTCTACCTATATGAGCATCTAAAGCACATGACCAATAAAATGGCATTCTAGGGTGCATTGATACAGAAATTAATACAATAAAAAGGTTATAAATAATTAAGGGCCTGTTTGGTATTGTATTTGAAATTTTTTATCATTTCTCAAAACATTTCTTAAGAACATTTCTTAAAAACTATTTTCTTTAAGACTCAAAAACTTGATTGGTTTCCAATTTAAAATTTTTAAATCTTACGACTTAAACTTGATTGGATTGGAGTAGAGATGAAAAAAGTAAAAAAAAAAGGAGAGAGATATATTTGGAGTGAAAGGGGAGGGGGAGAGAAAAGAAATGAGTGAGTTTAAGTTTAAAAACTCTAAAAACTCACTTTTTATGTTTTTAAGGAATATACTATATTTTTGAGTTAGTCTTGAGTTCAGTTTTTAAAAATAATCATACCAAACAAGTTTTTAAGACCTAAAACTTGAAAACTGTTTTTGAGTTTAAAAAGTTGGATAAGTACATTACCAAACAAGCCCTAAATCTTTTGGTTTCTAGAATCTTCACTCCTCCACGGTTTCCCATGTGATTATCCCATCACTTGTGCTGCTCTATATAAAATCCCCTTCCCCTTAAACCTCCTGTAAACCTAACGAGCACAAATCGTTTCACAAACCGATCAAAAAATCCAAATCAAAGCCACTACAATTGCATTTTTTGCAGCACAAAAATGGCTTCGTCAATGTCTATCCTTATCAAAAGGGCCGCAGCACCAACCCTCATCTCCAAGCTCTCCAACCCCATGCATTCTGCTTTTGTATTTCCCATCGTTTCTCGGTCCTTCAACAGCAACATCCAGGTCACCAACTACGATCAAGATGAAAGTTCAGTCCCCGTCTGTCGCGGCAACGCCGACAGGTCTCCCTCCCGCCATCGCGACTTCGGTTCCCCCTCCTTATCAGGTAGTTGTTATCTGGGTTCTCTTTCTTTTCCCCAATTCTAGAAGTGGTTCTATTTGTTCCTGATCAAATATTTGAAATTCTCAACTAGGTTTGGTTTTCGATGTCCTATCTCAGTGGGGCTTTCATTTTGGTCACATTTCTTATTTGGGTTTTGTTTATTTTGTGAGATCCACTCAGATTTCTCCAATTGAGTCTATTCTTTTTCTGCTCAATATCTGAAATTATCGACTGGGTTGGATTTTAAGTTAAATTTCCCAATTGGGTTTCCCATTTTATGAGAAATCTTAATAGGGTTTTTGTTTATATTGTGAGTTGCAGATGTGTTCGATCCGTTTTCTCCGACGAGGAGCTTGAGCCAGGTGTTGAACATGGTGGACCAGTTAATGGACAACCCATTTCTCACAGGTCCAAGAGGAGGATCGAGAAGGGGATGGGATGTGAAGGAAAACGAGAAGGCTCTGTTTCTGTGAATGGACATGCCAGGACTGGACAAGCAAGACGTGAAGATTTCGGTTGAGCAAAACACCCTGGTAGTGAGAGTGGAGGAAGGACTCAGACAAACCATTGCAGCATATGACATACTATATATTATACAAGGCGAAGTATTGATTTAATCTTTAAACTATCACTTCAGTGAAAATTAAGTCCTTAAATTATTTTTTCAATAAAATAAGTCTCTAAATTCATTAAAAATTGTTAATTTCATTTCTACTATTATATTCAAAGTTATTTTATCTATTTTTTTTTCAACTTAAGTCACTTCACACACTTTAGACTGTAATACTGTCATTTTTTCCCAATAAGCCCTTCACATTTTATATAGGTTGCGAGTTTAACATCTAATTTATGTTTCAAAATTAACTTACACTTTTTATTTCTTTATGAAAAACTACAAATCTATCCTTTATTGTGTATCACATACAAGTAACGTGACTTAAATTGACAAAAAATTACATATAGTAGCTTCAAATATAATATTAGGGATGTAATTGACAAATTTTTATAATTCAAGGACTAAATTAGCCGTTCACCCTATTATATATATGTTGTATATGTGTGTGTGTGTGTATATATATGAATATAATATATATTGGTGCTGCATTGTGCAACACGTGTGTGCAAAAATGATGGTACTAAAAGGTTGAATTTAATTCAATCGTGTATCTTTTGGTCAAAAGACATAATGCTTACTCAAATTGTATGAATATAATTAAAAAAATATAAATAGTCAATATTTATTTTCTGAAAATTCTAAATAGAAAACATGTCTTTTGAGTCAACAATATTAAGAAGGGTTGTATATCATCAACTAAAATGAAAGGGCTTGATAGGAGCGTATGTAACAACCCGTCCCGACATATTTAAATATTGATTATGAAATGACGGAACTACGGGGTTATGTACGTGTGATTATGTGTGTGTGAATTGGGCCAATAATTGCATGCCCTCAATTATTGGAATTTAGATCACTCGCACAACTCCTCTCTCTCCCGTCACTTCCCTTTCTCCTCTCTCAGACCTCACTTTCTCTCTCCTCTCTCACGATCTCACTCTCTCTCCCTCCCTCGCAAAAACGTACGGACAAGGCCAAGGGTGGCCAAAACCTCACAGATCGAATCATCCAACACCACCATTCGACTCCTGAGGCTGCTACGAGTGCATTGACACCCATTTCAGGTGAGATTTCGTTCGTTTTCACGTCGAAACCACGGGGCCCGATTTTGGTACTGTTCACAAACTTTTCGTACGTTGTGTTTTAGGCAAAACTAAGCTCACTACGAGTCTTAGAAGGTCCTAAGGAGGCTCGGGGATGTTCGTTTGCTAGGCGTTGACGTCGGGATCGTCGAGAACGAAGGTGGCCGGTTTTGGAGAATTTCCCGACGAGATTCTCGTTGGTTTTCGAAGTTTTTGAAGGTATAGACTTGTTCTACACTTAATTTAGAGTACGTAGGAAGAAAAATGGGACAAAATGGTGCAAAAATGGCCGACAAATACGAAGTTGCAGGTTCCCGGCAACCGGTGGCCGGCGCCGGCGAGCTCGAGGTAGAAGGCGCGTGGGGGGCGCATAGACCCGTGCCACGTCTGGCGCGTGGGGGCGCGTGCCACATCAAAAAATTATTTTAAAAATATATCGACATTCGTGGCGTTGAGTAGGTCGCGTTGGTATATTCGTATGCCAAAATTGAGCTATGTATGAGAAGTTAATTCCGTAGTTACGTGTATGTGCTTAAATAACATATTTATAGTGATTTCTCATATAGGTGAGACATATACCGAGGACGAGCGTAGCCAGGCTCGACGCGGGGGCTACGACCCAGCGACTTATCAGTGAGTGGGCAGTTATTTACCGTATTTACCTATATGTTATTATTATTTTCCCATAAAACGATAAATGAACGTTTATGTGATTTTGATGCCATGCAAAGTATTCATATATTATATTAATGCATTAATGATTGCATATGCATATGTCGGTGTTGCGGACGCACAGGTAAGTGTCAGGTAAGATTTACATGGTGGTTATGATGAGAACGATGTGATATGATGTGATTAGAGCTCATATACCGGCACATTGATATTAGTGCTCACGCCCAGAGATAGGGGCACAGTCTTTCACGTGTCGTTCACCTCTCGCACTGCGTGCTCGCCTTGGATCCAAGTTAGGTGCACAGTCTTGTCGTTTAGACCACCTTTGTGTGGATTCGACTCGTAGGTGACCCGCGAATCATTCGCACAGTCTTCACGCGATTGTAGCACTAGAGCATATTTACTTGATATACATAATGATGAGTAGACCACCAGATGTGGTAGTGATGATTATGCAGTATTGATATATATGATGTTATGAGCTATATGAGATATTAAACGGCCGAGGGCCAAGATGATTACCTGGCATTTGATCACATCAACAGTTTATGATTGAGTTTCTGTTTTGGATACTTTGGCATGGCATACATATACTTTTCAGCATGAAGTATATATGAGTATATATTTTGATTCTGGGAAATTATACAGGTTTTACGGTGAGGGGCTATATGTTTTATAAAGATTGGTTTTAAAAAGGAATTGTTTTGCTGACCCACTCAGTTTTGTTTTTTGCCCCTCCACGTACTAGGTAGCTAGAGGTTCTTTTGGTGGACGCGAGGGCTTATCGGCAGTTCTGACACATTCATTTATACCGGTCGTGTTATCTAAACTTAGTTCACGCTTGACTGCATTCGAACTTAGAACGCTCTGATTATGTATAAGTACCTTATTATGCCTCTAGTACACTATCTTACCTTGGTTGCTAGTGGTTTTGGTTTTAATTAGTTCGTTCTTAGTTATCGATTCCCTCTTCCGCACAGCGCACATGGCTACGTCACACTCACGTGACGGCCAGCACGCCTCACTTTCGGGTCGGGGTGTGTCAGCGTATTTATACGACTTTGTTATCTTATTTCTTTGCATTTACTTAATTAATTTCCATTTATTTTTTTGTAATTTTAAGTTATTTTTGTATTATTGTAGGTCCAATTGGTAAAGGTGATAATAAATGGCCAAATGGAGCAATTTGGAGTAGTTTTGGACTTGGATTGGATAGCATGCGTGGATAGCATATGAGCTGGCTGTTTTTGATGTTTAAAAGGTGTTAAACATGTGCTAAAATCTGGAGAAATCAAAATTGAAGCTTGGAGGACTAGGAAATACAATATCTTATCCAAATTTATCTTATCTTATCCAATCTTAACTTATCTTATCTAACCTTATCCAACATTATCCCATTTATCCAACATTATCTCATCTTATTTCCAGCTGTAAGATAAATCCTTAACACATTCTAAATACTTCCTATTTGATTCTAGGAGTCCTAAGATAATTCAAACAACCAAATCCTTTTCCTCCTTGGATTTAGCCATTCCCTCCCTATATATATGAAATTTCTGCAACAATTGAGGCATGTCATGCCTACCATTCATCCACTGAAGTTGCTGGAGTTTTCTGGGTTCTTTCTCTATTTGTTTTAAGTTTCAATGTTTATTTTAGATTGCTTTTGAGTTATGATGAACATGAGTAACTAAGTTTCTTTTTAACTAGAGGTGAACTCGAAGCCATGATCATATGTTTTATATAAATTGATTACATCCACTTATTGTTTCGTAAAACATGAATGCAATTTACTTATCTGTTTTATAGAGAACTTATTCTTGTATGTTTATTAAGGGTACACACATAGTTTGCATGCATGGATTTGATGCTAGAATATAAGGGAATTTCACCTAATCGTTTTTGTAAACACGGAAAATTTCTGAAACAACAACACGTGTCGTACAAAATAATATTTGTATTTGATGAATTTTGGGTTACAATCTCTTTATAATTTATCCTCTGATTCTATCTTCGTAAGATATGGATTTGTTGATGGGCCGTTAATCCAAAGGGCCGTTGGGGCTTGATTCTTGGGATGAATAGTGGTGTGGATTTGTTGATGTTGTGTTGATCCGAAGGGCCGTTGGGGCTTGATTCTTTGGATGAACAATTGTGTGGATTTGTTGATGTTGTATTGATCCGAAGGGCCGTTGGGGCTTGATCTTAGGATGAACGAGGATGATCTTCGGGGATTTAATGATGAACGTTGATGTTGTGTTGATCCGAAGGGCTGTTGGGGCTTGATTCTTGGGATGAACAATGGTGTGGATTTGTTGATGTTATGTTGATCCGAATGGCCGTTTGGGCTTGATCTTAGGATGAACGAGGATGATCTTTAGGGATTTGATGATGAACGTTGGTGTTGTGTTGATCCGAAGGGCCGTTGGGGCATGATTCTTGGGATGAACAATGGTGTGGATTTTTTTATGTTGTGTTGATCCGAAGGGCCGTTGAGGCTTGATCTTAGGATGAACGCGGATGATCTTCGGGGATTTGATGATGAACTTTGATGTTGTGTTGATCCGAAGGGCCGTTGGGGCTTGATCTTAGGATGAACGAGGATGATCTTTAGGGATTTGATGATGAACGTTGGTGTTGTGTTGATCCAAAGGGCCGTTGAGGCTTGATTCTTGGGATGAACAATGGTGTGGATTTGTTGATGTTGTGTTGATTCGAAGGGCCGTTGAGGCTTGATCTTAGGATGAACGAGGATGATCTTTAGGGATTTGATGATGAACGTTGGTGTTGTGTTGATCCGAAGGGCCGTTGGGGCTTGATCTTAGGATGAAGGTCGTTTCTTCAAGGGTCGTCGGGGCTTGATCTCGAAGAACGATGAACGAAGGATGAAGAACGGAGAACGAACTTCAAAAAATTTCTCTTCCAATTTGGGAGTAGAGAAATGTGTTGGTGAATTGGTCAATGAAAATGAATGAAATGGCTTTCTATTTATAGATTTTGACTTGAAGGTGAAGTGAGTGGATGATGGAGGTGAAGTGGGTGTGAAGATAGAGGTGAAGTGAGTGTGATGATGGAGGTGAAGTGGGTGTGATGTTATAGGTGAAGTGAGTGGATGATGGAAGTGAAGTGGGTGTGATGATGGAGGTGAAGTAAGTGGATGTTGTAGGTGAAGTGAGTGGATGATGGAAGTGAAGTGAATGGATGTTGTTGGTGAAGTGAGTGGATGTTGTAGGTGAAGTGAGTGGATGATGGAGGTGAAGTGGGTGTGATGATGAAGGTGAAGTGAATGGATGTTGTAGGTGAAGTGAGTGGATGATGAAGGTAAAATGAGTGGAGGTTATATGTGAAGTAAGTGGATGATGAAGGTGAAATAAGTAGAGGTTGTAATTTTAAGGCTTTGGTCAACATTTATTTCACCGAAATTTCGATGTCTATAAATGCCCCAATTTCAAGGCCCGCTGCGTACATGTGCTTGTCATGTGTAGAAGGTGCGTTTTGAAGTTTCCTCAATGTTGACGTCGATCCAAAGGCCGTTGATGCTTGATCTTAGATTGGGCTGGGATCTCCTTTAAGTGCCGTTGAGGCTTGATCTTGAATTAGGCTGAGATTATATTCAACTTTGCTGGGATAAATTGGCACGTGTATTTGTTGTGCTTGTTGACTTTCCACAGACTTTATCTTGAACTGGTTTTGATCCAAGGGTGATGGACACTTGATCTTGAATCGGGTCTTGATTTTTTCAAGGGCCATTGAGGCTTGATCTTGAAGGTTGATTCTTGAATCGGATTTGTGATTTCTCCAAGGGCCGTCGAGGCTTGATCTTGAAGGTTGTCGGACCACGAGTGGCTTCATATGGCAAGCGATCTTCGATTTAGTTGAGGATGAATCAGCACGTGCAGTTGTACGGCCCATGCTGCATTATTCTCTACTTTGTTTCTTTTGCATGGCAGGCAGGCAGGAGGTAGAGGTGTTGGTCTGTTTCTCTGTTCAATCTGTCTAAGTGCAGACCGATCGCTTTATTTCTTCTTGTCCCGCAGGCAAGAGTACAGGTAAAGGAAAAACGTGCCATAAGATATCTTTGCCTTCGACTCTGCTGATATGAGATACTTTTGCTTTTGAAGAAGTATCTTTCCACAGGTTTATTCTTAAACTGGGCTGAAGGGTTTTCTTCTGCTGGACTTGCTAAAAGTCTGAGCTTGCCCATTTATCTAGAGTTGAAGTCGATTCAAGGGTGGTGAACACTTGATCTTGAATCAGACTTGTGATTCCTTCAAGGGCCGTTGGTAGCTTGATCTTGAAGGTTGGATAGACTATGAGTGACTCTACATGGCAAGTGATCTTTACGAGTCGACTCGAGAATTTGAGGGTCAAAACAAGTCCATCAAATCCAGAGTACGTCAGATCTTGATGATATGAAATACTTTTACTTTTGAAGAAGTACCGGACGGCCCGACACTTGTTTCGTCGTGCTTGTTTCTACATGCTTCAATGTATCATTTTCCCTTGCCTTATCTGTTTCCCTTACAGAAGCGGCATCTTCTCCGGTTTTCTCCCATGCATGTGTGGCATCTTCTCTTGCAGTATTTGCCTTACTGATGCAAGAGTGGAATGCAAATGCTAGGTAAGCAATCAGGGAACGGTTTCCAGGTAGTCGGTTCTGGATCGGAGAGTTGATTCCAAATGTCGGCTGATTGCTCTCTTTCTCTTTGTCTTGCAGGTAAGAACAAGGATAAAGAAAAGGAAGGGAGAAAGCGTGATATGAGATACTTTTTCTTTTGAAGAAATGGTGACGATTTGCTAGCGTTGCACATCGAACCTTTGCTCTTTAGCGACGGTGCTAGCTCACCGTAGATCCTTCTGCTTCAATCTTTTTGCATAGCAGAAGTGGTGCACAACCTTTGTATTTGAATGGTGAGCCACCACCATATCAACTGCGCTAAAGTATTTAACGAAGGAATTTGTGACCTTAACAACAGCTGGGGATGAGTGCTCGAGAGCAATGCAAGGTAAGCAACCAGGCAAAGGTTTTGACTGATTGCGTTCTTTCTCCTTGTCTTGCAGGTGAGAACAAAGACAAGGAAAAGGACAGGGAGAAAACATGATATGAGATACTTGATGCGAGAATTAACTCGACACAAATTAAACCCTCTTTTTGACAGATGTAGTATAGATGTAAGTAGGGTATCGTTCTAGGCCGGGGATTAGGAGGGCTTGCTAAAACCTCTAAAATAATTTAAAAACGTAAAAACAAAGTTTAAAACACTAAACTAAAAACTCGAAACACACTAAAAATGACTCAAAATAATGAAAACAATTTAAAATAAAAACTAGGAATTTAATTAGACGGAAATTAAATTAAAAGATTAAAAATAATAAAAATTAACTAAATAATAATATTATAATAATGGGGGGATTGATTTGGTTTACAAATTGACAAAAACATAAAATTAAAAGTGAACGGATGGACGACGGATTGGCTAGAGGGTTTTTCTCCACACATGACACGTAAGCAACCTAAATTGATTTTCAGTTGTTCTTTCAATAAATTGTAAATTTCAATACTCCAGATTAACCGTGAACAGCACTTTTTTAATCTTCAAGTTTTCCTTATGTTATTAAATTGGATGAATAGCATACAACAATTTAACACATTCTCTAAAAGTCCCCTACGTGAAAAGCACAATAGAGATACAATCAAAGATCATTAAACTTTGTGAAAACTATAAATACTGACGAGGCATTCGTAACTATGAATTGCATGAAACTCATGCCAAGAATTCACTTAACGCGATTGTGACTAGCAACCTCCACTACTCATGAATATAAGTTCATAACGATTAGGTGAAATTCACTTATATTCTAGCATCAAATTCATGCATGTAAATTAAGTATGCATTCTTAATTAACATACACAAATAAGTTATCAATCAAGCAGTTAAGCAAATTAAATCACAACTCATAAAATCACAACTGAAGGTAATCAATTCATATTACAAATATGTTCATGGATTCGAATTAACCTCTAGCCAATATAAATTAATTACACATTATTTATAATTTAAAACAGAAATTGAAAATGAGTTTGGAGGATTAAACCAAATGAGGATTGAAAGCAAACTCTCTGTGCACTTCGGTGCCACTGCACCGTTCTTCTGTTCTGGCCACAAGCTGCCTGATTTGATTTCACTCTTCTGTTTGATTTTGTTTTCTCCGAGGCTTCCCTCAATTCCAATTGCTACCCTCGGTGCTGGTTGGCCCAAGGCTTTTTCCGAAGCTCCAAGGCAGAGCTGACTTCGTACTGATTATTCCCTCCTTCTCAGTTTCCTTTCGTTACACACGCTGCTTAAGGCAGCTTTTTATTTATTTTTTTTCTTTTTCTGGCTGCTCTCGCAGCCTTGGTACTTCCCTCCGCAGAGCCTCCTGTTTCTTGACTGCCCTCTCGCTGCCTAAGGCAGCGCTCCCCTCTTGATTTTTAGTTTCTGTCTTTCTTTTATCTCCTCCACCGAAAACTTAGTGCTCCCTTTTCATTATGATCTCCACTGGACCTAATCAAGCCTTCTGACTCCTTTTTCACCGAAAGCATGCATGTGCTTTCCCTTATTATTTTTTTTTTCTTCTTTTCTTAAGATGCCATCTCCCTTTATTTGCTTTCCACCGAAAGCATCTTAGCTTGCTTTCACAAACACTATATTATATATATATATATAAATATATAAGTATATATATAAATATATATATATATATAAATAAATATAAATATATATATATATATATATTATTTTCTAAATGATAAGTATAATTCAACAGACAAGATAGTTTAGATGAAATTAATACTTAACACTTCACTTATTCTATTTTTATTTTCTTAACTTGATAAATTCTATAAAATACAAAATTAACGTAAATAGCTCAAAATATAACGAACTAACTAAGAAAAGACGAGTGAATTTGATATAAAAATATATATATAAATGATCCGATCAAATACCCCCACACTTAGCTTTTGCTAGTCCTCGAGCAAAACAAAGAAAACAGAAAAAGTAATAACATGAAAAATATTAGCTTCCCCCTATTTGACCCTCATAGAATTTCATTTGAGAACATAAATTAACAAGAACGATAGCTAGCACCAAACAAACTAATTCAAGTTCATCTTCCTTATTCAAATATTAGCAGTAATCTTTAAATCATCCTTGAAGTGTAATGTGTGAGATAGCCATGCTAATGCAATTTCAAGTTTTTATTTTTAAAATCATCATATGCAAACCAGCAACCTTCTCACGGGATATGCACTCAATCACACATGTGTTTAGTTTTAATGTGTTTCGCTCAAAGAAACAAATGTGAAAGTTCTACCATAAGCTTGCATAAAAATCACTTCTCCACAATCATAATTGCAAAACTTAAATCAAGAGGACTTTTATTGGATGTAATGAGGCTTAGGGATAGGGCTATTGAAACGAAAGAATAGGAAAACACAAGTTCCAAGCTACATTACAAGCAATTATTTTGTTGAGATTTATAAGAACTCAAATTCTCAGCGATTCTTCTAACACCTCCCATCACACCCTTAAATTGAAACTTTAGAAACTTTTTATTTTCTTCGTAGACAATCTTTCTTTTCTTTTCTCATTTTTTTTTTTTTTTTTTTTTTTTTTTTAAAATAAATACAAACATGAAATACCCCCACACTTATTCTTTTGCCAAACTCCTTCCAAGTACTTCACAAACATTTCTCAAAAGACAGTTTCAAATTGCTCGCTTGGAAAGGGTAAGGAAACATATTTGAGGTATAAGGGTAGACATATCTGGAGATAAGAAATAAAAGGTTCACATATACGGCTCAAATTGGCAATCTAATGATATCATTTTTTTTCTTTGGGAAATATGGATATTTGGGCCATGGTGGTGAACCTAATGCCTCTATCATTTTCAAGTTCATGCAATTAATGGCAAATATTTCAAAAGATCGTTACGCAAGTTCTAGAGATGCATCTCACATAAGTTCATCACACATGAAAGAATAGGAGTGTATGAAAAATGCACACACTTTCAATAGGCTCAAAAACTCACATAGGATGTATATGGTCACTAAATTCACATATGAAGCTTTAAGTCATGCTTTAGTTTCACATCAACACGGCTATGTGCATTTGGTTTTTCAAGAATGATCAAACATGTACGAACTAACAAGAGAATAAGGAAATTCATACAACACATGTTAACTAAGTTCTTGATAATCATGGTTCAAATTCATCCAGTTATATCATTGGGTCGGGAAACTAATAAAAACCTAATTTAAAACCATAAGGAAAACAAGACAATATTTTTGGATTTTTTAAATTTTTCGAGAAAAAATAAGTAAAACACAAAACTCCGAAAAAAATTAAGTAAAACACAAAGCCAAAAAAAGAAAACAAAAAGCAATAACATGGAAACAAATGAAACCAGTTCAAAGTCGAAGGTACAAAAATTTTCAATTTGGTCATTTTTTTTTACTCTTGATACCCCCACACTTAAACTAGACATTGTCCCCAATGTCAGAAAACAAAAATATGCAAATAAAAATAAAATGAATAAATAATACGAAACAAAATAAAGAAAAGGGACTGAAAACTTCTCTAATTTGCAGAAAACCAAGCGATGACCCCCAAGCGTAAATTTTGCAATCAACTTCAAGGGAGGAAATAACCAAACGTTCCTGCAAAGAAAAGAAATAAATCAGTTAAGCACGCAAGAAAATATAGAAAATGCAAACGAAAATTGAAAATGAAAATAAAAGATAACGAAAAGAACTAATAGGTGGTCATTGGTCATGACTGTTGATTTTCCACAGCTTTCATCTTGAACTGGATGGGCCTTCTTCTTGCAAGTGATCCTCAGCTTAGTTGAGGATGAATCAGCACGTTGTCTCCACATGCTTCAAGTAGTCCGGTCTCCACGCAGGTGTGGCATCTTCTTGAACTCTTGGATCATCTCAGACTCTGCCTTCATCTGGATGCACCTCAGACTCCTCCTGCTTCGTCTGTGAGGTACTTTTGTTTTTGAAGAAGTACCTCAACACAGATTTATTTTTGAAGTGGGTTGGGAGGGGTCTGAGATGAGTACTCGAGAGCAAGACTAGGTAAGCAATCAGGATCTCACTTTCTCCATGTTCTTCAGATGAAAGTGAGGAGAAAGCGTAATATGAGATACTTTTGCTTTTAACCTTTTTAATATGAAATACTTTTGCTCTGGAAGGTTTGTTTTCTGGGGTGATCCAAGGGATGAAGAACACTGAATAACTCGAAAGCTTTCTTTGGGAAGACATTATCGGAGATGAAGAGAGGAAGAGAGGTTGAGAGGTGGAGAGGGTGTGAAGGTGTGCCTTTGCTGTGGAAAGCGAAGGTCGAACTTATAGAAATTTGGCTTCACAACCGGAACTATTCCTTCACTATTTGTCGGCAGCCGGTGGATGGATGAACAGTGCCCGTTACGCGCTTTCTGACAAACCGTCCGTAATTTCCGCGAAGGCTGTCGACGCATGCGACGAGTGACGACAAACAGGAATGATGATCTTTTGAAAACCGGGGTTCAAAACCGGGTGCGGCTCGTGGTTTTCGCAACGCTCCACGCTGCACGTGACGAGTCAAGACAAAACTGAATAAGCTGAGCCACGTGATTGCTGAGTCAAGCCCAGCTTTTGAGAAAGGAAACGGCTCTCGAGAAAGGACTCCTGCCTTCGAGAGAGGAGCGTCCAGCTTTTCCGATTTGCGTGAGAACGCGTCTTCAACCTCAGAGGAACGCCTCTCTTTGATTTGCTTCTTTTTATAGAGGCGCTAATTCTGCTCCACCACACACTTGAACTCCCTTCCTCAAACACTCTCCTCTGTAAACACTCTCTTCTGCACTTCTTAATCTTACTCCTTCCGCTCTCTTCTTCCGCTTCAGCAATCTTAATTTTTCCGAACTCTTTTCTTCCTCAACCCCCTCTAAAAATGTCTTGCCCTTCCGACCGTCGCCTTAACTTGAATGTCGGGGAAGACGATGACTCGTCTTCTCCGAACAACATTTGGAATCCATCCTTCATATCCCCCAATGGTCCTCTTACAGTCGGGGACACAATGATGAGGAATGAAATCACCGCTACGGTGATTGCCAGAAATCTGCTCACTCCAAGGGACAATAGGATGCTATCTAGGCGGTCGGACGAGCTGGCCGTTCAGGAATCTCTTGCCCTCAGCGTCCAAAGTGCAGGCTCAGTTTCGAACATGGGCCAGCGCCTGCTTGCCCGGTCTCGTCAAGTGGAGTCGCTGATGGCAGAGGTGGCCAGTCTTCGGCAAGAAGTCAGAGGACTCAGGCACGAGAACAAGGAGTTGCACATGCTTGCAACTAGTTACTCGACCAGCATGAAGAGGAAGCTGGACCAGCTGCAGGAGTCGGACGGTCGGATTCAGAGCGATCATGAACGGTTCATGGCGCTACTCCCAAGGTTTATGTTGCCTTCGTCCTCGGGAGTTGCACCAAGCATTCCGGCTCCGGAGATTCCAACTCTGGCTCTTCGTCTTCCCGGAGCTCCGTCGACCTCTGGGGCGCCACCTAACCAAAACCAATGAACACTATTAGTTTTTCCGAATTATTGTAATTTAATTTATTTTTTTTTTATTTTTTTATTTTTTTTATTTTTTTTTTATTTTTTTAGGTTTATATGAATGTTTATATTTTTTTTTTAAGTTTATTTTAAGCAAAATAAAATAAATGTAAATCAAAATATGTAAATTAATGTAAATTTTAATTTTTTTTTTTTTTTTTTAGGGTTTATTTTAAGCAAATTAAAATATGTAATGCAAATTATGTAAATTAATGCAAACAGACTTTGTTTATCCGCACTTAAAATAAACATAGCCATAAATTTATTTAAACACAAACTAAATAAAAATCAACCAAATAAAACAACTAACGAAACAAAACAAAAATGAAAGTAAAGGCAATAAAAAGAAGGGTTAAGAAAAGCAAATCTGGTTGCTTGGGTTGCCTCCCAAGAAGCGCTTGTTTTAACGTCTTTAGCCGGACGATTCTTTCCTTATCCTCCCCTCGGCTCCAAAGCATGAAATTTATCTTTTAATGGGAGGTGATACTTGAAATGATTCGGCAATGGTCTGAATTCTCGGGTGGGTGCCTGAATCATTAAAATTAGCATGTTAGTAGAAAATAAAATTAAAATTGGAGAAGATGGCTTACTATCTTTGTCCGACTCAAAATTAATAACAAAAACCACATTTTTGGATATTTCTGGGATTTTGCACTGGGCCAAATTGACTATGATGGTTGTGGCCTGTCCCGTGTCATCAAACTCAATTTCTTGGGCCTTTGTTTCCTGCATAGCCTCATTGATGTATTCTTGATGTTGCCCAACCACTTCGATATCTTGAACCATTGGAAGAGCGTCCACAATGTCTTTTTCACTATCTTCGAAATTTGGAATTAAAATTCTGCAAGGAAAAAGAACATTTGGTGGAAAAATATCAGAATGAATTGAACTTGGAACAACCTCACCATAGTTGAACGACATAGGGACTTGAGGGGTTTGAGACAAGAATTCGTCTAAACTGCCCAAGTCGTCCTCCTCATATTCTGCTTGCAGCGGCAATTCATCCAAGTTCGGGCTGAGTTTGAACGGTTCTAGGACAGCCTCATTCTCCATATCACCTTCCAAAGTGATGGCTTCTTCATTTTCAACTTCTGCCTTTGAATTTGCAATGGTGGAGTTGGAGAATTCACTTTGATCTTGAATCTGTGCCATGATCTCCATAATCTCCCCAACTTGCCTTTCCAATTCATCCACCTTATTTGTCCGGTCTTGCATCTCCTGGATTCGATTTTCCACTCCCTGATTCAAAGAGCAGAGTAACTTATTAAACGTATCATTATCCATAGATGTACCTGAATCGAATTGGGCATATTCTTGTGGTGGCTGTGACAGTTGACATGGCCATTGATAGGACTCTTCTGAAGGCTGCAATTGTTCTTCTCTTTGTGAGCCCTGCGTTAAAGAAATTAGTCCTTCAAGAATTTCATTATAATTAACGGGCATACTTGAATTTGATTGGAATTGTTGTGGGGGATGCTGTGGTGGCTGCATAGGTCTGGAATAGAACTCGTCTTGCTGCCAATATCCACTTTGTTGAAATTGCTGAGGTTCATCCCACATTTGATTTGAATAATCCCTCCAATTTGAATTGCAAGCGTTGGAATACATGTTGCCCCTTGATTGGCTGTGGCTTTGATATCCCCAATCATCGTCATATGCCGAAAATTGAGGATATTGCTGAGTTTGATATCCTTGCCCATAGGGCACATCAAGTGTAGGGACACTTGGCATTGAGGTCCGTTCGGCATTATCAGTCAATTGAGCAGTAAGCTGCGCCAATTGAGCTTGAATATTAGCAAAATCCATTTCTTGCTCCAATTAGTGCCTAAAATTAAAGAAAGAAAAATAAATCAAATATCAAAAGTAAAACACACAAACACAAAAACAAACAAAAACACAAACAAACAAACAAAAATTAAACACAAACAAAAAAAAAAAAAAAATAAAGGGATTAGCAAAATTACTAATCCCCGGCAACGGCGCCAAAATTTGATGCGAGAATTAACTCGACACAAATTAAACCCTCTTTTTGACAGATGTAGTATAGATGTAAGTAGGGTATCGTTCTAGGCCGGGGATTAGGAGGGCTTGCTAAAACCTCTAAAATAATTTAAAAACGTAAAAACAAAGTTTAAAACACTAAACTAAAAACTCGAAACACACTAAAAATGACTCAAAATAATGAAAACAATTTAAAATAAAAACTAGGAATTTAATTAGACGGAAATTAAATTAAAAGATTAAAAATAATAAAAATTAACTAAATAATAATATTATAATAATGGGGGGATTGATTTGGTTTACAAATTGACAAAAACATAAAATTAAAAGTGAACGGATGGACGACGGATTGGCTAGAGGGTTTTTCTCCACACATGACACGTAAGCAACCTAAATTGATTTTCAGTTGTTCTTTCAATAAATTGTAAATTTCAATACTCCAGATTAACCGTGAACAGCACTTTTTTAATCTTCAAGTTTTCCTTATGTTATTAAATTGGATGAATAGCATACAACAATTTAACACATTCTCTAAAAGTCCCCTACGTGAAAAGCACAATAGAGATACAATCAAAGATCATTAAACTTTGTGAAAACTATAAATACTGACGAGGCATTCGTAACTATGAATTGCATGAAACTCATGCCAAGAATTCACTTAACGCGATTGTGACTAGCAACCTCCACTACTCATGAATATAAGTTCATAACGATTAGGTGAAATTCACTTATATTCTAGCATCAAATTCATGCATGTAAATTAAGTATGCATTCTTAATTAACATACACAAATAAGTTATCAATCAAGCAGTTAAGCAAATTAAATCACAACTCATAAAATCACAACTGAAGGTAATCAATTCATATTACAAATATGTTCATGGATTCGAATTAACCTCTAGCCAATATAAATTAATTACACATTATTTATAATTTAAAACAGAAATTGAAAATGAGTTTGGAGGATTAAACCAAATGAGGATTGAAAGCAAACTCTCTGTGCACTTCGGTGCCACTGCACCGTTCTTCTGTTCTGGCCACAAGCTGCCTGATTTGATTTCACTCTTCTGTTTGATTTTGTTTTCTCCGAGGCTTCCCTCAATTCCAATTGCTACCCTCGGTGCTGGTTGGCCCAAGGCTTTTTCCGAAGCTCCAAGGCAGAGCTGACTTCGTACTGATTATTCCCTCCTTCTCAGTTTCCTTTCGTTACACACGCTGCTTAAGGCAGCTTTTTATTTATTTTTTTTCTTTTTCTGGCTGCTCTCGCAGCCTTGGTACTTCCCTCCGCAGAGCCTCCTGTTTCTTGACTGCCCTCTCGCTGCCTAAGGCAGCGCTCCCCTCTTGATTTTTAGTTTCTGTCTTTCTTTTATCTCCTCCACCGAAAACTTAGTGCTCCCTTTTCATTATGATCTCCACTGGACCTAATCAAGCCTTCTGACTCCTTTTTCACCGAAAGCATGCATGTGCTTTCCCTTATTATTTTTTTTTTCTTCTTTTCTTAAGATGCCATCTCCCTTTATTTGCTTTCCACCGAAAGCATCTTAGCTTGCTTTCACAAACACTATATTATATATATATATATAAATATATAAGTATATATATAAATATATATATATATATAAATAAATATAAATATATATATATATATATATTATTTTCTAAATGATAAGTATAATTCAACAGACAAGATAGTTTAGATGAAATTAATACTTAACACTTCACTTATTCTATTTTTATTTTCTTAACTTGATAAATTCTATAAAATACAAAATTAACGTAAATAGCTCAAAATATAACGAACTAACTAAGAAAAGACGAGTGAATTTGATATAAAAATATATATATAAATGATCCGATCAATACTCTTGCTTTCGACCCTGATGATATGGGATACTCTTGCTCTGGTGTGGCTTGTTTGCAGAGGCATTCCAGGGGATGAGGAATACTGAGTATTTTGGGAAGCTTTGTTGGGGGTCTGCCTTATCGTAGAAGACGAAAGGCGATAGATATAGGACTTTCCCTAATAGCTGGTAGTGAGGCTGTTTGTTTACCCATGTCAGCGACATCAAGTAATTTTGATTCACGCGTTTCTTTAGACTCTTCCGTGACTTCTGCAAAGCTGGGACAACACGTGGAGGGTGGCAACAAACCTCGATCTTTGAACAAGCAGCTTTTGAATTTTGGAGGATAGTGCTGAGCCTCTTCGATTTTGGCCCGTAAGTTATTCAGAGCTGAGTGATGGGATTTTAAACCGCACAAATTAAACCCTCTTTTTGACAGTTGTAGTAAAGATGTAAGTAGGGTATCGTTCTAGGCCGGGGATTAGGAGGGATTGCTAATCTACTCTAAATTAATTTAAAAATATTAAACAAGACTCAAAAATACAAAACTAGGTTAAAAACTCGAAACACACTTAAAATGACTCAAAATAATAAAAACAATTTAAAATAAAAACTAGGAATTAAAATGGACGGAAATTAAATTAAAAGATTAAAAATAATAAAAACTAACTAAATAATAATATTTTAATAATGGGGGGATTGATTTTTGAAGAAACGTAAATTAAACTTAAATAAATTACAAAATTGACAAAAACATAAAATAAAAGTGAAAGGATGGACGACGGATTGGCTAGAGGGTTTTTCTCCACACATGACACATATGCAACCTAAATTGATTTTCAGTTGTTCTTTCAATGAGTTGTGAATTTTCAACACCCCAAATTAATTAGGTACGCTTAAATTAATTCTCAGATTTTCCTTAAGTTAATGGATTGGATGATTGCATACGACAACCCAAAACATTCCCCACAAGTTCCCTACATGAATTGCATAATAGAGATACAAGCGAGAATCATTAAGTTCTATGAAAACCATAAGCATTGACGAGGCACTTATTACTATGAATTGCATGAAACTTATGCCAAGAATTCACTTAACGCGATTGTGACTAGCAACCTTCACTACTCATGAATATAAGTTCATAACGATTAGGTGAAATTAACTTATATTCTAGCATCAAATTCATGCATGTAAATTAAGTATGCATTCTTAATCGACAAACACAAATAAGTTATTAATCAAGCAGTTAAGCATATTAAATCACAACTCAGAAATCACAACTGAAGGTAATCAATTCAAATTACAAATATAATCATGGTTTTGAATTATCCTCTAGCCAACACAAATTAATTACACATATTTATAAATTAAAAACATAAATAAAAAAAACATAAGTTGGAGAGGATAAACCGAAATTGGAGAGAATTAGGATCTGTGCACTTGCACCATGGCTTCTGTGCTGATTGGCTCGGTGCTTTCTATTTGGGCCGTGGTGTGCTTTGATTTCAAGCTGCCCAATGGGCCTCTCACCCAAATAGCTCCTCGCTGAAGCTTTTTCTTTCGTCCCCCGGAGTTCCGAGAGACTCCCGCTCCTCCAACAGCACCTGGCAGCTTCCTCTGGCGCTGCTCCTCTGCTCTCTGTGCACCACCTGCCTCTGAGCTCTCTGCTTTCTTGTCAGCTGCCTGTGCCTTGCCGCCCGCTCAGCGCTTCTGTCACACTGCCTTGCAGCTTCCCCTCGAGCTCTCTCCCTGTGTCTTCTCTCCTGATGGCTGCCCTCCTTCAACTGCCAAAGGCAGCTTCTTATTCTTTTTTTTCTTTTTCTTTTTTTTGTTTTCTGTTTTCCCAGGAGCTCCCTGAGCTCCTTCCAACCACCTTCTGTTTTCTCCCCGCAGCTCCCCTCTGCTATCCTCCGTTTATTCCCTCTTTAAGCTGGCCTCACACGTTACTTTTTCTTTATTTTATTTTTTTCTTTCTTTTCAGCTCCACCCCGTGGCTTTCATCATGTGCCTTTCTTTTATTCATCCCCCCACCGACTCCCTAATGCTTGCCAACCTAAATTCACACACAAACACATAAATTAATATATAAATATATATATAAATAAAATTATAAATATATATATATAAATAAATATAAATATATAAATATATATATATATATATATTTTATTTTCCAAATGATAAGTTTTATTCAACAAGCAAGATAGTTTAAACGAAATTATATTACTTAACACTTCATTTATTCTATTTTTATTTTCTTAGCGAGATAAATTTATAAAACATAAAATCAACGTAAATAGCTCAAAATCTAACGAACTAACTAAGAAAAGACGAGAGAATTTGATATAAAAATATGTATAAATATCATCCGATCAAATACCCCCACACTTAGCTTTTGCTAGTCCTCGAGCAAAACAAAGAAAACAGAAAAAGTAATAACATGAAAAACATTAGCTTCCCCTTATTTGACCCTCATAGAATTTCATTCGAAAACATAAATCAGCAAGAACCATAGCTAGCACCAAACAAAATAATCAAAGTTCATCTTCCTTATTCAAATATTAGCAGTAATCTTTAAATCATCCTTGAAGTGTAGTGTGTGAGATAGCCATGCCAATGCAATTTCAAGTTTTTATTTTTAAAATCATCATATGCAAACTAACAACCTTCTCACGGGATATGCACTCAATCACACATGTGTTTAGTTTTAAAGTGTTTCGCTCAAAGAAACAAATGTGAAAGTTCTACCATAAGCTTGCATAAAAATCACTTCTCCACAATCATAATTGCAAAACTTAAATCAAGAGGACTTTTATTGGATGTAATGAGGCTTAGGGATAAGGCTATTGAAACGAAAGAATAGGAAAACACAAGTTCCAAGCTACATCGCAAGCGATTCTTTTGTTGAGATTTATAAGAACTCAAACTTTCCAACGATTCTTTTAACACCTCCAACCACACCCTTAAACTGAAACTTTAGGAACTTTTTATTTTCTTTGAATACAATCTTTCTTTTTTTTTTTTTTTTTTTTTTTTTTTTAATCAAAAAATACAAACATGAAATACCCCCACACTTATTCTTTTGCCAAACCTTCCAAGTACTTCACAAACATTTCTCAAAAGACAATCTCAAATTGCTCGCTTGGAAAGGATAAGGAAACATGCTTGAGGTATAAGGATAGACATATCTGGTGATAAGAAATAAAAGGCTCAACATAACGGCTCAAATTGGCAATCTAATGATATCATTTTTCTTTGGGAAACATGTTTATTTGGGCCATGGTGGTGAACCTAATGCCTCTATCATTTTCAAGTTTATGCAATCAATGACAAATATTTCGAAAGATCGTTACGCAAGTTCTAGAGATGCATCTCACATAAGTTCATCACACATAAAAGAATGGGAGTGTATGAAAAATGCACACACTTTCAATAGGCTCAAAACCTCACATAAGATGTATACGGTCACTAAATTCACATATGAAGCTTTAAATCATGCTTTAGTTTCACATCAACAAGGCTATGTGCATTTGGTTTTTCAAGAATAATCAAACATGTACAATACTAACAAGAGAATAAGGAATTTCACATAACACATGTTAACTAAGTTCTTGATAATCATGGTTCAAATTTCATCCAATTATATCATTGGGTCGGGAAACTAACAAAAATCTAATTTAAAACAATAAGGAAAACAAGACAATATTTTTGAATTTTTTTTTAAATTTTTCGAGAAAAATTAAATAAACCACAAAACTCCGAAAAAAATTAAGTAAAACACAAAGCTAATTAAAAAAAAACAAAAAGCAATAACATGGAAACAAATGAAACCAGTTCAAAGTCGAAGGTACAAAAATTTTCAATTTGGTCAATTTTTTATACTTGATACCCCCACACTTAAACTAGACATTGTCCCCAATGTCATAAAACAAAAATATGCAAATAAAAATAAAATGAATAAAATAATACGAAACAAAATAAAGAAAAGGGATTGAAAACTTCTCTAATTTGCAGAAAACCAAGCGATGACCCCCAAGTGTAAATTTTGCAATCCACTTCAAGGGAGAAAATAACCAAACGTTCCTGCAAAGAAAAGAAAGAAATCAGTTAAGCACGCAAGCAAAATATAGAAAAATGCAAACGAAAAATAAAAATTGAAAATAAAAGATAATGAAAAGAACTAATAGGCGGTCATTGGTCATGACTGTTGATTTTCCACAGCTTTCATCTTGAACTGGATGGGCCTCCTTTCTTGCAAGTGCTCCTCAGCTTAGTTGAGGATGAATCAGCACGTTGTCTCCACATGCTTCAAGTAGTCCGGTCTCCACGCAGGTGTGGCATCTTCTTGAACTCTTGGATCAACCCAGACTCGTCTGCTCTTGGGTGCACCTCAGACTCCTCCTGCTTCGTCTGTGAGGTACTTTTGTTTTTGAAGAAGTACCTCAACACAGGTTTATTTTTGAAGTGTGTTGGGAGGGGTCTGAGATGAGTACTCGAGAGCAAGACTAGGTAAGCAATCAGGATCTCACTTTCTCCACGTTCCTCAGATGAAGGAGAGGAGAAAGCATAATATGAGATACTTTTGCTTTTAACCTTTTTAATATGAAATACTTTTGCTCTGGAAGGTTTGTTTTCTGGGGTGATCCAAGGGATGAAGAACACTGAATAACTCGAAAGCTTTCTTTGGGAAGACATTATCGGAGATGAAGAGAGGTTGAGAGGTTTAGAAGTGGAGAGGGTGTGAAGGTGTGCCTTTGATGTGGAAGGCGAAGGTCGACTTTATAGAAATTTTCCTTCACAACTGGAACTGTTCCCTCACTATTTGTCGGCAGCCGGTGGATGGATGAACAGTGCCCGTTACGCGCTTTCTGACAACGCGTCCGTAATTTCCGCGAAGCTGACTGCGCATACGACGAGTGACGACAAATTGGAATGATGATCTTTTGAAAACCGGGGTTCAAAACCGGGTGCGGCTCGTGGTTTTCGCAACGCTCCACGCTGCACGTCATGAGTGACGACACATCCGGACAAACCGACCCACGTGATTGCTGAGTCAAGCCCAGCTTTTGAGAAAGGAAACGGCTCTTTTGAGAAAGGAGCGTCGAGCTTTTCCGAATTGCGTGAGGACGCGTCTTCACCTCTTAGGAGCGGGCGCTTCTCATTTTCTTCTTTTTATAGAGGCGCTAATTCTGCTCCACCTCACACTTGAACTCCAAAAATTCCTCAAACACTTCTGCATTCATACTCCTTCCGTTCTCTTCTTGCACTCTTAAACTTAGCGAACTCTTTTCTTCCTCAACACCTTCTAAAAATGTCTTGCCCTTCCGACCATCGCCTAAACTTGAATGTCGGGGAAGATGATGACTCGTCTTCTCCAAACAACATTTGGAATCCGTCCTTCATATCCCCCAATGGTCCTCTTACAGTCGGGGACACAATGATGAGGAACGATATAACCGCAATGGTGGTTGCAAGAAACCTTCTTACTCCCAGAGACACTAGGTTGCTGTCTATGCGGTCAGACGAGCTGGCTGTTCAGGACTCACTGGCTCTCAGTGTCCAGTGTGCAGGCTCAGTTTCGAACATGGGTCAGCGTCTGCTCGCAAGATCTCGTCAGGTGGAGTCGCTAATGGCGGAGGTGGTCAGTCTTCGGCAAGAAGTCAGAGGACTCAGGCACGAGAACAAGGAGTTGCACATGCTTGCAACTAGTTACTCCACCAGTATGAAGAGGAAGCTGGACCAGCTGCAGGAGTCGGACGGTCGAATCCAGAGTGATCATGAGCGGTTCATGGCGTTACTCCCGCGGTTTATGTTGCCTTCGTCCTCTGGAGCAGCACCAAGCGTTCCGGCTCCGGAGATTCCAACTCTGGCTCTTCGTCTTCCCGGAGCTCCGTCAACCTCTGAGGCGCCACCTAACCAAAACCAATGATTGCTATTAGTTTTTCGTATTATTGTAATTTTTTTTATGCTTTTAATGTTTATTTAACTATATATATATATATATATATATATATATATAAGTTACTAATATTATTATTATTATTATTTTTTTTTTTGTTTTTTTTTCAGGTTTATTTTAAGCAAATTAAAATATGTAGAGTAAATAAATGTAAATTAATGTAAAAAGACTTTATTTATCCGTACGTAAAATAAATAAGGCCCTTAATTTATTTAAACACAAACTAAATAAAAATCAACCAAATAAAACAACTAACTAAACAAAACAAAAATGAAAGTAAAGGCAATAAAGAAGAAGGTTAAGAAATGCAAATCTGATTGCTTGGGTTGCCTCCCAAGAAGCGCTTGCTTTAACGTCTTTAGCCGGACGAATCTTTCCTTTAACCTCCCCTCGGCTCCAAAGCATGGAATTTATCTTTTAATGGGAGGTGATACTTGAAGTGATTCGGCAATGGTCTGAATTCTAGGGTGGGTGCCTGAATCATTAAAATTAGAAATATGTTAGTATAAAATAAAATAAAAATTAAAATTGGAGAAAATGGCTTACTGTCTTTCTCCGAAACAAACTCAATTACAAAGACTACTCCCTTGAACGTTTCGGGGACTTTGCACTTGGCCAGATTGACGATGATGGTTGTGGCCTGTCCCGTGTCATCAATCTCAATTTCATGGGCCTTTGTTGCCTCATGCACAACCTCTTGGATGTATTTTTGATATGCTTCAGCCACTTCATTCTCTTGAATCTCTTTTCTTGGTGTGCAAGGTTCGGGAATTTGTTTTGGTGCACCAAGAATTGAGATATCGCTTTGGACCTTTGGAAGAGCTTCCACAATGTCTTTTTCACTCTCTTCAATATTTGGAATTAAAATTCTACAAGGAAAAAGGACATTCGGTGGAATAGGGTTAGAATGAATTGAACTTATAACTTCCTCACCTGAGTTGGACGACATAGGGACTTGAGGGGTTTGAGACAAGAATTCTTCTAAACTGCCCAAGTCGTCCTCCTCCTCTTCTTCTTGCAGCGGCAATTCATCCAAGTTCGGGCTGTGACTGGATGGTTCTAGAACAGCTTCATCCTCCACATCACTTATGGCTTCATTGATTTCCACTTCTCCCTTTGAATTTGCAAATGTGGAGTTGGAAAGCTCACTTTGATCTTTAATCTGTGCCATGAATTCCATGATCTGCCCAACATGTATATCCAATTCGTCCACTCTGTTGGTCCGGTCTTGCATCTCCTGGATTCGATTTTCCACTCCCTGATTCAAAGAGGAGAGTAACTTATTAAATGTATCATTATCCAGAGATATACCTGAATCGAATTGGGCAGATTGTTGTGGTGGCTGTGGTGGCTGCAAAGGTGTTGTATAGAACTCATCATACGGCTGCCAATATTCTCCTTGGTGAGTCTCCTTAGCTTGATTTTGTGACCCCTGAACCAAAGAGTTTAATTCATTAAGAATTTGATTATAATCCACGGGCAT
The DNA here is from genome assembly GCA_963580275.1 of Crataegus laevigata. NCBI lineage: Eukaryota > Viridiplantae > Streptophyta > Magnoliopsida > Rosales > Rosaceae > Crataegus > Crataegus laevigata. The sequence continues at coordinate 12,521,757 of OY756944.1, read as the reverse complement.
GCTTGAATTCGATTGGAATTGTTGTGGGGGATGTTGTGGTGGCTGCATAGGTCTTGAATAGAAATCATCTTGCTGCCAATATCCACTTTGTTGAAATTGCTGAGGTTCATCCCACGTCTGATTTGAATAACCTCTCCAATCCGAATTGCAAGCGTTGGAATACATATTGCCCCTTGATTGGCTGTGGCTTTGATATCCCCAATCATCGTCATATGAAGAAAATTGAGGATATTGATGAGTCTGATAACCTTGCCCATAGGGCACATCAAGTGTAGGGACACTTGGCATTGAGGTCTGTTCGGCATACTGTGACAATTGAGAAGTAAGATTTGCCAATTGAGCTTGAATACTAGCAAAATCCATGACTTGCTCCAATTATACCTAAAATCAAAGAAAGAAAAATAAATCAAATACCAAAAGTAAAACACACAAACACAAAAACAAACAAAAACACAAACAAACAAACAAACAAACAAACAAACAAAAATTAAACACAAACAAAAAAAAAATAAAGGGATTAGCAAAGTTACTAATCCCCGGCAACGGCGCCAAAATTTGATGGGATTTTAAACCGCACAAATTAAACCCTCTTTTTGACAGTTGTAGTAAAGATGTAAGTAGGGTATCGTTCTAGGCCGGGGATTAGGAGGGATTGCTAATCTACTCTAAATTAATTTAAAAATATTAAACAAGACTCAAAAATACAAAACTAGGTTAAAAACTCGAAACACACTTAAAATGACTCAAAATAATAAAAACAATTTAAAATAAAAACTAGGAATTAAAATGGACGGAAATTAAATTAAAAGATTAAAAATAATAAAAACTAACTAAATAATAATATTTTAATAATGGGGGGATTGATTTTTGAAGAAACGTAAATTAAACTTAAATAAATTACAAAATTGACAAAAACATAAAATAAAAGTGAAAGGATGGACGACGGATTGGCTAGAGGGTTTTTCTCCACACATGACACATATGCAACCTAAATTGATTTTCAGTTGTTCTTTCAATGAGTTGTGAATTTTCAACACCCCAAATTAATTAGGTACGCTTAAATTAATTCTCAGATTTTCCTTAAGTTAATGGATTGGATGATTGCATACGACAACCCAAAACATTCCCCACAAGTTCCCTACATGAATTGCATAATAGAGATACAAGCGAGAATCATTAAGTTCTATGAAAACCATAAGCATTGACGAGGCACTTATTACTATGAATTGCATGAAACTTATGCCAAGAATTCACTTAACGCGATTGTGACTAGCAACCTTCACTACTCATGAATATAAGTTCATAACGATTAGGTGAAATTAACTTATATTCTAGCATCAAATTCATGCATGTAAATTAAGTATGCATTCTTAATCGACAAACACAAATAAGTTATTAATCAAGCAGTTAAGCATATTAAATCACAACTCAGAAATCACAACTGAAGGTAATCAATTCAAATTACAAATATAATCATGGTTTTGAATTATCCTCTAGCCAACACAAATTAATTACACATATTTATAAATTAAAAACATAAATAAAAAAAACATAAGTTGGAGAGGATAAACCGAAATTGGAGAGAATTAGGATCTGTGCACTTGCACCATGGCTTCTGTGCTGATTGGCTCGGTGCTTTCTATTTGGGCCGTGGTGTGCTTTGATTTCAAGCTGCCCAATGGGCCTCTCACCCAAATAGCTCCTCGCTGAAGCTTTTTCTTTCGTCCCCCGGAGTTCCGAGAGACTCCCGCTCCTCCAACAGCACCTGGCAGCTTCCTCTGGCGCTGCTCCTCTGCTCTCTGTGCACCACCTGCCTCTGAGCTCTCTGCTTTCTTGTCAGCTGCCTGTGCCTTGCCGCCCGCTCAGCGCTTCTGTCACACTGCCTTGCAGCTTCCCCTCGAGCTCTCTCCCTGTGTCTTCTCTCCTGATGGCTGCCCTCCTTCAACTGCCAAAGGCAGCTTCTTATTCTTTTTTTTTTCTTTTTCTTTTTTTTGTTTTCTGTTTTCCCAAGAGCTCCCTGAGCTCCTTCCAACCACCTTCTGTTTTCTCCCCGCAGCTCCCCTCTGCTATCCTCCGTTTATTCCCTCTTTAAGCTGGCCTCACACGTTACTTTTTCTTTATTTTATTTTTTTCTTTCTTTTCAGCTCCACCCCGTGGCTTTCATCATGTGCCTTTCTTTTATTCATCCCCCCACCGACTCCCTAATGCTTGCCAACCTAAATTCACACACAAACACATAAATTAATATATAAATATATATATAAATAAAATTATAAATATATATATATATAAATAAATATAAATATATAAATATATATATATATATTTTATTTTCCAAATGATAAGTTTTATTCAACAAGCAAGATAGTTTAAACGAAATTATATTACTTAACACTTCATTTATTCTATTTTTATTTTCTTAGCGAGATAAATTTATAAAACATAAAATCAACGTAAATAGCTCAAAATCTAACGAACTAACTAAGAAAAGACGAGAGAATTTGATATAAAAATATGTATAAATATCATCCGATCACTGAGATTGCACGTCAAAGGTGCTGACAGATTGATCCAGCTTTTGATTTTTTGGGTAGCGACGCCTCTTTGATCTTTGAACGAATGTCTTTTGAAATTTTGAGGGTAGTGCTGAGCCTCTTTGATCTGGTCCGTGACTCTTTCAAAGCTGAGATCGCATGTGAAGAGTGTCAGTAAGCTTTGATTCAGAGACTCTGTCTTTTGAAAAAGTTGGCGCCTCTTCGATTTTCGGATAAGCAACCTTTCGATCTTTGAACAAACAACCCGGCTTTTGAGGTTTGGAGGATGGTGACAAGCCCCCTCTAATTTTGTCTGTGACTTCGGCAAAGCTGAGATCACGTGTGAACAGTGCTGACAACTTGATCCAGAAAATCTGGCTTTTGAAAAAAGCGGCGCCTCTTCGATTTCTGGGCAGGCGGTTCTTTGATTTTTGAGCAGGCGGCGTTGTTGCTTTTTTTTTTTTATGGAGGCATCGATTGCTTCCCAAAGCGCGCTTGAGAATTGCTATTTGCAGAAGTTCCCCTCTTGTACCTTTGAGATCTTGATTTGGCCGACCTCTTATTTTCTTCAAAACCTTCGAAAAATGTCTTGCCCATCTGACCGTCGTCTTGACTTGAATGCCGAGGAAGAAGCTGTAATGTCTTCTCCGGACAACGTATGGCACCCATCCTTTTTATCCCCGAACAGTCCTCTTACAGTTAGGGATTCGGTGAAGAAGAATGATATAATAGCCACGGTGGTGGCTAGAAATCTTCTCACCCACAGAGACAACATGGTGCTTTCCAAGCGGTCCAATGAGTTGGCTGTCCAGAACTCCTTGGCCTTTAACGTCCAGTGCACGGGCTCTGTGTCGAACATGCGCCAACGCCTTCTTGCTTGTACTCGCCAGGTTGAATCCTTGATGGCTGAGGTGGCGAGCCTTAAGCAGGAGATCAAAGGGCTTAAGCATGAAAATAGGGAGTTGTACATGCTTGCCAATAGTTACTTGACGAGCATGAAGAGAAAACTTGACCAGCTACAAGAATCTGAAAGTCGAATTCATAGTGACCATCAGATGTTTGTGGCTTTACTTCACCAAGTGTTGAGGCTCCAGATAATCAAACTCTAGTGCCTCGCCTTTCTGCAACTCCGCCAAGTGATGACGTTTCTCGTCACCGTCCTTGAAGAGTCCCTCATGTAGATTTGATTTTTTTTTTGTAAATACAGAATGCAAACTCATGTAATTCTCTAGAAACGTGAATAAAAATGAGTTTTATTTCACTGAGAATGCCTTTTTTTAAATTTATTTTATTATTATTATTATTGTTATTTATATATGTACACGTATATGCCGCATAAGAATTTTTTTTTTGAAAAGGTGCTCCTTGCATTCATGGATTTCCTTGCTGTTTTAACGGAGTGAGCAGGATGTGGATGCGAAGTGTTGAGCTTTGTGACCGGCTAGTCGTTTAACGGTGGTCACTGAAGTTCTTCACCAGCCTTGCTGTTTGTGACAGAGCGAGCAGGACGTGGGTGCAACTGTGTTGAGCTTTGTGACCGGCTAGTCGTTTGACGGCGGTCACTAAAGTTCTTCACCGGCCTTGCTGTTTGTGATAGAGCAAGCAGGACATGGATGCAAAGTGTTGAGCTTCGTGACTGGCTAGTCGTTTGATGGCGGTCACTCAAGTTCTTCACCGACCTTGCTCATGGTGGTGACATTGCCGTGCACATTGACCTTGCCACTTGCTGTTGCTGCTTGAAGCTTGTTCCAGTGCGTCACTTTTACCATACGGGGTTATGCAGAAGGTTATACCGGGGTTTTGTTGTGTAGTGCCTTTCGATCACAGTTTTCCCTCGGTGGTGCGCTACCGTCTGGTACTGTGCAAGAGATTGCATCGGGGCTTCGTTGTGTAGTTGATAAGCTCATATTTATATATATTTTACATCAAATTCACTTATCTTTTCTTAGTTAGTTCCTTATATTTTTGAGCTATTTACTTTGTTTTTGTGTTTTATAGAAGTTGTCAAGCAAAGAAAAGAAAAATAGAACAAGTAAGATTTTAAGTAATAAATTCGTTAAAACTGCCTGTGCAGATTAGCTGACTTTGAAAGCAATTTTCGAACTGTTCAAAATGAACTCGTGAATGAGCCTTATATGTTTGGAAAGCTACGGATGTCTATTTTCTGGAGCATTTTGCGGATTATTAAGATCATTTTTCTAGAAGAAGTTATGGGCATTTTAACACTGAAAGGTTCCAAAGCGGCTGAGCAGTTTGTAACTGCAATGAGCAAAGCACATGCATGCAGCAAAAGGATAGACATTTTGGTGCATGAAAGGGCTTCAAACACATGCTAAAATCTGATCAAAATGAAGAAGATACCTTGCAAAGACCAACCATGTGTGTTACTAGCTGTTTTAATCATGAAAACACAAGTGGGCAAGTTGTTTTTGCAAGGAAACCCCACAACATGGATGGATAATCATGTTTTGCAAGTGTGCTAGCTGTTTTGCAAGTGTACTAGCTGATTCATCATGAGAAGACCAAGAGGGACCAAAGGCATGGACCAAGGAGGATGAATGCAAGTTGTTTCATCATGAAATTTCTGCAAAGATGTATGTGTGCTAGCTGTTTTTGATGATTAATTCTTGCTTTGTATTGTTTATTAAAACAACTTGTGTGGTTCTTTACTTTTGAGCACCTATAAATAGACCTTCTTGCAAGGCTTAAAACTCACCAATTCATACAACAACTTCCTTCTACACATCCATCCATTCTCTCCAAAAACAGCCGCACCTATTCCCTAAAACACTCCACAAAAATCTTCCCATAAACACCATTGCCACACCCCCCTAACCATCCTAAATACCACCATACATCCTCCTATCCATTCCTCCATGCAACCAAACCTTCAACCCACAACCACCCCTTGTGCCGTAGCAAAGGAAATGAGGGAAAGTGCTTGGACATGCTTGCCACTCAACGAGGATCGTTGGAGCGTTTAGGTGTTTTCTTTTTTTTATTTTCAATGTATAAATCGATTTACCTTTGTTTTACAATTATGAGGAACTAAACCCCCCTTTTGCTAGGGGGGATTCAAAGCCATGATTAAATTTGCATTATGAATTAATTACTTTTGGTTGTGCTTTAATAATTTGTGATTTCAATTCGCTTAACTATTTGATTGATAACTTATTTGTGTATGTTAATTAAGAGTGCACGCTTAGTTTTCATGCAAGTTTGATGCTAGAATATAAGGAAATTTCACCTAATCGTTATGAACTTATATTCATGAGTAGTGAAGGTTGCTATCCACAATCGTGTTAAGTAAATTCTTGGCAAGAGTATCATGCTTTTCATAGTTATGAATGCCTCGTCAATACTTATAGTTCTCATGAATCTTAATGAAGGTTAAAAAAGTGCGATCACGGTTAACCCGGAGTATTGAGTTTCATAAGTTATCGAAAGAACAACTAAAAATTGGTTTATGTACAAGTGTATCATGTGTGGAGGAGAACCCTTTAGCTAATCCATCATCCATTCAAACAACCATATTTTGTGTCTAAATTTGTCTAGTTTATAATTTGTTTATTTTCAAGTTATTATCATCAAAACCCAATCCCCCTTTTACAATTTATGTCCTTTGATTTGAATCTACTTTATTTGATTTCTTTTGAGTTCTTTGAATTAATTTAGTTTAGAGTTGGTTAATTTTCATAATTTGAATCTTTTAAATTCAATTCATGTCCTAAAGCATCCCTAGAATCTGTTTTAGTTTATTTGTTAGTTTTAATTTGAGTTATTCTAGTTTAGTTGAAATCATTTGAATCTAGTGAAGTGTTTTGATTTTAGATTTGTGTTTTTAAAGTTTTATTTAGTGTTTCTAAGTTTATTTTATATAGATTAGCAATCCCTCCTAATCCCCGGTTTAGAACGATCCCTACTTGCATATATACTACAATTGTCAACAAGAGGGTTTAATTTATGTGTTTGCTTATTCATTGCACCAGTAGTACCTTTCGATCACAACTTTTCTCGATGGTGACGTTGTCGTGCATATCGACCTTGCTGCTCATGCTTTGTGGCTGGTCTCTTTCTTGTCATTGTGATCTCGTCATTGTCATCCTTCAACGCTCACAAGATTTCTCTCGCATGTCTTTTGCTCATCTTTGTAACAAGCTTTGTATCCAAATCCTTCCTTCAAAGAAACAAAGTATTCATATTGATGCTATGACAGTACTTGAAGTTTTCGAGTTCCAAGTTGCCTACGTACCCTTCCAACGAAAGGGATCAAGTCAAAACGTAGTTCAAAGAGTGACGATTTTTATTTTTATTTTTAGTTTATTTTATTTTTATTTTTTTTTTGCCGTACACAGTTTATGCTTTTGTGGACTAGGAGCGTGGTTCCTTCTTAGGCGTAGTACCACTTCAAGAACTTGCCGTTTATGGGGCCAATCCTCAAGCCATTTTCTTCCACGATCTTGTAATCACCGTTTGTGTAGACTTCTTGTACTACGTAAGGTCCATCCCACTTTGAGGTGAATTTGCTTCTTGTCTTGTGCATCGTGATGATAGGCCTAGGTAATGCAAGGACAAGATCCCCTACTTGAAATGACCTTGGGCGAACTTTCTTGTTGAAGGCCTTGGACAATCGTGCCTGATAACACTCCAGATGCTGCTGAGCTTCGAGCCTCTTATCATCTAGCGCTTTTAACTCTTGAAGACGTAATTTTGCATTCTCTTCGTCAGTCAGTCATTCTTGTATAGCCATCCTCAGCGAGGGAATCTGGCTTTCCAAAGGCAAAACCGCCTCTACGCCATACACGAGCGAATATGGTGTAGCTTAAGTAGGTGTCCGGTGCGTCGTCCTGTGTGCCCAAAGTGCTTCACTCATTCTGTCGTGCCAGTCTTTCTTGCTCCTACCAACGACTTTTCTCAAAAGGTTGCATAGAGTTTTGTTGAATGCTTCTGCGAGACCATTGGCTAGGGCATGATACATGGAAGACTTATGCTGCTTGAACTTGTATTTCTCATAGAGTTCGTCCATGAGTCGGTTGGAGAACTGTTTTCCATTGTCAGTAATGATGTAGCGATGCACGCCATATTGGTGGATGATATGCTCCTTGATAAAACGGACGACAATTTCTTTCTTAACTTCCCTTAGGGGTATGGCTTCAGCCCACTTGGAGAAGTAATCTATTGTAGCCAGGATGTAAGCTTCTCCTGCAGATGACTTTGGTGCGATCGGTCCCACGACATTCAATCTCTATGCATCGAACGGCCATGAAGCAACCGTAGGGTGTAATGGTTCAGGCGGTTGATGTATAAAGTTGGCATGGACTTGCAGGCTTGGCACTTTTTGGCGTATTCCATACAATCCCTCACCATGCTTGGCCAATAGTAACCCATTCTTTTAAGCTGGAAATGTAGCTTTGGCCCAACTGATGCGCCCCACATATACCTGAATGTGCTTTTTCCATGGCTTGACTGGCTTCTTCTTCACCTAGGCATCTCAGAAGTACTTCTTCAAAAGAGCGTCGGTAAAGTGTTCCCTTATAGTAGAGGAAGCGATGTGTTCGTCGACGTATTTCGGAGCAGTGTCTGGGATCGTCTGGAAGCCTTCCTTGCTTTAAGTAGTCGATCAACGACTGTCTCCATTCTTCAATGTCGACCAGAAGTACTGAGATGACGTTTGTGTCATTTAGTAGTATTTTAGTGGCAAGTGGGATCACCCATCTTTGGCAAACTGGCACGTCTGCAACTTCTCCTTCTCTTAGTGTCATACTCAAGGCTAGGTTGGCGAGAGCATCTGCCATTTGATTTTCTTTTCTTGGCACATGTTCTAGCGTCACTATCTCAAACCTTTGTAGCAGTTGAGTTGCCAGCCGGAAGTATGGGATGAGATCATCTTTCCTCACCTCGTACTCGGTTAAGAGTTGATTGATTATGAGCTTGGAGTTGCCATATACCTTAAGGGATGTGATTCCCATGTTAATTGCCATTTGGAGGCCGAGGATCAGTGTTTGGTACTCAGTGACGTTGTTGGAGCATAGTTCGCTTAGTTGGAAGGAATAATGCAGTATTTGCCTTTGCGATGACATGAATATTACTCCTGCCCCCGCACCATCTGCTTGTGCGGATCCGTCGAAGAACATCGTCCATGTTGGGAAGATGTCGATGTAAAACACCTCCTCGTCAGGCAAGTTGTCTAAGATTTTCCAATCAGTTGGGATCAGATGATCGGCAAGGAAGTCTGCAAGTGCTTGTCCTTTGACGGCTTTAGCTGGAACGTAGATGATCTCGTGTTGATTGAGAAGCAACGCCCATTTAGCTAGTCGCCCTGTCAAAACTAGCATTTGACTGGGTCAACTTTAGTAACCAAGGTGATGGTGTAAGCATGCATGTAATGTCTGAGCTTCTGAATGGCGAATACCAAGGCAAGACACATCTTTTCTATCAGGGAATAGTTCAATTCGGCACCGGTGAAAGTTCGACTGAGGTAGTAAAGCACTCATTCTTTCTGGGATTCATTTTCTTATGCCAAGAGTGCTCCTACTGAACTTTCTTGAGCGGCAATATACAATATGAGCGGTTTCTCGGGCACAAGTGCCCCCAAGACATGTGGACTTGACAAATACCTTTTTATGCTTTCAAAGGCATTGCGGCATGCTTTGTCCTATACAAACGGAACATCCTTCTTCATGAGTCGGCTAAACGGTTGACAACGTTCTGCTAGATTGGATATTAATCGTCTAATGAAAGCGAGTCGTCCTTGCAGGCATTTCCGTTCGTGTAAATTTCTTGGCTCAGGCATGCTTTGGATAGCTTTGATCTTTGATTGGTCTACTTCGATGCCACAGTGCTTGACAATGAAGCGGATGAACTTTCCAAATGTGACGCCAAATGCATATTTAATCGGGTTCATCTTGAGGTTGTATTTTTGCAGCCTTTTGAACACCATTTGCAAATCCTTCAAGTGGTTTGATCTCTTTTTTGTCTTGACCACCACATCGTCTACGCAACATTCTACATTTTTGTGTAGCATGTCATCGAGGCTTTTTTGCATTACACGTTGGTATGTAGCTTTGGCATTCTTTAGACCAAATGGCATCACCTTGTAGAAGTATATACCTTTCGGAGTGCGAAAGGCTGTTAGTTTTTCATCTTCGAGAGCTATGCGAATTTGATTGTATCCAGATGAGCCATCCATGAATAACAGTGCCTCGTGGCCAGTGGTTGCGTCCACCATGATTTCGATGATTGGCAAGGAAAAATAGTCTTTCGGGCAAGCATCGTTGAGGTCTCGGAAGTCCACGTAAACACGTATTTGTCCATATTTCTTAAGGACGATAACAATGTTAGAGATCCACTTGGGGTATTGCACCTATCGAATGAAGCCTACTTCAATTAGCTTGTCAATCGTAGCCTCAAACTATGGGATAAGCTCGGATCGATAGTGCCTTTTAGTTTGTTTTATCGGTCCCATTCCAGGCTTGACTGCAAGACGATGCACAGCGATAATAGGGTCAAGGCCGGGCATTTCCTTATATGTCCAGGCAAAGACGTCTTTGTACTCCAATAGCAGCTAGTAGTACACTTCGATCTCGTCCGCACTTAGCAGCGCACTTACGAAGATAAGTTTGGGCTCTTCTTTTGTTCCTAAGTTGAGCTCTTTAAGCTCATCAACCGTGGCTTGCCATCCGTCTTCGAGCTGTGGTGGTGCAGTGGTGACATCTTCCTCAAGGGCTTCACTTTCTTTGTCTTCTTGGATTGTGATGTAGAAGACGTCTTGGACCTCCCATTCAGTGCCGTCCTTTTGGGCTTGTTGGCATGAAGATTGGCTGGTGTGGATAATGGTGCACCTCCTTACTTTCAGTGGTCCATTTGTGTCAACCCCCAAGATTGCTTGGCGCTTCATTTTTTAAGGAATAGAGCTTTAGATGTCATCCTTTTCTACTAAGCTGTCAGGCTTCTGTTTCTTTGGCGTTGTTTCTTTTCTCCCTGAAGGCTTCTCAATTTCTTTGAGTTTCCTCAAAACTGACCATTGTAGAGGGAAGCTAGGCGCGTTGCTTTGTTTCTTAGGTTCTGACAACCTTTCAAAAACGGAACTTTGGGTTGTTGGCGTGTTAAGCCTCCTGAAGACGGAGGTTCGGCTTTGACCACCAATGCGATGAAATGTCGATATTCTGGGTCTTGGATGATTCATCCTATTGAAGATTGATATTCAAGGGGCAGAATTAAGCTCTTTTAGATTTTTTACGACGCTCACGCTGATGTGCTGAGTGCTAGCGTTTTTCACTTTGCTCGAAATCTTCACAGGTGCATTTGGTGTGAAGCCGATTCCTGCTTTGCCGTTGTCAACTCCGTAACCATGCTCTATCAGCCTCTTTTGAGTCTTGGTTAGGTCACATTCTTTGTTGTTGACAGTGTCTGAACCCTTCTTTCTAGGATTCGAAGAGGGAATGAAGGCGTACCCAGCCTTCGACATGAGTTTGTAGGCGTTTGGATCAAAACCTTCTTCAGTCCTCTTGGTTGGGAGAAAGCTTGGTTCTACTCCTTTTGGCAGAGCTTTTATAAAGCCTTGTGGTGGTCTTGCAATCTTAGTCTTGCCTAGCTGTGTTAGAGGTAAAATTGCATTCGTCTTGAGCAATTCTACATTATCATCGCGCTGCTGCATGTCGGCTTTGCTTGTCCCCGTTTCGAATGGGGTTTGGCCCTTCTTTCTTCTCGACATCGAGACGTATCGGAAGACGGGTGTGTTCAGTACTTTTGAGGGCGTCTCACCCCCTTTGGCTGTCATGAGTTCGTCGTCATTTTTGCTTGAAGATGGCGTGGCTTCTCTTCTTTGCTTTCTTGGAACAGATTGCCATTCTTGCTTTTTAGGCGTCGTTTTGCTCGTGGATTTTACCTCTTTTGGGAGAGCTTCGGGTATCATGTCTTCCTCCATCTAGAACTTGGTGTCTGCAAAGTGTGATTCGGCTTCGATAAATGGCTTGGTATCGCCTCGAATCACCTTCACTCCTTCCCAATAGAATTTTAAACATTGGTGAAGGGTGGATGGCACTACTCCATTCCCATGGATCCAAGGCCTTCCTAAGAGCAGGCTGTATGAAGTTCTTGTATCAATCACATGAAATATCATGCTTGATTTAACTTCACCAATGGTCATCTCCACTCGGATCATGCCTATCGCTATTTGTCCTCCTTGGTTGAAACCTTGGATTAGTAGATGACTTAGGGACAGTTTGTCTATTTTGATGCCGATTGTAGCCATCATTGACTTTGGCATAATGTTTATGGCCGACCCACCATCCACAAGCATGTGGTTGACCTTGCTCTATCTTATGTACCCTGAGACGAAGAGAGGACGGTTGTGAGGTTTTGATCCCAGCAGTAAGTCTTCGCCAGTGAAGTTGATTGAGTCTTGGGCGGCACAGCATGTGGCATATTCATATGACCGAAGCCTTGACCCTTTGTTCTTCCTTCCTTGTACTCCACGGTCGTTAGGATTTGCTAAGACCACTATCAGTGTTTTCCACATCTCCTTGGGTAATTGTAATGCTTCCTCGATGCTGACATGAATCGGCAGACCTTCTTTGGTCATGAGGGTCTTCACCTGTCCAACGGCGATAACTTCGTCTCTTGATGGTTCCTTTACTTTCACCATGTGACATGCAGCAATACTGCACCATTGGAAGAAGTCTTTTGATAAGTACTCATGCAAGGAGACAAGAATACGTGGCTCTTGCTCCATAGGCTCCCCAGCGTATGTTGGCTTAGCAGCTCTTGCACTTCTTTTGGGTTTCCTATTGTTGCGACAGCGGTGCTTTCTTCCTTCTTCTACCTTTGGCCTTGTGGCTTGTGGTTAGGCTTCTTCGTCTTTTTGCAGCTCACTAAAGTCCATCATTTATTATCGTCAGTCGGTGCATCCTGGTTGTTTGCCCCCAACGATGGTTGTGCAGAAGGGGCTGTGTGATTTGAGCATGGATGAAGATAGTCATGCATTACCTGAAGAGGCACAAGATCAAAGGATCCAAACATGATCATCGTAGTGTGTGTCGCGACCGTGTCTTCCAGGTTGAGTTTAATTCGCCCTTGTTGTGCTAACTTCATGATAAGTTCCTTGACGATGAAACACTTGCTGACGGGATGACTCACGATGCGATGGTACTTGCAGTACTTGGGATCGTCAACACGATTCATCTCTTCAGGGCGCTTGCATTCAGGCACCTCAATTACCTTTTTCTCCAACAGGTCGTCTAGCATTGGGGCCATGTCAGAGTCTGGAAATGGGTATGTATTCTGCTCCAGTTCCCTCAAGGTGTTCTTGTACCTGTCTTGAGTACAAGAAGGCTCACCTTTTTTTATCTCCTTTGCTTTGTTCTTAGAGGAGATTCTGACGGGTGCGTAAGAGGACTTGGTAGGGTAGCGTCAATGGTAAAAGCTTCCTTGGCAGACTTGTTTCCACAACTGTCCACCTTTGGAGTAAACACCTTATCTTTCTTGAAGTCGGTAATTGGCTCTTTTTTTCCGTGATGGGCGATGCTTAACTTCATGTCGTGAGCGCGGGTGGCTAACTCTTCAAATGTCCGTGGTTTGATGCCTTGAATGATGTATTGTAATCTCCATTGCATACCTTGAACGCACATCTCGATTGAGCAGATTTTCGAGAGTCTGTCCTTGCAGTCGAGGCTCAAAGTGCGCCATCGGTTGATGTAATCGACAACTGGCTCGTCCCTCCACTACTTTGTGCTTGTCAACTCCAGCATGCTTACTGAGCGGCGACTGCTGTAAAAGCAGTTCAAGAACTGTTGCTCTAATTGCTCTCGGCTATTTATGGATTCCGGTTCTAGATTCGTGTACCAGTCGAATGCATTTCCCTTCATAGAGCGGACAAACTGCTTCGCGAAGTAGTCTCATTTCGTCCCCGCGTTGTTGTAAGTTTCGACAAAATGGGCAACGTGCTGCTTTGGATTTCCCTTCCCATCGAACTGCATGAACTTTGGCTGTTGATATCCCATTGGCATCTTTAGGATGTCAATTTTCTTAGAGTAAGGCTTCGAATACAACATAGAGGTATGTGAGCTCCCTTCGTACTACGCCTTTATGGTGCTAGCGATCATTTGTTGTAGCTGCTGGATAGACAGAGATCCCATGAGTGTCATTGCTTGGTTCGTCTTCTCCTCGATTTCTTTGGGAAATCCTCCATTGGCGCACTTAGCGAGGCTAGAGTGATCACGGGCTTGTATTTCGAGTGTTCATGAACTTTTGGCGAAGTTAATGCAAAAGAACTCTTGCTTTGCTTCGAGTTGTGATGCCGAAAGCGCCACCGCTTGTGATGAGGATACTTTTGTTCTTTATGTTAGTTGCAGGAACAGTTTGAGCCTTCCTTGATGCCATATGTGCCTTTTTTTGTGGATTTGAAGATAGAGATGAGAGGTAGAGATAGTCCCACTGGGCGTGCCAAATTTGTAAACACGAAAAATTTCTGAACCAAGAACACGTGTCGTACAAAATAATATTTGTATTTGATGAATTTTGGGTTACAATCTCTTTATAATTTATCCTCTGATTCTATCTTCATAAGATATGGATTTGTTGATGGGCCGTTGATCCAAAGGGCCGTTGGGGCTTGATTCTTGGGATGAACAGTGGTGTGGATTTATAGACATCCAAAGAGCCTAAAATAACTATAAAGTCCAATAACAAAGGAATGCAAACTTCTCTTAGTAGTTGTATATACTTCCAATATTTTGAAAAATTGTTTTGATATTGATTTGTTTTTTGTGAAAACGAATAGTGGGAGTATCATGCGCTACTAAACTAAAATGAACTTAATTAGTAGTTATGTATATCTCCAGTATTTTGAAAAATTGTTTTGATATTAATTTGTTTTGCGAAAACGAATAGTGAAGATATTATATGCAACTAATTTCATTTACTTTGGACTAAGTAGTTATAATAGGACACAATTTATTGTAATATGATTAAATAAATAAAATGATGAGACCTTAAAATCCCTCAACCAACATCCAATATTAAGTTGAAAGCGGAGAGGTGCTTTGAACACTTCTTCGTGGCCTTCCACCGTGGTAGGCTCCAATCGTTTATGACTTATACACCGGCTTCACCCTATCATGGGGGAGTTCAAAGTATGTGCTTATACTCGGGAGGAGTCTACTTCAACATTTGATGTGGTGAAGGTAGGCAACAAGTGTGGCCAACATCGTATCATCGTGAAGTCATACTTGGGCCCCTATCTAAACCGGCATAGTGGGTCAAAACTTAACTAAGAGAAATGGTGCTAACATCATATCATTGTGAGGTATTGTTCTCTAGAGGCCAACTAGATGGGTAATCACAAGAGGTTGTTGTGAATAGGTAATTGTACCCTGTCGTTATTATTTTTTCTAGCCAACATCATATCATTGTGAGGTGAGCTTGGTAATAGTGAGCCTCCCATAACCCGCTAGGAGCTTTCATTGAAATCTCCCGGATTCCATCTTGAGGGATATGGGATTTGCCAAAAATATTGGGTGGTGTCATTCAGTTTAAAGACCCGAATTGTTTGACTTAATCAACAATAAAACTAATTTATTCTATTGTTATGTATTTAGATATGGTTGGAAGCACGTTCGCAAAGATACTCTACAAACATTAGCTTGAGGGGCACAATTTCCCATCTTGGTACCGTAATGTCAAGATTCTCCTAACCTTGGAGAAAATTGTTTACGTACTAGACAAGGCTCCACCTCACATACCTCTTGGCCCTGAGGCCACTGAGGATGAACGTGCTAAGTATGACAAGCACGCTGAGGATGACACACAAGCCAAGTGCTATCTGTTGGCTTCCATGAATAAGGAGTTACAGAGACAGCACAAGGGAATGGACAGTGCATCCTCCATCATACTCCATCTTACGAAGTTATATGGTGAAGGGACGCGCAATCGTCGCTTCAACACTGTCAGTGAACTTGTGAAGACCAAAATGGTCAAGGGAGCCCCAGTACATCAACATGTACTGAAGATGATTAAACTCATTGAACAATTGGAGAACCTAGGTACTCCACTTGACGGGGAATTGGCCCAGGACTTCATCTTGGCTTCTCTTTCTGACTCGTTCTCGCAATTCGTTATGAACTACAACATGAACAAGATGGATAACACTTTCTCTGAGTTACTAAACATGTTAGTAACCACTTAGAAGACTATGAAGAAAGAGAACGTTGTGGGGAGTGCTGCAGTAGCCTACAACAAGCCATCCACTTCCAAGGCCAAGCTGAAAGGCAAAGGCAAAGGAAATGAGAAGTCATCCACTCCTAAGGCCCAAGGAGGAGTGAAGAAAAAGAAGGCGAAGGAGCCCAAGGGGACTTGCCACCACTGTGGGAAGGATGGGCATTGGAAGAGGAATTGCAGGTTATACCTTACATCTCTGAAGGACAAGCCACAAGGTATGGTTTTTGTTCTTATCTTCAATTCTAAATGTTAGATCTTCTAATCTTTATATTTTGATATAAAATGCTAATCACTTATGCAATTGTATGTAGGTGAAGGAGCCAAGTAGAAGATGGACAAGCAAAGAAAGGGATGGAGTGAAGAGTTCGGCCATTACTTTTTGCTAACTACTTAGGAAGTTTGTTAGGCACTTAAAGATAGTCTTTAAACTTTCTTATTTTGCTAAGAACTTATTATGTGGCTTCATATGATGGAAGACCCACTTTTGGTGCCTATGTGAAGGTATATAATTAGTTTCTAATGGAAGAGCTAATTCTTTTGTATTAAACATTATGAATGTTTTACTTATCATATCAATGTAATGTGATGAATGCCTTCTACTACATTTGTTCCTCAAAGTAGTGTTATGAATTGAATAATGTCTTGTTGTATTCTAGTTGAAATACAAGAAATGTATCACTAACATAAATGTGATATCCAAACTTTGGATGTATCAATTAAGGATAGGTCTCACATTTTGGCCATAGATGGATACAATGAATCTTTAGATTTGGTTCCAAATGCCTACATGTGAGCTCTATATGAATTGAGAAAGTCTAGAGATTCCTTTCTTGAAGAAAAGGAAGATCACATTATAATGAAGTGAGTAATACATAAGGAAAAACGTTTTCTTACAAGGTTACCACTTAAACACAATGACCGAGGTCACCCTTGGTTCAACTAGTAGTTTTGAACAACTAATTGAACATTCTTAAATTGTTTTTAGGAAATGCCAAATGTGTTAATAGTGATCAAACCAAGAATGAAGTGTCTAAATCTATGAAATGTTTAAAGACCTTAGTCATTTAAAAACAAGACATCAACTTAGTGGAGTTGGAACAATAAGCTTAAAGGGTTTGAAGCTACTCCACAATGTCCTCTACCCGTATACTTCATAATTATACACTTTGAATGTACAATGCGATTTCTCATTAAGGTCATGAGAAATAGTGGGAGGTAAGAAAAAGGAGAATAAACTTGAATATGATTGGTTTCTAGTTGTCTAAAATTAATAGTACATTACTATTCTTATTGAGCTTGTAATTTTAATTGTTAAAGGTCTCAAGCTCTTTAAAAAGTGTTAAAATTTTATGTTGTGTAACATTCTAAGAATAGTCTGTGAATGTTGGTTTCACCAACCTAGCATAAAATGGTTATATGTTGGGAGTTGTCCATCATTCTCTTTTATGAGAACAAGCTAAGTACAAAGCAAATGGACAAGTTGATGAAACAAAAGGGAATAGTTTCAAAATGAGTCACAACATATAGTTTAACACTAAGACAATCCGATTTCGACACCTCATGTGACTATAATGCTCTATGTAGTTTTTATAAAGAACTAAATAAACCACCTTGTAGGAATGGTTGAATTATGATATCCTTAGTAGGAGCCATGCTTCCACTAATGATTTGGATAATTCTTATATGACTACTTCAAAAGGTTTTAGTATGAATAAAACTTATAATATGATGTTTGACACCATATAATTTAAATGAATGGACTTAATAAAGCAAGTCACACATTACAAATGGGATTACTTGAGAAGGAATCCTTTTGTATATGTTCGTTTAAATAATTTGTATTAGCTAGAGTTGTTGATTGTCCAAAACTGTTGAGACACCATCAATAAGCTAATGGATCTTAAAGATTGTCAACAGATCCAAGACAAGTCTGTATGCCTTCAAATCAAGAAAATATAAGTGTTATAGTTTTCTTAAGGTCTTGAATGAATGCTTAGTTACAACAAGGTCAGTGGGAGTGATGTCATACTTTTGAGCAACATGTAATGAATGAAGTCTATTTGATAAACTTAATGAAAAACAAATGTTACTCAAAAATGACAAAATTGTGACACGGTCAATTTTGAAGTACAGACTTAAAATAAACTTATTGATACGGCAAGGTTGTCTCAAGAAAGTAATATAAGGAAATAGAATCTCAAACGTTGAAGATTTGAGAAAGTACTTCTATATAGGATAGAAAACTTCTTTCATAACCCTTATAAAGAATATGTCACAAAATCACAAAAGGGACACATGTATGGACTTGTGAGATGATATCCAAAGGTGAGTAACCATTGTGATTGTTACTCTAGGATATTGTTGTAGCCCAGGATCAGAACCGTAGCAATTGATAGAGTATTATTACCTTTGAGAAAGGAATATCAGAGTGAGACTCTGGAAGCGTGCATTGACTTAGGTTATAAACCAAAGTGACAAAAACCCATTTTAATAAATGGAACTTCATGATGGATGAAGTACTAATCATATGAATATGTTGTTAGTATGGTACTGCAATGGTCTCAAGGTTGGAGCAACAGTTTGTATAAAGTATACAAACGAAATATATGGCGATATATATGTTAAAGTTTTAGAAACTGCTTCAAAAGGTGTTTCGAATAGACGAGGTTTACCAAGAACCAATGATTGAATCCAAACCATAAGGTCGCTAGTAGGATACTGCGACGTAATGGGGGCGATAGCTCAAGCCATGGAATCAAGGTCTCATCAAAATATTTGAACACAAATAAAGAGACAACATTAAATGTTTTGGAAACATTTAATAAGTAAATCCATTTTAAGATTAAAAGGATTAATACATAATCTAATTAACCTACGAGCTCAAGTTCACTCAACTAGCATCTATAAGATGTAATAGTGATTGACTTTAGTGCAAGTGGGAGATTGTTGGAGGTATGCCCTGAAAGTCAATCTTTGGAAGAAACATTTTAGGACATTGTCTGTATGTATAGATAACTCTAAATACAGCAAAAGGCAAAGTCACTCATTAGGACTATCTCAATAAATGATATAGGTCCAAAATAGTGAATCCATGGACAATGGATCGATGGAAGAAGTAATCTAATGATGTTAGACTACAGAGACCTTCTTCATATAACCATGACGTTCAAAAGGTTCTTGGTCGTAGGATTGTCAGAGGGATACTGACAATACATAGACCAATACATACTATGTCCCCTTCAAATAAGAAGGATGGGAAGTCTCATGCCATTCGTGTAGTGACACTAAGACAAGTATATAGGTGCTCATTAAGGGAATGAGTTCACTGAACACAATCAAAAGAGAGCACTCCTATGGAGGTCTACTCACATGAAAAGCAAGTAACTCTACTGGTTGGAATGTGCAAATAATCCTTTGACCTGAGACATCATAGTTGTCTTGAGGATACGTTGCTGATCATTTGATAATGAGACATGACCACATCTCATCTTGGATGTGTTCTATGCATTGTTAGGGTCAGTGATTTATTCTCAAAGGCATGTGAATGATCAACAAGGGATCTCTAATCCTTGTTACGAAAGGAAGAATACTCTAAGATATGATTCGGGAATCTTCGGCCGAAGTATCGAGCGTAATGATGGAAGGTGTTCCTATACGACTCAATTGAATCATATAACTAAGTATAATCACATTAGGGGTTTGACATTAAGTATTCATACCCTAGTAATGTGTTTGTGAGTATTGTATTAGAGAAGGATCGAATTACATTGTAATTCCAACTGAATAGGATCTCCGACAAAATTCTACATTAGCTTGGGTAGCCATGATATATGGTTAGATGTCACTCATGGCTTGTAGGTTCCTCTAGATGATTAAATATGTAGTCATCAAAGAAGGAGTTGAATTAAAAGTAAGTTTTAGTTCACTAAGTGATTGGTTAAATGCTAATCAATTGGATTGATTCCAATCACCTCACTGCCTTGCTAATTAGAACCTAAAACGATTGTACACCGATACACTCTTGTGATGAGATAACTAAAGGATGATGGAGTTAATTAATTGGATTAATTAAGTGTTATGATTAATTAGAAAGTCTAAAGAAATCATAGAAGCGATAAAAGATCGTTTCGAGCTTAAAGAAAAGTTCGGATTTATTCGGGCCCATTGGGCCCAAACCCATTGGGCTTTTATTCAAGCATAAGATGACTTAAAATAATAAAAGCCCAAAGCCCAAACAATAAGTAGTGAGGCCGGCCAAAGGGAAGAGACAAGGAGAGAGAAAGGTCAAAATGTTGACTAGTTTCTTTTCATTTAAAAGAGAAGTTTAATGAAAAGTTTCATTAGGGTTTTTTGTGTGTTGACTTTAACAAAAGAAAAGAAAAGTCTCTCTCTCTCTAACACACAAGAGGCCGGCCACCATTTGGAGGAAACACTAACCATCTTTCCTCCTTTTGGTTACTCCATTATCCATCTCACTACACTAGTGGGTGTGGATCATTAGAGGTCTTCTACCTTGGGGACTAGAGGAGAACCAAGGAGCTCATACTTCAACAAGGTGGAGGAATCAAGGAGGGAGGCTAAGCTCAAGAAGTTCCAAGAACAAAGAGCTTGGAGGTGGTCCATCCTTGGTCTAAAGTCTAGATCAAGAGGTATAAAACTTCACCTACACTTTGTTCTTCAATATTTAATAAGATGCATCAACTATGAACCTATACTTCTTGAAGGCGATTTGCATGACTATTGCTTTGATAATATGTGATAATATGCTTCCGTTGCTTATGTATATAAATTTGAATTGTATATGCATGCTAGTCACTAGAAATCCCTCATAAATCTCATAATTTCCCTTCAAAGTCCGTGGATGATGAACGTAAAATGAGTGGAGGTTATAGGTGAAGTGAGTGGATGATGGAGGTGAAATAAGTGGAGGTTGTAATTTTAAGGCTTTGGTCAACATTTATTTCATCAAAATTTCGATGTCTACAGTTATGAACTTACATTTACAAGTAGTAAAAGTCACTAGCCATAATTGAGTTAAGTAAATTCTTGGCAAGAGTATCATGCTTCTCATAGTTACGAATGCTTTGTCAATGCTTATGATTTTCACATAACTTAATGATCTTTGAGATGTATCTCTATCATGCTTTCATAGTTAGGGAACTTGAGAAGAATAATTTGGTTGCGTCACTGAGTCCAATTCAATGAACTTAGGAAAATCTGAGAGTTAATTAGTGCTTTTCACAATTAATTTGGGGCATTGTCATTCATGGTTTATAGAAAGAATAACTGGAAATCGATTTATATGCATATGACTCACGTGTGGAGAAGAATTCTCTAGCTATCCTTTCATCCATATTCCCTTTACAATTCAATTTAGTTGCTGCTGTTGACTTTTATTTTAGTTAAATTCATCAAAAATACTCCCGGTCATTGTTTTAGTGTTAGTTTAAGAAGTTTTTAGGTTTATAAATTAAATTTGTTTTGATTAGCATCATTTCTAATCCCTGGAATAGAACGATCCCTACTTGCTCATACTACTATTGCATAATTTATAAGGTTTAATTTGTGTGAATTTCTACCACATCAAATTTTGGCGGCGTTGCGGGGATTAGTAAAATTGTTAATCCCTCCGTTTTTGGTTTATTTTACTTTTGATGTTTGATTTAATTTTATTTCTTTGATTTCAGGTACTAGAGAAGCAAGACGTGGCAATTGCTAATCTTCAAGCTCAAATGGCGAATCTTACTTCTCTTATGTCGCAGTATATCAAAAGGTGCACAATGCAAAGTGTGGCTACATTTGATATGTCCTATAGGCATGGATATCAAACTAATCGACATCCTCAATTAATTGAGAATGGAGGTTAGGATAGTGTCAATGCTTGGGGTTATCAAGAACATAACCAATCAAGGAACGACTTGTTTTCCAACACTTACAATCCAAGTAGGAGAGATCATTCAAATTTTATGCGGAGGGAACCTCAACAAGTTCAACAAGAAGGATATTGGCAACCATTTGAGGAATTCTATTCAAGACCTATGCAACCACCACAACTTCCCCCACAATCTTCCCAACCAAATTCAGGTTCGTTAATAGATTGTGATAAAATTCTTCAAGCATTAACTTTCTTGACTCAGGGGTTACAAAATCAAGTCAAAGAGATGGGTGAAGTGAAAAATCAACTTAGGCAAATGTCAGAATTCATGGTACAAATTTGAGAACAAAGTGAACTTTCCAGCTCAACCATTGTTAATTTGATGGGAGATTTTGAAATCGTTGAAGCTATTACTTTGGGAAGCGGTATGGAGATTGGAGCTAAACCGAAGATGTCCAAACATATCCTAGAAGTAGACAAATATTTGCTGCTTGAAGAAGAGGAAGAAGACAAGGACACATCAAGGAAGGAACAAACCTTGCCGCATCCTTCTATAGCTCTACCACCATCCAATTCTAGTAAGGTTAGTCCAAATTCAATTCTTTCTAACCTCATTCCACCAAATGTACCTTTTCCTTGTAGATTTTTGCAATCCAAGAAAGAAGAGAGTGAAAAGACATATTGGAAACCTTTCCAAAGGTGCAAGCTAATATCCCAATTCTTGGTACAATAAAGCAAGTTTCAAAATGTGTTGAATTTTTTAAAGAGATTTGTACAACAAGAAAAAGGATTCATGAGAAAGAAGTGGCTAGGAAATATGTAGAATTCATCAAAGAGGATGTACTTGAGACAACCATCCCTAAAGAAGTTGGATTTTATGACACAGGACAAGTCATTGCCCTCACACCAAATCTAGCCAAGAGCAACATTCTTGAAATTTTTGAAGTAGTGTTTGTCCTTGAGTTCTTGTCGTAGCACACAAGTAAGCCACCTCCTTAAATTTCAATTTCATTTTCTACTAACATGTTGTTGAATCCAATGATTCAGGCACCCACTCTAGAATATAAACCATTACCGGATCATTTCAAGTATCACCTTCCATTCAAAAATCAACTCCATGCCGCTGGTTCTAGTGAAGCTTAAATGGAGGTATCGTCTGGCTAGAAGACGTTAAACCAAGTGCTTCTTGGGAGGCAACCCATGTGTTCAAACAAAGAGACAATGGAATTTTCGGCTCCTGCAACCAGATTTGCTCTCTTTTACCCTTCTCTTTATTTATTTTTACTTTGCCATGATTGTCTTGTTTGCTAGTTGTCTTTTATTGCGTTCTTGTTTAAGTTTACTTTTGAAACATTCAGGACAATCTTTGGTTTAAGTGTTGGGGGGGTAAACATATTGCTTTTTAGGACTTATTTTCGAATTTCACCACCTATCACTACTAATGTTGTTATTCACTATTTTAAAGTGTTTTATTGTATGTCATAAAAAAATTTGAAAAAAAAATCAAAAAAGTTTGAGAAAAAACCAAAAAGAGTGGTTTTTGTTGCTTATTTGTGTTTTAGAGTACTTTCTAACACAATGACGAGGATTTGGTTTTTAATTGCATGACTATTAAACAAAGTTACAAACATGGGTGGAAATTTGATATGCTCTTTGGTTAAAACTTAGTGTAGTTGTCATTTACGAATTCATATGTAATCACAAAGAAAAAAAATCAGTTTTTGTAACATGCTTGAAGGAAGAAACTCAAACAAACGCTACAACCTTTTGAGACTTGAGCCTATTCTTTGTTTGGAGAGTTATTAATATGTAATATTCTTGTTTTTTATATTCGTTGCATGATCTCATTATTTCTTTGCTTGGTTGCTACTTAGAATGTTTTTTCATCATTTTAGTTCCAAATACTAGAACTCATGTCTGTTTCATTCAAAGCATAAAATTGATTGCATAACAAATAACAAGATAAAAGTGTTTAGTTACCACCAGAGCCAAAAAGCCTTATCCCTTGCATATGTATTGTAGGTTTAACCCCTTTGAGCCTTATTTATCTTATTTTCTCTGTTAGCTTGCATGATCCCTACCTAGCCTATTATAGGAATATCCATACCCTTATTCTTAAAGAATAATGAAGCATGACTTGTTGGGAATTTGTTTTGATTTACGATTTGCAGAAAAACAAGTGTGGGGGAAGGATTTGTCTTTTGAATCTAGTGAAGTAGTGCATATGTTTTATGTTTCAAAGAAAAAAAAGAAGAAAAACGTTGAAAAAAGAAAAAAAGGAAGAAGAGAAAAGGAAAAAAAAAGTTTGAAAAGAAGAGAATGAGTTCATAAGTGTTGGTTGTTGAAGAAGGGTCCAAAAATGTGAATCTGACCCTAAAGTTGTATGAATCTCCCCTTTGTGTTTAAAGTTAGGTGCTGCAATCAAAAGTTGTATTATAAGTATTGATTTCATTACTTTGCTTACTATTACTTTAAGAACCTTTGTTTATCCTTAACCCTTCTTTGTTAGCCAATACCTCAGCCCCATTACAACCCTTAGACTTTTATCTTGATTGTTATGTGTTTCAATATGCGGAGTTTGAAATTGGTATGAGCATATGGAATCCCTGGTTCTCACTTCTAAGTAATGACATTTCGTTCATGAGATCATATACATGTGTGTATTAATAATTCTAGAAAGTGCCTTCTTTGTTATAACATACGTACTCTAGTCTACATGTTTACGCCAATCTTCTCACATATACTTAGTATAGGGAGTGTAGTCAGAAAATCTTTGTGAAAATAGAGAGTATATTTGGTGAGGAATTGAGTGAATTCTCTAAGGCATGTTACTACATTCAAATGTTGTTTTAATTGATTAAATGCGAGCTAGTGAGTGATTACTGTGGTTAAGTATAATCTTAAGAGTAAGGATGGCTAAAATCTATGTGAGTAATGATTTTTGACATGTCGTGTTCCACTGGAAATTCTAGAGGCAATTGTTGGAAGGTTTAGGCTTTGTTTTGTTTTCTTTGTTTTGCTCGGGACTAGCAAAGGCTAAGTGTAGGGGAATTTGATAGGAGCGTAGTTATGCGACTTTGTTATCTTATTTCTTTGCATTTACTTAGTTAATTTCCATTTATTTTGGTAATTTTAAGTTATTCTGGTACTATTGTAGGTCCAATTGGTAAATATGACAATAAATGACCAAATGGAGCAATTTGGAGCAGTTGTGGACTTGGATTGGATAGCATGTGTGGGTAGCATATGAGCTAGACGTTTTTGGTGTTCAAAAGGTGTTAAACATTTGCTAAAATCTGGAGAAATCAAAATTGAAGCTCGGAGGACAAGGAAATATAAAATCTTATCCAATCTTACCTTATCTTATCTAACCTTATCCAACATTATCCCATTTTATCCGACATTATCTCATCTTATTTTCAGCTGCAAGAGGAATCCTTATCATACTCTAAATACTTCCTATTTGATTCTAGGAGTCCTAAGATAATTCAAACAACCTAATCCGTTTCCTCATTGGATTCAGCCATTCCCTCCTTATATACGAGGAATTTCTGCAATAATTGAGGTGTGCCATGCCTACCATTCATCCACTAAAGTTGCTGGAGTTTTATGGGTTCTTTCTCTCTTTGTTTTAAGTTTCAATGTTTATTTTAGATTGCTTTTCAGTTATGATGAATATGATTTACTAAATTTCTTTTTAGTTAGAGGTGAATTTGAAGCCATGATCATACATTTTATATAAATTGATTCCAGGTATTGTTTTGTAAAACATGAATGCGATTTACTTATCTGTTTTATAGAGAACTTATTCTTGTATGTTTATTAAGGGTGCACACTTAGTTTGCATGCAGGGATTTGATGCTAGAATATAAGGGAATTTCACCTAATCATTATGAACTTATATTTACAAGTAGTAAAAGTCACTAGTCATGATCGAGTTGAGTAAATTCTTAGCAAGAGTATCATGCTTCTCATAGTTACGAATGCTTTGTCAATGCTTATGATTTTCACATAACTTAATGATCTTTGAGATGTATCTCTATCATGCTTTCATAGTTAGGGAACTTGAGAAGAATAATTTGGTTGCGTCACTGAGTCCAATTCAATGAACTTCGAAAAATCTAAGAGTTAATTAGTGCTTTTCACAATTAATTTGGGGCATTATCATTTACGGTTTATAGAAAGAATAACTAGAAATCGATTTATATGCATATGACTCATGTGTGGAGAAGAATCCTTTAGCTATCCTTTCATCCATATTCCGTTTACAATTCAATTTAGTTGCTGATGTTTACCTTTATTTTAGTTAAATTCGTCCAAAATCCCCCCCCAATCATTGTTTTAGTGATAGTCTAAGTAGTTTTGAGGTTTATAAGTTAAAATTGTGTTGATTAGCATCCCTTCTAATCCCTGGAATAGAACGATGCCTACTTGCTCATACTACGATTGCATAATTTATAAGGTTTAATTTGTGTGAGTTTCTACCACATCAGGGCCTGATGAACGGGTACTTTGATGTCTATAAGTACTTGTTATGGCATAATGTTTCACACACAATTTCAGAAATTTGTTTTTACATTTCTTGCTATCTTTTCTCTCCATCACATTCATACAATTTCTTTCTAGTTATTTCTAAGGGAATACAATTCGGTTTTGCTAATCGAATATTCCATACTTTGTTGTATCTGGGAAGTGATTTGCCAAGAATCATTTAGCAAACTCATTCGAGTGGGGGCAAATAACACTTTATGGAAACGATTCAAGTCATACATCAAAGTCTTCTTTTTTAAATTTAATGCAACAGCTAAAAACAGATGCTCTCTTTAAAAGTTATAATAATTTTAGTTGTTGGATCAAAATTTAAAGATCCGAATCACTTGATCCGATGGTCTTGGTGAAAAAGATCTGGAGAGGATCTCTTTTCGTACAAAACAAGCAGTTCCTGTAAGTGTAGGTGGATGATCATCAGACTCAGGACTTTCTGTCTCTGTTGGAAATTTAACCTCTGTATTCTCAGAGAACATTTGACCAAATAGTCCTCCGTACATTTTGTCGACTTTGTGCACCAAATACATCAGGATGCAAGAACAAATTAAGACTTGATGTGGATCAAATGGCACTCCAAAATTTGATGAATAAGCACAAAAATTGTTGGAAAGAGTTGTAATAGATTCCAAGTACATGTTAAATACATTATAGCCACTTAGTACTACGGTTTAGTACTATTTTTTTTTTAATTTGTAAGTGAGAGGTCTTAGGCTCAATTCTTGTCAATGTGAATTTAAACTACGTTATTATTAGCCAATTGTGAGGCTTAGCCCACCCTCTTCTCCTTAGTTTAGATTAGCATTTGTTCAAAAAAAAAAGTAATGATGGAACCCTAAATCTAGGGGTGGGCAAAACGAGTAATAGACCCGCAGGTAGGGCTGGGTAATGGGGGACGAGACGGGCTCGAGGCGAGGCATTTGGTAAAGAGAAAATGGGGCGGGGTAGGTTTCTGATAAGCTCATATTTATATATATTTTACATCAAATTCTCTCGTCTTTTCTTAGTTAGTTCCTTATATTTTTGAGCTATTTACTTTGATTTTGTGTTTTATATGATTTGTCAAGCAAATAAAAGAAACATAGCACAAGTGAGATTTTATGTAACAAATTCGTCAAAACTGCCTGTGCAGATCAGCCCATTTTGGAAGCAATTTGCGAACGGCCCAAAATGAACTAGAGAATGAGCCTTATATGCTTGGAAAGTTACAGATGTCTATTTTCTGGAGCATTTTGCGGATTGTTAAGATCATGTTTCTAGAAGAAGTTATGAGCATTTTAGTAAGGGAAGGTCAAGAGAGCACATGGGGAAGGAATAGGCGGACAGCAAAAAAAAATTGCAAGGATGACCCACGACATGGATGGATGATTATGTTTTGCAAGTGTGCTAGCTGTTTTGCAAGTGTTGTAGCTAATTCATCATGAGAAGACCAAAAGGAATCCAAGGCATGGACCAAGGAGGATGAATGCAAGTTGTTTCATCATGAAATTTCTGCAATGAAGCATGTGTGCTAGCTGTTTTTTATGATTAATTTTTGCTTTGTATTTGTTTATTAGAATCACTTGACTGGCTCCTTACCTTTGTGCACCTAAAAATAAAGCCTTCTTGCAAGGCTTAGACTCACCAATTCACACAACAATCCCATTTCACACACCCTAAACAATCCTAGCCGCAACCCCCCTTCTTTCCTCCACAAAATCTGCCTATAAACCTATCCTAGCCATCATAAACACCACCATACATCCCCCTATCCACTCCTCCATACAACCAAACCTTCAAACCACATCCACTCCTTGTGCCATAGCAAAGGAAGGGAAGGAAAGTGCTTGGACATGCATACCTGATAGGAGCATATATATGCACCTTAGTTTAGCTTGTTCTTGTGCATTTATAGTGTTTTTCCTTAGTAAAGTAGTCTTTTAAGCTAGTTTGGTGTGTTTTCAAGTTTTAAGGACAAAGTGTGAAAAAGGAAGCATTTTGGAGCCTTTTGGAGCAAATTAGAGCTTGGAATGAATGTCATATGCTTGGAGCCATGAGGATGGATGAAATTGAAGACTTGAAGATGATGATTCCTACTTGAGCAAGGTTTCCTAGTTGGAGTAGGAAAAACCCTAATGGAAGATGGAGTCCTAGCTAAATTGGTTTCCTAGTTGAAATGGGAATCTTAGTTGAAATTGGTTTCCTAGTTGAATTGGGAAACCTAGAAGATTGAAGTTTCCTACTCAAACAAGGTTTCCTACTTGAAGTAGGAAATGTAAACCCCAAATGGCATCAAGTGCAGCTACAAGGAAGATTTCCAAGTCCAAGAAGGAAAAGGTTTCCAAGATGAAGAAGGAGAAGAATTCCAAGTCAAGGATGGAGTGGGACATGTTTTCCTAATGCTAGAAGGACTCCTAAACATGGTAGGACACAAATGAGAAGATTCTAGAACTTTCCTCCTCCTTGCCGTGGGTTTGGTCCAATTCCTATCAGATTTGGGCTTCTAGAAGCCCTATCCCTAATCCCTACAAAGGTGCCGCACCTAGCCTTCTAGATGGTCCCTAATTCCTTGCCTTGCAAGGCTTTCTAGAAGCCTTATATGACCCGAAGCCTTTGCCGCAAGAATTCCTAGTCCTAAGGTGGTTTTTTGCCCAATTCCTGATGGATTTGGCTTTCTAGAAGGTCTAAACTTGATTTGCCTAGGGTTAGAAGCCTATATAAACCACCTAGGTACCGCATATCATTCATTCATTCACTCCACAATTCAGAAATTCGCCCAAACCTCTCCTAAGCCTTTGCCGCAGCCACTAAACACCCTTCTCCCTAGTTTTAGGTTATTGCCGCACCATCTACCTCCCATAAAAACTACTCCATCCATCCATAACCACTCATCCATGCACCTAAACCCTTAGAACCTGATCTAGACCCTTTGCCGCACCAAGGAGGAGGAGAAGGAAGCTTGGAAGTTCATGCAATTCAAGTTCGCGTCGCTGGAATTTCTAGGTGTTTCTTTTCCTTTGATTTCAATGTTTAAATTTAATTCTCTTTGTTTTGTGCGTATGAGGAACTAAACCCCCCCTTGGCTAGGGGGGATTCGAAATACATGTTTATGATTGCGATATGATTTGATTACTTCTAATTGCGGTTTCATAAGTTATGAATTCAATTTACTTATCTATGTGAATTACATTGGTTTGTGTGTGTTGGTTGAGAGTGCACGCTTAATTATCATGCATAAATTGAATGCTAGGATATAAGGAAGTTTCAACTAATCGTTATGGACTTATATTCACAAGTAGTAAAGGTTGATGATCTCAATCGAGTTAAGTAAATTCTTGGCATAAGTTTCATGCAATCATAGTAATGAGTGCTTCGTCAATGCTTATGGTTTTCATAGAACTTAATTATTCTTGCTTGTATCTCTATTATGCAATCATGTAAGGGACTTGTGGGGAATGCTTTGGGTTGTCGTATGCAATCATCCAATTCAATAACTTTAGGAAAATCTGAAGGTTAATTTAAGCGAACCTAATTAACTTGGGGCGTTGAGAATTCATGGTTTATTGAAAAGCAATTGGAAATCGTTTCGTATGCAAGTATAACATGTGTGGAGATGAGCCCCTTAGCTAGCCTTTCATCCATTGTTTTAAGCCAAATTCGTTTTAAAATCTGTTTTGATTTACAAGTTTATGTTTTGTTTTTAAATTCGTCAAAACCAATCCCCCTTTTGTTTTCAAGTCTCAAATTAGTTAGAAAGTGTTTTGATTTGTGTTTTTAAGTGTTTTGAGTCAAAGTTATAAGTATTTTCGTCCAAAATCTTCTTTAGTGTTCAAAACTGCCCAGAAAGTGGTTTTAAGGCAGTTTTGAGTGTTTTTGTGTTATTTTGAGTCTTTTGGTTTGTTTTGGTGTTTCAAGTTCTAGTTTTGCATTGTTTGAGTCTACTTAGTGTTTTAAACTTTGATCTTACGTTTTTGAGTCAATTCCAAGTGATTTTGCAATCCCTCCTAATCCCCGGCCTAGAACGATCCCTACTTGCGTATTTGCTACAATTGATAAAAAGAGGGTTTAATTTGTGTGCTTATATATTTTGCATCAATACCACTCAACGAGGACCGTTGGAGCGTTTAGGTGTTTTCTTTCTTTCATTTTCAATGTATAAATCTATTTACCTTTGTTTTATGATTATGAGGAACTAAACCCCCCTTTTGCTAGGGGGGATTCAAAGCCATGATTACATTTGCATTATGAATTAATTACTTTTGGTTGTGATTTAATAATTTGTGATTTCAATTCGCTTAACTATTTGATTGATAACTTATTTATGTATGTTGATTAAGAGTGCACGCTTAGTTTTCATGCATAAGTTTGATGCTAGAATATAAGGGAATTTCACCTAATCGTTATGAACTTATATTCATGAGTAGTAAAGGTTGCTATCCACAATCGTGTTAAGTGAATTATTGGCAAGAGTATCATGCTTTTCATAGTTACGAATGCCTCGTCAATACTTATAGTTCTCATGAATCTTAATGATCTTTTATTGTATCTCTATTGTGCTTTTCACGTATGGAACTTTTGAAGAATATTTTGAATTGTTATATGCGTTATTCCATTCAATTCATTAACTTAAGGAGAACTTGAAGGTTAAAAAAGTGCTATCACGGTTAACCCGGAGTATTGAGTTTCGTAAGTTATCGAAAGAACAACTAAAAATTGGTTTATATACAAGTGTATCATGTGTGGAGGAAACCCCTCTAGCTAATCCATCATCCATTCACACAACCATATTTTGTGCTTAATTCTATCTAGTTTCCAATTTGTTTATTTTCAAGTTATTCTCATCAAGATCACATCCCCCTTTTTCAATTTTTTGTCTTTTGATTTGAATCTACCTTATTTGATTTCTTTTGAGTTCTTTGAGTTAATTTAGTTTAGAGTTGGTTAATTTTCATAGCTTGAATCTTTTAAATTCATTCGTGATTTTGTTTTAGTTTATTTATTAATTTTATTTTAAGTTATTCTAGTTTATTTGGAATCATTTGAATCTAGTTAAATGTTTTGATTTTAGATTTGTGTTTTTAAAGTTTTATTTAGTGCTTTCTAAGTTCATTTTATATAGATTAGCAATCCCTCCTAATCCTCGGTTTAGAACGATCCCTACTTGCATATATACTACTTGCAACTTTGCTAATCCCTTATTTCGTTTTTGTATATTTTAATTTAGTTACTAAACTTTGCTTTGTTCTTCTTGTTTCATAGGTACTAGTGTATGACTCGAAATTCTCATCCAGTTCATAAGCATATCTCTGACTTTGACAACGACTTTGAGCGAACCTTGAGAAGGAAAAAGAAACAACAAGAAGCTCAACCATCTAATCTTGAACCTGAGCTTGAGGAGAACAAAATAGAAGAGGAAAAGGAGCCCACGGCTCAAGGAGTTGAGCAACCACAAGTCATGGCGGCGAATAACCGAACAATCAAGGAGCTCTCAGCTTCGGGGTTGGACAACACCGCACCCCTATGCATTCAATACCCTAGGGCGGCTGAAAACAAGAGCGACGAGTTTGAATTGAAATCAAGCTTGCTGAACCACATCCTTAAATTCCATGGGCTGTCCATGGAAGATCCAAACTAGCACTTGAAGGAGTTCGAAGTGGTGTGTTCAAGCATGACCCCAATCAACGTCGATGGAAACATTTTGAAGATGAAAGCCTTTCCATTCTCTCTTCTAGAAAAAGCTAAAGATTGGTTGTACGAATTAGCCCCTGGAACTGTCACCTCTTGGGAGAGCATGAAGAGGGCATTCTTAGAAAAGTTCTTCCCCACTTCGAGAGTCATTCTCTTGAGGAAGAAGATTAGTGGAATCCAACAAAGCCAAGGTGAGTCATTTCCAACATATTATGAATGTTTTAAAAGTCTTGTTGCTTCTTGTCCGCAACATCAAATGAAGGAAAAGCTTCTCCTTCAATACTTCTACGAATGCCTTCTTCCGGTCGAAAGGCAAATGTTAGATGCTTCAGCGAGAGGTGCGTTGGTGGACAAAACACCCATTGCAGCCAAGACACTAATTGCAAACCGTGCATTGAATACACAACAATATGAAGGAATTGGCCAAAGAGACATGCCACAGCTACAAGTTCATGAGGTAAGCTCTTCATCTGATGTTAAAACCCAATTAGCTAATCTTACTTCCATTGTGTCATAGATGGCCGAGGGGATGAAAATGCAAGGACCTAGTGTTTGTGGCGTGTGTTCCATCTAAGGACACTCCTCTGAAAAGTGTCCCCAATTGATTGAAAATGGTGGATGGGAGAGCGCTAATGCCATTGGATTCCAAAATCAGAATCAACCCCGAAACGATCCATATTCAAACACGTACAATCCAGGGTGAAGAGACCACCCTAACTTCAAATGGAGGGAGCCCCAACAATCCCAACAGCAAGGAGGCTTTAGGCAGCAACCTCCGGGGTTCTACACCAAGTCGTATGCCTCAAATCAAGTCCACCAACAACCTGCCCAAACTTCAGGTAATTCTCTCAATAATGATACACTTCTTAAAATGCTAACCAATTTGTCTCAGGGGCAAGAGAATCAAACCAAGGCCATGCAAAACCAAGACATAAGGGTAGATCAATTGGAGAAGCAAATTGGTCAGATTGCAGAATTTGTGGGGCAGTTTAGAGATCAAGGAAAGCTTCCTAGCTCAACCATTGCAAATCCAAAAGGGGGATTTGAATCCGCAAAAGCCATCCTCCTGAGAAATGGCAAAGAAGCTGGGGCAGGTCCTACATCATCAAAAATAGGTCACAATGAGGATAGAATGATGCAAATTGAAGAGGAGGAAGAGGAAAATGCCACGGTAAAAGGATCCAAAATCTTGCCGCAACCACCTAAGTCCCCTAAGCCATCCATGTTGTCCATCAAAGGTAAGGGAGTTCCAAATTCGACTATTTCTGATGTCGTTCCTCCAAATGTGCCCTTTCTTTGCAGGTTTAGGCAATCAAAGAAGGAAGAAGCCGAAAAGGACATTCTAGAGACCTTTCGGAAAGTTCAAGTCAATATCCCGCTCCTTGATGCACTTAAGCAAGTCCCAAGGTATGCTAAGTTTTTAAAAGAACTTTGTACAACAAGGAGAAGGATTTTGAACAAAGAGGTGGTTCAAGTAAGTGAGAATGTGTCTGCTGTGTTACAAAGGAAATTACCCCCTAAATGCAAAGATCCGGGTAGTTTTACAATTCCGTGCATTATTGGCAATACTAAGTTTAAACAATGCATGTTAGACTTAGGAGCTTCGATTAATGTCTTGCCATACTCTATTTATGCATCTATGAACTTAGGTGAGCTTAAAAACGATGGTGTGATTATTCAATTAGCCGATCGTTCTAATGCATATCCAAAGGGTGTTTTGGAAGATGTTTTGGTGCAGGTTGATAATTTGATTTTTCCAGCGGATTTCTACGTGCTCGACATGGAGGATTCACCCCATTCTACCCCATTGCCGATTCTATTAGGGAGACCCTTCATGAAAACTGCCCGCACCAAGATAGATATGTTTAAAGGGACTTTAACAATGGAATTTGATGGGGAAGTTATTGATTTCAATCTTTCTGACAGTATTAAATTTCCTAAGGAAGATCATTCTTGCTTTTCTATTGATATAATTGATGATTTGGCGCAGGATTATCTTGATTCATTGAAGAGGGATACACTTGAAATAACAATTGCACAAGGAATTGGGCAAGAATTTGAGCTTGCCGTGCCTAGAAGTGTAGAAGAGGCCGAGATAGTGGATGCCCTTGAGTCACTACCTCAACACCATGGTATGCCTTCTAAACCAATTTCAATTCCTATTTCCACTAATAAGTTGTTACCCTCAGTGATTCAGGCACCCGTACTTGAGCTTAAACCGTTGCCCGACCATTTGAAGTATGTCTTTTTGGGAGACAACGAGACGTTACCCGTCATTGTCTCCTCATCACTCATGCCCCTAAAGGAGGAGAAGTTGATTCGAGTGTTGAAAGAGCACAAGACGGCCATTGGGTTGACTTTGGCCGATATCAAGGGAATTAGCCATACTACATGCATGCATCGCATACATCTTGAGGAGGGGGCTAAACCAACTCGAGAGGCTCAGCGCCATCTCAACCCTCCAATGATGGAAGTTGTGAAGAATGAGATTATCAAACTCCTTAATTGTGGAGTGATTTATCCGATCTCTGACAGTCGTTGGGTTTCGCCAGTGCAATGTGTTCCAAAGAAATCTGGAGTGACAGTGGTGAAGAATGCCGAGAATGAGCTTGTGCCAACCCGTATCCAAACAGGTTGGTGTGTGTGCATCGATTATAGGAAGCTCAACGCCACCACAAGGAATGACCACTTCCTTTTGCCGTTCATCGATCAAATGCTTGAAAGGTTAGCCGGTCATTCTTTCTATTGTTTCCTTGATGGTTATTCCGGATATAATCAAATTGTCATAGCTCCGGATGACCAAGAAAAGACAACTTTCACCTGCCCCTTTGGTACCTTTGCCTATCGTCGCATGCCTTTTGGTTTATGCAATGCTCCGGCCACGTTTCAACGGTGTATGGTAAGTATCTTTTCAGATTTTGTGGAGAAGATAATTGAGGTATTTATGGATGATTTTAGTGTATATGGTGATTCATTTGATGGTTGTTTGGAAAATCTCACAATAATCTTGAAACGATGTGTAGAAACTAACCTTGTGCTTAATTGGGAAAAATGTCACTTTATGGTTAAACAAGGAATAGTTTTAGGGCATATTGTTTCAGAAAGAGGAATTGAAGTAGATAAATCAAAAATAGATCTTATACGCTACTTACCCTCTCCTACTTCGGTTCGAGAGGTTCGTTCGTTTCTTGGACATGCATGATTTTATAGGCAATTTATCAAGGACTTCTCCAAGATCTCAAATCCTCTTTGCCGTCTCCTCCAGAAAGATATGGCATTTGACTTCAATGAGGAGTGTGAGAAGGCATTCAAGCGCCTCAAAGAGATGCTAACTTCAGCCCCTATCATAGTTCCCCCGGATTGGAGCCTTCCTTTTGAGCTTATGTGTGATGCTTCCGATTATGCATTAGGAGCAGTTTTGGGACAAAGGAAGGACAAACGGCCCCATGTTATCTATTACGCATCCCGGACTTTGAACGATGCGTAATTGAATTACTCTACCACTGAAAAAGAACTTCTTGCTATTGTGTTTGCTTTAGATAAACTTCGTTCTTATTTGCTTGGTACTAAAGTTATTATTTATACTGACCATGCAGCGTTGAAGTACTTGTTCACCAAGAAAGAGGCCAAACCACAACTCATTCGTTGGATGCTTCTTCTCCAAGAGTTCGATATCGAAATCCGGGATAAGAAAGGAAGTGAAAACGTGGTGGCTGACCACTTGAGCCGTATGGTGCATGAAGAGGATGCCATGCCTATCATAGAGACATTCCCAGATGAGCAATTGATGTCCGTCAAGGTAAGTGAACCATGGTATGCTGATTTGGTGAATTATTTGGTGTCTAAACATGTTCCAAGTGAATTACTAAAACACCAACGTGATAAATTGAAGAAAAAGGCACGGTTTTATGTGTGGGATGACCCGTATTTATGGAAATATTGCCCTGATCAGGTTATACGTAGGTGTGTGCACGATTCTGAGTTTAATGATATTTTAACCTTTTGTCACACTTATGCTTGTGGAGGACACTTTGGCACTCAAAGAACAGCACTTAAGGTGTTAGAATGTGGTTTCTATTGGCCTACAATCTTTAGGGATGCTAGAGCATTTTGCATGTCTTGTGATAGGTGCCAAAGAACGGGCAATATAGGTCCTAAACAAACAAATGCCGCAAAACCCCATTTTTAGTGTTGAAATCTTTGATGTTTGGGGTATTGATTGCATGGGTCCCTTTCCTTCATCACATGGTTTTCTTTATATTTTGCTTGCTGTGGATTATGTGTCGAAATGGGTGGAAGCCAAAGCCACCCGGACTAATGATTCTCGAGTGGTTGCAGATTTTGTGAAAACTAACATTTTTGCAA
The DNA here is from genome assembly GCA_963580275.1 of Crataegus laevigata. Taxonomy (NCBI): domain Eukaryota; kingdom Viridiplantae; phylum Streptophyta; class Magnoliopsida; order Rosales; family Rosaceae; genus Crataegus; species Crataegus laevigata. The sequence continues at coordinate 12,485,556 of OY756944.1, read as the reverse complement.
GGTTTGGAATGCCAAGAGTGTTAATCAGTGATGGAGGTTCCCATTTTTGTAATCGAACCATCGAGGCGTTGCTCAAGAAGTACAATGTCACGCATAAGGTGGCCACACCTTATCATCCTCAAACGAGTGGGCAAGCCGAGGTTTCGAATAGGGAAATCAAGCAGATTCTTGAGAAGACCGTTGAGCCTACAAGGAAGGATTGGAGTTTGCGCTTAAATGATGCATTGTGGGTGTATTGCACTGACTACAAAACCCCAATTGGGATGTCCCCTTTTCGGCTCATCTATGGGAAGCCATGCCATCTTCCCGTCGAACTAGAGCATCGTGCACATTGGGCCGTCAAAACATTTAACATGGACATTGATGCCACGGGTCTACATAGGAAGCTTCAATTGAATGAGCCTGATGAAATCCGGAGAGAAGCTTATGAGAACGCCCGGATCTACAAGGAGAAAACCAAGGCGTTCCATGACAAGATGATCCGTGCCAAAACATTCTCTATTAGGCAGAAAGTGTTATTGTTCAATTCTCGCCTTCGATTGTTTCCGGGAAAGTTACGTTCCAAATGGGTTGGTCCTTTTATTGTCACTAATGTTTTTCCTCATGGTGCAGTGCAAATCAAAAGTTTGAAGACGCAGCAAGAATTCAAAGTGAATGGGCATCGGTTGAAGCCATATTACGAGACGTTTGAGGAGCATGTCGTGGAGGATGTACCCTTCCGTGCCGTGGGGCCTAGTCAAGCTTAAACATTGGTACCGTCCGACTGGAAGACGTTAAAGCAAGCGCTTCGTGGGAGGCAACCCATGCATTCAACAAAGGAAGACCTAGGAATCACTCCAATTCCAGATTTGCGTTCCTAACTCTTTCTCTTTGTTGTTTCTATTCTTCTATGTTTAGTTTGTTTAATTTGGTTTGAGTTTCTATTTAAAACATTGAGGACAATGTTTGATTCAAGTGTGGGGGGGTAAACAATCTGTTTTGCATGATTTTCGTGGGTTTTATTCACCTATCACTTCCAATGTTGTTTCTCACTGTTTTTAAGGGTTTTTAGTGTATTTTGAAGCATTTTAGTGTGTTGTGGCATAAAAATCCGAAAAACTCATAAAAATTTAAAAATAAGTTTGGAAAATACCAAAAAGAGTTGCTTTTTAGTTGTTTTGGTGTGTTTGTGTCGTAGGTACCTTCCAACACAATGATGAGGATTTGGTTTTGAATTGCATAACTATTAAAGAAAGTTACAAGCATTGATTGAAGTTTGATATGTTCTTGGCTTATGCTTAGTTGTAGTTGATGTTTATGAACTCACATTTGATTATAAAGTGGTGAAAATCAGTTTTTGTAACATGCTTGAAGGAAAGAACTCAACTAACACTACATCCTTGTGAGACTTGAGCCTTTACTTCTTTTGGAGAGTTATAATCTGTGATTTCTTGTGTTCTTAAGTCGTTGCATGATCTCATTATTCTTTGCTTGGTTGCTACTTAGAATGCATGCGTATCATGATAGAACTAAATGCTAGAACTTATATCCGTTTCATTCAAAGCATGATATTGAATTGCATAACACACGATCAAGATGAAGTTGTGTAGTTGCCACCATAGCCAAATAGCCTTACTTCCCTTATTTCTTATGTTTTGTAGGATTAACCTCACCTATCCTAGCTTAGGACAGTCCACCCCTTGTTCTTAAAATATAGTGAGCATAACTTAAAATTAATTCCTTTTGAGTTACATTATGCAAGAAAATAAGTGTGGGGGAGGGAATGGTTATTTTTGAGCTCATTTGTATGTTTTGGGATTCAAAAAAAAAAAAAAAAAAAAAAGATAAGAAGAAAGAATGAGTTTGAAAGTGTTGATTGTTGAAGAAAAGGGTCCAAAAGTTTGAATTTGACCCTAAGTGTTGCATGAATCCCCCTTGTGTTCAAATTTGAGTTTGCATTCAAAAGTGATTCTAAGTTGATTTCATTGCTATTGCTCACTATGTTTTTAAGAACCCTTGTTTTCCATATCTGTTCGCTGTAACTTATCAACCTTAGCCCCGTTACAACCCTTACACTTCTATCTTGAGTGTTATGCATTCAATATGTGGAGTTTGGGATTGGTATGAGCATATGGTGTCACTAGTTCTTGCATCTAAGTAGTAGCATTCCTTTCATGAGATCATATTCATATATTCACTTATAACTCCAGAAAAGAGCTTTCTTTGTTAAAATATGTGAGTTTTAGTTTTCATGTGTATATCAATCTTCTCACATATACCTAGTGTAGGGAATGTAGTTTGAAAATCTGAGTGAAAAATGAGTGCATATCTAGTAAGGAATTGAGGGAATTCTCTAAAGTATGTTATTACATTCAAAATGATGTTTTAAATGATTAAAAGAAAACTAGTAAATGGTGACTGTGGTTAAGTGTATGGTTAAGGATATTGATGACCAAAATCTGTGCAAGTAGTGATTTTTAACATGTGCATTAGAAATCCCTGAGGTAACGTTGGAAGGTTTAGATTGTGTTTTGTTTCTTTTTGTTTTCTTTGTTTTGCTCGAGGACTAGCCAAAGCTAAGTGTGGGGGTATTTGATAAGCTCATATTTATATATATTTTACATCAAATTCTCTCGTCTTTTCTTAATTAGTTCCTTATATTTTTGAGCTATTTACTTTGATTTTGTGTTTTATATGATTTGTCAAGCAAATAAAAGAAAAATAGCACAAGTGAGATTTTATGTAACAAATTCGTCAAAACTGCCTGTGCAGATCAGCCCATTTTGGAAGCAATTTGCGAACGGCCCAAAATGAACTAAAGAATGAGCCTTACATGCTTGGAAAACTACAGATGTCTATTTTCTGGAGCATTTTGCGGATTGTTAAGATCATTTTTCTAGAAGAAGTTATGAGCATTTTAGTAAGGGAAGGTCAAGCGAGCACATGGGGAAGGAATAGGCGGACAGCAAAAAAAATTGCAAGGATGACCCACGGCATGGATGGACGATTATGTTTTGCAAGTGTGCTAGCTGTTTTGCAAGTGTTCTAGCTAATTCATCATGAGAAGACCAAGAGGAATCCAAGGCATGGACCAAGGAGGATGAATGCAAGTTGTTTCATCATGAAATTTCTGCAATGAAGCATGTGTGCTAGCTGTTTTTGATGATTAATTCTTGCTTTGTATTTGTTTATTAGAATCACTTGAGTGGCTCCTTACCTTTGTGCACCTATAAATAAAGCCTTCTTGCAAGGCTTAGACTCACCAATTCACACAACAATCCTATTTCACACACCCTAAACTATCCTAGCCGCAACCCCCCCTTCTTTCCTCCACAAAATCTGCCTATAAACCTATCCTAGCCATCATAAACACCACCATACATCCCCCTATCCACTCCTCCATACAACCAAACCTTCAAACCACATCCACTCCTTCTGCCATAGCAAAGGAAGGGAAGGAAAGTGCTTGGACGTGCATACCACTCAACGAGGACCGTTGGAGCGTTTAGGTGTTTTCTTTCTTTCATTTTCAATGTATAAATCTATTTACCTTTGTTTTATGATTATGAGGAACTAAACCCCCCTTTTGCTAGGGGGGATTCAAAGCCATGATTACATTTGCATTATGAATTAATTACTTTTGGTTGTGATTTAATAATTTGTGATTTCAATTCGCTTAACTATTTGATTGATAACTTATTTATGTATGTTGATTAAGAGTGCACGCTTAGTTTTCATGCATAAGTTTGATGCTAGAATATAAGGGAATTTCACCTAATCGTTATGAACTTATATTCATGAGTAGTAAAGGTTGCTATCCACAATCGTGTTAAGTGAATTCTTGGCAAGAGTATCGTGCTTTTCATAGTTACGAATGCCTCGTCAATACTTATAGTTCTCATGAATCTTAATGATCTTTTATTGCATCTCTATTGTGCTTTTCACGTATGGAACTTTTGAAGAATGTTTTGAATTGTTATATGCGTTATTCCATTCAATTCATTAACTTAAGGAGAACTTGAAGGTTAAAAAAGTGCTATCACGGTTAACTCGGAGTATTGAGTTTCATAAGTTATCGAAAGAACAACTAAAAATTGGTTTATATACAAGTGTATCATGTGTGGAGGAAACCCCTCTAGCTAATCCATCATCCATTCACACAACCATATTTTGTGCTTAATTCTATCTAGTTTCCAATTTGTTTATTTTCAAGTTATTCTCATTAAGATCACATCCCCCTTTTCAATTTTTGTTTTTTGATTTGAATCTACCTTATTTGATTTCTTTTGAGTTCTTTGAGTTAATTTAGTTTAGAGTTGGTTAATTTTCATAGCTTGAATCTTTTAAATTCATTCGTGATTTTGTTTTAGTTTATTTATTAATTTTATTTTAAGTTATTCTAGTTTATTTGGAATCATTTGAATCTAGTTAAATGTTTTGATTTTAGATTTGTGTTTTTAAAGTTTTATTTAGTGTTTTCTAAGTTCATTTTATATAGATTAGCAATCCCTCCTAATCCCCGGTTTAGAACGATCCCTACTTGCATATATACTACAATTGACAACAAGAGGGTTTAATTTGTGTGTTAGTTTATTTTCGCATCAGTTTCAAGTATGAACGCGGGGTGGGCCTATAAATATAATAACGGGACTCTGAACCAGACTTGCCTATTCCTCAATTTCCTGGAGTTCAAATAGCAATACTCACAAATGCAAAGTCTTCCAGATATTAAAAGGAGCTTTAATTAAATCCAATAACAAACTCTAAAATTTTAGTTAAAGACAAAATTATATAATCAATTGAGAAATTAGAGAGAAAATAATAACTAGATTTAATCAATTGGAAGAAAATTGAGAAAAAAATAAAAGGGAAGAACAAGAGGAGGGCAAAACCTGGGATGAAGAAGAAGATTGCGAGAAAAATAGGAGGGAAGAATAGAAGGAGGCCCAAACCTGGGAAGAAGAAGACCAACCTCTGATTCAGATGAGAGAGCAAGCCCAATAGGAACGGAGAAAGCAAGAGATTTCTATCCAACTAAATAATACCGTGGTTTTGGAGAGGGGAACTATTTGGTTTCTCACTGTATAAAATAGGCAGAGCTGATTTATTTAATCCACTAACTATTTAATACAAAAGAACACCAAGCACCCGACTCTATATTATTAGTCGTATCTGGTGTTCTATACAGCATGTTTTACGTTATAGGTTGAGATTCACTGCCAAATAAAATTCCCGACTAAACTATATCATTGGTTAATTTTGTTTAGGGAGGAAAACGTTTGACCCACAAACACTGGGCCTTTTGAATCTTAATTATCTTTACCAATTTATCCATTTGAACCAGTACCAATTTGAACACAAATTATGAAAGTCTGTTCGCATCCAGTCATTTTATTTATTTATTTATTTTTCTAAATTGTAGTACATTCCAAATAAATCTAGCCTATAAATACCAATATGTTATAAAGTTCTTATTTAAGTGCGATTGTGCTAATTCTAGATTATATTTGATAATAGTTATTTTTTCCTATTAGGACTTGTATTCCTTGGAGGAGAAGGATTTTTCCCTCCCTTATTACTATAAATAAAGGCACTGCATAGGGGAATAACTCATCCTCTACACAACCCTACCAACGCATCTCTCTCTATTCTTTATTTGTGCTCCTAGCCACCTCTCATTTGTCAGATTAAAATAAGCCACAATACGTTATCAGCACACTCCTATCGTTGCTCTTAGGAATCTGATGTGGAAGTTTTCTACATCAAACCAGTTCATTAATATCATCACGCAATCATGTTCTTTCAAAACAACGATTTTTATCTCGATATTTTTGCAGCCCTAATAGCATGAACATTCACCATTATGCATGAACCAACTTTACGTTTTCTAATTTTAAATTCTACATCAATTGTGCATGCATTATATCCATAATTGTTGAATTATGTGAATTTGATATTGCCATGAATTGCATCAAAATATATGTCCATGCATTGAATTATTTGATTGAACATGCATTGATTTATCTAGAAATCAAAGAAAAAAATTATTAAAAATAATTTCCTAGGTTTCTTCGAACCCATGACCCGAGCCCCTATGAAGCTATCAAGCTCCACCTGAAAAGACGCCAATGACGTCCAACCCAAAAACCCCAACTTGCCTGCAACAAGGCCACAACCTTGCTGTGCAATTTTTTGGCAAATTCCGACATGGTGTTGTGATTTTGAACCAAAATCATTGAAATTCCCTTTTTCCTTCCCCTTGACGTTGAGGTACTCTCTCCATCACTACGAATCGGCTCGCCGTCGAACCCACAGTCTTGCACCAAGAACCATGTCCCAAAACCCAACTGCGTAAAGCAGTGGCGCAAATTTCCTTCTCTGGCAACATAAACCAGTTCTTACCTTGGGTGTTTTGGACTTAACTCAAACCCACTTAGGCTTTGCTTCTCTCGACCCTCACCACAGTGAAGGAAAATTTGTGAAAAACAAGTTCATTTGAGCAACATCAACAACATGCAATTAACAATGAAAGGTGGAATCATTTTTATATGCACTCAAAACAAAACTTAACCCATGAAATTCAAAGCCTAGTAGATAGGTGAACCAAGACTCAACTCGAGAACAAAGTGAGTTGAGAAATTTTATACCTTTGTTGATTCCTCTTTGCATAAGCAAAGGCTAATCACCCAAGGAGAGGGCCTTCATTCCTTGCTTCTTAGCTCCATGGATTTCTTGGAGGAGGATGGTAGAATGGATTCTCCAAGTTCCCAAAAAAGGGAACCTCTAAGTCTCTACACCAAGGAGAGCATTTAAAAGAGATGAGTGACCTTGGAGGAGGAAGGATTGCTAGTTAATCCCCTCCAAGGGGGCCGGCCTCCTAGAGAGAAATGGAGAGACATGTTCTCTCTAATTTTCTCCAAAAGAAAACCCTAATGAAGAAAAGGCTATAAAGTCATATTTATACCTACCTTCATTGGAGTGGAAAACTTGTAATAAGTCCAAAACCCACTTCATTCTCTATATGGCTGGCCTCTTAGAGTCTTTGGGCTGTTTGGGCCCTCTTGAACCTTTATTCATTAAGTTGTCATACAACTTAAATCAATGGGCTTGACATTCGAAGCCTATTGAGCCTTAAGGCCCAAAACTAACCCGAGGTCTATAACGAACTTATTCGTTTGATTAATTAACATATTAATTAATCCTAACCATAAATAATTAAACCATTTAATTATCCTTACTCATCTCCGTTGTTTCTTCATTCTCTACCTTACTCGGTGTACGATCCATTAGGTTCCTTTTAGCGAGGCAGTGGGCGATTAGAACTCTTTCAAATCAATTATGAATTGAAACTTACTTTCAATTCTCCCTTTAGTGATTACTCACTATTAAAGCTTCCACAAACCATGAGTGACACCTAGCAGTATGTCATGGCTACCCAAGCTAATCAGAAGAGGTGGAGAACCTATTCAGTTTTGGATTACAATGCAATGCGGTCTTTCTCTAATACAACACTCTTGACCACATTGTTTGGTTTGATAGTTTATTCATGTCTACTATCCAATTTGATTCATTTACTTATATGATTACCTTGAATGTGATTGGGAATGACTTTCCAAATCTCATTCATATTCTGGCTAGAGATTCTTAATCATATCATAGAGTATTCTCCCTCAAACAGTTTGAAGGTTAGAGATCCCTTGTTGCGCATTCACTCGCCTCCATGGCTAAGTGGCTGATAGGAACATATTTATGTAACTTTATTAGTTTGTTTCCTTGCATTTACTTAATTAGTTTCATCTTATTAGAATGTTTTAAGCTATTTTCGTGTGTTTGTAGGTTCTAAATAACAAAGTTAGCAAAGAAGTGCATTTTGGTGCAATTTGGAGCTATTTTGGGGTGAAATGGATTGCATGCATGGGGGCATAAAAAACGGATGGTTGTGATTCATTCTCACCAACAAAATGGATGGTGGTGATTCATTCTCACCAACAAAATGGATGGTAGTGATTCATTCTCACCAACAAAAATGGATGGTGGTGATTCATTCTCACTAAGAAAATGGATGGTAGTGATTCATTCTCAAAGCCTATAAATAGGCTTCTCCATCAAGGCCAAAGACACCAATTCACATCTACAAGACATTCCATAAACAACACAATTTCTGCCGCAAGTTTCCTTCTTCCTCCATCCATTTCCATCCACCTCTTTTCCTATCCATCCCCTACCACCCTTCCATACTCTCTCAACTTATCTAATCTCTGCCACATCCCCTAGACCATCTAAACACCACACCCACCTTGGTGCCGCATGTTTGCAAGAAAGGAGGAGGACTTAGAGTTGTGCTAACCATTCAAGACGTTGGATTGTTGGAGCGTTCTAGGTGTCTTCTACTTTTGTTTATCATGTTTAAATTCAATTATAGTTGTTTAATTGCAAATATGTGGAACTAAATTCGTTTTGGGCTAGAGGTTGATTCAAAGCCATGAACATATTTGTAATATGAATTGATTACCTTCAGTTGTGATTTCATGAGTTGTGAATTCAATTTGCTTAACTGCTTGATTTATAACTTATTCTTGTATGTCGATTAAGGATGCATACTTAGTTTGCATGCATGAATTTGATGCTAGAATATAAGAGAGTTTCACCTAATCGTTATGAACTTATATTCACAAGTAGTGGAGGTTCCTAGTCACAATCGCGTTAAGTGAATTCTTGGCAAGAGTATCATGCTGTTCATAGTTACGAATCCCTCATCAATGCTTATAGTTTTCACAAAGCTTAATTATCTTTGATTGTATCTCTATTGTGTTGTTCACGTAGGGGACTTTTGAAGAATGTTTTGAATTGTTGTATGCGCTTTTCCGTCCAATTCAATAACTTGCTTTAAGGTTTTGCATTAAGTTCTTGGTCTGGTATTAAGCTTTAAATCTATTTTTAGACCAAGATTTTGGATTCAAGTTAGATTCTTCCTTCAATTGTTTGATTGGAGAATCTAACTAGTCGTTTGAATCTAAATTTTATATGCAGATCGAAACATCATATCATTTTATGATTTGAGTTGATATTGGTGCCACAAGGTGAAGAGCACAGGAGGAACTAATACATAGTGAAGACCAAAGGAGTTTATCTCGTGTAAGGCAAGGTTGCACAAAGGTAAAGTTGCTTCGTAGATAAGGATCTAGGAATTGAACTTGTGTGGTCTTTGTATGACCTTGTTTACACAAATGGATTGGACTCAGTGGAGAGTCCCCGGTTTTTTAACCCAAAGGTAGTTTTTCTGCCAAAAACAACCCGTACAATTTATCGCTTTTCAAGTTTACTTATCTTACTCTTTGCTTCTGATATATGTTCATCATTATTGGCAAATAGATAAGTCCATTATTGGCAAATAGATAGGTCCATTCAACTAAGATTGTTAGAGTTAAAATGTGCACTAAATTGGATCTTAGTTAACTAGGAACATTTCAATAAACTGAGCCTTGAATTGATTACGTCTGCTGTGAGTAATCTAATCTTAGTTGATGAGTGTTGCTGACTAGTCATACAAGCATATATATAGATTTTAAATTGTAGGTTATTCCACCTGGTACCAATTCCAGATACATTGCTCTCATTCCACTTCAATCTCTGACAAAAGTTCTCTCTCTCACTTTTGCCTATTTATAACACTCTGCACTTTATTAGTTTTTAACTAGATTATTTATTTGGTAATTTTGTATAAAAGAAAAAAAAAATTATAATACTAACAATATATCAACAATAGCTATGTTATGTACAAAATGGGTCAAACATTTATTGTAATACTTAAATGCATTTAAAATAAACAAAAATAACAAAAAAAACTACCAATACAACTAGTACCCATTTCAACTGACTCCCCATTTCTCTTTTTTATTTATTTATTTATTTTGGAATAGGTGTAGAGTCCCACATCGCCTAGGGGAGAGGATTCTTTATGCCTTATATGTACATGCCCACATCCCTATAGCAAAACGCGTTTTGGGAACTCACTGGCTTCAGATTCCATAAGAACTCTGAAGTTAAGTGAGTTTGGGCGAGAGTGGTCCCAAGATGGGTGACCCCTGAGAAGGCCCAAGAACAAAACCGTGCGAGCCGGGCCCAAAGCGGACAATATCTTACTATGCGAACTGGGATGTGACAATTTGGTATCAGAGCCACTCTCTAGCTGGAAGTGTGCCGAATAGGACGTCGGGCCCCTAAGGGGGTGGACTATAGAGTCCTAAATCGCCTAAGGGACAAGTTCCTCTATGCCTTATATGTACATGCCCACCTCTCTATATCAAGACGCGTTTTGGGAACTCACTGGCTTCGGATCCCATAAGAACTCTGAAGTTAAGCGAGTTTGGGCGAGAGCGGTCCCAAGATGGGTGACCTCTAGGAAGGCCCAAAAACCCAAGAACAAAATCGTGCGACCCGGTCCGAAATGGAACAATATCTTGCTATGCGGATTGGAATGTGACAATAGGTCAATACGCATTACACACTGCAAAGCAGTGTACTTTTCCTAATATATTTTTTTTTTTTTTACTTTTGGATTGAAACATCCATTCTCTGGTTTTTTTTTCCATCACTCACACGCCTCTTATGTATTTCTTTTTCATTTAGATTCAAAAACTGCAATGTAGTGTTTGTTTCTTGGTTCTGTTTTTCACTTTTGGATACAAACACTACAATACCTGGTTCAATTTTACTTTTTTATTCAAACACCTCACGTGACTACTAACTTTTTCATTTAGATTCAAACACTGCAATGCAATGTCTAATTCTTGATTTTGTTTTCTACATTTGGATTGAGATTGGTCTTGAATTATAGGCCTTAGAATTATGTGCTTTCTAATCTCACCATCTCTCTTGGCAAGATCGTCTACTTAACTGGACCAGCTCTCGTCTCAATAATGTCTTAAGACCAACCCCATCCTTGCCTAGTAACCATTCTGATGCTTAAGGTAAAATAAAAAATAAAATAAAAATAAATAAATACAGACTTGTTCATACTTGTTCATAATTTCATTTATAGATGCATTATTTAACGAAACTTAAGAAACCCTTAAGCTGAAACAAGGAATCACTATCATTAACCTATGCATAACTAACAAAAATATATGATTGATTAAGTTTAAAACAAAAATATATATTGATATATGACTAAATAGTAAAGTTTTTATTTATTTTTGGCTTAACTACCTAAAATAACATTATACGAAGGTTTTCTGGTAGTAAACATGTGTGTTGAGGTTCTTGTTGCCCAGGAGGGTATCGTAATTGGATTCAACAATTGTATGTCACATCCTGGCTTGGGCGCAGCCACTTCCCAGGCCCGCTCCACTACCGTAGTGTCGGCTTTGGGACCCGATCACGCCCTCACGGTTTTGTTTCTGGGAACTCACGAGCAACTTCCCAGTGGGTCACCCATCATGGGAGTGCTCTAGCCCCTTTCTCGCTTAACTTTGGAGTTCCTACGAAACCCGAAGCCAGTGAGCTCCCAAAAGGCCTCGTGCTAAATAGGGATGGGAATATACATTTAAGGATCACTCCCCTGGGCGATGTGGGATGTCACACTGTATATATTTATTTGTTTTATATTTATAAATTTTATTTAAAATTGATTATGTGCTTTTAACCATGATTAGGATCACATTATTATGGCAAGCTAAGGCTTAGCCCACTCCCCCCACCTCTTACTGTTGAGTATCTATTGTTCGTTAAAAAAAAACATGATTATGATAAACAACACACTGCAGGTTGTAGGAGGGTGGTACACCAAATCTAAATGGAGTTGGTATAAGAGCAACTCCACCCCTAAAAACCCTCTAGTCAAGAGTCAATTCAATCTACCCAAATGAATAGTAATTGACTGCAATGAATAGTAATTGCCGAAGTGCATCTCCACCCCTAAACTGAATTGCTTAGTTAATTTGTATTGAAATATTATTCTTATTTTTTTAATATTAAAAAATAATTTTATTTTTAATTTCAGATAGGATTTTTAACCAATCTTGTCACTTCATGTGTCATTATTCGAAAGTATAATTTTTGTGGATAGATTTCAATGTAGAATTTTAACCAATTCTGTAGCACCACATATCATGATTCTGTAAGAATTTTAGGGATAGATTTCCTATAAGATTTTGAATCAATCTTGTTGTGCCACATGTCTTTATCTGTTTAGAATCCTTTAGAATATGCTTTGATAAGATTTTCAACCAATCACATATTACCACGTGGCACTATCTACAACCTCATCCTTTCTTTTTTGTCCATATAAACCCTACATCCATCCTAATTCATACACCAAACTCAAACTAGCTCAGATTCTTTCTTCATAATTTATAAATCTTGAGTTCTTACAATGTCTTCTTCAAGGAGATTGTGTGAAATTGATGAGCTAGAGAAAAAAATTGTTTGAAGAACATGAAGAATTGTTCAATCTCGAGGATGGTGCAGATGAGGCGTTCGTAATGGAAGAGGAAGATGATGATGAACTTAAAAGGTAGAGAGCCTCACATTGCCGTCATGTCATGCAAGTTGTGGGTCAGATATCTAAACCCAGGCGTGCCACAAACTTAGATAGAAAGAGGGAAAGACAAGGTAATGATCTCTTGGAAGATTATTTTATCCCCAACAGTGTATTCCCTGATAACGTTTTTAGACGGCGTTTTAGAATGCAACAAAGTTTGTTCAACAGAATCATGATTGTTGTTTGCAACCGTGATCCATACTTTGTGCAAAAAAAGAAGAAGATGTTTTTCATGTTATAGGTTTTAGTCCTATGCAAAAAAATTACTACTGCCTTGCTGATGCTTTCATATGGTGCATCTACAAATCAAGTGGATGAGATTACGAGGATGGGAAAATCAACTGTTCTAGAGTCCCTAATGAGGTTTTGCTCCACAATCGAAGCTATCTACACTAATGAGTACCTTTGGAAACCCACGATAATGGACTTGCGAAGACTTCTGAAGAAGGATGAGGTGTAAGCCTTTCCTGACTTGGAAGCATCGATTGTATGCACTGGACCTGGAAAAATTACCCCAAGTCCGTGGCAAAGAGCTTATGCGACAAAAAAGGAGCCAAAAGTATCATTTTGGAAGCGGTGACATCATTTGACAAATGGATTTGGCATGCTTTTTTCAGTGTTCCAGGAGCTCAAAATGACCTCAATGTCCTTGCCCAATCTTAAGTGTTCGATGAGGTGTAGCAAGGAAAATCACCGAAAGTCGCATATTGGGTCATTCGAACTAAGTACGATGGAGCATAGTACCGAGTAGACGAAATTTACCTAAGGCGGACATCGTTTTTCCAACAAGTAAGCGATTGGTTGAGATTTTTCCAACGACCTTGAGTCGTTCTTGTGTTGCCAAACTTCTCGCAAAACGATGTAGTAATTTTACTCCAAAGTTCTCGCAACTGCATCTCATTACCCTTAATTGGGTCCTGATTAGCTTGAACCCAACATTCACACAACTTAACATCTTCGACGATCGTCCAATTAGCCATTTTTTTGCACACAAAAGTATTTGAAAACTTTGGTTGAAAGTGTTGAAAATATTGAAATATGGTGTACGATTGAAAATGATGGTTAGGTATTTATAGAAGAAAAAAAAAATTCATTTTATTTTTTTGTATTTTTAAACAATTTTTTATAATTTTTTTAACAATTTTTATTAAGTTAATTAATCTGGACCTTTGGATTTCAAAAAGATTAAAATCCAAGAGCCCAAAATTGGACACGTGGCTAACAGTAAGAATTCTGACTTTTTAAAATAGTTTTTTGGCTGAAAAATCTGGATCATTGATCTGGAAATCGAATGGCCCAAATTTTTCCACGTCACTAGCTGTTTGGTTTCAAATTCAAAGTTTTTTTACCTTTGGAAATCCAATGGTCTAGAAAATTAACTGTTGGAAATCCAACAGCCATCGTCGTGCCACATGACCCAACTCGCGCGTCCACTTAATGCGAACATCTGCACGCTGTCGGGAACGCGCGCCTACTAGCGCGTGTTTCCCACATGCACAAAAGAAAATATCTTGACGTGTTTGGCGTCATGCTGGCATCAGCCAGACATCAGATGGACTGGTTACTCAGTCAATCAATTCTTAGCTGGGTAGATGGCTGGCCTCCATCGAAGCCCAGCTAATTGGATGGGGTGGAGTGGGCTTTTGGCATAAGGGGTAAAAGTGGGCTGTTGCCCAGCTTATTTGTGGAGGGCTGGAGTTGCTCTAAGGAGAGCGTCGTTCTCACGTCCAAGGTCTAAAATATCGAAATTATCGACGAAATATCATCGATAATATTGTTTTTTTTAGTGGGCGATATTTTCACACTTATCAACTTTATTATCGTCAATATATTGAGATATTATCGATAGGCAAGATGAGATAAAAAAAACATAATAATTCAGTGTGTGTTATCCGAGAGAAAAAAAACATAGTAATTCATATAACATATAATATAATATATAATATATATAATATAAATCCCCCAAACACGCCAAACCCTATATATATATAATCTCAAACTTTTGATAACTTTTGAAAGTAGTGGTGGTTGGTTGTTTCATACTCAAAATCGTGTGCCACTTCCAATTCTTTCACATTCCCAGAGGTGGAGTATTAGATCATCACACCTTTTTTTCACCCTTCGAAAATTGAAAAACCTCTATTACACCTTGTCAAGTCAAGAAGATGACTCGTTATTATAACTTCGGACTCTGTTGGAGTGCGAAGTAGTAATTATGGCTATACTCATAACCAACCATTTCCCTACCCTTCATATCTCATTCTTGTTGGGATGGAATCAAGCGACTGATGGAAAGAATCTGAAACTCAATCTTCAAATGATTTTGCTCATGGACAACGTCAACCAATCTCGGATCCATATGGATGGCATGTTAACAATTACATGCAAAACTATTTTGGGAATTTATCATTTGATGACTACTCTTCACAATACACTTACTCTACACATAAAGATGATAAAGATAATGAAAATTTTGAACCTCATAGGAATAGGGGTGGAATTTTTTGCCAAATTGTCATGCCAACCGAATTGCCAACCGCGCCATACCAATTTGGTGCCAAATTTTTTGTGCCAACGGTAATGGTACGGTATTGTACCGTACCGACATTTTGTGGTATGGTATTGGTAATGGATACCATTACCACGGTATTACTGTACCGTACTGAAAAATATAATATAATATATAATTTATATAAATTATATAATATATAATTATAATATAACACATATTTATAAATTATAATATAACACATATTTATAAACTTCAAATTTTTACCATTAGCCTCAAAACACTTGGATGGGATGATAGAAAGATAGCTTGGATGCTTATGGAGATTAAAAAATGCTTGCTTGATTTGTATAATGAGTATAGGAGAGGTTCTTCTACTATCATTGGGGCTCCATTGGGAGATGTGGAACTAAATGAGGAGTACATGATTTAAGCTTGTGGGGGTGATGAGAACAAAATTGAAATGATGAAGGAGCTTATATAAGAAAGGAGGGAGCAACGCCTTTTGGAGATATCTAATGAAGTTGATAAGTACTTCTCCGCTCCTTATATTAGCCTTGTTGTTGGTGGCTTTGATCTCTTGAATTTATGGAAATCAAACACAAAAGAGTTCCCAATTCTTTCACAAATAGCTAAGGATATCTTTGCAATCCCCACTTCCATCGTTGCTAGTGAAAATGCATTTAGCCTAGGGAGGAGGGTTGTGGACCCTTTTAGGGCATCCTTGACTCCTAAAATGGTAGAGACATTAGTGTGTACTAGTGATTGCCTTAGGGCTGATGAAGTAAACTTCTACAAGGAACCAATGGAAGATATACTTCAATTTTACAAGGAAATGGAAGAAGTGGAAACAAGTAAGATATGCTTTAATTTTTTTAGTAAATTTGTTATTAAACTTTAATTCTTCTTCCTACTAATATGTATTCTTTGTTTGTAATTGTAGGCTTGACAAAAACTCAATCTTCTACAAGTTCAATGCCTCCTCCAAAAACTTCGACATCTTAAACTTGAAGAATTGATCCATGAATTTAACTTTTTAAAGTTTAGTTTCAATTTTCATTTGGTTTGAAACTTTAATTTTTATTTGGATTGTTAACTTCTATTTGTTTTGGTTTGTAACTTATATTTGGATTGTAAGTTTAATTTTCATTATAAATCTTGATGCATTATTTGAATTATTGTGTGTGTTATTTTTCACTATGAAACTTGATGTATTTTTGTGTATGAGATATCAGTAACTAATGTGAGGTTTAAGTTAAAGAGGTGAGTCTTGTGGTACAGATACTACATTATGTTTCCAACTTTCCATTGAATAGTCAACTAGTACTATGTATGAACTTGATTTTAATTGTTCTCCATTCTTTGCTACTAATTCTTCTTCCTCAACATTTCATGCCGCTATAAATCTATATCCATTTGAAGGTGGAAATTCATTTGGGCACTTGTTATAAGAATTTTCTTCCGTCTATGCATTTGGTGTATATAATGTTGAACAAAGTAAAAACATATTTTGTCCCAAAATAAAGTGGCAATTACCATTGCCATACCATGCCAACCGAACATTTGGCAATACCGAACTTTGGTATACCGAAAGTTTGGTATGGTAATGGTAATAAATTTTATCATACCGAAAGTTTGGTACGGTAATTGGTACGGTAACCGTACCGAACCCACCCCTACATAGGAACTCTATGTGTTACTAAGTCACTTATGTATCTTACCATGCAATGTATAAAGTGTAAAATATTGTACTAATTTATTATATATAAATGATTATGGTCTGTTTAAATTTCTTTCATTAATTACTACATATTTTCTAATGTTTGCAACTCGCTATATAATCAACTTAAATCAGTTGAATCCATCATTCAATGCATTTTTTTTTCAATTGTTTGTGATAAATAAATCGGTAAGGAAGACTATTAGCGCTAGAGCGAATCCAAACCCAAATCCTCGAACGCATATCAGGGCTTGAGCTCGAGAAATTTGGAAAAATAACCAAATTTTAGACCCCATATAGAATTATAGCCACTATTTTAATTTTATGATAATTATAACCAAAACTTGATGTAAAAGTACTAATATACCCTTAATATTAGGGTTTCTCACAACAACCAAAACAAATCTTTAAACTATCTTAAAATGAGAAATTAATCTTCATCACTTTTTTTTTGTTTTCACTATTCACTTTGCATATGCAATTTCGTATTCTTTCTTCATTCATTGGAAAAATATATCAAAATGTATGCAATTTAGTCAGTGAAACACTAAATCCAAGTATCTAATTAAAAATAATAATAATTAGCCATAGAATTAGTTCATTCTTAAGAACATTCTCATAGCTTGTCCTGCTAATTAAAGAGAAAGCTAATTCAGTGGTCTCAACTTGCAATAATCCTCAACATTTTAAGGTAGTTTAAAGGTTGTGTTGTGGTTGTTGTGAGAAACCCTAGTATTAAGGATATATTAATACTTTTACATCAAGTTTTGGTTATAATTACCATTAAATTAAAATAGTGGTTATAATTCTATATGAGATCTAAAATTTGATTATTTTTCCAAATTTCTCCTTAGATCTCTCCACCTCCGCTTCTCTTCCCCAATTCACTTCTAACCCCTTCCCTACCTCAACTCAAAACGCCGCCCTCAGCGCCAACGAAGCCCGCCTCTCCGCCATTCTCCTAGCCAATGACGTAAAAAACTTCGCCTTCAAGAGGATTCCCTCCGATTACTACTATTGGTCTCTCGACGCCCGGCGCGACGCTCTCGGCGCTGCCTCAATCCACCATCTCTGCAAAAGCATTGTCTTGGTAGTTGGTACCCAACTCAATCTTTGCAGTCTTCATTGACTTAACTGTAATATCGAAAATGATTTTGTACCTCAAACGAAATACCCCATTTGTAAATTTCGATTTGTTGAGTCCGACCTTGCTTGCATTCCCAGGTTAGCACTCAGGCCCAATCCAATGTCGTCGATTGTTGTGACCGCAACAATTCAAATTACTATGTTGTTGTCGTTCAGGTACTAATAGTGGTTTTTTTTTGTCGGTGTGTTTTTAATCGATACAATAACAATGCTGGTGTGTGAGGTATGTGAAATTTAGACCCTTTTATTTTTGGGTGCAGTACACTGCTCGATTTAATGCTGAAGCTGTTAAGAACTTCTTGTATTCGCTCAACGAGGGCAAGATAGCAAAAAAGATATTCAACTGTCAGTTCTTGGTCTCATGATAATCAGTAACTTGTTGATAAGTTCTCGATTACTGAGTTTATATACTTCAAAATGTTATATTGAGCTGTTATGTTCTTTTTATTTTTTGGTGTGAAATTCTGATTAGTGCATTATGTAATATGTACAACCATGGAGAATTCCTACTGTCAATTAGGTAGCAAACTAGCAATGTGAGTTCGTAGGAGGTGTCATGTTTAGAGTCTAGTGATGTAACATTGCATCCTTTTGGTAAATTCATAATGTGCGATTGAAAGTCGGAGCAAGCACGGGTTAGGAACAATGACAATATACAATGTGATTTTGCGGTAGGTGTTGTAATGTGTTTAAACGATGATGTGCCAATTTATACACCTTGTTGTTTTATGACATGTAATGGTATTTGACTATAATTTCCCAGTACTGTTTACTTTAACAAAAAACTACATTTTTACACTAAAAAGTCAATCCTGGTACTATTCACTTTACCCTTTATTTTGTTCTTATCGTTGAAACTCAAAGTTTTCAAGCCCTTTTCATTAGTTTTCCTTATAATTTTTTATGTCCAAGTTTTCTTGATATGGCAATCTCAGATTCCTCCCATTTCTTCCTCTACTCGTTAAAAAAAGTTGTCCCAACCCTTTGCACATAGTTCTTCTGGAAAACCTATGGTTTCCAAGATTTTATGTGTGCTTTTATCAAATAAATATTCCTTCGGCTTGTCGGACAGGTTGAAAAAATAGAAAAGTTGTTACAATCATCCTTTTTCATTTCTATGCATCCTTTTTCTTTTCAATAATAGTCTGGAAGTGTGCACATATTTTTAGCAATTTTGGGCTTTTCTGGTCCAACTGTTCTTGAGATGGATTTATGCACGGTCTTCTTAGAGTCCACCAATTTATTTCTTCATTATCTCAAAGATATTTGGTCCAGCTCTTTGCATATTGATCTTCTTGGGAGCCTACATTTCAAGAAAATGTTTTCCAGGATTTTTATCTGTGCGTACATTGAATCAAATATGCTTTCTGTTTGAGCCTTCTCCTTAACCCATGGAGATGTGTGCCATTGTTACTTAATGGGTAACATTTTTCCATAACCCTCTTTTGCCTCGTTGGACAGTTGATTAAATAAACAAAGAGTTAGTCCAACTCCATTCCATATTAGTTTTTCAATACTGTTGTTTTACTCCCATGACTATCTTTCTTTTTCATATCTACTGTATTGTTATAATTGCTGCAGTGTGAGCTTTTCACCCAAATGTTTTTGGCATGACTTTGTTCATAATCTTCTCAATTTATCCCATTTCTTCCTTCACTCTGAACGTGGGTCCAACTCTCTGCACATGATTATTCTTAGCAGCCTATTACCTAAGAAAATTAAATCCATCCTGTTTGAGCCTTCTAAAATTTATAGGGACGTGTTGCATCGGTATTCGTTAACTTTTTTTCTATCTTGTTTGAGTCATTAGACAGTTGAGAAAAAAAAAAGAGAGTGTTAGTCCAACTCCATTCTTTTTTTCTTTTGTATTACTCCTATTATATTTCCATAAACCATCCTGACACGCCCACACCCGAGAATGGGGCGTGCTGGCCGTCACGTGAGTGTGACGTAGCCATGTGCACTGTGCGGAAGCTAGGATCGAAAACTAAGAACGAACTAATTAAAAACAAAACCACTAGCAACCAAGATACGATAGTGTACTAGAGGCATAATAAGGTACTTATACATAATCAGAACGTTCTAAGTTCAACTGCAGTCAAACATAAATAAAAAGGGTTTAATTACACCCTCGGTGCCATACATATGAAATAAGCTGCCAGAAAGCCGGAAGTCCTCGAAGTGCCAAACTCGTATCTCACGCTACCTAGAACCTGGAGGGGCGAAAAACAAAACTGAGTGGGTCAGCAAAACAATTCTCTTTTAAACCAATCTTTGCTCAAATATATAGCCCCTCACCGTAAAACCTGTATAATTTCCCAGAATCAAAATATATACTCAATGTACGTAGGTTCTCAAAATCATGCTGAAAAGAGTATGTATGCCATGCCAAAGTATTCAAAACAGAAACTCAATCATAAACTATTGATGTGATTAAATGTCAGGTAATCATCTCAGCCCTCGGCTGCATATAAATCTCATAGTCATCTCAGCTCTCGGCTGCATATATATCTCATAATCATCTCAGCTCTCGGCTGCATATATATCTCATAATCATCTCAGCCCTCGGCTGCATATATATCTCATTCATTCTCATCAATCTCATCACTGTTAGTTTATCGATTCTCATTTATGCATGCCCTCACCTGGCACTTACATGTGCGTCCGCCGCACCAACATGTGAATATGCAATCATTAATGCATTAACATAGTATATGAACACTTTGCATGGCATCAAAATCATA
Organism: Crataegus laevigata; assembly: GCA_963580275.1. Classification (NCBI taxonomy): domain Eukaryota; kingdom Viridiplantae; phylum Streptophyta; class Magnoliopsida; order Rosales; family Rosaceae; genus Crataegus; species Crataegus laevigata. Next base: position 12,464,917 of record OY756944.1, on the reverse strand, counting down.
TAATTGCTCATTTATCGTTTTCTGGGAAAGTAAGTATAATATATAGGTAAATACGGTAAATAGCTGCCCACTCACTGATAAGTTGCTGGGTCGTAGCCCCCGCGTCGAGCCTGGCTACGCTCATCCTCAGAAAACATTTCACCTATATGAGAAATAACTAAAAATACGTTATTTAAGCACCTACGCGCTAAAACGGGAATAACTTCTCATACGTAGCTCCAAAAATGACATGTAAATATACCACGGTGAAGTACACGACGTCACGGACGTCGTGATATTTTTAGAAATTTTTTTGGAGCTGGCACGCGCCTCCACGCGCCAGAACAGTGCACGGGTACACGCGCGCGAGTAAGGGCTACTCGCCCCTGTCCAAGTGTCCTCGCCGGACTGGTTTTTCCGGTGACCGGAAAAACTTCCGTGTGTGATATCTCACTCGTTTCTCAACCATTTTGGCCCATTTTTCTTCCTACATGCTCTAAATTAAGAGTACTACAAGTCTATACCTTCAAAAATCTCGAAAACTAACGAGAAACTCGTCGGGAAATCTCCAAGAATCCGGCCATCTCTGTTCTACGTGATCCCGACGTCCAAACACTTCCAACGCACCACTCCGAGCCTCCTTGGGACCTCACAAAGGTCGCTGTGATTTTAGATTTTCCTAAAACGCAACGTAGAAAAAGTTGATGAATAGTGCCATTTACAAAAATTGAATTTTGGGCGTGAAATCGTCGTAGTTCTTACCTGAAAATAGTATGGTTGAGTTCGTATGGCCTCCACGAGTCTGAATATATAATTTGTTTCGTCGATCTAAGAAGTTTTGGAAATGGGTATGGGTGTGCCGTGTGTTTGGCGAGAGAGAGAGAGGGAGTTCGTGAGGTAGAGAGAGAGAGTGAGTCTGAGGGACGTGAGAGAGACAGAGAGAGGGTGGACCAAGACCACCAAACCAAAATTATTTCCTAACTTTTCTTTGGTACCCAACAACTTCAATAATTATGTGATTGGCCCAAAAATAAACAATTCTCGCATAAACATTCGCCCGAACTCAAGGGCATAATAGTTAATTCATAACGTCGAAATAAAAATTCCGGGACGGGTTGTTACAATCTACCCACCTTATAAAAATTTCGTCCCGAAATTTCATACAACACATAAACTAGTATCCATAAAACAACCTTGGATACATCTCTCTCATCCTGTCCTCAGTCTCCCAGGTAACTTCTTCAGTTGAGTGGTTCCTCCACAAAACCTTCACTAATCGTACAGTCTTATTTCTGAGTTCTTTATCTTTCCAATCAAGTATCGTCACTGGCTCCTCATCATAAGTCAAATCTGAACTGATCTCGAAGGGTTGCTGAGGAATCACATGCGACGGGCCTGAAACGTAATGTCAAAGCATCGAACCATGAAACACATTATGAACTCTGGATAACTCTGACGGCAACTCAAGCCTGTAAGCTACCTCACCGACTCGCTCGGTGATCCGATAAGGTCCAATATACCTAGGACTCAACTTACCTTTCTTTCTTAATCGAACCACACCTCTCCAAGGCGATAACTTAAGAAACACCCAATCATCAACATTATACACTCGGTCAGTGGCATATCTGTTTGCTAAACTCTTTTGGCGATCTTGGGCGGTTTTCAGGTTAGCCTTAATAACCTGAACATTCTGAGTAGTCTCCTCTACTATCTCAGGGCCCACTAAAACTCTTTCGCCAACCTCTGACCAACACAAGGGTGTACGACATGGTTTCTCATAGAGTGCCTCGAAAGGTGCCATCCCGATACTAGAATGAAAACTATTATTATAAGCGAACTCCATCAAATCCAACCGCTGATGCCATGAGTCGCCAAACTGCAAAACTGAGGATCTCAGCATATCCTCCAAAGTCTGAATAGTTCTCTCTGACTGACCGTCCGTCTGAGGATGATAAGCCGTGCTGTACAACAATCTCGTACCCAACGCCTCCTGGAAAGCAATCCAGAACTTAGAGGTGAATCGAGGATCGCGATCGGAGACAATACTCACTGGAACACCATGATACTTCACGATCTTCGATAAGAATAACTCAGCCAACCGATTCAACGAAAACTTTTCCCTGACTGGAATAAAATGTGGTGACTTCGTGAGTCGGTCGACAATCACCCAAATTCCATCATACCCATTCTGAGTACGAGGAAGCTTGTACACAAAATCCATGGTAATATCTTCCCATTTCCACTGCGGAGTGGGAAGTGGTTGCATCAACCCAAAAGGCTTCTTCCTTTCAGCTTTTACCTGCTGACATATGATGCATCTGCTAACATACTCAGCGATTTCCCTCTTCATACCCGGCCAATAGTAGAACGGTCGAATAGTATGGTACATCTTCGTGCCTCCCGGATGCATCGCATAAGCTGAAATATGCGCCTCATCTAGGATATCTTTCTTTAACTCAGCATTATTCGGCACGTACATCCTGTTTCCCTGCATAAGCATACCATCAGATTCTCTGATTCGCAGGTCTTTCTTCTTACCATCATTCCTCAGTTGAATAAGCTCCTGAATCTCGTCGTCGTGCGCCTGAATCTCGAGTATCCGGTCAATAAGGATTGGCCTAACTTGGAAACTAGCAAGTAAGGCTTCTTCCCGATTATCCACCGTCGAATTCTCCATTTCTAACTGCGCTCCAGTCGATCTCAATTCGGTAAGAAGAGGAACTCGGCTCGCATGAAAAGCGTTGATTCTGCCCTGGGACTTCCTGCTAAGAGCGTCAGCTACCACGTTTGCACGACCAGGGTGATATTCAATCGTGCAATCGTAGTCGCTCAGTAACTCAATCCATCGACGCTGGCGAAGATTCAATTCCTTCTGGGTAAAAATGTATTGGAGACTCTTATGGTCTGAGAAGATCCTGCATTTCTCACCATAGAGGTAATGTCTCCAAATCTTCAAAGCGAAAATAATGGCAGCCAACTCCAAATCATGCGTAGGGTAATTCTTCTCATGAGGTTTCAACTGACGTGAAGCGTAAGCAATCACCCTACCATGCTGCATCAAAACGCAACCCAAGCCATTCAACGATGCGTCACTATAGATCTCAAAGTCACCATCATCGCCAAGAAGCGTCAAGACAGGAGCATGAGTGGGACAATACTTCAACTGGTGAAAGCTTTGCTCACAATCATCATCCCACTCGAACTTAACGTCTTTCCTGGTCAACTTCGTCAATGGTAGCGCCATAATCGAAAATTCTTTAACGAACCGCCGATAGTAACCTGCCAACCCAAGGAAACTCCGAACCTCGGTGACGGTTCGTGGCTGTTCCCAATTCTCTACAGCCGTAATCTCCTAAGGGTCAACCTGAATACCCTGATCTGAAACGACATGACCCAAAAATGCTACTTCGTCCAACCAAAACTGGCACTTGCTGAACTTGGCATACAATCGATGCCCTCTTAATTTTCTTCAACACCAAAGTAAGATGTCGAACATGATCTACTTTTGACTTAGAATACACCAAACTAGCGTCAATGAAGACAACGACGAATTTGTCCTATTACTATCGAAATACCTTATTCATCAATCCCATGAAAGCTACTGATGTATTCGTCAATCCGAGTGGCATAACAAGAACCTCATAGTGACCGTAACAAGTCCTAAAAGCGGTTTTAGGAATGTCGTCACTCTTGATCTTCCACTGATAGCAACCTGACCTCAAACAGTCTCCGAAAGCACATAAGCACCTCAAAGTTGATTAACAGGATCGTTAATACGCGTCGCCCAATTCAATTGCCAGTAATCAACACACCATCTCAAGGTACCATCATTCTTCTGAGCAATTAAGACTGGGGCTCCCCAAAGGTGAAATACTAGGCTGAATGAAACCTTTATCAACCAAATCTTGCAACTGAGTCATCAATTCCCTTAATTCAGCCGGAGCTATAAGATAAGGAGTTAAGGAACTAGGATTAGTACTTGGTAACAATCAGGGGTGAACTCCACGTCGCGATCTAGCGGCAATCCAAGTAAATCATTAGTAAAAACGTCAGAAAAAATCTGATCACCCTAACATTCTCCACGCTAACAGGAGCATCATCAATCAAAACCACGTGAGTCAAATACGCATAACAACCTTTCATTAATAACTTTTTGGCTCTCACTACTGAAATGATTCCATGCCTCACTCCACTACGCTCACCAATCAAAGTAGCCTCTGGTAACCCAAAACGATGGAAGGTAACTAGTTCCCGTAGTAATCGATATCGGTACGATCATACCGCGACCAATCTACGTCTGGAATAACATCGAAGTCCACTATATCTAACGGGATAAGATTCGCTGACATAGCTATATCTTCTACCATCACTAGGCACCATGAAAAACACCATACTATCTTAGAATGTCTTACCTGTTTACTTGCTTAACGAATCCAACGAATAAATTATTAATATTACGGTCTGCAGCTCGCAATACTGATAACTTACTGTCGTCTAGGTAAGTAAGCAACAACTCTTGAGGGTGCAATATTACCATCTTGCCCCCCATTGAGAAATACATATATATGCCTCGATCGTGCTCATTCTCTACTTTCTTTGGCAACATCGTCAATAAAGTAAAATTCCTGCATCACTATCCATCGAGACACTAGCAAGTGACTAAAATGTTTAGCGTACCCATAATCAAGTTCGAATAATCCTGAGCATCATGTAGTGATACGTGGTTAACACATTCCTGGGCTTGCTGTCTTCTTCTAACTCTGTTGGCGTAAACTCCTCGTCCTTGAGAATTACGCCCCCGTCCTGTCCATAGGTATAACACCTACCATTACCTCTTCAACGTACTCCAAAACGTCGATCGTTGCACATACAACACAAGGTTGAATTTCCACTATTGAAATTCCCCTGCCTCTGGAATCTGAAACCTTCGAGAAATCTACCAAGTCCTCACTGACCTGTAGAGCTAAAACCTTCGCTAGAAGAACTAGAACTGGTTTCGTATCTCTTAAAATCTTGAGTCTGGCGAGGTCTCTGAGACGATTTCCCAATACTTTTATTCTTATGCTTATTCTGATTACTATTTTTTCCTTCTTCTTTCTCACTATCACCAGACATGTTCTCAGAGTTCGCAATCCTCAACAAAATCTCATAGAATTCCTGATAAGCATTATAAGGGTAAATGGTCGCCATCGAACGCCATTTCTTCCTAATATCCAGCCTTAAGCGCCTAAGCATCTCAACTGAAATAGTAGCAATTTCTAAGTCATAACGAGACAATTTAGTAAACTTCCTTTAGTACTCGTTACAAGATAACTTCCCTTGTTTCGAATCTGCTAACTCTTGCGTCTTACGATCTAGGTATGCTGGGATATGAATCTCTTAAAGAATGTCCGTTTAAACATTCTATCAGTCTGTAATCTCCTCGGGCTTTCACCCGTAAGTTTCCTATTCTCATTAGGATGCCAATTCTGCGTCCAAAAGCTAAACAGTGGTCTCTATCCACTTATCATCGGGAAAACTCCCCTGGCTCCACATCAGCCTAAAGTATTCTCAATCTAATTGAGCCAACGCTCAAAACCCTTCATGGCCATCATTACCCCTAAAGGTAAGCAACTTTAGATTATACTCTGACTCCAAAGAGTTCGCTGGAAAGGCGAATTACAGACTGATTGATACTAACGATAGTTCCCCCCCAACTGAGCTATATAGGGAAACTAAATTCATCTGAATGATATGGCTCTCTACGAGGCGGCATAGTTCTGACAGAAGACATCAAGTCATTAGAAAATCCACAAAATATGCAAGACTGCAACCTAGCGCTCTGATACCAAACTGACACGCCCGCACCCGAGAATGGGGCGTGCTGGCCGTCACGTGAGTGTGACGTAGCCATGTGCACTGTGCGGAAGCTAGGATCGAAAACTAAGAACGAACTAATTAAAAACAAAACCACTAGCAACCAAGATACGATAGTGTACTAGAGGCATAATAAGGTACTTATACATAATCAGAGCGTTCTAAGTTCAACTGCAGTCAAGCATAAATAAAAAGGGTTTAATTACACCCTCGGTGCCATACATATGAAATAAGCTGTCAGAAAGCCGGAAGTCCTCGAAGTGCCAAACTCGTATCTCACGCTACCTAGAACCTGGAGGGGCGAAAAACAAAACTGAGTGGGTCAGCAAAACAATTCTCTTTTAAACCAATCTTTGCTCAAATATATAGCCCCTCACCGTAAAACCTGTATAATTTCCCAGAATCAAAATATATACTCAATGTACGTAGGTTCTCAAAATCATGCTGAAAAGAGTATGTATGTCATGCCAAAGTATTCAAAACAGAAACTCAATCATAAACTATTGATGTGATTAAATGTCAGGTAATCATCTCAGCCCTCGGCTGCATATAAATCTCATAATCATCTCAGCTCTCGGCTGCATATATATCTCATAATCATCTCAGCTCTCGGCTGCATATATATCTCATAATCATCTCAGCCCTCGGCTGCATATATATCTCATTCATTCTCATCAATCTCATCACTGTTAGTTTATCGATTCTCATTTATGCATGCCCTCACCTGGCACTTACATGTGCGTCCGCCGCACCAACATGTGAATATGCAATCATTAATGCATTAACATAGTATATGAACACTTTGCATGGCATCAAAATCATATAATTGCTCATTTATCGTTTTCTGGGAAAGTAAGTATAATATATAGGTAAATACGGTAAATAGCTGCCCACTCACTGATAAGTCGCTGGGTCGTAGCCCCCGCGTCGAGCCTGGCTACGCTCATCCTCAGAAAACATTTCACCTATATGAGAAATAACTAAAAATACGTTATTTAAGCACCTACGCGCTAAAACGGGAATAACTTCTCATACGTAGCTCCAAAAATGACATGTAAATATACCACGGTGAAGTACACGACGTCACGGACGTCGTGATATTTTTAGAAATTTTTTTGGAGCTGGCACGCGCCTCCACGCGCCAGAACAGTGCACGGGTACACGCGCGCGAGTAAGGGCTACTCGCCCCTGTCCAAGTGTCCTCGCCGGACTGGTTTTTCCGGTGACCGGAAAAACTTCCGTGTGTGATATCTCACTCGTTTCTCAACCATTTTGGCCCATTTTTCTTCCTACATGCTCTAAATTAAGAGTACTACAAGTCTATACCTTCAAAAATCTCGAAAACTAACGAGAAACTCGTCGGGAAATCTCCAAGAATCCGGCCATCTCTGTTCTACGTGATCCCGACGTCCAAACACTTCCAACGCACCACTCCGAGCCTCCTTGGGACCTCACAAAGGTCGCTGTGATTTTAGATTTTCCTAAAACGCAACGTAGAAAAAGTTGATGAATAGTGCCATTTACAAAAATTGAATTTTGGGCGTGAAATCGTCGTAGTTCTTACCTGAAAATAGTATGGTTGAGTTCGTATGGCCTCCACGAGTCTGAATATATAATTTTTTTCGTCGATCTAAGAAGTTTTGGAAATGGGTATGGGTGTGCCGTGTGTTTGGCGAGAGAGAGAGAGGGAGTTCGTGAGGTAGAGAGAGAGAGTGAGTCTGAGGGACGTGAGAGAGACAGAGAGAGGGTGGACCAAGACCACCAAACCAAAATTATTTCCTAACTTTTCTTTGGTACCCAACAACTTCAATAATTATGTGATTGGCCCAAAAATTAACAATTCTCGCATAAACATTCGCCCGAACTCAAGGGCATAATAGTTAATTCATAACGTCGAAATAAAAATTCCGGGACGGGTTGTTACAATCCTCTCTCTCATTTTGTTTAAATATATTGAAAATGTGCTCCAAACCTCAAGGAAAAAAATAATAATAATCGTTTTCCAGAATTAGCTGCTTTGGCTTTTCTTTTTGTTCCCCCTTGTCCTTTAAAATGAGATCTTCAATTGTATATAGTTTTCTTACTTTATTGTATATTTCAGAAGATGATAGTGGTTGTTATTGGGTATGCAGTGAGGCTTGCACCTGAGGATACATCAATAGAATTGACTGGATTTGAGCTCAATGCAGTTACATGTGTTGGCATGAAAACAGACATTCCGGTGAGCACTTGTTTCTTGCAATTATTTACTATGTATTTCATGTCCTTTGGAACTGGAATTATTTTTTATGTTCTTATGTTACGGGAATTTTTTCTGCTTGACATGATGCTTAAGATCATTTTCCTCAGAAGTCTGATATATCTGTGCCTTGATAATTCAACTTTGTGTTAACTGATATACTCAGAAGTCTGGTGTGATCGATTAGAGTGAAACTAGGATGGTTCCCGTGGTTCCCATATCTAGATTATTTTTTCATTTGCTCTTTTAAACTCTTCTCTAACATGCTCTTGGTCTCATAAGCTTATATAAGGATCTTGTTTTTATATTAGATTTGGAATCTTATTTTTGGATTTTACTACATTTATAACCGTCACATTCTTTACACAACACCTGTACTGTCCGGTGTTTTTGAGACAAACCACTTCAGTGTCTTTTCATTATAGGTTAGGGTCTAGCACACAAGCCCCCGAGGTTCAATTGCCTAGAGTCCTGTTTATAGATTCAATCCTTCCAACTTTCAGACCAGCTGTTGGGCTGGTCCATTGTATTGGTTGTCATGATGAATGATTTTCTCCCAGTCTGTTAGAAAAAAAACGGATTGATAGTGAGAGGTTAGAATTCTGTTGCAAGGTTTCACAGACAACAAACGACCTTATGTGTGTGTTTTCACATGCATTAGTGTTGGGAGCGGCAGACAAATAATGTTTGAAATATGTAGAACTTGAAACAAGTGGGTATTCGCATTCCTAACATGGGCCATATAATGTATCGTGTACCAGAAAAGATCGCAATGACAGAACACTATGAAATGACACTGTAGTGATTGTTTGTGATCACTGACACCTCACCACACATTTTAATAAGTGTAAGACGAGAACATCTTATTGGTTTTGCTGTTTTTATAGTGATGATGTATGGGTTTTGTTTCAGGTGATTTTGGATGAAGCAATTGAGAAAATTAATCCCGATTTCTTCTGGTTGGGCAGCGGCGAGGTTGATCTGAAGCTAGGCATCAGAACCTCAGAATTTATAAACTTTGCTAAACCTTTTATTGTGAGCTGCAGTAGTTCTTGATTTATCCAAAGAAATTAGAATCAAAATATATAAAAGAATACATTATCAAACAAAACCCATGAATTGATTAACTGCTGTGGTTGTTATCTTGTAGTGTTTTTACTCCTGCCGATGATCGATTCATTTCAAACAGATAGTTTATGTATAGAGCAGGTGCTGGTTTCCTTCCAGGTTTTATGAATAGCTACTGCTTTTCTCCCTGCCATTTTTGACGAAAATGTAATGTGGAATGCATTTAGTGCATGGACATGAACATCCATTTTCCAGCCAATTGTGCAGTGTGGTTAATTGGAAAATTGGAAAAAGATGTGATGGGGTTGGTACTAGCTACTGATAAACTGCAATGTGAAACACCAACTGCCTTAACTACCATCTTGTAGAGCAATCACTAAATGGACAAACATATTAACAGGTAAAAGCGTCTATTTTTTTGTCAGTTAATACTATGGTATAATGATATTTCTCTTTACTTGTAAGTGAGAGGCCTTCGGTTTGATTTTCACCAAAGGCGAATCTAAACAACATTATTGCAGTTGATTTTCACCAATTGCCATCTTGTAGAACAATCACTAAATGGACAAGCTTATTAACTGGTAAAAGCGTCTATTTTTTAGTCAGTACTATGGTCTAGTGGTATTCCTCTTTACTTGTAAGTGAGGTCTTTGGTTTGATTTTCACCAAAGGCGAATTTAAACTATATTATTACTTCTAACCTATTGTGAGACATAGCCTATTCTCTCACATCCTTAGTATAAATAATATCATTTGTTTAAGAAAAACGTACATTTTCTTTGAAAATTTTCTCATTGCACTTTAAGTTTTTTTGAAATTCTGTAAATTTTTGTCTTTCATTTCTTTGAGCAAATGGCTCTCCATTAGTTGATAACGGAACCAACCATGAGATTTGTCGTCGTTTTGGAAAGGGAAGTATTGATTCAGGAGAAGCTGAAGCTCCAAAATAACTAGGTTTTTTCCATGTGGTGCAACCATGGCTTCAACATCACTTAAGAAATGAGTCTCACGTCATCGATTTAGTGATTGATCAGACAATCAAATAGGCACGCATAAAATTGATTGATATGATAAATTTCTTGTGTAGAGCAACAACAACAATGTTTTATTCTACTAAGCGAAGTTGGCTGTATGAATCCTGGAACTCTATTGCGCTTGGTTTTGCGTCAAGTTGTCTGTTAGCTCCAAATACTTCATGTCTTTTCTTAAAGTCTATTTCCCAATCTTCATCTACCTCTTTTACCTTGAACCTCTATCTTATAATCGCAGTTTTTAACTGAAGCATTTATAGGTCATTGTATTTTCATGTGTATTGTGAAAATTTAAAATATTGAGGTTCATTCAGAAAAATGGTTCCAAATATGAAGAGTGTGAATGTAGTTAGCCAAAGTACCGACCATGACAACACAAAGGGCTGTGACACATCCATATAATATGTTTCACCTTTGATTACAATCATTTATGAAACTATCAACATAAAAACACCTAGAAACAAAGAGAGGAGCCATCATCCATCAAATCACCATTTTGCCACTACTCACTAGTGGACACTTTTTTTTTTCTTCTTTTCCAAGGTTTTGCAAAAGACCACACTATATTGGTTTTCTTAAGCGCTTGCTAATTAGCAAAAATTAAAGGGTAAATTCATCAGAGAAGTAGATCATATATATAATATGTCTACGACTTTTCGTTGTGAATGGGTGGTTTCCTGTGAGGTTGTGCATAATCCATAACACCTACGTCCTCCGTATCTTCGTTTCCTTTCGGATCTTTATCTTCCTCCATCTGATCATGCAGTGTAGCAGATCCCAGTAATGTCCTTGTCTGCCTCTCCAGTCCCTAAAACATACAACATCGATTGTTCATATCATATATTATGAATTTCCTTGCAATTATTTGATGGTACATACACACACACACACACCCCCATATTATCTTCTCTTAATTATCAGACTACAAGGAAAGCTATCATGTATTATTTTGTTAGACAGGGAATCTATATTGCGGTAACTATGTTGACTCGTCTTAATGTGTATGTGGTCCAAATTAAATATTTATTTAATGAAATAAGTCTAATAAGAGAACATTACATATTACATGTTGCTGCAAAACCGAGTTTACAGTACTGATTTTCTTCTCATCCCAATTATGTTATGTATGCATGTATGCATGTATGCCATGCCACCAACGGCTATATGTAGCGTGCATGCATAATTTGACCACATGCACTGATTTCCTCACAGGGGACATATGGTGACGAAGTACATATATATGGCCACTTGCACTATTAGGCATCATTCTAACAGAGATCATACAGCAAACCAATCTAAATGACTAAAACTACTACTATGTGCGTACCTTCACTTTAATCGAGTTCTTCTGGTGAATCTGAGAAAATTTAGAAGTATCCTGTCCTGCCAATCACCACCATAATCATCAACAACAGATATAACATACATAACAACAATACAAATATTGGGAAATAATTTGAGTTTTTCCCTTTTTCTTGGAATGTTTTATCTTTTGTGGTTAATAATTCCATAAGATTTTGTTAAAAAAAAAAAAATCAATAACATTACTTTCGTAATTTTTATAAAATTAGGTGCATTAAGACTTGATTAATTCAAAGATAGATAAGAACCTGAAGTTGGTCCAAAATTAACATGTCCTTGTTTCCTCGAACCATCAGCGTTTGGCTCTTTCACTTCTACTTCTTTTGATTGGAACTCTACTGAGATGGAAGGCCTCGTCGACGGCATTGAAGTCTCAGAATGTCTTAAGACATTTCCAACATCCTGCACCAAACCCTAAAATAGTTAGGCCTCTTTCAATATACTATACAACTAATAAAAAACCGCTCAAATATTGCATGCAAGCTACGTTCTGTCATATTTTTTCAAGAGCATTTTAGGTAGCTATTATTCAGTAATTAGATGAGGCTTTTTTTTTTTTTAGTACAACCAATATTTTACACTAATTTAGAGTACGGGGAGAATTTGAACCCAACTCGAGACGCAGTTAGTAAAAAAGAAATGTCCTAACCACCAGAACAATCTACCACTTACAATTTATATGAGATTATGATGACCGTTTTGGTTGGTTTAATTAGTTTAACCCATCAGTTATCTGTTTTATGTGTATACATGTGTGTGTGCATGTATGTATATATATATAAGGTTAGTGGTCAATATTATATAATATAACAAGAAATAATGGAAATAGTTGTACCGACCTCAACAGAATGGTAGGCTCTATGGCCACTTTCATTAGGAAGGAAGCCTAGAAGTTGGCCGTTGCATGCATGCATGGAAAGACACAGAAGAAGGAGAAGAACAATTGGAGACATAATTATGAATGACAGAGATTATGATCTGAACGTTTTGAAGTCACAAACAGAATTACCGATAGATCGATCGATGGATCGATGGGAGTAATGGAAATATAAGAACTGTGTCGTTTGTATATGTGAGTGAGTAGAAATGTTAGGGTTGCATAGTTTTTGTAGTGAAAGGGGAAGGAGGAGCAATAAATGCAGGTAGAGTATGGGACTAGAGACGTTCTTAAAGAGAACATGCGGGTGTTTGGGTGATGAACGTCTAAAACTAAACTCAAGATATTGAGGCCTCGCCTTGTCCCCTTCATCTCTCACCTTTTAATCAATTTGAGGGCCCCTAAAAAGCACAGAAGCATGATATAGAGAGCTAATAACATATCTGGTGCATGCATAATGCATGGAAATAGATGTTCAGAGAGGAAAACGATTATTTCCAAATCCATCGTACATTGTATTTAAGGTCATATATGTAATTGAGGTGAGACCTACTTACGTAGGTGAACTTCACTTTTACTAGAGGCGTGATTTACTCTTATGATCACTGTGACTAGTTGCAAGTGGCCTTCTACTACAATAGTGGAGAAGAGTGTTGCTCTTGCATCACAACATGAGTTCTAACTCTGTCGACTTCCTAATCTAACACCTAATTTAATAAATCTATCGTTTGACAAAAGAAAAAAAAATCACTATGACTGGTTTTGGTGCATTAATTGCCCATTTAGTTTATAGAACTTTACTTTCAATGTGGATAATTGGATGATCTTTTATTTGATTTTTCTTATTATTTTAAAAATGATATGTAAATAATGATTAAGAAAATGAAATGTTCTAATTATAATATTTGTACGATGAAGATATGTTAGTCACAACTAAGTTGACAATGAAGAATCAATGAGTTAGACACATGTATTGTCCAATAATTAATCTCATGGATCGAGTAATTTTTAATACCTGTTGAGGTATGTAAACATAAAAGTTTTGCTTTTTCTTGATGCGAGTGATGGTAGGGAAGAGGCAGAGGGATTTAAACACGAAAACTCATATGTAAGTATAAATATTTTTAACCAAATGAATTATAATCTCATTCAAATGAAGTTAAAAATAGTGTTTTTTTATTAGAAAGTTGTGTGAACGTGTAAATTAAGCGTAGAAGAAGTTGAATGGGACCAAAAAGTAAGTTGAATAGGACCCATGAGTCCATGACAATGAGTGGATTGTGAGGTAGGGACATGGGGATGAAGGAGACAAAGGAGCATGGCAAAACCGTCACATGCAGCTCCTTTGTGGACATGGAAAGGTCCACCTTCCCCCACCAACGTCCGAATTTAATATGCACTCTATCTGGCATGTACTCCATGTGCCGCACACTTGTTTTTTCTTCCACATCACCGTCTTAGCCAATTAGGTTTGAATCGGAAATAATTTCAGCACATTTTTTATTAACTTTTTGTTTAATTATGTTCTTTAATTCATGTTTGTCTTCTTTTTATTCATGTGTTTAGACCCAAAATTACACCATCTGGCCATGCAATCAAGGTTGTTAAGTAAGTATAGCTCTTAACTGTTAGATGAAAAATAAAGATAATTTGTTATTGAAGGATAATATTGTGGTTTTTATCATAATAATTATTGTTTAATATGATTCATCTTGACATTTTCTTATATGGGATAAATAGATTCAAATTATCTCCAAGCAAGCAATACAGTTCAAATGGACTTGGGATTTTTGTTATCAGATTGGAGCACATGATGGGTTTGATCAGAATTGCTAGGATGCATGGTCTTCATGTATGCATAGGATGCCAATATGAATCAACATGAAATATCCTCCACGTGTGTTTGGAGTCGGTCAACCATGCATATAGGTTATTTTGGATAATAGTGGTACTTGATGATCACCAAAAGATAATGGAGCGACATATTCTCGATTGGAATAATTATTAGCATAGAAATATATGCTAATAATTACAATACTCCAGGTACAAGCAGGACATGGCTTAAAGTGTTTTAGCTTTGGCAATGCATGTACTTGGATGTGAAGAAGGGTGTAAACATTGCATGGTTGTTTCAAGACGCTACAGGAAGAGTTTCAGTAGTGTACAAATTGACCTGACGCATGGCTATCATGAGTGGCAAACAAGGATCCGGATTAGCATCAAATCTAGTGGCCAATTTAAGGATGATTATCATGAATTTTCGAATGAGGTAACTATCTTCAAGAGAATTCAGTTGCGGTCAACGAAGAATACTTTACGAAAAGAATATGCATATCCAATCCTATAAATACAAGACACTGTGCAACATTTTAAGCCCTCAAAATCAACACACAAATTGCCCTACGCAACACCTCTTAAACACCTTGAGATTTTTGTTTTCTTTTTTCCGTCAACACATCTTCAGTTTGGATAAATAGCAATGTGAAGGCAACTAGTGACATCTTCAGTTTGGATAAACAGGACTGGAGCCATAGAACCAGCCGATCGAGGAGAACTTGCAGTTTGGATAAACAACACTGCTTTGAGCCCGACTAGTTATTTATCCAAGTCTCGGTCAACAAGGATTTTCGAGTCTTTGTTTGTAGAGGTCATCTCATCAGTCTTCTCGATGAAATGAGGTGTTACCAGGTTACTACATTCAGCACATTGAAAGATGAATTTGATATTCAACTTCTCAGAACTAGCAGTCTTGTCTTCAGGCTCTAGAACCCGAAGGCCGAGATGTGTTTCTTCCTTGGCTGTAGTCGCGAGATGAAGAAGTCAGCAGCGTGCCCAACGGCACATTGACATATTTTACTCCCTGGCTGAATTCGGCCGACGAGTTGTCACGCCTCGCACACAACCGAATGACGTAGTTAGCTTATTAATTACTCGGCCTGAGCGCCATGTAGGCTTGGTAGTGTTTAGGATCAATATTTTGGCACACCCGGTGGGATCCAATGCTAAATCTACAAAGTTCATATGATATATCAAGATTCTAATCTGGTTCCACTTAGCTGATTAGATGCATTCCTAGTTCAACTTGATGCGGACCAAATCCTTAAAGCATGTGAAGAAATGCAAAAATCTTTCTCACAAATGATAAAGGTGAAAAGACGAGGGGGCAATTTTTCGCTTCAGCCACAATCAAAATTCGGCCTAAGAAAATTGTCAAGTCGGCAGAAGAAAAACCTAGGCTACCTGTTGTTTTGGTCCTGACGGAAGGTGTGGTAGGCCTAGAAGAAAAAGTTCAAGTTTCTAGGTAAAAAATCGACTCAAAAAATGATTCGTCAGAGGAGTGTTCCAATGACGAAAAAGGCCGATACACGGCTTTAGACCATAAAACGATATCAATTGATATGGTAATTGGAGACATGGTTTTCGAAGCCGAAACTACACTGATTGACATGATTATTGGCGGTAAAGGTGAGATGGAGAAATCCCGTTCGACTATGTTGTTCAAGTTAAAAGCCGAAATTGGAAAAATTATTATACCCAGGGGGCTTAATAATTGTTCAGCGCATTCGAAAAATAAAAAATATTTCACCAAGTCAAAAGTATTTGGAAGCGATTCTTTATTCAGTAAATCAAATTGAGAATTTTGATACAAAAAGATCTCGGCTTGGAAAAAAACATCGTTGGCCTCCTTTTAATTATGGTTCCATCACTTTTATTTTTGTTTTTTTTTAAAAAAAAAAATTGAATAAATTATTTTCATAATTATTCGGCTACATAAGCCGATATTTAAGAAAATAAGGGGGCAGTATTGTGTCATACTGATTTGCATTCAGTGTGGTTTTGTCATGACCAAATATCTCAGGATGCTTTTAGCCGAAAAAATATTTGTGTTTGGCAGTGAGGTTTGTTGATTGGTATTTAACTGTAGTGATCGTGTCACTCTTTAGTCTTCAAAATTACATTCGACTTAGTCCCACATGTTTGGAAACATGATTATTAGGTCTTTGCGTATGGCTACACTTATTGAGAGGATGATGGAGAGCCATCTTGGATTCCTCTTGAAGGATTCATTCGGCAGAGTTGTTTTTGCCGAGTTATGTTTGTACTCGGTGAGCAAATATTATTTGCGTAGTTGCTAGATGTGAAGTCTTGATCAAGGTCATTGGTTAAAAGATATATATACAAATTTAGTAAGTGATGCGAATTTTAAACCGCACAAATTAAACCCTCTTTTTGACAGTTGTAGTAATGATGTAAGTAGGGTATCGTTCTAGGCCGGGGATTAGGAGGGATTGCTAATCACTCTAAAATTAACTTAAAAACGTAAAAACAAAGATTAAAACACTAAACTAAAATCAAAACACTTAACTAAAATAACTCAAAATAAAACTAACAAATAAATTAAAACAAATCAAAAGACTCAAAACAACTCAAGACTCTAGAAAATACAAACTAAGCTAAAAACTCGAAACACACTAAAAATGACTCAAAATAATGAAAACAATTTAAAATAAAAACTAGGAAATTAATTAGACGGAAATTAAATTAAAAGATTAAAAATAATAAAAACTAACTAAATAATAATATTATAATAATGGGGGGGATTGGTTTGGTTTTGACGAATTAAATTAAACTTAAATAAATTACAGATTGACAAAAACATAAAATTAAAAGTGAACGGATAGACGACGGATTGACTAGAGGGTTTTTCTCCACACATGACACAAATGCAACCTAAATTGATTTTTAGTTGTTCTTTCAATAAGTTGTAAATTTCAACGCCCCAAATTAACCGTGAATTGCACTAGTTAACTTTCAGATTTTCCTTATGTTTTTGAATTGGATGATTGCATACGACAACCCAAAACATTCCCCACAAGTTCCCTACATGAATTGCATAATAGAGATACAAGCGAGAATCATTAAGTTCTATGAAAATCATAAGCATTGACGAGGCACTTATTACTATGAATTGCATGAAACTTATGCCAAGAATTCACTTAACGCGATTGTGACTAGCAACCTTCACTACTCATGAATATAAGTTTATAACGATTAGGTGAAATTCACTTATATTCTAGCATCAAATTCATGCATGTAAATTAAGTATGCATTCTTAATCGACAAACACAAATAAGTTATTAATCAAGCAGTTAAGCAAATTAAATCACAACTCAGAAATCACAACTGAAATTACCAATTCAAATTACAATTATAATCATGGTTTCGAATTAACCTCTAGCCAATATAAAATTACTTACACATTATTCATAAATTAAAAACAGAAATTAAAAATGAGTTTGGAGGGATTAAACCGAAATGGAGATAAGGGTTTCTGTGCAATTCTTCCTCTGTCCGTGTAGCTGCCTGATTGGCAGCTCCAATTTCCGCGCCTTACTCCCCCCAAAACTTCCCTGTTGTTTCATCCTGCTCTCGGTGCTTTATTCCCCCCCGAGGACCTTCTTTTCCGTGCCTTTAGAAAAACCAAAGGGCAGCGCCCTTTGTGCACCTCCCTGTCGCAAGCCGCCTGGTGCTTCCTGCGCAAGACTGCACGCTGCCCCGCTCAAGCTGCAAAGGCAGCTTTGCTTCTCAGCGTGACAAGCTGCCCTTCCTTCAAAGCTCCCAGGCTTCTCCTCACCGACTGCCCACCTCCCTCAAACCGTAGCTCTCTTCTTTTGACTGACCAGCTCCACAGTGGCTGCCTTGAAGCAGCTTCCGCCCTTAATATCTTTCTCTTCCGCCAGCTATCCTTTTTCACGCTGCCCTAAGGCAGTTCCTCTCTCTAGCTGCAACAGCAGCTTTGCTTCTCTCCCCCTCCGATCTATTTTTCTGAGCTGCCCAATTAGCTTTTATTTTCTGTTTTTCTTTCAAGCTCCTCGCCTTTCCTCCTACCCGTTCCTTTTTTTATTCTTGCCTTATTCGGTGCTGACTCAATTAGGTCTCCCACTTGATCTTTTGGTGGCTTCCACTTGGATTCAACTTTCCTTCCAAGTCTGCCTTATGCTCTCCAGTCAGTATTGCATCTTCACTGCCTTCCACCTTCATCAGGAAGCCATCGACTAATCAACATATGTGGAGCTTTAAGGGTAGACTTCTTCGATGGGGTTGTTGTACTTTCTTTAGGGCTAATTTGGTCAAAAGAAAATGGTATACAACCACCTCGATGCACTACTGGATTATAGCCTACACTGTCGTCGAGCTCGACGATTGCTTTCATTGACAACTTAGAAAGATGTGAATGATCTTGCTATTTGCATGCACCAACTCGGCGATAGTTTGTTTAAGCTTGAGAAGCTCATCAGGGTAGGCAAAGACACCGACATTATTAAGGGGAATTGGTGGAACTTGCATATGCAATTGATAGGTTTTTGTTGACTTTTGTATTTTTAGGTAGGATCCCTAATTGATATGTAATCTCGTGTATTATCATATAATCGCTTGTAATTAGTTCTTTTTCCATTTATGTTAGGGTTGTACACCTTTAAATACCTCTTATTGAGAAGAATATATCATCATTCAAAGCATTCTTTTCTTGGCACTAGAGCTAGGTTTAGAAAAAAAATTAGAAAAATTGCTTTGATGTATGCATAACCCAGCGCTAGAACTACCAACAATGCCTCTAGTTGTGCAGCGCGTTGTCCTACCGCTAGGCGCGCCACAAGTTGTGTTGTGCATCGTCTAACCAGCAAGGAACATCGTCGTTGCTGGACTGAACCCACTCCATTCCATTCATCTTGTTTCGTTCGCTCTGTTCCGTTTCTCGCGAACCTCGATCTCTATTCCCCCTGGCTGCCTGACTCGCAGGCTTAATACCATACCAAATTGCATCATCTCATAGCAGACCAGGATCTTGAATCACCTCGACTGCTAACCTACCACTGTAAACAGCCATACCTGATCAATACCGTACATGTGTCTCTGCTTTTTCAATTCATATTTGACTGAAACCCATAAAGTATAGACCTATTGCTGCCTGAAAATCATTGAACCTGCCTAAAGAAATTCGTTCAGTCATCAGAATCATGCTGGAGAGCCAGACCTACAAACTTGTTTCAGCTCGCCCCTGCAATTAACAATCCAGATGAGCTTCTGCTGCTGCTTCAAAGTCAATTTGCTTGGAGTTTAGGCTTCATCGATCACGGACTCATGTTATGACTATTTGGGAATAGCCTTGATTGTTAGAGCTAAGGCTGATTTTGAACTTATGGTCGAGAAATTGTCTGCTTTGCTTACTGATATAGGTAATGATGGTAAGGCTTTAAAGGTTTCTGCATTTGTTACAAATAATACATGGATAATTGATTATGGTGCTACTAAACATATGAGTTGTGATTCTAGATAGGTACAAACCCTAAAACCATCCCCCAAAACTGTCGTGAATGTTACCAATGGTAATGTTGCCCCCATTATCAAAGAAGGCGATGTCTCACTTTCTAATACCCTGAATCTTGATTCTGTACTCGTTGTTCATTCTCTTGACTATAATTTATTATATGTTGCTCAAATAACTATCACCCTACCTTGTCTTGTGATTTTTTGGCCTTCTTTTTGTGTTTTTAAGGACATTCGGAATCGCAAGACGATTGGTTATGTGATAGGAGCATATTTATGCTACTTAGTTAGCTTGTTTCTTTGCATTTACTAAGTTAGTTTCTATTTATTAGAGTGTTTTAAACCATTTTCATGTGTTTGCAGGTCTAAATGACAAAGTTGGCAAGAAAATGCAATTTGGAGCATTTTAGAGCAGTTTTGGGCTTGGAATGGATAGGATATGCATGGAGCAAGGTGGATGGATGTTTTTGAAGATCAAGAGAGGCTAAGAATGTGCTCAATTTCTAGAGAAATTAATTTAAGACTTAGAAGATAAAGAATCAGCTCAAAAGAAGAAAACATTATCCAAACAACCTTATCTTATCCAAACCTTATCTAGTCTTATCTTATCCAAACTAATCTTATCCTATCCTAATCCTATTTCACCTTAATTCGAGCTGCAAGGGGGAGTTATGTTTAGATTAGGACACTTACAAACTTGGTTCTAGAAGCCCTATCCCTTTTCCTAAAAAGGTGCCGCACCTTATCCTTTCTAGAAGCCTCTACCGAGTATCCCTCCTTGTTCTCTGCATTGTAACTGACATTTTCCTTGTGGAATTGGGGTGCTAAATTCTTCTCCAAAACAAAGTCCTTGTGCCATGCCTTAGCCTTATAAATACCACTCTTCTGCCTCATAATTTACCACCACACACAAGACAGCCAGAAATCAGAAAAATCCCCTTTGTGTTGCAGCTTTGCAAGGAATGAGAAGAAGAAGCCTGGAGCCATGCTTTCCATTCAAGACCTTTGGATTGATGGAGCGTTTCTAGGTGTATTCTATCTTTGTTTTCAATGTTTAAATTTAATTGTCTTTGTTTAATTGCGAACATGCGGAGCTAAATTCATTTTAGCTAGAGGTGAATTCAAAGCCATGAACATATATGTGACATGAATTGATTACATCCAGTTATTATTTCATAAATCATGAATGCAATTTGTTTAACTGTTTGATTGAGAACTTATTCTTGTATGTTGATTAAGGATGCATACTTAGTTTGCATGCATGAATTTGATGCTAAAATATAAGCGAGTTTCACCTAACAGTTATGAACTTATATTTACAAGTAGTGGGGGTTGCTAGTCACGATCGCTTTGAGTAAATTCCTGGCAGGAGTATCATATTGTTCATAGTTACGAATGTCATGTCAATGCTTATGATTTTCATAGAACTTAATGATCTTTGATATGTATCTCTGTCATACTATTCATATAGGGAACTTGATAAGAATAATTTGGTTGTGCTGCTGAGTCCAATTCAAATGAATTTAGGAAAATTTGATGGTCAATTAGTGCTTTTCACGATTAACTTGGGGCATTGTCATTCATGGTTTATAGGAATAATAACTGGAAATCAATTTTTGTTACATATGTGTCATGTGTGGAGAAGGACCCTCTAACTAGCCTTTCACCCTTTTAAGTCACCCATTCGTATCCTTTAAGTTTGTTTTACAAGTTTGCTTGTTTAAGTTTTAAATTCGTCAAAACAAATCCCCCTTTAGTATTTCGTGTCAATTTACTTTAATTTTCGTCCAAATCACCCTTTAGTGCTAGTTTTGAGTCAATTTAACTTAGTTTGTGTGTTTTGAGTCAGTTTAGCTTGTTTGAGTAGTCTAAGTCTAGTTTTCTGTTTTTGAGTCTAGTTTAGTGATTTAGAGTCTAATTTGTGTAGATTAGCATCCTTTTTAATCCCCGGCCTAGAACGATCCCTACTTACGAAGTTACTTCTTTGTTTCAACAGTTTTACAAAATAGTACAAGTACAATATAAGTCACAAATACAGGTTCTCAAGAGTGACAATGGTGGCGAATATGTAAACTCTGAACTTTGTGCCTTTCTTGATCATCGTGGTATTGTTCATCAAACTACATGTCCATATACCCACAACAAAATGGTGTTGCAGAACACATGAACCGTCAGCTTCTAGATGTTGTTCGTGTTTTTTTGCATGAGCCGCGTCTCCCGTTATCCTTTTGGGGAAAAGCTCTCACCTCAGTTGCGTATCTCATGAATCTTGTTCCATCCCAATCAGTCAACTTTCAAACACCGTTCGAGACTCTCTCTCTTCATATGTTAATGCTCCTACAGTTCGTCAGTTCCTAATCTTCCACCTCATGTGTTTGGTTGTGTGACCTTCGTTCTTCTTTACAAATAGCATAGAAGTAAGCTTGAACCTCGGGCCTTATGGCGTGTGTTTGTGGGGTATGCCTTAAATCAAAAGGGGTATCGTTATTATCACTCTCCAATGAAAAAATTGTATGTCACTGTGGATGTTGTGTTTCATGAGAATGATATGTACTTTGCCAATCTCGGGCCTTCACTTTAAGGAGAGAATCAGACAGAAGTTCAAACTCTTGATTATACTATTCCAGATATAAATAGTGTGAATGATTTGGATTTAAGTGGTGATGTCTTGGAAATAAGTGGTGATCAGTAACATGGAAACAATGTTGAAAACCTTGAAAGCACTACTACAAAAGGGCCTTATAATGTCGGTTTCTTGTGTCGGTTTAATATAATATAGTGGTGGATTAGACAGTTCCGACACTTACTAGATATAACGTCGGATTTATTGTCACTTATAAGCGTCATAAAATGTCTATGTCGCTTTTAAACCGACGTAAAGACTTAGTGTCGCTTTTAACCGACACAGATTTAAATATTTTTAGATTTAAATATTTTTAAATATTAGTGTCGCTTTTAAACCGAAGCAAATATTTAGCGTCGCTTTTAAACCGACGCAAAGCTTTAGTGTCGGTTTTAAACCGACGTAGATTTTAATTTTTTAATTTTTTTTAAGCCTGCGTCGGTTTTGAGCGACATAAATTTTAATTTTTAAATTATTTTGAAACCTAATGTCGGTTGTAAGCGACAGATAGATTGTCTTTATATACTGTACCCGTGTTTTCTTCTTCCTCTTCTGCATTTCTCATATTGTTTCTTCCAATTCACAAACCTTCCCGTGTTTTCTCTTGCACTTCTTGTACTTCCTACTTCGTTTTCTTTATTTGCAACAGTAAGTATTTCTTACTTTTAATATTTTTATTTTCTCTATTTATGTTTAATTTTTAATTACAATTTATTTTTGTAGGAAATTCATTTGAGTTGATTGAGTACATAAAAAATTGATCGACGACAGAATTCTTCCATAATCCAGGTTTTTTTACTACATTCTTTAATTTAAAATTGTTCAATATAGAAGTTTATGTGACAACCCGTCCCGACGTAATTTATTTTGAAATGTGAATGGACGAGATTACCCCTTCGGGGTGGGGTAAGTATGTATTTGAATTATGTGAGGACCAATTATGTCAAACCCTTAATAATTGTAACCAATTGGTTATTTATGTATCCTCAATTGTTGGAGGATTATTGTCCACACAAAACTTGTCCTCTCTCTCTCTCCCGTCACTCCATCTCTCTCTGTCACTCTCCTTCTCTCTCCTCTCTCACGACCTCTCTCTCTCTCCCTCGCCAGAAACGTACGGACGAGCTACAATTGAGCAAACTTCCACGGATCGAGCAAACAAACACTACCACACGACTCTTGAGGTCCATACGAGTTCAACGACATCACTTTCAGGTAAGAACCAAGTCGTTTTCACGTCGGGATCACCACCTCCGATTTGGGTACTATTCATGAACTTTTTCTTGGTTGATTTTTAGGAGATTCTAAGCTTATAGCGTGCTTGGTGAGGTCCTTAGGAGGCTTGGAATAGTTCGTTGGAAGTTTTTAGACGAAGGAACACGGAGATCGACGAGTTCAAAGTTTGGCCGGAGCTTTCGAGACTTTTTTCCGGTGAATCCCCAGCGAGTTAGGGCTCGAGATAGGTATGGATGTGTTCGTCTCGTCAATACCTTCATATTGATATAAAGTACGTCAAAAATGGTGAAGAAATGAGAAAGTTATGGAGGTTTGAAAAATAGCCCAGAAACCGGCGACACAGTGGTCGCCGGCGAAACCAGTCCGGCGACTGGACGAGGAAGAAGTGCGCGTGGGGGCGCATGCACCCGTGCCATACCAGGCGCGTGTGGGCGCGTGCCAAGCCGAAAAATTTTTCTAAAAATTCTGCGACGCTCGTGACGTCGAGTAGGTCGCGTTGGTATATTCGTATGCCAAAATTGAGCTACGTATGAGAAGTTACTTCCGTATTTGCGCGTATGTGCGTTAAATAATGTTTATTCAATTATTTCTCATATAGGTGAGACATACACCGAAGACGAGCGTAGCCAGGCTCGACGCGGGGGTTACGACCCAGCGACTTATCTGTGAGTGGGCAGTTTTTACCGTATTTCCTATATTTTATTATTATTTTTCCCAGAAAGAAATAAATGAACGTTTATGAGAATTTAATGCCATGCAAAGTATTCATATATTATTTTAATGCATTAATGATTGCATATTCGTATGTTGGTGCTGCGGACGCACAGGTAAGTGCCAGGTAAGGGCATGCATTGATGAGAATCGATAAACGAACAGTGATGAGATTGATGTGAAATGAATGAGATATTTATGCAGCCGAGGGCTGAAATGATTATGAGATATATAGGCAGCCGAGAGCTGAGATGATTATGAGATATATATGCAGCCGAGAGCTGAGTTGATTATGAGATATATATGCAGCCGAAGGCTGAGATGATTATGGGATATATATGCA
Source organism: Crataegus laevigata (assembly GCA_963580275.1). Classification (NCBI taxonomy): domain Eukaryota; kingdom Viridiplantae; phylum Streptophyta; class Magnoliopsida; order Rosales; family Rosaceae; genus Crataegus; species Crataegus laevigata. The sequence goes on along the minus strand of OY756944.1, from coordinate 12,440,263 downwards.
GCCGATGGCTGAGATGATTACCTGACATTTAAACACATCAACAGTTTATGATTGAGTTTCTGTTTTGAATACTTCGGCATGGCATACATATACTTTTCAGCATAGTTTGAGAACTTATATATATGAGTATATATATTTTGATTCTGGGAAATTATACAGGTTTTACGGTGAGGGGCTATATGTTGAGTAAAGATTGGTTTTAAAAAGAAATTGTATTGCTGACCCACTCCCTTTGTTTTTCGCCCCTCCAGGTTCTAGGTAGCTAGAGATTATTCGGTGGACCCGAGGGCTTATCGGCAGTTCTGACACACTTTTATATGTATGACACCGGCGGTGTTATTTAAAACTTATTTTTATGCTTGACTGCATTCGAACTTAGAACGCTCTGATTATGTATAAGTACCTTATTATGCCTCTAGTACACTATCTTACCTGGGTTGCTAGTGGTTTCGATTTTAATCAGTTCGCACTTAGTTATCGATCTTAGCTTCCGCACAGCGCACATGGCTACGTCACACTCACGTGACGGCCAGCACGCCCCTTTCTTCGGGTTGGGGTGTGTCAGTTTATTTGTTTAAAAGTTCTAGTTTAAGTAGTTAGATAAATCTCTACTATTTTTGTTAAATTAATAAATATTTAGTTGAATTAATTAATTTTGTCACTTGAATTGTTATGAGAAAATGGAAATGAATAATATTTATTAGCATTTATGTGAAATTAACAATATTAAATATAATATAAACTTTTAATATTTAGTAATATAAGAATATATTATGCTAAATTAATTTGTTTTGCATTATAATTTGTTTTTATTGTTATTTTGATAACTTAGTTAACTTTTGGTTGTTATTACCTAGAATGGATTAGATGAGCATAATTTTGATAACTTTTTGTTGTTATATTAATTTGTTTTTACTATAATAGGTGTTGAAAATTGAAATATTACAATCGTGATAGAGTTCGAGGGTTGAAAGATAGAAATTGAAAATTCTGATAGTTATGCCTACATGATAGGGATTGAAAGATTGTAGGCATTTTAGTGTGAACATAATATTTTGCCCTCGCAAAGTGGTAAAACATGGACAAGAGTTGGTTGACGATACCCTGAAATTTTGAAGCGTATACAGCTGGAATTAATTTGTTTTTGGATCAAGCAATTTCAAATGGTGTTGGCCTTGATAAGTTTAGATGTCCTTGCAAAAGATGTTGTAATCGATATACTTTTGTTAGGAGCACTATTGTTGAACATCTTATATCATATGATATGGATAAAGAGTATAAAAACTCTTGCTGGCGACATCATGGCAAGCAAAATGTGTCAATTGGAGAAGAAGAAACAGGAGATGAGGTGACTGGCATGCATGATTTTCTTAATGATGTATTTGTCCAACCATTAACAGAAGAAAGTGTTGGGCCGTCTACTGAACCCCTATTGGGGAAGAGCGTTCAGAAGTGGTGGAGACTTTTTTTAGGTTGCTTGAAGAGGCAGATAAAGATTTGTTGCCAGGTTGTAAGGAGTTTAAGAAATTGGAAGCAGTTGTCAGACTGTATCAGATCAAGTGTTTAGCAGGAATGCCAGACGAAATCTTCACAACTTTGTTGGAGTTAATTAAAAGAATGTTGCCTGAAAGGGATTGTTTGCCTGAATCATGTTATAAGGCAAAAAAACTTATAAATGACTTGGGTCTGACGTATGTGAAAATTGATGCATGTCCCAATGATTGCATGATCTATTGGAAAGATACTTCAGATTTGACCGTGTGCTCAGTTTGTGGTAAATCAAGATATAAAATTACCAACACAGAGGATGGCTCGAGAAAAAAGATTGCAGCTAAGGTTATGTGGTATTTTCCTTTAAAACCCCGATTAAAACGATTTTTTATGTCGAAGTATACGGCTGAACATATGAGGTGGCACGCAACTGAATGTCCTAAGGATGAGTTTATGAGACATCCTTCAGATTCTCCAGCATGGAAGCATTTGGATAATTTATATCCGGATTTTGATTCAGAAATTCGAAATGTCCGATTAGGGTTGGCCATTGATGGATTTAATCCTTTTGGGAAAATGAGGAATGACCATAGCACATGGCCTGTGGTGCTTTCTGTTTAGAATTTGCCGCCTTGGATGTGCATGAAGCAACCAAATTTGTTGTTGTCTCTATTAATACCAGGACCGCGCAGTCTTGGTAAAGAGATTGATGTATACATGCGTCCATTGATTGACGAGCTGAATGAGTTATGGGATGTGGGCACTCCCACTTATGATGCGTATTCCAACCAAAGTTTTACGATGAAGGCTGCTGTCTTATGGACTATAAGTGATTTTCCAGCTTATGGAATGTTGTCAGGATGGAGTACGCATGGCTATAAAGCTTGTCCACTGATCGGATCATATTTATATATATTTTTATATCAAATTCCCTTATCTTTTCTTAGTTAGTTCGTTATATTTTGAGCTAGTTACGTTATTTTTATGTTTTATAAGATTTGTTAAGCAAAGAAAATAAAAATAGAATAAGTGAAATTTTAAGTGCTAAATTCGTCAAAACTACTTACTCACTTATTTTCTTTGTTTATGTTTTCGATTCGGTTTGGAGTAATTGCATTTGGGTTGGTTTGTTTTGTGTGAAAAATAAATGAGAGCTGTTTTGATGGTTTTATATTAGTGCAGAAAATGATGGAAGGCAGCTCTCAAAAATTGAAAGGCAACCGGCTCATGATAGCACCAAAGGAAAGAAAGAATCGGTGCAAGTGGAAATGAAAGGAAACAAACAGAAAATTAAAATAAGAAAGAAAATGATGATGAATGATGAAAGGTGCGGACAGAAAAGAATAAAAGAAAAGGATAAAAAACAAAAGAGAGCTTGTGGATGGATGGCTGGCTTTAAAGAAAAGAAAAATAAAAAAATATAGAGGGAGGAGCTATCAGAAGCAGCGGAAGGCGCAGAGGAACCAGGGGACTTCATTGGAGAAGTCAGAGAGAGAGCTGCCTCATAAGGCAGCGAGAAAAGAAAATAAAAAAAATAAAAAGGCAGCTTGCGGCAGAGCAGCTTGCGGCAGGGAAGAAGGCTGCCAGAAGGCGCAGCGCAGCAAGGGTTAAGAGGAAGGCACGGGAGTCAGCGTTGAAGGCTGACTGGGCAGCTTGCGGAAGAAAAAGAAGCAGCGCAACATTTCAGGAGCAGCTGCTTTTGGCAGCGTGAGGAAGTGGGGGCTTTGGCAGCGTTGAAGAACAGAGGAAGGCAGCGTGAGCTGCCAACCAACCAGCGCCAGAAGAGCACGGGACAAGAAGCTCACGGTTTGCACAGAGGGCTCACGGTGGAGAGGAAGAAATTCCTCTTTCGGTTTTATCCTTTCTCAAACTTATGTTTAATTTTTGTTTTAATTTGATAATAATGTGTAACTAATTTTAAGTAGTTAGGGGCTGTTTTGAAGCCCCGAATATGATTGTGAATGTGTTGTGATATTTTGTTTGAATGAATTTTATTAAAGGATGAAAATTGATTCACTACTTATGTCATTGATAAATTCTTGATGTGTTTATTTGGATGCATACTTAGTAAGCATATTAAGGATTTTAATGCTATGAATATATGTGTGACTGCCCTTGTTGAATGAGGACCTACATATGTTCTAGAGTAGCACTTGTTAATTATGGTTAACATGTGAATCGATTTCTGGGATAAGTAAGACAACGCCAGTACTTACGACGCCTTGTGATGTCTCAAACTCTTTTAATTCTTAATGATTTCTACTTGTTAAATCTATGAACACGCCATTCTAGATTGCATGCTAGGAACTAAGTTAAGTTGAAAACGCCATTCTCTTAACATACTACGTAAGAAAGAGTAATAGGTTGAGTTCTAACATTGAGCCAACTTGAGCATCTTCATCCGGAAATAAAAGGAATTTGAATGAAACATAACACATTTGCATGATTATTTGGTGGTGGATAACAATTCCCCTAACTCGTTTTTCTTAATTTGTGATTTAAAAATCTATTTGCATTATTTAAAATTTGTTTCTATTCTGTTTCGTCCGATTTAATTTAAATAGCAAATCAACTCCAAAAATCCCAAAACTTTGTGTGAGCATAGCTCGGTGTGTCTAGTTTATGTGTATAAAATTTCGTTGCATTTGGTTAAGTGTAAGTTGGTCTAAGAATTAGTTTTCGGTGGCTGGTCAGTGGAGACAGCCACCAATTTTTGTGACATCTTTTTAAGTATTTGGATAAAACAATCTTCTGCGGGAAAGACCCTTATTTTCATATGCTATAATCGACAAATTTTAGTGTTAATAAGGAAAATCAATAGGATTATTGCGTGCTACTTTGTGGTGCATTAATATTTCCTATCAAATTTTTGGCGCCGTGTCGCCGGGGATTGTTATTTCTAATTGCTTATATTTTATTTTTATTTTTATTTTACAGTTTTATTGTGCATTTTATTTTTATTTTTATTTTATTATTTATTTTTATTATTTGCTATTTCTTGTCTATTTAGTGTTTTTGTTTTATTTGTTTTATTTTAGGTACTCTTTGTAGTCTTTTTATACTCGAAGGTACAAATGGAGCAAGACATGGCACGTGCGACCATTCAAGATCAATTGGCGCATCTCACGTCTCAATTGACTCACTATGCCGAAAGGAACACAATGCCAAGTGTTCCTAGATTCGATGTGCCTTATGGGCAAGGTTTTCAACTTCATCAACGTTCTCAATTCACTGCAAATGGAGATGCTTGGGGTTATCAAGGCTATGATCAACCAAGCAACAACATGTTTTCAAATGCTTACAATTCGGATTGGACAGATTATTTAGATCATATGTGGGAGGAACCTCAACAAGTTCAACAAGGTGGATATTGGCAGCAAGAAGAGGAGTTCTATTCAAGATCTATGCAGCCACCACAACCTCCCCCACAACAATTCCAATCGAATCCATCTGAGGAGTTCTATCAATGTCCATTTGCACCACCACAGGCACCAGTTCAGCCTCAACAACAACAAGCTCCAAGTAAGTCTCTTGATGATTTAATTGCTTCGTTAGCTAACTCGACTATATCTCATCAACAGAAAACAGACAAAGCAATTGAAAGCCTTGAGCACCAAATGAGTAAATTAGCAAGTTTGATGGGGCAACAACACCAACAAGGAAGGTTGCCTAGCCAAACGGTGGTGAATCCAAATGCTGAGCAGATGAATGCTGTGACTTTGAATGGACAAGAAGTTTTTGAGCAGCCGAAGGTACAAAGTGAGACTCCAATTCTCGGTGCTACAAAACAAGTCCCAGATGGTGTTGAATTGTTCAAAGAACCTTGTACGCCAAGACAAATGATTCAAGAAGATGAAGTGGGTAGAGAATATGTAGAATGCATCAAAGAGGATGTATTTGAGGAAACAGAGGCCAAAGAAGTTGAGACTGATGACAAGGGACAAGTCACAATCATCACATGCAATCTGGCCAAGTTCAAAGTTCCTGACACTTTTGAAAATGTGGTGTTTGTCATTGAGTTTAAAAAAAAAAGTAAGCCATTGTTTCCAATTTTAATTTTGTTTTATACTAACATCCTAATTTTGATGATCCAGGCACCTACATTAGAACTTAGACCGTTGTTGGATCATTTCAAGTACCACCGTCCATTCAAGGATAAACCCATGCATTTGAATAAAGAAGGGAGGCCTAGGAATCGCCCATAATCAGATTTGCATTCCTAAACCCTTCTCTTTCCTGCATTTATTTTTCATGTTTAGTTAATTGTGTTGTTTGTTTGATTTGTGTGAGTTTAAATTTATAACATATTTAGTTGAAGTGTGAGGGAAGGTTAAATAAAGTCTTTTTACATTAATTTACATATTTTGATTTACATTTATTTTATTTTGCTTAAAATAATCTTAAAAAAAAAAAATAATAATAATAATAATAATATTAGTAATATATATATATATATATATATATATTTAGTTAAATAAACTTAAAAAAAAAAATTACAATAATACGAAAAACTAATAGCAATCATTGGTTTTGGTTAGGTGGCGCCTCAGAGGTTGACGGAGCTCCGGGAAGACGAAGAGCCAGAGTTGGAATCTCCGGAGTCGGAACGCTTGGTGCTGCTCCAGAGGACGAAGGCAACATAAACCGCGGGAGTAACGCCATGAACCGCTCATGATCACTCTGCATTCGACCGTCCGACTCCTGCAGCTGGTCCAGCTTCCTCTTCATGCTGGTCGAGTAGCTAGTTGCGAGCATGTGCAACTCCTTGTTCTCGTGCCTAAGTCCTCTGACTTCTTGCCGAAGACTGACCACCTCCGCCATTAGCGACTCCACATGACGAGATCTTGCAAGTAGGCGCTGACCCATGTTTGAAACTGAGCCTGCACACTGGACACTGAGAGCCAGTGAGTCCTGAACAGCCAGCTCGTCTGACCGCATAGACAGCAACCTAGTGTCTCTGGGAGTAAGAAGGTTTCTTGCAACCACCGTTGCGGTTATATCGTTCCTCATCATTGTGTCCCCGACTGTAAGAGGACCATTGGGGGATATGAAGGATGGATTCCAAATGTTGTTCGGAGAAGACGAGTCATCGTCTTCTCCGACATTCAAGTTTAGGCGACGGTCGGAAGGGCAAGACATTTTGAGAGGGGGTTGAGGAAGAAAAGAGTTCGGAAAAATTAAGATTGCTGAAGCGGAAGAAGAGTTCGGAAAGTTTAAGAGTGCAGGAAGAGTTCAGAAGGAGTAAGAGTACAGAGAAGAGTGTTTGAGGAATTTTTGGAGTTCAAGTGTGATGTGAAGCAGAATTAGCGCCTCTATAAAAAGAAGCAAATCAAAGAGAGGTGCTCCTCTGAGGTTGAAGACGCGTCCTCGCGCAAATCAAAAGAGCCGTTTCCTTTCTCAAAAGCTGGGCTTGACTCAGCAATCACGTGGTTCAGTTTTTCCAATTTTGTCGTGACTCATCACGTGCAGCGTGGAGCGTTGCGAAAACCACGAGCCGCACCCGGTTTTGAACCCCGGTTTTCAAAAGATCATCATTCCAATTTGTCGTCACTCGTCGCATGCGCAGTCAGCTTCGCGGAAATTACGGAAGCTTTGTCAGAAAGCGCGTAACGGGCACTGTTCATCCATCCACCGGCTGCCGACAAATAGTGAGGGAACAGTTCCGGTTGTGAAGGAAAATTTCTATAAAGTCGACCTTCGCCTTCCACATCAAATGCACACCTTCACACCCTCTCCACCTCTAAACCTCTCAACCTCTCTTCCTCTCTTCATCTCCGATAATGTCTTCCCAAAGAAAGCTTTCGAGTTATTCAGTGTTCTTCATCCCTTGGATCACCCCAGAAAACAAACCTTCCAGAGCAAAAGTATTTCATATTAAAAAGGTTAAAAGCAAAAGTATCTCATATTACGCTTTCTCCTCACTTTCATCTGAAGAACATGGAGAAAGTGAGATCCTGATTGCTTACCTAGTCTTGCTCTCGAGTACTCATCTCAGACCCCTCCCAACCCACTTCAAAAATAAACCTGTGTTGAGGTGCTTCTTCAAAAGCAAAAGTACCTCACAGACGAAGCAGGAGGAGTCTGAGGTGCACCCAAGAGCAGATGAGTCTGGGTTGATCCAAGAGTTCAAGAAGATGCCACACCTGCGTGGAGACCGGACTACTTGAAGCATGTGGAGACACGTGCTGATTCATCCTCAACTAAGCTGAGGAGCACTTGCAAGAAGGAGGCCTATCCAGTTCAAGATGAAAGCTGTGGAAAATCAACAAGGACGACCAATGACCACCTATTAGTTCTTTTCATTATCTTTTATTTTCATTTTCAATTTTTTTGTTTGCATTTTTTATATTTTCTTGCGTGCTTAACTGATTTATTTCTTTTCTTTGCAGGAATTTTTGAATATTTCCACCCTTGAAGTTGATTGCAGAATTTAAGCTTGGGGGTCATCGATTGAGTTTTCTGCAAATTAGGGAAGTTTTCAGTCCTTTTGCTTTATTTTGTTTCTTTTCATTTAGTATTTTTATTTTTATTTTTATATTTTTATTTGCATTTTAATGTTTTCTGACATTGGGGACAATGTCTAGTTTAAGTGTGGGGGTATCAAGAGTATAAAAAATGACCAAATTGAAATTTTTTGTACCTTCGACTACGAACTGGTTCATTTGTTTCCGTGTTGTTGTTTGTTGTTTTCTTAATTAGTTTTGTTTTATTTAATTTTTTCGGAAAATTTAAAAAAATCCAAAAATATTGTCTTGTTTTCCTTATTGTTTTAATTTAGATTTTTATTAGTTTCCCGACCCAATGATATAATTGGACGAAATTTGAACCATGATTATCAAGAACTTAGTTAACATGTGTTATATGAAATTCCTTATTCTCTTGTTAGTATTGTACATGTTTGATCATTCTTGAAAATCCAAATGCACATAGCCTTGTTAATGTGAAACTAAAGCATGACTTAAAGCTTCATATGCGAATTTAGTGACCATTTCCATCCTATGTGAGTTTTTTTGAGCCTATTGAAAGTGTGTGCATTTTTCATACACTCCTATTCTTTCATGTGTGATGAACTTATGTGAGATACATCTCTAGAACTTGCGTAACGATCTTTTGAAATATTTGTCATTGATTGCATGAACTTGAAAATGATAGAGGCATTAGGTTTACCACCATGGCCCAAATAACCATATTTCCCAAAGAAAAAAAAAATTATTATCATTAGATTGCTTATTTGAGCCGTATTTGTGAGCCTTTTATTTCTTATCACCATATATGTCTACCCTTATACCTCAAGCATTTTTCCTTACCCTTTCCAAGCGAGCAATTTGAGATTGTCTTATGAGAAATGTTTGTGAAGTACTTGGACGGTTTGGTAAAAGAATAAGTGTGGGGGTATTTCATGTTTGTATTTAAAAAAAAAAAAAAAAAAAAAAAAAAAAAAGTTTAAAGTTTCAGTTTAAGGGTGTGGTTGGAGGTGTTAAAAGAATCGCTGGAGAACTTGAGCTCTTATAAATCTAAACAAAAGAATTGCTTGCAATATAGCTTGGAACTTGTGTTTTCCTATTCTTTCGTTTCAATAACCATCTCCCTAAGCCTCATTACATCCAATAAAAGTCCTCTTGATTTAAGTTTTGCAATTATGATTGTGGAGAAGTGATCTTTATGCAAGCTTATGGTAGAACTTTCACATTTGTTTCTTTGAGCGAAACACATTAAAACTAAACACATGTGTGATTGAGTGCATATCCCGTGAGAAGGTTGCTGGTTTGCATATGGTGATTTTAAAAATAAAAACTTGAAATTGCATTAGCATGGCTATCTCACACACTACACTTCAAGGATGATTTAAAGATTACTGCTAATATTTGAATAAGGAAGATGAGCTTGGATTAGCTTGTTTGGTGCTAGCTATGGTTCTTGTTGAATTGTGTTCTCAAATAAAATTCTATGAGGGTCACATAGGGGGAAGCTAATGTTTTTCATGTTATTACTTTTTCTGTTTTCTTTGTTTTGCTCGAGGACTAGCAAAAGCTAAGTGTGGGGGTATTTGATCGGATCATATTTATATATATTTTTATATCAAATTCCCTTATCTTTTCTTAGTTAGTTCGTTATATTTTGAGCTATTTACGTTATTTTTATGTTTTATAAGATTTGTTAAGCAAAGAAAATAAAAATAGAATAAGTGAAATTTTAAGTGCTAAATTCGTCAAAACTACTTACTCACTTATTTTCTTTGTTTATGTTTTCGATTCGGTTTGGAGTAATTGCATTTGGGTTGGTTTGTTTTGTGTGAAAAATAAATGAGAGCTGTTTTGATGGTTTTATATTAGTGCAGAAAATGATGGAAGGCAGCTCTCAAAAATTGAAAGGCAACCGGCTCATGATAGCACCAAAGGAAAGAAAGAATCGGTGCAAGTGGAAATGAAAGGAAACAAACAGAAAATTAAAATAAGAAAGAAAATGATGATGAATGATGAAAGGTGCGGACAGAAAAGAATAAAAGAAAAGGATAAAAAACAAAAGAGAGCTTGTGGGTGGATGGCTGGCTTTAAAGAAAAGAAAAATAAAAAAATATAGAGGGAGGAGCTATCAGAAGCAGCGGAAGGCGCAGAGGAACCAGGGGACTTCATTGGAGAAGTCAGAGAGAGAGCTGCCTCATAAGGCAGCGAGAAAAGAAAATAAAAAAAATAAAAAGGCAGCTTGCGGCAGAGCAGCTTGCGGCAGGGAAGAAGGCTGCCAGAAGGCGCAGCGCAGCAAGGGTTAAGAGGAAGGCACGGGAGTCAGCGTTGAAGGCTGACTGGGCAGCTTGCGGAAGAAAAAGAAGCAGCGCAACATTTCAGGAGCAGCTGCTTTTGGCAGCGTGAGGAAGTGGGGGCTTTGGCAGCGTTGAAGAACAGAGGAAGGCAGCGTGAGCTGCCAACCAACCAGCGCCAGAAGAGCACGGGACAGGAAGCTCACGGTTTGCACAGAGGGCTCACGGTGGAGAGGAAGAAATTCCTCTTTCGGTTTTATCCTTTCTCAAACTTATGTTTAATTTTTGTTTTAATTTGATAATAATGTGTAACTAATTTTAAGTAGTTAGGGGCTGTTTTGAAGCCCCGAATATGATTGTGAATGTGTTGTGATATTTTGTTTGAATGAATTTTATTAAAGGATGAAAATTGATTCACTACTTATGTCATTGATAAATTCTTGATGTGTTTATTTGGATGCATACTTAGTAAGCATATTAAGGATTTTAATGCTATGAATATATGTGTGACTGCCCTTGTTGAATGAGGACCTACATATGTTCTAGAGTAGCACTTGTTAATTATGGTTAACATGTGAATCGATTTCTGGGATAAGTAAGACAACGCCAGTACTTACGACGCCTTGTGATGTCTCAAACTCTTTTAATTCTTAATGATTTCTACTTGTTAAATCTATGAACACGCCATTCTAGATTGCATGCTAGGAACTAAGTTAAGTTGAAAACGCCATTCTCTTAACATACTACGTAAGAAAGAGTAATAGGTTGAGTTCTAACATTGAGCCAACTTGAGCATCTTCATCCGGAAATAAAAGGAATTTGAATGAAACATAACACATTTGCATGATTATTTGGTGGTGGATAACAATTCCCCTAACTCGTTTTTCTTAATTTGTGATTTAAAAATCTATTTGCATTATTTAAAATTTGTTTCTATTCTGTTTCGTCCGATTTAATTTAAATAGAAAATCAACTCCAAAAATCCCAAAACTTTGTGTGAGCATAGCTCGGTGTGTCTAGTTTATGTGTATAAAATTTCGTTGCATTTGGTTAAGTGTAAGTTGGTCTAAGAATTAGTTTTCGGTGGCTGGTCAGTGGAGACAGCCACCAATTTTTGTGACATCTTTTTAAGTATTTGGATAAAACAATCTTCTGCGGGAAAGACCCTTATTTTCATATGCTACAATCGACAAATTTTAGTGTTAATAAGGAAAATCAATAGGATTATTGCGTGCTACTTTGTGGTGCGTTAATATTTCCTATCATCCACATTGCATGCATGATAAAGAATCTATTTACTTGCCAGCGAGTCGTAAGATTTGTTATATAGGGCATCGACGCTTTCTTGAAGATAATCATAAATTTCGAAGGCAAACTACAACTTTTAATGGTCGCCTAGAGCATTGTAGTGCACCAAGGCAGTGGACTGGTTTACAATGTCTCGAAGAACTTTCTACATTGAGATTTACTTTTGGAAAACCAAACAAAGATGCTTCAGTTGGGCAACGCAGAAGAAGAACTTCAAGCAGTACAAGTAGTAACAGTCAGTGGAAGAAGAAATCTATTTTTTATGAACTACCTTATTGGAGGCATCTGTTGATTAGACACAATCTTGATGTTATGCATATCGAGAAGAATATATGTGATAGTGTGGTGGGAACATTGCTAGATATAGAAAAGTCTAAAGATGGATTGGCTGCACGTGTAGATCTTGAATTCTTGACATAAGACGTAGCCAACACCCACGTAGAGAAGGAAATAGAACATTTCGACCTCCAGCATTGTTCACGCTGAACAGAGAAGAAAAAAAACGCGTTTTGCAAAGTCTTGTCTACTATTCGGGTCCCCGATGGATATTCATCAAATTTGTCACGGTGTGTGCACGTGAATGAACGAAAAATACATGGGTTGAAAAGTCATGATTGTCATATTTTAATGCAGCAGTTACTCCCACTTGCAATACGCCCGGTTTTGCCTAAAGCTGTTACTATGGTATTATTAGAGTTGAGTGCAATTTTCAGACAGTTGTGTAGTAAGAAGGAGTCTGACGAAGGATTCAAGCAATTGAATTCTAGAATTGCCTTGACATTATGTCAACTTGAAAAAATATTCCCTCCTGCATTTTTTGATATAATGGTGCACCTCCCAGTTCATTTGGCAGATGAAGCAGCTCTTGCAGAGCCTGTACAATATAGATGGATGTATCCAATTGAACGGTAATTAATAATTTTTTATAATTTTTTTACAATTGTAGTCATAAATTTAATTAATAATTATAATCATTTATATTTTGTTTTATAATTGTAGGTATTTGCAAACACTGAAGCGCTATGTTCGTAATAAAGGTCGTCTTGAAGGTTCCATTGCTGAAGCATATTTGGTGGATGAGTGTTTGTCCTTCTGTTCCATGTATCTTAGAGACATTGAGTCTCGTCGTACCCATAGAGGCCGAAATGAAGATGGTATTGGACGTCGAGTATCTGGTGGGTTATCAATTTTTGACTCGAAAGGATGTTATATGGGTTCAGGAGAAAATGTGGAGCTCGATCTAGATGTTCTTGATCAGTGCCACAAATACATTCTAAATAACTGTGATGAAGTTAGCCCATTTAGAAGGTAAAAACGTTTAATCATACATCTTAACGTTTTATTGATTTTCTTAACTTTGAAAAATTAATTATCTAAATTTGGATATAATTGTCTAGGCAACACGAGGAATTCTTGAAAACTAAATATTGTCGAGAAAGGTTAACTATGAGACAAATTAAGGAGCTAAGCAAGAAAGAATTTCCAGAATGGTTCAAGCAACATGTGAGTATAACAATCACATTATTTATTTATTGTTTTGCATTTTAATTATAACGTGTTTATAGTTATTATGTCAATTTTTATCTTTATACTTATTACAGATGAATTCAAAATGTCATGCTAATGACACGTTGATATCTCAAGACTTGTATTGGCTAGATAATTATCCTAGTAGGATTGTGAGTAGATACAAAAGTCACATAGTTCATGGGTTTAGATTTCGTATAAAATCTGTGGATGATAGGCATAAGAATCAGAATTGTGGTGTTTTTGTACCTGCAAATGTTCCTGGAGCAATTGGGCAAGTAAATTGTTATGGCAGAGTTGTAGAAATGTTCGAGATTAAATATTGTGGGCCTACTGAGGCAGGAGATAGGGGTCGAGCTGTGATGTTATTTAAGTGTGAATGGGTTAATAGTGAAAGTCCACGAGGAATGAAGACCGATCAGTATGGATTTACTATGGTGAATTTCAATCAATTGGGATTTAACGATGATCCTTTCATATTAGCATCACAAGCATTACAAGCATTTTACGTGGAGGACACAATTGAAAAGGATTGGCATGTAGTTGTTCGAACCCAGCCGAGAGATTTGTTTGACATATTAGAAGATGGTGATGCAATTGATGATTATGCCATACCTAACTTGGATGATCGAATTCTTGATAATGAAGATTTCCATACAAGGATTGGCGTGGAAGAAACTCCTTTTCTTGAATCATTACCGTTGCCTACTGGGTTCGTTAATCATGCCAATGCGGACGACGAGCTAACAGATGATGACATGGAATAATCATAGTAGTTATTTTATGTATTAATTAGAGGATGTTTCAATTTGTGTGTGATGATATCTTATAAAAAAAAAAAAAATTATATTTCTATTTTTTATTAAGTATTATATATAACTTAAATTTGGGTTTAATTTTTTAACTTTGGGTTTATTTTTATTTTTTATATAAATTTGGGTTTAATTTTTATATAAGTTAAAATATTATATAAGATAATAAAACAGCTAATTTTATAACATTGGAATTTTTTTTTTCCATGTTTACTGTCGGTTTTAGCTGACGGCATAGGTCATATGCGTCGGTTTAGTTTAAATATAGTTGGGCGGGAAATTTGCCAGTTTTTTTGAACGGGAAGATATTTTTAATGTCAGCATCGAAAATAACGTCGGTTTAAACCAACGCAGTGTGACCCTATTCCGACGCACCGTTGTCAGTGGGTTCGTCAGTCAAAGAGTCGCAGATATTCAATCGAGGTCTGCCAGACGTAGCGTCGGTTTAATCCGACACTATATGACCCTATTCCGACGCTACTGACACCTCTGTCAGTGGGCGCGTCAATCGAAGAGTTGTAAGTGTTGAATCGAGGCATCAGAGATATAGCGTCGGTTTAATCCGACGCAATCATGCGCTATTCCGACGCAATGCTGCATGCCAGTCAAAAGTGTGTCATAATGAGTTTATCTAGGAAATTGGGGCATTTAATCGGACGCAATGCCATTTAATCCGACGCAAGGGCATTTAATCCGACGCAATTTTTTCCGATTTCATCTAGGAAATTGGGGCATTTAATCCGACGCAATGCCATGTAATCCGACGCAATGTCACTTAATCCGACGCAATGTTTTCCCATTTCACTTCTCTCCCATTTCAGTCTTATTCCCTCTCGTCTCCCACTTCTCTCCCATTTCTCTCCCATTTCTGTCTTCTGTGCTCCCTCATTTCTGTCTCTTTGCTCCCTCTTTTTCGCTCTCTCCTCCTCCTTCCACTAACTTGAGATATGGATAATCATCGTGACGATCAACCTCATGTTCAAGAGGAGGAGCTCCAAGGCGGTAATTTTTTATATATTATTAAATTCAGTTTTTGTTTTGTATTTTTTATTTATTATGCTTAAAATGAAAAATTACATTTCTTTCGTCGTTTTAATTGTTTTTTTGGTGGTTGTTATTTTAATTAGGAAAACCTCAAAGGACGCGAGGACCCTCAGTTCCCAAGTGGACGAAACAACTCTGTTCTTTTGATGCTTCTGGAAAATGTGTTAGTGGGAACTCTGGTGCTTTTGCGAGATATGTGGCAGGGGAGGTTAGAGACCACCATGTTCTCCCGCCGGTGAGTGGTTGGCGAAGGATTGATAAAGAAACAAAGGAACGTTTCTGGAACAGAAGAAAGGTATAAATATTTGTATTTTTATATGAAAATAGAACATGTAAATGATTGAAATAATTATTGATTAGCTTGTTTTTTTTTGGGATGTAGGGAAATATTGTTTTTGAAGATGAAGATATAGTAAAAATGCCCGTGATCCGTTATATGACGCTTAAGTGTGCGGAGCATGCCCACAAGGAATATAGAAATAAGTTTAAAAAATATATTACACTAAACGAGCAGAGGATGAGCGCATCCACCCTCCACCTCAAGTGGATCCCGAACAGTGGAGTCAATTGGTGGATCACTGGAATAGTAAAAGAACAATGGTAATTGTCATGATTTTTTTCATTACCGCTTTAAAATTGTCCTAACATTTTTTTTCTTCAGGAAATTGCAGAACAAACAAAATTAATAGGCAAATGAAAACGATGAACCATACTACTGGAACCAAATCATTTGCAAGAAGGCGGGAAGATTTTGTATGGATTGTACATTCTGAAAATATGTTATTTGTTTATATATTATATATTTTTTTAAAATTTTATTTTTAATAAGAGGTTTTCAAAAATTTGTTTGTATGAATATTTTTTTTTTTTGATAAAGAGGAAGGCGCACGGGAAAGAGGCAGATCCCGTAACTTTTTTTCGTGAATGTCATACTAGAAAAGATAAGAGTTGGGTCGATGAATCATCAGAACAATTGTTTCGTAACTTTTTTTCGTAAATGATTTTTTTGTTTTAGTGTTTAGTTGTTATTAACTTTTATTGTCTATAGCTTATTTAACTTTTTAACAATTGTTTGATTTTTTTTTTAAACTGTAATGCAAGGCAACAATGGAGAGTAGTCTGCAAACTTTGCTTGAGTCGGGCGAAGCGGATAGTGAAGAACTGAGAACTCGTGTTTATGTTGATACGATGGGTCCAGAGACTTGTAATAGAGTTAGGGGATATGGTCATGGGGTGACTCCTGATATGATGTCCTATGCATCTTCTTCATCTTGTACTCCTGATTTCGCTAGGAGGTCATCTAACAGCGTAATGGCAGTGTTGATGACTGAAAATAATCAGTTTTAAATGAGGGAGGAAAAAAGTGAAAAACGGATTGCGGACTTAGAGGGTAGGATTGAACAATATGACATGCGACAGAATCTGTTGTTTGCAATGTTTATGCAAAGATTTCAACCACAGCAGCCAATAGCCCGGGCAGCCAACAGTCGGGCCCGAATCAACCTCCTCAACGGTCGGGCCAGAGTCAACCTCCTCAACGGTCTGGCCAAAGTCAACCTCCTCATACATATCCGTATGTTGGCCATAATCAGCACGGGCCATATCCTACGTATTCGATGCCTATGCAGAAGCCTCACATGCCATATATGCAGCAGCCTTCCATGCCATATATGCAACAACACCCCATGTCATATATGCAGCAGCCTTCATATCAAATGCCAGTATATCGACTTGAGATGGCTGCTCCTGGTGGATTTTGTCTTAAAGCTCCACCCGGGGAGTTTTCTCGAATGCTTGCAGGTGTTGGATTTGAAGCGGGTGTTGGATTTGATGTGGACTTTGCAGGGGTTTTTGGATCGAATGGGGGATCTCTAGGACAAGAAAGAAGTCAAGGTCTTCAAGGAAGTGAAGGAACTCAAGGAAGGGAGGAATCTGGGCCACGTTTAGGGTCAAATGTGGTTGAGTAGTTTATGTGGTTCTTGTCGGATAAATATGACACTTTAATCGTTTTATATATTTTATTTTTTGTTTGTTATGTTTGTGATGTCGGATTTAACGTTTATTTTGACGGACAAGTTTTTGTATATTATGAAGAATGTTAGTAAAATATTTGTACTTTTGGAATTATTTTTTTTGTTAAGTATTTTTATGAATGTTTTGGCTGATAAAATGTTTCTAACATTAAAAACGTTTTTTTTTTAAATTTATTTTTTTAACGTCGGTTTAATGCGACACTAGGTTATTATTATATAGGTATTTTATTCTATAACGTCGGTTTTAGCCGACACTAGGGTTATTATTATATAGTTATTTATTTATATAACGTCGATTTAATGGATACTAGGTTATTATTATATAGGTATTTTATTCTATAACGTTGGTTTTAGCCGACACTAGGGTTATTATTATATAGTTATTTATTTATATAATGTCGGTTTAATGGATACTAGGTTATTATTATATAGGTATTTTATTATATAACGTGGGTTTAATCCGACACTCTCTTTAATATTTTATAGTTATTTTATTATATAACGTCGGTTTACTCGGACACCACGTTTAATATTTTGTAGTTATTTTATTACAGAACGTCGGTTTACTCCGACACTACGTTTAATATTTTATAGTTATTTTATTATATAACGTCGGTTTGATGTGACACTATGTTTGATATTATATATTTATTTTATTAGTTTGCGTCACTTTAATGCGACACTGGTTTGAATATTATAATGTTTATTTAATTACTTTACGTCGCTTTCAACCGATGTTGGTTTTAGTGCCGCTTTATACCGACGCTAGTTAGTGGTGGATTAAGTGTACAATCCGACACTGAAGCTCTTTAGTGACGCTAGCAAATGTGTCGCTATTCCCATCCGACATTACATTGTTTAACGTCAGATTTTTGCCAATTTTCCGACAGAAAGTCGAATTATTGTCGGTTTTAGATCCGACAGTGATAGCCTGTATTGGAGTAGTGAAGGGACAAGTCGGCATTGCTAGATAACTCATTGCCAGTTTCCTCACCACCGGACAATCTAGTGTCGCTAGCTACCTCACAGTTGATCTTGAGTCTTAATAACCATAATCAATCATCTTCGATCGCAGACGCACCACCACCACGTCGTCTCCTTGATAGCGTCAACCGAGGTATTCGTAAACTTACTTATGAAGCTAACCCTAAATGCAAAACTAGGTATCTAGTGAGTAAGCCCAACCTAAGTCTAATGTGTTATACTCGTTAAGTAATTATGTGTCTACTAGTCACCTGTCAAAATCAAATAAGTCATTTGTGCTTCAATTATCTACTGAAAGAAACTTTGTGAAAAACAAGTTTATTTGAACAACATCAACAACACGCAATTAACAATTAAAGGGGAATCATGCTTATATGCACTCAAAAACAAAACTTAAGCCATGAAATTCAAAGCCTAGTTAGGTGAACCAAGACTCAACTCAAGAACAAAGTGAGTTGAGAAATCTTATACCTTTGTTGATTCCTCTTTGCATAAGCAAAGGCTAATCACCTAAGGAGAGGGGAGGGGGCCTTCACTCCTTGCTTCTTAGATCCATGAATTTCTAGGAGGAAGATGGTTGAAAAGATTCTCCAAGTTCCCAAAATAGAGAACCTTTAATTTTCCACACCAAGGAGAGCTTTGATGAAGAGATGAGTGACCTAGAGGAAGTAAGATTGCTAGCTAATTTCCTCTAGGGTGGCCGGCCTCTTAGAGAGAAAAAAGAGCTTGTGTTCTCATCCTTTCTCCAAAAGAAAACCCTAAGGATGAAATGGCTATAAAGTTGCCTTTATACCACTTCACAATAGAGTGGCAAACTTGCAATTAAGCCAAGTTCACTACCCTTCTCTATATGGCTGGCCATTAAGGATTCATTGGGCTTTCAATGAAGAGAAATAATGAGATTTAAGTGGGATTTCTAGTGACTAGCATGCATATACAATTCAAAATTTATATACATAAGCAGCGAAAGCATATTATCACATATTATCAAGGCTATAGTCATGCCAATCCCCATCAAGAAGCATAGGTTCATAGTTGATGCATCATATAAAATATTGAAGAACAAAGTGAAGGTGAAGTTTTATACCTCTTGATCTAGACTTTAGACCAAGGATGGACCACCCCAAGCTCTTTGTTCTTGGAACTCCTTGAGTCTAGCCTCCCTCCTTGATTCCTCCACCTTGTTGGAATATGAGCTCCTTTGATTCTCCTCTATTCCCCAAGGTAGAAGACCTCTAAAGATCCACACCCACTAGTGTAGTGAGATGGATGATGGAGTAACCAAAAAGAGGAAAGATGGTTAGTGTTTCCTCCTATGGTGGCCGGCTATGTGTGTTGAGGGAGAGAGAGAGACTTGTGTTTACTCTTTTGTTAAAATGAACACACAAAACCCTAAAGAAACTTTTTCATTAAACTTTCTTTATAAATGAAAAGAAGCTAGTCAACATTTTGACCTTTCTCTCTCCTTCTCTCTTACCCTTGGCCGGCCTCTCTATGTGTTGTTTGGGCTTTGGGCTTTTATTAGTTTGAATAAAAGCCCAATGGGCCCAAATGAGCCCGAACTTTTCTTTAAGCCCGAAACGATCTTTTATCGCTTCTATGATTTCTTTGGACTTTGTAATTAATCATAACACTTAATTAATCCAATTAATTAACTCTGTCATCCTTTAGTTATCTCACAACAAGAGTGTATCGGTGTACAATCGTTTTAGGTTCCAATTAGCAAGGCAGTGAGGTGATTGGAATCAATCCAATTGATTAGCATTTAACCAATTACTTAGTGGATTAAAATTTACTTTTAATTCTACTCCTTCTTTGATGACTACATATTTAATCATCTAGAAGAACTCACAAGCCATGAGTGACATCTAACCATATATCATGGCTACTCAAGCTAATGTAGAATTTTGTCGGAGAGCCTATTCAGTTGGAATTACAATGTAATTCAATCCTTCTCTAATACAATACTCACAAGCACATTACTAGGGTATGAATACTTAATTTCAAACCCCTAATGTGATTATACTTAGTTATATGATTCAATTGAGTCGTATAGGAACGCCTTCCATCATTACCCTCGATACTTCGGCCGAAGATTCCCAAATCATATCTTAGATTATTCTTCCTTTTGTAACAAGGATTAGAGATCCCATGTTGATCATTCACATGCCTCTGAGAATAAATCAGTGACCCCAACAATGCATAGAACACATCCAAGATGAGATGTGGTCATGTCTCATTATCAAATGATTAGCAACGTATCCTCAAGACAACTATGATGTCTTAGGTCAAAGGATTACTTACACATTCCAACCAGTAGAGTTACTTGCTTGACATGTGAGTAGACCTCCATGCAAGTGCTCTCTTTCGATTGTGTTCAATGAACTCATTCCCTTAATGAGCACCTACATACTTGTCTTAGTGTCACTACACGAATGGCCTGAGACTTTCTATCCTTCCCATTTGAAGGGGACATAGTATGTATTGGTCTATGTATTGTTAGTATCCCTCTGACAATCCTACGACCAAGAACCTTTTGAACATTATAGTTATGTCAAGAAGGTCTCTGTAGTCTAACATCATTAGATTACTTCTTCCATCGATCCATTGTCCATGGATTCACTATTTTGGACTTATATCATTTATTGAGATAGTCCTAATGAGTGACTTTGCCTTTTGCTGTATTTAGAGTTATTTATACATACAGACAATGTCCTAAAATGCTTCTTCCAAAGATTGACTTTCAGGGCATACCTCCAACATTCAAGCCCATTGTGTTTTCAAGTTGTCATACAAATTGAGTTAATGGGCTTGACATTCAAATCCCATTGGGTCTTGTGGCCCAAAACTAACCCGAGGTCTTTAACAAACATATTCATTTGATTAATTAACATATTAATTAATCATAGCCATAAATAATTAAACCATTTAATTATCCTTACTCATCTCCATTATTTCTTCAATCTCTACCTTACTCAGTGTACGATTCATTACGTTCCTTTCAGCGAGGCAGTGGGTGATTAGAACTCCTCAATCGATTGTGAATTGAAACTTACTTTCAATTCTCCCTTTAGTGATTATACACGTTTAGGGTTTCCACAAACCATGAGTGACACCTAGCAGTATTTCATGGTTACCTAAGCTAATCAGAAGAGGTGGAGAACCTATTCAGTTTAGGATTACAATGCAATACGGTCTTTCTCTAATACAATACTCTTGACCACATTGTTTGGTTTGATAGTTTATTCATGTCTACTATCCAATGTGATTCCCTTACTTATATGATTACCCTAAATGTGATTTGGAACAACTTCCTAAATCTTAATCATACTCTGCCCAGAGATTCTTAATCATATCATAGAGTATTCTCCCTCAAATTGTTTGAAGGTTGGAGATTCCTTGTTGCGCATTCACTTGCCTCTATGGCTAAGTGGCTTAACCCCAACTATGCCGTGGACACCCTCTGATGGAGTGACTTTAACATAGTCAAAGATCAAGGACCTAACCACAAGACAACTATGATGCCTCAGGTCAAATGACTACTTTGCATTATCTGAACCATGAGTTCTCATATGACATGAGTATGAGAACTCCTCGTTGATCGTGTTTTGTGGACTCATTCTCTATTGATCACCTACATGCTTGTCTTGGTGTCAGTCACCAATGACTCGAGACTAGTCACTCTGCTTGAGAGAAGACATAGCATGTACTGATCTTATGATTAGGAACGTTTAGGATATGTATACAAAAGAGAATGGTCTCACGAACTTAACCTATTTAGATTACATTCTCCTAATTACATATTCCTTGGACTTATCATTTAAGCATATAACATTTATATAAGATGGCTTTAAACAATAATCTTAGCCTTTTATATTAAACTAAATTAGCTTAATGTCCGTAAAGTATCATCATATGATTGGATTTTAGGGCACATTTCTAAAAATCTCCCACTTGCACTAGAGCCAATCAACTTGGTCATCTGTGATGATACCTCTTCTAAATTTATTTCAAAAGTGGCTGAGTAGTAAGCCTAGATAATGGATATCTATATGTTATCCATAGAAGCAACCTTGAGAATAACGACATCACCATTATACATGATTCTTAATCATGAGGTTCAGTCTCTCATTTTAGTTCGAATCTTGATGAGACCTTGATTCCCCTAGCTTGAGTTATCACCCCATTAGTGTCGTAGTGTCAGCACACTAGAGACACTTTCTGGTGGGAACCGAATGGAGAGTTCATAAATGAACTTTCCCATCCAAACAACAATGTTGTAAGCTTCTATATGGCGATATATTTTGCATGCATGATTGAACATACTAAAGTCATTCCTTATAACGTTTCCACCCAAATATCTCTTTAGTCATAATAAAGAGATATCCAATTATCTCTTCATTCATACTGAAGAGACATCCAATGATGGATTAGATTCATAATCTAATACATTTACGATTCCATTACGTTACTCTAATTCTTCCTCATTCTTGAGAAATCTATCCTTTAGTATTTCTCAAATACTTAAGGATTCACTTGACAGTTGCCATGGTTCTGATCTTGGGCTTGCATTCATATCAACGTTTTTCATACAATATGAAATACGTAAATCACCTTTCTGCATATTCATAAAGGATTCTATTCAAGCATTATTTCTTTGGGAGTCAAAAGGGTACGCTCCCTTTGAGAAAAGCAACTTCCTAGTCTCACCAGAATTGTCCTTCTGATTGAAGTTTATCATCATATGAGAAAGTTCCTAGCATCATTTGTCTATCATTAGGGATAGATATAATCCAATTATATCCTGAAATCTATCATTATAGATTTCTTTCCCATGTATATAGACTATGTCTCCCATATACATTCTATCATTATAGAATGTTTAAAGTCATAACTTTAACGAAGAAGAATTCCTTTCATTTCCAAAATTATTATATATCATATATATGTTCTAATTTAGGAATATGATTAACTCCCACTAATCTTTTGCAAACCTAGTAAACAAAAGATTCATTTACATCTTTATGAGAAATCAAACAATTTGATCTTTCTCTCATAAGATGCTTATAGCTCCCAATAGCTTGCTAAGATTCATTATGGATGGATCTCTACAACTTACATGTCTTGTGATTCCTAGTTTTAGACATATATTATCAAGACTATCTTGATAATGGTTTCGGAAACTCATATTATGTCCAAATGTCGAATCACAGTTTAGTTGTAGCAAGCAATCTTCAAATCAATAGAAACTAAGATGATGTGAAATTAGACCGCACTCAAACTTAAAACCCTATCAATGTAGTAATGTGTAAGTTGGGATCGTTCTAGGCTGGGGATTAAAAGGGATACTAATCTACACAAATTAGACTTTAAAACACAAAACTGGACTAAAAAACACAAAACTAAACTCTAATGACTCAAAACAAATTAGAAAGACTCAAAACAGCTCAAAACAATCAAATTGACTCAAACTAGACACTAGGGACTGATTTGGACGAAAATAAACTCAAAGGACTAACTAGACACAAACTAGGACAGATTCTAACTCAATTGACACTACTTAAAGATGGGGGGGGGGGTTTGGTTTCTACAAAAATTAAATCTAAAACTAATCAACTTGCAGAATGTAAATAAGCATAAAACTAAGGTGAATTGAATGGATGAATGGCTAGCTAGAGGGTCCTTCTCCACACATGACACATATGCAACACAAATGGATTTCCAGTTGTTCTTTCTATAAACCATGAACCTCAATGCCCTAAATTAATCGTGACTGCATGCATTAACCCTTATATTTTCCTAAATTCATTGAATTGGACGTAGCGCTGCAAACCAAATTATTCTTATCAAGTTCCCAAATGACTGCATACTAGAGATACATATCAAAGATCATTAAGCTTTGTGAAAATCATAAGCATGGACAAGGCATTCGTGACCATGACAGCATGACACTCCTACCAGGAATTCACTTAATGCGATCGTGACTAGCAACCTCCACTACTTGTAAATATAAGTTCATAACGATTAGGAGAAACTCCCTTATATTTTAGCATCAAATCCTAACATGCAAACTAAGTAGGCCTCCTTAATCAACATACAAGAATAAGTTTTAATCAAACAGCTAAGCAAATTGCATTCACAATTTATGAAATCACAACTGGATGTAATCAATTCATGTCACATATATGTTCATGGCTTTGAATTCTCCCCTAGCTAAAAACGAGTTTAGTTCCTCATGATTGCAAATAAACAAAGAAAACTAAATTGAAACATTAAAAACAAAGATAGAATACACCTAGAATCGCTCCAACAATCCAATGTCTTGAATGCAAGCACGGTTCCAAGTGGCTCCTTCCTTCTCATTCCTTTGCAAAACTTGTGGCACAATGAGGGGTTTCTAAACTTAGGCTCAAGTGTGGTGTGATGGATGGTTTATAGGATGAGTGGTGGGATGGATGATTTATAGGATGAGTGGTGGTGAATGGAATGGGGGATGGTGTAGGTGGTGAATGGAATGGGGGATGGTGTAGGTGGTCTGATGGTAAGGGGTAGTCAATGGTCTAGGGGGTGGTGGTCTAAATGGTGCGGCAGATTTTTATATTTATAGGCCTAAATGCAGCACTAGGTAATTGTCAAGGAAAATGGTTTTAACACTTCAAATCCACAAGGAAATGGTCATCTAGAAGGTAGAAATCATAAAGGAATAGGCGCCAGATTTGTAGGGGAAGAGATAAGGTCCTTTAGAAGGCCTAAGGGATGCGGCAAATTAGGTTTTCTAGAAGGGGATATGCGGCACCAATGTAAGAAAGGATAAGGACTCCTAGAAACCTATTTTAAATGTGTCCCAATCAACAAATAAGTCCTCTTTGTGGCTGGAAATTGATGCGTTGTATAACAACACACAAATTTAACCCTCTTTTTGACAATTGTAGTATAGATGTAAGTAGGGCATCGTTCTAGGCCGGGGATTATGAGGGATTGCTAATCTACTCTAAATTGATTAAAAATATTAAACAAGACTCAAAAACACAAAACTAGTAAAAAGCCACTTAACTAAACTCTAATAACTCAAAATAATTAGTTAGACTCAAACTAGATACTAAAGACTGATTTGGACGGAATTTGAATTAAAAGATTAAAAACAATAAAATCTAATTAAATAATACAACTTAACAATGGGGGGTTTGGTTTTGACGAGAAGTAAACTAAACCTAAATAAGTTGTAGATTTGACAAAAACATGAAATTAAGGTGAATGGATGGGTGATGGACTAGCTAGAGGGTTCTTCTCCACACATGACACATATGCAACGTAAATCAATTTTTCAGTTGTTCTTTCGATAAATCATAAATCTCAATACTCCAGACTAACCGTGAACAACACTTTTTTAATCTTCAAGTTCTCCTTAAGTTATTGAATTGGATAGGAAAGCGCATACAACAATTCAACACATTCTCTAAAAGTCCCCTACGTGAACAGCACTGTAGAGATACAATTAAAGATCATTAAGTTTCATGGGAACTATAAGTATTGACGAGGCATTCGTAACTATGAAAAGCATGATACTCTTGTCATGAATTCACTTAACTCGATTGTGGATAGCAACCTTCACTACTCATGAATATAAGTTCATAACGATTAGGTGAAATTCCCTTATATTCTAGCATCAAATTCATGCATGCAAGCTAAGTATGCATCCTTAATCGACATACCAGAATAAGTTATCAATCAAGCAGTTAAGCAAATTAAATTCACAACTCGTGAAATTACAACTGAAGGTAATCAATTCATATTACAAATATATTCATGGCTTTGAATTAACCTCTAGCCAAAACAAATTTAGTTACACATTATTCCTAAATTAAAACAAAAGTAAAATATAAGTTTGAGAGGATAAAACCGAAAGAAGAGAGTGCAAAAACTTCCTCCTTTGCACCGTGAACTTCTGTGTGCTGCACCTCTTGGCAGCCTTTGATCCGTGCACTACAATGGGCGCTGGCAGCTTCTAAAAATAAGGCAGCCTCGTGAGCTGCCTTCCCTCTCTGCCTTCTGTGCAATCTGTTCTCTCGGTACAAAAAAAAAAAAAACAAAGGCAGCCTTGATTGGCTGCTTCTGTGCACCTCTGTCCTGTTTTTCCGTGCGCTGCTCTCTCCTGGCAGCTCTCTATGCGCCTCCTCGCTGTCTCTGCCTCGCTGACTGCCTGCTTGGCAGCTTTGTAATCTGTTCATCAGTATTGCTGCCAAACTGCAGATTCTCTTTGTTTTTCATACTGCCTCTTGGCAGCTTTGATGCCGTCCTTCATCTCCCCCCCAGTGCGCTGCCCTCCTGTGCCTTTTATTTCTTTTCGTGCCTTGCTGTTAAAATGGGCGCTGCCTTGCTGTCCGCATGTGTTACCTTATGCTTCGCTGCCTTTTAAACCAAAGGCCCGCATGCTTTCTCTGCCCATGCTATTTGACTTTTCTTTCTGCGCTTGTGCCTTTTATTTATTTTATTTTCTTTTTCCGCTGCCCTCCTGGCAGCTTTGTTTCCACCCAAAAACTCTTTTATTTTCTTTCTTTAGCACTAAGATATCTTATTTGGTAGATTAAATCCTATAAAACACAAAAACAAAGTAAATAGCTCAAAAATATAAGGAACTAACTAAGAAAAGATAAGTGAATTTGATGTAAAATATATATAAATATGAGCTTATCAGAAATAAGTTAGGAAAATATTAGGATAAGGTTTGTTAAGATAAGATTTGGATAAGATAAGGATAAGATAAGGCTGTTTGGATAATGTTTGGATAATTCTCCTTTTTTTTAGTTGATTCCTTATCCGCAATGACTTGAATTAATTTCTCCAGATCTTTTGCACATTCCTAGCTCCATTTGAACTCCAAATTCGTCCATCCATCTTGCACCATGCTTGTGATATCCATTTCAAGCCCTAAAATGCTCTAAAATGCTCCAAATTGCATCTTTTTGCCAACTTTGCTTCTTGGACCTACAAACACACGAAAATGACTTAAAACACTATAATAAGCAATAACAAACTGAATAAATGCAAGAAAACATGCTAACTAAGTCGCATAAATATGCTCCTATCACAAGACTACATCAAAGATGGTTTCTTCCAAGTCAACCAATCTTATTGATTATAGTCATCTTAAGCTATCAATTAGCTTTCAAGGTTTCATTATTTCAGATCAAATGGTTTTATACCATTTCCTTGAGTATATGTCGTACGTATACTCAATGTAGTCATAACGATATCCATTCTTACTTCTTTCGAATTAAGAGATGTAACTCTATGACATAGTCATAAAGTTCAAACCATTCAACATAGATGGTTTATAGATCCTTCTCGACTATCTTGGAGCTAGTGTTGTAGGAACTAGGTTGTTATATTTGTTGATTATCATCTTGTCTCTCAAAGAACTTGTTCTTTGAGTTCTATCTCTCGTTCATTTGCTATATCTTAGGCAAATCCTATTGTAGGATTGTAATGAACTACCCAACAAACAACCTTTGTTAGTTGGTCCATAGATATGATATCCAAAGCTTCATTTAAGGATATCCCACAAGATTATTCTCAAACAAATATTGCTTATTAGCACAAAACCCCAAATTTCAACACAATTAAGATTTGTCTTTCTTTCCAACTACATCCTATTGAGTCATGAAAATTTTGGAAGATATTCTAATCGACAGTCATATTGTCTTAGAAGTATATATATATATATATATATCTCCTATATATGGGTTATTTGATAACATCCAACGAACTAAATCTTATTCTTGTTCGTTCTTCTCCCAATGGAGAAGTCCATTATCTTATGATGCTATTTTCCTTGATATCTTTCAAGGAAACTCTTCTAAAGTGTCTTTTTTCCTTGGATTAAATCTAAGGAGGTAAATACTTTAGAAGTCTTACTCATCAACTTACATTCTTGAATTCTTTGAAACATTTTGCAAAGTATTCAGATTTGTGTCTATTCAAAATAAACGATAGTCCAACCGAGAGCGATCTTCGGTGAAAGTGATGCGTTGTAAAACAACACACAAATTAAACCCTGTTGTTGACAATTGTAGTAAAGATGTAAGTAGGGATCGTTCTAGGCCGGGGATTAGGAGGGATTGCTAATCTACTCAAAACTGACTTTAAAACACTAAACAAGACTAAAAAAAACACAAAACTAAGCAAAAGAAACTCAACTAGACTCAAATAACTAACTAGACACAAACTAGGACATATTCTAACTTAACTAAAAACAACGAAAACAAACAAAATTGGACAGATTGGAACCAAAAGACACTAAATATAAGGGGGGGATTAGGTTTTGACGAATTTAAAGTAAAAACAAAACAAACTTTATAAAAATAGTTTCAAAAGACAGATTTGGCGAATTGAATGGATGATGGACTAGCTAGAGGTTTCTTCTCCACACATAACACACTTACATACAAACGAATTTTCAGTTGTTCTTTCAATAAACCATGAATCTCAACACCCCAGATTAACCGTGAACAGCACTTTTTTAACCTTCAAGTTTTCCTTAAGTTATTGAATTGGACGGAAAAGCGCATACAACAATTCAAAACATTCTTCAAAAGTCCCCTACGTGAACAGCAGAATAGAGATACAATCAAAGATCATTAAGTTTTGTGAAAACTATAAGCATTAACGAGGCATTCGTAACTATGAACAGCATTATACTCTAGCCAAGAATTCACTTAACGCGATTGTGACTAGTAACCTCCACTACTTGTGAATATAAGTTCATAACGATTAGGTGAAACTCCCTTACATTCTAGCATCAAATTCATGCATGCAAACTAAGTATGCATCCTTAATCGACATACAAGAATAAGTTATAAATCAAGCAGTTAAGCAAATTGAATTCACAACTCATGAAATCACAATTGAAGGTAATCAATTCATATTACAAATATGTTCATGGCTTTGAATCAACCTCTAGCGAAAACGAATTTAGTTCCACATATTTGCAATTAAACAACTATAATTGAATTTAAATATGATAAACAAAAGTAGAAGACACCTAGAACGCTCCAACAATCCAACGTCTTGAATGGTTAGCACAGCTCCAAGTCCTCCTCATTTCTTGCAAACATGCGGCACCAAGGTGGGTGCGGTGTTTGGATGGTCTAGGGGATGTGGCAGAGATTGGATAGGTTGAGAGAGTATGGAAGGGTGGTAGGGGATGGATAGGAAAAGAGGTGGATGGAAATGGATGGAGGAAGAAGGAAACTTGCAGCAGAAATTGTGTTGTTTATGGAATGTGTTGTAGATGTGAATTGGTTTTTGGCCTTGATGGAGAAGCCTATTTATAGGCTTTGAGAATCAATCACTACCATCCATTTTCTTGGTGAGAATGAATCACCACCATCCATTTTTGTTGGTGAGAATGAATCACTACCATCCATTTTGTTGGTGAAAATGAATCACCACCATCCATTTTTATTGGTGACAATGAATCACTACCATCCATTTTGTTGGTGAGAATGAATCACAACCATCCATTTTTTATGCTCCCCTTGCATGCAATCCATTTCACCCCAAAATAGGTCCAAATTGCACCAAAATGCACTTCTTTGCTAACTTCGTTATTTAGAACCTACAAACACACGAAAATAGCTTAAAACATTCTAATAAGATGAAACTAATTAAGTAAATGCAAGGAAACAAACTAATAAAGTCACATAAATATGTTCCTATCAGAATGTCATACAACATGAGTAGTATTATGTTGTGGACAAGTGCCACTAGCATCTAAGTGAATTATCCTCAACAACTTTGTGATTCTTTCTTTTTTCCAAAAGAATAAAGATTTGAACATTCCGCCTCTATACAATTTGAACAAGAAGGCATTGGATCCAGATCTAACGATCCAAAGCATCCATCTATGACCAACTCATAATTTATGTTTTAGAGGTGTCACAACTCAGTGGGATTAATTACTACCTTGCAAACTTTTGGGTTTTAAGCATCGTCATATTCTAAACAGTTAACACTACCACATTATCTATACTATAGAGACAATCAATTAGATTACAATAATCCAATCATTCATTAATAAAGAACAATGTTTTGTCAAATAAAGCATTCATCCATCTCTTATAGTGACGGAATTAAGTTCCTTATTCAAATTGGGATGTAAAGACAATCTTTGTTTTTCCAATTTCTTTGGTAGTTCATATGAGGAAGCAAGTACTATATGCATTCGTAGAGATCTATATCTTATTCACGTTCTGAATGTGAAGTACTTTCTCTTCTCTCATTAATTTCACGTTCTGAATGTGAAGTACTTTCTCTTCTCTCATTAATCTTTTACTTCTTATTAGCTACACTTTTACAATGATTGTAAAACATAGTTACTAATACGGAATCAAGCATTCAAGTAGAAGAACCAACTATTTTGGATTATTCAAGAACAATATACAACAACTTCAAAAGGTGTGTTCTTGACACTTGCAAGACATTTTTTGCAAATACCCCTTCCAATGTCCATCCTTTCATAAAGAAAGTTTTTTCCCTTGTAGTTATTTCGCCTTCTTCATTTGACTTCTCCATTGACTACAATAGTCATGGTCCCTAAACTCCCACTATCTCTCTTGAAACTTATTTCAATTGTGTTATACACATCAAATGATTTGGAGAGCGTATGGTTATTGTTCACTATATAGTTTACAATAAACTTAGTGAACCATTTGGATAGGGACTCAAAGGTGAAGTCCTAGCTTAGTTTCCATCTCGTGAAGTGTTTTAACACTTCAACACTCAATGATTCAAAATCATCATATGTCTATATTGCTGGACTATTTTTGTCAACCAACCATTATGTTCTGAACATGATTACAAGCATTCAAGAGTTGTTCAAGGCAACTCTCATTTCTTCATATAACAATTTGTAAGTGAAGAATTATGGCACATAAAGTATCCATGCCCTTGTGCTTACCTCTCAAGTTCCTTGTTCATGTAACAAAGAAACAAGCACTAGTGTTTGTGTTAATTAAGATTTATTCAAAGCAACTCTTATTTCTTCATACCACAATTTGTAATGGAAGAATTATGACACTAAAAGTGTTCATGTCTTTGTTCTAATCTTCTGAAGTTCCCTTGTTCATATGACAAAGGAATAAGCACTAGTTGTTTGTGTTGTCCTCTTTATGATAGACTTGTCTAACATGTTCTTCCATTGATACATTATCAATATGAAGACTGTGAGGATGAGACTACTTAGGTACTTATACAATCCATTCAAGACAATCTATGGGCTTGCGGTACCAAGTCCGGAAACTAAAGCCTTCGACTTTTCTTTGTCAAGTTTTGGATAGCGTTTGCAAATATATCGGTATACAAATACATAAAAAATATAAATTGATTGATTTTAAGCTATTTGATATGGGTCTTTAAATCAAATAGCACCACCCACTATTTTTAGCAAATTCCATATCCCTCATCGGAATTCGAGAGTTTTGGAGGAAACTCTGGTATGGGAGGCTCACTATTACTAAGCCCACCTCACAATGATATGATGTTGGCTAGCAACAATAATAATGAGAGAGTACCTTTGTTCATTTACATCTAATGTAAGTACCCATCTTATTTGGCCTCTAGAGAATGAAGCCTCACAATGTTATGATGTTGGCGCCATTGTACTTAGTTAAGTCATTCCCACCATGCAAGTTCGGGTGGGGGTTCAAGAACAACCTCACAATGATACGATGTTGATCATTCTCGTTGCCTACCTTCACAACATCATGTATGCATATAGAACTCCTCCTAAGTGTAAGCACATACTTTGTACTCCTCAATGATAGGGTGAAGTTGGTGTATGAGTCACAAACGATCGAAGCCTACCACGGTGGAAGGCCATGAAAGAGTGTTCAAAGCACTCCCACGCTTGTCAACTTAATAATGGTTTGGTTGAGGGTTTTAGGTCTCTTCACATATAAGCATGCTTTCAATTACATTAAAAAAATTTGGTCCTAGGTCTCTTCAAATATAAGCATACTTTCAATTACATTAAAACATTTTGGTCCTATTACAACTATTGGTCCATGTGATTGATTTAATAGTATATAAGACTTCCACTATGCTTGTAAAACGGTTTTTAAAAGCAAGACTATATGGTATTACTAACATAAGCTTTGCATTCATTGATGAACTATATAGTTGCCTTAGGGCCTTAGGATGACTATGAACCTTTGATTCGATCCAACATGAGCCTAGTGTTGGATCTCAGTCTAGGGATGGTGATTGATTTTAGTTATGTGTTTAATCATATTAAGGCGTGTTTTCTTATTGGGCGTTGGACCCAACTACTCCAATTTCATGATATCAAATAAAACAAGAAATGAGTACTTCAAAGTAAAGAAGAGCTTATGCTCTTTTACAATAATTGATCAAATCAAATTACTTTAAAGTAAAGAAGAGTTTATGCTCTTTTACAAAAATTGATCATATCAAATTACAACCAAAATTTAATCTACACATTCCCATGATTCAAAAAATTTGAGAGGCGGCCTTTTACATAGCTCAATTATCGTAGGCTTAGGTTCATAATCAAATTTTCTTTAATTAATTAACGCTTTAACTAATTAAATAAGAATGCAACATTGTCATTTGGTTTTTGTATCCATAGAATTGATTTAGATAGAGCTAAATGAAATGAAAATCCAAAAATTTCAACAAATGCAAAAACTTCATTAACGGAGCAAAACAATTTGGCCTTTAGTGATTTTGGGCCTTTACATAAAAATGTAAAATTTCAGGTCAAAGTGCAAATATACAAAAGTGTGAGGGAGTGGTTTTTGATGAAAAGCAAAGTCTTAAAGTCAAGCATGTTGAAAAGGTGATGGGTATGGTGTTGAAAAAAATAGATATGGGTGTGTAAGAGAAGTACCAATCATGAACAAAAAATTCAAACACATTTTCAACTTTCAATCACTCTTATAAAAAAAATCTTGTGATTGAAAAGTCACACCATCCATCATAAAACAATAACTTTATGTAATCAATCAAAACTTTGAATCAAATCACCAAACTTTTTGTTCTTGGCAAGAACATAACAAGAACAATGAAGAACATCCATGAAAATCCATAAGAGCTCCATGAACATTTTTCACCCAAAGACACCCCCAAAAACTCTCAAACTTAAGCAAAATAACATATTACCATACTAGGGTACTTAGGGGTTCCTAATGTCATTTTAAACACTTTTAACAAGACAAACATGAACCCAAAATAGAGAACCTCTAATTTTCCACACCAAGGAGAGCTTTGATGAAGAGATGAGTAACCTAGAGGAAGTAAGATTGCTAGCTAATTTCCTCTAGGGTGGCCGGCCTCTTAGAGAGAAAACAGAGCTTGTGTTCTCATCTTTTCTCCAAAAGGAAACCCTAAGGATGAAATGGCTATAAAGTTGCCTTTATACCACTTCACAATGGAGTGGCAAACTTGCAATTAAGCCAAGTTCACCACCCCTCCCTATATGGCCGGCCATTAAGGGGTCATTGGGTTTTCAAGCCCTTTATGTTTTCAAGTTGTCATACAACTTGAGTTAATGGGCTTGACATTCAAATCCCATTGGGCTTTGCGGCCCAAAACTAACTCGAGGTCTTTAACGAACATATTCGTTTGATTAATTAACATATTAATTAATCCTAGCCATAAATAATTAAACCATTTAATTATCCATACTCATCTCCATTATTTCTTCAATCTCTACCTTACTCAGTGTACGATCCATTAGGTTCCTTTTAGCGAGGCAGTGGGTGATTCGAACTCCTCAAATCGATTGTGATTATACACGTTTAGGGCTTCCACAAACCATGAGTGACACCTAACAGTATTTCATGGTTACCCAAGCTAATCAGAAGAGGTGGAGAACATATTCAGTTTAGGATTACAATGCAATAAAGTATTTCTCTAATACAATACTCTTGACCACATTGTTTGGTTTGATAGTTTATTCATGTCTACTATGTGATTCTCTTACTTATTGATTACCTTAAATGTGATTTGGAACGACTTCCTAAATCTCATTCATACTTTGGCCAGAGATTCTTAATCATGTCATAGAGTATTCTCCCTCAAACTATTTTGAAGGTTAGAGATCCCTTGTTGCGCATTCACTTTCCTCCATGGCTAAGTGGCTTAACCCCAACTATGTCGTGGACACCCTCTGATGGAGTGACTTTGACATAGTCAAAGATCAAGGATCTAACCACAAGACAACTATGATGCCTTAGGTCAAAGGACTACTTTGCATTATCCCAACCATGAGTTCTCATATGACATGAGTATGAGAACTCCTCGTTGATTGTGTTCAGTGGACTCATTCTCTATTGCACACCTGCATGCTTGTCTTGGTGTCAATCACACCAATGACTCAAGACCAGTCA
This sequence comes from Crataegus laevigata, assembly GCA_963580275.1. Taxonomy (NCBI): domain Eukaryota; kingdom Viridiplantae; phylum Streptophyta; class Magnoliopsida; order Rosales; family Rosaceae; genus Crataegus; species Crataegus laevigata. The sequence goes on along the minus strand of OY756944.1, from coordinate 12,405,900 downwards.
CTCTCTGCTGAGAGAAGACATAGCACGTACTGATCTTAAAGGACTGTCAATGCCCAATTGGCAATTCTATGATCAGGAATATTTGGGATATGTATACAAAAGAGAATGGTTTCACGAACCTAACGTATTTAGAATACATTCTCCTAATTACATATTCCTTGGACTTATCTTTTAAGCATATAACATTTATATGAGATGGCTTTAAACAATAATCTTTGCCCTTTATATTAAATTAAATTAGTTTAACATGTGAAATGTCCATAAAGTATCATCATATGATTGGCTTTTAGGACACATTTCCAACATCTACTGTATCTATTCCTAACAGTATGCAAGAGGCTTTAGCTGATCCATGTTGGCAAGTAGCAATGAATGAAGAGTTGAAGTCTTTGAAAAAGAATGCTACTTGGGAGATCATAGACTTGCCAGCTAATAAGAAACTTGTGGGATGTAAATTGGTTTATACTGTGAAGTATAAAGCTGATACGACGGTAGATCGCTTTAACGGAAGACTGGTAACAAAATGATACACTCAAAAATATGAAATTGACTATACAGATACATTTGCTATGTGGCCAAGATCAACACAGTTCATGTTTAGTTATCTTTGGCTGCAAATCTTGATTGGCCTTTACAGTAGTTCGATGTGAAGAATGCCTTTTTGCATGGAGATTTGACAGAAGAGATTTATATGGATCTTCCACCTGGATGTAATGCTCCAGATAAATACAAATGAAAGGTGTGCAGGTTGAAGAAATCCTTGTATGGCTTAAAGCAGCCCTCTCAAGCATGGTTTGGAGGATTCACAAAATCTATAAGAGCATTTGGTTACAAACAAAGTAACTCTGGTCATACTTTGTTCCTGAAAAGACAGAATGGGAAGCTTAATGCACTTATTGTGTATGTAGACGATATGGTGGTAACATGTAATGATCCAGAAGAACGTGCAACATTTGCAAAGATACCTGTCTATAGAATTTGAAATGAAGGACCTTGGATCAGTGAAATATTTTTTAGGGATTGAGGTATTGAGAAGCAGTTCTGGAATTTTTTTTGTCTCATAGGAAATATATTATTGATTTATTGCACGAAATTGGCATGTCAGCTTGTCAGCTAGTAGCTACACCATTAAAAGAAGGATTGAAGCTTAGTGTTGATCCCAATCAAGTACTAGTTGACAAAGGAAGATACCAAAGATTAGTAGGCCGTTTGATGTATTTGGCACACACAAGACTAGACCTTGCATATGCCTTGAGTGTAGTGAGTCAATACATGCATGATCTTGGATAACAACATATGAATGCTGTGATGAGCATATTGTGATATTTGATGGGAAGTCTGGGTAAAGGAATTGTTTAAAAGGAATAATCACCTTAGTGTTGAAGGTTATGCTGATGCAGACTGGGCAGGTTTGATTGACGATAGGCGCTCAGCATCAGGTTACTTTACATTTGTTGGGGATAATTTGGTTACATGGAGAAGTAAGAAACAGAATGTGGTTGCCCATTCCAGTGCAGAAGCCGAATGCAGAAGTGTGGCTTTAGGCATTTGTGAAATTTTGTGGCTTAAGCTTATGTTAAGTGATTTGGGTATACAACATGATAAGCCCGTGAAATTATTTTGTGATAAATAAAGTTGCTTGTGACATTGCACATAATCTAGTACAACATGATAGAACATAACATGTTGAAGTTCACCGGTTCTTCATCAAAGAAAAATAATTGAAGTATCGATGATAAAAACAGAAGATCAGTTGGCAGATATCCTCACAAAAGCTATTTCAAGTCACAAGTTTTCAAGTTTTTTACAGAAGTTAGGCATGAGTGACATATATACACCCACTTGAGGGTGAGTGTTGACTTTTTTATTTTTAGGTAGGATCCCTAATTTATATGTAATCCCATGTAATCACTTGTAATTAGTTCTCTTTCTATTTATGTTAGGGTTGTGCACCTTTAAATACCTCTTATTGAGAAGAATATATCATCATTCAAAGCATATCTTTTGATTTGTCTTTCTTCCTAGTCATCAACGACGATGTATAAGGTGTACATAATGGCCTTGGACTTCAACATGCAATTGGTGGGATTTATCGTTCTTCCCAGTCATCAACGCTTCAGCTGCTTTGCCTTGCTAAAAAAGAAAATCAAATTTTCATATCTCATGGAATCATATGAGGGAGTTGGAAGTTCTTTATGTAACAAAATCAAAAGTAGGGGTAACATAGGAGGACCATGTTCGCAGGAGGCAACGCGTGGTACGAACGGCTAAACATTTCTGCACTCACCGAGAGATATATGCAACATATATTTGTACTGCAAGTTAGCATGCGAGAGGGCATTTGTCGTTTACTATCTGTTGCAGAAAAAAAGGGAAAATAAGGCAAAGAGCAGTATTCACCGAAGCGATGGCTGAGAATTTATGGTAGACCAAGCTAATGAGTATCAAGTTTTTCTCGATCCCTTTTTCTTTAGCCAATTCGACCAGATGGAGTGGACGGTAGTTCCAACTAGGGTAATAAATGGTTCAATGGTGAAGTGGTACTGTTTGGACCCGATTTTACACTATCGGCCTGAGTGATCAAAGCTGTTGATTGAGCATAGTTTCGTACCGTTAGATGGAAAAGTGAAGATAATTTTAATAATTGTTAAAAGATAATATTATGATTTTTATCATAATAGTTATCTTTTGATATGAATTATCTTGGCATATTCTTGAACGGAATATATAAGATGCAGACTATATCTCTAAGCAAGCGGTACAGTTCAAATTAATTTGGGAATCAGGATGCGTGGCTGCATGAATAAATTGTGACAAGATGAGAAAGCCTAGCTAGACTAGGCTTTCACGATGGGAAAAGCAAAAGATAAGGATGGCATAATATAATATCATGGAATTATGGGAATTGTTCCCTGGAGTTGTTGTCATGCTTACACGTGGTATTTTTTATTGGCTAGCATGAAGTCAATTTGTGATAAATATTAGCAGGATGTGGTAGAGTCATAATTGGAGTATGTGGAATTATCAGGCCGTGTTAAGCGAAACGGACGACTGGTTTAAATATAGAGGCAGTGGCACAATTGAGGAGACCTTCAACAAAACACACAAATCTGCCCTGCGCAATTTCTCGTTCTACGCGAAACCTCTCACCACCCTTGAGAATTTTATTTTCTTTTTCGCCTTCATACCTTCAGTTTGGATAGACAGCACTGTTGTCGTAGAACCAACCGTCCGTGAAGCATCTTCAGTTTGGATAGACAGCACTGCGACAGGGTCGGTTGGTTATTTATCCTAGTCTCGGGCGACGAGGGTTTTTGGATCCCCGTCGACAGAGGTCATCTCACCAGCCATCCCAGCAAAGTGAGGTGTTACTGATACCTAAACTCGGTGCTTCGACGCCGAGTTATTTTATGATCGCATACTGTAAAGCGGGTTTCAGAGTTCGGCACCGAGACTAGGATCGATTGTCAAGACCTTCATCCGCTTTGAGTATCCATGCCCTTATACTCTAGTATCGATTCGGTGTGGTTTTATCTTCACCAATACGGTGATTGTGGCCGAATCGGACGACGACGAGTTGTGAACTTTGTAATTGGTAGCCTCGTCTTCAGGTTTGAGGATCCATAGGCCGAGACGCGTTCCTTTCTCGGCCGCAATTGCAAGATACAGAAGTCAGCCGCGCGCATCCACACCACATCAAGACATTTTACTCCTCGGCCGAGCCCGGCCGACGAGTTGGCACGCCCCGCACACATTTGAAGGACTTAGTTAGTCTACTATTTACTCGACCTGCGCGCCACGTAGGCTAGGTGATTTTTGTAGTCAACATTTTGGCACGCCCAGTGGGACCCAGAACTAAAACTACGAAGTTCACATGATATATCAAGATCAAAATCACGATGAGATTTGGCGCCTACTCCAGGAAAGTGTCGAGCAACAAAAACGCCTTGACCGGATCCTTGAAGCACATGAAGAAAGGCAAAAATCTTTCTCTCAAATGATAAAGGTGAAGGTTCATCACAGCTTTCAAGATCAATGGTTAAATGAAGATAGAGCTCGATATTGTGAGTGGCTCGATAAGAAAATGCCATTTGGGTTCAAATCAATTCCATTTAAAGAATGGTTGGATCAAAAGGCTAGGGGGCAATTTTTCGCTCCGGCCGTGACGACAATTCGGCCGAAGAAAATTGTTAACACGGCCGAAGAAACACCTAGGCCGCCAATTATTTCAGTTGAGACCGAAAATGTGGTAGGCTTAGAAGAAAACATCCAAGTTTCTGAGCCGAAAATCAACTTAGAAAATGATTCGTCAGAGGAATGCTCCAATGACGAACAAGGCCAAGACAGAGGCCTAGTTCCAAAAATCATGCCACTCGACATGATTATTGGTGATAAAGCCGATATGGAGAAATCCCGTTCGGCTAAGTTGATCGAGTTAAACGCCGAGATTAACGGAATTATTATGCCTGGGGGGCATAGTAATTATTCAACCCATTCAGCGGCCGAAAATTTCACCAAGTTACAAATATTTGGAGAAAATCTTGTATTCGACCGAGAGCAAAATCAATTTGAAAATCTTGATATAAACTTATCTCGGCTTGGGGTAAAACACCGTTGGCCTCCTCCTTTTTATTAGTTCGGCCACTTTTGTTTTCTTTGATTGAGAATAAATTATTTTCTTAACATACGGCGGTGCGCGCCGATGCATAAGAAAAATAAGGGGGCAACATTAGAATAATTGGCGTTGCTGACTTGGGTTGGTTGAGCTGCACTTTGGTGGGTCGAGGCCGAGAAGATCAGGAGTTTTATGCCATAACGTTGGCCGAGTAAGAGAAAGAAGGCCAAATGAAAGAGGTGTGACAACATACCATATATATATATATATATAGGACGCGTACAATGAAGAAGTTTCTTGGTCTCGGCCTCGACCATACGAAATCACCGAGCTCGGCATATATAGGCCTCGGCTCAGCCTCCGCATATATATATATATATATATATATATATATATATATATATATATGTGAAAAGACAAGAACTGGGGTCGAGCAGCCGAGGGTCAAAAAATTTCGGTACATGAGCCTCATTTGCTAGGCCATGATTCGGCAATCAATTAATGGACGTGTCGTCGTGTGGGCATTTACTGCGCGGTTGTAAGATACTTTCGACCATTTAGGCCGAGAGTGAATAAGCATGTGATGGATCTCAAAGGCCGAGGGTCTGATACAAAAGTTTGGTGGACTTCAAAATGCAAGGGATTTATCCTTATGTTATTTGGTGGAATTATGCATGCTTATACAATGATTGCAATTGGAAAAAAAAGGTGTTATGGTGATGGCTTGGTCAAAAATGGCGGCCCAAGGAATTTTGCATGGCATCAAGGTGTGTGAGCAACAAGATTGCACTGGCATTCTATCCATGGCGTGGTGGGCTTGCTAGGGTATTATTGAGGATGCCCACCAAGCTCGGCAGTCAAGTTTCACCGAATGAGGCGGTCTTAAAGGTTAATAATTTGTCCGAGGTATTTAGGGTATTTTTCTCACCGAGCTCGGCAGGTCCATCAAATTTTTGCAAAAGTATAATTTCCTTAACCATTCGGCTTATGAGCCGAAGCTCAAGGAAATTGGGGGGCAATGTTTGGACCTGATTTTACACTATCGGCCTGAGTGATCAAAGCTGTTGATTGAGCATAGTTTCGTACCGTTAGATAGAAAAGTGAAGATAATTTTAATAATTGTTAAAAGATAATATTATGATTTTTATCATAATAGTTATCTTTTGATATGAATTATCTTGGCATATTCTTGAACGGAATATATAAGATGCAAACTATATCCCTAAGCAAGCGGTACAGTTCAAATTAATTTGGGAATCAGGATGCGTGGCTGCATGAATAAATTGTGACAAGATGAGAAAGCCTAGCTAGACTAGGCTTTCACGATGGGAAAAGCAAAAGATAAGGATGACATAATATAATATCATGGAATTATGGGAATTGTTCCCTGGAGTTGTTGTCATGCTTACACGTGGTATTTTTTATTGGCTAGCATCAAGTCAATTTGTGATAAATATTAGCAGGATGTGGTAGAGTCATAATTGGAGTCTGTGGAATTATCAGGCCAAGTTAAGCGAAACGGACGACTGGTTTAAATATAGAGGCAGTGGCACAATTGAGGAGACCTTCAACAACATACAAATCTGCCCTGCGCAATTTCTCGCTCTACGTGAAACCTCTCAACACCCTTGAGAATTTTATTTTATTTTTCGCCTTCATACCTTCAGTTTGGATAGACAGCACTGTTGCCGTAGAACCAACCGTCCGTGAAGCATCTTCAGTTTGGATAGACAACACTGCGACAGGGTCGGTTGGTTATTTATCCTAGTCTCGGGCGACGAGGGTTTTTGGATCCCCGTCGACAGAGGTCATCTCACCAGCCGTCTCGGCAAAGTGAGGTGTTACTGATACCTAAACTCGGTGCTTCGACGCCGAGTTATTTTATGATCGCATACTCTCAAGTGGGTTTCAGAGTTCGGCACCAAGACGGTCGAACCACGTTCGTTGTCAAGACCTTCATCCGCTTTGAGTATCCGTGCCGTTATACTCTAGTATCGATTCGGCGTGGTTTTATCTTCACCAATACGGTGACTGTGGCCGAATCGGACGACGACGAGTTGTGAACTTTGTAATTGGTAGCCTCGTCTTCAGGTTTGAGGATCCATAGGCCGAGACGCGTTCCTTTCTCGGCCGCAATTGCAAGATACAAAAGTCAGCCGCGCGCATCCACAGCACATCAAGACATTTTACTCCTCGGCCGAGCCCGACCGACGAGTTGGCACGCCCCACACACATTTGAAGGACTTAGTTAGTCTACTATTTACTCGACCTGCGCGCCACGTAAGCTAGGTGATTTTTGTAGTCAACAGGTACCCATCAATTTCACAAGTTTTTAAGGTAGAGTCTCGGCCAGTTGTTATCTCTCGGCCGAGCCACTTTTCATCAACATTTGGTTCGTTCGGTGGCATTTGTCAGGAAAAGAAAATTTTGGTGGAGTCATTTTTCTTTTATGAGATGGGATGCAAATAGCAAAAATATGATTTTAGGAGATAAGGGCAGGTTCATGATATCAATAAAAAGACACCCATTTCAAGTGGTAGGCTTTCACGTGGGATATCATTCTTTGGTCAAACAGTCAATCGTTAGAGTTTGTGAAGGATCTTAAACTTAAATGTTGTCTTACAATCCAGGCCGAGTGACAAGGGCCACCACCGGAGAAGGTCGGTCGAAGTAACGTTCAGCAATGAAAAGGCCAATAACGTTTCAGCAACTGATTGGTTGGCCATTTAAAAGTAAGGTAGTGGTGAGTTTGTGAGATATATATCAACATCTTTGCACTCAATCGAATAGAGGCCATTCGATGGAAAAGAATTAGGCCAAGATTTTATGGCCTTGATTTTCACAAGGCCATTGTTGTCGCATTAGTTCAAGATTTTGTATGCTTTTCGCTGAATTAAGTCAATATGTATTCGGTGGAGTTATTTGGCAGTTACGAACATTCAAATGTAAACTTCCTCAGCTATTCGGCTTAAGGGCCAAAACTTAAGGAAATTGTGGGGCTGTGTTTAAACCCAAAATTGAACCATCGGCCCGTGCAATCAAGGCTGTTGATTGAGTATAGCTCCCAACCGTCGGATGAAAAATAAAGATAATTTGTTATTAAAGAATAATATTGTGGTTTTTGTCATAATAATTATCGTTTAATATGATTCATCTTGACATTTTTTTTTTATATGGGATAAATGGATTCAAATTATCTCCAAGCAAGTATTACAGCTCAAATGGACTTGAGATTTTGTTATCAGATTGGAGTAGCATGATGAATTTGATCAGAATTGTCGGGATGCATGGTTTTCATGTATGCAAGGGATGCCAAGATGAATCAGTAAGGAATATCTTCCACGTGTGCTTGGAGTCGGTCAACCATGCATATAGGTTATTTTGGATAATAGTGGTACCTAATGATCACCAAAAGATAATGGAGTTGCATATTCTCGATTGGGATAACTATTGGCCCATAAATATATGCTAATAATTACAATACTCCAGGGGCAAGCATGGGATGGCTTAAAGTGTTTTAGCTTTGGCAATGCATGTACTTGGACGTGAAGAAGGGTGTAAACATTGCATGGTTGTTTCAGGATGCTACGGGAAGAGTTTCAGTAGCGTGCAAATTGATCTGACACATGGCTATCACGAGTGGCACACAAGGATTAGGATTACCATCAAATCCAGTGGCCAATAAGGATGATTATCATGAATTTTTGAATGATGTGATTATCTTCAAGAGAATTCAATTATGGTCAGCGAAGAATACTTCACAAAAACCATATGCATATCCAATATTATAAATACAAGACACCGTGCAACATTTCAAGCCCTCCAAATCAACACACAAATTGCCCTGCACAAAACCTCTTAAACACCTTGAGGTTTTTATTTTCTTTTTTTAACCAACACATCTTCAGTTCGGATAAACACCACTGTGAAGGCAATTGGCAACATCTTCAGTTTGGATAAATAGTACTGGAGCCATAGAACTAGCCGACCGAGGAGCACCTTTAGTTTGGATAAACAGCACTGCTTCGAGACCGACTGGTTATTTATCCAAGTCTCGGTCAACAAGGATTTCCAAGTCCTTGTTGGTAGAGATCATCTCATGAGCCTTTTCAGCGAAGTGAGGTGTCACCAGGTTACTACATTCGGCACGTTGATAGCCGAATTTGATACTGAACTTCGCAGAACTAGCAGTCTTGTCTTCAGGCTCTGAGTTTGGAGGGTGTTGGTGGCTACTGAGTTTGGTGTTGCAGCGGTCCAGTTATAGGTTTTGTAGGGTCCCTCCCTCGCTGGGGTGTGGTGGACTTGTTTTTGTCCTGGGTGGAGTTTCTTGGTTGTTCCTGGGGGCATGGTGGCTCATAGGTGATGTGCAGGTTCGCTGCTCCCGGTGTGTTCAGCTCCCTGATGGCTTTGCCCATGGAAATATCATTTAGTCTAGTGGTGCGGCTGGTGATGTGCCGACATGGATGGAACAGTGCCCTCTGCCATCCTTGTCGGTTGTCGCTATCCTTCCTTTTGTTTCAACCGACTCCGAGCGGTGGTTCTCTAGATTGTCTTTTGTGCCTTAGGTTTCTCCCCAGCTGTAGTGGGCGTCCCGCGCCTCTGTCTTCTACATGTGACCCTGCTCCTTTGTCTCCTGCATCCCTTGCCAATTCTGCACCTTTGTCTACACTGTGGACCTATTGGCTTTATTTTATGTATTCACCCTATGTTTGTGGTAGCCGCGTGTTGTGATGGTTGATGTTGTCTTCGCTTTTTGCATTGTGATGGTGGTCTCGTTTTTAACATGGACCTGTTTGTGGCCTCACAGTTTCGCGCGGGCTTTGGTGGATCGCCGTATAGGGAGTTTTTAAAACTTATTTGTAATTTGTGCTTATTACCTTCAAATCAGGAAAGTGATCACTGAAGTTCATGTAACCATCTAGCATCCTTGTAATTGTTTAGTTATGGTAATGAAATTATATCATCTCTTTTCAAAAAAAAAAAAAAAATCACCACATTTGTCTCCAATTCCTTTATTTTGTATGCAATTACTTCACGCACTAACCTTTCAATTCATGATATTATCTTTTCAATTATATATAAACCAAGGCGTATTTTAATTTTCGCACATTTGTCTTCAATTTATTTACTTTTTGCACTTCAATTCGTGATATTATCTTTTCAATTATATAAATCAAGGCGTACTTTACTTTATATGTATATGTTAATATCATTTGCATTTCTAGCACTTCCTTTTAGTTCTATCCGTTTTCCCTTCAATTCCAAGCTTTATTCTCACATTCCATCTATCATCAGATTCTTGTTTGTTCGTTCAAAGTGGATTCCCCAAGAGAGAAATAATTGATAGAGAATAAGTTATTTGCCCGATCGCACAGAGTTTTGAATTGAATCAGGTGAATGATATAATCATTTGGCCTATTTTTTGGATTACTCCTAAGAATTCGACATCATTCTCACTTTACACTATAAAACTCAATAAAATTACTTACATGACTTGAAAGTGCAAAAGTAGCGCCCAAGTGTCAGTTTTTCAAGTAAATATAAAAATCAAATCGAAATAAGAACGCTTTCCCTTTTGTTGGACGGCAAGAAATTTGATGGGTTTGGCAGCGCCTTGGTTGAATTAAATATTTCCAATATCAGCTTTATGTTGGCTGTAGAGGGTGACGATGGTAGTTACGTTCGGTCTAGTTTGCAGTAATTGAAGATAGGATAAGACTTAGATCTGCCCGCGATTTGTAAGGTGAGGATGGCACTTTGCGGACAGAACGTGTGGATAGAATGTGGCCCGTTGGATAAAAATAAAACGGTAGAAAATAATTCCATCAAAATAAATTTAAGATGAAACCAGGTTATAACTGACTCGCTACTTAATTAAAATGGTGGCCAACATAAATTCAAAATTTCTTAGAATTTAAACTGCACTCACCGATAACAACACTTTCTATCTTAAGTCTTGGACTCCTACAAAAACACTCCCTCTTCCAACATTTGCTCAAACATCGTTGTCGTCAAAAACATCAATTCCATTCAAAAACTTGCTTCTCATTCCAAACCTAGACTTGATTCTCGTTCCAAACCCAGGTATGTGCTTGTGTTGTCCGACCTGACATAAAATTCCAGACAGCAGTGAAGAAAATCAAGGGACTTTGGTTGGAGGCTGGTCTTTGGGTTCCTAAGAAAGGACGTGTTTTTCGCTTCATTCAAGCTGGGTCAAACTGCTTCCGCAATAACCGTGGTCATATTTTATTCCCCAAGTGAATTTCAAATTTGGTTATTTTTGAAAATAGAACCCTAGAATTTCACCTATGACAAAAGCAAGAAATCCTCATCTATTTTGAAGCCACCCGACACCAAACTATCATCCCATGTGAGAGCTGCTCTAAACCTACTAGTGACCTCAGTCGCATGCTCTAGATACCCGCCAATGCAAAACAAAGCTCATCATATTTTCAACAACTTTGTAATTTTCATTTTCTTTATACAAATGAAATGGGGAAGGAATATATAAAACTTATATCAATGTCACACCCCGATATAACCATGACCAGCTAAACCTAGCACTGATCAGTGATCGTCATCCAATAATTATGAAACGAAACAAGCATGAAATTTTAATCGTAAACAAGAACTTCGAGATTATGTACAATATGCGACTATACATATTATCATCGCGAAGATGTTTATGAAGTAGGCATAATAACATAAGCGTCAGCATAAGGAAATGAAGATAGCAAAGATGAAATCAAATGTGCACCGGGAATGGAAGATGATGGGGGTATCCAAATAATCGGGGGCTCTACAGTGGAATCTAATAACCAAATGTGTTCTCACCACTGTACGTGACGTAGAGAAACCCGTCTTCGTCCTTCTTCTCTTCATATATGGCAGACATAATTGCACCTGGCAACGATGGAAGACATTATAGGTTGGCCAACTTCAATTGAAAGGCCAAGCAAAGAGAAGCATCCTCTTAAGGACAATATCAAATGAAAATACCTGTTGGTGGGAGTACATTGTCCACGAATATAAAGATCGCCTTTTCTGCACTTAACTTAATCCTTTTGCGGATAACATAAACAAATTGTCCCACAGTTAGATCAGCCGGGACAAGGTACCTGTAATTTTCAGATTCAGTTTATAGTTAAAGAAACAGTGAAAGATAAAACGATATTGTCATATATTATCTTGAAGACAATTGTCCACAACCAAATCATTTTACCAAGGATGATGAACACAAATAAAGTACACCCTACTTCAGCCATTCGAAGAATTAGATAACCAAAAAGAAAACAGATGCTGTCTTATGATACACAAAGACAATTATCAGTGACCAAGCAACAATAAAGAACATCCTACTTCAGTCATTGTAAGAATTAGATAATCAAAGAGGGGGAACTACCTAAAAAATTTGCCCAAAACTAGAAAGATGTCAGCTTAGCTAGAAATCAATAAAAAGGACGGAATCAAGAACAGCAAAACTGATCCAGGACACATGACAAAAGAATTCCATTATAAACACTTCACACTGCGAAAATAAAAACTTACTTTTTCTTATCAATGTTTGGGATATCACTTCTTTCTGCCTTCTCCACAATCACCTTGACATAATAAAAGAAAGATTTTAGACAACAAAACCTCGTTCGAGGAATCTAATCCGAAATACTCTTCTCAATACCTGAAGATGATAATCTTACTAAAAATTTAAAACTGACAACAGCAGTACAAGATTATTATGAATTAATACAGAACCATTCGAATCCTTTAACTTACTGCATTAAAATCTTGGACAATAATTGTTAATTAGATAATTGAACATGGGATTCAAATTCTTACTGGAATTCTATCTGGATATTTCTCTCTGATCCTGGCAGCCTCTGCCCGTCTCTTCTCTGAAGATTTAAAAAAAAAAGAAAAAAAAAAAAGGAAAAACCCCACATATCCATAAATTCATTCACTATATTGCTTTCTTCACATAAACTAAAAACAGCGACAATTTTCATATGTAAAATACTGGTACAAACCCAGATCATGTTCTTGCTTGAAGTAACTCTTTGCCATTTGACCTGGAATTACCATACAACACAAAAGTACAAAGTAAAACTTTAAGATCATCCATAAATTAAACCACAAAATATTGATTGCCCAAGAAATTTCACCATCCAATAAACTCAAATTTTCCCAAACAATTACAGAATCAGAAGTGTTTTTTGAGCCATAAAAAGATAATCAAATGATGAAATTAACAATATCAGGAGTAAAAAAATTAAGACGAATTAGGAGATGAAAATGGAACCTCGTGAAGTCTTGAGACGAATCCAGAAGGGAAAAGGCCAGCCTTTTGATTTTTGATCATAAAAGTCCGCGAAATCCCGTGAGGTTTGGTTGACGATGACGATACACTTACAGTGGGGAGGCTGCTTCTTTGCTTTGGTTTTTTCCTATTTATATTAAATGGAATTTATCTAATTGATTATAGTTTTAATAAATATAACATTTAATTTAACAAAATTTATTATTTAAAAAAAATTAATTATAGTTTTAAAGTGTAACTAGAAGTTAGGCCAATAAGTACTGAATTCTCCTAATCCACCAAATCAAGGGATACGAGTTGTTGAAATTTGATCAAACGATTAAAGTTATTATAACTTTTAACGTAGGACCCTGTTTGTAGCTGTTGGATCAAATTTTAACAGTCCGGATCTCCTGATTTGGTGGATTAGGAAGAAGGGATTTGAAGATGATCCCTTTCCAATTAGTACTAATGTTTCGTGGTATTCATCTTTATTTGCAAGTGAATTATTAGGTTTCATTTTCGTCAAATGTGAATTTGAATTACATTATTGTAAAAAATCGTTTGTTGAATTACATTATTGTAAAAGTTTAGTCCAAATCTCCACCTCATTAGTGTAAAAAATCGTTTGTTGAAAAAAAAAAATTAAGATTTTAGTGCACATGTGGCCTACAAAACCACCTAGAAGAGGAATGAGGATTCTTGCTAGATCCTCTTCGTGAGAATACAGAAATTTTCATTTTATATCCGTTCATCGTACATTGTGCCGTAAAAAGTTATTGTAAATTTTTTTTATTTAAAATTGAATATAAATTGTATCTAATAAAAACTGACTACATAATATACGATAAGCGAATGTAATTGAAAGATTTTAAAATCTTTACAAAGAAGATTTAGCAAGAATTCTTTTTCCGAGAAGCGAAGAGAAGAGAAGGTCTCCAAGCACACAACCCACGATCATTGGGTATGGGAAACAAAGTTCATGGTGGGTCCCGGGTTACCTCAATCTGGGCCGTCGGATTAGAGGTTTGTTTTCAAGGTGATGGGTCCTGCACAGTTGAAGTAGAGTATCATAACCACTATGATATGCGACCTCCATGATTCGATTTTATTATCAAGAGAGAGACAGACAAGGATTCTTTCTTGATCTTCTGACGGGTATTTTAAAACCGCACAAATTTAACCCTCTTTTTGACAATTGTAGTATAGGTGTAAGTAGGGTATCGTTCTAGGCCGGGGATTAGGAGGGCTTGCTAAAACCTCTAAAATAATTTAAAAACGTAAAAACAAAGTTTAAAACACTAAACTAAAATAAAAACACTTAACTAGAAAAACTTAAAATAAAACTAACAAATAAACTAAAATAAATCAAAAGACTCAAAAATACAAAACTAGGCTAAAAACTCGAAACACACTTAAAATGACTCAAAATAATAAAAACAATTTAAAATAAAAACTAGGAAATTAATTGGACGGAAATTAAATTAAAAGATTAAAAATAATAAAAAGTAACTAAATAATAATATTTTAATGGGGGGGGGTTTGGTTTGGATGAAATGTAAATTAAACTTAACTAAATTATAAAATTGACAAAAATATAAATTAAAAAGTGAACGGATAGACGACGGATTGGCTAGAGGGTTCTTCTCCACACATGACACATATGCAACCTAAATTGATTTTCAGTTGTTCTTTCAATAAGTTGTAAATTTCAATACTCCAGATTAATTAGGTACGCTTAAATTAACCTTCAGATTTTCCTTATGTTATTGAATTGGATGAACAGCATACAACAACTCAAATTATTCCCCAAAAGTTCCCTACGTGAAAAGCACAATAGAGATACGATTAAAGATCATTATATTCTATGAAAATCATAAGTGTTGACAAGGCATTCGTAACTATGAACAGCATGATACGTTTGCCAGGAATTTACTTAACGCGATTGCGGATAGCAACCTTCACTACTCATGAATATAAGTTCATAACGATTAGGTGAAATTCACTTATATTCTAGCATCAAATTCATGCGTGTAAATTAAGTATGCATCCTTAATTAACATACACAAATAAGTTATCTATCAAGCAGTTAAGCAAATTAAATCACAACTCAGAAATCACAACCGAAGGTAATCAATTCATATTACAAATATATTCATGGTTTTGAATTAACCTCTAGCCAAAATAAATTAATTACACATTATTTATAAATTAAAAACAGAAATAAAAACATAAGTTTGGAGGGATTAAACCGAATTGAGGAGTGTGCAAGGATTTGCACCGTGGCTTTCTGTGCTGCCCTCTCTCTCTGTGACTGTGCTCCCCGAGCTCCTGCTCCAGCTAATTTTCATTTTAGTTTTCTCCCTCGGAGGACCTCACACCTTCCTCGGTACCGTGTCCTGCTTGCTGCCACTTGATTGGCAGCTGCTTTCTTTTCCTCGCCTGGCCTCTAACCCGAGACTGGCAGCCCCCTCACTTACTCGCTACTCCTCTTAAGCTGCAAAGGCAGCTCTCCAATGGGCACTCGGTTTTCTCTGTGATCCAATCCCAAGGCTGCGCCAAGGCCTCCTGCTGTGTTGCCAAATGGCAGCTCTCCGTGATCTCCCCCCGTGAACTGGGCCTCTTTTCCCTCTCCAAGCTGCTGGTCGCATGCGAGAAGCCCTGGAAAAGGGCAGCTCCTCGCCAATCCCTCCCGAGTCTTCCTTTGCGCTGGCTTCAAGAGCCACCTCCTCCCCCACCGAGAGCTCTTAATTCTTTTCTTATAATGGCCTTCCCGTGAGGCCTCCATCATTCTGTTTCGTTGGTGCCCTCCAGCTATCACACACAAACACATATTTAAATATATAAATAAATAAATAAATATATAAATATAAATATATAAATATATATATATAAATAAATATAAAAATATAAATATATATATATATATATATATATATATTATTTTTCAAATGATAAGTATAATTCAACAGACAAGATAGTTTAAACGAATTAATTACTTAACACTTCACTTATTCTATTTTTATTTTCTTTTCTTGAAAAACTTTATAAAACATAAAAATAACGTAAATAGCTCAAAATATAACGAACTAACTAAGAAAAGACGAGAGAATTTGATATAAAAATGTATATAAATATGATCCGATCAAATACCCCCACACTTAGCTTTTGCTAGTCCTCGAGCAAAACAAAGAAAACAGAAAAAGTAATAACATGAAAAACATTAGCTTCCCCTTATTTGACCCTCATAGAATTTCATTCGAGAACGCAAATCATCAAGAACCATAGCTAGCACCAAAAAAAAACTAATTCAAGCTCATCTTCCTTATTCAAATATTAGCAGTAATCTTTAAATCATCCTTGAAGTGTAGTGTGTGAGATAGCCATGCTAATGCAATTTCAAGTTTTTATTTTTAAAATCATCATATGCAAACTAGCAACCTTCTCACGAGATATGCACTCAATCACACATGTGTTTAGTTTTAAAGTGTTTCGCTCAAAGAAACAAATGTGAAAGATCTACCATAAGCTTGCATAAAGATCACTTCTCTACAATCATAATTGCAAAACTTAAATCAAGAGGACTTTTATTGGATGTAATGAGGCTTAGGGATAGGGCTATTGAAACGAAAGAATAGGAAAACACAAGTTCCAAGCTATATTGCAAGCAATTCTTTTAGTTGAGATTTATAAGAACTCAAGCTCTCCAACGATTCTTTTAACACCTCCCATCACACCCTTAAACTGAAACTTAAAACTTTTTATTTTATTTTCTTCGTATACAATCTTTCTTTTTTTTTTTCTTTTTCTTCTTCCTTTTCTCATTTTTTTTTTTACAAACATGAAATACCCCCACACTTATTCTTTTGCCAAACTCATTCCAAGTACTTCACAAACATTTCTCATAAGACAATCTCAAATTGTTCGCTTGGAAAGGGTAAGGAAACATGTTTTGAGGTATAAGGGTAGACATATCTGGTGTTAAGAAATAAAAGGCTCAACAAATACGGCTCAAATAGGCAATCTAATGGTATCATTTTTCTTTGGGACACAAGGTTATTTGGGCCATGGTGGTAAACCTAATGCCTCTATCATTTTCAAGTTCAAGCAATCAATGACAAACATTTCGAAAGATCGTTACGCAAGTTCTAGAGATGCATCTCACATAAGTTCATCACACATGAAAGAATAGGAGTGTATGAAAAATGCACACACTTTCAATAGGCTCAAAAACTCACATAGGATGTATATGGTCACTAAATTCACATATGAAGCTTTAAGTCATGTTTTAGTTTCACATCAACACGGCTATGTGCATTTGGATTTTCAAGAATGATCAAACATGTACAATACTAACAAGAGAATAAGGAATTTCATACAACACATGTTAGCTAAGTTCTTGATAATCATGGTTCAAATTTAATCCAATTATATCATTGGGTCGGGAAACTAACAAAAATAAAAATCTAATTTAAAACAATAAGGAAAACAGAACAATATTTTTGGATTTTTTTTAAAATTTTTCGAAAAAAAAAAAAAAAAAAAAAAATTAAATAAAACACAAAACTCTGAATAAAATTAAGTAAAACACAAAACTAATTAAGAGAACAAAAAACAATAACATGGAAACAATTGAAACCAGTTCAAAGTCGAAGGTACAAAAATTTTCAATTTGGTCATTTTTTTATACTTGATACCCCCACACTTAAACTAGACATTGTCCCCAATGTCATAAAACATTAAAATGCAAATAAAAATAAAATAAATAAATAATACGAAACAAAATAAAGCAAAGGGACTGAAAACTTCTCTAATTTGCAGAAAACCAAGCGATGACCCCCAAGCGTAAATTTTTCAATCAACTTCAAGGGAGAAAATAACCAAACGTTCCTGCAAAGAAAAGAAATAAATCAGTTAAGCACGCAAGAAAATATAGAAAATAAAGTAAACGAAAATTGAAAATGATAATAAAAGATAACGAAAAGAACTAATAGGCGATCATTGGTCGTCCTTGTTGATTTTCCACAGCTTTCTTCTTGAACAGGATGGGCCTCCTTCTTGCAAGTGATCCTCGGCTTAGTTGAGGATGAATCAGCACGTTGTCTCCACATGCTTCAAGTAGTCCGGTCTCCACGCAGGTGTGGCATCTTCTTGAACTCTTGGATCAACCCAGACTCATCTGCTCTTGGGTGCACCTCAGACTCCTCCTGCTTCGTCTGTGAGGTACTTTTGTTTTTGAAGAAGTACCTCAACACAGGTTTATTTTTGAAGTGGGTTGGGAGGGGTCTGAGATGAGTACTCGAGAGCAAGACTAGGTAAGCAATCAGGATCTCACTTTCTCCATGTTCTTCAGATGAAAGTGAGGAGAAAGCGTAATATGAGATACTTTTGCTTTTAACCTTTTTAATATGAAATACTTTTGCTCTGGAAGGTTTGTTTTCTGGGGTGATCCAAGGGATGAAGAACACTGAATAACTCGAAAGCTTTCTTTGGGAAGACATTATCGGAGATGAAGAGAGGTTGAGAGGTTTAGAGGTAGAGAGGGTGTGCCTTTGATGTGGAAGGCGAAGGTCGAACTTTATAGAAATTTTCCTTCACAACCGGAACTGTTCCCTCACTATTTGTCGGCAGCCGGTGGATGGATGAACAGTGCCCGTTACGCGCTTTCTGACAAAGCTTCCGTAATTTCCGCGAAGCTGACTGCGCATGCGACGAGTGACGACAAATTGGAATGATGATCCTTTGAAAACCGGGTGCGGCTCGTGGTTTTCGCAACGCTCCACGCTGCACGTCATGAGTCACGACAAAATTGGAAAAGCTGAGGCCACGTGATTGCTGAGTCAAGCCCAGCTTTTGAGAAAGGAAACGGCTCTTTTGAGACAGGACTCCGGCATTTGAGAAAGGAGCGTCCAGCTTTTCCGATTTGCGTGAGGACGCGTCTTCACCTCTGAAGAGCGGGCGCTCTTCATTTTCTTCTTTTTATAGAGGCGCTGATTCTGCTCCACCTCACACTTGAACTCCCTCAAACACTTCCTTCTGAAAATACTCCCTTCTGTAAACACTCATAATCCTTCCGAACTCTTTTTGCACTTCTGCACTCTTAATCTTTCCGCTCTCTTCTTCCGCTTCAGCAATCATAATCTTTCCGAACTCTTTTCTTCCTCAACATCCTCTAAAAATGTCTTGCCCTTCCGACCGTCGCCTAAACTTGAATGTCGGGGAAGACGATGACTCGTCTTCTCCGAACAACATTTGGAATCCATCCTTCATATCCCCCAATGGTCCTCTTACAGTCGGGGACACAATGATGAGGAATGAAATCACCGCTACGGTGATTGCCAGAAATCTGCTCACTCCAAGGGACAATAGGATGCTATCTAGGCGGTCGGACGAGCTGGCCGTTCAGGAATCCCTTGCCCTCAGCGTCCAAAGTGCAGGCTCAGTTTCAAACATGGGCCAGCGCCTGCTTGCCCGGTCTCGTCAGGTGGAGTCGCTGATGGCAGAGGTGGCCAGTCTTCGGCAAGAAGTCAGAGGACTCAGGCACGAGAACAAGGAGTTGCACATGCTTGCAACTAGTTACTCGACCAGCATGAAGAGGAAGCTGGACCAGCTGCAGGAGTCGGACGGTCGGATCCAGAGCGATCATGAAAGGTTCATGGCTCTACTCCCGAGGTTTATGTTGCCTTCGTCCTCTGGAGCAGCACCAAGCGTTCCGGCTCCGGAGATTCCAACTCTGGCTCTTCGTCTTCCAGGAGCTCCGTCGACTTCTCAGGCACCACCTAACCAATGACAAATGACCAATGAACTTATTAGTTTTTCGTATTATTGTAAATTTATTTAAGCTTTTAATGTTTATTTAAAATATATATATATATATATATATATATATATGTTACTAATATTATTATTATTATTATTAATTTTTTTGTTTTTTGTTTTTTTTTTTTTTTTTTTTTTTTTTAAGTTTTTTAAGCAATGTAAATTATGTAAATCAAAATATGTAAATTAATGCAAAAAGACTTAGTTTATCCGCACTAAAAATAAACATTGCCCTTAATTTATTTAAACTCAAACTAAATAAAAATCAACCAAATACAACTAACTAAACAAAATAAAATGAAAGCAGTAAATAGAAGGGTTTAGGAATGCAAATCTGATTGTGGGTGATTCCTAGGCTTCCCTTCTTTATTCAAGTGCATGGCTTTATCCTTGAACGGACAGTGGTACTTGAAATGATCCGGCAATGGTTTGAATTCACGAGTGGGTGCCTGAATCATTAAAATTAGAAATATGTTAGTATAAAATAAAAATAAAATTGGAATTGGAGAAAATGGCTTATTATATTTTTCCGAAACAAACTCAATAACAAAAACTACTCCCTTGAACGTTTCGGGGACTTTGCACTTGGCCAGATTGACGATGATGGTTGTGGCCTGTGCCGTGTCATCAATCTCAATTTCATGGGCCTTTGTTGCCTCATGCACAACCGCTTGGATGTATTCTTGATATGCCCCAGCCACTTCGATATCTTCAACCATCTTTCTTGGTGCACAAGGTTCTGGAACAGCTTCAGCAAAATCTGGAACTTGATTTATTGCACCAAGAATCGGGATATCACTTTGGATCTCAGGAAGAACTTCCACAATCTGCCCCATTTGATTATTCAATTCTCCCATCTCCTTGGTTTGATTTTCTACTTCCTGGTTCAAAGAGATGAGTAATTGAATAATATTATCATTGTTCACAGATGTACCTGAATTGAATTGGGCAGATTGTTGTGGTGGCTCATATGGCCACTGATAGAACTCTTCCGATGACGGCAATTGTTCTTCTTTTTGCGAGCCCTGCGTCAAAGAAATTAGTCCTTCAAGAATTTCATTATAATTTACGGGCATACTTGAATTCGATTGGAATTGTTGTGGGGGATGCTGTGGTGGCTGCATAGGTCTGGAATAGAACTCGTCTTGCTGCCAATATCCACTTTGTTGAAATTGCTGAGGTTCATCCCACATCTGATTTGAATAATCCCTCCAATCCGAATTGCAAGCGTTGGAATACATGTTGCCCCTTGATTGATCATAGCCTTGATGTCCCCAATCATTTTCATATGAAGAAAATTGAGGATATTGATGAGTCTGATAACCTTGCCCATAAGGCACATCAAGTGTAGGGACACTTGGCATTGAGGTCCGTTCGGCATTATGTGTCAATTGAGCAGTGAGCTGCGCCAATTGAGCTTGAATGGTTGCCATATCTTCATCCATTTTTTTCCTAAAATTAAAGAACGAAAACTAAATCAAATATCAAAAATAAAATACACAAACACAAATATAAACATAAACACAAACAAACAAAACAACAAAAAATAAAAAAATAAAAAAAAAAATAAAATAAAATAAAATAAAATAAACACAAACAAAAAAATAAAGGGATTAGCAAATTTACTAATCCCCGGCAACGGCGCCAAAAATTTGATGCGAGAATTAACTCGACACAAATTAAACCCTCTTTTTGACAATTGTAGTATAGGTGTAAGTAGGGTATCGTTCTAGGCCGGGGATTAGGAGGGCTTGCTAAAACCTCTAAAATAATTTAAAAACGTAAAAACAAAGTTTAAAACACTAAACTAAAATAAAAACACTTAACTAGAAAAACTTAAAATAAAACTAACAAATAAACTAAAATAAATCAAAAGACTCAAAAATACAAAACTAGGCTAAAAACTCGAAACACACTTAAAATGACTCAAAATAATAAAAACAATTTAAAATAAAAACTAGGAAATTAATTGGACGGAAATTAAATTAAAAGATTAAAAATAATAAAAAGTAACTAAATAATAATATTTTAATGGGGGGGGGTTTGGTTTGGATGAAATGTAAATTAAACTTAACTAAATTATAAAATTGACAAAAATATAAATTAAAAAGTGAACGGATAGACGACGGATTGGCTAGAGGGTTCTTCTCCACACATGACACATATGCAACCTAAATTGATTTTCAGTTGTTCTTTCAATAAGTTGTAAATTTCAATACTCCAGATTAATTAGGTACGCTTAAATTAACCTTCAGATTTTCCTTATGTTATTGAATTGGATGAACAGCATACAACAACTCAAATTATTCCCCAAAAGTTCCCTACGTGAAAAGCACAATAGAGATACGATTAAAGATCATTATATTCTATGAAAATCATAAGTGTTGACAAGGCATTCGTAACTATGAACAGCATGATACGTTTGCCAGGAATTTACTTAACGCGATTGCGGATAGCAACCTTCACTACTCATGAATATAAGTTCATAACGATTAGGTGAAATTCACTTATATTCTAGCATCAAATTCATGCGTGTAAATTAAGTATGCATCCTTAATTAACATACACAAATAAGTTATCTATCAAGCAGTTAAGCAAATTAAATCACAACTCAGAAATCACAACCGAAGGTAATCAATTCATATTACAAATATATTCATGGTTTTGAATTAACCTCTAGCCAAAATAAATTAATTACACATTATTTATAAATTAAAAACAGAAATAAAAACATAAGTTTGGAGGGATTAAACCGAATTGAGGAGTGTGCAAGGATTTGCACCGTGGCTTTCTGTGCTGCCCTCTCTCTCTGTGACTGTGCTCCCCGAGCTCCTGCTCCAGCTAATTTTCATTTTAGTTTTCTCCCTCGGAGGACCTCACACCTTCCTCGGTACCGTGTCCTGCTTGCTGCCACTTGATTGGCAGCTGCTTTCTTTTCCTCGCCTGGCCTCTAACCCGAGACTGGCAGCCCCCTCACTTACTCGCTACTCCTCTTAAGCTGCAAAGGCAGCTCTCCAATGGGCACTCGGTTTTCTCTGTGATCCAATCCCAAGGCTGCGCCAAGGCCTCCTGCTGTGTTGCCAAATGGCAGCTCTCCGTGATCTCCCCCCGTGAACTGGGCCTCTTTTCCCTCTCCAAGCTGCTGGTCGCATGCGAGAAGCCCTGGAAAAGGGCAGCTCCTCGCCAATCCCTCCCGAGTCTTCCTTTGCGCTGGCTTCAAGAGCCACCTCCTCCCCCACCGAGAGCTCTTAATTCTTTTCTTATAATGGCCTTCCCGTGAGGCCTCCATCATTCTGTTTCGTTGGTGCCCTCCAGCTATCACACACAAACACATATTTAAATATATAAATAAATAAATAAATATATAAATATAAATATATAAATATATATATATAAATAAATATAAAAATATAAATATATATATATATATATATATATATTATTTTTCAAATGATAAGTATAATTCAACAGACAAGATAGTTTAAACGAATTAATTACTTAACACTTCACTTATTCTATTTTTATTTTCTTTTCTTGAAAAACTTTATAAAACATAAAAATAACGTAAATAGCTCAAAATATAACGAACTAACTAAGAAAAGACGAGAGAATTTGATATAAAAATGTATATAAATATGATCCGATCATCTTCTTTACGAGGATTTCAGGATTCTCATATTTTATTTGTTCATTATATATTGTAAGGTTAATTTTTGTTGGATATTTTTTATATTTAATTTTAAATAAAATAAAAATAAAAATTTATCGCACGATATACAATAAACGAATAGAATATGAGAATCCTTATGATGAGATTCAAATCCAGGAGGTACAATACCATTTATATTTGAGCACATAAATTGAGTATGGCTTAACAGTCACCAGATGTGGTTCAGACCAATTGATTACTACAATGTGTATTTTTTTTTTTTTTGGAAATTGGATATTCATAGCTAGGGCAAAGATGCCAAGAATACAAAGAAAACCAACATCAAGGCAAACAACAAGCAAAATATAACAATTCGAGCAGTGCAAAGAGCTACAAGAGAGATAGATGCCACACCAAGTGCAAAGGCGTCACCTCCTACACTGCCAAAAACAACTTAAGGAGGGCAAGGTAATCCATCATTGTTAAGTACATAAACCAAAGAAGATCGAGATCAATCAACCCACGAAATATCGCACATCTCCTGAGATCTCGACGGTGCTGTGCAATATGTATTTCTCTTAGCACTTAATTTTAAGTCTTCCGCTTCATAGAACAAAATCAATCCATTTTGTTTAAATAACTCCTAGACAAATGTTTGAATTATCAACCAAACCAATCAAACATGAGACTTATGAGATGAAGTATTTTCAAGTTATTAGATTGTCAATTTAAGTTCCGAGATAGACATTTTGATGGTGAATTTTTCTATAAATAAAAAGGTTTACAAATTTTTTCTAACATTTACTTTGACATGGCTTTGAACTTTTTATCTGGTAGTAGATACATACATGCATGTAAACCACAAATCGAACCAAACAAAACTACAACATTGGTGAACCGATTACATCAGTTTCAAGTCTTTATGGTTAGATTATGATTTGGGATTTAGGCAAATCGAAAGGCGGTTTGGTTTATCGTTTTGACCCAAAACCGAAACCAACCCAAACTACGCCCAGCCCGAGTCTAGATATCACTTTTAGGTGTAAATAGAATTTCTCATAATCCTTTCAACCAAACATGGTCCAAATAAATATTTACCCTAAAATCAGTGCATATGGATGACATATGTACCTAAAATAATTTCTCTGCTTTTGACGTGATTATGTGACGAAGCGTCCCTAATTTTCTATGTAATTTTCTCCCCGAGTTTGTAAATTGACGTTTATACCCTTTTTTGTAAAAGTAGAAATTGACGTAGATGTACTAATTTAGCTTTTAATTTATTTTATCGCTATCATAATTAAATAGTACTCATTGTTACGATCGCGTGAGCATGAGTTAGACCTGAATCGGACTTGTAACGAAAAAATTACGCTTAGTTAAAGTGCGTTAACAACGGGTAGATTTTGTACACGTGTGTGTTAATTATTCAATGTCTGAAAACCACTATTTTTGATAAGCCATGTTAGATTTTTTGTGATTTCAGTTGTACAAAACCTTATCATTTTTCTCTTTAAAAATTTGCCCCGTGCTTTACTTTTTTTCACCAACCAATTAGCTTTTCAACTCAAATCTCTCATTCAATCAGACTCACTCTCTCTCTTCTTTTCAGCCAATCAGAAAACATATATATCTCTCTCTCATCTTCTCCTTCTCTCTCCCTCACCAATGACTCTCTCTTCTATGCAACATCAAGGACTCTGAACAACACTCACAGATCGACCCTTAAACCACCACCATTGAGATCATCTCATCCTCACAAACCCATCCATACCAACCAATCATGAAATGGACTAGTTTTGAGTGTCCAACTTGGAGCTCCGACTCGGGTAAGAGTTCTTTGACGTTTTCCAGCTCGTGTTACAAGGTTTTGGGAGTTTTGAAAGCACCTACAGAACTCCCTGTGGTCACTAGCCTAGGTTTGAAGTGGAGCCAACGTGAAAACACATGATTTTGAGACGACGAGTTTAGGTCTGAAGCTTTTGAGTCTTTTTCAACCCTGTCCTGAGTTCTTTTTGGACTCTCAAGAGGTACAATCTTGTTCTCTTCATCATGGGCTTTAATTCCATATAAATTTCGTTGAAAATGGTTAAGAATTGATAAAGTTACAGAATTTTAAATTTTTTTTTAGAAACTAGCGAGTTTTTCTAAAATTCGGCGAACCAGACGGCAGCATCGGACGGTGGAAGACCATTGGAGAGAAGAAAAATATTTCGTCAAAGTTGATGGAATATTCTGATGCCGTCAGGGAACGCCGTTAACTGACACCATTACTGTTAGCGGAATATTCTGTCAAGTTTGATGAAATATTCCTTGGGTCTGTCAGCACAAGGCCTGCGCATAGGCGTGCATGTGGCATGGGCTAGGCGGCTCATGAAGGCGCATCCGGCCTTCGACCGACGTGTAAGGGTTCGTGACTTCGTGTAGAACGTTTTCATATATTTGAACCCTTCATTTGAGCAAACTATGAGAGATTTTCCTAGCCTTTAATTAATTAATTAGTAAAGTTATTTCTCATATAGGTGAGACTTATCTCGAGGAGGTACGAGGACTAACAAGGCTAGGAGGCTACGACCCATCGACGTATTAGGAAGTGGGCATATGTTTTCATATATATATATATATATATATATATATATATATATATATATATATTATAGTTTCCACAAATTCTTTTGTATTAATTTATGCTTATCATGCCATGTTTTATTTCATTTTAGAAATGTTATTACGTGGTTGAGATTTATATACTATCATGGCATGTTCATATGCATTTTAACTGCTCATCATACATTGCTACACTCGGTGTTAGTGCTCCCTCAGAGCCAGAGCCAGTCTTTCACGTGTATGTTCACATCCATACAGTAAGCTCACCTTGGATCCAAGTAGGTGCCAGTCTTGTCGTACAAGTGGTAATTGGCAACTCCGACTCGTATGTGACTGCGAATAGTGCCAGTCAGCACTAGAGCGTGTGTGTGTGTGTGTGTGTGTGTGTGTGTATTATGATTACACCCAGTCCTGTTCATATTAGATCCCCTCTGCATGAACTCCTGTGTTAGCTTAAATTGATAAGCACCTAATTTTATTATACTACTATTGAGATATTATGATTTGGCATACTTCTAGATTTATTATTGATTTAAATTTGATTTCATACTTATACGTAGTATGATTTTCTAGAAACTATACAGGTTTTACGGTAAAGGTTAGTATGTTCAGAAAATAAATGTGTTTTATAAATCTTTGTTGCTGCCCACTCACCATTCAGTTTTTCACCCCTCAAGTTCCTAATTAGCTTATTTACTCTATGGCATTACTAGGAATCCTTGGCGCTTCTGACATATCCATAAATAAATGTAGGAAACTTATCCTACTGTGTAATATGTACTTAACTAGTTCGACTGCACACTTTTATGTCATCTCTATGCTCTGAACATTTGTGTTGGGTTCTTCCCACTACTATGCACTCTTTATTGTAGATTAAATAAATGTTAGTTTTGGTTTCAATTTATCCACATTTTGATGCTTCGCTTTCCTTTTGGTTATGTCACATTCGGGTGACGGCAAGTATGCCTCAACTTCGGTCGGGTTGTGTCAGTTTGGTATCAGAGCATAGGTTTGGCAGTCCTACATTTCTCGTATGTGTTATAGGTAATTTTATCTCTTATGTTAGAATCATGCCACCTCGTAGAGCGCCACTCGTCCTTTCTAAGACTAATTTTCCTGATTTTGGGCAACCCGGTGAAGCTATCGCCAGCGCCATTCAGTCCACACTTCATCCTCCCCAAAGGACTACCTTAGAGACCTTTGGCAACTTCTACTCCGTGCTCTACCTACCAAGAATTCTTTGAGGTTCTGCTTCATGTCAAAGATTCCAAGAATGCTCTTGATGATGGTGATAAAGAGGATAATAAAAATGACCAAAAGAATAATAACAGGGGGTTTTTTGGCTACGAAAGACTCAGAGCTTGAGGAGAATCGGTAATAGTTCTGGATCATCTAGCGATGGGTCAAATTCCAATACGCCTCGAAGGGGCAGCAAGTCCACAGCCAGTTCATGCTTTCAAAGTCAAAGGAACTTCAACAATTCCAATGCTCAGCTTTGTTGCAGATGTAATAATTGCAATTATGGCGAATGTAAGAAGGGAAGTAATGGATGCTACATGTGCGGTCAGATAGGGCACAGAGCTAATCAAAACCCTCATAATTAGAAACCTCCACCTCATACACTACCACCTGTAGCTCCTCTTTAGCAAATTTAAAGACCTAGAACCTACCAGCAGAAAGGTTGTAGTGGTGTTTTTCATTACCAGGGTGACATATTGCAGTATCCAGGAGGAGCATATCAATACCCACCTGATCCTTATTACCAGGGTGACTATCTGTAGTACTAGGGAGATTGTACGCCATATCATGGCAGTAGAGCGTAGTGTTATGTTGGAGGACAATATCAGAATCTTAATGTAGCTCATAGTAGTGGCGGATCGACCAGGCAGACTAATCAAACAAATCAAGGTCGAGGTAATCAAGGACACGACAACCAAAATCAAATTAACATGGGTCGTGGAGGTGGACAGCAAGTGTAGGAACGCGTCAACAACATCACCTTGTAGGATGCTAAGAGTAACCCCAATTTGATCACAGGTAGGTTGAATGTTTTTGGCCATTTCGCTAGAATATTAATTGACTCAGATGTTACTCATTCGGTTATTTCCCATATGTTTGCTTAAAAACTCAACCTCACCCTACTCCCCTTGGTTATGAATTGGAGTTCTTATTGCCTAAGGGTGAAATTTGTTATGTTAGTTGGGAATATCTAGGATGTCCCGTTCTTATCGAGGAATATCGAGGTTGTGCCAAGTTAAATTGCCAACAAAAAGTTGTTACCTTTCATTGACTGGGCATGCCAATTGTAACTTTTGTCGGTGAACGTAATGGTCTCAAACACGGAGTTATCTGTACCGTAAGGGTGAAGTGAATGTTGAGGAAGGGTTGTCAAGGCTATTTAGCTCATGTAGTAATGACTGAAGATACTCCTGCTCGTGTGGAAGATGTGCGAGCAGTTAGACACTGTCCTGATGTTTTTCTGGACGATTTACCTAACCTACCAATACATTGTGAACTGGAGTTCACCATTGACCTAATTTCAGGTACCGATCATATTTCTCTAACTCCTTATTGTATGGTTCCTGTGGAGTTGAGGAAATTGAAAACCAGTTAAAAGAACTTGTTGATAAGAGGTTTATTCAGCCGAGAACTTCTCCTTGGGGACCTCCAGTCTTGTTCGTGAGGGAGAAAGACGGAACGTTAAGGCTATGTATCGATTATAGATAACTGAATCAGGTGACGATTAAAAATTGTTATTCGTTGCCTATTATCGATGAAATTTTTATCAGCTTTATGGTGCTTGTGTTTTCTCGAAAATCGATCTAAGGCCCGGTTATTATCAGTTGAAAATAAGAAGTGATGATGTTTCAAAAACAGCCTTCCAAACTTGATATGGTCATCATGAGTTTCTCGTGATGCCATTCAAGTTAGCTAATGCTCTGACGGCTTTTATGGACCTGATGAATCGAGTATTGCTTCTGTACCTTAACAGGTTTGTAATTATTTTCATTGATGACATTCTGGTGTATTCTAAGAGCGAGGTTGACAATGATAAACATTTATATCTGGATTTGAAGAAGCTAATGGAGAATCAATTGTACATTATATTCAATAAATGTCAGTTCTAGCTGGATCAGGTGTCTTTCTTGGAACATGTGATATTAGCTTAAGGTGTTCTCATTGATCATCGGAAAGTAGCAGCAGTGAAAAATTGGGAGCAACCTCAGACGGTCACTGAAGTTTGGAGTTTTCTTGGGCTTGCTAGCTACTATCGACGCTTTGTGAAAAACTTCTTGGCCATAACAATGCCTCTGATGAGGTTGACCAGGAAATGAGTTAATTTTGAATAGAGTGATGATTGTGAATGGAATTTTCAATAGTTGAAGTACTATATCACTCATGCGCCTGTTCTGGCACTTCTCGATGATAGTGGAAATTTCAAGATATGCAATGATGCCTCTCTGAATGGTCTTGGCTGCGTGCTGATATAACATAGAAAGGTGATCGCGTATGCTTCACGACAATTAAAGCCCCATGAGATGAACTACCCAACTCATGATCTCGAATTGGCAGTTATTGTTTTCAATTTGAAAATTTGGCGGCACTATCTTTATGGAGAAATGTGTTATTTCAATTTGATTAGCAATTATGACTGCACTATACTGTAACAGATGCTCTTAGCAGGAAATCTCACGGCCGACTTAATGCTCTTTATGCATGTCATGTTCCTCTTCTGATTGACCTAAGATCTATTGGAGTGGTTTCGGAAGTGGATCTAAGGAGCCCTATTTGCCAACTTTCAAGTTATACCAGTTTTATTGGATCATGTTCTCGAGGCCCAGATGAACAATTCAAAATCCTAGCAGTTAAAACAGGTAATGTTGAACATCAGTAGGGGATATTTCAAGATTCGAATGCCTGATGGTATGCTTATGCAAGGCGATCGAATGTATGTACCAAATGTGAAAAAACTGAAGAAAGAAATACCCAATAAGGCGCATATCTCAACTTCTGTGATGTATCCTGGGAATACTAAAATGTATCATACTATCCAACCTTTCTACTACTGGCTAGGAATAAAAAGAAAGATTACAGAGCACGGAGTCGTTGTTCGGTTTGTCAGCGAGTCAAGGTGGAAAGAAAGAAACCATTTGCGTTGCTGCAACCACTTCCTATACCCCAATGGAAATGGGAAGATATCACAATGGATTTTTTGTACAAGCTGCATCTTACACGAAATGGTTGTGACAATATCTTGGTGATTATAGATCAGCTTACCAAGTCAGCACACTTTTTACCTGTTTGTGAAAACTACCAGTTGAGTTAGTTGATCGAACCTTTTGTCTCTGAAATTGTCAAGTATCATGGTGTTCCAATTAGTATCATTTTTTATCAGGACCCTACATTTACTTCGAAATTCTGGATAGCTTTTTAGGAAGCTCTAGGTTCAAAGTTACTCTATAGCATCGCCTATCATCCTCAAACTGATAGGCAATCAGAGAGAACTATGCAGACGTTGGAAGACATGATGAGATCTTCAGTCCTGTAGTTCAGAGATGCATGGCACAAGCGCTTACCTTTGATAGAATTCACCTACAACAATAGCTTTCACTCCATCATTGGTATGTCATAATTTGAGGCGCTTTATGAGAAACCATGTCGCACACTGTTGTGCAGGTCCAAGGTCGTCAAATGAATTTTGGTGGGCCCTAAAATCATGGATGAGACAATAAAAGAGTATAGTAGACAGGCATTTGACCGACATAGTATATAAGGTTGGAGATTAGGTATTCTTAAAGATGTCGCCATGGAAACGCGTTGTACGATTCGGGAAGAGAGGAAAGCTAAGCCCTCATTACATTGAACCATACTAGATCATTAAGTGAGTTGGTGAAGTTGCTTACCGACTTGATCTACCTCCAAAGTTGTCGAGAATGCATAATGTATTCCACGTGTCTATGCTACGGAGATATATCTCTAATCCGTCACATATGATTCCTCTTCAACCATTAGAGATTAACCCAGATTTGACTTATAATGAAGTTCCCTTAACTGGAAAGATAAAGTTCTTAGAAACAAGACTGTTTATATGGTGAAAGTCTTATAGAGAAACCACTCTGTTAAGGAAGCTACTTGGGAGGCAGAGAAGTGTAAGAGGCATCTTTATCCACTTTTGTTCTTTAACTATGATTTTCAGTAGTGTTGAAATTTCGAGGACGGATTTTCTTAAGGGGGGTAGGTTGTGACGACCTGTCCCTAATTTTCTATGTAATTTTTTCCCCGAGTGTGTAAATTGACATTTATGCCTTTTTTTGCACAAGTGAAAACTGACGTGGATGTACTTATTTGGCTTTTAATTTATTTTCTCGTTATCATAATTAAATAATACTCATTGTTACAATTGTATGAGCGTGAGTTAGACCCGAATTAGACTTGTAACGAAAAAGTTACACTTAGTTATAGTGCATTAACAACAGGCAAATACACATGTGTGTTAATTATTCAGCATTTGAAAACTACTATTTTTAATAAGGCATGTTAGATTTTGTGTGATTTCCGCAGTAGAAAACCCTATCAATTTTCTCACCAACTAATTAGCTTTTCTCCTCAAATCTCTCTTCCAATCAGACTCACCTTCTCTCTCTTTTTTAGCCAATCGAAAAACATATATCTCTCTCTTATCTTCTCTTTTTATCTCCCTCATCCGTAACTCTCTTTTCTCTACAACATTAAGGACCCTCACCAACACTCACAGATCAACCTTTAAACCACCATCATCGAGATCCTCTCATCCTCACGAATTCATCCATACCAACTGATCACGAAATAGACGTATTTTGAGTGTTCAACTCGGAGCTTCGACTCGGTTTGGAGTTCCTCAATCTTTTCAAGATTGTGTTACAAGGTTTTGGGAGTTTTGGAAGCACTTACATAGCTCCCCGTGGTCACTAGCCTAGGTTTGAAGTGGAGCCGACGTGAAAACACATGGTTTTGAGACGATGAGTTTAGGTTCAAAGCTTTCGAGCCTTTTTCAGCCATTTCTCCGAGTACTTTTTGGACTCTCAAGAGGTACAATCTGGTTCTCCTTGTCATGGGCTTCAATTCCACATAAATTTCGTTGAAAATGGTTAAGAATTATAAAAGTTACAGAGTTTTGAATATTTTTCTAGAATTCGGCGAACCAAATGGTAGCAACAGATGGTAGAGGACTATTTGAGAAGAATGAGAATATTCCGTCAAAGTTGACAGAATATTATGACGCCGTTAGGTAATGCTGTTAACTGACAGCATTACTGTTAGCGGAATATTCTCTGGGTTTGTTAGCATGTGGCCTGCACGTGGGTGCACATGTAGCCGTGGGCTAGGCAGCTTATAAGGGCGTGTCCGGCCTCCAGCCGACGTGTGGTCGACGTGTACGAGTTCATGACTTCGTGTAGAACATTTTCGCATATTTAAACCCTTCATTTTAGCAAACTATGGGAGATTTTCATAGCCTTTTTGTGTAGGTCCTAATTAATTAATTAGTAAAGTTATTTCACATATAGGTGAGACTTACCCCAAAGAAGTACGAGGACTAACAAGGCTAGGAGGCTATGACCCATCGACTTATTAGTGTGTGGGCATTTGTTTTCGTGTGTGTGTGTGTGTGTATATATATATATATAATTTAATAGTTTTGACAAATGTTTTTGGATTGATTTAAACCGATCTTGCCATGTTTTATTTAATTTTAGAAATGTTATTACGTGGTTGAGATTTATATACTATCATGACATGTTCCTATGCATTTTACCTACTCTTCATACATTGCTACACCCGGTGGGTCATGGCCAGGGCCAGTCTTTTACGTATATGTTCATATTCATTTTACCTACTCTTCATACAGGTTGCAATAGACAACTCCGACTCTTATTTGACTGTGACTTCACATGATTATAGCATTAGAGTGTGTGTTTATATATATATATATATATATATATATATATGTATGTATATTATGATTACACCTAGTCCTGTTCATATCAGATCCCCTATGCATGAACTCATGTGTTATCATAAATAGATGAAGACCTGATTTTATTATACTACTGTTAAGATATTATGATTTGGTATACTTCTGAATTTATTGTTGATTTACATTTGATTTCATACTTATATGTTGTATGATTTTCTAGAAACTATATAGGTTTTACGACAATGGGTTAGTATGTTCAGAAAATAAATATGTTTTATAAATCATTGTTTTTGCCCACTTACCCTTCTGTTTGTCGCCCCTCCAGGTCTTAGTTAGCTGATTTACTTTGTGGCATTACGAGGAATCCTTGGCGCTTCTGACATATCCATAAATAAATGTAGGAACTTTTCATGATGTGTAATAAGTACTTAACTAGTGTGACTACACACTTTTATGTC
This sequence comes from Crataegus laevigata, assembly GCA_963580275.1. NCBI lineage: Eukaryota > Viridiplantae > Streptophyta > Magnoliopsida > Rosales > Rosaceae > Crataegus > Crataegus laevigata. Next base: position 12,372,504 of record OY756944.1, on the reverse strand, counting down.
ATCTATGCTTTGAACATTTGTGTTTTATGGGTTCTTCCCACTACTGTGCACTCTCTAATGTAGATTAAATAAATGTTAGTTTTGGTTTAAATTTATCCACATTTTTATGCTTCACTTTCCTTTTGGTTACGTCACCTTGGGGTGACGGCCAGCATGCCTCTACTTCGGTCGAGGTGTGTCAGATTTTCACCAAAAAGTTGTTTCACTTTGAAGTCAAAGCAATAAAAAAGTGTTTGGTAAACATAAAATATTTTGCTTATTCTAAAAGTAATGACCTTTAGACTACGGATTTTAAAAACAACACGTGCTTTGCTTTTTAAAATTGCTTTCATAAAAAAACAGAGTTGGGCCTCTAGTAAATATTTTCAATTTCTGCTTATCCTCATCATTTTTTAAGAATGACATGTTTATCTTTCTATACACATTTTATCCTTTGGAGAATAAAGTGGTAGCCACTACCTATCACTATAAATACTAACCTTAGACCACCACTATCATTTTTTTGCCGTCAAATGACAGATTTGTTGGATTAGATGTTAGATTGGGGAGTCAATGGGGTTTGAACCCATGCCTGGTGCAAGGGCAACACTTCTCTCCACCACTGTGGTAGAGGGCTACTTGCTCTCCACCACTATCACATTACCACCATCATTGTTACCACCACCACCACCGCCCACTATACCCGATTAATAGGGATAGGATCAAGGAATAAAGATTTTGACAAACATTGTTACATTGCTTTTAATCTGCTAAATTACATAAATCTAAGGGTCCCCATTTAATCATTAAGTGACATGAATGCTTATGCGGATTATATTAGCATTGATAAAGAATAAAAACTAGAAAAATAATAAAAAATTCAAAAGAGGAAGACGTGCACAAAGGCCTCCATCGATTTGTGCAAAGTACCTTCAAGTCTTTTGAGTCTTCATTTTCATCTCTGGGTAAAAGCCCCAAAAACCTCTTTGATTCTATTTTAAATCCACACTTAGATTTAATGGGATAAAAAAATTTGAGGGAAGCAGCGGGAGTTGTTGATTTAGGGTTTAATTTTGTCAATTTAATGAAAAAGCGAGGGAAAAGACTTGAAGCATACTGATACTTGATTTGCTTTTATATCGGAATTTTTTATCAATCAATTGAAGGAACGAAGCAATTCAGATGGTTGTGCTTCTACATTTGCATCCAAGACGCCATTTTCATTTCTTCCTTATGTTTCCAGGACTTTGTATTTATTTTTATTTTTATTATTCCCTCAATTTATATTCTTTTCTTAGTTTTAATTTTTATTTATTTCTTAATTATAAATTTATACCTCATTTACTGTTTAAAATTTCCTACATAACTCTTTATCAAGACTGTTGAATGTTACAAGATCTAAAGGTTATAAGGGAGTGTAAAAATTGTTTGTCAAAATGTATGTCACTTGATCTATAGATCTATGTATGTATGTATGCTAATCCCAAGCTAGCCCTTGATGCATGGATAGACCAAATAGCTACAGGTCTAAATTACCTATTAACAAAACCCTCTTTGTCAACTAAAGCAAAGTAAAAAAAATTATTTAGTCTTCGATCACAAAAAAAACAGTTATGAGCATATGCTCGTTTTGTCAGGAATAACCAATTTTCATACTAACATTTGACATTCAACTTCTCTTAATTTGGGCCAAATTGAAGCTTAGAAGTATTGGAGTATAGTCGATTATCCCGGCGCAAATTCAACTTTGTTTTGTTCCTTTGGTCTTCCAAAGATACAACACTGCCGAGTTAGAAACATTGTTTGATATTAACAACATTCTTTAGTTATTTTTTTGGTTTGCATCTTTTCTTCGTTGCACTTGCACCTACTCTTAATATTCATCATATGTTGAAGAAAGAGACACTGGTTGACATAATCGATTACTTTTTATCTTTTATTAATGTTCACCAACTCTTTACTAGACAAGTCATCTGAGGCAAACTCAATATTCAAGCACTACCAACCTAAGCATTATTTTATAGTTATTGATTGTATAGAGTTAGCTTATAACTAAATATTAATTCATAGTTGTAGGACTTGCATTGTTATGATTAGTTGATAATTTAACATATTACCAAACTACTTCATATGTTATGATATGAGGCTAACACCAAACTTGTGAGGCGTGAAGAATTATTTATATAGTATGGATATATAAACAGTGACATTGCGTGCTAATGATAACTTTGCAGCCAGCATTTAGATAGCTAAGCCAAAAAATGAAACAGTAGATAGAGGCATAACACGATAAATAAGCAAACCTTCAAACCAAAAGCAAACTTGTCTGCTAGCTTAACCGGTTCACAATTTTTTTTTAGTACGATACATATTTACCCTAAGCAGTAGGAAATTGAGTAAAGTCACAATCAATTAGTTTAATAATTTAGTATCGAATTCGCTAATTAATAGAATTGAATCTAAGAAATTTCACTTACAAGTGAAATTGAGGAATATTTCCAAAATTGTGGTGCTAAGTGATAGCCACTTTACAATTTAAGTAGGGTTTCTTTTATCACAAATGGTATCTAAAAATGACACACACCATCAAGATAGTCTCTGAAATTGAAAATTGATCAATGTAGTCATTGAAAATAGTTGTCGCAAATCGATGTGATCCATCCATCACAATTCTATCAAAAATTATATTATGTGATGACGTGGCACATAAATAGGTCCCACTTTTTCTTTTAATCACAAATAGTTCCTAGAATTAAAAATTGATCAATGTATATAGTCCTAAAACAGATGTCTCAAATCAATGGTGTAACAATTAAGATCCAACCCTGGCCTATCAAAATTCAAGTTTGATATCTTTGAACTTGCTGGCAAAATAAAGTTAACTTGTTAAGATTTCAGAGAGATAGGTCATCGTTTCACTACTAACCCATCACTATTCTCTCCCAATATGCATCTTATCGTCGGCACAACATAACTCATATGGAAATTTTTTTTAAAAAAGTCTCGTAATAATTACAAGTGTTACCACTCTATATTTGTTTTGTGCATCAATTGTATTACCATTCTATATAAAGTGTATATAATTTTGTTATTGTTGCAGTCCTATTAGATTAAAAATGTGATTGTGTATATCTAGGGATATCTTTGAATATTCCCTTTAGTAATTAATATCCTTTAGAGTTGCAATCCTAAAAAGGTAAGGATTTAACCTTCCCTACTACTATAAATAAAGGTACAATGGGGTGAGATAACACGCACCTCACAACTACACATTTCTCTTTTTCTCTCTACTATTGTCGCACCCCTCTCTCTATGGCCTCCATAATTGTGCACTAAATTATGCATACACCATGTTATCAGCATGCTCTTGACGATGCGCTAAAGATAGTTTATTCTTCAATAAAGGGAATATTACATTTTAATCATTTTTTATGATTAATTTATTATTTTATTGAATTGATCTACATACTATTGATTCAATTTAATTTTTCTGTGTTGAACGTGATACAACACATTGGAGATGCAATTTTGGCTTTTCGAGATGGATCTTTTACAAATTCAAAGGCTTTTGTTGTTTTCTGCCAATCGGGTATGCTTAAAATAAAGGAAGACATTTGAAACGACTGATCGGATCATATTTATACATATTTTTATATCAAATTCACTCGTCTTTTCTTTGTTAGTTCGTTATTTTTGAGCTATTTACGTTGATTTTGTGTTTTATAGAGTTTTTCTAGTTAAGAAAATAAAAATAGAATAAGTGAAGTGTTAAGTATTAATTTCGTCTAAATTATCTTGCTTGTTGAATTATACTTATCGTTTAGAAAATAATATATATATATATATATTTATATATATATATATATATTTATATATTAATTTAAATATTTGTGTGTGCAGGTGATAGCTGGAAGCATTCGGTGGGCAAGTGGAGAGAATAATAGAAAAACAAGGTGGAGGGCAGAATGATGACATGCACTCGGAGAGCATCTTTAAAAAGAAAACAAGCAGAAGATAATTGAAGCAGGCGGGAGAGGTCCGATGGGAGAGCGGCCATTTGGCAGCAGATAGGAATCAAAGCAGAAGTGTGAAGTGGTGGGCAGCAGGGCAGTGCGCCCATTGGAGAGAAAACAGAGCTTGGAGTTGGTGAAGGCTGCCTCGGTGCAAGCGGAGGAGGTGCCCAATCCAAAACCAGCTGCCTTGCAGCGTTTGAAAGCAGAAAAATATAAAAAAATAAAGGGTGCCCAATAGAGGAGGCGAGCGAGAAGCTCTCGGTGGAATAAAAAATAGAGAGGGCAGCGCCCTATTTTGGCAGCACAGAGAGCTCGGAGAGGCCAGTTGAGTGGGAGTACGAGTGCTGATTTGGCCGTTGATGAGGTGGAAAAGACCGTGCAGTCAGAAGCTGTCGACCCGAGTTCACAAGATTGGAAGGCAAGGTTAAAGATTCCAGCAGCTGATACACGTTTGAAAACAGAGGTGCACGGACCAATTGGGGAGAACAGCTTAGGGCAGCGGGAGAAGGCTCCAGTCCTCGGGACAGAAACAGAAGTGTGCACAGAAACCTTTGTATTCCCATTTTGGTTATATTTCTCCAAACTCAACTTATATTTTTATTTATGTTTTTAATTTAATAATGATGTGTAATTAATTATATTGGCTAGAGGTTAATTCGAAACCATGATTATATTTGTAATTTGAATTGGTAATTTCAGTTGTGATTTCTGAGTTGTGAATTTAATTTGTTTAACTGCTTGATTAATAACTTATTTGTGTATGTCGATTAAGAATGCATACTTAATTTACATGCATGAATTTGATGCTAGAATATAAGTGAATTTCACCTAATCGTTATGAACTTATATTCATGAGTAGTGAAGGTTGCTAGTCACAATCGCGTTAAGTAAATTCTTGGCATAAGTTTCATGCAATTCATAGTAATAAGTGCCTCGTCAATGCTTATGGTTTTCATAGAATTTAATGATTCTCGCTTGTATCTCTATTATGCAATTCATGTAGGGAACTTGTGGGGAATGTTTTGGGTTGTCGTATGCAATCATCCAATCCATTAACTTAAGGAAAATCTGAGAATTAATTTAAGCGTACCTAATTAATTTGGGGTGTTGAAATTCACAACTTATTGAAAGAACAACTGAAAATCAATTTAGGTTGCATTTGTGTCATGTGTGGAGAAGAACCCTCTAGCCAATCCGTCGTCTATCCGTTCACCTTTATTTTATGTTTTTGTCAATTTTGTAATTTATTTAAGTTTAATTTACGTTTCTTCAAAAATCAATCCCCCCATTATTAAAATATTATTATTTAGTTAATTTTTATTAGTTTTTATCTTTTAATTTAATTTCCGTCTAATTAATTTCCTAGTTTTTATTTTAAATTGTTTTCATTATTTTGAGTCATTTTTAGTGTGTTTCGAGTTTTTAGCTTAGTTTGTATTTTCTAGAATCTTGAGTTGTTTGAGTCTTTTAATTTGTTTTAGTTTATTTGTTAGTTTTATTTTGAGTTATTCTAGTTAAGTGTTTTGATTTTAGTTTAGTGTTTTAAACTTTGTTTTTACGTTTTTAAATTATTTTAGAGGTTTTAGCAATCCCTCCTAATCCCCGGCCTAGAACGATACCCTACTTACACCTATACTACATCTACCAAAAAGAGGGTTTAATTTGTGTCGAGTTAATTCTCGCATCAAATTTTGGCGCCGTTGCCGGGGATTAGTAAATTTGCTAATCCCTTTATTTTTGTTTGTGTTTATTTTTATATTTGTGTTTTTGTTTGTGTTTTTATTTATATTTGTGTTTGTGTGTTTTACTTTTGGTATTTGATTTATTTTTGTTTCTTTGATTTTAGGTATAATTGGAGCAAGACATGGATACCATTCAAGCTCAATTGGCGCAGCTCACTGCTCAATTGACTCAAAATGCCGAACGGACCACAATGCCAAGTGTCTCTACACTTGATGTGCCCTATGGGCAAGGATATCAGACTCAGCAATATCCTCAATTTTCTGCATATGAAGATGATTGGGGATATCAAGGCCACAGCCAATCAAGGGGCAATATGTATTCCAACGCTTGCAATTCGGATTGGAGGGATTATTCAAATCAAATGTGGGATGAACCTCAGCAATTTCAACAAAGTGGATATTGGCAGCAAGACGAGTTCTATTCAAGACCTATGCAGCCACCACAGCATCCCCCACAACAATTCCAATCGAATTCAAGTATGCCCGTTAATTATAATGAAATTCTTGAAGGACTAATTTCTTTAACGCAGGGCTCACAAAGAGAAGAACAATTGCAGCCTTCGGAAGAGTCCTATCAGTGGCCATATGAACCATTACAGCCACCACAAGAATATGCCCAATTCGATTCAGGTACATCTATGGATAATGATACGTTTAATAAGTTACTCTCCTCTTTGAATCAGGGAGTGGAAAATCGAATCCAGGAGATGCAAGACCGGACCAATAAGGTGGATGAATTGGAAAGGCAAGTTGGGGAGATTATGGAGATCATGGCACAGATTCAAAATCAAAGTAACGAGGAGGATGAAGTTGTCCCAGAACCATCCAACCATAGCCTGAACGTGGATGACTTGCCGCTGCAAGAAGAATATGAGGAGGACGACTTGGGCAGTTTAGACGAATTCTTGTCTCAAACCCCTCAAGTCCCTATGTCGTCCAACTATGGTGAGGTTGTTCCAAGTTCAATTCATTCTGATATTTTTCCACCGAATGTTCTTTTTCCTTGCAGAATTTTAATTCCAAATTTCGAAGATAGTGAAAAAGACATTGTGGACGCTCTTCCAATGGTTCAAGATATCGAAGTGGTTGGGCAACATCAAGAATACATCAATGAGGCTGTGCAGGAAACAAAGGCCCAAGAAATTGAGTTTGATGACACGGGACAGGCCACAACCATCATAGTCAATTTGGCCCAGTTCAAAATCCCGGAAATATCCAAAGGCGTAGTTTTTGTTATTAATTTTGAGTCGGAGAAATACAATAAGTCATCTTCTCCAATTTTAATTTTTATTTTATTTTATACTAACATATTTCCGATTTTAATGATTCAGGCACCCACTCTTGAATTAATGCCACTGCCGAATCATTTCAAGTATCACCTCCCATTAAAAGATAAATTCCATGCTATTGAGCCGAGGGGAGGATAATGGAAAGATTCGTCCGGCTAAAGACGTTAAAGCAAGCGCTTCTTGGGAGGCAACCCAAGCAACCAGATTTGCATTTCTTAACCTTCTTCTTTATTGCTTTTACTTTCATTTTGTTTTGCTTAGTTAATTTTGTTATTTGGTTGATTTTTATTTAGTTTGAGTTTAAATAAATTAAGGGCAATGTTTATTTTTAGTGCGGATAAACAAAGTCTTTTTACATTAATTTACTTATTTTACTCTACATATTTTAATTTGCTTAAAATAAACCTGAAAAAAAAAAAAATTAATAATAATAATAATAATAATAATATTAGTAACATATATATATATATATATATATATATATATATATATATATTTAAATAAAAATTAAAAGCTTAAAAAAAAAAAAAATTACAATAATACGAAAAAACTAATAGTAATCATTGGTTTTGGTTAGGTGGCGCCTCAGAGGTTGACGGAGCTCCGGGAAGACGAAGAGCCAGAGTTGGAATCTCCGGAGCCGGAACGCTTGGTGCTGCTCCAGAGGACGAAGGCAACATAAACCGCGGGAGTAGCGCCATGAACCTATCATGATCGCTCTGAATCCGACCGTCCGACTCCTGCAGCTGGTCCAGCTTCCTCTTCATGCTGGTCGAGTAGCTAGTTGCGAGCATGTGCAACTCCTTGTTCTCGTGCCTAAGTCCTCTGACTTCTTGCCGAAGACTAACCACCTCCGCCATTAGCGACTCCACCTGACGAGATCTTGCAAGCAGGCGCTGACCCATGTTTGAAACTGAGCCTGCACACTGGACACTGAGAGCCAGTGAGTCCTGAACAGCCAGCTCGTCTGACCGCATAGACAGCAACCTAGTGTCTCTGGGAGTAAGAAGGTTTCTTGCAACCACCGTTGCGGTTATATCGTTCCTCATCATTGTGTCCCCGACTGTAAGAGGACCGTTGGGGGATATGAAGGATGGATTCCAAATGTTGTTCGGAGAAGACGAGTCATCGTCTTCCCCGACATTCAAGTTTAGGCGACGGTCGGAAGGGCAAGACATTTTTAGAGGAGGTTGAGGAAGAAAAGAGTGCAGGAAGAGTGCAGGAAGAGTGCGGAATGAGTAAGAGTGCAGAAGTGCAAGAAAGGAGTAAGTTGCAGAAGTGTTTACAAGAGGGAAGTGTTTACAAGAGGAGATAGTGTTTATGGCAATTCAGTGTGTCGTGAAACAAATTTCGTGCCCCTATAAGAAGAAGAAATTGAGAGGCGTTCTTCAGAGGTCGATGACGCGTTCGCTCGAAGATTGAAGACGCGTCCTCGCGCAAATCGAAGGCCGACGCTCCTTTCTCAAAAGAGCCGTTTCCTTTCTCAAAAGCTGGGCTTGACTCAGCAATCACGTGGTTCTGTTTTTCCAGTTTGTCGTGACTCATCACGTGCTGCGTGGAGCGTTGCGAAAACCACGAGCCGCACCCGGTTTTGAACCCCGGTTTTCAAAGGATCATCATTCCAATTTGTCGTCACTCGTCGCATGCGCAGTCAGCTTCGCGGAAATTACGGAAGCTTTGTCAGAAAGCGCGTAACGGGTACTGTTCATCCATCACCGGCTGCCGACAAATAGTGCGGGAATAGTTCCGGTTGAGGAAGAAAATTTTCTATAAGTCTCGACCTTCGCCTTCCACTTCAAAGGCACACCTTCACACCCTCTCTCCACCTCTAAACCTCTCAACCTCTCTTCATCTCCGATAATGTCTTCCCAAAGAAACCTTTCGAGTCACTCAGTGTTCTTCATCCCTTGGATCACCCCAGAAAACAAACCTTCCAGAGCAAAAGTATTTCATATTAAAAAGGTTAAAAGCAAAAGTATCTCATATTATGCTTTCTCCTCTCCTTTATCTGAGGAACGTGGAGAAAGTGAGATCCTGATTGCTTACCTAGTCTTGCTCTCGAGTACTCATCTCAGACCCCTCCCAGCCCACTTCAAAAATAAACCTGTGTTGAGGTACTTCTTCAAAAACAAAAGTACCTCACAGACGAAGCAGGAGGAGTCTGAGGTGCACCCAAGAGCAGATGAGTCTGGGTTGATCCAAGAGTTCAAGAAGATGCCACACCTGCGTGGAGACCGGACTACTTGAAGCATGTGGAGACACGTGCTGATTCATCCTCAACTAAGCTGAGGAGCACTTGCCAGAAGGAGGCCCATCCAGTTCAAGATGAAAGCTGTGGAAAATCAACAGTCATGACCAATGACCACCTATTAGTTCTTTTCGTTATCTTTTATTTTCAATTTTTATTTTTCGTTTGCATTTTTCTATTTTTTTTGCTTGCGTGCTTAACTGATTTATTTCTTCTCTTTGCAGGAACGTTTGGTTATTTTCTCCCTTGAAGTTGATTGCAAAATTTACGCTTGGGGGTCATCGCTTGGTTTTCTGCAAATCAGAGAAGTTTTCAGTCCTATTGCTTTATTTTGTTTCTTTTCATTTCGTATTTATATTTTTTTTATTTTTATTTTTATATTTTTATTTGCTTTATTTTGTTTCGTATTATTTATTCTTTTTATTTTTATTTGCATTTTATTGTTTTCTGACATTGGGGACAATGTCTAGTTTAAGTGTGGGGGTATCAAGAGTATAAAAAATTGACCAAATTGAAAATTTTTGTACCTTCGACTTTGAACTGGTTTCATTTGTTTCCATGTTATTGCTTTTTGTTTTTTTTAATTAGCTTTGTGTTTTACTTAATTTTTTTCGGAGTTTTGTGGTTTATTTAATTTTTCTCGAAAAATTTAAAAAAAATTCAAAAATATTGTCTTGTTTTCCTTATTGTTTTAAATTAGATTTTTATTAGTTTCCCGACCCAATGATATAATTGGATGAAATTTGAACCATGATTATCAAGAACTTAGTTAACATGTGTTATGTGAAATTCCTTGTTCTCTTATTAGTATTGTACATGTTTGATCATCTTTGAAAAACCAAATGCACATAGCCTTGTTGATGTGAAACTAAAGCATGACTTAAAGCTTCATATGTGAATTTAGTGACCATTTACATCCTATGTGAGTTTTTGAGCCTATTGAAAGTGGGTGCATTTTTCATACACTCCTATTCTTTCATGTGTGATGAACTTATGTGAGATGCATCTCTAGAACTTGCGTAACGATCTTTCGAAATATTTGTCATTGATTGCATGAACTTGAAAATGATAGAGGCATTAGGTTTACCACCATGGCCCAAATAAGCATGTTTTCCCAAAGAAAAAAAATGATATCATTAGATTGCCAATTTGAGCCGTTTTGTTGAGCCGTTTATTTCTTATCACCAGATATGTCTACCCTTATACCTCAAACATGTTTCCTTACCCTTTCCAAGCAAGCAATTTGAGACTGTCTTATGAGAAATGTTTATGAAGTACTTGGAATGAGTTTGGCAAAAGAATAAGTGTGGGGGTATTTCATGTTTGTTTTTATAAAAAAAAAAAAAAAATTGAGAAAAGAGAAGAAAAGAAAAAGAAAAGAAAGATTATATTCGAAGAGAATAAAAAGTTTCTAAAGTTTCAGTTTAAGGGTGTGATGGGAGGTGTTAGAAGAATCGTTGGAGAACTTAAGTTCTTATAAATCTCAAACAAAAGAATCGCTTGCGATGTAGCTTGGAACTTGTGTTTTCCTATTCTTTCGTTTCAATAGCCCTATCCCTAAGCCTCATTACATCCAATAAAAGTCCTCTTGATTTAAGTTTTGCAATTATGATTGTGGAGAAGTGATTTTTATGCAAGCTTATGGTAGAACTTTCACATTTGTTTCTTTGAGCGAAACACATTAAAACTAAACACATGTGTGATTGAGTGCATTCCCGTGAGAAGGTTGCTGGTTTGCATATGATGTTTTTAAAAATAAAAACTTGAAATTGCATTAGCATGGCTATCTCACACACTACACTTCAAGGATGATTTAAAGATTACTGCTAATATTTGAATAAGGAAGATGAGCTTGAATTAGTTTTTGGTGCTAGCTATGGTTCTTGATGATTTATGTTCTCGAATGAAATTCTTTGAGGGTCACATAGGGGGAAGTTAATGTGTTTCATGTTATTACTTTTTCTGTTTTCTTTGTTTTGCTCGAGGACTAGCAAAAAGCTAAGTGTGGGGGTATTTGATCGGATCATATTTATACATATTTTTATATCAAATTCACTCGTCTTTTCTTTGTTAGTTCGTTATTTTTGAGCTATTTACGTTGATTTTGTGTTTTATAGAGTTTTTCTAGTTAAGAAAATAAAAATAGAATAAGTGAAGTGTTAAGTATTAATTTCGTCTAAATTATCTTGCTTGTTGAATTATACTTATCGTTTAGAAAATAATATATATATATATATATTTATATATATATATATATATTTATATATTAATTTAAATATTTGTGTGTGCAGGTGATAGCTGGAAGCATTCGGTGGGCAAGTGGAGAGAATAATAGAAAAACAAGGTGGAGGGCAGAATGATGACATGCACTCGGAGAGCATCTTTAAAAAGAAAACAAGCAGAAGATAATTGAAGCAGGCGGGAGAGGTCCGATGGGAGAGCGGCCATTTGGCAGCAGATAGGAATCAAAGCAGAAGTGTGAAGTGGTGGGCAGCAGGGCAGTGCGCCCATTGGAGAGAAAACAGAGCTTGGAGTTGGTGAAGGCTGCCTCGGTGCAAGCGGAGGAGGTGCCCAATCCAAAACCAGCTGCCTTGCAGCGTTTGAAAGCAGAAAAATATAAAAAAATAAAGGGTGCCCAATAGAGGAGGCGAGCGAGAAGCTCTCGGTGGAATAAAAAATAGAGAGGGCAGCGCCCTATTTTGGCAGCACAGAGAGCTCGGAGAGGCCAGTTGAGTGGGAGTACGAGTGCTGATTTGGCCGTTGATGAGGTGGAAAAGACCGTGCAGTCAGAAGCTGTCGACCCGAGTTCACAAGATTGGAAGGCAAGGTTAAAGATTCCAGCAGCTGATACACGTTTGAAAACAGAGGTGCACGGACCAATTGGGGAGAACAGCTTAGGGCAGCGGGAGAAGGCTCCAGTCCTCGGGACAGAAACAGAAGTGTGCACAGAAACCTTTGTATTCCCATTTTGGTTATATTTCTCCAAACTCAACTTATATTTTTATTTATGTTTTTAATTTAATAATGATGTGTAATTAATTATATTGGCTAGAGGTTAATTCGAAACCATGATTATATTTGTAATTTGAATTGGTAATTTCAGTTGTGATTTCTGAGTTGTGAATTTAATTTGTTTAACTGCTTGATTAATAACTTATTTGTGTATGTCGATTAAGAATGCATACTTAATTTACATGCATGAATTTGATGCTAGAATATAAGTGAATTTCACCTAATCGTTATGAACTTATATTCATGAGTAGTGAAGGTTGCTAGTCACAATCGCGTTAAGTAAATTCTTGGCATAAGTTTCATGCAATTCATAGTAATAAGTGCCTCGTCAATGCTTATGGTTTTCATAGAATTTAATGATTCTCGCTTGTATCTCTATTATGCAATTCATGTAGGGAACTTGTGGGGAATGTTTTGGGTTGTCGTATGCAATCATCCAATCCATTAACTTAAGGAAAATCTGAGAATTAATTTAAGCGTACCTAATTAATTTGGGGTGTTGAAATTCACAACTTATTGAAAGAACAACTGAAAATCAATTTAGGTTGCATTTGTGTCATGTGTGGAGAAGAACCCTCTAGCCAATCCGTCGCCTATCCGTTCACCTTTATTTTATGTTTTTGTCAATTTTGTAATTTATTTAAGTTTAATTTACGTTTCTTCAAAAATCAATCCCCCCATTATTAAAATATTATTATTTAGTTAATTTTTATTAGTTTTTATCTTTTAATTTAATTTCCGTCTAATTAATTTCCTAGTTTTTATTTTAAATTGTTTTCATTATTTTGAGTCATTTTTAGTGTGTTTCGAGTTTTTAGCTTAGTTTGTATTTTCTAGAATCTTGAGTTGTTTGAGTCTTTTAATTTGTTTTAGTTTATTTGTTAGTTTTATTTTGAGTTATTCTAGTTAAGTGTTTTGATTTTAGTTTAGTGTTTTAAACTTTGTTTTTACGTTTTTAAATTATTTTAGAGGTTTTAGCAATCCCTCCTAATCCCCGGCCTAGAACGATACCCTACTTACACCTATACTACATCTACCAAAAAGAGGGTTTAATTTGTGTCGAGTTAATTCTCGCATCAACGACCATGAAGCATGAAAGCATTTCCCATGGAGCATGAACCCCTTATATTTATATTTTCCTTTCAATTATATATATTGTATATATGTTCAGATATTTTGTCAATATATATATACACGTTTCATGCATTATGCAATTTTTTTGCTATGTGGAATATGTGAGTCAAAGTATCAAAATTAATTTAGAAACAATTAAGGGTTTTTTAACCCTAGAGATTCGGAAAAAAAAAAGGGAAAATTAGAATTTTTGTGGTACCACCACTGCACCACCATGGCACCACCACGCTGGCCTGAAGCCCAGTCGATGGAGGAAACGGTGTCGCCTGGACTATGTGCACAGCCCTTTGGGCATGTTGCCGTGTTGAAACCTAACCAGGCTTCGGTCAGGGTTGACTAACCTCATGGGCCTGAAGCCCTGGTCCACATCCTGAGCCCATAACTTGCAAGCTTTTGCTTGCTGAGCTTGAGAAAGTCTCTGCTTGTTGTTACCACAGCCAACCATACAGATTAGGCTTGTTTCACAGCCCAAAGCCACAGCCCCAGCTTCACTAGGCCTCGCGTGAGTTGACCCATAAGCCAGCTTTGGATGGGCTTACTTCTCGCATTGGCTTCTTTTCCCTCGGCCTATGGCCTGTTGCCCTTTTTGGGCTACTTTTGCACCCAACCCAAGCCTCTAGGGCTTTGCCCTACTCATGGCACGCAAGCCCAAACCCTTTTGGGCTATGGTTTTCGAATCCAATGCAATTTTTGGCATTTAAAATAATTTTAATCCTAATGTATTATTATTTTTGCTTCCACGATTGACCTGGTATGGTCCCGATCTAATAATTAATCCAAAATTATTGACCTGAAGATCACTTTTGGACATTATTGATTCAATAATTTATTTGTACACTTTGAACCGTTGACAACCTTTCATTACACTTAAGTTCTTGAAGAAACTCAAATCCACTACACTTAAATTAGCATATTGCATTCTGTGTTCTTACAGGAACCTCTCTTTTATGAACTAACTGTTCATAAATTAAATTGAACCTGTAGTTTCAAATTTAGTGCCTTTGAAATCCTGAAGTTTTCATAAAACAAATAAACCCACGAAAACTCGATGTTTTTCATGAAAACCATGTCTTAGAACTCAATGTTCTAACTTTGATGCTTATGGATGGTTCATTCACATAGCACCAATCACAATCTGATTCCCTCCAATTCAGTAGATTGTTGAACTGTGACAAGTTTGATTTCCCTGACTTGAACATTTCTAGTAGAAACCACTTTATGTGGGGCACAAGACGTGAATCTCCACTTGACTATCAAAAAATTGAGAAATCATTGTAGCCAACAATGGCATGGAAGAGTTGAATAAGCCTCTTCCATGATCTTCATTCAAAGACTTATGCTTGAAGCATTACCCCCGGAAGTATGTCCTGAACGAGGATTCCATGGCTCTTTGGCTCACTCTTACGAACTATCTAATCATGAAAGATATTGCCTGAAGCACACTATGATTACGTCCATGAATTAGTACAATTCTGAAGTTTATAAATTCGATCAAATTTTTATTGGAAAATATTTTTCTCGCCATTCCATGTTTCTAAGTTGCTTCTAAAGCAACAATGTAGAAAGCGAAAGTTTACCAAATTTTTGAATCTGATTACTTTTACAAACGTGAGAGAACGATATAGACTCAGTTTGGCTGGAGTCTATCGAAGCATAGTAGTACCATATGGAAGAATCAGGGCATGCTAAGGTATGACATCATGCCCAAAGCGTGATCCTTGACACCTAAGACCTAAAACTTCAAGAATAAGGGATAGTATTCCCAAACCTTAACCTTGAGAATTTACTTCTGTGTTGATGGAATAAATCATTGGTTATGCAACTGTTCGTGCCCCTACCAATGTTGTTGAGGAGTACCATTCTAGTAGTCAATATGTGAGATTTATTTTGCTCCACTGAACATCGTTGGAATAGCATAATTTTGACATGGATGACCTTGTTGGCAGAATCCTCTTAGTAAACCATTTACTTTGTGAACATTTTTCCATGTTCTTGGATTCACGTTTGGTGTTTGTTTTACTTATGGATAATCTTATTGATATTGTCCTTGAATATGAGTTAATTGAATCATGTTTCTTGTATACATGTGACCGAATTTAATTAAACACATGATTATGTATGAATGTGGGAAAGTTAGTTGTCTGGATGAATGCGATACTACGCACACTGACTTTATACCTAAATCACATCTCTATCAATGACTTCAAGTCTATCCAACCTAATTAAGACCATTGGCATGCTCCTCGTTATATGAATGGTAATGAATTACCATGTCAAAGACCTTATACTTCTATCCATTCCAAAAGAACATTGATGCGATGTAAAACCACACAAATTTAACCCTCTTTTTGACAATTGTAGTATAGATGTAAGTAGGGTATCGTTCTAGGCCGGGGATTAGGAGGGATTGCTAATCTACTCTAAATTGATTTTAAAATATTAAACAAGACACAAAAACACAAAACTAGGAAAAAAACCACTTAACTAAACTCTAATAACTCAAAACAATTAGTTAGACTCAAACTAGATACTAGGGACTGATTTGGACGGAATTTGAATTAAAAGATTAAAAACAATAAAATCTAATTAAATAATACAACTTAACAATGGGGGATTGAGTTTTGACGAGAAGTAAACTAAACTTAAATAAGTTACAGATTTGACAAAAGCATGAAATTAAGGTGAATGGATGGGTGATGGACTAGCTAGAGGGTTCTTCTCCACACATGACACATATGCAACGTAAATTAATTTTCAGTTGTTCTTTCAATAAATTGTAAATCTCAACACTCCAGATTAACCGTGAATAGATCTTTTTTAATCTTCAAGTTTTCCTTAAGTTATTGAATTGGACGGAAAAGCGCATACAACAATTCAAAACATTCTTCAAAAGTCCCCTACGTGAAAAGCACAATAGAGATACAATTAAAGATCATTAAGCTTTGTGAAAACTATAAGCATTGACGAGGCATTCGTAACTATGAAAAGCATGATACTCTTGCCAAGAATTTACTTAACTCGATTGTGGATAGCAACCTTCACTACTCATGAATATAAGTTCATAACGATTAGGTGAAATTCCCTTATATTCTAGCATCAAATTCATGCATGCAAACTAAGTATGCATCCTTAATCGACATACAACAATAAGTTATCAATCAAGCAGTTAAGCAATTTAAATTCACAACTCATGAAATCACAACTGATGATAATCAATTCATATTACAAATATATTCATGGCTTTGAATTAACCTCTAGCCAAAACAAATTTAGTTACACATTATTCTAAACAAATTTAGTTACACATTATTCTTAAATTAAAACAAAAATAAAACATAAAGTTGAGAAGATAAAACCGAAAGATGAGAGTGCACAAGTTTCCTCCTCTGCACCGTGAGCTCTCTTTGTGTTGAGTCCGTGTGCTTCTGTGCAGCCAAAACTGGCAGCTTCCCTCTCGGTCCCCGTGCTCTCCCACTGCTGCGCCTGTGGCAAATCAAAGGCTGATACTCTGCCCAGAGGCAGCTTGTCCCTCATTTTATATTTTTCTATTCCGCCTGCATGCTGCTGCCTTGCTGGCAGCTCTCTGCTTTTGTGTTGCGCGTCTCGCAGCTTCTTTGTTTTTTCCCCCTGCCCGTGCTTTGCCTGGCAGCTCCTCAGCGCTGCCTTATTCCTTTTCCACGCTGCTAAGGCAGCCTCGTTATATCCCCCCCCCCCCCCCCCGGCTGCCTCTTGGCAGCTTGGTTTTTTCTTTATTTTCTGCCCTGCCTTCTTTTGTACCACACTCTCTTATTAATTCCCTCCTTTAATTCCTGTCCGCATCCTCGAGTCGAAGCATGTGCTGGCACTCCACTTGTTCTCCACTTCCTTTTACTATCTGTTTTGCACTCAAATGGGCGCTGCTTTGCAACCTTTCTTTATTTATTTATTTCCTCTTTTCTCGCTGCCTTCCTGTCTGAGATATATCGGTTGTAATCATCCCACGCGTCTTTTGAAGCAGATACTGCAAAAATGAAGATAAGTGGACCCCATGTGCTAGCAGGATTTACTGGAGTAATAAGTGACCATAGTTGAAAGCAAGCAATCAGCAGAAAGTACTGATTCATGAAGCGGCTGAATTGTTCCCATAGATTCTTAAGGAGAAAGTTCAATAGAGTATACTTTCTATTTGATATGCGATTGTCACAGTAAAGATACTGTGATGACTCGTCGTCATTGATGTAGATGTAGCGCTTCATTGTTGAACTACAAGAATATGACTTGGTTCAAATGTTCTTTCCAAGTTACCCACAGCACTCGGTAGCATGTAGAACCTCCATACAAGACACAACCGACTGAATGCAAAAATAAATTAATAAATCAGACAATGAACTAGAATATCGAATATATTGTACAAGGATTAAACACCGTGGTGGAATCTAAAGTAAGACACAGAACAAAGTAAAAAGCTCAAAAATATAAGGAACTAACTAAGAAAAGACGAGTGAATTTGATATAAAATATATATAAATATGAGCTTATCAAATACCCCCACACTTAGCTTTTGCTAGTCCTCGAGCAAAACAAAGAAAACATGAAAAAGTAATAACATGAAAAACCTTAGCTTCCCCCTAAGTGACCCTCATAGAATTTCATTTAAGAAAACAAATCATCAAGAACCATAGCTAGCACCAAACAAGCTAATCCAAGTTCATCTTCCTTATTCAAATATTAGCAGTAATCTTTAAATCATCCTTGAAGTGTAGTGTGTGAGATAGCCATGCTAATGCAATTTCAAAATTTTTTATTTTTAAAATCACCATATGCAAACTAGCAACCTTCTCACGGGATATACACTCAGTCACACATGTGTTTAGTTTTAATGTGTTTCGCTCAAAGAATCAAATGTGAAAGTTCTACCATAAGCTTGCATAAAGATCTCATCTCCACAATCATAATTGCAAAACTTAAATCAAGAGGACTTTTATTGGATGTACTGAGCCTTAGGGAGAGGGTTATTGAAACGAAAGAATAGGTAAACACAAGTTCCAAGCTACATTGCAAGCAATTCTTTTGTTGAGATTTATAAGAACTCAAGCTCTCTCTCCAACGATTCTTCTAATACCTCCAACAACACCCTAAAACTGAAACTTTAAAAACTTTTTATTTGCTTTGTATACAATCTTTCTTTTTCTTTTTCTTTTTTTTTTTCAACTAAATACAAACATGAAATACCCCCACACTTATTCTTTTGCCAAACTCCTTCAAAGTTCTTCACAAACATTTCTTATAAGACAATCTCACATTGCTCACTAGCTCGCTTGGAAAGGGTAAGGAAAAATGTTTGAGGTATAAGGGTAGACATATCTGGTGATAAGAAATAAAAGGCTCACATATATGGCTCAAATTGGCAATCTAATGATAATCATTTTTCTTTGGGAAACATGGTTATTTGGGCCATGGTGGTAAACCTAATGCCTCTATCATTTTCAAGTTCATGCAATCAATGACAAATATTTCAAAAGATCGTTACGCAAGTTCTAGAGATGTATCTCACATAAGTTCATCACACATGAAAGAATAGGAGTGTATGAAAAATGCACACACTTTCAATAGGCTCAAAAACTCACATAGGATTTATATGGTCACTAAATTCACATATGAAGCTTTAAGTCATGTTTTAGTTTCACATCAACAAGGCTATGTGCATTTGGATTTTCAAAGATGATCAAACATGTACAAAACTAACAAGAGAATTAGGAATTTCACACAGCACATGTTAACTAAGTTCTCGATCACCATGGTTCAAATTTCATCCAATTATATCATTGGGTCGGGAAACTAACCAAAATCTAATTCAAAACAATAAGGAAAACAAGACAATATTTTTGGATTTTTAAATTTTCCGAAAATATTTAATTTATTAAAAAAACAAAACTAATTAAGAAAACAAAAAGCAACAACACAGAAACAAATGAAACCAGTTCGTAGTCAAAGGTACAAAAATTTTCAATTTGGTCATTTTTTATACTCTTTACCCCCACACTTAAACTGGACATTGTCCCCAATGTCAGAAAACATTAATAATGCAAAATAAATATAAAAATAAAAAGAATAAATGAAAAGAAACAAAATAAAGCATTAGGATTGAAAACTTCCCTAATTTGCAGAAAACTCAATTGATGACCCCCAAGCTTAAATTCTGCAATCAACCTCAAGGGTGGAAATAACCAAAAATTCCTGCAAAGAAAAGAAATAAATCAGTTAAACACGCAAGAAAATGTAGAAAATGCAAACGAAAAATTGAAAATGACAATAAAAGACAATGAATAGAACTAATAGGTGATCATTGGTCGTGCTTGTTGACTTTCCACAGCTTTCATCTTGAACTGGATGAGACTTTTTTCTTGCAAGTGATCCTCAGCTTAGTTGAGGATGAATCAGCACGTTGTCTCCATATGCTTCAAGTAATCAGGTCTGCATGCAGGTGTGCATCTTCTCAAGTTCTTGGATCAACTCAGACCCCGTCTGCATCAGACTCCGCCTTCATCTTGAACTGGGCTGGAGGGGCTTGAAGATGAGTACTCGAGAGCAAGACTAGGTAAGCAATCAGGATCTCTCTTTCTCCCTGTTCTTCAGATGAAGGTGATGAGAAAGCATGATATGAGATACTTTTGCTTTTAACCTTTATGATATGAAATACTTTTGCTCTTGATGATTTGTTTTCTGAGGTGCTCTAAGGGATGAAGAATACTGAGTAACTCGAGAGGTTTCTTTGGGAATACATTCTCGGAGATGAAGATGTGTTGAGAGGGTGTGCCTTTGCTATGGAAGGCGAAGGTAGGTACTTATAGGAGTTTCTTCACAACCGGAACTATTCTCTCACTCTTGTCGGCAGCCGGTGGATGGATGAACAGTAAAAATTACGCGCTTTCTGACAAAGCTGCCCGTAATTTCCGCAAAGCTGAAAGTTGCGTGTGAATGGTGCTGACACGTCTGGAAAAGTCGGGGATCGGCTCGTGGTTTCTGAGCAAGCCCGACTTTTGATAAAGGATTCCGGCTTTTGAGAAAGGAACGCCTCTTTTGAGAAATGAGCGTCTCTTCGATTTGCGAGCGGACGCCTCTTCGATCTCTGGGTAGCGCCTCTTCGATCTCTGGGTAGCGCCTCTTCAATTTCTTCTTTTTATAGAGGCACTGATTTTGCTCCACAACACACTTGAGTTCCCTCCTGTAAACACTCCCTTCTTGCACTTCTTTAATCTTGATCAGTCCGATCTCTTCTTTCTCAACACCTTCGAAAAATGTCTTGCCCCTCTGATCGTCGCCTTAACTTGAATGTCGGGGAAGACGATGACTTGTCTTCTCCGAACAACATTTGGCATCCGTCCTTCATATCCCCCAATGGTCCTCTTACAGTTGGGGACTCAATAATGAGAAACGATACAACCGCTACTGTGGTTGCTAGAAATCTTCTCACTCCAAGAGACAATAGGTTGTTATCCAAGCGGTCAGACGAGCTGGCTGTTCAGGAATCTCTGGCTCTCAGCGTCCAGTGTGCAGGCTCAGTTTCAAACATGGGCCAACGCCTTCTTGCACGAACTCGTCAGGTTGAGTCTCTGATGGCTGAGGTGGCTAGTCTTCGGCAAGAGGTTAGAGGACTCAAGAACGAGAATAAGGAGTTGCACATGCTCGCAACTAGTTACTCAACAAGTATGAAGAGGAAGCTGGACCAGCTGCAGGAGTCGGACGTTCGGATTCATAGTGATCATCAAAGGTTTATGGCATTACTCCTGAGGTTTATGTTGCCTTCTTCATCTGGAGTTGCACCAAGTGTTGAGGCTCCGGAGAATCCAACTCTGGCGCTTCGTCTTTCTGGAGCTCCGTCGACTTCTGAGGCACCACCTAACCAATGACCAATGAATGCTATTAGTTTACACATCATTGTAAAATATTTATGCTTCTATTTGTATTGTATTTGATATTTTTCTTTTCAAGCAGTTATCATTTCCAAAAAAAAAAAATCAATGTAAAAACGTCCACGAAAATCAAAATCTTATTTATCCTCCCCCACACTTAAAATAAACCTAGCCCTCAAAGCTTTAAACACAAACTAAACAAAAATCAACCAAATAACACAACTAACTAAACAAAACAAAATGAAAGTAGTGAAAAGAAGGGTGTAAGAATGCAAATCTGATTTGGTTTCCAAAATCTCCCTTCGTTGAATGCATGGGTTGCCTCTCCCAAGAAGTGCTTGCTTTTATGTCTTGCAGCCGGACGAAACTTCCAATTATGCTCCCCTAGGTTCCACGACATTTATCTTTCAATGGGAGGTGATACTTGAAATGATCCGGCAATGGTCTAAATTCTAAGGTGGGTGCCTGAATCATCAAGATCAGCATGGTAGCATAAAAAAAAATTAAAATTGGAGAATATGGCTTACTTGCTTTCTCCGATACAAACTCAATGACAAACACCACGTCCTTGAACGTTTCAGGGACTTTGCACTTGGCCAGATTGACTATGATGGTTGTGGCTTGTCCCGTGTCATCAAACTCAACTTCTTTGGAATTGGTTGTCTCAACTACATCCTCTTTGATGCATTCAACATATTCTTCGGCCACTTCATTATCTTGAGTCCTTTTTCTTGGTGTACAACTTTCTTCAAACAATTCAACATAATCTGGAACTTGATTTGGTGCACCAAGAATTGGGATATCACTTTGGACCTTTGGAAGAGCTTCCACAATGTCTTTTTCACTCTCTTTGATATTTGGAATCAAGAACCTGCAAGGAAAAGGGACAGTGGGTGGAATGGGGTTAGAATGAATTGAACTTAGAACTTCCTCACCTGAGTTGGACGGCATAGGGATTTGAGGAGCTTGAAACAAGAATTCTTCTAAACTGCCCAGGTCGTCCTCCTCATCTTCTTCTTGTAGCAGCAATTCATCCATGTTTGGGCTATGTTTGGATGGTTCTGGGACAGCTTCAACCTCCAATTTACTTTCCAAAGTGATGGCTTCATCAATTTCAATTCTCCTATTGAATTTACAATGTTGGAGTTGGAGAGTTCACTTTGATCTTGAATCTGTGCCATGAATTCCACAATCTGCCCAACTTGCATATCCAATTCGTCCATTCTTTTGACTCGGTCTTGCATCGCCTTGTTTTGGTTTTCTACTCCCTGATTCAAAGAGGTGAGTAACTTATTAAATGTATCATTATCCAAAGACGTACCTGAATTGAATTGGGTAGATTGTTGTGGTGGCTATGATGGTTTATATGGCCACTCATAGAACTCTTCTGATGGCTGCAATTGTTCTTCTTTTTGTGAGCCATGCGTCAAAGAAATTAGGCCATCAAGAATTTCATTATAACTCATGGGCATACTTGAATTCGATTGGAATTGTTTTGGGGGAGGCTGTGGTGGCTGCATAGGTCTTGAATAGAACGCTTCATCTTGCTGCCAATATCCACTTTGTTGAACTTGTTGAGGTTCTCCCCACATATAATCTGAATAATCTTTCCAATCCGAATTGTAAGCGTTGGAAAACATGTTGCCCCTTGATTGGCTATGGCCTTGATATCCCCAAACATATTCATTTGCAGAAACTTGAGGACGTTGATGAGTTTCATATCCTTGCCCATAGGGCACATCAAATGTAGGGACACCTGGCATGGTGGTCCTTTCGGCATTATGAGTCCATTGAGAAGTGAGATGTGCCAGTTGAGCTTGAATGGTCGCAAGTGCCATGTCTTGCTCCATTTGTAGCTAAAATCAAAGAAAGAAAACTAAATCAAATATCAAAAGTAAAATACACAAACACAAATATAAACATAAACACAAACAAAAATAAAGGGATTAGCAAAGTTGCTAATCCCCAGCAACGGCGCCAAAAATTTGATGCGATGTAAAACCACACAAATTTAACCCTCTTTTTGACAATTGTAGTATAGATGTAAGTAGGGTATCGTTCTAGGCCGGGGATTAGGAGGGATTGCTAATCTACTCTAAATTGATTTAAAAATATTAAACAAGACTCAAAAACACAAAACTAGGAAAAACCACTTAACTAAACTCTAATAACTCAAAACAATTAGTTAGACTCAAACTAGATACTAGGGACTGATTTGGACGGAATTTGAATTAAAAGATTAAAAACAATAAAATCTAATTAAATAATAAAACTTCACAATGGGGGATTGAGTTTTGACGAGAAGTAAACTAAACTTAAATAAGTTACAGATTTGACAAAAGCATGAAATTAAGGTGAATGGATGGGTGATGAACTAGCTAGAGGGTTCTTCTCCACACATGACACATATGCAACGTAAATTAATTTTCAGTTGTTCTTTCAATAAATTGTAAATCTCAACACTCCAGATTAACCATGAACAACACTTTTTTAATCTTCAAGTTTTCCTTAAGTTATTGAATTGGACGGAAAAGTGCATACAACAATTCAAAACATTCTTCAAAAGTCCCCTACGTGAAAAGCACAATAAAGATACAATTAAAGATCATTAAGCTTTGTGAAAACTATAAGCATTGATGAGGCATTCGTAACTACCAAAAGCATGATACTCTTGCCAAGAATTTACTTAACTCGATTGTAGATAGCAACCTTCACTACTCATGAATATAAGTTCATAACGATTAGGTGAAATTCCCTTATATTCTAGCATCAAATTCATGCATGCAAACTAAGTATGCATCCTTAATCGACATACAAGAATAAGTTATCAATCAAGCAGTTAAGCAATTTAAAATAAGTTATCAATCAAACAGTTAAGCAATTTAAATTCACAACTCATGAAATCACAACTGAAGATAATCAATTCATATTACAAATATATTCATGGCTTTGAATTAACCTCTAGCCAAAACAAATTTAGTTACACATTATTCTAAACAAATTTAGTTACACATTATTCTTAAATGAGAGTGCACAGGTTTCCTCCTCTGCACCGTGAGCTCTCTTTGTGCTCAGTCTGTGTGCTTATGTGCAGCCAAAACTGGCAGCTTCCCTCTCAGTCCCTGTGCTCTCCCACTGCTGCGCCTGTGGCAAATCAAAGGCTGGTACGCTGCCCAGAGGCAGCTTCTCCCTCCTTTTATATTTTTTTGTTCCGCCTCCATGCTGCTGCCTTGCTGGCAGCTCTCTGCTTTTGTGCTGCGCCTCTCGCAGCTTCTTTGGTTTTTCCCCTGCCTGTGCCTTGCCTGGCAGCTCCTCAGCGCTGCCTTATTCCCCTTCCACGTTGCTAAGGCAGCCTCGTTATATCCCCCCGCTGCCTTTTGGCAGCTTGGTTTTTTCTTTATTTTCTGCTTTGCCTTCTTCTGTACCGCACTCTCTTATTAAGGGTGCGTTTGGTACGCGGGACGGGACGGGACGGGACGAGGCGTTCCGTCCCGCGTTTGGTACGCCTAAAATGAGTGGGACGAGGCGTTCCACGGGACAAGTTTTGGATGATTTTTGGTTCCACCTCCCACCCCATGGAACAGGGTTGTTCTACGTCTGTGGGACAAAATTTTTTAACATTTTAGGACAACAATGCCCCTTGTTTTTTTCAAAATTTACAACATCCGTCCCGTCCTGTTCCGTCCCGTCCCGTTCCGTCCTGTCCCGTTCCGTCCCATCCCATCTGCGTACCAAACGCACCCTAATTCCCCCCTTTAATTCCTGTCCGCATCCTCGAGTCGAAGCATGTGCTAGCACTCCACTTGTTCTCTACTTCCTTTTACTATCCGTTTTGCACTGAAATGGGCGCTGCTTTGCAGCCTTTATTTATTTATTTTTTTCCTCTTTTCTCGCTACCTTCCTGTCTGAGAGATATCGGTTGTAATCATCTCACGCCTCTTTTGAAGCAGATACTGCAAAAATGAAGATAAGTGGACCCCATGTGCTAGTAGGATTTACTTGTGTAATAAGTGACCATAGTTGAAGGCAAGCAATCAGCAGAAAGTACTGATTCATGAAGTGGCTGAATTGTTCCCATAGTTTCTTAGGGAAAAAGTTCAACAGAGTATACTTTCTATTTGATATGCGATTGTCACAGTAAAGATACTATGATGACTCGTCGTCATTGATGTAGATGTAGCGCTTCATTGTTGAACTACAAGAATATGACTTGGTTCAAATGTTCTTTCCAAGTTACCCACAGCGCTCGGCAGCATGTAGAACCTCCATACAAGACACAACCGACTGAATGCAAAAATAAATTAATAAATCAGACAATGAACTAGAATATCGAATATATTGTACAAGGAACAAACACCGTGGTGGAATCTAAAGTAAGACACAAAAAAAAGTAAAAAGCTCAAAAATATAAGGAACTAACTAAGAAAAGACGAGTAAATTTGATATAAAATATATATAAATATGAGCTTATCAAACATCATTAAGTTTTTGTAAGGATATTCGAGGAAACAATGATCATGAATGAAACCACTGAAGAAAATAGAGTGAAATATCTTTGCACCACCTCCAAAAATGAGCCTGAAACTTTATTTTGGGGCCAATAGGCTGTCTCCCAACTGGGAACACACCACATGTGGCTGGCTGGAGCACGGTGATTGAGCAATTTACTTGCTTTGTCACGACCATTTGGGACACTTAGATCGAACAATGATGCTACGACACATCTCTTTACCTAAAGTAAGGATATTGTGTCTACAAGCACACTTTGCCAAACCTGCTCGTTGGGAAATTTGATTTCTATATCATTCCTTTCAAATATACGACACGACTTTCTTTTCACATTGGATTAAAGCGAATATATGTGGACTAATCTAGCCAAAATGTGGACCATATAAATATTTATGGTTTTGGTTGATGAATTAACACACTGGTCACATGTTTGTCCACACACATTGCTACTAAACCTCATGGCTGATTAAGGGTTCACCACCTTACTTATCTTTTAAAGTCTGGGAGACTGGATAATGAGACAGTCTTCCCGCCGTTAAGGGTCAACATTCCTGAAAAATGACGTGAATTTGCATGGACGTTGCCTACTATGTCTCATCTCGATCCTCGTATCGCATAAGTATGATAAGCAAGTGTGACGAATTATAGCTTTCAGAATGTTGCTCCAGACGCATTCCTCTGATCTAGCTAAAGTGACAAGATCATATACCAACTACAAACATGCTTGCAAGGATAGACATATTTAATAGATGTCGAGTCAACATCCCCGAATGGTGTAAGGCTATTGGACGGTCCAGTACATCGACGGATAGCCAATCAATTTGCCTTGGACTGTAGCACAACAAATTACTCAATTCATAGGATTCACTTCCCTAGAAGAAGAAGACACGACACAAATAAATCTATACTCAATCGCTGTCTCAAATCATTTACATCTCATGAGCTTAATCTGGATTATTCCCGAGAGTTGAAGTTCTTGGTCCAGTATACTAGTTTGGATGAGTTAATGGAATTAGAATGAGATTACTATCAATGATGTTTTCACTTATATGGTAGCTATTGACATAAATGAAAAGAGATGATATCAAACTGTGTTCTATTGATTAAGTGACAACGTAGAACTGATTTAACAACCAAAATTACAATCAATGTCAAATTCTTTACCAAAGTGTGTTTTGGACCTATCGTTCCTACACTGCCCAAGGTAAACCTATTATGTTACAAGTGAGAAAGGAAGCATATTGAGATGAATGAAACAGTGCGACATGATGCACACCTTATGGCGTAAGGTTTCTCTTAAACGTCTTGTGATTGATAGTAGCATTATGAAATGTGGTTAGTTGATCGGACCATATTTATATACATTTTTATATCAAATTCACTCGTCTTTTCTTAGTTAGTTCGTTATATTTTGAGCTATTTACGTTATTTTTATGTTTTATAAGAATTTATCAAGTTAAGAAAATAGAATAAGTGAAGTGTTAAGTAATAAATTCGTTTAAACTATCTTGCTGGTTAATTAGAACTTATCATTTGGAAAAATAATATATATATTTATATATTTATATATTTATATATTTATATATTTATATATTTATATTTATTTATATAATATGTTGTGTGTGTGTGTGATTATTAGGTGGAATAAAATAATTGGAGAGGGCCAAGTCGGTGAGGGGGATTTAGCTGGAAAGCTGCTTTGGCAGCTTGGAGTCCACCGAAGCCTCAAGGGAATTCTGCAAAGCAGCACAGGAATTGGAGAGCACGGCATTTTAAAAGGCCTCGGGACAGAGCAAACAGGTAAAGAAAAGAATTAGAGAAGTTCCAGAAGGAGGAGGCCTCGGGCCTCGGAAGAAGACGAGAAAAATAAAAAAAGAAGAGGAGAGGGGAGTCGGTACCGAGAGAAGGCAAGCTGCCTTCTTGGCAGCGAGAGAAACAAAGACTAAGAAGGAGAGAAGCAGGAGAGAACACAGGGGGATAATCAGAGAGGAAGAAGGAGAGAGCTCCTCGGAGCTCCAGAAGAAAAGCAGAGTGACAGAAGCACGGGGGCAGCGCTCATTTGTGAAAGAAAAGGGCGCAAGTCAGAATAGGGAAGGCAGACGGCTTGGAAGAGGGCAGCGAGAGAGACGAAGCTGCCAGTTTCATTTTTTTTCTGCTTTGGTGAGTCGAGAAGAAATTGGAGGGCTGCTTCGGGGCAGCCAGTCAACGCACACCGAGAGCTTGCCATTTGGCAGCGTTGAAGCAGAGGCGCAAGCAGCAAGTCTGCCAGACAACATTCAACAAAACAGAAGCCGAGGGAGGAGCGCAGAAATTGAAGCTG
The DNA here is from genome assembly GCA_963580275.1 of Crataegus laevigata. NCBI lineage: Eukaryota > Viridiplantae > Streptophyta > Magnoliopsida > Rosales > Rosaceae > Crataegus > Crataegus laevigata. The sequence goes on along the minus strand of OY756944.1, from coordinate 12,344,366 downwards.
CCTCGGGATTTCAAGCAGGCGCAGCTTGGGAGTCCAGCACCGAATAAGCTGCCTAGGGAGACAAAGGTGCACGCAGCCAATCCAAAAGCAGGAGCTGGAAGGCAGCGGCCCAATTGGAAAACGGACAGAAACATAAGCTGAGGGAAATCAGAAGCTCACGGTGGAAAACAGATTTTTGCACCCCAATTCGGTTTAATCCTCCAACTTTTGTTTTTAATTTCTGTTTTAATAATGTGTAATTAATTTATTTTGGCTAGAGGTTAATTCGAAACCATGATTATATTTGTAATTTGAATTGATACCTTCAGTTGTGATTTCTGAGTTGTGATTTAATTTGCTTAACTGTTTGATTAATAACTTATTTGTGTTTGTCGATTAAGAATGCATATTTAATTTACATGCATGAATTTGATGCTAGAATATAAGTGAATTTCACCTAATCGTTATGAACTTATATTCATGAGTAGTGAAGGTTGCTAGTCACAATCGCGTTAAGTAAATTCCTGGCAAACGTATCATGCTGTTCATAGTTACGCATGCCTTGTCAACACTTATGATTTTCATAGAACATAATGATCTTTAATCGTATCTCTATTGTGCTTTTCACGTAGAGAACTTTTGGGGAATAATTTGAGTTGTTGTATGCTGTTCATCCAATTCAATAACTTAAGGAAAATCTGAAGGTTAATTTAAGCGTACCTAATTAATCTGGAGTATTGAGATTTACAATTTATTGAAAGAACAACTGAAGGTCAATTTAGATTACATTTGTGTCATGTGTGGAGAAAAACCCTCTAGCCAATCCGTCGCCTATCCGTTCACTTTAATTTTATGTTTTTGTTAATTTTGTAATTTAGTTAAGTTTAATTTACGTTTCATCAAAACCAAACCCCCCCCCCCATTATTATATTATATTATTTAGTTTGTTTTTATTATATTTAATCTTTTAATTCGATTTCCGTCCATTTTAGCTCCTAATGTTTATTTAATTTGTTTTTATTATTTTGAGTCATTTTAAGTGTGTTTCGAGTCTTGAGTTGTTTTGAGTCTTTTGATTTGTTTTAGTTTATTTGTTAGTTTTATTTTGAGTTATTTTAGTTAAGTGTTTTTATTTTAGTTTAGTGTTTTAAACTTTGTTTTTACGTTTTTAAATTATTTTAGAGGTTTTAGCAAGCCCTCCTAATCCCCGGCCTAGAACGATACCCTACTTACACCTATACTACAACTGTCAAAAAGAGGGTTAAATTTGTGCGGTTTTAAAATCCCGTCAAATTTTTGGCGCCGTTGCCGGGGATTAGCAAATTTGCTAATCCCTTTATTTTTTTTGTTTGTGTTTAATTTTTGTTTGTTTGTTTGTTTGTGTTTTTGTTTGTTTTTGTGTTGTGTATTTTACTTTTGATATTTGATTTATTTTTCTTTCTTTAATTTTAGGTACTAATGAGCAAGATATGGCAACCATTCAAGCTCAATTGGCGCAGCTCACTGCTCAATTGGCGCAGCTCACTGCTCAATTGACTCATAATGCCGAACAGACCTCAATGCCAAGTGTCCCTACACTTGATGTGCCTTATGGGCAAGGATATCAAGCTCATCAGTATCCTCAATTTTCGGCATATGACGATGATTGGGGATATCAAAGCCACAGCCAATCAAGGGGCAATATGTATTCCAACGCTTGCAATTCGGATTGGAGGGATTATTCAAATCAAATGTGGGATGAACCTCAACATTTTCAACAAAGTGGATATTGGCAGCAAGACGAGTTTTATTCCAGACCTATGCAGCCACCACAGCATCACCCACAACAATTCCAATCGAATTCAAGTATGGCCGTAAATTATAATGAAATTCTTGAAGGACTAATTTCTTTGACGCAGGGCTCACAAAAAGAAGAACAAGTGCCGTCATCGGAAGAGTTCTATCAATGGCCATGTCAACCGTCACAGCTACCACAACAATCAGCCCAATTCGATTCAGGTACATCTGTGAATAATGATAATATTATTCAATTACTCATCTCTTTGAACCAGGAAGTAGAAAATCAAACCAAGGAGATGGGAGAATTGAATAATCAAATGGGGCAGATTGTGGAAATCAAGGCACAAATTCAAGAGCAACGTGAACTCTCCAACTCACCTATTGAAAATTCAAAGGAAGATTGTGAAGTTAATGAAGCCATCACTTTGGAAGGTGATATGGAGGATGAAGCTGTTCCAGAACCTTGTGCACTAAGAAAAATGGTTGAAGAAATCGAAGTGGCTGGAGACTATCAAGAATACATTCAAGAGACTGTGCAGACAATCAAGGCCCAAGAAGTTGAATTTGATCACACGGGGCAGGCCACAACCATCATAGTCAATCTGGCCCAGTTCAAAATCCCGGAAATATCCAAAAATGTGGTCTTTGTAATTGAGTTTGTATCGGAGAAAGACAGTAAGCCATCTTCTCCAATTTCAATTTTATTTTTATTTTATACTAACATGTCTCTAATTTTGATGATTCAGGCACCCACTCGTGAATTCAAACCATTGCCGGATCATTTCAAGTACCACTGTCCGTTCAAGGATAAAGCCATGCACTTGAATAAAGAAGGGAAGCCTAGGAATCACCCACAATCAGATTTGCATTCCTAAACCCTTCTATTTACTGCTTTCATTTTGTTTTGTTTAGTTAGTTGTGTTATTTGGTTGATTTTTGTTTAGTTTGTGTTTAAATAAATTAAGGGCAATGTTTATTTTTAGTGCAGATAAACAAAGTCTTTTTGCATTAATTTACATATTTTGATTTACATATTTTATATTGCTTAAAATAAACTTAAAAAAATTAAAATTAAAATTAAAAATTACATTAATTTACATATTTTGATTTACATTTATTTAATTTTGCTTAAAATAAACTTAAAAAAAAAAAATATTTACAATATTGCGAAAAACTAATAACATTCACTGATCATTGGTTAGGTGGCGCCTCAGAGGTTGACGGAGCTCCGGGAAGACGAAGAGCCAGAGTTGGAATCTCCGGAGCCGAAACGCTTGGTGCTGCTCCAGAGGACGAAGGCAACATAAACCGCGGGAGTAACGCCATGAACCGCTCATGATCACTCTGGATCCGACCGTCCGACTCCTGCAGCTGGTCCAGCTTCCTCTTCATGCTGGTCGAGTAACTAGTTGCAAGCATGTGCAACTCCTTGTTCTCGTGCCTGAGTCCTCTGACTTCTTGCCGAAGACTGACCACCTCCGCCATTAGCGACTCCACCTGACGAGATCTTGCAAGCAGGCGCTGGCCCATGTTCGAAACTGAGCCTGCACACTGGACACTGAGAGCCAGTGAGTCCTGAACAGCCAGCTCGTCTGACCGCATAGACAGCAACCTAGTGTCTCTGGGAGTAAGAAGGTTTCTTGCAACCACCGTTGCGGTTATATCGTTCCTCATCATTGTGTCCCCGACTGTAAGAGGACCATTGGGGGATATGAAGGACGGATTCCAAATGTTGTTCGGAGAAGACGAGTCATCGTCTTCCCCGACATTCAAGTTTAGGCGACGGTCGGAAGGGCAAGACATTTTTAGAGGAGGTTGAGGAAGAAAAGAGTTCGGAAAGTTTAAGAGTGCAGGAAGAGTGCAAGAAAGGAGTAAGTTGCAGAAGTGTTTACAAGAGGGAAGTGTTTACAAGAGGAGAGAGTGTTTATGGCAATTCAGTGTGTCGTGAAACAAATTTCGTGCCCCTATAAGAAGAAGAAATTGAGAGGCGTTCTTCAGAGGTCGATGACGCGTTCGCTCGAAGATTGAAGACGCGTCCTCGCGCAAATCGAAAAAGTCGGGCGCCTTTCTCAAAAGCAGGAGCAGTCAGGAATCACGAGGCGGTCGATTTGGCCGGACGTGTCGTCACTCATGACGTGCAGCGTGGAGCGTTGCGAAAACCACGAGCCGCACCCGGTTTTGAACCCCGGTTTTCAAAAGATCATCATTCCGGTTTTGTCGTCACTCGTCTTTGCATCGTCAGCCTCGCGGAAATTACGGACGCTTTGTCAGAAAGCGCGTAACGGGCACTGTTCATCCATCACCGGCTGCCGACAAATAGTGCAAGAATAGTTCCGGTTGAGGAAGAAAAATTTCTATAAGTTTCGACATTTGCTTCCACATCAAAGGCACACCTTCACACCCTCTCACCTCTCAACCTCACAACCTCTCAACCTCTCAACCTCTCTTCATCTCCGATAATGTCTTCCCAAAGAAAGCTTTCGAGTTATTCAGTGTTCTTCATCCCTTGGATCACCCCAGAAAACAAACCTTCCAGAGCAAAAGTATTTCATATTAAAAAGGTTAAAAGCAAAAGTATCTCATATTACGCTTTCTCCTCACTTTCATCTGAAGAACATGGAGAAAGTGAGATCCTGATTGCTTACCTAGTCTTGCTCTCGAGTACTCATCTCAGACCCCTCCCAGCCCACTTCAAAAATAAAACCGTGTTGAGGTACTTCTTCAAAAACAAAAGTACCTCACAGACGAAGCAGGAGGAGTCTGAGGTGCACCCAAGAGTAGATGAGTCTGGGTTGATCCAAGAGTTCAAGAAGATGCCACACCTGCGTGGAGACCGGACTACTTGAAGCATGTGGAGACACGTGCTGACTCATCCTCAACTAAGCTGAGGAGCACTTGCAAGAAGGAGGCCCATCCAGTTCAAGATGAAAGCTGTGGAAAATCAACAAGGACGACCAATGATCGCCTATTAGTTCTTTTTGTTATCTTTTATTATCATTTTCAATTTTCGTTTACTTTATTTTCTATTTTTTCTTGCGTGCTTAACTGTTTATTTCTGTTCTTTGCAGGAACGTTTGGTTATTTTCTCCCTTGAAGATTGATTGCAAAATTTACGCTTGGGGGTCATCGCTTGGTTTTCTGCAAATTAGAGAAGTTTTCAGTCCCTTTTCTTTATTTTGTTTCGTATTATTTATTCATTTTATTTTTATTTGCATATTTTTGTTTTATGACATTGGGGACAATGTCTAGTTTAAGTGTGGGGGTATCAAGTATAAAAAATTGACCAAATTGAAAATTTTTGTACCTTCGACTTTGAACTGGTTTCATTTGTTTCCATGTTATTGCTTTTTGTTTTCTTAATTAGCTTTGTGTTTTACTTATTTTTTTTTTCGGAGTTTTGTGTTTTATTTAATTTTTCTTGAAAAATTTAAAAAATCCAAAAATATTGTTTTATTTTCCTTATTGTTTTGAATTAGATTTTTATTAGTTTCCCGACCCAATGATATAACTGGATGAAATTTGAACCATGATTATCAAGAACTTAGTTAACATGTGTTATGTGAAATTCCTTATTCTCTTGTTAGTATTGTACATGTTTGATCATCTTTGAAAAATCCAAATGCACATAGCCGTGTTGATGTGAAACTAAAGCATGACTTAAAGCTTCATATGTGAATTTAGTGACCATATACATCCCATGTGAGTTTTTGAGCCTATTGAAAGTGTGTGCATTTTTCATACACTCCTATTCTTTCATGTGTGATGAACTTATGTGAGATGCATCTCTAGAACTTGCGTAACGATCTTTCAAAATGTTTGTCATTGATTGCATGAACTTGAAAATGATAGAGGCATTAGGTTTACCACCATGGCCCAAATGACCTTGTGTCCCAAAGAAAAATGATACCATTAGATTGCCTATTTGAGCCGTTATGTGAGCCTTTTATTTCTTATCACCAGATATGTCTACCCTTATACCTCAAAACATGTTTCCTTACCCTTTCCAAGTGAGCAATTTGAGACTGTCTTATGATAAATGTTTGTGAAGTACTTGGAATGAGTTTGGCAAAAGAATAAGTGTGGGGGTTTTTCATGTTTGTATTTATTTGAAAAAAAAAATGAGAAAAGGAAGAAGGAAAAGAAAAGAAAAAAAAAAAGAAAGATTGTATTCAAAGAAAATAAAAATAAAAAGTTTAAAGTTTCAGTTTATGGGTGTGATGGGAGGTGTTAGAAGAATCGCTGAGAATTTGAGTTCTTATAAATCTCAACAAAATAATTGCTTGTAATGTAGCTTGGAACTTGTGTTTTCCTATTCTTTCGTTTCAATAGCCCTATCCCTAAACCTCATTACATCCAATAAAAGTCCTCTTGATTTAAGTTTTGCAATTATGATTGTGGAGAAGTGATTTTTATGCAAGCTTATGGTAGATCTTTCACATTTGTTTCTTTGAGCGAAACACATTAAAACTAAACACATGTGTGATTGAGTGCATATCCCGTGAGAAGGTTGCTGGTTTGCATATGGTGATTTAAAAATAAAAACTTGAAATTGCATTAGCATGGCTATCTCACACAATACACTTCAAGGATGATTTAAAGATTACTGCTAATATTTGAATAAGGAAGATGAGCTTGAATTAGCTTGTTTGGTGCTAGCTATGGTTCTTGCTGATTTGTGTTCTCGAATGAAATTCTATGAGAGAACATAGGGGGAAGCTAATGTTTTTCATGTTATTACTTGTTCTTGTTTTCTTTGTTTTGCTCGAGGACTAGCAAAAGCTAAGTGTGGGGGTATTTGATCGGACCATATTTATATACATTTTTATATCAAATTCACTCGTCTTTTCTTAGTTAGTTCGTTATATTTTGAGCTATTTACGTTATTTTTATGTTTTATAAGAATTTATCAAGTTAAGAAAATAGAATAAGTGAAGTGTTAAGTAATAAATTCGTTTAAACTATCTTGCTGGTTAATTAGAACTTATCATTTGGAAAAATAATATATATATTTATATATTTATATATTTATATATTTATATTTATTTATATAATATGTTGTGTGTGTGTGTGATTATTAGGTGGAATAAAATAATTGGAGAGGGCCAAGTCGGTGAGGGGGATTTAGCTGGAAAGCTGCTTTGGCAGCTTGGAGTCCACCGAAGCCTCAAGGGAATTCTGCAAAGCAGCGCAGGAATTGGAGAGCACGGCATTTTAAAAGGCCTCGGGACAGAGCAAACAGGTAAAGAAAAGAATTAGAGAAGTTCCAGAAGGAGGAGGCCTCGGGCCTCGGAAGAAGACGAGAAAAATAAAAAAAGAAGAGGAGAGGGGAGTCGGTACCGAGAGAAGGCAAGCTGCCTTCCTGGCAGCGAGAGAAACAAAGACTAAGAAGGAGAGAAGCAGGAGAGAACACAGGGGGATAATCAGAGAGGAAGAAGGAGAGAGCTCCTCGGAGCTCCAGAAGAAAAGCAGAGTGACAGAAGCACGGGGGCAGCGCTCATTTGTGAAAGAAAAGGGCGCAAGTCAGAATAGGGAAGGCAGACGGCTTGGAAGAGGGCAGCGAGAGAGACGAAGCTGCCAGTTTCATTTTTTTTCTCCTTTGGTGAGTCGAGAAGAAATTGGAGGGCTGCTTCGGGGCAGCCAGTCAACGCACACCGAGAGCTTGCCATTTGGCAGCGCTGAAGCAGAGGCGCAAGCAGCAAGTCTGCCAGACAACATTCAACAAAACAGAAGCCGAGGGAGGAGCGCAGAAATTGAAGCTGCCTCGGGATTTCAAGCAGGCGCAGCTTGGGAGTCCAGCACCGAATAAGCTGCCTAGGGAGACAAAGGTGCACGCAGCCAATCCAAAAGCAGGAGCTGGAAGGCAGCGGCCCAATTGGAAAACGGACAGAAACATAAGCTGAGGGAAATCAGAAGCTCACGGTGGAAAACAGATTTTTGCACCCCAATTCGGTTTAATCCTCCAACTTTTGTTTTTAATTTCTGTTTTAATAATGTGTAATTAATTTATTTTGGCTAGAGGTTAATTCGAAACCATGATTATATTTGTAATTTGAATTGATACCTTCAGTTGTGATTTCTGAGTTGTGATTTAATTTGCTTAACTGTTTGATTAATAACTTATTTGTGTTTGTCGATTAAGAATGCATATTTAATTTACATGCATGAATTTGATGCTAGAATATAAGTGAATTTCACCTAATCGTTATGAACTTATATTCATGAGTAGTGAAGGTTGCTAGTCACAATCGCGTTAAGTAAATTCCTGGCAAACGTATCATGCTGTTCATAGTTACGTATGCCTTGTCAACACTTATGATTTTCATAGAACATAATGATCTTTAATCGTATCTCTATTGTGCTTTTCACGTAGAGAACTTTTGGGGAATAATTTGAGTTGTTGTATGCTGTTCATCCAATTCAATAACTTAAGGAAAATCTGAAGGTTAATTTAAGCGTACCTAATTAATCTGGAGTATTGAGATTTACAATTTATTGAAAGAACAACTGAAGGTCAATTTAGATTACATTTGTGTCATGTGTGGAGAAAAACCCTCTAGCCAATCCGTCGCCTATCCGTTCACTTTAATTTTATGTTTTTGTTAATTTTGTAATTTAGTTAAGTTTAATTTACGTTTCATCAAAACCAAACCCCCCCCCCCCATTATTATATTATATTATTTAGTTTGTTTTTATTATATTTAATCTTTTAATTCGATTTCCGTCCATTTTAGCTCCTAATGTTTATTTAATTTGTTTTTATTATTTTGAGTCATTTTAAGTGTGTTTCGAGTCTTGAGTTGTTTTGAGTCTTTTGATTTGTTTTAGTTTATTTGTTAGTTTTATTTTGAGTTATTTTAGTTAAGTGTTTTTATTTTAGTTTAGTGTTTTAAACTTTGTTTTTACGTTTTTAAATTATTTTAGAGGTTTTAGCAAGCCCTCCTAATCCCCGGCCTAGAACGATACCCTACTTACACCTATACTACAACTGTCAAAAAGAGGGTTAAATTTGTGCGGTTTTAAAATCCCGTCATTAGTGTTTCCTCCATGGGGATATAGATACGGAGATTTACATGTAAGTTCCCGAAGAATTACATGGATTGGTTCAAATACTTTCAAACCACGAAACATCCTCTTAACTTGTTAGAGGCGTTTACTTACAGATTGAAAAAAAAATTCGACGAATGTGGTATACCCGTCTAAGTGATTATTTGACTAGTCAATGATGAATTATGCCCTTGAGTGTTAAACTATGAAGTCTTATTCCGAATTGCTAGAGTTACAGTTATTGTCATTGACACGAATCTCACTAAGACTCTAGCATTATTCAGACGGTACTTTGGTCTATCAGTCAAACTACACCTTAAAGGTGTTACTTTTGAGTATACCTATGATTGTCCATACGCTATATGCAAATGAGACCCTTGAAGAGGTTATGGAATCCGAAATTCCATATATGAGTTCAACTTTGCACTTCGTTGTATTTAGTTCATTGTATTAGATAGGACAAAGATGCAACACCACGCCTACATGCAACCACTGAATTGGTATTAAAGATGTACCCTGAAGGTACTACGGATTTGGGTAAATCCCAACACATCTCAAGTGGATCCAACCCCCTTAATCCTCAAAATGATGCTTGACTTGTTTGTTATGCGGATGTAGGTTACTTATCAAACTCGCACAAGGCAAAATCCCCAAATAGTTATGTATTTACTGTTAGGGATATCGCAATATCTTGGAAGTCTATGATATGACAGTAGTTGCAAAACCTTTGAATCATTCCAAGACTCACACCACAAGTGAGACATGGTTAGGAGTTCTTGTTGACCATATTCGAAGTACTTGCTATTTTTCATCCATCGTTGAGTCGCAATGACAATCCATGAAGACTATGCCACATGTATCAACCCAACCAAGACATGATACATCAACGAAGTCAACGCCAAGACATATTTTGTTTACATGTACATTAGCAAAGCATTAGGAGATTGAAGTCATGCAAGCCGATCCCAAACAACCTTGCCGACCTCTATACAACATCACTGCCGAAGTCAACCTTCCAGAAGCTTGTCCGAGGAATTGATATGCCTAACTATTCATATGCAATGCTTGTAGTTCTCATTTGGAAGTTTTGTCAAACTCAGGGGAATATCCAGAAGTATACTCACTTGATCTTAATGTACTCTTTTTCCCTACGATTAGGAGCAATTTTAACTGTGATTGACCAACCAAGCAACAAAAATTCAAATACCCTCTTAGCCAGGAAAATCCTAATAGAGGACCACAATTGATCCAAAACAAAATTATTAGATCTTCATCCAAATTAACAAAAATACAGAACAAAAATTGAAAGATAGCAATTATAAAACATGTCTTAATTGTATTAAATGGATTTCCCAAAGATCTAAAGACTGTCGGCGCTCAACGACCAAAAGGCAGCGGCCGCTCAAACAAAGAAGAAAACAGGAAACAAATTCGACCAAATTTTGTCAATCACAGTCGGGAAAAAAAAGAAGCAAGAATCTTAAGAAGTTCGACCGCCGATTACAGAAATAAGGTTGCTTAAAAGACAAAAATCAAGAGCAACTAAATGATGCAAAAATGCTTAATAACAAAATAGTTAAGTGCCTATTTTTTATTCTATTTGTAGAATCCCAAGACCACAGCCCATAAACTATACCATGGTTTCAACTTGTCGAAGAGTGGGGACGCTTAAGGGAGCAGTCTGAACCACCGCCCTTATCATTTGGTAAAAAAGAACAAAAAAAATTGGTATGCATTATTATAAACTACCATTTTTTTATTCCAATTTCATAGCATAACCTCAGCAATCATATCAGTTGTTAACTCAAATACAACTTTTCAATTATTTCAAAACACATCCGTAAATTAGGAATCCTATCAGCAAAATAAAATTTCTCGCACACCTCTAATTTTCCTTCACTTCATTGAGCTTCAGACTCCAGCAGATTAACCAGTTGTTCTTTTTCTTTGGATATCCAAGCTCACCTGTTATCACGTCATTGCCTCGGTGTCCCATGTAGGATAAAATAGATTGTTGCAGCTTCTTGTATCAGGCAATGAACACAATAGTTAAGAACAACAAACATTTGGAGATGAGCAGCAAGAATAAAGTAGGGATGAGAGAAAGAGAGAGAGTAGCAGAATCAGAGGGTTAAACTAAAAAGAATATTACGCAGATGCACAACCCGAAGAACACACCATGAAACCCTAGCTTTTTTGTGCAAGAAATTCCTTCAAATCAAATTGAAAAACTGAACATAGGTACCTGATATTAACACCCATTGACAGCACCAATTTCATAAAAAAAACTTGTCAAAACCTACAGATCCACAGCAAAAAGAAAAATAAAGATCTTAAATTTGTTAGCGCAAACATCTAAAATGAGGATAAATCATTAAAAACAAACTTACCTTAAAGGTGCTGCCCTGACGATCACAAGATGAGAACAAAACGCCAAACAACAAAGGATTCAATTAACTCAAGATCTCTTGTGAGACTATTTTGCAAAAGAAAGAGTAAGGATTTGAGAGCAAAAGATGGGATGGCGAAGAGGGAGAAAATCGCAGCCTAACAAAGGTGTGATCGAAGCAAGAGAAATGGATGATGAAAGACGCGTGGAAGGGAAAGACAAAATGAACTTTATCCCGTAGAAAATCATACACACTACGTGAAGTAAAGAAGAAACCGAGGGCATTTTCAGAGATTTTTTTTTTTAAAATCAGATAAAACTAACCAAATCGATAATTCAAATTCATAACTTTGTCGTAAAAAACACTTTAGTTTAGGTTGTTAAATTCTTGTATTGGAGAAACATTTCTTTTGAATTTGCTGATCATACTCTTGTGAACTCCCCTATTTGCGTCCAGAAGACGTATAGTTTTCACTTAATGCAACTTTTCACTTTTCTCCTTAGCTTATGGGTTTTTCTCCCACCTTAGGTTTTACCACAGCAAAGTTTTGTTAGTTTTACTTTTTATGCATTCTTCCGTTGATATGAGACTCGCATTTGCTCATTGTGCCGACAATTTCATCAACTGTACTTACTTCACTGTTAAAGACTGGATGCGCCATTTGTTTGAGTATTTACACACTCAAAGGGGAGTACTGCAGTCCTATTAGATTAGGAATGTGATTTTATAAATCCTAGTGTATCTAGGGATATCTTTGAATATTCCCTTTAGTAGTTAATATCCTATTAGAGTTGTAATCCTAAAAGGGTAAGAAGTTAAATTCCGCAATCTAAGTGAATTCTAAGTCTTAATCTCATTACTTTGCTTACTAATGCTTGAAGAACGTTTGTTTTCCCTTTCCTTTCTTTGTTAACCAATACCACAAGCCTCGTTGTAACCCTTGACTTCTTCTTGAGTGATATGTGTTTCAATTTGTGGAGTTTGAATTTCGTATGAGCATAGCATTGGTTCTCGCATCTAAGTAGTAGTATTCCATTCATGAGATCATATCTAAACATGCTTATTAAACTCCGGAAATTACGTTCTTGTGATACATATATGTGAGCATTCGTTTTTATATCTACATCAATTCTCTCACATATAACTAGTATAGGGTGTGTAGTTAGAAAATCTGAGTGAAAATAGAGTGCATATCTTGTAAGGATTGAGGGAATTCTCTAAGGCATGTTACTACATTCAAAACGTTGTTTTAATTGGTTCATTGTGAACTAATAAGTAGTGACTATGATTAAGTATGTGCTTAAGTATTAAATTGACTCAAATCTGTGGGAATGATAATCTTTAACATGTCATGTGCATTGGAAATCCCTGAGGCAATTGTTGGAAGGTTTAGGTTGTGTTTTACTTGTTTTGATTCGTTTGATTACTTTGTTTCGTTTTGTTTTGCTCGAGGACTAGCAAAAGCTAAGTGTGGGGGAATTTGATAGGAGCTTATTTATGCGACTTAGCTTGCTTGTTTTCTTGCATTTTAGTAATTATTTAGTATTTATAATAGTGTTTAAAGCTAATTTCGTGTGTTTGTAGGTTATATGGGCTAAGGGTGCATTTTGGGCCAATTTGGAGTAGTTTGGAGTGTTTTTGGGCCCAAGATGGATTGCTTATGATCCATGCAAGATGGATGGACGAATTTGAAGTCAAAAGAAGCTAGGAACATGCTAAAAATATGGTGAAACAAATACAAGTTGCAAGAAGGGATAGGTTTCTAGAAGGATTGACCAAAACTCCACTCAAAACCATGCCTAACCCACCAAAACAACTCAATGCCGTGGGCTTTCCTTGTTGTTTCCCACCAGATTTTTGGCTTAAACAAGCCCATTTGAGTGATGATGCAATGCCTAACTCACCATGACATTTGAATGATGATGCAATGCCTAAGTCACCATGACATGTGAGTGGTTGTTCAATACCTAACCCATTAGGAAAGTGTGTGGATGATTCAAGACCTAACCCACTAAAAATCCACTCTTGCCATGAGTTTTATGTGTTCCCACCAGAAAATTGCATTAAACTAGTCCATCTCCATCCCTATAAATACCATGGTAGCAACCTCATTCAAATCATCCAAGAATAAACCATTCTACAAGCCTTTCCTTGCCTCTCCCTACATATCTAAACTTCCCCCATCCATTCCTCCATAAACCAACCCTTCAACATCATTCAAAGCCTTGTGCCGCAACAAAGAGAAGAAGAGGAAAGTCCTTGGATGCGCTTGGATCGTTGGAACGTTTAGGTGTTTTCTTTCTTTTGTTTTTCAATGTTCAATTTAAATTGTTGTTTAATTATGTTAAACATGTGGAACTAATTTCTTTTTAGTTAGAGGCAAATTTGAAGCCATGGACATATGTTGGTTATGATTTGATTTACTCCAGTTATGAATTCATAAACTTTAGATGTGGTTTACTTTTCTATTTTGATTAAGAACTTGTTTATGTATATGGGTTAAGGGTCGACACTTAATTTGCATGCCTAAACTTGATGCTAGGATATAAGGGAATTTCACCTAATCGTTATGAACTTATATTCATGAGTAGTAAAGATCGCTAGTCACGATTGTGTTAAGTAAATCCTTGGCAAGAGTAACATGCGTATTCCATAGTTATGAATGCCTAGTCAATGTTTATGATTTCCGTTGAACTTAATGATCTTTGTTAAATGTCTCTATCATGCGTATTCCATAGTTAGGGACTTTGATGAGGAATAATTTGGTTGTAATGCGTATTCCTTGCAATCCAATGAATCTAGGGAAATCTAAGAGTTAATTTAAGCAAACCTAATTAACTTGGAACATTGTCATTTATCGTTTGTTGAAGTCATAACTGGGAATCAAATTATATGCATATGTTCATGTGTGGATAAGGAACCCTCTAACTAATTTCTCATCATTCTATTTCATCACAATCATTTTGCTTTAAGTTTGTTTTCAAAGTTTAAGTTTTAAAGTTCAATTTTCATCAAAACAAAACCCCTTGCTTTTAAGTCTTGCTTTGAGAGTCAAAACTTATTTTCTTTAAATCTTTTGAGTCTTTTAAAGTTATATTTTCGTCCAAATCACTTGTTAAGTTTAGAATTGAGTCTTTTTTTTAATTATTATTTGCTGTTTTGAGTGTTTTAAATTAGTTTTTAGTTTATAGAGTCTAATTTAGTGTTTTTGAGTCTTATATTTATTGATTAGCATCCCTAGTTAATCCCCGGTCTAGAACGATCCCTACTTGCATCATTACTACAATTGTCATCAATAGGGTTTAATTTGTGTGTCAAGTAATTCTCACATCAAATTTTGGCGCCGTTGCCGGGGATTAGCGAAATTGCTAATCCCTTGTGTTTTTGCCGTGTGTTTTTAGTGTAATTTACCTAGTTTTCTTATTTTGTTTTGTTTTCTTGGTTTAGGTACTAATGCATGACGCGGAGTTCTCAAACTGTGCATATCTTGGACTTTAACGCCGATTTTGAACGTGATTTGAGAAGAAAGAGGAGGCATCCCGAACCTAGCGAACCTAGTGAACCTAGTTCAAGTTCAGAGGACGAATCTGAGTTTGAAGAAGTAAAAGAAGAAGTTATGGCAGCGGACAATCGGACCATTAAAGAGCTCTCGGCCTCGGGGTTGACCAATGCCGCACCATTATGCATTCAATACCCCGCGGCTGCCCTAGGCAAGACTGCTGAGTTCGAGTTGAAATCAAGCTTGTTGCACCACATTCCAAAATACCATGGGCTGTCCATGGAAGATCCCAACAAGCATCTCAAGGAGTTCGAGATGGTTTGTTCGAGCATGACACCCGTCAATGTCGATGGGAACATTCTAATGATGAAGTCATTTCCATTCTCACTTTTGGAAAAGGCGAAGGATTGACTTTATGAGTTAGCACCCGGAACGGTTACATCTTGGGATAGTATGAAAAGAGCTTTCTTGGAGAAGTTTTTCCCAACTTCAAGAGTCATTCTCTTGAGGAAACGAATTAGTGGCATCCAACAAAATCAAGGTGAATCGTTTCCTTCTTATTATGAGCGTTTTAAATCACTTGTTGCTTCTTGTCCACAACATCAAATGAAGGAGGAGCTACTCATTCAATACTTCTACGAAGGACTCCTTCCCATGGAACGCCAAATGCTTGATGTCGCGGCGGGAGGTGCGTTGGTGGATAAAACTCCGGGGGCTGCAAAAGTTCTAATTGCCAACCGAGCTCATAATGCACAACAATACGAAGGTGTTGGGCAAAGAGACCCCGCACGGCCACAAGTGAATGAGGTAAGTTCTTCGTCCGACATTCAATCCCAATTAACTAACCTCACTTCTATTGTTTCTCAGTTGGCCGAGGGAATGAAGATTCATGGACCAAGTGTTTGTGGCGTGTGCTCTATGCAAGGACATGCCAACGATCAATGTCCTCAATTGATTGAGAATGGGGGTTGGGAATCTGCCAAAGCCATGGGTTTTGGGAACCAAAATCAACCACGCCATGATCCATACTCTAATACCTACAATCCGGGGTGGAGGGACCATCCAAATTTCAAATGGCGGGATCCTCAACAACCCCAACAACAAGGAGGATTTAGGCAGCAACCACCGGGCTTTTATACAAAGCCATTCGTCCCCAATCAAAACCAACCCCAATCTGCCTCAAACTCTTCAGGTACGTCTCTTGACAATGATACACTCCTTAAGTTACTAACTAAATTGTCTCATGGGCAGGAAGATCAAGCTAAGGCTATGCAAAATCGAGACAAAAAAGTGGACCATTTCGAGAAGCAAATTGGGCAAATTGCCGAGTTTATGGGGCAGTTTCATGAGCAAGACAAGTTACCAAGCAATACCGTAATGAATCCGAATGGAGGATTTGAAACCGCTAAGGCCATCACGTTGAGAAGTGGTAAACAGGTTGTAACGGACTCAAATATATCCAAATCAAGTCAAGACAAGGAGGACAAGTTGCTGCAAGAAGAAGCACAGGGAGCAAAGCCCACGGCCAAAGATGACCAAACCTTGCCGAATTCATCTAGTCCTCCTAAACCGTCCCAAACCACCAAGGTAAGTCCCAATTCAACTTTTTCTAGTTCTATTCCACTAAATGTACCCTTTCCTGGCAGGTTTAGGCAATCAAAGAAGGAAGAAGCCGAGAAGGACATTCTAGAGACCTTTCGGAAAGTTCAAGTCAATATCCCGCTCCTTGATGCGATTAAGCAAGTCCCGAGGTACGCTAAGTTTTTAAAAGAACTTTGTACAACAAGGAGAAGGATTTCGAACAAAGAGGTGGTTCAAGTAAGTGAAAATGTTTCTGCTGTGTTACAAAGGAAATTACCCCCTAAATGCAAAGATCCGGGTAGTTTTACAATTCCGTGCGTTATTGGTAATACTAAGTTTAAACAATGCATGTTAGACTTAGGGGCTTCGATTAATGTTATGCCATACTCTATTTATGCATCTATGAACTTAGGTGAGCTTAAAAATGATGGTATGATAATTCAATTAGCCGATCGTTCTAATGCATATCCAAAGGGTGTGTTGGAAGATGTATTGGTGCAGGTTGGTAACTTGATTTTTCCAGCGGATTTCTACGTACTTGACATGGAGGATTCACCCCATTCCACCCCATTGCCGATTCTATTAGGGAGGCCCTTCATGAAAACCGCCCGCACCAAGATAGATGTGTTTAAAGGAACTTTAACGATGGAATTTGATGGGGAAGTCATTGATTTCAATCTTTCTGAAAGTATTAAATTTCCTAAGGACGATCATTCTTGCTTTTCTATTGACATAATTGATGATTTGGCGCAGGATTTTCTCGATTGTTTGGAGAGGGATACACTTGAAACAACAATTGCACAAGGAATTGGGCAAAAATCTGGTTTTGCCGTGCCTAGAAGTGTGGAGGAGACCGAGATAGTGGCTACCCTTGAGTCACTACCTCAACATCATGGTAAGCCTTCTAAACCAATTTCAATTTCAGTTTCCACTAATAAATTGTTACCCTCAGTGATTCAGGCACCCGTACTTGAGCTTAAACCGTTGCCCGATAATTTAAAGTACGTTTTTCTGGGAGACAACGAGACATTGCCCGTCATTATCTCCTCATCACTCACGGCCATAGAGGAGGAGAAGTTGATCCAAGTGTTGAAAGAGCACAAGACGGCCATTGGGTGGACTTTGGCCGATATTAGGGGAATTAGCCCGACTACGTGCATGCATCGAATACTTCTAGAGGAGGGGCTAAACCAACTCGAGAAGCTCAGCGCCGTCTCAATCCTCCAATGATGGAAGTTGTGAAAAAGGAGATTATCAAACTTCTTGATTGTGGAGTGATTTATCCGATCTCTGATAGTCGTTGGGTATCACCGGTACAATGTGTTCCAAAGAAGTCCGGAGTGACAGTGGTGAAGAATGCCGAAAATGAGCTTGTGCCAACCCGTATCCAAACAGGTTGGAGAGTGTGCATTGATTATAGGAAGCTCAACACCACCACAAGGAAGGACCACTTCCCTTTGCCATTCATTGATCAAATGCTTGAAAGGTTAGCCGGTCATTCTTTTTATTGTTTCCTTGATGGTTATTCTGGATATAATCAGATTGTCATAGCGCCGGATGACCAAGAAAAGACAACTTTCACATGCCCCTTTGGTACTTTTGCTTATCGTCGCATGCCTTTTGGTTTATGCAATGCTCCGGCCACATTTCAAAGGTGTATGGTAAGTATCTTTTCAGAATTTGTGGAAAAGATTATTGAGGTATTTATGGATGATTTCAGTGTGTTTGGAAATTCATTTGATGTGTGTTTGGAAAATCTCACAATAATTTTGAAACGATGTGTTGAGACTAACCTTGTGCTTAATTGGGAAAAATGTCACTTTATGGTTAGACAAGGCATAGTTCTAGGGCATATTGTTTCAGAAAGAGGAATTGAAGTGGATAAATCAAAAATAGATCTTATACGCAACTTACCCTCTCCTACTTCGGTTCGAGAGATTCGTTCGTTTCTTGGTCATGCAGGATTTTATAGGCGATTTATCAAGGAATTCTCCAAGATCTCAAACCCTCTTTGCCATCTCCTCCAAAAAGATGTGGCGTTTGACTTCAACGAGAAGTGTGAGAAGGCGTTCAATCACCTCAAAGAAATGCTAACTTCGGCCCCTATCATAGTTCCACCGGATTGGAGCCTTCCTTTTGAGCTTATGTGTGATGCTTCCGATTATGCATTAGGAGCTGTTTTGGGGCAAAGAAAGGAAAAGAGGCCGCATGTTATCTATTATGCCTCTCGGACTTTAAATGATGCACAATTGAATTATTCTACCACTGAAAAAGAACTCCTTGCTGTTGTATTTGCTTTAGATAAATTCCGTTCTTATTTGCTTGGTACTAAAGTTATTATTTATACTGACCATGCAGCATTGAAGTATTTGTTCACCAAGAAGGAGGCCAAACCACGACTTATTCGTTGGATGCTTCTTCTCCAAGAGTTCGATATCGAAATCCGGGACAAGAAGGGAAGTGAAAACATGGTAGCTGACCATTTAAGCCGTATGGTGCATGAGGAGGATGTCGTGCCTATCATAGAGACATTCCCAGATGAGCAACTAATGTCCGTCAAGGTAAGTGAACCGTGGTATGCTGATTTGGTGAATTATTTGGTGTCTAAACATGTTCCTAGTGAATTACTTAAACACCAATATGATAAATTGAAGAAAGAGGCACGGTTTTATGTGTGGGATGACCCGTATTTATGGAAATATTGCCCTGACCAAGTTATACGTAGGTGTGTGCACGATTCTGAGTTTAATGCTATTCTAACCTTTTGTCACACTTATGCTTGTGGAGGACACTTTGGCACTCAAAGAACAGCACTTAAGGTGTTAGAATGTGGTTTCTATTGGCCTACCATCTTTAGGGATGCTAGAATATTTTGCATGTCTTGTGATAGATGTCAAAGAACGGGCAATATTGGTCCTAAACAACAAATGCCGCAAACCCCCATTTTTAGTGTTGAAATCTTTGATGTTTGGGGTATTGATTTTATGGGTCCCTTTCCTTCGTCACAAGGGTTTCTTTATATATTGCTTGCTGTGGACTATGTGTCGAAATGGGTGGAAGCAAAAGCCACCCGAACTAATGATTCTCGAGTGGTTGCAGATTTTGTGAAAACTAACATTTTTGCAAGGTTTGGAATGCCACGAGTGCTAATCAGTGATGGAGGTTCCCATTTTTGTAATCGAACCATTGAGGCGTTGCTCAAGAAATACAATGTCAAGCATAAGGTGGCCACACCTTATCATCCTCAAACGAGCGGGCAAGCCGAGGTTTCAAATAGGGAAATCAAGCAGATTCTTGAGAAAACCGTGGGGCCTACAAGGAAGGATTGGAGTTTGCGCTTAAACGATGCATTGTGGGCATATCGCACTGCCTACAAAACCCCTATTGGGATGTCACCTTTTCGGCTCATCTATGGGAAGCCATGCCATCTTCCTGTCGAGTTAGAGCATCGTGCACATTGGGCCATCAAAACGTTCAATATGGACCTTGATGCCGCAGGTTTACATAGAAAGCTTCAATTGTGTGAGCTTGATGAAATCCGACATGAAGCATATGAGAGTGCCCGGATTTACAAGGAAAAAACGAAAGCATTCCATGACAAGATGATCCGTGCCAAGATATTCTCTATTGGGCAGAAAGTGTTGTTGTTCAATTCTCGCCTTCGGTTATTTCCGGGTAAGTTGCGTTCCAAATGGGTTGGTCCGTTTATTGTCACTAATGTTTTCCCTCATGGTGCAGTGCAAATCAAAAGTTCAAGGACACAGCAAGAATTCAAAGTGAATGGGCATCGATTAAAGCCCTATTACGAGATGTTTGAGGAGCATGTCGTGGAGGAGGTACCCCTCCATGCCGTGGAACCTAGTCAAGCTTAAACAGGAGGTACCGTCCGGCTGAAAGACGTTAAAGTAAGCGCTTCTTGGGAGGCAACCCATGTGTTGAAACATGAGAGGAAGGAACTTTCACTCCAAACCCAGATTTGCGTCCCTAACCTGTCTCTTTATTGCTATTACTTTGCCATTTGTGTTATGTTTGCGAGTTGTGTTAGTTGATTGTTTTTGTGTTAATATATGTTTGAAACATTGAGGACAATGTTTGGTTTATGTGTGGGGGGTAAACAAGCTATTTTTGCATGAAATTCATGGGATTTTATCACCTATCACTTCACATGTTGTTTCTCACTGTTTTAAAATGTTTTTAGTGTGTTTTAGTCAAAAATCCGAAAATCCCATAAAAATTTGAAAAATTGTTTTAGAAAACCCAAAAAGAGTTGTTTTTGTGTGTTTGTTTGTGTCTTAGGGTACCTTCCAACACAATGATGAGGATTCGGTTTGTAATTGCATGACGGTTAAAGAAAGTTATAAACATGGATAAAAGTTTGATTTACTCTTTGGTTTATGCTTGGTTGTGGCTGTAACTTATGAATTCACATGTAACCATAAAGGAAAAATTAGTTTTTGTAACATGCTTGAAGGAAGTAACTCAAACTAACGCTACAACCTTGTGAGATTTGAGCCTAAACGTTTATTTGGAGAGTTAATAATCTGTGAACTTGTTGCTTTTCTAAAGTCGTTGCATGATCTCATTATTCTTTGCTTGATTGCTACTTAGAAGGCGTTTCATCGTTTAGTTCCAAAATGCTAGAATTCATGCCCAATTCATTCAAAGCATGCTATTGATTTGCATATCACATATTCAAGAAGAAGTTGTGTAGTGACCACCACTTTAGCCAAAGAACCACCCTCGTTCTTAAAGTATAAGTAAGCATGATTCAAATTGAATTCCTTTGTGGCAGAAATCAAGTGTGGGGGAAGTTTTTCTTTTGTGAATTGTGTGCCATAGGCACGGGAAAAAAAAAAAAGTTGAAAAGATGTAAAAAAGAGTTCCAAAGTATTGTTTGTTGAAGTAAGGGTCCAAAACAATGAATTCGGCCCTAAAGAGTTGTCTAAGTCTTCCCCTTGTGTTTTTAAGTTAAATTCCGCAATCTAAGTGAATTCTAAGTCTTAATCTCATTACTTTGCTTACTAATGCTTGAAGAACGTTTGTTTTCCCTTTCCTTTCTTTGTTAACCAATACCACAAGCCTCGTTGTAACCCTTGACTTCTTCTTGAGTGATATGTGTTTCAATTTGTGGAGTTTGAATTTGGTATGAGCATAGCATTGGTTCTCGCATCTAAGTAGTAGTATTCCATTCATGAGATCATATCTAAACATGCTTATTAAACTCCGGAAATTACGTTCTTGTGATACATATATGTGAGCATTCGTTTTTATATCTACATCAATTCTCTCACATATAACTAGTATAGGGTGTGTAGTTAGAAAATCTGAGTGAAAATAGAGTGCATATCTTGTAAGGATTGAGGGAATTCTCTAAGGCATGTTACTACATTCAAAACGTTGTTTTAATTGGTTCATTGTGAACTAATAAGTAGTGACTATGATTAAGTATGTGCTTAAGTATTAAATTGACTCAAATCTGTGGGAATGATAATCTTTAACATGTCATGTGCATTGGAAATCCCTGAGGCAATTGTTGGAAGGTTTAGGTTGTGTTTTACTTGTTTTGATTCGTTTGATTACTTTGTTTCGTTTTGTTTTGCTCGAGGACTAGCAAAAGCTAAGTGTGGGGGAATTTGATAGGAGCTTATTTATGCGACTTAGCTTGCTTGTTTTCTTGCATTTTAGTAATTATTTAGTATTTATAATAGTGTTTAAAGCTAATTTCGTGTGTTTGTAGGTTATATGGGCTAAGGGTGCATTTTGGGCCAATTTGGAGTAGTTTGGAGTGTTTTTGGGCCCAAGATGGATTGCTTATGATCCATGCAAGATGGATGGACGAATTTGAAGTCAAAAGAAGCTAGGAACATGCTAAAAATATGGTGAAACAAATACAAGTTGCAAGAAGGGATAGGTTTCTAGAAGGATTGACCAAAACTCCACTCAAAACCATGCCTAACCCACCAAAACAACTCAATGCCGTGGGCTTTCCTTGTTGTTTCCCACCAGATTTTTGGCTTAAACAAGCCCATTTGAGTGATGATGCAATGCCTAACTCACCATGACATTTGAATGATGATGCAATGCCTAAGTCACCATGACATGTGAGTGGTTGTTCAATACCTAACCCATTAGGAAAGTGTGTGGATGATTCAAGACCTAACCCACTAAAAATCCACTCTTGCCATGAGTTTTATGTGTTCCCACCAGAAAATTGCATTAAACTAGTCCATCTCCATCCCTATAAATACCATGGTAGCAACCTCATTCAAATCATCCAAGAATAAACCATTCTACAAGCCTTTCCTTGCCTCTCCCTACATATCTAAACTTCCCCCATCCATTCCTCCATAAACCAACCCTTCAACATCATTCAAAGCCTTGTGCCGCAACAAAGAGAAGAAGAGGAAAGTCCTTGGATGCGCTTGGATCGTTGGAACGTTTAGGTGTTTTCTTTCTTTTGTTTTTCAATGTTCAATTTAAATTGTTGTTTAATTATGTTAAACATGTGGAACTAATTTCTTTTTAGTTAGAGGCAAATTTGAAGCCATGGACATATGTTGGTTATGATTTGATTTACTCCAGTTATGAATTCATAAACTTTAGATGTGGTTTACTTTTCTATTTTGATTAAGAACTTGTTTATGTATATGGGTTAAGGGTCGACACTTAATTTGCATGCCTAAACTTGATGCTAGGATATAAGGGAATTTCACCTAATCGTTATGAACTTATATTCATGAGTAGTAAAGATCGCTAGTCACGATTGTGTTAAGTAAATCCTTGGCAAGAGTAACATGCGTATTCCATAGTTATGAATGCCTAGTCAATGTTTATGATTTCCGTTGAACTTAATGATCTTTGTTAAATGTCTCTATCATGCGTATTCCATAGTTAGGGACTTTGATGAGGAATAATTTGGTTGTAATGCGTATTCCTTGCAATCCAATGAATCTAGGGAAATCTAAGAGTTAATTTAAGCAAACCTAATTAACTTGGAACATTGTCATTTATCGTTTGTTGAAGTCATAACTGGGAATCAAATTATATGCATATGTTCATGTGTGGATAAGGAACCCTCTAACTAATTTCTCATCATTCTATTTCATCACAATCATTTTGCTTTAAGTTTGTTTTCAAAGTTTAAGTTTTAAAGTTCAATTTTCATCAAAACAAAACCCCTTGCTTTTAAGTCTTGCTTTGAGAGTCAAAACTTATTTTCTTTAAATCTTTTGAGTCTTTTAAAGTTATATTTTCGTCCAAATCACTTGTTAAGTTTAGAATTGAGTCTTTTTTTTAATTATTATTTGCTGTTTTGAGTGTTTTAAATTAGTTTTTAGTTTATAGAGTCTAATTTAGTGTTTTTGAGTCTTATATTTATTGATTAGCATCCCTAGTTAATCCCCGGTCTAGAACGATCCCTACTTGCATCATTACTACAATTGTCATCAATAGGGTTTAATTTGTGTGTCAAGTAATTCTCACATCAAATTTTGGCGCCGTTGCCGGGGATTAGCGAAATTGCTAATCCCTTGTGTTTTTGCCGTGTGTTTTTAGTGTAATTTACCTAGTTTTCTTATTTTGTTTTGTTTTCTTGGTTTAAGTACTAATGCATGACGCGGAGTTCTCAAACTGTGCATATCTTGGACTTTAACGCCGATTTTGAACGTGATTTGAGAAGAAAGAGGAGGCATCCCGAACCTAGCGAACCTAGTGAACCTAGTTCAAGACTGCTGAGTTCGAGTTGAAATCAAGCTTGTTGCACCACATTCCAAAATACCATGGGCTGTCCATGGAAGATCCCAACAAGCATCTCAAGGAGTTCGAGGTGGTTTGTTCGAGCATGACACCCGTCAATGTCGATGGGAACATTCTGATGATGAAGTCATTTCCATTCTCACTTTTGGAAAAGGCGAAGGATTGGCTTTATGAGTTAGCACCCGGAACGGTTACATCTTGGGATAGTATGAAAAGAGCTTTCTTGGAGAAGTTTTTCCCAACTTCAAGAGTCATTCTCTTGAGGAAACGAATTAGTGGCATCCAACAAAATCAAGGTGAATCGTTTCCTTCTTATTATGAGCGTTTTAAATCAGTTGTTGCTTCTTGTCCACAACATCAAATGAAGGAGGAGCTACTCATTCAATACTTCTACGAAGGACTCCTTCCCATGGAACGCCAAATGCTTGATGCCGCGGCGGGAGGTGCGTTGGTGGATAAAACTCCGGGGGCTGCAAAAGTTCTAATTGCCAACCGAGCTCATAATGCACAACAATACGAAGGTGTTGGGCAAAGAGACCCCGCACGGCCACAAGTGAATGAGGTAAGTTCTTCGTCCGACATTCAATCCCAATTAACTAACCTCACTTCTATTGTTTCTCAGTTGGCCGAGGGAATGAAGATTCATGGACCAAGTGTTTGTGGCGTGTGCTCTATGCAAGGACATGCCAACGATCAATGTCCTCAATTGATTGAGAATGGGGGTTGGGAATCTGCCAAAGCCATGGGTTTTGGGAACCAAAATCAACCACGCCATGATCCATACTCTAATACCTACAATCCGGGGTGGAGGGACCATCCAAATTTCAAATGGCGGGATCCTCAACAACCCCAACAACAAGGAGGATTTAGGCAGCAACCACCGGGCTTTTATACAAAGCCATTCGTCCCCAATCAAAACCAACCCCAATCTGCCTCAAACTCTTCAGGTACGTCTCTTGACAATGATACACTCCTTAAGTTACTAACTAAATTGTCTCATGGGCAGGAAGATCAAGCTAAGGCTATGCAAAATCGAGACAAAAAAGTGGACCATTTAGAGAAGCAAATTGGGCAAATTGCCGAGTTTATGGGGCAGTTTCATGAGCAAGGCAAGTTACCAAGCAATACCGTAATGAATCCGAAGGGAGGATTTGAAACCGCTAAGGCCATCACGTTGAGAAGTGGTAAACAGGTTGTAACGGACTCAAATATATCCAAATCAAGTCAAGACGAGGAGGACGAGTTGCTGCAAGAAGAAGCACAGGGAGCAAAGCCCACGGCCAAAGATGACCAAACCTTGCCGAATTCATCTAGTCCTCCTAAACCGTCCCAAACCACCAAGGTAAGTCCCAATTCAACTTTTTCTAGTTCTATTCCACTAAATGTGCCCTTTCCTGGCAGGTTTAGGCAATCAAAGAAGGAAGAAGCCGAGAAGGACATTCTAGAGACCTTTCGGAAAGTTCAAGTCAATATCCCGCTCCTTGATGCGATTAAGCAAGTCCCGAGGTACGCTAAGTTTTTAAAAGAACTTTGTACAACAAGGAGAAGGATTTCGAACAAAGAGGTGGTTCAAGTAAGTGAAAATGTTTCTGCTGTGTTACAAAGGAAATTACCCCCTAAATGCAAAGATCCGGGTAGTTTTACAATTCCGTGCGTTATTGGTAATACTAAGTTTGAACAATGCATGTTAGACTTAGGGGCTTCGATTAATGTTATGCGATACTCTATTTATGCATCTATGAACTTAGGTGAGCTTAAAAATGATGGTGTGATAATTCAATTAGCCGATCGTTCTAATGCATATCCAAAGGGTGTGTTGGAAGATGTATTGGTGCAGGTTGGTAACTTGATTTTTCCAGCGGATTTCTACGTACTTGACATGGAGGATTCACCCCATTCCACCCCATTGCCGATTCTATTAGGGAGGCCCTTCATGAAAACCGCCCGCACCAAGATAGATGTGTTTAAAGGAACTTTAACGATGGAATTTGATGGGGAAGTCATTGATTTCAATCTTTCTGAAAGTATTAAATTTCCTAAGGACGATCATTCTTGCTTTTCTATTGACATAATTGATGATTTGGCGCAGGATTTTCTCGATTGTTTGGAGAGGGATACACTTGAAACAACAATTGCACAAGGAATTGGGCAAAAATCTGGTTTTGCCGTGCCTAGAAGTGTGGAGGAGACCGAGATAGTGGCTACCCTTGAGTCACCCACCACCATTCTCCATTGTAACAACATGAACCAATTCAATAGTGAAATCTTCTCTAGCTGTGTATATGTCAATACATTGTCTCACAACATCACATGACCAGTACACAATAAATACGTAGATGTGCGATAGTGTATATGTTGTTAGAAAATATAATGGAAAGTATTTAGGAATTTGATTTAATTAGTGATTTTATATGTTTCAATTAAGGTTTTGGTATGATTTGATTTGGTCTAGGTTTCCTTGTTTTGACGACAAATGATTGTTTTAATTTATTTCCTAGTATTGCTCGTTTGTAAATCTTATAAATATCTCGAAGAATAAAATATTAAAGTTGTATTTGAGAATTGTAAGACTGTAGAAAATTCTAAATTTTATCCTAAGCTTTTAATTTTTAACTTATATAACCGTATCACTACTTTTATAAAATGTTATATATAATTGTAAGTAGAAGATAATAGAAAATTTGAGTGCTACGTACGTACGTATGTACATTCTTTGTCATGACATGAGGATGGGGCAGAGACAGAGTGTCGACTGAGTGAGGGACCTGAGTTGCTTGTAGCCAATGTTAAACAAAATTTTATAGCAAGCAAGAATATTAAAAACAAGAATGTATATCACCAAATAAGAATTAAGAAAATTAAGAAAACGTATGTGGGGCAAAGATTGATTGAGTTGTTGTCACTTTCCACTTGATAAAAACGAAAGGTTTATGCATTAGGGGATCGCATGGAGCTGGATATAAAAACTAAGCCCCAATCCTGACATGTCCAAATCATGGTTTTCCAAACAATATTCATATACTCGACCAAAGCATGTCCCCTCATCTCATCCCTTCCCACGCAAATACCCAAAATATTTATTTTCTCGCACACACTCAGACAAGTTTGTTCACTGTTGGAGCCATGTAATGCAATATCCCCGCCCATGAACCCCTCATGGATGTATATTATTGGAGTCTATTATTGTTTTCCATGCAAGACAAGTACAGTCAAACTCTATAGTTTGTTTTTGTTTTTGTTTAGAAGTTCATTTTCAACAGCTCCACTCGAAAACAGTAGAGAGAGTATATAATCAGTTTGCCAAGCTTGGTAGCATCGGCTTGTAACTAAACAAAGTATTAAAGTGATTGGCTACATAAACAATGAGTCAAGTGGGTGAGTTATTCATTGTCATCTCATGTTGGGGTTAAATTAAACATGTCTTATACACTCAGGTCAGTGGGGTATGCCCCCACCTCTAACGGACGAGTAGCTTTAAATCACCTTGTGAAATTACAACCTTTGAAAGTATGTAAACAGTTTGATAAGGTAGTTATAGGACTTGGCTAAGGTTTCATATATGTAGATCAAGTTGTGGAATATTGTCTAGCTAATCAAATGATGAGGTGTGCTAATGAGCAGGAATGGTCTAGTCGCTGATATATGCATTGTGGCACTCGCATGCATCAATAGCTGAGAATCATACGTGTGTTTAAAGAAAAATATATATAATTAGGATTACTCTTAAATATAACTGACAATTATATGCAGTTAAACAAAGTGGTTTGGCGTGTCAAGCCAGAGGTTGCTTTGATTAGGTTCATTTCAGTTTTGTATTCACAAAGGCTGTACGTCAATCCAATAATGCCCGACCTGAATTAATTTACTAAATAAAGAAAACCATGGCTCTCGATCCAAGTCTCCTCGTCCCAAATATGACAAGGGGATTCAATACATCGACATTTTCAATAGTTTTTATCAATAGAAACATATATACATAATGCACTCACGTTGAGAAATTTTGGTGTACGGAAACGATGTCATATTGTGTTATCAATTTATCAATTTATATGTTATGATATTATATGAGTGATCGACAATGTTTGACATGTCTTACTATAAGATTTCCAAAGCTGAAGGCAACAAGATTTCAAAGGGAGTATATACAGATGATCCAAGGATGTACATACAAATGATCCAACAAGATTTCAGCTTATTAGGAGTAGACTCTTTATCCCAAATCACTATACCAGAAAGGTGAAGAGCTTGTTTTGCTACCATATGAGTAAACATTATTGCAACTCCTTGGTCCTTGGAATATAGAGAATCGAAATTTTATGATATTATTTTACGACAACTCAATGAGGTTAATTATCGTTCATATGGCATATCCTCATCTTCTTTTGATTAAAAGCTAGAGAGTATTTGGTTCGATCGAAATGGAAGAAAATTCAGCATCCATCGACATTTTCAATCCGCATCAAAAGAAACCGAAATTTTTTGGGCATGTTTTGGGAAAGTAGGAAGCAGTATTGCCTCCATAACTTCCTCTTTGTCATTCCGAATGGTAACATCCAGCATTAGCAGCCTTATATGTTGGAAAGTATTAGTATTTTAGTTTATTTGAATATTTAATTTTCTGAGCTTAGCCCGTTAGAATTAGGTTTTGTTAGAGATTAGGGTTAGTTTATTATAAATAGGGTGCTTTGTTATTCATTAGAAAGTAAGTTATTCACAATATAGTCTTTTAGGGTTTATGTAGCCGTTCTGGCATTCTCGTTTGTTCAATAAAATTCCTATTATTTTGTAATCTCGTTCGTTGCGCACTCTGATATTCAACTTGGTATCAGAGCAGGTTTGATTCTTTCAGATCTAATCTGTTTATGTTTGTTCGTATTAGTTTGCCTATGTTTTTGTCCAGTTTTGTTTTTTGGTTTGAGTTGCCCGTTCGTTGTCATTTCCAAAAAAAAAAAATGTTAAAGTCTGAAGCCGGATTGGCACCGAGCCACCAGTCACTGCCCCTGCTGTCGTCCACCGCTGCGTTGATTTTGGATTCATCCCTGCACCTTGCTTGCATAGTGCCCAATCTGCTGAATCAAAGAAGGCACGTTCATGATCCTTTGAAATCAAAGGCTTCTTATTTGGCGCAAGGCCTCCATATTTGTTGGCAGATGTTGCCTCATGGTCTTGGGCAGAGAAATAGTCTTGGCCTCTGTTGCAATCCTTCATCTTGGCACCGATCCACCCATGTTACCGCTGCTTATCACATCCTCCGCACCCGACCGCTTGTCGCCAGCATCCACTGCCTCCTGAACTCATTGTCGCACAAGACCAAGGAAACATGCTGCTGTTACTGCACTCACTACAACCCCATGTTGCTGCAGTTCTTGAGAATGTTGAAACCAAAGGTATAACTAAAGACTTGTACAAAGTATGACTGCTCAAAAGCTGGGAGAATTCTTATTAAGCTAAACAACAATTATGGCTATTTAAATAGCCTTACACCAAGATAAGAATGAAGATAACTATCCACAATTTTACAGGTCCTATAATCATGGGCATGACTACGTTGAACAGAAAAGAAACAAACTGGTTCCTCAAGTTAAGGAGGAATTATTCAACTAAAACAGAAGTGAACCCTAAAACAAAGAACCCTAACCCTAACGGCTAGGAAGTTTCCAATAGTTTCATCATCCTCCCTTAAACTGGATGCCATTGTCATTCAGTTTATACCTGGGTATTCACACACACCCAGTAAGCTCCGCATTTTTAGAAACATATCAAGCTTTAAAGGCTTTGTTAGAACATCTGCAATTTGTTCTTGTGTAGAGCAATGAGTTAACTCCAGAATTCCATCCTTGACAAGATCTCGAAGGAAATGAAACCTAATATCTATGTGTTTGCTACGACCATGCATCACAAGATTCCTTGAGAGTTTTATTGCCGAGATGTTATCACAAAACACCATGGTTGAACAACTTTGCTTTTGATTTAGAACCTTCAAAATTCTTCTTATCCACACGGCCTGGCATGCACTGGATGCTGCTGCTATAAACTCAGCTTCGGTGGTAGAGAGAGTAACCACGGGTTGCTTCTTTGAAGACCAAGAGACAGCTCCCGAGTTCAGTAGAAAAACGTCGCCTGAAGTGCTCTTCCTGTCATCTTGATCGCCAGCGTAATCACTGTCCATGTACCCTACAAGTTCTTCACTTCCTCCTTTCCTGTAGAACATCCCAAAACCAACTGTACCCTTCATATACCTCAAGATTCGTTTTGCTGCTAGTAGGTGAGACTCAGTAGGACGCTCCATGTACCTACTGATTAGGCTGACGATAAACATTAAATTAGGACGTGTGGCGGTCAAGTACATGAGACTTCCCACCATCTGCTTGTAAACTGTGCTGTCAACTTTAGTTCCTCCTTCATCTTTTGTGAGTTTAAAACCAGGAACCACTAGATTATGTACCGAGTTACATTGATCCATATTGAACCTTTCTAGGACCTCTTGAGCGTACTTCCGTTGACTTATAAAGATACCATCTGTCCTTTGTATTACTTCAATGCCCAGAAAATACCTCATTCTTCCAAGATCAATCATGTCAAACTCGATCATCATTGATTTTTAAAATTTTTCGAACATCAATTCATCATTCCCAGTAAATATAAGGTCATCGACATACAAACACACAATTAAAATGTTACCTCCACCAGTAGTTTTAGTGAATATAGTGTGTTCATAAGGACATTTGATGAAGCCTTCTCTGATGAAATATGCCTCAATGCGACTGTACCAGGCTCGGGGAGCCTGTTTAAGTCCATACAAGGCCTTCTTGAGTCGATAAACCTTAGATTCATGCCCTTTCTGTTCATAACCTGGAGGCTGATCGACGTAGACTTCTTCATTAATTTCCCCATGCAGAAAGGCCGACTTAACATCAAGTTAATAGACTACCCAAGTTTTCTGAGCAGCAAGGGCTAAGACAATTCGAATGGTGTCCATGCGAGCCACAGGTGCGAATACTTGAGCGTAATCAATTCCATACTGCTGACAATATCCCTTGGCAACTAGCCGAGCCTTGTATTTGTCTACTTCTCCATTTTCATTGAACTTAGTCTTGAAGACCCAATGATCATAGTGACCATCAAGCTGCGGAATAGCAGGTTGCACAAAGCTACTCTCGGCTGCCATATCTTTGTTTTACACTCTAGTACCTGAGGCGCAGGATTTGATCAGGCCCCGTGATGGGGCTCTGATACCAGATGTTGAAACTAAGGGTATAACTGAAGACTTGTACAAAGTATGACTACTCAAAAGCTGGGAGAATTCTTATTAAGCTAAACAACAATTGTGGCTATTTAAATAGCCTTACACCAAGATAAGAATGAAGATAACTATCCACGATTTTACAGGTCCTATAATCATGGGCATGACTACGTTGAACAGAAAAGAAACAAACTGGTTCTTCAAGTTAAGGAGGAATTATTCAACTAAAACAGAAGTGAACCCTAAAACAAAGAACCCTAACCTTAACGGCTAGGAAGTTTCCAATAGTTTCATCAGAGAAGGCCAGCAGAAAAGAGAAAAAGGAAAGAAAAAAAAAATAAGAGAGGAAGAAGGAAGTAAAAAAAAAAAAAAAAAAAGAAGAAGTATTTGCTGTTTGTTTAGAAAGGCCCACACGGGGCTGGTTGTTGCTGTTGATTTGAGGCCCAAAAGGGTAAGGAGAAAATCTGCCTTTGTTTTTCGTGTTTGGGCTTTTTGAAGCCCTTACGGATATGGAACTTCTTGTTGCCCACCACTACAACGATTGCTCGAGTGCTTGGGTTGATGACCACTCGAGTGACGTTGTGTACCTAGTTAGTAATTGGATTGTTTGCAGGAATCCGCTAGCTCGCTTGTTTGCTTGGATTGTTCGTTTGCTCGCTTGATTGCCTCCTTGTCGTGTCCGCCTACCGGAGCTTGCCTTGTCGTGTCCGCCTACCGGAACTTGCCTTGTCGTGTCCGCCTACCGAAGCTTGCCTTGTCGTGTCCGCCTACCGGAGCTTGCATCCACATCTGCTTGTTTGCAAACCCATGTCGTATACCGCCATAAGTTTGACGGGGGGTGTTGGAAAGTATTAGTATTTTAGTTTATTTGAATATTTAATTTTCTGAACTTAGCCCGTTAGAATTAGATTTTGTTAGAGATTAGGGTTAGTTTATTATAAATAGGGTGCTTTGTTATTCATTAGAAAGTAAGTTATTCACAATGTAGTCTTTTAGGGTTTATGTAGCCGTTCTGGCATTCTCGTTGGTTCAATAAAATTCCTATTATTTTGTAATCTCGTTCGTTGCGCACTCTGATATTCAACTTTATATTCTTGTAAAAAAGCCCCATCAACTTTAAGTTTGAAATTACTTGGATTACTAGGAGACCAACAACGTTCTAAACCCCTCTATTATTTCTCTCGTTGACACCAAACAATTACTCAAATTAGCTGTTAGCTTTATCAACCAGTAAATTAATCACAGAACGAGAAAAAAGAACAAATTGACTACAAACACATATTGTTATTTCATTGACGGAACAAAATGAATATTACAAAATTGGTAAGCCTATATAATTTGAAGAGACTACATTTTGATTTTATTTTATTGTGCTCCAACTGGTGTATTTATAGAAAACTAAATCTGAAGTAGATAAGAAGGTAATCCTAAAATTGTTGGAAAGCAATTCTACTCTTTATCCTACTAGAACACATCAATACGTAAAATACCAAAATATCCTAATTTAATAATAAACCAAATTTCTAACTAGTTAACTTTTCCAACAGCCTCGTTAAAGTCACAATGGTAAACAATATGAGTTTGAAACACTAGTAGAAAAAAACTACTTGCGCGAGAAACTTTTGGGCGATGAAGTCATTTTCGTCGCTCAAGTGGCCTTTGCGTGACAAAGGGTCAGTGTCATCGCAGCCAAAGAAAAATAACAAAAACATGGAGCGACGAAGATATTTGTCGTTCGTTGCACAATCTAGAGAAAAAATACGGTAAAAAGGAGATGTGACGCCAATATCTCATGCGACGAACATGTAATTGCGCGATGAACATTTGTCTTTCATTGTGTAGGATGCTTTGAAATGGTCAATGTGGTCGGTGGGACACTTAAGGTGATGAAATTGCTCATAAATATGCGCGACGAGTTATTCATTATGCAAAGCCTTCTCGGGTTCTATAAAATTCCGGATCCACTCTCCCTCTCATCATTATCCCTTTCCCCAAACCTCCCTTTCCTGTTTTCTTCTCCCCAAACCCATCATATCCCAATTCTTGGTTTCCTTTTTCCGTCGACAATGGCCAATTCCGCCCCTGCTCCAACTAACGAGGGATGTGAGGTAGAAGGATCTCGTAAGAAACTTTTGTATAAATTTATGTTTGGTTTTTTTTTTGTTTTTGGTTGCTAAAGAAATTTATTAGATTATTATAATAAAGTTGATGAATTACGTTCTTTGATTTTCAAATTTTTTTTTTTTTTCGTAGAGAAACATAAAATGAAAATGTCAGGCCGAACCAAAAGGTGGATTAAGAAATCTGAGAGGAAGACACGCGCTGCGCTTGTGCACGACATAAGGACATTATTGCGAAACAAATGTCCAACGGAGTGGGCATCTTGGAAAGAAGTGTCAGAGGACCAAAAGAAGTCTTTTTTGGTTGAGTTTTCAGTAAGTGCTAATTAGTAATTTAATACCACGTAGTATTACAATATAATGACATTTATCTTCACTTATAAGTAAGAAGTTTTAGGTTCGATTCTCACTAAAGGCAAATTTAAACCATATTATTACTAACTCATTGTGAAGCTTAGCCCACTCCCTCATCCCTTAGTATAGATAATATTGTTAGTTTAAAAAAAAGTAAGTTAATAATCATTTTTTGTATATAATATATTATAATTTTTAATGTTTTAACATTTTTTTACATAACAAGTTCACTTTATTATTGATGAAACCTACCCTAACCTGATGAATTTCATCAATGACATATTCAAGAAGGGTTCTGGGAATGGAAGCATGATGCCAACCGAAATGCACAAGCACCAACAGTGCAATAGTTTTTTTTATTTAGCTATTATGGATGAATAAAATATTTTCTGAGAAATGTGCGGGGGTGTATGACACACCCAGACCCAGAATGTCTACTAGGACTCCAAATCGAGTGGTGCTGGCCAACACTTGGAAGGTGACAAAGTCATAAAGTAGTGAGGTGGAAAATGTGAATAAATTTAAACTTAAGAGTGCTTAAATACCAAAGTGCACTGGTGAGCGGTATGCACCAATTTCACAGGTGTCGTCAGAGCATAAGTAAAGTACAGTAGTGTGGGTAAGAATCATACCTTCAAAGATAGCCACCTAAACTGAGATTCTTGAAGAATCCTTGTCGATACGAACTTTCAACAACTAACACATGGAGGGGCGCAAAACAGAAAACGTGAGTGGGCAAAAACAAAGCTTTTAAAACACATTTCTCTTTTTAAAATATAATAACCCCTCACCGTAAAACCCGTATAATTTTCCAGAAAATAATATTACATGCGTATATAAGATCATGCTCAAAAGCAGTGGAAACCGAAGTGTATGCCATGTCTAGTCTCAACCAATATAAAAATGCAAGCCAGGTGATAATAAATCAATATAAATGTTATGTCAACCAGATCCACCTAACGTGACTTGTACGGCTGTATGTATAGCTCATAATCTATTCCTGCACACAAGTCAGAACCACCTAATGTGGTCTGTACGGCAAGGCTAGGTGTATATATGTACGCTCAACTATCTCCAAAAATTCTCAAATTTTACAAGAACGTATATCTCAATGAGTAGAGTAACTTCCATACCTGTGACCAAGGCCAATTTAGCCAGGAAAGGCTCAAATTTCTCTCGAACCCGTCGAAAACCCTAAGGTAGGTGTCCCTTGATTCATCCTCAACTCGACTCCGATGCTTCAACAACGGATTGGGCATTGTTCTTAGGTTCTAGGGGAATATTTTGGTGGTGAAGGTTGAATGTATTTCATTCAGAAATGAGTGGATTGTCACCAAGAACACAATGGTATTGTCGGTGCCCTTCCCACGAAACCAAGCCCAAATCTCATCAAAGTTGTGTGAAAAATCAAAGAGGGAAGGTTGTGAAGTTGATTCTAGGTGGTTAGGTGGTGTAACTTGCCGGAAAAATGAGTGAAAAGTTGTCGGAACCCATGGAAATGGCGGGTCGGGTCACAGATCTTCAAAAAGACTCGATTTTCTCTTTCTTTTCTCCCTAATTTCCCTTCATTTCTCTTGTTTCTGATTGGTGCTCCTTCCATCCTTTTGCCTCCTCTCTCATCTTTTCTTTCCATCCTAGCCACACATGTGGCATCACTAGATTTTGCTACAAAAATCTGGAGTCTTCCACAATTATTCAATTGACCATTTAGTCCCTAACTTCGTTCGTTAATAACTTCTTTGTTATATCTCCAAAATACGCTTCATTTGCACCCCACGCATCCATAGGAACGAGTACTACGAGGATATGCCAAGAAAATGAACCTTACGTGACACGACACGACAGTCAACAAAAGTCAACACTTTGCCTCGAAGGGCACTTTTGTAAACTCACTTATTAAAATTATAAGTATCATAATTTTTAGGGACGGGTTGTTACAGTGTAATACCCCGTATTTGACCAAAAAAATGAGTATATATGTGTACATGTGTAAGTATATGTATGGTTAGTATTTCTATGTTACGAAAATTTTTGTAATATTTTTATGAAAATCTATTCTTATGCACTTGTATTTCATTATTTTGGTTTAAGATCATTTCACATATATACCTAATTACTAATAGAATAGGAGGTGTTGTCAAAGCTTCGAAACATGTCTTTGTGCCTACTAACCAGTATACTTGTAAGTGAACTTTTTTAGTGAAGTTTAATGAGAGAAACTTGGAGCTTTTTCCAAACTCCATTTGTATGTCTTTGATTGTAGACTTAACCATGTGTTTTGATCTGGGAAGAAAACTTAAGATAAACCTTAATGTGTCCTTTGATGCAAGGGAACATCTCTTGCATAATATTCATTTGTTCATGATTAACTTAACACTTGTTGTTTTTCTATTGAAACACATATCGTTCTTAATGATTAGGACAACACTTAATGCCTTGGTATTGCAACACATTTCATGGCTAATGATTGGCACTACACTTGGTTTCTTTCAATTAGCACACTTGGGAGCTTTCTCCTCAAACTAGATTGGAAGGAAGATGTCATTAAATCTTTATAAAGGAAGGAGCAAGAACCAACGGAAGGGACATGGAGAAAAGAGAAAGGAAGAAGAAGAAAAAAGAGAAAGAACAACTCCAAATAGAAAGTCATTTTCCCTTTTATATTACCTTCTTTCTTTTACATGTTGTTAAGGCTTTAAGTCATCCTTCATTGTATGTAAACCGTCAAAAGTCTCCTTTACTTCCCTAAAAATGTTGTAGAATAAGTGAGAGACAAATCCCAGAAAATGCATGAGAGCTTATTAAACAAATCTCTACCAAAATCACCATCATTTTCATTTATCAAAAGAAAGATATCCAAAAACTAGAAATTCGTTCTACCTATTTAACCAACCAAAACACTATCATCCGTAGCCCAGATTCAAATATTTCCTTCAAGAAAGTTGTTCCTTAACTCATGAACTACCCATATCTAAATTTGAGATCTGTTGGAACAGTTCAACCTCAAAAGCCTATGTATAACTCATGCTTTGTATGTGACGGGATTTTATTACCGCACAAATTAAACCCTCTTTTTGACAATTGTAGTATAGGTGTAAGTAGGGTATCGTTCTAGGCCGGGGATTAGGAGGGCTTGCTAAAACCTCTAAAATAATTTAAAAACGTAAAAACAAAGTTTAAAACACTAAACTAAAATCAAAACACTTAACTAGAATAACTCAAAATAAAACTAACAAATAAACTAAAACAAATCAAAAGACTCAAAATAATTTAAGACTCTAGAAAACACAAACTAAATTTATTTCTAACAAATTTAATACTTTAAAATAAATGGGGGATTGATTTTTGTGAAATTGAATTTTAAAACAGAAACTTAAAAATAAACTTCAAAGAAAATATATTTTAATTAAATAGAATAGTGAGACAATAGTTAGAGGGTTCCTTATCCACACATAAACAAATGCATATAATTTAATTCCCAGTTATGAATTCAACAAACGAATAAATGACAATGTTCCAAGCTAATTAGGTCCGCTTAAATTAACCTTCAGATTTCCCTAAATTCATTGAATTGGACGGGATACGCATCACAACCAAATTATTCTTATCAAGTTCTCTAACTATGGAATACGCATGATAGAGAGACATATCAAAGATCATTAAGTTTAATGGAAATCATAAACATTGACTAGACTTTCATAACTATGGAATACGCATGTTAATCCAACCTAGGGTTTACTAAACACAGTCGTGACTAGCGATTTTTACTACTCATGAATATAAGTTCATAACGATTAGGTGAAATTCCCTTATATCCTAGCATCAAGTTCTTAATCAAATCAGAATAGTAAACCACATCCAAACATTCATACATTCATAACTGGAGTAAATCAAATCATAATAAACATTTATCCATGGTTTCAAATTCACCTCTAACTAAATAGAAATTAGTTACACATGTTTAACATAATTTAAAAGTAAATTAAATTAAACATGAGTATAAGAAAAATAAAACCGAAATAGAAGTTGCTCTCTGTGCTCCCTTGCTGCCCACTGTGCAGCTCCAAGGTGCCCTCTGCCTTATGACTCGTCGCTGGTTGCACAAGAGATCCTCCTGAGGAGCTCTCACTGCTCTCGGTCCCCTCAGAGATGGGCGCTGCCCTCCCCCTTCACTTCAAGCTCCTTTCTGTTTTCTCGTTTTTCCCCGAGGCTCCCCAGCTGCCCAAGGCAGCCTTCCTCAGCCAATGAAATCCTCCCCTCTGGTTCTCTTGCGCCTCTTGATTTTCTTTTTGGCGCTCCACGCCCAAGCTGCCAGCAAGGCAGCGCCTTCCTCCTCCTCCTTATATGCCGAGGCTTCTGCTGCCTTCAAGTCTCCTCTCGCAAACTTTCCGAGGAGATCCCCCGTCGCTGCCCTCTCCCGCAAAGCTGCCTTCAGATCCGCAGGCTTGCGCCTGCCT
Source organism: Crataegus laevigata (assembly GCA_963580275.1). Lineage (NCBI taxonomy): Eukaryota > Viridiplantae > Streptophyta > Magnoliopsida > Rosales > Rosaceae > Crataegus > Crataegus laevigata. The sequence continues at coordinate 12,306,165 of OY756944.1, read as the reverse complement.
TTTTTTTTATTTTGTTTTCTCTCTTTATTTTTCGTTCCTCCTTCTGATTATTTTCTCTGTTTTTCCAAAAGCCCCGCTGCCAAATGGCAGCTCCTGCCTTCTCCCCCCCCCAGGAGCTCCTGTTTTCCTCCTTATTTATTCTTCGAGGCACACTCCTTTGCGTCAAACTCCAGCTGCAATTGCAGCTATTATTTTTTTGTTTTCTTTCTTTCTGGAGCCCCCGCAGCTATGCCTTCAATTCTTTTTTTATATTTCTTCCACCGGTCCCAAGTGCTTTCCTGACAAAGCTGCCTTCAAAAGCAGCTCCCCTTATTCTTCTATTATTTTTGCCTCGGTGCACTTCCCCCTTCATTCTTATTTTTCTTTTGGCTGCCCTTTTTTATGCTTCTCCACCGAGGCCATCACTAAGCCATCCCACTCACACTAATTTTCTACCTTTTTATTTCTTTGGTGCCGCAGCCCCACTCCACACACAAACATATTATATCAATATATAAATATATATATATATATATATATATATAAATTATATAAATAAATTATTTTCTAAATAATAAGTTCTATTCAACAAGCAAGGTAATTTAAACGAATTAATTACTTAACACTTCATTTATTCTATTTTTATTTTCTTTTCGAGATAAATTTATAAAACATAAAATCAACGTAAATAGCTCAAAATATAAGGAACTAACTAAGAAAAGACGAGTGAATTTGATATAAAAATATACATAAATATGATCCGATCAGTATGTAAACCAGTCATGCTGGTTGTGAGCTTCAAAACTCCATTTTATCTTACTCAAATCAAACTACTTTCTTCACAGAAGTTGTTCCTATTCCACTCTTCCATAACAAATCTAAATCCTAGAAAAATCCAATGGTTCATTCATTCTAGATCATCGAAATAGTATCACACCCTTGAAAATCCGTAGAAAACCTTGCAGCCATGTTTAGAGCTTCAAATTTCAACTTCTTGAGATCAAATAGAAATACTTCCTTCATAGACGTTTCTCCTAATCACGACAATCCAATCTATGTTTTGACTTGTACGCCAACTCGGATAACTGATATATGGTTGAGCTAGCCTTTTCGCCTAACCTCTTTACATGGCCAAGATCTCCAGTTTTTGTCGCTCACTTTCCTGGAAGTTTTTCAGCAACTTGACTCCTATTACATATGTATAATTTCAGCATAAAAGAAATGAGAATTTCAACATTAAAGAAGAAAAGGGGGTTGAAGAAAAGCATAAAAGAAAGGGGAAGTGGTGAAGGAAGAAAGAAAACAAGAGGGAGGAAATGAAATTGAAAATAATAAAAAGGAGGAAATGGTGACGTATTGTTTATGATTTATATTGTTGTTATAGAGAATTACTTTGTTGTTGACATTATGATTATATTACCCTTGTTACCAATCAATTTGATTTATGTTGAAGCTTGCAGGCTTGTTAGAGAAAATGTAATTATTGATATCTATGTGAACATGATATAGACATATGCATTGCAAAGAAAAAAAGAGAGTTGAGTTGTGTTGAGTTATGTAAAGTATTTGTGTTATGAGGATATTCAAGGGATGAAAAATGCCTTGAATATATAATACGGTGAACTGCCAATTTAATCTTTAAATTATTGCCTGAATGAAAATTAGGTTCTAAACTAATTTTTGTTTTTTTTCTTCAGAAAAATTAGTCCTTGAATTATAAAAGTCTACAAATTACATCCCTAATATTAGATTCGATGCTACTATGTTCAATTTTATGTCAATTTAAGTCATGCTACTTGCATGTGATACATATTGGAGAGTAGATTGGTAATTTCAATAAATAAATAGTGTATAGAGTTAACATTGGAGGGTAAATTAGATGTTAAGTTCGCAACCTATATGAAATGTTAAGGACTTATAGGTGAGAAATGACGGTATTACATCTAAAGTGTGTCAAGTGACTTAAGTTGACAAAAAAATGGATAAAATAGCTTTGAATATAATAGTATGGATGAAATTTGTAATTTTAATGAATTTAGGGAGTTATTTTACTGAAATGATAATTCAAGGACCAAATTTCACCGGGGTGATAGTTCAGGGACTAAATCAGCACTTCACCCTTATAATAATGAATTATGTACATGTCAGGCGTCGGGGGTAAGGCTTGAATATACAATTGGGCAATGCGGGAAGTGCTTATATAATAAAGTGAAATTGAATATTTAATTATGAAAATTGAGCGTAAGGGATGAACGGGTGTTAACTCCTATTCTAAGGTATTCGGAGCCAAGTGGTACAAGTATGGTATGAGACGTGCAGACTTAGGTGCCTTAAGTATGTGTAAGCGGGATTAGAAGGAAGTGAGTACATTTATGCATCTCATTTGTATATATTTATGTATTTGCAAGAATTACTCATTTCAATTATTACTTTGTTCATACTTTCAAGTGTAAAATAACTTGTGCACTAATGTTATTCTACTGCGTATTCCATAAACTTAAGGTAGTAAACTCAATCATTTATTATATAAAAGTTGTTAGTCAGTGTTATACAATGTATTGTGTTTCAGTTACAAATAACTAAAATTTTTTTCTCTTACTATGTCTTAGTTGTAGGATTTATTTCTATACTAAGATATGGCTCACACCCAAGCTTGTGAATAGTCCTTATTCGAGGGTTAAGGCATGACAAGAGGATGGGGAATGCATGCCATCATGATATTGATGCCTTCTCTTCCAGACAAAGCACGGGACAAGTCGTTACGTTGACGTAGGAAGTTGCAAACTTGAAGCGGTAGGTAGCGACACAGGATGCCCGTATAGCAGCCCAGGATAATAAGACGAGCCAACTCTTACATATCCTTCAGTTATCCACCTTTCAATTTTCCCAACCACCAGCTGATCTTCAAACACCTTCGACTTCCTAGCTGCTCCATCCAGCAGATCCCTAGCATGTCGACACAATAGACCTTGGCGTTCTTATTATGTAGTTCTTTTTTATATTCGGATATCATAAATATTTTCAGCTATTTTCATATATATTATAAACAAATAATTCTTATTTGTAACAGCATGTCCCTAAAAATTATGATTTTTATGATTTTTAATAAGTGAGTTTATGAAAATGCCCTTTGAGGCACATATGTCGATTGGTGTTGACCACCTTGTTGTGACATGTAAGATTTGTTTTCTTGACATACCCTTGTAGCTCTCGTCACTACAGACGCGTGGGCGCAAACGGAACGTGATTTGGAGTTATAATGAATGAGTTATTAACGTTTGAAGTTGAGGAAATTTTAGTAAATTAATTATTTTTGGAATACTCTAGATTTTTAGAGCTAAATTAGGTGGGCCAGGTGTGTGGCCTAGATTTAATGGAAAAAAAATAGGCGCCTGGGATGGATTGGAAAATGAGAGAAAATGAGTGAGAGTGACTAATGGGGAGAAGAGAGGGGAGTAAGTGACCAATGAGGGAAGAGAGTAAGGATGGGAAATGAGGGAAGTGAGACACGGAGCAACCGACCAGGTTCCCTTTCGACCCGTGACCCGTGTTGTAACTGGTGGGTTCTCCGGCGAAGTTCACCATTTTTCTGTCGAATTGGGCCAAATCATCATTCCCACCTGTTGGAAGTATGCCCTGAAAGTCAATCTTTGGAAGAAACCTTTCAGGACATTGCATTGATGTATATATATGACTCTTATACATCAGAAGGCAAAGATACTAACTAGGACTATCTCAATAAGCGAAATATGTCCTAAATAGTGAATCCATGGACAATGGATCGATGGAAGAAGTAATCTAATGATGTTAGACTACAGAGACCTTCTTCACATAACCATCATGTCCAAAAGGTTCCTGGTCATTGGATTGTCGAAGGGACACTAACAATGCATAGATCAGTACATACTATGTCCGCTTCAAATGAAAGGATGGAAAGTCTCATCCCATTCGTGTAGTGACACTAAGACTAAGTATGTAGGTGCTCATTAAGGGAATGAGTTCACTGAACGCAATCGAACGAGAGTACTTGCATGGAGGTCTACTCACATGTCAAGCAAGTAACTCTGATAGTTGGAATAATGTAAGTAATCCTTTGACCTGAGACATCATAGATGTCTAATGGTTAGGTCCTTGATCTTTGACCATGTCAAATGGCATTCCATTTGGAGAGTCCACAACATTCTTGGGGTCAAGCTATCTAAACATGTGGGCATGTGAATGGTCAACAAGGGATCTCTAATCCTCGTTAAGAGAGGATGAATACTCTAAGATATGATTCGGGAATCTTCGGCCGAAGTATCGAGCGTAGTAAAGGAAAGCGTTCCTATACGTCTCATGTGAATCATATAAGAATGCATAATCACATTAGGGGTTTGACATGGTACATCCATACTCTAGTGATGTGATTAAGAGTATTGTATTAGAGAAGGATCCAATTCCATTGTAATTCCAACTGAATAGGTTCTCTGAATAACTTCTACATTAGCTTGGGTAGCCATGACATATGTTTAGATGTCACTCATGGCTTGTGAGTTCTTCTAGATGATTAATTGTAATCGTCAAAGAAGAACATGAATTAAAAGCAAGTTTTAAATTCAACAAGTGATTGGATTAAATCAATTGGAACGATGCCAATCATCTCACTGCCTTGCTAATTAGAACCTAAAAGATTGTTCACCAATACACTCTTGTAGTGAGTAATCAATGGATGATGGAAATAATTAATTGGATTAATTAGGTGTGGTGATTAATTTAGAAAGTCTAAAGAAATCATAAAAGCGATAAAAGATCGTTTTGGGCTTAAAGAAACGTTCGGGTTTATTTGGGCCCATTGGGCCTAAACCCATTGGGCCTTTATTCAAGCATTGGATGACTTGAAATAATAAAAGCCCAAAGCCCAAAATATCACACTAAAGGCCGGCCACTTTGAGCAGGTGAGGAAGTCAAATGTTGACTTGTTTCCTTTTGTCTATAAATACAACATTATAGGAAATATCTCACTTAGGGTTATTCTTGTGTTCAAAAAGATTTAGAGAAAAAGAAAAACATCTCTCTAGAACACTAAAGAGGCCGGCCACCTTAAGGGAAAAAAGCTAAACATTTTTCCACCCTTTTGGTTATTCCTTTATCCTTCTCACTACACTAGTGGGTGAGGATCTTTAGAGGTTTCTCTTTGAAAACTCTAAGAGAACCTTGGAGCACTCAAACTATCAAAGTGGAGGAGGTAAGGAGGAAAGCTAGGCTCAAGGACTTTGAGGAGCAAAGATCTTGGAGGTGGTCCATCCTTGGTCTCAAGAGTAGATCAAGAGGTACAAATCTACTCCTAAACTTTGTTCTTCAACAAAATAATTTGTGATGCATCTTACATAAACCTATGCATCTTGAAGGGGATTTAAATGACTAGAGTATTAATTTTAATTGTTAACATGCTTCCGCTATTTTCGTATATATATATAATGATTTGTATATGCATGCTAGTCAAATGAAATCCCTAATGAATCTCATAAATTCCTTCACCACCATCAATTCTATTCTTCTTCTACCATTTTCACTTCAAATTTGAGAGGATTGGGTTGGAAATTGAGGGGTTTTGCACCCGTGGGTGTCACGAGACCCATGTTCAAAAATCCATCAATCCTGAAATGATTTCCTTCAATTACCACCACCTATAGCATCCCTTTGAGGCCTAGAACAAAGCCCAAGCAATGGTTAGAGCGTCGGAATCGATTTGAGGACGACTCAAGGGGGCCACCTTAGGGTTTCCAATGGGGTTTGATGAAATTGGAGCACTTCTATGCCAAATTGGCCTTACCCCTAGGTATGAAAGTTGTTCTACTCATTAAGATCTTTAATTCGGCAAATTTTTAGAATTTTTGGAGAAAGTTGAATTTTCCGGCGACTCGAGGCGGCCAACCACCACCCGCGGCGACGCCTGGCCAGAGGGCCTCCAATGATATTTTTAAGATTTATTCAATGCATTGAATTTAGTTTTGAAAATGGATAGACGTAGATTGATCGTTAGAACCTAAATTCGTTACGATACGGTAATAGGTCAATGTATGAATCGATGATCCGACTGTTGGATCGTAACTAAACTTTAGTATGTTATAGTACATAATATTTGAGGAATTAAAGAATTTACGGATCGGGAATCTGTTGTACGGGTCTTTCTGAATTGGAATTATAAGTTCGTAAATAAAATGTTAACTGCCGCTTGGTTTTGACAATTGGCGGAGATCCAACTGTTGGATTGTAACGAAACTTTGGGGTATTGTTCTAGAAGCACAATGTGTATCTTTAGAAGTGACAGATTGAAGGTTCGTGATATGGATCTTCCGGATCAAATTACATAGGAATGCGTTATATGTATATTACATATTCTCTCAGTAAGGATTCTGAGGTGTGATTTAATATTTGTGCTAGGCGATGATCATTTGGGATCATTTGCGACATCTTGATAGTCATGCTAGGGGGTTGTAGCGTGGACTCTAGGTGAGTGGGCTTTTTTTTTCAGTATACTTATATATATGCTTGGTATTTTTTTTTCCAGAAAATACGTTTTAAATGATTTTATAAATTAGAATGTCATGTCAAATATCGTTTATATTTATTATGATTGTGTGATAATTATTGCTTAGTGCTACGGACGCTCAGGTAAGTCAGGTGAGTATATGTTTGATAGTGATGGTTATGATGATGATGATGATGATGATAAGATTTGTATATAGCTCATAATCCTGCACCCCAGTGTTTGTGCTCCTCCAGAGTAGAGCCTAGCTTTCATGTGATCGTTCACCTCCCGCATTGTACGCTCACCTTGGATCCAAGGCAAGTGCCAGCCTGTCGTACAGACCATTATAGGTGGTTCTAACTTGTATGCATGATATTGGTTGAGGAGCTATAAATTCAGCCATATAGGTCACGTTAGGGGACTCTGGCTGACAAGTTGATAGTGCCGGCATATTTTGATTATTGGTTTATCTCACCTAATTGATGCATATATTTCTTGGCTGGATATTTTGGCATGGCATATTCGAGTTTTATCGTTTTACAACCTGTTTTGGTATATGATTACATACATATTATTTTCTAGGAAAGTATACGAGTGTTACAGAGAGGGGTTAGTACTTTTGATATTGCAATGGTTTTGAAAAGCTTTGTTTTTTCCGACTCGCGTTTTCTGTTTTGCGCTATTCCAGGTTTAGCTGATGAGATTCGTATCGACGAGGATTCTTGGCGAATCTCAGGATTGGTGGCTACTTCTGAGGGTATAATTCTTACCCGCTCTGCTTGTATTTACTTATGCTTTGAAGTCATGCGTGAGATGGGTTTGCTCCCGCTCACCAGCACACTCTTGTGTTTAGGCACTTTTAGGTTTAAATTTATTCACATTTTCCACATCACTACACTTTATGGCTTCGCCACCTTCCATGTGTCAGCCAGCACAACTCGACTTCGGTGTCCTATTGGACATTCTGGGTCGGGATGTGTCAATCTTGCCACCTCGTCAAATACAAAAATGTGTTAGTTTCTCCTAAGTTTTGGACAGTTTTGCCAACTCCTTGATATTTTTGAATATTACTTTGGCAAACGTTTTTAGACTTAAGGTGAAGAATCTTCCTGCCAAGGAAAGATGTAGATTTGAGATTAGTTGATGGCCTTAAAGAAAGGTTAATGCTTCGAAATCGGTGTATCCCCAGGGATTTATAAATTGATTCCATCAGTGTTCGGTAGGCCATCGTTACTAAACCTTTTGATTTTGGGAATTATAAATGGTTTTGGTTCCTTGGTAGAGTCTGTTAGAATACCTCCTATTAGAATTCTTACGAAGTCTACCTTCGTCAAGATTTCAAAATGTCTGGAGTGGCAATGTGATGCTACAAGGGTAACACTCGATGGAGGAGATGATTACTTTTGGTTCCTAATAACGCTAATCCTCTCAATTGAATTACTGGTCATTCTGGATCTTTTGGAGGAAGATCAACTTCCGTTTAAGTTCGTCCTAGGATTATTCGAAAATCCTTTTCTTCTGGCTTAGGACATTGTAACCAATATTAGTCTCCAGAAGTTCTTGGCGCTATACTTGTCAATTCGATGAGTATAAGCAGGCATGTGAGTGATAGGAACATATTTATGTGACTTTATTAGTTTGTTTCCTTGCATTTACTTAATTAGTTTCAACTTATTAGAATATTTTAAGCTATTTTCCTGTGTTTGTAGGTTCTAAATAACAAAGTTAGCAAAGAAGTGCCTTTTGGTGCAATTTGGAGCTATTTTGGGGTGAAATGGATTGCATGCATAAGGAGCATAAAAAATGGATGGCTGTGATTCATTCTCACCAACAAAATGGATGGTAGTGATTCATTCTCACCAACAAAAATGGATGGTGGTTATTCATTCTCACCAAGAAAATGGATGGTAGTGATTCATTCTCAAAGCCTATAAATAGGCTTCTCCATCAAGGCCAAAGACACCAATTCACATCTACAACACATTCCATAAACAACACAATTTCTGCCGCATGTTTCCTTCTTCCTCCATCCATTTCCATCCACCTTTTTTCCTATCCATCCCCTACCACCCTTCCATACTCTCTCAACCTATCCAATCTCTGCCACATCCCCTAGACCATCCAAACACCACACCCACCTTGGTACCGCATGTTTGCAAGAAAGGAGGAGGACTTGGAGCTGTGCTAACCGTTCAAGACGTTGGATTGTTGGAGCGTTCTAGGTGTCTTCTACTTTTGCTTATCATGTTTAAATTCAATTATAGTTGTTTAATTGCAAATATATGGAACTAAATTCGTTTTGGCTAGAGGTTGATTCAAAACCATGAACATATTTGTAATATGAATTGATTACCTTCAGTTGTGATTTCATGAGTTGTGAATTCAATTTGCTTAACTGCTTGATTTGTAACTTATTCTTGTATGTCGATTAAGGATGCATACTTAGTTTGCATGCATGAATTTGATGCTAGAATATAAGGGAGTTTCACCTAATCATTATGAACTTATATTCACAAGTAGTGGAGGTTGCTAGTCACAATCGCGTTAAGTGAATTCTTGGCAAGAGTATCATGTTGTTCATAGTTACGAATGCCTCATCAATGCTTATAGTTTTCACAAAGCTTAATGATCTTTGATTTGTTGGAAGTATGCCCTGAAAGTCAATCTTTGGAAGAAACCTTTCAGGACATTGTAATGATGTGTATATATGACTCTTATACATCAGAAGGCAAAGATACTAATTAGGACTATCTCGATGAACGAAATATGTTCTAAATAGTGAATCCATGGACAATGGATCGATGGAAGAAGTAATCTAATGATGTTAGACTACAGAGACCTTCTTCACATAACCATCATGTCCAAAAGGTTCCTGGTCATAGGATTGTCGGAGGGATACTGACAATGCATAGATCAGTACATACTATGTCCACTTCAAATGGAAGGATGGAAAGTCTCATCCCATTTGTGTAGTGACACTAAGACAAGTATGTAGGTGCTCATTAAGGGAATGAGTTCACTGAACACAATCGAACGAGAGTACTTGCATGGAGGTCTACTCACATGTCAAGCAAGTAACTCTGATAGTTGGAATAATGTAAGTAATCCTTTGACCTGAGACATCATAGATGTCTAATGGTTAGGTCCTTGATCTTTGACCATGTCAAATGGCATTCCATTTGGAGAGTCCACGGCATTCTTGGGGTCAAGCTATCTAAACATGTAGGCATGTGAATGGTCAACAAGGGATCTCTAATCCTCGTTAAGAGAGGATGTATACTCTAAGATATGATTCGGGAATCTTCGGCCGAAGTATCGAGCGTAGTAAAGGAAAGCGTTCCTATACGACTCAATTGAATCATATAAAGACATATAATCACATTAGGGGTTTGACATAGTACATCCATACCCTAGTAATGTGATTAAGAGTATTGTATTAGAGAAGGATCGAATTACATTGTAATTCCAACTGAATAGGTTCTCTGAATAACTTCTACATTAGCTTGGGTAGCCATGACATATGTTTAGATGTCACTCATGGCTTGTGGGTTCTTCTAGATGATTAGTTGTAATTGTCGAAGGAGAACGTGAATTAAAAGTAAGTTTTAATTCTTCAAGTGATTGGATTAAATCAATTGGATTGATGCCAATCATCTCACTGCCTTGCTAATTAGAACCTAAAAGATTGTTCACCAATACACTCTTGTAGTGAGTAACCAATGGATGATGGAAATAATTAATTGGATTAATTAGGTGTGGCGATTAATTTAGAAAGTCTAAAGAAATCATAAAAGCGATAAAAGATCGTTTTGGGCTTAAAGAAACGTTCAGGTTTAATTGGGCCCATTAGGCCTAAACCCATTAGGCCTAAACCCATTGGGCTTTTATTCAAGCATTGGATGACTTGAAATAATAAAAGCCCAAAGCCCAAATATTCACACTAATGGCCGGCCACAATGAGGAGGTGAGGAAGTCAAATGTTGACTTGTTTCCTTTTGTCTATAAATACAACATTATAGGAAATATCTCACTTACGGTTTTTGAGTGTTCAAAATAAAATAGAGAAAAAGAAATATCTCTCTAGAACACAAAAAGAGGCCGGCCACCTTTGGGGAGTTTTTAGCTAATCATCTAATCACCCCTTAGGTTATTTCATCATCCTTCTCACTACACTAGTGGGTGAGGATCTTTAGAGGTTTTCTCTTTGAAAACTCTAAGAGAACCTTGGAGCACTCAAACTTTCAAAGTGGAGGAGGCAAGGAGGGTGGCTAGGCTCAAAGACTTTGAGGAGCAAAGATCTTGGAGGTGGTCCATCCTTGGTCTTAAGAGTAGATCAAGAGGTACAAATCTACTCCTTAACTTTGTTCTTCAATAAAATAATTTGTGATGCATCTGACATAAACCTATGCATCTTGAAGGGGATTTAAATGACTAGAGCTTTAATATTAATTGTTAACATGCTTCCGTTATTTTCGTATATAAATTTTGAATTGTATATGCATGCTAGTCACTAGAAATCCCATGATAATCTCATAAATTTCCTTCATGATTGTATCTCAATTGTGCTGTTCACGTAGGGGACTTTTGAAGAATGTTTTGAATTGTTGTATGCGCTTTTCTGTCCAATTCAATAACTTAAGGAAAACTTGAAGGTTAAAAAAGTATTGTTCACGGTTAATCTGGGCTGTTGAGATTCATGGTTTATTGAAAGAACAACTGAAAATTGGTTTGTATGCAAGTGTGTCATATGTGGAGAAGAACCCTCTAGCTAGTCCATCATCCATTCAATTCGCCAAATCTGTCTTTTGAGACTATTTTTATAAAGTTTGTTTTGTTTTTACTTTAGATTCGTCAAAACCCAATCCCCCCTTATATTTAGTGTGTTTTGGTTCCAATCTGTCCAATTTGGTTTGTTTTCGTTGTTTTTAGTTAAGTTAGAATATGTCCTAGTTTGTGTCTAGTTACTTATTTGAGTCTAGTTGAGTGCCGTTTGCTTAGTTTTGTTTTTTTGTTTTTAGTCTTGTTTAGTGTTTTAAAGTCAGTTTTGAGTAGATTAGCAATCCCTCCTAATCCCCGGCCTAGAACGATCCCTATTTACATCTTTACTACAATTGTCAACAAGAGGGTTTAATTTGAGTGTTGTTTACATCGCATCAAATTTTTGGCGCCGTTGATGGGGATTAGCAATTTTGCTAATCCTTTTGTTTCTGTTTGTGTTTATGTTTATGTTTGTGTTTGTGTCTTTTACTTTTGATATTTGATTTAGTTTTCTTTCTTTGATTTTAGGTACAAATGGAGCAAGACATGGCACTTGCAACCATTCAAGCTCAATTGGCGCATCTCACTTCTCAATTGACTCATAATGCCGAAAGGACCACAATGCCAAGTGTCCCTACATTTGATGTGCCCTATGAGCAAGGATATCAAACTCATCAATGTCCTTAATTTGCTACAAACGGAGATGCTTGGGGTTATCAAGTCTATGATCAACCAAGCAACAACATGTTTTCCAATGCTTACAATTCGGATTGGAGAGATTATTCAGATTATGTGTGGGATGAAACTCAAGAATTTCAACAAGGTGGATATTGGCAACAAGAAGATGAGTTCTATTCAAGATCTATGCAGCCACCACAACCTCCCCCACAACAATTCCAATCGAATTCAAGTATGCCCATGAGTTAAAATGAAATTCTTAAAAGACTAATCTCTTTAACGCAGGGCTCACAAAAAGAATAATTGTAGCCATCAGAGGAGTTCTATCAAAGGCTATATACACCACCACAGCCTCCACCACAATCTTCCCAACCAATTTCAGGTTCGTCGGTGGATAATAATAATATTATTCAATTAAACACCTCTTTGACACAGGGAGTAGAAAATCAAAACAAGGAGATGCAAGACCGAGTCAAAAGAGTGGACGAATTGGAGAAGCAAGTTGGATAGATTGTGGAATTCATGGCGTAGATTCAAGAGCAATGTGAACTCTCCAATTCCAACATGGCAAATTCAAAGGGAGAAGTTGAAATCGATGAAGCCATCACTTTGGAAAGTGATATGGAGGATGAAGTTGTCCTAGAACCATCCAAACATAGCCCGAACATGGATGAATTGCTGCTGCAAGAAGAAGATGAGGAGGACCACATGTGCAGTTTAGAAAAACTCTTGCCGCAAGCCCCTCAAGTCCCTATGATGTCCAACTCCAGTAATGTTGTTCCAAATTCAATTCATTCTAATATTATTCCACCAAATGTCCCTTTTCCTCGCAGGTTTTTTATTCCCAATGACGAAGAGAGTGAAAAAGACATTGTAGAAGCTTTTCCAAAGGTGCAAGGTGATACCCCAATTCTTGGTGCACCAAATCAAGTTCCAGATTGTGTTGAATTGTTTAAAGAAACTTGTACACCAAGAAGAATGATTCAAGAAAAGGAAGTGGCTAGAGAATATGTTGAATGCATCAAAGAGGATGTATTTAAGGAAACAGAGGCCAAAGAAGTTGAGACTGATGACACAGGACAAGCCACAACCATCATAGTAAATCTGGCCAAGTTCAAAGTCCCTGAAACGTTTGAAGATGTAGTATTTGTCATTGAGTTTGTGTTGGAGAAAGAAAGTAAGCCATCTTTTCCAATTTTAATTTTATTTTATACTAACATGCTGATTTTGATGATTCAGGCACCCACTCTTGAATTTAAACCATTGCCGGATCATTTCAAGTATCACCTCCCATTCGAAGATAAATTCCATGTTGTGGAACCTAGGGGAGTTTAATGGAAAGTCTCGTCCGGCTGCAAGACGTTAAAACAAGCGCTTCTTGGGACGCAACCCAAGCATTCAACGAAGGGAGACTTTGGAATTGTTCAACAAATTAGATTTGCACTCCTAAACCCTTCTCTTTACTGCATTTACCTTGCCTTGCTTAGTTCACTAATTGTTTGTTTGCTTAAGTGTGAACCTATGTTTAAAACATTGAGGGCAATGTTTAGTTTAAGTGTGGGGGAGGGTAAACAAAGTCTTTTTACATTGATTTACATATTTTACATTGCTTTAAAAAAAACAAAATCAAATCAAATCAAATAAAAATAAAAGAAAAAATATTTTACAATAATGTGTAAACTAATAGCATTCATTGGTCAGGTGGTGCCTCAGCAGTCGACGGAGCTCCAGAAAGACGAAACACCAGAGTTTGATCCTCCAGAGCCTCAACACTTGGTGCAACTCCAGATGACGAAGGCAGAAGATACCTCTGCAGTAACGCCACAAACCGTTGATGATCACTCTGAATCCGCACTTCGGACTCCTGCAGCTGGTCAAGCTTCCTCTTCATACTTGTTGAGTAACTAGTTGCGAGCATGTGCAACTCCTTATTCTCGTGCCTGAGTCCTCTGACCTCTTGCCGAAGACTAGCCACATCAGCCATCAAAGACTCAACCTGAAGAGATCGTACAAGAAGGCGTTGGCCCATGTTTGAGACTGAGCCTGCACACTGGACGCTAAGCGTCAGAGAGTCCTGAACAGTGAGCTCGTTGGACCGCTTGGAAAGCAACCTATTGTCTCTTGGAGTGAGAAGGTTTCTAGCAACCACCGTAACAGTTGTATCGTTCTTCATCATAGAGTCCCCAACTGTAAGAGGACAATTGGGGGATAAGAAGCACAGATGCCAAATGTTGTTTGGAGAAGACAAGTCATCATCTTCCCCGAAATTCAAGTTAAGGCGACAGTCACAGGGGCAAGACATTTTTCGAAGGTGTTGAGAAAGAAGAGATCAGACAGATTAAGATTTCAGAAGTGCAAGAATGGAGTTTTTACAAGAGGTAATTCAAGTGTGTTGTGGAACAAAATTAGTGCCTCTATAAAAAGAAGAAATCGAAGAGGCACTACTTAGAAATCGAAGAGGTGTCTGCTCACAAATCAAAGAGGCGCATGCTCGCAAATCGAAGAGACCCTCCTCTCTAAAAAACCGGGCTTGCTCAGAAACCATGAGCCGACCCCTAGATTTCAAAAGACTAACTTTTCCAGACTTGTCGTCACCTGTCACATGCACCCTCAGCTTTGCTGGAATTAAGGATACCTTTGTCAGAAAGTGCGTAAACCTTACTGTTCAATCATCCACCGGCTGCCGACAAGAGTAAGAGAATAGTACCGGTTGTGAAGAAATTCCTATAAATGTCTATCTTCGCCTTCCATAGCAAAGGCAGACTTACTCAACACTTCTTCATCTCCGAGAATGTATTCCCAAAGAAACCTCTCGGGTTACCTAGTGTTCCTCATCCCCTGGTGTACCTCTGCAAACAAGTCATCAAGGGCAAAAGTATTTCATATCATGATGGTTAAAAGAAAAAGTATCTCATATCATGTTTTCTCCTCACCTTCATCTGAAGAACAGGGAGAAAGAGAGATCCTGATTGCTTACCTAGTCTTGCTCTCGAGTACTCATCTTTGAGCCCCTCCAGCCCAATTCAAAAATAAACTTGTGGAGAGATATTTCTTCAAAAGAAAAAGTATCACATAGAAGATACAGAAGGAGTCTGAGTTGATCAAAGAACTCGAGAAGATGCCACACCTGCATGGAGACCTGATTACTTGAAGCATGTGGAGACAACGTGCTAATTCATCCTCAACTAAGTTGAGGATCACTTGCAAGTAAAAAGCTCCCCAACCCAGTTCAAGAATCAACCTATGGAAAGATACTTCTTCGAAAGCTGTGGAAAGTCCCATCCAGTTCAAGATCAAAGCTGTGGAAAATCAACAAGCACGACCAAAGATCATCTACCACATGAAGCTAAGTTGTTTCTCACTATTTCTAAGTGTTTTTAAGTTGTTTTGGTGTGTTTTATTGTGTTTTGAGGTAATCATACGAAAATGACATAAAATTTGAAAAAGTTCTGAAAAATACCAAAAAGAGTTGTTTTAGAGTCATTTTGGTGTATTTGTGTCTTAGGTACCTTCCAACACAATGATGAGGATTCGGTTTTTAATTGCATAACTGTTAAAGAAAGTTACAAGCATGGATTTTGCATAACTGTTAAAGAAAGTTACAAGCATGGATTGAAGTTTGATATGCTCTTGTCCTATGCTTAGTTGTAGTTGTTGTTTATGAACTCACATTTGATTACAAAGTGGATAAAATAAGTTTTCATAACATGCTTGAAGGAAGGAACTCATATAATGCTACATCCTTGTGAGACTCGAGCCTTTACTTTCTTTGGAGAGTTATAATCTGTGAGTTCTTGTTTTCTAAAGTCGTTGCATGATCTCATTATTCTTTGATTGGTTGCTATTTAGAATGCATTTTGATAGAACTAAATGCTAGAACTTGTATCCGTTTCATTCAAAGCATGACATTGTAATGCATAACACATATCAAGATGAAGTGCTGTAGTCTCCACCATAGCCAAATAGCCGTGCCCTCCATTATTATCTGTTTTGTAGATTAAACCCCGTTTGAGCCTTGTTTAGCCTATGTTCTTTATTAACCCACAATAACCTTACCTAGCCTAGTTTAGGACTTTCCATACCCTTGTTCTTAAAGGCTAGTAAGCATAACATAAAATGAATTCCTTTTGATCTACATTATGCAAGAAAACAAGTGTGGGGGAGGGAATGGTTGTTTTGAGCTCATTTGTATGTTTTGGGTTACAAAAAAAAATGTGAAAAACATATGAAAAGAAAAACAAAAAAGAAAAGAAGAAAGAATGAGTTTAAAAGTATTGATTGTTGAAGGAAGGGTCCAAATCATCAAATCTGGCCCTAAAATGTGTGACTTCTCCCCTTTTTGTTCAAAATTTGAGTTTGCATTCAAAAGTGAATTCTAAGTTGATTTCATTGCTTTGCTCACTATGTCTTTAAGAACCTTTGTTTTCCATATCCGTTCTTTGTTAACCAAACACCTTTAGCCCTGTTACAACCCTTACACTTCTATCTTGAGTGTTATGTGTTCAATATGTGGAGTTTGGGATTGGTATGAGCATATGGTGTCACTAGTTCTTGCATCTAAGTAGTAGCATTCCTTTCATGAGATCATATTCATATATTCACTGATAACTCCAGAAAAGTGCTTTCTTTGTTAAACATATGTGAGTTTTAGTTTTCATGTGTACATCAATCTTCTCACATATACCTAGTGTAGGGAGTGTAGTTTAAAAATCTAAGTGAAAAATGAGTGCATATCTAGTAAGGAATTGAGGGAATTCTCTAAGGCATGTTATTACATTCAAAATGATGTGTTAATCGATTAAAAGAGAACTAGTAAATGGTGATTGTGGTTAAGTGTATGCTTAAGGATATTGATGACCAAAATATGTGCAAGTAATGATTTTTAACATGTGCATTGGAAATCCCTGAGGTAAAGTTGGAAGGTTTAGATTGTGTTTTGTTTCTTTTTGTTTCTTTGTTTTGCTAGAGGACTAGCAAAAGCTAAGTGTGGGGAAGTTTGATAGGAACATATTTATGTGACTTTATTAGTTTGTTTCCTTGCATTTACTTAATTAGTTTCATCTTATTAGAATGTTTTAAGCTATTTTCGTGTGTTTGTAGGTTCTAAATAACAAAGTTAGCAAAGAAGTGCAATTTGGTGCAATTTGGAGCTATTTTGGGGTGAAATGGATTGCATGCATGGGGAGCATAAAAATGGATGGTTGTGATTCATTCTCACCAACAAAATGGATGGTGGTGATTCATTCTCACCAACAAAAATGGATGGTGGTGATTCATTCTCACCAAGAAAATGGATGGTAGTGATTCATTCTCAAAGCCTATAAATAGGCTTCTCCATCAAGGCCAAAGACACCAATTCACATCTACAACACATTCCATAAACAACACAATTTCTGCTGCAAGTTTCCTTTTTCCTCCATCCATTTCCATCCACCTCTTTTCCTATCCACCCCCTACCACCCTTCCATACTCTCTCAACCTATTCAATCTCTGCCACATCCCTTATACCATCCAAACACCACACCCACCTTGGTGCCGCATGTTTGCAAGAAAGGAGGAGGACTTGAAGCTGTGCTAACCATTCAAGACGTTGGATTGTTGGAGCGTTCTAGGTGTCTTCTACTTTTGTTTATCATGTTTAAATTCAATTATAGTTGTTTAATTGCAAATATGTGGAACTAAATTCGTTTTGGCTAGAGGTTGATTCAAAGCCATCTGTAATATGAATTGATTACCTTCAGTTGTGATTTCATGAGTTGTGAATTCAATTTGCTTAACTAGTTGAGTGTCTTTTGCTTAGTTTTGTTTTTTTTTTTAGTCTTGTTTAGTGTTTTAAAGTCAGTTAGTTTTGAGTAGATTAGCAATCCTTCCTAATCCCCGGCCTAGAACGATCCCTACTTACATCTTTACTACAATTGTCAACAAGAGGGTTTAATTTGAGTGTTGTTTACATCGCATGAGTGAGTTGTTGCATCTATGGTTAGAAGGAATCCCCGAAGTAGAAGTACCTTTTCCTTGAATTATTGAACTACCTTTTAGGACCAATTTGTTACCCATTATCCGAAACCTACTTAAGGGGACTCTAACCTGTAATCAGCTTATGGTGGAGCTACTAATCAGTGACACTGTTCGATATCCAGAAACTATTAACTAGTATTCAAGTGGTATGATTTCTAGCACCGGACACATGTTTGTATCTGGAAGTGACACCAGTATGCCAGGACGTCGGTTTATAGTTCGGGGTAATGAACAATATTAGAATTATTGTATATGTGTTAATTCACAACGCAATGGATATGCTGATTAACAGGGATTAACTGAGCCAAAGGAACTAAATTGTGGGAACTTGGAGCAGACCTTTGTTGACCATACTACCTATTTAGGTAATTAAAACTTTTGGGGCTAGCCACTTTCGATCAATTCTACAAGTTTGTTGTAGGATCGAAATAAGTAGTGGCATCTCGTTGCTAGCATGTTTGAGTGTCGAGGAATTGTGAAGACTTTTTAGTTCGTGGAGCAGAGTTGGTTAACAGTTGGCCCATTTCGAAGAAGTATACTTTTGGATGCCTTTTCTCAACATTCTACTTGGTTGTCGCTGAATATGAGTGATAGGAGCATATTTATGCAACTTAATTGGCTTGTTCTCGTGCATGTGCGTTGTGTTTCCTTAGTTATTTTAGTGTTTGAAGTCATTTTCGTGTGTTTTCAGATTCTAAGGACAAAGTATGTAAGAAGATGCATTTTGAAGCCTTTTGGAGCAGTTTTGGGCATGAAATGGATAGCATAAGCTTGGAGCAATGTAGATGGACGAAATTGATGACCAAAGCATGCTAGGAATCAGCCAAAGAGAGGAAGAAAAATTAATTCAAATCTGCCACATCTTTTGGTTACACCTTTTCCCTAAAATCTGGCACACCTTTTCCCTAAAATCTGCCATGCTTTTGGATTTACCTTTTCCCTAAAATCTGGCACAACTTTTCCCTAAAATCTGCCACACCTTTTGGATTTGGGCTGAAATTATGTCATTCTAAATTAATTAGGGATTAGGACTTTCCCATCCCTATAAATAAACTCTCTTGTTTCAGCCACAAAAACACCATTCACATCCATTCTCTCCCATTCACGCAGAAACTATTCCATCTCTCTTTGCCGCACCACCCCTTCTATCCTAAACCATCCCCTTCATCCATACACATCAACCATACCCCTTTAGCACTTGTGCCGCAGCAAGGAGAAGAAGAAGGAACCTTGGACGTTTGAAGATTGGAGCGTTTTAGGTGTAATTCGTTTCATGTCTCTTATGTTTAATTTCTGTTTACTTTGCCTTGTTGTGAACATGAGTGGCTAAACCCCTCTTGGCTAGGGGTGATTTCAAAGCCATGATTATGTGTGTAATATGAATTGATAAATTTCAGTTATGGATTATTGAGTTTTGAATGAAATTGGCTTAACCGTTGGATGATAACTTATTTGTGTTTGTTGATTGAGGGTCGACACTTAATTGGCTTGCATAAATCTGATGCTAGAGTATAAGTAAGTTTCACATAATCGTTACAAGCTTATATTCATATGTAGTGAAGGTCGTTGGTCACGATCGCGTTAAGTTCAATTCCTAGCATGAGTAACATGATGTCATAGTTATAAGTGTTTTGTCAATGCTTATGATTTTCATTGAATATAATGATCTTTGAATGTATCTCTATTATGATGTCATGTAGAGGACTTTTGGAGAATGCTTTAGGTTGTCGAATGATGTCATCCAATCTAATAACTTAAGGAAAATCTGAGAATTAACTAGTGATGTCACGGTTAATTTGGGGCATTGTCGTTCATGATTCAATAAGAAGTAACTGAAAATAAATTCGTTTGCATACATATCATGTGTAGAGAAAGAAACTCTAGCTTGTCCATCATTCATCTTAATCCCCAAATTCGTTTTGCAATCTGTTTAGTTCTAGAATCTGTTTTGTTAATTTGAATTCGTCCAAATCAAACCCCCCATTTACTTTCTTGTTTCAAATTATTCTAAACTTGTTTTGTTTGTGTTTTTAAGTAGTTGGAGTCAAGTTAAAACCCAAATTCGTCCAATTTGGTGCTCTGTGTCCAAAACTGCCCAGAAAGTGTTTTTAAGGCAGTTTTGAGTCTTTTGGTTGCTGTTTTGAGTTTTTGGTTTGTTTTAGTGTTTTAAATTCTAGTTTTGCATTCTTTGAGTCTAGTTTAGTGTTTTAAACTTTGTTTTTACGTTTTTAAGTCAGTTTCCTAGTGTTTAGCAATCCCTCCTAATCCCCGGTTTAGAACGATCCCTACTTACATACTTTACTACAATTGATAAAAAGAGGGTTTTATTTGTGTGTTAAGATAATTTTCACATCAATGAGGAATGGAATACGCCAATGATTCATCTTGTTAACTCCACATTTACTTTCCTTATTCCTTGTCGAACCACTCTTATAGCGGTTTTCTTTGTGACTTGTGAATGAGTCTCACTTTACAGAGTGGACTTAGTCACTGAGGCTTATTGGTTAGAGAATTACCTAATCAAACACCTTTTCAAGGGAACTCAAATCTATTCGTGAAGATGAAGGCCAAAACCTTAGGTTTTGCACCTATTTGACCAACCTTTGTAATTTGAGCTTGCCTCCATGTTCTGGCGAATTCATAGTGACCTTATCGATGATTTTCTTACTTAACTCGATAGTGAGATCAAATCCTTTATGCCCTATTAGTCAACTTTGTACCAGACTTCTCGATTGTGGACCTTGATTAAATTGATATTCTTCTTGGAAGACATGATCTTAACGGATGAAATTCTTTTCTTCTCCCAAAAAGGTTATAGCGGAATGAAGTTAAATTTCTCACGAAATATCGAGAAATTCGAGATATCTTTGGCCTTGTCGATTTTATCGATACTTTGTTAATGATTCTTTGACTATAGTATCATTTTTCCTTCTGGTCGAAGATAGTTAGTTTACTCTGGGAAGTTGGATATGAATAAAGTTTCTTACAACTGAACTATTGTCTCAGCTATCCATCGCGTTACATTCTTCGATGACGTTGATTTTTGGAAATTCATGATGACATGTCCTTAGATATTTCAGTGGATGTTCACTGGCATTGATTTGATACTATTTTGGATTATCAAGAATTGTTGGAATGGTTCTAATTACTTCTTGAGGTCAACTAGAGATGGGGAATTATTGCTATAAGCCCCTATTGGAATTATTTTGGTACATGGAGAAAATACGAAAGCCAATAATCATGATGATGAATCCATACTACTCACATGTGATGTTACAATGGTGGTAGCTTTACTAGAGTGGAAGGCTGTATTCTTCCAGTCCTAAAGCTTAAAATTGGTATTGGTGACAAGTTCTTTTCTAAAATTTAGCGCTAGAATTTCAATAACAAGACGCTTGTGAAGCCAACTAAGATAGAAGTGGGATGTTGCCAACTTGTCCACATGATGAGATCTAATAGTTCTCATGCGTGTTATGATTAGATGAGGAGATGGGAAAGGAATTAAAAGTCGAGGCTCCACTTGATGTATTTGAAGAGAATTCTTGGTTCATATATAACTTGCCTTTGGTTAAGTAAGAAGGATGTTAAGGAAAATAAAGTCCAAACTTTATGGACAACTATAATTTCTTCTCTGTTCGCTTTCAGAAGATGATGGCATTATGAGATAGCTACCTTTGGACTTCTATGTTAGTTCAGACAAGTAGAGATCAGACTAGATTATTATTTAGATATATTTATATTTCATCGTGGCATACTTTTTGCTTCCAAGCTTTGGGAAGTCTTTTCAAAGGCTATGAGTACTAGATTTTGTTCTTCACATAAGTAGTATGGTTGTGATATATTTTTAGCTCCATTTTAGTTGCTTGTAACTATGGTTACAATTCTGGTTTAGCTACGTTTGCATTGGAGCTAATATATTGAAATTTTATGCATAGTGCATAATTGGTAGACACTTACCTTTGTTAGGGTTGTGTGTAACGATGGTTACGCTCTTAATTTTGAGCATGGCATTGCTTGAGAAATTGTACAGATATTTATGGGCAGTTTGTGATTTGTAGAAGAGTATTGCGAACAGGTATTTGGATTATGAAGATTGTGACTTAGAGAAATTTACGATATTGATGATGTTGCTTGAGGAGCAGTGCAAGAGCACGATCGAGGCTTTGTTTAGACGGTGTGTGTATGTTTCCCAATAGGGGGCAAGATGGTAACATTGCACCCTCGGGAATTATTTACTTGCTTATCGTGACAACGATGAGTTATCAGTATTGCGGGCTGCAGACCGTAATATTGATGACATACTTGTTGGATTCGTTAAGCAAGTGGATAAATACACATTTTATATTAGTGCTTACTTATTTAAGGGTACAAGTTTTGTACCTTTGGAGTATAATATGCTAAGAGTGCGTAGGCAGAGACTTCTTTCTAATCAGTTTTGATTTCAGTAAAACTATTTTTGCAATTTTCAAATACGTATTTGAATGTTATGCTTTCATACTTTATTTTTAATACTATGTTTTTCTAAGTATTGAATTTTAGTGTAATGCTAGAGGAGAAACAAAGTTGAGCCTGGAGGCATAAAAGAGGAAACAGTGCACTCCGATCGCGACGGAATGGCATTCTCTTTTATGCACCCACTTTACCTTGATATCTCCTTCACGCATTTATTTTTCTACTATCTTTTCACTATTTTTGTTAAGCTAGTGATTTTAAATTTCGGGGATGAAATTTTTAAAGGTGGGGTATATTGTAACAGCCCGTCCTTAAAAATTATGATTTTTATGATTTTTAAAAAGTGAGTTTATGAAAATGCCCTTCAAGGCACATACGTCGATTGGTGTTGACCGCCTTGTAGTGACACGTAAGGTTTGTTTTCTTGGCATACCCTTGTAATTCTCATCATTACAGACGCGTGGGCGCAAACAAAACGTGATTTAGAGTTATAACAAAGGAGTTATTAACGTTTCAAGTTGAGGACATTTTAGTAAATTAATTATTTTTGGAGCTAAATTAGGTGGGCCATGTGTGTGGCCTAGATTTAATGAAAAAAAATGGGCGGCTGGGATGGATTGGCAAAGGAGAGAAAATGAGGGAGAGTGACTAATGGGGAGAAGAGAAAGGAGTAAGTGACCAATGAGGGAAAAGAGTAAGGAAGGAGGGAAGTGTGGCACGGATGAACCGGCCGGGTTCTCTTTCGACCTGCAACTCGGGTTGTAACCGATGGGTTCTCCGGCGAATTTCACCATTTCTCCATTGAATTGGGCCGAATCATCACTCCCAACCATCAATTCTACTCATCCTCTACCATTTTCACTTCAAATTTGAGAGGATTGGGTTGGAAATTAAGGGGTTTTGCACCTGCGGGTGCCGCGAGACCCATGTTCAAAAATCCACCAATCCTGAAAGGATTTCTTTCAATTACCACCACTTATAACATCCCCTTGAGGCCTAGAACAAAGCCCAAGCAATGGTTGGAGTGTCGGAGTCGATTTGAGGACGAATCAAGGGACACCCACCTTAGGGTTTCCGACGGGTTTTGATGAAATTGGAGCACTTCTAGGCCGAATTGGCCTTGCCCATAGGTATGAAAGTTGTTCTACTCATTAAGATCTTCAATTCTACAAATTTGGAGAATTTTTGCAGAAAGTTGAATTTTTCGACGACTCGAGGCAGCCAACAGCCACCTGCGGCGACGTGTGGCCAGAGGGCCGCCAATGATATTTTTAGGCCTTATTCAATGCATTGAATTTAGTTTGAAAATGGATTGACGTAGATTGATCGCTAGAACCTAAATGCGTTACGATACGGTAATAGGTCAATATATAAATTAACAATCCAACCGTTGGATCATCACCAAACTTTAGTATGTTATAGTACATAATATTTGAGGAATGTAGGTATTTACGGATCGGGAATCCATCGTACAGATCTTCCAGAATTGGAATTGTAACTTCATAAATAAAATGTAAACCGCCGCTTGGTTTTGGCAATTGGCGAAGATCCAACCGTTGGATCATAATGATAAGCTCATATTTATATATATTTTACATCAAATTCACTTGTCTTTTCTTAGTTAGTTCCTTATATTTTTGAGCAACTTACTTTGTTTTTGTGTTTTATAGAATTTGTCAAGCAAATAAAATAAAAATAGAATAAGTGAAATGTTAAGTGTCAAATTTGTCAAAACTACCTTACTCACTTATTTTCTTTGTTTATGTTTTCGATTCAGATTGGAGTGATTGCAATTGAGTTGGTTTGTTTTGTGTGAAAAATTAGGAATGGAAGACAGGCAGATAAGCAATAGAGGGCATTGTCCCCAATGGGCAGCAAATAAAGAAAAGTCAAACGGAATAAAAATAAGGCAGCTCACGGGCACAAGAGAACAAGCTGCCAGAAAGGCAGCGTGAAAAGCAGCATACGGATAAGCTAGAAAAAAAGAAATAAATAAAAGGCTGCCAGGAGAGGCAGCAAGGGAGATAATAAAAACTGCCAAGAGGCAGTGCGGTACAAGGGAGACACGCACAGGTGAAGCGCAGAGATCAAGCTGCCAGGAAAGCAGTGCCCATTTGCAGGAGAGCAGCGGCATAGAGTACACAGTGCTAGAAAGGCAGCGGCACAAAGGAGGCTGCCAATAGCCAATCAAAAAACTGCAACACAGAGCTGCACAGAGAGGCAGCGAACCAGGGAGGAAGAAAGAGTAGCTCGCGTCACAGAAATGAAAATCAAAGAAGCACAGAGAGCTCGCCGAGGGAAGAAAAGGGACTGAGAAAATCTTTGCACTCTCTTCTTTCGGTTTTATCTTCTCAAACTTATGTTTTAATTTAAGAATAATGTGTAACTAAATTCGTTTTGGCCAGAGGCTGATTCAAAGCCATGACATATTTGTAATATGAATTGATTACCTTTAGTTGTGATTTCATGAGTTGTGAATTTAATTTGCTTAATTGCTTGATTGATAACTTATTCTTGTATGTCGATTAATGATGCATACTTAGTTTGCATGCATGAATTTGATGCTAGAATATAAGGGAATTTCACCTAATCGTTATGAACTTATATTCATGAGTAGTGAAGGTTGCTATCCACAATCGAGTTAAGTAAATTCTTGGCAAGAGTATCATGCTTTTCATAGTTACGAATGCCTCGTCAATGCTTATAGTTTTCACAAAGCTTAATGATCTTTAATTGTATCTCTATTGTGCTGTTCACGTAGGGGACTTTTGAAGAATGTTTTGAATTGTTGTATGCGCTTTTCCGTCCAATTCAATAACTTAAGGAAAACTTGGAGATTAAAAAAGTGTTGTTCATGGTTAATCTGGAGTGTTGAGATTTACAATTTATTAAAAGAACAACTGAAAATTGATTTACGTTGCATATGTGTCTTGTGTGGAGAAGAACCCTCTAGCTAGTCCATCACCCATCCATTCACCTTAATTTCATGTTTTTGTCAAATCTGCAAGTTATTTAGGTTTAGTTTACTTATCGTCAAAACTCAATCCCCCATTGTTAAGTTGTATTATTTAGTTAGAATCTGTCCATTTTGGTGTCTTTTCATTGTTTTGAGTCTTTGTAGTTCTAAATTCGTCCAAATCAGTCCCTAGTGTCTAGTTCGAATCAAGTTGGCTGTTTTGAGTTGTTTGGAGTCATTCTAGTGTGTTTTGAGTTATTAGAGTTTTTAGCCTAGTTTTGTGTTTTTGAGTCTTGTTTAATATTTTTAAATCAATTTAGAGTAGATTAGCAATCCCTCATAATCCCCGGCCTAGAACGATACCCTACTTACATCTATACTACAATTGTCAAAAAGAGGGTTTAATTTGTGTGTTGTTTACAACGTATCACATCACGAAACTTTGAGGTAACATTCTAGAAGCATAATGTGGATCTTTGGAAGTGAAGGATCAAAGATTCGTGAAACGGATCTTCCGGATCAAATTACATAGGAATGTGTTATATGTAAATTACATATTCTCTCAGTAAGGATTCTGAGGTGTGATTTGATATTTGTGCTTGGCGATGATCATTTGGGACATCTTGATAGTCGTGCTAGGGGGTTGTAGCATGGACTCCATGTGAGTGGGCTTTTGTTTTCAGTATACTTAGATATATAGTTGGTATTTTTCCCAGAAAATGCGTTTTAAATGATTTTATAAATTAGAATGCCATGTCAAATATCGTTTATATTTATTATGATTGTGTGATGATTATTGCTTGGCGCTGCGGATGCTCAGGTAAGTTAGGTGAGTATATGTTTGATAGTGATGGTTATGATGATGATGATGATGATGATGATGAGATTGGTATATAGCTCATAATCCTGCACCCCGGTGTTTGTGCTCAGCCAGAGTCAGGCCTAGTCTTCATGTGATCGTTCACCTCCCGCACTGTACGCTCACCTTGGATCCAAGGTAGGTGCCAGCTTGTCGTACAGACCACTATAGGTGGTTCTGACTCGTAGGTGACTTGCGATACGTCGCACAGCCTTCACGTGATTGTACCACTGAGCATATTTTATACATCTAGCCCGTCGTACAGACCACTGTAGGTGGTTCTCACTCGTGTGCAGGATACAGGTCACATTAGGTGACTCCGGCTGACATACTGATATTGCCAGCATATTGTGATTATTGGTTTATCTCACTTGATTGATGCATATGTTTCTTGGCTGGATATTTTGGCATGGCATATTTCTGACATGGCATATTCGAGTTTTATCATTTTATAACCTGTTTTGGTATATGATTATATACATATTATTTTCTGGGAAAGTATACGGGTTTTACATAGAGGGGTTAGTACTTTTGATATTGAAATGGTTTTGAAAAGCTTTGTTTTTGCCCACTCACGTTTTCTGTTTTGCGCCCCTCCAGGTTTAGCTGATGAGGTTCGTATCGACTAGGATTCTTGGCGAATTTCAGGATTGGTGACTACTTCTTAGGGTATAATTCTTACCCGCTCTACTATATTTACTTATGCTCTGAAGTCACGTGTGAGATGGGTTCGCTCCCGCTCATTAGCACACTCTTGTGTTTAGGAACTTTTAGGTTTAAATTTATTCACGTTTTCCACATCACTACACTTTATGGCTTCGTTACCTTCCAGGTGTCGGCCTGCACAGCTCGACTTCGATGTCCTAGTAGACATTCCAGGTCGTGATGTGTCATTATTTGTTTATCAATTATTGTTTTTAATTAAATTAATAATTTAAAAAACTAAAATATGTAATTAAAAGAAAATTATAAGGGAATAATTATAAAAAATAAAAATAAAATAAAATAAAATATTTGTGCGAGGAAATGTCTTTGATAGATAAGATTAAAAGCAATCTTCACGTTCAAAATCTTGAAAGACAAAAAGTTATAACTAGCAAAAGTTGCTCATGCAATGTTGCGAGTTTTGAAACCGTATGAAACATGTTGAAAGTTTTAAATATATACGATAGACATTATTATTTACATACATGTGGAAATATATTTACAACCCTATTTACAATAAGAAAAAAATAGGTGTCCAAAAGTGGGGGTTCATAACATTTTGCAAGTTTAGAGCACTGTTAAACTACTTATTTTTCCAAAATATTCTAGGTACATTATATACTAATCAGCAGTTAACTTTTTTCTTTACTAATCAACACTTCAGAACTTTCTTCTTCTGTTTTCATTTCGCTGTTATAAATCGGGAAAAAAAATGAAACTTGTTAATGTAAATAAATGGCAATTTTACTAAAAATGAAAGAACAAAATATATGTGGTGTGCATTGTGATTGATAACAATGAAAATAAGTTGAAGAGTATTGCCTTATCCAAGCAAAAAATGCCCTATACCTTAAATCCTATATGAATCCAAGTTTTCAAAACCATTCACACTCAAACCAATCAATTCAATCATGCTCAAACTAATTTGATCTAATATGTAAGGAAATTGCAATTCAAAACCATTCATACCATCTATTTCGATTTTACTTCTTGATATTTATTTGACCGTCTAATTCTCTCATGCTAACCCATGTAAGTAAAATAAGCCATTTTGGTATTTCAGTTTATAGTTTCTAAAACTTCTATATATTTAGGTCTCTTCCTTCTCATTTGAAAATTATTAATGAATATACAAATGTCTTAATTTTATCTTCCTTTCTCCTTTTCTCTCTATTTGTCTGTCCGCTGTTTTTCATTTCTATACCACAAATGTCAAATATAAGAACTTGATATATCGACATAGTTTCTTCAAACACACTAATACAATCACACAAAAAGGCAATGTTTATGGTGAAAAGCCCAAGTTCCCGCTAATTTGTCCTCCATACTCTACCCTAATCTTTTATAGGTTTTTAGTTAAACAACGTGCTCCTGTAATCGACATCATTCCAATTCGATTTCCTTTCCTTCACCATTTTTATGTTGAAGCCCACATCAACGTCATCTCCTTATCCAGGTTTTAAACCCAAAAAGTAGAAGCTCAAAGACAAAAATATAAAATAAAAGGCATTCAGAAAGAGACAGTCGTTGACTATACGGAGGCTTTGTCGAAATCTAATTTTTCAAATTAAGCTTCAATCTTCTTCAAACCTTCACCAAATCGTACATGCAAGGTATGTATGAATCTTGATGTAGGAATTGAGATTGGTGGCAGTTTGGGATGTTTATGGGTTCGTTTGGAGAGGGTTTCGACTTGCGCAGCTCCAGAAAGAATGAGTGATGTCAGGTAGGAAGTGATATTGAGAGAGCACGATGTTGAGTGTTTAGCTTAGCGAAGGGAGATGCTGAAATGGATGGACTGAGCAGAGTGTCTAAAAAAATGGACGACCCAGATTCAAAGTGGGCGGTCAAGACAAAATTGAAACTGCCCCATTAAACTGGGGGCATTTTCAGAAGTACACTGTGCTTATGAATAGTATTTCAGTTGATTTTCAGTTTTAGTATGTATTAAATTTAATAATATTAAAAGTGTTGCAGTCCTAATGGTTTAGGAATGTATTATATCTTGTGATATCCTTGTGGGATTCTTTCATATCTTATAGTTCATATATTATCCTATTAGAATTGTAATCCTATTGGGGGTAAGGAAATTACCTTCTCTACTACTATGAATGAAGGCATAATGGGGTGAGATCAAACACACCTCAGAATCACACATCTCTCTCTTGCCGTGCCACACCGCCTCTCTCTGTCCTTTTGGTTGTTCAGTCAAATAGGCTTACACAATGTTATCAGGACGCTCTAGCCTGACGCTAAAGAACTTAAGATTCGGGGATGAGGTTCTTCTACAAATTCAGAGGCTCAATTGTTTTCTTTCAATCAGGTTCTCCTAAAATCCATGTTTGATATTTTCAACAACCATGATGCACAAAAACATTCACATGAATCATGAACCCCTACACATATATTACCTTCCTATATGTATTGTATATTTCATATATTTGTCAATACACTTGTTCATGCATAATGCATTATAAATTTGCTATGTGAAATTTGTGAGTTAAAGAATCGAAAGAAAATATAAGCAATTTAGGGTTTTCCCAAATCCTAGACTTCGAAAAAAAAATTTCATGGAATTATGCGGCTGAGCTGTGCCTTCGAGCTTTGCTGTCGTACCGAGCAGGTTAGCTTGCAGCCAAACCGCATTAAGCTGTGCCTAGGATGATGTCGTTTGTGACGTCCAATGAAGGCAACATCCCTCTTGGCTTACGCGTGTGTGACATACCAGGGCGAAGGCCTTGATAGTGACAAAATTGATCTTTGCTTAGTTCATTATTTTCTTATACCCGAAAGGAAGAAAGTGAGGTAAAAAGAAACTTCGGATTACTAATTCATTCCATATGCACATATGTCCACACACAATATCAGAACTTCAAGGCAAAATCAATATACATATGTACTAAAAAAATTATCTCAACATCGACATTATTATATAACCTTTAGGTTCATATTTTTGGGACTTCATGACCATAATTAATTGTATATGGATTTTGAAACTTATGGTCCTCGTTTACATGAATTAAGGACCTTCTGGCCATCATTTAAAAATATGTGGATTAAGGCTCTTATGGCCATCATTTAATTAAGTTGAGGAACTGCTGCTCTCTTGATTGATTAAAAATAAAACCTTAGGTTTTAATTTTGATCAAGGGACTTTGAGTCTGATCTTTTTACATGACGATAATCAAGGAATTGTAGGTTCTGATCTCTTGTGTAATCTAAATAAATTGCTATAAACTTTGACATAAAAAAAATTGCTATAAACAAACTAAACTTATAACAAGGGCTTTGATCCAGCACTATTCACATAAATATCAAAACTTAAAAATAATGAGTGTTACATGAGAAAGGCAACATTGATTCACCATTCACATTAAAATAATATATAGTATATTATAGGCGATAATACCGTACCAATCACATTAATAACAAAATTAATAATAATAAGGAGAAAGTAAATATTAACTTATTATAGTCTTTTTCTCCCATTTTGGCAACACTTTAGTACACAAATGTTTTCTTTTGCTTTCTAGTTGATCAACCTATAACCAACCACTTGTTCTTCTTTGTTTCATGATTTTATCTTTCTCTAATTTTTTAAATTTCTTTATTATTGAATATTGTACCATCATTTTCTCCTAGTTGAGATTGCACCATCATCTCCATTACTTCTCCTTATGTCTGTGCTATTTTATTTCTACCAATAAAAGTGTACAGTTATACGACAAGATATATACTTGATTTAAGGAAATTAGTCATAGATATGAGGACAAAATAAGAAGATTTTCTTATCTGTTCGATTACCATAAGAGGTGATAGGCAGAGAGTGCTTAACCGAATTTATGGCGTGATATTTTTTGTAGGAGGTTTGAGACCCCTCTTGTCCCACATTAGGAAATAGTTCTTTTTCACTAGCCTTTAGAAAGGCATATTCCTTTATTCTAGTAATTAGAACTTGGATCATTTGGAAATGGATTGAAGGCTTGGGCCTTATGGTTGTGTGGATTAGGCTTGTATAATATAGCCTAAATACAATTAATATTAATTAATCAGATTCATTAATTTTAATTTTTGGATTAAGTTATTAATTAAAAACATTTTGATGAAAAGACATAGCTCTTAGAAAGAGTTGTGTACTTTCAAATACGCTGAACATGTATTTGAAATGGTGTGAAACGGCCTATATATTTGCAATCACAGTATCTATGTCAGATCATCTTTTCTTCATCTTTTCTTCTGTACGAAATTCCAAGAGATTAAACATACAAACACAATTCGCTAGAATTCTATAATCTGGTGTGGGTTGTAGAGTTAGGTAGTTGTATCCTGGTCGAGCAGATGTTGTAAGAACTACAAGCACAAAAGTAGGATGAAAATATTGTTCGAAGGACATAGCTTCTGCGCTAGCCTCTACCTGTTGTAATCAAGTTAGTACTATTAATAGTCTTGTATTCATTTTTGTATTTCATTTTGCACAACAAGTATTTTTGGTTAATAAAATATTAGAATTTCGAGTTCTGTTATTTCTATTATTTTTGAATTGTTCTCCAACACTTTTCAGTAACATGAGAGCTCATTGTACCAATAACGTATTGTAAAATAAGCAATATATGCATAGTGGCGTAAAAAGTATATAAGGGACAATAATTATGACACACCACGATCGAGCTATTGAGGTGTGCTGGCCGTCACGTGAGGGTGACGTAGCCAAGTGCGCAGTGCGGAAGAGTAAATATGAAAGATGTATGGAAATAGAAATCAAGCAGTATAATTTACAATAAGATAGAAGTGAGAGTGAGTGATGAAACGGAAACATAACAACACAACATCAGAGTGCAAAAATCCTACATGGATGGCGTTCTGTCAGAATTGCCTTGATGCCTCGTTTACTACCAACGTCACCGCTACCTAGAACCTGGAGGGGCGGAAAACAGAAAACATGAGTGGGCAAAAACAAAGCTTTTCCAAAACCGTTTCACAAATCAAAGTAGTAACCCCTCTCCGTAAAACAAGTATATTTTCCTAGAAAATATCATATGTACGCGTATACCAAAATCATGCTAGACGATAAATCTCAAATGTATATCAAGTCAGAATACGTCATGTCAAGGTACCCAATTCAAACTGAATAAGCATCAAGAAGGTGAGATAAATCACATCATAATATGCAAACAATATCAATACGCCAGCCGGAGTCACCGAATGTGACCTGTACTGCTGAATCTATAACTCATCAACCAAATCCTGCACATGAGTTAGAACCACCTATAGTGGTCTGAACGACAGGCTGGGTGTATAATATTACGCTCAATACTATAATCACGTGAAGGCTGTGCGACGAATCGCGAGTCACCTACGAGTCGGAACCACCTATAGTGGTCTGTACGACAGGTTGGCACCTGCCTTGGATCCAAGGTGAGCATACGGTGCGGGAGGTGAACGATCACGTGAAGGCTAAGCCCTACTCTGGCGAACACAAACACCGGGGTGCAGGAATATGAGCTATATCACAATCTCATCATCATCACATTATCACTAACAAGTATACTCACCTGACTTACCTGAGCGTCAACGATGCCAAAGCATAACCAGGACAATCATAATAACAATATCAATGGTATTCGACAAGGCATTTCAAACGTAAAACCATTTCAATTCTAAAACCATTAAAAACGAAGATTTATGGGAAAAAACATTAATTAATTATATATATATATATATGTATATATTGAAAACAAAAACCCACTCACTGATTAGAAAAAAAAATGTTGTACTTTATGTTTAATTCTCTAGATTGTAAAATTCAAAAAAAAAATGACAAAATTTTACATTGGTAGTTTAGAGACCTAAACCGAAAATATTAACAAACAACACAACTAAATTGTGATAAGATAATCCAATCTAATGGTTCTTATGAAATAAAAATCTTGCTTCATTTCGGATGATGTGCCAATCAGAAAAATAAACCAACGAATAAAATTGAGATAAGATAATCTAATCCAATGGTTGTCATGAAATGAAATCTTATTTTGTCTGATTTCATAGAAACTAACCAAAGGATGAGATTGAGATAAGAGAACCTACAACAGTGCATAAGTAATTAAAACTCATTTTGTCGGAATTTGAATTTTTTTAGGTTGAAAATCAATATAACGGCTATTCTTAAGAGTATACTAGTTTAAAACTCATTTTGTCGGAATTTGATTTCATAGATGACACACCCGTACCCGAAAGTAGGGCATGCTGGCCGTCACGTGAGTGTGACGTAGCCATGTGCACTGTGCGGAAGCTAGGATCGAAAACTAAGAACGAACTAATTTAAAACAAAACCACTAGCAACCCAGATACGATAGTGTACTAGAGGCATAGTAAAGTACTTATACATAGTCAGAGCGTTCTAAGTTCAACTGCAGTCAAGCATAAATAAAAAGGGTTTAATTACACCCTCGGTGCCATACATATGAATAAAACTGTCAGAAAGCCGGAAGTCCTCAAAGTGCCAACCTCGTATCTCACGCTACCTAGAACCTGGAGGGGCGAAAAACAAAACTGAGTGGGTCAGCAAAACAATTCTCTTTTAAAACCAATCTTTGCTCAAAATATATAGCCCCTCACCGTAAAACCTGTATAATTTCCCAGAATCAAAATATATACTCAATGTACGTAGGTTCTCAAAATCATGCTGAAAAGAGTATGTATGCCATGCCAAAGTATTCAAAACAAAAACTCAATCATAAACTATTGATGTGATTAAATGTCAGGTAATCATCTCAGCCCTCGGCTGCATATAAATCTCATAGTCATCTCAGCTCTCGGCTGCATATATATCTCATAATCATCTCAGCCCTCGGCTGCATATATATCTCATAATCATTTCAGCCCTCGGCTGCATATATATATCTCATTCATTCTCATCAATCTCATCAATCGCATCACTGTTAGTTTATCGATTCTCATTAATGCATGCCCTCACCTGGCACTTACCTATGCGTCCGCCGCACCAACATGCGAATATGCAATCATTAATGCATAAAAATAATATATGAATACTTTGCATGGCATTAAATTCTCATAAACGTTCATTTATTTCTTTCTGGGAAAAAATAATAATAAAATATAGGAAATACGGTAAAAACTGCCCACTCACTGATAAGTCGCTGGGTCGTAGCCCCCGCGTCGAGCTTGGCTACGCTCGTCCTCAAAATACATTTGACCTATATGAGAAATTATTGAATAAACGTTATTTAAGCACCTACGCACTAAAACGGAAATAACTTCTCGCACATAGCTCCAAAAATGACATGTAAATATACCACGGTGAACTACACGACGTCACGAACACGTGACAATTTTCATAACGGGATTTGGAGCCCGCACGCGCCCTCACGCGCCCCAAGAAGATCTGCCCACGCGCGTCGTCTTCTTCCTTGATTCGCCGGACTGGTTTCGCCGGAAGTGGGTGTTTTGCCGGAATTTCTGGGGAAACTTCAAAGTGTCATAACTTCTTCATTTCTTAACCATTTTCGACGTACTTTATATCAAAATGAAGGGATTGACGAGACGAACACATTCATACCTATCTCGACCCCTAACTCGCTGGGGATTCACCGGGAAAAGCCTCGAAAGCTCCGGCCAAACTTTGAACTCGTCGATCTCCGTGTTCCTTCGTCCAAAAACTTCCAACGAACTACTCCAAGCCTCCTAAGGACCTCACCAAGCACGCTATAAGCTTAGAATCTCCTAAAAATCAACCAAGAAAAAGTTCATGAATAGTACCCAAATCGGAGGTGGTGATTCCGACGTGAAAACGACTTGGTTCTTACCTGAAATTGGTATGGTTGAGTTCGTATGGCCTCCACGAGTCTGAATATATAATTTGTTTGGTCGATCTACGAGTTTTTTGATCTGGGTTGTGGGTGTGTGTCGTGTGCTAGGCGACGGGAGAGAGAGAGAAAAGACAGGGAAAGTGACGGGAGAGTGAGGGTGAGGGTGGTGTGTGTGTGTGGTCCTAAAATCTCCACACATACACACGTACATAACCCCGAATGGGTAATTCCGTCATTTCACATTTAATAATTAATTATATCGGGACGGGTCGTCACAATCTACCCACCTTATAAAAATTTCGTCCCGAAATTTCATACAACACATATACATACGAATATCCATAAAACACCCTCGGATACATCTCTCTCATCCTGTCCTCGGTCTCCCAGGTGGCTTCATCCACTGAATGGTTCTCCCACGAAACTTTCACCAAGTGCACTGACTTGTTCCTGAGCACCATATTTTTCCAAACAAGTATCGTCACCAGTTCCTCATCATAAGTCAAATCTGAACTGATCTCGAAGGGTTGCTGAGGAATCACATGCGACGGGCCTGAATCGTAATGTCAAAGCATCGAACCATGAAATACATTATGAACTCTGGATAACTCTGACGGTAACTCAAGCCTGTAAGCTATTTCACCAACTCGCTCGGTGATCCGATAAGGTCCAATGTACCTAGGACTCAACTTACCTTTCTTTCTGAATCGAACCACACCTCTCCAAGGCGATAACTTAAGAAACACCCAATCATCAACATTATACACTCGGTCAGTGGCATATCTGTCTGCTAAACTCTTTTGGCGATCTTGGGCAGTTTTCAGGTCAGCCTTAATAACCTGAACATTCTGAGTAGTCTCCTCTACTATCTCAGGGCCCACTAAAACTCTTTCGCCAACCTCTGACCAACACAAGGGTGTACGACATGGTTTCCCATAAAGTGCCTCGAACGGTGCCATTCCGATACCAGAATGAAAACTATTATTATAAGCGAACTCCATCAAATCCAACCGCTGATGCCATGAGTGGCCAAACTGCAAAACTGAGGATCTCAGCATATCCTCCAAAGTCTGAATAGTTCTCTCATATTGACCGTCCGTCTAAGGATGATAAGCCGTGCTGTACAAAAGTCTTGTACCCAACGCCTCCTGGAAAGCAATCCAGAACTTAGAGGTGAAACGAGGATCGCGATCAGAGACAATACTTACTGGAACACCATGATACTTCACGATCTTCGATATGAATAACTCGGCCAACCGATTCAACGAAAACTTTTCCCTGACTGGAATAAAATGCGCTGACTTCGTCAGTCGGTCGACAATCACCCAAATTCCATCATATCTGTTCCGAGTACGAGGGAGCTTGTACACAAAGTTCATGGTAACATTTTCCCATTTCCACTGTGGAACGGAAAGTGGTTACATCCACCCAAATGGTTTCTTCCTTTCAACTTTGACTTGCCGACATACTTTACAATTTCTCTTTTCATACCCGACTAAAAGTAAAATGATCGAATGGTATGATACATCATACTTCCTTACATAAGAATACCATTTGATTCTCAAATTTGTAGGTCTTTCATTTTCTCATCGTTCCGTAATTAAATAAGTTCTTGGGTTTCTTCATCATTAAACTGGGCCTCTAGTATACGATCAATCAAGCTGGCCTAACTTGAAAACTGACAAGTAAAGCATTTCCTCGATCATCTATTACCGAATTTCTCAACTCTAGCTGTACTCCGTCGATCTCAACTCTGTAAGAAGCGGAATACGGCTCGCATGGAACGTGTTAATTCTGCCCTGGAACTTCCTGCTAAGAGCATCAGTTACCACATTTGCACGACCAGGGTGGTACTCAATCGTGCAATCGTAGTCGCTCATTAATTCAATCCATCGACGCAGGCGAAGGTTTAAATCTTGCTGGGTGAAGAGGTACTGGAGACTCATATGATTTGAGAAGATCCTGCATTTCTCATCATAGAGGTACCGTCTCCAAATCTTCAAAGCAAAGATAATGGCAGCCAATTCCAGGTCGTGTGTAGGGTAATTCTTCTCATGAAGTTTCCACTGGCGCGAAGCATAAGCAATCACCCTACCGTGCTGCATCAAGACACAACCCAAGCTATTCAACGAAACATCACTGTAATCTCAAAGTTACCATCATCATCAGGAAGTGTCAAGACAGGAGTATGAGTGAGACAATACTTCAACTGCTGGAAACTCCGCTCACAATCATCATCACACTCGAACTTGACGTCCTTCCTGGTCAACTTCGTCAATGGCAGCGCCATAATCGAAAAGTCTTTAACGAACCGCTGGTAGTAACCTGCCAAACCAAGGAAACTCCAAACCTCGGTAACGGTTCGTGGCTGTTCCCAATTCTCTACAGCCGTAATCTTCTGAGGGTCAACCTAAACACCCTGAGCTGAAACAACATGTCCCAAAAATGCTACTTCGTCCAACCAAGACTGGCACTTACTGAATTTAGCATGTAATCTGGGTTCCCTCAGCTTCTTCAACACCAAAGAATGACGTCGAACATGATCTTCTTTTGACTTAGAATACACCAGAATGTCATCAATGAAGACAATGACGAATCTGTCCAAATACTACTGAAATACCTTATTCATCAACCCCACAAAAGCTATTGGTGTATTCGCCAATCCAAATAGTATCACAAGAACTCATAGTGATCATAACAAGTCCTAAAAGCGATTTTAGGAATGTTGCCACTCAAGATCTTCAACTGATAGTAGTCTGACCTCCAGTCAATCTTGAAATACACACAGGCACCTCTAGGCCGATCAATCGTTCATCAATATATGGCAACGAATAACAGTGCTCAATCGTTGCCCGATTCGACTTCTTATAATCAATGCATAACCTTATAATCTCGTCTCCTTCCTTACAACAAAACTGATTCTCCAAGACGATACACTAGGTTAAATGAAACCCTTAACAACCAATTCTTACAACTGAATCATCAATTCTCTTAATTCAGCTAGAGATAAGATAAGGAGTTAAAGAACTAGGATTAGTACTTGGTAACAATCAGGGGTGAACTCTACATCGCGATCTGGCGGCAGTCCAAGTAAATCATTAGTAAAAACGTCGGAAAAGTCTGATCACCCTAACATTCTCCACGCTAACAGGAGCCTCAGCATTCAAAACCACGTGAGTCAAGTACGCATAACAACCTTTCATTAATAACTTTTTGGTTCTCACTACTGAAATGATTCCATGCCTGACTCCACTACGCTCACTAATCAAAGTAACCTCTGGTAATCCAAGACGATGGAATGTAGCTAATTCCCGTAGTAATCGATATCGGTACAGTCATACTGCGACCAATTTGCGTCTGGAATAACATTGAAGTCTACTATATCTTCTACCAGCACTGGGCACCATGAAAAACACCATACTCTCATAGAATGACTTACCTTTTTACTTGCTTAACGAATCCAACGAATAAGTTATTAATATTACGGTCTGCAGCCCGCAATACTGATAACTTACAGTCGTCTAGGTAAGTAAGCAACAACTCTCGAGGGTGCAATATTACCATCTTGCCCCCCATTGAGAAATACATATATATGCCTCGATTGTGCTCATTCACTACTTTCTTTGGCAACATCGTCAATAATGTAAAATTCCTGCATCACTATCCATCGAGACTCTAGCAAGTGACTAAAATGTTTAGCGCACCCATAATCAAGTTCGAATAATCCTGAGCATCATGTAGTGATACGTGGTTAACACATTCCTGGGCTTGCGGTCTTCCTATAACCCTGTTGGCGTAAACTCCTCGTCCTTGAGAATTACGCCCCCGTCCTGTCCATAGGTATAACACCTACCATTACCTCTTCAACGTACTCCAAAACGTCGATCGTTGCACATACAACACAAGGGTGAATTTCCACTATCAGAATTCCCCTGCCTCTGGAATCTGAAACCTTCGAGAAATCTAACAAGTCATCTAACCTGTAGAGCTAAAACTTTCGCTGGAAGAACTAGAACTGGTTTCGTATCTCTTAAAATCTTGAGTCTGGCGAGGTCTCTGAGACGATTTCCCAATACTTTTATTCTTATGCTTATTCTGATTACTATATTTTCCTTCTTCTTTCTCACTATCACCAGACATCTCTCAGAGTTCGCAATCCTCAACAAAATCTCATAGTATTCCTTATAAGTATCATAAAGGTAAATGGTCACCATCGAACGCCATTTCATCCTAATATCCAGCTTAAGCGTCTAAGCATCTCAACTGAAATAATAGCAATTTCTAAGTCATAACGAGACAATTTAGTAAACTTCCTTTAATACTCGTTAGCAAATAACTTCCTTTGTTTCAAATCTGTGAACTCTGATTCTTACGATCTATGTATGCTGGGATATGAATCTCTAATAGAATGACCATTAAGAATTCTATCAGTTTGCATTCTCCTCGGGCTTCCACCCGTAAGTTTCCACTAGGACGCCGATTCTGCGTCCAAAAGCCAAGCAGTGGTCTCTATCCACTTATCATTGGGAAAACTCCCCTGGCTCCACATTAGCCTAAAAGTATTCTCAATCTGATTGAGCCAACGCTCAAACCCTTCATGGCCATCATTACCCCTAAAGGTAAGCAACTTTAGATTATACTCTGACTCCAAAGAGTTCACTGGAAAGGCGAATTACAGACTGATTGATACTAACGATAGTTCCCCCCTAACTGAGCTATATAGGGAAACTAAATTCATCTGAATGATATGGCTCTCTACGAGGCGGCATAGTTCTGACAGAAGACATCAAGTCATTAGAAAATCCACAAAATATGCAAGACTGCAACCTAGCGCTCTGATACCAAGTTGACACACCCGTACCCGAAAGTAGGGCATGCTGGCCGTCACGTGAGTGTGACGTAGCCATGTGCACTGTGCGGAAGCTAGGATCGAAAACTAAGAACGAACTAATTTAAAACAAAACCACTAGCAACCCAGATACAATAGTGTACTAGAGGCATAGTAAAGTACTTATACATAGTCAGAGCGTTCTAAGTTCAACTGCAGTCAAGCATAAATAAAAAGGGTTTAATTACACCCTCGGTGCCATACATATGAATAAAACTGTCAGAAAGCCGGAAGTCCTCGAAGTGCCAACCTCGTATCTCACGCTACCTAGAACCTGGAGGGGCGAAAAACAAAACTGAGTGGGTCAGCAAAACAATTCTCTTTTAAAACCAATCTTTGCTCAAAATATATAGCCCCTCACCGTAAAACCTGTATAATTCTAAAACCATTAAAAACGAAGATTTATGGGAAAAAACATTAATTAATTATATATATATATATATGTATATATTGAAAACAAAAACCCACTCACTGATTAGAAAAAAAATGTTGTACTTTATGTTTAATTCTCTAGATTGTAAAATTCAAAAAAAAAATGACAAAATTTTACATTGGTAGTTTAGAGACCTAAACCGAAAATATTAACAAACAACACAACTAAATTGTGATAAGATAATCCAATCTAATGGTTCTTATGAAATAAAAATCTTGCTTCATTTCGGATGATGTGCCAATCAGAAAAATAAACCAACGAATAAAATTGAGATAAGATAATCTAATCCAATGGTTGTCATGAAATGAAATCTTATTTTGTCTGATTTCATAGAAACTAACCAAAGGATGAGATTGAGATAAGAGAACCTACAACAGTGCATAAGTAATTAAAACTCATTTTGTCGGAATTTGAATTTTTTTAGGTTGAAAATCAATATAACGGCTATTCTTAAGAGTATACTAGTTTAAAACTCATTTTGTCGGAATTTGATTTCATAGATGACACACCCGTACCCGAAAGTAGGGCATGCTGGCCGTCACGTGAGTGTGACGTAGCCATGTGCACTGTGCGGAAGCTAGGATCGAAAACTAAGAACGAACTAATTTAAAACAAAACCACTAGCAACCCAGATACGATAGTGTACTAGAGGCATAGTAAAGTACTTATACATAGTCAGAGCGTTCTAAGTTCAACTGCAGTCAAGCATAAATAAAAAGGGTTTAATTACACCCTCGGTGCCATACATATGAATAAAACTGTCAGAAAGCCGGAAGTCCTCGAAGTGCCAACCTCGTATCTCACGCTACCTAGAACCTGGAGGGGCGAAAAACAAAACTGAGTGGGTCAGCAAAACAATTCTCTTTTAAAACCAATCTTTGCTCAAAATATATAGCCCCTCACCGTAAAACCTGTATAATTTCCCAGAATCAAAATATATACTCAATGTACGTAGGTTCTCAAAATCATGCTGAAAAGAGTATGTATGCCATGCCAAAGTATTCAAAACAGAAACTCAATCATAAACTATTGATGTGATTAAATGTCAGGTAATCATCTCAGCCCTCGGCTGCATATAAATCTCATAGTCATCTCAGCTCTCGGCTGCATATATATCTCATAATCATCTCAGCCCTCGGCTGCATATATATCTCATAATCATCTCAGCCCTCGGCTGCATATATATCTCATAATCATTTCAGCCCTCGGCTGCATATATATATCTCATTCATTCTCATCAATCTCATCAATCTTATCACTGTTAGTTTATCGATTCTCATTAATGCATGCCCTCACCTGGCACTTACCTGTGCGTCCGCCGCACCAACATGCGAATATGCAATCATTAATGCATAAAAATAATATATGAATACTTTGCATGGCATTAAATTCTCATAAACGTTCATTTATTTCTTTCTGGGAAAAAATAATAATAAAATATAGGAAATACGGTAAAAACTGCCCACTCACTGATAAGTCGCTGGGTCGTAGCCCCCGCGTCGAGCTTGGCTATGCTCGTCCTCAAAATACGTTTGACCTATATGAGAAATTATTGAATAAACGTTATTTAAGCACCTACGCACTAAAACGGAAATAACTTCTCGCACATAGCTCCAAAAAATGACATGTAAATATACCACGGTGAACTACACGACGTCACGAACACGTGACAATTTTCAGAACTGGATTTGGAGCTCGCACGCGCCCTCACGCGCCCCAAGAAGATCTGCCCACGTGCGTCGTCTTCTTCCTTGATTCGCCGGACTGGTTTCGCCGGAAGTGGGTGTTTTGCCGGAATTTCTGGGGAAACTTCAAAGTGTCATAACTTCTTCATTTCTTAACCATTTTCGATGTACTTTATATCAAAATGAAGGGATTGACGAGACGAACACATTCATACCTATCTCGACCCCTAACTCGCTGGGGATTCACCGGGAAAAGCCTCGAAAGCTCCGGCCAAACTTTGAACTCGTCGATCTCCGTGTTCCTTCGTCCAAAAACTTCCAACGAACTACTCCAAGCCTCCTAAGGACCTCACCAAGCACGCTATAAGCTTAGAATCTCCTAAAAATCAACCAAGAAAAAGTTCATGAATAGTACCCAAATCGGAGGTGGTGATTCCGACGTGAAAAGGACTTGGTTCTTACCTGAAATTGGTATGGTTGAGTTCGTATGGCCTCCACGAGTCTGAATATATAATTTGTTTGGTCGATCTACGAGTTTTTTGATCTGGGTTGTGGGTGTGTGTCGTGTGCTAGGCGACGGGAGAGAGAGAGAAAAGACAGGGAAAGTGACGGGAGAGTGAGGGTGAGGGTGGTGTGTGTGTGTGGTCCTAAAATCTCCACACATACACACGTACATAACCCCGAATGGGTAATTCCGTCATTTCACAATTAATAATTAATTATATCGGGACGGGTCGTCACAATAGAAACTAACCAAAGGATGAGATTGAGATAAGAGAACCTACAACGGTGCATAAGTAATTAAAACTCATTTTGTCGGAATTTGAATTTTTTAGGTTGAAAATCAATATAACGGCTATTTATGATCTTAAGAGTTTATTTTTCAACTGTTTATGATCTCAAGGGTTTATTTTTCAACTGTTTATGATCTTAAGAGTTTATTTTTCAACTGCTTGTTTGATTAAGAAAACACAAACAAATAACGGCTATTTTTTTGTGTGCTGTTGATTAAGAAAAAA
Organism: Crataegus laevigata; assembly: GCA_963580275.1. Lineage (NCBI taxonomy): Eukaryota > Viridiplantae > Streptophyta > Magnoliopsida > Rosales > Rosaceae > Crataegus > Crataegus laevigata. The sequence goes on along the minus strand of OY756944.1, from coordinate 12,263,398 downwards.
CTAATGTGCTTTGTATTTAATTTTCTAGATTGAAAAGTTCATAAAAATGTGATGAAATTTAACATTGGTAATTTAGAGACCTACACCGAAAACATAAATAAACAACATACCTAAATTGTAAAGTCATTACAATATAATTATTTAAATGCTACAAACACAAGACTTAGCTGCTCCGTGGATGAGACTGAGGTAAGAGAACCTAATCCAACTGTGAATTTTTTTTTTTATGAAATCTACCTTTATCAGAATTTGAATTTTTGTAGGTTGAAAATTTTATAAATAAAAAATTTAAGATAACACGTCCAAAAATCAACTTAGGAAAAAATTAAAGACAAAAATAAATTTACCGCATAATGACACACCCTAACTCGGAATGTCCACCTTAACTTTGAAACGAACTGTGCTGGTTGACACCAGGAGGGTGACGAAGCCATAAAGTGTAGTGGTGTGAAAAATGTGAATAAATTTAAGGGAGCTTTAATGAAAAGGGCTAGGGCCAACAAATATTTAACCAAAAACCATGCCAAAATGTTATTTAACTAAAAGGGCTCAAAGTTTAATAAAAAAATCATCCAAAACTATTGTCCACGGGCCAAACTTACAAGCCCAACCCGCTACAAATCTACACTTCTGTAAATACCTATAAATGATTCGATATTGTTTTGACTCTTCATCAACCTCAACCCAGCACAAAACCGCTATAATAACTCCCCATCATCCTATCAAATCGAATTCCCCCATTTCAAAAACAACCAAATCAAAGTTAAGAAATGAAGCATTCATCAGAACAAAGCCGCTGAAACAAGTTCAAAGAAGTTTAATGGCAGAAACCAATGAAAATGTGTCTAGAAAAAAAATCAAAATATAAAACTGTTTCTGGAAAAAAAATCAAATATAGTGTTTGTTTAGATTCCAGAAACAATCTATATTTTAACCTTTTATTGTTTCTTTTCTTTCATGCATCAGTTGATTATATTTAAGAAACATAGTGTTTATTTTGCTTTGAATTCAAATACAGTAAATTTCACTATTTCTTTTCTAGCTTACATTTCAGAAACAGTGTATCTATTTCATTTAAATCCAAAAACAGTGACTTAGATTCCAGAAACAATAACTTAGATTCTAAAAACAATGACATTGATTCTAGAAACAGTTTATTTTCATAGTCCAGAAACAGTGACAAGTCATTATTATTGAATAGCATGCAAATCTCAAATTTACTTTCTGGAAAAACAAACGATGAACTCCACTGACGAAGAAAAATTGAAAAACAGTACCTCGAATACACTATGAATAATAATGATGATCACATTTCAACGAAATAAAACAAAATATAAATTAAATAGCATGAGGATCTATATTTTTGTTTCAAAGAAAAAAAAAGGTCTACTAAACAACGATGAACTCCATTAACGACAAAAATCTAGAACTTAACCTAAAAAAGTTTGGGGTAAAATTGACAAATCATAATTTATTATAGTTAGGCCATTTTTAGTTGGACTGCTTTAATATAGACCTTGTACTAATCATTAAAAAAAAACTTATAACATTTTTTTCTTATATTAAAACTTTAAAGGCCTTTTCATTAGTTTTCCTTAAATTTAAGCCTAAAAGTGCCTAAACATAAGAGTGCGCTTGTGAGCGGGAATGAACCCATTTCACACTTGATGTCAGAGCATAAGTAAAGTACAGTAAAGTAGGATGAGAATTATACCATCGAAGGTAACCACCTGTACCAAGATTTGCCAAGAACCTTTGTCGACACGAAAGCTCAACCATTAAAACCTGGAGGGCCGAAAAACAAAGGTGAGTGGGGCTAATGATTTGTAAATACCTTTTTGAAAACATAATAACCCCTCACTGTAAAACAAGTATAGTTTCCAAAATATACATACAACGTGAAGACTAGCACTATGCGCATCACATACGAGTCCTAATTGCCTATAGCTATCTAGGACAAGACTGGCACCCATAATGGATCCAAAGTGAGCGTATGGTGTGATGTGAACATACACGTGAAAGATTGGCACTAACCCAGGCAAGTACTAGCACTAGTATAGCACACGATGAGCAGATAACATAAATAGAATCATACAACAGTAAATCGATAATTCACGTCACCATAATACTATTCATGGCCATAAATATAATTAAGGCATCAATAATAATACACATACCTGTACATCCTATAAGACGTAGCATAATTTCATAATTTCTATCAACGAGCTAAATCTTATAAACGTTAAGCTTATCTATGCATATCGTAGCAAATTCTTTATGAAATATATAATTGGAAACTAACAAATATATATATATATACACACACACACACATACTACATAAAAGAAAAGATCCACTCACAGTTACTTGCGATGTCACATCCGTTCAAGCTAGGAAGCCAAAGTCTCCGATAGTAATTGCACCTACGCATAATATTGGGACCCATTAGTAAAACTCAACTAAAACGATTAAAATTGGGGTAAACGGAGTGCGAATTTAGAATTAGAGCATCGAGATACGCTAAGAAGGGTCCCGAGCAAATTTAGTAAAAAGTCAATGAGAAAGTCAATGGTCAACCCTAAAACATCAACTGCGCAGTCATGGCTGTCAATTACGTTAAAACTTTGAAATTTCATTAAATGGATGCCAAAATAGACTCGGGACATCAAAATTAGCCTAGGAGGGTTTTCAAGAAAATTCTAAAAAAGTCAACCAATAAATATTCTAAAGAATATTCCAGATTTGTTTTGGAATTGGGTCGGGTCAGATCCCGGGTTCAGATCCAGATCTTTGTTGCAGATCTAGACCTCGTCTCTTTTCTTTTTTTCTCAGGTCAGATTAACCTGTTGGGCTCAGAAGTCACCATTCCTAATGAAAAAGAAGGCCGGAATCTTGGCAACAATCCAGAGCTCCGATCAAGCTCGAAACACACACAAAAAATATAGCAAATTATACATGAATTTGAAGCTCAAAGACAGGGAAATAATTTATACCAAAATCAAGTTAAGTCATGATCAAGATCGGTTGGAAAAAGGCCTACAACTATCGGCGACCTCGCCGAAAAATTGGGGAGACTTTCCGAGTTAATTAATGTGCCAAATTATTGCCAAAACACACATATAAGGAGTCAATCGTCGTTAAAATGAAACGAGGAAAACAAAACATATGGTCCAGACCCTTACCTTGGTCGGAACCATCATGTCGTCGCCAAAATCCTCTTGGATTCAAATGGAGCTCGACTCCCAAACCGAGTGCCGAGAGAGAGAATGAGAGAGAATTAACAAGAGGAAGAAAGAGAAAGGGAACCCAAGTGGTGGCTTGGTGGAGCTCGCCGGAAACGATTGCAAAAGAAGGTGGTCCGGTATCGGTGTTGTTGTTGCAGAGAGAGGAGAGAGCTGAGAGAGTGAGAGTTGAGTGGTGAGGAGATGTGAGGTGGCAACAAGAGATTGGTTGAGTAAAGAGAGTGAGACCTAGATTTCTAGGAGGATGGGATACGGGATAGGGCAGGAGTGGGGTGGGGGCCCACGTGGCTCACAAAATAACACAAAATATCTCTAAACATGAAATTACTAATTTGCCCTCAGTATTTAATGTTTCGTAAAATTTTAACTGTAACTTTAATTTCAATTTTGCTTACGCCTACACATTAGTACGGTCGAATATTTTAAGAATGCGGTAAAATAGTAGCTCGTATGAGTTAAGAAAAGACGGTCAATGAAAGTCAACAATCTCTCCTCGAAGGGTATTTTTGTAATTTTACACTTTTAAAATTAATAAAGACGTATAATTAGGGACGGGTTGTTACACATAATCAAATTACTACGTAAACAAATATATAACCTCATATAGAGCTCGAAAGGTATATAGCCCCTAATTGGGAGAGATTCTTTTTAAAGCCCCAAAGACTCCTTATAGCTCTAAATTGAGCTATATCTTCCACTTTTGCAGCCCCATATAGAGCCCCTAATTGGGGTTGCTCTTATAAACTGATGCAAGGTCATTCCTCTCATCAATGTGAGAACATTCTCAATAAGCCCCCCTTCTCCAAATGTGTGGCAAATTTTTAAGCCTAACATGTAGGCAACATAAACAGAGTGACGTGGAGCATGTGTGTCGTTAGACTTCACATCTGGGAAAACTTATTCTATACCATAGAGAAAGTTGGGGTTCCACCATAAAACCAATTAGTAATATGGAGAATAGCCCAACTTACTTATACCATGTCAGATCCCTTCTCCCATAAATGTGGGATGATTCTCAACAATAATGCCAAATCTATTTGTCTTCTTGACATTCTTTTTACTATTATTATAGGGAGAAAGAAAGAGAGTTCGAAACTATTATAATAATTTAGGAGAAGGGGGAAGTTTTGGACCTAGCATGGGTAGAAAACCCAATATCCATTCACTAAGATATTGTACTACACAGTTGAATGAAAAAAATAGTCTGCACATCGTCTTCATGAAATAAAGATCCAAGGATTATTGAGGCACCCTCACCCCCTTTAATAACAGCACCCTCCTTCATATTCATATAATAGATCACCGAACGTAAAATGTACCTATGCGTTAATAGTTGAGAGAAAGCCGTTATTGGAGAAGTATATTGCCTTCAACACTCTTGTACCATAGATGAATGATGATTTAAAATCCTCCAAGCCTGCTTGGCAATCAAGCCTTATTGAGTATCTGTATCTACCAAAACAAGGGTCCCTAGCTTCTATTGAATATATATTGGTGGTTGGATGACGACGCTCGTTCAAGTGGTGATAATGGTGCTCATGGTGAAGCTAGTGTGCTGTTTTCTGATACAAACTAGCATCTTCGATGTAGGTTTTCTGCACATATTCTCTATTGTGCCGGTCACTATTAGCTTCTTTTGCGGTTTCTTTTTGAAATAACCGCTGCTGGTATTCAATTAATGCCTCTTTCTAGTTTTCTCAGCGGATTTGTGTTTGATACGGTATTAGAAAGAATAATATTACTAAGAAAACTAATTGTTACAATCACTGATCATAAATAATTATAACTTGTCTATTTTATCACATAAAGTTAATATATCGTCGCACACAAAAATGAAAAAAAATTATTTTATTTGGCTTGGGACTACGCCTGACATACATGTCGTGTTTGTCGTGTTCATGTAATATCTATTATCTTCACGTGTCTTATCGCATCATATTCATTATTTTATCAGCTTCTTGACGAATTGTATCATTTTACCGATTAAAATTAACAGGTAAATGACCCGACTTGTCAAGACCCGTTAAGAAAATAGAAAATTAAAATTAACGGGTTGTGTCATGCTTTGTTCTTCATTAGTGTAACCAATAATGTATCAACTAAATGGTACGCTATTTTTAATATATATATATATATATATATATATATATATATATATATATATAATGTAAGTAATATTGACACACCCCTACCAGGTATGTCCTCTAGGACTCTAAATCGAGCTGTGCTAGCCGACACCTGGAAGGTAACGAAGCCACAAAGTGTAGTGATGTGGAATTGTGAATAAATTTAAACCTAAAAGTGCCTAAATATAAGAGTGCGCTATGAGCGGGAATGAACCCATTTCACACATGATGTTAGAGCATAAGCAAAGTACAATAGAGTAGATTGAGAATAATACCATCGATGGTAATCATCAAGGTCCAGATTGCCAGGAATGCTCGTCGATATCAAAGCTCCGCTACTAAAACTTGGATGTGTGAAAAACAAGGGTGAGTGGGCCTGAAATTAAAGTTATATAAAAACCTTTGAAAACGTTATAACCCCTCCCTGCAAAATGTATAGTTTCCAAAATGTACGTACTACGTATAGTATGAAAATACTTACCGTAGCCTACAAAACATAAATAAGGCATGACATCCAAAATCACAACAGTAATATAAGTAAAATCAGGTGCTCAACAACCTATGCTAGCACACCAGTCAGAGTCGCCTAATGTGACTTGTACGATTGCACCTATTGCTCTTCAATCTATGTTGGTACACAAGCTGGAGTCGCCTAATGCAATCTGTATGACAAGGCTGGGTGTAATCATAATATACACTCTAATGCTACGATCACGTGAAAACTGGCACTATGCACGGTCACCTATAAGTCAAATTCGCCTAATGTGACTTGTACGTCAGGACTGACACCTACTGATAAGAGTATATTTATGTGACTTAGTTAGCTTGTTTTCTTGCATTTACGTTGTTAGTTCTTAGTTATTTTAGTATTTTGAGCTATTTTCGTGTATTTGTAGGTCCAAAGGGTTAAGGTAGCAAGAAAGTGCATTTTGGAGCAGTTTTGGGCTTTGGATGGTTAGCACATGCTTGGAGCCAAGTCGATGGACGAAATTGAAGACCAAAGGAGACTAGGAATGAGCAAAGAGATAAAGGAAAGAAATTCAAGACAAATGAAGTCAAGCAAGAAAGAAGGAATTCAACAAAGGCTAACTAAAGTTTCCTTATTTGGCCTAAACCTTTCCTAATTCAAATTCACTTCAATTCCAACTACAAAGGGGTGTCTTAAATATTTAGGACACTTATTACTTGCTCTAGAAGTCTTGGGACTTTCCTAAACCCTTTGCCGCACCCAATCTGCAAGGAATCCTTCCTTGCCGTGCAAGGACATCACCTTCCCTTTTATTTCTTCCTTGCCGTACAAGGGGGACCATTCCATTTCCTATATTCTGCCTTAAACCACTTTCGCCTTCTCTAAAACACCCTTGCCGCATATCTCTTTCCCTTTTCCTCTTGGATTCTGATTTTTATTCACTTACCTATTCTTTGCAGCACCTTACTTACCTATTTCTTATTAATCTCTGATTCTTTACTTATTCTATTTAATTGTGGAACCAAAATGGATAAGTTCTACAACTTCCCTAATCCTTGCCGAGTTCCCTAACCTATTTAAACCCCTTTGCCGCACCCTTTACAGGCTCTCTAGAGATTCCAGCCGCACCTCTCCATTCTCTCCCCATCCATTCCATCCACCTATCTACCCATCTATCCTCTACCACCCTTACACACATCATCACCCTCTCTAAACATTCTGCCTCGCCAAACCTCAACCTTCACTACATTCTGCCTCTCCATCACCACCCTCTGTTGGAAATATGCCCTGAAAGTCAATCTTTGGAAGAAACCTTTCAGGACATTGCATTGATGTATACATATGACTCTTATACATCGGAAGGCAAAGATACTAACTAGGACTGTCTCAATGAATGAAATATGTCCTGAATAGTGAATCCATGGACAATGGATCGACGGAAGAAGTAATATAATGATGTTAGACTACAGAGATCTTCTTCACATAACCATCATGTCCAGAAAGTTCCTGGTCATAGGATTGTCAGAGGGATACTGACAATGCATAGATCAGTACATACTGTGTCCGCTTCAAAATGGAAGGATGGAAAGTCTCATCCCATCCGTGTAGTGACACTAAGACAAATATGTAGGTGCTCATTAAGGGAATGAGTTCACTGAACACAATCGAACGAGAGTACTTGCATGGAGGTCTACTCACATGTCAAGCAAGTAACTCTAATAGTTGGAATAATGTAACTAATCCTTTGACCTGAGACATCATAGATGTCTAATGGTTAGGTCCTTGATCTTTGACCATGTCAAATGGCATTCCATTTGGAGAGTCCACGACATTCTTGGGGTCAAGCTATCCAAACATGTAGGCATGTGAATGGTCAACAAGGGATCTCTAATCCTCGTTAAGAGAGGATGAATACTCTAAGATATGATTCGGGAATCTTCGGCCGAAGTATCGAGCGTAGAAAAGGAAAGCGTTCCTATACGACTCAAATGAATCATATATTAATGCATAATCACATTAGGGGTTTGACATAGTACATCCATACCCTAGTGATGTGATTAAGAGTATTGTATTAAAGAAGGATCGAATTGCATTGTAATTCCAACTGAATAGGTTCTCTGAATAACTTCTACATTAGCTTGGGTAGCCATGACATATATTTAGATGTCACTCATGGCTTGTGAGTTCTTTTAGATGATTAATTGTAATCGTCAAAGGAGAACGTGAATTAAAAGTAAGTTTTAATTCAACAAGTGATTGAATTAAATCAATTGGATTGATGCCAATCATCTCACTGCCTTGCTAATTAGAACCTAAAAGATTGTTCACCAATACACTCTTGTAGTGAGTAATCAATGGATGATGGAAATAATTAATTGGATTAATTAGGTGTGGTGATTAATTTAGAAAGTCTAAAGAAATCATAAAAGTGATAAAAGATCGTTTTGGGCTTAAAGAAACGTTCGGGTTTATTTAGGCCCATTGGGCCTTTATTCAAGCATTGGATGACTTGAAATAATAAAAGCCCAAAGCCCAAATATCCACACTAAAGCCCGGCCACTTTGAGGAGGTGAGGAAGTCAAATGTTGACTTGTTTCCTTTTGTCTATAAATACAACATTATAGGAAATATCTCACTTAGGGTTTTTGTGTGTTCAAAACAATTTAGAGAAAAAGAAAATATCTCTCTAGAACACCAACAAGGGCCGGCCACCTTTGGGGATTTTTAGCTAATCATCTAATCCCCCGCTTAGGTTATTCCATCATCCTTCTCACTACACTAGTGGGTGAGGATCTTTAGAGGTTTTCTTCTTGAAAACTCTAAGAGAACCTTGGAGCACTCAAACATACAAAGTGGAGGAGGCAAGGAGGAAAGCTAGGCTCAAGGACTTTGAGGAGCAAAGGTCTTGGAGGTGGTCCATCCTTGGTCTTAAGAGTAGATCAAGAGGTTGTTGGAAATTTTGAGTAGAAATTTCTTATGTGGGGTTTGTCCCACATTGACTATTCACACAAGTTCTCCTCACTTTATAAGGCTTTGTCCATTATAGAAAGTGAATGGAGAATAGGCCTTGGAGAAGGAAAATTGGGCTCACCCTTGGGGTTGGGCTTTGGGATGTGCTAATTAATTGGTAATTAATATATATTTAATATATATTTAGTTATCAAAAGATGGGCCTTGGGCCTTGGGGCTCTTGGGCTCGGGCTCTAATATTTAATTAATTATTTTTGAATTTAAATTTTAAACTTAACAGACTCATCTTTTCAGATGAAGTCTGCAAGTGTTTCTGAAAGATGGAGCAGCACAACCCTTGGTTAAACAGTCACCTTCCCCACAACATGTCTGTTGCGAACAGACATATGCACCCTATAAATTTATACATCTGCATGTCATTCAAATACACAGAAAATCATAAATCGTCTTCTACATTCCATAACCTTCATACTGAGAGAACCACAAAGATTTTCGCCAGAAGTTAAAGTTTTCCGGTGCTAGAATCTTAAACTTGATCGTTGAATCCTGGTGGAACAGTCGTCCATCGAACTACAAGCACAGAGTAGGGACGAAATTCTGTTTCAAGGACATTGCGGTACGCAAGCCTCGATCTTCAAATTGTTTGTTTTATATTTCTGTTTTGTTGATTCATACTCTGTTAAAGTATTATTCGCATTTATTTATTAGCATATATAATTGTTATTGATTGTTGATAATTCTCCATCAATCTTGAAACAGAATATGGATAAACAATCATCCATGACTGTGAATGGCACTGTGCCGAAATACTCTGAAAAGCCTGAGAAGTTCAAAGGGTTGGACTTCAAGAGATGGCAACAGAAGATGTTGTTTTTCCTGACAACCATGAATCTCGCTCATGTTGTCAAGGAAGATGCTCCGCAGTCCAATGAGAATCCAATGACGAAAGAGACTGTCATGGCAATAGAAGCTTGGAATCATTCTGAGTTTTGTTACAGAAACTATATTCTGAATAGTTTCGATGACAATCTCTATGACATTTATTCTCTGTGCAAGACAGCGAATGAGTTGTGGGAATCCCTAGAGAAAAAGTATAAGATTGATGATGCCGGTTCAAAGAAATTTGTTATCGGTATGTTTCTCAAATATACCATGGTGGATTCCAAATCTGTTGTATCTCAGGTTGAAGAAATCCAGAAGCTGATCTATGAGTTGCACTCCGAGGGATGCGAGATCAATGAGCATTTCCAAGTTGGGGCAATAATTGAGAAATTACCAACTTCCTGGAATGACTTCAAAATTTATCTCAAGCACAAGCGTCGTGAGATGAATATGGAGGATTTGATACTGAGGCTAAGAGTGGAAGAAAACCACAGAAAGGCAGACCGTTCTGGGGGGTTTGCTGCCATTGAAGCCAATGTCAATTATGTTGAGGGAGGGACCTCCAAGGCCAAGCCTCCACCAAAGAAGAATAAGGCTCCAAAACCAAAGCAGTTTGTGCAATCTGCCCTTGCTCCTAAAGGCAAGAATCTGAAGAAGATTAAAGGCGCCTGCTATGTGTGTGGCAAATCTGGCCACAAGGCACAAGATTGTTATCATCGCAAGGATGGAAATCAAGGCCACGGAAACAACAACAACCATGCTAACATGGTAATCGCCGAAGAAGAATTGGCTGCTGTTATGTCCGAGGTCAACATGGTCTCAAATGTGAGTGAATGGCTTATGGATACTGGTGCTACCAAGCACATCTGCGCTGACAGAAATCTGTTCACTGAAAACCATCCTGCTGCCCCTGGAGAAAAGCTGTATATGGGCAATTCTGCCTCATCTGCGGTGGAGGGCAAAGGCAAAGTGATACTCAAATTCACTTCTGGAAAAAGTCTCACTTTGCTGAATGTGCTGCATGTTCCTGAAATAAGGAGGAACTTGGTTTCTGGACCTATTATGATTACTAAGGGCTTTAAACTTGTAATGGAATCCAACAAGTTTGTACTTACCAAGGGTGGGATGTTTGTTGGAAAGGGATATGTGGCTGATGGCCTTGTGAAACTCAATGTAACTGCCATTGATGATGCTAATAAAATAAATGCTTCTACTTATATCGTTGAGTCTTCTAATATTTGGCATGCTAGATTAGGACATGTTAATTTTCGATCCATGCAAAGAATGGTTAATTTAGATTTATTACCTAAATTCGAAATTAATTTTAATCATAAGTGTGAAACATGTATTGAATCAAAATTTGCTAGACAAACAAGAAAATCAATTTTGGAAAGATCAAATGAATTACTTGGATTAATTCATAGTGATCTTTGTGACTTTAAATCCACACCAACTCGTGGAGGAAATAATTATTATGTCACTTTTATTGATGATTGCAGTAAGTATTGCTATGTTTATTTGATTTATAGCAAGGACGAAGCTTTGAATATGTTTAAGACATATAAAGCCGAAGTTGAAAATCAACTTGAGAGAAAAATCAAAGCACTTAGATCCGATAGAGGAGGAGAGTATGAGTCTACTGCCTTCTCAGATTTTTGTGCACAACATGGAATTATTCATCAAACAACGGCTCCATACACACCACAACAAAATGGTGTGGCCGAAAGAAAAAAATAGAACATTCAAAGATATGATTAATTCCATGTTAAATAGTTCTGGGCTTCCACACAGTTTGTGGGGTGAAGCTTTACTTACTGCAAATACCATATTAAATAAGGTTCCTCTAAAGAAAATGGACGAGTCACCTTATGAACTATGGAAAGGACATAAACCCACTTACAAAACTCTCAAAGTGTGGGGTTGTTTAGCAAAGGTGCAAGTTCCGTTACCAAAAAGAACGAAACTAGGACCTAAGACTATTGATTGTGTATTCATTGGATATGCAAACAATAGTGCTGCTTATAGGTTTCTTGTGGTAAAATCTTCAATTTCTGACATACATGTTAACACTATATTAGAATCGGCGGATGCAGAATTCTTTGAGGATATATTTCCTTACAAAGAAAAGGAAAAGGAATCTGCTTCTAATACAAAAGAAAAGGAAAAGGAATCTGCTTCTAATACAAAAAGAGTTCATGATCATAGTCATGATAAAGCCTCTTCTTCTGGTGTCCAAGAACATGATATGGAACCAAGAAGAGGAAAAAGAACCAAAGTTTCTAAAAACTTTGGACCTGATTTCATTGCTTACTTGTCCGAGAATGAACCTAAAACTTTTAAAGAAGCAATGTCTTCTTCCGAGGCTCCTTTATGGAAGGAAGCAATTAAAAGTGAAATGGAATCCATTATGGAAAATAACACATGGGAATTGGTTGATCTACCTCCCGGTAGTAAACCAATTGGTCATAAATGGATTTTCAAGAAGAAACTTAAGGCGGATGGAACCATTGACAAGTTCAAGGCACGTTTAGTAGCCAAAGGTTATCGCCAAAAGGAAGGGTTGGATTATTTCGACACCTATTCTCCAGTTTCTCGCATAACGTCCATTAGGACATTAATAGCGATTGCGGCTGTATACAATTTTGATATACATCAAATGGATGTAAAAACAGCATTTTTAAATGGAGAACTAGATGAAGAAATATACATGGACCAACCTGAAGGGTTCGTGCTTAAAGGACAAGAAAGCAAAGTGTGCAAACTAGTTAAGTCATTATATGGACTTAAACAAGCACCAAAACAATGGCACGAAAAATTTGATCATACTTTGTTGACACATGGATTCAAAATAAATGAATCTGATAAATGTGTCTACATTAAGAGTAATGATAAAAGTTGTGTTATTGTTTGTTTATATGTGGATGATATGCTAATCATGGGAAGTGATAAAGATGTCATCAACAAAACAAAGAAAATGTTGAATTCCAATTTTGACATGAAAGACTTAGGTCAAGCCGATGTCATTTTAGGAATTCAAATTAAGAGAAATGGTGAAGGTTATGTCCTTACACAATCTCATTATGCAAAACAAATATTACGAAGGTTTGGTCAATCGGACTGCAAACCTGTTGCAACTCATTTTGATGCTGGATGCAAGTTGGAGAAAAATAAAGGCAATGCCATATCTCAACTTGAATATTCTCAAGTAATTGGGAGTCTAATGTACTTGATGAATTCGACTAGGCCTGACTTAGCCTATGCGGTAAGTAGGCTTAGTCGATATACAAGTAATCCGGCACAAGAGCATTGGGATGCTTTAGTAAGAGTGTTAAGGTATTTGGAAAATACACTTGACTATGGATTACACTACACCAAGTATCCACCTCTTGTAGAAGGCTTTAGTGATGCTAATTGGATTTCTGACACTACGGAATCCAAATCAACAAGTGGATATGTTTTTACCTTAGGAGGTGCAGCAATATCATGGAAATCCTCTAAACAAAAATGTATAGCTCGTTCCACCATGGAGTCAGAGTTTATAGCTTTAGACTTGGCTGGAGAAGAAGCCGAGTGGCTTAAACATTTTTTGGAGGATATTCCAATGTGGCCAAAGCCTGTAACTGCTATATGTATACATTGTGATAGTATGGCCGCGTAATCAAGGGCCAAAAATCATGTATACAATGGAAAGTCGCGACACATCAGGCGTCGGCATAATACTCTTAGGAAGTTGCTCTCCAATGGAATAATATCCATTGATTATGTGAAGTCAAAGGAAAATATAGCTGATCCTTTGACAAAAGGCCTACCAAGAGAGCAAATATTATTTACATCGAGGGGAATGGGTCTCAAGCCAATTCAATGAATCGGACTGGGCGGAAACCTAACCTAGCTGATTGGAGATCTCATGGTCTAGGTTCAATAGGCAAACTAGTTGAGTTTGATTCACAAGTTGAACACATAACTTACCCATTCTCATGATCAATGTGTGTTGTCTGTTGAGTTTGAGGGGTTATGTTTTATACATTTAATGACATTAATATCTTGTTATCAAGAGGAATATGGCAGACTATTCTTAATTAATGTCACCTATATAGGAGTAAATGGGGCCACATTTATGAGAATTGAAATGGCTAAATTCTCTAAAGCTCCTACGAAATCCGGGATCTGTTCAGGGCCAAAATGAACACAACCGTATGAATTGACGTATGGCAGACATGATATGTGTGTAGCATATTGTCTCGGTTTACTACTGCGGTGAACAGTTCAAGATCTTCCACATCCACTGCGTCACCAAGTAAACCCGATATGTTTTCACTAGGGTAAGTTCAAGTCCAAAAGACACTTCACCCGATGCATATCATGTCTATTCTCTCTCAGTTTTAGGCAGCCTAGTCATACATTTGCATTTACATTTGCATTCAAATGTGGGGTCATTTTTTGGAGTTTGAATGAAATTTCAACTCAAATGTAGGGTATTGTTGGAAATTTTGAGTAGAAATTTCTTATGTGGGGTTTGTCCCACATTGACTATTCATACAAGTTCTCCTCACTTTATAAGGCTTTGTCCTTTATAGAAAGTGAATGGAGAATAGGCCTTGGAGAAGGAAAATTGGGCTCACCCTTGGGGTTGGGCTTTGGGATGTGCTAATTAATTGGTAATTAATATATATTTAATATATATTTAGTTATCAAAAGATGGGCCTTGGGCCTTGGGGCTCTTGGGCTCGGGCTCTAATATTTAATTAATTATTTTTGAATTTAAATTTTAAACTTAACAGACTCATCTTTTCAGATGAAGTCTGCAAGTGTTTCTGAAAGATGGAGCAGCACAACCCTTGGTTAAACAGTCACCTTCCCCACAACATGTCTGTTGCGAACAGACATATGCACCCTATAAATTTATACATCTGCATGTCATTCAAATACACAGAAAATCATAAATCGTCTTCTACATTCCATAACCTTCATACTGAGAGAACCACAAAAATTTTCGCCAGAAGTTAAAGTTTTCCGATGCTGGAATCTTAAACTTGATCGTTGAATCCTGGTGGAACAGTCGTCCATCGAACTACAAGCACAGAGTAGGGACGAAATTCTGTTTCAAGGACATTGCGGTACGCAAGCCTCGATCTTCAAATTGTTTGTTTTATATTTTTGTTTTGTTGATTCATACTCTGTTAAAGTATTATTCGCATTTATTTATTAGCATATATAATTGTTATTGATTGTTGATAATTCTCCATCAGAGGTACTAATCTACTCCTTATCTTTGTTCTTCAATAAAATAATTTGTGATGCATCTTACATAAACCTATGCATCTTGAAGGGGATTTAAATGACTAGAGTTTTAATTTTAATTGTTAACATGCTTCCGTTGTTTTCGTATATATATTTTGATTTATATATGCATGCTAGTCTAATGAAATCCCTAATGAATCTCATAAATTCCTTCAAGTGGTATCAGAGCCAAAGGTTTATGTATGATATGTCCTTTTGGATTTTATGCATATGGGTTTTAATTTTATGTTTTGACATATATGTTCTTCATTTAAAGTATGTTTATCTTTTTTTTTTCAAGTGTTGAAAAATGTTAATCAATGGTTGAGAAATGTATGCATGTAAAAGGGTGTTTTAGATGCATAAATGAAGAATGAGTTTAGGACAAAAATTTGGGGTTTTTGGGTCAAGGGGGCACGGCACAAAATGGGATTTTGCATGTGTTTGTGTTTTTTATTTTGAATCACACACACACTCTTTGGTGCTAGGAAAAAGTGTTCTTGTCACTTTTGTTTTTGGTTTTGTGAAGAAATCACCAAGAATATGAAAATCTTGAAATTATGTTCATGGTTTTGTTCTTGGTGTTTATGTTCTGATTTTGGTGAAAATGATTTTATTTAAGCTTATAAAATTGTTTTATGGATTTGGGTGATATACTAATCATCTAAATTTTTCCTTAATGTAATTTTAATCCTAGACTTCTCTAGGATATTTTCCTCAAAATCTTTACAAAATATCCTTAAAGCAAAACCAAGTGACAAGCAAAATTTGATTTTTCTTACATGCATTGAATTATAGCATGGTGGGTGAGACTTTGCTTCTCCCCACCATAATGGCCGGCCACCCTATGACAAAACCCACATGGGGGGTTTTGTGTTTTTGACAAAAAAGTTGTTTTACTTTTGAGTATTTACACTTTGGCCCCTAACTTTTACATATTTGCATTTAGGCCCCTACTATTTGAAAAAGTTAAAATATTTGATTTTAATTTTGTTTATTGCTTAAACTCATCATTTAATTATGCCCATATGCACTAAATCTAATTGTTTATGTTGCATTCCTTTATGATTATTTAATTTGATTAAGTAGTTAAAAATGGTGACTATGGACTTATGCCTTAAACGATAATTGAGCTATAAGAATAAGGCGCTAAACTCAAATTGTTTGAACCTTAGGAATGTGTTTTAATTACTGTTTTAATTGGACCTTATAATGTTTGACATTAATCTATCTCTCCCTCTTAGTATATGTAATTTGTAGGAATTTGTACAAATCGGTTTGTAATTCTTATTACTTCTTAATCCCTTTTTAGTTAGTGGATTCCCTCTAGTACTAGACTAGAGTTTCTTTAACTATTGGTAAGGAGACATATTTAAAACAGGGTTTTGACATGAGACAAAGATTAAATGGGTCCAATGCCCTAATTAGCAATGATTGATTGTCTTTCATTTCTAATGGCTCAATGAAAATGTTTTAATTGGATTGATAAGCACGTAATTAAATTGACACAATATCCCCGAGTTCATATTCAACAATGTTGGCTCGTTGTTGCAATAACCAATTAAGTCCATGATCATCCAAGAGCCTAAGATAACTATAAAGTCCAATTTCAAAGGATTGCAAAACCATAGTAGTAGTAGTTACTTCCAATATTTGAAAAATTCGTTTTTGATATTGATTTGTTTTTCTAAAAACAAATAGTGGGAGTATCATACGCTACTAAACTATAATGAATTTAATTAATAGTTATGTGTATCTCCAATATTTTGAAAATTGTTTTGATATTGATTTGTTTTGTGAAAACGAATAGTGGAGATTACATATGCTACTAATTTCATTAAACTTTGGACTAGTAGTTATAATAGGACACAATTTATTTGAATATGTTTAAATAAATAAAATTGATGAGACCTTAAAATCCCTCAACCAACATGCAATATTAAGTTGAAAACGTAGATGTGCTTTGAACACTTCTTCGTGGCCTTCCACCATGGTAGGCTCCAATCGTTTATGACTTGTGCACCGCCTTCACCCTATCATGGGGGAGTGCAAAGTACATGCTTATAAGTCGGGAGGAGTCTATTTAAAAGGCATTTTGATGTGGTGAAAAATAGGCAACGAGTGTAGCCAACATCGTATCATCGTGAGGTTATACTTGGACCCCTATCTAAACCGACATGGTGGGAATGAACTTAACTAAGAAGAAATGGTGCCAACATCGTATCATCGTGAGGCATTCTTCTCTAGAGGCCAAATAGATGGGTAATCACAAAACGTTGTTGTGAATGGGTAAATGTACCCTCTCATTGTTATTTTGCGAGCCAACATCGTATCATCGTGAGGTGCGCATAGTAATAGTGAGCCTCCCATAACCCGCTAGGAGCTTTCTTTGAAACCTCCCGGATTCCATCATGGGGGATATGAAATTTGCCAAAAATGGTGGGTGATGTCATTTGGTTTAAAGACCTGAATCGTATGACTTAATCAACAATCAAACTAATTTATTTATTGTTTATGTATATAGATATGGTTGGAAGCACACTCGCGAAAATACTTGACAAACATTGCCTTGAAGGGCACAATTTCCCATCCTGGTATCGTAATGTCAAGATTCTCCTAACGTTGGAGAAAATTGTTTACGTCCTAGACAAGGCCACACCTCACATACCTCTTGGGCCTGACGCCTCTGAGGATGAACGTGTTAAGTATTACAAGCACGTTGAGGACGATACGCAAGCCAAATGCTATCTGTTGGCTTCCATGAATGAGGAGCTATAGAGACAGCATGAGGGCATGGACAGTGCATCTTCTATCATACTCCATCTTACGGAGTTATATGGTGAAGGGACGCGCAATTGTCGCTTCAGCACTGTTTGTGAACTTGTCAAGACCAAGATGGTCAAGGGGGCTGCAGTGCATCAACATGTAGTGAAGATGATACGATTCATAGAACAACTGGAGAACCTTGGAACTCCACTTGACGGGGAATTGGCCGAGTACTTCATTTTGGCTTCTCTTTCTGATTCATTCTCGCAGTTCGTAATGAACTACAACATGAATAAGATGGATAGTACTCTCTCTGAGTTACTAAACATGTTAGTAACTGCTGAGAAGACTATGAAGAAAGAGAACGTTGTAGGGACTTCTGCAGTAGTCTATAACAAGCCATCCTCTTCCACTCCTAAGCCGCAAGGCAAAGGAAAAGGGAAGGAGAATAAGTCTACCACTCCTAAGCCAAAAGGTGGAGTGAAGAAAAAGAAGGCAATGGACTTGCCACCACTGTGGAAAGGAGGGGCATTGGAGGAGGAATTGCAGGTACTATCTTGCAACTCTGAAGAACAAGCCAAAAGGTATGGTTTATGTTCTTATCTTCAATTCTAATTGTTAGATCTTCTAAATGTTTATATTTGATATAAAGTGCTAATCACTCGTATAATTGTATATAGGTGAAGGAAGCAAGTAAGCAAGTAGAAGAAGAACAAGCAAGGAAGGTGGAGAAGGGTTCGGCCACCATGTTTTTGCTTACTACTTAGGAAGTTAATTTAGGCATTTAAAGAAAGTCTTTGAAACTTTCTTATTTTGTAAAGAACTTATTATGTGGCTTCATGTGATGTAAGACCACTATTAATGCCTAAATGAAGGCATTTAATTAGTCTCTAAATGTATAGAGCTAATTCTTTTTGTATTAAACATTTTGAATGTTTGAATCATCACATCAATGTAATGTGATGTATGCCTTCTATATATATATGATATTTCCTTAAAAGTAGTGTTATGAATTGAATATTGTCTTGTTGTGTCCTAGTTGAGATACAAGACTTGTATCACTTATTGTAATGTGATAAACAAAACTTTAGACTTATCAATTATGGATAGATCTCATATGTTGGACATAGAAGGATACAATGAATCTTTAGATTTGGTTCCAATTGTCTACCTATGAACTCTATATGAATTGACCAAGGTCTAGAAATTCCTTTCTTAATGAAAAGGAAGATCACATTATGGTGATATAAGAAACAAGAAAAACGTTTCTTGTATGGTTATCACTTAAAGCACAAATAAATCAAGATCACTCTTGATTCGATTAATAGTTTTGAACAATCGATTGGGCATTCTTAAAGTTGTTTTAGAATGTCAAGTATGTTAGTGATCAAACCAAGAATGAAGTGTCTAAATCAATAAAATGTTTAAAGACTTTAGTCACTTAATAACAAGACATCATCTTAGTGAAGATTGAAATAAATGAGCTTGAAAGGTTTTAAAGCTACTACACAATGTCCTCTACCCGTATACTCCACGTTTATACAATTTTGAATGTATGAAGTGATTTCTCATTAAAGTCATGAGAAATAGTGGGAGGTGAGAAATTGGATATAAACTTGAATATGATTGTTTTATAGTTGTCTAAACAATGATAGTGCATGACTATTATTGAGAGTTTGAAATTTTAATTGTTAAAGACTCAAGCTCTACAAACGTTAAAAATTCTATATTGTGTGACATTTAAAGAATAGTCTTTAAATGTTGGTTTCGTCAACCTAGCATAAAATGGTTATATGTTGGGAGTTGTCCATTATTCTCTTTTATGGGAACAAGCTAATAACGAAGCATATGGACAAATTTTGATGAAACAAAAGGGAATAGTATCAAAAATGAGTCACAACATATAGTTTAACAACAAGACAATCCAAGTTTGTCACCTTATGTAACTATGACGCTCTATGTAGTTTTGATAAAGAATTATATCAACCACCTAGAAGGAATGGTTGAGTTTCTATATCCTTAGTAGAAGCTATGCTTTCACTAAAGACATAGATAATTCTCATGTGACTATATTAAAGTCTTAGTATGACTAAAACTTAAATGATGGTGTATGAGACCACATATAATTTAAATGAATGTACTTGATAGAATGAGTCACACATTTCAAAAGGAATTACTTAAAGAAGGAATTCTTTTGTGTATGATTCGTTTAAATAAACTTGTGTTAGCTAGGGTTGTTGATAGTCTCAAAATGGTTGAGACATCATTAATAAGCTAATGGATCTCAATAATTGTTAATAGATCCAATACAAGTTAATGGGAGCAATATGCATTCAATCAAAGAAAATGTAAGTCTATTTGATATGAATGAAGTCTATTTGATAGACTTGATAAATCATAAATGTTGCTCAAAGATGACAAAATAATGATACGGTCAATTTTGAAGTATTGACTTGAAATTGGACTAATTGATATAGCAAGGCTATGTCAAGGATGTTGTAAGGAGAAATCAAATCACAAAATGTTGGAGATTTGAGAAGGTGTTTTTCTATGATAGAAAATCACTTTCATATCCCTTATAATGAATGTGTCATAAAATCACAAAAGGGACACATGTATGGACTTGTGAGTAGATATCCAAAGGTGAAGAACCACATGGGTTGTCACTCTAAGATATTACTGTATCCCAGGATCAGAACCATAGCAACTGAAAGAGTATTATTGCCTTTAAGAAAGGAACATCAGAGTGGGACTCTGGAAGCGTGCATTCACTTAGGTTATGAACCAAAGTGAAAAATAATCCATTTTAGCAAATGGAACTTCATAATAGATGAAGTACTAATCATATAAATGAATTGATAGTATTGTACTACAATGGTCTCAAAGATTGGAGCAAAGTTTGTATAAAGTATACAAACGAAATATATGACGATATATTGTTTTAGAAACTGCTTCAAAAGGTGTTTTGAATAGAAGGGGTTCTTTAAGAACCAATGATTGAATCGAAACCATAAGGTCGTTAGTTGGACACTACGACGTGATGAGGCGATAGCTCAAGCCATGGAATCAAGGTCTCATCAATGTATTCGAACACGAAAAAGAGACATCATCAAATGTTTTGGAAACATTTGATATGTAAATCCCTTTTAGAGTTAAAAGGGGATTTTATACATAACCAAGTGAACCTGCGAGCATAAGCTCACTCAACTAGCATGTATAAGATACACTAGTGATTGACTTTAGTGCAAGTGGGAGATTGTTGGAAATATGCCCTGAAAGTCAATCTTTGGAAGAAACCTTTCAGGACATTGCATTGATGTATACATATGACTCTTATACATCGGAAGCCAAAGATACTAACTAGGACTGTCTCAATGAATGAAATATGTCCTGAATAGTGAATCCATGGACAATGGATCGATGGAAGAAGTAATCTAATGATGTTTGACTACAGAGATCTTCTTCACATAACCATCATGTCCAGAAAGTTCCTGGTCATAGGATTGTCAGAGGGATACTGACAATGCATAGATCAGTACATACTGTGTCCGCTTCAAAATGGAAGGATGGAAAGTCTCATCCCATCCGTGTAGTGACACTAAGACAAGTATGTAGGTGCTCATTAAGGGAATGAGAACAATCGAACGAGAGTACTTGCATGGAGGTCTACTCACATGTCAAGCAAGTAACTCTAATAGTTGGAATAATGTAACTAATCCTTTGACCTGAGACATCATAGATGTCTAATGGTTAGGTCCTTGATCTTTGACCATGTCAAATGGCATTCCATTTGGAGAGTCCACGGCATTCTTGGGGTCAAGCTATCCAAACATGTAGGCATGTGAATGGTCAACAAGGGATCTCTAATCCTCGTTAAGAGAGGATGAATACTCTAAGATGTGATTTGGGAATCTTCGGCCGAAGTATCGAGCGTAGAAAAGGAAAGCGTTCCTATACGACTCAAATGAATCATATATGAATGCATAATCACATTAGGGGTTTGACATAGTACATCCATACCCTAGTGATGTGATTAAGAGTATTGTATTAGAGAAGGATCGAATTGCATTGTAATTCCAACTGAATAGGTTCTCTGAATAACTTCTACATTAGCTTGGGTAGCCATGACATATGTTTAGATGTCACTCATGGCTTGTGAGTTCTTCTAGATGATTAATTGTAATCGTCAAAGGAGAACGTGAATTAAAAGTAAGTTTTAATTCAACAAGTGATTGAATTAAATCAATTGGATTGATGCCAATCATCTCACTGCCTTGCTAATTAGAACCTAAAAGATTATTCACCAATACACTCTTGTAGTGAGTAATCAATGGATGATGGAAATAATTAATTGGATTAATTAGGTGTGGTGATTAATTTAGAAAGTCTAAAGAAATCATAAAAGCGATAAAAGATCTTTTTGGGCTTAAAGAAACGTTCGGGTTATTTGGGCCCATTGGGCCTAAACCCATTGGGCCTTTATTCAAGCATTGGATGACTTGAAATAATAAAAGCCCAAAGCCCAAATATCCACACTAAAGCCCGGCCACTTTGAGGAGGTGAGGAAGTCAAATGTTGACTTGTTTCCTTTTGTCTATAAATACAACATTATAGGAAATATCTCACTTAGGGTTTTTGTGTGTTCAAAACAATTTAGAGAAAAAGAAAATATCTCTCTAGAACACCAACAAGGGCCGGCCACCTTTGGGGATTTTTAGCTAATCATCTAATCCCCCCCTTAGGTTATTCCATCATCCTTCTCACTACACTAGTGGGTGAGGATCTTTAGAGGTTTTCTTCTTGAAAACTCTAAAAGAACCTTGGAGCACTCAAACATACAAAGTGGATGAGGCAAGGAGGAAAGCTAGGCTCAAGGACTTTGAGGAGCGAAGGTCTTGGAGGTGGTCCATCCTTGGTCTTAAGAGTAGATCAAGAGGTACTAATCTACTCCTTAACTTTGTTCTTCAATAAAATAATTTGTGATGCATCTTACATAAACCTATGCATCTTGAAGGGGATTTAAATGACTAGAGTTTTAATTTTAATTGTTAACATGCTTCCGTTGTTTTCGTATATATATTTTGATTTATATATGCATGCTAGTCTAATGAAATCCCTAATGAACCTCATAAATTCCTTCACCCTCTAGCTAGCCATTCATCCATTGATTTACCCCAATTTTATGCCTTGTTTACATTCTGCAATTTAAGTAGTTTTAGTTTTAATTTTCGTGCAAAACAACCCCCCCCCCCCCCACAATTGTTGAGTTGTGTTAGTTGAGTTAGAATTTGTCCAAATTTGTGTTTAGTTAGTCATTTGAGTCAATTTTCGTCCAAATTAATATCTAGTGTCTGTTTTGAGTCAATTTGATTGTTTTGTGCTGTTTTGAGTCATTCTAGTTAGTTTTGAGTTATTTGAGTCTAGTTAAGTGTCTTTTGCCTACTTTTGTGTTCTTAAGTCTTGTTTAGTATTTTTAAGTCAGTTTAGAGTAGATTAGCAATCCCTCCTAATCCCCGACCCAGAACGATCCCTACTTTCCTATACTACAACTATCAAAAAAGGGTTTAAGTTTGTGTGTTGTTTTACATCACATCACCTACTTGGATCCAAGGCGAGCATGCGATGCGGGAGGTGAACATACACATGAAGGACTGGCCCTGGCCCGGGGCTAGCACTAACACCGGGGTATAGCAATGATGAGCAGACTTCATGAATATAAGCATGCCATAATGATTCAATAATTCTAATCAACATAATAAACTTAGCTGCGCATCCTGTCGGATTATTTTGGCATTCCACAATAGTGCAACATTTCTTATAACATTATGTAATTATGGTATCAAAGATTATAAGCATACCTGTGTAACCCGTAGGATGTAGCATATTTCATAAATTACGTCATTTCGCTAATTCTTATAAACTTTAGTCTAATCTAGGCATACGTAAGAAATTTTTTTCAAATGCATAAATGGAAACTATCAATCATATATATATAAGGAAAAAGACCCACTCACCTGAAGTCCGTGCTACAACTCCCTGGCACGAATATCGAGACGTCACGAATGATCGTCGCTTAGAACAAATATCAAATCACGTCTCAGAATTCTTATTGGTAGAATACGTAATTTACATAAAACACATCCCCAAGGACGTTCTAGAATGATTTGAAACCTATTGACCAAAAGTCAATCGTTAGTCAAATGTCGACTATGGGGTCCACAACCCTACGTAACTTGATTCGAAATATCAGCACCTCAGATTTTCAATTTGTAACTTCCAAAGATTCATATTATGCATCTAAAACAACTTACTGAAATCTTACCACGATCCCGACAGTCGGATCTTCGCCAATCACAATTCAAGTGGCGGTCAACATTTTATTTTACGAACTTACAAATCTAATTTGGGAAGATTTGTATGTTGGATTTCTAATCTGTTAGCTCCTATGGTCCTCAAATATTACGTACTATAAAGTATTAAAGTTTAGTGATGATCCAATGGTCGGATCGTCAATTGCTATTCTATTCAAGTGTTGGACCTTAATGGAACTAAGTTCAAACGGCAGAATTTTGTCAATCAGACTTCAAATATGGAATTGGAGTATCCAATTTAGCTTAGAAAGGTCAGGGGGTGCCTCGGCCCATGCGCCTCCGTACTCGGCGACCGGCCTTTCTGACTTGCCAGAAAATTCAACTATTTCTAAATATTCTCAAATTTTACATGAATGAAGATCTCAATGAGTAGAGAAATTTTTATACCTGTGACCAAGTCCAATTTGGACGGGAAAAGCTCCAATTTAGCTCTCCCTCGTTGGAAACCCTAGAATGGGTAAGCTTTGATTCTTCCTCCTCGGTGTTTTGATGCCCCTTCAACTACTTAGGTCTTGTTCTTGGGTCCAGGGGGAGTTGATTAAGGGTGGTAGTGGCTGGTGAGACTCACCGGAATGGCGGAATCGCCGTCAAACCATTCCGCGACCCCGGTGTCCTCCATCACAACTTTTGGACCTAAAAGCCCTCGAACTTGGGTGGAGATAGTAGATGAAAAGTTGTGGAAAAGATCGCAAGTGTTAGATGGTGGTGGTTTGACGAAAACAAATGGTAGAAACTGTCAGAATTTGGTCGGGTTAGGTGAGTGTACGATCGACGGGATTAAGAGGCTGGGAACTTTTTATCCCTTCCCTACATTGGCTGCTGCCTTTTTCCCCTCATTTTCTTATTAGTCCTTACCTTTAGTCTGATTGGTCCATAATAATTCATACCTAATTGGGCTTATGTCCCACAAGGTCAGAGTTTAATTAATTTCTAATCTAAAATTTAATAAAACGACTTCAAATGTCCGTAACTATATCGTGAAAATCCAGATTCGCAAATGGCTTTCACCTATGCACTCGTAGTGACAAGTACTACAAGGATACGCTAAAAGAATGAGTCTTATGTCTCTCTAACCGATGGTCAACGAAAGTAAAAAATCTTTGCCTTTAGGGCCATTTTTGTAAAATCACTATTTTAAAATTTATAAAACTTAAAATTAGGGGCGGGTTGTCACAATCTACCCACCTTAAAAAAATTTCATCCTTGAAATTTAAAATCATTTGTTAAACAAAAGTAATGAAAAGAAAGCAGGAAAAAATAAATATATAAAGGAAGATATCAAGATAAAGTGGTTGCAGAAAAGAGAATGTCATTCCATCGTGATCGGAGTGTAGTGATTCCTCTTTCATGCTAATACTATAACATAATACTTTTATAAAAACATAATGTAAAAAACATGTAAATATGTATAGTAACATCCTGCCAAAATACATATATATAACAATGTAAAGTTAAGGTAATTATACTGAAATTAGAACTGAAAATAGAATATTTTTCACTTACGCACTCGTTACATCACGTACTCATAGTAACTTTGGGTTAAGCTCAAACAATAAGTAACTAATTAAATAAGTATACTAACGTGAACGGACCTACTTATCTACTTGTTTAATGAACCTAATGAATAAGTTACTGATATTACGGTCTGCAACCCGCAATACCAATAACTTACTGTTGTCTCGATAAGCAAGTAACAAATTCTCGATGGTGCAATATTACCATCTTGCCCCTCATAGGGAAATATACATAAATCATCTTACTAGCACCTTGATTGCGCTTACACACTGCCCTCTTAGGCAATAACGCAACTAGCACACAGGTTCCTAGATTGTAATCTCAATTATTCCAATTGATGTTCGTAATACTAACCTGTCAATCATGTACCGTGCCATGGCTCAAATAAGATTATAGCCAAACCAAAATAATAACTATCTTCATACGCAACATAAGCAAAGATAGGCGTCTACATAACCGGCTAAAACTATAAAACATACAAAAGCAATATATCCTCTAAGGTTCGGGTAGTGCATTCAGACTAACAGTTAGTCTGAGGGTGAAATATGGTACTGGACAAAAACTTAGCACTCATAACCTTCAAGAAAACTTCCCAAGGCTTAGAAGTGAAACACATGTCACTATGAGATGCAGTAGTGACACACACACACGCATATTATGTAGCCAAACATTGCCGTTCACAACGCTATAGTGAGCAAATTCATATTGAATTTCTCTCGAATTTAGCAAAAGACTATGTCGAGGAGGCTAAAATGCACTCATATGTCTGAGGTTAAAACAAGTTTATCAAATCTAGAGTACATGGTAACTGGATTGAATGCATAACATCTGACAACAACCGTAGTTTTCGAAATATTTAATCACCAATAGTAAAGATTCCTTTAATGGAGTATTTGTTGGGTGTCTGAAGAAATAATGATCATTACTAGATTTCAATATCCGAGCACTTCTTTTAGACGGGTTGTCTGTTTCAAGAATAATATAAAGTGTAATAGGGTAGACACGTACCCAAGATTGACTGGAATGCCTTCCAGCACCAATAGGTGAATATAGAATCACAATCAGAGTAGATATTGATCGAATTGTCAGAAAATTCGATAAATTCAAGAATGAGGCATTTTACCAAGTGGTCTAAATGTAGTTCCTCGGGGCCAACAAAAATGAGCTGACTTGTCAAATTGGTCAATAATTACCGAAACATCATCATAATTTACACATGTACAAGATACCTCGTACTAGGAGTTTATGTTAATATTCCCCATTTGCATTTGGATACAAGAAGTGATTATAACCACTTGAAACGGTCCTTGATGATTCAGAAATAATGTCAAATCAATGCTCATATCTCCAACTTGAATAGGATAGGACAAGCTAAGGATATTCAAGGGTAATTAATGTCTTTTTGCACAACCGAGATGATACACGATAATGCAATCGTAGACGTTGATTTAGTTCTTCCACTGCCACTGTCAAAATTTTAACCTATTTCAAATAAGGATGTATTTGAAATGTCTAAGATTGATATAGGTCCTGGGCACATTTTTCCATAGAGAGGTCATCCAGTTTTCGAATGAAGAGGATAATTGTTAACTCTAAGTCGTGTATAAAACAGTTCATTTCGAATGGTTCTAACAAAGGAAAAATATCAATGATACTTCACCATGTTGCCTCTGTACAGTCGAAACATCCAAATAACACATCATCATGGATTTCCAAAATGATCAATGTCATTGAAAGGCTTAAAACAAAGGTGAAGTGAGACAGCACTTCGATTGTCAGAACTTTATTCATCTTTATCATCACAATTAAACTAACTTTCCTCGGTTGATAAGTGAGGAAAAACCCCATAGCTGAAAATTGCTATCAATTTGTCGATAAAATCGACAAGACCAAAGATATCTTGAATTTCACAACATTTTGTGAGAATTTTAACTTTCTTCTGCTACAACCTTTTGAGAAAAGAAAAGAAAGTCGTCTACTGAGATCACGTCTCCAAAAAGAAGTACCAATTTAATCAAGGTTAACAGTTGAGGAATTTGGTATAAAGCTAATTATTGGGGTTTAGAGAATTTGGTCTCATTACCAAGGTAGATGAGAAGGCCGTCGATAAGACCACTGTGAATGCGTCAAGCTATGAAAGAAAACTCGAGGTACAAAGGTTAGTCGGCTAAACCATCAACTCGAAGTGGGGTTTAAATAGCTTTTAATCATCACCCGATGGAGTTGCTAAAATCTAGGTACAACCCTAAGGTTCGGCCTTTCGCCTTCACAAATAGGTTTGAGCTTTCCTAGATAAGGTGTTTGGTTGGATAAATTCCTAATCGGCAAGCTTTAGTAACTAAGTTCTCTCAATGAAGTAAGACTTGTCCAAAAAGATGCAATGGAAAACTGGTGTAATACGATAAAGTGGATCGATGATGTACTTCACTTCTCCACTTGATGATATCTCAGGTAAAGTTCAAGGATTGAAGACAAAGATATACATCCTTAAAACATACCCTACTAATTTTTTTTCCTTATGACACCTACTAATAGGCCTTCACAACTTTTTCAATACTCGATCGCTTTTACTGTGGAAGTTAGCTTATGCCCCAATTCTAATGTTTGTTAGTGGATGTGACCATAAGAATGACTTGTCAATAATGTTTGGATTACCTAACTAGGTAATATGGTTAACATAACTATTTAGCTCAAGTAGTTACTATTAATCAATCTATCAGTCACACCACTAATTAACACATATATTATACTTTTGACATTTATGATATTGTTCATTACCTTAAAACTTTGAACCGACGTTCTGGCATAAACATATCACTCCCAGATACTAATACCTGTTTCTGGTATCAGAAGTCATATTGCTTGAATACTGGTTGACAGTTCCTGGACATTGTATGGTATAGTCAATTACTAACTCCACTGTAGGCTGATTACAGGTTAGAACCTGCTCGGACTGATGGTTTTAGACGATTGGTAAGGAACTGGTCTAGTGAGGTGGTTTCACTAATTCTAGGGAAAATACTTATTACTTCGGGGATTTCTACTAACTGTAAGTATAACAACTCGTACACATGTGCCTATACTCATCGAAATGACGAGTACATCACCAAAAGAAATTTTGGAATTTGGTATTGGTTAGAATGTCTCAAAGCCGGAAAAAGGGAATTTGCTAGTAATCCCCTTTAGAACGGACTTAAATAGAATTCGATCTTCCTCTTGAAGACCTAGAATGATCACTAATGCGTTTGGAAAAAATAGTGCTATTAGAAAGCAAAAGTGATTGTCCTAAGATGTTCTTCTGTCGAGTGCTACCACTTTAGCACCACATTGTCATACGAGACATTTCTGAGAATTTCAACGAAAAGAAAAACTTCGTTGGAATTTCCAATAGGTGATATACTTACAGGTACTACCAAAGGATCGAAACTAATTGGGTTTCCCATTTCAAAAGGTTTGGTAATGATGGCTAAAAACTAGTAATGGATTGATTGGTAATTATCTGGTGATACACAACCATCGATACATTAGCCTGGCTGTAGGGCTAACAACTCATTTCCAAAACAGAATTTTCCTTGGTAGGGAGGTTCTTTGTTTATATTCTAGGGGCAGTCGCCAAAATAATTTTTCTTGAATGTCAATAAGTCGCCTAATCTGCTCAAAACTTAGGAAAACATAGCACGTTTTTCGTATTTAACGAGGTGGCAAGATTTAGCATTAAGGTTTAAGAACCTAGAATGTTTACATCACGCATGTGATGAACGCAATACTGCCCAAACTTATGCTCTGATACCAAACTAACACACCCCGGCCTGGTATGTCCTGTAGGACTCCGAATCGAGTTGTGTTGACCGAAACCTGGAAGGTGACGAAGCTATAAAGTGTAGTGATGTGGAATTGTGAATAAATTTAAACCTAAAAGTGTCTAAATATAAGAGTACATTATAAGTAGGAATGAACCCATTTTACACGTGATGTAAGAGCATAAGCAAAGTACATTATAGTAGATTGAGAATTATACCATCAATGGTAATCATCAATGCCCATATTGGCAGGAATGCTTGTCGATATGAAAGCTCTGCTACTAAAACCTAGAGGGGAGAAAAACAAGGGTGAGGGAGCCTGAAAATAGAGTTTTATAAAAACCTTTGAAAACGTTATAACTCCTCACCGTAAAACATGTATAGTTTCCAAAATATACATACTACATATAGTATGAAAATACTTACCATAGCCTGCAAAACATAAATAAGGCATGACATCCCAAAATCACAAAATCTCAATAGTAATATAAGTAAAATCAAGTGCTCAAAAACCTATGCTAGCATACCAGTCGAAATCCCCTAATGTGACCTGTACGACTGCACCTATTATTCATCAATCTATGCTAGCACACAAGTCAGAGTCGCCTAATACCACCTCTATGAGAGGACTAGATGTAATCATAATATACGCTCTAGTGCTACGACCACGTGAAGACTAGCGCTATGCGCAGTCACCTATGAGTCGAAGTTGCCTAATATGACCTGTACGACAAGACTGGCACTTACCTAGATCCAAGGCGAGTGTACAGTGCGGGAAGTGAACATACATGTGAAGGATTGCCCTTGGCCCAGCGCGAACACTAACAACTGGGTGCAACAATGATAAGCAGACTTCATGAATGCCATAATGATTCAATAATTTTAATCAACATAATAAACTTAGCTACGCATCCCGTAGGAATATTTTGGCATTTCACGACAGTGCAACATTTCTTAGAACATTATGTAATTATGGCATCAAAGATTATAAGCATACCTGTGTATCTTGTAGGATGTAGTATATTTCATAAATTTTGTCATTTCACTAATTCTTATAAACTTTAGCCTAATCGAAGCGTACGTAAGAAATTCTTTTTTAAATGCATAAATGGAAACTATCAATTACACACACACACACACACACACACACACACACACACACACACACACACACACATACACACACACTATAAAAAGGAAAAAGACCCCACTCACCTAAAGTCAGCGCTACAACTCCCTAGCACGAATATCGAGGCATCACTAACGATCGCCGCCTAGAACAAATATCAAATCATGTCTCATAATTCCTATCGGTTGAACACATAACTTACATAAAAAAACACATCCCCAAGGACATTCTAGAATGATTTGAAACTCATTATCCAAAAGTCAACCGTCGGTCAAAGGTCGACGGTAGGGTCCACAAAACTATGTAACTCGATTTGGAAGATCCATATCTTAGATTTCCAATCCGTAACCTCCAAAGATCCAAATTATGCTTCTAAAACAACATACTAAAATCTTACCCCGATTCGACAGTCGAATCTCCGCCAATCACAATTCAAGTGGCGGTCAACGTTTTATTTTACGAACTTACAAATCCAATTAGGAAGATCTATACGTCAGATTCCCGATCTGTAAGTTCCTATGGTCCTCAAACATTACAACTATAAAATATTAAAGTTTAGTGACGATGCAATAGTCAAATCGTCGATTGTTATACTATTCAAGTGGAATTTTGTCAATCTGACTTCACATGTTGAATTGGAATATCAAATTTTTCCCATGAAGGTTAGTGGGTGCCTCGACCTACGTGTCGCTACACGCGGCAGCTAGCCACCCCGACTCGCTAGAAAATTCAACTATTTCTAAAAAAATTCAAATTTTACATGAATGAAGATCTCAATGAGTAGAGCACGTTTTATACATGTGGCCAAGTCCAATTTGGCCAGAAAATGCTCCAATTTAGCTCGCAGTCGCTGGAAATCTTAGAATGGGTGAGCTTTGATTCTTCCTCCTCAGTGTTTCGACGCCTCTACAACTAGTTGGGTCTTGTTCCTGGGTCTAAGATGAGTTGATTAAGGGAGCTGGTGGGTGGTGAGACTTGCCGAAACGGGGGAATCGCCGTCAAACTCTTTCGTGACCTCGATGTCCTCCTTCACCCTTGAACTTTGGCGGAGATGGTAGATGGGAAGTTGTAGAAGAGGTTGTAGGTGTTGGATGGTGGTGGTTCGACAGAAAAAATTGCAGAAACCGTAGGAATTTGGTCGAGTTGGGTGCTCTAGTGTACGGTCGACAGGAAAAAGAAGCTGTGAGCTTTCTCTCCTCTCCCCTCATTGGCTGCTGTCTTTTTCCCCTCATTTTTTTATTGGCCCTTGCCTCCACAATAATTCATACCTGACTGAGCCTCTTTCCCACAAGGTGGGAGTTTAATTAATTTCTAATCTAAAATTTAATAAAAACGACTTCAAATGTCCGTAACTATACCGTTAAAGCCCAGATTCGCAAACGGATTTTGCCTATGCGCTAGCAGTGACGAGTGCTACAAGGATGCACTAAAGAAGGAGTCCTACTTCTCTCTAACCGATGGTCAATGAAAGTAAAAACATCTTTGCTTCTGGGGGCATTTTCATAAAATCACTATTTTAAAATTTATAAAACTTAAAATTAGGGACGAGTTGTCACAAATATCATTTGGAGTACAATGGTAAGTTTAAAATATCACTATTTTGTTTTGTTAAAAAAATCATGATCTTTTTTACATCCACAATTCAACTCATTTTTTTATTATAGAAATTTTATCCTTTTTTTTAAGTATATTGAATTCATTGGACATAAATTAACAATATCTTCTTTTGCAAGATTTTAGGAATTTGTTATATATTGGATTTAATTAGTAAATTAATAATAATAACAATTTGTGTAATTTGAAATTAATTAAAATTGTAAAAATGTTGTTTGATCAAATCTCTAAAAGCCTAAGCTGTTTGGTCTAAGAAATTCAAAAACCAAGCAGCTAGATCAAAATTCCCCTTAAGAAAAAATATATTATATAGAATTTGTACATACCACATTGTCACATATATATATTTGACGGCTTTTTATGTAGTTTAATATTATTGAATTAATATTTTTCTTATCGTATAATGGGTTACCCACGTGTATATCTGGACCAACCCGTTATCTAGGCCTGGTAATTCTTGACATGACTCGATAACCTGACATGGTAGACACGACACGAAATTAACAGGTGTTCGGGTTGACACGATAATGAATCGAGTCGTTATCGGGTAACCCGATAAGCACCTGTTAAGATAACGGGTTGATTCGAGTATACACGTGGGTAACACAATACACGATAAGCAGAATATTAATTTAATAATTTATAACCCTAAAAGAATACTATAATAATTATACATATCAATTTAACAATTTTAGACCCCTAAAAACTAATATATATATATATATATATATATATATTAAATTAAGTATAATAATTATAATAATAATAATATATACTAACACACCCGTACCAGAAAGTAGGGCATGATGGCCGTCACGTGAGTGTGACGTAGCCAAGTGCGCTGTGCGGAAGCAAGGATCGGTAACGAAGTACGAATTAATTAAAATCGAATTCTAACAACCTAGATATGATAGTGTGCTAGAGATATTACAATACTTATACATATCCAGAGCGTACTAGGTCAGTGCAGTCAAGCATGAATTAAATGAGTTCAATTACACCAACGGGGCCCTACATATAACAGGTCTCTCAGGAACTCAAGCTATCTAGAACCTGGAGGGGCGAAAAACAAAATGGAGTGGGTCAGCAAAACAAGTCTTTTCAAAATCATTCTTTTCTCAAAAGTTTAGCCCCTCTCCGTAAAACCTGTATAGTTTCCCAAAAAATAATACGTACATATATATATCACAACCTTTCTCAGCATAAAACGTTTTCAATGTATCTCAAATATATGTCGTGCAATGCATTTCAATAATCATATCGCTACTAGATATCATCTCAGCCCTCGGCTGTAAATATAGCTCATAACATCTCTATCTCATCATCATATGTACTCTGCACATACATCAATATCTCTTCATATCATCATCATCATCACTGTATCAATAATAAATGCTCTAGTGCTACAATCACGTGAAGACTGTGCGAATGAACGCGGGTTACCTACATGTCGTACCCACTCAAAAGTGGTCTATACGACAAGACTGTGCACCTAACTTGGATCCAAGGCGAGCATGCGGTGCGGGAGGTGAATGACACGTGAAAGACTGTGCCCCTATCTCTGGGCGTGAACACTAACAATATGTGCAGGTTTATGAGCTACCATATCACATCATATCTCATCGTATATCGATTGTTCGTTCTCAACTATGCATG
Organism: Crataegus laevigata; assembly: GCA_963580275.1. NCBI lineage: Eukaryota > Viridiplantae > Streptophyta > Magnoliopsida > Rosales > Rosaceae > Crataegus > Crataegus laevigata. The sequence continues at coordinate 12,229,578 of OY756944.1, read as the reverse complement.
TACCTACCTGGTACTTACCTGGCATCCTCGGCACCAACATATGCATGAAATGTATATATGAATACTCATGCATCAAAATCAAGTTGTATCTATATCGTTAAAAACGTACTTTTCAATTAAGATATGATTCTGGGAAAATCATTATATATATAGGTTATACGGAAAAATAATAGTTGCCCACTCACTGGTAAGTCGCTGGGTCGTAGCCCCCACGTTGAGCTTGGCTACGGTCGTCCTCAGAATACGTCTCACCTATATGAGAAATTACTAAAAATACGTTATTTAAGTACATATACGTAACTACGTAAATAACTTCTCATACATAGCTCAATTTTGGTATTTGGATATACCAACGTGACCTACTCGTCGTCATGAACATCCCCATATTTTTCAAATAATTTTTCTCGGCCCCACGCGCCAGTGAAGCCATGACCCCACGCGCCTGGCATACTGACGGCGTCACTTAACGCCGTCAGGCATATTCCTGGAATATTCCGTTATCTTTAACGGCGTCAGTTAACGCCGTTAGAATATTCCGTCAGTTTTGACGGAATATTCCGTCGTCTTCTCCGGCGACTGGTTTTGCCGGAATTTCTGGGTAATTTTCAAAGCTTCATATCTTACCCATTTTTCATCCTTTTTGACCCATTTTTCTTCCTATGTGCTCCAAATTAAGAGTAGAACATAAATATACCTTCACAAACCTTGAAAAAGGTCTTAAATCTCCTCGGGGACAAACTCCAAAACCGGCCAAACTCCGACCACGTGATCCCGACATCCAAACACTTCCAACGAACCACTCCGAGCGTCGTGGGAACCTCCTAAAGCTCACTGTGAGCTTGGATTGTCCTAAAACGTAACCATTATAAAGTTGATGAATAGTGTTCAAAATCGGACCTTGAGTTTCTACGTGAAATACAACGAAACCTTACCTGAAAATGGTACCACCGTGATCGTGAAGTCACTAGCTCCTCATCATAAGTCAAATCTGGGTTAATCTCCAAAGGTTGTAGAGGAATCACATGCGACGGATCTGAAACATAATGTCGAAGCATCGAAACATGAAACACATTATGTACTATAGACAACTCTGACGGCAACTCTAGCCTGTAAGCTACTTCACCGACTCGCTTGATGATCCGATAAGGTCCAATGTACCTAGGACTCAATTTACCTTTCTTTCTGAATCAAACCACACCCTTCCAAGGCGATAACTTAAGAAATATCCAATCTGAAGGAATTTTATGAGATTCATTAGGGATTTCATTAGACTAGCATGCATATATAAATCAAAATATATATACGAAAACAACGGAAGCATGTTAACAATTAAAATTAAAACTCTAGTCATTTAAATCCCCTTCAAGATGCATAGGTTTATGTAAGATGCATCACAAATTATTTTATTGAAGAACAAAGTTAAGGAGTAGATTAGTACCTCTTGATCTACTCTTAAGACCAAGGATGGACCACCTCCAAGACCTTTGCTCCTCAAAGTCCTTGAGCCTAGCTTTCCTCCTTGCCTCCTCCACTTTGTATGTTTGAGTGCTCCAAGGTTCTCTTAGAGTTTTCAAGAAGAAAACCTCTAAAGATCCTCACCCACTAGTGTAGTGAGAAGGATGAAGGAATAACCTAAGGGGGGATTAGATGATTAGCTAAAAATCCCCAAAGGTGGCCGGCCCTTGTTAGTGTTCTAGAGAGATATTTTCTTTTTCTCTAAATTGTTTTGAACACACAAAAACCCTAAGTGAGATATTTCCTATAATGTTGTATTTATAGACAAAAGGAAACAAGTCAACATTTGACTTCCTCACCTCCTCAAAGTGGCCGGCCTTTAGTGTGGATATTTGGGCTTTGGGCTTTTATCATTTCAAGTCATCCAATGCTTGAATAAAAGCCCAATGGGTTTAGGCCCAATAGGCCCAATTAAGCCCGAACGTTTCTTTAAGCCCAAAATGATCTTTTATCGTTTTTATGATTACTTTAGACTTTCTAAATTAATCGCCACACCTAATTAATCCAATTAATTATTTCCATCATCCATTAGTTACTCACTACAAGAGTGTATTGGTGAACAATCTTTTAGGTTCTAATTAGCAAGGCAATGAGATGATTGGCATCAATCCAATTGATTTAATCCAATCACTTGAAGAATTAAAACTTACTTTTAATTCCCGTTCTCTTTTTGACAATTACAATTAATCGTCTAGAAGAACTCACAAGCCATGAGTGACATCTAAACATATGTCATGGCTACCCAAGCTAATGTAGAAGTTATTCAGAGAACCTATTCAGTTGGAATTACAATGTAATTCGATCCTTCTCTAATACAATACTCTTAATCACATCACTAGGGTATGGATGTGTTATGTCAAACCCCTAATGTGATTATTTGTCTTTATATGATTCAATTGAGTCGTATAGGAACGCTTTCCTTTACTACGCTCGATACTTCGGCCGAAGATTCCCGAATCATATCTTAGAGGATTCATCCTCTCTTAACGAGGATTAGAGATTCCTTGTTGACCATTCACATGCATACATGTTTAGATAGCTTGACCCCAAGAATGCCGTGGACTTTCCAAATGGAATGCCATTTGACATGGTCAAAGATCAAGGACCTAACCATTAGACATCAATGATGTCTCAGGTCAAAGGATTATTTACATTATTCCAACTATCAGAGTTACTTGCTTGACATGTGAGTAGACCTCCATGCAAGTACTCTCGTTCGATTGTGTTCAGTGAACTCATTCCCTTAATGAGCACCTACATACTTGTCTTAGTGTCACTACACGAATGGGATGAGACTTTCCATCCTTCCATTTGAAGCGGACACAATATGTTCTGATCTATGCATTGTCAGTATCCCTCCGACAATCTTATGATCAGGAACTTTCTGGACATGATGGTTATGTGAAGAAGGTCTCTGTAGTCTAACATCATTAGATTACTTCTTCCATCTATCCATTGTCCATGGATTAACTATTTGGGACATATTTCGTTCATTGAGATATTCCTAGTTAGTATCTTCGCCTTCCGATGTATAAGAGTCATATATATACATCAACGCAATGTCCTGAAAGGTTTCTTCCAAATATTGACTTTCAGGGCATACTTCCAACATAATCATCAACATTATACACTCGGTCAGTGGCATGTCTGTCTGCTAAACTCTTTTGGCGATCTTGGGCAATTTTCAGATTAGCCTTAATAACCTGAACATTCTGAGTAGTCTCCTCTACTATCTCAGGGCCCACTAGAACTCTTTCGCCAACCTCTGACCAACACAAGAGTATACAACAAGGTTTCCCATATAGTGCCTCGAACGGTGCCATCCCAATACTAGAATGAAAGCTATTATTATAAGCGAACTCCATCAAATCCAAACGTTGATGCCATGAGTTGCCAAACTGCAAAAACGAAGATCTTATCATATTCTCCAATGTCTGAATAGTTCTCTCTGACTGACCGTCCGTCTGAGGGTGATATGCCGTGCTGTACAATAGTCTCGTACCCAACGCCTCCTGAAAAGCAATCCAGAACTTATAGGTGAATCGAGGATCGCGATCAGAGACAATACTAAACGGAACACCATGATACTTCACAATCTTCGCTATGAATAGCTCAGCCAACCGATTCAATGAAAACTTTTCCCTCACGGGAATGAAATGTGCTGACTTGGTGAGTCGATCGACAATCACCCAAATTCCATCATATCCATTCTAAGTACGAGGGAGCTTGTACACAAAAGCGATAGTAATGTCCTCTCATTTCCACTGCGGAATGGAAAGTGGTTGCATCAATCCAAATGGCTTCTTCCTCTCGGCTTTGACTTGCTGACATATGACGCATCAACTTACATATTCCGCGATTTCTCTTTTCATACTCGGCCAATAGTAGAACGGTCGAATGGTATGATACATTTTCGTGCCTCCGGTATGCATCGCATAAGCTGAAATATACGCTTCGTCTAGGATATCCTTCTTTAACTTTGCATTATTTGACACGTACATCCTGTTTCCCTGCATAAGCATACCGTCTGATTCTCTGATTCGTAGGTTTTTCTTCTTACCATCATTCCTCAGCTGAATAAGTTCCTGAATCTCATCATCGTTCATCTGGATCTCAAGTATCCTGTCGATTAGGATTGGCCTAACTTGAAAACTAGCAAGTTAGGCTTCCTCTCGATTATCTACCATCTAATTCTCTACTTCCAACTGCACTCCAGTCGATCTCAACTCGGCAAGAAGAAGAACTCAGCTCGCATGAAAAACATTAATTCTGCCCTGGGACTTCCTGCTAAGAGTGTCAGCTACCACGTTTGCACGACCAGGATGATACTCAATCATGCAATCGTAGTCACTCAATAACTCAATCCATCGACGCTGGCAAAGATTCAAATCCTTCTGGGTAAAAAAGTACTGGAGACTCTTGTGGTCTGAAAAAATCCTGCATTTCTCACCATAGAGGTAATGTCTCCAAATCTTTAAAGCAAAGATAATGGCAGCCAATTCCAAGTCATGTGTAGGGTAATTCTTCTCATAAGGTTTTAATTGTCGTGAAGCGTAAGCAATCACCCTACCATACTGCATCAAAACGCATCCCAAGCCATTCAACGACGCATCACTATAAATCTTGAAATTACCATCATCGTCAGGAAGTGTTAAAATAGGAGCATGAGTGAGACAATACTTCAACTGCTGGAAACTCCGCTCACAATCATCATCCCACTCGAACTTAACGTCCTTCCTGGTCAACTTCGTCAATGGTAGCGCCATGATTGAAAAGTCTTTAACAAACCACCGATAGTAACCTGCCAAACCAAGGAAGCTCCGAACCTCGGTGACGGTTCGTGGCTGTTCCCAATTCTCTACAGCCGCAATTTTCTGAGGGTCAACCTGAATACCCTGAGCTGAAACGACATGCCCCAAAAATGCTACTTTGTTCAACCAAAACTGGCACTTACTGAATTTGGCATACAATCGATGCTCTCTCAATTTCTTCAACACCAACGAAAGATGTCGAGCATGGTCAGCCCTTGACTTAGAATACACCAAGATATCGTCGATGAAGACAATAACGAACCTATCCAGATACTGCTGGAACACCTTGTTCATCAATCCCATGAAAGCAGCTGGTGCATTAGTGAAACCAAATGGCATAACCAAAAACTCATAGTGCCCATAACGAGTCCTAAAGGCAGTTTTAGGAACATCGTCACTCCTGATTTTCAACTGATAGTAGCCTGACCTCAAGTCGATTTTTGCGAACACACAGGCACCTCGAAGTTGATCGAAAAGATCATCGATACGCAGCAACAGATAACGGTTTTTAATCGTCGCTCGATTCAACTGCCTGTAATCGATACATAATCTCAAGGTACCATCCTTCTTACGAACAAATAGGACTGGGGCTCCCCAAGGTGAAGTACTGGCTGAATGAACCCCTTCTCAAGAACTTCCTGCAACTAAATCTTCAATTCTCGCAACTCGGCATGAGCTATTCGATATGGAGTCAACGAGATAGGACTAGTACCTGGCAACAAGTCAATGGTAAACTCCACGTCGCGATCTGGCAGCAATCTAGGTAAATCATTAGGGAATACGTCCGCGAAATGTCTAACCACTCGAACATCCTCCAAGCTAGCAGGAGTGATCGGATCATATTTATATATATTTTTATATCAAATTCACTCGTCTTTTCTTAGTTAGTTCGTTATATTTTGAGCTATTTACGTTATTTTTGTGTTTTTAGAATTTATCTCGCTAAGAAAATAAAAATAGAATAAGTGAAGTATTAAGTACTAAATTCGTACTATCTTGCTTGTTGATTAGAATTTATCATTTGGAAAATAATTTATTTATATATATTTATATTTATATATATATATTTATATTAATATAAATATAATATGTGTGCAAAGTTCTCGGTGGGCATCTTAGCAGAAAATAATTTAAGAAAAAGAAGAAAGAGATGCCATTTTGGCTGGCATCCATGATGAAAGCATGCATTCGATGGGAAGTCATGATGGTAAAGCACGGGAGAAAAAGGATCCAAGGGAGCTGCTGCTCTGGCAGCAAGAAGCAGCTGGAATGAGAAAAAGAAAATAAAAAAAAGAAACAGAAGGGGGTTAAAACGGAGAGTTCGCGGGGAGGCTGTTTTGAGAGTCGGTGTGCGCCAGAGGAGAATTGGGCAGCCAATAAGGGGAACAACCAGAGGCCTGGGGGCTTTGAAGAAAACCACCGAGCGCAGGGCAGCGCCCCATTGGAGCACTGAGATCAGAGAGGCCTCGGGAGGAGATAAGACAGAAAGCAGAGCTGCCTTAGGCAGCGTGTGCGCCAGGGGAACCGAGAGGCCATTAACGAGGAGAGAGCCTCAAGCTGGAAGGCACGGTGCCATTAGGGAAGCAAGGAGTCTCGGATTAGAGGCGCAGAAGTGAAGGCAGCTTTGGCGCGCAGACTTGAAGAACGAAGCCAGCTGGGCGGCGCGCTGAGCAAATCAGTGCAGAGACTCGGCAAAACCAAGGCAGAAGGCAGACTTGAAATAAGGGAATTGAGAGACAAAAGCTGCCTTGCCTGGCAGCTTGGGAGAAAACCAGCGAGTTTGGGAGGCCTCAGGACAGGCCAGTCAAGAACCAAAACACACGGAATTGGGCAGCGAGCAATTCAGAAAGGAAGTCTCGGAGAAGAACAGTGCACAGCAAACTTGCACAGTGCACAGAACCTCCACATCCTCAATTTGGTTTAATCCTCCAAACTCTGTTTTTAATTTCTGTTTTTAATTTATAAATATGTGTAATTAATTTGTGATGGCTAGAGGTTAATTCAAAGCCATGATTATATTTGTAATTTGAATTGGTACCTTCAGTTGTGATTTCTGAGTTGTGATTTAATTTGCTTAACTGCTTGATAGATAACTTATTTGTGTATGTTAATTAAGGATGCATACTTAATTTACACGCATGAATTTGATGCTAGAATATAAGTGAATTTCACCTAATCGTTATGAACTTATATTCATGAGTAGTGAAGGTTGCTATCCGCAATCGCGTTAAGTAAATTCCTGGCAAACGTATCATGCTGTTCATAGTTACGAATGTCTTGTCAACACTTATGATTTTCATAGAACATAATGATCTTTAATCGTATCTCTATTGTGCTTTTCACGTAGGGAACTTTTGGGGAATAATTTGAGTTGTTGTATGCTGTTCATCCAATTCAATAACATAAGGAAAATCTGAAGGTTAATTTAAGCGTATCTAATTAATCTGGAGTATTGAAATTTACAACTTATTGAAAGAACAACTGAAGGTCAATTTAGATTGCATATGTGTCTTGTGTGGAGAAAAACCCTCTAGCCAATTCGTCGCCCATCCATTCATTTTTAATTTTATGTTTTTGTCAATTTTGTAATTTATTTAAGTTTAATTTACTTCTCGTTCAAACCAAACCCCCCCATTATTAATTTATATTATTTAGTTGGTTTTCATTATTTTTAATCTTTTAATTTAAATTCCGTCCAATTAATTTCCTAGTGTCTAGATTGAGTTAATATGAGTGTTTTTATTATTTTGAGTCATTTTAAGTGTGTTTCGAGTTTTTAACCTAGTTTTGTATTTTTTAGTCTTGTTTAATATTTTTAAATTAATTTAGTGTAGATTAGCAATCCCTCCTAATCCCCGGCCTAGAACGATACCCTACTTATACCTATACTACAACTGTCAAAAAGAGGGTTAAATTTGTGCGGTTTAAAATCCCGTCAAGGAGCATCATTATGAAGTACTGCATGAGCTAAGTATCCCTCGCAACCTTTCTTCAACAACTTCTTGGCTCTCACCGCCGAAATAACACCATGTCTAACTCCACTACGCTCACCAACAAAGGTTATCTCAGGTAATCCAGGACGATGAAAGGTCACTAATTTCCCGTAATAATCAATCTTGGCACGATTGTAGTGCAACCAATCAGTGCCCAAAATGACATCAAAGTCAACGATATCTAGCGGAGTGAGGTTAGCAGGCATAACCACGTTATCCACTATCATGGGACATTCTGGATATACGTAATCCACATAACATTTATCCCCTCTAGGCATAGCAAACTCCAACTCATACCCAAGGGGTGAAGATTGAGGTTGGGTCAGTTGAGCAAATGTATGAGAAATCACAGAGTGTGTGGCACCATAATCAATCAATACTCTAGCATAATGACCAAGAATATTCAACGTACCCAGAATCATATCCAGGTTGTTCTGAGCGTCCTGAAGCGATAGGTTATGGATACGACCCTGCGTCTGCTGACGTCCTCCTCGACCTTGATTTGCGTGCATCCCTTACCCCTGAGGGTTTCATCCCTAGCTAGACTGCCCGGCCTGTCTCGACGATCCGACACCACTAACTGCATCATCCACCTATTGGGGCTGTCCCCTGATAAGCTCATATTTATATATATTTTACATCAAATTCACTTATCTTTTCTTAGTTAGGTCCTTATATTTTTGAGCTATTTACTTTGTTTTTGTGTTTTATAGAAGTTGTCAAGCAAAGAAAAGAAAAATAGAACAAGTAAGATTTTAACTAATAAATTCGTCAAAACTGCCTGTGCAGATCAGCTGACTTTGAAAGCAATTTGCGAACTACTCAAAATGAACTAGTGAATGAGCCTTATATGTTTGGAAAGCTGCGGATGTCTATTTTCTGGAGCATTTTTCGGATTATTAAGATCATTTTTCTAGAAGACGTTATGGGCATTTTAACACCGAAAGGTTCCAAAGCGGCTGAGCAGTTTGTAACTACAATGAGCAAAGCACATGCATGCAGCAAAAGGATGGACATTTTGGTGCATGGAAGGGCTTCAAACACATGCTAAAATCTGATCAAAATGAAGAAGATACCTTGCAAAGACCAAGCATTTGTCTTGCTAGCTGTTTTAATCATGAAAACACAAGTGTGCAAGTTGTTTTTGCAAGGAAACCCCACAACATGGATGGATAATCATGTTTTGCAAGTGTGCTAGCTTATTTAATCATGAAATACAAATGTGCTAGCTGTTTTGCAAGTGTACTAGCTGATTCATCATGACAAGACCAAGAGGGACCAAAGGCATAGACCAAGGAGGATGAATGCAAGTTGTTTCATCATGAAATTTCTGCAAAGATGCATGTGTGCTAGCTGTTTTTTATGATTAATTCTTGCTTTGTATTGTTTATTAAAACAACTTGTGTGGTTCTTTACTTTTGAGCACCTATAAATAGGCCTTCTTGCAAGGCTTAAAACTCACCAATTCATACAACAACTTCCTTCTACACATCCATTCATTCTCTCCAAAAACAGCCGCACCTATTCCCTAAAACACTCCACAAAAATCTACCCATAAACACCATTGCCACACCCCCCCCCAACCATCCTAAATACCACCATACATCCTCCTATCCATTCCTCCATACAACTAAACCTTCAACCCACAACCACCCCTTGTGCCGTAGCAAAGGAAGGGAGGGAAAATGCTTGGACGTGCTTGCCACTCAATGAGGATCGTTGGAGCGTTTAGGTGTTTTCTTTCTTTTATTTTCAATGTATAAATCTATTTACCTTTGTTTTACAATTATGAGGAACTAAACCCCTCTTTTGCTAGAAGGGATTCAAAGCCATGATTACATTTGCATTATGAATTAATTACTTTTGGTTGTGCTTTAATAATTTGTGATTTCAATTCGCTTAACTATTTGATTGATAACTTATTTGTGTATGTTAATTAAGAGTGCACGCTTAGTTTTCATGCATAAGTTTGATGCTAGAATATAAGGAAATTTCACCTAATCGTTATGAACTTATATTCATGAGTAGTGAAGGTTGCTATCCACAATCGTGTTAAGTGAATTTTTGGCAGGAGTATCATGTTTTTCATAGTTACGAATGCCTCGTCAATACTTATAGTTCTCATGAATCTTAATGATCTTTGATTGTATCTCTATTGTGCTTTTCACGTATGGAACTTTTGAAGAATGTTTTGAATTGTTATATGCATTTTCCCATTCAATTCATTAACTTAAGGAGAACTTGAAGGTTAAAAAAGTGCTATCACGGTTAACTCGGAGTATTGAGTTTCATAAGTTATCGAAAGAACAACTAAAAATTTGTTTATGTACAAGTGTATCATGTGTGGAAGAGAACCCTCTAGCTAATCCATCATCCATTTAATTCGCCAAATCTGTGTTTTGAAATTATTTTTATAAAGTATGTTTTGTTTTTACTTTAAATTCGTCCAAAACCAAACCCCCCATTGTTAAGTTGTATTATTTAGTTAGAATCTGTCCAATTTGGTGTCTCTTGAGTATTTTGAGTCTTAGTAGTGTAAAATTCGTCCAAATCAGTCCCTAGTGTCTAGTTTGAGTCAATTTGGTTGTTTTGAGTCATTCTAGTGTGTTTTGAGTTATTAGAGTTTAGTTAAGTGTCTTTTTCCTAGTTTTGTGTTTTTGTGTCTTATTTAGTGTTTTTAAATCAATTCAGAGTAGATTAGCAATCCCTCCTAATCCCCGGCCTAGAATGATACCCTAATTACATCTTTACTACAATTGTCAAAAAGAGGGTTTAATTTGTGTGTTGTTTACAACGCATCAAATTTTGGCATCGTTGCCGGGGATTAGCAACTTTGCTAATCCCTTATTTCTTTTTCGTATGTTTTAATTTAGTTACTAAACTTTGCTTTGTTCTTCTTGTTTCATAGGTACTAGTGTATGACTCGAAATTCTCATCCAGTTCATAAGCATATATCTGAATTTGACAACGACTTTGAGCGAACTTTGAGAATGACAAAGAAACAGCAAGAGGCTCAACCATCCAATCTTGAACCTGAGCTTGAGGAGAACAAAATAAAAGAGGAAAAGGAGCCCACGGCTCAAGGAGTTGAGCAACCACAAGTCATAGCGGCGGATAACCGAACAATCAAGGAGCTCTCAGCTTCGGGATTGGACAACACCGCACCCCTATGCATTTAATACCCTAGGGCAGCTGAAAACAAGAGTGACGAGTTTGAATTGAAATCAAGTTTGCTGCACCACATCCCTAAATTCCATGGGCTGTCCATGGAAGATCCAAACAAGCACTTGAATGAGTTCGAAGTGGTGTTTTCAAGCATGACCCCAATCAACGTCGATGGAAACATTTTAAAGATGAAAGCCTTTCCATTCTCTCTTCTAGAAAAAACTAAAGATTGGTTGTACGAATTAGCCCCTGGAACTGTCACCTCTTGGGAGAGCATGAAGAGGGCATTCTTAGAAAAGTTCTTCCCCACTTCGAGAGTCATTCTCTTGAGGAAGAAGATTCGTGCAATCCAACAAAACCAAGGTGAGTCATTTCCAACATATTATGAACGTTTTAAAAGTCTTATTGCTTCTTGTCCGCATCATCAAATAAAGGAAGAGCTTCTCCTTCAATACTTCTATGAAGGCCTTTTTCCGATCGAAAGGCAAATGTTAGATGCTTCAGCGGAAGGTGCGTTGGTGGACAAAACACCCATGGCAGCCAAGACACTAATTGTAAACCGTGCATTGAATGCACAACAATATGAAGGAATTGGCCAAAGAGACATGCCACGGCAACAAGTTCATGAGCTAAGCTCTTCATCTGATATTCAAACCCAATTAGCTCTTACTTCCATTGTGTCACAGATGGCCGAGGGGATGAAAGTGCAAGGACCTAGTGTTTATGGCGTGTGTTCCATCCAAGGACACTCCTCTTAAAAGTGTCCCCAATTGATTGAAAATGGTGGATGGGAGAGCGCTAATGCCATTGGATTCCAAAATCAGAATCAGCCCCGAAACGATCCATATTCAAACACGTACAATCCAGGGTGGAGAGACCACCCCAACTTCAAATGGAGGGAGCCCCAACAATCCCAACAGCAAGGAGACTTTAGGCAGCAACCTCTGGGGTTCTACACCAAGCCGTACGCCTCAAATCAAATCCAACAACAACCTGCCCAAACTTCAGGTAATTTTCTCGATAATGATACACTTCTTAAATTGCTAACCAATTTGTCTCAGGGGCAAGAGAATCAAACCAAGGTCATGCAAAACCAAGACAAAAGGGTAGATCAATTGGAGAAGCAAATTGGACAAATTGCAGAGTTTGTAGGGCAATTTAGAGACCAAAGGAAGCTTCCAAGTTCAACCATTGCAAATCCAAAGGGTGGCTTCGAATCTGCCAAGGCCATCATGCTAAGAAGTGGCAAGGAAGTTGGGGCAGGTCCTACCTCATCAAAAATAGGTCACAAGGAGGATGAAATGATGCAAATTGAAGAGGAGGAACAAGCAAAGGCCACGGCAAAGGGATCCAAAACCTTGCCACAGCCACCTAAGTCCCCTAAGCCATCCATGTCATCCATCACAGGTAAGGGAGTTCCAAATTCTATTATTTCTAACGTCGTTCCTCCAAATGTGCCCTTTCCTCGTAGGTTAATGCAATCGAAGAAGGAGGAAGCTGAGAAGGACATTTTTGAGACGTTTAGAAAGGTCCAAGTCAATATCCCTCTCCTTGATGCAATTAAGCAAGTTCCAAGATACGCCAAGTTTTTGAAGGAACTATGCACAACAAAGAGGAAGATTTCGAACAAGGAGGTTGTCCAGGTAAGTGAGAATGTCTCCGCTATTTTACAAAGGAAATTACCCCCTAAATGCAAAGATCCTGGTAGTTTTACGATTCCTTGTGTTATTGGCAATACTAAATTCGAACATGCCATGCTAGACTTAGGTGCATCAATTAATGTAATGCCATACTCAATCTATGCATCTATGAACTTAGGGGAACTAAAAAAAGATGGTGTAATCATTCAATTAGCCAATCGCTCTAACGCCTATCCAAAAGGAGTTTTGGAAGATGTTTTAGTTCAGGTGGATCATTTAGTATTCCCGACTAATTTCTACGTTCTAGAGATGGATGAATCAGTCCATACTACACCATTGCCAATCTTGCTTGGGTGACCATTCATGAAAACAGCCCGGACAAAGATCGATGTGTTCAAAGGGACATTGTGAATGCAATTTGATGGGGAAGTTATTGATTTTAATATTTCTGAAGCCATGAAATATCCTATTGATGATCATTCGTGTTTTTCTATTGATATTTTGGAATCTTTGGCGCAGGAATTTCTTGACTCATTGGATCGAGATGCCCTTGAAACAACCATCTTTCAAGGAATAAAAAACACAACCCAAACCCCAGAAATTGTGCAAGGGCACGGCAACAACATAGAGGAAGCTTTTACCGTGGGTTTTAGTGAAGAAATTGAGGAGATGGTGGCTGCACTTGAGTCTTCCCCACCTTGCGTTGGTAAGTCTTCAATCCCAATGTCAATTCCCGTTTCTACTAATAAGATGTTACCTTCAGTGGTGCAGGCACCTATGCTAGAGCTTAAACCATTGCCCAACCATTTGAAGTATGTCTTTTTGGGAGAAAAAGAAACATTGCCCGTCATTGTTTCATCATCACTCACAGAATTGGAGGAAGAAAAACTTATTCGAGCGTTAAAGGATCATAAAACTGCCATTGGATGGACCCTAGCCGACATCAAGGGAATTAGCCCTACTACATGCATGCATCGCATACATCTTGAGGAGGGGGCTAAACCAACTCGAGAGGCTCAATGCCGTCTCAACCCTCCGATGATGGACGTTGTGAAAAAGGAAATTATCAAGCTCCTTGATTGTGGGGTCATCTATCCAATCTCAGATAGCCGATAGGTTTCACCAATTCAAGTCGTTCCAAAGAAGTCAAGAGTTACTGTGGTAAAGAATGAAGAAAACGAACTCGTGCCTACCCGAATCCAAACAGGCTGGAGAGTGTGCATCGACTACGGGAAGCTTAACGCCACCACGAAGAAGGACCACTTCCCCTTGCCATTCATTGACCAAATGCTTGAGAGGTTAGCGGGTCATTCATTTTACTGTTTTCTTGATGGATATTCTCGGTATAACCAAATTGTCATAGCTCCGGACGACCAAGAAAAGACCATTTTTACTTGTCCGTTTGGCGCCTTTGCATATCATTGTATGCCATTTGGTTTGTGCAATGCTCCAGCAACTTTTCAACGATGCATGGTAAGTATATTTTCAGATTTTGTTGAAAAAATTATTGAGGTTTTCATGGACGATTTCAATGTTTTTGGTGATTCGTTTGACAGTTGCTTAAATAATCTAAGTTTGATCTTAAAACGATGCATGGATACGAACCTTGTTTTAAATTGGGAGAAATGCCACTTTATGGTTAAACAAGGCATTGTTTTAGGTCACATCATTTCGGAAAGGGGAATTGAGGTTGATAAGTCGAAAATAGATCTTGTGCGCTACTTACCCTCTCCCACTTCGGTGAGAGAGATTCGTTCTTTTCTTGGTCATGCAGGCTTCTATAGGCAATTCATCAAGGACTTCTCGAAGATTTCTACCCCCATTTGCCATCTCCTACAGAAGGATGTACCCTTTAAGTTTGACGAGGAATGCGAAAAGGCCTTTAAACACCTCAAGGAGATGCTTACTTCGGCCCCCATCATTATACCACCATAATGGAGCCTTCCTTTTGAGCTAATATGCGATGCATCAGATTATGCAATTGGAGCTATTTTGGGAAAAAGAAAAGACAAAAGGCCTCACGTCATCTACTATGCCTCAAGGACCTTGAATGACGCCCAGTTGAACTACTCCACTACGGAAAAAGAACTTCTTGCTATAGTTTTTGCTTTAGATAAATTTCGTTTAATTACACTGATCATGCAGCGTTGAAGTACTTGCTCACAAAAAAAGAGGCCAAGCCAAGGCTTATTCGATGGATGCTGCTGCTTCAAGAGTTCGACATCGAAATTCGGGACAAGAAAGGCAGTGAAAACATGGTGGCTGACCATCTAAGTCGTTTGGTGCATAACGATGAGCAATTACCCATCCCAGAAGCATTCCCGGACGAGTAGTTGATGTCCATGGAGGTAAGTGAGCCATGGTATGCTGATTTGGTTAATTTTTTAGTGTCTAAGCAAGTCCCAAGCACCTTAAACAAAAACCAACGTGAAAAATTGAAAAAAGATGCTAGGTTTTATGTTTGGGATGACCCATACTTGTGGAAGTATTGCCCGGATCAGATTATACGTAGGTGTGCATAATTCGGAGTTTAACTCAGTTTTAAGTTTCTGTCACACTTATGCATGTAGAGGACACTTTGGCACACAACGAACAGCTCTTAAAGTGTTAGAATGTGGATTTTATTGGCCTACGATATTTAAGGATGCTAGGAGGTTTTGTGTTACTTGTGATCATTGCCAACGAATGGGCAATATAGGTGCAAGGGACCAAATGCCGCAGACCCCTATCTTTACTGTCGAAATTTTTTATGTTTGGGGTATTGATTTCATGGGTCTTTTTCCTTCATCTCATGGTTTTAATTATATTTTACTTGCGATTGATTATGTCTCGAAATGGGTGGAAGCAAAAGCCACCCGAACTAATGACTCTAAAGTTGTCACAGATTTTGTTAGAACTCACATATTTGCGAGGTTTGGCATGCCGCGAGTACTTATCAATGATAGGGGATCCCACTTTTGCAATAGAACCATTGAGGCACTACTCAAGAAGTACAACGTTAAGCATAAGGTTTCAACACCTTATCATCCTCAAACGAGTGGGCAAGCAGAGGTTTCAAATCGTGAGATCAAGCAGATTTTAGAGAAGACAGTTGGGCCAACGAGGAAGGATTGGAGCTTGCGCTTGAATGATGCACTGTGGGCTTATCGCACGGCCTACAAAACACCCATTGGCATGTCCTCATTTCGACTCATCTATGGGAAACCATGCCATCTTCCCGTTGAGCTAGAGCATAAAACACATTGGGCCATTAAGGCCTTCAATATGGACATAGATGCCGCTGGAGTTCATAGGAAGCTTCAATTGAACGAGCTTAAGGAAATTAGGAATGAAGCTTACGAGAACGCTCAAATCTATAAGGAGAAGACGAAAGCCTTTCATGATAAGATGATTCGAACCAAAACGTTTTCAAATGGGCAGAAAGTTCTACTTTTCAATTCCCGTCTTCGATTATTCCTAGGTAAGTTACGTTCTAGATGGATTGGACCGTTTGTTATTACTGATCCTCATGGTGCAGTTCAAATCCAAAGTTTGAAGATGGGGCAAGAATTCAAGGTAAACGGACATCGTTTGAAGCCTTACTATGACAATTTCGTGGAGCACATTGTGGAGGACATACCCATCCATGTCGTGGGGTCTAATAAAGCCTAATTGGAGGATTCGTCCGGCTGTACGACGTTAAAGCAAGCGCTTCTTGGGAGGCAACCCAAGCTTTCAATGAAGGGAGACTTTGGAATTGCTTACCAAATCAGATTTGCATTCCTAAACCCTTCTCTTTACTTCATTTATCTTGCCTTGCTTAGTTCTTTAATTGTTTGTGTGAATGTATGTTTAAAACATTGAGGGCAATGTTTAGTTTAAATGTGGGGGAGGGTAAATAAAATATTTTTACATTGATTTACATATTTTACATTGATTTTACATATTTTACATTGATTTAAAAAAAACAAAATAAAATAATATAACACAAAATAAAATAAAATAAAATAAACATAAAAGCAAAAATATTTTACAATAATGCGTAAACTAATAGCCTTCATTCATTGGTCAGGTGGTGCCTCAGCAGTCGACGGAGCTCCAGAAAGACGAAGCGCCAGAGTTGGATTCTCTGGAGCCTCAACACTTGGTGCAACTCCAGATGACGAAGACAAAAGATACCTCGGGAGTAACGCCATAAACTTTTGATGATCACTCTGAATCTGAACTTTAGACTCCTGTAGCTGGTCAGGCTTCCTCTTCATACTTGTTGAGTAACTAGATACGAGCATGTGCAACTCTTTATTCTCGTGCCTGAGTCCTCTGACCTCTTGCCGAAGACTAGCCACCTCAGCCATCAAAGACTCAACCTGACGAGATCGTACAAAAAGGCGTTGGCCCATGTTTGAGACTGAGCCTGCCCACTGGACGCTGACAGCCAGAGAGTCCTGAATAGCCAGCTCGTCTGACCGCTTGGATAGCATCCTATTGTCTCTTGGAGTAAGAAGATTTCTAGCAACCACCGTAGCGGTTGTATCGTTTCTCATCATTGAGTCCCCAACTGTAAGAGGACCATTAGGGGATATGAAGGACGGATGCCAAATGTTGTTTCGAGAAGACAAGTCATCATCTTCTCCGACATTCAAGTTAAGGCGACGGTCAGAGGGGCAAGACATGTTCTGAAGGTGTTGAACAAGAAGAGATTGAACTGATCAAGATTAAAGAAGTGCAAGAAGGGAGTTTTTACGGGAGAAAATTCAAGTGTCCTATGAAACAAAATTCGCGCCTCTATAAAAAGAAGAAATCAGAGAGGCGCCTGCTCACAAATCGAAGAGGTGCGTATTTCTCAAAAGTCGGGCTTGCTCAAAAATCACGAGGCGATCAACTTTTCCAGATTTGTCGTCACTCGTCACATGCACCTTCAGGTTTGCCGAAATTACGGGCAGCTTTGTCAGAAAGCACATAATTTTTACTGTTCATTCATCCACCGGCTGCCGACAAGAGTAAGAGAATAGTTTCGGTTGTGAAGAAATTCCTATAAGTGTCTACCTTCGACCTCCATAGCAAAGGCAGACTAACTCAACCTCTCTTCATCTCTGAGAATGATTTCCCAACGAAGCCTCTCGAGTCACTCAGTGTTCCTATCCCCTGGAGTACCTCTGCAAACAAGTCATCAAAAGGAAAAGTATTTCATATGATGAAGGTTAAAAGCAAAAGTATCTCATATCATGCTTTCTCCTCACCTTCATCTGAAGAACAGGGAGAGAAAGAGATCCTGATTGCTTACCTAGTCTTGCTCTCGAGTACTCATCTTCGAGCCCCTCCAGCCCAATTCAAAAATAAACATGTGGAGAGATACTTCTTCAAAAGCAAAAGTATCTCATAGAAGATGCAGAAGGAGTTTGAGTTGATCCAAGAACTCGAGAAGATGCCACACCTACATGGATTACTTGAAGCATGTGGAGACAACGTGCTGATTCATCCTCAACTAAGCTGAGGATCACTTGCAAGAAAAAAGTCCCATCCAGTTCAAGATGAAAGTTGTGGAAAGTCAACAAGCACGACCAATGATCACCTATTAGTTCTATTCATTGTCTTTTATTGTCCTTTTTAATTTTTCGTTTGCATTTTCTACATTTTCTTGCGTGCTTAACTGATTTATTTCTTTTCTTTGTAGGAATTTTTGGTTATTTCCACCCTTGAAGTTGATTGCAGAATTTAAGCTTGGGGGTCATCGCTTGATTTTACTGCAAATTAGGGAAGTTTTCAGTCCAAATGCTTTATTTTGTTTCTTTTCATTTAGTCATTTTATTTTTATTTTTATTTTTATTTTTATTTTGCATTATAATGTTTTATGACATTGGGGACAATGTCCAACTTAAGTTTGGGGATAAATAGTATAAAAATGACCAAATTGAAATTTTTTTTTGTACCTTCGACTATGAACTGGTTTCATTTGTTTCCGTATTGTTGCTTTTTGTTTTCTTAATTAGTTTTGTTTCTAAAAAAAAATTAAATTAAAAATTATCGGAAGATTTAAAAATCCAAAAAATATTGTCTTGTTTTCCTTATTGTTTTGAATTAGATTTTTTGTTAGTTTCCCGACCCAATGATATAATTGGATCAAATTTGAACCATGGTGATCAAGAACTTAGTAAACATGTGTTGTGTGAAATTCCTAATTCTCTTGTTAGTATTGTACATGTTTGATCATTCTTGAAAAAAACCAAATGCACATAGCCTTGTTGATGTGAAACTAAAGCATGACTTAAAAGTTTCATATGTGAATTTAGTGACCATATACATCCTATGTGAGTTTTTGAGCCTATTGAAAGTGTGTGCATTTTTCATACACTTGATGTGAGAATTACTTGACACACAAATTAAACCCTATTTGTGACAATTGTAGTAATGATATAAGTAGGGATCGTTCTAACCGGGGATTAACTAGGGATGCTAACCAATGTAAAATTAATTTAAAAACATAAAAACAAAGTTTAAAACACTAAACTAGATTCAAAACACTTAACTAGAATAACTCAAAATAAAACTAACAAATAAACTAAAATAAATCAAAAGACTCAAAATAATTCAAGACTTTAGAAAACACAAACTAAATTGATTTCTAACAAATCTAACACTTTAAAATAAATGGGGGATTGATTTCGACGAAATTGAATTTAAAACAGAAACTTATAAATAAACTTCAAAGAAAATATAATTTAATGAAATAGAATGATGAGACGTTAGTTAGAGGGTTCCTTATCCACACATGAACATATGTATATAATTTGATTCCCATTTATGAATTCAACAAACGAATGAATGACAATGCTCCAAGTTAATTAGGTTCGCTTAAATTAACTTTTAGATTTTCCTAAAGTCATTAGATTGGATGATTGCATACGACAACCCAAAACATTCCCCACAAGTTCCCTACATGAATTGCATAATAGAGATACAAGCAAGAATCATTAAATTCTATGAAAATCATAAGCATTGACGAGGCATTCATAACTATGGAATACGCATGTTACTCTTGCCAAGGATTTACTTAACACAATCGTGACTAGCGATCTTTACTACTCATGAATATAAGTTCATAACGATTAGGTGAAATTCCCTTATATCCTAGCATCAAGTTTAGGCATGCAAATTAAGTGTCGACCCTTAACCCACATACATAAACAAGTTCTTAATCAAAACAGAAAAGTAAACCACATCCAAACATTTATACATTCATAACTGGAGTAAATCAAATCATAATAAACATATATCCATGGTTTCAAATTCCCCTCTAACTAAAAAGAAATTAGTTCCACATGTTTAACATAATTGAACAACAATTTAAATTAAACATAGAAAAACAAAAGAAAGAAAACACCTAAACTTTCCAACGATCCAAGCGCATCCAAGGACTTTCCTCTTCTTCTCTTTGTTGCGGCACAAGGCTTTGAATGATGTTGAAGGGGAAGTTTAGGGAGAGGAATGGATGGGGGAAGTTTAGGGAGAGGAATGGATGGGAGAAGTTTAGGGAGAGGCAAGGAAAGGCTTGTAGAATGGTTTATTCTTGGATGATTTAAATGAGGTTGCTACCATGGGTATTTATAGGGAGAGAATTGAGTTGTTTAATGCAAATTTCTGGTGGGAACACAAGGAAAGGCACGGCAAGAGTGGGGATTTGTTGGTGGTGGTAGGTTTTGAGTCATCCACTTAACATGTCATGGTGATTTAAGCATTGCATCATCCATTCACATGTCATGGTGAGCTAAGCATTGCATCATCCACTCACTTCTAAAATTTGGGCTTCTTTGCATCAAATTCTTGGGCTTCTTTGCATCAAATTCGTCCATCCTCATGCCTCCATGCTTGCACTATCCAATCTTGGCCCAAAAATGCTCTAGAATGCTCCAAAATGCTTCTTTTTGCATACTTTGACATATAAACCTATAAACACACGAAAATGACTTTAAACACTATAATAAATACTAAATAATAACCAAAATGCAAGAAAACAAGCAAGCTAAGTCGCATAAATATGCTCCTATCAAATTCCCCCACACTTAGCTTTTGCTAGTCCTCGAGCAAAACAAAGAAATAAAACAAAACAAATAAACAAATATAACCTAAACCTTCCAACGTTTGCCTCAGGGATTTCCAATGCATATGACATGTTAAAGATTATTATTCCCACAGATTTGAGTCAAGCACATACTTAATCATAGTCACAACTTATTAGTTCACAATGAACCAATTAAAACAATGTTTTGAATGTAGTAACATGCCTTAGAGAATTCCCTCAATCCTTACAAGATATGCACTCTATTTTCACTCAAATTTTCTAACTACACACCCTATACTAGTTATATGTGAGAGAATTGATGTAGATATAAAAACGAATGCTCACATATATGTATCACAAAGGACGTAATTTCCGGAGTTAATAAGCATGTTAGATATGATCTCATGAATGGAATACTACTACTTAGATGCGAGAACCAATGACACCATATGCTCATACCAAATTCAAACTCCACAAATTGAAACACATATCACTCAAGAAGAAGTTAAGGGTTGCAACGGGGCTTGGGGTATTGGTTAACAAAGAAAGGATAGGGAAAACAAACGTTCTTCAAGCAATAGTAAGCAAAGTAATGAAATTAAGACTTAGAATTCACTTAGATTGTGGAATTTAACTTGAAAACACAATGGGAAAACTTAGACAACTCTTTAGGGCCGAATTCATTGTTTTGGACCCTTACTTCAACAAACAATACTTTGGTCATCTTTTCAACTTTCTTTTTTTTTTTTTTTTTTTTTATCCGTGCCTAAGGCACACAATTCACAAAATAAAAACTTCCCCCACACTTGATTTCTGCCACAAAGGAATTCAATTTGAATCATGCTTACTATACTTTAAGAACGAGGGTATGGATAATCCTAATCTAGGCTAAGTGAGGAAAACATGGGTTAACAAAGAACATAGGCTAACAAGGCTCAACGGGGTTAACTTAAACATAAAATAGAGTAGGGCACATGGCATTTTGGCTAAAGTGGTGGTCACTACACAACTTCTTCTTGAATATGTGATAAGCAAATCAATAGCATGCTTTGAATGAATTGGGCATGAGTTCTAGCATTTGGAACTAAACGATGAAACGCCTTCTAAGTAGCAATCAAGCAAAGAATAATGAGATCATGCAACGACTTAGAAAAGCAACAAGTTCACAGATTATTAACTCTCCAAATAAACGTTTAGGCTCAAGTCTCACAAGGTTGTAGCGTTGGTTTGAGTTACTTCCTTCAAGCATGTTACAAAAACTAATTTTTCCTTTATGATTACATGTGAATTCATAAGTTACAACCACAACCAAGCATAAACCAAAGAGTAAATCAAACTTGTATCCATGTTTATAACTTTCTTTAACCGTCATGCAATTACAAACCGAATCCTCATCATTGTGTTGGAAGGTACCCTAAGACACAAAAACAACTCTTTTTGGGTTTTTAAAACAATTTTTCAAATTTTTATGGGATTTTCGGATTTTTGACACAAGACACACTAAAACACACCAAAACAGCATAAAATGGCTTAAAAACAGTGAAAAACAACATTAGAAAATATGAGTGAGAAAACCCTATGAATTTGCATCAAAACACTTTGGTTTCCCCCCCCCCCCCCCCACACTTAAACCAAACATTGTCCTCAATGTTTCAAACATAGACTAACACAAATAATCAACAAACAAACAAAACAGCAACTAAGCAATCATGGCATAAATGAAAACAACAACAAATAGAAGGGTTTAGGAACGCAAATCTGGAATTTGGAGTGCTCTCTAGGTCTTCCTTTGTTGCATGCATGGGTTGCCTCCCAAGTAGCGCTTTCTTTAACGTCTTGCAGCCGGACGAAGAACCTAATTACTCCAGATTGGAGCCCACGGCATCCAAGGAGATGTCATCCACGGTTTGCTCCACAAAGTTCTCGTAGTATGGCTACAAACGATGCCCGTTTACTTTGAATTCGTGTCCCGTTTTCAAGCTTTGGATTTGGACTGCACCATGAACAAAAACATTAGTAATAACAAAAGGTCCAATCCACTTGGAACGTAACTTACCGGGAAACAAACGTAAACGGGAATTGAACAAATAGCACTTTCTGCCCAATTGCGAATGTTTTGCTTCTAATCATCTTATCATGGAACGCCTTGGTCTTTTCCTTGTAAATGCTTGCGTTCTCGTATGCCTCGTGCCGTATCTCATCAAGCTCATTCAATTGGAACTTCCGGTGACTTCCCGCTTCATCGAGGTTCATGTTAAACTTCTTGATGGCCCAATGAGCTTTGTGCTCCAACTCAACAGGGAGATGGCACGGTTTGCCATAGACAAGCCGAAAGGGGGACATTCCAATGGGTGTCTTGTACGCCGTACGATATGCCCAAAGTGCATCATCTAACCGTAAACTCTAATCCTTCCTCGTTGGCCCAACAGTCTTCTCTAGGATTTGCTTGATCTCACGGTTGGAAACCTCGGCTTGGCCATTAGTTTGAGGATGATAAGGCGTAGAAACCTTATGATTGACATTGTATTTCCTCAATAACGCCTCAATGGTCCGGTTGCAAAAGTGTGACCCTCCATCACTAATGATCATTCGTGGCATGCCAAACCTTGCAAGAATGTTAATTCTAATAAAATCTGCAACCACTTTAGAATCATTAGTCCGGGTAGCTTTTGCTTCCACCCACTTTGACACATAATCAACCGCAAGCAATATATATATACAACCATACGAAGAAGGAAAGGGACCCATAAAATCAATACCCCAAACATCGAAAATTTCAACATTTAGGATAGAAACCTGTGGCATTTGGTCCCTAGCACCAATGTTACCCATTCGTTGGCATTTATCACATGTTAAGCAAAAAGTTCTAGCATCCTTAAAAATACTAGGCCAATAAAATCCACATTGTAATACCTTAAGGGCAGTTCTTTGTGTGCCAAAGTGCCCACCACATGCATATGTGTGACAAAAACTTAAAATTGAACGAAATTCAGAATCATGCACACAACGACGAACAATTTGATCCGGGCAAAATTTCCACAAATATGGATCATCCCACACATAAAACCGTGCATCATGCCTAAGTTTATCACGTTGGTGCCTAGTGTAAGTGCTTGGAATTCGTTTTGTCACCAAAAAGTTCACCAAATCAGCATACCAAGGCTCACTAACCTTTATGGACAGCAATTATTCATCGGGGAATGTCTCCAAAATCGGCAGAGCCTCCTCATTATGCACCATTCGGCTCAGGTGGTCAGCCACTACGTTCTCACTTCCCTTCTTGTCACGAATCTCTATGTCGAACTCTTGAAGTAGCAATATCCACCGAATTAGCCGTGGCTTGGCCTCCTTTTTGGTGAGCAAGTACTTCAGTGCTGCATGGTCAGTGAAAACAATTACTTTAGTACCAATTAGATGTGATCTAAACTTATCTAAAGCAAAAACAACGGCAAGAAGTTCTTTTTCTGTAGTGGAATAGTTCAATTGTGCATCATTCAACGTCCGTGAGGCATAGTAGATGACGTGTGACTTTTTGTCCTTCCTTTGTCCCAAAACAGCCCCTACAGCGTAGTCGGACGCATCGCACATAAGCTCGAAAGATAGGCTCCAATCCGGTGGAACAATGATGGGTGCCGTGGTCAACAACTCCTTGAGTTGATTGAATGATGCCGCACACTCCTTGGTGAATTCAAACGCCACGTCCTTTTGTAGGAGACGGCAAAGAGGTTGTGCAACTTTTGAGAAATCTTTGATAAACCTACGATAGAAACCTGCATGGCCAAGAAACGAACGAACCTCTCTAACCGAAGTCGGAGAGGGTAAGTGACGTACAAGATCTATCTTTGACTTATCAACCTCAATGCCGTTTTCAGAGATAATATGACCTAAAACAATGCCTTGTTTAACCATGAAATGACACTTTTCCCAATTAAGCACAAGGTTAGTTTCAACGCAACGTTTTAAGATCAAACCAAGATTATGTAAGCAACCATCAAAAGAATCACCAAACACGCTAAAATCATCCATAAACACTTCAATGATCTTTTCAACATAATCAGAAAATATGCTCATCATGCATCTTTGAAATGTAGCAGGTGCATTACATAAACCAAAAGGCATGCGACGATATGCAAATGTACCAAAAGGGCATGTGAAAGTGGTTTTTTCTTGGTCCTCGGGTGCAATGACAATTTGATTATAGCCGGAATAACCATCAAGAAAACAATAGAAAGCATAACCGGCTAACCTTTCAAGCATTTGGTCAATGAATGGCAATGGAAAGTGATCCTTCCTTGTGGTGGTGTTTAGCTTCCTATAATCGATGCACACCCTCCAACCGGTTTGAATGCGCGTAGGAACAAGCTCATTCTCGGCATTAGCTACCACTATCACTCCGGACTTCTTTGGAACGCATTGAACGGGCGAGACCCACTTACTATCCGAGATTGGATAGATTACTCCACAATCCAAAAGCTTGATTACCTCTTTCTTCACAACTTCCATCATCGGAGGGTTGAGACGGCGTTGAGCCTCTCGAGATGTTTTGGACCCCTCCTCCAAAAGTATGCGATGCATGCACGTTGTTGGGCTAATTCCCTTGATGTCGGCCAATGTCCACCCAATTGCCGTTTTGTACTCCTTAAGCACTCGCACCAATTTGCTCTCTTCTTGTGCCGTGAGTGATGATGAGATAATGACGGGCAACGTCTCATCCTCTCCCAAGAAAACATACTTCAAGTGACTAGGCAACGGCTTAAGTTCAAGTGTAGGTGGCTGCACAACTGAGGGAAGCATTTTATTAGCCGAAACTGAACTTAAAATAGGGTCCGAATACTTACCAAATTGTGATGGCAATGACTCGAGGGCAGCCACCATCTCCATGACATCTTCACTAGGGGGCACGGCAAAGGACTCCTCATTCTTAGTGGCTGTTTCAATGTTGTTCATGTCCATTCCTTGTGCAATGACCAATTCAAGTGCATCGTCCTTCAAATTGTCAAAATGGTCCTGCGCCAAAGAATCAATTACGTCAATAGCAAAACATGAATGATTTTCATTAGGAAACTTCATAGAATCAAAGAGATTGAAATTAATAACTTCCCCATCAAATTCCATCGTCAAAGTGCCATTGTATACGTCAATCTTCGTACGCGCAGTTTTCATGAATGGCCTTCCAAGGAGGATGGGCAAGGAAGGGGCATGGTCTGATTCATCCATCTCAAGTACATAGAAATCCGCCGGAAAGATCAAATGGTTAACCTGCACTAGAACATCTTCCAAAACTCCCTTTGGATAGGCATTAGATCTATCGGCCAATTGTATAATCACACCATCATTTTTCAACTCTCCTAGGTTCATAGATGCATAAATTGAATATGGCATGACATTTATAGATGCACCTAAGTCTAACATGGCAGATTCAAACCTAGAATTACCAATAACACACGGAATTGTAAAACTACCCGGATCCTTGCATTTAGGGGCAGTTTACATTGCAAAATGGCCGACACATTCTCACCTACTTTCACAACTTCCTTGGTCGAAATCCTCTTTCTTGTGGTGCAAAGTTCCTTCAAGAACTTGGCGTACCTCGGGACTTGCTTGATTGCGTCCAAAAGGGGAATATTGACTTGAACTTTTCGAAACGTCTCCAAAATGTCCTTTTCCGCTTCTTCTTTCTTTGTTTGCTTAAACCTACTAGGAAAAGGTACATTTGAAGGAAAAACATTAGTAAAAACTGAATTTGACACGTTCTTACCTTCTTTGGACGAATTGGATAATTTAGGCCCACTTAAAGCTTGCGGCTTTGATGTGCTCACCCTTGTCGTGGCCTTCCCTTGTTCCTCCTCTTCAATTATCAACTCCTCCACCTCGTTAGAACGTGAATTGGAAGGTTGGGGGTCAGATTCTACTTGCTTCCCACTTCGCAAAGTCATGGCTTTTGCAGATTCGAAACCACCCTTTGGATTCACTACGGTATTGCTTGGTAACTTGCCTTGCTCACGAAACTGCCCCATAAACTCGGCAATTTGCCCAATTTGTTTCTCCAAATGGTCCACTCTTTTGTCTCGGTTTTGCATAGCCTTAGCTTGATCTTCCTGCCCAAGAGACAATTTAGTTAGTAACTTAAGGAGTGTATCATTGTCAAGAGACGTACCTGAAGAGTTTGAGGCAGATTGGGGTTGGTTTTGAGGTTGGCTGTATGGCTTGGGAAAGAAAGCCGGGGGTTGTTGCCTAAAGCCTCCTTGGTTTTGAGGTTGTTGGGGCTCCATCCACCTGAAATTTGGGTGGTCTCTCCAACCGGGATTATATGTGTTTGAATATGGATCATTCCTCGGTTGGTTTTGATTTTGGAATCCAATGGAATTAGCGCTCTCCCATCCACCATTTTCAATCAATTGAGGACACTTTTCAGAAGGGTGTCCTTGGATGGAACACACGCCACAAACACTAGGTCCTTGAATCTTCATTCCCTCGGCCAACTGAGAAACAATAGAAGTAAGGTTAGCTAATTAGGATTGAATTTCGGGCGTAGAGCTTACCTCATTCACTTGTGGCCGTGGGGGTTCTCTTTGTCCAACACCTTCGTATTGTTGTGCATTATGTGCTCGGTTAGCAATTAGAACTTTTGCAGCCCCTGGAGTTTTATCCACCAACGCACCTCCCGCCGCGGCATCAAGCATTTGGCGTTCCATGGGAAGGAGTCCTTCGTAGAAGTATTGAATAAGTAGCTCCTCCTTCATTTGATGCTGTGGACAAGAAGCAACAAGTGATTTAAAACGTTCATAATAAGAAGGAAACGATTCACCTTGATTTTGTTGGATGCCACTAATCCGTTTCTTCAAGAGGATGACTCTTGAAGTTGGGAAAAACTTCTCCAAGAAAGCTCTTTTCATACTATCCCAAGATGTAACCGTTCCGGGTGCTAACTCGTAAAGCCAATCCTTCGCCTTTTCCAAAAGTGAGAATGGAAAAGCCTTCATCATCAGAATGTTCCCGTCAACATTTATGGGTGTCATGCTTGAACAAACAACCTCGAATTCCTTGAGATGCTTGTTGGGCTCTTCCATGGAAAGTCCATGGTATTTCGGAATGTGGTGCAACAAGCTTGACTTCAACTCGAATTCATCGGTCTTGCCTTGGGCGGCCGCGGGGTATTTAATGCATAATGGTGCGGCATTGGTCAACCCCGAGGCCGAAAGCTCTTTAATGGTCCGATTGTCCACTGCCATAACTTCTTCTTTTACTTCTTCAAACTCAGATTCGTCCTCTGAACTTGAACTAGGTTCACTAGGTTCGGGATGCCTCCTCTTTCTTCTCAAATCACGTTCAAAATTGGCGTTAAAGTCCAAGATATGCACAGTTTGAGAACTCCGCGTCATGCATTAGTACCTAAACCAAGAAAACAAAACAAAATAAGAAAACTAGGTAAATTACACTAAAAACACACGGCAAAAACACAAGGGATTAGCAATTTTGGGGTCTAAGCCTTACAAAGAGCTTCATCTTCTTTTCGGGTCTAAGCCCTACCTTTCATTGCAGACGAGGCCATTTGAAAATTATTGAAAAAATTGAAGGATAGATTTTTAAAAGAGGAAAGAAAATATGAGAATTGAAATGGTGTAGGAATGGTGAAAATTTTGTGGGGAATGGTGAATGAATGGTCTAGGTATTTATAGAAAAAAATTATAATTTTTGAGAATTAAAAAAAAAAAAAAAAAAAACAGGCCCAAAGGACTTAGCCGTTGGATTCAAATTTCTTTTTAAGCATTCCTGTCGGTTATAACCGACATGATTAATGATTTTTTTGGCTAGCCTTGGGCTGGCTGGCTGCAAGCCCTTCAGCCCTTTTAGATTTCGTGGGGCCCTTTTAGATTTCACGAGTCATTTGGCCTAGCCCTCCGTTGGAGACTGTTTTCGGGCTATTTTGGGCCCTCTGACCCTCTGGACCCTTCGGTGGCCTTATAAGCATGTTTGGAAGTGCTTTTAAAATAATTAAAAGCGCTTTTGAAATGATTGAAAGCACTTTTGATGAAAATATTCTTTAAAACAATCTTTAGTAAAAATGTTAGTAAATCTTTGAAAAACACTTAAAATTAGACCTGGCAGTTTCTTACACGACACGTTAACACGACACATAAACGACATGAAAATAACGGATTTCGGGTCAACAAGATAACTAATCGGGTTGTTATCGGGTCACACGATAAGAACCCGTTAATAACGGGTCCTTAACAGGTTTACACGAGAGTGACACGCGGGTACCCTATTTCAACACGAAAAGGAAAAAGTTATTTTGATGATTTTAATTTTTTTTAATTACTAAAAAAAACTTACTATAAAATACAATAAATATAGTGGATATATATATATTGTTCATTAATTATTATTGTATTATTATTCTAAATAAATTTTAAAAATTTAATTTTTATTTATTTATTTTATAAAATATTATGAGCAAAGAGTGAGATTAAAAAATTATAAAACACATTAAAAATAAAAACATCAAGTAATTTAAAAATACCAAATACATTTAAATATTTAAAATAATTAATTTACAAATGCAAAAAATGTGAAAAAATATGCAAGCATTCTTAATCGCATCCTCTACGCTTTAAAGGTGCGTACATGAATTTTTAAAACTATACAAACCCTCATGTATTTTTAAGGCAGTTCAAAATAAATAAAATTCATAATCATTAATGTATAAGTCTGAAAAATGTGAAAGCATATATAAAGGGGTGTGATATTCACACACCCGTTTTTACTTTTCACACACCCTTCTAATTTTCGACCGTCGGATCAGATGAATTGAAGAAAATCAAAAAATAGAAATTAACAAGGGGTGTGTAAGAAGTAAAATGGAGTGTGTGGATAGCACACCCCTATATAAATGCTCATGATTGCATCTTCCACCCTTAGACAATCGTTACATGGTCGTTTAGATTTTTAAAACCCTCCAAATCTCATGAATAATGTTTTTTTAGTGAAAAATTAATAATATTGTAGAAGTGTAAAAAATGTAAAAAAAAGAAAAAAATACAATCACTCGTAATCACAAATTTTACAACTTTCGTGAATGGGCCAACTCTGAAATCTAACACCATAATCTAGGCCTGGCAAACGGGTCGTGTCTATCGTGTTCGTGTAACACCTGTTATCTTAATGGGTCGTGTCGTGTCACACCCGTTATCTTAACGGGTAAAGTGACCCAACCCGCTATGACCCGTTAAAAAAATATTTTTTTTTAAAAAAAAATTGCACATACCACACATTGCCACATAAATATTACTTCAAAACATTAAAACATTTTTCGTTTAAGTACTATATCTACACCCGAAAATAATACTTTTATTAAGTATATAACATAAGATTTTGTGATATCCACATCCACTAGTCTAAATATTTTAAATTGAAGATCGAATTTATTCATTGTATTCATATATGGTCAAGGAGTGTATCTGTAAAAAATCATCAAAATCGGAGTTACAATAACCGTTAAATCGTGATTTTTTATTTATAACCGTCGAAAAGCTTTGTCCCGTTACTTGATCTCTGAATGTTTGTTTTTTGTGATTTTTTGCTGATGTGATCTCGAAGCATATACAAACCTGTTTGACGGTTGTGATCGTTGAAATTAGTCTCGGAGAATTCGTATCCCATCAAAACGATAGATTGACTAACACTTAAGAGTTTATTTATACTTTCATTAAGTATAACATAAGATTTGTGTGGTATCCACTTGTGTAAATATTTTAAATTGAAGATCGAATTCATTCATTGTATTCATATAGGGTCAAGGAGTGTATCTGTAAAAAATCATCAAAATCGAAGTTAAAATAACCGTTAAATCGTGATTTTTTGTTTATAACCGTTGAAAAGCTTTGTCCCGTTACTTGATCTCTGAATGTTTGTTTTTTGTGATTTTTTGCTGATGTGATCTTGAAACATATACAAACAAGTTTGACGGTTGTGATCATTGAAATTAGTTTCGGAGAATTCGTATACCATCAAAACGATAGATTGACTAACGCTTAAGAGTTTATTTATACTTTCATTAAGTATAACATAAGATTTTGTGGTATCCACTTGTGTAAATATATTAAATTGAAGATCGAATTCATTCATTGTATTCATATAGGGTCAAGGAGTGTAGCTGTAAAAAATCATCAAAATCGGAGTTAAAATAACCGTTAAATTGTGATTTTTCGTTTATAACCGTTGAAAAGTTTTGTCCCGTTACTTGATCTTGGAATGTTTTTTTTTGTGATTTTTTTGCTGATGTGATCTCGAAACATATACAAACAAGTTTGACGGTTGTGATCGTTGAAATTAGTTTCGGAGAATTTGTATCCCATCAAAATAATAGATTAACTAACACTTAGAGTTTATTTATACTTTCATTAAGTATAACATAAGATTTTGTGGTATCCACTTGTGTAAATATTTTAAATTAAAGATCGAATTCATTCATTGTATTCATATAGGGTCAAGGAGTGTAGCTGTAAAAAATCATCAAAATCAGAGTTAAAATTACCGTTAAATCGTGATTTTTTGTTTATAACCGTCAAAAAGTTTTGTCCCGTTACTTGATCTCTGAATGTTTGTTTTTTGTGATTTTTTGTTGATGTGATCTCGAAACATATACAAACAAGTTTAACGGTTGTGATCGTTGAAATTAGTTTCGGAGAATTCGTATCCCATCAAAACGATAGATTGACTAACACTTAAGAGTTTATTTATACTTTCATTAAGTATAACTCTCTTCATTTTGCATATCTTTGAACATTTGTATTTTGTAGTATGCACTAATATTTTTTCATTAGACTCTTATTTTGGGGTATGTAAACTTGAAAGAAAAATGTTTTATTTATTTATTTATTAATGTTTTGAATTAGTATTTATGTGATAATATGATATGTATATACTAATTTAGTATTATGTTTTACATTTTTTAGGGTCAAATTATGTTTTTCATTTTCATTATTTATTGATTTAAAAAATATTTTTCTTAACGAGTAACGGGTCGGGTCATATTACCTGATAATATTAACGGGTCGATTTCGGATTGAGTCATATTACCCGTTTATTTTAACGGGTGTTACACAACACAACCTGTTAAGCTATCGGGTATGACACGAAAACGACACGAACACGAGAAACAATACACGAATGCCAGATCTACTTAAAATGCCTTTTTGAATAAAACACATAACTAGTGCTTTTTATAGAATACTTTAAGTGTTTTTAAAACTTAAATTTTTTATATTTAAAAATGATTCCAGTCATTTAAAAAAATATTTAAATGAGTGATATTCAATGTGTTACATTGAATAGAAAAACAAGAACAGATGGCTATAGATTGAAGTTTGAAAGTGAACAGTTTGTGGCAAAAAGGGAACATGAATACTTGTACTGTATCTGTATCTATGCAAATATAAAGGCAAAAGCAAAGACAGGATCTGACATGGCCTAGCTATATAATGTAATTTTCATATCTGAGGAGGCAGTGCACCTTCTATCAAAAAGCACAAGCGCCCATTTTTACCCTTGTAAAATATGGTAAAGACAACACCGTGACCACTATGCGGAGGTGACAGAAAAACCCAGCACGCAATATAACAGAGAGAGAGAGAGAGGGGTTCAGAAGAAAAATAAAAATAAAACAAAATATAAAAAGTTGTAGAGAGAGAAAGAGATAGGGACTAGTGAGAGGATTGTGAGGAGGGAGAGCAAACTTTATAACCTTTTTTATGATGCACGCATTCATGGCAGAACAGCGAAGGGTACAGAGTACTCTCTGCTGCGACACAAGGGTAGTAGAAGAGATCAGAAGAAACGACACCACCTCCACCACCAATATCAACAAACGCAAATTGTAGAGAGATTAAGAAAACTAGAGATAGAAAGTTAGAGAGAGTGAGAGAGTATTGAAATGGAGCTGTGTGTGGCTGTCTGTGGAAAATAGTAAAGCAAGATATGACGGAACTGAGCAGGAAAACAGGCGACTTTCCCAGTAATGGAGAAGGAGGAGCTGAATTTACGAAATGGGTTTTGTTTTGTTTGAGCTGAAAAGAGATTTTTCAGCACAAATCTTGAAAGACGACGCCATTTTTGCAAATCTAAGAGCTTTTTGGTGTGTAATTTGTAAAATTTATCAGAGGGATGCCCTTTCAGTTCCAGCAGGGGAAGGGGGTTGTCGAAATCGCAACCGCAAGTTTAC
Organism: Crataegus laevigata; assembly: GCA_963580275.1. Lineage (NCBI taxonomy): Eukaryota > Viridiplantae > Streptophyta > Magnoliopsida > Rosales > Rosaceae > Crataegus > Crataegus laevigata. Next base: position 12,196,693 of record OY756944.1, on the reverse strand, counting down.
CGGCAATTTTCACAGACAGCAGCTGCAGCAAGTACAAAGACGGCGGCTTTTTCAACCACCACCACCACAGCTTTCCGACCGGCGAGCCCAACTCTGTTCTTCATATGAGAAGAAGCCCGAGCCCACCCACTTCGGTTTCCACTCTCTCTTTGTCTTTTAACAACGGCGGTGGTGGCGGTGACAAATCGACGTCGCTGGCTGCGGATACTCTGCCTGCTGCCGGTCCAGCGTCGTCGAAAGACGAGTGGGCCTGCGAGCTCCAGTCGATTCGGAGCGGCGGATTGGAGGCCGTGACCGGATCGGGAGGAGGGGTCGAGAGATGCGGCAATGGGCTTGGCGGGCTGGAGGATTGGGAGACTATGCTCTCCGAAACGGCAGCGTCTCCGGCTCACGACCAGTCTCTGCTGAGGTGGATAGCCGGGGATGTGGACGACATGTCGTGTGTGCTCAAGCAGCTGTTGCAGAGCGGGAACGGCAACCACCATGCCGGGTTGGGAATCGTCGATCAGGGCCCTAATTTCGATCTAATTGGGAGCAGCGGCATTTCGGTCCCGAATTTCGGGTTCGCCGGTTTGGGGTTTTCGAACGGCGGCAACAAAGGCAGCAATGGGAAGGTGGGTTTTGTTCCTCCCGGGTCTGGGTCTTTTGGTTTGCTAAATTACAAGGTTTCAAATGTTGGGTTGATGCACAACAATGGCGGCACCAACAGTGTCCATTGCAACATTCAAAACCCCATTTTCTCGAATTCGTCCAACACTGTGGCTCTGCCGGTCTCTTTGCCTGCGGTTTACGGGCAGCAGCAATTCGAGAGCAGCCCGGATGAGAAGCCGCAGATTCTGAACCCGCAGCTTTTCATGAGCAACCAGACTCAGCAGCCACAAAACCCGGACTTTTTCATGCCACTGGCGTATGCCCAGCAAGAACAGTACCACCTGCTTCTGTCCCAGCCCAAACGCCACAACTCCGGCTCGAATGTAGGCCTGAGTACCCATCAGATCGAAAAAGGTCAGTTTTCTGATCCGAGACACGAGATTTTTGTGAGACACCAGCAGCAGCAGCAATTGAGGTTGGCTCAAGGAATGCAGTTTCTACCTCAGCAGCATCACATTCAGCAGAAGCCGCTGATGGTGCCGAAACAAACGGTTGTGCTGGGAAATGGTGAAGAAATGACCCACCACCAGCAGCAACAACAGCTCCAGGATACTTTGCTCGATCAGCTCTATAAGGCCGCAGAACTGGTAGGGACTGGGAACTTTTCACACGCGCAAGGGATATTGGCGCGGCTCAATCACCAGCTTTCCCCTGTTGGAAAGCCCCTTCAGAGGGCTGCTTTCTATTTCAAGGAGGCTTTGCAACTCCTCATGAACAATCCTGCCACCTTTCCGGCACCGAGAACTCCGACCCGATTTGATGTCATCTTCAAAATGGGGGCATACAAAGTGTTCTCTGAAGTTTCTCCGCTCCTTCAGTTTGTCAATTTCACCTGCAACCAGGCCCTCCTTGAGGCCCTCTCAGACTATGATCAGATTCACATTGTTGATTTCGATATTGGGTTTGGCGCTCATTGGGCTTCATTTATGCAGGAGCTTCCTACCCGGAATAGGGGCGTTTCTGCCCCTTCACTCAGAATCACTGCGTTTGCCTCTCCTTCAACACACCACCCAGTTGAGCTCGCGCTCATGCGTGATAATTTGACACAATTTGCTAATGAGATTGGTATAAGTTTTGAGCTTGACGTGGTTAACCTTGATTATCTGGACCAAAACTCCTACTCCCTGCCCATTTTTCAAACCAACGATAGTGAGGCAGTTGCTGTGAATTTCCCCATTTGGTCTACTTCGAATCAACCGGCTGCTTTACCAAATGTCCTTCGCTTTGTGAAGCAGCTATCTCCCAAAATTGTGGTGTCCTTGGATAGAGGTTGCGATAGAAGTGACCTCCCGTTCCCGCAACACTTTCTGCAGGCCCTCCAGTCCTACATAAACCTTTTGGAGTCAATTGATGCGGTTAATGTGACTTCCGATGCTGTGAGCAAGATTGAGAGGTTCCTCCTTCAGCCCAAGATTGAGAGCACTGTTCTGGGGCGTCTCCGAACCCCAGACAAGATGCCCATATGGAAAACACTCTTAGCCTCTGCCGGTTTCACTCCTGTACCCTTCAGTAACTTCACTGAAACTCAGGCGGAATGCGTGGTGAAGAGGAATCCAGCTAGGGGATTCCATGTTGAGAAGCGTCAAGAGTCACTTGTTCTATGCTGGCAGCGTCGAGAGCTCATCTCCGCTTCAGCTTGGAGGTGCTGAGAAGCAGCATTTGACAAGCAAGGGAGGTTGGTTTTTTGACGCTCATAATTAACCGCAGAGGTTCCAGCTTACTCTACTCTGATAATATGTCAATAAATATTGAACTATGTTATTGGCACTTCTGTTATGACTTGATCCTTGTGAATTGTCATGTTTGTGAGTCCCCTTTGCTTATTGTATATCTAGTCTTGACGGGCTAATACTCTCGGTAGAACAAATCATCTAACAGACAAGGCTAGTAGAGTTTTATTGATTTTGGACATGAATATTGCTGCTATGGTACTTCAATGTTATAGTAGGGAAGCTGCATTTTTGTCTGGTTAAGGCGGTGATGAAATGTTGTATACTTGACAACGAATGAACTAGAAATGGAAAAGAACTTACCAGATTTTAAACCATCTCCTGGGTTTTCTAGATAACTTAATACAACTTTGTCAATTCTATGGGTTTTATAAAGATAGTTCATTTATTTGCCATATTAAGTTCACTTGCATAGAGACTGATAGCTAAAATATCAATCTCTACTGGGTTTTTTAGATAGATGCTTGCCAGTTCAATTTATGATTTCTTATTTGAGAGCGCTGTTGAGAATATCTCTCATGTATAACACCTTGTTATCTTTCTTTTAACGTAGGGTTTCTTGCACTCTTTCGCTCCTACAGTATGTTGCAAATAGTTCTCTGTTATTCCACTTAGTAGTTAGTAACACTTGGATGAAGGATTTCTTGCATCTCTCATCGTAACTAGGTTAAAGTAATCCTCATCAAATTCCTAGTCACACAGCCGAAAGATGCAATACTACTTACAGCGGTACAGCCTTACACAATTTGAAACAACTAACCTAGTTGCTTAAGATCGAAGGCTTGTTCTTGGTCATAGTTGTGCTTCCGTTACTAGGCGTCTAGGAATACGATGATATGTCTCTTATTTGAACTTCTTCTCTGGCTTATGACAATTGAATTTTTAGGGTTGGGGAGCTTGAACTGCTCTACATGTTTGATTGAAGTGCTTTCAGATTTAAAGTTTATCAGACCTTGCAACATTGTAGAAGATAATTCTGCTAGATAGCTGTTCTAGGCTTTATTTTCCCCACTGATCACATGCTTGTTGTAGGGTTTAAGGGACTTCCCTTCTATGCCAAAACAAGCAAACATTATGACTTGTCAACTGTAAGAGTGCAGAAGAAATGAGCTGGAAAATATTCAAAGGAGAGAGAGAATCTCAGAGGGAAAAGACTTTCATTTCACAACTTGACTTGTTACAATGTATGTCCTTACAATATAAATACTCACAGTATAACTACCTTAGGACATAATACAACCAGTATATACCTTAGGACATAATACAACCATTATATACCTTAGGACATAATACAACCAATCTCCTAATGACACCTGTCATTCAATACAAGGCTAACAATATACCTCAATTATGTATATCCTAACATTCCCCCTCGAGCTTATGTTGGGAATTACCTAACATAAGATTGGAACAATGGTCACTAAACAAGGAAGAGCATAGCCCTTTGGTAAAGATATCTACATACTGATGCTCAGAAGCAACAAACTGCAAAGTAATTGTGCCTCGTTGAACTCTTTCTCTCACAAAGTGACAATTGATCTCAATATGCTTGGCTTTAGAGTGTAAAACTGGATTAGTGGCAAGAGCCATTGCGGAGATGTTATCATAGTGAAGAACTGGTGCAAGAGAAGAAGAAATATGAAGATCCTTGAGTAGTTGTTGTATCCAAACCACTTTTGCAGTTGTGGTGGCCATTGCCCTATACTCTGCTTCAGTAGAAGATTTACTAACAATATGTTATTTTTTAAAACTCTAGGAACTCGAATTGTGTCCAAGGAAGATGACAAAACCAGTTGTAGATCTCTGATCATCTCCAGCCCAATCGGCATCCGTATAGGCTCTCAGATCTAAAGAGCCAGGTCTAAAACATAAACCCCAACCTATAGTGCCCTTTAGATACCGTAGAATCTACTTAACTGCACCAAAATATGACTCCAAAGGTGCTTGCATAAATTGGCAAACTTGAACAAGTAGGCAATATCAGGCTGAGTGAAAGTTAAGTATTGTAAGCTACATAGAGTAACAACACAACCATAGATCTCCCATCATGTTTGATAAACAAAGAAAATCTGAATAAGAAGATTTGAACCTCAAGGTAAATAAGAACTTAGTAAATTTGTCATTCCAAGCTCGAGGGGCTTGTTTCAAACCATAAGGAGACTTTTGAAGCTTGCACACAAACTCGGGATGATCTTTATCAACAAAGCCTTGTGGTTGACTCATGTACACTTCATTCAAAACACCGCAAAAACGCATTTTTAACATCCAACTGTTTCAACTTCTAACCATGAGTAGCAGCCAAGGACAATATTAATCAAACTGTCTTAGGTTTAACAACTTGGCTAAAGGTCTCATAGTAATCCAAACCTGCAGCTTGAGAGAACCTTTTTTCTATAAGTCTGGCCTTTTACCGAGCCACAAAACCATCACGATGTCTTTTGACCTTATAAATATATTTGCAACCTACTAGATTTTTGTTTGGTGAAAGGGTAACAAGATTCCAAGTTTGTTGCTGAATAAGGGCGGTCATTTCTTCATTCATAGCCTGTTGCCACTCACCAGATTTAGAAGCAACACTAAAGGATTAAGGTTCTGGGATACTATCACTTTGAACTTGAGCCTTAAAAGTTGTCTTTCTCTTAAAATGCCTGACTTTGAACGTGTCTGCATAGGATGGGAATTATGAGATGCAATAGGCATAAGTTGTAGATCAGGAGCTTGATCTATAAGTTTTCATAGATGGGTAGCAAACACACCCAATACTTTCAAATGATCTAACTTTGGCGGAGAGTGAGATAAAGCCTCAAATGGTGACTGGATGCCTAAGACAGAAATAGGCATCCTATTGATTAAACAAGTGGCAGTGACACAACTGTGATACCCAAAAAACAGAAGGCAAAGAAGCTTGTTGAAGAAGAGTAAGAGTAGTTTCGACCAGCGTACTCTCCACCACCATCACTTTGTAAAATTTTATTAGAATCATTAAATTAATTCAAAACAAAAGCATGAAATTGCATAAAGACTCCAAACACAACAACTTTATTCATTAATGGAAAAATCCAAGTATAACGAGTACACTCATCAATGAAAGACATGTAATACCTATATCCTTCTATGGACATAGTAGGAGAAAAACCCCACACATTAGTGTGTATAACCTTAAATGGTACTAAAGACTTTGAAGCATAAGAGGGGAAAGGTAGATGAGTAAACTTGCCTTGCACGCAAGGTTTACATATGTGAAGTGATGAGCTACAATTGAAAGGAATCGAAGACTTACGAAGTGCTATTTGTACAATGGAATTGGTTGGATGACCCAACTTAGAATGCCACAAAACAGATGACACTTTTTGACCTATATAAGCTGCTGGAGTGTGTGTTGAAGATTTGAGCACAGGTAGAGGATATATTGCATTATTACTTAGTCCATGATAGAGAGGTTTCTGGGTGACCTTGTCTTATACACAGAGAGAAAACCCATCAATAATACATCAACAATTATTATCTTTGAACAGTTGATGCATAGACAATAAATGTTGAGACAACTCCCACATGCAGAACTGAATTAAGTTTGAAATTATAAAGAGTATGAAGAGTAGAATTGCCAATGTGTGCAATCTCCAAACCTTCACCATTAGCAATAGTGACTTTCTCTGTAGAGGAATAAGGAGTAGCCAATTGAAGATTAGATAGATTCGATGTCATATGATTAGTAGCCTCATAATCCAAGAACCAAAATTCTTGTTGTGGTGCTGAAGGTGATACAGAGGATCTCACATTCATAGCAAGATGAGACTGGGGTTGAGACACCACACCACCTAAATATGATACGGGATACTGAAATGGCACAGAAGAATAATATTGAGATGGAGAGCCAGATTGAGAAACGGAGGGAGCCATTGAGGGTTGAGGACTAGGATAACCCTGTGGTGATGAGGAATAACCCTGTGATGAATGAAATCGAACAGAAGAAAAACCATTTCTGTCAAAGCATGTGGCAGCAGTGTGACCAACCCTACGACATATCTAATAGCCATTATGAAAACAGTGAAGTGCAAAATGCCCTTTTCGATCACAAATTTGACAAACTTGTAGTGGGTTAAAAGCTTGAGGAGAAGACCCTTGGAACTTAGAGGAGTGAACACCAGGCTAAGAAAATTGTCCACCATAGGAATTATGTGAAGAGAATTGAGACTGATTGCTGAGAAAATTTTATTTCCTTTACCTTTTCCTTTGAAGGTATTCCTCCTAAAATTATTGTAGGTGCCAGATCCTTGTGATACAAAAGCAAATGGAGTTGGAGAAAACATCTGTGGCATCTGAGATGGAAAAGGCATTGGTTGCAGTTGTGGAAATGACTAAACAGAAGAACCAGGTGCAAAACATCCAAAATTTGAGCCTTGATTTGCATGGGAGGACTTAGTACTAGAAGAACTGCCAGCATAACTACCTTAGGATATAATAGTGCAGAAGAAATGAACGGGAGAATATTCAGAGGAGAGAGAGAGAGAGAGAGAGAATCTTAGAGGGAAAAGACTTTCACTTCACAACTTGACTTGTTACAATGTATGTCCTTTCAATATAAATACTCACAGTATAACTACCTCACGACATAATACAACCAATCTCTTAATGACACCTGTCATTCAATACAAGGCTAACAATATACCTCAACTATGTATATCCTAACATAATTCTTATCTCTTTTCCCGTCAGACGGACCTATTTGTTCTGTTAGTAACTATTATTCATGAGATTTTAAACTTGTGACCTCCTCCACCAATATAGAGTATATAGGCTAAATGTTTCCGACTCTCGTGAGTCCTTAATAACACTTGCTTTAACACTAGTCTTAAGATCGTTTATGCTATAAGCAAGATTTGTGGTAATTTAGGTAAGCAGAGAAAACGAAGTAACATATAGACCCGGATTTAGCCTAGGTTGCTAGAATATGTGTTTCACCTTCTGCAACGAAGTTTGAATCTCCCTCGACTTTTAAGTTTATATAGCTTAAACTAGCACATTGGTTTATGGCTAACAATGATAAAAGGCAGGCTAGTAACATGGTTGGGTTGAATTTTGTCATACCATGTCTCACATCCTGCACGTATTTTTGTATGTAATACAGAAAACACGTAACTGGTCATTCACCTCCCTCCTTGAACGCAACATTCTCTCTCTCTCTCTCTCTCTCTCTTTATTATTTTAATCTTAATTTTTTTTAATACATCGATATTTTTTTAGTCATACACGAGATTCGAACTTAAAATCTCTTACTTTCTTACTTTCAAATAAAGAGGAATACTACCACATTATAATATTGAATAGTTTTCCTCTTTATTAAGACTTTTTTTTTTTTTTTTTTAAGTTACAATTCTTTATGCTATTATTATACACAGTTTCCTGTCTCATAGCCTTTTGAGTTTATGAATTTTTTCTGATTATTTTTTTAGGACTACTTGATTACTTTATTCACCCTAACAGTACTGTTTTTGGAGGCTTTTGTTTAATTCGCAATTTTATATTATGAGAAATTAAGAGTATTAGTTTCTAAATTTCGGTTGAGTTTGAGATTTGATTGATAAACTAGATTCCTTGTTCCAAACTTTTCAAAATGTAGAGTAGTGGTCTTTTTGAGTAATTCGTTATAATCTTTATATTTTATTTTCTCTTTATGACAACTTTAAAGACAAATACTCATGAGTTTCTAACTCTACAACAAAAATTTGAACTTGCCTAAGATATATTTCTTTTTAGTTAAACAAAGCTAATTTCATTTAAAAAAGGCGACTAAGGTTAGGAAAGTTCAAAGACAATCCAAAACTACAAATCCAAATGAAATACAAGGACATGCGCAATAGTAGAGCCCATAACTAGGGGTGGGTTCGGTTTAATTCGGTTCCGTTTTTTGCCAAAACCGAAACCGAACCGAAATTTCGGTTCGGTTCGGTTCGGTTCAATTTTTTTTCGGTTTTTTTTGGTTCGGTTTCGATTTTTTTCGCAGCATGGTTGGGTTAAAAAAAAAAAAACAAAGTATACACAGGGTTAATCCTTGTTTTGTTCTTGAGAAATTGGGTTTAAAATGTAATGATATTTTAAATTCTCTTTTTCTCAGTATTATTTATTTAATTATTTGTTTTGGATATTTTTTTTTCACATCAAGCAAACGAACAAAGTATACATAGGGTTAATCCTTGTTTGGTTCCTTAAAAAATATCAAGGAAAGTCCTAAATTTTTTTAGCATAATAGATCACTCAAACATTACATGATTATTAATAAAAGGCAAACAAAGCAGTAAAACCCAAATCACAATCCAATAGTATGTTTAGTTTTCTAAGAGAATGCAGTGAAAGTTTCAATCTTTTACAAAGTCAAGCAACAAAAAATGAAATTTAAAATGTTTAACTCTCTCTCTCTCTCCCCCTCAATTTTTACCCAGCAGAGATATGAAAGTAAATGGACTGGAGTGCAGAGAGAGAAGTTGTACAAGTAGATTTGATTACCCTGTAATTATTACTCCAAATCACTTATAATTTCAATTCAAACAATAAAAACACAAACAAAGAAGAACATGATTGATCAAGAGACAAATGGAAAGCAACTGCTTTAGTGATGAAACAAACAAACCATAAAAAATTAGAAGTAAAATTGGAGTGTAAGAAAAATGAGAAAAGGGTAGTAAGTATGTGGCAACACATTGGGCTTACAAATTGGGTTTAAAAAATAATATCCAAAACAAATAATTAAACAAATAAAATTGGGTTTAAAAATATTACAAATTGGGTTTAAAAAAACAATACCAAAACAAATAATTAAATAAATAAAATTTAATTAATTCGGTTCGGTTTTTTTGGTTTCGGTTCGGTTTGGTTTTCGGTTTTTTTTCGGTTTTCGGTTTTTTGAACCCACCCCTACCCATAACAGCCATAAAGCAAAAAAAAAAAAAAAAAAAAAGAAGGAAAAAACTAGATCTAAAGAAGGGGACTGCTCATGCTATGAGCGTTTCCATATGAACCAAATTGACAAGCAGAATATGGGGTGGCAAGTCACTCGAGTTCTGAGCGCTCCCATAATCCTATCAATTAGTGCTAACTACACTGTAAAAGTCAATCCAAAACATGTCTCCAAATGAGATTTAGGGAGGAAACAACTGATGAACCAAGTAGTAGAGGCCATTGGGTAGTGATTTGTGGCTGGGAAAAACATATAGAGCAGAAGAAAACTTCAATCCGAGATATGAGAAAAGAACCGCCATAAACTGAGACAAAACTTAGAGAAATTGAGACAAAGCTTAAAGCAAAGTGAGACTAGGCTTGGAAACAAAACCACCATATCCCAAGGGTCAAAATGGAAGCAAAAAAGAGCAAAGAAAGAAAGAATTGTAGAAAATTAAAGGCTATGGGGTTGCTACTAACCCCTAACAAGAGTAAGGGCTGGTGGCTAGGGCTAAGGTTGTGAGTGAAAGTCACTTGACGGAGGGAGAGAAGAGAAAATTGTGTGTTTTATGAACCTAAGCTGACAATGTTTGCACGACTTGTTAACTTGACACAAAAATAACGAGTTTCGGGTCAACATGTTAACTAATCGGGCCGTTATTGAGCCATACGTTAAGAAATGAGTTCTTAACAAGTTTACTGGCGGCTAACCCATTTAACCTGATAAGAAAAAAAAGTTAATTTGATAATTTTAAACTACTAAAAAACTTTAGTATAAGTGAGATTAAAAAATTCCAAGGCACATTAAAAATACCAAAGAAATTTAAAAATATCAAAAGTGTTGTGGCCTATATTTAACTAAGGGAAAGAGATGGGGTGCGGCAAAGAGAGCGAGTGGAGAGCTTGTAAAATGCTTAGGGATTCTTGTGTGTATTCCTCCTTATGATGTGCCTTTATTTATAGTAGAATGAGATGAGAGGTTTAACTTGTCCTCCAAATAAATACAATCCTATAGGGAAAGAATAACTAGAGTATCATATAGTTAGAAACCAATCTATCTAAGATTTACACAATCACAATTAAAAAATATCCATAACATTCCCCCTTGAGTGTTTAAAGACTCAAGTAGATCGTCATCGGTAAAGTTGAGAAAGTGGACTAGTCGGCGTTGATCTAGGGACACCCTAGTCTCAAACATGGGAACTTGCATATGGAAATAAGTCTCACAAAACCTGGTTATGGTAAAACCCAATATGGGACAAAAACCGATAGTAAAGGTGAGTAGCAAAGCCAATTTAAATGTTTAGGGGACGTACACGAGTGTATGGCCAACCCATGATGAGTGTCTCGTTAAAACCTAGTTAGGTAGCAAAAAATCAAAAAGGTCAAATGCTCCTAATCGTAGGGAAAAATAGTATATTAAGATCAAGCGAGTATACTTTAGGATACTCTCTAGAGTTTGACATAATTTGAAAGAGAACTAACAATGTTACAACTCAGAATGTTTACGCATACCCATTCCTTGAACAAGCTTATGGAAAGTCGTCTTTGGCAAATATTTGGTGAAGAGGTTGGCCAGGTTGGCCTACGAACGGATTTCCTTAACATTAATCTTCTGACGTTGTTGTAGCTGATGAGAGAAAAAGAAATTTAGCCTGATGAGAGAAAAAGAAATTTGGCGCAATGTGCTTGGTTTTGTCTCCTTTGATGTATCCCTTCTTGAGCTGTTTGATACATGCTATGTTATCTTCATATATCGTTGTAAGGATGTCAATGATGAACAAAAATCTGCATGTGCTTCGAATATGTTCCATTACTGCTCTCAACCAAAAGTAAAGACGTAACCCGTTTGAGAGCATGCCTTGTGTGGGTCAAATAAGTACCATGCGTCAACATAACCAAGAAGATTAATTGCATGGCTTTGCTGTTATTTTTGCCCCGATTTGATTTTAGTGTTTCATGTCTTTACTAGAACTTTCTGCAATTTCGCCATTGTTTTGTGTTTTTTTTTCCTGTGCAATTGGAAGGAGTTTATTGAGGCCCAAACTATTTCCCGTTGCCTTCTTCTCCATCAAGCCCATCGAAATCTAAGTTTGTTGGAGATCTTAATTGAGTAAAAATTTTCCCTTATTTTTCATTTCTATTTTTGTGGACAAATACATATCTATCATGTATCCTACACACATTAGAATAACTAGCACCTCCGTATGAACTTATGAGCATGCGAGATGCATTTTTTTTTCTTTCAAATCATGGGGGATACATTGATAGGAACATATTTACGTGACTTTATTAGTTTGTTTCCTTGCATTTACTTAATTAGTTTCATCTTATTAGAATGTTTTAAGCTATTTTCGTGTGTTTGTAGGTTCTAAATAACAAAGTTAGCAAAGAAGTGCATTTTGGTGCAATTTGGAGCTATTTTGGGGTGAAATGGATTGCATGCATGGGGAGCATAAAAAATGGATGGTTGTGATTCATTCTCACCAACAAAATGGATGGTGGTAATTCATTCTTACCAACAAAAATGGATGGTGGTGATTCATTCTCACCAAGAAAATGGATGGTAGTGATTCATTCTCAAAGCCTATAAATAGGCTTCTTCATCAAGGCCAAAGACACCAATTCACATCTACAACACATTCCATAAACAACACAATTTCTGCCGCAAGTTTCCTTCTTCCTCCATCCATTTCCATCCACCTCTTTTCCTATCCATCCCCTACCACCCTTCCATACTCTCTCAACTTATCCAATCTCTGCCACATCCCCTAGACCATCCAAACACCACACCCACCTTGGTGCCGCATGTTTGCAAGAAAGGAAGATGACTTGGAGCTGTGCTAACCATTCAAGACGTTGGATTGTTGGAGCGTTCTAGGTGTCTTCTACTTTTGTTTATCATGTTTAAATTCAATTATAGTTGTTTAATTGCAAATATGTGGAACTAAATTCGTTTTGGCTAGAGGTTGATTCAAAGCCATGAACATATTTGTAATATGAATTGATTACCTTCAGTTGTGATTTCAATTTGCTTAACTGCTTGATTTATAACTTATTCTTATATATCGATTAAGGATGCATACTTAGTTTGCATGCATGAATTTGATGCTAGAATATAAGGGAGTTTCACCTAATCGTTATGAACTTATATTCACAAGTAGTGGAGGTTGCTAGTCACAATCGCGTTAAGTGAATTCTTGGCAAGAGTATCATGCTGTTCAAAGTTACGAATGCCTCGTCAATGCTTATAGTTTTCACAAAGCTTAATGATCTTTGATTGTATCTCTATTGTGTTGTTCACGTAGGGGACGTTTGAAGAATGTTTTGAATTGTTGTATGCGATTTTCCGTCCAATTCAATAACTTAAGGAAAACTTAAAGGTTAAAAAAGTGCTGTTCACCGTTAATCTGGGGTGTTGAGATTCATGGTTTATTGAAAGAACAACTGAAAATTGGTTTGTATGCAAGTGTGTCATGTGTGGAGAAGAACCCTCTAGCTAGTCCATCATCCATTCAATTCGCCAAATCTGTCTTTTGAAACTATTTTTATAAAGTTTGTTTTGTTTTTACTTTAAATTCGTCAAAACCCAATCCCCCCATATATTTAGTGTCTTTTGGTTCCAATCTGTCCAATTTGGTTTGTTTTCGTTGTTTTTAGTTAAGTTAGAAAATGTCCTAGTTTGTGTCTAGTTAGTTATTTGAGTCTAGTTGAGTGTCTTTTGCTTAGTTTTGTATTTTTTTTTTAGTCTTGTTTAGTGTTTTAAAGTCTGTTTTGAGTAGATTAGCAATCCCTCCTAATCCCCGGCCTAGAATGATCCCTACTTACATCTTTACTACAATTGTCAACAAGAGGGTTTAATTTGAATGTTGTTTACATCGCATCAAATTTTTGGCGCCATTGCCGGGGATTAGCAAATTTGCTAATCCCTTTGTTTCTGTTTGTGTTTATGTTTATGTTTGTGTTTGTGTCTTTTACTTTTGATATTTGATTTAGTTTTGTTTCTTTGATTTTAGGTACAAATGGAGCAAGACATGGCACTTGGCGCATCTCACTTCTCAATTGACTCATGTGCTGAAAGGACCACAATGCCAAGTGTCCCTACATTTGATGTGCCCTATGAGCAAGGATATCAAACTCATCAATGTCCTCAATTTGCTGCAAACAGAGATGCTTGGGGTTATCAACGCTATGATCAACCAAGCAACAACATGTTTTCCAACGCTTACAATTCAGATTGGAGAGATTATTCAGATTATATGTGGGATGAACCTCAACAATTTCAACAAGGTGGATATTAGCAGCAAGAAGAGGAGTTCTATTCAGGATCTATGCAGCCACCACAACAATTCCAATCGAATTCAAGTATGCCCATGAGTTATAATGAAATTCTTGAAGGATTAATCTCTTTGACGCAGGGCTCACAAAAAGAACAATTGCAGCCATCAGATGAGTTCTATCAGTGGCCATATGCACCACCACAGCCTCCACACAATCTTCCCAACCAATTTCAGGTTCGTCGGTGGATAATAATAATATTATTTAATTAATCACCTCTTTGACACAGGGAGTAGAAAATCAAAACAAAGAGATGCAAGACCGAGTCAAAAGAGTGGACGAATTAGAGAAGCAAGTTGGACAGATTGTGAAATTCATGGCGCAGATTCAAGAGCAATGTGAACTCTCCAATTCCAACATGGCAAATTCAAAGGGAGAAGTTGAAATCGATGAAGCCATCACTTTGGAAAGTGATATGGAGGATGAAGTTGTCCCAGAACCATCCAAACATAGCTCGAACATGGATGAATTGTTGCTGCAAGAAGAAGATGAGGAAGACGACATGTGCAGTTTAGAAGAACTCTTGCCGCAAGCCCCTCAAGTCCCTATGATGTCCAACTCCAGTAATGTTGTTCCAAATTCAATTCATTCTAACATTATTCCACCAAATGTCCCTTTTCCTCGCAGGTTTTTGATTCCCAATGACGAAGAGAGTGAAAAAGACATTGTAGAAGCTCTTCCAAAGGTACAAGGTGATACCCCAATTCTTGGTGGACCAAATCAAGTTCCAGATTGTGTTGAATTGTTTAAAGAAACTTGTACACCAAGAAGAATGATTCAAGAAATGGAAGTGGCTGGAGAATATGTTGAATGCATAAAAAAAGATGTATTTGAGGAAACAGAGGCCAAAGAAGTTGAGATTGATGACACGGGACAAGCCACAACCATCATAGTAAATCTGGCCAAGTTCAAAGTCTCTGAAACTTTTGAAGATGTAGTATTTGTCATTGAGTTTGTGTCGGAGAAAGAAAGTAAGCCATCTTCTCCAATTTTAATTTTGTTTTATACTAAGATGCTGATTTTGATGATTTAGGCACCCACTCTTGAATTTAAACCATTGCCCGATCATTTCAAGTATCACCTCCCATTCGAAGATAAATTCTATGCCATGGAACCTAGGGGAGTTTAATGGAAAGTCCCGTCCGGCTGCAAGACGTTAAAACAAGCGCTTCTTGGGAGGCAACCCAAGCATTCAATGAAGGGAGACTTTGGAATTGTTCAACAAATCAGATTTGCACTCTTAAACCCTTCTCTTTACTGCATTTATCTTGCCTTGCTTAGTACACTAATTGTTTGTTTGCTTAAGTGTGAAGTTTAAAACATTGAGGGCAATGTTTAGTTTAAGTGTGAGGGAGGGTAAACAAAGTCTTTTTACATTGATTTACATATTTTACATTGCTTAAAAAAGAAAAACAAAATCAAATCAAATAAAAAAAATAAAAGAAAAAATATTTTACAATAATGTGTAAACTAATAGCATTCATTGGTCAGGTGGTGCCTCAGTAGTCGACGGAGCTCCAGAAAGACGAAGCGCCAAAGTTTGATCCTCCGGAGCCTCAATACTTTGTGCAACTCTAGATGACGAAGGCAGAAAATGCCTCTACAGTAACGCCACAAACCTTTGATGATCACTCTGAATCCACACTTCGGACTCCTGCAGCTGGTCAAGTTTCCTCTTCATACTTGTTGAGTAACTAGTTGCGAGCATGTGCAACTCCTTATTCTCGTGCCTGAGTCCTTTGACCTCTTGCCAAAGACTAGCCACCTCAGCCATCAAAGATTCAACCTGACGAGATCGTGCAAGAAAAGAGTTTTTACAGGAGGTAATTCAAGTGTGCTGTGGAACAAAATTAGTGCCTCTATAAAAAGAAGAAATCGAAGAGGCACTACTCAGAAATCGAAGAGGCGCCTGCTCGCAAATGGAAGAGACGCTCCTCTCTCAAAAGCCGGGCCTGCTCAGAAACCACGAGCCGACCCCCGGTGTACCTCTGCAAACAAGTCATCAAGAGCAAAAATATTTCATATCATGAAGGTTAAAAGCAAAAGTATCTCATATCATGCTTTCTCCTCACCTTCATCTGAAGAACAGGGAGAAAGAGAGATCTTGATTGCTTACCTAGTCTTGCTCTCGAGTACTCATCTTCGAGCCCCTCCAGCCCAATTCAAAAATAAACTTGTGGAGAGATACTTCTTCAAAAGAAAAAGTATCTCATAGAAGATGTAGGAGGAGTCTGAGTTGACCCAAGAACTCGAGAAGATGCCACACCTGCATGGAGACCTGATTACTTGAAGCATGTGGAGACAACGTGCTGATTCATCCTCAACTAAGCTGAGGATCACTTGAAAGTAAAAAGCTCACTAACCCAGTTCAAGAATCAACCTGTGGAAAGATACTTCTTCGAAAGCTGTGGAAAGTCCCATCTAGTTCAAGATCAAAGCTATGGAAAATCAACAAACACGACCAAAGATCATCTACCACATGAAGCTAAGTTGTTTCTCACTATTTCTAAGTGTTTTTAAGCTATTTTGGTGTGTTTTATTGTGTTTTGAGGTAATCATACGAAAATGACATAAAAATTTGAAAAAGTTTTGAAAAATACCAAAAAGAGTTGTTTGAGAGTCATTTTGGTGTATTTGTGTCTTAGGTACCTTCCAACACAATGATGAGGATTCGGTTTTTAATTGCATAAGTATTAAAGAAAGTTACAAGCATGGATTGAAGTTTGATATGCTCTTGTTCTATGCTTAGTTGTAGTTGTTGTTTATGAATTCACATTTGATTACAAAGTGGATAAAATAAGTTTTCATAACATGCTTGAAGGAAGGAACTCATATTTCGTTACATCCTTGTGAGACTTGAGCCTTTACTTGCTTTGGAGAGTTATAATCTGTGAGTTCTTGTTTTCTAAAGTCGTTGCATGAACTCATTATTCTTTGATTGGTTGCTATTTAGAATGCATTTTGATATAACTAAATGCTAGAACTTGTATCCGTTTCATTCAAAGCATGACATTGTAATGCATAACACATATCAAGATGAAGTGGTGTAGTCTCCACCGTAGCCAAATAGTCACGCCCTCCATTATTATCTGTTTTGTAGATTAAACCTCGTTTGAGCCTTGTTTAGCCTATGTTCTTTATTAACCCACAATAACCTTACCTAGCCTAGTTTAGGACTTTCAAATCGTGAGATCAAACAGATTTTAGAGAAGACAGTTGGGCCAACGAGGAAGGATTGGAGCTTGCGCTTAAATGATGCACTGTGGGCATATCGCACGGCCTACAAAACACCGATTGGCATGTCCCCATTTCGACTCATCTATGGGAAACCATGCCATCTTCCCGTTGAGCTAGAGCATAAAGCACATTGGGCCGTTAAGGCCTTCAATATGGACATAGATGCCGCTGGAGTTCATACGAAGCTTCAATTGAACGAGCTTGAGGAAATTAGGAATGAAGCTTACGAGAACGCTCGAATCTATAAGGAGAAGACGAAAGCCTTTCATGACAAGATGATTCGAACCAAAACGTTTTCAAATGGGCAGAAAGTTCTACTTTTCAATTCCCGTCTTCGATTATTCCTAGGTAAGTTACGTTCTAGATGGATTGGACCGTTTGTTATTACTGATATTTTTCCTCATGGTGCAATTCAAATCCAGAGTTTGAAGACGGGGCAAGAATTCAAGGTAAACAGACATCGTTTGAAGCCCCACTATGACAATGTCGTGGAGCACATTGTGGAGGACATACCCATCCATGCCGCGGGGTCTAATAAAGCCTAATTGGAGGATTCGTCCAGCTGTACGACGTTAAAGCAAGCGCTTCTTGGGAGGCAACCCAAGCTTTCAACGAAGGGAGACTTTGGAATTGCTCACCAAATCAGATTTGCATTCCTAAACCCTTCTCTTTACTGCATTTATCTTGCCTTGCTTAGTTCTTTAGTTGTTTGTGTGAATCTATGTTTAAAACATTGAGGGCAATGTTTAGTTTAAGTGTGGGAGAGGGTAAATAAAATATTTTTACATTGATTTACATATTTTACATTGATTTAAAATATATATATATATATATATATATAAAATAAAATAAAAAAAAAAGCTAAAATATTTTACAATAATGTGTAAACTAATAGCATTCATTGGTTAGGTGGTGCCTCAGCAGTCGACGGAGCTTCAGAAAGATGAAGCGCCAGAGTTTGATCCTCCGGAGCCTCAACACTTGGTGTAACTCCAGATAGTGAAGGCAGAAGATGCCTCTATAGTAACGCCACAAACCTTTGGTGATCACTCTGAATTCGCAATTCGGACTCTTGCAGCTGGTCAAGCTTCCTCTTCATACTTGTTGAGTAACTAGTTGCGAGCATGTGCAACTCCTTATTCTTATGCCTGAGTCCTCTGACCTCTTGCCGAAGACTAGCCACCTCAGCCATCAAAGACTCAACCTGACGAGATTGTGCAAGAAGGCGTTGGCCCATGTTTGAGACTGAGCCTGCACACTGGACGCTGAGCGCCAGAGAGTCCTAAACAGCGAGCTCGTCAGACCGCTTGGAAAGTAACCTATTGTCTCTTGGAGTGACAAGGTTTCTAGCAACCACCGTAGCAGTTGTATCGTTCTTCATCATAGAGTCCCCAACTGTAAGAGGACCATTTGGGGATATGAAGGACGGATGCCAAATGTTGTTTGGAAAAGACAAGTCATCATCTTCCCCGACATTCAAGTTAAGGCGACGATCAGAGGGGCACGACATTTTTTGAATGTGTTGAGAAAGAAGAGAGCGGATAGATTAAGATTTCAGAAGTGCAAGAAGGGAGTTTTTACAGTAGGTAATTCAAGTGTGCTGTGGAACAAAATTAGTGCCTCTATAAAAAGAAGAAATCGAAGAGGCACTACTCAGAGATCTAAGAGGCGCCTGCTCGCAAATCAAAGAGGCGTCTGCTGATCGGATCATTTATATATATATTTTTATATCAAATTCACTCGTCTTTTCTTAGTTAGTTCGTTATATTTTGAGCTATTTACGTTAATTTTGTATTTTATAGAATTTATCAAGTTAAGAAAATAAAAATAAAATAAATGAAATTTTAAGTGCTAATTTCATCTATACTATCTTGTCTGTTGAATTATACTTATCATTTAGAAAATAATATATATATATATATATATTTTTATATTTATTTATATATATATATATTTATATATATATATATATATATAATATAATGTGTGAGTGTGGAAGGAAGCTGGCAATCACACGGGGGAAGGAATAAAAATGGCTGGAGTCCATTAAGAAAAAGTGGCACCGCATGTGAAGTGAGGAAGCCAGCTTCAATTTGGGCAGTTTAATAAACAAAAGAAAAGACCAAGAAGCTGCTTCGGTGGGCAGCGTGCGAGAAGGCAGGTGCGGATTAACGGAATAAATAAGCCAGAAGCAGAAAATTAAGGGGGGGGGCTGCTTGGCAGCCAGAGAAAATTCAACAGAAAAATAATAAAAGGGAAGCTACGAGGGAGCAGCACCGAGAGGTTGGCGGAGTCCATTTATCACGGAGGGGAGCTGGAAGAAAAGAAAACGAGGCTGATGTGAGGGGAGCTGCCTCAAGCAGCTGAGCGCAGCAGCGTGAACAAGGAGGTCTACGGGGAGGAGCCTTGCAGCGGGGGAGAAATAAGCAGCCCTTTGAGCAGCGGGAGGAGAACAGAGGGCTTTGGAGAAACAGGCGCAAGGAACGGAGAGCTGCCTTTGGCTCTGGGCAGCGCAGGAAATAAAAATAAAAAATAAAATAATAAAGGGCAGCAAAGCTGCTTTGAAAGTCAGCGTGAGAACAGGAGCTGCCTTTGAAGGCAGCGTTGACACCAGTCAAAGAAGGCTGCCCTTTCCTCAGAAGGCAGCGAGCAAAAGTCCACGGGCATTTGGCACAGAGAGCACATCCCTCTTTCGGTTATATTTTTCTTAAACTCATGTTTAATTTAATTTACCTTTTAATTATATTAAACATGTGTAACTAATTTCTGTTTGGCTAGAGGTTAATTCAAAACCATGATTATATTTGTAATTTGAATTGGTAATTTCAGTTGTGATTTCTGAGTTGTGATTTAATTTGCTTAACTGTTTGATTAATAACTTATTTGTGCTTGTCGATTAAGAATGCAAACTTAATTTACATGCATGAATTTGATGCTAGAATATAAGTGAATTTCACCTAATCGTTATGAACTTATATTCATGAGTAGTGAAGGTTGCTAGTCACAATCGCGTTAAGTAAGTTCTTGGCATAAGTTTCATGCAATTCATAGTAATAAGTGCCTCGTCAATGCTTATGGTTTTCATAGAACTTAATGATTCTCGCTTGTATCTCTATTATGCAATTCATGTAGGGAACTTGTGGGGAATGTTTTGGGTTGTCGTATGCAATCATCCAATCCATTAACTTAAGGAAAATCTGAGAATTAATCTATGCAATTCATGGTTAATTTGGGGCGTTGAGAATTTACAATTTATTGAAAGAACAACTGAAGGTCAATTTAGGTTGCTTATGTGTCATGTGTGGAGAAAAACCCTCTAGCCAATCCGTCGCCTATCATTTCACCTTTATTTTATGTTTTTGTCAATTTTGTAATTTATTTAAGTTTAATTTACGTTTCTTCAAAAAATCAATCCCCCCATTATTAAAATATTATTATTTAGTTAGTTTTTATTATTTTTACTCTTTTAATTTAATTTCCGTCTAATTAATTTCCTAGTTTTTATTTTAAATTGTTTTCTTTATTTTGAGTCATTTTTAGTGTGTCTCGAGTTTTTAGCTTAGTTTGTATTTTCTAGAGTCTTGAGTCGTTTTGAGTCTTTTGAATTGTTTTAGTTTATTTGTTAGTTTTATTTTGAGTTATTTTAGTTTAGTATTTTTATTTTAGTTTAGTGTTTTTAAACTTTGTTTTTACGTTTTTAAATTATTTTAGAGGTTTTAGCAAGCCCTCCTAATCCCCGGCCTAGAACGATACCCTACTTATACCTATACTACAACTGTCAAAAAGAGGGTTAATTTGTGTCGAGTTAATTCTCGCATCAAATTTTGGCGCCGTTGCCGGGGATTAGCAAATTTGCTAATCCCTTTATTTTTTGTTTGTGTTTATTTTATTTTATTTTATTTTATTTTTTTGTTTTGTTTGTTTGTGTTTTTATTTATATTTGTGTTTGTGTGTTTTACTTTTGGTATTTGATTTATTTTTGTTTCTTTGATTTTAGGTTCAAATGGAGCGAGACATGGCACTTGCATCCATTCAAGCTCAATTGGCGAATCTCACGTCTCAGTTGACTCAGTATGCCGAACAAACCTCAATGCCAAGTGTCCCTACACTTGATGTGCCCTATGGGCAAGGTTATCAGACTCATCAATATCCTCAATTTTCTTCATATGACGATGATTGGGGATATCAAAGCCACAGCCAATGAAGGGGCAATATGTATTCCAACGCTTGCAATTCGGATTGGAGAGGTTATTCAAATCAGACGTGGGATGAACCTCAGCAATTTCAACAAAGTGGATATTGGCAGCAAGATGATTTCTATTCAAGACCTATGCAGCCACCACAACATCCCCCACAACAATTCCAATCGAATTCAAGTATGCCCGTGGATTATAATCAAATTCTTAATGAATTAAACTCTTTGGTGCAGGGGTCACAAAATCAAGCTAAGGAGACTCACCAAGGAGAATATTGGCAGCCGTATGATGAGTTCTATACATCACCATCACAGCCACCACAACAATCTGCCCAATTCGATTCAGGTACATCTCTGGATAATGATACATTTAATAAGTTACTCACTTCTTTGAATCAGGGAGTGGAAAATCGAATCCAGGAGATGCAAGACCGGACCAACAAGGTGGATGAATTGGAAAGGCAAGTTGGGGAGATTATGGAGATCATGGCACAAATTCAAGATCAAAGTGAATTCTCCAACTCCACCATTGCAAATTCAAAGGCAGAAGTTGAAAATGAAGAAGCCATCTCTTTGGAAGGTGACGTGGAGGATGAAGTTGTCCCAGAACCATCCAACCATAGCCCGAACGTGGATGACTTGCCGCTGCAAGAAGAAGATGAGGAGGACGACTTGGGCAGTTTAGACGAATTCTTGTCTCAAACCCCTCAAGTCCCTATGTCGTCCAACTATGGTGAGGTTGTTCCAAGTTCAATTCATTCTGATATTTTTCCACCGAATGTTCTTTTTCCTTGCAGAATTTTAATTCCAAATTTCGAAGATAGTGAAAAAGACATTGTGGACGCTCTTCCAATGGTTCGAGATATCGAAGTGGTTGGGCAACATCAAGAATACATCAATGAGGCTGTGCAGGAAACAAAGGCCCAAGAAATTGAGTTTGATGACACGGGACAGGCCACAACCATCATAGTCAATTTGGCCCAGTTCAAAATCCCGGAAATATCCAAAGGCGTAGTTTTTGTTATTAATTTTGAGTCGGAGAAATACAATAAGTCATCTTCTCCAATTTTAATTTTAATTTTATTTTATACTAACATATTTCCGATTTTAATGATTCAGGCACCCACTCGTGAATTCAGACCATTGCCGGATCATTTCAAGTACCACTGTCCGTTCAAGGATAAAGCCATGCACTTGAATAAAGAAGGGAAGCCTAGGAATCACCCACAATCAGATTTGCATTCCTAAACCCTTCTATTTACTGCTTTCATTTTTGTTTTGTTATTTTGTTATTTGGTTGATTTTTATTTAGTTTGAGTTTAAATAAATTAAGGGCAATGTTTATTTTTAGTGCGGATAAACAAAGTCTTGTTACTTCAATTTACGTATTTTACTTTACTTATTTTAATTTGCTTAAAATTACCCTAAAAAAAAAAAAGTTTATTTAAATTATAATAATAATATTTATACATATATATTTATATATATATAAATATTTACATAAGCTTTAAAAAAAAAATTAAAAATTTAAAAAAAAAAAAATTAAAAATTAAAAAAAAAAAAAAAAAAAAATTTTTTACAATAATACGAAAAACTAATAGCAATCATTGGTTTTGGTTAGGTGGCGCCCCAGAGGTCGACGGAGCTACGGGAAGACGAAGAGCTAGAGTTGGAATCTCCGGAGCCGGAACGCTTGGTGCTACTCCAGAGGACGAAGGCAACATAAATCTCGGGAGTAGCGCCATGAACCTTTCATGATCGCTCTGAATCCGACCGTCCGACTCCTGCAGCTGGTCCAGCTTCCTCTTCATGCTGGTCGAGTAACTAGTTGCAAGCATGTGCAACTCCTTGTTCTCGTGCCTGAGTCCTCTGACTTCTTGCCGAAGACTGGCCACCTCTGCCATCAGCGACTCCACTTGACGAGACCGGGCAAGCAGGCGCTGGCCCATGTTCGAAACTGAGCCTGCACTTTGGACGCTGAGGGCAAGAGATTCCTGAACGGCCAGCTCGTCCGACCGCCTAGATAGCATCCTATTGTCCCTTGGAGTGAGCAGATTTCTGGCAATCACCGTAGCGGTGATTTCATTCCTCATCATTGTGTCCCCGACTGTAAGAGGACCATTGGGGGATATGAAGGATGGATTCCAAATGTTGTTCGGAGAAGACGAGTCATCGTCTTCCCCGACATTCAAGTTAAGGCGACGGTCGGAAGGGCAAGACATTTTTAGAGGGGGTTGAGGAAGAAAAGAGTTCGGAAAAATTAAGATTGCTGAAGCGGAAGAAGAGAGCGGAAGGAGTAAGATTAAGAAGTGCAGAAGAGAGTGTTTACAGAGGAGAGTGTTTGAGGAAGGGAGTTCAAGTGTGATGTGAAGCAGAATTAGTGCCTCTATAAAAAGAAGAAAATGAAGAGCGCCCGCTCCTCAGAGATCAAAGAGCGCTCCTCGGAGGTTGAAGACGCGTCCTCACGCAATTCGGAAAAGCTGGACGCTCCTTTCTCAAAAGAGCCGTTTCCTTTCTCAAAAGCTGGGCTTGACTCAGCAATCACGTGGCATCACGAGGGCTCAGTTTTTCCAGTTTGTCGTGACTCATCACGTGCAGCGTGGAGCGTTGCGAAAACCATGAGCCGCACCCGGTTTTGAACCCCGGTTTTCAAAAGATCATCATTCCAATTTGTCGTCACTCGTCGCATGCGCAGTCAGCTTCGCGGAAATTACGGACGCGTTGTCAGAAAGCGCGTAACGGGCACTGTTCATCCATCCACCGGCTGCCGACAAATAGTGAGGGAATAGTTCCGGTTGAGGAAGAAAAATTTCTATAAGTCTCGACCTTCGCCTTCCACAGCAAAGGCACACCTTCACACCCTCTCCACTTCTCAACCTCTCTTCCTCTCTTCATCTCCGATAATGTCTTCCCAAAGAAAGCTTTCGAGTTATTCAGTGTTCTTCATCCCTTGGATCACCCCAGAAAACAAACCTTCCAGAGCAAAAGTATTTCATATTAAAAAGGTTAAAAGCAAAAGTATCTCATATTACGCTTTCTCCTCACTTTCATCTGAAGAACATGGAGAAAGTGAGATCCTGATTGCTTACCTAGTCTTGCTCTCGAGTACTCATCTCAGACCCCTCCCAACCCACTTCAAAAATAAATCTGTGTTGAGGTACTTCTTCAAAAACAAAAGTACCTCACAGACGAAGCAGGAGGAGTCTGAGGTGCATCCAGATGAAGGCAGAGTCTGAGATGATCCAAGAGTTCAAGAAGATGCCACACCTGCGTGGAGACCGGACTACTTGAAGCATGTGGAGACAACGTGCTGATTCATCCTCAACTAAGCTGAGGATCACTTGCAAGAAGAAGGCCCATCCAGTTCAAGATGAAAGCTGTGGAAAATCAACAGTCATGACCAATGACCACCTATTAGTTCTTTTCGTTATCTTTTATTTTCATTTTCAATTTTCGTTTGCATTTTCTATATTTTCTTGCGTGCTTAACTGATTTATTTCTTTTCTTTGCAGGAACGTTTGGTTATTTCCTCCCTTGAAGTTGATTGCAAAATTTACGCTTGGGGGTCATCGCTTGGTTTTCTGCAAATTAGAGAAGTTTTCAGTCCCTTTTCTTTATTTTGTTTCGTATTATTTATTCATTTTATTTTTATTTGCATATTTTTGTTTTCTGACATTGGGGACAATGTCTAGTTTAAGTGTGGGGGTATCAAGAGTAAAAAAAATGACCAAATTGAAAATTTTTGTACCTTCGACTTTGAACTGGTTTCATTTGTTTCCATGTTATTGCTTTTTGTTTTCTTTTTTTGGCTTTGTGTTTTACTTAATTTTTTTCGGAGTTTTGTGTTTTACTTATTTTTTCTCGAAAAATTTAAAAAATCCAAAAATATTGTCTTGTTTTCCTTATGGTTTTAAATTAGGTTTTTATTAGTTTCCCGACCCAATGATATAACTGGATGAATTTGAACCATGATTATCAAGAACTTAGTTAACATGTGTTGTATGAATTTCCTTATTCTCTTGTTAGTTCGTACATGTTTGATCATTCTTGAAAAACCAAATGCACATAGCCGTGTTGATGTGAAACTAAAGCATGACTTA
Organism: Crataegus laevigata; assembly: GCA_963580275.1. Lineage (NCBI taxonomy): Eukaryota > Viridiplantae > Streptophyta > Magnoliopsida > Rosales > Rosaceae > Crataegus > Crataegus laevigata. The sequence goes on along the minus strand of OY756944.1, from coordinate 12,171,506 downwards.
AAGCTTCATATGTGAATTTAGTGACCATATACATCCTATGTGAGTTTTTGAGCCTATTGAAAGTGTGTGCATTTTTCATACACTCCTATTCTTTCATGTGTGATGAACTTATGTGAGATGCATCTCTAGAACTTGCGTAACGATCTTTTGAAATATTTGCCATTAATTGCATGAACTTGAAAATGATAGAGGCATTAGGTTCACCACCATGGCCCAAATATCCATATTTCCCAAAGAAAAAAAATGATATCATTAGATTGCCAATTTGAGCCGTATATGTGAACCTTTTATTTCTTATCTCCAGATATGTCTACCCTTATACCTCAAATATGTTTCCTTACCCTTTCCAAGCGAGCAATTTGAAACTGTCTTTTGAGAAATGTTTGTGAAGTACTTGGAAGGAGTTTGGCAAAAGAATAAGTGTGGGGGTATTTCATGTTTGTATTTATTTTTTAAAAAAAAAAAAAAAAAAAAAAAATGAGAAAAGAAAAGAAAGATTGTCTACGAAGAAAATAAAAAGTTTCTAAAGTTTCAATTTAAGGGTGTGATGGGAGGTGTTAGAAGAATCGCTGAGAATTTGAGTTCTTATAAATCTCAACAAAATAATTGCTTGTAATGTAGCTTGGAACTTGTGTTTTCCTATTCTTTCGTTTCAATAGCCCTATCCCTAAGCCTCATTACATCCAATAAAAGTCCTCTTGATTTAAGTTTTGCAATTATGATTGTGGAGAAGTGATTTTTATGCAAGCTTATGGTAGAACTTTCACATTTGTTTCTTTGAGCGAAACACATTAAAACTAAACACATGTGTGATTGAGTGCATATCCCGTGAGAAGGTTGCTGGTTTGCATATGATGATTTTAAAAATAAAAACTTGAAATTGCATTAGCATGGCTATCTCACACACTACACTTCAAGGATGATTTAAAGATTACTGCTAATATTTGAATAAGGAAGATGAACTTGGATTAGTTTGTTTGGTGCTAACTATGGTTCTTGCTGATTTATGTTCTCGAATGAAATTCTTTGAGGGTCACATAGGGGGAAGCTAATGTTTTTCATGTTATTATTTTTTCTGTTTTCTTTGTTTTGCTCGAGGACTAGCAAAAGCTAAGTGTGGGGGTATTTGATCGGATCATTTATATATATATTTTTATATCAAATTCACTCGTCTTTTCTTAGTTAGTTCGTTATATTTTGAGCTATTTACGTTAATTTTGTATTTTATAGAATTTATCAAGTTAAGAAAATAAAAATAAAATAAATGAAATTTTAAGTGCTAATTTCATCTATACTATCTTGTCTGTTGAATTATACTTATCATTTAGAAAATAATATATATATATATATATATTTTTATATTTATTTATATATATATATATTTATATATATATATATATATATATATATAATATAATGTGTGAGTGTGGAAGGAAGCTGGCAATCACACGGGGGAAGGAATAAAAATGGCTGGAGTCCATTAAGAAAAAGTGGCACCGCATGTGAAGTGAGGAAGCCAGCTTCAATTTGGGCAGTTTAATAAACAAAAGAAAAGACCAAGAAGCTGCTTCGGTGGGCAGCGTGCGAGAAGGCAGGTGCGGATTAACGGAATAAATAAGCCAGAAGCAGAAAATTAAGGGGGGGGCTGCTTGGCAGCCAGAGAAAATTCAACAGAAAAATAATAAAAGGGAAGCTACGAGGGAGCAGCACCGAGAGGTTGGCGGAGTCCATTTATCACGGAGGGGAGCTGGAAGAAAAGAAAACGAGGCTGATGTGAGGGGAGCTGCCTCAAGCAGCTGAGCGCAGCAGCGTGAACAAGGAGGTCTACGGGGAGGAGCCTTGCAGCGGGGGAGAAATAAGCAGCCCTTTGAGCAGCGGGAGGAGAACAGAGGGCTTTGGAGAAACAGGCGCAAGGAACGGAGAGCTGCCTTTGGCTCTGGGCAGCGCAGGAAATAAAAATAAAAAATAAAATAATAAAGGGCAGCAAAGCTGCTTTGAAAGTCAGCGTGAGAACAGGAGCTGCCTTTGAAGGCAGCGTTGACACCAGTCAAAGAAGGCTGCCCTTTCCTCAGAAGGCAGCGAGCAAAAGTCCACGGGCATTTGGCACAGAGAGCACATCCCTCTTTCGGTTATATTTTTCTTAAACTCATGTTTAATTTAATTTACCTTTTAATTATATTAAACATGTGTAACTAATTTCTGTTTGGCTAGAGGTTAATTCAAAACCATGATTATATTTGTAATTTGAATTGGTAATTTCAGTTGTGATTTCTGAGTTGTGATTTAATTTGCTTAACTGTTTGATTAATAACTTATTTGTGCTTGTCGATTAAGAATGCAAACTTAATTTACATGCATGAATTTGATGCTAGAATATAAGTGAATTTCACCTAATCGTTATGAACTTATATTCATGAGTAGTGAAGGTTGCTAGTCACAATCGCGTTAAGTAAGTTCTTGGCATAAGTTTCATGCAATTCATAGTAATAAGTGCCTCGTCAATGCTTATGGTTTTCATAGAACTTAATGATTCTCGCTTGTATCTCTATTATGCAATTCATGTAGGGAACTTGTGGGGAATGTTTTGGGTTGTCGTATGCAATCATCCAATCCATTAACTTAAGGAAAATCTGAGAATTAATCTATGCAATTCATGGTTAATTTGGGGCGTTGAGAATTTACAATTTATTGAAAGAACAACTGAAGGTCAATTTAGGTTGCTTATGTGTCATGTGTGGAGAAAAACCCTCTAGCCAATCCGTCGCCTATCATTTCACCTTTATTTTATGTTTTTGTCAATTTTGTAATTTATTTAAGTTTAATTTACGTTTCTTCAAAAAATCAATCCCCCCATTATTAAAATATTATTATTTAGTTAGTTTTTATTATTTTTACTCTTTTAATTTAATTTCCGTCTAATTAATTTCCTAGTTTTTATTTTAAATTGTTTTCTTTATTTTGAGTCATTTTTAGTGTGTCTCGAGTTTTTAGCTTAGTTTGTATTTTCTAGAGTCTTGAGTCGTTTTGAGTCTTTTGAATTGTTTTAGTTTATTTGTTAGTTTTATTTTGAGTTATTTTAGTTTAGTATTTTTATTTTAGTTTAGTGTTTTTAAACTTTGTTTTTACGTTTTTAAATTATTTTAGAGGTTTTAGCAAGCCCTCCTAATCCCCGGCCTAGAACGATACCCTACTTATACCTATACTACAACTGTCAAAAAGAGGGTTAATTTGTGTCGAGTTAATTCTCGCATCATCTGCTCGCAAATCGAAGAGGCGCTCATTTCTCAAAAGCCGGGCCTGCTCATAAACCATGAGTCGATCCACTTTTCCAGACGTGCCATCACATTTCACACGCAACTTTGGCTTTGCGGGAATTACGGGTAATTTTGTCAGAAAGCGCGTAAACCTTACTGTTTAATTATCCACCGGCTACCGATAAGAGTAAGAGAATAGTACTAGTTGTGAAGAAATTCCTATAAGTGTCTACCTTCGCCCTCCATAGCAAAGGTAGACTTACTCAACACTTCTTCATCTCCGAGAATGTATTCCCAAAGAAACCTCTCGAGTTACTCAATGTTCCTCATCCCCTGGTGTACCTCTGCAAACAAGTCATCAAGAGCAAAAGTATTTCATATCATGAAGGTTAAAAGCAAAAGTATCTCATATCATGCTTTCTCCTCACCTTTATCTGAATAACAGGGAGAAAGAGAGATCCTGATTGCTTACCTAGTCTTGCTCTCGAGTACTCATCTTCGAGCCCCTTCAACCCAGTTCAAGAACTCGAGAAGATGCCACACCTGTGTGGAGACCTGATTACTTGAAGCATGTGGAGACAATGTGCTGATTCATCCTCAACTAAGCTGAGGATCACTTGCAAGTAAAAAGCCCTATCCAGTTCAAGATGAAAGCTATGGAAAATCAACAAGCACGACCAAGGATCATCTACCACACGAAGCTAAGTTGTTTCTCACTTTTTCTAAGTGTTTTAAGCTGTTTTGGTGTGTTTTATTCTGCTTTGAGGTAATCATACGAAAATGACATAAAAATTTGAAAAAGTTTTGAAAAATACCAAAGAGAGTTGTTTTAGAATCATTTTGGTGTATTTGTGTCTTAGGTACCTTCCAACACAATGATGAGGATTCGGTTTTTAATTGCATAACTGTTAAAGAAAGTTACAAGCATGGATTGAAGTTTGATATGCTCTTGTCCTATGCTTAGTTGTAGTTGTTGTTTATGAACTCACATTTGATTACAAAGTGGATAAAATAAGTTTTCATAACATGCTTGAAGGAAGGAACTCATATAACGCTACATCCTTGTGAGACTCGAGCCTTTACTTTCTTTGGAGAGTTATAATCTGTGAGTTCTTGTTTTCTAAAGTCGTTGCATGATCTCATTATTCTTTGCTTGGTTGCTATTTAGAATGCATTTTGATAGAACTAAATGCTAGAACTTGTATATGTTTCATTCAAAGCATGACATTGAATTGCATAACACATATCAAGATAAAGTGGTGTATTCTCCACCACAACCAAATAGCCGTGCCCTCTATTATGATTTGTTTTGAAGATTAAACCCCGTTTGAGCCTTGTTTAGCCTATATCATTTGTTAACCCACAATAACCTTACCTAGCCTAGTTTAGGACTTTCCATACCCTTGTTCTTAAAGGCTAGTAAGCATAACATAAAATGAATTCCTTTTGATCTACATTATGCAAGAAAACAAGTGTGGGGGAGGGAATGGTTGTTTTTGAGCTCATTTGTACGTTTTGGGTTACAAAAGGAAAGAAAAAGATGTGAAAAACATATGAAAAGAAAAATAGAAAAGGAAAAAAAGAAAGAATGAGTTTGAAAGTATTGATTGTTGAAGGAAGGGTCCAAATCATCAAATCTGGCCCTAAAATGTGTGAGCTCTCCCCATTTTGTTCAAAATTTAAGTTTGCATTCAAAAGTGAATTCTAAGTTGATTTCATTTCTTTGCTCACTATTTCTTTAAGAACCTTTGTTTTCCATATCCGTTCTTTGTTAACCAAACACCATTCGCCCCGTTACAACCCTTACACTTCTATCTTGAGTGTTATGTGTTCAATATGTGGAGTTTGGGATTGGTATGAGCATATGGTGTCACTAGTTCTTGCATCTAAGTAGTAACATTCCTTTCATGAGATCATATTCACATATTCACTTAAAACTCCAGAAAAGTGCTTTCTTTGTTAAAACATATGTGAGTTTTAGTTTTCATGTGTACATCAATCTTCTTACATGTACCTAGTGTAAGGAGTGTAGTTTAAAAATCTGAGTGAAAATGAGTGCATATCTAGTAAGGAATTGAGGGAATTCTCTAAGGCATGTTATTACATTCAAAATGATGTTTTAATCGATTAAAAGAGAACTAGTAAATGGTGATTGTGGTTAAGTGCATGCTTAAGGATATTGATGGCCAAATTCTGTGCAAGCAATGATTTTTAACATGTGCATTGGAAATCCCTGAGGTAACGTTGGAAGGTTTAGATTGTGTTTTGTTTCTTTTTGTTTCTTTGTTTTGCTAGAGGACTAGCAAAAGTTAAGTGTGGGGGAGTTTGATAAAAACATATTTATGTGACTTTATTAGTTTGTTTCCTTGCATTTACTTAATTAGTTTCATCTTATTAGAATGTTTTAAGCTATTTTTGTGTGTTTATAGGTTTTAATAACAAAGTTAGCAAAGAAGTGCATTTTGGTGCAATTTGGAGCTATTTTGGGGTGGAATGGATTGCATGCATGGGGAGCATAAAGGATGGACGTTTTGGTTCATGAAAGGGGTTCAAACACATGCTAAAATCTGATCAAAATGAAGAAGATACCTTGGAAAGACCAAGCATGTGTGTTGCTAGCTGTTTTAATCATGAAAACACAAGTGTGCAAGTTGTTTTTGCAAGGAAACCCCACATCATGGATGGGTAATCATGTTTTGCAAGTGTGCTAGCTTATTTAATCATGAAATACAAGTGTGCTAGCTGTTTTGCAAGCGTACTAGCTGATTCATCATGATAAGACCAAGAGGGACCAAAGGCATGGACCAAGGAGGATGAATGCAAGTTGTTTCATCATGAAATTTTTGCAAAGATGCATGTGTGCTAGCTGTTTTTGATGATTAATTCTTGCTTTGTATTGTTTATTAAAACAACCTGTGTGGTTCTTTACTTTTGAGCACCTATAAATAGGCCTTCTTGCAAGGCTTAAAACTCACCAATTCATACAACAACTTCCTTCTACACATCCATTCATTCTCTCCAAAAACAGCCGCACCTATTCCCTAAAACCCTCCACAAAAATTTGCCCATAAACACCATTGCCACACCCCTACCTACCCATCCTAAACACCACCATACATCCCCCTATCCATTCCTCCATACAACCAAACCTTCAACCCATAACCAGCCCTTGTGCCGTAGCAAAGGAAGGGAAGGAAAGTGCTTGGACGTGCTTGCCACTCAACGAGGATTGTTGGAGCGTTTAGGTGTTTTCTTTCTTTTATTTTCAATGTATAAATCTATTTACCTTTGTTTTACAATTATGAGGAACTAAACCCCCCTTTTTTGCTAGGGGGATTCAAAGCCATGATTACATTTGCATTATGAATTAATTACTTTTGGTTGTGCTTTAATAATTTGTGATTTCAATTCGGTTAACTATTTGATTGATAACTTATTTGTGTATGTTAATTAAGAGTGCACGCTTAGTTTTCATGCATAAGTTTGATGCTAGAATATAAGGAAATTTCACCTAATCGTTATGAACTTATATTCATGAGTAGTGAAGGTTGCTATCCACAATCGTGTTAAGTGAATTCTTGGCAAGAGTATCATGCTTTTCATAGTTACGAATGCCTCGTCAATACTTATAGTTCTCATGAATCTTAATGATCTTTGATTGTATCTCTATTGTGCTTTTAACGTATGGAACTTTTGAAGAATGTTTTGAATTGTTATATGCGCTTTCCCATTCAATTCATTAACTTAAGGAGAACTTGAAGGTTGAAAAAGTGCTATCACGGTTAACCCGGAGTATTGAGTTTCATAAGTTATCGAAAGAACAACTAAAAATTGGTTTATGTACAAGTATATCATGTGTGGAGGAGAACCCTCTAGCTAATCCATCATCCATTCAAACAACCATATTTTGTGTCTGAATTTGTCTAGTTTATAATTTGTTTATTTTCAAGTTATTCTCATCAAAACCCAATCCCCCTTTTTCAATTTATGTCCTTTGATTTGAATCTACTTTATTTGATTTCTTTTGAGTTCTTTGAGTTAATTTAGTTTAGAGTTGGTTTGAATCTTTTAAATTCACGTCCTAAAACAACCCTAGAATCTGTTTTAGTTTATTTGTTAGTTTTATTTTGAGTTATTCTAGTTTAGTTGGAATCATTTGAATCTAGTGAAGTGTTTTGATTTTAGATTTGTGTTTTTAAAGTTTTATTTAGTGTTTCTAAGTTTATTTTATATAGATTAGCAATCCCTCCTAATCCCCGGTTTAGAACGATCCCTACTTGCATATATACTACAATTGTCAACAAGAGGGTTTAATTTGTGTGTTTGCTTATTCATCGCATCAACAATTGAAATAAGTTTCAAGAGAGATAGTGGGAGTATAGGGACCATGACTATTGTAGTCAATGGAGAAGTCAAATGAAGAAGGTGAAATAACTCCAAGGGAACAAACTTTCTTTATGAAAGGATGGACATTGGAAGGGGTATTTGCAAGAAATGTCTTGCAAGTGTCAAGAACACACCTTTCGAAGGTGTTGTAAATTGTTCTTGAATAATTCAAAACAGTTGGTTCTTCTACTTGAATGCTTGATTCTGTATTAGTAACTATGTCTTACAATTGTTGTAAAAGTGTGGCTAATAAGAAGTAGAAGATAAATGAGAGAAGAGAAAGTACTTCACATTCGAAACGTGAATAAGATATAGATCTGTGCGAAAGCAAAAGGTGCTTGCTTCCTCATATGAACTACCAAAGAAATTGGAAAAACAAAGATTGTCTTTACATCCCAATTTTAATAAGGAACTTAATTCCATCACTATAAGAGATGGATGAATGCTTTATTTGACAAAACATTGTTCTTTATTAATGAATGGTTGGATTATTGTAATCTAATTGATTGTCTCTATAGTAAAGATAATGTGGTAGTGTTAACTGTTTTAGAATATGACGATGCTTAAAACCCAAAAGGTTACAAGGTAGTGACTAATCTCACTGAGTTATGACACCTCTAAAACATAAATTACGAGTTGGTCATAGATGGATGCTTTGGATCATTAGATCCGGATCCAATGCCTTCTTGTTAAAATTGTATAGAGGCAAAATGTTCGAATCTTTATTCTTTTGGAAAGAAGAAAGAATCACAAAGATGTTGAGGTTAAATCACTTAGATGTTAGTGGCACTTGTCCACAACATAAATACTACTCATGTTGTAAGACATTCATCGAAGATCGCTCTCGGTTGGACCATCGTTTATTTTGAATAAACACGAGTCCGAATACTTTGCAAAAGGTTTCAAAGAATTCAAGAATGTAAGTTGATGAGTAAGACGTCTAAAGTATTTACCTGCTTAGATTTGATCCAAGGAAAAAGGACACTTTAGAAGAGTTTCCTTGAAAGATATCAAGGAAAGCAGCATCATAAGATAATGGACTTCTCCATTGGGAGAAGAACGAACAAGAATAAGATTTAGTTCGTTGCATATTAGAATATCTTCCAAAATTTTCATGACTCCATAGGATGTAGTTGGAAAGAAAGACAAATCTTAATTGAGTTAAGATTTGGGTTTTGTGCTAATAAGCAATATTTGTTTGAGAATAATCTTGTGGGATATCCTTAAATTAACATTTGGATATCATATCTATGGACCAACTAACAAAGATTGTTTGTTGAGTCGTTCATTATAATCCTTTAATAGGATTTGCCTAAGATAGAGCAAATGAACGAGAGATAGAACTCAAAGAATGGGTTCTTTGAGAGACAAGATGATAATCAACAAATATAACAACCTAGTTCCTACATCACTAGCTCCAAGGTAGTCGAGAAGGATCTATAAACCGTCTCAGTTGAATGGTTTGAACTTTATGACTATGTCATAGAGTTACATCTCTTAATTCGAAAGAAATAAGAATGGATACCCTTATGACTACATTGACTGTATGTACGACATATACTCAAGAAAATGGTGTAAAACCATTTGATTCTAAATAATGAAACCTTGAAAGCTAATTGGTAGCTTAAGGTGACTACAATCCAGTGTTCTAAAAATCCCTGCCTAGTTCCGCCTAGGCCTCGCCTAGGCGCTAGGCGCTTGGCCACTGCCCCGATTAATGCCTAGGCGTTTGAAAATTAAGAAAGGGCGTCTAGACCTGCTAAGGCGCCCGCCTAGACCGCCTAAGCACCCGCCTAACTCGACTAGACCCGCCTAGGCACCCGCTTAGGTTGCGACTCACTTAGACAGAAAATAGATAACTTTTTTTTTGGATTTTGTTTTCCAATAAATTGTAAGAAACTTGTTGAATAATTAAACGAGCACACATTATATGCTTGTTCCCCAGGTTTTCATTATGTTCAAATACTTTATAATATATATATCATTCTGTTTTGTAGTTTATGATGAAATTATATATATTTTAAGTATAAACAAACACTTATTTACACAAAATATAACAGATTTAGTTAAATCTGCCTAGTCCGCCTAGGCGCCCGCCTAGATCCCGCCTAGCCGCCTAGGCGCTATACCCCAGCCTGCCGCCCGACTAGCGCCTAGCGTCTTTTAGAACCTTGCTACAATCAACGAGATTGGTTGACTTGGAAGTGAAGGAAAATTTTTGTCCTAGCTAAGAACATGTGAGAATATTTGAATACATATGCAAACTATTAACACATTAAAGTAGGCATGCATTAAAAAACAATTCATAAAACCCATGACTTTCAAAGCCTAGTATATGGTGAACCAATAAACTCTTTAACTACATTAAAGAGAAGAAGGGATTTAGAGATTCATTACCCTTGAAGCTCATCCTTGATTACTTAAGGGATTCACCCAAGTGGAGGGCCTTCAAGTCACCTCCTTTGCTTTTTTGAGGATTTGAGGATGTGTTCTCCAAAACACCAAAAGCTTGATGTCTCTAAGTCTCTTCACCAAGGATTAGTTGTGAAGATGAAATGGATGACTTAGAGAAGAAGAGAGTGCTAGCTTTTCTTCTCTAAGTGGCTGGCCTCTATGGGACAAAAAGAGAGAAAGTGTTTCACCTCTTTTGCTCTTAGAAAACCCTAAATGAAAATAAAGCTATAAAGTTGAATTTATACTTCATCAATTGTGAGTGGCAAACTTGTAATTAATCCAAGTTTGCATTTCCCACCCTAATGGCCGGCCATATTAATGTTATTGGGCTATTTGCCCATTTTGTTTTAGTTGTCATACAACTTAAACATAATGAGCCTTGTGGACCAAAACGCTTTTGGGCCCCGTAACCCAAAACCAACGTATAAGCCCTAATACGAACATTTCGTATAATTAATTAACTAATTAATTAACCTTGACCAATTTTCAATTAAACCATTTAATTGCATATCCATTTCATTTAATTTCTTCACTTTCATCCTTATGCGGTGTACGATCCATTAGGTTCCAATTAGCGAGGCAGTGGGCGATCGTTACTCTTAACGATCGATTGTGAATTGAAAGCACACTTCAATTCTCCCTTAAAATTAGCGTTTGCTAATCATTAGGGCTTCCACAAACCATGAGTGACACCTAGCAGCATATCATGGTTATCCAAGCTAAGTAGAAATAGTTGGAGAACCTATCCAGTTACAACTACAATGCAATACGGTCCTTCTCTAATACAATACTCTTAATCACATTGTTTAAGTGATAGTTTGGTTCATGTCTTCTATCCAATGTGGTACTTATCTATATGATTCAATTGAATATGATTTGGAACAAACTTCCTAAGTCATATTCATATGCTTTGGCCAAAGACTCTCGAATCATATCTTAGAGTATTCTCCTTCCACCATGGAAGGTTAGAGATCCCTTGTTGTGCATTCATATGCCTACATGACTAGGTAGCTTGACCACAACAATGCCGTGGACACTCCAATGGAATTTCTTTGACATAATCAAAGATCAAGGACCTAACCATTAGACATCTATGATGCCTCAGGTCAAAGGACTACTTTGCATATTGTAACTCTCGAGTTCTTACATGACATGTATGTTCGAACTCTCTTTTGATCGTTGTTCAGTGTACTCGATTACTCTTTCGAGCACCTATGTGTTTGTCTTAGTGTCCAACACTAAATGACTTGAGACTTGTCATACTCAAGCTTGAGTCGACATAACACATACTAACCTTAGCGGATTGTCAATGCCCAATTGACAAGCCTATGGCTAGGAAAATTTTAGGAATGAACATAAGAGAAAGGTCTCGTTAATCTAACTTATTTAAATCACTTATCTCTTAGATCAAATACATTCCTTGGATTCTCTTATTGCTTAAACACAAGATACAATAAATAGTGATTAACAATAAGCTTTGCCCTTCATTAAACATATAAAAGTTTAATACAATAAGTATTCCAAAAGCTATTACATCAAATGAGTGGCTTTGTGGGCATACTTCCAACAGGAAGAAACCATCTTTGATATAGTCTTGGTTTCTATTAATTCGAAGATTACTTGCTACAACTAAAGGGTGATTCAATGTTTGGACATAATGTGGGTTTCCGAAACCATTATCAAGATAGTCTTGATAATATATGTCTAAAACTAGGAATTACAAGACATGTAAGTTGTAGAGATCCGTCTATCATGAATCTCAACAAGCTTGTGGGAGCTATAAGCATCTTATGAAAAAAGGATCAAATAATTTGATTTCTCATAAAGATGTAAATTAATCTTTTGTTTACTAGGTTTACAAAAGATTAGTGGGAGTTAATCATATTCCTAAATTTGAACATATATATACGATACATATTAATTTTGGAAATGAAAGGAATTCTTCTTCGTTAAAGTTATGACTTTAAACATTCTATAACGATAGAATGTATATGGGAGACATAGTCTATATACATGGGATGGAAATCTATAATGATAAGATTTCAGGATATAATTGGATTATATCAATCCATAGTGATAGACAAAAGATGCTAGGAAGTTTCTCATGTGATGATAAACTTTAATCAGAAGGACAATCCTAGTGAGACTAGGAAGTTGCTCTTCACAAAGGGAACGTACCGTTTTGACTCCCAAAGAAATAATGTGTAAAAGGAATTCTTTATGCATATGCGGAAAGGTAATTTACGTATTTCATATTGTATGAAAAACATTGGTATGAGTTGTACTAAGATCAGTACAAGACGATATCGATGCAAGCCCAGGATCAGAATCATGGCAACTGTCAAGTGAATCCTTAAGTATTTAAGAAATACTAAGGATGAATTCCTCAAGAATGAGGAAGAATTAGAGTAACGTAATGGAAGCGTAAATGTATTAGACTATGAATCTAATCCATCATTGAATGTCTCTTCATTATGAATGAAGAAGATAATTGGATATCTCTTTATTATGACTAAAGAGATATTTAGGTGGAAATGTTAAAAGTAATGACTTTAGTGTGTTCCATCATGCATGCAAAATATATCGCCATATAGAAGCTTACAACATTGTTGTTTGGATGGGAAAGTTCATTCATGAACCCTCTATTCGGTTCCAACCAGAAAGTGTCTCTAGTGTGCCGACACTACGACACTAATGTGGCGATAGCTCAAGCCAGGGAATCAAGGTCTCATCAAGATCTGAACTCAAATGAGAGACTGAACCAGATGATTGAGAATCATGTATAATGGTGACGTTGTTATTCTCAAGGTTGCTTCTATGGATAACATATAGATATCCATTGCCTAGGCTTACTACTCAGCCATTTATTTGAAATGACTACAGAAGAGGTATCATCACTGATGACCAAGCTGATTGGCTCTAGTGCAAGTGGGAGATTGTTGGAAATGTGCCCTAAAATCAATCATATGATGATACTTTACGGACATTTCACATGTTAAACTAATCTGGTTTAATATAAAGAGCAAAGATTATTATTTTAAGCTGTCTCATATAAATGTTATATGCTTGAACAATAAGTCCAAGGAATATGCAATTGGGAGAATGTGATCTAAAGAAGTTAGATTCATGAGACCATTCTTTTTCGTATACATATCCTAAACGTTCCTGATCATAGGATTGCCAATTGGGCATTGACAGTCTGTTAAGATCAGTATGTGTTATGACTTCTCTTAGGGGGAGTGATTGGTCACGAGTCATTAGTGTGACTAACACCAAGGCAAGCATGTAAGTGCTCAATAGAGAATGAGTTCACTGAACACGATCAACGAGGAGTTCTCATACTCATGTCATATGAGAACTCATGGTTATGATAATGCAAAGTAGTCCTTTGACCTGAGGCATCATAGTTGTCTTGTGGTTAGGTCCTTGATCTTTGACTATGTCAAATGTCACTCTATCGAAGGGTGTCCACGGCATCGTCGGGGTTAAGCCACTTAGCCATGGAGGCAAGTGAATGTGCAACAAGGGATCTCTAACCTTCAAATAGTTTGAGGGAGAATACTCTATGATATGATTAAGAATCTTTGGCCAGAGTATGAATGAGATTTAGGAAGTCGTTCCAAATCACATTCAAAGTAATCATATAAGTAAATGAATCACATTGGATAGTACACATGAATAAACTATCAAACCAAACAATGTGGTCAAGAGTGTTGTATTAGAGAAAGACCGTATTGCATTGTAATCCTAAACTGAATAGGTTCTCCACCTCTTTTGATTAGCTTGGGTAGCCATGACATACTGCTAGGTGTCACTCATGGTTTGTGGAAGTCCTGAAGGTGAGTAATCACTAAAGGGAGAATTGAAAGTAAGTTTCAATTCACAATCGATTTGAAAGAGTTCTAATCGCCCACTGCCTCGCTAAAAGGAACCTAATGGATCGTACACCGTGTAAGGTAGAGATTGAAGAAACAACAGAGATGAGTAAGGATAATTAAATGGTTTAATTATTTATGGCTAGGATTAATTAAGATGTTAATTAATCAAACGAATAAGTTCATTATAGACCTCAGGTTAGTTTTAGGCCTCAAGGCCCAATTGGATTTGAATGTCAAGCCCAATAACTCAAGTTGTATGACAACTTGAATGACAAAAGGCCTCAAAGCCCAAAGAACCCAATCATGGTCGGCCATATAAGAGAAGGGTAGTGAATTTGGCTTAATTGCAAGTTTGCCACTCCATTGTGAAGTGGTATAAAGGCAACTTTATAGCCATTTCATCTTTAGGGTTTCTTTTGGAGAAAAGATGAGAACACAAACCTCGCTTTGCTCTCTAAGAGGCCGGCCACCCTAGGAAGATTTTACTAGCATCTAAATCTTCTTAGGCCACTCATCTCCTCATCAATGCTCTCCTTGGTGTGGATGCTTAGAGGTTCCCTTTCTTGGGAACTTGGAGAATCCATTCTACCATCCTCCTCCAAGAAATCCATGGAGCTAAGAAGCAAGGAATGAAGGCCTTCTCTTTGGGTGATTAGCCTTTGCTTGTGCAAAGAGGAATCAACAAAGGTATAAGATTTCTCAACTCACTTTGTTCTTGAGTTGAGTCTTGGTTCACCTATCTACTAGGCTTTGAATATCATGGGTTAAGTTTTGTTTTTGAGTGCATATAAACATGATTCCGCCTTTAATTGTTAATTGCATGTTATTGATGTTGCTCAAATGAACTTGTTTTTCACAAATTTTCCTTCATTGACCCCCCATAACCTCCAATTTTATGAGGTCAATTCTAGCCAACTCCGATGGAATTTTTTGACACCACCACCACCATCTTGAAGCTCTCAATCCCCTTTACAAAAGTTAGCCAATAGCCATCTTGATTAGGAATAGGCAAATACCGATCGATTATGGGTAACCGTGGTTACCCTCCCCTTTAAATTTCACGGTCACGATTATGGGTAACCGTTTAGATAAATAAACAGTTACGGGTATAACTGTTTACCTGTGAAATTTAAATGGGAGGTTATGGGTATTAACCACGGTTGTAAACGGGTAATCATTTACTCATTTATTTTATGTATGTAAAATAAACACAAAGATCAATGCTATTGACTCTAGTGCATGGTTTATGTAGCTAATATAATATAGTTTTCCTTAACCACTTTAAATTTTATGGTCCATTATATATATTATGTTAATACTTTATATTCCGAGTTAAATAATCCAAGAATATTGTCTTTTAACAATTTTTGTAATCCAAGAATACTTAGCAAATTTTGTATTACCTTCATTGATAAGCATTAAAATATCGCCCATAAACTATTATTTCAATCATTAGAATGGTATAATGTGACATCCCACATCGCCCAGGGGAGTGATTCTTAAATGTATATTCCCATCCCTACCTAGCACGAGGCCTTTTGGGAGCTCACTGGCTTCGGGTTCCGTAGGAACTCCAAAGTTAAGCGAGAAAGGGGCTAGAGCACTCCCATGAAGGGTGACCTAATGGGAAGTTGCTCGTGAGTTCCCAAAAACAAAAACCGTGAGGGCGTAGTCGGGGCCCAAAGCGGACAATATCGTGCTACGGTGGTAGAGCGGGCCCGGGAAGTGATCCGCCCCGGGCCGGGATGTGACAATTGGTATCAGAGCCTATCCCTGGCCGGAAATGTGCCGACGAGGACGTCGGGCCCCTAAGGGGGGTGGATTGTGACATCCCACATCGCCCAGGGGAGTGATTCTTAAATGTATATTCCCATCCCTACCTAGCACGAGGCCTTTTGGGAGTTCACTGGCTTCGGGTTCCGTAAGAACTCCAAAGTTAAGCGAGAAAGGGGCTAGAGCACTCCCATGATGGGTGACCCACTAGGAAGTTGCTCGTGAGTTCCCAGAAACAAAAAACCGTGAGGGCGTAGTCGGGGCCCATAGCAGACAATATCGTGCTACGGTGGTGGAGCGGGCTCGGGAAGTGATCCGCTCCGGGCCGGGATGTGACATATAAAGACTTCAAAAATTAAAATGCGGAAATGTGTGATGAATGTACCTATAACGATGTTTAATCGTTAGAAAAAAAAATTATGACAAATTTTTCTTTTTTATTTTCAAGTTGTTAAAAAAAAAAAACAAATAGACTGGTGAAAAAGGAGTAAATGGTAAAAAAGAAAGGATAAAAGGGTTAAAAAAGAATAAATGGGTAAATGGGTACGCGGTTATGGATATGGTTAATCATTTATAAACGGTTATGGATTGGGTATAATCATTTAGGCAATTACCTAATAGGAACATATTTATGTGATTTTGTTAGTTTGTTTCCTTGCATTTACTTAATTAGTTTCATCTTATTAGAATGTTTTAAGCTATTTTCGTGTGTTTGTAGGTTCTAATAACAAAGTTAGCAAAGAAGTGCATTTTGGTGCAATTTGGAGCTGTTTTGGGGTGGAATGGATTGCATGCATAAGGGTGGACGTTTTGGTGCATGAAAGGGCTTCAAACATATGCTAAAATATGGACATTTCACCTACAACATCCACCTACTTCACCTACAACATCCACCCATTTCACCTACAACATCCACCCACTTCACCTACAACATCCACCCATTTCACCAAGAAATTTTGTGGTGGTGATTCATTTTCAAAGTCTATAAATAGGCTTGTCCATCACAAGACAAAGGGGGAATTCACACAACACATTCACAACACAGTTTCTGCCACAAGTCTTCTCTCTTCCTCCATCCATTCCATCCACCTCTCTTCCTATCCATCCCCTATCACCCTTCCATATTCTCTAAATCTATTCAACCCTTTTGCCGCACTAGCCATCAACCATCATCACCATCCCTTGTGCCGCAGCTTTACAAAGGAAGAAGGAGAGGATTACCTTGGAGCCGTGCCTAGCCATTCAAGACGTTAGATTGTTGGAGCGTTTCTAGGTGTAATCTATCTTTGTTTTAAATGTTTAAATTTGATTATCTTTGTTTAATTGCGACTATGCGGAAATCAATTCACCTTGGCTAGAGGTTGATTCAATACCATAAATATGTTTGCAATATGAATTGATTACCTTCATTTGTAATTTCATAAATTGTGAATGCAATTTGCTTAACTGTTTGATTGATAACTTATTCTTGTATGTTGATTAAGGATGCATACTTAGTTTGCATGCATGAATTTGATGCTAGAATATAAGGGAGTTTCACCTAATCTTTATAAACTTATATTCACAAGTAGTAGAGGTTGATAGTCACAATCGCATTAAGTGAATTCTTGGCAGGAGTATCATGCTTTTCATAGTTACGAATGCCTCGTCAATACTTATAGTTTTCACAAAGCTTAATGATCTTTGATTGTATCTCTATTGTACTGTTCACGTAGGGGACTTTTAAAGAATGTTTTGAAATGTTGTATGCGCTTTCCCGTCCAATTCAATAACTTTAGGAAAACTTGAAGGTTAAAAAAGTGCTGTCACAGTTAACCTGGGGTGTTGAGTTTCATAGTTTATTGAAAGAACAATTGAAAATTGATTTGTATGCAATTGTGTCATGTGTGGAGAAGAATCCTCTAGCTAGTCCATCAACCATCAATTCACCTTAATTTTATGTTTTTGTTTACTTTCTGCAAGTTCTTACTTTTAAGTTTTTAAATTCATCCAAAACCAATCCCCCATTTACATTGAGTGTCTTTTAGTGTCAATCTGTCCAATTTAGTTAGATTTCATTGTTTTGAGTCTTTTAATTCAAATTCCGTCCAAATCAGTCCCTAGTATCCAGTTTGAGTCTAACTGCTTGTTTTAAGTTGTTTTGAGTCATTCTAGTGTGTTTTGAGTTATTTGAGTCTAGTTAAGTGTTTTTTGCCTAGTTTTGTGTTTTTGAGTCTTATTTAGTGTTTTTAAGTTAGTTTTATATAGATTAGCAATCCCTCCTAATCCCCGATTTAGAACGATCCCTACTTGCATATATACTACAATTGTCAACAAGAGGGTTTAATTTGTGTGTTGTTTACAACGCATCAAATTTTTGGCGCCATTGCCGGGGATTAGAAAATTTGCTAATCCCTTTGTTTCTATTTGTGTTTTTGTTTATGTTTGTGTTTGTGTCTTTTACTTTTGATATTTGATTAGTTTTCTTTCTTTGATTTTAGGTACAAATGGAGCAAGACATGGCACTTGCGACCATTCAAGCTCAATTGGCGCATCTCACTTCTCAATTGACTCATAATGCCGAAAGGACCACAATGCCAAGTGTCCCTACATTTGATGTGCCCTATGGGCAAGGATATGAAACTCATCAATGTCCTCAATTTTCTGCAAATGAAGATGTTTGGGGATATCAAGGCCATAGCCAATCAAGGGGCAACATGTTTTCCAACGCTTACAATTTAGATTGGAGAGATTATTCAGATTTTATGTGGGGAGAACCTCAACAAGTTCAACAAAGTGGATATTGGCAGCAAGATGAAGCGTTATATTCAAGACCTATGCAGCCACCACAGCCTCCCCCACAACAATTCCAATCGAATTCAAGTATGCCCATGAGTTATAATGAAATTCTTGATGGACTAATTTCTTTGACGCATGGCTCACAAAAAGAAGAACAATTGCAGCCGTCGAAGGAGTTCTATCAATGGCCATATGAACCATCATAGCCACCACAACAATCTACCCAATTCAATTCAGGTACATCTATGGATAATGATATGTTTAAGAAGTTACTCACCTCTTTGAACCAGGAAGTAGAAAATCGAAATAAGGAGATCCAAAATAAAGCCAACAAGGTGGATGAATTGGAGAAGCAAGTTGGTCAGATTATGGAGTTCATGGCACAAATTCAAGATCAAAGTGAACTCTCCAACTCTAACATTGCAAATTCAAAAGGAGATGTTGAAATCGATGAAGCCATCACTTTGGAAAGTGATATGGAGGATGAAGCTGTCCCAGAGCCATCCAAACATAGCCCAAACATGGATGAATTGCTGCTGTAAGAAGAAGATGAGGAGGACGACATGGGCAGTTTAGAAGAACTCTTGCCGCAAGCTCCTCAAGTCCCTATGCCGTCCAACTCAGGTGAGGAGGTTCTAAATTCAATTCATTCTAACCCCATTCCACCAAATGTCCATTTTCCTCACAAGTTTTTGATTCCAAATATCGAAGAGAGTGAAAAAGACATTGTGGAAGATCTTCCGAATGTGCAAAGTGATATCCCAATTCTTGGTGCACCAAAACAAGTTCCCGATGGTGTTGAAACGTTCAAAGAACCTTGCACACCAAGAAGAGGGATTCAAGAGAATGAAGTGGCTGGGGAATATCAAGAATACATCAAAGAAGCTATGCATGAGACAATCAAGCCCAAAGAAGTTTAATTTAATGACAAGGGACAAGTCACAATCATCACATGCAATCTGGCCAAGTTCAAAGTCCCTGACACTTTTGAAGATGTGGTGTTTGTCATTGAGTTTGAAGATGTGGTGTTTCTCCTCACCTTCATCTGAAGAATAGGGAGAAAGAGAGATCCTGATTGCTTACCTAGTCTTGCTCTCGAGTACTCATCTTTGAGCCCCTCCAGCCCAGTTCAAGAACTCGAGAAGATGCCACACCTGCGTGGAGACCTGATTACTTGTAGCATGTGGAGACAACGTGCTGATTCATCCTCAACTAAGCTGAGGATCACTTGCAAGTAAAAATCCCCATCCAATTCAAGATGAAAGCTATGGAAAATCAACAAGCACGACCAATGATGATCTTCCACATGAGTCTAGTTAAGTGTCTTTTGCCTAGTTTTGTGTTTTTGAGTCTTATTTAGTGCTTTTAAGTTAGTTTTATATAGATTAGCAATCCCTCCTAATCCCCGGTTTAGAACGATCCCTACTTGCATATATACTACAATTGTCAACAAGAGGGTTTAATTTGTGTGTTGTTTACAACGCATCATTACCCAACGGGTAAATGATTATGTGGGTATAAGAATAAACAATTATGGATAAATAACACCGATTACCTACCCACCATAACCGTTGCCCATCCCTAATCTTGATTAACCACTGTATGTGGCGGTGCGAGGCCACAAAAGCGACAAAAATGGCCGATGCCAGCACTTGGGTTTTGTAGCCCATCATCCCAGGATTAAATCCCAACCAACTTTGACCCCGTTGGACCACCGTAGGTGACGAATTGACTGGGAAGCTTTAAGTATCTGCCGGCTTTATCGGCAAAATTAACCTTCTTCCGTCCACTTTTGGACTTTGTGGCAGGTATAAAACTTGTTCCGCTTGTTGAGCTCCATCTTCTTGTAAAATTTGGTAATTTTTGGAGTTCGTCGGAAAATTGAGTTTCCATTCGCCAAAAACCGCCACCCACGACGACACGTGGCCAATGGGTCACTGCTGCCTTTTTATGCAAATTTTGATATTCTAAATACGCATTTGGTATCCAATTGATGTGTTTCGATTATTAAAACTAATTTTGGTTATTTATGTTATTTCTGGTTATATCTTGTATGCGTTAATTAGCAGCGCGACTGTTAGACTGATTAATAATAACTAAGTCGAAGAAACTAAATCATGGAAATTTAGGAGAAAGCCTTGTCTTAGGACAGTAAATTCCTAGTGGTGTTAACCATATTACCCAGTTAGGTAACTCGAACGTTCTCGACAAGTCATTCTTGTGGTCGCGTCCACAGACAAACATTAAAATCTAAGTACGAGTTAATCTGTCACTGTTAGAGTGAATTGAGTGTCAAGAAAGCTGTGAAGATCTATTAGCACGTGGCATAGTGAAAGGAAGTAATACGGTATGTTTCAAGGATGCACATCTAGGCATCATTTCCCAAAATTTTACTTGGGATATCACCAAATTGTGAAATGAAGTACATCATCGACCCGCTTCTTAGTATTACACCAATTTTCCTTGCTTCATATTGAATATTTCCGACATCATTGAGAAAATTAGTTACTAAAGCTTACTGATTAGGAATTTATCCAACCAAACACCTTATCTAGGAAACCTCAAACCTATTCGCGAAGGCAAAAGGCCAAACCTTAAAGTCATACCTAGATTTTTGCAACTCCATCGGGTGACGATTAAAAACCATTTAAACCCTACTTCGAGTTGATGGTCTAGCCAACCAACCTTTATAACTTGAGCTTTCTTCCATAGCCTGACGAATTTGTAGTGGTTTTACTGATAACTTTCCCACCTATCCCAGCAACGAGATTAAATTCTCTAAACACCAATAATTAGCTTTGTATCAAATTCTTTGCATGTTAAACTTGTTTAGAACATTTACATTTCTTGGGAGCAGTGCTCTTAGTGACGAAATTATTATCTTTTTCCCAAAAGGTTGTAGCGGAAGAAAGTTGAAAATCTCACAAAGTGCTGTGGAATTCGAGATATCTTTGGTCTTGTCAATTTTATTGACAATTGATTAGAAATTTTTTGATTATAGTGTTTTCCTAAGTTATTGACAGAGGAAAGTTTGTTTGGTTTGGGATGTTGGATATGATTAAAGTTCTTGACAACTGAACTGTTGTCTTATCTCACATTGGTTTTACACCTTTCGATAACTTTGACTATCTTGATAATCTAAGATGACGTGTTCAAAATATCACATTTCGTATAGTTCTAACCATTGGAAATATAAGTGATACTTTGTCGACTGTGCAGAAGCAGCATGACAAAGTATCACTTATATTTCCAATGGTTAGAACTATACGAAATGAACCATCTTACTTATGACTTTAAGTCAACAGTTACCATCTTCACTTGAAAACTGGATGGCATTTCTCTGTGCAGAAACGTGTCCAAAATCTTTATCAACTTTAGACCTCTCAAGTGCATATTCATCTAAAAAGAATTAGATGTCAGACAATGGCGATGGAAAAACCAAGATTTACCTCTGTAGTTACTATTTACAGCAGCAAAAACATATTTACCTTTAAGCATTCTCAGCCTTTCCTATTCCGTTTCAGCTGAAATTCACAAGTTTAGATATGATTTTATTTGCGAATCATCAAAAAATCATTCGAGTGGTTATAATCACTTTTGTATCCGAATGGAGATGGGAAATATCATCGTATACTATCGGTACGAGGTATCTTCTGCATGTGGAGATTATTATGATGTTTTGATGATTATAGATAGACTTGACAAGTTAACTTACTTCCCGTTGGTCCAGATAGACAACATTTTAGATCTCTTGATAAATTGCTCATTCTTGAATTTATCAGGTTTTATGGCGTTTTGATCAACATCTACTTTGTGCTATAAGACATTCTAGTAAACTTTGGGTACATGCTTACTCAATTGCAATTCGTATTATTTCAAAGGCAGGTAGACTGTTTAGAAGTATTGCTCGGATATTGAAATCTAGTTGTGATCATTAATTCTTCAATCACTGGAAAAATACTTCGTCGATTGGATTGTTACTGTTGGTGATTGAATATTCCGGAAGTTGCTTTTGTAGTGTGATGGCATGCAATCAACCTAGATATCTTGAACTCTAAATTTGATGGACTTGTTTTGACCCTCAAATTCATGAGCGTTCTTTTAGCCTTCTCAACATAGTTTTCACTAAAATTCGAGAGAATTTCTTTATGAAACTGCTAGCCAAGGTATTTGTGAACTACATTGTTAGGCTACAAGGTGTGTATGTCACTAATGTGTCTCACCGTGACACATGTTTCATTTTCAAGCCTTGGGAAATATTTTTGGAAGCCAGGAGTACAAAGTTGTTATTTATTACCACACTTCACCTCAAACTAATGACCAGTCTAGACGAGCTATTCAAACCTTAGTGGACATGTTGCATTTTGTCCGTTCTACAATTAGCACAGTTGTAACACACAATTATCTTTATTTCAGTTGCTTGTAACTACGATTACAATTTTTGATTTTGGGTATGGCACTCTTAAGACGTAGTATGGAAATTTTATGCATAACACATGATTGACAGAAGAGTATTGTGAACATGTAGTTGAATGATCAAGATTACAATATAGCAAATTGTGTGCTATTTGTGTTGTCGCCCGAGAGGGCAGTACGTGAGCGCGATTGAGGTGCTAATTGGATGATTTATGTGTATTTCCCTATGTGGGGCATGATGGTAATATTGCACCCTCGAGAATTTGTCACTTACTTATCAAGACAAGTGTGAGTTGTCGGTATTGCATGTTGTAGACTGTAATATCGACAACTTATTCGTTGGACTCGTTAAGCAAGTGGACAATTAGGCCGTTTACGTTAGTTTATTTATTTATTGTTTGGGCTCGACACAAAGTTATACATGCTTATTCTTGGAGTATGTGACTCTACAAGTATGTAGGTGAAATTTCTCTATGTTCAGTTTTTTCTTCAACACAACTATTTTAAGTTGTACGTTATATTATATACGTATTTTGGCTATATGTTACTATATATCTATTTTGACTTGATGTTTTCGTAAAGGATTTTATATTGTAGTATTGTATTGAAGAAGAAGGAAAGTTTGAGTTAGGAGGCATGAAAGAGGAATCACTGTAATCCGATTGCGACGGAATGGCATTCTCTTTCATTGAACCGCTCTAACTTGATATCTTCTTTACATATTTATATTTTTCTGCTATCTCTTCACTATTTTTGGTTTATTAAATGATTTCAAATTTCAACGACGAAATTTTTTTAAGGTGGGTAGATTCTAAAATCCCGTCCCTACTTTTATGATTTTATTAAATTTTTAAGAGTGATTTGACAAAAATGCCCCTAGAGGTGAGGGCGTTGACCTTTGTTGACCAGTGTATAGTGAGACGTATGAAATATTCTTTTAGCGTAATTGTGTAGTACCCGATGATACAAACGTGTTGGTGCAAGCGGAAGTAAATTCAGAATTACGGTTAAAATTTTACAAAACTACAAATTTGAAAAGTACTTTTGTAAAGTTTACTATTTAGTATTCTATATATTTCTTAAAATTATTATATTATTATTTTAAGATTATTTTTGTGAGAAATAATGGAAATGAGAATAAGGAACGAAGGAAAAAAGGTGGAGGTTGGCCAATAGGGAGAGAAAGAGAAATGAAATGGACGAATCTAAAGGAGGAAGGAGGAAGATGCCCAATCGGGAGGAAGAAAGAGAGAAACAAGGAGGGAATGAGTGAACAAGGGATTAGAGACCCCTTTCTCTATAACCGTTTTGGATCCACGACCTGACTGCAGACCTGACGGTTGCAATCCAATTCCGGCGCTCCTCTGGCGATTGTCAGGCAAAATTCACCAAGCTTTCACTTGGAAACTTATTCCCGACCTCTCTTCTTCCATTTCCACCCATTATAGACGAGGATTAGCTTATACTTCTAGTAGAACATCATTGGTGGCGCCGATGCTTCCATGGCATCAATGCGCCATTCTTGAAGGTGTTACCATCGATCCCCATAATCAAACAACTTCCCTTGAGCTCAGGAACAATGCCCAATCATTGCTTGGAGCATCGAAGTTGTTTTGAGGACGAAAACCCAATTCTAAGGTTTCAGCAAGATCGAGGGCGATTTGCGGTTTTTCTCGGCCAAACTGGACTTAGCCACATGTATAAAACTTGCTCTACTCGTGGTGATCTTCATTCCGATAAAACTTGAGAATTTTTGGAAATAGTTGAATTTTCCAGCAAGTTGAGGGGGCCGACCTCCGTGTGCAGCGGCGCGTATATTTAGGTTTCATTAGGCAACTCCGACTCGTGTGTTAGCATAGATTGATGAGCATCAGTTCACTCATACAGGTCGCATTAGGCGACTCCGACTTATGTGCTAGCATAAATTGACGAACACCTAATTTTACTTATATTATTGTTGAGATTTTGCTTCTGCCCTTAGTTATGAAATATTGTGCCGTAATGAATTCTTAAGATTTTGCAGGCTACGGTAAGTATTTTTATACTATACGTAGTAAGTATATTTTGGAAACTATACTTGTTTTATGGCGAGGGGTTACAATGTTTTCAGAAAAGTTTTTATAAAAATTAATTTCAGGCCCACTCACCCTTGTTTTTCGCCCCTCCAAGTTTTAATAGTTGAGCTTTCTTATCAACAAGGATTTCTAGAAAATCTTGGTATTGGAGATTACCTTCGATGGTATGATTCTCAATCCACTCTACTATACTTTACTTATGCTTTGACATCACATGTGAAAATGGTTCATTCCTGCTTACAACGTACTCTTATACTTAGGCACTTTTAGGTTTAAATTTATTCACATTTTCCACTACACTACACTTTATGGCTTCATCACCATCCATGTGTCGGCCAGCACAGCTCGATTCGGAGTCCAAATGGGCATTCCGAGTCAGGGTGTGTCATTAGGGACCAGAACCAAAATGAAAATTAGGTTCACATCCCTCTTTTTTCAACTACAATTATTGAAACCTTAATCCTTTTTAATTTTTAATCAAGATCCCTTGGTTTTAGTAAACATCATTTTGTCTTTAAAAATGTACCACTTTGTTATATGTAAAATGTACAGAATTTTTTTTTTGTACGTACCGCCTCTTTTGTGTAAAATGTACCCATTATTTTTTTTTTATGAAATGTACCCATTATATAAAACGTATCACCTTTTTTTGTATAAAATGTACCAACTTTTTATAGGTAAAATGCATCGTATAAAAATTACCAGTTTTTTGTATGTAAAATGTCATAAATAACAAGTAATGAAAAATCATGGGTTTTATTTAAGTATAATTAGTTTTAATATCTTCAAACAAATTACGGATTCTATTTAAAATCTCATTAATATAAATAACTACAAATATCAAATTTAAATTTAAAAATTATAATAACTTACATAGAAATGCATTATTGTATTAATTTTAGGAACTTTGATAGGATATTTTTATGACGACCCATCCCCAAAAATCCATATTGACGATGTGAAATGACTTACATGCCCTTGAGTGATGAGTGTATGTTATGCTTGAGTTTAAGAAATCTGGCCACTTCGTTAATTTCCTAAACCCTTGGGGCCAATGAGAAACTAGGGAAAATAATTATTTGATTGGTGGCCTTTAGACCACACAACCAATCAGCACACTCCCACTCACCTTACTCCCGTATCTCTCTCCTCATCACAGACTCTCTCTCTCTCCTCTCTCGATATCTCTCTCTCACCATTCTCGTATGGACCAAGGCCAAATGAGGCCAACACTTCACAGATCAAAGGTGCAAATACCACCATCGTACTCCTGGAGGCCATACAAACCCAGTGGTTCTAGTTTCAGGACAAACCAAGCTCACTACAGGCCTTAGAAGGTCCCCACGAGGCTCGGAGACTATCGTTTGCACAGCTTGGACGTCGGGATAGCACTGCACGAGTTTGGCCGGTTTTTGGAGAATTCCCGACGAGTTTTTAGGCGTTTTTCGAGGCTTTTGAAGGTGAGAATTATTCTGAGGACGAGCGTAGCCAGGCTAGACGTGGGGGTTACGACCCGGCGACCTATCAGTGAGTGGGCAACTATTTTTTCGTATAAACCTATATATATATATATAATGATTTTCCCAGAATCAGCTTTTAAATGAAAAGTACATTTTTATCGCCATGCATATAACTTAGTATTGATGCATCAGTATTCATATATACATTTCATGCATATGTTGGTGCTGAGGACGCCAGGTAAGTACCAGGTAGGTGCATGCATTGATGAGAAAGAACAGACGAGATATGATGTGATATGTTAGCTCATAAACCTGCACATATTGTTAGTGCTCACGCCTATAGTTAGGGGCACAGTCTTTCACGTGTCGTTCACCTCCTGCACCGCATGCTCACCTTGGATCCAAGTTAGGTGCACAGTCCTGTCGTATAGACCACCTCTTAATGGGTTTGACTCGTAGGTGACCCGCGATTATTCGCACAGTCTTCACGTGATTGTAGCACTAGAGCATTCTTATATTGATACAGTGATGTGATGATGACTTTATGAGGATATTGATGTATGTGCAGAGTATATATATGATGAGATTGAGATGTTATGAGCTATATGTACGGCCGAGGGCTGAGTTGATATCTCTTAGCTATATGGTTATCGAAATGCATCGCATGGCATGATTTATGAGATTCAGAATGATATTGAAATGCATTACACGACATATTATGAGATACATTTGATAATGAGTAATGCTAAGCATGTTTGAGATATATATATATATATATATATATATATATGTATATGTTATTTTCTGGGAATTTATATAGGTTTTTGATAGGAACATATTTATGTGACTTTATTAGTTTGTTTCCTTGCATTTACTTAATTAGTTTCATCTTATTAGAATGTTTTAAGCTATTTTCGTGTGTTTGTAGGTTCTAAATAACAAAGTTAGCAAAGAAGTACATTTTGGTGCAATTTGGAGCTATTTTGGGGTGAAATGGATTGCATGCATGTGGGGCATAAAAGATGGATGGTTGTGATTCATTCTCACCAACAAAATGGATGGTAGTGATTCATTCTCACCAACAAAAAATGGATGGTGGTGATTCATTCTCACCAAAAAAATGGATGGATGGTGGTGATTCATTCTCACCAACAAAATGGATGGTAGTGTGATAAGCTCATATTTTTATATATTTTTACATCAAATTCACTCGTCTTTTCTTAGTTAGTTCCTCATATTTTTGTGATATTTACTTTGTTTTTGTGTTTTATGTGATTTTCCTAGCTAAGTAAATAAATAGAGCATAAGTGCAGATTTTAAGTAATAAAATCGTCATTTCTACCTTATTCACTTAATTACTATATTTGGTTAATAAAATAAGAAAGTATTATAAATATATTTATATATTTATATATATATATTTATATATATTTATATTTATATATATATTTATATATTTATTTATATAAGTGGGTGTGTGTGATGATGGCAGCTTATGCGGACGGCATTATCAGAAAAAAAATAAGGAATGCATCGGTGCTGCAAGTGGAAGAAACAGAATAATGGAGAAAAATTGGCACGGGGCATTAAGGAAAAGGAAACAAGCAGAAAATAAAAAAATAAATAAATAAAAAGAAGGAGAGGCTCTCGGTGGAAGAAAAAAGGGGAAGCACGCCTAAAAAGAGGAGTTTGGGAGAATCCATTGGAGGGGGAGACGCCCCATTGGGCAAAAACACAAACAGAAAATAAAACAGAAAGAAGATAAGTGAGGAGGGCAGCGCCCTTTAAACCAGGGGGAGAAGCTGCGCAAGCAGCTTGGGGTGGAAATTAGGGAAGCCAGAGGGAACCAGGGAAATACATAGAAGCTCCGAGGGCTGGCCAGCTGCCAGGCGCAGCAGAGATAAGCGAAGTCTTGAGGGAGCCATTTGGAGGGACGCTGCTGCCTGAAGCAGCGAGAAAGGAATAAAACCTCGAGGAGCTGCGAGACTGGCAGCAGTGCACCTCGGGAAAGAGGTGAGGCGTTGAGCTGGTGAGGAAAGAAAACCAAGGCAGCGAGAAGCTGCCATCACAGCGCGCCAAGAGAGGAGCCAATCCGTAGATCCTGAGGAAGCTGTCTTGAAAGGCAGTCAGTGCAGGGAGGCACGGAAAACAGGCGCAGTCTGGGAAGGAAGAGCTGCCAATTTAAGCTTGGGGACGTGAGGAAATCAAACGGTGCACAGAAAAACTCACGGTGCAAAACAGAGTGCACAGTGCACAGATCTTTGCATCCTCCCTTTCGGTTTAATCCTCCAAACTTTTATTTTAATTTCTGTTTTAAATTTATAATAATGTGTAGTTAAATTTGTTTGGCTAGAGGATAATTCAAAACCATGATTATATTTGTAATTTGAATTTGTAATTTCAGTTGTGATTTCTGAGTTGTGATTTAATTTGCTTAACTGCTTGATTAATAACTTATTTGTGTATGTCGATTAAGAATGCATACTTAATTTACATGTATGAATTTGATGCTAGAATATAAGTGAATTTCACCTAATCGTTATGAACTTATATTCATGAGTAGTGAAGGTTGCTAGTCACAATCGCGTTAAGTAAATTCCTGGCAAACGTATCATGCTGTTCATAGTTACGAATGCCTTGTCAACACTTATGATTTTCTTAGAACTTAATGATTCTCGCTTGTATCTCTATTATGCAATTCATGTAGGGAACTTGTGGGGAATGTTTTGGGTTGTCGTATGCAATCATCCAATCCATTAACTTAAGGAAAATCTGAGAATTAATCTATGCAATTCATGGTTAATTTGGGGCGTTGAGAATTCATAATTTATTGAAAGAACAACTGAAAATCAATTTAGGTTGCATTTGTGTCATGTGTGGAGAAAAACCCTCTAGCCAATCCGTCGCCCATCCGTTCACTTTAATTTTATGTTTTTGTCAAGTTGTAATTTATTTAAGTTTAATTTACGTTTCGTAAAAACCAAACCCCCCCATTATTATAATATTATTATTTAGTTAATTTTTATTATTTTTAATCTTTTAATTTAATTTCCGTCCAATTAATTTCCTAGTTTTTATTTTAAATTGTTTTCATTATTTTGAGTCATTTTTAGTGTGTTTCGAGTTTTTAGCTTAGTTTGTATTTTCTAGAGTCTTGAGTTGTTTTGAGTCTTTTGATTTGTTTTAGTTTATTTGTTAGTTTTATTTTGAGTTATTTTAGTTAAGTGTTTTTATTTTAGTTTAGTGTTTTAAACTTTGTTTTTACGTTTTAAAATTATTTTAGAGGTTTTAGCAAGCCCTCCTAATCCCCGGCCTAGAACGATACCCTACTTACATCTATACTACATCTGTCAAAAAGAGGGTTAAATTTGTGCGGTTTAAAATACCCGTCATAGTGATTCATTCTCACCAACAAAAAATGGATGGTGGTGATTCATTCTCACCAAAAAAATGGATGGTGGTGATTCAAAAATTTGACGCGATGTAAAACAACACACAAATTAAACCCTCTTTTTGACAATTGTAGTAAAGATGTAAGTAGGGTATCGTTCTAGACCGGGGATTAGGAGGGATTGCTAATGCATCTAAACTTACTTAAAACACAAAACTAAGCTTAAGACTACAAAACTAGGCTAAAAACACTTATATAAACTCAAACTACTCAAAATAGACTACAAAGACTCAAAATACTCAAAAGACATCAAATTGTACAGATTATAACTAAAGAATACAACTTAACAATGAGGGTTTGGTTTTAGACGAATTTAAACAAAAACTAAGTAAACTTTGTAAAACAGATTTTAAGACAGATTTGAGTAAATCAATGGATGAATGGATGGCTAGAGGGTTTTTCTCCACACATGACACACTTCCATACAAACCAATTTTCAGTTGTTCTTTTAATAAACCATGAATCTCAACACCCCAGATTAACCGTGAACAACACTTTTGTAACCTTAAAGTTTTCCTTAAGTTATTGAATTGGACGGAAAAGCACATACATAGCCCGAACATGGATGCAAGAAGAAGATGAGGAGAACGACATGTGCAGTTTAGAAGAACTCTTGCCGAAAGCTCCTCAAGTCCCTATGATGTCCAACTCCAGTAATGTTGTTCCAAATTCAATTCATTCTGACATTATTCCACTAAATGTCCCTTTTCCTCGCAGGTTTTTGATTCTCAATGACGAAGAGAGTGAAAAAGACATTGTAGAAGCTCTTCCAAAGGTGCAAGGTGATACCCCAATTCTTGGTGCACCAAATCAAGTTTTAGATTGTGTTGAATTGTTTAAAGAAACTTGTACACCAAGAAGAATGATTCAAGAAAAGGAAGTGGCTGGAGAATATGTTGAATGCATCAAAGAGGATGTATTTGAGGAAACAGACCCAAAAGAAGTTGAGACTGATGACACGGGATAAGCCACAACCATCATAGTAAATCTGGCCAAGTTCAAAGTCCCTGAAACTTTTGAAGATGTAGTATTTGTCATTGAGTTTGTGTCGGAGAAAGAAAGTAAGCCATCTTCTCCAATTCTAATTTTGTTTTATTCTAACATGCTGATTTTGATGATTCAGGCACCTACTCTTGAATTTAAACCATTGCCGAATCATTTCAAGTATCACCTCCCATTCGAAGATAAATTCCATGCCGTGGAACCTAGGGGAGTTTAATGGAAAGTCTCGTCCGGCTGCAAGACGTTAAAACAAGTAGTTCTTGGGAGGCAACCCAAGCATTCAACGAAAGGAGACTTTGGAATTGTTAAAAAAATCAGATTTGAACTCCTAAACCCTTCTCTTTACTCCATTTATCTTGCCTTGCTTAGTTCACTAATTGTTTGTTTGCTTAAGTGTGAACCTATGTTTAAAACATTGAGGGCAATGTTTAGTTGAAGTGTGGGGGAGGGTAAACAAAGTCTTTTTACATTGATTTACATATTTTACATCAATTTAAAAAAAAAAACAAAACAAAAAACAAAATAAAATCAAATAAAATAAAAATAAAAGCAAAAATATTTTACAATAATGTGTAAACTAATAACATTCATTGGTCAGGTGGTGCCTCAACAGTGGACGGAGCTCTAGAAAGACGAAGCACCAGAGTTTGATCCTCCGGAGCCTCAACACTTAGTGCAACTCCAGATGACGAAGGCAGAAGATGCCTCTGCAGTAACGCCACAAACCTTTGATGAACACTCTGAATCCGCATTTTGGACTCCTGCAGCTAGTTAAGCTTCCCCTTCATACTTATTGAGTAACTAGTTGCGAGCATATGCAACTCCTTATTCTCGTGCCTAAGTCCTCTGACCTCTTGCCGAAGACTAGCCATCTCAGCCATCAAAGACTCAACCTGACGAGATCTTGCAAGAAGGCGTTGGCCCATGTTGGAGACTGAGCCTGGACACTGGACGCTAAGCGCCAGAGAGTCCTGAATAGCGAGCTCGTCGGACCGCTTGGAAAGCAACCTATTGTCTCTTGGAGTGAAAAGGTTTCTAGCAACCACTGTAGCAGTTGTATCGTTCTTCATCATAGAGTCCCCAACTGTAAGAAGACCATTGGGGGATAAGAAGGACGGATGCCAAATGTTGTTTGGAAAAGACAAGTCATCATCTTCCCCGACATTCAAGTTAAGCAATGGTCAGAGGGGTAAGACATTTTTCGAAGGTGTTGAGAAAGAAGAGATCGGACAGATTAAGATTTCAGAAGTGCAAGAAGGGAGTTTTTACAAGAGGTAATTCAAGTGTGATGTGGAACAAAATTAATGCCTCTATAAAAAGAAGAAATCAAAGAGGCACTACTCAAAAATCGAAGAGGCGGCTCGCAAATCGAAGAGACGTTCCTCTCTCAAAAGAACCACGAGCCGATCCCCGGATTTCAAAAGATCAACTTTTCCAGACTTGTCATCACCTATCACATGCACCCTCAACTTTGCGAGAAATACAAATAACTTTGTCAGAAAGCGCGTAAACCTTACTGTTCAATCATCCACCGGCTGCCGACAAGAGTAGGAGAATAGTACCGGTTGTGAAGAAATTCCTATAAGTGTCTACCTTCGCCCTCCATAGCAAAGGCAGACTTACTCAACACTTCTTCATCTCCAAGAATGTATTCCCAAAGAAACCTCTCGAGTTACTCAGTGTTACTCAAGGTTAAAAGAAAAAGTATCTCATATCATGCTTTCAACTCACCTTCATCTGAAGAACAGGGAGAAAGAGAGATCCTGATTGCTTACCTAGTCTTGCTCTCGAGTACTCATCTTCGAGCCCCTCCAGCCCAATTCAAAAATAAACATGTGGAGAGATACTTCTTCAAAAGCAAAAGCATCTCATAGAAGATGCAGGAAGAGTCTGAGTTGATCCAAGAACTCGAGAAGATGCCACACCTGCATAGAGACCTAATTACTTGAAGCATGTGGACACAACGTGCTGATTCATCCTCAACTAAGCTGAGGATCACTTGCAAGTAAAAAGCTCCCCAACCTAGTTCAAGAATCAACCTGGCGAAAGATACTTCTTCGAAAGCTGTGGAAAGTCTCATCTAGTTCAAGATCAAAGCTGTCGAAAATCAACAAGCACGACCAAAGATGATCTACCAAATGAAGCTAAGTTGTCTCTCACTATTTCTAAGTGTTTTTAAGCTGTTTTTGTGTGTTTTATTGTGTTTTGAGGTAATCATATGAAAATGACATAAAAATTTGAAAAAATTTTGAAAAATACCAAAAAGAGTTGTTTTAGAGTCATTTTGGTGTATTTGTGTCTTAGGTACATTCCAACACAATGATGAGGATTTGGTTTTTAATTGCATAACTGTTAAAGAAAGTTACAAGTATGGATTGAAGTTTGATATGCTCTTGTCCTATGCTTAGTTGTAGTTGTTGTTTATGAACTCACATTTGATTACAAAGTGGATAAAATAAGTTTTCATAACATGCTTGAAGGAAGGAACTCATATAACGCTACATCTTTGTGAGACTCAAGCCTTTACTTTCTTCGGAGAGTTATAATCTGTGAGTTCTTGTTTTCTAAAGTCGTTGCATGATCTCATTATTCCTTGATTGGTTGCTATTTAGAATGTATTTTGATATAACTAAATGCTAGAACATGTATCCGTTTCATTCAAAGCATGACATTGTAATACATAACACATATCAAGATGAACAGGTGTAGTCTCCACCGTAGCCAAATAGCTGTGCCCTCCATTATTATTTGTTTTGTAGATTAAACCCCGT
The DNA here is from genome assembly GCA_963580275.1 of Crataegus laevigata. Classification (NCBI taxonomy): domain Eukaryota; kingdom Viridiplantae; phylum Streptophyta; class Magnoliopsida; order Rosales; family Rosaceae; genus Crataegus; species Crataegus laevigata. The sequence goes on along the minus strand of OY756944.1, from coordinate 12,137,808 downwards.
TTGAGCCTTGTTTAGCCTATGTTCTTTATTAACCCACAATAACCTTACCTAGCCTAGTTTAGGACTTTCTATACCCTTGTTCTTAAAGGCTAGTAAGCATAACATAAAATGAATTCCTTTTGATCTACATTATGCAAGAAAACAAGTGTGGGGGAGGGAATGGTTGTTTTTGAGCTCATTTGTACGTTTTGGGGTCCAAATTATCAAATCTGGCCTTAAATGTGTGACTTCTCCCCTTTTTGTTCAAAATTTGAGTTTGCATTCAAAAGTGAATTCTAAGTTGATTTCATTGCTTTGCTCACTATGTCTTTAAGAACCTTTGTTTTCCATATCCGTTCTTTGTTAACCAAACACCTTTAGTCCCGTTACAACCCTTACACTTCTATCTTGAGTGTTATGTGTTCAATATGTGGAGTTTGGGATTGGTATGAGCATATGGTGTCACTAGTTCTTGCATCTAAGTAATAGCATTCCTTTCATGAGATCATATTCATATATTCACTGATAACTCCAGAAAAGTCCTTTCTTTGTTAAACATTTGTGAGTTTTAGTTTTCATGTGTACATCAATCTTCTCACATATACCTAGTGTAGGGAGTGTAGTTTAAAAATCCAAGTGAAAAATGAGTGCATATCTTGTAAGGAATTGAGGGAATTCTCTAAGGCATGTTATTACATTCAAAATGATGCTTTAATCGATTAAAAGAGAACTAGTAAATGGTGATTGTGGTTAAGTGTATGCTTAAGGATATTGATGACCAAAATCTGTGCAAGTAATGATTTTTAACATGTGCATTGGAAATCCCTGAGGTAACGTTGGAAGGTTTAGATTGTGTTTTGTTTCTTTTTGTTTCTTTGTTTTGCTAGAGGACTAGCAAAAGCTAAGTGTGGGGGAGTTTGATAGGAACATATTTATGTGACTTTATTAGTTTGTTTCCTTGCATTTACTTAATTAGTTTCATCTTATTAGAATGTTTTAAGCTATTTTCGTGTGTTTGTAGGTTCTAAAAAACAAAGTTAGCAAAGAAGTGCATTTTGGTGCAATTTGGAGCTATTTGGGAGTGAAATGGATTGCATGCATGTGGGGCATAAAAAATGGATGGTTGGGATTCATTCTCACCAACAAAATGGATGGTAGTGATTCATTCTCACCAATAAAAATGAATGGTGGTGATTCATTCTCACCAACAAAATGGATGGTAGTGATTCATTCTCACCAACAAAAATGGATAGTGGTGATTCATTCTCACCAAGAAAATGGATGGTAGTGATTCATTCTCAAAGCCTATAAATACGCTTCTCCATCAAGGCCAAAGACACCAATTCACATCTACAACACATTCCATAAACAACACAATTTCTGTCGCAAGTTTCCGCCATCCATTTCCATCCACCTCTTTTCCTATCCATCCCCTACCACCCTTCCATACTCTCTCAACCTATCCAATCTCTGGCGCTTCGTTTTTTTTTTTTTTGATTTTTTTTTATTTTTTCTCAAGCATGTTATCATTTCCAAAAAAATCAATGTAAAAACGTCCACGAAAATTAAAATGAATGTAAAATTTTTTATCCTTTCCAAAAAAAAAATCAATGTAAAAACGTCCACGAAAATCAAAATCTTATTTATCCTCCCCCACACTTAAACTAAACATTGCCCTCAATGTTTTAAATTTAAACTCACACAAATCAAACAAACAACACAATTAACTAAACATGGCAAAATAAATGCAGGAAAGAGAAGGGTTTAGGAATGCAAATCTGATTGTGGGCGATTCCTAGGCCTCCCTTCTTTATTCAAATGCATGGGTTTATCCTTGAATGGACGATGGTACTTGAAATGATCCGACAATGATCTAAGTTCTAATGGAGGTGCCTGAATCATCAAAATCAGATTGTTAGGAGAAAACAAAATTGAAATTGGAGAAAATGGCTTACTTGCTCGTTCAAACTCAATGACAAACACCACATCTTCAAAAGTGTCAGGGACTCTGAACTTGGCCAGATTGCATGTGATGATTGTGACTTGTCCCTTGTCATCAAATTCAACTTCTTTGGGCTTGATTGTCTCATGCACAGCCTCTTTGATGTATTCTTGATATTCTCCAGCCACTTCATTCTCTTGAATCCCTATTCTTGGTGTGCAAGGTTCTTTGAACGTTTCAACACCACCAGGAACTTGTTTTCGTGCACCAAGAATTGGGATATTACTTTGCACCTTTAGAAGAGCTTCCACAATGTCTTTTTCACTCTCTTCGATATTTGGAATCAAAACCTTTGAGGGAAATGGACATTTGGTGGAATGGGGTTAGAATGAATTGAATTTAGAACCTCTTCACCTGAGTTGGATAGCATAGGGACTTGAGGAGCTTGCGGCAAGAGTTCTTCTAAACTGCCCATGTCGTCCTCCTCATCTTTTTCTTGCAGCAGCAATTCAACCATGTTTGGGCTATGTTTGGATGGTTCTGGGACAGCTTCATCCTCCATATCACTTTCCAAAGTGATGGCTTCATCGATTTCAATTTCTCCCTTTGAATTTGCAATGTTAGAGTTAGAGAGTTCACGTTGCTCTTGAATCTGCGCCATAAATTCCACAATCTGCCCAACTTGCTTCTCCAATTCGTCCACTCTTTTGACTCGGTCTTGCATCTCCTTGTTTTGATTTTCTACTCCCTGTGTCAAAGAGGTGATTAATTGAATAATATTATCATTATCCACCGACGAACCTGAAATTGGTTGGGAAGATTGTGGTGGAGGCTGTGGTGATGCACATGGCCATTGATAGAACTTCTCTGATGGTTGCAATTGTTCTTCTTTTTGTGAGCCCTGCGTCAAAGAGATTAGTCCATCAAGAATTTCATTATAACTCATGGGCATACTTGAATTCGATTGGAATTGTTGTGGGGGAGGCTATGGTGGCTGCATAGGTCTTGAATAGAACGCTTCATCTTGCTGCCAATATCCACTTTGTTGAACTTGTTGAGGTTCTCCCCACATATAATCTGAATAATCTATCCAATCTTAATTGTAAGCGTTGGAAAACATGTTGCCCCTTGATTGGCTATGGCCTTGATATCCCCAAACATCTTCATTTACAGAAAATTGAGGACATTGATGAGCTTGATATCATTGCCCATAGGGCACATCAAATGTAGGGACACTTGGCATTGTGGTCCTTTCGGCATTATGAGTCAATTGAGAAGTGAGATGCGCCAACTGAGCTTGAATGGTCGCAAATGCCATGTCTTGCTCCATTTGTACCTAAAATCAAAGAAAGAAAACTAATCAAATATCAAAAGTAAAAAACACAAACACAAACATACAGAAACACAAATAGAAACAAAGGGATTATCAAATTTGCTAATCCCCGGCAACGGCGCCAAAAATTTGATGCGTTGTAAACAACACACAAATTAAACCCTCTTTTTGACAATTGTAGTAAAGATGTAAGTAGGGTATCGTTCTAGACCGGGAATTAGGAGGGATTGCTAATGCACCTAAACTGACTTTAAAACACTAAGTAGGCAAAAGACACTAAACAAAACTCAAATTATTCAAAACACACTAGAATGACTCAAAACAACCAAATTGACTCAAACTAGACAATAAGGACTGATTTGGACGAAAATAGACTCAAGGAACTAACTAAACACAAATTAGGACAGATTCTAACTAAATTGACACTACTTAATGATGGGGGATTTGGTTTGCACGAAAATTAAAACACAAAGTAAATAACTTGCAGATTCTAAACAAAGACATAAAACTAAGGTGAATGGATGGGTGACAGACTAGCTAGAGGATTCTTCTCCACACATGACACAATTGCATACAAATCAATTTTCAATTGTTCTTTCGATAAACTATGAAACTCAACACCCTAGGTTAACTGTGACAGCACTTTTTTAACCTTCAAGTTTTCCTAAAGTTATTGAATTGGACGGGAAAGCACATACAACAATTCAAAACATTCTTTAAAAGTCCCCTACGTGAACAGCACAATAGAGATGCAATCAAAGATCATTAAGCTTTGTGAAAACTATAAGCATTGACGAGGCATTCGTAACTATGAAAAGCATGATACTCCTGCCAAGAATTCACTTAACGTGATTGTGACTAGTGATGCGAGAATTAACTCGACACAAATTAAACCCTCTTTTTGACAGTTGTAGTATAGGTATAAGTAGGGTATCGTTCTAGGCCGGGGATTAGGAGGGCTTGCTAAAACCTCTAAAATAATTTAAAAACGTAAAAATAAAGTTTAAAACACTAAACTAAAATAAAAACACTTAACTAAAATAATTCAAAATAAAACTAACAAATAAACTAAAACAACTCAAAAGACTCAAAACAACTCAAGACTATAGAATACACAAACTAAGCTAAAAACTCGAAACACACTAAAAATGACTCAAAATAATGAAAACAATTTAAAATAAAAACTAGGAAATTAATTAAATGGAAATTAAATTAAAAGATAAAAACTAATAAAAATTAACTAAATAATATAATATAATAATGGGGGGGGGTTTGGTTTTGAAGAAACGTAAATTAAACTTAAATAAATTACAAAATTGACAAAAACATAAAATAAAAGTGAACGGATGGGCGACAGATTGGCTAGAGGGTTTTTCTCCACACATGACACATAAGCAACCTAAATTGATTTTCAGTTGTTCTTTCAATAAGTTGTAAATTTCAACGCCCCAAATTAACCGTGAATTGCACTAGTTAACTTTCAGATTTTCCTTAAATTAATGGATTGGATGATTGCATACGACAACCCAAAACATTCCCCACAAGTTCCCTACATGAATTGCATAATAGAGATACAAGCGAGAATCATTAAGTTCTAAGAAAATCATAAGTGTTGACAAGGCATTCGTAACTATGAACAGCATGATACGTTTGCCAGGAATTTACTTAACGCGATTGTGACTAGCAACCTTCACTACTCATGAATATAAGTTCATAACGATTAGGTGAAATTCACTTATATTCTAGCATCAAATTCATGCATGTAAATTAAGTATGCATTCTTAATCGACAAACATAAATAAGTTATTAATCAAGCAGTTAAGTAAATTAAATCACAACTCAGAAATCACAACTGAAATTACCAATTCAAATTACAAATATAATCATGGTTTCGAATTATCCTCTAGCCAAAATAAATTAATTACACATTATTATAAATTAAAAACATAAATAAAACAGAGTTGGAGGATTAAACCAAAATAGGGTGTTTTCTGTGCACTTCTGTTCACTACCGTGTGCCTTCTCTAGTCGCCAGATGGCGCCCCCCAATCCTTCCTATTTCAACGCTGCCTCAAAGGCAGCCTCTTATTCCCCTTTCCTCTTCCCAATTGGCAGCGAGAGCTGCCTTCGTGGTTTTTCTCCCAAGCTGCCAGGCAAGGCAGCTTGCCTTCTCCAACTTCTTCCAGCGCGCCCTCTGGCTCTGTGCACTTCCTTCTTCCCAAACTGCCTTCAAAAGCAGCTCTATTATTCCCCTCTGATTTTCCTCTTTTTTTCCCGAGGCTCTTCCTCTCCGGTTCTGTTTGATTTCTCTCCTTTTATTTTCTTCTCCGCTGCACACTTCGTCCTCTGACTTTTCAATTGGTTCTCCGTGCTCTCCAATCCGCATGCATCTATTTGTTGTGCCTTTTTTATTTTTTTTATAATTCTTTTCTCCCACTCACCGAGTGCTTCAATGCCCTCCTTTCATTGTTTTCTGCCTTTACTTTCTTTTATGCTCCTCTGTCCCCCCTGGTTTTCTTCTTAATCCCCACCGAGAGCTCCCTGTTTTAGCTGGCATCCACACTATTAATCATTAAATATATATATATAAAATATATATATATATATATATATAAATATATAAATATATTATTTTTTTAAATGATAAGTATAATTCAACAGACAAGATAGTTTAGATGAAATTAATTACTTAACACTTCAGTTATTCTATTTTTATTTTCTTAGCTAGATAAATTCTTATAAAACATAAAAATAACGTAAATAGCTCAAAATATAACGAACTAACTAAGAAAAGACGAGTGAATTTGATATAAAAATGTATATAAATATGGTCCGATCAAATACCCCCACACTTAGCTTTTACTAGTCCTCGAGCAAAACAAAGAAAACAGAAAAAAATAATAGCATGAAAAACATTAGCTTCCCCTTATTTGACCCTCATAGAATTTCCTTCGAAAACGCAAATCATCAAGAACCATAGCTAGCACAAAAAAAAAAAACTAATTCAAGCTCATCTTCCTTACTCAAATATTAGCAGTAATCTTTAAATCATCCTTGAAGTGTAGTGTGTGAGATAGCCATGCTAATGCAATTTCAAGTTTTTATTTTTAAAATCATCATATGCAAACCAGCAACCTTCTCACGGGATATGCACTCAATCACACATGTGTTTAGTTTTAATGTGTTTCGCTCAAAGAAACAAATGTGAAAGATCTACCATAAGCTTGCATAAAAATCACTTCTCCACAATCATAATTGCAAAACTTAAATCAAGAGGACTTTTATTGGATGTAATGAGGCTTAGGGATAGGGCTATTGAAACGAAAGAATAGGAAAACACAAGTTCCAAGCTACATTGCAAGCAATTCTTTTAGTTGAGATTTATAAGAACTCAAGTTCTCCAACGATTCTTCTAACACTTCCCATCACACCCTTAAACTGAAACTTTAAAAACTTTTTATTTTCTTCGAATACAATCTTTCTTTTCTTTTTCTTTTCTTCTCTTTCTCTTTTTTTTTTTTTTTTTTTTTTTTAAAAAAATACAAACATGAAAAACCCCCACACTTATTCTTTTGCCAAACTCATTCCAAGTACTTCACAAACATTTCTCATAAAATAGTCTCAAATTGCTCGCTTGGAAAGGGTAAGGAAACATGTTTGAGGTATAAGGGTAGACATATCTGGTGATAAGAAATAAAAGGCTCAACATAACGGCTCAAATAGGCAATCTAATGATATCAATTTTTTTTTCTTTGGGAAATATGGTTATTTGGGCCATGGTGGTGAACCTAATGCCTCTATCATTTTCAAGTTCATGCAATCAATGACAAATATTTCAAAAGATCGTTACGCAAGTTCTAGAGATGTATCTCACATAAGTTCATCACACATGAAAGAATAGTAGTGTATGAAAAATGCACACACTTTCAATAGGCTCAAAAACTCACATGGGATGTATATGGTCACTAAATTCACATATGAAGATTTAAGTCATGCTTTAGTTTCACATCAACAAGGCTATGTGCATTTGGTTTTTCAAAGATGATCAAACATGTACAAAACTAACAAGAGAATAAGGAATTTCACATAACACATGTTAACTAAGTTCTTGATAATCATGGTTCAAATTTCATCCAGTTATATCATTGGGTCGGGAAACTAATAAAAATCTAATTTAAAACCATAAGGAAAACAAGACAATATTTTTGGATTTTTTAAATTTTTCGAGAAAAATTAAATAAAACACAAAACTCCGAAAAAAATTAAGTAAAACACAAAGCTGATTAAGAAAACAAAAAGCAATAACATGGAAACAAATGAAACCAGTTCAAAGTCGAAGGTACAAAAATTTTCAATTTGGTCAATTTTTTATACTTGATACCCCCACACTTAAACTAGACATTGTCCCCAATGTCATAAAACAAAAATATGCAAATAAAAATAAAAGGAATAAATAAAACGAAACAAAATAAAGAAAAGGGACTGAAAACTTCTCTAATTTGCAGAAAACCAAGCGATGACCCCCAAGCGTAAATTTTGCAATCAACTTCAAGGGAGAAATAACCAAACGTTCCTGCAAAGAAAAGAAATAAAACAGTTAAGCACGCAAGAAAATATAGAAAATATGCAAACGAAAAATAAAAATTGAAAATAAAAGATAATGAAAAGAACTAATAGGCGATCATTGGTCATGATTGTTGATTTTCCACAGCTTTCATCTTGAACTGGATGGGCCTCCTTCTGGCAAGTGCTCCTCAGCCTAGTAGAGGATGAGTCAGCACGTTGTCTCTACATGCTTCAAGTAGTCCGGTCTCCACGCAGGTGTGGCATCTTCTTGAACTCTTGGATCATCTCAGACTCTGCCTTCATCTGGATGCACCTCAGACTCCTCCTGCTTCGTCTGTGAGGTACTTTTGTTTTTGAAGAAGTACATCAACACAGGTTTATTTTTGAAGTGGGCTGGGAGGGGTCTGAGATGAGTACTCGAGAGCAAGACTAGGTAAGCAATCAGGATCTCACTTTCTCCATGTTCTTCAGATGAAAGTGAGGAGAAAGCGTAATATGAGATACTTTTGCTTTTAACCTTTTTAATATGAAATACTTTTGCTCTGGAAGGTTTGTTTTCTGGGGTGATCCAAGGGATGAAGAACACTAAATAACTCGAAAGCTTTCTTTGGGAAGACATTATCGGAGATGAAGAGAGGTTGAGAGGTTGAGAGGTTGTGAGGTTGAGAGGTTGTGAAGGTGTGCCTTTGATGTGGAAGCAAATGTCGAAACTTATAGAAATTTTTCTTCCTCAACCGGAACTATTCTTGCACTATTTGTCGGCAGCCGGTGATGGATGAACAGTGCCCGTTACGCGCTTTCTGACAAAGCGTCCGTAATTTCCGCGAGGCTGACGATGCAAAGACGAGTGACGACAAAACCGGAATGATGATCTTTTGAAAACCGGGGTTCAAAACCGGGTGCGGCTCGTGGTTTTCGCAACGCTCCACGCTGCACGTCATGAGTGACGACACATCCAGACAAACCGAGCCCTCGTGATGCCACGTGATTGCTGAGTCAAGCCCAGCTTTTGAGAAAGGAAACGGCTCTTTTGAGAAAGGAGCGTCGGCCTTCGATTTGCGCGATGACGCGTCTTCAACCTCAGAGGAGCGCCTCTCTTTGATTTGCTTCTTTTTATAGAGGCGCTAATTCTGCTCCATCTCACACTTGAACTCCCTCAAACACTTCCTTCTGAAAATACTCCCTTCTGTAAACACTCAAAATCCTTCCGAACTCTTCCTGCACTTCAGCAATCTTGATCTTTCCGAACTCTTTTCTTCCTCAACTGCCTCTAAAAATGTCTTGCCCTTCCGACCGTCGCCTAAACTTGAATGTCGGGGAAGACGATGACTCGTCTTCTCCGAACAACATTTGGAATCCATCCTTCATATCCCCCAATGGTCCTCTTACAGTCGGGGACACAATGATGAGGAACGATATAACCGCAACGGTGGTTGCAAGAAACCTTCTTACTCCCAGAGACACTAGGTTGCTGTCTATGCGGTCAGACGAGCTGGCTGTTCAGGACTCACTGGCTCTCAGTGTCCAGTGTGCAGGCTCAGTTTCGAACATGGGTCAGCGCCTGCTTGCAAGATCTCGTCAGGTGGAGTCGCTAATGGCGGAGGTGGTCAGTCTTCGGCAAGAAGTCAGAGGACTCAGGCACGAGAACAAGGAGTTGCACATGCTCGCAACTAGCTACTCGACCAGCATGAAGAGGAAGCTGGACCAGCTGCAAGAGTCGGACGGTCGGATTCAGAGCGATCATGAAAGGTTCATGGCGTTACTCCCGCGGTTTATGTTGCCTTCGTCCTCTGGAGCAGCACCAAGCGTTCCGGCTCCGGAGATTCCAACTCTGGCTCTTCGTCTTCCCGGAGCTCCGTCAACCTCTGAGGCGCCACCTAACCAATGACCAATGACTGCTATCAGTTTTTCGAATTATTGTAATAATTTAATTTTTTTTATTTTTTTTATTTTTTTTTTTATTTTTTATTTTTAAGTTTATTTTAAGCAAAATAAAATAAATGTAAATCAAAATATGTAAATTAATGTAAATTTTAATTTTAATTTAATTTAATTTTTTTTTAAAGTTTATTTAAATAAATATATACATATATATATATATATAAATATTACTAATATTATTATTATTATTAATATTTTTTTTTTTAGGGTTATTTTAAGCAAATTAAAATAAGTAAAGTAAAATACGTAAATTGAAGTAACAAGACTTTGTTTATCCGCACTAAAAATAAACATTGCCCTTAATTTATTTAAACTCAAACTAAATAAAAATCAACCAAAAAAAACAAAATAACAAAACAAAAATGAAAGCAGTAAATAGAAGGGTTTAGGAATGCAAATCTGATTGTGGGTGATTCCTAGGCTTCCCTTCTTTATTCAAGTGCATGGCTTTATCCTTGAACGGACAGTGGTACTTGAAATGATCCGGCAATGGTCTGAATTCACGAGTGGGTGCCTGAATCATAAAAATCAGATTGTTAGTAAAAAACAAAATTAAAAATGGAGAAGATGGCTTACTTTCATTCTCCGATGCAAACTCAATGACAAAAACTACGTTTTTGGATATCTCCGGGATTTTGAACTGGGCCAAGTTTATTATGATGGTTGTGGCCTGTCCCGTGTCATCAAACTCAATTTCTTGGGCCTTTGTTTCCTTCACAGTCTCTTGGATGTATTCTTGAATTTCTACGCATTCTCCAGCCACTTCGATGTCTTGAATCTCTTTTCTTGGTGTGCAAGGTTCGGGAACTTGTTTTGGTGCACCAAGAATCGAGATATCACTTTGCACCTCTGGAAGAGTTTCCACAATGTCTATTTCACTTTCTTCGTTATTTGGAAAAAATCTGCAAGGAAAAGAGACATTTGGTGGAAAAATGTTAGAATGAATTTCACTTGGAACAACATTACCGAAGTTGGACAACATAGGGACTTCAGGGGTTTGAGACAAGAATTCTTCTAAACTGCCCAGGTCGTCCTCTTCCTCTTCTGCTTGCAGCGGCGATTCGTCCAAGTTAACTTCATCCTCCACGTCACCTTCCAAAGAGATGGCTTCATCGATTTCAACTTCTGCTATTGAATTTTCAATAGGTGAGTTGGAGAGTTCACTTTGATTTTGAATCTCGGCCATGATTTCCATAATCTCCCCAACTTGCCTCTCCAATTCGTCCACTCTGTTGGTCCGGTCTTGCATCTCCTGGATTCGATTTTCCACTCCCTGATTCAAAGAGGAGAGTAACTTATTAAATGCATCATTATCCAGAGATGTACCTGAATCGAATTGGGCTGATTGTTGTGGTGGCTGTGACGGTCGACATGGCCATTGATAGAACTCTTCTGATGACGGCAATTGTTCTTCTTTTTGTGAGCCCTGCGTCAAAGAAATTAGTCCTTCAAGAATTTCATTATAATTTACGGCCATACTTGAATTCGATTGGACTTGTTGTGGTGGATACTGTGGTGGCTGCATAGGTCTGGAATAGAACTCGTCTTGCTGCCAATATCCACTTTGTTGAAAATGTTGAGGTTCATCCCACATTTGATTTGAATAGTCCCTCCAATTCGAATTGCAAGCGTTGGAATACATGTTGCCCCTTGATTGGCTGTGGCCTTGATATCCCCAATCATCTTCATATGCAGAAAATTGAGGATATTGCTGAGTTTGATATCCTTGCCCATAGGGCACATCAAGTGTAGGGACACTTGGCATTGAGGTTCGTTCGGCATTATTAGTCAATTGAGCAGTAAGTTGCGCCAATTGAGCTTGAATGCTATCCATGTCTTCATCCATTTTTACCTAAAATTAAAGAACGAAAACTAAATCAAATATCAAAAATAAAATACACAAACACAAATATAAACATAAACACAAACAAACAAAACAAAAAAAAAAATTAAATAAATAAAATAAAATAAAATAAAATAAAATAAACACAAACAAAAATATAAAGGGATTAGCAAATTTACTAATCCCCGGCAACGGCGCCAAAATTTGATGCGAGAATTAACTCGACACAAATTAAACCCTCTTTTTGACAGTTGTAGTATAGGTATAAGTAGGGTATCGTTCTAGGCCGGGGATTAGGAGGGCTTGCTAAAACCTCTAAAATAATTTAAAAACGTAAAAATAAAGTTTAAAACACTAAACTAAAATAAAAACACTTAACTAAAATAATTCAAAATAAAACTAACAAATAAACTAAAACAACTCAAAAGACTCAAAACAACTCAAGACTATAGAATACACAAACTAAGCTAAAAACTCGAAACACACTAAAAATGACTCAAAATAATGAAAACAATTTAAAATAAAAACTAGGAAATTAATTAAATGGAAATTAAATTAAAAGATAAAAACTAATAAAAATTAACTAAATAATATAATATAATAATGGGGGGGGGTTTGGTTTTGAAGAAACGTAAATTAAACTTAAATAAATTACAAAATTGACAAAAACATAAAATAAAAGTGAACGGATGGGCGACAGATTGGCTAGAGGGTTTTTCTCCACACATGACACATAAGCAACCTAAATTGATTTTCAGTTGTTCTTTCAATAAGTTGTAAATTTCAACGCCCCAAATTAACCGTGAATTGCACTAGTTAACTTTCAGATTTTCCTTAAATTAATGGATTGGATGATTGCATACGACAACCCAAAACATTCCCCACAAGTTCCCTACATGAATTGCATAATAGAGATACAAGCGAGAATCATTAAGTTCTAAGAAAATCATAAGTGTTGACAAGGCATTCGTAACTATGAACAGCATGATACGTTTGCCAGGAATTTACTTAACGCGATTGTGACTAGCAACCTTCACTACTCATGAATATAAGTTCATAACGATTAGGTGAAATTCACTTATATTCTAGCATCAAATTCATGCATGTAAATTAAGTATGCATTCTTAATCGACAAACATAAATAAGTTATTAATCAAGCAGTTAAGTAAATTAAATCACAACTCAGAAATCACAACTGAAATTACCAATTCAAATTACAAATATAATCATGGTTTCGAATTATCCTCTAGCCAAAATAAATTAATTACACATTATTATAAATTAAAAACATAAATAAAACAGAGTTGGAGGATTAAACCAAAATAGGGTGTTTTCTGTGCACTTCTGTTCACTACCGTGTGCCTTCTCCAGTCGCCAGATGGCGCCCCCCAATCCTTCCTATTTCAACGCTGCCTCAAAGGCAGCCTCTTATTCCCCTTTCCTCTTCCCAATTGGCAGCGAGAGCTGCCTTCGTGGTTTTTCTCCCAAGCTGCCAGGCAAGGCAGCTTGCCTTCTCCAACTTCTTCCAGCGCGCCCTCTGGCTCTGTGCACTTCCTTCTTCCCAAACTGCCTTCAAAAGCAGCTCTATTATTCCCCTCTGATTTTCCTCTTTTTTTCCCGAGGCTCTTCCTCTCCGGTTCTGTTTGATTTCTCTCCTTTTATTTTCTTCTCCGCTGCACACTTCGTCCTCTGACTTTTCAATTGGTTCTCCGTGCTCTCCAATCCGCATGCATCTATTTGTTGTGCCTTTTTTATTTTTTTTATAATTCTTTTCTCCCACTCACCGAGTGCTTCAATGCCCTCCTTTCATTGTTTTCTGCCTTTACTTTCTTTTATGCTCCTCTGTCCCCCCTGGTTTTCTTCTTAATCCCCACCGAGAGCTCCCTGTTTTAGCTGGCATCCACACTATTAATCATTAAATATATATATATAAAATATATATATATATATATATATATAAATATATAAATATATTATTTTTTTAAATGATAAGTATAATTCAACAGACAAGATAGTTTAGATGAAATTAATTACTTAACACTTCAGTTATTCTATTTTTATTTTCTTAGCTAGATAAATTCTTATAAAACATAAAAATAACGTAAATAGCTCAAAATATAACGAACTAACTAAGAAAAGACGAGTGAATTTGATATAAAAATGTATATAAATATGGTCCGATCAACTAGCAACCTCTACTACTTGTGAATATAAGTTAATAACGATTAGGTGAAACTCCCTTATATTCTAGCATCAAATTCATGCATGCAAACTAAGTATGCATCCTTAATCAACATACAAGAATAAGTTATCAATCAAACAGTTAAGCAAATTGAATTCACAATTTATGAAATTACAACTGAAGGTAATCAATTCATATTCATGGTATTGAATCAACCTCTAGCCAAGGCGAATTTATTTCCTCATAGTCACAATTAAACAAAGATAATCAAATTTAAACATTTGAAACAAAGATAGATTACACCTAGAAACGCTCCAACAATCCAACGTCTTGAATGGCTAGGCACGGCTCCAAGGTAATCCTCTCCTTCCTCCTTTGTAAAGCTGCAGCACAAGGGATGGTGGTGATGGTTGATGGCTGGTGCGGCAAAGGGGTTGAATAGGTTTAGAGAATATGGAAGGGTGATAGGGGATAGATAGGAAGAAAGGTGGATGGAATGGATGGAGGAAGAGAGAAGACTTGTGGCAGAAATTGTGTTGTGAATGTGTTGTGTGAATTCCCCCTTGTCTTGTGATGGACAAGCCTATTTATAGACTTTGAAAATGAATCAACACGACAAAATTTCTTGGTGAAGTAAGTGGATGTTGTAGGTGAAGTGGGTGGATGTTGTAGGTGAAGTAGTGGATGTTGTAGGTGAAGTGGGTGGATGTTGTAGGTGAAGTGTGTCCATATTTTAGCATATGTTTGAAGCCCTTTCATGCACCAAAACCTCTATCCTTTATGCTCCACATGCATGCAATCCATTCCACCCCAAAACTGCTCCAAATTGCACCAAAATGCACTTTTTTGCCAACTTTGTTATTAGGACCTAAAACACACGAAAATAGCTTACAATACTAAAATAACTAAGAACTAACAATCCAAATGCAAGGAAACAAGATAACTAAGTTGCATAAATATGCTCCTATCAACGAGATGCATATAGAAGGTCAAATTTGGGTTGGTGCTTAATTATTGTAGTCTAATTTTGATGCAATGCGATGAACAACGACACATAATCATGTGCTCTATGATTCCAACCTACGACATCAGGTTTTGGAGACTTAAGCATGCTTTGTGCTGTGCATCTTTCCATTTAAGAAAGCAAACATATGATACCAAAAATTTCTCCCTTTTCCATTTACTAACAAAAAGTACATGACAACTAAATTTGAAGAAAAGTAAAGGAAAAGAAACAAATATAGTCTATATTAAAACCATTTAACATATAAAAAAAATATTCATTTCCTAATACCATCTACACAAATTGTAGGTACTGAATTTGTCATGGCACTAGAAATTCCAATAGGGTCGGACTGTGAAAGGACCTTGTGCACTTCCACAGTCACTGCATGGTTTGACGACAAAACTGTCCTCGTGAAGTTTTATTATTCTACCTTTAACTTCCCTATCCAACCGAATTGACCAAAAATAACGCCAAATTTGTCATGCTTTGACGACAACACTGAATTTGTCATGGGACCAAAAATCCCAATGGGATCGTTGTGCCTTTCTGAATCGTTCTACAACTGGATGAGGTGGTTTGTGCTTGGACAAGCATGAATAAATACATCACCTCTCATGCAACCCAAAAGTCATTCATGCACAATTTTGTAATTAATTATCACAATTTCCTAATTATGCCTACCTTTTAAGCTTCTTGTTTATGCATGCACAATAACCAACTGGATGAGGTGGTTGAGACCAAGGTCTAAAATATCGATGATATCAGAAATATCGATAGTCCAAAAACACGAAAATTTCAATGGAAATATCGGGGTATTATCGATATCGATAAAAATTGAATAAAAACCACGGAAATTGTAAGAAAAACTTAATTTTTATTGAAACTTTGCAGGATGTTTATTTAGTCAATTATCTATTAGTTTATCACAAAAAATTGGAAGGAAATGCATTGCATGATGGATTTAACTTATTTAAGTTGATTATATAGTGAGCTGGCAAACATTGTGAGTGCAGAAAATATGTAATAATTAATGAAAGAAGTTTAAACACACCATAATCATTTATATATAATGAATTAGTACAATGGGAAGGGTTCGAATATTTTTGCATATTTTCATATTTTCACAAAACCAAGGTGTTGAAGGAGTAAAATGGGAAGGGTTCGAATCCCCTTGGATGCGCAAGATTGAGACTTTTCAGCAATTTTCAAGTATTTTTGGATTTCATCTCGCGATATTATCTATAATATCGCGATAGTATCGATAATATCACTTTTCCTTGATTACATCCAATCATCCTCCAGATTTCCCACCATCCTTTTACATTAATGCCTCTGACAATCTTTCATTTTTGATATTTCAAGCGCTGAAGAAGGACTAGGCACCGTCGCCGTCGTCGAAGCCGGCGAAGTCTGGCAGAGGCAAGCAGAAGAAGAAGAAATGGAGCAAGGAAAAACATAAGGAGAAGGTGAACAACATGGTGCTCTTCGACCAGGGTACCTATGACAAGCTCCTCATTGAAGCACCCAAGTACAAGCTCATCACACCGTCCATTCTCTCCGACCGTCTCAAGATCAACGACTTGCTGGCAAGGAGGGCCATCAGGGAGTTGATGGCCAGAGGCTTGATCAGGATGGTCTCTGCTCATGCCAGCCAACATATCTACACCAAGGCTACCAACACCTAGGTCTCATGCTTTTCTTATGTTGAATTGTCGTTTCGGGTATTGTTACATGTCGTTTTAGACTATTTGGCGTCGATTTTGTTTAATTTATAGTCTTATGGAAACTAGAGATTTTCTTGGCTTGATAATATATGCATGCTTGCTTTTTATTTATTTAAATTGATCTTTTACTTGAATTTCTCAGCATTTTTCAAATATTTTGAGGTTTCATCTCTCGATATTATCGATAATATCGCGATAGTATCGATATTAATATCATGATATATTGACGATAATTAAGTGGATAAGTGTGAAAATATCGTTCCCTAAAAAAAACCATATTATCGTATCGATATTTTCATCATTGGTTGAGACTTTACAACCCAACCATGCATGCATAATAATCAAACGTCATCACTCTTAATTCAGACAAACCTTGAGAACCCAACCACACACCAAACCTATGAGACCTGTCATTAACTATTATTTGTACCTTTTGGGTTCCTTTAGGGGACATGAAGATATCATGTGCATATATTGTACATTTAATGTGCATGTGCATTTACTGTGCATGTACTATAAATGGACTGTGCATTTATTTTGCATGTCAGTGATTCATGCACAATATCCAAAGAAAATAATAAAAAGATAGACAAGCATTGATGAGTGGGAAAGAGTGGCGGCAAGTGAGATCAACGACATCATAATGATGACACCTTGGGCTAGTTTTTTGTAATTATGCCTAGTTTTTAAAGCTTGTTGTTTGTGTATCTATACAAAGAAAAATTACAAAGTCCATAGCAATATGAATTTAGTAGTACATGAGAGACAACAAAATTAAATGTTGGATTTAAACGCTGTGATTACAACAAAGTTAAACGAACAAAAAAACAAACTTAGTAACTATCTCTACCAAATAATATATCACAAAAACATATTCACTTCCTGATGCTATTTACAGGCATTACAAGTAGTAAATTTTTCATGGTCACATGCCTTCTAATGCGTTTAGAGTGTGACCAGACCTTATGGACTTCCACAGTCGCTGCAAGGTTTGATTCCAGCATTGTTGTGGTGCAGTTTTAGGATTTGGGTCCTTACTTCCCTATGCAGCAAAAAACCTGACAAACACAACCAAAACCTCTCTCGGCATTTCATTACACTCAATCGTCCCGAGTTGTGACGATTGAGAGAATAGAGAAGCTTGCGCCCTTCGTGCTTTGAATCCCACCTGTGGCACCCCAAGATCGCATCATACACGTACGTTACTACTTGATGGCCCTCCGAGATTGCAGTCTTAAGCCATTGAATTCTAGCTTCTTCCTTGTTGTCTCGGAATAAGTATTGCATTCGGCCTTGGGGTTGCAACATTAGATGCAGCAATTGATGAATGTTGAGACTTTGTTAGACATGCCCCATGATCTAAGCGGATTGATGGTCTCAAAGCCTATAATACTGATGTGTTGGTAGATGCAACTGTCTTTGACTATTTCCTTGAACTTCTTTAAGACTATCTTCGTCGAAGAGTGTTCCCTTAACGAGCGGGGAGCAATGATGATAGAATGTTGAGAAGAACGTCATCAAAAACAGATTGCATAGAGGAAGAGGTGGTGTAGCCTTTTTTCATCATTTTCAACTTTTGGTGTTTTTTGGGAAGATGGAAATTGAACTTATGGTTTTGTAATGAAACACAAACCCACAAGACAACTTAAATAAATAAAGAATAAGGGCCATTCAAACAGTGCAACTTCCCATCACAAAAGGGGTCATTCAAATGATGCAGCTTCCCATGACAAAAAGTTAACTTCTTATGTATGTAATAATTCAAAAACAAAACCAGCCAAAACAATTACAGAAGTAAATTAAAGATAACTGCCCTCCGTATGGTCATGATACTATGCACACACTAAGCACACTGAATGATCTCCTATGGTCATGATAGGCACATTGCATGTTGCGTCTTGAATACTGAAAACATATAATCTGGAATTGGAAAAATTAACATTTTCCAAAATTCTTTTGGGTCAAATTAAGTACCCAAACAAAAAACTAATTAAAACCCTCTACTTTTGTGATATATTATAATTATACATTGGGAAATTTACGAGTTGACATTAGAAAAAAGCATATCTTACACATACTGAATGCAATGCACACCTCAAGTAGGTTAGGACAAGACATGAGGATCATGTACACCACCACATCTACCTTGTCTTGTCAATTTGCTAACCAGTTTGCCAACCAATCCATTTAGAAACAAAGCATGGAAGGCAACATTTGCTATCCAATTTCAACTTTATTGTTTGGGATTTCACTAATATGAGGATGGTTCATTTTCAAAGATATGAAACCCTAAAATAATGGAGGTAAGTCTCATTACTGTAAACCTATTCTCCATAACTCTATTAAGTTTTCTATCCAATATAAGTCATGTGCCTCGCACGTGACTTGTGTTTAGGGTTATTTTGGTCATTTTAATACCTTACTTCTCTTAGGCAATTGAACAATATTTTTGATATGATAGCAATGAAATGATCATGATATGATAATAATACTTGTGAAAATATGTTAAAATGACCTAAATAATCCCGAACACAAGTCATGTGTGAGGCACGTGACTTATATTGGATGGAAAACTTAACAGAGTTAGGGTGAGATGACAAATTAATGATTTTGTAAAATTGGTATGACAAATTACTTAAAATTTTTATATGACAAATTGAAAAATATGAACAAGTTCATATAATATTTCTAAACTTTTCCCTTCATAATATTTAGTTGCGGTTTTTTTCTTCTGAGAACTTGGTATACTAATGTTTTATTACTAAGCCACCGAGAATTCATGGTAATGTCCCAGCTGTCACTTTCTTTCACTCCCCCATTGGATTCCCCCACCATCGAATTTGTTGAAAATTAATGTTGATGCATCTTGGAAGCCAGGCCTCTTGAGTGGTCCGTGCTGTGGGTTTGCCAGTATCTTTGTCAGGAATTTAGCCGGTTGCTGCCTTGAGGTCATGCGAAGGGAGATAGTGCATCTGACATGTGTTCGGTGGAGGCGTCAGCGGTCTTTGAAGGATGCTTACTGGCTCTACAGGGGGTTATTAAAAAATCATCATTGAATTAGACTCGTTAGAGGTGATCTCTACCCTCAACGGGAAGATTGATGACTGTAGCTGGGAGGCGTTCCTCATCCTTTCTCGAATCAGTGCGATGAGAAACTCCTTTCAAGTTTGCAACTGGTCTTGGGTCCCAAAATTAACTAACTTAGCGGCGGACTTTGTGGCGTCTCATACTGGCGCAGAGATGAGCAATTTAATATGGGTTAGTAGACCTCCATCATTACTAGTTGGTATCCTGAATAAAGACGGCTTCCCGTGCCGTCTGAATTAGTTTTTTGGTTGCTGTGTGGTTGGGTTGACGCGTCAACCTTGTATGCGTCTGCTTGTATCCCCTTCCTCACTTCTAGTTGGCTTTTGGCCTGTTTGCCTTGGTGGCTTTCTGCCCTCTGTATGGCTTTCTTCCGGTTTAATATGAATCAAGCTTTCCAAAAAAAAAAAAACATAGCGGAAAAAAAAAAATTACCTTGTCATTATAAAGGAGATTCAGAAACAATGCGTGCCTATGATTACAAAAGTTATTCGTGCAACCCCCATTAAGAATTGTGACATAAACGACATATGTTGAAAGAATTGTGGTCATAATCATGATTGTACTAATGAATGGATGTGCTGCATGATGTCTGATTCTTTAAGCTGATTCTCTTAGCTCAATAACTATTGATGTTTCTGATATTTTCTGTTTCCCAATATATGTATACATGTATGAGATTGAACATATGATAACAGGAATAGTCTTTGACAAAGACATTTTTGGACCTTTGTATTTACTTCTCACTGATTGACCGTTTTGAGCGATTTATTAGGGTTGTGGTACATGGAAGGGATCATATATAGATTAAAACCGCCATAACTCATCTTAGTGATTACTTAAAATCGGTATTTATGTTGACTATTTGATAGTAAGGATGCTTTCAAATATAATATGCGCCTAATGTTTATTTATTAAACCATAAGTCTTATGTGTCATGTGGGAGAATGTAAGAATATTTCACTATTCTAGTGTGGCCCACATGACATGCATGGTTTATGTATGATATATTCGATTTAATGAATATTGTTTTCAAAGCAATTTTATTGGTCAAATTATGAGAATTGGTTTCCTATTTTATTACTTTGATGAGTAGTTATTGAAAGACCCGACAGTTTTTTACACGACACGAAAACGAAACGAAAATAACGAGTTTTGGGTCCACCCAATAACTAATCGGGTCATTATCAGGTGACCCGTTAAGAACCCATTAATAACGGGTTCTTAACTGGTTACACAAAGGTAACACGTGGGTAACCCGTTTCGACCCGTTAAGAAAAATAAATTATAATTTTAAAGTTTAATTACTAAAATTTTTATTATAAAATACAATAGCCATATTGTATATATTGGTATATTCTATATTAAATATATATATTTTTGTATTATTATTCTATATAAGTTTAAAAAAATAAGTTTTATTCATTTATTTATTTTTATTATGAGAGTTTCTTATTATCATTAATAGGATAAATTTTACTTAACATGTTGTCCAAAATTAAAATCAACTAGTATAGTATTAGTATAGGCAATAAGACATCCCTACAAGTATGAAAAATGTGAAAGACTATATAAACACTCATGATTTATCATTCCTCCACGGGTAGACAATGGTTAAACTTACATTATCGTTTAGATTTTTAAAACCCTCCAAACCGTCATGAATAGTGTTTTTTATTTGAGTATAAAAGTAATAAAATTATTGTAGAAGTGTAAGAAATGTAAATATATATATATATACACACACACACACACACATTCACTCGTAGTAACAAACTTTACAACTTTCATGAAGGGGTCAACTTCGAAATCCAACGCTACAATCCATAAAGCTTAAATTTGTATTTAACCGTTGATTGTTGTTTAGGTTTTATTCTTTATATTTGTAACAACCCGTCCCGAATATATTGATTTATTAATGGTGAAATGACAATTTTACCCCTCGGGGTTATGTACATGTACATGTGTGTGAGTTGGGCCAATAATGTGACAATTCTGTCTCTCTCTCCCGTCATTTCTCTTTCTCTCTCTCTCTCTCCTTTCTCACTGATCTCACTCTCTCTCCCTCGCCAAAACCGTACGGACTCGCCCAAAACCACCCAAAACCTCACAGATCGAAGGAACAAACTACATATTCACACTCCTGAGGCTCCTACGAGTACGTTGACACCCATTTCAGGTGAGGTTTCGTTCGTTTTCACGTCGTTCTCACGACGTACGATTTTGGTACTGTTCATGAACTTTTCATACGTTGTGTTTTAGGCAAATCTAAGCTCACCACGAGTCTTAGAAGGTCTCAAGGAGTCTCGGAGACGTTCGTTTGCTAGGCGTTGACGTCGGGATCGTCGAGAACGGAGGTGGCCGGTTTTGGAGAATTTCTCGACGAGATTCTCGTTGGTTTTCGAAGTTTTTGAAGGTATAGACTTATTCTACACTTAATTTAGAGCACGTAGGAAGAAAAATGAGAGAAAATGGTGAAGAAATGGACGAGAAATCACGAGTTGCAGGTTTCCGGCGACGGTGGCCGGCGAGAGCTCCGGCGAGCTCGAGGAAGAAGGCGCGTGGCGCGTACGCGCCTGCGCGTGGGGGGTGCGTGGCCCCGTGTCTGTTCTGGCGCGTGGGGTCTCCAAAAATTTTTCTAAAAATTTCTCGACGTCCGTGACGTCGAGTAGGTCGATGTGGTATATTCGTATGCCAAGAATGAGCTATGTATGAGAAGTTATTTCCGTAATTGTGTGTATGTGCTTAAATAACGTAATTATAGTGATTTCTCATATAGGTGAGACATACACCGAGGACGAGCGTAGCCAGGCTCGACGCGGGGGCTACGACCCAGCGACTTATCAGTGAGTGGGCAGCTATTTACCGTATTTACCTATATATTATACTTACTTTCCCAGAAAACGATAAATGAGCAATTATATGATTTTGATGCCATGCAAAGTGTTCATATACTATATTAATGCATTAATGATTGCATATTCGCATGTTGGTGCGGCGGACGCACAGGTAAGTGCCAGGTGAGGGCATGCATTAATGAGAATCGATAAACTAACAGTGACGAGATTGATGAGAATGAATGAGATATATATGCAGCCGAGGGCTGAGATGATAATGAGATATATATGCAGCCGAGGGCTGAGATGATTATGAGATATATGTGCAGCCGAGGGCTGAGATGATTATGAGATATATATATATGCAGCCGAGAGCTGAGATGATTATGAGATTTATATGCAGCCGAGGACTGAGATGATTACCTGACATTTAATCACATCAATAGTTTATGATTGAGTTTCTGTTTTGAATACTTTGGCATGGCATACATACTCTTTTCAGCATGATTTTGAGAACCTACGTACATTGAGTATATATTATGATTCTGGGAAATTATACAGGTTTTACGGTGAGGGGCTATATATTTTGAACAAAGATTGGTTTTAAAAGAGAATTGTTTTGTTGACCCACTCAGTTTTGTTTTTCGCCCCTCCAGGTTCTAGGTAGCGTGAGATACGAGTTTGGCACTTCGAGGACTCCCGGCTTTCTGACAGCTTTATTCATATGTATGGCACCGAGGGTGTAATTAAACCCTTTTTATTTATGCTTGACTGCAGTTGAACTTAGAACGCTTTGATTATGTATAAGTACTTTATTATGCCTCTAGTACACTATCGTATCTAGGTTGCTAGTGGTTTTGTTTTTAATTAGTTCGTTCTTAGTTTTCGATCCTAGCTTCCGCACAGTGCACATGGCTACGTCACACTCACGTGACGGCCAGCACGCCCCATTCTCGGGTGCGGGCGTGTCAGTTTGGTATCAGAGCCCTAGGTTGCAGTCTTGCATATTTTGTGAAATTTTTAATGACTTGATGTCTTTTGTCAGAACTATGCCGCCTCGTCGTGAACCACGTCGTTATTCTGAGCCTATGTTCCCCAATATTGCCCAGCTGGGGGAAGCTATAGCCCATGCCTTTCAAAGTATTATCCGTCCTCCTCCTCCCCCTCCTCAGCGGACCCCTTTGGAGTCAGTGCATAATTTAAAGATTAACCCACTTGACGGGGGTGAAGGGCCTGAGGGTTCTGAGAAATGGTTCATGCATATCGAAAAGACTTTCGAAATTCTGACGAGTCAGGGGAGTTTACAGCCGAATAAGTGGGTGGAGACGACAAAATGGTTTTTGACCAAGGAACCAGCTTCGTGGTGGACTGAGTTAGCTAAGCACATGACTGAGGAGTAGGCAAACGATTGGGGGGTATTTAAGGAACTGTTCTACCGAAGGTTTATTCCTCCAGCCTACATCGATAGAAAGAAACAGGAGTTCACCAGTCTCAAACAGAAAAATTTGGGTGCTAATGACTATTACCGTACCTTCACTGATCTTTCACGCTATCACCCAGATGTTGCTTCCAATCAGGCGGAGATGTTGCGCCGGTTCAAGTTGGGTACCAAGAAAAAATGGCGTACGATTGCTACAGGGTTTCAGTGCACCACTTACCACGAGTTTTACGAAATATTGCTTCGGATTGAGGACTCGGAGAACTTGCCGAGTGATAGTGATGGGGAGAAGGAGGCCAGTCAGGGTAAGAATAATAAAGGCAAAGGCCCGTACTTGCAGGGGCCCCGGCAGACCCAGAACTTCAAGCGCAGTGGGGCCAGCTCGAGCTCCTCGAGTGGAGGTTTTAGTTCCACCGGGCAGAGAGGTGGGGGCCGATCCTTCGGTGGCGCTAGAGGTCAGAGGCAGGGGAACTCTGGGAGGACTCCGTTGTGCCGTCAGTGCAATAATCGGCATTTTGGTGAGTGTCGGCGGGGTACTACGGGATGCTATACTTGTGGCCAGGACGGGCACCAGGCCAAGAATTGCCCCCAGGGCCAGCAGAGGCCCCAGCAGCCTGCCTTACCTCCGCCAGCACCAATTCAGCAGCAGTTTTCTGGTCCTAGTGGTTATGCTCAGCCGGGACGTGGTGGAGCCTTTCACTACTCGGGGGATCCTATTCCGTATTCTTCGGACCAGTACCAGCCTCAGTACCCCATGGATCCTTACCACCAGAGTGGATATAGCCAGTATTCCGGAGGATATATGCCTCCTCAGCAGCAGTATCCCGGAGGGTATATGCCTCCTCCGCAGCAGTACTCAGGTGGGTATCAGCCCCAGCAGCAGTTTATGGCAGGTAGCTCTCAGTGGTACTCGGGGGGACAGCCCCAGCAGTTGGATGCTACCTCTAGTGGTGTTGGATCGTCGAATCAGGGACGAAACCCTCAGGGGCGTGGGATGCACGCAAACCGAGGTCGTGGAGGACGTCAGCAGACCCGGGTCGTATCCATAACCTATCACTTCAGGACGCACAAAACAACCCCGATCTGATTATGGGTACGTTGAATATTCTTGGTCACTATGCTAGAGTCTTGATTGATTGTGGTGCTACTCACTCAGTTATTTCTCATACATTTGCTCAATTAACTCAACCTCAATCTTCACCCCTGGGGTATGAGTTGGAGTTTGCTATGCCAAGAGGGGAGAAATGTTATGTGGATTATGTATATCCAGAATGTCCCGTGATAGTGGAGAACGTGGTTATGCCTGCTAACCTCACTCCGCTAGATATCGTTGACTTTGATGTCATTCTTGGCACCGATTGGTTGCACTACAATCGTGCCAAGATTGATTGTTACGGGAAAGCAGTAACCTTTCATCGTCCTGGATTACCGGAGATAACTTTCGTTGGTGAGCGCAGCGGAGTTAGACATGGCGTTATTTCAGCTGTGAGAGCCAAGAAGTTGCTGACGAAGGGTTGTCAGGGATATCTAGCTCATGTGGTACTTAATGACGACGTTCCTGCAAGCTTGGAGGATGTTCGAGTGGTTAGGCACTTCGCCGACGTATTCCCTGATGATTTACCTGGATTGCCGCCAGATCGTGATGCGGAATTTACGATTGATTTGTTGCCAGGTACTAATCCTATCTCGTTGACTCCATATCGAATGGCACCTGCCGAGTTACGAGAATTGAAGATTCAGTTGCAGGAACTACTTGAGAAGGGGTTCATTCAGCCCAGTACTTCACCTTGGGGAGCCCCAGTTCTATTTATCCGGAAGAAGGATGGTACCTTGAGATTGTGTATCGACTACAGACAGTTGAATCGGGCGACGATTAAAAACCGTTATCCGTTGCCGCGTATCGACGATCTTTTCGATCAACTTCGAGGTGCCTGTGTGTTCTCGAAGATCGACTTGAGGTCAGGCTACTATCAGTTGAAAATCAGGTGTGACGATGTTCCTAAAACAGCCTTTAGGACTCGTTATGGGCACTATGAGTTTCTGGTTATGCCATTTGGTTTGACTAATGCGCCAGCTGCTTTTATGGGGCTGATGAACAAGGTGTTCCAGTCGTATCTGGATAGGTTCGTTATTGTCTTCATCGATGATATCCTGGTGTATTCTAAGTCAAGGGCTGACCATACTCGACATCTGTCGTTGGTGTTGAAGAAACTGAGAGAGCACCGATTATATGCTAAGTTCAGCAAATGCCAGTTTTGGCTAGACGAAATAGCCTTTCTGGGGCATGTTGTGTCAGCTCAGGGTATTCGGGTTGACCCTCAGAAGATAGCTGCAGTGGAGAATTGGGAACAGCCACGAACCGTCACCGAGGTTAGGAGTTTCCTTGGTTTGGCAGGTTATTATCGGCGGTTCGTTAAAGACTTCTCGATTATGGCGCTACCACTGACGAAGTTGACCAGGAAGGACGTCAAATTCGAGTGGGATGATGATTGTGATCGGAGTTTCCAGCAGTTGAAGCATTGTCTCACTCACGCTCCTGTTTTGACGCTTCCTGACGATGGTGGTAATTTCGAGATCTATAGTGATGCTTCGTTGAATGGCCTAGGTTGTGTCCTGATGCAGCATGGTAGGGTGATTGCTTATGCCTCGCGTCAATTGAAACCTCATGAGAAGAATTACCCTACCCACGACCTGGAGTTGGCTGCCATTATCTTCGCTTTGAAGATTTGGAGACATTACCTTTATGGTGAGAAATGCAGGATCTTCTCAGACCATAAGAGTCTCCAATACATTTTTACCCAGAAGGAGTTGAATCTTCGCCAGCGTCGATGGATTGAATTACTGAGCGACTACGATTGCACGATTGAATATCATCCTGGTCGTGCAAACGTGGTAGCTGACGCTCTTAGCAGGAAGTCCCAGGGCAGAATTAATGCTTTTCATGCGACCCGAGTTCCTCTTCTTACCGAGTTGAGATCGACTGGAGCGCAGTTGGAAATGGAGAATTCGACGGTGGATGATCGGGAGGAAGCCTTACTTGCTAGTTTCCAAGTTAGGCCAATCCTAATTGACCGGATACTTGAGATTCAGTCGCACGACGACAAGGAACTCAGGAACAAGACTGTACGTTTAGTGAAGGTTTTGTGGAGGAACCACTCAGCGGAGGAAGCTACCTGGGAAACTGAGGACAGGATGAGAGAGTTGTATCCGAGGTTGTTTTATGGATACTAGTGTATGTGTTGTATGAAATTTCGGGACGAAATTTTTATAAGGTGGGTAGATTGTAACAACCCGTCCCGAATATATTGATTTATTAATGGTGAAATGACAATTTTACCCCTCGGGGTTATGTACGTGTACATGTGTGTGAGTTGGGCCAATAATGTGACAATTCTGTCTCTCTCTCCCGTCACTTCTCTTTCTCTCTCTCTCTCCTCTCTCACTGATCTCACTCTCTCTCCCTCGCCAAAACCGTACGGACTCGCCCAAAACCACCCAAAACCTCACAGATCGAAGGAACAAACTACATATTCACACTCCTGAGGCTCCTACAAGTACGTTGACACCCATTTCAGGTGAGGTTTCGTTCGTTTTCACGTCGTTCTCACGACGTACGATTTTGGTACTGTTCATGAACTTTTCATACGTTGTGTTTTAGGCAAATCTAAGCTCACCACGAGTCTTAGAAGGTCTCAAGGAGGCTCGGAGACGTTCGCTTGCTAGGCGTTGACGTCGGGATCGTCGAGAACGGAGGTGGCCGGTTTTGGAGAATTTCTCGACGAGATTCTCGTTGGTTTTCGAAGTTTTTGAAGGTATAGACTTATTCTACACTTAATTTAGAGCACGTAGGAAGAAAAATTAGAGAAAATGGTGAAGAAATGGACGAGAAATCACGAGTTGCAGGTTTCCGGCGACGGTGGCTGGCGCCGGCGAGAGCTCCGGCGAGCTCGAGGAAGAAGGCGCGTGGCGCGTACGCGCCTGCGCGTGGGGGGCGCGTGGCCCCGTGTCTGTTCTGGCGCGTGGGGTCTCCAAAAATTTTTCTAAAAATTTCTCGACGTCCGTGACGTCGAGTGGGTCGATGTGGTATATTCGTATGCCAAGAATGAGCTATGTATGAGAAGTTATTTCCGTAATTGTGTGTATGTGCTTAAATAACGTAATTATAGTGATTTCTCATATAGGTGAGACATACACCGAGGACGAGCGTAGCCAGGCTCGACGCGGGGGCTACGACCCAGCGACTTATCAGTGAGTGGGCAGCTATTTACCGTATTTACCTATATATTATACTTACTTTCCCAGAAAACGATAAATGAGCAATTATATGATTTTGATGCCATGCAAAGTGTTCATATACTATATTAATGCATTAATGATTGCATATTCGCATGTTGGTGCGGCGGACGCACAGGTAAGTGCCAGGTGAGGGCATGCATTAATGAGAATCGATAAACTAACAGTGACGAGATTGATGAGAATGAATGAGATATATATGCAGCCGAGGGCTGAGATGATAATGAGATATATATGCAGCCGAGGGCTGAGATGATTATGAGATATATGTGCAGCCGAGGGCTGAGATGATTATGAGATATATATATATGCAGCCGAGAGCTGAGATGATTATGAGATTTATATGCAGCCGAGGACTGAGATGATTACCTGACAATTAATCACATCAATAGTTTATGATTGAGTTTCTGTTTTGAATACTTTGGCATGGCATACATACTCTTTTCAGCATGATTTTGAGAACCTACGTACATTGAGTATATATTATGATTCTGGGAAATTATACAGGTTTTACAGTGAGGGGCTATATATTTTGAACAAAGATTGGTTTTAAAAGAGAATTGTTTTGTTGACCCACTCAGTTTTGTTTTTCGCCCCTCCAGGTTCTAGGTAGCGTGAGATACGAGTTTGGCACTTCGAGGACTCCCGGCTTTCTGACAGCTTTATTCATATGTATGGCACCGAGGGTGTAATTAAACCCTTTTTATTTATGCTTGACTGCAGTTGAACTTAGAACGCTTTGATTATGTATAAGTACTTTATTATGCCTCTAGTACACTATCGTATCTAGGTTGCTAGTGGTTTTGTTTTTAATTAGTTCGTTCTTAGTTTTCGATCCTAGCTTCCGCACAGTGCACATGGCTACGTCACACTCACGTGACGGCCAGCACGCCCCATTCTCGGGTGCGGGCGTGTCGATATTGAATTTCCATTTTAAAAGTTTCTTTTTTTAAAACGTGATCTTCTTGGGGATGTAGGAAGATGAACTGTTCGGATCTTTGTTATCACGTCCCGATTTTTACAGTTAATTGAAATATGAGTCGATGTTTATAGTTTGTAGAGACTTTATAAACACCAAGCAATATTTTCACTAACGGTAAAACTCTGAACATAATATCAACAATCCGAATCGTTCGTCTTCCTATATCCTCTAATAGATCATGTTTTCAAAAAACACAATCTGAAGAAAAAAAACAACATTTTTGTGGGAAAAATGAAGCATAAATGTAAACAACAATCGACGATTAAATTTTGATGTATGATTTATATGATTATAGTGGCACATTTTGATAGGAACATATTTATGTGATTTTATTAGTTTGTTTCCTTGCATTTACTTAATTAGTTTCATCTTATTAGAATGTTTTAAGCTATTTTCGTGTGTTTGTAGGTTCTAATAACAAAGTTTGCAAAGAAATGCATTTTGGTGCAATTTGGAACTATTTAGGGGTGGAATGGATTGCATGCATCAGGATGGACGTTTTGGTGCATGAAAGGGCTTCAAACATATGCTAAAATATGGACACACTTCACCTACAACATCCACCCACTTCACCAAGAAATTTTGTGGTGGTGATTCATTTTCAAAGTCTATAAATAGGCTTGTCCATCACAAGACAAAGGGGGAATTCACACAACACATTCACAACACAATTTCTGCCACGTCTTCTCTCTTCCTCTATCCATTCCATCCACCTCTCTTCCTATCCATCCCCTATCACCCTTCCATATTCTCTAAACCTATTCAACCCCTTTGCCGCACTAGCCATCAACCATCATCACCATCCCTTGTGCCGCAGCTTTACAAAGGAAGAAGGAGAGGATTACCTTGGAGCCGTGCCTAGCCATTCAAGACGTTGGATTGTTGGAGCGTTTCTAGGTGTAATCTATCTTTGTTTTAAATGTTTAAATTTGATTATCTTTGTTTAATTGCGACTATGAGGAAATAAATTCGCCTTGGCTAGAGGTTAATTCAATACCATGAATATGTTTGCAATATGAATTGATTACCTTCAGTTGTAATTTCATAAATTGTGAATGCAATTTGCTTAACTGTTTGATTGATAACTTATTCTTGTATGTTGATTAAGGATGCATACTTAGTTTGCATGCATGAATTTGATGCTAGAATATAAGGGAGTTTCACCTAATCGTTATGAACTTATATTCACAAGTAGTAGAGGTTGCTAGTCACAATCGCGTTAAGTGAATTCTTGGCAGGAGTATCATGCTTTTCATAGTTACGAATGCCTCGTCAATGTTTATAGTTTTCACAAAGCTTAATGATCTTTGATTGTATCTCTATTGTGTTGTTCACTTAGGGGACTTTTAAAGAATGTTTTGAATTGTTGTATGCGCTTTCCCGTCCAATTCAATAAGTTTAGGAAAACTTGAAGGTTAAAAAAGTGCTGTCACAGTTAACCTGGGGTGTTGAGTTTCATAGTTCATTGAAAGAACAACTGAAAAATTGGTTTGTATGCAAGTGTGTCATGTGTGGAGAAGAACCCTCTAGCTAGTCCATCACCCATCAATTCACTTAGTTTTATGTCTTTGTTTAGAATCTGCAAGTTATGTACTTTGTCTTTTAATTTTCGTCAAAAACCAATCCCCCATCTTTAAGTTATATTAATTTAGCTAGAATCTGTTTAGATTTGTGTTTAGTTAGTCTTTTGAGTTTATTTTCATCCAAATCAGTCCCTAGTGTCTAATTTGGGTCAATTTGATTGTTTTGGGTTGTTTTGACTATTATGGTGTGTTTTAAGTTATTATAGTTTAGCTTTCTGTTTTAGAGTTTTGTTTTGTGTTTTTGAGTCTTGTTTAATATTTTTAAGTCAGTTAGGTAATCCCCGGTCTAGAACGATACCCTACTTACATCTTTACTACAATTGTCAAAAAGAGGGTTTAATTTGTGTGTTGTTTTACAAAGTGGATATTGGCAGCAAGATGAAGCATTCTATTCAAGACCTATGCAGCCACCACAGCCTCCCCCACAACAATTCCAATCGAATTCAAGTATGCCCATGAGTTATAATGAAATTCTTGATGGACTAATCTCTTTGACGCAGGGCTCACAAAAAGAAGAACAATTGCATCTATAGGAGGAGTTCTATAAATGGCCATGTGCATCACCACAGCCTCCACCACAATCTTCCCAACCAATTTCAGGTTCGTCGGTTGATAATGATAATATTATTCAATTAATCACCTCTTTGACACACAGAGTAGAAAATCAAAACAAGGAGATGCAAGACCGAGTCAAAAGATTGGATGAATTGGAAAAGCAAGTTGGGCAGATTGTGGAATTCATGGCGCAGATTCAAGAGCAACGTGAACTCTCCAACTCTAACATTGCAAATTCAAAGGGAGAAGTTGAAATCGATGAAGCCATCACTTTGGAAAGTGATATGGAGGATGCAGTTGTCCCAGAACCATCCAAACATAGACCAAACATGGATGAATTGCTGGTGCAAGAAGAAGATGAGGAAGACAACATGGACAGTTTAGAAGAACTATTGCCACAAGCTCCTCAAGTCCCTATGCTGTCCAACTCAGGTGAGGAGGTTCTAAATTCAATTCATTCTAACCCTATTCCACCAAATGTCCATTTTCCTCACTGGTTTTTTATTCTAAATATCGAAGAGAGTGAAAAAGACATTGTGGAAGCTCTTCCAAAGGTGCAAAGTGATATCCCAATTCTTGGTGCACCAAAACAAGTTCCCGATGGTGTTGAAACGTTCAAAGAACCTTGCACACCAAGAAGAGGGATTCAAGAGAATGAAGTGGCTGGAGAATATCAAGAATACATCAAAGAGGCTGTGCATGAGACAATCAAGCCCAAAGAAGTTGAATTTGATGACAAAGGACAAGTCACAATAATCACATGCAATCTGGCCAAGTTCAAAGTCCCTGACACTTTTGAAGATGTGGTGTTTGTCATTGAGTTTGAACGAGCAAGTAAGCCATCTTCTCCAATTTCAATTTTGTTTTATCCCAACAATCTGATTTTGATGATTCAGGCACCTCCATTAGAACTTAGACCGTTGTCAGATTATTTCAAGTACCACCGTCCATTCAAGGATAAACCCATGCATTTGAATAAAGAAGGGAGGCCTAGGAATCGCCCACAATCAGATTTGCATTCCTAAACCCTTCTCTTTCCTGCATTTATTTTGCCATGTTTAGTTAATTGTGTTGTTTGTTTGATTTGTGTGAGTTTAAATTTAAAACATTGAGGGCAATGTTTAGTTTAAGTATAGGGGAGGATAAATAAGATTTTGATTTTCGTGGACGTTTTTACATTGAATTTTTTTTTGGAAAGCATAAAAGTTTTTACATTGATTTTGATTTTTGTAGACGTTTTTACATTCATTTTTTTTGGAAATGATAACATGCTTAAAAAAAATAAAAATAAAAATAAAAGCAGAAATATTTTACAATAATGTGTAAACTAATAGCATTCATTGGTCAGGTGGTGCCTCAGCAGTCGATGGAGCTCCAGAAAGACGAAGCGCCAGAGTTTGATCTTCCGGAGCCTCAATACTTGGTGCAACTCCAGATGACAAAGGCAACAGATGCCTCTGGAGTAACGCCACAAACCTTTGGTGATCACTCTGAATCCGAACTTTGGACTCCTGCAGCTGGTCAAACTTCCTCTTCATACTTGTTGAGTAACTAATTGTGAGCATATACAACTCTTTATTCCCATGTTTGAGACTGAGCCTGCACATTGGACGCTAAGTGCCAGAAAGTCCCGAACAGCGAGCTCGTCGGACCGCTTGGAAAGCAACCTATTGTCTCTTGGAGTGATAAGGTTTCTAGCAACCACCGTAGCAGTTGTATCGTTCTTCATCATTGAGTCCCCAACTGTAAGAGGACCATTGGGGGATAAGAAGGACGGATGCCAAATGTTGTTTGGAGAAGACAAGTCATCATCTTCCCCGATATTCAAGTTAAGGCGACGGTCAGAGAGGCAAGACATTTTCTGAAGGTGTTGAATAAGAAGAGATTGAACTGATCAGGATTAAAGAAGTGCAAGAAGGGAGGTTTTACGGGAGGAAATTCAAGTGTGTTGTGAAACAAAATTCGCGCCTCTATAAAAGAAGAAATCGGAGAGGCGCCTGCTCACAAATCGAAGAGGCGCGCCTTTCTCAAAAGCCAGGCCTGCTTAGAAATCAGGAGGCGATCAACTTTTCTAGATTTGTCGTCACTCGTCACATGCACCTTCAGGTTTGCGGAAATTACGGGCAGCTTTGTCAGAAAGCGCGTAATTTTTATTGTTCATTCATCCATCGGCTACCGACAAAAGTAAGAGAATAGTTCTGGTTGTGAAGAAATTCCTATAAGTGTCTACCTTCGCCCTCCATAGCAAAGGAAGACTTGCTCAACCTCTCTTCATCTCTGAGAATGATTTCCCAACGAAGCCTCTCGAGTCACTCAATGTTCCTCATCCCCTGAAGTACCTCTGTAAGCAAGTCATCAAGAGCAAAAGTATTTCATATCATGAAGGTTAAAAGCAAAAGTATCTCATATCATACTTTATCCTCACCTTCATCTGAAGAACAGGGAGAAAGAGAGATCCTGATTGCTTACCCAGTCTTGCTCTTGAGTACTCATCTTCGAGCCCCTCCAGCCTAATTAAAAAATAAACTTGTGGAGAGATACTTTTTCAAAAGCAAAAGTATCTCATAGAAGATGCAGGAGGAGTCTGAGTTGATCCAAGAACTCGAGAATATGCCACACCTGCATGGAGACCTGATTACTTGAAGCATGTGGAGACAACATGCGGTCCGGGTTTGGGGAAAAAACAGGAGCTATCTATGTTTGGGGAAGAATCTGGAGAAAATGGGGGAGCCAAGGTGAGATTCCTTTTAAGTAAATAAAAAATAAAAAACAACTTTTAAAAGTCAAAAAGTAAAAAGGATATATATGGAAGAGTAAATAGTAACATATCAATTAAGTATTAAAAAATAAGAAAGTATGTGGGAAAGGTAAATAAGGGTGTGTGAAAGGTAAATAAGGGTGTGTGAAAATCACAACCCACTGAAAATATCATCAATATAACTCTTGAAGACAATATATCAAACCAAAGTTCCAATACCGTTTTCCATGGTGATTGATGAAAAATGAAGAGTTTGATTGTAAGTAAATGTACAAGGTTCCAAACCTTGAAACATAACTCCCTTAATTTTGCAAATCTTTTGAACATTTGTTATTTTGTAATGTTCTAATGTTTTTTTTTATGCTCTTATTTTGGGTATGTAAATAAATGCGTTTTTATGTTTTGAATGTGATAATATGGTATGTATATACTTATTTAGTACTATGTTTTTCATTTGATTATTTATTGATTTAAAATATATTTTCTTCAACAGATAACAGGTTGGGTCATATTACCTATTAATATTATCGGGTCGATTTTGGGTTGGGTCATTTTACTTGTTTATTTTAACGGGTGTTACACCACACAATCCATTAAGATATCGGGTATGATACGAAAACGACATGAACACGAAAAACACGACACGAATGCCAAGTCTAGTTATTGATGATGGGTTTCATTATAAAACGGGTCCCCCTCTATGCCTATAAAAGTGCACTTATACCATCTAATGTGTATGCTAATGAAAAATACGAATTAAGGTTTTAACGTGCATACAAGGCTAGAGAGAGAAAACCTAGTTTATTTCTTCCACACTAACTGCTTGTCTACAGATCACCCAAGATAGAGATTGGAAATGACATTTGACAGCTAATTATCGAGGTATGTAATTTACATATTCCGCAATAACCATTTGTGAAAATCATGGAATCCAAGGTCTTAGCTCATGAATTGAGTCTTATGGCTTTATCCAATTTTAACTTTACAAACCACTAAAACAAAACCTACTCTATCTTGTTATAAACAGCCCTAAAAACAACATCTCATTGAAGCAATGGAGCATATATCATCAACTACTTTTCAGTTTTAAGTGGGTAAACTGCTTTTTTTATGAAGAAGCCTCTCCTAGGAGTCCATGATTTGGCTTAAACAAACAACACTGGTGCTCTCATCATCTCATGAGAGATGAACCAGCTTTGCCAAAATTTTGCTTCCATTCAATCATGTATGGGCAAATGAAATATATGTGAGGTGGGTTACCACTACGAATATTCAAACTATATGTCTTAAGAATTGCCATAATAGCAATTCAATCTAGCTAACTGGAGATCCCAAGATCTAGGTTCAAAGGTACAACCAAATTGTGGGTGATTCAATGGGAGCATTGTGGAGATAATCTCATACCCATGTTCTATGATAGTCTCATACCTAAGATCTAGGATAAGCTTTGCTTTTAATGATTCCTTTACTTGGAAATAACAAGTGGAGTATTGTGTAGGATACTTTACATGGGATATCACCCACATGAGTGTGAAAAGTGGCTGTTTCTATGAGAATTATAGAACTGAATTCTCTAAATCACTCAGGATTACCGAAAATTATTCAAGGCCGAAATGAACACAACCGTAGAATCATGTGTATTAAGAAGAATACCGTGTGAATATTATTGTCTTCGTTTACATCAATGGCTGACCAGTACAAGACACCGTGTTCACTGATTAGCTAGTAAATTCGATACTAATTCACTAAGGAAGGTTCAAAGCCAAAAGCTAATTATCCCAATACAGTGTTTGTCTAATTAAACTCTCTCAAAGTGTCTGCATCTTCATTTACATTAATTTTCATTCATGTGGGGATTGTTAGAAATTTAATATTAGAATATTAGTTATTATAATTAATATTAAATATTAAATATTTTAAATGAATGAAAATTAAAATGGAAAAACTGAGTTAGTCTTGATTGCCAATTTGGGTAGTCTATGCAACTGTTCGATTTAATTTTGTGTTGTGATGAAAGTTGCTATGGGATGGATTAGGCCGGTTACTCTTGCTTGAACTTAAATAAGAGTACAACTGTCTATTTGAAAGGACACACCAGTTAAAGTAAAGGCCTGACACATGTGATGTATCATTCTGTCCCTTTTGTTTGAACCACTAGAATACATGAATGGTTTTCTATAGCCATTTCATGTAGTTGGGCCATGACTGTTGAACAAATGGATGGGATGCCTCCTTTGAAAAAAGGCATGTTAATGCCTATAAATACATTAGTAAGCCAGCCATTTTAGATATAATTTTGCGTCCAGAAATTAAATAGAAATTAGAGTAGTTTAGTGTCTGAGAAAGAGTTAAACATTTTTTGTTCGCTGTTGTTTGTGGATTGGAGTGCTACTTCCGCAAAGAGAAAGATCATTGTATCCTAGGAGACATTTGCCAACGTAAATCTTGAGGCACCAGTTAGTGGCAATCTTGTCTTAAGGCTATAGAATAAAATTCTAGCCTTAATCTCTTAAGGTTCTTCTATTCCTTTTTCATCTTACATTGGTAGAGATTTTATTGTGTATATATTTTTTAATAGTTTATAATAAAATATATAGTAGTTTTTCAAAGCTTTTTCCAACAATTTCTTTACATATGGAAGAAAATATGGTAGACCTCATTGCTGCATTAGATAATGCACTGGTCCAAAATCCAAAGTGGCTACATGTGTACGAAAGCCTTAAAGTGCCTAAGCATCCTCTTCATCCTTCAAGTGAACAAGCTCCCAAGTTAGAGCTCAAGCTACTACCGATCCACCTTAAGTATGCTTATCTCAGGGCGAACAAGACCTTGCTTGTTATCAGTGCTGTTGATCTGAGTAACACGAAGGAAGACAAATTACTAAGAGTCCTTCGCAAGTATCAAGATGCTCTAGGGTGGACACTCCTTGACATTAAAGGTATTAGTCTAGGGTATGCATAAAAATTTTATGGAGGCTGGGACTAAACCAATTGTTGAAGCTCAAAGGCATCTAAATTTGATAATGAAGGAGATCGTAAGAGTACTTGATGCATGCATCATTTATCTAATCTCCGATAACAAATAGGTGAGCCCAACTCAAATGGTTCCAAAGAAAACTGGTATTACTGTGGTCAAGAATGACAACAATGAGCTTGTGCGTACAAGGATGACCGCCGAATGTCGAATGTGTGTTGACTATAGAAAGCCCAATGACAACATTAGAAATGATCATTCTCCATTTCCATTCATCGTTCAGATACTTGAGAAACTAGTCGATCATTATTTCTATTGTTTCCTAGATGGTTATTCCAAGTACAACCGAATTCCAATTGCTCCTGAAGATCAAGATAAGACAACACTTATGTGCCCCTTTTGGTACATTTGCATATAGAAGAATACCATTTGGATTATGCAATGCCCCAGACAACTTTCCAATGATGCATGATGAGTATTTTTTCCGGAATGCTTGAAAAAATTGTTGAGGTTTTTATGGATGACTTTTCTATTTTCGGTAATTCTTTTGATAAATGTTTAGACAACTTGTCTTTGTTTTTAGAAAGATGCAAGAAGACTAATCTTGTGTTAAATTGGGAGAAATGCCATTTTATGGTTAAGCATGGCATTGTACTAGGACACCTAATTTCAAGCAAAGAAATAGAAGTTGGCAAGGCAAAGATTGATGTGATAGCCAAGTTACCTCCTCCCACTTATGTGAAGAGTGTGAGATCTTTCTTAGGGCATGTGGGTTTCTATCGAAGATTCATCAAGGATATTTTTCCAAAATTAGTTGTTCTATTTGTAATTTAGTTGCTAAGGATGTTACTTTTGATTTCATATAGCTTGTCATGAAGCTTTCAACAAACTGAAGATCTTTTCACATCAGCCCTTATTATAACAACTCTAGATTGGACCCTTCTTTTTTATCTTACGTGCGATGCTTTTGACTATGTAGTGGGTGATGCCATTAGTCATCAACGAGACAAGCTCCCCCATGTTATATACTATGCCATCCACATTTTGATTAATGATCAATTGAACTATGCCATTACGGAAAAAGAATTACTTGCAATGGTCTTTGCTCTTGAAAAGTTTCAATCGTACTTAATTGGCACTAAGGTCGTTGTTCATTCTGATCATTCTACTCTCAAGTACTTATTTTCTAAAAAAAGAGTCCAAGGCATTATTGATTCGATAAGTATTTTTCTTGCAAGAGTTTGATTTGGCGATCCGAGATAAAAAAGACGTGAGAATGTTATGGCAATTCATCTCTCAAGATTAGTAAATGCGAGCACTGATGAGGTAGATTCCTTGCCCCTACAAGAGAGCTTTCTGAACTATCAAGTTCTAGCGGCTACTCACCAAGTGTCGTGGTATGCCGGCATCGCCAATTATTTGGCATCTGGAGTAATACCGTCAGAGTTTAGTTGCCAGCAAAGGAATAAGTACCTCTCAACTGCAAAGCACTACTTTTGGGATGAGTCATACCTTTTCAAGCATTTCCAAGATCAAATCATTCGTCGGTGTGTCCCCTTAGAAGAACAAGAAATCATTTTGAAGTTTGCTCACCACTATGTATATAGTGGTCATTTTGACACAAAGAAAGACAACAGCCAAGATCTTACAGAGTGGTTTCTTTTGGCTATCTTTGTTCAAAGATGCATACCTATGGTGACAGGCTTGTGATATGTGTCAAAGACTTGGTAATTTTTATCATAGAAATGAGATGACTCAACAAAGTATTTGGTTATTGAATTGGTTGACATGTGGGGTATAGACTTCATAAGACCTTTTCCTTCTTCACATGGCAATCTTTACATCTGAGTGGCAGTTCATTACGTCTCTAAGTGGGTGGAGGCAATAGCTTCTCCAACATACAATAGTTCTGGTCTTGGGCTCCTTGCAAAATACTATTTTTCTCTAATTTGGAGTACCTCGTGCTGTCATCACTAACGAAAGGACTCATTTCTCATTATGCACCATAGTTGCCCTTTTTGCCAAGTATCATATCAACCATCACAAAGCCACTCCACACCATCCACAGATACATAGACAAGTTGAAGAATCTAATCGCGAGCTCAAGAGGATTCTTGAGAAAACTGTAAGTTCATCTAAAAAAGATTGGAGGATAAAGCTTAGTGATACTTTGTGGGCATATAGGATAGCTTATAATACACCAACTAGGATGTCTCCTTTTCATTTGGTGTATAGGAAAGCTTCCTATCTGCAAGGCATATTGGCTATTAAGCAGCTCATTTTTTACTACCACGTAGAGGGAGAGAAGTGGAAGCTGCAGTTGAATGAACTAGAGGAAATAAGGAATGATGCTTATGAGAATACAAAGATTTACAAAGATAACACCAAGAAATTTCTTGATACTCACATCCTTCGTAAAGAGTTCCATCTGGGTCAGAAAATTTTGCTTTTTAATTCGAGGTTGAAACTATTCCTATGAAAGCTCAAATCATGTTGGAATGGTCCATATCGTGCCTATTGTTCCATCTTCATGGAGATGTGGATATCCAAAATATGTAAACTGAATATGTCTTCAAAGTTAATGATCATTGCTTGAAGTTATACAAGGAGTCTCCATAAGATCTTGCTAAGGATTCCATCGCTTTGAAGGAACCTGTTATTTTGAGTCAAATTGCTAATGGGTTGTCTAGCTCTAGACATTAACTAAACCAGTTCTTGGGAGGTAACCCAAGCTTTCTATCTTTCCTTTTTAGTTTGAAGAATTTTCAATTTTTCTTGTTCTATTTTTCTCTTGTTTTCTAGTTTGTGTGTTTAAGTCTTACTTTTGATCCCCTGATGTAGGTAATCTTTTAGAAGTATTTACCACAACTTCCAACAAGTTTCTTGGCCAGGGAGTAAAATGTATGTTAATGTGGCATTGGGCGCACTGCAGACTTCTTGATCTTGTGATTACGCCTAAGGAAGGAACACGTCTCAGCCTTCGCGTTTTAAAGCCTGAAGACAAGATTGCTAGTTATACAAAGTTCAATATCAAATTTGGTTTTTCACTGTGCTGAATGTAGTAACTTGGTAACACCTCACTCCACCGAGAAGGCTAATGAGATGACCTCTTCCAACAAGAACTCAGAAACCCTTGTTGACCGAGACTTGGATAAATAACCAGTCGATCTTAAAGCAATGTTGTTTATCCAAACTAAAGGTGCTCGTCGGTCGGCTGATTCTACGGCTCTAGTATTGTTTATCTAAACTGAAGATGTCGCCGATTGCCTTCAAAGTACTATTTATCCAAACTGAAGATGTGTTGGTGGGGAAAAAGAAAATAAAAATCTCAAGATGTTTAAGAGGTTTATGCAGAACAGTTTTGTGTTGAATTGGACATTTTTCATGTTGCCCCTGCCTCTGTACATATAATTCACCAGTAACCCTAAGATTGTCATCGTAAGTTACAAAATAATAGGAATATTATTTAATAGATATTAAGGGGTTTTGAACTTTAATCCTTGAAGAAGATTAAAATTCAATAAAAACCTGGTGTTAGATTGGATATTGATTTTAGTCCTTTAATGTGTACTTAATTCAAACTTATATTATATTTTTGTTTTAATATTTAATAGATATCTTATTTAATGTCACTATGTAACAACTCTTCCCTACTTTTACGATTTTATTAATTTTAGAATAGTGAAATAACG
Source organism: Crataegus laevigata (assembly GCA_963580275.1). Lineage (NCBI taxonomy): Eukaryota > Viridiplantae > Streptophyta > Magnoliopsida > Rosales > Rosaceae > Crataegus > Crataegus laevigata. The sequence continues at coordinate 12,097,097 of OY756944.1, read as the reverse complement.
AAATTGCCCTTAAAGACGAGGAGGTTGACTTTCATTGACTGCAAAGTCATGTCATGTAAGACTCATTTTCTTGGCATATTCTCGTAGTACTTGTTGCTACAGACGCGTGGGCACAAGCGGAACATAATTTGAAGTTATAACGTTTAAAGTCGAGGACATTTTAGTAAATTAGCTATTTTCTAGAAAGCCCCAGATTTCTGGAGCAAAATCTAGAAGTCCACATGTATGGCCCAAATTAAAAGAAAGAGAAATGGGTGGTGGAGATTAGAAATGAAGGAGAGAAAAGAGGGAGTGTGTGGCTAATTGGATTTGTAAGTTCATAAAATAAAACGTCGGCCGCCGTTTGGTTTTGGCAGTTGATGGAGATCCAATTATTCTAGAAGCATAACTTGGATCTTTGGAATTTATAGATCGGAAATCTGATATGTGGATCTTCTGGATCGAATTACGTAGAGATATGTTCTATGTAAGTTACGTATTCTATCGACAAGAATTATGAGATGTGGTTTGATAATTGGTCATAGGCGCCGATCATTTGTGACGCCTTGAAGTTTGTGCTAAGAAGTCGTAATGTGGACTACAGGTGAGTGGGCTTTTGGTTTTCTATAAATATGTATATATGTTTTATGTTTTCCTAGAAACTGTTTTAAATGGAATATGTTTTAAATGCCATGTCATATGTGCATTCCATTCTAGTAATTTCTTTAATATAGTTATGCATAATATGGCATGATGCTACGAAGGCCCAAGTAAGCTACAGGTGAGTACTTTGTGATGATGGTGATTGCATTATGTTTGATTATTAGTGGATACATTTAGAGCTCATTATCCTGCACCCCGGTGTTAGTGCTCCCGTCCATAGCCAGGGCATAGTCCTTCACGTGATGTTCACCTCTCGCACCACACACTCACCTTGGATCCAAGTTTGGTGCACAGCCTTATTGTACAGACCACATTAGGTGGTTTCGACTCGTATGTGACCTGCGATTATTCGCATAGCCTTCACATGATCGTAGCACTTAAGAGTACTTATTTACACGCAGCCCTGTTGTACAGACCACATTAGGTGGTTTCGACTCGTGTGCAGGTTTAGAGCTGTACAGGTCATATTAGGTGACTACGGCTGGATGAATGGGCTATAGGTTTAGCTGTACAGGTCACGTTAGGTGACTCTAGCTGACATATCGTTTTGCATTAATTTAATTCACCTGGCTTACTTATTTCATTATTGAGGTACTCGATATGGCATATACCTTGGTTTTCACTACTCCCGAGCATGATTTCTACATACGTATGTATTATTATTTTTTTGGAAAAGTTATACAGGTTTTACGATGAGGGATTATATGTTCAGTAAGTGAAATGTGTTTTAAAAGCTTTGTTTTTGCCCACTCACGTTTTCTGTTTTGGTGCCCATCTAGGTTTTAGCTGTTGAACGATCGTATTGACGAGGATTCTTGGCAAGTCCTAGGATAGGTGTCTACCTCTGAGGGTATAATTCTTACCCACTCTACTGTACTTTACTTATGATGTCACATGTGAGATGGGTTCACTCCCGCTCACTAGCACACTCTAATATTTAGGCACTGTTAGGTTTAAATTTATTCCCATTTTCCACATCACTACTACTTTATGGCTTCGTCACCTTCCAGGTGTCAGCCAACACAGCTCGATTCAGGGTCCTAGTGGACATTCCGGGTCGGGGTGTGTCACATTACATTACAACTAAATTATTTATTATTATACACATTTTAATTCATTATATTTATTTTACTTCCTCTAATTAGTGTACCTAAACGTCTCTATCATAATATATTTCAAAATGTCCGTACCTAAATATATTATAGTGAATTAGTGGCACATAAGAAAATATGTAAAAACATAAGTGTACCGAAAAATTATGTACCTAAATATATGATACTAAACTATTGTACCGAAATGCCAATACCTAAATATATTATAATAAACTAGTGTACCCAAATGTCCGTACCTAAACATATTATACTAACCTAGTCAAGGTTCTAAAAGACCCCAGGCGCTAGTCAGGCGGCGGGCTAGGGCCTAGTACCTAGCCGGTTAGACGGGGTCTAGGAGAGTGCTTAGGCGAACTAGGCAGATTTAAGTAAATCTATTATATTTTGTATAAATAGGTGTCTATTTATACTTAAAATATATATAATTCCTCATAAACTACAAAATAAAATAACATATATATTATAAAGTATTGAAACATGACGAAAACATGGGGATACAAGCAAATAATATATGTTCATATTAGTATTCAACAAGTCTCTTACAATGTACTAAAATTAAAAATGCAAAAGCAGAGTTATTTATTTATCTAAATGAGTTGCAACCTATGAGGGTGCTTAAGTGGATCTGGGTGGGCTTGGCAAGTGCCTAGGCGGTCTAGAAGGACGCCTCAGCAGGTCTAGGCTCCCTTTCTTAATTTTCAAACGCCTAGGCATTAATCAGGGCGGTGACCAGCCACCTAGCGCCGCCTTAGAGTAATGTACCTAGTGTACCGAAATGTTCATACCTAAATATATTGTGATGAATTAGTGGCATATAAGAAAATATGCAAAAACATGTATACCGAAAAAGGTTTTACAAAAATATTTTCTTATATAAGATGCTTACCATAATGAGAAATAAAATTTATAAAATTTTCTTTTTTTTGATAGGAAAATAAATGCATTAAATAGACGAACCCCTTGTACATCCAGAACCATTACAATGAAATAACAAAGCCATGTTTGCCTCTATTTTATATCACGGAAGAAGCCCGCACACCACCAGATATCTTTAAAGATCGGTCTTAGGTTCCAAGGAGCATCGCACCAGCCATAAACCCCATCGATGACAAGCTTTGAGTCGCCTTCCATCTCCACATACTTCCAGCCCCTTCTCCTTGCCCAAATTAAAGCCTCACGAAGGGCAAGCGTTTCAGCAACATTGATAGACACCGATCCTGATAGGAACATATTTCTATGACTTTATTAGTTTGTTTCCTTGCATTTACTTAATTAGTTTCATCTTATTAGAATTTTTAAGCTATTTTCATGTGTTTATAGGTTTTAATAACAAAGTTAGCAAAGAAGTGCATTTTGGTGCAATTTGGAGCTATTTTGGGGTGGAATGGATTGCATGCATGGGGAGCATAAAGGATGGACATTTTGGTGAATGAAAGGGCTTCAAACACATGCTAAAATCTGATCAAAATGAAAAAGATAGCTTGCAAAGACCAAGCATGTGTGTTGCTAGCTGTTTTAATCATGAAAACACAAGTGTGCAAGCTATTTTTGCAAGGAAACCCCACGGCATGGATGGGTAATCATGTTTTGCAAGTGTGCTAGCTTATTTAATCATGAAATACAAGTGTGCTAGCTGTTTTGCAAGTGTACTAGCTGATTCATCATGAGAAGACCAAGAGGGACCAAAGGCATGGACCAAGGAGGATGAATTCAAGTTGTTTCATCATGAAATTTCTGCAAAGATGCATGTGTGCTAGTTGTTTTTGATGATTAATTCTTGCTTTGTATTGTTTATTAAAACAACTTATGTGGTTCTTTACTTTTGAGCACCTATAAATAGGCCTTTTTGGAAGGCTTAAAACCTGACCAATTCATACAACAATTTCCGTCTACACATCCATTCATTCTCTCAAAAAATAGCCGCACTTATTCCCTAAAACCCTCCACAAAAATCTGCTCATAAATACCATTGCCACACCCCCCTAACCATCCTAAATACCACCATACATCCTCCTATCCATTCCTCCATATAACCAAATCTTCAACTCACAACCACCCCTTGTGCCGTAGCAAAGGAAGGGAAGGAAAGTGCTTGGACATGCTTGCCACTCAACGAGGATCGTTGGAGCGTTTATGTGGTTTCTTTCTTTTATTTTCAATGTATAAATCTATTTACCTTTGTTTTACAATTATGAGGAACTAAACCCCCCCCTTTTGCTAGGGGGGATTCAAAGCCATGATTACATTTGCATTATGAATTAATTACTTTTGGTTGTGCTTTAATAATTTGTGATTTCAATTCGCTTAACTATTTTATTGATAACTTATTTGTGAATGTTAATTAAGAGTGCACACTTAGTTTTCATGCATAAGTTTGATGCTAGAATATAAGGAAATTTCACCTAATCGTTATGAACTTATATTCATGAGTAGTGAAGGTTGCTATCCACAATCGTGTTAAGTGAATTCTTGGCAAGAGTATCATGCTTTTCATAGTTACGAATGCCTCGTCAATAATTATAGTTCTCATGAATCTTAATGATCTTTGATTGTATCTCCATTGTGCTTTTCACGTATGGAACTTTTGAAGAATTTTTTGAATTGTTATATGCGCTTTCCCATTCAATTCATTAACTTAAGGAGAACTTGAAGCTTAAAAAAGTGCTATCACGGTTAACCCGGAGTATTGACTTTCATAAGTTATCGAAAGAACAATTAAAAATTGGTTTATGTACAAGTGTATCATGTGTGGAGGAGAACCCTCTAGCTAATTCATCATCCATTCAAACAACCATATTTTGTGTCTAAATTTGTCTAGTTTATAATTTGTTTATTTTCAAGTTATTCTCATCAAAACCCAATCCTCCTTTTACAATTTATGTCCTTTGATTTGAATCTACTTTATTTGATTTCTTTTGAGTTCTTTGAATTAATCTAGTTTAGAGTTGGTTAATTTTCATAATTTGAATCTTTTAAATTCAATTCACGTCCTAAAACAACCCTAGAATCTGTTTTAGTTTATTTGTTAGTTTTATTTTGAGTTATTCTAGTTTAGTTGGAATCATTTGAATCTAGTTAAGTGTTTTGATTTTAGATTTGTGTTTTTAAAGTTTTATTTAGTGTTTCTAAGTTTCTTTTATATAGATTAGCAATCTCTCCTAATCCCCGGTTTAGAACGACCCCTACTTGCATATATACTACAATTGTCAACAAGAGGGTTTAATTTGTGTGTTAGCTAATTTTCGCATCAGATCCCAAGTTTCTTTCCCTTGCTAATATAGGCTTACCTTCCCAATTTCGAATCACGAATCCCCCTGTTGCCATCTGGCTTGTAACTGATCCATCAAAATTAATTTTGACATATGGTGCCTTCGGGCATTGCCATTTGATCACAATATTCTTATCCATGGAAACTACTTTCTCACTTTGGCTTGAGTTTTTCTTATAATAGTTATGAACTGTATTCATGGCACAATAAAAAAAAGCGATAATGAAACAGTTTCTCTTCCTTCCTAAAGATACAAGCATTTCTAACATTCCAAATTTGCCAACAAATGGCAAAAGCTTTGCTTAGATCACTCAAATTATTTTTATTCCTATGAGCTAAATCATTCAGCCATTGATTTATCGTGGTATTATCATCAATATTTGGTAGAGTGGCATCACTTAAATAGCTCCAAACCTATCTTGCATAATTACACTTTAGAAACAGGTGGTCTTGATCCTCCATGTAGCTATTACAAAGTGGACACTTATTGTCCAGATTAATGATAACTTGCTAATTCTTTTCCTCGCTTGTAATTTCCCCTTAACAAGACTCCAAGCAAACAATTTAATTTTTTGGAGGATCACTTGCTTCCAAATCCTATTCATAAGTCTTTGCCTTGAACAAACCTATAAATTCTCCATTTGGATCCACGTTCCAAACTTAACGAAAAATAGACAGTGGAATGCTACATATTTTATGAACAATATCCCGATCTAGAACTTGCCCCAGTTTGATTTTATCCCACTGCCTATCAACAATTAACTTGGTCACCTTAATACCCTAGTCAATACCCTGAACTTGGTTGTCTAGTATGAGGTAATAAAGAAGGTGAGGAAAAATCCGGTTATGGGTCCAAAACAGGATGTCATTGCCATCACCAATAACCCACCTCATACCCTTGGATATGATGTCTCTGGCACTCAAAATGCCTTTCCAAGATGTGGAATGGTGTTGCCTTGCTTTTGTTTCCACAAAAGATTCAGCCCTTAAGTATTTCCTGCTGACTATATTTGCCCACCAGTTGTCTTTATCAAATAAGACTTTCCATAAAAGATTAAGCCCTTAGGTCTACAAGCATTTTTCCAACTCACCATATTCCAGTTTTTCGTATTTCCTCATAAGAATTGTCTACACTCTTTATTCAATTGACTAGTTATTTTATTAGGACATTTAAAACACGACATTATATGATTGGCATACCTGTCAGATTAGCTTGGATTAGGGTAAGTTTATCAGCTTTAGAGAGAGTATTTGTTTTCCATCCTGCAAGCTTTTGTTTAATTCTCCTGCACAGCTCACTTCTATTCATATCATCCTTCCAAAACACAATATTATGAATTCCCAGGTATTTACCAATCGTAGTTTTATGTTGAATTTGGAGAATATAAACAATTTCATTTCTTGTCTGATTACTTGTATTCGAAGAGAAGTAGATTGAAGATTTACTAAAATTTACTTGTTGCTCGGAGGCATTAGCAAACCGATTTAGAACCTCCACAATTTTCCTCGCACTCTTACTAGTTGCTTTTGTAAAAATAAGGCAATCATCTGCGAAGATTAAGTTTGACACTCTGAATCCAAATGGAAATGTGAGAAAGTCAATCTGGGACTTTCGGTTAATTGCTAACTCATTTAAACTTCTGATTAGAGGTTTCATGCACAATATGAAAATATAGGGAGAAAGAGGATCACCTTGTCTAACACTCCTACTTGCAATGAAGTAACCATGGGCCTCCCCATTTATATTAACAGAGAAAGAAGTAGAAGTAATGCATTCCATAATTAAACTGATCCACTTATTGCAAAAACCAAACCTGTCCAGAACACACTTGATGTACTCCCAATTGAGAAGATCATAAGCTTTTTCGAAATCCAGCTTGACAGCAAGCTCTCCCGTCCTACCTTTCTTTCTGTTAAAACTAGAAAAAACTTCGTGTGCAATGAGTATATTATCTTTTATTGATCTCCCAGGAGCAAAAGCCCCCTGATTAGGAGAGATACACAATCGTAGGAGCGGCTTCAACCTAGAAATCAAAATTTTAGTGATAATCTTGTAGCTAACATTACAAAGACTTATTGGATGATAATTATTTACTGTTTCTAGATTCTCCACTTTCAGAATCAAAGCAATATTTGTGTGATTAATAAGTCTAAGACTTGTATTATTTGAAAATAAATTCTTGACCATGTTGCATACAGAGGGCCCAACTATCTCCCAGCATTCTTGGTAAAAACTAGCATGGATACCATCAGGCCTGGGAGCCTTAAGCGCACCATTGCCATTAACAGCATTCCAAATCTCATCAGAAGTGGGTATAGCAGTTAACATGGTATTTTGGTCATTGGTAATACATGGCTCAATAACCTGAGTTATAATGCTAAATTGATTGCTTGTCGAGTTATGAACTCCATGAAATCTCAACTTGAACTCATTTACAAAGATTTGTTCCAGACCCTGACCTCTTGACCACCAAAAACCATTACTATCTCTAATTCTATTAATTTCATTGCGTTTCTTCCTAATTGTGGCACTTAACTGAAAAAATCTTGTATTTTTATCTCCATATTTAAGCCAATTGGCCTTTGCTTTCTGAGCCCACATTACCTCCTCCTCTTTTAAATTTTTATCTCCGGGTGAATGCGGGGCGTGCCAACTCGTCGGGCGAGGTATAAAATATATGTTGATATGGCGTTGGGAGCGCTACTGACTTCTTGATCTCGCGACTGCTGCCAAGGAAGGAAGACGTCTCTATCTTTAGGTTTTAGATCCTGAAAATAAGGCTGCTAATTTTACGAAGTTCAATATCAAATTCGGTTTCTAGTGTGCTAAATGTAGTAACTTGGTAGCACCTCACTTCGCCGGAAAGGCTAATGAGATGACATCTTCCAACAAGGACTCAAAAATTCTTCTTGACTGAGACTTGGATAAATAACCAATCAGTCTCATAGCAGTGTTGTTTATCCAAACTAAAGGTGCTCCTCAGTCGGCTAATTCTACGATTTTAATACTGTTTATCAAAATTGAAGATGTGTTGGCAAGAAAAAAGAAAATAAAAATCTCAAGATGTTTGAGAGGTTTGCACAGAACAGTTGTGTGTTAGAGGTTTTTCATGTTCCCACTGCCTTTGTACTTATAGTTCACTGGTAGCCTTAAGATTGTCGTCATAAGTTACAAAATAATAGGAATATTTTCTTTCAAATATGATCCCGCTTGGTGTTGCCCGACGATTTCGTAGAAACCAATTGAAACTCGAACTTTCAAAAGCCTAAGCCTACTTAGACTTCTTATTGCTAATTATCCCAAATATCCATGTTGAGTGAATCTGGCTCCATAAAAAAAAAAAAACCACATGCTGGCTCACGATACAAAAGCATATACCAATATGCTAAATCATTTATCATAAAATACCAAATGTTAATTATCAGCATGATAATTGTTGCCATCTTATCACCACCATGTGTAGAATCATTTCCCAAGCACGTCACCATTTTTACTTTACCCTTATCGTATGCATGCATATAAGTCAACCAAAACTGATTCAAACCACAGACCCATATGCCAAACATCCAAATCAATTTGAGTTATGCTGCCTGTTTCCAGCTTGGAGATATATTTTTCATCTTTCATAAGAAAATGTCTAGATAAATCATTATTAAAAGATAATTATGATAAAAACCATAATATTATCCTTTAATAATAACAAAATTATCTTCACTTTTTCATCCGATGGTTGGGAGCTATACCCACTCAACAACCTTGATTGTACGGGCCAATGCTGTAATTTTTGGTCCAAACAGTATTAAAAGCTAGTCTCAATCTTTTAAGAAAAAATTAACTCACATAAACCCAAAATCACCAATTTCAACGATAATCAAAATCAAAATAGCAATCACAATATTTCTGCATTCAATTTGATCCTAACTGTTTAATTTATATCCATCAAACAAAATCAACCAAAATTTTAATAATGTCTGGACATTGTAATAATATGTTTTGATTAAAACAAAATGATTAAAATCTCATCTCTTCTGAAGAAACTTAAGACGATCATCTAACAAAAGTCAGTGTACATATAAATTTAGTATGCAAAACATTCAGTCACTTACAATGACTACACATGCATACAATACAACTACCAGACCATACTTTTGCCTACCATAACTTTGGTAAAAAACTTTTCCTAAGGTCAAGTGACCAACAACAGTAAGGCAAGTAACAAGCCTTCATGGGGGAATATCCACAAACACTTACTATATATTCCTGCATCGACAACAAAGACTAAAATAGACAATATAAGAATATATATTTTTTGCCTACAACAGCCAAATAAGTTATTTAATTAGGAGAATTTCAGCCTGGAATTAGTAGAAGGACCGAGAGCAATAATGTGGTTCAAATTCACCTTTGGCGAGAATCGAAGTTAAGACCTCTCATTTACAAGTGAAGATGAATATCACTAGACCATAATACTAAGTGGCAGAAAACACACCTCTTAATTTACAATTTCAACTGAAACAAAATAGAGAGCATACATCATAATTGACATTGCAAATATACTAAAAGAGAAATAAAACCACAAATCTATTAAGAAAAAGAAAATTTCAACATAAAAGAAATTCAAATTCTCTTAAAACTCCAACGATCATATTCGTACAGAACGACACTTATAAAAATTGGTGAAGTCATAAAACTCAATCCCAAGATCTTAAACTCCGTAATTCTCACGATACAATAAAACGGATCGTACAAGATAATGAGCCAATTTATCCTAAGATCAATTTGTACATGAAAACATTAAGTCAACAGTGACCAAATCAAAATTCTTCATACTTTAATTCCATGTCAACCACATCAAGCATGCATATTTCCGTCAAGGCTATACCCAAACAATCTATTTCATTCCATACAAGGTATACATATGTATGCAAGTGTGTTCATATATTTTCTTGTATACATGCATCAATATAAATTGACATACGGCCACAAAAAGGACAGAAATATATGGATCAGGATCCTCCCTTGAGTAGATGGAGAGGATCCTCTTGACCAAGCCCATCGAGCCGTTCAAATTTTATCCAACGGCTATAAACAGGGAGCCCGTTTAAAAGTTATAATAATTATAGCCGTTGGATAAAATTTGAACGGCCCAATAGGCTTGGTCAAAAGGATCCTCTCCATCTGCTCAAGAGAGGATCCTAATTCGAAATATATAGATACAATTACATACCCACAATCACAGCTTCTATGCACGAATTGAGAAAGGAGTTTGTCACATGCTTAAAAATTGAGTAGTATCACAAGCATCAAATTCCAGACAAAACTAAAATTAGTATAAAATTAATTGAAGTATTTATGGATGCAAATTTTGTATACAGCTGATTTGATGAAATTTCATTTACATGACACACCCCGACCCGAAATATCGAGGCATGCTGGCCGTCACGTGAGGATGACGTAGCCAAGTGCGCTATACGGAAGTACTAGAGTGAAAATGTGAGGAAATAAAAACCAAACAGAATAATTTACAATAAGAGGTAAGTGAGAGTGAGTGATGAAACGGAAACATAACAACCCAACAACAAAGTTCAAGTATCCTAGGTGGAATCCAAAATAAACAAGAACTAAATAAACAATAGCCAGAAAATCCTACATGGATGGCGCTCTGTTGGAACTGCCTTGATGCCTCGTTCGCCACCAACGTCACCGCTACCTAAAACTTGGAGGGGCGCAAAACAGAAAACGTGAGTGGGCAAAAACAAAGCTTTTCCAAAACCATTTCAAAATCAAAGTAGTAACCCCTCTCCGTAAAACAAGTATACTTTCCCAGAAAATATCATACGTAATCATATACCAAAATCATGTTGCAAAACGATAATCTCAAATATGCCAAGTCATAATAGGCCATGCCGAAATACCCAATCAAACAGAATAAGCATCAAGCAGGTGAGATCAATCAAATCATAGTATGTTGGCAATATCAAAACGTCAGCCATAGTCACCCAACGTGACTTGTACGGCTGAATTTATAGCTCCTCAACCAATATCCTACACACAAGTCGGAACCACCTATAGTGGTATGTACGATAGGCTAGGCGTATAATTACGCTCAATGCTACGATCACGTGAAGGTTGTGCGACGAATCGCAAGTCACCTACGATTCAGAACCACCTATAGTGGTCTGTACGACAGGCTGGCACCTACCTTGGATCCAAGGTGAGCATACGGTGCGGGAGGTGAACGATCACGTGAAGGTTAGGCCCTACTCTGGTGGAGCACAAACACCGAGGTGCAGGAATATGAGCCATATCTAAATCTCACCATCATCACACTATCACTAACAAGTATACTCACCTGACTTACCTGAGTGTCCACGGCGCCAAAGTATAACCAGCATAGTCATAATAACAATATCAACAGTATTCGACATGGCATTTTAATTATGAAACCATTTAAATTCTAAAACCATTTAAAAACGTAATTTTTGGGAAAAAATCAATCATATATATACTGAAAACAAAAGCACACTCACTGATAAGTAGAAGGGTCGTAGCCCCCAAGCCTGGCATGGCTGCGCTTGTCCTCTGGATAAGCTTCACCTATATGCGAAACAACTATAAAACCGTCAATTAAACGCACATAACCAACCTTAGGTAATAAATTCTCATACACTGCTCAATTGGGGTATTTGACTATACCGACATGCTCTACTCAATCCCATGAACACCCCCATATTTTTAGAAAAAAATTTCGATCATCCACGCCCCGCCCAAGGCATGGCCACACGCAACGCCCACGCACAGGCACATGCCTGGCACACGGACGGTACAGTTAACGCCGTTAGGGAATATTCCGTCAGAAATTGAAATATTTCGTCAAAACTAACCTAACTTTGTTAAATTCCGTTAGGAATATTTTGTCAAATTTGATGGAATATTCCTTCGTCCCTTACCTCTAGTCGCCGGAATCTGGCGATGGTGACCGCTGCGTCGCCAGATTCTGGAAAATGTTTAAAACTTTGTTTTTAGCTCAAATCAACACCTTGTTTCTAGCTCAAATCAACACAAAACTTCATGAAATTAATGCCAAATTAAAGCTTAGGATGAGAAGAACACATCCTTACCACTTTAAGCCTCAACAACGCTGGAATCTAGCCAGAGAAAACTCGTAAAATCCGGCCAACTCTAAAACTAGACCTTCCGACGTCCAAATCACCTCAACGATACTCCCCAAGCTTCCTGAAGAAGTTCTAAGACCTCCTATGATCTTAAAACTTGGTAAAACAGCCACGATCAAGAGCACATGAATAGTGCCTCATCGGAGCTTCACGGTTCTAGGGTTTTTCGAAGGTTTCAAGACAAACTAAAGTATATCTGAGTTCTAGAACTTACAGGGAACACTATAAATGCACTTAAAACCTCAATCTATGGCTGGTTTGAGAGAGGTATATAAGTCCGTATGAAAATGGTGAAGGAGGAAAAAACGTCGAAAAGGAGGAGAGAGACAAAACTAGAAAATGAAGGAAAAAGGGTGTGTATGTGTGCATGTGTGGGTGTGTGTGTATAAGTTTTCAGCCAACCACAACAAAACCAAGCCCAAGTTCTAATTGGGTCCAATAATGTGGGATACAACCCTATTGGCCCAACGTAGCTCACACACACAACCACAAACACGTAAAGGTAAAAACGTCAATTCACACCATCGATAAAATTATTCCGGAACGGGCTGTCACATACAAGAGAAAAAATACCGTTAGCCTACTTAACAAACAACTTGAAAAAGGGAGATGGGTGTCTGCCAAATGGCATCTGATGCCTAAGTCAAAAAAGTAGTTTGAGAAATAAAATAGAACTTGAGAGATTTTTAAGTAGTAAGTGCCGATTCCTATTTGGTCTGTTGGACTTGGCTATTTTTAGAGACTAAACCCTAGCATGCAACTAGGCCAAGGGGAGAGATGGGAGAGGCAGGCCAATCTCTGCAGTCTTGCCAGCTAGTGGTGCGCCAAACACCCAATGAGAGACTCCGAAGAGTCCGCTTCTTGGTCTAGGTATAGCCTGATGGAAGGCGTATCATGGGCCTAAAGTATCTTTGACACTGTTGTGGCCCAAAGGCCTATTACCCACAGGGCAGACTAATGTCACATTTCTTTGAGGTAATTTGTGATTTTTCGACGACAAAAAAGGTTAATCATCATAGTGAGAATTTAATCCACATGTCATAATTAGCTCTGCTACATTTCCAGAATATGCATAATGGTCTCCGAAGGCCAAGAACAAAGATTGCAAGAGAATTTGGTAGTTAGATTTCTTTTAATCCGTTGCCCATTAGTAAGGAGCTTGCCTTGATAAAAAAAAGCCAAGGGAAAATCTTCAACTTGGGAAGCGTAAAGGTGTGAAATGGAGAATTGGGACAAGTGATGATGTCAAGTTTTGGAAAGACACTTGGGTGTTGATTGTAGAATGCTCCTTTGATGCCAATAACTTTTATGAGAAGTATTTCTCAATCCCTTCTTTTGTAATGGTTGGTGGGATGTGAGTAAACTTACATTTATATTTTGGAAAAAAACTTGGTTTAAAAAATAATCAGTTTGCTTGTTGAGACTCTTGGTTCTTGAGATGACAAACTTATGTAGGTATGCACTTCAAATGAAACTTTCACCGTTAAGACAAATTATAATATAGTTTATAAAAAGTAAATTAAAATTTGTGTATTAATAAATTTAAATATTTAATGGGAGATATTAAATAAAATACACATTAATTATTTTGAATTAAGGACACATTAGGGACTAAAATCAATATTCAATCTAACACCAGGTTTGTGACATCCCACATCGCCCAGGGGAGTGGATCATGTAAGCCTTATATGTATATTCCCACCTCTTCCTAACACGAGGCCTTTTGGGAGCTCAATGGCTTTGGAGTTCGTCAGAACTCTAAAGTTAAGCGAGTAGCGCGCGAGAGCAATCCCATGATAGGTGACTCACTGGGAAGTTCTCGTGTGAGTTCCCAGAAACAAAACCGTGAGGCCATGGTTGGGGCCCAAAGCGGACAATGTCGTGCTACGGTAGAGGTCGAGCCAGGGATTTGGTGGACCCTGGGTTGGGATGTGACAAGGTCTTTTTTTATATTTTAATCTTCTTGAAAGATTAAAGTTCAAAAAAACTTCATTTTAATTCTTGGCAAATATGACTTTTAGATAAAAACCATGAGTAAGATCAAAATCTAATTTTAGTCCCTTAATACATTAATAACCTCATTTATTAATTATATTTTATTTTTTAAATTATTTATCTTTTTCTTTCTAATTTTAATGTATTAATTTTATTTCATTATAATTTTTATTTTCATTTCATTCATCGTAATATATTTTGTTGTAAACATTTAAATAAACTAATTTTTGTTATACAATATATTTCGATGTACTTTATCTTCTTCATTTAGGTATATTAAATTCATTATAATACATTTCGGTGCATACATTTAAGTACACACATTTCGGTACATACATTTCGATACAAACATTTAGGTACATTAATTCAATGTAATACATTTCGGTGCATATATTTTGGTACACACATTTAGGTACATTAATTTAATATTAATACATTTCGGTACATATATTTAGGTACATACATTTCGGTACTAACATTTAAATATATTAGTTCAATGTAATATATTTTGGTACACACATTTCGGTACTAACATTTAGCTACATTAATTGAGTCTTTCAAGATTGAAGAATGTTAAATAAAAGTAATAAATTAAAAAACTCTTTTTTGGTAAAAAAATAAATTAAAATTTGTGTATTAATAAATTTAAATATTTAATGGGAGATATTAAATAAAATGCACATTAATTATTTTGAATTAACGACACATTAAGGACTAAAATCAATATTCAATCTAGCACCAGATTTTTTTTAAAATTTTAATCTTCTTAAAGGATTAAAGTTCAAAAACCCCTATAATTTATATGATTGTGAAAGAAATCCTGCTTTTATTGGTTTGGAATTTGCACTCGCAAAATCATTTACTTTCATATTTATAGTCTATACTAATGTTGAGAAGTCAAATGATGTGTCAAGGCTGCCAGGTTTGTTAGAGAGTCGGTTAGATTTGTTTGCTTAGTTTTCATTTTCAGCTTTATATATAAAGTTGTAACTCTTGTATTCATTCAGTTGAGATAATAACAAAGACCAGTTTCTCTGCATTCATCTTTTCCTCGTTCTTCTCCAATTTCTCTGTTCCTTTCTTGCTTGTGTTTTCTAAAATTTTCTGCATAATTTCATTTCTGCAGAATAGTTAAGAACTAACATGTTCATAGTAATATTATAATTGGTAAACAGCTCAACTGTAAGGTATACTTACTTTCTTCTTTTATCTCTAAGTATATTATTATTTAACTTGGTAAGTAAAAGAAAAACTTTAACCGCTGAAGAGGAAAACAAAGAAAAAAAATTATTAAGGGGCCAACCCCAAATTATGTGTGCAATTGGCAAAACCTAGAGAGAAACACGAAGAAAAAACCATAAGTGGATTTTTCTTTTTTGATCGTTATCTTCAATTTTTGTTTGTTGTTCCATAGTATTTGATTTTTATATAACCGAAGGGGGTTAGTCTAGTTCAAAGTGAGCAAATGTTTATAATCATTAATCCGAATTCAAACTCTCACAAATACATGTTTTGGAACCACGGACTCTACTTTGACGTATCGTTTGACTTGAAGGCCAAAAGTAGGTTGCCTCCTCATGTAGGCCAATAGTGTGTGTGGGACGAAATTTAGGTCATACATGCGACCAAAATCTTGGTCAAATGAAACTTATCGCGACAAAAAAAATTGTTGCTCTACACTTTGGGCAATGAATTGAAAAGTTTGCTAGAAGACAAAAACTCATCTATGACGGTCAATGATCATGGTAGATTGCAATCCACCATAGACATAGTGCCCGTTAATAATTTGAACGTGATAAAAACACTCAATTTTTACTACAGGCAATGCCCGTTGTCAAATGCGATGTAACCACAGATTGTGCCCGTGGTAGATTGGGATTTAACACCACATGCTATGGCCATTGTGGGTTACAGATTCACCGCAGACAATGGCAGTTATTAAAAAAAATCAAAAAATCAAAAAACAAAAAACAAAAAATACTTAATAAATATATAACCATTTTTATATACAAAATTGCACGTTTACTTCATAAAATTCACAAATTCAAATATTACATTAAAGCTAGCAACAAAACCAATTAGCAGTAATGGTAAGAATTAACAAACCAATGAGTTATACTACAATTATGTACCAAATATGTACAAACTTTGTTTCATACTCAAACAAAACTTAATTCCTAGCTCCAAACTTGGTCCTCCAATTATATTCGTCTTCTATTCATTAGTTTCTTCGAGAAGACACACATCTCCAGCAAGCCAATACACACTTCAAATTTGAAGGTGCCTATAATCACTAGTAAAATAAATAGTTTGTGCGATGAGGGATATTTTGTCACTCAAAGCATTCTTTGGTCACACAAAAACTATGGCGACCATAATATCGTCGTGCAGATTTTATCGCGCAAGGGTCGTGAAAAAAGACATTGTGCGACGAACATTTTCAAATTTGTCACGCCTCTAAATAATTGCGCGACAATTTATTAGTTGCCGCACTAAAGTTATACGGACAAAGGTTTTTGTCATATGATATAAACGGGTACAAGGGCGTTTAGTGACTAATTTGTCTCGAAAAGTTTCATGTGCCAAAAGATGTAAGAGGAGCATGATAATGCGCAACAAAGCAATAAGACGCACTTAATTTTGTGCGACGAACGGTATTCGTTGCGCAATTGTAATTTTTAATAAAAATAAATAGAATAAAAGGAAAAAAAAAAGAAAGCGGGAACAAAACTATGAAAACAAAGCGGGAACAAAACTATAATATAAATAAAAAATTAATGAATAGAAAAAATTTATTTATAATATAAATAAAAATGTATGTACAAATATAAAGTTTTAAAAGAAAGCGGGAACAAAACTATGAAAACAAAGCGGTAAAATCTATAGGCATGTCGTTCGGAGGTGCTTGGTAATCTTGCTGTTGGTTGGGGATAGGGTCGGAGGTCAACGGGCCTAGTTGATGTGCTTGCTCGATGTGGAAGGGCTGTGAGGGCGATGGTGCAGAAAAACTAGGGAGATGTATTCCAAAGGAACTGAGGGCTTGTACAAGCATTGACATTTTAGACTTGTACGATGCCACCTCACTCCTCAGGCCAGCGACTTCTTGAGTCAAAGTCGTAACCTGGCTCTTTGACTGCGAGGATGACGAGGTTCCATTCTCCTGCCGCCTGACATTTCCCATATTTCGACAATATGTCCCTGGCCTCTGACTGAAAGTCTGGTCCGTCTCTATGATGATGTGAAACCCTGCATCCTCAAGGGGATCCACAGACTCGATCGGAATGTCTGAGGGAAGCTGGGATGCAAACTCCTGAAGCACCAACTGACTCTTCTCCTCCATAGTCGCCTGTGAAAAAAAAAAACATAGATTATTAATAGAAAACAATTTGACATAATTAGTATAAATGTTTAATTCATAAGAAAGTACTTACATGAAGGGACTCGGTCAACTCATTCGCAGGCCGAACATAAAAGTTAGCAATGACGTCAATCTCCGAAAATTTTTAACCCTTCTAAAATTGAAAAAGAGAAAGAAAATGTTAGTACGAAAAAAAAATTAGCGATATTTTAAAATTAGAAATGAAAGTTGTAATATATACATTCTGTCGCGCCTCCATCCTATAAGAGAAAGGCCTCGAACCCGAATGGTCGAGAAGAGTCTTCTTCTCCGGATTGATCTTGTTTGCCTTCGCCTTCTTCTATTATACACAAAATAAACGTATTAGTTGTAATGCTTAAAGAAAATTAAAAAAATAATAATAAATATTGGTAAAAATTAAAAAAAGTAAAATGAAAGAAGTCATAATTAAAAACGCACCATATAGGTCAGCTCCTGAAAATGACTGCAAAGCCAAACCCAACTATCTTGTTTGTCCTCCAACTCCTTCGAACAACCTTCCTCACCTGCGGATCATCAAACTGCTAGAAACATTGGTTTGGGCTGTGATGTGAGAATTATACGCACACAAATTAACCCTCTTTTTGACAGATGTAGTAAAGATGTAAGTAGGGTATCGTTCTAGGCCGGGGATTAGGAGGGCTTGCTAAAACCTCTAAAATAATTTAAAAACGTAAAAACAAAGTTTAAAACATAAAACTAAAATAAAAACTCGAAACACACTAAAAATGACTCAAAATAATGAAAACAATTTAAAATAAAAACTAGGAAATTAATTAGACGGAAATTAAATTAAAAGATTAAAAATAATAAAAACTAACTAAATAATAATAATTTAATAATGGGGGGATTGATTTTTGAAGAAACGTAAATTAAACTTAAATAAATTACAAAATTGACAAAAACATAAAATAAAAGTGAAAGGATGGACGACGGATTGGCTAGAGGGTTTTTCTCCACACATGACACAAATATAATCTAAATTGACCTTCAGTTGTTCTTCCAATAAGTTGTTAATCTCAACGCCCCAAATTAACCGTGAATTGCACTAGATAACTTTCAGATTTTCCTAAAGTCATTAGATTGGATGATTGCATACGACAACCCAAAACATTCTCCACAAGTTCCCTACATGAATTGCATAATAGAGATACAAGCGAGAATCATTAAGTTCTATGAAAACCATAAGCATTGACGAGGCACTTATTACTATGAATTGCATGAAACTTATGCCAAGAATTTACTTAACGCGATTGTGACTAGCAACCTTCACTACTCATGAATATAAGTTCATAACGATTAGGTGAAATTCACTTATATTCTAGCATCAAATTCATGCATGTAAATTAAGTTTGCATTCTTAATCGACAAACATAAATAAGTTATTAATCAAACAGTTAAGCAAATTAAATCACAACTCAGAATTCACAACTGAAGTTACCAATTCAAATTACAAATATAATCATGGTTTTGAATTATCCTCTAGCCAACACAAATTAATTACACATTATTTATAAATTAAAAATAGAAATTAAAAACATAAGTTTGGAGGAATTAAACCGAAATGGGGATAAAGGGTTTCTGTGCAATTCTGTTTCTTGGTGCGGTGAAGGTGGATCGAACCCGGATGCCAGCTGCCAAGTCTCACTTGCTGCACCGACTGCCTTGGTTACTGTCCTTTCCCCGTGCACTCCCCAAGCCGCCAGAGGCAGCACCGTCACCAGCTGCCCTCACTATTGACTGCCTGTCTTGCTGCTTGCGCAGCTCACAATTTCCCCGCGAGAGATCCCAGGCAGCTTTCTCAACGCTAGCTCCTCTGTTTTCAACGCTGCCCAGGCCTGCACTGCCCGTGCCTTCTCTCCCTTGGTTTTGGTTCTCGCAGCTGCTAAGGCAGCTCCTCGCACAGCTTTTTCTTTTATTTTCTGTTCTCCCTCTCTCGCTGCCCAAGGCAGCGCCCTTCTCTCTCGCCCGAGGCTCCCTCCAAGCCTTCTCAAACGCTGCTCAAAGGCAGCCCTCTTCAAAGCCCAGCGCCTCCTATGAGCGCCTTTTTTTATTTAGTTTTTTTCTGTTTCTTCACCGTCGAGGACCTCCCTCTCGCTGCTGCCCTCTGTCTTCCTCAACCCAGCTGCTTGCGCAGCTTCTCTCCCCCCTTGGACTGTTTTTCCGAGCCTTTCTTAAGCTGCCAATTGCAGCTTTCACCAACTCCTCTCCACCGAAAGCTTTGTGATGATAGCTGTCACACACACACATTTATTTTAATATAAATATATAAATATATATATATATATATATAAATATAAATATATAAATATATATATATTATTTTCTAAATGATAAGTATTAATTTAACAGACAAGATAGTTTAGATGAAATTAATACTTAACACTTCACTTATTCTATTTTTATTTTCTTAGCTAGATAAATTCTATTAAAACACAAAAATAACGTAAATAGCTCAAAATATAACGAACTAACTAAGAAAAGACGAGTGAATTTGATATAAAAAATGTATATAAATATGGTCCGATCAGGCTGCTCTTCCACTGCTTGTAGTGTTCGAAGAAGAGCCAAATTGAGGTACGAGAACATGTCCATGTCCATGTCCTCCAAATTGTAGTTTGTCTGCAATGTAACAAATATTTTGAAAGTATTAGTAGTAAAAGACAGTAATAAATATAAATATATAAATTTTACATGAAAAACATTAAAAAGGCGACGCTACTTACGGACAATTGATCGCGCATCCTATTCTTCGTCTCCTCCGGCATTGCTTTCCAAGACTTCCACATCATAGGGCAAAATGTCCGCATGACATGCCCAACGTCGTGGACCAATGCACTATGCTGCTCTGCCATTGGTGCTACCTAATGTCGCTCATTGTATCCGATTGGGATACGACCGTTAGTCACCCGAGTGACCTTCACATCTTCAATTGCCGACAAGGTCCCCGAGTGTTTTTCTTAGCTACAAAGAGATGAAAACTTCAATTGCCGACAACGTCTTCAATTGCCGACAACGTCCCCGGGTGTTTTTCAGTTAAAAAGATTCGAAACGATGACAACTTTTTAATCCTTACATGACATAACAAATTGAATCTAAAATAACAAAACTCAGTTAACATGAGAATAAGGGAGTCAGTTAGGATTGTATACATGGCCGTGTACCCGAGGCATCGGTTGTGGATCCCGATGGCGACATCTGGTCCGTAGTGCGAAGGCGCCGGTGAGTACGTTGAGCGCGAACATGTAACGCCACCAAAGAAGTCGATGGTGCCTATGCATATGGGACTAGAGAACCAACTAGGTCAACCGGATTGACCGACCTATGGTCCATCTCTACCGGAGCAGTGGCGGCAATAGTAGGTGTAGTCATCGGACTAAGTGTAGCCGTCGGACTAGGTGTAGAAGTCACCGGCCTCCGGGTTTTAATGAGGTGAGACATCTACAAAATTAGAAATCAATTTGTTTCGTACACAAAGTTTTAACTTACCATACGCATGCTACTAATTTCAACTTAAATTTAAAACGATATTTAAAAACCCAAATTTAAAAAACCTAATTCTAAACCCAATTCAAGTTTAGCAGAAACAAAACTTAAAACTAATATACTATACATAAACTAATCAATTCAGATAGGATATAGACCCAGCAAGACCCAACAATTATAACTTATAAGAAGAAACTAGCATAAAGGAGTAGTTGGGGCAAAATCATAGCCTATGAGTGTATGCGTCCATTTGTATGTACGTGCTCTGTGTGTGGGTGTGTGTATGTACTATATGTGTGTGTGTCCATGTATATATGCTAAGTTTGGGTGTGTGTGTGTGTTGATGTTTGCTAATTTTTCATGTACTCTGTGTGTGTGTGTGTGTGTGTGTGTGTGTGTGTGTGTACTAAGCAACATAATTTCTTAATAGTTTCACAAGTAGTAATGAGAAAATGGACCATATAAAGTGATTGTCAATCTCTTTAAACAACCACATTACATATAGAAATCATATGACAATTGGATATAAATAGACATATTAGCAAATCAATGCCATGATCGTCTTCAACAAATGAGCAAGATGGAAGAGAAATGGACATAAAAAAAGTAAGAACAATAAATGAGAAGATCGGCTTAGGAGAAGTCGTTAAGGCATCCATTTAGTTCTTAGTATTTGCTTAATTAGCAAGGATGGTGATCATGTATTTATATTATAAGTATGCCTCAAGTGCAATGTGAACACTTACCAAAATTGTTTAGGATAAAAAATTACACGTCGAAAATTCAAGTAAAAACATGACTTTTACATTCATACGGACCTACGCAGAGGTTTCTGTAGAGCACGTACATTTCATACATCCAAAGAGAAAAACAAGAAATGCCATCCGACTTTGTCTCCCCTTGTTTCTCAAATATATCCAAATTCAACCAAGAAGGCATACATGGGAACTAAGATTGAAGCACAACCTAAACCGGCAACCTTTTAATTACATTGAGAAAAAGAAGGGAGATGGTTGAACCTTCGAAAAAACAACTTGATGATTCAAAATATTCCACAAATCAACAAAGGTCAAGGATCCCATCTTAGACAGATCATTTTGAGTGCCACTTAATTTTTTTAACCGCAGAAAATTTTCAATTCCAAATAAACTTCAGCATGAAGGAAATCTAAAAAAAAAATGTCAAACTCCCAAATTAGCAATACTGCAAGATAGATAATTTATTCAAACTAATCATATCTGCAGGAAAGAACATTGGCTTCTCAAACCTCATCTCATTTACAATCATTTACAAATGTGCAACAATTTAATATGAAAAATTCCAAAATCCAACAGCAAAGTAGCAAAAACCCCACTCGAAAAACCAAGGAACAAAGCTAAATATAGTAGTTAGTTGATTTAGTTCCATTATTTCTCAACACACTGAATCACTTTGCATGGTAATAAGAAAAATTCAATCAAGAGCGAGACAAGGCCCTAATTCTAACCCTTTACGTGAAATTATAAAACCTAATTTAAGTACCCTAATCTAACCCCCAGTGAAGCACCCTAAATCTAACCCGCAATTTAAGAAAACCTAATCTAACCTCACTGCCCAAAATTGTTCCCCTAATTTAAAACCTAAGTCTAACCCCAATTAAGAACCCTAAAAACTCTAATTTAAGAACCTAAATGTAACCCACAATTTACGAACCCTAAATCTAACCTGATTGCCCTAATTCTAACCCCCAATTTGAAAAATTTTAAAAATAAAATAAAAACCCTAATTCTAACCCCCAATGTGTAAATAAAGAAAATTGAAATAAAAAATGAAGAGGAAATTACCCCTTGGAGACGAAGTCACGATGGCCGAAGTGAGGGACGGAGAGACAGATAGAGATACAAAGGAAGGAAAGAGAGGGTATTGCACAGGGAAAACGGAAGAAGAGGGAAGTGAGGGGAAGAAGGAGAGATGGGATTAAAATATAGAATCTTGTGCGACAAACCCTTTTTCTCGCAAGGCAAAAAAATCGTCGCACAAGTTTACAAAAAATTTCACCAAAAAAAAAAGCACCTTAATTGAAATTTCAGACATTTGCGTGATGAATACATATATATCATTGCGCAAATATACTTTGTGCAACAAAATATATGTATTTGGCATGCAATATTCCAACATAAATTTAAAATAACCATTAAATGGTGATTTTTCGTTTATAACCACCGAAACGTTTTGTCCTGTTACTTGATCTCTGAATGTTTGTTTTTAGCGATTTTTGGCGTACGTGATCTCGAACCATATACAAACAAGTTTGACGTTAGATCGTTGAAATTAGTTTCGTAAAAAGCGTATCCCATCAAAAAGATAGATCCACTAACACTTCGAGTTTATTTATACTTTCATTAAGTATAACATAAGATTTTGTGGTATCCATTAGATTAAATAGTTTAAATGGAAGATCGAATTCATTCATTGTATTCATATAGGGTCAAGGAGCGTAGCTGTAAAAAATCATCAAAATCGGAGTTAAAATAACCATTAAATCGTGATTTTTCGTTTATAACCGTCAAAAAGTTTTGTCATGTTACTTGATCTCTGAATGTTTGTTTTTTGTGATTCATGGTGTATACAAACTCAAACCATATACAAACAAGTTTGATTGTTGGATCCTTGAAATTAACTTCGTAGAATGTGTATCCCATCAAAAAGATAGATTCACTAACACTTAGAGTTTATTTATTCTTTCACTAAGTATAACATAAGATTTTGTGGTATCCACTAGTGTAAATAGTTTAAATTGAAGATCAAATTAATTCATTTACTCATATAAGGTCAAGGATTGTAGCTGTAAAAAAATCATCAAAATTAGGGTTAAAATAACCGTTAAATCGTGATTTTTCGTTTACGAAAAGTTTTGTCCCGTTATTTAATCTCTAAATGTTTTTTTTTTTGTATTTTTGGCGTATGCGATCTCGAACCATATACAAACAAGTTTGACAGTTGGATCGTTAAAATTAGTTTCATAGAATGCGTATCCCTTCAAAAAGATAGATTCACTAACACTTAGAGTTTATTTATACTTTCATTAAGTATAACATAAGACTTTGTAGTATCCACTAGTGTAAATAGTTTAAATTGAAGATCGAATTCATTCATTGTATTGATATAGGGTTAGGGAGTGTAGTTGTAAAAAAATCATCAAAATTAGAGTTAAAATAACTGTTAAATCGTGATTTTTTGTTTATAACTCTCGAAAAGTTTTATCTCGTTACTTGATCTCTGAATGTTGGTTTTTTGCGATTTTTGGCGTATACGATCTCGAACCTTGTACAAACAAGTTTGAAGGTTGGATCGTTAAAATTAGTTTCATAGAATGCGTATCCCATCAAAAAGATAGATTCACTAACACTAAGAGTTTATTTATACTTTCATTAAGAATAAAATAAGATTTTTACTAGTATAAATAGTTTAAATTGAAGATCAAATGCATTCATTGTATTCATATAGGGTCAAGGAGTGTAGCTGTAAAAAAAAAGTCATCAAAATCAGAGTTAAAATAACAGTGAAATCGTGATTTTTCGTTTATAACCGTTAAAAAGTTTTGTCCCGTTACTTGATTCCTGAATGTTTGTTTTTTGCGATTTTTGGCGTATGCGATATCGAACCATATACAAACAAGTTTGACGGTTGGATCGTTGAAATTAGTTTTGTAAAATGCGTATCCCATCAAAAAGATAGATTCACTAACACTAAAGTTTATTTATACTTTCATTAAGTATAACATAAGACTTTGTGGTATTCACTCGTGTAAATAGTTTAAATTGAAGATAGAATTCATTCATTGTATTCATATAGGGTCAGAAAGTGTAGTTGTAAAAAATCATCAAAATCTGAGTTAAAATAACCGTTCAAAATCGGAGTTAAAATAACCGTTAAATCGTGATTTTTTGTCTATAACCCTTGAAAAGTGTTGTCTCGTTACTTGATCTCTGAATGTTTGTTTCTGCGACTTTTGGCATATACGATCTTGAACCCTATACAAACAAGTTTGACGGTTGGATCGTTAAAATTAGTTTAATAGAATGCATATCCCATCAAAAAGATAGATTTACTAACACTAAGAGTTTATTTATACTTTCATTAAGAATAAAATAATATTTTTACTAGTGTAAATAGTTTAAATTGAAGATCGAATGCATTCATTGTATTCATATAGGGTCAAGGAGTGTAACTGTAAAAAAAAATCATCAAAATCAGAGTTAAAATAACAGTTAAATCGTGATTTTTCGTTTATAACCGTCAAAAAGTTTTGTCCCGTTACTTGATTCCTGAATGTTTGTTTTTTGCGATTTTTGGCGTATGCGATCTCGAACCATATACAAACAAGTTTGACGGTTGGATCGTTGAAATTAGTTTTGTAGAATGCGTATCCCATCAAAAAGATAGATTCACTAACACTAAAGTTTATTTATACTTTCATTAAGTATAACATAAGACTTTGTGGTATTCACTCGTGTAAATAGTTTAAATTGAAGATCGAATTCATTCATTGTATTCATATAGGGTGTAGTTGTAAAAAATCATCAAAATCGGAGTTAAAATAACCGTTAAATCGTGATTTTTTGTCTATAACCCTTGAAAAGTTTTGTCTCGTTACTTGATCTCTGAATGTTTGTTTTTGCGATTTTTGGCATATACGATCTCGAACCCTATACAAACAAGTTTGACGGTTGGATCGTTAAAATTAGTTTCATAGAATGCGTATCCCATCAAAAAGATAGATTCACTAACACTAAGAGTTTATTTATACTTTCATTAAGAATAAAATAATATTTTTACTAGTGTAAATAGTTTAAATTGAAGATGGAATGCATTCATTGTATTCATATAGGGTCAAGGAGTGTAGCTGTAAAAAAAACCATCAAAAACAGAGTTAAAATAACAGTGAAATCGTGATTTTTTGTTTATAACCGTAAAAAAGTTTTGTCCTGTTACTTGATTCCTGAATGTTTGTTTTTTGCGATTTTTGGCGTATGTGATCTCGAACCATATACAAACAAGTTTGATGGTTGGATCGTTGAAATTAGATTTGTAGAATGCATATCCCATCAAAAAAAATAGATTCAATAACACTAGAGTTTATTTATACTTTCATTAAGTATAACATAAGACTTTGTGGTATCGACTCGTGTAAATAGTTTAAATTGAAGATTGAATTCATTTATTGTATTCATAGAGGGTCAGGGAGTATAGTTGTAAAAAATCATCAAAATCAAAGTTAAAATAACCGTTAAATCGTGATTTTTTGTCTATAACCCTTGAAAAGTTTTGTCTCATTACTTGATCTCTGAATGTTTGTTTTTGCAATTTTTGGTGTATACGATCTCGAACCTTATATAAACAAGTTTGACGGTTCGATCGTTAAAATTAGTTTCATAGAATGCGTATCCCATCAAAAAGATAGATTCACTAACACTTGAGAGTTTATTTATACTTTCATTAAGTATAACATAAGATTTTGTGGTATCCACTAGTGTAAATAGTTTAAATTGAAGATCGAATTCATTAATTGTATTCATAAAGGGTCAAGGAGTGTAGTTGTAAGAAATCATCAAAATCGGAGTTAAAATAACCGTTAAATCGTGATTTTTCATTTATAACCGTCAAAAAGTTTTATCCCATTACTTGATCTCTGAATGTTTTTTTTTTCATATTTTGGGCCTTTGTAAATCATTATTTATTAAGTTGTCATACAACTTAAGTTAATGGACTCGACGTTCGAAGCCCATTGGGCCTTAAGGTCCAAAACTATCCCGAGGTCTTTAACGAACTTATTCGTTTGATTAATAATCATATTAATTAATCCTTGCCATTAATAATTAAACCATTTAATTATTCTTACTCATCTCCGTTGAATCTTCAATCTTTACCTTACACGGTGTACGATCCATTAGGTTCCTTTTAGCGAGGCAGTGGGCGATTCAAACTCTTTTAAATCGATTGTGAATTTGAAACTAACTTTCAATTCTCCCTTTAGTGTTTACACACGTTTAGGGCTTCCACAAACCATGAGTGACACCTAGCAGCATATCATGGTTACCCAAGCTAATCAGAAGAGGTAGAGAACCTATTCAATTTAGGATTACAAATGCAATACGGTCCTTCTCTAATACAATACTCTTGACCACATTGTTTGGCTTGATAGTTTATTCATGTCTACTATCCAATGTGAATCTCGTGCTTATATGATTCCATTGAATGTGATCTGGAACACATTCCAACATCTCATTCATTGATCGGATCATATTTATATATATTTTTATATCAAATTCACTCGTCTTTTCTTAGTTAGTTCGTTATATTTTGAGCTATTTACATTGATTTTGTGTTTTATAGAATTTATCAAGCTAAGAAAATAAAAATAGAATAAGTGAAGTGTTAAAAGTAATAATTTCGTCTAAATTATCTTGCTTGTTAAAAGTAATAACTTATCGTCTAAATTATATAATGTGTTTGTGATTACAAACTGGCAAGCTTTCGGTGGGCAGCATTATGAAAGGGAGGAATCAAAAATGAGGAAGCCAGCTAGAGGGGGGACTCGGCAAAAGCAAGAAGCATAATTAAAAGGAAGACAGAAAAGATAAAAAAAGAAGGGGAATCAGGATTTTGCCTCGGGGGCGCCCATTAGGCGCAGAGGAAGGAGTTTGAGCCTCGGAGCACAAAATAATATTGAAAGCAGCTTAAGAAAAAGGCTCGGCTAAAGAAGCTGCCAGCCAATAGAGGCAGCAACAGAAAAATATATAAAAGCGCAGAGGCACAAATCAAAGAGGGCGGAGCGGAAGCTGCACTTGGCAGCGAGCAAGAGAAGGCTGCCTGGCAGCGCAGGCTGCGGACGGAAAAACAGGAGGCCATTTGGCAGCCTCGGGGAGTCTCGAGGGGAAGAATCAGAAAATAAGGGAGCTGCCCTTAAGGCAGCGAGGAAAGAAAAATAAAAAAAAAGTCAGAGAGGAGGGAGCTGCGTGAGGGGCGGCCATTTGGCAGCACAGCGAGAAACGGTGGAGGGCTGCCAACCTTGGCAGCGAGTCAGAGAGAAGGCAGCGGGGAAAGGAACACAGAGCACGGATCAAAACAGAAACTGCCATTTGGTGCAGTGCACAGAAGCAACCTTAAACCAATCCTTGCACACTCTTTCGGTTTATCTCCTCCAAACTTATGTTTTTATTTATGTTTTAATTTATAAATATGTGTAATTAATTTTATTTTGGCTAGAGGATAATTCAAAACCATGATTATATTTGTAATATGAATTGATACCTTCAGTTGTGATTTCTGAGTTGTGATTTAATTTGCTTAAACTGCTTGATTGATAACTTATTTGTGTATGTTGATTAAGAATGCATACTTAATTTACATGCATGAATTTGATGCTAGAATATAAGTGAATTTCACCTAATCGTTATGAACTTATATTCATGAGTAGTGAAGGTTGCTAGTCACAATCGCGTTAAGTAAATTCTTGGCAGGAGTATCATGCTTTTCATAGTTACGAATGCCTCGTCAGTATTTATAGTTTTCACAAAGTTTAATGATCTTTGATTGTATCTCTATTGTGCTTTTCACGTAGGGGACTTTTAGAGAATGTGTTGAATTGTTGTATGCTGTTCATCCAATTCAATAACTTAAGGAAAACTTGAAGATTAAAAAAGTGTTGTTCACGGTTAATCTGGAGTATTGAAGATTTACAATTTATTGAAAGAACAACTGAAAATCAATTTAGGTTGCTTATGTGTCATGTGTGGAGAAAAACCCTCTAGCCAATCCGTCACCCATCCATTCACTTTTATTTTATAGTTTTGTCAATTTTATAATTTAGTTTAATTTACGTTTCATCCAAACCAAACCCCCCATTATTATATTATTATATTATTTAGTTAATTTTTATTAGTTTTTATCTTTTAATTTAATTTCCGTCTAATTAATTTACTAGTTTTTATTTTAAATTGTTTTCATTATTTTGAGTCATTTTTAGTGTGTTTCTAGTTTTTAGCTTAGTTTGTATTTTCTAGAGTCTTTAGTTGTTTTGAGTCTTTTGATTTGTTTTAGTTTATTTGTTAGTTTTATTTTGAGTTATTTTAGTTAAGTGTTTTTATTTTAGTTTAGTGTTTTAAACTTTATTTTTACGTTTTTAAATTATTTTAGAGGTTTTAGCAAGCCCTCCTAATCCCCGGCCTAGAACGATACCCTACTTACATCTATACTACATCTGTCAAAAAGAGGGTTAAATTTGTGCGGTTTAAAATCCCGTCAAATTTTTGGCGCCGTTGCCGGGGATTAGTAAATTTGCTAATCCCTTTATTTTTTTGTTTGTGTTTATTTTATTTTATTTTATTTTATTTTATTTTATTTGTTTTGTTTGTTTGTGTTTATGTTTATATTTGTGTTTGTGTATTTTATTTTTGATATTTGATTTAGTTTTCGTTCTTTAATTTTAGGAAAAAAATGGATGAAGATATGGCAACCATTCAAGCTCAATTGGCGCAGCTCACTGCTCAATTGACACATAATGCCGAGCGGACCTCAATGCCAAGTGTCCCTACACTTGATGTGCCTTATGGGTAAGGATATCAAGCTCATCAGTATCCTCAATTTTCGGCATATGACGATGATTGGGGATATCAAAGCCACAGCCAATCAAGGGGCAATATGTATTCCAACGCTTGCAATTCGGATTGGAGAGGTTATTCAGATCAGATGTGGGATGAACCTCAGCAGTTTCAACAAAGTGGATATTGGCAGCAAGAAGCGTTCTATTCAAGACCTATGCAGCCACCACAACCTCCCCCACAACAATTCCAATCGAATTCAAGTATGCCCGTAAATTATAATGAAATTCTTGAAGGACTAATTTCTTTGACGCAGGGCTCGCAAAAAGAAGAACAATTGCCGTCATCGGAAGAGTTCTATCAGTGGCCATATGAGCCACCACAGCCACCACAACAATCTGCCCAATTCAATTCAGGTACATCTGTGAACAATGATAATATTATTCAATTACTCATCTCTTTGAACCAGGAAGTAGAAAATCAAACCAAGGAGATGGGAGAATTGAATAATCAAATGGGGCAGATTGTGGAAGTTCTTCCTGAGATCCAAAGTGATATCCCGATTCTTGGTGCAATAAATCAAGTTCCAGATTTTGCTGAAGCTGTTCCAGAACCTTGTGCACCAAGAAAGATGGTTGAAGATATCGAAGTGGCTGGGGCATATCAAGAATACATCCAAGCGGTTGTGCATGAGGCAACAAAGGCCCATGAAATTGAGATTGATGACACGGCACAGGCCACAACCATCATCGTCAATCTGGCCAAGTGCAAAGTCCCCGAAACGTTCAAGGGAGTAGTTTTTGTTATTGAGTTTGTTTCGGAAAAATATAATAAGCCATTTTCTCCAATTCCAATTTTATTTTTATTTTATACTAACATATTTCTAATTTTAATGATTCAGGCACCCACTCGTGAATTCAAACCATTGCCGGATCATTTCAAGTACCACTGTCCGTTCAAGGATAAAGCCATGCACTTGAATAAAGAAGGGAAGCCTAGGAATCACCCACAATCAGATTTGCATTCCTAAACCCTTCTATTTACTGCTTTCATTTTATTTTGTTTAGTTAGTTGTATTTGGTTGATTTTTATTTAGTTTGAGTTTAAATAAATTAAGGGCAATGTTTATTTTTAGTGCGGATAAACAAAGTCTTTTTGCATTAATTTACATATTTTGATTTACATATTTTACATTGCTTAAAATAAACTTTAAAAAAAAAAAAAAACAAAAAAAAAAAAACAAAAAAAAAAACAAAAAAATTAATAATAATAATAATAATATTAGTAACATATATATATATATATATATATATATATATTTTAAATAAACATTAAAAGCTTAAATAAATTTACAATAATACGAAAAACTAATAAGTTCATTGGTCATTTGTCATTGGTTAGGTGGTGCCTGAGAAGTCGACGGAGCTCCTGGAAGACGAAGAGCCAGAGTTGGAATCTCCGGAGCCGGAACGCTTGGTGCAACTCCCGAGGACGAAGGCAACATAAACCTCGGGAGTAGCGCCATGAACCTTTCATGATCGCTCTGGATCCGACCGTCCGACTCCTGCAGCTGGTCCAGCTTCCTCTTCATGCTGGTCGAGTAACTAGTTGCAAGCATGTGCAACTCCTTGTTCTCGTGCCTGAGTCCTCTGACTTCTTGCCGAAGACTGGCCACCTCCGCCATCAGCGACTCCACCTGACGAGACCGGGCAAGCAGGCGCTGGCCCATGTTTGAAACTGAGCCTGCACTTTGGACGCTGAGGGCAAGGGATTCCTGAACGGCCAGCTCGTCCGACCGCCTAGATAGCATCCTATTGTCCCTTGGAGTGAGCAGATTTCTGGCAATCACCGTAGCGGTGATTTCATTCCTCATCATTGTGTCCCCGACTGTAAGAGGACCA
Organism: Crataegus laevigata; assembly: GCA_963580275.1. NCBI lineage: Eukaryota > Viridiplantae > Streptophyta > Magnoliopsida > Rosales > Rosaceae > Crataegus > Crataegus laevigata. The sequence continues at coordinate 12,065,538 of OY756944.1, read as the reverse complement.
TTGGGGGATATGAAGGATGGATTCCAAATGTTGTTCGGAGAAGACGAGTCATCGTCTTCCCCGACATTCAAGTTTAGGCGACGGTCGGAAGGGCAAGACATTTTTAGAGGGGGTTGAGGAAGAAGAGTTCGGAAAAATTAAGATTGTTGAAGCGGAAGAAGAGTTCGGAAAGATTAAAAGTGCAGAAGTGCAGGAAGAGAGCGGAAGGAGTAAGATTAAGAAGTGCAGAAGAGAGTGTTTACAGAGGAGAGTGTTTGAGGAAGGGAGTTCAAGTGTGATGTGAAGCAGAATTAGCGCCTCTATAAAAAGAAGCAAATCAAAGAGAGGCGCTCCTCGGAGGTTGAAGACGCGTCCTCACGCAATTCGGAAAAGCTGGACGCTCCTTTCTCAAAAGAGCCGTTTCCTTTCTCAAAAGCTGGGCTTGACTCAGCAATCACGTGGCATCACGAGGGCTCAGTTTTTCCAATTTGTCGTGACTCATCACGTGCAGCGTGGAGCGTTGCGAAAACCACGAGCCGCACCCGGTTTTGAACCCCGGTTTTCAAAAGATCATCATTCCAATTTGTCGTCACTCGTCGCATGCGCAGTCAGCTTCGCGGAAATTACGGAAGCTTTGTCAGAAAGCGCGTAACGGGCACTGTTCATCCATCCACCGGCTGCCGACAAATAGTGCGGGAATAGTTCCGGTTGAGGAAGAAAAATTTCTATAAGTTCGACCTTCGCCTTCCACACCTTCACACCCTCTCTACCTCTAAACCTCTCAACCTCTCTTCATCTCCGATAATGTCTTCCCAAAGAAAGCTTTCGAGTTATTCAGTGTTCTTCATCCCTTGGATCACCCCAGAAAACAAACCTTCCAGAGCAAAAGTATTTCATATTAAAAAGGTTAAAAGCAAAAGTATCTCATATTACGCTTTCTCCTCACTTTCATCTGAAGAACATGGAGAAAGTGAGATCCTGATTGCTTACCTAGTCTTACTCTCGAGTACTCATCTCAGACCCCTCCCAACCCACTTCAAAAATAAATCTGTGTTGAGGTACTTCTTCAAAAACAAAAGTACCTCACAGACGAAGCAGGAGGAGTCTGAGGTGCATCCAGATGAAGGCAGAGTCTGAGATGATCCAAGAGTTCAAGAAGATGCCACACCTGCGTGGAGACCGGACTACTTGAAGCATGTGGAGACAACGTGCTGACTCATCCTCAACTAAGCTAAGGAGCACTTGCCAGAAGGAGGCCCATCCAGTTCAAGATGAAAGCTGTGGAAAATCAACAGTCATGACCAATGACCACCTATTAGTTCTTTTCATTGTCTTTTATTTTCATTTTCTATTTTTCGTTTGCATATTTTTTTTACTATTTTTCTTGCGTGCTTAACTGATTTATTTCTTTTCTTTGCAGGAACGTTTGAATATTTCCACCCTTGAAGTTGATTGCAAAATTTACGCTTGGGATCATCGCTTGGTTTTCTGCAAATTAGAGAAGTTTTCAGTCCCTTTTCTTTATTTTGTTTCGTACTATTTATTCATTTTATTTTTAATTGCTTATTAATGTTTTCTGACATTGGGGACAATGTCTAGTTTAAGTGTGGGGGTATAAAGAGTATAAAAAAATGTAAAAAATGACCAAATTGAAATTTTTTGTACCTTCGACTTTGAACTGGTTTCATTTGTTTCCATGTTGTTGTTTTTGTTTTCTTAATTAATTTTGTGTTTTTTTTAATTTTTTCGAAAAATTTAAAAAATCCAAAAATATTGTTTTGTTTTCCTTATGGTTTTAAATTAGATTTTTATTAGTTTCCCGACCCAATGATATAACTGGATGAAATTTGAACCATGATTATCAAGAACTTAGTTAACATGTGTTATATGAAATTCCTTATTCTCTTGTTAGTATTGTACATGTTTGATCATCTTTGAAAAACCAATTGCACATAGCCTTGTTGATGTGAAACTAAAGCATGACTTAAAGCTTCATATGTGAATTTAGTGACCGTATACATCCTATGTGAGTTTTTGAGCCTATTGAAAGTGTGTGCATTTTTCATACACTCCTATTCTTTCATGTGTGATGAACTTATGTGAGATGCATCTCTAGAACTTGCGTAACGATCTTTCGAAATATTTGTCATTGATTGCATGAACTTGAAAATGATAGAGGCATTAGGTTTACCACCATGGCCCAAATAAGCATGTTTTCCCAAAGAAAAATGATATCACTAGATTGCCAATTTGAGCCGCGTTTGTTGAACCTTTTATTTCTTATCACCAGATATGTCTACCCTTATACCTCGAAACATGTTTCCTTACCCTTTCCAAGCGAGCAATTTGAGATTGTCTTATGAGAAATGTTTGTGAAGTACTTGGAATGAGTTTGGCAAAAGAATAAGTGTGGGGGTATTTCATATTTGTATTTATAAAAAAAAAAATGAGAAAAGAGAAGAAAAGAAAAGAAAAAGAAAGATTGTATACGAAGAAAATAAAATAAAAAGTTTAAAGTTTCAAGTTTAGGGGTGTGATGGGAGGTGTTAAAAGAATCGTTGGAAAGTTTGAGTTCTTATAATTCTCAACAAAAGAATCGCTTGCGATGTAGCTTGGAACTTGTGTTTTCCTATTCTTTCGTTTCAATAGCCCTATCCCTAAGCCTCATTACATCCAATAAAAGTCCTCTTGATTTAAGTTTTGTAATTATGATTGTGGAGAAGTGATCTTTATTCAAGCTTATGGTAGAACTTTCACATTTGTTTCTTTGAGCGAAACACATTAAAACTAAACACATGTGTGATTGAGTGCATATTCCGTGAGAAGGTTGCTAGTTTGCATATGATGATTTTAAAAATAAAAGAAATTGCATTAGCATGGCTATCTCACACACTACACTTCAAGGATGATTTAAAGATTACTGCTAATATTTGAATAAGGAAGATGAGCTTGAATTATCTTGTTTGGTGCTAGCTATGGTTCTTGCTGATTTGTGTTCTCGAATGAAATTCTTTGAGGGTCACATAGGGGGAAGCTAATGTTTTTCATGTTATTACTTTTTCTATTTTCTTTGTTTTGCTCGAGGACTAGCAAAAGCTAAGGGTGGGGGTATTTGATCGGATCATATTTATATATATTTTTATATCAAATTCACTCGTCTTTTCTTAGTTAGTTCGTTATATTTTGAGCTATTTACATTGATTTTGTGTTTTATAGAATTTATCAAGCTAAGAAAATAAAAATAGAATAAGTGAAGTGTTAAAAGTAATAATTTCGTCTAAATTATCTTGCTTGTTAAAAGTAATAACTTATCGTCTAAATTATATAATGTGTTTGTGATTACAAACTGGCAAGCTTTCGGTGGGCAGCATTATGAAAGGGAGGAATCAAAAATGAGGAAGCCAGCTAGAGGGGGGACTCGGCAAAAGCAAGAAGCATAATTAAAAGGAAGACAGAAAAGATAAAAAAAGAAGGGGAATCAGGATTTTGCCTCGGGGGCGCCCATTAGGCGCAGAGGAAGGAGTTTGAGCCTCGGAGCACAAAATAATATTGAAAGCAGCTTAAGAAAAAGGCTCGGCTAAAGAAGCTGCCAGCCAATAGAGGCAGCAACAGAAAAATATATAAAAGCGCAGAGGCACAAATCAAAGAGGGCGGAGCGGAAGCTGCACTTGGCAGCGAGCAAGAGAAGGCTGCCTGGCAGCGCAGGCTGCGGACGGAAAAACAGGAGGCCATTTGGCAGCCTCGGGGAGTCTCGAGGGGAAGAATCAGAAAATAAGGGAGCTGCCCTTAAGGCAGCGAGGAAAGAAAAATAAAAAAAAAGTCAGAGAGGAGGGAGCTGCGTGAGGGGCGGCCATTTGGCAGCACAGCGAGAAACGGTGGAGGGCTGCCAACCTTGGCAGCGAGTCAGAGAGAAGGCAGCGGGGAAAGGAACACAGAGCACGGATCAAAACAGAAACTGCCATTTGGTGCAGTGCACAGAAGCAACCTTAAACCAATCCTTGCACACTCTTTCGGTTTATCTCCTCCAAACTTATGTTTTTATTTATGTTTTAATTTATAAATATGTGTAATTAATTTTATTTTGGCTAGAGCATAATTCAAAACCATGATTATATTTGTAATATGAATTGATACCTTCAGTTGTGATTTCTGAGTTGTGATTTAATTTGCTTAAACTGCTTGATTGATAACTTATTTGTGTATGTTGATTAAGAATGCATACTTAATTTACATGCATGAATTTGATGCTAGAATATAAGTGAATTTCACCTAATCGTTATGAACTTATATTCATGAGTAGTGAAGGTTGCTAGTCACAATCGCGTTAAGTAAATTCTTGGCAGGAGTATCATGCTTTTCATAGTTACGAATGCCTCGTCAGTATTTATAGTTTTCACAAAGTTTAATGATCTTTGATTGTATCTCTATTGTGCTTTTCACGTAGGGGACTTTTAGAGAATGTGTTGAATTGTTGTATGCTGTTCATCCAATTCAATAACTTAAGGAAAACTTGAAGATTAAAAAAGTGTTGTTCACGGTTAATCTGGAGTATTGAAGATTTACAATTTATTGAAAGAACAACTGAAAATCAATTTAGGTTGCTTATGTGTCATGTGTGGAGAAAAACCCTCTAGCCAATCCGTCACCCATCCATTCACTTTTATTTTATAGTTTTGTCAATTTTATAATTTAGTTTAATTTACGTTTCATCCAAACCAAACCCCCCATTATTATATTATTATATTATTTAGTTAATTTTTATTAGTTTTTATCTTTTAATTTAATTTCCGTCTAATTAATTTACTAGTTTTTATTTTAAATTGTTTTCATTATTTTGAGTCATTTTTAGTGTGTTTCTAGTTTTTAGCTTAGTTTGTATTTTCTAGAGTCTTTAGTTGTTTTGAGTCTTTTGATTTGTTTTAGTTTATTTGTTAGTTTTATTTTGAGTTATTTTAGTTAAGTGTTTTTATTTTAGTTTAGTGTTTTAAACTTTATTTTTACGTTTTTAAATTATTTTAGAGGTTTTAGCAAGCCCTCCTAATCCCCGGCTTAGAACGATACCCTACTTACATCTATACTACATCTGTCAAAAAGAGGGTTAAATTTGTGCGGTTTAAAATCCCGTCATTCATACTCTGGCCAGAGATTCTAAATCATATCATAGAGTATTCTCCCTCAACGGTTTGAAGGTTAGAGATCCCTTGTTGCGCATTCACTTGTCTCCATGACTAGATAGCTTGACCCCAACCATGCCGTTGACACTCCAAAGGAATGCCATTTGACACGATCAAAGATCAAGGACCTAACCACAAGACAACTATGATGCCTCAGGTCAAAGGACTAATTTGCATTATCCTAACCATGAGTTCTCATGTGACATGAATATGAGAACTCGTCGTTGATCGTGTTCAGTGAACTCATTCTCTATTGAGCACCTACGTACTTGTCTTGGTGTCACTCACACCAATGACTCGAGACTAGTCACTCTCCCTGAGAGAAGACATAGCACGTACTGATCTTAACGGACTGTCAATGCCCAATTGGCAATCCTATGATCAGGAACGTTTAGGATGTGTCTATGAAAGAATGGTCTCATGAATCTAACTATTTAGATCGCATTCTCCCAATCACATATTCCTTGGACTTTATCGTTTAAGCATATAACATTTATATGAGACCGCTCAAACAATAATCTTTGCCCTTGATATTAAACTAGATTAGTTTAATCATGTGAAATGTCCGTAAAGTATCATCATATGATTGGTTTTAGGGCACATTTCCAACAATCTCCCACTTGCACTAGAGCCAATCAGTTTGGTCATCAGTGATGATACCTCTTCTGTAGTCATTTCAAAAATGGCTTAATAGTAGGCCTAGACAATGGATATCTATATGTTATCCATAGAAGCAATCTTGAGAATAACGACGTCACCATTATACATGATTCCCAATCATGTGGTTTAGTCTCTCATATGAGTTCGAACCTTGATGAGACCTTGATTCCCTGGCTTGAGCTATCGCCCCATTAGTGTCATACACTTTCTGGTTGGAACCGAATAGAGAGTTCATATATGAACTTTCCCATCCAAACAACATTGTTGTAAGCTTCTATATGGCAATACATTTTGCATTCATAATGGAACGCACTAAAGTCATTACTTTAATGTTTCCATCCAAATATCTCTTTAGTCATAATAAAGAGATATCTGTTTATCTCTTCATTCATAATGAAGAAACATCCAATGATGGATTAGATTCATAATCTAATACATTTACGCTTCCATTACGTTACTCTAATTCTTCCTCATTTTTGAGGATTTTATCCTTTAGTATTTCTCAAATACTTAAGGACTCACTTGACAGTTGCCATGGTTCTGATCCTGGGCTTGTACTGATATCGTTTTGTACCGTTCTAGGTACAACTCATATCAATGTTTTCATACAATATGAAATACATAAATCACCTTTGTGCATATGCATAAAGGGTTCTATTTACGCATTATTTCTTTGGGAGTCAAAGGGTACATTCCCTTCGAGAAGAACAATTTCCTAGTTTCACTAGAATTGTTATTCAAATTGAAGTTTATCATCATATGAGAAACTTCCTAGCATCTCTTGTCTATTATAGACTATATCTCCCATATTTATTCTATCGTTTATAGAATGTTTAAAGTCATAACTTTAACGAAGAAGTATTCATTTCATTTCCAAAAAATTAATATATCATATATATTTAAATTTAAGAATATGATAAACTCCCACTAATCTTTTGTAAACAAAAGATTCATTTACACCTTTATGAGAAATCAAACGATTTGATCTTTCATAAGACGGTTGTAGCTCCCACTAGCTTGCTAAGATCCATGATGGATGGATCTCTACAACTTACATGTCTTGTGATTCATAGTTTTAGACATACATTATCAAGACTATCTTAATAATGGTTATGGAAACCCATATTATGTCCAAACATTAAATCACCATTTAGTTGTAGCTAGCAATCCTCGAATTAATTGAAACTAAGACTATATCAAAGATGGTTTCTTCAAAGTCAACCATACTCTTTGAGTGTAGTTACCTTAAGCTACCAATTAGCTTTTAAGGTTTCATTATTTCGAGTCAAATGGTATTTTACCATTTCCTTGAGTATATATCGTATATACACTCAATGTAGTCATAAGGATTTTCATTCTTATTTCTTTCGAATTAAGAGGTGCAACTCTACGACATAGTTATAAAGTTCAAACCATTCAACTAAGACGGTTTATAAATCCTTCTTGACTACCTTGGAGCTTTTGGTATAGGAACTAGGTTGTTATATTTGTTGATCACTATCTTGTTTCTCAAAGAACCCATTCTTTGAGTTCTATGTCTCGTTCATTTGCGTTTTAGGCAAATCATATTGTAGGATTACAATGAACTACCCAACAAAACGACATTTGTTAGTTGGTTTATAGAAGCGATATCCAAAAGCTAATTTAAGGATATCCCACAAGATTATTATCAAACAAATATTGCTCATTAGCACACAACCCCAAATCTTAACATACTTAAGATTTGTCTTTCTTTCCAACTACATCTTTATGGAGTCACGAAAATTTTGGAAGATCTTCTAATTCACAATCATATTGTTTTAGAAGTATATATATATATATCCTATATATGGGTAATAGATAATATCCAACGAACTAAATCTTATTCAAGTTCGTTCTTCTCCTAATGGAGAAGTTCATTATCTTATGATGCTACCTTCCTTGACATCTTTCAAGGAAACGTATCTAAAGTGTTACTTTTCCTTGGATCAAATCTAAGGAGGTAAATACTTTAGACGTCTTACTCATCAACTTACATTTCTTGAATTCTTTGAAACTTTTTGCAAAGTATTCGGACTTGTGTTTACTCAAAATAAACTATAGTCCAACCGAGAGTGATCTTCGGTGAATGTCATATAACATGAGTAGTATTATGTTTGTGGACAAGTGCCATTAACATCTAAGTGAATTAACCTCAACAACTTTGTGATTCTTTCTACTTTCCAAAAGAATAAAGATTCGAACATTTCGCCTCTATACAATTTTAACAAGAAGGCATTGGATCCCGATCTAACGATCCAAAGCATCCATCCATAACCAACTCGTAATTTATGTTTTAGAGGTATCACAACTTAGTTGGGATTAGTCACTACTTTGCAACCTTTTGGGTTTTAAGCATCGTTATATTCTAAACAGTTAACACTACCACATCATCTCTACTATAGAGACAATGAATTAGATTACAATAATCTAATCATTCTTTATTTGGTAGTTCATATGAGGAAGTAAGTACAATCCGCTTTCGCAGAGATCTATATTTTATTCACTTTCCGAATGTGAAGTACTTTCTCTTCTCTCATTAATCTTCTACTTCTTATTAGCCACACTTTTACAACAACTTGTAAAACATAGTTACTAATACAGAATCAAGCATTCAAGTAGAAGAACCAACTGTTATGAACTTTTCAAGAACATTTTACAATACCTTCAAAAGATGTGTTCTTGACACTTGCAAGACATTTCTTGCAAATACCCCTTCCAATGTCCATCCTTTCATAAAGAAAGTTTGTTCCTTTGGAGTTTAAATTTGTTTTCTTCATTTGACTTCTCCTTTGACTACAATAGTCATGGTCCCTAAACTCCCACTATCTCTCTTGAAACTTGTTTCAATTGTGTTTATACACATCAAACAATTTGGAGAGCGTGTGGTTATTGTTCACTATATAGTTTACAATAAACTTAGTGAACGATTAGGATAGGGACACAAAGGTGAAGTCCTTGTCTAGTTTCCGTCTCGTTAAGTGTTTTAACACTTCAACATACAATGATTCAAAATCATCATAAGTCCATGTTGATGGACTATTTTTGTCAACCAACCATTATGTTCTAAACATAATTACAAACGTTCAAGAGTTGTTTAAGGCAACTCTTATTTCTTCATACAACGATTTGTAAGTGAAGAATCATGGCACATTAAGTGTCCATGCCCTTGTGCTTACTTCAAAAGTTCCTTGTTTATGTAACAAAGAAACAAGCACTAATGTTTGCGTTGATTAAGGGTTGTTCAAAGCAACTCTTATTTCTTCATACAACAATTTGTATTTGAAGAATTATGACAATTAAATTGTTGTCCTCTTTATGATAGACTTATCTATCATGTTCTTCCAATGATACATTATCGATAGGAAGATTGTGAGGGTGAGACTACTTAGGCACATGTACAATCCATTCAAGACAATCTATGGGATTGTGGTACCAAGTTCGGAAACTAAAGCGTTCGGTTTTTCTTTGTCAAGTATTGGATAGCGTTTGCAAATATATTGGTAAACAAATACATAACGAATATAAATAGATTGATTTTAAGCTATTTGATTCGGGTCTTTAAATCATAATAGCACCACCCACTATTTTTGGCAAATTCCATATCCCTCATCGGAATTCGAGAGTTTTGGAGGAAACTCTTAGTAGGTTATGGGAGACTCACTATTACCAAGCCCACCTCACGATGATACGATGTTGGCTAGCATTAATAATAATGAGAAAGTACACTTACTCATTTACATCTAAATGTAAGTACCCATCTAATTTGGCCTCTAGAGAATGATGCCTCACAATGATATGATGTTGGCTCCATTGCACTTAGTTAAGTCATTCCCACCATGCGAGTTCAAGTTAGGGGTCCAAGAACAACCTCACGATGATACGATGTTGGCTATTCTCTTTGCCTACCTTTCACAACATCAAGTATGCATATAGAATCCTCCCCGAGTGTAAGCATGCACTTTGTACTCCCCCATGATAGGGTGAAGCCGGTGTACATGTCACAAACGTTTGGACCTACCACGGTGGAAGGCCACGAAAGAGTGTTCAAAGCACTCTCACGCTTATCAACTTAATATTGGTTTGGTTGAGGGTTTTTAGGTCTCATCACATATAAACATACATTTTAATCCAATTAAAACATTTTTGGTCCTATCACAACTATTGGTCCATATGATTTATTTAGTTGTATATAATACTCCCACTAAGCTTTTAAAACGGTTTTTAAAGCAAGAGTACATGATACTACTAACATAAGGTTTGCATTCATTGATGGACTATATAGTTGCCTTAGGGCCTTAGGATGACTATGAACCTTTTATTTAGATCCAACACGAGCCTTGTGTTGAATCTCGGACTAGGGATGGTGATTGATTTTAGTGACGCATTTAATCACATTAAGGCGTGTTGTCTTAGGGGCGTTGGACCCAACTACTTCATTTTCATGCATATCAAATAAAGCAAGAAAGAAGTACTTCAAAGTAAAGAAGAGCTTATGCTCTTTTACAACAATTGATCAAATCAAATTACTTTAAATTAAAGAAGAGCTTATGCTCTTTTACAACATTTGATCTAATCAAATTACAACCAAAATCTAATCTACACATTCCCATGGTTCAAACAAATTTGAAACGGCCTTTCACATAACTCAATTATCGTAGGCTTAGGTTCACAATCACCCTTTAATTAATTAACACTTTAACTAATTAAATTGAATGCAACATTTTTCATTTGGTTTTTGTATCCATAAAATTGATTTAAATGGAGCTAACTAAAATGAAAATCCAATTCTCATTTAAAGAGACAAAACAATTTTTGTTCTCTATTTAATTTGGGCCAAAATGTAATGACCTCAACTTATTTGGGCCATTATGCAATTAACCTCAACATTTGGGCTATTTTGCAATTAGCCACAACTTTTGGGCCATAGTGCAATTAACCACAACCTTTGGGCTATTTTGCAAATACTTAAACTTTTGGGGTCACTTTGTAAAAACACAAAAGTCCAATACTTTATGTAATCACAACTAGAACCCAAACTTTTCCACAAATGTAAAAACTTCATTAAAGGAGCAAAACAATTTGTCCTTTAGCGTTTTTGGACCTAAACGTAAAAACGTAAACTTTTGGGCCAAAGTGCAAATACACAAAAGTATCAAAACTTTATGTAATTGCATGAAAGCCCCAAAAGTACTCCCACTTGAGGGAGTGGCCGGCCTTGGGATGAAAGGGAGTGATGTGTGTGTTGATATGTAAGTTTTGACATAAAGCATGCAAGGTGTGTGAAAGGGATTTAAACCTTACACACCCATTAAAGTTTCTTACACCTTTCAAACAAATATCTAACATATATTCAAAGTTTTTGACTAACATTAAAAATATTAATCATTAATAAATATATGAAAATATCTAATAACAAAACTTTATGAAATAATTCAAAACTTTGAATCAAAACACCAAACTTTTTGTTCTTGGCTAAAATGTCAAGAACAATGAAGAACACTCATGAAAAACTCAAAATTTTTCCATGATGATTTTTCACCCAAAAAACATTCCAAAACCATTTAAACTTAAGGGAAATTTCATATAACCAAACTAGGGTACTTAGGGGTTCCAAAAGTCACTTGAAAAACATTTTAACAAGACAAACAAGAACCCAAAAATCACCCTTTTAATTTGGCCGAAAATCCCAAAACTTATGGCACCAAATTTTAGCTTCAATATTCATGCTCATATGAACTACATCTACAACATTTGAGATGCCAAATTTTCCAACAAAATTTACATTCATAAAACAAGAATAAAGCTTGTAACATTTTACAACTTTTAAATCACATATTATGAACTACAAAACCCAAAAGGATTCACCAACTACTAGACCTAGGCTCTGATACCACTTGAAGGATTATTTTGGAAGATCATGTTCATTTAAGCAATATCATTAGCATGCAATTAACAAATTAAAGGCGGAATCATGCTTGCATATATTTAAAAACAAAACATTACCCATGAATGTTCAAAGCCTAGTAGTTTGGTGAACCTTTAAACAACTCAAAACAAGTGAGTTGAAATTAATACCTTTGTAGATTCCTCTTTGCATAAGCAAAGGCTAATCACCCAAAGAGAGGGCCTTCATTCCTTGCATCTTAAAGCTATGGATTTATATAGAAAGGATAGGTTCTCTAAGTTCTCAAAATTGAGAACCTCTAAGTTTCTACACCAAGGTTTTGATTAAGAAGAAATGAATGACCTTGGAGGAGCTAGAGTGCTAGCTAAAACCCTCCAAGGGGGCCGGCCATTCTAGAGAGAAGGGAGAGCATTTCATCTCTCCAATTTTCCCAAAAACAACCCATAATGAATTTTGGCTATAAAGTCAAATTTATACCTTAATTCATTTGAGTGGCAAACTTGTAAATAAGTCCAAGTTCACTACCCTTACATTGTGGCCGGCCTTAGGGATATATTTTTTTTTTTGGAGTATTTTGGGCCTTTGTAAATCATTATTTATTAAGTTGTCATACAACTTAAGTTAATGGACTCGACGTTCGAAGCCCATTGGGCCTTAAGGTCCAAAACTATCCCGAGGTCTTTAACGAACTTATTCGTTTGATTAATAATCATATTAATTAATCCTTGCCATTAATAATTAAACCATTTAATTATTCTTACTCATCTCCGTTGAATCTTCAATCTTTACCTTACACGGTGTACGATCCATTAGGTTCCTTTTAGCGAGGCAGTGGGCGATTCAAACTCTTTTAAATCGATTGTGAATTTGAAACTAACTTTCAATTCTCCCTTTAGTGTTTACACACGTTTAGGGCTTCCACAAACCATGAGTGACACCTAGCAGCATATCATGGTTACCCAAGCTAATCAGAAGAGGTAGAGAACCTATTCAGTTTAGGATTACAAATGCAATACGGTCCTTCTCTAATACAATACTCTTGACCACATTGTTTGGCTTGATAGTTTATTCATGTCTACTATCCAATGTGAATCTCGTGCTTATATGATTCCATTGAATGTGATCTGGAACACATTCCAACATCTCATTCATACTCTGGCCAGAGATTCTAAATCATATCATAGAGTATTCTCCCTCAACGGTTTGAAGGTTAGAGATCCCTTGTTGCGCATTCACTTGTCTCCATGACTAGATAGCTTGACCCCAACCATGCCGTTGACACTCCAAAGGAATGCCATTTGACACGATCAAAGATCAAGGACCTAACCACAAGACAACTATGATGCCTCAGGTCAAAGGACTAATTTGCATTATCCTAACCATGAGTTCTCATGTGACATGAATATGAGAACTCGTCGTTGATCGTGTTCAGTGAACTCATTCTCTATTGAGCACCTACGTACTTGTCTTGGTGTCACTCACACCAATGACTCGAGACTAGTCACTCTCCCTGAGAGAAGACATAGCACGTACTGATCTTAACGGACTGTCAATGCCCAATTGGCAATCCTATGATCAGGAACGTTTAGGATGTGTCTATGAAAGAATGGTCTCATGAATCTAACTATTTAGATCGCATTCTCCCAATCACATATTCCTTGGACTTTATCGTTTAAGCATATAACATTTATATGAGACCGCTCAAACAATAATCTTTGCCCTTGATATTAAACTAGATTAGTTTAATCATGTGAAATGTCCGTAAAGTATCATCATATGATTGGTTTTAGGGCACATTTCCAACAATTTATACTTTCATTAAGTATAACATAAGATTTTGTGGTATCCACTAGTGTAAATAGTTTAAATTGAAGATCAAGTTCATTCATTGTATTCATATAGGGTCAAGAGGTGTAGCTGTAAAAAAATCATCAAAACCGGAGTTAAAATAAACATTAAATCGTGATTTTTCATTTATAACCGTCGAAAAGTTTTATCCCGTTACTTGATCTCTGAATGTTTGTTTTTTACAATTTTTGGCATATGCTATCTCGAACCACATACGTTTGACAATTGATCGTTGAAATTAGTTTCGTAAAATTCGTATCCCATCAAGTTCAATGGTGTGTATATATATATATATATATATATATATATATATAAACTTAAGAAGTTGAATGGTATGTATATTTAAGCCGATCCAATTGTCACCAATTTTTGAAATTTAATTTAATATATATATAATTATTACATTTTTTAGTAGTATAAAATTGTTAAATTAATATATATAATTATTATAGTCTTTTTTTAAGGTTATAAAATTATTAAATTAATACTTAACTTGTCATGTCAGGTTATTGGGTCATGTCAGGAATTGCTAGGCCTAGCTTGCGCGACCAAAAATTAGTATGCGTCACGCAATTTTGTTTTAAAATGGTTTTTAAAATGTTTTTTATTTTGTTTACAATTATTATAAAATACAAACACACCAAATTTATTTACAAAGTAATTCACATATAAAAAGGGATTCGTTCATACCATTTTTTCCATCACTCTATATAATGCATTAACCATTTCAAGTGTTTTGCAAAAAAAGTTGCAAATAAATTGCCTTAATCTTCATCCGAATTGTAATAAATTTCACGTTTGTCGCTATCATTATTTTCAATGTCCTATTCCTCATCATCGATAGGTACGTCACCATCGTCGTTTGTGCGCACTGGACCATCATATCGTAGAATATTATCGAGGTCAATTGTGATCGGCTGAATCGGTATTTCAATTAAAGATAATCCTTCTATCTGAAATGGTTCTTAGATAAGATTAGTATCCCGAAGTGTTTCTGCACCACTTTCCATCAAAGATTCAAGATGTTGGTCAACAACATTGTTGATATCGTCATCAGTACGGTCTTGTTCTAGTATAGCATACACATTCCTATGATCCATCTTCTGAACAATTTTCCAACCCTTCCCAGCTTTAGGGTCATCTAGATACACAATTTGTTTTGCCATGGTTGCTAAGATGTAAGGGTTCTCATCGTACCAAGTTTTGGTTGTGTTCACTAATAGTAATCCATGATCTCTTTTCACACTTCCATGCCTATTTGGGTTTGTATCAAACCATCAACAATTAAATAGGATTACCTGGCACTAGTCTTTATAACGCAATTGCACGTCACTTGTTAGTTTACCATATAATTCAATGTCTGTACTTTCATCTCCCCCGAGGACATGAACAACGTTGTTTTGCATACACAACTTATCATCTTGTGCATCCTCTAAGAACTTGACGCTGTTGACATTGGCAAGTTATATAACTCTTCACTGTACACAGGGGAATTCAATGCTTTTAGTTGATTCGCCTAATATTAGACAAACATTTAAATTTATTAGTTCGAGCAACTTAATTGGTACAATATATATGTGCAATACAAAACACTTCAAACTTGCATATTCGAGAAACCACTGGTGAAATAATTCAAGGTGTTTCTTGGCATACAAATGTGAAGGATGTGCTTGCTTCATCATATTTTCATGCTCATCAAGGTATGACAGTGTCTTGTCACAATTGTTGAGTACGAACCAATGTGCTACCTCCATGTCCTTCTTAGAAAACGACTCGCCACAAATCGGATCTCCAAATGATCGAGCGATTTGGGATAAAACTGAAAGTTTCTCCTTTCTCACACCCTCGTCATTATTGTGAGGAGGACGATTGAAAGTTGTCTCAACATCCTTTAAATACATTCCACAAAATGTAAGTGCCTCATATGCCACCTAAGCTTGTATAATGGATCATTCGAGTTTCATGTTGTTTCGTTCATTTTTCTTTAAGTCTCCGAGAAGCCTGGAAAAAGAAAACAATATGATTCACATATTACTAATCTCACTATATTTAATATTGATTAATAACAAAGACGAGGAATATATACCTTTCTATTGGATACATCTATCAAAAGTTAACTGGTCCAGCAAGCAATGCCTCATCTGGTAAGTGAACCATCACGTGTATCATACTTATGAAGTAAGCTGAAGGAAATATCATCTCAAACTTCCATAGAACTTGCACAATGTCATGGTGCAACTGATTAACTTCCATTTTTCGTAACGTTCCTGACGTCAATTGCAAAAAAAACTAGATAACAACATGATTGGTTTCACTACATGGGCTGGAAAAAGATGTCGAATACCCACAAGAAGTAGGCTTTGCAGAACAACATGGCAGTCATGACTCTTTAGGCCAACTAATTTACCCTTGTCAACGTTCACGCAACGCGCGATATTTGAAGCCTACACATCGGAAAACTTTGCAAACGATAAAAAAATTTAAAATTTTTTCTTGTCATTCAGTTTCATTGAAAAAAATGCAAGATCCCTTCTGGCTTTATCATTGTCCCTATTTATCCACAAACCCCGTCGTATTCCCATTTGTTCCAAATCAAGACGAGCTTTGATCATGTCTTTTGTCTTGCCCTCAATATCTAGAATTGTGCCGACCAATGTGTCAAATATATTTTTCTCAGCATGCATAACATTAAGGTTGTCAATTTTTTGTTTGGACAAATATGGGAGCTCATAAAACATAGACTTGTGCTTCCAGTTTATATAATAAGGTCTTGTCCTACTGACATTGGTCCCAAAATGAGCAAAATATAAATGGTTAAGCAGTTCCAAAACCTGAGCATCCGGACCATTCTTTAGGTCTAAGGCAATGCTCTTTCTCTTTGTCAAACTCTTTATCCTTCTCTCACCACTCGTGGTCCCAAGGCAACCATTTTTTATGATCAAGGTAACAAACTTTTCTGGTGTGCCAACTAGATGTTATGTCTTCCTTGCATACAGGGCATGCCATATAACCCCTAGTGCTCTACCCAAAAACCATTGCATATGCGGGGAAATCGTTCACAGTCCACATCACTGCAGCCTGGAAAATGAACATCTTGCCAGTACATTTATCGTATGTGCGCACACTGTGTGTCCATAAATCTTTTAGCTCATCCACCAACGGCAATAAGTATACATCAATTAACCTATCGGGATCCTCAGTTATCAATAAAGTCATCATCATGTATTCTTTTTTCATACATTTCTAGGGTGGTAAATTATACAGAAATATGAAAATCGGCCAAGTACTGTGATGTTGATTTAAAACCCTAAACGGATTAAATCCGTCATTGGCAAGTCCCAATTTAACGTTGCGAGAATTAGCAGCAAACTCGGGGAACGTTCGATCGAACTTTTTCCATGCCTCCCATTTGCAAGATGCCACATCTGCCGCATCACATCGTCGTCTACCCGTTTTTCCTTATGACATCTTATGTCTGTGGGTGTATGCATTGACATATACAATCACTGCAACCTAGGTTTTAGGGGCATATAACGCATGACTTTTTGTGGGATCTTAGTCGTTCCATTCTGAGATGTCATTTTAAACCTTGACTCATTGAATACAGGGCATTTATCCAATGTTTTATACTCTTTGTAGAATAAAATACAATTATTTTTGCAATCGTGAATTTTTTCATAACCCAATCCAAGACCATTCAACACCTTTTGCACGTGTCTATGGTCCTTCGACAAACAATTGTCCTTCGGAAGCATTATCTTGAAAACCCCCAAAAAGTAATTAAAATACTGGTTCTGCATACAATACTTTATTTTTCCGTGCATTAGTTCCGCAATGGCTGTGAGAGTGGAAAAGCTCTTGCACCCCAGGTTTAACTCTTGGTTAGCATTTTTTAATAGTTTTTCATATTGTTCGAACTCTGCACTATCCATTGGTGTAGGCATGTCATTTCCCCTTCCTGATTGGTGTTTGTCGATGCAAATGAAAAAGCATCATTTATAATATACATGACTTGTTCATTAGGATCCACAATAGGTTCAACATTATCCACTCTTGTGGTATTTGAAGACGAAGCATTGTGTAATTGTTTGCCATGATGGTTCCAAGTATTATATGTCTCAATCATTCCATTCCTTACTAAATGAAATCGAATATATTCAATTGTCTCCCTTAACATGTTGTTACACCTCCTACAAGGACACCGGATTTTAGTTGCACCCTGGTTGTCTGTACGTGCAGAGTCAATAAAATCCTGGATTCCGTCCAAGTATTTGTCTACGCATCTATTTGGGTTTTGTATCCACGTCCTATCCATAATTTCTGGAACCAAAATAACAATACAATAATCACAACAACTTCATACAAAATGATAATGTCACCTTATGCCTTCGGTAAGGATCATATCCCATTCGGGAATGCATAGTCATGTCACGTAATTTACGGCTACATCAGATTAGATTTCAACGTGGATAAATTTCAACAGCATCTCGATACAGTTCTTCAGGTGTACAACCAGAAGAACGTAGAGAGATGACACTGAAATGTCCACAACCGAAACCTAATCCTTCAACCATAAACTACACGTCCTAACTGTTCATTCCTAAACTGTCCAAATAATGGGACAATTCAAGAATTAATTGGACCACAGCCATGTTTTCGCATCCATGCGCGAAATCCAACTAATCCTCAAATGGGAAACTAAGTTTTACTAAAAATAAAAAATAAGTACAAAGTTAATTTCAATTAACTTCGTACATCACAACAAATATTTGTACGTCACGTACAAATTTAACAACATAATATAAATATAATTTCATAACACAACATAAACATAACAAACTAAGTTGAACATAATTTAATTAATTTTATATGTTTAAAAACAAAACAAAGAAAATACCTTCTCAATCATTCTCCACCAATCACTAATCACACACAATATCCCTATAGACAACGAAATTAAAGGCGTTAGTATGAATTTACATTAATACTTTTACCATAACGACAAAAAACGCTTACCAGACACAGTGAGATAGCTCGATCAACCTAGAGAAAAAGATGGAAGGAGTATTAGATGATGAAATTGAGAGAAAATGAAAATGACGGATGTCAAATTGAGCAAAATGGAAGGGATGAGTGTAGAGGCACAATCTGCAATTTTTTTGCAATTTGCCTTTGCACATGGCTGAATCCAGATTAAAAAGGACGAATGATTTTGCGCGACAAAACATGTACTTCGTCACATGAGATATCTTTGCACAATGAAAAAGCTCTTCGTTGCGCAAACGCCATTTGCGTGACAAAAAAGAAACATTCGTTGCGCAATGCATATATATATATATTTTTTTTTATGTTTTTCCTTTTTATTTGTATGTATTGTAAATTTTTATTTTATTATAAATAAAAAATTCAAACCTAATTTGTAACAGCCCGTCCCTAAAAATTATGATTTTTATAATTTTAATAGGTGAGTTACGAAAATGCCCTTCGAGGCACATACGTCGCTTGTTGTTGACCACCTTGCAGTGACAAGTAAGGTTCATTTTCTTGGCATATCCTTGTAGTACTTGTCGCTACAGATGCAAGGGCACAGACAAAACGTGATTTGGAGTTGTAATGAATGAGATATTAGTGAATGAAGTTGAGGGCAAAATTATTAAATTCTAGAAAACCCCAGATTTTTGGAATAAAATCTGAAGGGCCACATGTATGACCTAGATTAGGAGAATCATAAATGGGCGGTGCAGATGGAAAGGAATGGATGAACAGGGAGGAAATGGGAGGAATAAGGAAAGGAGAAAGAAATAGGTTGGGGAATAAAGGAAGAAAGAAAGGAGAGAAATGAGAGAAAGGAGAGAAGAAGAGGAAGAGGGAACCGGCCGGGTTCACCATGACCAGTGACCCGACCCAGTCCCATCTTCCGATTTTGGCCACCATAGACAGCGAGGTTGGTGTCAAAATGATCCTTAGCTCGAGGCCAATCGATCATTCTCCCTATTTCATCCCAAAAATCAACGTATTTGGTGTTGATTTCACAAAACCCGCATGGTAGGATGCTGCGGTTTTGGGTTAGAACCATACAATCCCAAAATGTTTTCCTTCAATTACCACCACCCATAGCACCCTCTCAAGTCCTAGAACAAAGCCCAAGAAGTGGTTGAGGGGTCGGAGTTGCTTTGGAGGTTGAATTGAAGCACACCCAATTTTAGGGTTCCGGAGGGTTTTGATGAAATTAGAGTCTTTCTAAGCCAAATTAGCCTTGTCCATAGGTATGAAAGTTGTTTTACTCATTGAGATATTTAATTCTACAAATTTTGAGAATTTTTGGAGAAAGTTGAATGTTTCAGCGAGTTGGGGCGGCGCGTGCGGCAGCGCGTGGCCAGAGTTTAGTTTTGAGAATGGATTAATGTAGATTGATCATTAGAACCTAATTTCACTACGATACAGTAATAGGTCAATATATGAACCGACGATCCGACCGTTGGATCGTCACCAAACTTTAATAGGTCATTATTCATAATATTTGAGGAATGTAGGATTTTACATATTGGGAATCTGTCGTACGGATCTACCCGAATTGGAATTGTAAGTTCGTAAATAAAATGTTAACCGCCACTTGGTTTTGGCAATTGGCGGAGATCCAACCGTTGGATTGTAATGAAACTATAGGGTATTGTTCTAGAAGCATAATGTGAATTCGTGGAAGTGACGGATCGAAGATTCGTGATACGGATATTCCGGATTGAATTACGTAGGGATACGTTATATGTAATGTACATGTTCTCTCAGTAAGGATTCTGAGATATGATTTGATATTTGTTCAAGGAGATGATCGTTCAAGACGTCTCGATATTCATGCTAGGGAGTTATAGCAAGGACTCCAGGTTTGTTTTCAGTATATATGTGTGTGTGTGTGTGTGTGTGTGTGTGTGTGTGTGTGTGTGTGTGTGTGTGTGTGATTTGTATTTTTCCCAGAAATTACGTTTTTAAATGATTTTATTAATTGGAATGCCATGTCAAATATCGTTTCTATTTATTATGATTTGTGATGATTATTGATTAGCGCCACAGACACTTAGGTAAGTGAGGTGAGTATATGTTTGATAGTGATGGTTATGTGATGATGATGATGAGATTGGTATATAGCTCATATTCCTGCACCCCGGTGTTTGTGCTCCACCAAAGGTTAGGGCTTAGCCTTCACGTGATCGTTCACCTCCCACACCACACGCTCACCTTGGATCCAAGGTAGGTGTCAGCTTGTCGTACAGACCACTATAGGCGGTTCCGACTCGTAGATGACTTGAGATATGTCGCACAGCCTTCATGTGATCGTAGCACTGAGCGTATTTATATACACCTAGCCTGTCATGCAGACCACTATAGGTGGTTCCAACTCGTGTGCAGGAAATCGGTTGAAGAGCTATAGATTCAGCCGTACATGTCACGTTAGGTGACTCCGCCTAACGTATTGATATTCACGACATATTGTGATTATGTGTTTATCTCACCTGATTGATGCATATATTGTTTGGTTGGATATTTTAACATGACATCTTTGAGATTGATTATTTTCTAGTGTGTTTTACGATACGATTACGTATGATATTTTCTGGGAAAGTATACAGGTTTTACAGCGAGGGGTTATTACTTTTGATAAAGAAAAGGTTTTGAAAAGTTTTGTTTTTGCCCACTCACAATTTCTATTTTGTACCCCTCCAGGTTTTAGCTATCGATGTTCGTATCAACGAGGATTCTTGGCGAATCTCAGGATTGGTGGCTACTTTTGAGGGTATATTTCTTACCCGCTCTACTATACTTTACTTCTGCTATGACGTCAAGTGTGAGATGGGTTCGCTCCCGCTCACCAGCACACTCTGGTGTTTAGGCACTTTTAGGTTTAAATTTATTCACACTTTCCTTATCACTACACTTTATGGCTTCGTCACCTTCAAGGTGTCGGCCAGCACAGCCCAATTTCGGAGTCCTAGTGGACATTCCAGGTTAAGGTGTGTCAGTTTGGTAACAGAGCATAAATTAGGCAGTATTTCATCCATCACACGCATGATGAGAGCATTCTAGGCCTTGCCAAAGTACAAGGGTAGAACTCGATGGAAGAACGTCTTGAGGTGATTGCTTCTGGTCCCCAGTGATGCTAATCCTCCCAGTTGAACTAGTGGTTATTCTGGATTTATGGAGGAAGATCGATTTCCATCTACGTTCGCTCTGAAGTGGATTATTAGAAAATCCTATTCTTCTGGCTTAGGACATTGTAACCAATATTAGTTTTTAGAATTTCTTAGTACTATACTTGTCAAATCAATGAGTATAGGAAGGTATGTAAGTTGTTGCACCTATGATTAGGAGAAATTTCCGAGGTGATGAACAATATTATAATTATGCCATTATGCCATTATGCCAGGACGTCGGTTCACAGTTTCAAGGTGATGAACAATATTATAATTATTGGATATGCATTATCTAACTGCGCAACAGATAGACTCATTAATAGTGACTGTCTGAGCTGAAGAAACTAAATCATGGGAACTTAGGAGCAAACCTTTGTTGACCATACTACCTATTTAGGTAATTAAAACTCCTTTGACTAGCCACTTTTCGATCACTTCCACAGGTTTGCTGTAGGGTTGAAATAAGAAGTGGCATCTTACTACTAGCACGTTTCGAGTGTCGAGAAATTGTGAAGACCTTTTAGTTCGTGGAGTAGAGTTGGTTAGCAGTTTGGCACGTTTCGAAGAAGTATACTTTTGGGTGTCTTTTCTCAACATTCTACTTGGATGTCGCTGAATATGAGGAGTGGAATATACTAGCGATCCATCTTGTTAACTCCGGATTTACTTTCCTTAGTCCTTATCGAACCACTCTTATATCAGTTTTCTTTGTGACTTTCAAATGAGTCTCACTTTGTTGAGAGGAATTAGTCACTAAAGCTTATCAGTTAGAGATTTTTCCCAATCACACACCTTATCTAGGGAACTCAACCCTACCCGTGAAGACGAAGATCAAAACTTTAGGGTTGCACCTAGTTGACCAACTTTTTAATTTGAGCTTGCCTCCTTGGTCTGACGAATTCATAGTGGTCTTATCGGTGATCTTCTTCTTACCTCGATAGTGAGACTAAATTATTATGCTCTGTTAGTCAACTTTGTACCAGACTTCTCGATTGTAGACTTTGATTAAATTGATATTCTTCTTGGAAGATGTGATCTCACCGGATGAGATTCTTTTCTTTTCCCAAAAAGGTTGTAGCGGAAGAAAGTTGAAATTCTCACAAAGTATTAAGAAATTCAAGATATCTTTGACCTTGTCGATCTTATCGACAATTTATTAGTGATTCTTCGACTATAATATTTTCCCCTTTTGGCCGAAGATAGTTAGTTTAGTCTGGAAAGTTAGATATAAATAAAGTTTCTTACAACGGAATTGTTGTCTCATCTCTCCATCGCGTTGCATTCTTCAATGACGTTGATCTTTTTGGAAATTCATGATGACGTGTCCTTGTATATTTCAGCTGTGCATATGGGGCATAACGAGTTACCACTTATATTTCCAACGTGCA
Source organism: Crataegus laevigata (assembly GCA_963580275.1). Lineage (NCBI taxonomy): Eukaryota > Viridiplantae > Streptophyta > Magnoliopsida > Rosales > Rosaceae > Crataegus > Crataegus laevigata. Next base: position 12,042,377 of record OY756944.1, on the reverse strand, counting down.
AAACTGTTGGAATAAGCCATCTTTTTTATAACTTAAAGTCAATATTTATTAGCCTTGCTTGAAAATCTAATGACAGTCCTCTGTGAAGAACGTGTCCAACATCTTTATCAACCTCAGAATTCTTTGAGTACACTTATTTTTCGAATGAACTAAGCTTCTGGCAGCTGCAGTGGAAGGAATAAACCAATATTTGAGAGTCCTATTGTGCAAACTTAACTATTGTTTTCCAACCATTTCTATTCCATTTCAGCGGATGTTCACTGTATTGATTTGGCATTATTTTTGGATTACCAAGAATTGATGGAATGATTTTAATCACTGCTTAAGGTCGACTCGAGATAGGGAATCATTGCTATAAGCTCCCTATAAGAATTATTTGGTACATGGAGAAAATATGAACGCCAATAACCATGATGCTGAATTAATACTACGCGCATGCAATGTTTCACATGGTGGTAGCTTTTTTAAAGTGGAAAGCCGTATTCTTCCAGTCCTAAAGCTTAAAGTTGGTATTGGTGACGAGTTCTTTCCTAAAATTTGGCACTAGAATTTCAACAACAAGACACTTGTGAAGCCAACTGAGATAGAAGTGGGATGTTGTTAACTTCTCCACATGATTTGATCTAAAAGTCCTCGTGCGTGATGTGATCAGATGAGGAGATGGGAAAGGAATCAAAAGTTGAGGCTCCACTTGATGTGTTTGAAGAGAATTCTCGGTCCATACGTACCTCGTCTTTGGTTAAGTAGAAAAGATGTTTAAGGAAATAAGGTCCAAACTTTATACACAACTACAGTTTCTTCTCCGTTGGCTTTCAGAGGATGATGACATTATGAGAAAGCTACTTTTGGACTTCTATGCTAGTTCAGGCAAGCAGAAATCAGAATGGATTATTATTTGGATATATTTATATTTCCTCATGTTACACGTTTCGCTTCTGAGTTTTGGGAAGTCTTTCCAAGGGTTATGAGTACTAGATTTTGTCTAGTATCACATTACCACCTCGAGACTAAGTATTTGTCTGAAATGAGTTATTAAGACCTTAAGAGGTATGTTGCAGGTTGTTCATCCCATAAGTAGTATGGTTGTCATATACCGTTATCTCCATTTTAGTTGCTTGTAACTATGGTTACAATTATGGTTTAGCTACGTCATCATTGGAGCTAATATACAGAGATTTTATGCATAGTGCATAATTGGTAGACACTTACCCTTATTAGGGTTATGTGTAACAGTGGTTACGTTCCTGATTTTGAGCATAGCATAGTTTGAGAAATGGTACGAATATTTTTACGCACTATGTGATTGGCAGAAGAGAATTACAAAAAGGTATTTGAATTATGAAGATTGTGACCTGAGGAATTTACGATATTGATGAAGTTGCCTGAGAAGTAGTGCAAGAGCACGATCAAGGCTTTGTTTAGACGGTGTGTGTATATTTCCCAATGAAGGGCAAGATGGTAATATTGCACCCTCGGGAATTATTTACTTGCTTACCATGACAACGATGAGTTATCAGTATTGCAAGCTACAGACCGTAATATTGATAACATAATATTGCACCCTCGGGAATTATGTACTGCTCATTATTTAGATCTCTGAAGAAGTGATCTAAATAATGAGCAGTACAGATTTTATAGTCAACTTTTCCAAAATGCCAAACACATTATCACTTGTGTGAGTGCTTGTTGGGTGCAATCAAACAGCAATAACAATTAACTATTTTTTTTTCCCAGACTTGCACGACGAACTTTCAGGTTTCGTTGCATAAAAGATTCTTAAGAAACGACATTTTGTGGCGCAAAAGCGCCTATCGCGACGACTTTTGTCGTTTACACTACAAGTTTCTAAAGATTTATTTTTTCCCCAACTTTTAAGTATTTAACAAAAGAATTGTTATTAGCACTCCAAAAATCTCATTTGGCACTCCAAACTTTCTATTATTAAAAAGCAAAATACACTTGTGAGGAGTGTCGAATGAGAGTTTTGGAGTGCTAATAACAATTCCCTTCAACAAATTAATTTTTCTTGTAAATGTTTTCAGCCTATAAATGCATTGTACATACAAAAAAAAATAAAAAAGAAGAGTATTTTCTCAATTTCACAAGTTACAGTTTCCCGACATAAAATCTTAATCCGAATCAGAACTACAATAAACATCACTATCATCAATATCATCAATTTCGGTAGTGGTTCATCTTCGTCGATAGGTAGTTCATCATCGTCTATTAGTATTAGATCACAGAGGTCAATTGTAATGGAATCTATTAGTATTTTGATTTCAGGAACTTCATCTCGTCAGATGCATTTTTCCAGTTAGACCACTGCATAAAGCATAGGTTCCGCACTAGCGCCCCTATGTCATGCACAAGCTTGACGTGCACCTCCCTTTCATATTCTGTTTGCCACATAGTATCACAATCGATGTGCATCCAATGATCATTCATCAGATGTATGATCGTGCAAGACCGTTTAATTTTTTTCCTACAAAAAAAAAATTGTTCAAAACCAAAAATAAACTTCTACCGAAAAATTGGCATAACCTCCTAAAAATTAAAAATTTCCCATAACCTCCAAACTTTGATATACATAATGTCCATATCCAACCAAAATTTGCAACAACCAAGTATAATAATCAACTTTTATGTTATGACGCAATTAAACTTTACAACAACAAAAATTGTAAAATTCATACAAATTGGGTGCACTATCGAATGCCCAGTCATCTGGAGAAACAACAAAAAATATTTTTAATTGGGAGAGTGGAAAAAAAGAAAAGAAGACTGGAGATATGGGAGAGAAGAAAGTTTTGAAGTTTGAGGGAGAAAAAAAAGTTGGCATTTGGGAAAGAGAGGAAATGAGGAGAGAAGGGCGCAGATATAAGATTTTAACTTGGAATTTCGTGAACCCTTGTGCGCAAAGCCCTTATTCTTTCCTAGTCCCCCATTATTAATTTCTACCATTATTCACTAGTACAAAAACATACTTGCGCGACGGAGCAAATTATGTTGCGCAAGTACATTTTGCGCAACGTTGACAACTAAGCGTCACACAAGCACATTTTGCACAACGAGATTTTGCACGACAAAGGCAGCCGTCGCACTAAACTGTTTTGTGCAACTATGTTTCACCTTCATCATGCAAAGTCAACGAATTTTTTCACATCACTACAGCAGTTTGGGAGGTAGAAAATGCAAACCCAATTGCAGCAAGTTTTGGGCGTGTCTCTTTCTTCTGGGCGAATATAATGTGACCTTTTAAGAGATTAGTTTAATAAAATTTATGCAGGCAACTTTAATCACCTTTTGTAGAACTTAATGAATGGTTCCAAAACTAAATTATTTCTTCCTTAAGATTTTGTGGTATCCACTAGTGTAAATATTTTAAATTTAAGATCAAATTCATTCATTGTATTTATATAGGGTCAAGGAGTGTAGCTATAAAAAAATCATCAATATCGGAGTTAAAATAACTGTTAAATCAAGATTTTTTTGTTTATAACCGTCGAAAAGTTTTGCCCCGCTACTTGATCTCCAAATGATTTTTTTTTTGTCTGTATGTGATCTCGAAGTATATACAAACAAGTTTGACGGTTCGATTGTTGAAACTAGGGCTGGGTTCGGTTCCAAACGGTTCGGTTTATTTCCAAAACCAAAACCGAACCAAAATTTCGATTCGGTTTGGTTCAGTTCAATTTTTTTTGTTCAATTTTTTCCGGTTCGGTTTTTCCCCCTTCTTCTCCTTCTTCAATAGCCAAAAAATATCCCTAAGAAAACAAAGCTATTTTCCTAATTGCCGAAAAAATTGAATACATTCTTCAATCAGTCTTCAAATAAACTTAATAAAATACTTAAAAACAAACATATGTTATTGGTTGTTGGCAAGTTACATCTAAACCAATAAAGAAATTTGTGCACCATCAGGAAACAGATGAGATTTAAGCTGTTCATTAGCAATTAAACAACAATCCTTGCATTTCTTAATTTCCAAGTGAATCAAATTACATTCAAGAAATTTGAATTATGTATTACAACTGACATCTACTATTTCCCTCCAAGCAAACCACAAAGAACCCTTCTACTAACATGCACAATAAAAAAAAAAGCAAGAAAAGCAAAACAGGTGCAGCATAAAAACCCATAAATCGACAAATAAGTAAGAGAGACTGGGGATCTTTGGTGAAGGGAGGGCTGTTGCGGGTTATGGAGAAGAGGGTGATGATTCCGAACCCAATCATTCAATCACAAATTAAACAAATTTACAAGATTTGAACAAAATCGATGAAATTGATACAATGAGAGTATCGTTTTCAAACCTAAACTTCTTGAATCAGGCATCGCGGCGGTGACCCACCTGAAAATGATGAACAGATTGCTGCAAATCCTTGTATAAATCGCTTGCAGTTGCATACATTTGAGCGTTCAAAGAAGAAATCATTCGAGCTGCAAGAATTCGATGGTGCGAGAGAGAGATTCTTGACGGTGAGAGAGAGAGAGAGGCTGAGAAGTCAGAGAATATGAAATGGGAGTAAATGGATGGACGGCTAGGGTTTTGTGTTTTCAAATCTTATAAAGAATTAAAGATCCATAATCAGTATAAATATTTTACTAATACGAATATAGCAACACAAAGCTTGTTGTCAAGTTGGCTGAAGCAAGCACTCTCAACTAAGAGGTATAAGGGGTTCGAAACCTCTAGTTTCTAGATTTTGAGTATTTGTATATGATTTATATAATTAATTGATGCGTTGTAAACAACACACAAATTAAACCCTCTTTTTGACAATTGTAGTAAAGATGTAAGTAGGGTATCGTTCTAGACCGGGGATTAGGAGGGATTGCTAATGCACCTAACTGACTTAAAAATATTAAACAAGACTCAAAAACACAAAAGAAAACTCTAAAACAGAAAGCTAAACTATAATAACTTAAAACACACTAGAATAGTCAAAACAACACAAAACTAGCAAATTGAATAAAACCATATACTAGGGATGGATTTAAACGAATTTGGGATTACAAAGACTCAAAATACTCAAAAGACATCAAATTGTATAAATTATAACTAAAGAATACAACTTAACAATGGGGGGGGGGGGTTTGGTTTTGGACGAATTTAAACAAAAACTAAGTAAACTTTGTAAAACAGATTTTAAGACAGATTTGAGTAAATCAATGGATGAATGGATGGCTAGAGGGTTTTTCTCCACACATGACACACTTGCATACAAACCAATTTTCAGTTGTTCTTTCAATAAACCATGAATCTCAACACCCCAGATTAACCGTGAACAACACTTTTTTAACCTTCAAGTTTTCCTTAAGTTATTGAATTGGACGGAAAAGCCCATACAACAATTCAAAACATTCTTCAAAAGTCCCCTACGTGAACAGCACAATAGAGATACAATCAAAGATCATTAAGCTTTGTGAAAACTATAAGCATTGATGAGGCATTCGTAACTATGAACAACATGATACTCTTACCAAGAATTCACTTAACGCGATTGTGACTAGCAACCTCCACTACTTGTGAATATAAGTTCATAACGATTAGGTGAAACTCCCTTATATTCTAGCATCAAATTCATGCATGCAAACTAAGTATGCATCCTTAATCGACATACAAGAATAAGTTATAAATCAAGCAGTTAAGCAAATTGAATTCACAACTCATGAAGTCACAACTGAAGGTAATCAATTCATATTACAAATATGTTCATGGCTTTGAATCAACCTCTAGCCAAAACGAATTTAGTTCCACATATTTGCAATTAAACAACTATAATTGAATTTAAACATGATAAACAAAAGTAGAAAACACCTAGAACGCTCCAGCAATCCAACGTCTTGAATGGTTAGCACAGCTCCAAGTCCTCATCCCTTCTTGCAAAAATGCGGCACCAAGGTGGGTGTGGTGTTTGGATGGTCTAGGGGATGTGGCAAAGATTGGATAGGTTGAGAGAGTATGGAAGGGTGGTAGGGGATGGATAGGAAAAGAGGTGGATGGAAATGGATGGAGGAAGAAGGAAACTTGCGGCAGATATTGTGTTGTTTATGGAATGTGTTGTAGATTTGAATTGGTCTTGTGATGGAGAAGCCTATTTATAGATTTGGAAAATGAATCACCACCACAAAATTTCTTGGTGAAGTAAGTGGATGTTGTAGGTGAAGTGGGTGTGGATGCTGTAGGTGAAGTGAGTGGATGTTGTAGGTGAAGTGGGTGTGGATGTTGTAGGTGAAGTGAGTCGATGTTGTAGGTGGAATAAGTGGATGTTGTAGGTGAAGTGGGTGTGGATGTTGTAGGTGAAGTGAGTGAGTGTGATGTGTTTTTGGGTCAGAAAATAGGAAAGGAGAGGATCCCTTAATCTTCAATTTCATCCATCCACTTGGCTCCAAGCATAAGTTAACCATCCAATGCCCAAAAGTGCTCCAAAATGCTCCAAATTGCACTTTCTTGCATACTTTGTCATTTGGACCAACAAACACACGAAAATAGCTTAAAATACTAAAATAACTAAGGACTAACAATCTAAATGCAAGGAAACAAGCTAACTAAGTTGTATAAATATACTCTTATCAAATACCCCCACACTTAGCTCTTTGCTAGTCCTCGAGCAAAACAAAACAAACAAAAGAGACAAAACACAATCTAGACCTTCCAACATTTGCCTTAGGGATTTCCAATGGACATGACATATTAAAAATCATCACTTACACATATTTTGGTCATCCATACCCTTAAGCATATACTTAATCACAGTCATAATTTACTAGCTCGCATTTAATCAATTAAAACAACATTTTGAATGTAGTAACATGCCTTAGAGAATTCCCTCAATTCCTTACCAGATAAGCACTCTATTTTCACTCAGATTTTCTGACTACACTCCCTACACTAGGTATATGTGAGAAGATTGATGTAAACATGAAAACTAGTACTCACATATGTTATAACAAGGAAAGCATTTTCTGAAGTTATTAATGCACATATGAAAGTGATCTCATGAACAGAATGCTACTACTTAGATGCGAGAACCAGGGACACCATATGCTCATACCAATCCCAAACTCCACATATTGAACACACAACAACCAGGATAGAAGTCAAACGGTTGTAACGGGACTAAGGGTATTGGCTTACAAAGAAAGGATATGGAAAAACAAAGGTTCTTAAAGAAATAGTAAGCAAAGTAATGAGATTGACACTTAGAATTCACTTTCGAATGCAAACTCAACTTTGAACAAAAAGGGGAGATTTACACATTTTAGGGCCAGATTTCAAACTTTTGGACCCTTTCTTCAACAATCAACACTTTTGAACTCAATCTTATTTCTTTTCAAACTCTTTTTTTTTTCTTTCATTCTTTTCAGACGTTTTTCTCTTCTTTTTCTTTTCTTTTGAAAACCAAAACGTACAATTGAACTTAAAACAAATAATCCCTCCCCCACACTTGATTTTCTGCATACTGTAGATCAAAAGGAATTCATTCTAAGTCATGCTTCACTATCGTTTAAAAACAAGGGTATGGGCAGTCCTACACTAGGCTAGGTAAGGTTAATGGGGTTAACAAAGAACATAGGCTAAACAAGGCTCAAAAGGGGTTAAACCTACAAAACATATGACAAAGGGGTACGGCTATTTGGCTTTGGTTCACTAAACAACTTCATCTTGTTATGTGTTATGCAATTCAATGTCACGCTTTGAATGAAATGAATATGAGTTCTAGTATTTGGAACTAAGATGATAAAACGCCTTCTAAGTAGCAACCGAGCAAAGAATAATGAGATCATGCAATTACTTTAGAAAACAAAAGCATCAAGATTAATAACTCTCCAAATAAGGTATAAGCTCAAGTCTCACAGGGATGTAGCATTAGTTTGAGTTCCTTCCTTCAAGCGTGTTACAAAAACTGATTTTATCCTTTTATGATCAAATTTGAATTCGTAAACAACAACTACAACTAAGCATAAACCAAGAGCATATCAAACTTCCATCCATGTTCATAACTTTCTTTAACAGTCATGCAATTAAAAACCAAATCCTCATCATTGTGTTGGAAGGTACCTAAGACACAAACACACAAAAACAACTCTTTTTGGCATTTTTCAAAACTTTTTTCAATTTTTTTTTAAATTTTCGTCTAATAACTTCAAACACAATAAAACACACCAAAACAACTTAAAAACACTTAGAAATAGTGAGAAACAACTTAGCTTCATGTGGTAGATGATATTTGGTCGTGTTTGTTGATTTTCCACAACTTTGATCTTGAACTGGATGGGACTTTCCACAGCTTTGGAAGAAGTATCTTTCCACAGGTTGATTCTTGAACTGGGTTGGGGAGCTTTTTACTTGCAAGTGATCCTCAGCTTAGTTGAGGATGAATCAGCACGTTGTCTTCACATGCTTCAAGTAATCAGGTCTCCATGCAGGTGTGGCATCTTCTCAAGTTCTTGGATCAACTCAGACTCCTCATGCATCTTCTATGAGATACTTTTGCTTTTGAAGAAGTATCTCTCCACAGGTTTATTTTTGAATTGGGCTGGAGGGGCTCGAAGATGAGTACTCGAGAGCAAGACTAGGTAAGCAATCAGGATCTCTCTTTCTCCCTATTTTTCAGATGAAGGTGAGGAGAAAGCATGATATGAGATACTTTTGCTTTTAACCTTCATGATATGAAATATTTTTGCTCTTGATGACTTGTTTGCAGATGAACTCCAGGGGATGAGGAACACTGAGTAACTCGAGAGGTTTCTTTGGGAATACATTCTCGGAGATGAAGAAGTGTTGAGTAAGTCTGCCTTTGCTATGAAGGGCGAAGGTAGACACTTATAGGAATTTCTTCACAACCGGTACTATTCTCTTACTCTTGTCGGCAGCCGGTGGATGATTGAACAGTAAGGTTTACGCGCATTCTGACAAAGTTATCCGTAATTCCCGCAAAGCTGAAGGTGCATGTGACATGTGACGACAAGTCTGGAAAAGTTGATCTTTTTAAATCCGGGGGTCGGCTCGTGGTTTCTGAGGAGGCCCATCTTTTGAGAGAGGAGCGTCTCTTCGATTTGCGAGCAGGCGCCTCTTTGATTTGCGAGCAGGCGCCTCTTCGATTTCTAAGTAGTGCCTCTTTGATTTCTTCTTTGTATAGAGGCACTAATTTTGTTCCACAACACACTTGAATTACCTCTTGTAAAAACTCCTTTCTTGCACTTCTGAAATCTTAATCTGTCTGATCTCTTCTTTCTCAACACCTTTGAAAAATGTCTTGCCCCTCTGATCGTCACCTTAACTTGAATGTCGGGGAAGATGATGACTTGTCTTCTCCAAACAACATTTGGCATCCGTCATTCTTATCCCTCAATGGTCCTCTTACAGTTGGGGACTCTATGATGAAGAACGATACAACTGCTACGGTGGTTACTAGAAACCTTCTCACTCCAAGAGACAATAGGTTACTTTCCAAGCGGTCCAACGAGCTCGCTGTTCAGGACTCTCTGGCGCTTAGCGTCTAGTGTGCAGGCTCAGTCTCAAACATGGGCCAACGCCTTCTTGCATGATCTCGTCAGGTTGAGTCTTTGATGGCTCAGGTGGCTAGTTTTCGGCAAGAAGTCAGAGGACTCAGGCACGAGAATAAGGAGTTGCACATGCTCGCAACTAGTTACTCAACAAGTATGAAGAAGAAGCTTGACCAGCTGCAGGAGTCCAAAGTACGGATTCAGAGTGATCATCAAAGGTTTGTGGCGTTACTGCAGAGGCATCTTCTGCCTTCGTCATCTGGAGTTGCACCAAGTGTTGAGGCTCCGAAGGATCAAACTGTGGCGCTTCGTCTTTCTGGAGCTCCGTCGACTGCTGAGGCATTACCTGACCAATGAATGTTATTAGTTTACACATTATTGTAAAATATTTTTGCTTTTTATTTTATTTTTTTATTTTATTTTTATTAATCAATGTAAAATATGTAAATCAAAGTAAACAGACTTTGTTTACCCTCCCCCGCACTTAAACTAAACATTGCCCTCAATGTTTTAAACATAGGTTCACACTTAAGCAAACAAACAATTAATGAACTAAGCAAGGCAAGATAAATGCAGTAAAGAGAAGGGTTTAGGAGTGCAAATCTGATTTGTTGAGCAATTCCAAAGTCTCCCTTCGTTGAATATTTGGGTTGCCTCCCAAGAAGCGCTTGTTTTAACGTCTTGCAGCTGGACGAGACTTTCCATTAAACTCCCCTAGGTTCCACATCATGGAATTTATCTTCGAATGAGAGGTGATACTTGAAATGATCTGGCAATGGTTTAAATTCAAGATTGGGTGCCTGAATCATCAAAATCAGCATGTTAGTATAAAACAAAATTAAAATTGGAGAAGATGGCTTACTTTCTTTCTCCGACACAAACTCAATAACAAACACTATGTCCTTGAACGTTTTAGGGACTTTGAACTTGGGCAGATTTACTATGATGATTGTGGCTTGTCCCGTGTCATCAAACTCAACTTCTTTGGCATTGGTTTTCTCAACTACATCCTCTTTGATGCATTCAACATATTCTCCAGCCACTTCCTTTTCTTGAATCATTCTTCTTGGTGTACAAGTTTCTTTAAACAATTCAACACAATATGGAACTTGATTTGGTGCACCAAGAATTGGAGTATCACCTTGCACCTTTGGAAGAGCTTCTACAATGTCTTTTTCACTCTCTTCGTCATTGGGAATCAAAAACCTGCGAGGAAAAGGGACATTTGGTGGAATAATGTTAGAATGAATTGAATTTGGAACAACATTACTGGAGTTGGACATCATAGGGACTTGAGGGGCTTGCGGCAAGAGTTCTTCTAAACTGCACATGTCGTCCTCATCATCTTCTTCTTGCAGCAACAATTCATCCACATTCTGGCTATGTTTGAACGGTTCCGGGACAACTTCATCTTCCATATCACTTCCAAAGTGATGGCTTCATGGCTTTCAACTTCTCTCTTTGAATTTGCAATGTTTGAGTTGGAGAGTTCACGTTGCTCTTGAATATGTGCCATGAATTCCACAATTTGCCCAACTTGCTTATCCAATTCGTCCACTATTTTGACTCGGTCTTGCATCTCCTTGTTTTGATTTTCTACTCCCTGTGTCAAAGATGTGATTAATTGAATAATATTATCATTATCCACCGACGAACCTGAAATTGGTTGGGAAGATTGTGGTGGAGGCTGCGGTGGTGCACATGGCCATTAATAGAACTCCTCCGATGGCTGCAATTGTTCTTCTTTTTGTGAGCCCTGTGTCAAAAAGATTAGTCCTTCAAGAATTTCATTATAACTCATGGGCATACTTGAATTCTATTGGAATTGTTGTGGGGGAGGTTGTGGCGGCTGGATAGGTCTTGAATAGAACTCATCCTCTTGCTGCCAATATCCACCTTGTTGAAATTGTTGAGGTTCATCCCACATATAATCTGAATAATCTCTCCAATCCGAATTGTAAGCGTTGGAAAACATGTTGTTGCTTGGTTGATCATAGCCTTGATAACCCCAAGCATCTCCATTTGCAGCAAAATGAGGACATTGATGAGTTTGATATCCTTGCTCATAGGGCACATCAAATGTAGGGACACTTGGCATTGTGGTCCTTTCGGCATTATGAGTCAATTGAGAAGTGAGATGCGCCAATTGAACTTGAATGGTCGCAAGTGCCATGTCTTGCTCCATTTGTACCTAAAATCAAAGAAAGAAAACTAAATCAAATATCAAAAGTAAAAGACACAAACATAAACATAAACACAAACAAAAACAAAGGGATTAGCAAATTTGCTCATCCCCTGCAACGGCGCCAAAAATTTGATGCGATGTAAACAACACTCAAATTAAACCCTTTTTTTGACAATTGTAGTATAGATGTAAGTAGGGATCGTTCTAGGCCGGGGATTAGGAGGGATTGCTAATCTACTCTAAACTGACTTAAAAACACTAAACAAGACTCAAAACACACAAAACTAAGCTAAAGACACTTAACTAAACTTTAATGACTCAAAACAAACTAGATTGACTCAAATCAACTCAAAACAATCAAATTGACCCAAATTAGACACTAGGGACTGATTTGGACAAAAATAAACTCAAAAGACTAACTAAACAAAAATCTAAACAGATTCTAGCTAAATTAATATAACTTAAAGATGGGGGATTGGTTTTTGACGAAAATTAAAAGACAAAGTAAATAACTTGCAGATTCTAAACAAAGACATAAAACTAAGTGAATTGATGGATAGATGGACTAGCTAGAGGGTTCTTCTCCACACATGACACACTTGCATACAAACCAATTTTCAGTTGTTCTTTCAATAAACTACGAATCTCAACACCCCAGATTAACCGTGAACAGCACTTTTTTAACCTTCAAGTTTTCCTTAAGTTATTGAATTGGATGGAAAAGTGCATACAACAATTCAAAACATTCTTCAAAAGTCCCCTACGTGAACAGCACAATAGAGATACAATCAAAGATCATTAAGCTTTGTGAAAACTATAAGCATTGACGAGGCATTCGTAACTATGAACAACATGATACTCTTGCCAAGAATTCACTTAACGCGATTGTGACTAGCAACCTCCACCACTTGTGAATATAAGTTCATAACAATTAGGTGAAACTCCCTAATATTCTAGCATCAAATTCATGCATGCAAACTAAGTATGCATCCTTAATCGACATACAAGAATAAGTTATAAATCAAGCAGTTAAGCAAATTGAATTCACAACTGAAGGTAATCAATTCATATTACAAATATGTTCATGGCTTTGAATCAACCTCTAGCCAAAACGAATTTAGTTCCACATATTTGCAATTAAACAACTATAATTGAATTTAAACATGATAAACAAAAGTAGAAAACACCTAGAACGCTCCAGCAATCCAACGTCTTGAATGGTTAGCACAGCTCCAAGTCCTCCTCCTTTCTTGCAAAAATGCGGCACCAAGGTGGGTGTGGTGTTTGGAGGGTCTAGGGGATGTGGCAGAGATTGGATAGGTTGAGAGAGTATGAAAGGGTGGTAGGGGATGGATAGGAAAAGAGGTGGATGGAAATGGATGGAGGAAGAAGGAAACTTGCGGCAGATATTGTGTTGTTTATGGAATGTGTTGTAGATTTGAATTGGTCTTGTGATGGAGAAGCCTATTTATAGATTTTGAAAATGAATCACCACCACAAAATTTCTTGGTGAAGTAAGTGGATGTTGTAGGTGAAGTGGGTGTGGATGCTGTAGGCGAAGTGAGTGGATGTTGTAGGTGAAGTGGATGTGGATGTTGTAGGTGAAGTGAGTGAGTTTGATGTGTTTTTGGGTCAGAAAATAGGAAAGGAGAGGATCCCTTAATCTTCAATTTCATCCATCCACTTGGCTCCAAGCACAAGCTAACCATCCAATGCCCAAAAATGCTCCAAAATGCTCCAAATTGCACTTTCTTGCATACTTTGTCATTTGGACCTACAAACACACGAAAATAGCTTAAAATATTAAAATAACTAAGGACTAACAATCTAATTGCAAGGAAACAAGCTAACTAAGTTGTATAAATATACTCCTATCATTAATATTTATTAAATAATTAAATATAAATAAGTCTAGTTTTTGGACCACCAAAACCAAAATCGAACCAACCCATTTCCCTTCGGTTTAGCTTTTTTTCGATTTTCGATTTTTGGTTTTTTAAACCCACCCCTAATTGAAATTAGTTTCGTAAAATGCGTATCCCATCAAGTTCAATGCTATACATATATAACACTTAAGAAATTGAATGGTATATATACTTATTAAGTAGCTTTAAATTTATTATTGTAGTTCAAATCGATTTTTTGTTAGAAAAATATATTATTGTGTTTTATGTAAAAAAAATGAATTTGAAAGGAGTAAAGTCACATTTTTCAGTAAATTTTATAATATTTTAAAAAAAATATATATATATATATAACTTGCTTAACGTCACAATGGGGTTGTTGCGCAAACTAACTTTACGCGACACAACAACCAATGTGTGACGCAAAGACTGTTTGTGCGACGCATACAAACTGCATTGCACAAAGGGTTGAAGGAATTTATGAGATTCATTAGGGATTTCTATTGACTAGCATGCATATACAAATCAAAATATATATACGAAAACAACGGAAGCATGTTAACAATTAATATTAAAGCTCTAGTCATTTAAATCCCCTTCAAGATGCATAGGTTTATGTAAGATGCATCACAAATTATTTTATTGAAGAACAAAGTTAAGGAGTAGATTTGTACCTCTTGATCTACTCTTAAGACCAAGGATGGACCACCTCCAAGATCTTTGCTCCTCAAAGTCTTTGAGCCTAGCCTCCCTCCTTGCCTCCTCCACTTTGTGAGATTGAGTGCTCCAAGGTCCTCTTCAAGTTTCCAAAGAGGAAACCTCTAAAGATCCTCACCCACTAGTGTAGTGAGAAGGATGAAGGAATAACCTAAGGGGTGATTAGATGATTAGCTAAAAACTCCCCAAAGGTGGCCGGCCTCTTTTTGTGTTCTAGAGAGATATTTATTTTTCTCTATTTTGTTTTGAACACTCAAAAAACCCTAAATGAGATATTTCCTATAATGTTGCTTTTATAGACAAAAGGAAACAAGTCAACATTTGACTTCCTCACCTCCTCATTGTGGCCGGCCATTAGTGTGAATATTTGGGCTTTGGGCTTTTATTATTTCAAGTCATCCAATGCTAGAATAAAAGCCCAATGGGTTTAGGCCCAATGGGCCCAATTAAACCCGAACATTTCTTTAAGCCCAAAACGATCTTTTATCGCTTTTATGATTTCTTTAGACTTTCTAAATTAATCGCCACACCTAATTAATCCAATTAATTATTTCCATCATCCATTGGTTACTCACTACAAGAGTGTATTGGTGAACAATCTGTTAGGTTCTAATTAGCAAGGCAGTGAGATGATTGGCATCAATCCAATTGATTTAATCCAATCACTTGAAGAATTAAAACTTACTTTTAATTCATGTTCTCCTTCGACAATTACAACTAATCATCTAGAAGAACTCACAAGCCATGAGTGACATCTAAACATATGTCATGGCTACCCAAGCTAATGTAGAAGTTATTCAGAGAACCTATTCAGTTGGAATTACAATGTAATTGTATTCTTCTATAATACAATACTCTTAATCACATCACTAGGGTATGGATGTGCTATGTCAAACCCCTAATGTGATTATGCATTCTTATATGATTCATTTGAGTCGTATAGGAACGCTTTCCTTTACTACGCTCGATACTTCGGCCGAAGATTCCTGAATCATATCTTAGAGTATACATCCTCTCTTAACGGATTAGAGATCCCTTGTTGACCATTCACATGCCTACATGTTTAGATAGCTTGACCCCAACAATGCCGTGGACTCTCCAAATGGAATGCCATTTGACATGGTCAAAGATCAAGGACCTAACCATTAGACATCTATGATGTCTCAGGTCAAAGGATTACTTACATTATTCCAACTATCTGAGTTACTTGCTTGACATGTGAGTAGACCTCCATGCAAGTACTCTCGTTCGATTGTGTTCAGTGAACTCATTCCCTTAATGAGCACCTACATACTTGTCTTAGTGTCACTACATGAATGGGATGAGACTTTCCATCCTTCCATTTGAAGCGGACATAGTATGTACCGATCTATGCATTGTCAGTATCCCTCCGACAATCCTATGACCAGGAAACTTTTGGACATGATGGTTATGTGAAGAAGATCTCTGTAGTCTAACATCATTAGATTACTTCTTCCATCGATCCATTGTCCATGGATTCACTATTTAGGACATATTTCGTTCATTGAGATAGTCCTAATTAGTATCTTTGCCTTCCGATGTATAAGAGTCATATATACACATCAATACAATGTCCTGAAAGGTTTCTTCCAAAGATTGACTTTCAGGGCATACTTCCAACAAGGGTATTTGTGGTCCACTTGTGTAAATATTTTAGATTGACGATCAAATTTGTTCATTGTATTCATATAGGATCAAGGAGTGTAGCTATAAAAAAAATCAACAAAATCAGAGTTAAAATAACCGTTAAATTGTGATTTTTCGTTTATAACCGTCGAAAAGTTTTGTCTCGTTACTTGATCTATGAATGTTTATTTTTGCGATTTGTTGCCTATGCAATCTCAAAGCATATACAAACAAATTTGACAGTTGGATCGTTGAAATTAGTTTCGTAGAATGCGTATCCCATCAAAACAATAGGTTTACTAACACTTAAGAGTTTATTTATACTTTCACTTGTGTAAACATTTTAAATTGAAGTTCGAGTTTATTCATTATATTCATATTCGGTCAAGGAGTGTAGCTGTAAAAAAATCATTAAAATTAGAGTTAAAATAACTATTAAATAGTACTTTTTCATTTATAACCGTCGAAAAGTTTGTCCCTTTACTTGATCTCTAAATGTTTGTTTTCTGCAATTTTTGGTGTATGCAATCTCGAAATATATACAAACATGTGTGATGGTTGGATTGCCGAAACTAGTTTTGTAGAATGTGTATCCCATCAAAACAATAGATTGACTAACACTTAAAAGTTTATTTATACTTTCATTAAGTATAACATAAGATTTTGGGGTATCCACTAGTGTAAATATTTTAAACTAAAGATCCAGTTCATTCATTGTATTCATATACGGTCAAGGAGTGTGGTTGTAAAAAGTTATCAAAATTAGAGTTAAAATAACCGTTAAATCGTGATTTTTCGTTTATAACCGTCGAAAAGTTTTGTCCCGTTACTTGATCTATGAATGTTTTTTTTTTGTGTGATTATTGGTGTACGGGATCTCGAAGTATATACAAACAAGTTTGACAGTTGGATCGTTGAAACTAATTTCGTAGAATGCGTATCCCATCAAAACAATAGATTCACTAACACTTGGGAGTTTATTTATACTTTCATTAAGTACAACATAAGATTTTGTGGTATCCACTAGTATAAATATTTTAAATTAAAAATCAAATTTATTCATTGTATTCATATAGGGTTAAGGAGTGTAGCTGTAAAAAAAATCATCAAAATTGGAGTTAAAACTACCGTTAAATTGTTATTTTTCATTTATAACCTTTGAAAAGTTTTATCCCATTACTTGATCTCTGAATGTTTATTTGTTGCAATTTTTGGTGTATGCGATCTCAATGTATATACAAACAAGTTTGACGGTTGGATTATTAAAACTAGTTTTCTAGAATATGTATCCCATCAAAACAATAGATTCACTAACACTTCAAGTTGATTTATACTTGCAATAAGTATAACATAAGATTTTGTGGTATTCACTAGTGTAAATATTTTAAATTGAAGATCGAATTTAGCCATTGTATTCATACTGGGTCAAGGATTGTAGCTGTAAAAAAAATATCAAAATCAGAGTTAAAATAACTATTAAATCAAGATCTTTCGTTTATAATCGTCGAAAAGTTTTGTCCCGTTACTTGATCTATGAATGTTTATTTTTTGTGATCTTTGGGGTATGCAATCTTTACGTATATACAAACACGTTTGACGGTTGGATCCTTGAAACTAGTTTCGTAGAATGCGTATCCCATCAAAACAATAGATTGACTAACACTTAAAAAGTTTTATACTTTCATTAAGTATACCATAAGATTTTGTGGTATCCACTAGTGTAAAATATTTTAAATTGAAGATTGAGTTCATTCATTGTCGTTCATCCATCTTCAAGAACAAGCCCAAAAGCCCTTGAAGATCCGTTCGTCATTCAATGTTCATCCGCCAAACTTCAAGATCAAGCCCAACGGCCCTTGGAGAAACTTCCCCTTGTTCATCCAAGATCAAGCCTCGACAACCCTTGGATCAAGCCCACAAATCAAAGTCTTACCGAGATCGAATCAGAGGAACAAATAGAGATTGTAACCCAAATTCATTAATACAAATATATTTTGTACATGTATTCTTGTGTTTCAGGAAATTTTCGTGTTTACAAATTTGGCACGCCCGGTGGGATAATCTCTACTCTCATCTCTTTCTCCGTTCAAGAAAACCGAAGCACACTTCAAGAACGATGTCTTCAAACAAGGAACAAGTCATCGGCGCTACCTCCATGGAAGAACGGCTTATTCAAATGAAGGAAATGATTGCAATGATGACGAGAATCCTTGAAGAAAATGACTTGGAGATCGCTATGCTCTTGGGCAAATTGGGGGCAAGGCATGATGAAGGATCTGGCTCTGATTCCAAGAAAGGTGGCGATGAAGAAAAAGAGTCTCCGGTGGAAAGGTTGAAGAAGACCCAAAGGCAGACCAAGCAACAGCACTCATGACATCTCTCTCCATCAAACAGTTACAGGAGATGATCGCCAACACCGTCAAGGCACAGTACCAAGGGAGCTCAAATACCTCCTGGTTGTACTCGAAGCCTTACTCCAAAAAGATTGATGCCCTAAAGATGCCAAGAGGATATCAACCACCCAAGTTCATGCAGTTCGATGGAATGGGAAACCCGAAACAGCACGTCACCCACTTCGTTGAAACTTGCAACAACACAGGTACTGAAGGGGACTACCTTGCCAAGCAGTTCGTGCACTCGCTGAACGGTAACGCCTTTGATTGGTACACCGATCTCAAGCCCGAATCCATCAACAACTGGGAGCAATTTGAGCGGGAATTCCTCAACCGCTTCTACAGCACCCACCGCATAGTCAGTATGTTGGAGCTGACAAGCACAAAATAGTAGAGGGACGAGCCAGTTGTTGACTACATCAACCGATGGCGCACTCTTAGCCTCAACTGCAAAGATAGACTCTTGGAGCGCTTTTCGATCGAGATGTGCATCCAAGGCATGCAATGGGGATTGCACTACATCCTTCAAGGCATAAAACTGTGGACCTTCGAAGAGTTAGCAACCCGCGCCCATGACATGGAGTTGAGCATCACCAACCATGGAAAAAATGAGCCAATCACCAACTTCAAAGAAAAAGTGTTTGCTCCGAAGGTGGACGAGAATGGGAAGAAGCCCGCCAAAAAAGCTTTTACCGTCAACACTGCCCCCGTCAAAATCTCATTTGTGCCTGTCAAAATCTCGTCCAAGTACAAAACGAGGGAGATAAAGAGATGAGAGTCTTCTCGCACCCAAGACAGGTACAAAAACACCTTGAGGGAACTAAAGTAGAAGACGTATCCTTTTCCAGACTCCGACGTGGCTGCAATATTGGATGACCTATTGAAGAAGAAGGTGATCGATTTACCCGAATGCCGATGGCCGGAAGAAATAAATCGCATCGACAACCCAAGTTACTGCAAGTACCACCGTTTCGTCAATCATCTGACGAAAAAATGCTTCATGCTGAAAGATCTCATCATGAGGCTGGCCCAACAAGGGATCATCGAGCTGGATCTCGACGATGTGGTAAAGTCAAATTATACCACCGTCACTTCCGGCACATTTGATTCGAAGTCTTCATCGCCGCCGCTAGGGGCATGCTCTGAACCAAGTGAAGTTGAAGGATGGATTCATGTTGCTCCAAAAAAAATGCGCGTGAAGGCTACGTCTCTACCACAAGTTTGCCAACCGGAAAAGGGGCAAAACAGCTTTTGTCAACCTTTAAAGCAACGGGATATTGTTGAAGATTAGGAAATTTTGACACAAAGATCGTCCATGCGCAAACTCTTCTTCCTCGAAAAATTATTCAATGACTCAGTCAAGGCTCCTTACTATGAAGATTGCGAGGAACACTTCTCCAAAATGGCTTGACAAATCCGCAAATGCTCCCTGTTCGCACGAGCCTAAACTGCATGAACAGATGCTCTTTGTTCGCACCAGCCTAAACTGCACAAACAAAGGCTCCTCACCGGCACGAGCCCAAACTGCATGGCACCGACGCTCCTCGTTCACACAAGTCTAAAAGGCGACATCAACGCTTCTGGTCTGCACGAGTTAAAATTGCAAACGGCACCAAAAGAAAATACAAAAAAAAAATGTATGTATTTGAACTACGTTTTGACTTGATCTCTTTCTTTGGAAGGGTATGTAGGCAGCTTGAGCATTCAATTTTGAGTTCAGTCACATCAAAAAAAAAGTTTTCTTTCATTACAAAAAAATACATATGTTGTTGTTATGTATTTAGAAAAGAAAAAAAATATACATATGTTATTATGTATTAAAAAAACATATATATATATATGTATGAGTGTCTCGGAGCAGCGGCCACAAGAGACTCAAGTCCATAAACTCCCACAGGGCCAAGCCCAGTCTCTCTGCTCTAATCTGTGGTCTGCTGAGCTTTCAAAGCTTGCCACCAATACCTTCTGTTAATGCCATATCTGCACTCTATGAGGCAACTAGTGCAAATATCCAAGAAGTGGCCCATGCTGTTGGCAAGGACACAAAATTTGGGCCCAAGTTTTTAAATGTCAGCGTTGATTTTGGTTGATCTTTGCTTTCTGCCTTGCGGAGTGCTCTCATCAAATTGCTCCCTTTATTCCTTTACTCCCAATCCGCACTTCGTCCTCTCGTCATTGTCCTCTCTCTATCCAATTGGTCGACGAGTCACTCACTGAGTCATAGAGCGATTCCGCCATGAAAGAAGACCAAGACCCATGCCAAGAAAGCTGCCACCAACAAGAAAAGAAAGTAGAGATCCAAAATTCACATTTCTGGGAATCAAATGTCGTCATCCACCTGCAGAGTCACCGAAGTCCACACCAGCTCAGGACAAAGCTTTCCTTCTCGAAGACAAGTCCTGGTTCGATGAAAAAATCTTAGCAGAACCTCGAAAACCTCGAGGACGACCCCGATATCGACGACAATCGCTTCCTCGAAAAAAAAATAGGATGAAGAGGTTGGCAGAGCTGAGAGTATGTGCCCTTTCAACCTTTGGCCCATTGCGGCTCCGTATACACACACACAGACATGGAGCGCAACCTGATAATCCCGGGCGTCTGAGTCAAAGTTTCAATCTTCACCGTCCATCTGGCGATCAAATTGGGTTTTCATCATCTCGGTTATGCTATAAATCCGTCCTCCAGTGTTTTGAGTTCTTCACATTCACTCGTTCGCTCACTCACTCCGTGAGGAACTAGCTTGGGTTGTCACTGGCTCTTAATCTGAGCTTGGTTCTGAGGTTGGTTTACGAGAGCCGGAAGGATGAGGGCCTACATGGGTTCTACGACGAAGTCGACGGCAGCAGGTGACTCCTTCGGCTAGTACCAGCATCACTCTTCCCTATGCCAGACTTCGGTGGAGTCTTACGTCACGCTGCTAGACAGAGATGAGTTCCTACTGGGCATTCGAGTGCTCGGGGAGTCGATATGAGACAGTGGATCGATCAAAGACATAGTGGCTCTGGTATTCACCAGCGTCTCCAATTATTGCATAAAGCTTTTCCAGGGTGATGGATGAGTAGTGAAGAAGATTACTTTATCAGTAAAGCCTAATCAAGTACGGCTGACGAAGTCTTGTGGTGTCGAAGTTGTGAAGATCAGGTATAATAATGATATGAACGCATTCGTTGAAGGAGCTGAAAAGCTTCATCTTCACCAAAAGCAGCAGCTCAGTCAGGTCTTACTATTTGGACAAGGCGGCGATGGTGTTCCCTATAGGAGAGGAGGACGAGTCGCTCTCGCCTGCGCTGAACTCGTTGAGAATCTCTGATCCGTCTCGGCTATGGCTATCGCAGTCCTCCATCCTCTCTCGGATTCTCCTCTAGAACGGATCATTCAACTGCCCAACTTGGAAAACCACATTCTCTGGAACAATTCACTGACGAGTCTCATTCCCAAGGCTTAGGATTCAGTGGGAAGCTCCTGCGAGTTGACGTCTCCTCTAATTCTTTCACCGGCCAGATCCCGCCAAATCTCTGCAAAGGCAACAAGACCAGAAATCCAGGGTTTTCTACAAGCAGTCGGCTATGGTTCTTAACCTCCTCCGATCTCCTCCCACATTGATTCAATTCTCCAATAGCTCCACGGTGATGATGCCCTTGACTTCATCTTCGTCTTCATCGTCATTGAGGCGAACGCTGGTTGCGTCGACGAGATTCGCGTAATTGATGTTGGGGATTTCGATGGCTCTGATACTGTGCGGGGCGGTGACTTTCTTCATTGGGTTCATATTGATGATGTGGGTGCTGGGATTGGTGAAAGTGTTGTACGTGGCAGGGATCCTATCGAGCCTCTCGGTCTTGGGGAAGTCGATTCTTTGCTACGTATCTGCCCTGTCAACGCCGCTGAAGGACATTCCTGCATGGAAGCTATTGTGAAGGAGAAGGAAGAGGATCGTTGCCGTCAAAATCCAAATGTGCCGTCTTCGTTGCCCCTCTCAGTGTTATATGCACGCCATTGATACAGCAAGCCTAGCTCCCTTGTTCCGACTCACGAAAGCTCCACCTCAAGCTCCAGCTGCCTCTGCACTTTTCTCTACAGCAACTGCAAGTAGCCACGAAGAACTTCAATAACCGTCGTCAAACGACTAGCCGATCGTGAAGCTCGACGCTTTGCTCGCCTTTAGCACACCTCCGTCCGACTTCGTCCTTCCCTGCAAAATTTCTCAGTCGATCATCCAAATTTATACAGAAAAAAATATAATAAAAAAAAGGATGGTGGAGCAAAATTTGCTAGCACACGTAAAAATGGATTTGGGTGCATGGGCACTATGTGAAAGCAGAAAGAAAGCAACAGGAAAAGAAGATGGTGGATCCATCCACATGAAAAAAAAAGGGAGAATGAATCTGGGCATGGGAAGAAAAGGAAATAAAAATAATAATAAGTGTAAGGGAGTAGTGCACCCAGCACCGAAAAAAAAAAATATATATATATATAATTTGTCCTTTGGTGAAGGTAAGGGACGGAAAGAAAAAAAAGAACAAATACATATATATATATATATATATATATATATATATATATGTGTGTGTATGTATGTATAAAATATGTGGTATCAAAAACACCACATAAAAAAAAGGCATTTAGCGAAATAAAGCCATTTTATTTATTTCTCTGAAATTTTACATTCTACATGCCAAAAAAAAGAAAAAAAATTACAAAGAAATGTGCAAACAAGCAGGGACTCTTCAAAGACGGTCACGAGAAGCCTCATTAATCAGCGGAGCTGCAGAAAGACGAGGCGCTGAAACTTGATTATCTGGAGTCTCAACACTGGGTGAAGCTCCAGAGGACGACGGAAAAAGATTCCTCTGGAACAAAGCCATAAACATCTGATGATCACTTTGAATCCGACTATCAGATTCCTGCAACATGGTCAAGCTTCTTCTTCATGCTCATCGAGTAGCTGTTAGCAAGAGTACCTCATATCATCAGGGTCGAAAGCAGGAGTATCTTATATCACGCTTTTTCCCTGTCCTTTTCCTTGTCTTTGTTCTCACCTGCAAGACAAGGAGAAAGAACGCAATCAGTCGGAACCTTTGCCTAGTTGCTTACCTTTCATTGCTCTCGAGCAATCATCCTCAGCTGTTGTCAATGTCACGAATTCCTTCGTCAAATACTTTAGTGTAGTTAATACGATGGTGGCTCATCATTCAAATGCAAAGGTTGTGCACCAATTTTGCTATGCAAAAAGATTGAAGCAGAATGATCAACGATGAGCTAGCACCGTCGCTGAAGAGCAAAGGTTCGTTGTGCAACACTGGCAAATCGTCACCACTTCTTCAAAAGCAAAAGTATCTCATATCACGCTTTCTCCCTTCCTTTTCTTTATCCTTGTTCTCACCTACAAGACAAGGAGAAAGAGAGCAATCAGCCGGCATTTGGAATCAACTCTCTGATCCAGAACCGACTGCCTGGAAACCCTTCCCTTATTGTTTACCTATCATTTGCATTCCACTCCTACATCAGTAAGGCAAATACTGAAAGAGAAGATGCCACACATGCATAGGAGAAAACCGGAGAAGATGCCGCTTCTGCAAGGGAAACAAATAAGGCAAGGGAAAATGATACATTGAAGCATGTATAAACAAGCACGACGAAACATATGCCGGGCCGTCTGCTACTTCTTCAAAAGCAAAAGTATTTCATATCATCAAGATCTGACGTACTCTGGATTTGATGGACTTGTTTTGACCCTCAAAGATCACTTGCCACGTAGAGCCGCTCATGGTCTATCCAACCTTCAAGATCAAGCCACCAACGGCCCTTGAAGGAATCACAAGTCTGATTCAAGATCAAGTGTTCACCACCCTTGAATCAACTTCAACTCTAGATAAACGGGTAAGCTCAGACTTTTAGCAAGTCTAGCAGAAGAAAACCCTCCAGCCTAGTGAAGGAAAAATTATGTCCTAGTGAAGAACATTAAAGAACATTTGAATACATATGCAAAATATTAACAAATTAAATTAGACATGCATCCAAAATCAATTCATAAAACCCATGACTTTCAAAGCCTAGTATATGGTGAACCATTACTCTTTAACAACATTAAAGAGAATAAGAATTTAGAGAATATTACCCTTGAAGCTCATCCTTGATTACACAAGGGATTCACCCAAGTGGAGGGCCTTCAAGTCACCTCCTTGCTTCTTTGAGGATTTGTTCTCCAAAACACCAAAGATGTGATGTCTCCAAGTCTCTACACCAAAGATAAAATGTGAAGATAAAATGGATGACTTAGGGGTGAAGAAATTGCTAGATTTCCTCCCTAAGGTGGCCGGCCTCCTTGTAGAAAATAGAGAGAAAAATTTCACCCAAATTTCTAAAGGAAAACCCTAAATGAAATAAAGCTATAAAGTTTAATTTATACTTCATTTCTTGTGAGTGGCAAACTTGTAAATAACACAAGTTTGCTACCCTTGACATATATGGCCGGCCATGTCTTGTCTTTGGGCTAATTGCCCAATTTGTTTTAGTTGTCATACAACTTAAACATAATGGGCCTTGTGGACCAAAACATTTTTGGGCCCCGAAACCCAAAAACAACTTAGAAGCCCAATACGAACGTTTCGTATAATTAATTAACTAATTAATTAACTTTGACCATTCTTCAATTAACTATTTAATTGCTTATCCATTTCATTGAATTACTTCACTTTCATCTTTACTCGGTGTACGATCCATTAGGTTCCATTTAGCGAGGCAGTGGGCGATGTTACTCTTAACTATCGTTTGTGAATTGAAACCACATTTCAATTCTCCCTTAAGATTAGTGTTTGCCAATCTTTAGGGCTTCCACAAACCATGAGTGACACCTAGCAGCATGTCATGGTTACCCAAGCTAAGTAGAAGTGGTTGGAGAACCTATCCAGTTACAACTACAATGCAATACGGTCCTTCTCTAATACAATACTCTCAATCACATCGTTTAAGTGATAGTTTGTTTCATGTCTACTATCCAATGTGATACTTCTCTATATGATTCGGTTGAATAAGATTTGGAATAAACTTCCTTAGTCATATTCATATACTTTGGCCAAAGACTCTCGAATCATATCTTAGAGTATTCTCCTTCCATAAGGTTAGAGATCCCTTGTTGTGCATTCATATGTCTACATGACTAGATGGCTTGACCCCAACCATGCCGTGGACACTCTAAAGGAATGCCTTTTGACACGATCAAAGATCAAGGACCTAACCATTAGACATCAATGATGCCTCAGGTCAAAGGACTACTTTGCATATTGTAACCTTGAGTTCTTACATGACATGTATGTTTGAACTCTCTTTTGATCGTAGTTTAGTGTACTCGATTACTCTTTCAAGCACCTATGTGTTTGTCTTAGTGTCCAACACTAAATGACTTGAGACTTGTCATATCCACGCTTGTGTCGACATAACACATACTAACCTTAGCGGATTGTCAATGCCCAATTGGCAACCCTATGGCTAGGAACGTTTTAGGAATGAGCATAAGAGAAAGGTCTCGAAAATCTAACTTACTTAGATCACTTATCTCTTAGATCAAATACATTCCTTGGATTCCCTTATTGATTAAACACAAGATACAATAAACAGTGATTAACAATAAGCTTTGCCCTCTATTAAACATATATAAGTTTAATACAATAAGTATTCCAAAAAGCTATTACATCAAATGAGTGGCTTTGTGGGCATACTTCCAACACCTAGTTCAAGAATAAAGCTGTGGAAAGCTACTTCTTCAAAAGTAAAAGTATCTCATATCATCAGAGTTAAAGGCAAAGATATCTCATGGCATGTTTTTCCTTTACCCTTACTCTTGCCTACGAGACAGAGTGATCGGTCGGCACTTGGAAAGATTAAACAGAGAAACAGACCAACACTTCTACCTCGTGCCTGCCTACCATGCAAAAGAAACAAAGGCGAGAAGAATGCAGCACAGGCCATACAAATGCACGTGCTGATTCATCCTCAACTAAGCCAACGATCACTTGCCATGTGAAGCCGCTCATAGTCCAACAACCTTCAAGATCAAGCTTCAACAGCCCTTGGAGAAATCAAAATCCCGATTCAAGATCAAGTGTCCAACACCCTTGAATCAACCTTCAAGATCAAGCCGCAATGGCCATTGGAGAAATCACAAATCCGATTCAAGATCAAGCCTCAACGGCACTTGGAGAAATCAAGACCCGATTCAAGATCAAGTGTCCAACACCCCTTAATCAACCTTCAAGATCAAGCCTCAACGGCTCTTGGAGAAATTGCAATCCTGATTCAAGATCAAGTGTCCATCACCCTTGAATCAAAACCAGTTCAAGATGACGCCTGTCGAAAGTCAACAAGTACAACCAATGCATGTGTCGATTCATCCCAGCAAAGTTGAATAGATCCCAGCCCAATCCAAGATCAAGCCTCGACGGCCCTTGGATCGACATCTACATTGAGAAAACTTCAAAACGCACCTTCTACACGTGACAAGCACATGTATGTGGCGTGCCTTGAAGTGGGGGCATTTTAAGACATTGAAATTTGGGTAAATAAAATGTTGACTGATGGTCAAAGTTTCAAAAGCTCATGTATTGCATAAATTTTACACATAGCGTGTGATTCGACGGAAATTTGATAGGAACATATTTATGTTACTTTATTAGTTTGTTTCCTTACATTTACTTAATTAGTTTCATCTTATTAGAATGTTTTAAGCTATTTTCGTGTGTTTGTAGGTTCTAAATAACAAAGTTAGCAAAGAAGTGCATTTTGGTGCAATTTGGAGCTATTTTGGGGTGAAATGGATTGCATGCATGAAGAGCATAAAAAATGGATGGTTGTGATTCATTCTCACCAACAAAATGGATGGTAGTGATTCATTCTCACCAATAAAAATGGATGGTAGTGATTCATTCTCACCAACAAAAATGGATGGTGGTGATTCATTCTCAAAGCCTATAAATAGGCTTCTCCATCACGGCCAAAGACACCAATTCACACAACACTTCCATTCTACACTCCCTAAACTATCCTAGCATTACCCCTACCTACCCATCCTAAACACCACCATACATCCCCCTATCCATTCCTCCATACAACCAAACCTTCAACCCACAACCACCCTTTGTGCCGTAGCAAAGGAAGGGAAGGAAAGTGCTTGGACGTGCTTGCCACTCAACGAGGATCATTGGAGCGTTTAGGTGTTTTCTTTCTTTTATTTTCAATGTATAAATTTATTTACCTTTGTTTTACAATTATGAGGAACTAAACCCCCCTCTTGCTAGGGGGGATTCAAAGCCATGATTACATTTGCATTATGAATTAATTACTTTTGGTTGTGCTTTAATAATTTGTGATTTCAATTCGCTTAACTATTTGATTGATAACTTATTTATGTATGTTAATTAAGAGTGCACGCTTAGTTTTCATGCATAAGTTTGATGCTAGAATATAAGGAAATTTCACCTAATCGTTATGAACTTATATTCATGAATAGTGAAGGTTGCTATCCACAATCGTGTTAAGTGAATTCTTGTCAAGAGTATCATGCTTTTCATAGTTACGAATGCCTCGTCAATACTTATAGTTCTCATGAATCTTAATGATCTTTGATTGTATCTCTATTGTGAAGGATTATTTTGTAATGACATGTTCATTTAAGCAACATCAATAGCATGCAATTAACAATTAAAGGCGGAATCATGCTTATATGCACTTAAAACAAAACATTTACCCATGAAATTCAAAGCCTAGTAAATTGGTAAATCAATACATAACTCAAAACAAAGTGAGTTAATATTTAATACCTTTGTAGATTCCTCTTTGCATAAGCAAAGGCTAATCACCCAAAGAAAGGGCCTTCATTCCTTGCATCTTAGATCCATGGATTTGGATGGATGAATAGGTTTCTCCAAGTTCCCAAAATTAAGAACCTCTAAGTTTCTTCACCAAGGCATATTGTAGAAGAAATGAGCGACCTAGAGAAAGTTAAATTGCTAGATTTTCCCCTCTAGGTGGCCGGCCTCTTTAGAGAGAAATGAGAGCTTGTGTTCTCATCATTTCCCCCAAAAATAACCCTAAGGATGAAATGGCTATAAAGATGTCTTTATACCTCCTCACAATGGAGTGGCAAACTTGCAATTAAGCCAAGTTCACTACCCTCCCTCTATATGGCCGGCCATTGGATGTTTATTGGGCTTTTGGGCCTTTGTGAATCATTATTCATTAAGTTGTCATACATCTTTAAGTCAATGGACTTGACATTCGAAGCCCATTGGGCCTTAAGGTCCAAAAAAAACATCCCGAGGTCTTTAACGAACTTATTCGTTTGATTAATAATCATATTAATTAATCCTTGCCATAAATAATTAAACCATTTAATTATTCTTACTCATCTCCGTTAAATCTTCAATCTCTACCTTACACGGTGTACGATCCATTAGGTTCTTTTTAGCGAGGCAGTGGGCGATTCAAACTCTTTTAAATCGATTGTGAATTGAAACTTACTTTCAATTCTCCCTTTAGTGTTTGCACACGTTTAGGGCTTCCACAAACCATGAGTGACACCTAGCAGTATATCATGGTTACCCAAGCTAATCAGAAGAGGTGGAGAACCTATTCAGTTTAGGATTACAAATGCAATACGGTCTTTCTCTAATACAATACTCTTGACCACATTGTTTGGTTTGATAGTTTATTCATGTCTACTATCCAATGTGAATCTTGTACTTATATGATTACCTTGAATGTGATCTGGAACGCATTCCAACATCTCATTCATACTCTGGCCAGAGATTCTGTATCATATCATAGAGTATTCTCCCTCAAACAGTTTGCAGGTTAGAGATCCCTTGTTGCGCATTCACTTGTCTCCATGACTAGATAGTTTGACCCCAACCATGCCGTGAACACTCCAAAGGAATGTCGTTTGACATAATCAAAGATCAAGTACCTAACCACAAGACAGTTGTGATACCTCAGGTCAAAGGACTACTTTGCATTATCCCAACCATGAGTTCTCATGTGACATGAGTATGAGAACTCCTCGTTGATCGTGTTCAGTGAACTCATTCTCTATTGAGCACCTACATGCTTGTCTTGGTGTCACTTACACCAATAACTCGAGACTAGTCACTCTCCCTGAGAAAAGACATAGCACGTACTGATCTTAACGGACTGTCAATGCCCAATTGGCAATCCTATGATCAGGAACGTTTAGGATGTGTCTACGAAAGAATGGTCTCATGAATCTAACTTCTTTAGATCGCATTCTCCTAATCACATATTCCTTGGACTTATCGTTTAAGCATATAACATTTATATGAGACGGCTCAAACAATAACCTTTGCCCTTTATATTTAAACTACATTAGTTTAACTTTGTGAAATGTCCGTAAAGTATCATCATATGATTGGTTTTAGGGCATATTTCCAACATATTGTGTTTTTCACGTATGGAACTTTTGAAGAATGTTTTGAATTGTTATATGCGCTTTCCCATTCAATTCATTAACTTAAGGAGAACTTGAAGGTTAAAAAAAGTGCTATCACGGTTAACCCGAAGTATTGAGTTTCATAAGTTATCGAAAGAACAACTAAAAATTGGTTTATATACAATGTATCATGTCTGGAGGAGACCCCTCTAGCTAGTCCATCATCCATTCAATTCGCCAAATCTGTCTTTTGAAACTATTTTTATAAAGTTTGTTTTATTTTTACTTTAAATTCGTCCGAAACCAAACTCCCCATTGTTAAGTTGTATTATTTAGTTAGAATCTGTACAATTTGATGTCTTTTGAGTATTTTGAGTCTTTGTAGTCTATTTTGAGTTGTTTGAGTTTAGATAAGTGTTTTTAGCCTAGTTTTGTCGTCTTAAGCTTAGTTTTGTGTTTTAAGTCAGTTTAGGTGCATTAGCAATCCCTCCTAATCCTCGGTCTAGAACGATACCCTACTTACATCTTTACTACAATTGTCAAAAAGAGGGTTTAATTTGTGTGTTATTTTACATCGCATCAAATTTTGGCGCCGTTGCCGAGGATTAGCAAGTTTGCTAATCCCTTTGTGTTTCTATTTGTTTTTTTTGTTTGTGTCTTTTACTTTTGATATTTGATTTGGTTTTCTTTCTTCAATTTTAGGTACAAATGGAGCAAGACATGGCACTTGCGACCATTCAAGCTCAATTGGTGCATCTCACTTCTCAATTGACTCATAATGCCGAAAGTACCACAATGCCAAGTGTCCCTACATTTGATGTGCCCTATAGGCAAGGATATCAAACTCATCAATGTCCTCAAATCACTGCAAATGAAGATGTTTGGGGATATCAAGGCCATAGCCAATCAAGGGGCAACATGTTTTCCAACGCTTACAATTCGGATTGGAGAGATTACTCAGATTATATGTAGAGAGAACCTCAACGAGTTCAACAAAGTAGATATTGGCAGCAAGATGAAGCGTTCTATTCAAGACCTATGCAGCCACCACAGCTTCCCCCACAACAATTCCAATCGAATTCAAGTATGCCCATGAGTTATAATGAAATTCTTGATGGACTAATCTCTTTGACGCAGGGCTCACAAAAAGAAGAACAATTGCAGCCATCGGAGGAGTTCTATCAATGGCCATGTCCACCACCACAGCCTCCATCATAATCTTCCCAACCAATTTCAGGATCGTCGGTGGATAATGATAATATTATTTAATTAATCACCTTTTTGACACAGGGAGTAGAAAAGCAAAACAAGGAGATGCAAGACCGAGTGAAAAGAGTGGACGAATTGGAGAAGCAAGTTGGCCAGATTGTGGAATTCATGGTGCAGATTCAAGAGCAACGTGAACTCTCCAACTCAAACATTGCAAATTCAAAGGGAAAAGTTGAAATCAATGAAGACATCACTTTGGGAGGTGATATGGCGGATGACGTTATCCTAGAACCATCCAAACATAGCCCGAAAGTGGATGACTTGCTGCTGCAAGAAGAAGAGGATGAGGACGATATGGGTAGCTAAGAATAACTCTTGTCGTAAGCCACTCAAGTCCCTATGCCGTTCAACTTAAGTGAGGTGGTTCCCAATTCAATTATTTCTGACCCCATTCCACCAAATGTCCATTTTCCTCGCAGGTTTTTGATTCCCAATGACGAAGAGAGTGAAAAAGATATTGTAGAAGCTCTTCCAAAGGTGCAAGCTGATACCCCAATTCTTGGTGCACCAAATCAAGTTCCAGATTGTGTTGAATTGTTTAAAGAAACTTGTACACCAAGAAGAATGATTCAAGAAAATGAAGTGGCTGGAGAATATGTTGAATGCATCAAAGAGGATGTATTTGAGGAAACAGAGGCCAAAGAAGTTGAGACTGATAACACGGGACAAGCCACAACCATCATAGTAAATCTAGCCAAGTTCAAAGTCCCTGAAACTTTTGAAGATGTAGTATTTCTCATTGAGTTTGTGTCGGAGAAAGAAAGTAAGCCATCTTCTCCAATTTTAATTTTGTTTTATACTAACATGCTGATTTTGATGATTCAGGCACCCACTCTTGAATTTAAACCATTGCTGGATCATTTCAAGTATCACCTCCCATTCGAAGATAAATTCTATGCCGTGGAACCTAGGGGAGTTTAATGAAAAGTCTCGTTCGGCTGCAAGACGTTAAAACAAGTTCTTTTTTGGAGGCAACCCAAGCATTCAACGAAGGGAGACTTTGGAATTGTTCAACAAATAAAATTTGCACTCCTAAACCCTTCTCTTTACTGCATTTATCTTGCCTTGCTTAGTTCACTAATTGTTTGTTTGCTTAAGTGTGAACCTATGTTTAAAACATTGAGGGCAATGTTTAGTTTAAGTGTGGGGGAGGGTAAACAAAGTCTTTTTACATTGATTTACATATTTTACATTCCTTTATAAAAAAAATCAAATCAAATCAAATAAAAATAAAAGCAAAAATATTTTACAATAATGTGTAAACTAATAGCATTCATTAGTCAGGTGGTGCCACAGCAGTCGATGGAGCTCCAGAAAGACGAAGCGCCACAGTTTGATCCTCTAGAGCCTCAACACTTGGTGCAACTCCAGATGACGAAGGTAGAAGATGCCTCTGCAG
Source organism: Crataegus laevigata (assembly GCA_963580275.1). Taxonomy (NCBI): domain Eukaryota; kingdom Viridiplantae; phylum Streptophyta; class Magnoliopsida; order Rosales; family Rosaceae; genus Crataegus; species Crataegus laevigata. Next base: position 12,009,910 of record OY756944.1, on the reverse strand, counting down.
TTCGGACTCCTGCAGCTGGTCAAGCTTCCTCTTCATACTTGTTGAGTACTAGTTGCGAGCATGTGCAACTCTTTATTTTCGTGCCTAAGTCCTCTAACCTCTTGCCGAAGACTAGCCACCTCAGCCATCCAAGACTCAACCTGACGAGCTCGTGCAAGAAGGCGTTGGCCCATGTTTGAGATTTAGCCTGCACATTGAACGCTAAGCGCCAAAGAGTCCTGAACAGCGTGCTCGTCGGACCGCTTGGAAAACAACCTATTGTCTCTTGGAGTAAGAAGGTTTCTAGCAACCACCGTAGCAGTTGTATCGTTCTTCATCATAGAGTCCCCAACTGTAAGAGAACCATTGGGGGATAAGAAGGACGGATGCCAAATGTTGTTTGGAGAAGACAAGTCATCATCTTCCTCGACATTCAAGTTAAGGCGACGGTCAGAGGGGCAAGACATTTTCTGAAGGTGTTGAGAATGAAGAGATCAGACAGATTAAGATTTCAGAACTGCAAGAAGAGAGTTTTTTTTTACATGAGGCAATTCAAGTGTGTTGTGGAACAAAATTGGTGCCTCTATAAAAAAAAGAAATCAAAGAGGCACTACTCAGAAATCGAAGAGGCGCCTGCTCGCAAATCAAAGAGGCGTCTGCTCGCAAATCGAAGAGACGCTCCTCTCTCAAAAGTCGTGCCTGCTCAGAATCCACGAGTCGACCCCTGGATTTCAAAAGATCAACTTTTCCAAACTTTTCATCACCTGTCACATGCACCCTCAGCTTTGCGGGAATTACGGATAACTTTGTCAGAATGCGCGTAAACCTTACTGTTCAATCATCCACCGGCTGCCGACAAGAGTAAGAGAATAGTACCGGTTGTGAAGAAATTCCTATAAGTGTCTACCTTCGCCCTCCATAGCAAAGGCAGACTTACTCAACACTTCTTCATCTCCGAGAATGTATTCCCAAAGAAACCTCTCGAGTTACTCAGTGTTCCTCATCCCCTTTAGTACCTCTGCAAACAAGTCATCAAGAGCAAAAGTATTTCATATCATGAAGGTTAAAAGCAAAAGTATCTCATATCATGCTTTCTCCTCACCTCATCTGAAGAACAGGGAGAAAGAGAGATCCTGATTGCTTACCTAGTCTTACTCTCAAGTACTCATCTTCGAGCCCCTCCAGCCCAATTCAAAAATAAACCTGTGGAGAGATACTTCTTCAAAAAATGCAGGAAGAGAAACCTGCATGGAGACCTGATTATTTGAAACATGTGGAGACAACGTGCTGATTCATCCTCAACTAAGCTGAGGATCACTTGCAAGTAAAAAGCTCCCCAACCCAGTTCAAGAATCAACTTGTGGAAAGATACTTCTTCGAAAGCTGTGGAAAGTCCCATCCAGTTCAAGATCAAAGCTGTGGAAAATCAACAAGCACGACCAAAGATCATCTACCACATGAAGCTAAGTTGTTTCTCACTATTTCTAAGTGTTTTTAAGCTGTTTTGGTGTGTTTTATTGTGTTTTGAGGTAATCATACGAAAATGACATAAAGATTTGAAAAAGTTTTGAAAAATACCAAAAAGAGTTGTTTTAGAGTCATTTTGGTGTATTTGTGTCTTAGGTACCTTCCAACACAATGATGAGGATTCGGTTTTTAATTGCATAACTGTTAAAGAAAGTTACAAGTATGGATTGAAGTTTGATATGCTCTTGTCCTATGCTTAGTTGTAGTTGTTGTTTATGAACTCACATTTGATTACAAAGTGGATAAAATAAGTTTTCATAACATGCTTGAAGGAAGGAACTCATATAACGCTACATTCTTGTGAGACTCGAGCCTTTACTTTCTTTGGAGAGTTATAATCTGTGAGTTCTTGTTTTCTAAAGTCGTTGCATGATCTCATTATTCTTTGATTGGTTGCTATTTAGAATGCATTTTGATAGAACTAAATGCTAGAACTTGTATCTGTTTCATTCAAAGCATGACATTGTAATGCATAACACATATCAAGATGAAAGTGGTGTAGTCTCCACCGTAGCCAAATAGCCGTGCCCTCCATTATTATCTATTTTGTAGATTAAACCCCGTTTGAGCCTTGTTTAGCCTATGTTCTTTATTAACCCACAATAACCTTACCTAGCCTAGTTTAGGACTTTCCATAACCTTGTTCTTAAAGGCTAGTAAGCATAACATAAAAAGAATTCCTTTTGATCTACATTATGCAAGAAAACAAGTGTGAGGGAGGGAATGGTTGTTTTTGAGCTCATTTGTACGTTTTGGGTTACAAAAAAAAAAGTGAAAAACATATGAAAAGAAAAACATAAAAGAAAAGAAGAAAGAATGAGTTTGAAAGTATTGATTGTTGAAGGAAGGGTCCAAATCATCAAATCTGGCCCTAAAATGTGTGACTTCTCCCCTTTTTGTTCAAAATTTGAGTTTGCATTCAAAAGTGAATTATAAGTTGATTTCATTGCTTCGCTGACTATGTCTTTAAGAATCTTTGTTTTCCATATCCGTTCTTTGTTAACCAAACACCTTTAGCCCCGTTACAACCCTTACACTTCTATCTTGAGTGTTATGTGTTTAATATGTGGAGTTTGGGATTGGTATGAGCATATGGTGTCACTAGTTTTTGCATCTAAGTAGTAGCATTCCTTTCATGAGATCATATTCATATATTCACTGATAACTCCAAAAAAGTGCATTCTTTGTTAAACATATGTGAGTTTTAGTTTTCATGTGTACATCAATCTTCTCACATATACCTAGTGTAGGGAGTGTAGTTTAAAAATCTAAGTGAAAAATGAGTGCATATCTAGTAAGGAATTGAGGGAATTCTCTAAGGCATGTTATTACATTCAAAATGATGTTTTAATCGATTAAAAGAGAACTAGTAAATGGTGATTGTGGTTAAGTGTATGCTTAAGGATATTGATGACCAAAATCTGTGCAAGTAATGATTTTTAACATGTGCATTGGAAATCCCTGAGGTAACGTTGGAAGGTTTAGATTGTGTTTTGTTTCTTTGTTTTGCTAGAGGACTAGCAAAAGCTAAGTGTGGGGGAGTTTGATAGGAACATATTTATGTAACTTTATTAGTTTGTTTCCTTGCATTTACTTAAATAGTTTCATCTTATTAGAATGTTTTAAGCTATTTTCGTGTGTTTGTAGGTTCTAAATAACAAAGTTAGCAAAGAAGTGCATTTTGGTGCAATTTGGAGCTATTTTGGGGTGAAATGGATTGCATGCATGGGGAGCATAAAAAATGGATGGTTGTGATTCATTCTCACCAACAAAATGGATGGTAGTGATTCATTCTCACCAATAAAAATGGATGGTGGTGATTCATTCTCACCAACAAAATGGATGGCAGTGATTCATTCTCACCAACAAAACTGGATGGTGGTGATTCATTCGCACCAAGAAAATGGATGGTAGTGATTCATTCTCAAAGCCTATAAATAGGCTTCTCCATCAAGGTCAAAGACACCAATTCACACAACACTTCCATTCTACACTCCCTAAACTATCCTAGCCTTACCCCTACCTACCCATCCTAAACACCACCATACATCCCCCTATCCATTCCTCCATACAACCAAACCTTTAACCCACAACCACCCCTTGTGCCTTAGCAAAGGAAGGGAAGGAAAGTGCTTGGACGTGCTTTCCACTCAACGAGGATCATTGGAGCATTTAGGTGTTTTCTTTCTTTTATTTTCAATGTATAAATTTATTTACCTTTGTTTTACAATTATGAGGAACTAAACCCCCCTTTTGCTAGGGGGATTCAAAGCCATGATTACATTTACATTATGAATTAATTACTTTTGGTTGTGTTTTAATAATTTGTGATTTCAATTCGCTTAACTATTTGATTGATAACTTATTTGTGTATGTTAATTAAGAGTGCACGCTTAGTTTTCATGCATAAGTTTGATGCTAGAATATAAGGAAATTTCACCTAATCATTATGAACTTATATTCATGAGTAGTGAAGGTTGCTATCCACAATCGTGTTAAGTGAATTCTTGGCAAGAGTATCATGCTTTTCATAGTTACGAATGCCTCGTCAATACTTATAGTTCTCATGAATCTTAATGATCTTTAATTGTATCTCTATTGTGCTTTTCACGTATGGAACTTTTGAAGAATGTTTTGAATTGTTATATGCGCTTTCCCATTCAATTCATTAACTTAAGGAGAACTTGAAGGTTAAAAAAGTGCTATCACGGTTAACCCGGAGTATTGAGTTTCATAAGTTATCGAAAGAACAACTAAAAACTGGTTTATATACAGTGTATCATGTGTGGAGGAGACCCCTCTAGCTAGTCCATCATCCATTCAATTCGCCAAATCTGTCTTTTGAAACTATTTTTATAAAGTTTGTTTTGTTTTTACTTTAAATTCGTCCAAAACCAAACTCCCCATTGTTAAGTTGTATTATTTAGTTAGAATCTGTACAATTCGATGTCTTTTGAGTATTTTGAGTCTTTGTAGTCTATTTTGAGTTGTTTGAGTTTAGATAAGTGTTTTTAGCCTAGTTTTGTCGCCTTAAGCTTAGTTTTGTGTTTTAAGTCAGTTTAGGTGCATTAGCAATCCCTCCTAATCCCCGGTCTAGAACGATACCCTACTTACATCTTTACTACAATTGTCAAAAAGAGGGTTTAATTTGTGTTGTTTTACATCGCATCAAAATTGAAATGAGTCAGAAAAGCCGTCAAATAGGACACGTGTCAACACCTGGCAGAGACGACTTATTTCATCTGAGATATTATATTCAAAATTAGGCCTTGGAAAATTCTATAAATAAGAAGCCATTTCATTCATTTTCACTCACCAATTCACAAATACATTTCTCTACTCCCAAATTGGAAGAGAATTCTCTTAAAGTTTGTTCTTCGTTCTTCGTTCATCTTTCTTCGAGATCCAGCCCCAACGGCCCTTGAAGAAACGCTCATCCACCTTCGAGATCAAGCCCAACGACCTTTGAAGAAACTTCGCCAAAACCTCTGAAGAATCAACAAGCACTTTGGTCAAGTGCTGATTCTTCATCCAAGATCAAGCCCCGACGGCCCTTGGATCAACACAACTGTTCTTCAAGATTAAGCCCAAAAGCCCTTGAAGATCCATTCATCGTTCATCCGTTCATCCACCTTCAAGATCAAGCCCCAAAGGCCCTTGAAGATCCATTCATCCGTTCTTCAAGATCAAGCCCCAACGACCCTTGGATCCACTTATCTGCTCTTCAAGAATCAAGCCCAAAAGCCCCTTGAAGTTCATCCATCGTTCATCGTTCATCGTTCTTCGTTTTTCATTCATCCATCTTCAAGAACAAGTCCAAAAGCCCTTGAAGATCCGTTCGTCATTCAATGTTCATCTGCCAAACTTCAAGATCAATCTCAACGGCCCTTGGATCAAGCCCAAAAATCAAAGTCTTACCGAGATCGAATTAGAGGAACAAATAGAGATTGTAACCCAAATTCATTAATACAAATATATTTTGAACACATGTTCTTGTGTTTCAGGAAATTTTCGTGTTTACAGTCCTATTACTTGATTTCTGAATGTTTATTTTTTACAATTTTTAGCGTATGCAATCTCAAAATATATACAAACAAGTTTAACAGTTGGATTGTTGAAGCTAGTTTCGTAGAATGCGTATCCCATCAAAACAATAGATTCACTAAGACTTAGAGTTTATTTATACTTTCATTAAGTATAACATAAGATTTGTGGTATCCGCTAGTGTAAATATTTTAAATTGAAGGTCGAATTCATTCATTGTATTCATATAGTGTCAAGGAGTGTAACTACAAAAAAAATCATCAAAATTGGAGTTAAAATTGCCGTTAAATTGTGATTTTTCGTTTATAACCGTTGAAAAGTTTTGTCCCGTTACTTGATCTCTGAATGTTTATTTGCTGCAATTTTTGGCGTATGCGATCTCAATGTATATATAGACAGGTTTGACGGTTGGATCGTTGAAACTAGTTTCATAGAATGTGTATCCCATCAAAACACTAGATTCACTAACACTAGGAGTTTATTTATACTTTCATTAAGTATAACATAAGATTTTGTGGCATCAACTAGTGTAAATATTTGAAATTGAAGATTGAATTCGTTCATTGTATTCATATAGGGTCAATGAGTGTAGCTATAAAAAAATCATCAAAATTAGAGTTAAAACTACCGTTAAATCGTGATTTTTTCGTTTATAATTATTGAAATTTTTTGTCCTGATACTTGATCTTTAAATGTTTGTCTTTTGCGATTTTTGGCATATGCGATCTCAAAGTATATAAAAAAAGGTTTGACGATAGGATCGTTGAAACTAATTTCGTAGAATGCGTAGCTATCAAAATAATAAATTCACTAACACGTAGAGTTTATTTGTACTTTCATTAAGTATAACATAAGATTTTGTGGTATCCACCAGTGTAAATATTTTAAATTGAATATCGAATTAGTTCATTGTATTCATATAGGGTGGATCAATGAGTGTAGTTGTAAAAAAATTATCAAAATCAAAGTTAAAACTACCGTTAAATCGTGATTTTTTATTTATAACCATCGAAAAGTTTTGTGCCGTTACTTTATCTCTAAATGTTTGTTTTTTGCGATTTTTGGCGTATGCAATCTTGAAGTATATAAAAACAAATTTGACGGTTAAATAGTTGAAACTAATTTCGTAGAATGCGTATCCCATCAAATTGTATATATATATTTATTAAGTAACTTTAAATTTATTTATTTTGTATGTATAACACTTAACAAATTGAATGGTATATATATTTACAAAGTAGCTTTAAATTTACTATTGTAGTTCGGATTGGATTTTTGTTAAGACAATATATTATTGTGGGTTTTATGTAAAAAAAAAATTGAATTTGAAAGAAATAAAATCACATTTTCAATAAATTTTATAATAATAATAATTTTTTAAATATAACTTGCTCGACGTGGTAATGTATAAACATGCATTGCAATTTAAATTTTGGCTAGAAAAAATTGGCGCTTTTTTTAAATTTTGCCAAATTTTCCCAAAGCGTCCAGACAAAGAGTCCACTCGGTCTCTCTCTTTCCTCACGCTCATCTCGCCCTCTCTCCCTCACACTCCGTCTAGCTCTTTCCTCCCACTCCGTTAGACGAAGACAAAGACGAAGGAAGACAGCAGCCACAACCCATTTCTTTAATTTTTATATTTTCATGGAGATTTTTTGCTTATTTTTGGGTATTTATCTTGATATTGCATAATTTTCTTGTTTTTTGAATGGTTTGGATATGTGGGTTTTTTTGCAGACGATTAATCTTGCGGCGATCTGTACTCCGGCGGACTACAACACCCGCCCGCTCGACACCATCTACAGCAACTTCATCGATGCTTTGCCGGTGGTGGGTTTGCAGCTGCTGCATTTCTAGCGGTTCTTCCGGGTCTTGAAAATCGACCGCTCGGAGCCCCACAATTTGAATATCAGCAAAGACCCGGCTGTGTACTCGCCGCAGGAGATCAAGAGCCTGCTCCAGCGAATCGCCGAGGGCAATTGCACCACCGGCGGCCTTACTTTTTGATCGGATCATATTTATATACATTTTTACATCAAATTCACTCGTCTTTTCTTAGTTAGTTCGTTATATTTCGAGCTATTTACGTTATTTTTATGTTTTATGAATTTTTCTAGTTAAGAAAATAAAAATAGAATAAGTAAAGTGTTAAGTATTAATTTCATCTAAACTATCTTGTCTGTTGAATTATACTTATCATTTGAAATATATATATATTTATTTATATATATATTTATATATTTAAATATAATTTGTGGTGTGAATGATTAAAAGGAATAAAGGGGAGACGGCATCATGAGGACAGAATGATGAAAGGCACCGAAAGAATAAAAGGGAGCCTTGGGGACGGATAGCTAAAAGAAAACAGGATAAAGGCAGAAATGAGGCGTGGAGAACCACAGAGAACATGCTGCCATTGGCAGCTGAGAGAAAGGGGAATCCAAGGCTGCCAGCGCAGTGGGCAGCAGACGGGAATAAAACAGAGGCGCGGGAATTTGAGAGGAGGAGGAAAGAAATTAATCAGAAAAAAAGAGGCTTGATCACCGAGGCGAGCCTCGGTGCGCTGAGGACAGAAACGAAGAGGCAAAAGCCTCGGGGGCCTTGAAGAAGGACGGAAGCTGCCAAGCAGCTGGGAAAAGGCTGCGCAAGCAGCCAGAGGCAGGGAGAAAAGGCCAATCAAATAGAAAAAAAGAGGCAGTCTCGCGGGGCTTTGAAGCAGCGGCTTTGGGGAATCAAGCAAAGCTGCCTTTGCAGCTTAAGACGCCTGGGAAGCTTGGCAGCGCATCAACACCTTGGCGCGAGGTGTCACAGAATTGGAGGTCACGGTGCAACGTGCAAAAATTGCACAGAATCCTTATTCCCGTTTCGGTTTAATCCTCCAAACTCATTATTTTAATTTATGTTTTTAATTTCTGTTTTAATAATGTGTAAATAAATTTTATATTGGCTAGAGGTTAATTTAAAACCATGAATATATTTGTAATTTAAATTGATACCTTCAGTTGTGATTTCTGAGTTGTGATTTAATTTGCTTAACTGCTTGATTAATAACTTATTTATGTTTGTCGATTAAGAATGCATACTTAATTTACATGCATGAATTTGATGCTAGAATATAAGTGAATTTCACCTAATCGTTATGAACTTATATTCATGAGTAGTGAAGGTTGCTAGTCACAATCGCGTTAAGTAAATTCCTAGCAAACGTATCATGCTGTTCATAGTTACGAATGCCTTGTCAACACTTATGATTTTCATAGAACTTAATGATCTTTAATCGTATCTCTATTGTGCTTTTCACGTAGGGAACTTTTAGAGAATGTGTTGAATTGTTGTATGCTGTTCATCCAATTCAATAATATAAGGAAAATCTGAAAATTAATTTAAGCGTACCTAATTAATTTGGGGTGTTGAGATTCACAATTTATTGAAAGAACAACTGAAGGTCAATTTAGATTGCATATGTGTCATGTGTGGAGAAAAACCCTCTAGCCAATCCGTCGCCTATCCGTTCACTTTAATTTTATGTTTTTGTCAATTTTATAATTTATTTAAGTTTAATTACTTCTCGTCAAAACCAAACCCCCCCCCATTATTAAATATTATTATTTAGTTAATTTTTATTATTTTTAATCTTTTAATTTAAATTCCATCTAATTAATTTTCTAGTTTTTATTTTAAATTGTTTTTATTATTTTGAGTCATTTTTAGAATTATTAGAGTTTTTAGCTTAGTTTGTGTTTTCTAGAGTCTTGAGTTGTTTTGAGTCTTTTGATTTGTTTTAGTTTATTTGTTAGTTTTATTTTGAGTTATTCTAGTTAAGTGTTTTTATTTTAGTTTAGTGTTTTAAATTTTGTTTTTACGTTTTTAAATTAATTTTAGAGTGATTAGCAATCCCTCCTAATCCCCGGCCTAGAACGATACCCTACTTACATCATTACTACAACTGTCAAAAAGAGGGTTAAATTTGTGCGGTTTAAAATCCCGTCACTTTTGTCTCCAACGTTTTCGGGATCGCCAGTCAGTGTCTTAGACCTCAATTTTGCTAGAGATTTATGAACTACCTGCTTGTGTGTTTGTATTTACTCTTTGTATGGGATTTTGGTAGGTTGCATTAAGTTTCTGGGATCGTATTACTTGATTTTGGTCACCAAGCATCGCCTATAGGAAGCATATGTGGTCATGCGATTTATAGCATAGATGAGAGCCAGTTGATTACTATTCCGCATGTCTCGATTCAAACTGATGTTGCTCATTCTAAAACCGAGTTGAGGTAATTTTCTCCTTTGTTTTCATGTTTCTCTGTTGTCTGGACTGTTAAATGATAGCATAAATGTGGCAGAGATATATTTGATTTGATTAGAGATATACGGTCTCTGGTGGTATCTCGATTAAGTTTAATTTACTTCGTTATGGCAGATCAGGCTATCAATCTTTGGTAGGGACTTCAGTGTTTCTCTGGTCTCTAGATGTTCTCGGCATTTTGCAGAAACACGGTATGTTGTAGTTTGAATATCACACCACACCATCTTCATTTCTTCTAATTATTCACATAGTTGTCCACATGGCATATAAAATCAAAAGTCAAATTTTTTCAGCTAAAAGTTTTCTTTAATTTAAGAAAAGGTTTAAGTTTTTTGTTTTTGAGGGTGAAATTTCACTGTTTTTAGCTTTGGTAATGTTTTGAGATATAGAAATTTCTTGTTGTATTAATCATGTTTTCAATTGTGTTGCAGTAACTTGAAAAAGGGAGTGAATGATAGGGGAAGGGTTGCAAATGATGTTGAGACAGAGCAGATAATCCTCGATGAAGAAGCTGGCTCATGCAAAGGAAAAATGAGTTCAATTGTCTAGATGCGTGGCTCGATTCTCCTTTTCTGGTCACAAGAAGCTTCAAGATTTAGTCCTAAGCTTGATATTATATGTAAGAACACTATGTGATGCATATTAATTTCATTCGTTCTGAATCATATTCTACATGTTAATTGGTGTGAAGTGTATAGGAAAATCATTGGAAGCTATCTTCCTAAAGATAGCCCTCTTCGTCAGGTATCACCACTCTTCCTTTCTTTTTAATTTTCTTTTATTTATTGTTTTGTTTGTTTTTGTTGGACACGATTCAGATCTATGCCTTTCTTGGTGTTTGTTGTATCACAAAGTTCTTCATTTGGATTATTTAAATGGTTTGATTGCGTAATTATAATTGGGATCTACAATTATGTGTCGATCTTATGGCATTATCCCCATTTGCTTAAACGTGTAGCATGGGATCTAATACTAATTAGAGTATGTAAATTGTAGATCCAGAACATTACTTAATGGTTTTTCTTTGGATATGATGCATTTCTTTGTTTTCATTGTGTAATGTGACTTCTTCAGATTGAGTCACTGATCGATGTAATAAGTTGCATTGAAGTTTGTTGATTTTGTTAACGGGAAACTTTACTTGTGTGCTAAGTTTTCAAAGGATCCTGCTTACTATGTGCTTAAATATTGTAAGGCAGCTTGGTGAAATGATGACTGAGGTGAAGAATTCTCTTTGATACCGTCTTCTTTTTAGTTAATGTACTATGTCTCCTTTTTTGCTTCCATAAGTTTTCGGTCAATTTTTCTAATGTTATATTTTTATGGTTCAAAAAGTGTATAGATGTCGCAATTGATCACTCGTCGTCAGAGTGTGACCAATGTGCCTTCCATATTTTTCAGCACTTACTGCTTGAGCTGTGAGTGCTCCATTGATTGGGGAGTCTACACCCCTTACTGAGGCTACTCCTAAGACATCTTAGGTGCTTGCATCATCGACATTATCAGTGTCAGTTCAGCTGCTCAGTGCACGGCAGCCTCACCAGCGCTGTCGTGATCCAGAACCTTCTGATCACACTTGGGACCTCCCAGCCTTCTAATCACTGGTGCCGAGGACGAAAAGATAAGTATGATCTTACAGGCCTTACAGATGTACGGTCATCACGCAAATGTGCAACAACAGCACTTGTGTCGCGTAAAAGGCCTTTGCGTGATGATTGTACCTGTGTTTTGCAAAAGGCATTTGCGTGACGCATGTTACTTCTTCGTCCTGCAAACCCTGCTTTCACTACCTTTGTGCAATGTTTTATGTGCGACAAAGCTGTCATTGGGCGAACTTTTAGGCAACGTTTTTTTACTTTGCGTGATGTAGGTACCTGAGTCGCACAAACTGTTTTTTGTACTAGTAATTGTCCCACCTAACTTTCTGAGGCTTTGAGTGACGAATTTCCTAAGCCACGAAACATTTTGTCACGTGATAATTTGGTCTGTCGTGCACAAGTTGGTGCCAAATTCTCATTTTATCGTAAATTTTTTTCAGATGTTGTGCAGAGAATAGAGCGAAAGTTTTTGTTCTGCAAAGTTTTTGGTTTTTTATTTTTATTTTTATTTTTTGCCATGGACATTTGACATAATGAAATACATATTTGGCCACGAAAGGTTTTCTTAGGCGACGAAATTTGCTTCATCACCTAGAAATTTGTCGTACAAATAGTTTTTTGTACTAAGCCCTCGTGATTGATTGGGAGAAACAGCGAGAGGGAGAAAGATGGATTGTTATCCATTGGCTCAAGTGAGGCTTCCAATGTAGCATCCATTGTTTCACTAGGTGGGTGGTGGAGTCGTGGAAACTTGAACTCTGCAAGAGATGGATTAATTTGAAAAATAGTTTCAGGTCTTATAGCTACATTGATGCACTTGGATAGCCTCGGTGGGTTTTACATCCAGGGTCTACTACCTTGTGTCGGTTCACAAGACCTCCATGATTAACCAAATTCACATCACAATTTACTAGTCTATACTTGGGATGTCAATACAATTGCTTCATCGACAAGGTAATCTACTATGTGGCAAAATGGTCCCTGTGTAGCTTAGATTCATAAATCAATGGTTATCAAAGGAAAAAAAAGGCTTAAATGTCAAAATGGTCCCTGTGTTATAGCCATATGACCAATTTAGTCTCTATGTTTTCGACTTGACTAATTTAGTCATCGTGTTTCTATGTTAGCTAATTAAGGACATTTCATTCAATCTCTGTTGAAAAATTTGTAAGAAAAATTATAAGAGATATAATTACCCTTTCTTTTTACAGAAAAATGAAAATCAATGAGAAATAACACATATAAGAGATAAAACTTCAAATCTGAAAAATGATTAAAGTTGTGACATAGAAAAGAGAGGGGTTAACGTTAGGGAGGAGGCCAGGGAGTTGGGAGGAGAATAATTTTTCTTTTGATTTTTAATTTTATTTCATTTTTAAATATTTTAAATCAAATAAATAATTTTATAAATATGTTTATAATAATTTATAAAAAAAAATGTAGAAATTAGATGGAAATGTCCTTAATTGGCTAACAGAGATAAATACAAGGACCAAATTGGCCAAATTGAAAACACATGGACTAAATTGAACCAATGGCTAAAACACAGGGACCATTTTAGCATTTAAGCCAAAAAAAATGTATAAGGCATAATTACATAGTATCAACATGTAATGAAATGATAGAACAAATATTGGTGTACTCGTCCAGATTTAGCAGAAACTGTCTAATTTGGCACTATGACAAAAAAAAAAAGTTTGCCCAACAAAAAACAATTTGTCACCATACCAACTCATACCATATCTATTGACCATTTGATAGCTATTTTGTATTCAGTTTTCATTCTTTTGAAGGAAAAAAAAATGGTAACTATTTTCAATTTTCACTTTTTATTTATTTTTAAATTTTTTTGAAATTGAAAACTAAAAGTAGTTATCAAACGAGTTGTCATTTTCTAAAGGCTTAAATGTCAAAATGGTCCATGTGTTATAGTATTTGGTTAATTTAGTCCCAGTGTTTTCGATTTGGCTAATTTAGTCATCTTGTTTGTCTCTTTTAGCCAATTAAGGATATTTCATTCAATATCTTTTAAAAAATTCATAACAAAAACTAGATGAGATATAATTACCCTTTCTAATTTACATAAAAATGCAAATAAATGAGAAATAACACATATAAGAGATAAAACTTCCAATCTGAAAAAATTATTAAGATTGTGACATAGAAAAGAGACGGGGTAATGTTAGGGAGGTGGTCGGGGAGTAGGGAGGAGAATAATTTTTCTTTTAATTTTTTAAAATATTTTAAATCAGTTAAATAATTTTATAAATAAGTTTATAATAATTTATAATTTTTGTTTATAGAAATTAGATGAAAATATCCTTAATTGGCTAACGAAGATAAACACAAGGACCAAATTAGCCAAATTGAAAACACAGGGGCTAAATTGACCAAATGACTAAAACATATATAGGGACCATTTTAACATTCCAAAGATCTCATTCTACATTTTTCACAAGTGTATTTTTTTTCTTCTAATTATAGTAAGTTTGGAGTACCAAATGAGATTTTTGGAGTGTTCATAATAATTCCCTTTAAAAAATTAAAAACAAAATAGTTATCAAACGATAGCTTACATTTTGGTTAATTTTTTGGATAACTGAGGAAATTATAAACCAAGCACAAAAGAAAATATGGTGGTAGATATTCAAGTAAATCTGGGATATGCTCAAGATCGTTCATACGATCTGCCATCATATTTTCTTCAAGAAAATTATGTGAATTTAAATTTCTATCATCACTTTATCGACTGGTTTGAAGATTGGATAATCCGAGAAAAATTACATTTTAGTAGACCACGGGCTGTATCCCTAACGTTTTTCTTGAAATTTTTATTGGTCTGATAAACTGGAAGATCACATGTTGACATCGTGAAATGTACCCAAAATAAACAATTGCTCTTTCTGTAGAGCAAACCCTATGTTAGCTGGCTCTATCCTTCTATCGTCTAGATGCGAACTGTATCTTTCCCTAACCCGCCACCAAGAGTAAAAATGGAGGATGGACCAAAACGCAAAAGCAACTAAAATAAATAAAACAAGAGCTAAACTCAAAAGATGATGAGTGATAAAAGGAACACGACAATAAACTCATTACTCGGTGAAAGTATTTCTGAAATCAAGCACATGCAATATTCACGGATTGCACTTCTGCAGTCACGGATTGTTTATTGAAGTTTGCACAGGACCAACAATCCGAAGTCTTCAATTTATTTTCATACCTATGTTGTAGTTTTTTCACAACTTATTGCTCCACGTTTAAATATAGTATTATGTGTATATATTATCTTATGTGTCATAGAAATCGTGAGTCACGGGTCATCGATTCACCTATAAATAACCCATTAAAACCGAAGCAGCACTTAACCTAGCAAAGCTCGTGTTATGAGTTCGAAGGTCATTGCCATGTTCTTCATTTTCTTGATTTGCATGGTAATTGCATTGCCTCCAATTCAAGCTTGTACACCTTGTACTCAACCACATCCATCAAAACCACACCCTACACATCATCCATCACATCCACCACAACCACCTTACCACCATCCCAACAACCCTCCACACCAGCACCCACACCCAAACCCACCAACCACAAAACATCCACCACAGCATAAACCCCACCCACCATCCAAGAACCCACCAGTAGTTATATCCCCACCCGTAATAACGCCTCCAGTTACTCGCCCTCCTGTGACGATCCCACCCCCTTCCTCTCACTATCCACCTTACACTGGCAGCCCTCCTGGTGGCGGCGGCGGTGGAGGTGGTGGTGGAGGAGGAGGTGGCGGTGGTGGTGGTGGTGGAGGCGGAGGTGGTGGTGGTGGTTGTGGAGGTTGCCCAGGGGGCGGAGGAAGTAGCCCGGGTGGGGGAGGAAGTGTTCCAGGGTTTAACCCTCCGCCGGCCACATCACCAGCTACATGTCCTATAGATGCGCTGAAGCTGGGGCTTTGTGTGGATGTCCTTGGTGGTTTGGTGCATATTGGGTTGGGGAACCCGGTTGAGAATGCTTGCTGTCCAGTGCTTGGCGGGTTACTTGAGCTTGAAGCCGCTATTTGCCTTTGCACTACGATAAGGCTTAAGCTGCTTAACCTAAACATATTTATTCCTCTAGCTCTCCAAGCTTTAATTACTTGCGGGAAGACTCCTCCTCCTGGTTTTGTATGCCCTCCTCTCTAATAAGTTCATTACTTTGTTGTTAACGCGGGGTTAAAATTTCAAGCGAGCTAGGTTAATTAGAATATGAGTTGGTTGTTGACTGCAGCTAATATTATGAATATTATTGTGTTCATGTGACCTGAAGGTTTTGGTTTTGACAAAACTTTTTTTGTGCTATCAATTACTTACTAACTTTCAAATAGTATCAAATTAAGTTTACAAAAAAACGATAGTATCAAATCAACGTTGAGAGCCGCGCTAGTTGAAGGATGGAAGTCCTGTATTTTTAAACGATCTTTAATCTCTCCAAAACCGACTGTAAGTTGGTTCTTGATTTTAGATTGGGTGAATAACGTTGTCTTATGGAAAGACAAATAATTAGTTTTTTTTTTCTTTGAAAGAAATTATGGGTTTTCTTTTGTGTAGGGTTCAGCCAGTATTATTTCACAAAGAAATAGTTGGTCAAACGAATACTGATTTATCATAAATTTTTTAGTGTGCACTACAAAAAAAAAAAAAAAAAAAAAAAAAAAAAACTTAGTCGAGTGGAAAAAATTCGTCTGCTAAAACTTTCATTCGTTGCTGTAGATTTTAGGCAATGGAAATTCGCCGAGAAAGAAGAGTGGGGCAAAACCCGTCGCCCGAAACTTTAAACGACGAATACACAAATCTGTCGATCAATTTTTAGTTCACCCTATGAGTAAGTTCGTCGAGCGAATGTGCGTTGATGGAATTGACCAGACGGAGTCCACTTGCCCGACGAATGATATCTCGTTGGCTAGCACATAACTAAATAATGTAATGAGCTTGATCCGAAATCGTTGGGTAAACTCTCTAAGAAACCAAATTAATTTTTTTTTTGGCATGACAAAAGGCTATTGCGTTGGCATTTCAAAAAAAAAAAAATGTTTATATCAAATCATTTATTTAATTCTAATTTAAAAAAACAATATTTGTAATCATAATAAAAAAAATATTTACAACCAAAATAAAATTGTTCGCACAATTATATATATAAACTAAAAAAAAAATGTAGACTACTGAGGTGGTTGCAGGAGTAGCTGCAAAAGCTCGGCCGGGGGCTTGGGGATTCTGATGCCAGAAGCTGATAAGGACTAGGCTATGAATACATGTGCACTAACTCCCGTTCTTTCACGACGACTTGTGCCAAGTGCCTCGCTTCTTCTTGCAGGTGCTTACTTTCTTCCTTTGGCACGCTAACTCCATCTCTATCTCTCAAGTTCTCGAACTTGACGCACTCTTAGGCTTCGAATTTCCTTGCCTTTGCATCATCCAACTCCATATGTCAACAACTAAATAGACACCTCTGGATCAAGTGTCAATTCCTTCATAGGCACGTCCGGCTGCTGCTGGGATAGGTTGGCAGGGTACTCGTCCTTCTTCTTAATCTTAGAAGCCTAAAAAATCAAATAAGGGAAACCAATTAAGATTATCGATCGTATTGTAAACCTTATTTATTGTAATGAAATTTACAATTAAAACATAGAAATGAATACTTACATAAAATTCCGTTCTCGACGTCGTTGCTACAATTGCCATGTGTCTACCCCCAAACCTTCACCTTCGGAAAATGCTCCTCAGCCAACCGCTGTTCAGATAGAGATCGAGAACATGAGTGGTGAAGGTACAACTTCTTCTCCTAGTTACCTGTATTTACCAACGATTTTTTCTTTCCATTAAAAAATATTAATCACACTTAACTGAAAAAAAATAATATGCCACTTAGTACTATGGTCTAGTGGTATTTCTCTTCACTTGTATGTGATAGGTCTTAGGTTCAATTCTCGCCAAAGACGAGTTTGAACCACATTATTGCTAGCCCATTGTGAGGTTATGCTCACCCCACCCTTTTAGTGTAGAGAATACTGTTTTGTTCAAGAAAAAAGAAAGTGTGCATATATATATATATATATATATATATATATATATATATAATAAATTAAAGTTTAAAATATAAATAAATTTTAATTACTAGACCCTCTCCACAAACTCCTCCAATGAATTTGTAGGAGCTGCCTCAGGCGACCGAAGGGAAATAATGAGATTTATGTGGGATTTCTAGTGACTAGTATGCATATATAATTCTAAATTTATATACGTAAGCAACGGAAGCATATAATCACATATTGTCAAAGCTATAGTCATGCAAATCTCCTTCAAGAAGCATACGTTCATATATGATGCATCAAACAAAATATTGAAGAACAAAGTGAAGGTTGAGTTTTATACCTCTTGATCTAGACTTTAGACCAAGGATGGACCACCTCCAAGCTCTTTGTTCTTGGAACTCTTTGAGTCTAGCCTCCCTCCTTGCTTCCTCCACCTTGATAGATTTGAACTCCCTTGATTCTCCTCTAGTCTCCAAGGTAGAAGACCTCTAAAGATCCACACCACAAGTGTAGTGAGATGGATGTTGGAATAACCAAAAGGGGGAAGAGATGATTAGTTATTTCTCCCTTTTGGTGGCCAGCTATATGTGTGTAGAAAGAGAGAGACTTGTATTTTCTCTTTGTTGAAAAGAACACACAAAAACCGTAATAAAAACTTTTCATTAAACTTCCTTTATAAATATAAAAGAAGTCAACTTTTGACTCTCTTTCTCTCTTTTTCTCATCCTTGGCCGGCCCACTTTGTGTTGTTTGGGCTTTGAGATTTTATCATTTCAAGTCATCCTATGCTTGAATAAAAGCTCAATGGGTTTGGGCCCTATGGGCCCGAATGAACCCGAACTTTTTTGAAAGCCCAAAACGATCTTTCATTGCCTCTTTGATTTCTTTAGACTTTCTAATTAATCATAGCACTTAATTAATCCAATTAATTAATTCCATCATCCTTTAGTTGTCTCACCACAAGAGTGTATCGGTGTACAGTCGTTTTAGGTTCTAACTAACGAGGCAGTGAGGTGATTAGTATCAATCCAATTGATTAGTATTTATCCAATCACTTAGTGAATTAAAACTTACTTTTAATTCTCCTTCTTCTTTGATGACTACTTATTTAATCATCTAGAAGAGCCCACAAGCCATGAGTAACATCTAACCATATATCATGGCTACCCAAGCTAATGTAGAATTTGGTCGGAGAACCTATTCAGTTGGAATTACAATGTAATTCGATCATTATCTAATACAATACTCACAATCACATTACTAGGATATGGATACTTAATGTCAAACCCCTAATGTGATCACACTTAGTTATATGATTCAATTGAGTCGTATAGGAACGCCTCATTACGCTCGATACTTCGGCCGAAGATTCCCGAATCATATCTGAGAGTATTCTTCCTTTCATAACAAGGATTAAAGATCCCTTGTTGATCATTTGATATGCCTCTGAGAATAAATCACTGACCCTAACAATGCATAGAACACATCCAAGATGAAATGTGGTCATGTCTCATTATCAAATGATCAGCAACGTATCCCCAAAACAATTATGACGTCTCAAGTCAAAGGATTACTTACATTATTCCAACCAGTAGAGTTACTTGCTTGACATGTGAGTAGACCTCCATGCAAGTACCCTCCATGTGAGTAGACCTTAATGAGCACCTACATACTTGTCTTAGTGTCATGACACGAATGGCATGAGACTTTCCTTCCTTCCCATTTGAAGGGGACATAGTACGTACTGGTCTATGTATTGTTAGTATCCCTCTGATAATCCTATGACCAGGAACCGTTTGTACATTATGGTAATGTGAAAAAGCTTTCTACAGTCTAACATAATTAGATTACTTTTTCCATCGATCCATTGTCCATGGATTCACTAATTTGGACGTATATCGTTTATTGAGATAGTCCTAATGAGTGACTTTGCCTTTTGCTGTATTTAGAGTTATCTATACATATAGACATTGTCCTGAAATGTTTCTTCCAAAGATTGACTTTTAGGGCATATCTCCAATAGTGACGTATAACTTTGGTAGTACTTGTGCAGGTTGCACTTCCACTCCTTATACCGAATGCTCCACACCCAATCTATGTAAGTGATACAAGCTTGTCTCAATCATCCCACTCGAAATTGGCTTGAAATTTCCCAAAAAACCAAATAGATTAGTTTAAAATCACATACAATAAGTAAAGGGTTTTTTAATTTTTAATAAATTAAGAAAGTTATGTACACCTACGGAAAGATGTCGGCATATTTCGGCACGATCTGAGGGGTTGTGCATCTTCCGAGAATCAGTGACCATGGAACATTTGGTGCGGTTGATGGCACCAATACCGTAAGTCAACAAACTATTGACTTTGGCACTCGCTCGGCGATGCCTGGGGAGGAGCAACTAGTGTCTTCTTATGTGTAGTGATTCGGTTGCTCGCCACACTACTACAAAAAGGGATATCACTGGCGGTGTAAAAACCGACAAGAAACCCCAATTACTCTCAGATTTTTTGTAAAAATCCGACATTAAATCGTGCAATGTCGGATAGAGGAACTGACACCAATGCCACCGTCACAAAAAGGGTATTGACGTTGCTTAGCCCCCTTAATCCGCCACCAAGAAGCAAAGTAATATAAAATGTAAAAAAACAACAGTGTCGCTTAAAAGTGACATCGAAGCTTGCGTCAAATACAAGTAACATTAAGTATTGACAATGACTGTGAAATGGAACAGACTAATGTCGGTCCTAACAGACACCACTTGATAATTGGATAAATAAAATAACCACTATAATGTCGCCCATAAGCGATACCACCTAATAATTGTTTTTTTTTCTCTTTCTAGAACTCCTTTTTCTTTTTCATCATCTTCTTCACCCTTTCTTAATCATCACCTTCTTCTCTTCACCGTTTCTAGTAACTCGATGTTGCTTGTGTCTTATTTTGCTTCTTTGTGTCACCTTCCCCTCGCTTCATGCATCTTAGATTTGAAAACAAGTATATTTATTGGTCTCGTTCCTTCTTATTGCCAAGGGTGGTTGTGCTCTGTAATGAATTGCCAATCAACATCTTTTCCATGAAGTACTGCACTGGCGACTTATCCACTGAAATTACATCTGAGAGAAGAAGCCAAAATAAATTTCAAAATTTGAAGAATTTGTACATAGAAATTGCATGAGGGAAAGGCAAAAGGACTCATAATTTGGATCTTCGGCCATGAGCTGCTTCCAATCCAATGACTAAGCAGTTTGGAATTTCTAGACCGTGTTCCCATTGGGCTCGCTTCTTTGCTTACTCGCCGAACCACCCTCCACCACACTTTCCTTCCTTGGCCTTGCCTTCAATATGAGATGACGCCATTTCCGTCTCTTTCATGACTCCCTCGGCACTCACAAAGATAGTCCTTTGCCTTAACTCGACGGCCCTGTGCAAATTCTAAAACTCGGGATCGATGACCTTCGTTGTGACGGGCAGGAGCACGATCTGGGCTCTATTAAATTTGAAACGGCGATTGTTTCTGCTGCTGTTGTGGCTGCGAAGAAAGAGCAAAGAATGAGCTGCTTTGCTGAAAGGGCTATGTTATCTTCCTTTATATTTAGAATTTTGTGTGCGAGTTTACTGGAGTGGTGTGAAAATTTCAAATTTCAAAATGTTTGAAATTTTGCAAAAGTTTAGCCTTTTTTAATTTTTTTTAAACTTAAGTATATATGAATTTGGTAGTGTTTGGACCCGATTTTACATTATCGGCCCGTGCAGTCGAGGCTGTTAGATAAGTAAAGTTCTAGACCGAGGGATGATAAAGTGGTTGAGATAATTTTTCAAATATTATTATTAGGATATAATATTGTGATTTTCATCATAATATTATCTCTTAATAGATATTAGATTATTCAAGCCTAATATTGGCTATATCCGATGGGTTGCTTAAAGATAGATGACGAAGCAGATCATATGTCCAACAGAAGTACAGTTCAAACAGGTTTGGGATATTTGGTGCGATTCACACGGCAATACAGTGGATTAGCTTCATTTAAAACCAATATATGTATTGGATAATGGCGAGATAGGTGACCTAAGTCTGCTAGGTTATTTATGGATGTTGTCAGATGAAGTGAACTGATGATAGGCATGGCCTGCATGCCGTGTGAGAAGCTGCCAGCTGTATGCATAATTGGCTGCCGTATATAGTCTGCATGCCTTTGGAAAGGTGCAAATTCATTGGAAAGGCACAAACCATTATATATATATATATATATATATAATTGGTGGTTGTTCAGATGAACGTTATTTGTTTAGATCCAAGCGCGCATGTTATTTTGGGATTTGATGAGATAAAACGAGTTTTAATAGTTTGGGAGTCTTTATCAGCTTATCAACTAGTGCGCGCATATGTCCGTATCAATACAGAGGCAGTGACAACGGGAAAGGGTTCGCCAACTCAACACGGGAAAGGGATCCCTTGAGATTTTTATTTTCTTTTTTCACCTTCACACCTTCAGTTTGGATAAACAGCACTGTGAAGGCAACTGGTACACGCCTTCAGTTTGGATAAATAGCACTGTTGCCATAGAATCAGCCGTCCGTGAAACACCTTCAGTTTGGATAAACAACACTGCGACAGGGTCGACTAGTTATCTATCCAAGTCTCGGCCGACGAGGGTTTTCGAATCCCCGTCGACATAGGTCATCTCACCAGCTATCTCGGTGAAGTGAGGTGTTACTGATACTTAGGCTCGGTGCCTCAACGCTGAGTTATTTTATGATCGCATATTCACAAGTGGGTTTCAGAGTTCGGCACTCGGACGGCCGAACCATGTTCATTATCAAGACCTTCATCTGCTTTGAGTATTTTTGCCCCTATACTCTAGTATCGATTCGGCGTAGTTTTACCTTCACCAATACGGTGACCGTCGCCGAATCGGACGACGACGAGCCGTGAACTTTGTAATTGGTAGCCTTGTCTTCAGGCTTAGGGACCCAGAAGTCGAGACGGGTTCCTTTCTCAGCCACAGTTGCAAGACACAAAAGTCAACCGTGCGCATCCACACAACATCAAGACACTTTTACTCATCGGTCGAGCTCGGCCAACGAGTTGGCACGCCCCGCACATATTTGAAAGACGTAGTTAGCTTACTAATTACTCAGCCTGCGCGCCATGTAGGCTAGGTGATTTTTGTAGTCAACAGGTAGATAACAAAACGACACCGGGTTTTAAAATATTTAAAAATATTATTAGTGTCGGCTACAACCGACACAAGGTTTTAAAATAATTGTTAGTGTCAGTTAGAAGCGACATTATCCTTTTTTAAACCGACATTAACTTTATATCGGTTGGAAGCGACACACATTTCTTTTTATATGACACCATCATTTAAAAAGATTAAAAGTTATGTCAGTTATAAGTGACATTAATAGTCTATGTCGGTTATAAGTGACTTAGAAAGATTTTGTCGGTTGTAGCTGACATTAATTCCAACACCATGTAAAGAGGGTGTCGAAAATGTCTCATTTGCCGGTATATTCTATAAAATTAACACCAACTACTGACACAATAAGTCGTTTTTGTAGTAGTGCTAACCCATACAAATTTTTGGAATTTTTTAGTCCTTGGGTAGGTGAGGAGGTTTCCATCTTCCCACCTCCTCCACGACTGCCGAATCCGTCTCTACATTGTCCTAAGAAGGGCTGACACAGGCTGGTGGTGACTGTGGAGCTGCATGGTAGATCAGATGACCTGGGTAAATAGTGTAAACGTACTCGCACCGGCGACTGACTCGGCAGTGGCTGCCTGGTCTTGCTAGTTGCTAGAGTGGCACTGGGGGTAGACTGCTCAATCTGAGCAGAGGTGAAGGTAGAACAGCAACCACTCATGATCAGGCGCAAAGATATTTTTGAAAAAAAAAACCACTTGATTAACAAAATTTTGCTAAAATTTCAAATAATTTCTAACATTTTATGAAATTCCAAATAACGTCCAAAATTTCCTAAATTTTAAAATGCCACATAATTTCTAATGTGTTTCAAAAGTTTCACATATTTCTAAAATGTGTAAACAATTTCTAAAATTTCACATATTTCTAAATTTGAAATAAATTCTAAAATTTCTTAAAATTTCTAAAACTTTAAATATTTTCTAATGTGTTTCAAAAGTTCCACACATTTCTAAAATTTCAAATAATTTTAGAAATCACCGAAAATTTCATACAATTTCTAAATTGCCTAACATTTCAAATAATTTCTACAAAAGTCAAAAATATGTATTTTAAATATTAATTAACCCATTTAAAATTTCACAGTCCCCTCATCCACCCCATGGCCCCCTCCATCCTAAACCACCATCGACACTGTACCCACCACCTAAACCCCTACCCCGTGCACCCTACACCACCTTACCATACCAACCTCGTACCTAAGCGACCCTCTACCCCACCAGCACCAGCACCAGCACCATCGTAAAAACCCCAACACCACCATGCTCACTTATCACACCAATGACAACATAATTCCCACAAAATTTCAACATAATCCTAACAATTTCACAGTATTCACAACATAACAATTTCAAAACAAAAATTAAATTAAAAAAAAATTTAACGATTTCACAATAAAAATTAAATTTTTTTTGAAAAAGTGACAGAAATGGATTTACAGCGATGGGTTGAGAGAGACTGAGACTGGAGAGATATGGCTTGAAGGTTGAGAGACGAGGATTAAGAGAGAGACAGTACTTTGGGAGAGAGAGAGATAGTGTGTGTGTATGTGTTTGAACGCCACGATGAGGAATAAAAAGAAAGTTTAATGAGGCTAGGCTGGGCAGTGAAGTAATAGTGGTTGTTAAAGCCCCTACTCTGAATTCCTAGACTCCCAATTCCTCTTCATTCCATTGATTTTGTAATTTGAAATAGGTGATCAACTTGAAGGCGGCTGGTGTTACAACCCGTACCTTGAAATATTGTATTTTATTCTCGAGACATGTAAAATGACAATTTTACTCCCGAGTGGGTGTCTTAAATAATTTAACGAGCCTTGACTTGAAATTTCAACCCCATACTTTCTTAAGTTTCATAATTTTAATGCTCATACATTAATTTAACGTCAAAAAATAGATTTCGAATCGAGACTGCAAGGGCCTAATTGTAATATTTAGTGGGGATGGGGTAATTTTGTAATTTCAATAATGGATTTAAGTGAGATTGCATAGCTCTCTGTCTTTCTATTCTCCATCATTTCCGATTCACTCCATTTCGTTCTCTAACTCTCGAAACCCCCTCTCTTCCTAAGCTTTGATAACTTCACCTAGCCATTGCTTTGATTCATTCACAAATTGAACCAACAAAACCACATATTCGACATTCCTGAGACACAAGGAACACGAATATGTACTTGTATGTGTCACGGAGCACCATGGGGAAATCCACCATTGAAGTTGAGAGCTTCAAAACTCTCAAACTCGAATCCAGGTGAGATTGTGTATTCTTATTCGAATTTCTAGGTTATTATTGTTGCTCTACACTTTGTGAAGTTGGTTTTATGTTAAAACTCGAGGGTTTTGACCTCTGCTACTCTCTGTACTTCGAATCCAGGTCTGACGACGAACTCCGGCTAAATGCCGTCAAGTTCGAAGTTGATGGGTGTTCCAGTATATCAAATATTTCCCTCTTTGTCTCTATGATAACTTGAGTGAGGTTTGGAACTACTATTCAAGCCCTAACCTCTGCATGCATATCAATCTCTATTTTCCAGTTCCTGGTGAGTGTGAATAGACGAACTGCAGCGAGTTCGTGGCTATAGGTGCACAAACCCCTTTGGAATTGAACCTAGGTAATTAAATGCCTTGTTGCTTGTTGATTTTGATTGAGGAATCACTGAGACTGACCTACATGCATCATGTTCTTCCTATTTTGAGAATTCGACGATCTTCACACATCTCAACTTGTCAAATTAGAGGTGGATTTGACATCTCATCCTCCTAATTTGAGTTTGGGCAAAGCCTCTAAACCCCTTTTTTGGGCCACTAATTCACATTGAAATGCATTAAAATCAAGCTCAGAACCCCTAAATTTGTTTTATGAGTTTTTCTCTAGTTTTCAACGAGACACCGACAACGGCATACGTTAGTCGACAACGATAGCCATTAATTTTAATAGTGGCAGCCTAAAATCTATTAACTATGACGGAATCACATGATGAAAAAGGTATATTCCGTTAACTCACTTAGGACTATCATCGCATCGGCGCGTGGCTTCGACAACAGCAAGTGTGGCGTTTACTTGCCAAACTGCGACATCGAGTACAACGGCGTGTTCGCGGGCGTCAGCGGCCCACAGTTGCGTTTGGCCGGAACATGCCAGCGTGTGGCGGCACGTGACAGACTGAAGACCTAACCCTAGGTTTTTCAGTGTTCTAAATCATGTGGTGCCTTCTGTTTGTGCAAATTCGTTACCTAAATGGTAGTTTTGGGCAATGTTCCATAAAATGATGATTTAAGCTTCACTTAGCTTATCTTGACTATAACAGAATTGTTAAAGGATCGAAAGGATTCAGGCAAGGAGCCTATTTGCAACGGACGCTCTGCTAACCTGTGAGTGGACCCATTTGAAAACCAAAATGTTTTTACATTATATGTGCGGATGCATATTAATATGTTAATCTGGGATGAGACTTGTGTTGATATTTGATAATATCGCTAGATCGTTGGTGATTTATTTTCACCACATGTTCATCATGTGATATTTTGTATAGCTATCTTTGGCCATTGATTACTTGTAGGTGATATTTATTCAAGTAGATGCTAGGGTTGATGATTATTACTAGTATTGAGATTAGCTAGTTGATGCTAGTATTTCTTGCTTGCTATACTTATGTTAGTAGATGCTAGCATGATTGATTGATGTAAGGTATGATCTCTAAACTTGGATTGATTGTTTTCAATTGTAGTGATTGATGAGATTTTATTACTATGGTAGTAAATATTATTATATAGCTTTCACTATATATATTTTCAAAATAGGGGTTATTATGTTGAAAGATGATTTTGTAACGGTGGTAAAATTGGTCCACTCATATTTTATTTTATACTTCAAGACGTAACAAGAGTAAAGAGAACATAGGTGGTGATGAGTGGGCTTGGTAGTGAAGTATTCATCCTCTACACTTTGGGTGATGGTTTATTTAATGTTGTTTTATCTTAGTTGTGATAATAATGGCATGATCGTACATTTGATTATGCATAACACTGCACTTTGTTGTGTTTACTATTATGTGAAACTTCTAGTTGCTCTGATGTGATGTGATAATAACAGGTTTAAACCCACGATAATTTATGTCCCTAAGTGGGGATGATGATAAGTGATTTCTAGTCCCAGCTTTGGATTTTATTAATGAACGTTTTTGGTTCAAATTCTTACACATCATAATAATTATCTTGGTATGGCTTTGTCATTAAGTTAGCTTGTGATGTCATCATTGGATGGGGTCATATTGTCAATTTAGTGTCGGCCAACACATCATGGCCTCATAACTTATGTTATTGGGGTCGGGGTGTGTCAGTTGGAGAAAGATTACAGATAGCCATGTCGTAGCACATCAAGATACCTTTTAAGAAGTCAGAAAGGGTGAAGTGCAGACCCAAGTCCAAAAGCCAGGGATAAACTCTGGTGCATAGATGTCGAGGGTCAGATGGAGCAGGAAGATCGGCATAAATGTCCTGGTTGGGTTCCCACTAGACCTTACATTGACCAAGAAGGTCTAGGCGACTCTCGATGAAAGTTTAGCCTTCTTTTTTTACTACAAACGCTCGTTAGTGGAAGATTGCAGGGTGAGATTTCTAGAGATTTGGATTTCTTCCTTAATGACACTACTTGATGAAGAGATGAAGGTGTTTAGAAGTTTTTAAATTGATGCATGAAAGATATTAGAGCCCTTTTTTTTCAAACGTGTGATTTGAGAGCTTTTGATTAAAATGAAAGAAAAAGGTCCAAAGTTATATACACACTGCAAAATTAGATCATTTAGCCGTCGAATACTGATAGATCTTGGGATCTATGAATCTGACAGTTAGGCATAGGGGATTTCTTGTTATTCGTGCATATGCAAGATATACAATGCCTTATCATTGTAAACTTTATGGAATAACACTTGAGAGTGCATGTCTGAATTTGAAACCCTTCAATTTCATCGCCATATTAGACCAACAAGTGAAGACCAAAATGGTACGTATTCCCCTAGATGGTACACTTTCTACTTCTAGATATCCTATAGTATTCTCCTAGCTTCGAACGAGGATTCTATCATAAAAAGGTCTATCTCCCAATGGTATAAATACACTCATCTAGGGTTCATCTATGGTAACGCAATCTTAATACTTGAATTCTCTTGCCCATCGCTTGAGTTTGAATACAATTCATTAACTTAACTGCCAGATAGCCTTTTGCTAGCACACTCTCCTCGGGTCTTAGGCTTGCTCACAGTTGTTCTTTATTTTGCAAGTAGTCGAGTTTGTGCATCTCCTCTGTACACGGTGAAAAACTCCCTCAATCATGTTACCATGAGACATAATACGACCATTCAAGTGTTAAGTACAACTCATCTTGTCAAACAATATTAAGTGCCTATTTCTTAAAAACATAGAGATGGACATTAAGTTCTTTATACTAGAAGGAAACTATAAACAATTTTCAAGTTCTAAGACATCCCCATATGGTAGTTTTAGCATGTAGGTCAAATGCTTTCCTAGAGATCTTTGTGTTGTTCCCAACTCCCACAATTATCTTCTCATTGCGTAGGGCTCTGCACCTTGTTAGACCTTGAAAAGAATGCAGATACGTTGAGTAGTGCTTAAATCAAAGATCCAAGAATTGGAGCTTACTGTAAAAGCCCTTTCTATGATAGAGATAGTCCCTTCAAAATTTCGTGTCATAAGGCTCTCAATGCACACCTTGTACGTTCACCCTTTCCATAATGAAAGCATGCTCCTTTGCATCTTCTTATGCAACCTTTTCCTTATGATTGCATTCTCCCTCCCATTGATCATTTTGAAACTTTGTTTAAATGCACATTACATGTCAATCAAGTGTGAAACAGTATGATTGAATCTATTCACTTTGTAGTTACTATAAACTTAATGAAATCATCCAAGAGAGATGCAAGGCAATGGCTTTGCCATTTTATCATTGATGAGAGTTCTTAAACTCTCAAGATCTTGCAAGATCTTATGCATGTTTTATCCAAGTTCTTATAATGACGTCTCTTTGGCCATTTTGGCAATCAACAGACTATAGACATTTGAGAAATGTACATTACTTGTCTTTTTGTCATGCATCTTTTGTGAAAACTTTAAACCATGGCACAAGAAGTGTCCATGTGCTTATGTAGTTTATTAAGCTCCTTACTAAGTGAAGTCAGGATTAAGTATTTGGGTTGTAACTTATCTTCATAGTGTCTAGTATAACTTTGACAGTCCTCTTTTTTAAGCTAGTTTCGTAGGAAGTACATGAGGAGGGCTTCGCTGTACATGAGGAGGGATTCTCAAAGTGACAATACCAAGCAAGCAAACCTTGGCATCTAAGGCTCATTTTGTTAAATATAATGGTAGGTGTAATTATAGGCATGTTCGTTGGCTATATAACATAACATAATAGTAATCATATTAAAATTGTTGGTTTTAAAACTACTAAGTTGGGTCTTTAAATCAAATAGTACCACCCATTATTTTTGGCAAATTTAATCACTACCACAGTTGTCAAGTCGTTCATATGGAAGAAGATCATTTGCTGGTTCGGTAACCCCTACACAATATTGATAGATAATGGGTTACAGTTTACTGCGTTTGATGTCACTGATTGGTACAAGGAGCTAGGGATCTCCCATCTTACCTCAACTCCAAGTTATCTGCAAGGCAACGGGTAAGTAAAGGCTTCAAGGAAAGCCAATATGCAATGTCTAAAGAAAAGGCTTAAGAAGAAAAGCAAATGGCCTGAAGAATTACCGGAAGTTCTTTGGGTATATAACACGACAATCCGAAATGCCACAGAGGAAACACCATTCTCCATAGCTTACGAAACAGAGGCTATCATCCTAGTTCAAGTCACAACCATGCCAAATCTGCATACTGAATAACATACAACTTTAAAAAATGCAAGAGTCATAAAGACTGATCTCGATGCTGAAAAATGACGAAGATTTGACCAAGTCTAGCTAGCAGCTTATTAGTAGCAGATCTGATCATATTACAACAAATGCGTCAAACCCAGGAGCTTGCAAGTCGAGGAGTTAGTGCTGAGAGAAGTTTTTGAGAATACCAAAATTCCAGGAAAAGGAAAACTTGGGGCAAACTGGGAGAGACCGTACATGATCACCAAAGTAGGGGCAAATGAACCTATCATTTGGAATACATGGATGGAATCCTGATCACCAAAAAATAAAATATCACCAAACTCAATAAGTACTATTCATAAGTGCCCAATCTGAACTACACGCGGTTTGATTACCTTCTCGGGATATGTAATCAGTCAACTCAGGACTCAGTTGCAACACTGTCGTCTCTGTTAGACAAGTCCATAGAGAACTAATCTCCTAATGCCTCACTATAGGCTTATCGTCAAAGTGATCCATGATGCAATTTTTACACCATATCATCTTTTTCTTAAAGCTAGACTAATGATTTGATTCTCCGCCTTAGAGATATGTAGGCAATCCTTTTTGGATTCAATCACAACCCCTACCAATCAATCTTGTTTTCGTCATGAATGAATAAAGAAGTTTTATCCATCTTAATTTCAACGATTGTTTTTTTTTTTTTTTTGGTAATGCAGTTAATACCTTACTCATTTCACACAAAGGTATAAACTTTGAAAAATTTGTACGAATGCAAGTCTAAAAGTTAAAGCAACATTGGTCAAAGAAGTCTCTCTTAGCCTAGTTCATCTTGAACGGTTAGCAACTTAGGAGATTCGAGCTGCAATAAGGCGCAATTACGATTGGTAGACTACGAGAAATGACACATAGCACCCTGACCTGAAAGTTCAGTGCACTATCCAGCCTTTGAAAAGTTTCTACAACTAGTAAAGTTGTGGTTTATAACATTCCAACTTGGGCTCTACACTATTTGAGGGAATAGTCGAAAGGGTGATCTGGAAATCATCCAAAGGTGGCTTTGAACTTTAACCTTAAGTATGACTAGTTCTTTCCCAAACCAACATACAAAGTCAAGTATGTTTTGCAAATCGTATGTTAGCAAGTCCGAAGTGGGCATCCAGACTAGGAAATCCCCAAGAGTAATTTTATTCCAAAGGAGCTCCGATACATAGAAAAACTTTGGCCAAGCAAGCCAAGGTGGTTCGATAAAAAATGCTCAAGTCCGATGCATAAGGTCTGACAAAAGGATTCAACAAGTGTTTCCAATCCACATGTAGATGACTAAGTTTCCAAAAAGCTTTCGTCACGCAATCCAATCTAAGAAGAAAAACCTTTTCTAGGCTACATCGCAAGTATTGAAATCCTTGCTATAAGAGCTGAGGCAAGGTATAAAGTTGTTATTAATTCACTCCTTGCAAGTTATTTTGAATATAAGCTTAGACTTCTTCAATTCGATAAATGTGTAAGTGCAGAGCCGAGGATTCTTCATGGGTTTAATGTTTAGTTCCTGGTATCGAAGTAAGGTGATGCTCCAACTATCACGATGAACTCCTTGTGGATGCTAAGTTTGGGAGACAATGTTTTTCTAAATCAACATTATCAAGAAGGGCTTTTGAGCTTTGTCTCGGGCCCACAAACTTATTTGCATCTTTCTCCATTGCTTATTTATTTCTTGAAGTTTGTTTACTTTGGAAAATTTATCGGATTAAGACTCTTTCACGAACATGAAGGGAACTAGCAAAAATTACCAAATAAGTACAACGGTTTGGAGGAGACAAGCCCTCATCCTTGGCAAAAGAAAGATTTCGTAGACTGTACAACATACTTGGCCAAGAACATCAATTTTGAAAAAGTTTTGGTCCTGGATTGAATGCGTACTATGCCCATCTTGTTGCGTTCCGAGCACGACACTACATTTAGGGTGAGTATTTTCATGATGATCTGCCAATGTCATCATCCACAAGCAAAGTAAGAGGAAGAAAGTAGTGACGAAAAGGCCCTGAGAAAACCTCAACCTCTCGATGAGATTTGGCTAAGATATAAATACTGCATCGAAAGTGCTACGAAGGGATGAATGTTTGGAACAAATTGCAAGACACGAGGGGTATTAGGATGAGATTATGGCTAATTTGGGTGTTACTTAGGGATGGCAACGGTTCTGTTGGGGGAAGGAAATGCTGTATTCATCCCCATAATCATGAAAGTTAACTATATCCATAAGCACAAATTAACCATTGGGGATTATCCACAACCATATCTAATGGGTAACAAATTCTCCATCGGTTAGCGGTTTTATCCAGCTTCGTTGAAACCAAAAATATAGTCGTTCAATTGACACATTATAATATCATAGATACTAATTTCATCATTATAATATAACAGATATATTTGTGATGTTGGCTTATGTTTGATCTTTCTCACAAAATGCAACTTTTTTAATTCTCAAGGTAATGAGTTTGGTGAATATATATATATATATATATATATATATATATATATATATATATATTCTACAATACTATATTTATTATATATAAATTATATTTTATATATAATATGTATTATTCAGATCAATTTTGGGGACGGAAATGGATTGGGGACCCTTGTAACCATATCCACAACCATAACTAGATAATATTTTTCATTTTTCCCCATATCTACAATATAACCAAATTTTCATCCTCAAATCCATTTCATTCGGGCGGTTATCCATGGCTTTTAGGTTTAACGATTTGAGTTACCATCCCTAGTGTTACTTAGCTTCGTTTGGCAGAAATTAGCAAGGACAAAAGAGTTTTTTTGGTTTGAAGATTTAGAACATTGACATATCAGAGAGAGAATTAGGTATGGGAAGAGAGCTTTGGTTAGAGCGCAAAAGTTCCATGATAAAGAGATGAAAATGGTTATGAGGTTCTCAAAGAAAAAGCTGTTTTTTAAAGAACAAATCACTAAAAGATCTCACCGTTGAAAACAAAAAGTCACCTGCCTAGAGATCAATGCGTGCGATGGTAAAAAACAATCATTAAAATGCGAGCATGCATGCAAAATTGGAGGCGTCTGTCATCATTACTTTTGATTTTGCACGATCTTAGAGGATGTGTGACGAAAATTGAAGCGACTCAACCACCCCACTTTAATGTCAAGAGTCAGGACAACTTATAAGAAAATAAAGACTAAACGGTACGTATACCAACTTACTCCGAAATGGTCTTTCGATAACATTCCATCACCAATGGGAATATGTTGCCTTTCAACTGGATAGTTAGTGGCAATTGTGGGACTATGATTTTTTAGGGCCGAAGTATGGCTAATTCGAATATAGTTACCTTAGAATTCTAGTCATAGACTCACTAGCTCCAAGCAGAGCTGTATCAGATAGAGCAGCAGTGCCACTGTCACCTTGTTCTACGGTAATAGGCAAAAGTCATTGCGACTCTGTTGGATGACTTGTTCTGCAAGATACTCGATTTGATTCAGATATGGACTCAATCAGATTCTATAAGTCTTAGAGTTCCTTCAATCTAGGGATTGGCGTGCGCAACAAGTAATCACAACTCCTAAGAGGGTGTAATGTGTACTTTTGGATATCAGCTAGGATTCTTTCGGCTTAGAATGAGGATTCTACCCTAAAAAGGTCTCTCTCCCACAATATAAATATACCTATATAGGGTTCATCTATGGTAACACAATCTAAACACTTCAATTCTCCAGCCCACTGCTTGAGTCTCAAATCATTCACTAACTTGACCGTCAGAGAGCCTTTGGCTTGCATAACTCACCCCCCAGCCATAGTCACGGTTGTTTACTATTTTGAAGGTTGCTCGAGTTTGTGCAGAACTAGTACTCTTGACGGTGCGTGAATTTGGTTCCAACATCATTGATACCTAGAATGTATAAAGCGAGATATTTTGAGGACTCTGATTTCATCCATGCTACTGAGGGTGTTGCACCTTTCTATACATGGTGCTCCAATTTGTGGGGAAGAGAATTATTAAAAGGTGTCTAGTGGTGTGTTAGAGATGGACGGTTAGTCTCTATGTATGGTGATCTTTGGGTCCCTCATGCACAAAATTTCTTCGGGGATGGACGGTTAGTCAAATCATTCTCTCTTGTTGCATTTTAAAGTAAATGAACTTATTACGACAATGGCTTTTGAAATGTTGCAAAAATTTATGAGGCCTTTGATTTTGAGGAGGCGGAAGCAATTTTATCCATCCCCTACATGGTGACTGTCTAGATAGAAGAATTTGGACGTTAGTGCATAATATTTTACCAATGAGGGAAACACTTATGTCTAGAACTGTGATGGAAAACTCGACATGATTTTGGTGTAAGGGAAGAGTGGAATCAACAATGCAAGCAGTCAAGGGATTGCACCATGAGTTAAAAATTGTTACTTTCTATAGGTTTGTTGAGTTCGGTTGAGTCTAGATCAGTGGACTATGTGTTGGAGTGGTTGATTAATGCATGGGAGATTCTAGTGAAACCAAAACAACATGTTTTCATCATTTATTTGTGGTTACTCTGGAATGCATGGAAAAAAAATGTTATGAGAATGAGGTTCCGAAGATTGAAGCTTTAAAAAGGTAGGCAAAGAACTATGTGGATAATGGAAAACTAACGAAAAGTCCCTGAATAGTGACAGTTTTAATGAAAAGTCTTTTTTGAAGGTATAATGAATAGTGACAGTTAAAGGTAAAAAAGTGGTTTTTCGTTAAAAGTAAACAGTGTCAGGGGTGTTTTATTAAAGCTCCCAATATCAATCGTACTTGTATTGTTTCCCATAGGGGTCCTTCTTTGTCACTCGAGAATAATAAGGTTTGGTTTCTTCCGGATGAAGGTTGCTTCAAGCATAATGTAGGTGGTGATGTTAGAGTTTCGAATGGCACACGTGGTATAAAGGTGATGATTCGCAATGAGGAGGGATGTCTTGTGGGGGCAATTGCTATGCCCCTCCCTCATCTCTGTTCCTGCTATCTAATTATATGCCATTGGGAAAAGATTGGAGTTTGCTATTGACTTGTGTTGCGTTTCACTAATAGTCGAAACTAATTCTCTAAACATCTCAACTACTTTACAATATTACCGAGGCTGAATTGTCACGTGACAGAATAACTCAGAACAATATGTATTCCGATTTACTCCAAAACGCATGGTCTTTGGATAACTATCCATTCTCAAGCGATCATAGACTTAAGAACTTTGATCTTATTAAGCTGCATAAATAGATCAATGATGGAATCATTATCTAGTTTCAGATAAGTGAGTGAAGTTCATCAACTTCGCTAAGATTAACCATTCTTGTTCACAAGATACGGAAACCTGATCAGGTATGGAATTATCAAGATTTCTATATTCTTGTAGATTCCTATAATGTAGGGCTTTGATGTGGGCCGTAAGTAATCACACTCTTAAGAAGATAGTATCTACTCCTAGATATCTTTTGGGATTCTCTCAGTTTAATATGAATTATATATCCAAAAAAGCCTCTCTCTTGACTAGTATAAATAAATACATCTTCCTAGAATTCATCTAGTAGTGCAATTATCGCATACTTGTTCACTTGCCTACTGTTTGAATCTTAAACTACTTATTAACTTCACTGTTGGAAAACCTTGGGTCGGCACCTCACCGGTGGTGCATAAATTTGGATCTAACACTAAGAGTGCAAACATTTGCTTCCAACACCAGGGGTGAATCCTAGTACAATGGGCACTCTGGGTTAAAAGATTTAGGCACAGTTGCCTAAGTACTGTGGCTGGCCTCCCACCAAACCCATCACATGCTCAGTAAATCCTAACGATAGCATACGAAAGCTTCCCCTACATTTTCACTGTGCACCCTAACCATCGAAGGGTCGCAAAGCGAGTCATAGTTAGCGGCACGGGTAGAAATGACACTGGAAGAAGCCATTTATGATTTGAAGAGTTTAGGAAAGGAAATCAAAAGTGGGAATTTCAAGCCAAAAGAAGAAAAGA
Organism: Crataegus laevigata; assembly: GCA_963580275.1. Lineage (NCBI taxonomy): Eukaryota > Viridiplantae > Streptophyta > Magnoliopsida > Rosales > Rosaceae > Crataegus > Crataegus laevigata. The sequence continues at coordinate 11,974,285 of OY756944.1, read as the reverse complement.
CTGTAATTTTACAAGAAAAAGTTAAAGGCTTGAACCGGATTGTCATGCCTCGAGATTTACGAATATCACGGGCCAAAATACGTAAAGAAAAATAGTTCCTCATTTCTCTCACACAAGCAACTAATAAATCTCCACCATTTCTATATTTATGGCACGACTTTCAAGAGCACACACTTGAATCCAGAACACCTCAACTACCTTACAGTGAAAACGAGGCCAAATTGCCTTATGTTAGAAGATTTTTGAACATATTCTGATTTACTTTGAAAGGCATGGCCTTTGGATAACTATTCATCCTCAAGCAGAACAACCCTTTCACATACATAATTAGAAGAAATTGTGGAACCACAATTTTCCAAAGCCAGAATAAAATGGATCGCAATATGTATACCACAAAAAGTCTGGTCATATGGTCAACAACTCTAGACCTATCAAGCTGCATAAATAGACCAATGATGCCACAATCACCATGTGTTTTGGAAAAGTAGGTGAAGTTCACCGACTTCAATGAGATTAACCATTTTTGTCCCGTAAGATACAAAAAATTGAGATCATTTAAGTTTCCTATATTTATAGAGATTCCTACAATCCATTGATGTAATATCTACTTCTAGATATCCTCTTGAATGCAATATCCACTCTTACAATCTATGGATACAATTGTTTATGCCATCTTCGTCAGATTAGTATTGTTTGTACACACATTTATCAGGAGGTTAATCAAGTTGTCGATGCGCTAATTTCTTTTGGCGCGACTCGTAGTGCTTATTTTCCAGATTTTGCAGTTGCCGCTCATGCTCGTGCCTTGAGTTTCGTCTTGTTTTCCATTTTCATTGATTTTTTCTTTTATTTTTCTCTTAGCGGGTTTTGGTTTCATCCTTCTGCTTGTATTCTTTTATTTTCACTTTTCTTTATTTAATAAATTCGAAGATAGGGGACAGTGGAGTCATTCTATCAAGAAAATAGCCTTTTCTAATTGCTCTGAGCGCAAAAGAAGTAGCCTACATATTGATAGGAGCATATTTATGCGACTTAGTTAGCTTATTTTCTTACATTCATGTTGTTAGTTTTTAGTTATTTTAGTATTTTAAGCTACATTCGTGTGTTTGTAGGTCCAAAGGGCTAAGGTGGCAAGAAAGTGCATTTTGGTGCATTTTGGAGCAGTTTTGGGTATTGGATGGATAGTACATGCAATGAGCAAGGTGGATGGACGAAATTGAAGACAAAGGAGGCTAGGAATGAGCAAAGAGATGAAGGAAATAAATTCAAGACAAAAGAAGACAAGGAACCCAACAAGAAAGAAGGAATGCTAAACCAAGTTTCCTTATTTTGTCCTAAACCTTTCCTAATCCTAATTCACCTAAATTCTAGCTGCAAAGGGGCACCCTAAACATATTAGACACTTAATTACATGGTTCTAGAAGGATAATCCCAGTCAAAGAAGGGTGCCGCACCACCTTAGTCCTTTCCCCTTCCTTGCCACACAGGGGAGATCATTCCCTTTCCTATTTTCTGCCGCAAATCACTTACCCTTTTCTTGGGGAATCTGCCGCATATCCTCTCCCTTTCCCTTGTGGATTTTGACATTTACTTACCCTTTTTCTTTGAGGATTTGGTGTTCAAATCTGTCTCCAAAATTAATTAGAGCCGTGCTCTAGCCCTATAAATACACAAACCTTTGTGCCGCACATCCTTACACATTCCATCCATTCCATCTGCACCATTCTTTAGCCATTCACTCCTATTCATACTCTCAGCCATTCTTCCTTACAATTCATCACTCAAACCTTCACCTACACCTTGTCCCGTAACAAAGAAGAAGAATGAGGACCCTTGGACGTTCTTGTCATTAAAGTTTGGATTGCTGGAACATTCTTAGGTGTAATCCATCTTTTGTTTTCAATGTTTTGTAAGTTTAATTACCTTTGTTTTGCAAACATGAGGAGCTAAACTCATTTTAGCTAGGGGGAAATTCAAAGCCATGAACATATTTGCAATATGAATTGAGTACCTCCAATTGTGATTTCATAAATTGTGAATGCAATTTGCTTAACTGTTTGATTGATAAATTATTCTTGTGTGTTGATTAAGGAGGCCTACTTAGTTTGTATACATGAATTTGATGCTAGAATATAAGAGAGTTTCACCTAATAGTTATGAACTTATATTCACAAGTAGTGGAGGTTGCTAGTCACAATAGTGTTAAGTAAATTCCTGACAGGAGTATCATGATGTTCATAGTTATGAATGCCTTGTCAATGCTTATGATTTTCACAAAGCTTAATGATCTTTGATTGTATCTCTATTATGCTATTCATGTAGGGAACCATTGAAGAATAATATGGTTGCCGATGCATTTTCCATCCAATTCAATGACTTAAGGAAAATCTAAGGGTTAATTAGTGTTGTTCACAGTTAATCTGGGGTGTTGAAGTTCATGGTTTATTGAAAAAGCAATTGGAAATCAATTTGTATGCAAGTGTGTCATGTGTGGAGAATAACCCTCTAGTTAGCCATTCATCCATTGATCTACCCTAATTTCGAATCTTTGTTTACATTCTGCAAGTTATTTACTTTTAGTTTTAAATTTCGTCCAAAACAAACCCCCCATCATGTAGTTGTGTTAGTTGAGTTAGAATCTGTCCAAATTGGTTTCTTTTTAGTGTGTTGAGTCAACGTAAGTTAGAATTCGTCCATATATATTGTTTTGAGTTTTTTTAGTTAAATTTTCGTCCAGAATCATCTCTAGTGTCTAGTTTGAGTCTATTTGATTGTTTTGTGTTGTTTTGAGTCATTCTAGTCAGTTTTGAGTTATTAGAGTCTAGTTAAGTGTTTTCAGCCTAGTTTTGTGTTTTTGAGTCAGTTTTAAGTGTATTAGCAATCCCTCCTAATCCTCGACCTAGAACAATCCCTACTTACATATACTACATCTATAGGGTTTAAGTTTGAGTGTTATTTATTATCACATATGTTGGAACCCCTTGTTTGTCCCACATCGAACAGAGGGAAGAAGAAAGAACAATATATATAGAATTACCCCACTCTAACTAACACTGAGGCCTTTTGTGATAAAACCTCACACCTGAGGATTATGCAGGTAGTTAAGTGGGGACAGTATCGGTGTTGTTAGAGTGGGCCCTCGGCCCGTCGACTTGAAAATTTCCACATGGTATCAGAGCCAGGAGGCGGGCTTGTACTGCCACGTGATTGGGTGGGTCCCCGTTTGGCCCCGCGCATGGGTGAGTCCCGACATGGCTCCACGTAGGCCAAAGATGCCACGTGTTTAGGTGGGTCCCTAATGGCCCCGCGTGATGGGTGAGTCCCCAATGGCTCCACGTAGTTGCCGATGTGGATTTTCACGTGTGACCCATAAATGGGGTCTCACGTGCGGGGGAGTGTTGGAACCCCTTGTTTGTCCCACATCGGACAGAGGGAAGAAGAAAGAACAATTTATATAGAATTACCCCACTCTAACTAACACTGAGGCCTTTTGTGATAAAACCCCACACCTGAGGATTGTGCAGGTAGTTAAGTGGGGACAGTATTGGTGTGGTTGGGGTGGGCCCTCAGCCCGTCGACCTGAAAATTTCCACAACATCACATATACATGTTGTTGATGGCTAATCCTGGGATCTTTGTTCTTTCTCCACGTATTGTGCAATTTAGAGAGTAATGTTTCTACTATTGTAGTCTGACGACCAAGCCTTATACGTTGTTCAACGTGCCTTATCATCCTTTAAAAAAGAAGTTAATAGAAAAAAGGTAACAAATTAGCTAGTCTCCAACAGAACGAATTCCAATCGTTCCTTGACCCAACGATCTCATTTTTTTTGTTATTCCCTTCTTATTTCCTTCTATATATTCAAAATTATATACCTCAACAATCATATCATATATTTCCCCTTTCATCTTTGTCTTATTATGATCGAGATTAACTCTATGCAGAAGCTAGAAATATTGAGTTATCATACTTGTAAAAAAAATGTTTGCTTAAGACCATTGGCCATACGTGTATGTGGATCCAACGAAGAAATCATTTCTCTGTTTATTATAATTGAAAAATTGAATGTGCCAATACTTGTTCACGGACTGAAATGGTGGTTAGGAGGGACCATCTAATTAATTAACTAATTTGAGAATCAAGCCAATAATAAGCAACCTTCCTATTCGCAGTTCAAATCGAGAGGCTGTCGTCATCAAGAAGATATGTGTATATTGGCCTTAAGGAAACGGAACAAGAATTTTTTTGTCGTAGAGTAAGAAGTTAACCGGATTACATCTGATTGGCTTTACTACTTTTATCGGCATTAGTAATAACGAAAAGGTTACGTTCATGCCCTAAAATAATATTTTCAGAAAATTATTGCATGTAATGCTAAATCACGTGGTATGTGGCTTGTCATGGCATACTTGTGACAACCCGTCTCGAATTTGTGTATATTTTAATCCCGAGTACGTGAAATGACGGAAATGCCTTCGAGGTTTAGTGACATGGACGTGCATATGTAAAATTAAATTATTGGTCTTGCTAGTGTAATTAAATAGTATGTATCATTGTGAGCGCTTCGACACGAATTGGGACTGAATTGCGTTTAAAACGGAAAAGTTATGAGTTTATGATTGGTTAAATGGGAGAAATAATATTTTTGGGTTGACTAATTCTTAGTCACCAATCAAATTAATTCCCATAACTTGGACCCAATTAATTATTTGGGTCATTCTATGGTATTTGGACCCAATTGGTTAAACCTAAAACCCATGGCCCAATTGGGGCCTAAGATCACCTTTTTCTTTGGCCAATCCCATGGCCTTGCGCGCACACACACACACACACACACACACACACACACACACACACACCACCTTCTTTATCTAATATCTTCTCAAATCCTCTCCTTTGTCCGTACAATCGAATCCACCAAACCTCAACCTCACATACACCACCTTCTTTATCTAATCTCTTCTCAAATCCTCTCCTTTGTCCGTACAATCGAATCCACCAAACCTCAACCTCACTAAGTCATTCACAGATCGAGCTCGAGAATCCCATATTAGTACTCCTTTTGAGCTCTTGAAGCTAGTGATACCCTTAGTTAGGAAGTTTGGCTTCGAAATCCGAGATTTTATAAACTCCGGCGAGGAGTCAAATTTGTTCCGACGTGATCGTCGCGATTTTACTAGGTTTCAAGGCTTAAAAAGGTTCCTAAATAATTTAATAAGGAGCTTAGGTTAATTTTGGAGTGATTTGGACATCGGGAGACTCGAGGTTGGGAGGTTTCAGTTTTGACCGGTGGTTCTAAGCCGTTGTTCGACCAGTTTCCGTCGACTTTAGGACCTTTAAGAGGTAAGATCGTGTTCTCCTTGTTGAGAGCTTCAAAACCATATAAGTTTTATGAATTTTGGTTGAAAAACGAAAACGAAATTAAGAAATTTCCATTTTCCAAAAACCGGCGAAACCAGTGGCGGCCGGCGCCGGAATCTAAGGAGAATGAGGAATATTCCGTCAACTTAACAGAATATTCTTGACGCCATCAGGTAAATATAGCTGCATGTTCCATAATTTAACGAAATATTCCCTAACAGCGTCAAAGTCACTGTCAGCGTGCCAGGCAGGTACCCGCACGTGGCCGGCTAGTAGGGCCGTGCCTTGGCGGGAGCGTGGGACATCAAATATTTAAAAAAAAAAGGGATGTTTGTGGAGTTGTGTAGATCACATTGGTATATTCAAACACCCCATTTGAGTAATGTATGAGAAAGTTATCCTAGGTTTTGTGTATGTGCATTATAAATAACATTAAAACAGTAATTTCTCATATAGGTGAGACATTTCCAGAGGAGGAGAGTAGGCAAGCAAGACTCGGGGTTACGACCTAGCTACATACCAGTGAGTGGGCTTTTAGTTTTTAATATATATGCTTTACATTTCCCAGAAACTGTTTTAAATGGTTTTACGTTCTAAATGCCATGTCAATTGCATTATATTCTTGTTGATGCATTAGTATCGATATGCATATTATTGTATGACGCTGCGGACGCCCATGTAAGTTTTAGGTGAGTACTTATTGACGATAGAGATTGTTGTGAGTACGGTTGTGATAATTTATGGTTAGTGCTTAATATCCTGCACCTCGGTATTAGTGCTCCGCCCAGGGCCAAGGCTTAGCCTTGACGTGATCGTTCACCTCCAGCACCACACACTCACCTTGGATCCAAGGCAGGTGCCAGCTTTTCATATCGATTCTAACTCGTAGGTGACTTGCGATACCTTGCACAACCTTCATGTGATCGTAGCACTTGAGCATATTTATTACACCCAGCTTGTCGTACAAACCACGTTAGGTGGTTCCGACTCGTGTGCAGGAATATATATATATATATATATATATATATATATATATATATATATATTTATGGGCTATAGATTCAGCTGTAGAGATCACGTTAGGTGACTCCGGCTGACACATTACTTTTTCATTATATCATATCACCTGGCTTACATATTTGTTTATGAAATATTTGACATGGCATATATTTGGTCTTCTGCAGTATCGAGCATGATTTCTAGATAAGTATATATATTTATTTCTGGGAAATATTATGGGTTTTATGGTGAGGGCTTATTATATTGGGAACGTGAAATATGTTTTCAAAAACCTTTGTTTTCGCCCATTCACATTTTCTGCTTTGCACCCTTCCAGGTTCTAGATAGATGTACGAATTGGTGGCCCACGAGGACTCCACGGTGGTTCTGAAAACACTCTAAAATAATGTAAAATTTCCTTCATATTCTGTATAATTAATATTTAGCGTGCTGGACTGCAACTAGGTTACCTAAGCTTTGTACATTATCCTATGATCTCGCACATTATCACGCTCTCATATATCACCTTAGTAAAACTTAGTTAGTTTTAGTTTTTAATTATTCACATTTCATATCACTCTCACTTCCACATTGCGCAGTTAGCTACGTCACCCTCACATGACGGCCAACATGCCTTGATTTAGGTCGGGGTATGTCAGTTTGGTATTACTTGTCTTTGCTCTCCTTAACTTTCTGCCATGTGGCGACACTCTAGCTCACTTAGTAGCCCTAATGATGTCCATCAAAACATGCGGTCACTAAAACGTCTTCTCATCATTATTCACCGCCACACGCAATCGTGAGTTTTCAAATTGCGAGACCCTTGGTCTTTTCACCTAGATTCCCTCAAATATTCGTAATGATTGGCGCTTTTCCCAATCGATTTTATCCCAATTTTTGAAACTCAAACGTCTAGTCTTCCCACAAGATTCCTTTAAATACCTAAACCCTTTCATTCGCACTCTTACTCTCCTAAAACTTTGAATTTTCTTTCGCTTTCGCTCTCTAGAAACCCAGAAATTCGTCAAGCTCTCAAACCAGAAATCTCTCCAGTCCTTAACCCAGCAACTTCTCGAGCTCCTAACCTAGAAACATTCCAAATTCTTTCCAGAATTCCTTTTAAATTCATTACCTATGGCCTCCTTTACTTCCAAACTTTCTGAATAGTGCGACAAATGCAAGAAAATCATTGACTGGTGCTTGATGAAGACTCTGCGTTTTGAAGACGAGAATACCACTCACCAGATCCTTGGGCCACTCTTCAAGGATGCAATGCCACCATTCATCACCAACCTTCTCAAAGACCACTGCCTACCACCTTTGCTGCAAGGGTTTGAATGGCCAAAGTGGGACTCGGCAAAGCCCCAAGGCTCTTAGCCCTCGACCACGGCAACCTGGGCAACTTTGGTTGCCTGAATGGAAAAGCTCTTCGATGAGCAATGGAAGACTTTTGGCATCTATGACGCCATTAGATTTTCATCTGTGGAGATTGCCATGGATAAGGAGCTCTTCATGGCGACCTTAAGTTTTTGGTGCTCGGTTACCAACACCATAATCCTCTCTCTCTCGGCCCGTTTGGCCCCACTATCCTTAACATCACTACCATCTTAGGGACTTCCCCCTTTGGCATCACAGAAGGTCAAGAACCTTTAAAGGAGGAAGTTCAGAAACTTCACAAGAACTTCTTCAACTACAACACCCTTTACCTCAATTTTGCCGGCTAAGGAGAAGAGAGCCTAAGGAAGGGAGAACATAAAGCCTTCCCTTTTTACTGGTACAACAAATTCATTTGTTTTACCAAGTTCAATAAGTGTCTGGTCGAGAACATGCTGGTGGCTGAAGCCCTGGTGAGTTGTCACACCCTAGCGCTCAGCCTAGCCATTCTCACCAACCTTCTGCGTTGCCTGGCCGAGGCGACTATCCACAAAATCGACCCGTATCAAAACGGCTCCCTCTCGGTGTTCCAACTCTGGCTGTAGGTCTACTTTGCCATCTTTCGGCCAGAGGTCGCCTACTGAAGCGTTCGGCTTTCAACTAGCCTCTCGATCAGCACCTCCTTACCGGGCCAAAGAAAATTTTAAATACTTCTTCAGCCTTGATATTCTCTCTGACGATGAATTTTTGATCTGTCATCATCAAGAGCACCATTCGTCAATCAAGCTTCCCATATGAGCATGAAGCGTAGATGATGATGCTAATCTTCGCCAAGCCTGGGGATCGTTTGTGATCCCCGCGACCTTCCTCTTGGCTGTGACGCTCGTCGAGCGAGCTGGGAAGTCTACCACCCATAATTCACCGCTCCTCAGCTCGGCTACCTCCAGGGCTGTCCGGTGCCTTTTCTTTTCTCTCGCTCTCTCTTATGCCTAGGACGCCTCTCCGGCTCCTCAAAGTGAGAATGCAAGAATGCCAAGAAACAATTTCAGGAGTGGTGCTAGAAGTTTCGTCTTTGACCAACTATTCGTGAGTCTCTTAACACCGACACTTTTGGTGATTGGTGGGAAGAGTACACCAAGGACTTCTTCGGCATGCCGGTCACAGATGTCATCAACAAAATTTTCGGCAACAGACCCAGGAAGGCTTCTACCCTTCAAACCAAAGAGACAACCCAAGGTATACAACTCTCTGAACCTTTTCTTTAAATACTCAACTTAGCTTCTACTGACTTGGTTCTGTTTCGTCAGGTGGTCGTGTGCTAAAGCCAGTGGTCATAACTGTTATGGCTGCGGCCAAGAAGAAACTAGTCTCTCCCTCTAGTAAGGCTGTGGCCATTGCAGCAATCTTGCAGAGCAAACGACCTCGCCAAGAGGTTGAAACAGCTGGCGAATCTCCCTGCCATAAAAGCGCATCAAGAAATTGGAGAAGAAAAGGCGAATCTCTAGCCAGCCAACCGGAGCAACCACTCTAAGTCTTTCTTCTTCCACTTCTGTCGTCCAGGCCTCAACGGTTAAGCGATTAACCCCAGCTGCTATAAGAATTAAAATTTATACCGCTGAGCCAACCCTCACCATTCGACCTGCTCCACCGGTCGTGGTCAAGCCTGCGGCTACTTCACAGGTCGAGAATCCCAAGGCTTAGGGGCCGTCTGTTGTACCCATTTTGGAGAAGGTAGCCTATCCGGCTAGGAAATCTTTCCCTAAATATCTAAAATATATGATGGTCATCCTGGAAGAGGTATAACTATGTCGTTGGTAAATCTTCTTGGTTTTTATATTAAACTTTACAAATATTAACAACTTCTGTTTTAGGATGACAAGGGCGACGAGACTCATTTGACAAGTCGCCCTTGACCTTTTTCCCCCAATCCTCCTCCAGTGGTCGAGGACGTCCAGGTCGATCCACTTACAGCCGATTGTAGGAAAAGGGTTTTTGCCGAGTCTGAAGCGACGGTGGAATCACTGGTTCATCCGCAGGATGAAAACCTCGGCATCCCGCCTCAGGAAGCCACTTTAGCCTTTGTAAGTTCCTTATATTGTCTTTCCTTTTTTTGCCAATCTTCGGCATTAGGGTTCTACACTGAGAAAATATTAAATGTCAGGTGCTAACTTTCTCATTCCATCGAAAATTCTACGCGTCGAAGGGCGTTATCTATATCTCCTGGCCACCTTAGTGGCCATTGAACATAGATAACCTCCATTGGACGCGTAAATTAAGAGAGAGTCTTAAACACTGGGATCGGCCGTTAGGCTCTCTTAGCTCAAGCACTGAGCCAGCAGACATGGCCGAAGTTTCTTATTGACAGGTCTAACATTTTCTTTTTCCTTTATTCCTTGTGTCTCAACTTGTTTTGATAAATGTTCCTTTTGTGTGCAGCCTTCCTAGGAGGTCGAGCTTGACACCCTGCTCATCAGTACTTTTGGCGCGGCTGGACCCTCGACTGCCTCGGCTAAGCCTGCTTCTACCGCAACCGAATCCTCCGTTTTTTGCCAAGCTGTAGAGCCTCTTATGCCTTTCGGCTACTCAAATCCTCGAGCACAACGGCCTCGACTCTGTTGGTGAATGCCTGAACGTCCTTGCATCTGAAGGCCTAATGAACAATAAATCCATTGTTCAATTGTCTTCTATTCTGGAAAGAACTCGAGAATATTTCATCATTTTTGAGAGAGCTCTTCGGGCAAAAGACGACTTGAAAGCTGCAATGGCCGCTCAAGAGGCAATGTGGCCAGAGTTCGAGGTAATAAAGGAGGAGAAAAATTGATTGGCCATTCTCGACCACCAGATCACGGAACTTCAGCGTCGGAGATCGGCTGTTGCCTCTACACTCGAGGCGAAGTTTGAGTCGAATAAGGCTAAGTTAACGGAGTTCGCAGCCGGTGCAAAACGGGTTGAGCAGATGAAGCTGAAGCTAAAGGCCGCTCTTGAAGCCTACCTTCCACCGACCTCCTAGGATTGTAATCTTATAGGCCGTTTTAGTTATTCTCTTATAACATACAATCTTAATGAAATACACCTTCATTCTCGCATTTCCCACGTTGTCGGATAGTATTTCTGTAAAAAAATTCCATTGATTGGAAACTTGTGAATTAAACCAATCATATCCTTAAGATGGTATGTCCCCTTGCCAAGAACCTTGTGAATAACAAACGGTCCCTCCCAATTCAGCCATCATTTACCGAATCTAGGGTTTTTAATTCCAACTGGTAGCACGGTTTGCCAAACTAATTTGCCCTTGCCGAACGTCTTTTGCCTAACTCGCTGATTATAAACTCATTCGACAATTTTCTTTTGTGTGACTAACAAGTTATAAGCGTTGAGCCAAGCTTCCTCTAAATCCTCCAACTCTTGCCTCATAGCCCGACTGTACTCGGCACTAAACAAACTGCTTTGCTCAATCATCCTCAACGAGTTTATACTTCACTCGACTGGCACCATTGCATCATGTCCATAGGTCAATATGTATGGAGTCGTTCCAGTGGCTGATTGGAGTGAGGATTGATAGGCCCATAATGCTTCATTTAACTTTAAATGCCACATACCAGGCCTTTCTCTTACCATTTTTTCAAGGATACCGATCAAAACCTTATTGCTTGCTTCGGCCTACCCATTCACTTGTGGGTAATATGATGTAGACTGCTCGAGTCGAATTTTAAGATTCACCGTACATTCCTTAAACCTATTAGATGTGAAAACTATACCATTATTCATTATAATTATTTTTGGTACACCGAATCTGGTTACGATGTTTTCCTCAACGAAGTCACAAACTTTTTTAGATGTCAATTCGGCATAGGATTTTACTTCAACCTATTTGGTGAAGTAATCTGTCGCGATGAGTATCCATATATGCTTTGCCAATCCCGAAGATGGTGTAATTTTGTCGATTATGTCCATGGCCCATCCTTTAAACGGCCATGGTTTGGTAACTGAATGCAACAATTCGGCTGAGACTCTCTGTATAGGACCATCAAGCTGGCACTACACACATCCCCGCACAAACTCAATATAATCCTTTAGAATGCTCGGCCACAAATAACCGTGTTGGCGAAGTAACCATCGCATCTTTTGACTGGATTGATGAGCTCCGCATATTCCTCATGAACCTCGGCAATTGCCTGATTGACCTCTTCAAAGCCGATACATAATAACAACAGGCCATCCTTACCCTTTATGTATAACACGTTTTGGTACAACATGTAATTCGTGGCGTGAACCCTTGTCTTATAGTCCTGTTTGCCATTAGGGTTGTCGAGATATCGCATGATCGGCCTTCTCCAATCGTCTGGCAATGCCTCGATTACGTAAACCTTGATAGTATCTTCTCGTTCTAACAACAAAGGTAAAGACATGACTCGCATTCAGATCACATGATCCTGTTTGAGAACTTGGTGATCAACCAGGGCCGGGTATGATTGTCGTATTACAGGTATCGCCCGACCTACCTTGCCTCTTATCAGTTATGTGTCGGAGGCTATTTGGGACAATTCGTCTACATCAGTATTGCGTACTCTAGACATATGTTTGAACGTAATGCCATTGAAGGACTCGGCCAAATAGTTGGCGACCATGTGATAGGGAGCCAGAGTGCAACTTATACAACGAAAAGTGCCATTGAGTTGATTAATCACAAGTTCTGAGTCACCGAGGACGAGGGCGTGAGTGGCCCGTAAGTCGTGAAGGACACTGAGGTCGATGATGAGAGCCTCGTATTCGGCCTGGTTGTTCGAACAGTCAAAGTCTAGCTAGAGTGAAAAATACCACCGACGGTGCTCTGGAGACTCTAGTTGAAAGAGCAACCTTAATCTGTGTAAAGGCCTCTTGATGTTGGCCCGTCCACTCAAAGGTGTCAGAATCCTTTAGTTTCAACTGTGTGGAAAAAGCTCGCATCTTGCCGAGCAGCGATTGTAGCAGGTTCTTGGTCGAGGGGTAAAGCGTTAATGATCGTCTGAGCCTTGTTCTCGTTGACCTCGATGCCACGGTGATGCACAAGAAAACCTACAAAATTACGGGCTAAAACTTTGAAAACACACTTAGCTGGATTTATCTTGAGGTTATGTTGGCGCATGTGTAAGAAAGCGTGTCGAAGATCGCCCAGATGCGTCTGGCATCGTTTCGACTTGATTACCACATCGTCAATGTAAACTTTGACAGTGGTGCCAATTAAGTCGTGGAATATTGTGTTCATCGCTCATTGATATGTGGCACCGGCGTTCTTTAGGCCGAATGGCATAACGACCCATTTGTATGTGTCGAGTGCCATTGGGCATCGAAAAGTGATTTTGTGAACATCAGCCTCGGCGATGAAAATTTGGTTGTAACCAGCATGTCCATCCATAAAGGATAAAATTTCGTGGCTTCCTGCTGCATCGATTAATAAATCTGAAATCGGCATTGTATATTCATCTTTGGGAGTTGCCAGATTTAGATTTCGAAAATTGATACAAATTTGTAAAGCACCATTTTTCTTTAGCATTGGGATGATATTCGCCCACCATTCATCGTATTGAGTTGTTCGAATGAAACTGGCATTTAAAAGTCGAATGATTTTGTCTTTTATGCTGAGTTGTAGTTCGGTTGAGAATCGTCGAGGTGGTTGACGGAATGGTTTACACCCAGGTTTAATGCACAACTCATGTTCAATGAGCTTTCGATCTAAACCAGGCATCTCATGGTAACTCCAAGCAAAACAATCTTTAAATTCCTTAAGTAAATTACAAAGCTCATTTTTCATAGGTTGGGGTAATAAAGCACTAATAAATAAAGGCCATGAGTTTTCGGCTGTCCTAACATTTATTTCTTCTAAAAGGTCTTTGACCTGAGGCCGATTATCTTCGAGTTCGGCAGGTGCGGCCTGAACTTTATCCAACGATAGAGCTGGGCCGTTGTCTCATTCGGCCAGAAACTCAATTAGGTTGTCTCTTGAGTTTGGTTGCTTGGAAACAGCATACCAAAGGGCCAACAGTCGTTCTATGGTTGATGAAACAACGTGCCTTTCTTGTCTAGTATCAGTCATCGGTGTCGACAAGTAGGTTGGCTAATTTGAGTCTCGTAGAATCCTGATGTACAGTCTCGGTGACAACCTTGATGGCTTTCTGTACTAAAATCTGAGTCGGTCTTCCTTCCTTATTTAAGCCTTGCAAGGTAATGTAGCCGACGTGATCATCATAATAGCGGGCCGAAATCATGTTAGCATCAAATGGCTAGTTGTCGGCTGGTTGAACCACTACCGATTTACCATCCCAGAAGACAAGGACTTGGTATAGTGATGAAGGAATGCATTCAGTTTGATGAATCCAATCACGGCTGAGCAGCACATTGTACTCGGTCTTTAAATCCACTATGAAGAACGCGGTCATGTGATTGCCATCGGCGACGCTCACCTCTAGAGGAAGTACTCCATTTGTCTGGGATTTGTCACCCACAAAGCTACTCATGGTTATCCTTGATAGGATGAGTTCATCATTCGATCGTCGTAGAGCTCTAATGATAGACACAGGCATAACGTTGATTGTTGCTCCACAGTCGACAAATACCTTGGAGATTGGATATCCTTTAATATGAGACGTGACATACAACGGCTTAAGATGCTGCAAATTGGTGGCCGGAGAGTGAGGAAATAATTTGGTGAGAGCTGTTTTAAGCTTGTCTTGTTTGCTCTCTGGCTCATCTTCTTCGCCAACAACGAAGTCAACATGTGTTGCCTCTTCGGCAACCACATCACCGTCCAAGGAAGTTGGTTGAGAAGTAGTCGTTTGAAATTTGGCAAGTAAAACATGGACCATGCTGATCTCCATGTTGTCAAGGATCGAAGGGCCGATCAGGTTATAGTTGTCTTCTCCCGGTCTATTGGCCAAAGTATCTTGTTCCTAAGCATCCTCAGCCTGAACATCTTTCATTCCATCAAAGGGTTGTGGATCAACTTCCTGTGCCGCGTCATTCTGGATGTCTTCCTCGAGCTCGCTCGTCGTTGGGACCTGTGCTGCTTTTTGGACTTGCTCCTGATAGGCGATTTGAGCGTTTCTTGTGTCGAGGTATGTATCTAGTTATGCCCTTTTCGTCAGTCGTAAAGTTGAAGAGAGCTACTGCCAAGAAGATTTCGAAATGGTATCTTAAATATTGAAAGTCTTTCAGGGAAAATGGAAGCTTGGCGGGGTCTATGTCAGTATATGGATCGACTTCAAAGCCGAGTACCTAAGCTTCGCGTATGTGCTAGAATCTGGCCTTCATTGCCGGATCAGTGGTCTTTTGGATAATTTGCTCGGCGTCTGGGGAAGTTAAGGCTAGGTCGAGGGCCTCTTGGCACCTCTTTGGTAAGCCATATAAATCATTAACATAATGCGTCTTGTGAAATTCCCGCATATATTCTAAGGCATCTCCTAGGAAATGAGGGTGTAGATTCCGTCGTATCTTGATTAATGGTTCTGGTGATGGCAAAATAGGGAGCTTACTTTCTGACTTCTTCTTGAATTTCTCAAAACAAGCTTTCATTTCCCCAGGTTGAGGAAGGAGTTTGATCCTCTTCTTAGATCCCTCGATGAAGGTTTCAAAATCGCGGTCAATAACCTTTTTTCCACGAAGTAATTCAGTCATGATTGCTGGGGGTTGTCGATCGTCTCCACTTCCCTCTAACTCTTTCGGCTACCATCTATGAGCCGAATTCACTTGGGCTGCCTGCTGTCGAGCCATGCAATCTATCCGCTAGCGACGACATTTCTAAGACTTAGACAACGCAGTATATACATCGGTTGGGGAGTTGTAAGTAACCTTTGGTGGTGCTGCCACAACCATGGGTAGCTATCGTGATGTTGCCATGACTACAGGCGGCTGCCGTGGTTTCAGCACTTGAGGTGGCTTTAGTTTTGGCTCTGTTAAGACCACTTGTGCCTTACAACGGCTACACAAAACCATCGGCCCATCATACTCTTCCTCACTGGAACTTGAAATGGCTTCGACTTTAGCCAGTCCTGACAACTTTGTAGGTGGCTTATTAGAAAATAAATCGATCTTGAGTCGAAAGCCAAGAATTTTGTTTTACAACCTACTGCATTTGCACGAACTCAACCTTCCCTTTTCCCTTGCTTTTAGGCAAATGAGCATCTACTATGATGACTGTTGCCGAGGGTAAAGGATTAGCATCAACGACTATCTGTTTGTCAGGAAATTTCAGTTTACCTTTATCAATCCAGCTATGAATAACATCACGGAATACCACGCAGTTATTGGCCGTATGCTTATTCGAGTTGTGATATTTGCAATATGTTTTGTCTTTTAATTCTTCGGCCTTGGGAATGTTATGTCCTGGCTGAAGTGATGCGAGAATTAACTCGACACAAATTAAACCCTCTTTTGTCAATCGTAGTATAGGTATAAGTAGGGTATCGTTCTAGGCCGGGGATTAGGAGGGATTGCTAATCACTCTAAAATTAAATTAAAAACGTAAAAACAAAATTTAAAATACTAAACTAAAATAAAAACACTTAACTAGAAAAACTTAAAATAGAACTAACAAATAAACTAAAATAAATCAAAAGACTCAAAAATACAAAACTAGGCTAAAAATTCGAAACACACTTAAAATGACTCAAAATAATAAAAACAATTAAATTAGACACTAGGAATTGAAATGAAAGGAAATTAAAATTAAAAGATTATAAATAATAAAAAGTAACTAAATAATAATATTATAATAATGAGGGGATTGATTTGGTTTTTACGAAGTAAATTAAACTTAAATAAATTACAGAATTGACAAAAACATAAAATAAAGAGTGAACGGATAGGCGACGGATTGGCTAGAGGGTTTTTCTCCACACATGACACATATGCAATCTAAATTGATTTTCAGTTGTTCTTTCAATAAGTTGTAAATTTCAACACCCCAAATTAATTAGGTACGCTTAAATTAACCTTCAGATTTTCCTTATGTTAATGGATTGGATGATTGCATACGACAACCCAAAACATTCCCCACAAGTTCCCTACATGAATTGCATAATAGAGATACAAGCGAGAATCATTAAGTTCTAAGAAAATCATAAGTGTTGACAAGGCATTCGTAACTATGAACAGCATGATACGTTTGCCAGGAATTTACTTAACGCGATTGTGACTAGCAACCTTCACTACTCATGAATATAAGTTCATAACGATTAGGTGAAATTCACTTATATTCTAGCATCAAATTCATGCATGTAAATTAAGTATGCATTCTTAATCGACAAACATAAATAAGTTATTAATCAAGCAGTTAAGCAAATTAAATCACAACTCAGAAATCACAACTGAAATTACCAATTCAAATTACAAATATAATCATGGTTTCGAATTAACCTCTAGCCAATATAAATTAATTACACATATTTATAAATTAAAACAAAAGTAAAAACATAAGTTTGGAGGAGATAAACCGAATTGGTGTGCAAGGATCTCTCTGTGCAAGTTTCGGTGCACCGAGGCCTTCTTCACCGTTTCTTCCTTCTCGGTGCTTCCGAGGCTCACCCTTTTAATTGGCTGCTCAATGGCAGCCCTGCTGCCTCTCGGTGACACCTCACACTCTTCTCCCGAGCTGCCTTGACTCCTTTCTTTCTCTCCTGCGCTGCCAGCTGTCTTGAAAGGCAGCTTTCAAATTGCTTCTTTGTTTCAAGCTGCCTGGTTCTCTCGCAAGCTGCCAATTGCAGCTTTGCTCTCGGCCAAGTCTTCTGACAAGCTGCCAAGGGCAGCTCTTTCTCCCTCTCAGCTCTCGGCCCCTTTCTCTCGGTTTCCTAAACTCTGACTTCCCTTCAGTCTTTCAGCTGCCCATTGGCAGCTTCCACCCCCCCCGGTCTTCTGCGCTCCAGCTCCCTTTTAATAGGCGCTAATGACAAGAGGCAGCGCCTCTTCCTTTTATTTTTTTTATCTTTTTTTTTTCCTCCAGGCCTCCAATGAGTGCCTTCCTTTTCTCAATATTCCCCTCGGTGCTCTTGACTCCCTGCTCACCGAAAGCAAGAGTGCTTTCTTTCATGCTCCCACCGAAAGCTTTGTGATGATAGCTGTCACACACACATATTTATTTTAATATAAATATATAAATATATATATAAATAAATATATATATATATATATTATTTTTCAAAAGATAAATTCTATTCAACAAGAAATATAGTTTTAGACAAAATTATTACTTAACACTTCACTAATTTTATTTTTATTTTCTTAACTAGATAAATTCTATAAAACATAAAAATAACGTAAATAGCTCAAAATATAACGAACTAACTAAGAAAAGACGAGTGAATTTGATATAAAAATATATATAAATATGATCCGATCAAATACCCCCACACTTAGCTTTTGCTAGTCCTCGAGCAAAACAAAGAAAACAGAAAAAGTAATAACATGAAAATCATTAGCTTCCCCTTATTTGACCCTCATAGAATTTCATTCGAGAACATAAATCAGCAAGAACCATAGCTAGCACCAAACAAGCTAATTCAAGCTCATCTTCCTTATTCAAATATTAGCAGTAATCTTTAAATCATCCTTGAAGTGTAGTGTGTGAGATAGCCATGCTAATGCAATTTCAAGTTTTTATTTTTAAAATCATCATATGCAAACTAGCAACCTTCTCACGGGGTATGCACTCAATCACACATGTGTTTAGTTTTAATGTGTTTCGCTCAAAGAAACAAATATGAAAGATCTACCATAAGCTTGCATAAAAATCACTTCTCCACAATCATAATTGCAAAACTTAAATCAAGAGGACTTTTATTGGATGTAATGAGGGTTAGGGATAGGGCTATTGAAACGAAAGAATAGGAAAACACAAGTTCCAAGCTACATCGCAAACGATTCTTTTGTTGAGATTTATAAGAACTCAAGCTCTCCAACGATTCTTTTAACACCCCCCATCACACCCTTAAACTGAAACTTTAAACTTTTCATTTTCTTCGAATACAATCTTCTTTTTTTATTTTTATTTTTTTTTTTATTTTTTTTTATTTTTTATTTTTTAAAAAAAACATGAAATACCCCCACACTTATTCTTTTGCCAAACTCATTCCAAGTACTTCATAAACATTTCTCATAAGACAGTCTCAAATTGCTCGCTTGGAAAGGGTAAGGAAACATGTTTGAGGTATAAGGGTAAACATATCTGGTGACAAGAAATAAAAGGCTCAACATATCGGCTCAAATTGGCAATCTAGTGATATCATTTTTTTCTTTGGGAAATATGGTTATTTGGGCCATGGTGGTGAACCTAATGCCTCTATCATTTTCAAGTTCATGCAATCAATGACAAATATTTCAAAAGATCGTTACGCAAGTTCTAGAGATGCATCTCACATAAGTTCATCACACATGAAAGAATAGGAATGTATGAAAAATGCACACACTTTCGATAGGCTCAAAAACTCACATAGGATGTATATGGTCACTAAATTCACATATGAAGCTTTAAGTCATGCTTTAGTTTCACATCAACAAGGCTATGTGCAATTGGTTTTTCAAAGATGATCAAACATGTACAAAACTAACAAGAGAATAAGGAATTTCATACAGCACATGTTAGCTAAGTTCTTGATAATCAAGGTTCAAATTTCATCCAGTTATATCATTGGGTCGGGAAACTAACAAAAATCTAATTCAAAACAATAAGGAAAAACAAGACAATATTTTTGGATTTTTTAAAATTTTCGAAAAAAAATTCAATAAAACAAAACTAATTAAGAAAACAAAAAGCAATAACACGGAAACAAATGAAACCAGTTCAAAGTCGAAGGTACAAAAAATTTCAATTTGGTCATTTTTTTATACTTGATACCCCCACACTTAAACTAGACATTGTCCCCAATGTCAGAAAACAATAATATGCAAATAAAATTAAAATGAATAAATAATACGAAACAAAATAAAGAAAAGGGGCTGAAAACTTCTCTAATTTGCAGAAAACCAAGCGATGACCCCCAAGCGTAAATTTTGCAATCAACTTCAAGGGAGAAAATAACCAAACGTTCCTGCAAAGAACAGAAATAAACAGTTAAGCACGCAAGAAAAAATAGAAAAATGCAAACGAAAAATAAAAATTGAAAATAAAAGACAATGAAAAGAACTAATAGGCGATCATTGGTCATGATTGTTGATTTTCCACAGCTTTCATCTTGAACTGGATGGGCCTCCTTCTGGCAAGTGCTCCTCAGCTTAGTTGAGGATGAATCAGCACGTTGTCTCCACATGCTTCAAGTAGTCCGGTCTCCACGCAGGTGTGGCATCTTCTTGAACTCTTGGATCATCTCAGACTCTGCATTCATCTGGATGCACCTCAGACTCCTCCTGCTTCGTCTGTGAGGTACTTTTGTTTTTGAAGAAGTACCTCAACACAGATTTATTTTTGAAGTGGGTTGGGAGGGGTCTGAGATGAGTACTCGAGAGCAAGACTAGGTAAGCAATCAGGATCTCACTTTCTCCATGTTCTTCAGATGAAAGTGAGGAGAAAGCGTAATATGAGATACTTTTGCTTTTAACCTTTTTAATATGAAATACTTTTGCTCTGGAAGGTTTGTTTTCTGGGGTGATCCAAGGGATGAAGAACACTGAATAACTCGAAAGCTTTCTTTGGGAAGACATTATCGGAGATGAAGAGAGGTTGAGAGGTTTAGAGGTAGAGAGGGTGTGCCTTTGATGTGGAAGGCGAAGGTCGAACTTTATAGAAATTTTCCTTCACAACCGGAACTGTTCCCTCACTATTTGTCGGCAGCCGGTGGATGGATGAACAGTGCCCGTTACGCGCTTTCTGACAAAGCTTCCGTAATTTCCGCGAAGCTGACTGCGCATGCGACGAGTGGCGACAAATTGGAATGATGATCCTTTGAAAACCGGGGTTCAAAACCGGGTGCGGCTCGTGGTTTTCGCAACGTTCCACGCTGCACGTGATGAGTCACGACAAAATTGGAAAAACTGAACCACGTGATTGCTGAGTCAAGCCCAGCTTTTGAGAACGGAAACGGCTCTTTTGAGAAAGGAGCGTCCAGCTTTTCCGAATTGCGTGAGGACGCGTCTTCAACCTCAGAGGAGCGCCTCTCTTTGATTTGCTTCTTTTTATAGAGGCGCTAATTCTGCTCCACCTCACACTTGAACTCCCTCAAACACTTCCTTCTGAAAATACTCTCTTCTGTAAACACTCATAATCCTTCCGAACTCTTTTCTTCCTCAACCGCAATCTTAATTTTTCCGAACTCTTCTTCCTCAACCCCCTCTAAAAATGTCTTGCCCTTCCGACCGTCGCCTAAACTTGAATGTCGGGGAAGACGATGACTCGTCTTCTCCGAACAACATTTGGAATCCATCCTTCATATCCCCCAATGGTCCTCTTACAGTCGGGGACACAATGATGAGGAACGATATAACCGCAACGGTGGTTGCAAGAAACCTTCTTACTCCCAGAGACACTAGGTTGCTGTCAATGCGGTCAGACGAGCTGGCTGTTCAGGACTCACTGGCTCTTAGTGTCCAGTGTGCAGGCTCAGTTTCGAACATGGGCCAGTGCCTGCTTGCAAGATCTCGTCAGGTGGAGTCGCTAATGGCGGAGGTAGTCAGTCTTCGGCAAGAAGTCAGAGGACTCAGGCACGAGAACAAGGAGTTGCACATGCTCGCAACTAGCTACTCGACCAGCATGAAGAGGAAGCTGGACCAGCTGCAGGAGTCGGACGGTCGAATCCAGAGTGATCATGAGCGGTTCATGGCGTTACTCCCGCGGTTTATGTTGCCTTCGTCCTCTGGAGCAGCACCAAGCGTTCCGGCTCCGGAGATTCCAACTCTGGCTCTTCGTCTTCCCGGAGCTCCGTCAACCTCTGAGGCGCCACCTAACCAAAACCAATGATTGCTATTAGTTTTTCGTATTATTGTAAATTTTTTTTATTTTTATTTTTTTTTAAGCCTTTTTTTTTTTTTTTTTAAGTTTATTTTAAGCAAAATAAAATAAATGTAAATCAAAATATGTAAATTAATGTAAATTTTAATTTTAATTTTTTTTTTTTTTTTTAAAGTTTATTTTAAGCAATATAAAATATGTAAATCAAAATATGTAAATTAATGTAAAAAGACTTTATTTATCCGCACTAAAAATAAACAAGGCCCTTAATTTATTTAAACTCAAACTAAATAAAAATCAACCAAAAAAAAACAAAATAACAAAACAAAAATGAAAGCAGTAAATAGAAGGGTTTAGGAATGCAAATCTGATTGTGGGTGATTCCTAGGCTTCCCTTCTTTATTCAAGTGCATGACTTTATCCTTGAACGGACAGTGGTACTTGAAATGATCCGGCAATGGTCTGAATTCACGAGTGGGTGCCTGAATCATAAAAATCAGATTGTTAGTAAAAAACAAAATTAAAAATGGAGAAGATGGCTTACTTTCATTCTCCGACGCAAACTCAATGACAAAAACTACGTTTTTGGATATCTCCGGGATTTTGAAATGGGCCAAGTTTATTATGATGGTTGTGGCCTGTCCCGTGTCATCAAACTCAATTTCTTGGGCCTTTGTTTCCTTCACAGTCTCTTGGATGTATTCTTGAATTTCTACGCATTCTCCAGCAACTTCGATGTCTTGAATCTCTTTTCTTGGTGTGCAAGGTTCGGGAACTTGTTTTGGTGCACCAAGAATCGAGATATCACTTTGCACCTCTGGAAGAGTTTCCACAATGTCTATTTCACTTTCTTCGTTATTTGGAAAAAATCTGCAAGGAAAAGAGACATTTGGTGGAAAAATGTTAGAATGAATTTCACTTGGAACAACATTACCGAAGTTGGACAACATAGGGACTTCAGGGGTTTGAGACAAGAATTCTTCTAAACTGCCCAGGTCGTCCTCTTCCTCTTCTGCTTGCAGCGGCGATTCGTCCAAGTTAACTTCATCCTCCACGTCACCTTCCAAAGAGATGGCTTCATCGATTTCAACTTCCGCCATTGAATTTTCAATAGGTGAGTTGGAGAGTTCACTTTGATTTTGAATCTCGGCCATGATTTCCATAATCTCCCCAACTTGCCTCTCCAATTCGTCCACTCTGTTGGTCCGGTCTTGCATCTCCTGGATTCGATTTTCCACTCCCTGATTCAAAGAGGAGAGTAACTTATTAAACGTATCATTATCCAGAGATGTACCTGAATCGAATTGGGCATATTCTTGTGGTGGCTGTGACGGTGATGTATAGAACTCATCATACGGCTGCCAATATTCTCCTTGGTGAGTCTCCTTAGCTTGATTTTGTGACCCCTGCACCAAAGAGTTTAATTCATTAAGAATTTGATTATAATCCACGGGCATACTTGAATTCGATTGGAATTGTTGTGGGGGATGTTGTGGTGGCTGCATAGGTCTGGAATAGAACTCGTCTTGCTGCCAATATCCACTTTGTTGAAAATGTTGAGGTTCATCCCACATTTGATTTGAATAATCCCTCCAATCCGAATTGCAAGCGTCGGAATACATATTGCCCCTTGATTGATCATAGCCTTGATATCCCCAATCCTCTACATATGCAGAAAATTGAGGATACTGATGAGTCTGATATCCTTGCCCATAGGGCACATCAAGTGTAGGGACACTTGGCATTGTGGTCCGTTCGGCATTATGCGACAATTGAGAAGTAAGATTTGCCAATTGAGCTTGAATACTATCAAAATCCATGTCTTACTCCAATTATACCTAAAATCAAAGAAAGAAAAATAAATCAAATACCAAAAGTAAAACACACAAACACAAATATAAATAAAAACACAAACAAAAACACAAATATAAAAATAAACACAAACAAAAATAAAGGATTAGCAAAGTTGCTAATCCCCGGCAACGGCGCCAAAAATTTGATGCGAGAATTAACTCGACACAAATTAAACCCTCTTTTGTCAATCGTAGTATAGGTATAAGTAGGGTATCGTTCTAGGCCGGGGATTAGGAGGGATTGCTAATCACTCTAAAATTAAATTAAAAACGTAAAAACAAAATTTAAAATACTAAACTAAAATAAAAACACTTAACTAGAAAAACTTAAAATAGAACTAACAAATAAACTAAAATAAATCAAAAGACTCAAAAATACAAAACTAGGCTAAAAATTCGAAACACACTTAAAATGACTCAAAATAATAAAAACAATTAAATTAGACACTAGGAATTGAAATGAAAGGAAATTAAAATTAAAAGATTATAAATAATAAAAAGTAACTAAATAATAATATTATAATAATGAGGGGATTGATTTGGTTTTTACGAAGTAAATTAAACTTAAATAAATTACAGAATTGACAAAAACATAAAATAAAGAGTGAACGGATAGGCGACGGATTGGCTAGAGGGTTTTTCTCCACACATGACACATATGCAATCTAAATTGATTTTCAGTTGTTCTTTCAATAAGTTGTAAATTTCAACACCCCAAATTAATTAGGTACGCTTAAATTAACCTTCAGATTTTCCTTATGTTAATGGATTGGATGATTGCATACGACAACCCAAAACATTCCCCACAAGTTCCCTACATGAATTGCATAATAGAGATACAAGCGAGAATCATTAAGTTCTAAGAAAATCATAAGTGTTGACAAGGCATTCGTAACTATGAACAGCATGATACGTTTGCCAGGAATTTACTTAACGCGATTGTGACTAGCAACCTTCACTACTCATGAATATAAGTTCATAACGATTAGGTGAAATTCACTTATATTCTAGCATCAAATTCATGCATGTAAATTAAGTATGCATTCTTAATCGACAAACATAAATAAGTTATTAATCAAGCAGTTAAGCAAATTAAATCACAACTCAGAAATCACAACTGAAATTACCAATTCAAATTACAAATATAATCATGGTTTCGAATTAACCTCTAGCCAATATAAATTAATTACACATATTTATAAATTAAAACAAAAGTAAAAACATAAGTTTGGAGGAGATAAACCGAATTGGTGTGCAAGGATCTCTCTGTGCAAGTTTCGGTGCACCGAGGCCTTCTTCACCGTTTCTTCCTTCTCGGTGCTTCCGAGGCTCACCCTTTTAATTGGCTGCTCAATGGCAGCCCTGCTGCCTCTCGGTGACACCTCACACTCTTCTCCCGAGCTGCCTTGACTCCTTTCTTTCTCTCCTGCGCTGCCAGCTGTCTTGAAAGGCAGCTTTCAAATTGCTTCTTTGTTTCAAGCTGCCTGGTTCTCTCGCAAGCTGCCAATTGCAGCTTTGCTCTCGGCCAAGTCTTCTGACAAGCTGCCAAGGGCAGCTCTTTCTCCCTCTCAGCTCTCGGCCCCTTTCTCTCGGTTTCCTAAACTCTGACTTCCCTTCAGTCTTTCAGCTGCCCATTGGCAGCTTCCACCCCCCCCGGTCTTCTGCGCTCCAGCTCCCTTTTAATAGGCGCTAATGACAAGAGGCAGCGCCTCTTCCTTTTATTTTTTTTATCTTTTTTTTTTCCTCCAGGCCTCCAATGAGTGCCTTCCTTTTCTCAATATTCCCCTCGGTGCTCTTGACTCCCTGCTCACCGAAAGCAAGAGTGCTTTCTTTCATGCTCCCACCGAAAGCTTTGTGATGATAGCTGTCACACACACATATTTATTTTAATATAAATATATAAATATATATATAAATAAATATATATATATATATATTATTTTTCAAAAGATAAATTCTATTCAACAAGAAATATAGTTTTAGACAAAATTATTACTTAACACTTCACTAATTTTATTTTTATTTTCTTAACTAGATAAATTCTATAAAACATAAAAATAACGTAAATAGCTCAAAATATAACGAACTAACTAAGAAAAGACGAGTGAATTTGATATAAAAATATATATAAATATGATCCGATCAAATACCCCCACACTTAGCTTTTGCTAGTCCTCGAGCAAAACAAAGAAAACAGAAAAAGTAATAACATGAAAATCATTAGCTTCCCCTTATTTGACCCTCATAGAATTTCATTCGAGAACATAAATCAGCAAGAACCATAGCTAGCACCAAACAAGCTAATTCAAGCTCATCTTCCTTATTCAAATATTAGCAGTAATCTTTAAATCATCCTTGAAGTGTAGTGTGTGAGATAGCCATGCTAATGCAATTTCAAGTTTTTATTTTTAAAATCATCATATGCAAACTAGCAACCTTCTCACGGGGTATGCACTCAATCACACATGTGTTTAGTTTTAATGTGTTTCGCTCAAAGAAACAAATATGAAAGATCTACCATAAGCTTGCATAAAAATCACTTCTCCACAATCATAATTGCAAAACTTAAATCAAGAGGACTTTTATTGGATGTAATGAGGGTTAGGGATAGGGCTATTGAAACGAAAGAATAGGAAAACACAAGTTCCAAGCTACATCGCAAACGATTCTTTTGTTGAGATTTATAAGAACTCAAGCTCTCCAACGATTCTTTTAACACCCCCCATCACACCCTTAAACTGAAACTTTAAACTTTTCATTTTCTTCGAATACAATCTTCTTTTTTTATTTTTATTTTTTTTTTTATTTTTTTTTATTTTTTATTTTTTAAAAAAAACATGAAATACCCCCACACTTATTCTTTTGCCAAACTCATTCCAAGTACTTCATAAACATTTCTCATAAGACAGTCTCAAATTGCTCGCTTGGAAAGGGTAAGGAAACATGTTTGAGGTATAAGGGTAAACATATCTGGTGACAAGAAATAAAAGGCTCAACATATCGGCTCAAATTGGCAATCTAGTGATATCATTTTTTTCTTTGGGAAATATGGTTATTTGGGCCATGGTGGTGAACCTAATGCCTCTATCATTTTCAAGTTCATGCAATCAATGACAAATATTTCAAAAGATCGTTACGCAAGTTCTAGAGATGCATCTCACATAAGTTCATCACACATGAAAGAATAGGAATGTATGAAAAATGCACACACTTTCGATAGGCTCAAAAACTCACATAGGATGTATATGGTCACTAAATTCACATATGAAGCTTTAAGTCATGCTTTAGTTTCACATCAACAAGGCTATGTGCAATTGGTTTTTCAAAGATGATCAAACATGTACAAAACTAACAAGAGAATAAGGAATTTCATACAGCACATGTTAGCTAAGTTCTTGATAATCAAGGTTCAAATTTCATCCAGTTATATCATTGGGTCGGGAAACTAACAAAAATCTAATTCAAAACAATAAGGAAAAACAAGACAATATTTTTGGATTTTTTAAAATTTTCGAAAAAAAATTCAATAAAACAAAACTAATTAAGAAAACAAAAAGCAATAACACGGAAACAAATGAAACCAGTTCAAAGTCGAAGGTACAAAAAATTTCAATTTGGTCATTTTTTTATACTTGATACCCCCACACTTAAACTAGACATTGTCCCCAATGTCAGAAAACAATAATATGCAAATAAAATTAAAATGAATAAATAATACGAAACAAAATAAAGAAAAGGGGCTGAAAACTTCTCTAATTTGCAGAAAACCAAGCGATGACCCCCAAGCGTAAATTTTGCAATCAACTTCAAGGGAGAAAATAACCAAACGTTCCTGCAAAGAACAGAAATAAACAGTTAAGCACGCAAGAAAAAATAGAAAAATGCAAACGAAAAATAAAAATTGAAAATAAAAGACAATGAAAAGAACTAATAGGCGATCATTGGTCATGATTGTTGATTTTCCACAGCTTTCATCTTGAACTGGATGGGCCTCCTTCTGGCAAGTGCTCCTCAGCTTAGTTGAGGATGAATCAGCACGTTGTCTCCACATGCTTCAAGTAGTCCGGTCTCCACGCAGGTGTGGCATCTTCTTGAACTCTTGGATCATCTCAGACTCTGCATTCATCTGGATGCACCTCAGACTCCTCCTGCTTCGTCTGTGAGGTACTTTTGTTTTTGAAGAAGTACCTCAACACAGATTTATTTTTGAAGTGGGTTGGGAGGGGTCTGAGATGAGTACTCGAGAGCAAGACTAGGTAAGCAATCAGGATCTCACTTTCTCCATGTTCTTCAGATGAAAGTGAGGAGAAAGCGTAATATGAGATACTTTTGCTTTTAACCTTTTTAATATGAAATACTTTTGCTCTGGAAGGTTTGTTTTCTGGGGTGATCCAAGGGATGAAGAACACTGAATAACTCGAAAGCTTTCTTTGGGAAGACATTATCGGAGATGAAGAGAGGTTGAGAGGTTTAGAGGTAGAGAGGGTGTGCCTTTGATGTGGAAGGCGAAGGTCGAACTTTATAGAAATTTTCCTTCACAACCGGAACTGTTCCCTCACTATTTGTCGGCAGCCGGTGGATGGATGAACAGTGCCCGTTACGCGCTTTCTGACAAAGCTTCCGTAATTTCCGCGAAGCTGACTGCGCATGCGACGAGTGGCGACAAATTGGAATGATGATCCTTTGAAAACCGGGGTTCAAAACCGGGTGCGGCTCGTGGTTTTCGCAACGTTCCACGCTGCACGTGATGAGTCACGACAAAATTGGAAAAACTGAACCACGTGATTGCTGAGTCAAGCCCAGCTTTTGAGAACGGAAACGGCTCTTTTGAGAAAGGAGCGTCCAGCTTTTCCGAATTGCGTGAGGACGCGTCTTCAACCTCAGAGGAGCGCCTCTCTTTGATTTGCTTCTTTTTATAGAGGCGCTAATTCTGCTCCACCTCACACTTGAACTCCCTCAAACACTTCCTTCTGAAAATACTCTCTTCTGTAAACACTCATAATCCTTCCGAACTCTTTTCTTCCTCAACCGCAATCTTAATTTTTCCGAACTCTTCTTCCTCAACCCCCTCTAAAAATGTCTTGCCCTTCCGACCGTCGCCTAAACTTGAATGTCGGGGAAGACGATGACTCGTCTTCTCCGAACAACATTTGGAATCCATCCTTCATATCCCCCAATGGTCCTCTTACAGTCGGGGACACAATGATGAGGAACGATATAACCGCAACGGTGGTTGCAAGAAACCTTCTTACTCCCAGAGACACTAGGTTGCTGTCAATGCGGTCAGACGAGCTGGCTGTTCAGGACTCACTGGCTCTTAGTGTCCAGTGTGCAGGCTCAGTTTCGAACATGGGCCAGCGCCTGCTTGCAAGATCTCGTCAGGTGGAGTCGCTAATGGCGGAGGTAGTCAGTCTTCGGCAAGAAGTCAGAGGACTCAGGCACGAGAACAAGGAGTTGCACATGCTCGCAACTAGCTACTCGACCAGCATGAAGAGGAAGCTGGACCAGCTGCAGGAGTCGGACGGTCGAATCCAGAGTGATCATGAGCGGTTCATGGCGTTACTCCCGCGGTTTATGTTGCCTTCGTCCTCTGGAGCAGCACCAAGCGTTCCGGCTCCGGAGATTCCAACTCTGGCTCTTCGTCTTCCCGGAGCTCCGTCAACCTCTGAGGCGCCACCTAACCAAAACCAATGATTGCTATTAGTTTTTCGTATTATTGTAAATTTTTTTTTTTTTTTTTTTTTTTAAGCCTTTTTTTTTTTTTTTTAAGTTTATTTTAAGCAAAATAAAATAAATGTAAATCAAAATATGTAAATTAATGTAAATTTTAATTTTAATTTTTTTTTTTTTTTTAAAGTTTATTTTAAGCAATATAAAATATGTAAATCAAAATATGTAAATTAATGTAAAAAGACTTTATTTATCCGCACTAAAAATAAACAAGGCCCTTAATTTATTTAAACTCAAACTAAATAAAAATCAACCAAAAAAAAACAAAATAACAAAACAAAAATGAAAGCAGTAAATAGAAGGGTTTAGGAATGCAAATCTGATTGTGGGTGATTCCTAGGCTTCCCTTCTTTATTCAAGTGCATGACTTTATCCTTGAACGGACAGTGGTACTTGAAATGATCCGGCAATGGTCTGAATTCACGAGTGGGTGCCTGAATCATAAAAATCAGATTGTTAGTAAAAAACAAAATTAAAAATGGAGAAGATGGCTTACTTTCATTCTCCGACGCAAACTCAATGACAAAAACTACGTTTTTGGATATCTCCGGGATTTTGAAATGGGCCAAGTTTATTATGATGGTTGTGGCCTGTCCCGTGTCATCAAACTCAATTTCTTGGGCCTTTGTTTCCTTCACAGTCTCTTGGATGTATTCTTGAATTTCTACGCATTCTCCAGCAACTTCGATGTCTTGAATCTCTTTTCTTGGTGTGCAAGGTTCGGGAACTTGTTTTGGTGCACCAAGAATCGAGATATCACTTTGCACCTCTGGAAGAGTTTCCACAATGTCTATTTCACTTTCTTCGTTATTTGGAAAAAATCTGCAAGGAAAAGAGACATTTGGTGGAAAAATGTTAGAATGAATTTCACTTGGAACAACATTACCGAAGTTGGACAACATAGGGACTTCAGGGGTTTGAGACAAGAATTCTTCTAAACTGCCCAGGTCGTCCTCTTCCTCTTCTGCTTGCAGCGGCGATTCGTCCAAGTTAACTTCATCCTCCACGTCACCTTCCAAAGAGATGGCTTCATCGATTTCAACTTCCGCCATTGAATTTTCAATAGGTGAGTTGGAGAGTTCACTTTGATTTTGAATCTCGGCCATGATTTCCATAATCTCCCCAACTTGCCTCTCCAATTCGTCCACTCTGTTGGTCCGGTCTTGCATCTCCTGGATTCGATTTTCCACTCCCTGATTCAAAGAGGAGAGTAACTTATTAAACGTATCATTATCCAGAGATGTACCTGAATCGAATTGGGCATATTCTTGTGGTGGCTGTGACGGTGATGTATAGAACTCATCATACGGCTGCCAATATTCTCCTTGGTGAGTCTCCTTAGCTTGATTTTGTGACCCCTGCACCAAAGAGTTTAATTCATTAAGAATTTGATTATAATCCACGGGCATACTTGAATTCGATTGGAATTGTTGTGGGGGATGTTGTGGTGGCTGCATAGGTCTGGAATAGAACTCGTCTTGCTGCCAATATCCACTTTGTTGAAAATGTTGAGGTTCATCCCACATTTGATTTGAATAATCCCTCCAATCCGAATTGCAAGCGTCGGAATACATATTGCCCCTTGATTGATCATAGCCTTGATATCCCCAATCCTCTACATATGCAGAAAATTGAGGATACTGATGAGTCTGATATCCTTGCCCATAGGGCACATCAAGTGTAGGGACACTTGGCATTGTGGTCCGTTCGGCATTATGCGACAATTGAGAAGTAAGATTTGCCAATTGAGCTTGAATACTATCAAAATCCATGTCTTACTCCAATTATACCTAAAATCAAAGAAAGAAAAATAAATCAAATACCAAAAGTAAAACACACAAACACAAATATAAATAAAAACACAAACAAAAACACAAATATAAAAATAAACACAAACAAAAATAAAGGATTAGCAAAGTTGCTAATCCCCGGCAACGGCGCCAAAAATTTGATGCGAGAATTAACTCGACACAAATTAAACCCTCTTTTGTCAATCGTAGTATAGGTATAAGTAGGGTATCGTTCTAGGCCGGGGATTAGGAGGGATTGCTAATCACTCTAAAATTAAATTAAAAACGTAAAAACAAAATTTAAAATACTAAACTAAAATAAAAACACTTAACTAGAAAAACTTAAAATAGAACTAACAAATAAACTAAAATAAATCAAAAGACTCAAAAATACAAAACTAGGCTAAAAATTCGAAACACACTTAAAATGACTCAAAATAATAAAAACAATTAAATTAGACACTAGGAATTGAAATGAAAGGAAATTAAAATTAAAAGATTATAAATAATAAAAAGTAACTAAATAATAATATTATAATAATGAGGGGATTGATTTGGTTTTTACGAAGTAAATTAAACTTAAATAAATTACAGAATTGACAAAAACATAAAATAAAGAGTGAACGGATAGGCGACGGATTGGCTAGAGGGTTTTTCTCCACACATGACACATATGCAATCTAAATTGATTTTCAGTTGTTCTTTCAATAAGTTGTAAATTTCAACACCCCAAATTAATTAGGTACGCTTAAATTAACCTTCAGATTTTCCTTATGTTAATGGATTGGATGATTGCATACGACAACCCAAAACATTCCCCACAAGTTCCCTACATGAATTGCATAATAGAGATACAAGCGAGAATCATTAAGTTCTAAGAAAATCATAAGTGTTGACAAGGCATTCGTAACTATGAACAGCATGATACGTTTGCCAGGAATTTACTTAACGCGATTGTGACTAGCAACCTTCACTACTCATGAATATAAGTTCATAACGATTAGGTGAAATTCACTTATATTCTAGCATCAAATTCATGCATGTAAATTAAGTATGCATTCTTAATCGACAAACATAAATAAGTTATTAATCAAGCAGTTAAGCAAATTAAATCACAACTCAGAAATCACAACTGAAATTACCAATTCAAATTACAAATATAATCATGGTTTCGAATTAACCTCTAGCCAATATAAATTAATTACACATATTTATAAATTAAAACAAAAGTAAAAACATAAGTTTGGAGGAGATAAACCGAATTGGTGTGCAAGGATCTCTCTGTGCAAGTTTCGGTGCACCGAGGCCTTCTTCACCGTTTCTTCCTTCTCGGTGCTTCCGAGGCTCACCCTTTTAATTGGCTGCTCAATGGCAGCCCTGCTGCCTCTCGGTGACACCTCACACTCTTCTCCCGAGCTGCCTTGACTCCTTTCTTTCTCTCCTGCGCTGCCAGCTGTCTTGAAAGGCAGCTTTCAAATTGCTTCTTTGTTTCAAGCTGCCTGGTTCTCTCGCAAGCTGCCAATTGCAGCTTTGCTCTCGGCCAAGTCTTCTGACAAGCTGCCAAGGGCAGCTCTTTCTCCCTCTCAGCTCTCGGCCCCTTTCTCTCGGTTTCCTAAACTCTGACTTCCCTTCAGTCTTTCAGCTGCCCATTGGCAGCTTCCACCCCCCCCGGTCTTCTGCGCTCCAGCTCCCTTTTAATAGGCGCTAATGACAAGAGGCAGCGCCTCTTCCTTTTATTTTTTTTATCTTTTTTTTTTCCTCCAGGCCTCCAATGAGTGCCTTCCTTTTCTCAATATTCCCCTCGGTGCTCTTGACTCCCTGCTCACCGAAAGCAAGAGTGCTTTCTTTCATGCTCCCACCGAAAGCTTTGTGATGATAGCTGTCACACACACATATTTATTTTAATATAAATATATAAATATATATATAAATAAATATATATAAATATATATATATATATTATTTTTCAAAAGATAAATTCTATTCAACAAGAAATATAGTTTTAGACAAAATTATTACTTAACACTTCACTAATTTTATTTTTATTTTCTTAACTAGATAAATTCTATAAAACATAAAAATAACGTAAATAGCTCAAAATATAACGAACTAACTAAGAAAAGACGAGTGAATTTGATATAAAAATATATATAAATATGATCCGATCATGAAGCTTGATGATCTTTACTAATAGCAGCTGGTCAAAAATTGCGTCGGCCTTGGTAATGTCAAAAGTATAGACTTTTGAAGCTTTGACTGCTGCTTCTTTAGGGGTCGCGCGAGTTTTGATGTCTTTGGGATGAGCCAAACCCTTACAGTTGTACAACTTGTCAATTACAATCTCAGCCACGTCTATACTAGCATATTTGGAGTCATCTCATTCGGTCGCTGCATAACTGACCAAAGGGTTTTTATAAATCGTTCATTGGGCAGGGGACTTTGATATTTTCTCTTCTCGGAGTAAATAGTCATATTGCTCAACATGTTAAGCCAGTTCATACATGTCCCAAAAGTTTGCCCCCAAGAATTTCTTTTTGTACTCCACGTCCAGCCTATTCAAGGCGATTCTTACAAACTCGACTTCAGGGAGGGGTACTCGACACCAATTCCTAGCCGACTTAAACCTCATCAAGTACTCCATTGGTGACTCATTAGATGCCTGACCCATTCTGGCCAATGAGGATACGGACATCTTCATCCTTGGCCGATAAAATTGCTCGTGGAATTTCTTGACCAGGTATTCCCAACTTTGGATGGAATTGGGGGGAAGATTATGTACCATGCAAATGCCGAGCCTGTTAGCGAGAAGTTGAACAATTGTAACTTATAGAAGTCACTATTAACATCTCCACATTTCACGGTGAAACGAGCCACATGTTCTAGAGAAGATAAAGACGATTCTCCAGCGAACAGGCTGAAATCTGGGATTTTGAAGCCCTTTGGATACTCAAAGTGTTCTACATACTCTGGGTATATATGAATGAATTTTGGGAACTTTGGCCCCTTCTTCAAGGCAGAATGGATCATCTTTTGAACTTCAACTCAACCCACAATGGGTGTTTTGAGCTCGACTTCATTTGTTTTGTTGCTTGATCCACTCATTTTCTCTAAATCGATCGATTTAAGTCGAGCAGATCCTGCTTCGGCTGTTGATCCTGGTATTGCGTTACTTTTTGGAATGGATTATTTCGACCGATCAGCAAATCCTATGTTTTGGGTATTACTAACTAAAACCTTAAGCAGTCTGGTGTGTATGGCACTGTAACCACATACTTCCTCTAGTATCCCTTTTACTTCTCGGCCGATCATCTATTCGAATTGCCGAGATTGTTCCTCAAGTCGTCTTCTAAGGAACGATCTGGTTAGTGGGTCGGAGGCTTCACCATCATCTTTGTCACATTCTTCTAATGCCCCTTCGGCAGGACATCCTTTAGCAACTTTAATAAGGACTCTTGTATCACGAGGTGGTTTGCCAAGAATTATTTCCCTTTCTCGACGTAGATCAGGTATCACGACACCAGTAGTCTGTGCTTGTGATAGGCCTTCTGGACCCATATTTTGGGTCGTATGAGTAGTAGGTGACTTTCCCATGATGGTTTTCTTCTTTCCTGACCGTGTTTCGACGGGATTAAACTTCATAGTTTTAGCACTTATGTCCCACTGGGCGTGCCAAAATGTTGACCCTAAAAACTACTTAGCCTACGTGGTGCGTAGGTTGAGTAACTAGTGAGCCAACTACATCCTTCAAATGTGTGCGGGGAGTGCTAACTAGTTGGCTAAGCTCAACCGAGGAGTAAAATATGCTGATGTGTTGCGTTGATGTGCGCATATAACTTCTTTATCCTACGATTGCGGCTTAGGAAAGAACACATCTCGGCCTATGGATTCTGAAGACTGAAATTCGAAGTTCATAAATCTTCATCATCGGCTTCGGTCACAATGATGGTATTTGTGGGAGTAAACTCACGCCAAATTGACACCAAAGTATAGGGGCACAGATACTTGAAGCGGATATAAGTCTTGATAGTGAATATGGTTCGGCCATCTAAATGCCGAACTCTAAACTCCACTTGTGAGTATGCGATCATAAATCAACTCGGCGTTCAATGTGCCGAGTCTAACAATTAGTCGGCCTCGACGAGACTTGGATAGATAATTAATCGGCCTCGACGCAGTGCTGTTTATTCAAACTGAAGATGCTCTGAGGTCGGCTGATTCTACGGCAACAGTGCTGTTTATCCAAACTGAAGATGTCACCGGTTGCCTTCACAGTGCTACGTATCCAAACTGAAGATGTGAAGGCGGAAAAAGAAAATAAAAATCTCAAGGTTGTTGAGAAGTTTCGCGTAGAGCCAGGTTTTGTGCAGGGCAGATTTGTGTGTTGAGTTGGAGGTCCTTGAATGATACACTATGTCCTGTATTTATAGCAACGAAACCTCATCTGATCGAATTGGAACTCTACCTGAATCAGGACTCCTTACTCTGATCTGGCCTTATCTCGGCCATTCCTACTTCTATCAGGATTCTGAACCTAACCCTTCATCCGACCATGTTCCTTTACGTCTCCGTATCCCAGTCTCGCCGAGAGTCCTCACTGCACTATGATTCTACCTCCTAGTCATCCGTCTCACAATAGGACTTTGCCTTCCTTATCCTTATCCGGATGACTACCTTTCCTAATAGGACGTGGCCGGCCCTAACTAGTCGGCCCATAAGCCAAATACTTCACAGCCACCCTTGAAGCAAGCTTCTGGGCCAATAAATACTTCCCATTCAGCCCAAACCAATATTTTGGGCCCAAATAATAACACAAAAGGAAAAGTATACAACACTTTGGGATGACTCCCATGAGTCCATAACCCTTTTCTTGCTAAAAGTGGTACCTGTCAACAGTTTATTTTTTTTATTTTTTTTATTTTTTCAACTTAAACTCTCCCTCTCCCTAATAATAGTTACCAATTATTAAAGTTGTGGTCTTCTTCACCCAAAACTCTCCCTCTTCCGTGAATGATTTCCAAAAATTTGTCGTTGATTTCCTTCTCGCTCGAAACCCAATCAAAGTTGTGCAGTGCTTGTCATCTTTTAAATGAACATTTTTTTTAACAAGCGATATTACCTACACTATGAGGAGAGGGTGGCTTAGCCTCACAGTAAACAAGCAATAATGTGGTTCAAATTCGCCATTGGTGAAAATCGAATCTAAGACCTCTGACTTACAAGTGAAGAAGAATATCACTAGACCGTAGTATTGAGTGGCTTTAAATAAACATTCTAAAACAATTATATATATTTTTTTCTATTTTTTTCCTTTGTGGCATATTTGTGGCATCCACATCAACAAAAAATGTGGACTCCATGCTTGTCACATCATCACTAAATGAATGTATTAACAAATTGACAAACAGATCTATGATATTGTATGCATAAGTTTGTGTATGACATTACAATGTTTTAAAGATAACGTATGAGATTGTAGTTGCAATTGCAACCAAACTTGAGGGTGCAAAATATAATTTACCTTTATTTTTATTTACCGAAAAAAAATTATTACTAGTTTTTTTTCTTTTCTTTTCTTGGTGTCCAGACCTTGATGTGGGATCCAATCCACCAAAGCCCTACTAGGGTACTCTTGGTTACAAAAATTCTCTCTCGCACATTGTCTTTTATAAATAAGCGGTTGACCAAATGAAATTTGGTTCAAACTTAACCTTTTCTTTTTGTCTCTTTCAATAAAACGGAGACTGAATGCCATAAACTAACACATCGACTACAAAGTTCAGTTAATTTACTTGGGCAACTAGCCAATATATTGTTCATGAGATTTTCAAGACATTCATAAAATAAAGGAGTGTGATATCCACACACCCCATTTTACTTCTCACACACTCTTCTAATTTCCAGCCGTCGAATTGGATGAATTGAAGAAAATCAACGGACATAAATTAATAAAGGGTATCTGTGCATACCCCAAAATAAAATGGAGACCTAATGCCACTAGATGGTCATCATTGGACTTCTTTCAGGCATTTAGGATTGGCTCGTGACATTTTTACAACGATCAGGCTTCAAGATGTAGTTGAAATTGTACATGAGATCTTTGGCCCTAGCACCTACATACTAAGGTCTAAAATATCGATGATATCGAAAATATTGGTAGTCCAAAAACACGGAAATTTCGATGAAAATATCGGGATATTATCGATATCGATAAAAATTGAATAAAAGAAAAACTTGAAAATTTTTATTGAAACTTTGCAGGATGTTTATTTAGTCAATTATCTATTAGTTTATCACAAAAATTGGAAGGAAATGTATTGCATGATGGATTTAACTGATTTAAGTTGATTATATAACGAGCTGGCAAACATTGTGAGTATAGAAAATATGTAAATATTTTAGCCTATTTTCACAAAACCATAAGTGATATAGTGGTCAAGGTGTTGAAGGAGTAAAATGGGAGGGGTTTGAATCCCCTTGGTGTTTTTTTAAATATAGAAATTTAAAAAACACGGAAATTTTGATGGAAATATCGATGACATCGGAAATATCGGTAGTCCAAAAACACGATAATTTCAATGGAAATGTTGAGATATTATGGATATTTTAGACCTTTACATCACAGTAGGGAAAGGAGAATCGAACTCCAAACCTAAGTACAAAGATAATTGGTTTTCGACCAACGACCTATAAGATCCATGTGTAATTAAGCACTTAATTAACGAAATACACCGCCAAATTAGACATACAAAATTAACAAATTAAGGCAACTGGTACTGAAGTAAATTAAATGACATATTTCATTCCCATAAATCACCCCTTAATCAAGCAACATCCATAACAAAGGAAACGATAAATTCCCACTTAAAAACTCACCAATTACACAACAATTTCACACTGAATATATAACAAGTACGAAAGCCAAATCATAAAGATGAAAGAAATGAAGGATCATATTTTGTATTTTTTAGGCACACTGGAAACCTTTGGGAACCTTATTTCCACAAA
This sequence comes from Crataegus laevigata, assembly GCA_963580275.1. Classification (NCBI taxonomy): domain Eukaryota; kingdom Viridiplantae; phylum Streptophyta; class Magnoliopsida; order Rosales; family Rosaceae; genus Crataegus; species Crataegus laevigata. The sequence goes on along the minus strand of OY756944.1, from coordinate 11,936,263 downwards.
CATTAAGAAGCAAGCTGAGAGAAACTGGAATATTGAGGTTGATACCCAAAATGTTGGCTTTGAGAGCAGTGCAAAGGCATACAGCAGCCTCAAGGTCAGCAAGGCCTTGGATGAGAGAGCAGCAAGGTTCTACGGGAGGTTTGCCAACGCTGATGTTAAGTAACCCATTGAGGACATTAGCACAAACCCCTAATTTGAGGGTATCTCTAGGGCAGCTGGTGCCAGTGGAAGGGCTAGGTTTCGGTGTCGGCTTTGGCTTTGGCTTCGGCTTAGGGCCGGGGCATGTGCCACAAGAACTGACAAGGGCAAAGAAGAAGAGATTGAGTGCAACGAAGAGAGCAAGTGAGGAAGTCGTTTTAGATGCCATCTCTCAAACTCTAGAAGAAGTGGTTGTGTAGTTATTGTACTTTCGGTTATACTGGGTAGTAGCACTAATAGATGTGACGGTGTGGGGTGAGGAATTAAGGTGTAGAGGGATTAGGATTTTATAGGGTTCAGGAACGGTGAGGTTTCAAGTTTAAGTTAATAGAAAATTAGAAATGAGTTAAATGATTAATCCGAGCTAGCTCCATGTGTGCCCTTGGGATTTTAGCTGGCAGAGTAAACAAATTAGAGGCAAACTTTTGTATTTTTGTGTGGTGGGGTCTGCCAAATTACCAGGTTCTTGTCTTGGCATAAATCTGTGGATGTATATTTCATCATGCACTGTTCTTGATACCTCAATTTTCAATGAATTATACGGCATCGAAATTTCAGGGTCGGAACCTTTGATCATGACAGTGGTGGGGGCTGAAAAGTCACATGCATGTTTTGGTAGGGCTCGTTTGACTGAGTATGTAAGAAATATTTTGGTTCACGAGCGCGCATATAAACATGTAATTTTTTTATATAACTCCAACGTTTACTCGGGAAGAAATTTGGAAGTGCTTTCTGCTTCTTCATAAAGGACTTCCACAATCCAGTAGCATTTTTACCTCTTTCAGAAGTGCACACATTCCCTTAGTTTTAACTGGTTGGATTATGTGATGAGCTCTCTGCGTTTTATGTTTCGCCACATGATATTCAAATGTTTTAGGGTAAATTAAACCATACCCCGTTAGGTTTGAGGTCTATTACAACTCCATACAAAATCTTTAAAACATTTTGCTTTCATACATCCAGTACCATTTTATTTCAAAATAACACCTCCGTTAGATTTCCCATCCATTGGTCTGTTAAATGTTGACATGGTTGCCATATTTGTGCTGATGTGGCTGCCATGTGGCAAATTTTTTATTTTTTATTTATTTATAAAAATCCTGAATCTTCTCAACAAAAAAAAAAAAAACAAACAAACAAACAAAAAAAAAAAACCCTGAAATCGTATTCCCCGACCCACCCCCTTCTCCCATCCATCATCACCCACCCCAAAATCTCACCCAAGCCACCCCTTTCTCCCATCCCCCATCACCCCTCCCAAAAATCCCACCCGAGATTAGATGGATCTACCACAAACCTAGTTCAAAAATCATCTGAAACTCAAACTCCCCAAGATGAATCTACCACAAAACTAGTCCAAAAATCATATACCATACCTAAAATTGATACTAAATGATGAGAGAAATTCATCCAAAGTATTTTCGAAACTCACCCACACTGAAAATCACGAGATCCTGGCCGAAATATATGGAGGTCGTGGTCTGGGTCCGGGGTCTAGGTTTCTGGGCTCGAAGAGGTGGGTCGCCGGGGGTTTAAGGAAGTGGAGGAGAGGTGGGCGGGGGGAGGGGGAAGGGAGGTGGGGGTGGGGAAGGGGAGGGTTCTCGTGGGTTAGGAGGGCCTTTGCAGGGGATTTGGTGCGGGGAGGGCAGGGCTTTGCAGGGGATCTGGATTTTTTTTGGGTGGGGGTTTGCAGGGAGATGGGGTTTGCGATTTTGGGATGGGTTTCGGTCTTTTTGTTTTTCTTTTTGTTTCTTTGTTTCATTTTTTTTAATTTAGAAGATTCAATTTTTTTTTTCAAAAAAAACTAAATTTTTTTTTTTTGCCATGTGGCACACAAGTGGCACAAATGTGATAGCCACGTCAGCACTTAATGGATGAATGGATGAAAAATCTAACAGAGGTGTTATTTTCAAATAAAATGGTACTGGATGTATGAAAGTGAAATGTTTTAAAGATATTATATGGAGTTGTAATAGACCTCAAACCTGAGGGGGTATGGTGTAATTAATTTACTTTATTTTATTTTGTAAGTAAATTAATTTTGAATCACATAGCATTCTTATGTTATGTAGGTATTTTATGTTGTATGTATCAATATCATATATATATATATATATATATATATATATATATATATATATATATATATATATATATGGCACATTTTATTATTATAAGCATATATAATAGGTAAATTAGTATTAAATAAAATAAATATTTTTTTTATTATGTAGGTAAATTATTTTGCTTGTATTTTGCATATTTTGGGTTTGTTATCATTTAGGTAAATTATTTTTCATGTATTTTACATATATTGGGTAAATTATTATTTTTTGAAGCAATCTAATATTTTAAAATTTTAATAGTATGTGCACTATTTGAATCAATTTTTTTTGGTAGGTAAATTATTTTGCATGAATTTTACATATATAAGGCTATATATATATATATATACATACATACATACATACATACATACATACATACATATATATATATATATATATATATTTATGTGTGTGTATATATATAGACAGATTACTTAAGGGGAGGGCCTCATGTTTTCAAAAAAATGGGGACACCCTTGTCACACCCTAACCCAAAATCAAGGCGAGCTGGCCATCACGCGAGGGTGACGTAACCAAGTACGCGATGCAGAATTTCTAAAGTGAAAATGTGGGTGAATGAAAACCAAACTGAATAATTTACACTAAATGCCCAAGTGAGTTAACGTGATGAGAATTCAAGATAAAACACAACATCAGAGCATAAGTAACCTAGGTACAGTCCAGAACGAACAAGTACTAATTAAACAATACCCAAAGGAAAGTCCTACATTGGTGGTGTTCTATCATAACTACCGTCGAAGCCTCGTTAGCCACCAACAGTCACTTCTACCTAAAACCTAGAGGGGTGCAAAACAAAAAACTTAAGTGGGCAAAAATAAAGCTTTTCAAAACCATTTCAAAATCAAAAGTAATAACCCCTCTCTGTAAAACCTATATACTTTCCTAGAAAATATTATACATAATCATATCTCAAAATAATATCAGAAAAATGGTAAATCCAGAATATGCCATGTCAGAAATATCCAACTAAGAAATATATGAATCAAGTGAGATAAATCAATAACCACCATAAGCCAGCAACAACAATATATCATCCAGAGTCACCCAACATGAATTATACGGCTAAATCTATAGCTCCTCTACCAATTTCCTACACACGAGTCAGAACCACCTATAGTGGTCAGTATGACAGGTTGGGTGTATATATATAAATACGCTCAGTGCTACGATCACGTGAAGGCTGTGCAAAGTATCGCAAGTCACTTACGAGTCGGAACCACCTATAGTGGTCGGTACAACAGGCTGGCACCTACCTTGGATGCAAGGTGAGCGTGTGGTATGGGAGGCGAACGATCACGTGAAGGCTAAGCCCTATCCTCTGAAAGAGCACTAACACCGAGGTGCATGATAATGAGCTATACATGCATCTCAACATAATCATGCCCAAGACCATCACAACCAACAATATACTCACCTGACTTACCTGAGCGTCCGCAGGGCCAAGCAACAATAATCACAAAATCCATAACTCAACATAAAATTTATTTGACATGGCATTGTAGTTCATAAAATCATTAAAATGCACATTCTGGGAAAAATACCAAGCGTATACGTATATATTGAAAACAAAAGCCCACTCACTGATATGTGGAAGGATCGTAGCCCCCGAGTCTCGCTTGACTACGCTCGTCCTCAGGATATGTCTCACCTATATGTGAAACCACTATAAAACCATCATTTAAAAGCACATAACCAATACTAGGTAATAAGTTTTCATACATTGCTCAAATGGGGTGTTTGAATATACCAACATGATCTACTCAATTCCATGAACACCCCGATATTTTTAGAAATTTTTTTCGACTACTTACGCGCCAGCCAAGGCACGGCCACACGCGCCACCCACACAAGGGCACGTGCCTGGCACACTGACGGATTCCCAAGGGCACCCACACAAGGGCACGTGCCTGGCACACTGACGGATTCCTAATGGCGTTAGGGAATATTTCATCAAATAACTAGAATATTCCGTTAAAATAAACCTGACGCCATTAACTGCCGTTAGGAACATTTCATCAAAGTTGACGAAATATTCTTCTTCTCCCTCCTTGGTTCGTCGGAGTCCGGTGCTGGTCACCACTGTTATGCCGATTTCTGGGTGGATCTTCCAAACTTCACATCTTACTCAATTCTCCACCAAAACTCACAAAATTTAAACCAAAATGAAGCTTAAGATGAGAAGAAGAGATTTATACCACTTTTAGGACCCAAAGATCAACCAAGCTTTGTCGGAAAAGGGTCGACACTCTGGCCACCTTTGTAACTCCCCAAAATTGAGCTTTCCTACGTCCAAAATCTTCCAAAATTAACCCCACATGCTAGAAAAACATAATTAAGACATTTTTGAACCTTAAAAACACCTGAATCATTCGCGATCACGATTAGGTCACTGTGCACCTTGTCGGAGGTTATGGAAACTTTGTGCTTCCGATGTCCCCACGTTCAACCAATGGTATAAATGAGTGCGTTTGGTTGCAAGGTAGATGATGAGAGTGTTTATAGCTTTGATCCATGCGAATTCAGTGAATTCAAAGGTGATAAGGGTTGTACGGACGATAGGGTTCGAGAATAATGAGAGTGACAAAAATAGAAAAGCAAAGAGATCATGATGGTACACTTGTGTGTGAGTGCCAAGGGACCGGATTGGCCACCAACTAAAAACCAAGGCCCTAATTGGGTTGTCCAATTAAATCCAACAACCCTTCAAAAATTAATTGGATCCAAATAATTTGGAATCAACCTCATTAGATCAATGCTTTAACCCAAAATTAATTCACAACCCAATGCTCAAGGGCAAAATCGTCATTTCTACGGTAACGATAAAATATTTTAGGACGGGCTGTCAGAACCTACCCCCTTAAGAAAGTTTCGTCCTCAAAATTTACACAATAATTACAAACCACTAATACTCGTAAAACAAGCATGGATACATCTCTTTTATACGCTCATCTGTCTCCCAAGTCGCTTCCTTCACTGAGGGATTCCTCCACAAGACTTTCACTAAGTGCACTGTCTTATTTCTTAGAACCATATCTTTCCAATCCAAAATGGTCACCGGCTCCGCATCATAAGTCAAGTTTTGATTAATTTCCAATGGCTGAGGAGGTAACACATGTGATGGATCTGAGATATAATGACGAAGCATGGAAACGTGGAACACATCAAGCAGTTTAGACAACTCCAGAGGCAACTGAAGTCTATAAGCTACTTCGCCGATCCATTTAGTGATCTAGTATAGTCCAATATATCTAGGACTCAACTTCCCCTTTTTCCCGAACCATACAATACCTATCCACGGTGACAGCTTCAAGAATACCCAATCAATTACTTTATAAGTTCGATCGGTGGCATGTCTATCTACTAGACTCTTCTGGCGCTCCTGGGCCACTTTTAGGTTAGATTTAATTACTTGAATATTTTGAGTAGTCTCGTTTACAATATCTGGGCCCACCAAAATTCTTTCTTTAGCCTCTGACTAACACAAAGGAGTACGACAAGATTTACCATACAGTGCCTCAAAAGGTGACATACCAATGCTCGAAAAGTAGCTGTTGTTGTAGGCAAACTCCATCAAATCCAGACGTTGATGCCAAGTGTCGCCAAACTGCAATACGGAGAATCTCAGCATATCCTCTAGCGTCTGAATAGTCCTCTTAGACTGGCCATCAGTTTGAGGATGATATAACATACTATAAAGTAGTCTCGAACTTAGATCTTCCTGAAACGCCGTCCAGAATTTAGAAGTGAACCTTGGATCTCGATCAGAGATGATACTAACTGGTACACCATGGTATTTGACAATATTTGACACAAATAACTCAGCTAACCGGTTTAAGGAAAATTTCTCTTGTACTGGAATGAAATGTGAGGACTTAGTAAGCCGATCAACCACTATCCAAACGCTATCATAACTGTTCTGTGTACGGGGAAGCTTATACACAAAATCCATACTAATATCTTCCCATTTCCACTGTGGAATAGGAAGTGGCTGCATCCGTCCAAATGGTCTCTTTCTTTTGGCTTTGACCTGCTGGCAAACAACACACCTACTTACATACTTAGCAATTTCTCTTTTCATACCCGACCAATGGTAAAACGGTCGAATGGTATGATACATTTTCGTACTTCCAGGATGCATAACATATGCTGATACATGCACCTTATCAAGAATATCCTTATTTAACACTGCATTATCTGGCGCGTACATTCTATTCTCCTGCATAAACATGCCGTCAGTTTCTTGAATCTGGAGATCTTTGTTTTTCCCTTGATTTCTTAACCGAATTAACTCCTGAGTCTTTTCATCATTCATCTATGCTTCAAGTACTCGATCAATTAAAATTGGCCTGACTTGGAAGTTAGCAAGTAAAGCTTCATCTCGATCTTTTACCCCTAACTTCACTCCAATTGATCTCAACTCTGCCAGAAGAGGAACACGACCAGCGTAGAAAGCATTAACTCTGCCTTGAGATTTCCTACTAAGTGCTTCAGCCACCACATTTGCACGACTAGGGTGATATTCAATCGTGCAGTCATAATTACTCAGCAACTCTATCCACCTTCGGTGACGAAGATTCCACAACCTCAAAATACCATCTTTCTTCGGTACGAATAAGACTAGAGCCCCCCCCAAGGTGAAGTACTTGGCTGAATAAAACCTTTATCGACTAACTCCCATAATTGAATCTTTAATTCTCTCAGTTTAGCAGAAGCCATCCGATAAAGAGTCAAGGATATAAGATTTGTGCCTGGCAATAACTTAATGGCAAACTCCACATCTCGATCTGGCGGCAATCCTGGTAAATCGTCAGGGAATACATCAGGAAAATTCTTGACCACTCTAACATCCCCCACACCGCTAGGAATATTATCATTTAGCACTACATGAGATAGATATCCCTGACAACCCTTCTTTAGCAACCTCTTGGCTCTCACAGCAGAAATGATGCCATGCCTCATGCCGCTACGCTCGCCCACAAACGTAACCATAGGTAACCTCGGGGGATGAAAAGTAACTGTCTTCTCATAACAATCAATATTGGCACGATTATAATGCCAGCCAATCTGTACCTCTAGGGTGTAGTTAGCTGGCATAACCACATCATCCACCATCACGGGGCACCTTGGGTACATCCAACTAACTTGACATGTCTCCCCTCTAGGCATCAAAAACTCTAACTTGTACCCTAGAGGTGTGGGATTAGGTTGCGTTAACTAAGCAAATGTATGAGAAATGACAGAATGGGTAACACCACAATCAATTAACACTTTAGCAAAATGACCGAGAATGTTCAACATACCCACAATCAAATCAGGGTTGTTTTGAGCATCTTGCACTGTAATGTTGTGGATACGGCCCTAAGTCTGCTGTCGTCCCCCACGGCTTCTGCTAGACTGACCACCTCATCTAGGCACATTTCCCCCCTGACTTGTCTAACTAGGCTGCCTCGATGATTCGGCACTACTAGAAGCAATCTCTCCTTACTGGGGCTGTCTTTCAGAATACCACTAAGATTTACCCGCTGAATAATGAGGATATGGTGTATACCCCCAAGATACTAAGGATAACCAGTCTGATAGTATGGATCATATGGATACGGGTACTAAACTGTAGAATAAGGAGCTACATCACCCTGGTAATGATAAGTACCGCCACGACCAACCTGACCATAAGACTACTAGGTGCTGGAGCCGGCTGACTCAGAACTAGTGGTGGTAAAGAAGGCAGCTGGGGCATCTGCTGATTCTGTGGACAATTCGCAGCCTGATGCTTAACCTATTCGCAAGTAAAATATCCTCTGCTACCCTGCCTGCATTCCCCAAAATGTCGACCGTTACACCTACGACAAAACGGTTATCTAGAACCACCATAACCACTAGCTTCTCGCTGCCTCTAAAAATGAGAACCTCTAGTAAACCTACCACCTCTCTTCTCTCCTGTGGAACTCATACCTCTGTTGGATGAACTAGAACTAGCGTTGCTTCTCTTAAAAATTTACGTCTTACGAGGTCCTTGAGACGTCTGACCTTTACCTTTATCATTTTTCTTCTGATTCTCGTCTTTCTCTTTTTCCTCCTTACTCTTGCTGGGCAAGTTCTCTAAGTCTTCAATTCGTAACAAAATCTCATAAAACTCATGGTAGGACGTGCAGGGAGTTGTGGTGGCCATCGAGCGCCACTTCTTTCGAGTACCCAACTTAAAACGACGAAGCAACTCCGCTAGATTAGCAGCAACCTCTGGGTAATAGCGAGACAAATCTGCAAACTTCTATAGTACTCGTTAGCTGTCATCTTCTTCTATCTCAAACTCGTAAATTCTTGCTTCTTGCTATCTATATAAGCTGGAGGAATGAATCTTTTCTGGAACAACCGCTTAAAAACTTCCCAATCTGCAAATTCCACCCGTGACAACTCCTCAGTCTTCTGCTCCTACCAAGATGTAGGTTGCCTACCCAGAAATCAAGTGGTAGTCTTAACCCATTTTTTTGCAAGAAAACTCCCATAACTCCGCATCAAATGAAAAGTCTGCTCAAGGTAATTAAGCCATTTCTCTGCACCTTCGTGCCCTTCATTACCCATAAAAGTGTTTAGTTTCAAATTATAAACCATCACTAAAGGATTCCTCTAGGGAGGACGAAGCGTAGACTGAATAGCATTAGCGATAGCTTCCCCTAACTTAGCCATATCAGGAAAGCTAGGCTCAAAAGAAGGATGCGGCTCTTTGCAAGGCGGCATAGTTCTGACAGAAGACACCAAAATAATTAAAATATTCACAAAATATACATGACTGCCAAAGCTAGGCTCTGATACCAAATTGACACACCATGACCCAAAATTAGGGCGTGCTAGCCGTCATGCGAGGGTGACGTAGCTAAGTGAGCGATGTGAAAGTGCTAAAGTGAAAATGTGGGTGAATGAAAACCAAACTGAACAATTTACACTAAATGCCCAAGTGAGTAAACAAGACAAGAATTCAAGGTAAAACACAACATCAGAGTATAAATAACCTAGGTGCAGTCCAAAATGAACAAGTACTAATTAAACAATACCTAAAGGAAAGTCCTACATTGGTGGTGTTCTATCAGAACTGCCGTCGAAGCCTCGTTAGCCACCAACAGTAACTTCTACCTAAAACCTAGAGGGGCGCAAAACAGAAAACATGAGTGGGCCAAAAAAAAAGCTTTTCAAAACCATTTCAAAATCAAAAGTAATAACCCCTTTCTGTAAAACCTAACGTGACCTGTACGGCTAAATCTATAGCTCGTCTACCAATTTCCTGCACACAAGTCGAAACCACTTATAATGGTCTGTACGACAGGCTGGGTGTATATATATAAATACGCTTAGTGCTACGATCACGTGAAGGCTGTGTGAAGTATCGCAAGTCACCTACGAGCCGGAACCACCTATAGTGGTCTGTGAACAATCACGTGAAGGCTAAGCCTTATCCTCTGGCGGAGCACTACCACCGGGGTGCAAGATAATGAGCTATACATGCATCTCAACATAATCATGCTCAAGACCATCAACTCCAACAATATACTCACCAGACTTACCTGAGCGTCCGCAGTGGCAGGCAACAATAATCACAAAATCCATAACTCAACATAAATATTATTTGACATGGCATTGCAGTTCATAAAATCATTTAAATGCACATTCTGGGAAAAATACCAAGTGTATACATATATACTGAAAACAAAAGCCCACTCACTAATATGTGGAAGAATCGTAGCCCCCGAGTCTCGCTTGACTGTGCTCATCCTCAGGATATGTCTCAGCTATATACAAAACAACTATAAAACCGTCATTTAAAAGCACATAACAAACACTAGGTAATAATTTCTCATACATTGCTCAAATGGGGTGTTTGAATATACCAACATGATCTACTCAATCCCACGAACACCCCCATATTTTTAGAAAATTTTTCCGAACACTCACTCGCCGGCCAAGGCACTGCCACACGCGCGGGCATGTGCCTGGCACACTGATGGATTCCCTAACGACGTTAGGGAATATTCTGTCAAATAACTAGAATATTCCGTTAAAATAAACCTGATGCCATTAACTGCCGTTAGGAATATATCATCAAAGTTAATGAAATATTCTCATTCGCCCTTCTCGGTTCGCTGGAGTCCGGCACTGGTCGCCGTTATTATGCCAGTTTCTTCTTCCAAACTTCATATCTTACTCAATTCTCCACCAAAACTCACAAAATTTACAGCAAAATGAAGCTTAAGACAAGGAGAAGAGTTTTATACCACTTTTAGGACCCAAATATCAATGGAGCTTTGTCGGAAAAGGCTTGACACTCTGCCCACCTCTGCAACTCCCTAAAAATGAGCTTTCCTATGTCCAAAATCTTCCAAAATTAACCCCACATGCTAGAAAAACATAATTAAGACCTTTTTTTAACCTTAAAAACACCTAAAATCCTTCGCGATCATGATGAGGTCACTGTGCACCTCGTCGGAGGTTATGGAAGCACCGTGTTTCCGATGTCCCCACGTTCAACCAATGGTATAAATGAGTTCGTTAGGTCGCAAGGTAGATGATGAGAGTGCTGATAGCTTTGATCCGTGCGAGTTAAGTGAATTCAAAGGTGATGAGTGTTGTACGGGCGAGAGGGTTCAAGAATAATGAGAGAGACAAAAACAGAAAAGGAAAGGGATCACGATGGTGCACGTGTGTGTGAGTGCCAAGGGACTGGATTGGTCACCAACTAAAAATCAAGGCCCTAATTGGGCTGTCCAATTAAATCCAACAGCCCTACAACAATTAATTATATCCAAATAGTTTGGAAGCAACCTCATTGGCTCAATGCTTTAACCCAAAAGTAATTCACAACCTAACACTCAAGGGCAAAATTGTCATTTCCATGCTAACGATAAAATATTTCGGGACGAGTTGTCACAACCTACCCCCTTAAGAAAATTTCGTTCTCGAAATTTACACAATATTTACAAACCACTAATACTCGTAAAACAAGCATGGATACATCTCTTTTATACGCTCATCTGTCTCCCAGGTCGCTTCCTTCACTGAGTGATTCCTCCACAAGACTTTCACTAAGCGCACTATCTTATTTCTCAGAACCTTATCTTTCCAATCTAAAATAGTCATCGGCTCCTCATCATAAGTCAAATTTGGATTAATTTCCAATGGCTGAGGAGGTAACACATGTGATGGATCTGAGATATAATGACGAAGCATGGAAACGTGGAACACATCATGCCCTTTAGACAAATTCGGAGGCAATTTAAGTCTATAAGCTACTTCGCTAATCCGTTTAGTGATCTGATACGGTCCAATATATCTAGGACTCAATGTCCCATTTTTCTCGAACCATACAACACTTTTCCATGGTGACAGCTTCAAGAATACCCAATCATCTACTTTATATGTTCGATCAGTGGCATGTCTGTCTACCAGACTCTTCGGGCGCTCTTAAGCTGCTTTCAGGTTAGATTTAATTACCCGAATATTTTGAGTAGTCTTGTCTACAATCTCTGGGCTCACCAAAATTCTTTTGCCAGCCTCTGACCAACACAAAGGCATACGACAGGATTTACCATACAGTGCCTCGAAAGGTGACATACCAATGCTTGAATGGTAGCCAAACTCCATCAAATCCAGATGTTTAGGCCAAATGTCGCCAAACTGCAATACGGGGAATCTCAACATATTCTTTAGCGTCTGAATAGTCCTCTCTGACTGCCCATCAGTTTGAGGTTGATTTGCCGTACTATAAAGTAGTCTTAAACCAAGAGCTTCCTGAAACGCTGTCTAGAATTTAGAAGTGAACCTTGGATCTCGATCAGAGATGAGACTAACTGGTACACCATGGTATTTGACAATCTTTGACACAAATAACTCAGCTAACCGATTTAAGGAAAATTTCTCTCGTACTAGAATGAAATGTGTGGACTTCGTAAGTCGGTCAACCACCACCCAAATGCCATCATAACCGTTCCGTGTACGGGGAAGCTTATACACAAAATTCATAGTAATATCTTCCCAATTCCACTGTGGAACGGGAAATGGCTACATTTGTCCAAATGGTCTCTTTGTTTCGGCTTTAACCTGTTGCCAAACAACACACCTACTCACATATTCAGCAATTTCTCTTTTCATACCTGGCCAATAGTAAAATGGTCGAATGGTATGATACATTTTTGTACTTCCAAGATGTATAGCATATGCCGATACATGGGCCTCATCAAGAATATCCTTCTTTAACTCTTCATTACCCGGCACGTACATTCTATTCTCCTGCATAAGCATGCCGTCAGTTTCTGGAATCCAGAGATCTTTCTTTTTCCCTTCATTTCTTAACCGAATCAGCTCCTGAGTCTCTACATCATTCATCTATGCTTCAAGTACTCGATCAATTAAAATTGGCCTGACTTGGAAGTTAGCAAGTAAAGCTTCCTCTCGATCTTTTACCCCTAACTTCACTCCAGTTGATCTCAACTCTGCTAGGAGAGGAACGCGACCAGCGTAGAAAGCATTAACTCTGCCTTGAGATTTCCTGCTAAGTGCGTCAACCACCACATTTACACGACCAGGGTGATATTCATTCGTGCAGTCATAATTGCTCAGCAACTCTATCCACATTCACTGACAAGGATTCAGGTCTGACTGAGTAAACAGATACTGAAAACTTTTATGATCCATAAAAATCCTACATCTCTCCATAAAGATAATGTCCCCAGATTTTCAATGCAAACACAATAGCTGTTAACTCGAGATCGGGACGGGCTGTCACAACGCTCCCCACTGTTAGATTGGTTTTAATGAAATTGTGTGGTTGAGATTAAAACACAGGCCATACAATCTCAACCACACAATTTCATTAAAGTTAAATCCAACAGTGGGGAGCGTGTCCCCATTTTTTTAGAAAAATGGGGATCCCTCCCCTTAAGTAATCTGTGTATATATATATGTGTGTGTGTGTGAAATAATTTACCTACATTAATATGTAAAATATAATTTTATTGATTGAATTAAGCATGTATAATAACATATATTAGAAATGTTTTATGTTATTATATAATAGGCAATGAATTTATAACATTAATGTTTTCTTTTTTTGTAAAATTATTAATTCTTCCTTACAATTTGTATGGAATTAATTATGTATATCAAACATCCAAATAGGGTTTATTATAAAATAAAAAATAAAAAAAATCAAATAGGGGCATTTTAGGCATTCGAATTTTTTAAATCTGTGAAGTCAAACATAATTAATGAATTTGCTAATGTGGAACCTAGTCAATGAGTTTTATTCAAGTAAAAAACTTATGTCGGATTTTATGTAGAGAAAATTAAGTTTTAATAGCTAAAGTTATATTTTCAGTTAAAACATACATACAGTTATAGTATATTTAGAAAAACAAGAAAATGGATAATAGATCAAGTTTAATACTTGCATCTTTATAGGAGAATGCCTATATTCCACCACTTGCGAATAGCATATTCTTACCATATAAACTTTTTAATTGGAACTCATCAACTTCTTTATCTTCATTAAAAGATCATATCTAAAAAAATATCATTCGAACTGGTGGTCATTTAGCAATCAAAATATATGGAACAAATTATGGCGGTGTAAGTACCAAGTAGCATATCCACAATTAAATTAATTAATTAATTAATTATTTTGTAAAATGATCTTCAAAAGAAGATTAAATAATTGAAGGGTTCTAATTATGAAATTTATAAATACATTATTCGTGATGAGTGGTGCATTCCCTCATGGACGGATGCAAGTTTTTTTTCTCACTTATCCAACCCCACCCCCCCCCCCCCCCCCCCCCAAAAAAAACCAAAAAAATTTATGACCTCTCACACCATGCCCTCTTTTTCAGTCAAATAAAAGGTGGCCCGTATGTCAGGAATAATAGGGTAATGTTGTCATTTAACTTCAAGAACAAGTGAGCAACTTCACATTAACAAATGGAAATTTGTTTTCAGAATTAAGGTTCTAAAAGTGAAACGATTTATACATGTCGGAGGGAGGTGTCGGAGAGAGGTTCTGGGAGAGTAAGCGCAATGGAGAATTGTGGATAACGGTGTGATTCGAAGAAGATGACAGTTCCAAAACATCCAGAGGAGCTCAACTAATTTATGGTAAGTCGAGCCCTACTTTTTTTTTTTTTTTTTTTATTTTTATATTTTTATATTTTTTCGCGGAACAGTGTGGGTTTTCTTTGAGTTTGAAAAAGGCATGGAGTTTGTGTTTATTTCTATAGTATAATTCTGTTTACTATCCTAATGTTTGAAGGGTTTCAACATTGAGTACATCAATTTTTTTTCATTCCAGAGTCATATCTAAAGTGTAAATTTTGGGACAGTCTCATACATCCGTTAGTCAAACTATTAGTTCTTCCGTTAAGTGATGACGTGATGTCCATGTGAACAATGACTAGGCGCCACGTGTCATTAAAAATATTAAAATAATTATTTAAAAAAAATTATATTAAAAAAAAAAAAAAAACCTTCTTCCCCCCTCTGCACGCCCAGATTTTTTTTTCTTCCTCCTTCTCCTTCTCCTTCTCCTTCTTCTCCTTCTTCTTCCTTTTCTTTTCTAGGTTCGGAATTTTTTTTTTCTTCTCCTCCTTCTTCTTCCTTTTCTTTTCTAGGTTCGAAATTTTTTTTTCTTCTCCTCCTCCTCCTTCTTCTCCTTCTTCTTCCTTCTTCATCCTCTTCTTATCTGGGTTCGGATTTTTTTCTTCTTCTTCTTCTTCTTCCCCTCCTCCTCCTCCTTCTTCTTCCTTCTTCCTCTTCTTTTCTGGATTCGGAATTTATTTATTTATTTATTCTTCTTCTTCTTCTTCTTCTTCTTCCTCCTCTTCTTTTCTGGGTTCGGGTTTTTTTTTCTCTTCTTCCTCCTTTTTTTTTCTTCTTCCTCCTCCTTCTCTTTCTTCTTCTTCTTCTTCCACCTCTTCTTTTCTGGGTTCGGGTTTTTTTTTCTCTTCTTCCTCCTTTTTTTCTCTTCTTCCTCCTCCTTCTCTTTCTTCTTCCTTCTTCTTCCTCTTCCTTCTTCTTCTTCCTCTTCTTTTTTGGGTTTGGGTTCGTTTTTTCTTTTCTTCTCTCCTCCTCCTCCTCCTCCTTCTTCTTTTTCTTCTTCCTCCTTCTTCTGGGTTCGGGCTTCTTTTCTTCTTCTTCTCCTTCTTTTTAATATTATTTTTATTTAAATAATTATTTAAATATTTTTAATGACACATGGCACCTAGTCAGTATCATCACTTAACGGAATAACTAATAGTTTGACTAACGGATGTATGAGACTGTCCCAAAATTTACACTTGAGGTATGATTCTGGGATGAAAAAAAATTGATGTACTAAATGTTGAAAACCACCAAACATGAGAGTAGTAAACTGTCATTTGCCCTTATTTCTATATGCTATTTTGATAAGTAACAAGGAATTTTACCGCTATGTTGTTTGTCTTTACGGGAACATAACAGCAATCAGAACCCAATAAATCTCCAACCAAAAAGAGAATGAAGGCACAGGCAAATGGGACACTCAGGTTGAAGTATTCAAGGGATCATTTCAAACCGTGTCATTGTTGATGGAAGTTCGGAAATAATGGGCGGTTCAATTTTACAATTATTTAGCTTGTGTTGGGGGCCGTCCAGAAAATGGATGTGCGAAAGCCCAAGTGAATCGAAGGCTTATTGTTCTGTATGGGTTGTACGGTGATGTCATCTTAATTTCAATTATATTATACGTATTTATTTGAAAAAATTAGTAGCTAAGCAATGTTTTACACAAGTTTTAATTGATTATCATGTCACGCCAAACAAAGAAATACATCACGTCATGCCGAATACATTTGTTTAAACTCGAAAGCTAATTAGCTCGCACGATCCAAAATATGTGGTTTCATGAGGCTTGCTTGAGGGATTGAGGGTTGTAAGTTACAGAGATCCACAAGGTCTATGAAGCCTCTTTGATAATAGAGACTTTGGTCAACTTGGGAGACCAAAGTCCAAGCCCAACCTAAAATAATCCCATGTTGGGTAAGCAAGTGAGATATTTTCCTACATGCTATTTAGTCATGCACTATCATTGGCCCAACTCCACAACAACTTACCCTCCCATAAAACCTATAAGCTATTTCACCCCATTCCTGCACCAAAGCATTATGTTACCCGTGAACATATTCCTGCTGCATAGCCATGTCACCTTTTGGTCTATAGATTACTGAGAAGATTCGATTTCACCCTTTTACCGACTAGAAATAAGTGGTTTCCGGCGGCTCGTTTTACCTGTTGGAAATAAACTATCTCCAGCACAACCTTCTATCCGTTCGAAACAAGACAACGCTCTCAACCTCTATAATTTGGGTTTCATAGCTTGACCAAGGGGAAGGAACACCACGCTCAGTTGCAACCAAAGGAGAAGAACCTCTTCTCCCAACTGTTGGAAATCTCTCTCTTGCCTACAGCGGGCTTCCTGCAACAACCGCCTAGCCTCATGCTTTCCATTCTCCTTCCTCCAACTTTTTCATTTCCATCTACGGTAAGTTTCCAAATCCACAAAATAAGCCTCAAACTCTCCTACAAATGAAATCCAACAACCATGGCCAAACTCATCCATTGCTAAAATCTCTTAGAAGCCTTCATGCTAAGCTTAAGCCTAGTCAATACCAAACACTATCTTATTTGATAAACTTGTGAATCTTTAGTTCCCACACTTCAAGCTCTAATGTCAAGCCCCCTCTTAACATTAACTCACCACTTTAACACTCGCGAAAAGTACCTCAACGACCACGGGAAGCACTTCAACGGTCACTGGATGAACTTCGACAGCAGCGAGAAGCACTTCAGCACCAATCGGGAGAACTTGGACATCCGCGGGAAGCACTTCAACAATGCTAGAAGCATTCAATGTAACATCAAATCAAACACTTCGAAGCTGCTGAAAGAACAGCAAAGCATTCCCTAGGACTCACTTCTCTTTCGGGATGCTTTGGGCCTAGTTCTCACTAACTCAGAAATGGAGGGCACAAAGGCTTCGTCCACCTATTTACAGCACAAGCCCAGCAAAGTCTTCAGGCAAAAAAGACCCCAACATAAATGGAGACTTCACTGGAGACTTGGCCATTACTGTTACAGTTATTCCCCATCTTCAAGCTTCTGAAGCACAAGCGTCCAAAAAAACTAGAGTTGAGAATAATCTTTTCTTGAAATTTCTCTTCCATGTTTACTTTTTAAAGCAATATAACTATTGTTGTTCCCAACTGCTATCGGTTTGTTTCTTAGATCTCCATTTTTAAGCGGAACTCGCACTAAAGCGAACTCAGGGCTGCTAGAAAAACCAGTGTGAACTCAAAAGTGCTGGAAACGCCACAGCAGTTCACGACCAATTCCATTCTTAAAAGCTCGCTCTCACCAAGAGTGTTTTCCTTTTTTGTATTTTTGTCGGCATTCTGGGAAACAAGTAATCAAATAAAGAAAATAACAAAAATGGGAAAAAAAACCTAGAAGGGAAGTTGCTATGCCCTACCAGTCAAAAGCCGGCCATCGGTTGCCCTTGGCATCAGCACCTATGTTGTTAGGACTAGAACATGGTAATCCATCAGCCACAAGCCATGACTTGTGATGCCGAGAGTACAGTCGAACGACGAAAGCACGTCAAACTTGTTGATGCTATCTTCAATCTCGACCACCGTGGTCTGGCAGACGACACAGAAAACTCTATTTAAATATAGGGTCCCCGATCTACAATGATTAGGAAAAATCACTGCCATTTGTCGTCAACACAGAGTTGAATGCACCACCACCATCCTCGTCTCCCCTATCATCATCGTTCACATGCTTCGGGTTTCTTTTCAAGACATCCACACCACCATTGAGACCTAGGGGCTATGATTGTGGAAACCCAAGATTGTTGGATCACGCCGCTGCCCGTGCTTGTCATTTCCTGCGCTATCAGTAGAGTCCATGGAACTTTGGCCATCGCTACTAGAGCCTCTGCCTATTAGTTCTCACCATCCAAGTTGAATGAGCGAGATATGATTTTTATTAACCAGATAAGATTAGATTAGTTGGATTTTATCTTCAAAATATACGGAGTTAGTTAGAGTTAGTTGAAGAGGGTAAAATTGTAAAACTGTACAACATAGTCTCTATATAAAGATTGTTTTAGAGACTTAGTTGTTATGATGTAATATTCTTTCTAATCAAGATATAGTGAAAAGTTTTTTCTTTCCTTCTCTCTTCTCTCTTCGACTTCTTAGTATCTTCTTCTTCTTTAAGCTTTTCTGCAAATCTATAGAGTTAATATGGTATCATCGCAGCCGTTGGCTCACAGCCATTATCGATCCTAGTTCTTCCGCTGTGCATTGAAGAGTTCCAGAGGGGCTCCTTGCGTTGCTAACGATTGTTGTTTCATTCGGGCGATTATGGCGGTGCATTCTTGAAGTGTCTCTTAAAGCTTCGATTCAGGTGACATTGTACGTTGTTTGTTGTGGATTAGGTTTCATTCCTAATTCGACGATTAATTGGGTTTCAGTCCTGATTATTAGTTTTCGATTTCCGAATTTGGGTTTTTCAAGAGAGTTTCATTCTTTCTTGATTGGTGTTTCATTCTTTCTTGATTGCAACGGGAGTTTCATTCTCTCTGTGTGTTTGGGTTTTCCTGTTGTTTCTTGATTACAAGCTTGGTGTTTGGTTGATTCTTGAAGAGTTGGTGTTTTTCACTCAAGAAGTCATGGGTAATTGTCTTGTTAAGGTTGAAAATTTGCTGGGAATGATTACTATTAAGTTGAAGGATGATAATTTTGCCAAATGGGCTTTTCAGTTTAAGTCTGTCCTGAAGGGTCATAAATTGTTTGGGCATTTTGATGGTACTACTGTATGTCCGTCAAAATTTGTTATTTGTGCTGAGGAAGGAGTCACTTCTGTCATTAATGATGCATATGTTGAATGGGAGTCTACTGATATGGCACTATTAAGTCTTCTATTAGCTACCTTGTCTGATGAAGCTATTGAGTATGTTCTTGGTTGTGTGAATGCATATGAGGCCTGGTCGAATCTTGTGGATAGGTTTGCGTCTGTGTCTAAATCTAGAATTAATCATTTGAAGACAGAGTTACATACAATTCAGAAAGGAGGGGATTCAATTGAAAAATATCTGCTAAAATTGAAAAGTATAAGGGAACAGTTAACTGCGGCTGGAGAGTTTATTTCTGATAATGATGTGATTATTGCTGGTTTAGCTGGGTTGCCAAAGGAATATGCTATCATTCGGACTGTGATTTTGGCTAGAGAATCTTCTATTTCTGTTAAGGAATTTAGAGCTTTGTTGCTTGGGGCTGAAAAAGAAGTTGAAGGTGAATCTAGTGGGTTGTCTCCCAGTCTTTCTGCTTTATATGTTCAAGGTTCTCAAATGGCTCAGGGTGTGTCTTCTGCTTCCGGGTCTAATCCTGCTGGTCATAGTCACTTACCTGGAGTTACTGGGGGGGTTCTCACTTCTCATCCATATTCATATCCTGTTGAGTCTTATTCTCAACCTTATGCCCACCCATACTCTCAACCATATTCCCAACCTCCTGTGCCTCAAAATTTTCCATCCTCATTTGTGTTGCCTCAGCCATACCCGCAACCTCCTCTGTCTCAAGTGTACCCTCCAAATCATTATGGTGTTGGTTATATGGGTAATTACTCAAATTCTGGTCCTCGGCCTTCCTTTATACAGAAGCCAAATTATAAAGGTACTGGTGGTTTTAGGTCTAATACTGGTTTTAAAGGCAAGGGCTCTAACACAGGGTCTTCTACTGGTTTTTCTTCGTTCAATTCACGGTCATATGGTCCCAATGGGTGGAATGGCAATACAGAAAATAGATCTACTACTGTGGTTGAGTGTCAAATCTGTCACAAGAGGGGACATACTGCTGTCAACTGTTTTCACAGGAATGCTCATGCACCAAGTACTGGCTTTCAAATGGAATGTCAGATTTGTGGGAAAAGAGGTCATTCGACTCTGGATTGTTCTCACCGCGGCAATTATGTGTTTCAGGGTCAACCACCACCTGCCAATTTCACAGCTATGACTGCCCAGCAAGCAGAACAACAAATTCCTCCAGATGCTTGGATTGTGGACACTGGTGCATCTCATCATATCACTGCTGATATCAACACGTTGAATCAAGTTACACCTTTCCAAGGTTCTGAAACTATTCTAGTTGGTAATGGGACAGGTTTATCTATTGCTAATACTGGTATCACTACTATTCAAACTAATTCTCATAATCTGGTGCTTAACAATGTGTTACATGTTCCGAAGATTGCTCGTAGTTTACTGTCTGTACAGCAATTGTGTGCTGATAATAATAGTTGGTTCATTTGTGATGAGAATGAGTTTTTTGTGCAGGACAAGAAGACAAGGGACATACTGTACAGAGGAAAGAGTAAAGCCAGACAATTGTTTCAAATCCCTGTCGTTAAGCAATCAAGAGGAGTACAGTCTGTTGTTCCGCAGTGTTCTGGTTTTCTTAGACAGTTGGTGCAGTCTTCTTTGTGGCATCAACGGTTTGGTCATCCATCTAATGACATCCTGTCTCTCATGTTGAAACAGTCCAACATACCATTACAATTAGATATGAATCATAGGTTGTGTACTTACTGTATTCAAGGAAAGATGTGTAGGCTTCCTTTTTCTCATAGTGTTGGTAGGTATTTCGCACCTTTTGAAAAAGTGCACTCAGATGTATGGGGTCCTTCTCCAGTTAAAACAGTTGAGGGGTATCGCTACTATGTGACTTTTGTTGATCAATATACAAAGTATGTTTAGATTTTTCCGATGTATAACAAATCAGATGTGTATGCAATTTTTGTGAGTTTTTACAACTTTGTGTCAGTTTCTCACAGATCTACATCCCAGGAGAATGTTACTCATCCAGAGGGTAGTTTGGGCAATCTTTCAGGTAGTGAGACATCTTCTACTTCACCTCTTCACAATTCTTCTTCTCAGTCCGTTACTGGATCACAGGGATTTGAAACTCAGGTGTCTCCAGAGCTTCTTTCCTCTTCTACATATACAGTTCCCTTGCTTCCTGTCCTTGATTCCTCTCAGCTTCAGGTTATTCTTCCTTTGCCTTCATCACCTGCACAAACTCAGTCTCTTAATAATCGTGTTATTTCTACTCGACTTAAGACAGGTGCTATTCTGCGACGTGATTACTCATCATTTTTAGCTACAGTGCCTGAGTTAGCATCTCTTCAGTTTATAGATATTGATTCTGGAATTCAACCTAGTCATGTATCATGTGGTTTTTCTTTTTTGGCTGATATACATGAGGCAGAAGAACCAAAGAATTTTAGGGTTGCATTAACAATCTCTTCTTGGCAGAATGCTATGCAAGAAGAGTATGAGGCTTTAAAGTCACAAGGTACATGGGAATTGGTACCTCCTCCGAGTAATCGATCTGTGATTGGTAGTAAATGGGTTTATAAAGTCAAACGAAATCCTGATGGGACAGTGTCTCGGTACAAAGCTCGATTGGTAGCTCAGGGGTTTAGTCAAGAGCATGGGTTGGATTATTCTGAAACTTTTAGTCCGGTAGTTCGACATTCCACTGTGAGACTTATTTTGGCCTTAGCAGCTCAGTATCACTGGAGTTTGCGACAGTTAGATGTTAAAAATGCGTTTCTGCATGGAGATCTTGAAGAAGAGGTTTATATGACACAACCCCAAGGGTTTGTGAATCCACAGTATCCTGGTCATGTGTGCAGATTAATAAAGTCCTTGTATGGGTTGAAACAAGCTCCAAGGGCTTGGAATTCTAAATTTACAAGTTTTTTTGCCTGCTTTGGGTTTCCAAACATCCATGTCTGATACAAGTTTATTTGTGAAACAGGATGGCAATGATATTATCTTACTACTCTTGATAAAGTTCAGTCTGTGATTACTAGTCTTGCAGCTGTGTTTGATCTCAAAGATATGGGCAGGTTGACATATTTTTTGGGCCTTCAGATTCAGTATAATGCAGATGGGTCCTTGTTTGTCAGTTAGTCAAAGTATGCCAAGGAATTATTGAAGAAGGCTGGTATGGAGACATGTAAACCCACTTCAACCCCTTCTAAACCTCACTCCCAGTTATTGCTCATTGAAGGAACACCTTTGTCGGATCCTACATACTATCGGAGCTTGGTTGGAGCTTTGCAGTACCTGACATTTACCAGACCTGATATTGCACACTCTGTGAATGTCGTGTGTCAATATATGACTCATCCTACTGATTCTCATATGCATCTGGTGAAACGAATTATGCGATATCTTCGTGGTACATATGATTGTGGTTTGACATATATTCATTCTCCAGATTTTGTTGTCAGTGCTTATTCTGACTCAGATTGGGCAGCTGACATTAATACCAGACGCTCCATCACTGGCTATGTCGTCTATTTGGGATCCAACCCTATCTCGTGGCAGTCCAAGCGACAGGCTACTGTGTCTCGTAGCTCTACAGAAGCCGAGTATAAGGCTCTGGCACATTGTGCTGCTGATGTTTTTTGGATTCGGTCTTTGCTTAAGGATGTTCATCAGGTTCTTCCACAGCCTCCTACATTACATTGTGATAATCTTTCAGCCTTGGCCTTATGTTCTAATCTAGTTTTTCACTCCAAGATTAAACATTTGGACACCGATTATCATTTTGTACGGGAGAAAGTTCAGAAAGGAGATCTTCTTGTGCAATACATCTCTACTCATGAACAAGTTGCATATGTGTTCACCAAAAGTCTCCATAGTCCAGTATTTCTTCAACATTGTCATAATCTCCATATTGGTCGTTCATCTTCAGACATCACACTCTCCTCAGTTCATCCGTGAAGCATTTGCATCACCATCTTTGCAAACATAACCTGGCGGATCCCAGTTCTGTTTGAGGGGGGAGTATTAACCAGATAAGATTAGATTAGTTAGATTTTATCTTCAAAATATATGGAGTTAGTTAGAGTTAGTTGAAGAGGGTAAAATTGTAAAACTGTACAACATAGTCTCTATATAAAGATTGTTTTAGAGACTTAGTTGTTATGATGTAATATTCTTTCTAATCAAGATATAGTGAAAAGTTTTTTCTTTCCTTCTCTCTTCTCTCTTCGACTTCTTAGTATCTTCTTCTTCTTTAAGCTTTTCTGCAAATCTATAGAGTTAATATCTCATCTCATCTATGACTGACTAATTGCCTTGCCATGCTATTTTAAAATGTTATATTTATGTTTGTCTATATTTTGTTAACTTATTATGAAACACCACACAAGCATATTGGTTATAATTTCTTGACAAGTACTAGTTCTTATCTGATGTAGACTTGAAATGGCTCCAGCTACTGATAAAAATGACGCAAATGAATGGAATCAATGATAACGTGCTTAACTAAGAGTCTAAGATTGCATTAGACTGAGCTTATTCTAGTATTGTAGTTGTGTCGTTCGATCAATGTGCTCATGCGTTTTCCAGTAACATGGTATTTGTCATATACATAGTCATTTATATTTGTTAGCATAGAGAACCTAATTTGCACAGTTATAATCTCCATTTGCTCCTCTAATTGTACTACAATGTGATTCTAAGCAATTACTTGTTGCCTAAAGTTTATTATGCTCGTGTTAGCAAGCTAATAAACTGTCAAACTGAATCGAATATGAGGATAGGTGAAACCTCACTGGCCATGGCTGGCGTATATATTTCATGCCGGAAGAAGTCCATGACAAGTTCATACCAATTGTAGAGTGCAACAGACATGGAGCTAATTCTTTTATGCTCTCATGTACTTGATACATAAGCCTCAAGTTAACCAAGTAGTGAAAAATTATAATCGATCATCGCTAAAGGGCCGTTAAGCAGTTGAAGCCTTCTTTATCGTTGCTCAAGCTTTCCGGCAACAATCGAAGTGTCAAATCCCTGCACCACCAGTGGGACCAAGGGCTATAATGGTTGAAACCCAAATATAATGGGTCGCGTCATTACCGAAATCCGCCGCGAAAGCCACCCTTCATGCACCCACACCACATATCATTCCTGCTTACAACTCCTTTGAGTTGAGCTTTTTAAAGAAGATAAGTACTCCTTTAATCTCATTCTGTTTCAATATATGGCTTTTCTATTCTTTAGTTCAATTAAAAAAATTTCATCTGCGTATACTTTATAAGTTTTCAGTATTAAACAATGCTAAATGTGAAGGATTATTTTGAGAATACATGTTCATTTAAGCAACATCATTAGCATGCAATTAACAAATTAAAGGCGAAATCATGCTTGCATGTACTTAAAAACAAAACATTACCCATGAATGTTCAAAGCCTAGTAGATTGGTGAACCAATAATCAACTCAAAACAAAGTGAGTTGAAATTTATACCTTTGTAGATTCCTCTTTGCATAAGCAAAGGCTAATCACCCAAAGAGAGGGCCTTCATTCCTTGCATCTTAGATCTATGGATTTGGATGGAAGAAAATGTTTCTCCAAGTTCCCAAAATTGAGAACCTCTAAGTTTCTTCACCAAGGTTAGATTTAAGAAGAAATGAGTGACCTAGAGGAAGTAAGATTGCTAGCTATTTTCCTCTAGGGTGGCCGGCCTCTTTAGAGAGAAAAGGAGTTTGTGTTTTCTCCAATTTTCCCCAAAAAGAACCCTTAATGAATTTTGGCTATAAAGTCATATTTATACCTTAATTCATTGGAGTGGCAAACTTGTAAATAAGTCCAAAACACACTCCATCTCTAACATGGCCGGCCATAGGAATTCATTGGGCTATTTGGGCCTTTGTGAATCATTATTCATTAAGTTGTCATACAACTTAAGTCAATGGACTTGACGTTCGAAGCCCATTGGGCCTTAAGGTCCAAAACTATCCCGAGGTCTTTAACGAACTTATTCGTTTGATTAATTAACATATTAATTAATCCTTGCCATAAATAATTAAACCATTTAATTATTCTTACTCATCTCCGTTGAATCTTCAATCTCTACCTTACACGGTGTACGATCCATTAGGTTCCTTTTAGCGAGGCAGTGGGCGATTCAAACTCTTTCAAATCGATTGTGAATTGAAACTTACTTTCAATTCTCCCTTTAGTGTTTATACACGTTTAGGGCTTCCACAAACCATGAGTGACACCTAGCAGCATATCATGGTTACCCAAGCTAATCAGAAGAGGTGGAGAACCTATTCAGTTTAGGATTACAATGCAATACGGTCTTTCTCTAATACAATACTCTTGACCACATTGTTTGGTTTGATAGTTTATTCATGTCTATTATCCAATGTGATACGCGTACTTATATGATTACCTTGAATGTGATTTGGAACGCCTTCCTTCATCTCATTCATACTCTGGCCAGAGATTCTTAATCATATCATAGAGTATTCTCCCTCAAACAGTTTGAAGGTTCCCTTGTTGCGCATTCACTTGCCTCCATGGCTAAGTGGCTTAACCCCGACGATGCCGTGGACACCCTTCGATAGAGTGACATTTGACATAGTCAAAGATCAATGACCTAACCACAAGACAACTATGATGCCTCAGGTCAAAGGACTACTTCGCATTATCCCAACCATGAGTTCTCATGTGACATGAGTATGAGAACTCCTCATTAATTGTGTTCAGTGAACTCATTCTCTATTGAGCACATACATGCTTGTCTTGGTGTCAGACACACCAATGACTCGAGACTAGTCACTCTCCCTAAGAGAAGACATAGCACGTACTGATCTTAACGGACTATCAATGCCCAATTGGCAATCCTATGATCAGGAACATTTAGGATATGTATACGAAAGAGAATGGTCTCATGAATCTAACTTCTTTAGATCGCATTCTCCCAATCACATATTCCTTGGACTTATCGTTTAAGCATATAACATTTATATGAGACGGCTCAAACAATAACCTTTGCCCTTTATATTTAAACTACATTAGTTTTGAAGGAAATTATGAGTTTCATTAGGGATTTCATGTGACTAGCATGCATATACAAATCATTTTATATATACAAAATTAGCGGAAGCATGTTAACAATTAAATTTATTACTCTAGTCATTTTAAATCCCCTTCAAGAGCATAGGTTTAGGTAAGATGCATCACAAAAATTTTATTGAAGAACAAAGGTTAGGAGTAGATGTATACCTCTTGATCTACTTGTGAGACCAAGGATGGACCACCTCCAAGATCTTTGCTCCTCAAAGTCCTTGAGCCTTGCCTCCCTCCTTGCCTCCTCCACTTTGTTAGTATGAGTGCTCCAAGGTTCTCTTAGAGTTTTCAAGGAGAAAACCTCTAAAGATCCTCACCCACTAGTGTAGTGAGAAAAAGGATGAAGGAATGACCTAAGGGAAGATTAAATGTTTAGCTAAAATTCCCCAAAGGTGGCCGGCCTCCTTATGTGTTCTAGAGAGATGTTTTTTCTTTTTCTCTAAGTCTTTTGAACACAAATGAAACCCTAGTGAGATATTTGTCTATAATGTTGTATTTATAGACAAAAGGAAGCAAGTCAACATTTGACTTCTTCCACCTCCTCAAAGTGGCCGGCCTTGGTGTGTTCTTTTGGGCTTTGGGCTTTTATTGTTTTAAGTCATCCAATGCTTAAATAAAAGCCCAATGGGTTTAGGCCCAATAGGCCCAATTAAACCCGAACGTTTCTTTAAGTCCAAAACGATCTTTTATCGCTTTTATGATTTCTTTAGACTTTCTAAATTAATCGCCACACCCAATTAATCCAATTAATTATTTCCATCATCCATTGATTACTCACTACATGAGTGTATTGGTGAACAATCTTTTAGGTTCTAATTAGCAAGGCAGTGAGATGACTGGCATCGATCCAATTGATTTAATCCAATCACTTGTTGAATTAAAACTTGCTTTTAATTCACGTTCTTCTTTGACGATTACATTTAGTCATCTAGAAGAACTCACAAGCCATGAGTGACATCTAAACATATGTCATGGCTACCCAAGCTAATGTAGAAGTTATTCAGAGAACCCATTCAGTTGGAATTACAATGCAATTCGATCCTTCTCCAATGCAATACTCTTAATCACATCACTAGGGTATGGATGTAATATGTCAAACCCCTAATGTGATTATACGTTCTTATATGATTCATATGAGTCGTATAGGAACACTTTCCTTAACCACGCTCAATACTTCGGCCGAAGATTTCCGAATCATATCTTAGAGTATCTTCCTCTAACGAGGATTAGAGATCCCTTGTTGACCATTCACATGCCTACATGTTTAGATAGCTTGATCCCAAGAATGCCGTGGACTCTCCAAATGGAATGTCATTTGACATGGTCAAAGATCAAGGACCTAACCATTAGACATCAATGATGTCTCAGGTCAAAGGATTAGTTACATTATTCCAACTATCAGAGTTACTTGCTTGACATGTGAGTAGACCTCCATGCAAGTACTCTCGTTCGATTGCGTTCAGTGAACTCATTCCCTTAATGAGCACCTACATACTTGTCTTAGTGTCTCAACACGAATGGGATGAGACTTTCCATCCTTCTCTTTGAAGGGGACATCGTATGTACTGATCTATGCATTGTCAGTATCCCTCCGACAATCCTATGACCAGGAACCTTTTGGACATGATGGTTATGTGAAGAAGGTCTCTGTAGTCTAACATCATTAGATTACTTCTTCAATCGATCCATTGTCCATGGATTCACTATTTAGGACATATTTCGTTTATTGAGATAGTCCTAGTTAGTATCTTTGCCTTCCGATGTATAAGAGTCATATGTATACATCAATTCAATGTCCTGAAAGGTTTCTTCCAAAGATTGACTTTCAGGGCATATTTCCAACAAGTTTAACTTTGTGAAATGTCCGTAAAGTATCATCATATGATTGGTTTTAGGGCACATTTCCAACAATCTCCCACTTGCACTAGAGCCAATCAGCTTGGTCATCAGTGATGATACCCCTTCTGTAGTCATTTCAAAAATGGCTGAGTAGTAGGCCTAGACAATGGATATCTATATGTTATCCATAGAAGCAACCTTGAGAATAACGACGTCACCATTATACATGATTCTCAATCATGTGGTTTAGTCTCTCATTTGAGTTCGGACCTTGATGAGACCTTGATTCCCTAGCTTGAGCTATCGCCCCATTAGTGTCATACACTTTTTGGTTGGAACCGAATAGAGAGTTCATAAATGAACTTTCCCATCCAAACAACATTGTTGTAAACTTCTATATGGCAATACATTTTGCATTCATAATGGAACACACTAAAGTCATTACTTTTAATGTTTCCATGCAAATATCTCTTTAGTCATAATAAAGAGATATATGTTTATCTCTTCATTCATAATGAAGAAACATCGAATGATGGATTAGATTCATAATCTAATACATTTACGCTTCCATTACGTTACTCTAATTCTTCCTCATTCTTTGAGGAATCTATCCTTTAGTATTTATTAAATACTTAAGGACTCACTTGACAGTTGTCATGGTTCTGATCCTGGGCTTGCACTGATATCGTTTTGTACCGTTCTAGGTACAACTCATATCAATGTCTTTCATACAATATGAAATACATAAATCACCTTTCTGCTTATGCATAAAGGATTCTATTTACGCATTAAGGGTACATTCCCTTTGAGAAGAACAACTTCCTAATCTCACTAGAATTGTCATTCTAATTGAAGTTTATCATCAAATGAGAAACTTCCTAGCATCCTTTTGTCTATTATTAGGGATTGATATAATCCAATTATATCTTGAAATATATCATTATAGATTTCCATCCCATATATATAGACTATATCTCCCATATACATTCTATCATTATAGAATGTTTAAAGTCATAACTTTAACGAAGAAGTATTCTTTGCATTTCCTAAATCAATATATCATATATATTTAATTTTAGGAATATGATTAACTCCTACTAATCTTTTGTAAACAAAAGATTCATTTACACCTTTATGAGAAATCAAACGATTTGATCTTTCTCTCATAAGACGCTTATAGCTCCCACTAGTTTGCTAAGATCCATGATGGATGGATCTCTACAACTTACATGTCTTGTGATTATAGTTTTAGACATATATTATCAAGACTATCTTAATAATGGTTTCGGAAACTCATATTATGTCCAAACATTAAATCATCATTTAGTTGTAGGTAGCAATCTTCGAATTAATTGAAACCAAGACTATGTCAAAGATGGTTTCTTCAAAGTCAACCATTCTCTTTGATTGTAGTCACCTTAAGCTACCAATTAGCTATGAAGGTTTCATTATTTCGGGTCAAATGGTAATTTACCATTTCCTTGAGTATATATCGTATATACACACTTAATGTAGTCATAAGGATTTTCTTTCGAATTAAGAGGTACAACTCTATGACATAGTCATAAAGTTCAAACCATTCAACTGAGACGGTTTATAAATCCTTCTCGACTACCTTGGAGCTTGCGGTATAGGAACTAGGTTGTTATATTTGTTGATTACTTTCTTGTCTCTTAAAGAACCCATTCTTTGAGTTCTATCTCTCGTTCATTTGCGCTTATGCAAATCATATTGTAAGATTACAATGAACTACCCAACAAACAACATTTGTTAGTTGGTTTATAGAAGCGATATCCAAAAGCTAATTTAAGGATATCCCACAAGATTGTTATCAAACAAATATTGCTTATTAGCACACAACCCCAAATCTTAACATGCTTAAGATTTGTCTTTCTTTCCAACTACATCTTATGGAGTTATGAAAATTTTGGAAGATCTTCTAATTGACAATCATATTGTCTTAGAAGTATATATCATATATATATGGGTAATTTATAATGTCCAACGAACTAAATCTTATTCATGTTCGTTCTTCTCCTAATGGAGAAATTCATTATCTTACGATGCTACTTTCCTTGATATCTTTCAAGGAAACTTATCTAAAGTGTTATTTTTCCTTGGATCAAATCTAAGGAGGTAAATACTTTAGACATCTTACTCATCAACTTACATTTCTTGAATTCTTTGAAACATTTTGCAAAGTATTCGGACTTGTGTTTAAAATAAACTATAGTCCAACCGAGAGTGATCTTCGGTGAATGTCATATAACATGAGTAGTATTATGTTGTGGACAAGTGCCACTAACATCTAAGTGAATTAACCTCAACAACTTTGTGATTCTTTCTTCTTTCCAAAAGAATAAAGATTCGAACATTTCGCCTCTATACAATTTTAACAAGAAGGTATTGGATCCAGATCTAACGATCCAAAGCATCCATCCATGACCAACTCGTAATTTATGTTTTAGAGGTATCACAACTCAGTTGGGATTAAGTCACTACCTTGCAACCTTTTGGGTTTTAAGCATCATCGTATTCTAAACAGTTAACACTACCATATCATCTCTACTATAGAGACAATTAAATTAGATTACAATAATCTAATCATTCATTAATAAAGAACAATGTTTTGTCAAACAAAACATTCATCCATCTCTACTATAGTGACAGAATTAAGTTCTTTAAAATTGGAACGTAAAGACAATCTTTGGTTTTTCCAATTTCTTTGGTAGTTCATATGAGGAAGTAAGTACTATCCACTTTCGCAGAGATATATATTTTATTCACATTCCGAATGTGAAGTACTTTCTCTTCACTCATTTATCTTCTACTTCTTATTAGCCACACTTTTACAACAATTGTAAAACATAGTTACTAATACAAAATCAAGCATTCAAGTAGAAGAACCAACTGTTTTGAACTATTCAAGAACAATTTTACAACACCTTTGAAAGGTGTGTTCTTGACACTTGCAAGACATTTCTTGCAAATACCCCTTCCAATGTCCATCCTTTCATAAAGAAAGTTTGTTCCCTTGGAGTCAATTTTGCCTTCTTCATTTGACTTCTCCTTTGACTACAATAGTCATGGTCCCTAAACTCCCACTATCTCTCTTGAAACCTTTTTTTCAATTGTGTTATACACATCAAACAATTTGGAGAGCGTGTGGTTATCGTTCACTACTTAGTTTACAATAAACTTTAGTGAGCCATTAGTATAGGGACACAAAGGTGAAGCTCTTGCCTAGTTTCCGTCTCGTTAAGTGTTTTAACACTTCAACATTCAATGATTCAAAATCATCATAAGTCCATGTTGATGGACTATTTTTGTCAACCAACCATTATGTTCTAAACATAATTACAAACTTTCAAGAGTTGTTCAAGGCAACTCTCATTTCTTCATACAACAATTTGTAAGTGAAGAATCATGGCACATAAAGTGTCCATGCCCTTGTGCTTACTTCTCAAGTTCCTTGTTCATGCAACAAGGAAACAAGCACTAATGTTTGCATTGACTAAGGGTTGTTCAAAGCAACTCTTATTTCTTCATACAACAATTTGTATTTGAAGAATTATGACATTAAAAGTGTTGTCCTCATTATGATAGACTTATCTAACATGTTCTTCTAGTGATACATTATCAATGGGAAGATTGTGAGGATGAGAATACTTAGTTACATCTACAAGCCATTAAAGACAATCTATGGAATTGTAGTACTAAGTCCGGAAACTAAAGCTTTCGGATTTTCTTTGTCAAGTTTTGGATAGCGTTTGCAAATATATTGGTAAACAAATACATAACGAATATAAATTGATTGATTTTAAGCCATTTGATCCGGGTCTTTAAATCAAATAACACCACCCACTATTTTTGGCAAATTCCATATCCCTCATCGGAATTCGAGAGTTTTTGTAGGAAACTCTTAGTAGGGTATGGGAGACTCACTATTACCAAGCCCACCTCACGATGATACGATGTTGGCTAGCATTAATAATAATGAGAGAGTACGCTTACTCATTTGCATCTCTTGCAAGTACCCATCTTATTTGGCCTCTAGAGAATGTAACCTCACAATGATATGATGTTGGCTCCATTGCACTTAGTTAAGTCATTCCCACCATGCAAGTTCGGGTAGGGGTTCAAGAACAACCTCACAATGATATGATGTTGATCATTCTCGTTGCCTACCTTTCACAACATCAAGTATGCATATAAACTCCTCCTGAGTGTAAGCATGCACTTTGTACTCCCCCATGATAGGGTGAAGCCGGTGTACAAGTCACAAACGATTGGAGCCTACCACGGTGGAAGGCCACGAAAGAGTGTTCAAAGCACTCTCACGCTTATCAACTTAATAATGGTTTGGTTGAGGGTTTTTAGGTCTCATCACATATAAACATACATTTTAATCCTATTAAAACATTTTTGGTCCTATTACAACTATTGGTCCATTTGATTGATTTAGTTGTATATAATACTCCCACTAAGCTTTTAAAACGATTTTTAAAGCAAGAGTATATAATACTACTAACATAAGGTTTGCATTCATTGATGGACTATATAGTTGCCTTAGGGCCTTAGGATGACTATGAACCTTTGTTTAGATCCAACATGAGCCTAGTGTTGAATCTCGGTCTAGGGATGGTGATTGATTTTAGTTACGCATTTAATCACATTAAGGCGTGTTGTCTTAGGGGCATTGGACCCTCTACTCCATTTTCATGCATATCAAATAAAACAAGAAAATGAGTACTTCAAAGTAAAGATGAGCTTATGCTCTTTACAACATTTGAATAATACAAATTACTTTAAAGTAAAGAAGAGCTTAAGCTCTTTTACAACATTTGATCAAATCAAATTACAACCAAAATCTAATCTACACATTCCCATGGTTCAAACAAATTTGAAACGGCCTTTCACATAGCTCAATTAACGTAGGCTTAGGTTCATAATCACCCTTTAATTAATTAACACTTTAACGAATTAAATTGAATGCAACATTTTTCATTTGGTTTTTGTATCCATAGAATTGATTTTAAATGGAGCTAAATGAAATGAAAATCCAATTCTCATTTAAAGAGACAAAACAATTTTGTTCTCTACCTAATTTGGGCCAATATCAATAACCTCAACTTATTTGGTCTATAATGCAATTAGCCTCAACTTTTGGGCCAAAATGCAATGACCTCAACTTATTTGGGCCATAGTGCAATTAACCTCAACTTTTGGGCTATTTTGCAAAACCATAAACTTTTGGGGTCACTTTGTAAAAACACAAAAGTCCACTACTTTATGTAATTACAACTAGAACCCAAAAATTTCAACAAAAGCTAAAACTTCATTAAAGGACCAAAACAATTTGTCCTTTTAGTGATTTTGGACCTTTACGTAAAAACGTAAACTTTTGGGCCAAAATGTAAATACACAAAAGTATTAAAACTTTATGTAATTGCAAAAAAGGCCCAAATATACCCTTCTAATAGGGTGGCCGGTTTTTGACAAGAATTTAAAAATAAAAAAATTTAAAGTTTTTGTGAGGGTGTGAAAGGGTGACTTTGACATGCAAGTGGTCTGTGTGAAAGGGAATTAATCCTTACACACCCACCAATATTTCTTTCACCTTTATAACCAAATATCTAAGATATTTACAAAGTTTTTGACTAACATTAAAAATGTTAATCATTAATAAATATATGAAAATATCTTATAACAAAAACTTTATGAAATAATTCAAAACTTTGAATCAAAACATTAAACCTTTTTGTTCTTGGCAAGAACATCAAGAACAATGAAGAACATTCATGAAAAAACCCATAAAAGCTCCATGAACATTTCTCACCCAAAAACATCCCAAAATCACTCAAACTTAAGGGAAATAACATATAACAAAACTAGGGTACATAAGGGTTCCAAAAGTCACTTGAAAAACACTTTAACAAGACAAACAAGAACCCAAAAAATCACCCTTTAATTTTGGCCGAAATTCCCAAAATTCATGGCACCAAATTTTAGCTCCAATATTCCTGCTCATATGAACTACATCTACAACATTTGAGATGGCAAATTTTCCAACAAAATTTACATTCAAAGAAATAAGAATAAAGCTTGTAACATATTACAACTTTTAAATCATATCTATGAACTACAAAACCCAAAAGGATTCACCAACTACTAGACCTAGGCTCTGATACCACTTGAAGGATTATTTTGGGAATACATGTTCATTTAAGCAACATCATTACCATGCAATTAACAAATTAAAGGCGGAATCATGCTTGCATGTACTTAAAAACAAAACATTACCCATGAATGTTCAAAGCCTAGTAGATTGGTGAACCAATAATCAACTCAAAACAAAGTGAGTTGAAATTTATACCTTTGTAGATTCCTCTTTGCATAAGCAAAGGCTAATCACCCAAAGAGAGGGCCTTCATTCCTTGCATCTTAGATCTATGGATTTGGATGGAAGAAATGGTTTCTCCAAGTTCCCAAAATTGAGAACCTCTAAGTTTCTTCACCAAGGTTAGATTTAAGAAGAAATGAGTGACCTAGAGGAAGTAAGATTGCTAGCTATTTTCCTCTAGGGTGGCCGGCCTCTTTAGAGAGAAAAGGAGTTTGTGTTTTCTCCAATTTTCCCCAAAAAGAACCCTTAATGAATTTTGGCTATAAAGTCATATTTATACCTTAATTCATTGGAGTGGCAAACTTGTAAATAAGTCCAAAACCCACTCCATCTCTAACATGGCCGGCCATAGGAATTCATTGGGCTATTTGAGCCTTTGTGAATCATTATTCATTAAGTTGTCATACAACTTAAGTCAATGGACTTGACGTTCGAAGCCCATTGGGCCTTAAGGTCCAAAACTATCCCGAGGTCTTTAACGAACTTATTCGTTTGATTAATTAACATATTAATTAATCCTTGCCATAAATAATTAAACCATTTAATTATTCTTACTCATCTCCGTTGAATCTTCAATCTCTACCTTACACGGTGTACGATCCATTAGGTTCCTTTTAGCGAGGCAGTGGGCGATTCAAACTCTTTCAAATCGATTGTGAATTGAAACTTACTTTCAATTCTCCCTTTAGTGTTTATACACGTTTAGGGCTTCCACAAACCATGAGTGACACCTAGCAGCATATCATGGTTACCCAAGCTAATCAGAAAAGGTGGAGAACCTATTCAGTTTAGGATTACAATGCAATACGGTCTTTCTCTAATACAATACTCTTGACCACATTGTTTGGTTTGATAGTTTATTCATGTCTACTATCCAATGTGATACGTGTACTTATATGATTACCTTGAATGTGATTTGGAACGCCTTCCTTCATCTCATTCATACTCTGGCCAGAGATTCTTAATCATATCATAGAGTATTCTCCCTCAAACAGTTTGAAGGTTAGAGATCCCTTGTTGCGCATTCACTTGCCTCCATGGCTAAGTGGCTTAACCCCGACGATGTCGTGGACACCCTTCGATAGAGTGACATTTGACATAGTCAAAGATCAAGGACCTAACCACAAGACAACTATGATGCCTCAGGTCAAAGGACTACTTCGCATTATCCCAACCATGAGTTCTCATGTGACATGAGTATGAGAACTCCTCGTTGATCGTGTTCAGTGAACTCATTCTCTATTGAGCACCTACATGCTTGTCTTGGTGTCAGACACACCAATGACTCGAGACCAGTCACTCTCCCTAAGAGAAGACATAGCACGTACTGATCTTAACGGACTATCAATGCCCAATTGGCAATCCTATGATCAGGAACATTTAGGATATGTATACAAAAGAGAATGGTCTCATGAATCTAACTTCTTTAGATCGCATTCTCCCAATCACATATTCCTTGGACTTATCGTTTAAGCATATAACATTTATATGAGACGGCTCAAACAATAACCTTTGCCCTTTATATTTAAAATACATTAGTTTAACCTTGTGAAATGTCCGTAAGTATCATCATATGATTGGTTTTAGGGCACATTTCCAACAAACTGTTAATTTAAATACTTACATACTCATACAAAATGCATAAAATTTAGATAGTTACTTTGATATTATTTTACTACACGATCTATACATGCTCAAGTCACGGTTGACAAGGATTTTCGAGTCCTTGTTGGAAGAGGTCATCTCATTAGCCTTCTTGGCAAAGTGAGGTGTTACCAAGTTACTACATTCGGCACACTGAAAGCCGAATTTGATATTGAACTTCACAGAACTAGCAGACTTGTCTTCAAGCTCTAGAAATCGAAGGCCGAGACGTGTTCCTTCCTTGGTCATAGTCGTGAGATCAAGAAGTCAACAATGCGCCTAACGCCACATCAACATACATTTTACTCCCCGGGCGAACTCAGCCGACAAGTTGGCATGCCCTGCATTCAACTGAAGGACATAGTTAGCTCATTAGTTACTTGGCATACACGCCACATAGGCTAAGTAGTTTTTAGGGTCAACATTTTGGCATGTCCAATGGCACCCACTTCTAAAGCTATGAAGTTCATGACCATTGAGACACGGTCAATTAAAAAGAAAGCAACTATGGGTAAATCGACTACCAATTTACCACCTATAGTTCAAAGTCCAGTACAAGATGGTACGTCGCAAGCACATGCTTCCCCTGTTGCTGTGATACCTGAAGCCGTAAACATGGCTCGCCGAGAATCAGAAATTACGACGACTAGAGCTGTGATGCCATGGTAATCACCCAAACTACCAGGATGGCGAATGATGGTTTTATTGAAGGCTTGGTAGAGGATTGCGACGGCGAAGACATTGAGATTTCTAGTACACCATCTAAATCTTTCCTTCGACAATAGTTGGAAGAACAATCTCGGCAGTTTGAGCAAATTTGTAGCCGAGAAGTGAAAAGTCTATATGACACAGTGGGCAAGGACACCTTGACAATTAAAAATTTACTTCAAATCCTAGTTAAGAGACCCCACAAAAAGGGGTGATCGATCACCCTAATCAAATTCTTTTTTCAAATAATACCCCATTGGGAGGGGAAAAGATGCCACCAGTGCAGGCCAAGGTAGGATTCACTTGGCCCAGAAGAATTGATCTTGAAAAAACATATGGTGAGCCAAGCACCAGTTCTGTTGAATTTGGCTGACGAGCAGAAACTACATCTATTGATATGGTTGAAGTCCAGAAAATGATCAACTCGACTTTGAAAAAAACGGCCAACATTCTCAAAGTTTATCCATCTATATCCAGCCTTTGTCGAAAGGTTTGAGTATCCTCAAGGATTCAAGATCCCAAATTTTAGTTTATTTGCTAGAGAGTCGTCATTGTCCTCATTTAAACACATGGCTAGATTTAATTTTTTGCTCACACGCAAGGCGTTTGCATGGTTCATCAACCTTCCACCAAATTATATACAAAACTAAGAGGAAAAGGTCGAGAAGTGTCATGAGCTATGGACCTGGAATGGAAATGTCAGTATCTTTTTTGGGTAGAATGGCTCAGTCAGTCAATGAGCCTCCAATGGAATTGCTTACCCGGTTTAATCGGCCAAGAATTGGTTCTGAGTACCTCTCCCCGAGGTTGAATTTGTTAGGCTCGCCCAGAACGGCCTAGATGTGGAATACAAGAAGAAATTCTTGGGAGCAAACTTTCATTATATGTATGAGTTGGCTCATCATGTCGAACAATATGATTATTTGCTTAAAGAAGAGAATATCTCGAAAATCGCAACCCGTGGAACGATTTATAAGAATACAATGGCAATAGCTCACGCTAGTTCCAAAGACATCAACACGCACTCAGCCTCCATTGAAGCAGCTATCAAAACATCAAAGGTATACACTTTTGACATAACCAAGGCTAATGTTATCTTCGACTAGTTATTACTTGCAAAATTCATCAAGCTTCAGTCGGGGCATGAAATTCCTAAGGTCGAGGACTTAAAAGAGAAAACATACTGCAAATATCACAACTCGAGCAAGCATACGACAAATAACTACGTTGTATTTTGTGATGCCAACTAAAGCTGGATTGATAATGGCAAACTGAAGTTCCTAGAGAAGACTCAAATGCTGGTTGATGTTGATCATTTCCCTCCGCCAATCGTAAATATGGTCGATGCCCATCTGTGGAAGGATAAGCAAAAAGGAAAAGTTGAGTTCATACCAATATACCATGTCCCAAAGTAGAACTTTCAGTAGTGACTGAAGATCGATCTCTCATCTCAAAATGAACCGGTTAGTTTCTTCTTAAACCCAATGTATGTCGAGCCAATGTTTGGCTCTAGTTCAAACTAAAACTAAAAGCCCAATGGTCTTATGTAGTCAATGCCTATCAGAAGTCATCATAGCCGACCCAAAGCCGTGAAAACCTTTGGCTGAATCATCACAATCTGCACATGCGGCTTTGACAAAATTTTAGGCGGTCTGTGGCTGAAACTAATGCCAGCAAATAATTTTATACAGACTCGGCCCCAATAACAAAATTACAAACCACATTCAACTAGACAGTGACTTGAGTTCGAATGGCCATTTTATGACTAGGATTACTATGTACACAACTCTAGCAGCTTAAGTTCATCCACGACCTAGCGAACCTTCAAACTACGTAAGCAGTGCGACCACGGGTATAACTATAATTCCCTTACTGGTGCATACATTGTCTGATCTAAGTCCCAAAAAGTCGCAGACAAAGGATAGACACAATGGCCAGGTGGGAGGCTTAGGGAGTTCCTGTCACAAAGTGACATCCTAATAAAACGGCAAAATAGGAAGATGATCGACAAACTCCGGCGATCATAATCGAGCTACTTTAAGTGAAGAAGGTAATTGATCACGACTTCGAAACTAAGATTGATAAATCTGAGAAAAAAATCAAACTTCTTCTTCAGCCTGGCGAAATGAAAGCTCGCATCGAGCATTTAAAAAATGAAGCCAAAAGAAAACTTCCCCCATTACCACCGCAAGAACCATTGCTTAAAGTCAAGTAGAATCGCCACCTACCATTTTTCGGTGAAGCTCTGGAATATATGCAAGAGTTTCACAAGAAACATTCGGCTAATGACCTGTACAGTCTTCCAAATAGGGTCTGCTTCTACTTAATTGATGAAGTAATTGGTTGCCACGATCATCATGCCTCTGCCCTCAGTAGAGGGCGACATTGGTCTTACTAGATCGATTGCCCACTGCATGAATGGCCAAGGGCTTATCTGCGAATGTAGTTCACTGGCAGGCAGTGATGGCATTGGCTTGTAGCGTTGGCAGCGGTCACATTTTTGTACTAACTCCTTAGCATCTTGGTGTATGGTAGGCTAGTAGCAACTTGCTTTAAGAGCCTTCTCTACTAAAGATTGGCATCTGGAGTGCTTTCCACAAACGCCTTTGTGGATTGTGCTTAGGACCTTCAAGTCATCGGGATGCGCTAGGCAGTGGAGATGTGGTCCGATGTAGGATCTTTGGATGAGAATGCCGTTTCACATGTAATAGCGTCTGCCTTTATTAGGAGTTTTCTAGACTCCAATCTTTCCATAGAGAGTGTGCCATTGACCAGGTAGTCTATAATGGAATCTTGTCAGTTTGGAGTTGTAGTAACCTATGACACCTCGGCTGCTGGCTCTGCCTATATGCTTGGCTTATCTAGATACTCCACCGAAATAGAGTGTTTGAGTTGGTGGTTGACGGCGGAGCCTAGGCCGGTTAGTGCATCCATGTGAGAGTTTCTACCTGTGGAACTTTAGTGCAGGTGTAAGTCTAAAATTCCTTAAGTAGTCTGCTAATGGAGCCTTGTACTCTACTTTGTTGTTGGATACTTTGAAGCCTAGAGTGATCGCCTGGTCGGGCATCAAACCGTCTGGGTGACCTTTGCAGTTGGATGCACCGTTGACATACAAATGCCAAAAGTCTCCATTGGGTGGAGCAGATGCGGCTAAGGTATGCTTGGTTACATCTGGAACATCATTAGGCTGCTATGTTGTGTCACCTAGGCTAGGCTTGAAGGTGCACTAGGGAGCCGTGGAGCCGTCGTTGGGTCGCCTTGTTGCGTCATGAATGCGTGGTAGAGAGCCGTGGAGCTAAGGCCATGTTACACATAGAAGGATATGCTCAAAAGCTGGTATTGGGCCATTCTAGAGTTGAATTATGGAGTAAGGGTTAGCTGGAGCAATGTGACATGCAGCAGGAGGTGGTGCTCAATTGCCGATACATGTTGCTCCTATGTAGAATATTTTGGGGCGATGAGGACAAAACTTGCTTCTGAATATGTCCTTCTAGTGTTCGTTTACCCTTGACACACTTTTTGGGTTGAGTTGTTGCGTTCATCAAAAACTTTGCATCAGCTAGTGTCTGCGCCTTTATGGCGGGTCGAGATTGAACGAAACAGTGCACCATGAAGATGATTGCGTGCAGCTGAAGGTATAACTTGAACTTTTTGGTTGCAACAATTGTCGCTAAAGTTAGCTTTTGATTTTTTTTTTTTGTAGCTGGTTTTCGCATCATGGAGAGATTTTGAACTATGGAATACAGGTAATAGGGCCTCTAGCTCTTCTCATATGAGGGTAGAGCTTACCGTTGCTTTAAATACCATTAAGCATGTAAGTAAGTCTTCCGCTGCTTCCGGTTTGGATAGTAAGGAGGTGATGTTAGGTACTTCTTCAAGTCTTTGAATGTGCATCGGCGAGCCTCGTTCCAAAATGTATGCTTTTTTGCCAAAGCGAAATAGTCTGCCAGATTTAGATCTTATTTCATGACTAGTTTTTTGAACAGTGAGTGGTCTAATGGAAGTCATTTTTGGAAGGCTGCTCATGCTATCGAGTCATCGCATCTAACTATCTTTGCTTTCTCTACTTTGAACCTCTTCACGTAATTGCAGAGCAACTCATTCTTCTTCACGTTGAACAAGTGGTCGGACTTTTTCTTGATTGAGCGGTAAGAGGAATACTCTTTGGTGAAAACCAAAGAAATATGGTCAAAACACTAGATGGATCATAGCGGTAAGGTGTGGAACCAATCTTGCTCTTCTTCTTGCAAAATGGTGGTGAATATCTTGCACATAAGAGCATTGTTGTTCCAATAAAAGACCATCATGCTCAATAGTGCTTCAAGTGTTTCTTTGGATCTACATCTCATTTGAAAGATGTGAAGTACAACATGCTAAACTTATGTGGAGGCTCTGCCTGCTCAATCTCGTCTATGAAAGATGACCTACTCATATTGGTCATGTTTCGTCGTAGTTCCTCGTCGGTGAATTCATTGAATTAGAAATCACTCAACCACCCGTTGAGGAGTCTTTCTACATTTTTCTAAACTAGCCTTTGTTCGGGTGGCGGAGCTCTCGGCTGCCCCCGGTCATAATCTGGTGGTCTAGGCTACTCTTCTACATACTCAGTTCGTTTATGTTGTGGTAGCAGTGCATGTGGTCAGTTCCTGGCAGGGGAGGGAATTCTTCGCAGGTTACCTGTTAAACTTGAGCCGGATTGAGTGACTGTTTTTCTCCGTCCTTCGTGCTGCCTACTTCGATGTGAGGTCCAGAATGTTCCTTATGAGCCTAACAGCAAATGAACACTTCTCCTGGAATGTTGCTTATATTGACTATCAGAGTGTGGCCCCAACTGTGAATGTATGTTCGTTTGTAGGCCTAGTTGAGAGTGCATGTTCTTCCGCATGCTAAGACAGGAGTATACACTATCTCGAGGGCCAAGTCGGGCACATTGCTCAAACGCTCGGTTCGTGGCTAGTCGAGTAGCTACTTGCCGGGAAGCTGTTAGAGAGGTTCTTCGTCTGCTCTTGTCCTATTTCTGGACACCTTATCTGGGGTACATTGCATCTTGGTGCGCTGCAAGAGCTGGTTCGCCAAGGTCGTCTGCTGTGCAAGGGCGCTCGTCAACTGTATGACTTGTCAAGACAAGTGTTGTTTTACATTTGGGTTGAAAGAGCTTGGAAAAAATGCAGCTCCTTGAGTAGTGGATGTGTGGTAGACTTTGGGCGTGATATTTGAGTTGGGAAAAGTCAAATCCGCAAAAAAAATGTGGTGAAAATGCTTCTAGTTTGATCGTCGGTCCAGAAATTTGGAGCTGGGATGGTTGAACTAATCTTGGGCTGCTTGGAAGGCCATTAGAACAGGCTGGGCCGTAGGAGCTGGGCCATGGGAATGGATTGCTCGGCGTGTGGCGCACGTAGGTGCGAGACTAAGGCTCAGCTTGGCAACACGTTGGGCTCGCGTTGGGTTTGGGCGGCTCTAGCCGGTTCACCTTAAGCTTGGGCCCACGCTAATTGAAGTGGCATAGCTTGGGCCGTGGCCTTGGTGTTGTGGGCCTTGTATGGAATAGCTTGGGTTTGGGCTCGTGTAAGCTTGGATGGCACAGCTCGGGCTGTGGTTGTGGCACCATGGACCTCGCCGTGAGTGGCTATCGTGGTGGCCACTACGATGGTTGCCATGGTGGAGCCTTGTGGTGGTGGTGCCACTTCACTTATTATCATGTTTAGCCTTATAGATCGCCGTGGTCCCATTTCTTGAAAATTGGAATTTTTTTTTGTTGAAGTTTCCAAATTTCTAGCCATTGTACTTTTCTTTTACATTTTATCAAAGAATTTTCGTGAATAGAAAATTCTAAGAGTAAGAATGTACAAAAAATCTCAATGAAAGCACCAATTTGTGTATGCAAATTTCTTCCTCCTTGTTCATGGACAAAATTTACTTTCAAAAAAAATAACACCTTAGGTCAAGGCCAAGAACCTCTCGCGCCCATGATGAATGGGGGGGGCTTTGGCCGAAGAACCTTCGATGCCAAAATTAGAATTTTGAGGGAAAGGTGTTTGGAGAATTTTAGAGAACTTAGCAAGAGAATTGGAATTGAGTTTTGGAGAAAATAAGGTGGTATTTATAGGGGTGTGGCCGGCCCCTTTGGGAGGAGGAAGACCTGCCACTTGGTTGGTTTTTTGGGTAAGGTTCATGATTTGTAGCTAATTAGGAATAATTGAATAATAAATCAATTAATTAGCTAATTAATATAATTAAAAAGGAATGATTTTGGGGTTACCTTGTGCAGAGGATTTGATGAGGATGGATGAAATAGGTTTTGATATTTTGGGTACTTTTGACTTGGTTGAGGGATGATTGCATGCTGCTTGCGCGTAGAAATTCCAATGTGACTCGAGGGTAATTTTGTCCATCTCACCTAAAAATCCACGTGTCGCCTTGTGATTATTTTTGGCTCCACAATGAAAATATATGATCAACAAGAAAAATGATTTTAAAAAAAAACCATGATATCACAAAATGATATTTGATTACTTGTACGT
The DNA here is from genome assembly GCA_963580275.1 of Crataegus laevigata. NCBI lineage: Eukaryota > Viridiplantae > Streptophyta > Magnoliopsida > Rosales > Rosaceae > Crataegus > Crataegus laevigata. The sequence goes on along the minus strand of OY756944.1, from coordinate 11,892,830 downwards.
TTGTTAATTTTAGGAACACTGGAACCCTTTTGGAATATTTTCTCCACAAACAATAAGAAGCAAGCTCACAACAAGTGAAATTTTGAGGTTGATGCCTAAAATCTTGGCTTTGATGGCCGTGCAAAGGCACACAGTAGCCTCTAGGTCAACGAGGCCAAAGAGTACAGAGCAGCAAGGTCTTAGTGGAACTTGACTAACGTTAACGTTCACCAACCCAATAGCATAGCCAGAAAATATTCGGTGGGTGGGCTAAGCTAAAATTATTATTAGGAAATCAAATTTTTAATCCTATGTTGCCTACATAAAGTTATATAATTGTAAAAACTTGAATGTAGTAATTTAAAGCAAGAATTTTATGCTATGTTTTCTAGATTTCTAGCCTCCAAAGCTTTCAAGTAAATGAAATAAGGAACCATTTGTGGTATGAAAGTTTTAATTTATTACTATTAAATATAATATTGGTTAAAGTGATGTTTTGTTTAACATTTATTAGCTCTTATTATCCTTAAAAATAGTCTTACTAATAAAAAAATTCATTTATTAAATGGAATATGATAATTAAAAATCTTAAACTAACCCAACAATTAATATTTTTAAGCTTGAAGAACCAAACTCTCCCTATTTTATAGCCTAGGGGAGCCTTGTACTTGGCTCTGCCCACCAACCCACTCAAGATGTTGGCGCAAACCCCTAATTTTAGGGCATCCTTTGGGCAGGTAGTTCTTTAAGGGTTTGGGCTGGCTTCGACAAGGGCAGAAAGAAGATTGAGTGAAAGGACGACAGCAAGTGACGCAATTCTTTTCGAAGCCATCTCTCAATCCCTAGTCTATAATTTTTGTTAGTTAATTATGTACTTTCAATAAGTATTAGATATGATGAGTATATAAAGGTGGAAAAACTTTAGGTAAACAGAAAATTACGATAAATCAAAAAAATATTTGTCAAACTTTAACCCCTCTCCGGAGCCACTTAGTACTACGGTCTGATGGTATTCCTCTTTATTTAGAAGTGAGAGGTCTTAGGTTCGAATCTCGTGGATGGAGAATTCGATACCAAACTAGGATGCGAATTTGATACCAAATTAGGCTGCCCATTAGGAAAAATCGGTAAACTTTCAACTCGTTATTTCCCACAGTTGCGCAGTGTTGACAAGAAAACTTCTATGGGATTAACTTTAAAAACTAGAAAGTTTGGCTTTAGGGAAAATTATTAAATTTGGATACAAGTACTTCAACACTGCATGATCAGTGTAAACAATCACTTTAGTACCAATTAAATATGAACGAAATTTATCTAAAGCAAAAGCTACAGCAAGAAGTTCTTTTTCCGTAGTGGAGTAGTTCAACTGGGCGTCATTCAAGGTTCTTGAGGCATAGTAAATGACGTGAGGCCTCTTGTCTTTTCTTTGTCCTAAAATAGATCCAATTGCATAGTCTGATGCATCGCACATTAGCTCGAAAGGAAGGCTTCAATCTGGTGGCATAATGATAGGGGCCGAAGTAAGCATCTCCTTGAGGTCTTTAAAGGCCTTCTCGCATTCCTAGTCAAACTTAAAGGGCATGTCCTTCTATAGCAGACAGGAAAGGGGGATAGAAATCTTTGAGAAGTCTTTGATGAATCATCTATAGAATCCTGCATGACCAAGAAAATAACGAACCTCTCTCACCAAAGTGGAAGAGGGTAAGTAGCGCACAAGATCTATTTTCGACTTATCAACCTCAATTCCCCTTTTCGAAATGATGTGACCTAAAATGATGCCTTGTTTAACCATAAAGTGGCATTTCTCCCAATTTAACACAAGGTTGGTTTCAACACATCTTTTTAAAATTAGAGTTAGAGTTTGCAAACAACCAAACACACCAAAATCGTCCATAAACACTTCAATGATCTTTTCAACGTAGTCGGAGAAGATACTTACCATACACATTTGGAATGTGGCAGGAGCATTGCATAAACCGAATGGCATGCGACGATAAGCAAATCTTCCAAAGAGACAAGTGAAGGTGGTCTTTTCTTGATCGTCGGGGGCTATCACAATTTGGTTATAACCAAAGTATCCATCAAGAAAACAATAAAATGAATGACCCAGTAACCTCTCAAGCATTTGATCAATGAAGGGTAGTGGGAAATGGTCCTTCCTTGTTGTGGCATTGAGTTTCCTATAGTCGATGCATACTCGCCAACCGGTTACAACAGGTGTGGGCACAAGTTCATCCTCCTCATTCTTCACAACGGTAACTCCAGATTTCTTGGGGAGAACTTGGATAGGAGAAACCCAATGGCTATCAAAGATAGGATAGATCACTCCACAATCAAGTAGCTTGATTATTTCCTTTTTCACTACTTCCATCATCGGAGGGTTGAGATGGCGTTGAGCCTCTCTAGTTGGTTTGGTCCCCTCCTCAATGAGTATGCGATGCATGCAAGTGGTAGGGCTTATACCTTTGATGTCGGCCAAGGTCCAACCTATGGCAGATTTGAATTCCTTCAAAACACGCACTAGCTTCTCTTCTTCTTGGGCCGTGAGGGAGGATGACAAAATGACGGGCAAAGTCTCTTGTTCCCCCAAGAAAACGTACTTCAAATGGCTTGGCAACGGTTTAAGTTCAAGTGTAGGGGCTTGAATTACTGAAGGAAGCAACTTATTAGTCGAAATGGGAATTGACTCGAGATTAGGATACTTACCTTCATGCTTTGGCATGGACTCGAGGGCAGCAACCATCTCTTCCTCTTCTTCATCTCTAGGTACGGCAAGGAATGTGTCTTGCTTGCCGTGGGTTGATGCTTCTTCAATTTCTTCAATTTTGACTCATTTGCTTCTAGAAATGGTCTTTTCAAGCACATCGTCTTGCAAATTCTCAAAGTATTCATGCGCCAAAGAATCAATGATATCAATAGAAAAACATGAATGGTCATCATTAGGAAACTTCATAGCATCAAAAATTTTAAAATCAATAACATCCCCATCGAATTCCATGGTTAAAGTCCCTGTGAACACATCGATCTTCATACGAGCTGTCTTTATGAATGGCCTCCCAAGAAGGAACGGCAATGGAGGTGAATTACTTGAATCTTCCATGTCAAGAACGTAGAAGTCCGCTGGAAATATGAGATGGTTAACCTGCACAAACATCCTCCAAAACACCTTTTGGATAGGCACTAGATCGATCGGCTAGTTGGATAATCACACCATCCTTTTTAAGTTCACCCAAGTTCATAGATGCATATATGGAGTATGGCATGACATTTATTAAAGCTCCTAAGTCTAACATGGCATGTTCAAACTTAGAATTTCCAATAACACAAAGGATCGTAAAACTGCCCGAATCTTTGCATTTAGTGGGCAGTTTACATTGCAAGACCACAGACACATTCTCACTTACCTTAACAACCTCTTTGTTTGAAATTCTTCTTTAGGTAGGGCAAAGTTCTTTTAAAAACTTAGCATACCTTGGCACTTGTTTGATTGCATCAATGAGGGGAATGTTGACTTGAACTTTCCTAAACATCTCTAGAATGTCCTTTTCAGATTCCTCTTTCTTCGTTTGCGTAAACCTGTGAGGAAAAGGAACATTCGAAGGAATAACGTTAGTAGGAATGGAATTGGACACGTTCTTACCTTTGTTAGGCAGATTGGATGGCTTAGGGTCATTAGAAGTTTGCGGCAATGGTGTTTCCACCTTTTCCGTGGGCTTCTTGTACTCCTTCTCTTCAAATTGCATCATTTCATCCTCATTGTGACCTATTTTTGATGATGTAGGACCTTCCCCAACTTCCTTGCCACTTCTTAGTATAATGGCCTTGGCAGATTCGAAGCCACCCGTGGTCTCTAAGCTGCCCTACAAACTCTGCAATCTGTCCAATTTGCTTCTCCAATTGATCTACCCTTTTGTCTTGGTTTTGCATGACCTTGGTTTGATTCTCTTGCCCCTGAGACAAATTGGTTAGCAATTTAAGAAGAGTATCATTATCGAGGGAGGTACCTAAAGTGTTTTGGGCAGGTTGTTGTTAGACTTGATTTGAGGCGTATGGCTTGGTGTAGAACCCCGGAGGTTGCTGCCTAAAGCCCCCTTGTTGTTGGGGTTGTTGGGGCTCCCTCTATTTGAAGTTTGGGTGGTCCATCCAACCTGGATTGTACGTGTTTGAATATGGATCGTTTCGGGGCTGATTTTGACTTTGGAATCCAATGGCATTAGCGCTCCCCCATCCACCATTCTCAATTAGTTTAGGACACTTTTCAGAGGCGTGTCCTTGAATAGAACACACACCACACACAATTGGTCCTTGCAATTTCATCCCCTCGGCCATTTGGGACACAATGGAAGTAAGATTAGCTAATTGAGAATGAATGTCGGTTGAAGAACTTACCTCATGTACTTGTTACCGTGGCATGTTTCTTTGCCCAATGCCTTCATATTGTTGTGCATTCAATGCTGGTTTGCAATGAATGTCTTGGCTTCTATAAGTGTCTTGTCCAACAATGCACCTCCCGCCGAAGCATCTAACATTTGACTTTCGATCGGAAGAAGGCCTTCATAAAAGTATTGAAGGAGAAGCTCTTCCTTCATTTGGTGTTGTGGACAAGAATCAACAAGACTTTTAAAATGTTCATAGTAAGCTGGAAAGAACTCACCTTGGTTTTGTTGTATGCCACTAATCTTCTTCCTCAAGAGAATGACTCTTGAAGTGGGGAAACATTTCTCCAAGAACGCCCACTTCATACTCTCCCAAGAGGTGACGGTTCTAGGGGCCAATTCATATAACCAATCCTTAGCCTTCTCTAGAAGAGAGAAGTGAAAAGCCTTCATCTTCAAAATGTTGTCATCGACATTGATCGGGGTCATGCTTGAACAGACCACTTCAAATTCCTTCAAGTGCTTGTTTGGATCTTCCATAGACAGCCCATGGTACTTTGGAACATGATGCAACAAGCTTGATTCTTGTGATGGTTTTGAAACTTTAGTGTCGCCTAGCTGGGTCAGAGGTAACATTGTATTTGTCTTAAGCAACTTTACATCGTCTTTACATTGTATTTGTCACCAAGTTGAGTTATAATCATTTGAAGCCAAAATTTTGCCCGACGAATTGTATCTTACCCTACGAATAATTTCATTGCATAAAAGATTTTGAGTAAACTCCAAATATTGACCAGCTTTACCCTACCAACTGAAAAATACATCAAATAAAGTTCATTCACCCGACAAAAACATGTTCGTTGGGAAAAATTTTGTAGGCCAGGCCCTAATTTATAGTAGTGATATATAGGCCATTGCTTGCAAGGTAGTAAATTAAGAAATTGAGAAACATGCTGATGTTAGAATTTTAATCTAACACCAGCCTATGGAGGTCAAATAATGAGAACACGTTTTTGGGTTTGCGCATTGGAATATGATTCTCTCCCCTCTTATTATCATCCTCATCCCTCACCTCCTCTCACTCTTCTTTTTGTCTTTTTCTCTGTATAAAAAACTCAAAACAAAATGTTAACGTGGCTTAATAGTAACTGTTTTAATAAGAGATAAGGGAAGGAGAGATAGATTAGGAGGGGAGAGAATCATAGTCCTTAGACATAACATATATGACAATATGTGCATGCCTCAGATTATTATATAGTTTATGAATTGTTAAAGCCCGATAATGCTCATTAATTAAAGGAATAAAAAAGCTAAATGACGAAGAGATATTTTTTTTATGTATGATAAAGTTTTATATGTATAGCTGAAATACAAGTCGGTATATTTTGTTCATGTCACACTGTGTATATTGGCTTGTGTTTTGGAAAAAAAAGATTTAGGGGATAGTTAGGGAAAATAAATTTATAGGCTAAATTTTGTAAACTAAACGACATAGAAGTTGATGATTGGATTATTACTTCAGCGTTGATTAATGTGCTTATTTCTTATTGGTGACACATAATTTAGTTGGCAAATTTAGTCTATAAATTTCTTCTACCTAGTATTACTCTTAATTTATTTAGAGAAATGCTAAAGACGGGTACTATTAGGGAGACAAAATTTGCAAACTAAATAATGTATCACCAATATGAATGAGCATGTTTATCAACACTTCATTAATAATTCAATCATCAACTTCCATGTCATTTAGTTTACAAATTTTTGTCTATAAATTTCAAGGTTCTAAAAGACGCTAGGCGCTAGTTGGGCAGCGGGCTGGGGCCTAGCGCCTAGGCGGCTAGGCGGGATCTAGGCGGGCTCCTAGGCGGACTAGGCGGATTTAACTAAATCTGTTATATTTTGTGTAAATAAGTGTTTGTTTATACTTAAAATATATATAATTTTATCATAAACTACAAAACAGAATGATATATATATTATAAAGTATTTGAACATAATGAAAACATAAGGAACAAGCATATAATGTGTGCTCATTTAACTATTCAACAAGTTTCTTACAATTTATTGAAAAAAATAAAATCCAAAATAAAAGTTATCTATTTTCTGTCTAAGTGAGTCGCAACCTAAGCGGGTGCCTAGGCGGGTCTAGTCGGGTTAGGCGGGTGCTTAGGCGGTCTAGGCAGGCGCCTTAGCAGGTTTAGACGCCCTTTCTTAATTTTCAAATGCCTAGGCATTAATCGGGGCGGTGGCCAAGCGCCTAGCGCCTAGGCGGGGCCTAGCCGGAGCTAGGCGGGGATTTTTATAACACTGATAAATTTAGTCTCCTTAGCATTACACTGTCAAAAGTGGGACTCTCCATGAACTCTCTGCAACCTCATACTTTAACCTTAATTATCGTGCCAACTTTATAAAACATTGTGCCCAAAACATGAGGTGTTAGAGAGTCCATAGAGAGTTCCACTTTTAAAAGACTCTCCTTAGCATTTCTCATTTATATATACAACAGCATAAATATGAGAGATTAAGTTAAGTCAAACAATAAATCTATTATAAATTAATTTCACTTTTGGTGGTACATAGTGTTGCACTTTTGAGAGAGTTCCACTTTTGGTGGTCCTTCCCAGTGTTCGCCCTTAGTGGCGACCGTTACTCACTTTCTTCTTGCGGGCTTCCTTTGTGTGGTGACAATCAGTATGGTAGTCCCTGGTAGATGATGCGTTCTTCTTCTTCATCAATTATAGGATTCTTGCAGGCGTGATCTCAGGCAATGGTAGATGGAGACGGATCGTGGTGATCGTTGTAGGGCTTTTTGGTGGTGCCGATTGCAAGCACAAAAGGATTGTATATTTGGGTTTCACTGTTCTATTTTTTGTGTGGGTTGGGCTCCAAAGCTAGCTTTGGGCCTTGTCCTCTATGTTTTGTTACCCTTCTTCTTTTTTGTGGCTAATCTTGTATTAGGGCTTTTGTTTGTTCTTCTTGTTTATTGGTAATGAAATTTATCATTTGTCCAAAAAATAAATAATAATAATTTTTTTTTCAAATGGAGAAAGATTAGTTGAAATTAGTTCTTTGGTTATGGTCCCATGCGAGGGACCTACCATCTCTCAAAGGCCTGAGAACCATTACACCTAATAACCCCTCGCATGTCCCTTCTCCATCAATATTTATAATAAATGAAAATAAGCAAAAAAGATACAAGATCATCCAAACTTCAAGTGGAGGGAGCCTCAACAACCTCAACAACAAAGTGGATTTAGGTAGCAACCTCTGGGGTTTTATCCAAGGCCATACGCACCAACAAAATCCCAACAACAATCTGCCCAAACAAATTCTGGTACATCTTTGGATAATGATAAAGTTCTTCAATTACTCACATCTTTGACGCAAGAAATACAAAATCAAAACAAAGGAATGCAAATGCAAGACAAAAGTGTGGACCACTTTGAAAAGGAAATTGGACAGATAGCGGAGTTCGTAGAACAGTTTCGAGAACAAGGAAAACTCCCTAGTTCAACCATTGCAAATCCAAAAAGAGGATTTGAAACTGCCAAGGCAATCATATTGAGAAATGTCAAGGAGGTTGGAGCAGACCCACAACCATCAAAATCAAGTCACAAGAAAGATGAAAGATTGCAATTCGAGGAGGAAGAATAAGACAAGGCCATGGCAAGGATTGGGCAATCCTTGCCACAACCTTTTAAGCCATCCAATTTGTCCAATAAAGGTAAAGTTGTGTCAAATTCAATTTCTTCTAACGTTATTCCTTCAAATGTGCCCTTTCCTCGCAGATTCATGCAATAAAAAAAAAGAAGCTGAAAAGGACATTCTAGAGACGTTTAGGAAAGTGCAAGTCAAGATTCCACTCCTTGTTGCAATTAGGCAAGTGACAGGGTATGCTAAGTTTTTAAAAGAACTTTGCACCATAAAGAGAAGAATTTCGAACATAGAAGTGGTCAAGGTAAGTGAGAATGTTTCAGCCGTCCAACCAGCTTGTTTAAGCTTACTCGGATGCTCATTTAGCTATTTAGAATACCCTAGCGCCATGCTCCCATTTCTCATCTCTCTCCAAAATGACCCATTCTCACTCGTTTCATTAATAGTGACTGGGGTTGAGGGAGCTCCTGATGGTGGAGATCAAAGGGCAATTATTTTTTGGAATTTTTTTTGAAATGTCATATGAAATTGTACACTTTTTTTTTCTTTCAATTTGTCATATAAACTAAAATTTTAAGCAATTTGTCATACCAACTTTCCAAAATCATCAATTTGTCATCTCACCCCAACTCCGTTAAGGTTTCCATCCAAAATAAGTCATGTGCCTTGCACATGACTTGTGTTCAAGGTTATTTCTGTTATATAAGATCTTTTTACAAGTTCTTTACTTTTCTTTAGTAAAACCTTAAATTTTGTGTTCAAGGGTATTCATGCGGATCGTTGTCTTCGAGCAACGTATATGCATCTACAACTCCTTTTCTGACACCAAAACCTCAACTAGTTTCTCATATTATAGAGCCCATATAAAATTTGATTTCATGACATGTTAAATTGAACACCCTAGAATTGTTTTGATCCAATGCAACTTAATAGAAGGAAGTGGGGTGTTAAAATGACAAAAAAATCCTGAACACAAGTCATGTGCGAGGCACATGACTTATTTTAGACAGAAAATTTAATGGAGTAAAGATGAGATGAAAAATTGATGATTTTGGAAAGTTGGTATGACAAGTTGTTTAAAATTTTAGTTTATATGACAAATTGAAAAATGGGTACAAGTTCATGTGACATTTCAAAAAAAAATTCTTTAATTTTTAATTGTATAATAGGCGAAAGGGAGAGGAGGGAGAGGAGGATTAATATGCTTAATAGCAAAGTGGTGGATTAATTTTTAATTTTTTTAGATTTTTAGTTTTTAATTTTTTGAATATCTATGTGGGCTCATATTGACACATGGCGTTCAGTCATTGTCAATGTGGGTACCATGTCACCAGTTAATGGTAAACTTAACAGCAACCTTAACAGATGTATGATACTGTCCCAAAATTATAACTTTAGGTACCATGCACTCTTGGATGACAAAACTTCATGTACTAAATGTTGAAAACCAAGAAACTTTAGGATAGTAAACTGAGATTAACCCTTTTTATTTTTTATTTTTTTGAACAAACGATAATATCTACATTAAGAGGTGGGAGAATGGGCTAAGCCTCACAATGGACTCCTCACATTTTGATGAAAATTTCACGAAGAATGGTTGAGAAACGAGTGAGAAATCACACACGGAAGTTTTCCAGTCATCAGAAAAACCAGTCCGGTGAACCAAGGACAGGGACGACACGTGGCACGCACGCACTACGCGTGAGCGCGCGTGGACCTGTGTACTATGCTGGCGCGTGGGGGCGCGTGTAAGCTCCAAAAAAAATTCTAAAAATATGGCGACGCTCGTGACGTCGAATAGGTCTCGTTGGTATATTCGTATGCCAAAATTGAGCTACGTATGAGAAGTTATTATCGAAGTTAGGTTATGTGTGTTTAATTAACGATTGTGTAGTTATTTCTCATATAGGTGAGACCCACCCCGAGGACGAGCGTAACCATGCTAGACATATGGGATACGATCCAGCGACATATCAGTGAGTGGGCATTTTTTCGTAAAACCTATATATATACTATGATTTTCCCAGAATCAGCTTTTAAATGAAAAGTACGTTTTTATCGTCATGCATATACTCAGAATTGATGCACGAATAATTATACATTCATTTCATGCATATGTTGGTGCTGAGGACGCACAGGTAAGGGCCAGGTAAGGACATGCATTGATAAGAAACGATAGACGAACAGTGATGAGATATGATGTGAAATGATGAGATATTATGAATTGTTAGCTCATAGACTTGCATATATTGTTAGTGCTCACGCCCAGAGATAAGGGCACAGTCTTTCACGTGTCGTTCACCTCTTGCACCGCATGCTTGCCTTGGATCCAAGTTAGGTGCACAGTCTTGTCGTATAGACCACTTTTGAGTGGGTACGACATGTAGGTGACTCACGTTCATTCGCACAGTCTTCACGTGATTGTAGCACTAGAGCATTTATTATTGATACGACGCTAATAATGATGATGACATGATGATGATATTGATGTATGTGCAGTGTATATATATGATGATGAGATAGAGATGTTATGAGCTATATTTACAGCCGAGGGCTAAGTTGATATCTAGTAGCGATATGATTATCGAAATGCATAGCATGGCATTACTTATGAGATTCAGACTGGCATTGAAATGCATTGCACGGCATATATTTGAGATACATTGAAAATGTTTTATGCTGAGAAAAGTTGTGATATATATGTACGTATTATTTTCTGGGAACTATACAAGTTTTACGGAGAGGGGCTATACGTTTGAGAAAAGAATGATTTTGAAAAGATTTGTTTTGTTGACCCACTCAATTTCGTTTTTCCCCCCTCCAGGTTCTAGATAACATGAGTACCCGTGATAGCTAACGAGGACCTTTCGGTAGTTCTGACAGACTTGCTGCTATGTAGGGCACCGTTGGTGTATTTGATCTTATATAATTCATGCTTGACTGCACTGGACCTAGTACGCTTTGGTTATGTATAAGTATTATCTCTAGCACACTATCATATCTAGGTTGCTAGAATTCGATTTTAATTAGTTCGTACTTCGTTAACAATCTTTGCTTCCGCACTGTGCACTTGGCTACGTCACACTCACGTGACGGCCAGCACGCCCTACTTTTGGGTACGGGTGTGTCAGTTTGGTATCCGAGCCCTAGGTTGCAGTCTTGCATATTTTGTGGATTTTCTAATGACTTGATGTCTTCTGTCAGAACTATGCCGCCTCGTAGAGGGCCATGTCGTTCAGATGAACTTAGTTTCCCTATATAGCTCAGTTGGGGAGAAACTATCGTGAGTGTTGATCAGTCTGTAATTCGCCTTCCCAGGGGACTCTTTGGAGTCAGAGTATAATCTAAAGTTGCTTACCTTTTGGGGTAATGAAGGCCATGAAGGGTTTTGAGCATTGGCTCAATTAGATTGAGAATACTTTAGGCTGATGTAGAGCCAGGGGAGTTTTCCAGACTATAAGTGGATAGAAACCACTGTTTAGCTTTTGGACGCAAAATCGGCATCCTAATGGGAATAGGAAACTTACGGGTGGAAGCCCAAGGAGATTGCAGACAGATAGAATTTTTAAACGGTCATTCTATAAGAGATTCGTATCCCAGCATACCTAGATCGTAAGACGCAAGAGTTAACAGATTCGAAACAGGAGAAGTTATCTTTTAACGAGTACTAAAGGAAGTTTTCTAAATTGTCTCGTTATGACTTAGAAATTGCTACTATTTCAGTTGAGATGCTTAGACACTTTAGGCTGGACTTCTTCCTCAGGGAGTGCCCGAAAGGAATGAAGACTATAAGTACAGGGCTGTTTCTGAGCACCCTCTCATTAGGGTTTTTCGTGAGCTCACTGTTGGTAAGTTTAGTGCACAAGGTGACAGGGGACAGGAAACCATGGCTTGCAAACAATATCAACCAAAGAAAGCTTTATGATTTCTATTGGCTTTTGGCGCTTTTGAGTGCTTTGAATTGGTGGTCTATTTGTTTTGTGCCAATTGGTATGTCTACAAGTAGGCCTGGCAAACGGGTCGTGTTTGTCGTGTTCGTTTCGTTTTCGTGTAACACATGTTATTTTAACGGGTCGTGTCGTGTCACGCCTGTTATCTTAACGGGTCCTTAACAGGTCAGGTCCCAGGTAAAGTGACCCGACCCGTTATGACCTGTTAAGAATTTTTTTTTTTTTTTAAATTTGCACATACCACACATTGCCACATAAATATTACTTCAAAACATTAAAATATTTGTTGTTTAAGTACTATATCTACACTTCAAAATTAGAGCCTAATAAAAAAATAATACATACACTACTAATCTATTACAAATATTAAATGTGCAAGGATATGCAAAATGACAGAGTTTTTGTTTTCAAGATTGTAAGTCTTTCTCAAAAGTTTAAACCTCAATTTACAAAATCTTCAATTTACATCGATCATCATGAAATTGTATTGGAACTTTGGCTTGATTTATTGCCTTCAACTTCAAGAGTTATTTTAAATTGAAGATCGAATTCATTCATTGTATTCATATAGGGTCAATGAGTGTAGCTGCAAAAAACATCAATGTCACATCCTGTCCCGAGGCGGACCACTTCCCGAGCCTGCTCCACCACCGTATCACAATATTGTCTGCTTTGGACCCCGACCATGCCCTCACGATTTTGTTTCTGGGAACTCACGAGCAACTTCCCAGTGGGTCACCCATCATGAGAGTGCTCTAGCCCCCTTCTCGCTTAACTTCGGAGTTCCTACGGAACCCGAAGCCAATGAGCTCCCAAAAGGCCTCGTGCTAGGTAGGGATGGGAATATACATTTAAGGATCACTCCCCATCATGGGAATGCTCTAGCCCCCTTCTCGCTTAACTTCGGAGTTCCTACAGAACCCGAAGTCAGTGAGCTCCCAAAAAGCCTCGTGCTAAGTAGGGATGAGAATATACATTTAACGATCACTCCCCTGGGTGATGACGGGATTTTAAACCGCACAAATTTAACCCTCTTTTTGACAGATGTAGTATAGGTGTAAGTAGGGTATCGTTCTAGGCCGGGGATTAGGAGGGCTTGCTAAAACCTCTAAAATAAATTAAAAACGTAAAAACAAAGTTTAAAACACTAAACTAAAATAAAAACACTTAACTAAAATAACTCAAAATAAAACTAACAAATAAACTAAAACAACTCAAAAGACTCAAAACAACTCAAGACTCAAGAAAACACAAACTAAGCTAAAAACTCGAAACACACTAAAAATGACTCAAAATAATGAAAACAATTTAAAATAAAAACTAGGAAATTAATTAGGCGGAAATTAAATTAAAAGATAAAAACTAATAAAAATTAACTAAATAATATAATATAATAATGGGGGGATTGATTTTTGACGAAACGTAAATTAAACTTAACTAAATTACAAAATTGACAAAAACATAAAATAAAGGTGAACGGATAGGCGACGGACTGGCTAGAGGGTTTTTCTCCACACAAGACACATATGCAATCTAAATTGACCTTCAGTTGTTCTTTCAATAAGTTGTAAATCTCAACACCCCAAATTAATTAGGTACGCTTAAATTAATCTTCAGATTTTCCTTATGTTATTGAATTGGATGAACAGCATACAACAACTCAAATTATTCCCCAAAAGTTCCCTACGTGAAAAGCACAATAGAGATACGATTAAAGATCATTATGTTCTATGAAAATCATAAGTGTTGACAAAGCATTCGTAACTATGAACAGCATGATACGTTTGCCAGGAATTTACTTAACGCGATTGCGGATAGCAACCTTCACTACTCATGAATATAAGTTCATAACGATTAGGTGAAATTCACTTATATTCTAGCATCAAATTCATGCATGCAAACTAAGTATGCATCCTTAATTAACATACACAAATAAGCTATCAATCAAGCAGTTAAGCAAATTAAATCACAACTCAGAAATCACAACTGAAGGTAATCAAATCATATTACAAATATATCCATGGCTTTGAATTAACCTCTAGCCAAAATAAATTAATTACACATTATTTAGAAATTAAAACAAAAATAAAACATGAGTTGGAGAGATTAAACCGAAACGGGGAGGGTAAGGATTTGTCTGTGCACTGTGCTTGTGCACTGTGCTCCACATGGCAGCCTCTGTGCCTTCTTTCTGTTCTCACTGCTGCTGCCAAAACAGCCCTAATTTTTTGTGCCTCCCGTCCCCAAGGCGCTGACTTCAAATGGCAACTCCAAGGCAGCTTATGTTTCCCGTCGCAAGCTGCCACCTGTGCACCTCCTGCGGCTTCTTCCTCAAAGCAGCCTTGCTGCATTCAAGCTGCCAAATGGCACCTTTTTCTCCCACGTTTCCTGCTTTGACTCCCCCCGTCCTCTCTTTGACGCTGCCTTCACCACAAGCCTCACCCGAGCTCGTCCTACCACCCGAGGCTTTCTCTCGCTGCCTTGCAGCTCTCGGTATATCCTCCCTGCGCAACGCTGCCTTGGCAGCTTATTTTATTTATTTTTTTCTTTAATCGCTGCAAGGGCAGCTCCTCTGCCTTTCTTCTAATATCCCCCAAGCAGTTTTCTGTTTTTCTCCAAGGCCAGCCCCGAGGCTCTTCCAGTCCTCCTCTTAAGTTGAAAAATCAACTTTGCTTCTTTTCTTTTCCTTTTGTTTTCCACCGACTGCATGTGCCATGTTCTGCTGCCTTTTGTCTTTTTAATTATGCTTCTGCTTTCCTCATTCTTTTAATCCTTTGCCGACTCCCCCAGATGCCTTTCCATCATTATTTTCTTTCGGTGGATTCCTGATCACACACACAAACACACAACATCATATATAAATATATATATATATATATAAATAATTATATATACATATATAAATATATTTATAATACTTTTATATTTTTATTCACCGAAAATACACAAGACAGTTTTAACGATTTTATTACTAAAAATATGCACTTAAGTTATTATTAATTTCTTCGCTAGATAAATCACATAAAACACGAAAACAAAGTAAATAGCTCAAAATATGAGGAACTAACTAAGAAAAGACACGTGAATTTGATGTAAAAAATATATAAATATGAGCTTATCAGGTGATGTGGGATGTCACATCAAAATCGGAGTTAAAATAACCGTTAAATCGTGATTTTTCATTTATAACCGTCGAAAAGCTTTGTCCCATTACTTGATCTATGAATGTTTGTTTTTTGTGATTTTTTGCTGATATGATCTCGAAGCATATACAAACAAGTTTGACGGTTAGGATCGTTGAAATTAGTTTCGGAGAATTCATATCCCATTAAAACGATAGATTCACTAACACTTAGAGTTTATTTATACTTTTATTAAGTATAATATAAGATTTTATGGTATCCACTTATGTAAATATTTTAAATTGAAGATCGAATTCATTCATTGTATTCATATAGGTTCAAGGAGTACAGCTGTAAAAAATCATCAAAATTGGAGTTCAAATAACCGTTAAATCGTGATTTTTCGTTTATACCCGTCGAAAAGCTTTGTCCCGTTACTTGATCTCTGAATGTTTGTTTTTTGTGATTTTTTGCTGATGTGATCTCGAAGCATATACAAACAAGTTTGATGGTTGGGATTGTTGAAATTAGTTTCGGAGAATTCGTATCCCATTCAAACGATAGATTTACTAACACTTAGAGTTTATTTATACTTTAATTAAGTATAACATAAGATTTTGTGGTATCCACTTGTGTAAATATTTTAAATTGAAGATCGAATTTATTCATTGTATTCATATAGGGTCAAGGAGTGTAGCTGTAAAAAATCATCAAAATCAAAGTTAAAATAACCGTTAAATTGTGATTTTTCGTTTATAACCGTCGAAAAGCTTTGTCCCGTTACTTGATCTCTGAATGTTTGTTTTGTGTGATTTTTTGCTGATGTGATCTCAAAGCATATATAAATAAGTTTGACGGTTGGGATCGTTGAAATTAGTTTCGGAGAATTCGTATCCCATTAAAACGATAGATTCACTAACACGTAGAGTTTATGTATACTTTCATTAAGTATAACATAAGATTTTGTGGTATCCACTTGTGTAAATATTTTATATCATTCATTGTATTCATATAAGGTCAAAGAGTGTAGCTGTAAAAAAATCATCAAAATCGGAGTTAAAATAACCGTTAAATCATGAATTTTCGTTTATAACCGTTGAAAAGCTTTGTCCCGTTACTTGATCTCTGAATGTTAGTTTTTTGTGATTTTTTGCTGATGTGATCTCGAAGCATATACAAACAAGTTTGACGGTTGGGATCGTTGAAATTAGTTTCGGAGAATTCGTATCCCATTAAAACGTTAGATTCACTAACACTTCAGAGTTTATTTATACTTTCATTAAGTATAACATAAGATTTTGTGGTATCCACTTGTGTAAATATTTTAAATTGAAGATCGAATTCATTCATTGTATTCATATAGGGTCGATGAGTGTGGCTGTGAAATATCATCAAAATCAGAGTTAAAATAACCGTTAAATCGTGACTTTTCGTGTATAACCGTCGAAAAGTTTTGTCCAGTTACTTGATCTCTGAATGTTAGTTTTTTGTGATTTTTTGCTGATGTGATCTCGAAGCATATACAAACAAGTTTGACGGTTGGGATCATTGAAATTAGTTTCGTAGAATTCGTATCCCATCAAGTTCAATGGTGTGTGTATATATATATTAAGTAGATTTAAATCTATTTATTTTGTACGTATAATTAACCGGTATACAGAGTAGTACATCACGTCACGTGTCATTATAAAAATAGTGGGATATGTCATATGTGTGATAAAAAGTTAATAACTTCAAAAAAAAAAATTTCTCACCACTTTTATTAATTTTCATTTTTCCCTCTCTTTTTTGTTTCCTTTTCAACTTTTTTTATAATTTTCACTTTTCCCTTCGGTAGCCTACTCATCTTTTCCTAATTCCTTCTCTTTTTTGTTTCCTTTTCAACTTGTCTTATCATTTTCATTTTGCCTCCCCTTTTTCTTCAAAAAGGGTGGCACTGGAAATGAAATGAAATCAAATCAATAGATTATGGATACATATTAGTAATTAATAATTATTATAGTTTTTATAAAATTTAATTCAAAATTATATATATATATATAATTATTATAGATGGTTAATATTTTGGGGGTATAATTATTATAGTATATATAATTATTATAGTTAATTTAATATATATATATATATATATATATTATAGTTTTTAGGGGTATAAAATTGTTAAATTAATATATATAATTATTATAGTATTTTTTTAGGGTTATAAAATAATAAAATTAATATTTTACTTATTGTGTTATCCACGTGTATACCCGAATCAATCCGTTATCTTAACAGGTTCTTATCGGGTTACCCGATTCGTTATCGTGTCGACCTGAACACCTTTTAATTCCGTATCGTGTCGTATCGGGTTATCGGTTCGTGTCAGGAATTGTCAAGCTTGTCTACAAGGACAAGAGGCTTGCTGAGGAGGGCATAGAATTCGAGGAAGTAGAGACGTGTGTGCATTAATAATGCATATTTTTCAATTACTTCCCTATCTTGTGTCTTTGTTTTGCTTTTTTGTTTTTGTTACATAAGCTTGTAATCTTTTATGTACAAAAGATAAGAAATGAAGAATCATTAAAGCTCGCTAATGATCTGCCACACTTGTTTTTTTATTTTATTTTAATTTTACTTTGATTATGTTTTAGAATGCAATAATGTGTGTACTTATGATTGTATTTAATTACTTTATTGACCGCCTCTCTAATAGTTGTCACTCCAACCTACGTCTATATGAGATGAATCTCTGTTAGAGCATTTCCAGTTGGAGTGCATATGTAGATGTATGACACACATACATCACTTGTTCATTGGAAAGTTTTTTAGTAGGCAATTTTAAGGGGATATAAAATATCCATCTTGGCATAAAAATGTAAATATTTATATATTTACATATTTTATCACATTTCCAAAAGAGGAGGTGTCCAAATTCATATTTACATCTCCCAACTGGAGCAAAAACCAAATTTACATGATTATATCTTCCTAAAATGTAAATAAGATATAAAATTTTACATTTCAAATTTGCAACTCGCGATTGGAGATGCTTTTAAAAAGGTAATCAATAAGGTGACTTCTAACTTGTGGTCCAATTAGAAAGTGGGTAATTGGAGCTGATGAATTACTTTAGTCATAGAACATTCACCAACGCATTCATAATTATTAGAATTCAAACCCTTCCCCTTCACAGATTTTAACATCTAGTTTGAATAATTTAAAAAAAAAAATGCCTCATGTGTAAGTCTCATGTGTTAACAATTAACGAAGAATTTCCTTTTAAAATAATATGTGTGACTTAGGTGCTAATAATAAACGAAAAGTTGACCGAATTTTCAATTTTTATCCTAAATGAGTTCAAATCCGAATTTTTTTACCATGGAACCAGGCTATCTTCCAATTACTCTATCACCACTGGGATCATTAATCCAATTTATTTGTTAAAAAATCAAAATCAATTAAGGTAGTGTAGGAGATATACAATTGTTTTGGCTTGAAAATGACCCCATAATATGATTTGTAGCGATCACATTATCAACCATTTCGAATATAATATAATATAAAATAATTTAATTTAATTTAGGGTATATCTCTGTTTACTACCCTAATGTTTAGTGTAAATTTTGGAACAGTATCATACATCTGATAGTCAAACGGTTAGTTCTCCCGTTAAGTGATGACGTGGCGCCCATGTGGACAATGACTGGACGTCACGTGTCATTAAAAATATTAAAATAATTATTTAAATAAAAATAATATTATTTAAAAAAAAAAAAAAAAACTTCCTTCTTCTTCCTTTTCTTTTCTGGTTCGGATGTTTTTTTTTCTTTTCTTTTCTTTTCTTTTCTTTCTTCTTCTTCTCCTCCTCCTCCTCCTCCTTCTTCTGGGTTCAGTTTTTTTTTTCTTTTCTTTTCTTTCTTCTCCTCCTCCTCCTTCTTCTGGGTTCGGGTTTTTTTTTTCTTCTTCTGGGTTCGATTTTTTTTCTTTTTTTTTGTTCTTCTTCTCCTCCTCCTTCTTCTTCTTCTTCCTTCTTCTTCCTCTTCTGGGTTTGGTTTTTTTTTTCTTTCTTCTTCTTCTTCTTCTCCTCCTCCTCCTCCTTCTCCTTCTCCTTCTTCTCCCTTCCTTCTTATTCTTCTTCTTCTTCTGGGTTAGGGTTTTTTTTTTCTTCTCCTCCTCCTTCTTCTTTTTATTTTTCTTCTTCTTCTTTGAAGGGTGGGATTTTTTTATTTAAATATTTTTTAATGAAACGTGGCGCCCATTTCATCACTTAACAATAGAACTAACAATTTGACTAACGGATGTATGAGACTGTCCCAAAATTTAGGTATGACTCTGGGATGAAAAATAATTGATGTACTAAATGTTGAAAACCACCAAATATAAAGATAGTAAACTGTCTTTTACCCTTTAATTTAATATGAAGGAAGAAATATTAATACCATATTATTGAAAACCAGTGGCTAGATGTCACTGTCTCGGCATGGGATGCATCTTGGAATTTAGAGCATTTGGACCTTTAAATTTAATCGTTTATCCAAAAGTTCAAGATCACTCTCGCAATAATTCAACAACTACCCTGCAACAAGGCCCATTTCTAACTCAAGTGCATTTGCCACTTAGTAATACAGTTTAGTGGTATTCCTCTTTATTTATGAGTAAGAAGTCTTAGGTTTGATTCTCATCAACGGCGAACTTAAACCATATTCTTATTAGCACATTGTAAAGCTAAGCACACCCCCTTCCCTTAGTATATATAATATCAATTGTTTAGAAGAAAAAAAAATGAAAAAAAACTCAAGTGCCCATTACTATAATAGTGGAAAAGAGTTGAACTCTTAAATTGAAGCAATTATACCAAGGTATCTAAAGCGAGTGACAACTGGACTAGGCGACACAATAGGCCAAGCATAATTAGATATCAAACTAAATATAAATATTTTACGTCATTAAACTTAAGATTTCTAACTTACAAGTGAAAAAAAATACTACTATATCGTAGTAATAATAGTTGAATCAATTCACATTGGTCCAAGCAGCTTTACATGCCTATTTCATCGTTGCATGTGCATATTTGATGTTTCAGCTTTCAGTTAAGGTTCTAAAAGGTGCTACACGCTAGTCGGGCAGTGGGCTAGAGCCTAGCGCCTAAGCAGCTAGGCAGTACCTAGGCAGACTAGGCGAATTTATTTAAATCTATTACATTTCTTGTAAATAAATGTCAATTTATACTTAAAATATATACTTCATCATAAACTACAAAATAAAATGACATATATTATGAAATATTAGAACATAGTGTAAACATAGAGAACAAACATATAATGTGTGTTCAGTTAAGTCTACAACAAGTTTCTTACAATTTATTAAAAAAAAAATTTGTCACATATCAAGTCGAATATCAGGTCCTTTATCTAGTCGAATATAATGTGTTCAATTAACTTTCAAATGGAAATCATAATTTCGGGTCTTTTATCGTAACTCACACTCGAAAAATTAAAATTTGTCGAATATCAAGTCGATGGGTATTCAGACTCAGATTAAGTTTGACCCGAACCAAATACAACAGGATAAAACTACATTTTTCTTTTTATTACTAAGAGAATACAATTAAATATGAAAATGCTCAACCAATGGTTGGCACCAATAGAAAGGGAGAAAAACTACAACACATGTGACAGATGAAGAGAGGGAGGGAGAGGATTTAGATAACACGCTGAACGATAACATTACAAGGATATATATATACACACACACATATTGCTTAAGGGGAGGAATCCCTATTTTTCTAAAAAAATAGGGACACGCTCTCAACCGTTGGATTTAATTTTAATGAAATTATGTGATTGAGATTGTGTAGCTTGTGTTTTAATCTCAACCACACAATTTCATTAAAACCAATCTAACTGTAGGGAGTGTCCCCATTTAAAAAAAAAAAAGGTAAACCCTCCCCTTAAGCAATCGGTATATATATATATATATATATATATATATATATATATATATATATATATATATATATATATATGTGACAACCCGTCCCTGAAAATAATGATTTTTATAATTTTAATAAGTGAGTTTACAAAAATGCCCTTCGAGGCACATACTTCGATTGGTGTTGACTGCCTCGTAGTGACACCTAAGATTCATTTTCTTGGCATATTCTAATAGTATTCGTCGCTACGGACGCGTGGGCGCAAACGGATTCGAATTTGGAGCTATAACGAAGAAGTTATTAACGTTTAAAGTTAGGGATGAAATTGTAAGCTTATAATTTTCTGGAAAATTCCAGAAAATTTGAGGGTGCCACGTGTTGGGCAGTGAGTGGAGGATTGGGCCATGCCCAATCAGATAAAGAAGTAAGGAGGGAAAGGAGGGAACCCAAACCCTTCCCTCTGTTTTGGACCCGTGCACCTTGTGCACCCGCAACCCGTTCGGCCGGGACAAATTCCGGCCACTTCTCCACCATTTTCCGATGAATCACACCCATATTCCAGTTGTAATCTCTTCCATAACCTTCCCTCTACCTAATTCACTTCAAATTTGGAAAGATTTGGCCTTGAAAATGGGTAAAACCGAAAGTGGTGCAAAACTGGTCGTGTTCAAATTCTCCCAATCCTGAAACGTTTTCATGAAATTGAGACCACCACTAGACTCCTCTAGAACCCAGGAACAAAGCCCAAACATTGGTGGAGGCGTCGGAGCAAGTTTGGAGGTCGAATTGGAACACACCCAAACTTAGGGTTCTTGCGGGTTTTGATGAAATTGAAGGTCTTAGAGGCAAAATTGGACTTTCTCACAGGTATGAAAGTTGTTCTACTCATTGAGATCTTTAATTCTGGAGTTTTTGAGAATTTTTAGTGAAAGTTGAATTTTCCGGCGACTCGGGGGCGGCCAACCGCCACCCGCGGCGCCGCGTGGCCCGAGGGCCGCCAACGATGTTTTTAGGCATTATTCAATGCCTTGATATTAGTTTTGATGATGGATTGACGTAGATTGGTCGTTAGGACCTAAATTCGTTACGTTTCGGTAATATGTCAAAATATGAATCGACGATCTGACCGTTGCATCGTCACCAAACTTTAGTACGTTGGATTACATAATATTTGAGGAATGTAGGAATTTACGGATCGGGAATCCGTCGCACGGATCTTCCCAAATTGGAATTGTAAGTTTGTAATTAAAACGTTAACCGCCACTTGGTTTTGGCAATTGGCGGAGATCCAACCGTTGGATCGTAACGAAACTTTGGGATATTGTTCTAGAAGCTTAATGTGGATTATTGGAAGCGACGGATCGAAGTTTCGTAATACGGATCTTCCAGATCGAATTCGTAGGGATGCGTTTATTATAAATTGCATATTCTCTCAGTACGGATTCTGAGACATGAATTGATATTTATGCTAGGCGGTGATCATTTGGGATCATTTGGGGATGTCTCGAGAGTCGTGCTAGGGGGGCGGTAGCGTGGACTCCAGGTGAGTGGGCTTTTGTTTTCAGTATATATATATATGACGTTTTCCCAGAAACGTAATTTGATCGATTTACGAATTGAATGGATTTTATAATTGAGTTGCCATGTCGTATGCCAATTATATTTTATAATTATAATTATGATCACATTCATTGTGCTCCGACGATGTGGACGGCCAGGTAAGTCAGGTAAGTATGATAGATAGTGTTTGAGATGATGATAGATTGTGATTAGCTCATCACCTGCACCTCGGGTGTTTGTGCTCCGCCAGAGTAGGGCCTAGCCTTCACGTGATCGTTCAGCTCATGCACCGTACGCTCACCTTGGATCCAAGGCAGGTGCCTAGCCTGTCGTACAGACCACTATAGGTGGTTCCGACTCGTAGGTAACCCGCGATTCGTCGCACAGCCTTCACGTGATCGTAGCACTGAGCGTAATATTATACACCTAGCCTGTCGTACAGACCACTATAGGTGGTTCCGACTCGTGTGCAGGATAATGATTGATAGTGATTGAGTATGATGGATGAGCTATAGATTCAGCCGTACAGGTCACTAGAGGTGACTCCGGCTGACATGACACTAGGGACACCCTAGATTTATATTACTTGCCTGATGATGATTTTCTGAGTTGGTATATCGACATGGCCCATTCTTGAGTTTGATAATGAGTTTTGATTCCTAGACGGGATTTTCGTATATAAGTTTATATACGTATTATTTTCTGGGAAAATTATACTGGATTTACAGCGAGGGGTTATATACAGATTTCTGAAATGATTTTGGAAAATATTTGTTTTTGCCCACTCACGTTTTCTGTTTTGCGCCCCTCCAGGTTAGCTGTTAAGGTTCGTATCGACGAGGATTATTGCCGAATCTCAAGACTGGTGGCTACTTCTGAGGGTATACTTCTTACCCGCTCTACTGTATTTACTTATGCTCTGAAAGCACGCGTGAGATGGATTCGCTCCCGTTCACGAACACACTCTGATGTTTAGGCACTTTTAGGTTTAAATTTATTCACATTTTCCACATCACTACACTTTATGGCTTCGTCACCTTCCAGGTGTCGGCCAGCACAACTCGACTTCAGAGTCCTAGTGGACTTTCTGGGTCGGGGTGTGTCAATTTGGTATCAGAGCATAAGTTGGGCAATATTGCATCCATCACAAGCGTGATGAGAGCATTCTAGGCTCTTGAGCCTAATATTCGAATCTTGCCACCTCGTCGAATGCGAAAAATGTGTTAGTTTCTCCTAAGTTTTGGGCGTTTTTGCCAACTCCTTGGTATTTTAGGAGATTACTTGGCAAATGTTTTTAGACCTAAAGTGAAGAATTTCCCTGCCAAGGAAAGATGTAGATTGAGAGTGGTTGATGGCCTTAAAGAAAGGCTAGTGCTTCGACATTGGCGTATTATCCGGGATTTACAAATCGATTTCATCACTGTTATGTGGCCATCATTAGTAAAGCTTTTGAGTTGGAATTAGAAATGGTTTTGGTTCCTTGGCAGTATTCGTTAGAATACCCCTATCAGAATTCATACGAAGCTTACCTTCGTCAAGATTTAAAATGTCGGGAATGATAATGTGATGCTACAAGGGTAGCACTCGATGGAGGAATGCCTTGAGATGGTTACTTTTGGTTCTTAATAATGCTAATCCTCCCAATGGAATTGGTGATCATTCTAGATTTTTGGAGGAAGATCGACTTCTTTTTAAGTTCGTCCTAGAGTGGATTATTCGAAAATCCTATCCTACTGGCTTAGGACATTATAACCAGTGTTAGTCTCCAGATGTTCTTGGCGCTATACTTGTCGATTCGATGAGTATAGGCAGACACGTGAGTTGTTGTATCTTTGGTTAGGAGGAATTTCTGAAGTAGAAAGTATCCTTTCCTAGAATTGGAGAATCATTTTCTAGACCAAT
The DNA here is from genome assembly GCA_963580275.1 of Crataegus laevigata. Taxonomy (NCBI): domain Eukaryota; kingdom Viridiplantae; phylum Streptophyta; class Magnoliopsida; order Rosales; family Rosaceae; genus Crataegus; species Crataegus laevigata. Next base: position 11,868,373 of record OY756944.1, on the reverse strand, counting down.
TTCTTACTCATTATCTGAACCAATTGCCGGAGTGGACTCTAACCTGTAATCAGCCTACGGTGGAACAACTAATCAGTGACACTATCTTATAATCAGAAACTGTTAACTAGTATTCAGGTGGTATAATTTCTGGCACTGGACACATGTTAGTATCGAGAAGTGACATTAGTATGCCAGGATGCCGGTGTATAGTTCGGGGTAATGAACAATATTAGAATTATTGCATATGTTTTAATTCACAACGCAATGGATAGGCTGATTAACAGGGATTGTTTGAGCTGAAGGAACTAAATTGTGGAAACTTAGGAGCAGACCTTTGTTGACCATACTACCTACTTAGGTAATTAAAACTTCTAGGCTAGCCACCTTCGATCACTTCCACAGGTTGTTGTAGGATCGAAATAAGAAGTGGCATATCGTTGCTAGCATGTTTGAGGACCGAGGAATTGCAAAGACCTTGTAGTTCGTGGAGTAGAGTTGGTTAGCAGTTGGTCGTTTCGAAGAAGTGTACTTTTGGACATCTTTTCTCAGCATCCTAATTGGTTGTCGGGGAATACTAGGAATAAAATACACCAGTGATTCATCTTGTTAACTTCGCAGTTACTTTCCTTATTCTTTGTCGAACCACCTTTATAACAGTTTTCCTTGTGACTTTCGAATGAGTCTCACTTTGCTGAATGACTTTAGTCACTGAAGCTTATTGGTTAGAGAATCACCAATCAAGCACCTTACCTAGGGAATTTAAATCTATTCACGAAGTTGAAAGCCAGAACCTTAGGTTTTGCACCTATTTAACCAACCTTTGCTATTTGACTTGCCTCCTTGGTTTGACGAATTCATAGTGATTCTATCGGTGATCTTCTTCTTACCTCGATAGTGAGATCATATTCTTTATGCCCTGTTAATCAACTTTGTACCAGCCTTCTCGATTGTAGACCTTGATTAAATTGATATTCTTCTTGGAAGACGTGGTCTCAGTGGGTGAAATTCTTTCCTTCTCCAAAAAATGGTTATAGTGGAAGAAAGTTGAATTTCTCATAAATACTGATGAAATTCGAGATATCTTCAGTCTTGTTGATTTTATCGACACTTTGTTAGTGATTCTTCGACTATAGTATTCTTTTCCTTCTGGTCGAAGAAAGTAGCTTAGTTTGGGAAGTTGGATTTAAATAAAGTTTCTTACAATTGAATTGTCATCTCAGTTCTCCCTCGCGTACAGTCTTCGATGACAATGATTTTTTTGAAATTCACGATGACATGTCCTTGGATATTTCAGCTGTGCAGAGGCGGCATAACGGACTACCAAGTATTTTCCAACGTGCAGAACTGTTTGGAGTAAGCCATCTTTTCTATGACTTAGTCATCATTGATCAGCCTTGATTGAAAATCCAATGACAGTTCTCTATGGAGAACGTGTCTAAAATCTTTCTCAACCTTAGAACTTTTCTAGTGCACTTAATTGTGGAATGAACTAAGTTTTGGCAGCGGCAGTGGAAAGAATAAATCAATATCTATAAGTGCACTATCATATATTATTCCACTGTACAAATTTAGCTATTTCTTTCCATCCATCTGTATTCCATTTCAGCAGATGTTCACTGACATTGATTGGCGCTATTTTTGGATTATCAAGAATTGTTGGAATGGTTATAATTATTGCTTGAGGTCGACTGAAAATGGAAATCATAGTTGTAAACCCTATTGGAATTATTTTGGCACGTGAAGGAATTACGAACGCCAATAATCAAGATGATGAATCCATACTACTCACATGCGATGGTTCAATGGTAGTAGCTTTACTAGAGTGGAAAGTTGTATTCTTCCAGTCCTAAAGCTTCAAGTTGGTGTTAGTGATGAGTTCTTTCCTAAAATTTGGCGCTAGAATTGCAATATCAAGATACTTGTGAAGCTAACTAAGATGAAAGTGGGATATTGTTAGCTTCTCCACATTTTGAGATTTAATTGTCCTCGTGCGTGATGTGAACAAATGAAGAGACGGGAAAGGAATCAAAAAGTCGATACTCCATGTGATGTGCTTGAGGAGAATTCTTAGTGCAGGCGTACCTCGTTTTGATTAAGTAAGAAGGATGTTAAGAAAAATAAAGTTCAGACTTTATGGACAACTACAGTTTCCTCTCTGTTTACTTTCTGAGGACAATGACATTATGAGAGAGCTACTTTTGGACTTCGATGCTAGTTCAGGCAAGCAGAGATCAGACGAGATTATTATCTAGACATATTTATAGTTCATCGTGGGATGCATTTTACTTCCAAGCTTTGGGAAGTCTTTTCAAAGGCTGTGAGTACTAGATTTTGTCTAGTGTCACATTATCGCCTCGAGACTAAGAGTTGCCTGAAATGAGCTATTCCGATTTCATGGGGCGTGTGACAGGTTGTTATCACATAAATAGTATGGTTGTGATATAACGTTAGCTCCATTGAGTTGCTTGTAACTATGGTTACAATTCTGGTTTAGCTACGTTCGCATTGGGGCTAATATATAGAGATTTTATGCATAATGCATAATTGATAGACACTTACCCTTGTCAGGGTTGTGTGTAACGATGGTTACACTTCTAATTTTGAGCATGGCATTGCTTAAGAAATGGTACAGATATGTATGCACAGTTTGTGATTGGCAGAAGAGGATTATGGAAAAGTATTTGAGTTATGAAGATTGTGACTTAGAGAAAATTTACATTATTGATGATGTTGTCTGAGGAGTAGTGCAAGAGCACGATGTAGGCTTTGTTTAGGCAGTGTATGTATGTTTCCCAATGAGGGGCAAGATGGTAATATTGCATCCTCGGGAATTATTTGCTTGCTTATCATGACGACCGTGAGTTATCAGTATTGCGGGCTGCAGACCGTAATATTGATAACATACTTGTTGGACTCGTTAAGCAAGTGAATGGATAGACCGTTTATGTTAGTTATCCTTTTGTGCTTACCTATTTAAGGGTTAGACTTGAGCTAGGGGTACTTCTTGGTACCTTCGAAGTTTGATACGCTTAAGTGCGTAGACAAAGACTTTTCTCGATAATCAATTTTGATTTTAGTAAAATTGTTTTTGCAGTTTTCATATACGTATTTAAACGCTATGTTTTCATACTTTATTTTAATACAATGTTTTTCTAAGTACTGGATTTTAGTATAATGCTGAAGGAGAAAGAAAGTTGAGCTGGGAGGCATAAAAGAGGAATCACTGCACGCCGATCGCGACGGAATGGCATTCTCTTTTATGCAGCCGCTCTATCTTGATATCTCCTTCATGTATTCATTTTTCGTCTTCTATCTTTTTCCTAAGAATTTTCTCGCAAATGATTTTAAATTTCGGGGACGAAATTTTTAAAGGTGGGTAGATTGTGACAACCCGTCCCTGAAAATAATGATTTTTATAATTTTAATAAGTGAGTTTACAAAAATGCCCTTCGAGGCACATACTTCGATTGGTGTTGACTGCCTCGTAGTGACACCTAAGATTCATTTTCTTGGCATATTCTAATAGTATTCGTCGCTACGGACGCGTGGGCGCAAACGGATTCGAATTTGGAGCTATAACGAAGAAGTTATTAACGTTTAAAGTTAGGGATGAAATTGTAAGCTTATAATTTTCTGGAAAATTCCAGAAAATTTGAGGGAGCCACGTGTTGGGCAGTGAGTGGAGGATTGGGCCATGCCCAATCAGATAAAGAAGTAAGGAGGGAAAGGAGGGAACCCAAACCCTTCCCTCTGTTTTGGACCCGTGCACCTTGTGCACCCGCAACCCGTTCGGCCGGGACAAATTCCGGCCACTTCTCCACCATTTTCCGATGAATCACACCCATATTCCAGTTGTAATCTCTTCCATAACCTTCCCTCTACCTAATTCACTTCAAATTTGGAAAGATTTGGCCTTGAAAATGGGTAAAACCGAAAGTGGTGCAAAACGGGTTGTGTTCAAATTCTCCCAACCTGAAACGTTTTCATGAAATTGACACCACCACTAGACTCCTCTAGAACCCAGGAACAAAGCCCAAGCATTGGTGGAGGCGTCGGAGCAAGTTTGGAGGTCAAATTGGAACACACCCAAACTTAGGGTTCTTGCGGGTTTTGATGAAATTGAAGGTCTTAGGGGCAAAATTGGACTTTCTCACAGGTATGAAAGTTGTTCTACTCATTGAGATCTTTAATTCTGGAGATTTTGAGAATTTTTAGTGAAAGTTGAATTTTTCGGCGACTCGGGGGCGGCCAACCGCCACCCACGGCGCCGCGTGCGGCGGCGCGTGGCCCGAGGGCCGCCAATGATGTTTTTAGGCATTATTCAATGCCTTGATATTAGTTTTGATGATGGATTGACGTAGATTGGTCGTTAGGACCTAAATTCGTTACGTTTCGGTAATATGTCAAAATATGAATCGACGATCTGACCGTTGCATCGTCACCAAACTTTAGTACGTTGGATTACATAATATTTGAGGAATGTAGGAATTTACGGATCGGGAATCCGTCGCACGGATCTTCCCAAATTGGAATTGTAAGTTTGTAATTAAAACGTTAACCGCCACTTGGTTTTGGCAATTGGCGGAGATCCAACCGTTGGATCGTAACGAAACTTTGGGATATTGTTCTAGAAGCTTAATGTGGATTATTGGAAGCGACGGATCGAAGTTTCGTAATACGGATCTTCCAGATCGAATTCGTAGGGATGCGTTTATTATAAATTGCATATTCTCTCAGTACGGATTCTGAGACATGAATTGATATTTATGCTAGGTGGTGATCATTTGGGATCATTTGGGGATGTCTCGAGAGTCGTGCTAGGGGGCAGTAGCGTGGACTCCAGGTGAGTGGGCTTTTGTTTTCAGTATATATATATATGACGTTTTCCCAAAAACGTAATTTGATCGATTTACGAATTGAATGGATTTTATAATTGAGTTGCCATGTCGTATGCCAATTATATTTTATAATTATAATTATGATCACATTCATTGTGCTCCGATGATGTGGACGGCCAGGTAAGTCAGGTAAGTATGATAGATAGTGTTTGAGATGATGATAGATTGTGATTAGCTCATCACCTGCACCTCGGGTGTTTGTGCTCCGCCAGAGTAGGGCCTAGCCTTCACGTGATCGTTCAGCTCATGCACCGTACGCTCACCTTGGATCCAAGGCAGGTGCCTAGCCTGTCGTACAGACCACTATAGGTGGTTCCGACTCGTAGGTGACCCGCGATTCGTCGCACAGCCTTCACGTGATCGTAGCACTGAGCGTAATATTATACACCTAGCCTGTCGTACAGACCACTATAGGTGGTTCCGACTCGTGTGCAGGATAATGATTGATAGTGATTGAGTATGATGGATGAGCTATAGATTCAGCCGTACAGGTCACTAGAGGTGACTCCGGCTGACATGACACTAGGGACACCCTAGATTTATATTACTTGCCTGATGATGATTTTCTGAGTTGGTATATCGACATGGCCCATTCTTGAGTTTGATAATGAGTTTTGATTCCTAGACGGGATTTTCGTATATAAGTTTATATACGTATTATTTTCTGGGAAAATTATACTGGATTTACAGCGAGGAGTTATATACAGATTTCTGAAATGATTTTGGAAAATATTTGTTTTTGCCCACTCACGTTTTCTGTTTTGCGCCCCTCCAGGTTAGCTGTTAAGGTTCGTATCGACGAGGATTATTGCCGAATCTCAAGACTGGTGGCTACTTCTGAGGGTATACTTCTTACCCGCTCTACTGTATTTACTTATGCTCTGAAAGCACGCGTGAGATGGATTCGCTCCCGCTCACGAACACACTCTGATGTTTAGGCACTTTTAGGTTTAAATTTATTCACATTTTCCACATCACTACACTTTATGACTTCGTCACCTTCCAGGTGTCGGCCAGCACAACTCGACTTCAGAGTCCTAGTAGACTTTCTGGGTCGGGGTGTGTCATATATATATAGGAATTGCTTAAGGAGAGAGATCTCCATTTTTTTTTAAATGGGAATATGCTCCCCACCATTGGATTTAACTTTAATGAAATTGTGTGACCTGTGTTTTAATCTCAACCACATAATTTTATTAAAGCCAATCTAACGGTGGAGAGCGTGTCCCCATTTTTTTTTGAAAAAATGAAAATCCCTCTCCTTAAGCTCTTTGTATATAAAGACTACAATCTAACCATCAACTTACAATCGAATAAAAGAGAATTCTCGTTTAATGCTCGGATGCTATCAATCTCCTGATCATACTCTTGAACAAAACACCAAATCAGGAAACGCCAAGCTATAATGGTCGCAGTTTCGACTGTGACCATCTCAATGCAATTTATGTTTCCTGCATTATCAGAAAATTTACAAATAATAAAGACATTTCGAGTGAACAAGTTCAGTAGAGTTAAATCATATATCTATGGAACTGGAGAGACTTGTGGATATTGCGAAAATATGGTTTTCAGGACAATAAGCACCTACCTGAATTATAATCATGACCCTTCTGATTGCTCATCAAGGCCTTCGTTAAATTCACCAAAAATGTCTGGGCATTCATCCCATTTTTCCTGCTTCCTTTTTTCCCAATAACCACCAGCATAGCGGAATGGTCCATCTTCACCTTCTCGCTCAAACCATCTGGGTTTCCACCCGTTTTCTTGTAGTTTCCTCGACTGTGCATTGAGAGTTTCAAGGATCATCACCAGCATTAATAGTAATAAAGTAATATTTCAGTTAAATCATATGCTATCTTCTCGTAAACATATTTATTGCAAACTATAATACACTGAAAGTATTCCTAAAGATTTGTATATTTGAATGCATCAAATAATTTTCTGTATTTGCTCTTCAAATCTGCATGGAACTGAGTAATATATTGTAAAGGCGTAAGAGGAGTAAACGAGGCAAGAGTAAAGCCAAGCTTTTTTCTCACGTTGCAACTGGGTGAAGTTGCTGAAGTCACTTGCAATGCAACCAACCAACATTGACCAAAGGGTATCGTAACTTCTTACATGTCAGCAATATAATTTCTCCAACTGTCCAACATAAAAGTTGTTTCATTGACACAGTTGACTCTAATTTTGGCGAGTGACTTGTCTCTGGTACGGATTATTCATCATTTGGTGTGATCATGGTATAAAATTTAATTTGATCGCATTAGGTACAGGAGTGTAATAAATATTTCAAATTGGGAAGATCATAGAAAAACCATATAAAATGACCAAGGAAAACAATATGAATATCGGATTACCTTCTACACGTAAAACCTAGCACCAGTAAAAAGAAAATCAGCTGATGAGGCTGGCATGGGTGTCTCTGTGTGTGTGTGTGTGAGAGAGAGACCAAAAGATACGAAAAGAAACCAAAATACCATTCTTTGCCTTTTTTCCAGTCGCTGTTTCTCTGCATTTGCCTTTTCGTACTCTCCATTCTCTAGATGCCGTTGGTCCGGCCTGAGCCTAGAATCGGTGGGTGGGAGCTTCTCCTTAATCGTGATCAAATAGCCAGGATCAGACAAAGCTATAAGAAACAATTTGATGTGCATAAGGGAAAAATGAAAATGCATATGAAACATTTGATGTATTACATCATGTATACCTGCAGTCCAGGTGTTAGCTCATTCAGTGTCATTGCGAATGACGTTAAGTTGTATCGTGTGACATTAGGAGGTTTACTACTTTTCCACAACAATGAAGCATCTGAAGGATTTAACTTGTCACTCCCATCACCATTAACATAATGCATGCTTTCATCCCACTTCCCAAATAATGTAGCAACCTTTTTCCCCGTGACATCTTCCACAAATCCATGAACCTATGTGGGTGTAGAATATACAATTGCAATCAATCCAACAGCACAACATCAGGCCCGTACACAGCAATGAAAATGATTCAACATTCTCTACAGCATAGAACCATCATACTGGACACAAATAAGAAACACACCACTAACCTGGTGAGAACTTCGGTCAAGAATCGATTGCTCTTTGAACTTCAGTTTGCATGAATGCTGACGATTACCATGTATATGCATTGTACCATGGTGATCACAATATACTTTACCAAGAATTAGATTGTATATGCTTGTTGTGACCTATTAGAAAACATAGAGATATTTAAGCACACTTGTAGCATAAATTTAAAAAAAAATAAAAAATGCAACATAGTAATGCCCACCTTGGTGGATATATTAGGCAAGAAAATAATTCTAACGAGCTGTCAATTTAGAGCAAAACGCAACATAGTAAAGCATACCTTGCTCCACTGGAAAAGTTCACCATCATCAAACTGCAAGCTAAGAACTCCAACAGGGTCAAGCTGAATTGATCGTCCCCAAAATTTTGTGCGGATATTGCAGTCAGCCCAGAACTTCCACCCTCTACCTTCACAATGACAGGCAATGAGTGTTGGATGGTGACTAACCTGTATCAAGTAAAATTTTACTGAAATATTTTGGATTGAGTAGGATAAATTAAGAAAAAAGTATACACATAAAACCACTGTAAGAATATCAAGTTCTCAAAAACATTTTCACATTTTTTGAGTTTTTTTTTCTCAATTTCTAGTATTATTAATAAACTTTCCAAGAGTTTAAATGACAATAGTTCGCTGCAAGTTGCATAATCATTTGACCAAAAATTTGAACCCCTTTTCTTCCATACACTGTTTACCTATTTTTCTCTCATCATAAGTATTAACTGAAGATCCAGGCACTATAACTGCCCCTTCAAACATGAGTGGCAATGCCGTTTTCTTATAATTCTTGGAGGAATCAAACCCAAGCCAATTCATCATACTTCTACTTTTCATTTCTCCCAGTTCTGTAAAATGGCACATTATTTAACGCTCACTTTATTGTCAAAAGATTTCTGTTGCGTTTTCTATTTTAAAATTGGGTAATCTCGTAAATAGGTTATATGCTTGTCACAAGTTGATGCATATGTCACCCTCATTTTCACTTATCACACCCATGCCCATTTATTTTACTTCCCTTACCTTTTCGGAGAAGAAGCGAATTCCTTTATCAGGATAGTCAGCTTCATAAGTTTCCCCTAACAAGGGATTGAATGGCTTGCAGTGCCGCCCTACAGATGACCCATATCCAGAAACCGCAAATGCAGCAACATTTAGAACCCTTTGGAGACAGTTTCCCTAATAAGATAGAGGACCAAAAACGAACAACGTGAGATTCAACAAAAAAAAAATAATAATAATTGAGGCGCTACAAAATATTCTAGCGCACATTCCAGCCAAATAAAAACTCGATTTACTATTCTAATGCAAGAAATTGACCGAATCAATGTTCCCAATGATCTATTCTTCCTGCTATCCTCAGACTTCTACTAGACATCAAATTTCAAACAAATTTATTCCACAAATATAACCACCAAAAGATTTACATTGTAAGACTAAAAACAAATAAAAAACGGTAACTGTATGGGCAGTCATCAATACAGACAATATCTACCATAAAGATGACATTAGGACTGCAATGTATAATAAGTAAAAAAGCCCACACTCACCAACCTTACCATTTTCCCATACTCATATGCTCGGTCCAAAAGATACGAGTACTCCAAATCCTCACAACACTTCTGAAGAGATGATATTGGCTCATTAAAGTACACAGGAAGGCATACTCGAGTGAGATCCTTTCCCACATTGTCTTTAATCATAGACCAAAGGCTGACCCCTTTCTCCTTCTCAACTGGAGTGGGAAGCTCTTTTCTCCTTTCAACATGTGGGTACTTATAATCCTGAACTTCCTTCTCAGTTTGCATCTCCTCACCATTATTAGTTTGACTTTGAGCTTCATTTTGCTTATTAGTGTTATTTACCACTCCTTTCATAGACCCACAACTTATGCTGGGTTCAGTGAAATACTCTTTTGTGTCATGAAATGGCATTTCATCTTCATCTGACACTTCCTCAAGCTCTTGTTTCTCAATATCGTCAGATGATTCAGTTGTGCTGCACTCTAAAAACCAAAAACAGATGTTCACAAATCACGAAATGCTAAGAAAGATAAAACAATGCTCTACGATGGCAGAAATTTTGAGTAATTAAGCATTCAGAGACAGTTGATTAGCGAAAGAAAATTCTTTGTAAGACAAAGCAAGAACAGAAAAAGACATTTTTCCATGGACCATTTTAAGTCCTAAAATTACCAGCCACCTTGAGTCAAATGAAGACAACAAGCTCAAACCTAACTATCCAAATTGGAAATCAGTCAACATTAATTACAGAATGTAGCACTATTTGTTCAAATAAAACTATCTGTTATACAGAATAAATTATCACTTGACCATAATTTTACATGCATAAACCCATGTGACCACTGGTAAACAATATTACATCATGCAAGAAAAGTTCTATTACAAACAGCTAGATGCTGTGACATGATTTCTGCACACACCTCTTCTTCTTTTTTTCTTTACTAGCCATTGGATTGAAAAACTAAACGGAGAATCAAGGGCCAGAATTAAGAGAGGATACGTGTGTTTATGCATATATATCTTCTGCACAATGTGTGCATCCTCAACCAACTCTCATGTTGAAAAGAGGTCTGAAAAAACTTTTATTAAGGAATGGATCTTCAATGGCTTAGCTTAAAACAAAATGGAATGCGTAGTTCAAGTCTAACACACGTCGCGAGTCAAAAGCTAACATCTCATGGAGAGCCTTACTATAGGTCTAAAGCAATCATTTGTACACTCAAGAATTACAACTTTCTTTGTTCATAATGGAAAATGTATTGTATTTAAAAGTAGAAAATGAAAGAAAGTATTAGAAAGTGAATAGGTGGCATAAAATGTTTACCACTATATTTTCCCAGTCCCAAACCTGAAAACTCATGCTTTGTCAATTGGTATTCACCGTCATGAATTCCAGAGGCTTCAGCTTCATAATTAGCTGCCTGCATATGAAAAAGTATTTGGCTTAATGATATTACATAAACAGTAATTATACCATAAAGGTGAGAGGGTAAGAACATAATAACCCATTTTAACAAACCATTTTATACTTTATCTGACTGGCATACAAAACACCAGAATGAATAAAAATATTCTATGAATGGAAACATTAATACTCTTAACAAATTGTTCAAAGCGGAAATTTCCAAAGGCTCAAAGAAAAGTACAGAATGGTAATGGTTTAATGATTTAAGCCCTCAGAGCTTGTTACATAGGAGCAGTTCATATAAAACATATACTCCAGTAAATGAATCTTGCTTGTGTGTTATTGACATAGGTAAAGAATTAAAAAGTGATTCTAAACTCAGTAAGCATATCCCAGAATGCTAATTTAATCCTTATAAACGAATATAAGATGGTGTTCCCAAGTGTCCTGTAGAAGGAGTTTTTAACCGTTAGATCTTGGTCATTGTATCTTTGACAAAAATCTAACGGTTAAAAGCCTCGGAATATATTAGGAAATCCCCCTTATAAACCCACACATTAATGTGATAATATAGTGACCCTCTCTTGTCAGATTGTTGATTAGGACTATACATTCAGACATGATCTGCTTGCCCTATATATATATATGTGTGTGTGCGTGTGTGTGTGTGTGTGTGTGTATATGTGTATATATATATATATATATATATATATATATATATATATATGCACTCAAAAATGTGCAATTGATCAACCAAGATCAGCTTTGCTGCTGATTGGTGGGTCCCACACTGGGTCCATTTCAATCAACAAGTAGCCAACTGATGCTATATTTCTTCCAACCAGCTGTTGAGGACATGGATATATTATCAATTATTGTACTGCTAGACACAATAAATGAGTGCATCCATGACAAGCACCTGTTCTATGAGATATTAAGAATGAAATCCCACTGACCAAAATTCATATTGAGTACAATGGTTTTTAATTAGTTGAGAATATCAGTAAAAGTAACTACAAAATTCATATTGAGTACAAAGATAATTAACGAATGTAGTCCTAAAACAAAATTCTATCTTAATTTTTGTATTTTTGACCAAAGATATGACAGTTAAAAGATCCGGAGTATCCAATACTCAGGAACACCGTACAAACTACCATCCTAAAATGGTAGATCAAAGATTTGGTTCTTTAGTTTTCCGGTTGGGAAAAATTCTGACCAAAGTAAGTTCGAACATCCAACCGGGAGGAAGATTTTTCATTACGTCAAGGAAGTAGAAGAAGAACAGGACTAAAATTGCAGTTAGAGCTGTGAGAAAGTACGATTTGAAAAGAAACATGGCTGAGTAAAGTTTAAGCCTTCAATTAACAATGTGACAAACACATCCCTTCAAGATGTCATGTGCAAGTGCAAGCTTTCAATTAATATTCAAAAAGTGTGCCAAGTAGTATTAAAAGTAGTTACCTCGAACTGCCTTAATGTGTCCAGTAAATTTGATCGTTCTTCACATATAACCTTAAGCTGTCCTTGTAATTGACAGAACTCCGCGAGCATTATCTGCTCGCAGTCCTGTATAATGCTCTCACCGGTTCCCTCTTCAAGCAGGCGCTTTTTCAGTCTTTTGGTCGATATAGATAAATCAGTTGGTACAAGGGAGAGACTATCATTCAAGGATATATGAGGAAATAGAGTCCGAATTGATACCAAAGCTTGTAGCCAAGCCGCCCGATCGCTCTTTGAATTAGTCCTTAAATGAAGGGTCTTTGTAGCAGTAAATATGTAAAACTTCCGATCGTCGGACTTGCTTTCTCGGAAGGATGAGATCTGCAAAACAAATTCAAACAAATCTTTTCAGATTACACATGAAATTCAAAGTACTGGCACTTAACATTCAACACAAACACAAATATATAGTCACTTGTTTGGTAAACCAACTATAAAAATAAATAAAAAATAATTTCCTTGTTACAAAAGGAAAATGGAAAATCATCAATGCAGAAAACACACCTTCAATCTGCAAACCACATAAAAAACGATTCAAGCTTCTAAATTAATGACATCAACAATGCATCAAAAGCGAGATCATTCGATATCAATTCGGAAACCCAAATCAGAGATCTACCCGAAACCGGCAACCCCTCCTGTTCTAAGATTACCACGGTACAGAAAAACCAAGGTTATAAAAACCTGGGTTTTGAAAAGGATTAAAACAAATCCACCTAATGCTCTCAAAGTCTTCCCACAGTGTAACCAAACCCATTGTTCAAACCGCTACTCTGCCATTAAAATATAAAAACTCGAAAGCAACCCTTGACTTGGAAACTAATCGCACGCCAACTCAAAAGCAAACCAAAAAAAAAAAAAAAACCCAGAAAAATCACAGAATCCTTTCCATTTTTTCAGATCAAACACCTTCCCCACCGTCCGATCACTACCCTCTTTCCCTACTTCTTTAAAATAAAATAAAAAGGTAAAATAAAACCCCAAGTCACGTCTACAAGTAAAGAAAAACCCACGCTTTCTTCTCTATTTTTGGGACGTGAAGCATTTAAAATTTGAGAAGGGGTAAAAATTGTAGCTTGCATCCAACGAATAAAAACCCAGCGGTGAAATGACCACAGGATAATACCGAGGTCCACAACGTAGCCTATCGCCCCCATATCCACCTGCTGATGTGACCCACTCACACAAACACCCAGTTAAACTGTTAAAAATTGAAATTGAAAATCAAAACCCAGAAAAATCAGAGAAAGCAAAATTCAGGACACGACGAACAATGCGGTGAACCGCCAGTTCATGTTTCTTGCAGATTCAGAATCTGACCCAAGAAAATTAAAAAATAATTAATCACAAGGACCTGACAAATTGACAAAATAGAGAAAAAGGTCGCATTTTGGGTAAATTTTGAATCAAGTCCCTCCCCATATTCAAAAGCTCTGCTGAAATAGCGACAAAATTGGCTTGGCTTCGGCCTTCCGGATTGCAGCATTGCTGCTCTGCAATCTGATCGCTGAGGAGAAAAACGAGAAACGTATATTTACCTTGAGCTGGACGATTCCAACCGTTTTCGGGGGTTTGTTGCTCCGCCGGCTTCCGGTCCCGCTGTCCATCCGGGAAAGGCGGTGAGTGGAGATCTCGCCGATGAGTCGAACGTCGTCGTCGTTTGGGGTTAACAGGCTAAGCGTTTCGGGTCGTCGAATCTTGGAGTAGGAGAGGACGCCGTTTCGGAGAAGGAACCACCTGGATCTCCACCCCTTGCTGTAATTGGTCCACTTGTGGAGGACTCCGGCGACGGTGGCCTCAGATCCCGATGCCCGGCCGGCGGCATTAGCGTCAGATCCGACCTGCGCCGCGGCCAGACTCGCCGGTAGGCTCCGGGTCCGGGACAGCGAGATCTCCGGCGATTGATTGCCGAGACCCGCGCTCTCGAGCGTGATGCAGCAGAGCGGGTGCATCTCTTTGACCCGCATTTTCGCGAACCGAACCGACAGGGCGTCGCGTTAGACGTAATGCGGAAAGAGACGACTGGAAGCAAAATAATCGAGTTAATTCACCATTCTTTTTGCGTTGAAGAAGTAACTGCAACAGAAACGGAGACTGACTGATAAGAACAATGAATATATATATATATATATACACACACACACACACACACATATATGTATAGATGTCGGGCACCATCAATCAAAATCAAAATTAAATATGAGAAAGGAAAATGCAGGCATGCATATGTCGATCATAGTCGTTTTCAAAAGTGAATCTATAATCTTCTGAGACTCGAAGTAGGAAGAGAGAGACTTGTTCTCTCTCTCTCTCTCTCTAGACTTTATCTCTGGGTTGGAGACGAACCTGGGGAGACTGGAGAGCTCTGAAACTGAGACGGATTCGGGGAGAAAGAGAGTGTCAGATGAAGTAGGGATTCTTATACGAGTAAACTTACACAGGTTTCATTGAATAAATACTAAAATTTTAAATAAAATGATGTATTACAAATAAAAAATAAACAAATTAACTAATATTTAACTAATAATTCAATTATCAGTATTATTTGGTTTACAAAATTTGATTTAGAAATTAGGTAGTGCTAGAGATACTTTGTAGGCAAAATTTGTAAACCAGATGATTTGTCACAAATATGAATGAGCACATTTATCAATGCTTAATCAATAACTCAATTATTAATTTTTGTGTCTTTTAGTTTACAAAATGGATAATGCTAGAAAACTAAATTTGTAGACAAAATTTGCAAACCAAATGATGTGTTACTAACAGGAAATAAGCACGTTTATTAACTCTTAAATAATAATCTAATTAACAACTTATATGTCATTTAGTTTATAAATTTTATCTTCCTATCATTTTGTCTACAAATTTAGTTTCTCTTATGTTATCTTTAAAAATTTGGTCTCCTAGCTAGGCCTGACAAACGGGTCGTGTCTGTCGTGTTCGTGTCGTTTTTGTGTAACACTTATTATCTTAACGGGTTGTGTTGTGTCACATCTCTTATCTTAATCCATTATGACCCGTTAAGAAAAATATAGTTTTTTCGTAAATTTACACATACCACACATTGCCACATAAATATTACTTCAAAACATTAAAGCACATTTGTCATTTAAGTACCACATCTACACTCGAAAATAAGAGTCTAATAAACAAACATTCATACACTACTAGTCTATTACAAAATATTAAATGTGCAAGGATATGAAAAATGAAAGAGTTTTTGTTTTCAAGGTTGTGAAGCCTTTCTCAAAAGTTTAAACCTTGCCAATGGAACTCAAAGCTTGCATGTTATTCCTTTTACAAAATCCTCAATTTTCTTCGATCATTATGACATAAGATTTTGTGTTATCCACTTGTGTTAATATTTTAAATTGATGATCAAATTAGTTCATTGTATTATTGAATCAAGGAGTTTAGTTGTAAAAAATCATCAAAATTAGAGTTAAAATAACCGTTAAATCATGATTTTTCGTTTATAACTGTCGAAAAGTTTTGTCCCGTTACTTGATCTCTGAATGTTAGTTTTTTGTGATTTTTAGCGTATGCGATCTCGAAGTATATACAAACATGTTTAATGGTTGGATTGTTGAAACTAGTTTCGTAGAATGCGTATCCTATCAAAACAATAGATTTACTAACACTTAAGAGCTTATTCATATTCATTAAGTATAACATAAGATTTTGTGGTATCCACCAATGTAAATAGTGAATACCACAAAATCGAAGTTAAAATAACCGTTAAATAGTGATTTTTCATTTTATAACTGTCGAAAAGTTTTGTCCCGTTACTTGATCTCTGAATGTTTTTTTTTTTTTGCAATTTTTTGTTGATGCAATCTCAAAACATATACAAACAAATTTGACAGTTGGATCATTGAAATTAGTTTCATAAAATTTGTATCTCTTCAAGTTCAATATATATATATATATATATATATATATATATGTATATTAAGTAGATTTAAATTTATTTATTTTGTACGTATAACCCTTAAGAAATTGAATGATATGTATATTTAAGCCGATCAAATGGTCACCAATTTTTAAAATTTAATTTAATATATATATATATATATATATAATTATTATAGTTTTTATGACACAGCTCGACCCAGAGGTCGAAGCGTGCTGGCCGTCACGTGTGAGTGACGTAGCCAAAACGTCAGCGGAAGAGTAATTATGCATGAAGTGCAGCAGTGAGAGTCAAAGTCGATAATGTACATACGATAAAGAGTAAGGTAGGACGAAAGTGAAGTAGTTAAGTATCACAGAGCCAACCCTAAGTGCAGTCCGAATTAAACAAAACGCTATAATAACAGAAGAAACCCTACATAGGTGGTGGTCTGTCAGAACTGCCTCAGTGCCTCGATAGCCGTCCACGTCATCGCTACCTAGAACCTGGAAGGGCGCAAAACAGAAAACGTGAGTGGGCAAAAACAAATACTTTCCAAAACCATTTCACAAAATCCGTATATAACCCCTCACTGTAAATCCAGTATAATTTTCCAGAAAATAATATGTATAAATACTCATATACGAAAACATCGTCCAGAAATCAAAACTCATCATCAAATCTCAAAAATAAGCCATGTCGATATACCAACTCAAAAGCAAACAATATCAGACAGGTGAGATAAATCAATATGCATCAATATTATCATGTCAGCCGGAGTCACCTTTAATGACCTGTACGGCTGAATCTATAGCTCATCAATCAAAATCCATCACTATCCTGCACACGAGTCGGAACCACCTTTAGTGGTCTGTACGACAGGCTAGGTGTATAAGATTATGCTCAGTGCTACGATCACGTGAAGGCTGTGCGACGAATCGCGGGTCACCTACGAGTCGAAACCACCTTTAGTGGTCTGTACAACAGGCTATGCACCTGCCTTGGATCCAAGGTGAGCGTACGGTGCGGGAGGTGAACGATGACGTGAAGGCTAGGCCCTACTCTGGTGGAGCACAAACACTCGGGGTGCGGGTAATAGAGTTATATCACAATCCATCATCATCTTAACTACTAACTATCATACTCACCTGACTTACCTGGGCGTCCACAGTGCCGGAGCATAATGAATGCAATCATACTCAAACTACGGAAATAACTTATCATACGAAGGTCAATTTTGGTATATGAATATACCAACGCGACCTACACGACGTCACGGACGTCGTGGTATTTGTAGAAAAATTTTAGGTTGTGGCACGCGCCAGAGAGCTCAGGGGGTCACGCGCCCCTCAAGCGCGTCTTCAACCTCCAGCTCGCCGAACTGGTTTTTCCGGCGGCCGGAATCTAGGCAGGTTTTCAAACTCCTATATCTCACTCGTTTTTCATCCTTTTTCGTCCATTTTTCTTCCTACATGCTCTAAATTTAGAGTAGAACATTTCTATAGCTTCAAATACGTTGAAAAACGGCTGGAAATTCGTTGGAAAATTCTTCCAAAACTGGCCGAGTTCGAAACCAACGATCCTGACGTCCAATACGTGCAAACGAGGTACTCCGAGACTCGTGGGAAGATTCTAAGACGAGTGGTGATCTTGTTTTCGCCTAAAAGGCCCTGAAATAGAAGTACATGAACAGTACCTCAAGTTTAGTTTATGAGTTTGGTATGGTTTCGATGGTTTCCCGTCCTAAAACCATTATATATGAACTTAACTAGTCTCAATGATCATAAATGAACTTACCTGAGCTTCGATCCATATCGAGATGGTGTGGTATGTGTGTGTCCGTACGAAGTAGTGAGGGAAGGAGAGATAGAGAGGTTTCGAGAGAATGGGAGAGAGAGAAGAAAACAGAAATAGATGCACGTGTACGTGCATGGTGCGTGTGTGTGTGTTTATAATATCAGCCAACCATCAACAACCCATTTCTTTTGGGCCTAGTGCTCAAGATACCCAAACCCAATTTTAATCCCGTCACACCCTCGCTCGAACGTAAGTCTAGGGTAAAATCGTCAATTATATATATGAAAATTGGGACGGGATGTTACAACCTACCCTCCTTAATAAAATTTCGTCCTCGAAATTTACATCACACAAGTAAAAAAATACTAATAACCATAGAATAAACGCGGATACATATCTCTCATCCGCTCATCTGTTTCCCAGGTAGCCTCCTCTACCGAATGATTCCTCCACAGAACCTTTACCAATCGAACCGTCTTGTTCCGCAGAACCTTATCTTTCCAGTCAAGATAGTCACTGGCTCCTCCTCGTACGTCAAATCAAGATTAACCTCTAACTGCTGCGGATGTAGAACGTGAGACGGATCAGCAACGTAGTGACGTAGCATTGAAACGTGAAACACATCATGAACTTTGGATAGCTCCAGAGGCAGCTCGAGTCTGTACGCTACTTCTCCTATCCGTTCAGTGATCTGGTACGGTCCGATATACCTGGGACTCAGCTTCCCCTTTTTACCGAATTGTACAACCCCTTTCCATGGCGATAACTTCAAGAATACCTAGTCACTTACCTCGTAAACTTTATCCGTGGCATGTCTGTCGGCTAAACTCTTTTGACGATCCTGGGCCGCTTTCAAGTTTGACTTGATTACCTGGATATTCTGAGTCGTCTCATCTATTATCTCTGGGCCCTCTAATACTCTATTGCCGACCTCCGACCAACACAATGGTGTACGACAAGCTCGGCCGTGCAATGCTTCGAACGGTGACATCCCGATGCTCGAGTGATAACTATTATTATACATGAACTCCATCAGATCCAAGCGTAGATGCCACGCATCACCAAACTGTAGCACGGAAGATCGTAACATGTCCTCAAGCGTCTGAATGGTCTTCTTAGACTGCCCGTCTGTCTGTAGATGATAAGCCGTACTATACAATAGCCTCGTGCCAAGGGCTTCCTGGAATGCCGTCTAGAACTTAGATGTAAATCTCGGGTCTCAATCTGAAATAATGCTGACTGGCACGCCATGATACTTAACTATCTTAGATATGAAGAGCTCAGCTAGTCGTCGCAGAGAAAACTTTTCTCGGACTGGGATGAAGTGTGCAGATTTCGTGAACCGATCTACTATTACCCAAACGCCGTCGTAACCACTCTGCGTACGGGGTAACTTATAGACAAAATCCATGGTGATATTCTCCCATTTCCATTGAGGAACGGGAAGCGGTTGCATTCGTCCAAATGGTTTCTTTCTCTCGGCTTTCACTTGCTGACATACAATGCATCTGCTCACGTACTCGGTAATCTCCCTCTTCATACCAGGCCAATAGTAAAATGGCCGAATGGTATGATACATCTTGGTACTGCCCGGGTTCATCGCATAAGCTGAAACATGTGCCTCATCTAGAATAACCTTTTTTAGCTCCGTGTTATCTGGTACGTACATCCTGTTTTCTTGCATGACCATACCGTCGGTTTCTCGAATCCGTAGATCTTTCTTTTTACCTTCACCCCTTAGTCGAATCAACTCCTGAGTCTCCTCGTCATCCATCTGGGCCTCGAGAATACGGTCAATCAAAATCGGCCTGACCTGGAAGTGAGCGAGTAAAGCTTTCCCTCGATTCTCTGCCTCCGAGTACTCAATCTCTAATCTTACTCCAGTCGTCCTCAACTCAGCTAATAGAGGAACACGTCTCGCGTATATAGCATCCACTCTACCCTGAGACTTCTGGCTAAGTGTGTCAGCTACTACGTTTGCACGACCCTTATGGTACTCGATCGTGCAATCGTAATCACTCAGCAACTCCATCCACCTTCGCTGAAGAAGGTTCAGATCTCTCTGGGTGAATAAATACTGAAGGCTCTTGTGGTCTGTAAAGATCCTACATCTCTCACCATAGAGGTAATGTCTCCAGATCTTCAACGCAAATACAATCGCCGCCAACTCAAGATCATGAATAGGATAATTCATTTCATGCGGTTTCAACTGCCTCGATGCATAGGCGATCACTCTACCGTGCTGCATCAATACGCAACCCAAGCCGTTCAACGATGCGTCATTGTAGATCTCGAAGTTACCACTGTCGTTCGGAAGTGCTAGCATTGGAGCATGAGTAAGACAATGTTTTAGCTGCTGAAAGCTCCATTCACAGCTATCATCCCACTTAATCGGACCTTCTTCCTGGTTAACCTCGTGAGAGGTAACGCAATTACTGAAAAATCCTGCACGAACCGCCGATAATAGCCTACTAATCCGAGGAAATTCCGTACCTCATAAACAGTTCGTGGTTGTTCCCAGTTCTCCACCGCTGATATCTTCTGGGGATCCACCTGAATACCCTGAACTGAGATAACGTGCCCTAAAAATTCCACCTGGTCTAACCAAAATTGACATTTACTAAATTTAGCATATAGTTGACGTTCCCTCAGTTTCTTCAGTACTAATGAAAGATGTCGCATGTGATTTGACTTCGATTTAGAGTATACCAGAATATCATCGATAAAGACAATGACAAACTAATCTAAATACTGCTGGAATACCCGATTCATCAAATCCATAAAAGCAGCTAGGGCGTTAGTCAATCCGACTGGCATGACTAAGAACTCGTAATGGCCATATCTGGTTCGGAACGCCGTCTTCAGAACATTTTCATTCTTAATCCTCAGCTGATAGTAGCCAGACCGTAGGTCGATCTTCGAGAATACGCAAGCTCCTCGCAGCTGATCGAACAAATCGTCAATACGAGGTAATGGGTAACGGTTTTTAATTGTCATCCGATTCAGCTGCCGATAGTCAATACACAGCCGTAAAGTACCATCCTTCTTACACACGAACAACACTGGAGCTCCCCAAGGTGAAGTACTCGGCTGTATAAAACCTTTGTCTAGCAGCTCCTGTAATTGGATTTTCAACTCTCGTAACTCGGCGGGAGCCATCCGATAGGGAGTCAAAGATATAGGGTCTGTACTTGGCAATATATCAATAGAAAACTCCACGTCTCGATCCGGCAGCAAGCCTGGTAAATCGTTAGGGAACACGTCAAGGAATCGCCTGACTACCTTCACATCTTCTAAACTGACAGGAGCACTATCATACAATACCACGTGTGCTAGATACCCCTGAAAACCCTTATGTAATAACTTCTTAGCTCTCACAGCTGAAATAATGCCATGTCTAACATTGCTATGCTCGCTAGTAAATGTAACCACAGGTAGCCCCGGCCGATGGAACATAACTTTCTTCTCGTAGAAATTAATGTTGGCTTGATTATAATATAGCCAATCAGTGCCCAAGATCACATCAAACTCAACGATATCCAGTGGAATAAAATTGGCGGGCATAACCACATCCTCAACCAACACGGGGCACTCTGGGTACATCCAACTGACCAAACACGTCTCCTCATATGCATCGACACCTCTAGCTCTAATCCGAGGGGCGCAGACTTAGGTTGAGTCAATTGAGCAAATGAATGAGAAATGACCGAATCAGTAGCGCCACAATCTATCAACACCCTAGCGAAATGACCAAGAACATTTAACTTACCCATTATCAGATCAGGGTTGTTCTGGGCGTCCTGCGCTGTAAGGTTATGAACGCGGCCCTGAGGCTGTTGTCGACCACCGCGACCTCTGCTCGTCTGACCAGCTCGTCCAGGTACTCCAGTCGTCCTCAACTCAGCTAACAGAGAAACACGTCTCGCGTATATAGCATCCACTCTACCCTGAGACTTCTGGCTAAGTGTGTCAGCTACTACGTTTGCACGACCCTTATGGTACTCGATCGTGCAATCGTAATCACTCAGCACCTCCATCCACCTTCGCTGAGGAAGGTTCAGATCTCTCTGGGTGAATAAATACTGAAGGCTCTTGTGGTCTGTAAAGATCCTACATCTCTCACCATAGAGGTAATGTCTCCAGATCTTCAACGCAAATACAATCGCCGCCAACTCAAGATCATGAATAGGATAATTCATTTCATGCGGTTTCAACTGCCTCGATGCATAGGCGATCACTCTACCGTGCTGCATCAATACGCAACCCAAGCCGTTCAACGATGCGTCATTGTAGATCTCGAAGTTACCACTGTCGTTCGGAAGTGCTAGCATTGGAGCATGAGTAAGACAATGTTTTAGCTGCTGAAAGCTCCATTCACAGCTATCATCCCACTTAATCGGACCTTCTTCCTGGTTAACCTCGTGAGAGGTAACGCAATTACTGAAAAATCCTGCACGAACCGCCGATAATAGCCTACTAATCCGAGGAAATTCCGTACCTCAGAAACAGTTCGTGGTTGTTCCCAGTTCTCCACCGCTGTTATCTTCTGGGGATCCACCTGAATACCCTGAACTGAGATAACGTGCCCTAAAAATGCCACCTGGTCTAACCAAAATTGACATTTACTAAATTTGGCGTATAGTTGACGTTCCCTCAGTTTCTTCAGTACTAATGAAAGATGTCGCATGTGATCTGACTTCGATTTAGAGTATACCAGAATATCATCGATAAAGACAATGACGAACTGATCTAAATACTGCTGGAATACCCGATTCATCAAATCCATAAAAGCAGCTAGGGCGTTAGTCAATCCGAATGGCATGACTAAGAACTCGTAATGGCCATATCTGGTTCGGAACGCCGTCTTCAGAACATCTTCATTCTTAATCCTCAGCTGATAGTAGCCAGACCGTAGGTCCATCTTCGAGAAGACGCAAGCTCCTCGCAGCTGATCGAACAAATCGTCAATACGAGGTAATGGGTAACGGTTTTTAATTGTCATCCGATTCAGCTGCCGATAGTCAATACACAGCCGTAAAGTACCATCCTTCTTACGCACGAACAACACTGGAGCTCCCCAAGGTGAAGTACTCGGCTGTATAAAACCTTTGTCTAGCAGCTCCTGTAATTGGATTTTCAACTCTCGCAACTCGGCGGGAGCCATCCGACAGGGAGTCAAAGATATAGGGTCTGTACTTGGCAATATATCAATAGAAAACTCCACGTCTCGATCTGGCGGCAAGCCTGGTAAATCGTTAGGGAACACGTCAAGGAATCGCCTGACTACCTTCACATCTTCTAAACTGACAGGAGCACTATCATTCAATACCACGAGTGCTAGATACCCCTGAAAACCCTTTTGTAATAACTTCTTAGCTCTCATAGCTGAAATAATGCCATGTCTAACATTGCTATGCTCGCCAGTAAATGTAACCACAGGTAGCCCCGGCCGATGGAAGATAACTTTCTTCTCGTAGAAATTAATGTTGGCTCGATTATAATATAGCCAATCAGTGCCCAAGATCACATCAAACTCAACGATATCCAGCGGAATAAAATTAGCGGGCATAACCACATCCTCAACCAACACGGGGCACCCTGGGTTCATCCAACTGACCAGACACGTCTCCTCATATGCATCGACACCTCTAGCTCTAATCCGAGGGGCGCAGACTCAGGTTGAGTCAATTGAGCAAATGAATGAGAAATGACCGAATCAGTAGCGCCACAATCTATCAACACCCTAGCGAAATGACCAAGAACATTTAACTTACCCGTTATCAGATCAGGGTTGTTCTGGGCGTCCTGCGCTGTAAGGTTATAAACGCGGCCCTGAGGCTGTTGTCGACCACCGCGACCTTTGCTCGTCTGACCAGCTCGTCCAGGTACACCACGACTTAGACCCGCAGGATTAGGCTGCCTGGATGATCCCGTGCTGCTTGAAGTAACCTCTCCCTGCTGTGGCTGCACTCCAGGATACCACTGTGATCCGCTTGTAGGATAAGGAGGATACGGGGTATACCCTCCAGGATGCTGAGGATAGCCACTCTGATAACCACCTGAATAATACGGATCAAGAGGATATGGATATGGTGCAGCAAAATAAGGAGCAGCATCACCCTGATAGTGATAGGTACCACCGCGGCTCGACTGACCATATCCACTAGGAGCTGGAGCCTGCTGAATAGGAACTGGGGGTGGTAATGCAGGTAATAGAGGCCTCTGCTGATTCTGTGGACAATTTGCTGCTCGATGACCCACATGTCCACACGTAAAACATCATCGATTTCCCTATCTGCATTCGCCAAAATGTTGGCTGTTACACCTCCGACAAAATGGTGCTGATGAACCACCAGCGTCTCGTTGTCTTTGAAAACGCTGACCACTAGCAAATCGACCCCCTCTCATCTGGCCTGGAGAATTTACACCTCTACTGGATGAACTCGAACTAACTCCACTTCTTTTGAAATTTTGAGTCTTTCGGGGTCCCTGTGATGCTATCCCTTTGCCTTTATCATCTTTCTTCGGTTCCTCTTTTTCTTCTTCATCGCTATCCCTAGGCAGATTTTCTGAATCTTCTATCTGTAACAGAACTTCGTAGAAATCATGATAAGTCTCGCAGTGAACCTTGGTAGCCATCGTACGCCACTTCTTTCGAGTACCCAACTTGAATCTTCGAAGCATCTCAGCTTGATTCTTTGCAATCTCAGGATGGTAGCGAGAAAGATCTGTGAACTTCCTGTAATACTCATTCGCCGACATCTTTTTCTGCTTCAGGCTTGTAAATTCTTGTTTCTTGCAATCAAGGTAGGCGTCAGGGATAAATCGCCTGTAGAATTACTGCTTGAATACCTCATAATTCTTGACTTCCTCTGGTGGCATCCTCTCAAACAACTGTTCCCACCAGGACGCAGGTTCCTTTCCCATGAACCAAGTAGCAATTTCAACCCATGTCCCTGAGGCTAAATTACCCTGACTTTGCATTACCCTCTCTATTTGAAGTATCTATCGCTTGGCACCCTCGTGGCCCTCATCACCCAAAAATTTAGATAATCTCAGATTTTGCAACTCTCAAGAGGGGTCTTGTGAGAAGGACGCAGGGTAGACTGAATAACATTAGCGATAGCATCCCCCAATTGATAAAAGTCGGGGAAAATAGGCTCAGAAGGTAGACGTGGTTCTCGGCGAGGCGGCATAATTCTGACAGAAAACACCAAAGTAATTAGAATATTCACAAACTACACAAGAATGCCAAAACTAGGCTCTGATACCAAACTGACACACCCTGACCCAGAGGTCGAAGCGTGCTGGCCGTCACATGCGAGTGACGTAGCCAAAACGTCAGCGGAAGAGTAATTATGCATGAAGTGCAGTAGTGAGAGTCAAAGTCAATAATGTACATACAATAAAGAGTAAGGTAGGACGAAAGTGAAGTAGTTAAGTATCATAGAGCCAGCCCTAAGTGCAGTCCGAATTAAACAAAACGCTATAATAACAGAATAAACCCTACATAGGTGGTGGTCTGTCAGAACTGCCTTAGTGCCTCGATAGCCGTCCACGTCATCGCTACCTAGAACCTAGAAGGGCGCAAAACAGAAAACGTGAGTGGGCAAAAACGAATACTTTCCAAAACCATTTCACAAAATCCGTATATAACCCCTCACTGTAAATCCAGTATAATTTCCCAGAAAATAATACGTATAAATACTCATATACGAAAACATTGTCCAGAAATCAAAACTCATCATCAAATCTAAAAAATAAGCCATGTCGATATACCAACTCAAAAGCAAACAATATCAGACAGGTGAGATAAATCAATATGCATCAATATTATCATGTCAGCCGGAGTCACCTTTAGTGACCTGTACGGCTGAATCTATAGCTCATCAATCACAATCCATCACTATCCTACACACGAGTCGGAACCACCTTTAGTGGTCTGTACGATAGGCTAGGTGTATAAGATTACGCTCAGTGCTACGATCGCATGAAGGCTGTGTGATGAATTGCAGGTCACCTACGAGTCGGAACCACCTTTAGTGTTCTGTACGACAGGCTGTGCACCTGCCTTGGATCCAAGGTGAGCGTACGGTGCGGGAGGTGAACGATGATGTGAAGGCTAGGCCCTACTCTGGCGGAGCACAAACACCCGAGGTGCAGGTAATAGAGCTATATCACAATCCATCATCATCTCAACTACTAACTATCATACTCACCTGACTTACCTGGCCGTCCACAGTGCCGGAGCATAATGAATGCAATCATACTCATAATTATAAAATATAATTGGCATACGACATGGAAATTCAATTATGAAATCAATTTAATTCATAGACCATTCAATTCACGTTTTTGGGAAAAACGGCAGTTATATATATACTAAAAACAAAAGCCCACTCACTGGTAAGTCGACGGGTCGTATCCCCCGAGCCTAGCGTGGCTGCGCTCGTCCTCTGGATACGTCTCACCTATATGTGAAATAACTGTAAAACCGTTATTTAAAGCACATAACCAAACTACGGAAATAACTTCTCATACGAAGGTCAATTTTGGTATATGAATATACCAACGTGACCTACACGACGTCACGGACGTCGTGGTATTTGTAGAAAAATTTTAGGTTGTGACACGCGCCCCTCACGCGTGTCTTCAACTTCCAGCTCGCCGGACTGGTTTTTCCGGTGGCCGGAATCTGGGCAGGTTTTCAAACTCCTATATGTCACTCATTTTTCATCCTTTTTCGTCCATTTTTCTTCCTACATGCTCTAAATTTAGAGTAGAACATTTCTATAGCTTCAAATACCTTGAAAAACGGCTGGAAATTCGTTGGGAAATTCTTCCATAACTGGCCGAGTTCGAAACAAACGATCCTGACGTCTAACACGTGTAAACAAGGTACTCCGAGACTCGTGGGAAGATTCGAAGACGAGTGGTGATCTTGTTTTCACCTAAAACGCCCTGAAATAGAAGTACATGAACAGTACCTCAAGTTTAGTTTACGGGTTTGGTATGGTTTCGATGATTTCCCGTCCTAAAACCATCATATATGAACTTAACTAGTCTCAATGATCATAAATGAACTTACCTGAGCTTCGATCCATATCGAGATGGTGTGGTATGTGTGTGTCCGTACGAAGTAGTGAGGGAAGGAGAGATAGAGAGGTTTCGAGAGAATGGGAGAGAGAGAAGAAAACAGAAATAGATGCACGTGTACGTGCATGGTGCGTGTGTGTATGTTTATAATATCAGCTAACCATCAACAGCCCATTTCTTTTGGGCCTAGTGCTCAAGATACCCAAACCCAATTTTAATCCCATCACACCCTCGCTCGAACGTAAGTCGAGGGTAAAATCGTCGATTATATATATGAAAATCGGGACGGGATGTTACATTTTAGGGGTATAAAATTGTTAAATTAATATATATAATTATTATAGTATTTGTGGGTTATGGGCCCACCACGCTTCCACTATGTCATGCGTCAATCATCACAAGACCAATATAAATATAATGATATTTGACATGGCATTCTAACTCGTAAAACCATTTAAAAACGTAATTTCTGGGAAAACAGCATATATATATATATATATATATATATATATATATATAATAAGAAGGAAAAGATTCACTTACCTAGAGTCCGCGCTACAACTCCCTAGCACAAACAGTGGGGCGTCACGAACAAATATCAAATCACATCTCAGAGTATAAAATTATAAAATTAATATTTTACTTATCATGTATCGTGTGACCCACGTGTATTCCCAAACCAACCCGTTATCTTAACAGGTGCTTATCGGGTTACCCGATAACAACCCGATTTGTTATCGTGTCGACCCGAACACTTGTTAATTTTGTATCATGTCGGGTTATCGGGTCTTCCGTTATGGATTTTCTGGTTAATGACATTTAAGAGAGTTTGTAGGGCTTTGTTTCCTCTAAAATTTGTCATATTCATTGTTCCGCCAATGGTGCAGCTTATAGATTAGCCAACTTGGCCTTATTTTCTTCTTATAATTTTTGTTGGTTTGAGGAACCTTTGGATTTGATCTAGGACACCCTCTTTGAAGATTGTATGCCTTCTTCTTGATATGAATAAAATCGATATCGTTTCCCCTATATATATATATTTATTTATATACGAGGATTAAATTTCTTTGAACTGTTTTTATGAATGGTAGATATATTAAGGGCTAGTTTGGTATCTGTAAGATCCCACATCGCCTAGGGGTGAGGATCATGTAAGCCTTATATGTACATTCCCACCTCCAATTAACACGAGGCCTTTTGGGAGTTCACTAGGCTTCGGAGTTCGTTGGAACTCCGAAGTTAAGCGAGTTCGGGCGAGAACAATCCCATGATGGGTGACCCACTAGGAAGTTCTCGTGTGAGTTCCCATAAACAAAACTATGATGGCGTGGTCGGGGCCCAAGGCGGACAATATCGTGCTATGGTGGAGTCGAGCCCAGGAAGTGGTCGAGCCTGGGCCGGGATGTGACAGTATTGATGTGCTTTTTGAAAAAATTGCTTCTAACGTGCTATGAGAATAAACAGTTATAAAATAAAGTTGTTGACTATTTGCTAACTTTATTTTGTAAAGTGCTTTTAACAAACAAAATAGTGTCTAAGTGTTTGGTAAACTTTTATACAAATTGTTGTGAATATGTTAAATGACTAAAAAAGATATAGTATCTAATGTGATATAATAATTGTCAAAGAGAATAATGTAGAGGCAATTATTGTAGTTTTGTAAAATATGTGGGGTATACTTGTCATTTGAAAATTTTATTAAATGAATACTAATTACTATACAAACATTTTTTAGAAGCATGATAGACGCTGCTTTTGCTTTTCTATACTTTTCTATTGTCATTGACAACATTTTTTTAAAGCCCTTTTTTTTACCAAACACATTTGATGTTCCAGATTTTTTTTAATAAGCTGTTTTTTATAGAAGCATTACAATCCCAAACCAGCCCTAAATTTTATTTATTTTTTTAGAAAAATGGTTAACTCTAATATTTAAATTAAAAATAAGAATAAAGAGGCACAAATTAAGAAGTTTAACTAAAGAGTCTAATTAAACTAGAAAAATAGAAAAGTGCATTAAATCGAATATAAGCTCAAATTTTCAATCAAGAAGTCCAAATATCTTCTTCTTTCATTTTTTCCCTTTTATTTATTTCTAATTTTCTTTTTAATTTTGACTTTAAAAAAATATTATATTTGTTTCATTGGGAAAGAGGATTGAGATCAAAGTATTTATATAGAAAATGTGAGAGAGGGGTTTGTTATCTACATTTGATAGGTATTGTGGAGCAAAAAAAAATTTCAAAACCATAGAGATGACACTTGGACTTTTTCTCAAGAAAGACAAAAA
Source organism: Crataegus laevigata (assembly GCA_963580275.1). NCBI lineage: Eukaryota > Viridiplantae > Streptophyta > Magnoliopsida > Rosales > Rosaceae > Crataegus > Crataegus laevigata. The sequence goes on along the minus strand of OY756944.1, from coordinate 11,838,906 downwards.
AGCCCTCCTTAAACGAGTATGGCACATAAATACTCCCATGTGTAGCTCAGAATCTCTAGAGGTCCAAACAGCTGACTGTGACCGGCCCTTGCTCGTGGCATGGAAAAGTCAAATGCATTATGATGCGGTAGAAACTAACACACAAATTAAACCCTATAAATTATGCAATCGTAGTATGAGCAAGTAGGGATCGTTCTATTCCGAGGATCAGAAGTGATACTAATGAACACAAATCTAACTTAAAAACCTGAAAACTACTTAAACTAACACTAAAACAATGATTGGGGGGGATTTTGGACGAATTTAACTAATCAAAAGTAAAGACAACAACTAAATTGAATTGTAAAGGGAATATGGGTGAAAAGCTAGCTAGAGGATCCTTCTCCACACATGAAACATATGCATACAAATCGATTTCCATTTATTCTTTCTATAAACCATGAATGACAATGCCCCAAATTAATCGTGAACCGCACAAATTAACTCTCAGATTTTCCTAATTTTATTGAATTGGACTCAGCGACGCAATTAAATTATTCTTATCAAGTTCCCTATATGAACATCATGATAGAGATACATATCAAATATCATTAAGTTCTATGAAAATCATAAGCATTGACAAGGCATTTGTAACTATGAAAAGCATGATACTCCTGCTAGGAATTTACTTAACACAATCATGACTAGTGACTTTTACTACTTGTGAATATAAGTTCATAACGATTAGGTGAAATTCCTTTATATTCTAGCATCAAATCCCTGCATGCATACTAAGTAGGCCTCCTTAATAAACATACCAGAATAAGTTCTCTATAAAACAGATAAGTAAATCGCATTCATGTTTTACGAAACAATAATTGGAGGAAATCAATTCATATAAAACATATGTCCATGGCTTCGAATTCACCTCTAGCTAAATCGAAACTTAGCTACTCATGTTCATAGGAATTGAAAAGCAATCTAAAATAAAAATTAGAACTTAAATAAGGATAGAAAGAACTCTGGTTGCGGCACCAATGTATTCCCCCCTTCTGAATTTCACCAAAATTATGTTTATATAGGGTAGGGCATGCTGAAACCAATGGGGAGAAGGATTAGGTTGTTTAGATTGGTTTAGGACTCCTAAAATCAGATGGGAAGCATTTAGAATAGGATAAGGACTCCTTTTGCAGTTGGAAATAAGATGAGATAATGTTGGATTAAATAGGATAATGTTTGGATAATATGGGATAAGATAAGATAAGATAAGACTGGATAAGATAGGATAAGATTGGATAAGGTTAGATAAGGTTGGATAAGATAATGTTTTTCCTTGTCTTCCAAGCTTCAATTTTGATTTCTCCAGATCTTAGCACATGTTTAACACATGTTAAACACCTTTTAAACCTCAAAAACGTCCATCCCACTTGTCCTTCACGCATGCTATCCATTCCAAGTCCAAAATTGCCCCAAATTGCTCCATTTGGCCATTTATTGTCATCTTACCAATTGGACCTACAATAATACGAAAATAATTTAAATTACTATAACAAATAGAAATTAACTAAGTAAATACAAAATAATAAGATAATAAAGTCGCATAAATACACTCCTATCACATTAAAGATAGGATTAATTACTGTATCATATCTTTAATACATTTGTAATTAAAAATCAGCTCCATCAAATAAGGAATTTCTACCACAATCAATCGTAGATGCTTCCATCATCATCCCAAGATATTGTCTCCTAATTAATATATTGTGAATATGATTTCCTCATTCATTCAAACGGATGACACACCATGGCCAACGGGAAGCCGGTCATGTGTAAGGCAAAACCCTAACCCTATGCTTGGCCACTCATTTCTATAAATACCTCATCTCCACTAGATTTCTGGTAAGCGTCTGCTACACAAACAAGCCCACTCACTCTTTCTTAAGAAACTGGCATAGGCGTCGGAATTGGCCAACCATACCCTTGGGCGTGTAAGGCTTTGGTATTTGATCAAATGTGTTAATTGTTTTGTAGGTACAAATTCTTCAAGACTAGAGATGGTAGATTTTTACTACCACAAATTGGTGCTTTCATTGAGAGCTTGATTCAAATACTCAAAGAAGGCTATCGCAATTACTTTTTGTAATTTTCTATTACGTTCAATTTCTCATACACTTCTAGTCATTGAAATTTTTTTTAGAAAAATTCCTTGATTAGTCCCTAGAGAAAAGATAAAATGGTAGAAAATTCTAAAACAACAACGCTAGGAACGCCCTACGTTTGAGATTTGGACCTGAGAACAGAAACCAAGATGTAGCCCACATTGACAATCCTCGAGGCTCAATGCTATGGCAGGAGAAGCCCCACTGTCACAAAGCACCCTCACTGTGGCTGTTATTAGCCTCCATCGCAACACAGCCAAGTGGTGACAAGGACCATTGTAGCCGCAACAGCTCACCCGAAGCCCAAACGCACGACGCGACAAGTAATTAGAGAAATGAGAATTAAAAAGGTAAGACGAGGAGGGATGAGGGAGAAATGAAGGGATTATGAAGAAGAAGAGAACTTAAGTAAAAGAACTTTTAGTTTTTGGTTTTTATTTTTTTTGTTTCATTTCACATTCGTGCACCGTCCTTCATTCTTCTTTATTTCTTTTCTCTTCCCTTTCTTTTCCACTATCTGTAGTGTAAAAAAACGATAACTTAAAAAAAATAGTTGCATAGGTAATAATGTTATAATATTTCAATTGTTCAAACAATCTGAATCTCATTATGTATGAGTAATTAATAATTACACTGCCACATCATTTAATAACAAGTTTGATAAACCAAACATAATTGAAAAGTTAAACTGTAGCATATGTGCAAGTGTTGAATTATCTTAGTGATTAGGGCGTTCTTCTTGACCTTCTTCCGTTCTGAATTCAAACTTTTCTTTCTCTCAATTATTATAAATTAGTGAAAAATATCACTTTCAATAAAAAAGAATTTTACCAAATATATAAACCATCTCAAAAAGGCTTTGTTAGGGCAAAAAATTGTTGTATTCCATAGTACTTCATAAAATAAATTATGGTTGTTGTTAGCAAGGTTCTAAAAAATGCTAGGCGCTAGTCGGGCGGCGGGCTAGAGCCTAGCGCCTAGGCGCCTAGGTGGATTTAGGTAAATTGCTTGTATATCTTGTAAATAAGTGCCTATTGACACTTAAAAAAATTATACTTCTATGAAATCCATGGATAATATAATAAAAGAATAATAAAATGCAAAAAGAGTATACAACAAGTCCAAAATTTAAAAACACATTAAGCATATATGCCATGTGACATCCCACATCGCCCAGGGGAGTGATCCTTAAAATGTATATTCCCATCCCTACCTAGCACGAGGCCTTTTGGGAGCTCACTGGCTTCGGGTTCCGTAGGAACTCCGAAGTTAAGCGAGAAGGGGGCTAGAGCAATCCCAGGATGGGTGACCTCCTGGGAAGTTGCTCGTGAGTTCCCAGAAACAAAACCGTGAGGGCGTGGTCGGGGCCCAAAGCGGACAATATCGTGCTACGGTGGTGGAGCGAGCCCGGGAAGTGGTCCGCCCCGGGCCGGGATGTGACACTTGGTATCAGAGCCTAGGTTTTGGTAGTTTTGTGCAGTTGTGAATATTCTAAATCGTTTGGTGTTTCTGTCAGAACGATGCCGCCTCGACGAGAGCCACGTCCACCTGTTGATCCTAGTTTTCCCGACCTTTCTCAGTTGGGAGATGTTATTGCTCATGCTATTCAGTCTACCCTTCGTCCTTCCCATAGGACCCCTCTTGAGAGTGCGCATAATTTGAGGTTACCGAGATATGAGGGTGACGAGGGGCACGAAGGTGTCGAGCGCTGGTTTCTGCAGATAGAGCGGACTTTCCGAATATTACATAGTCAGGGTAATCTAGCTGCGGGAACTTGGTTCGAGACTGCGACTTGGTTTATGGGAAATGAACCTGCCACCTGGTGGGAACAGTTAGCTGAGAGGATGCCACCAGAAGAAGCCAAGGACTGGGAGGTGTTCAGACATCTATTTTACCAGCGATTTATCCCAGACGCCTATCTCGACCGCAAGAAACAAGAATTTACGAGCCTGAAGCAGAAGAAGATGTCAGCGAACGAGTACTACAGGAGGTTCACTGATCTTTCTCGCTACCACCCTGAGGTTGCTAGGAATCAGGCCGAGATGCTTCGGAGATTCAAGCTGGGCACTCGGAAGAAATGGCGCACGATGGCGACTACGAGGCACTGCGAGACCTATCATGACTTCTACGCAGTGTTGGTGCAGATAGAGGATTCAGAGAATCTGCCGAGTGATAGCGACAACGAGGAAGGGAAAGAAGAACCGAGGAGAGACGACAAGGGTAAAGGAGTGACATCACAGGGGCCTCGGAGGACCCAGAGTTTCAAGAGAAGTGGTTTTAGCTCGAGTTCTTCTTCGAGTGGGGGTACGAGTTCCCCGGGTCAGAGGAGATGGGGCGGATTCGCCGGAGGTCAGCGTTTCCAGAGGCAGCGAGATGCTGGTGGTTCTTATGCACCGTTCTGTCGGAGGTGCAACAGTCGGCATTATGGCGAGTGCAGGCAGGGCGCTCGTGAATGTTTTACATGTGGACAGCAGGGTCATCGCGCAGCGAATTGCCCGCAGAGTCAGCCGAGACCTCCACTATTTGCGTTACCACCTCCAGTTCCTATCCAGCAGGTCCCACCTCCTGGTGGATATGGTCAGCCGAATCGTGGTGGTACTTATCATTATCAGGGTGACGTTGCCCCTTATACTCCCGCACCGTATCCATATCCTCCAGATCCGTACTATTCAGGCGGTTCTCAGAGTAGCTACGCTCCGTATTCTGGAGGGTATACTTCGTATCCTCCTTATCCTGCCGGCGGACAGCAGTGGTATTCGGGAGTTCAGCCACAGCAGGGAGAGGCTACTTCTAGCAGTGCAGGGTCATCTAGACAGCCTAATCATGCGAGATCCAGTCGTGGTGTGCCTGGACGACCTGGTCAGCCGAACAGAGGTCGCGGTGGTCGACAGCAACCACAGGGCCGTATTCATAACCTCACAGCGCATGACGTCCAGAATAACCCGGATCTGATAACGGGTAAGTTAAATGTACTTGGTCATTTCGCTAGAGTGTTGATAGATTGCGGTGCTACTCATTCGGTCATTTCTTACTCATTTGTCCAATTGACTCAACCTGAGTCTGCCCCCCTCGTATTTGAGTTAGAAGTGTTGATGCCTAGGGGAGAGACATGTCTGGTCAGTCGGATGTACCCAGGGTGCCCCGTGTTGATTGAGGATGTGATGATGCCCGCTAATCTTATTCCGTTGGATATTGTTGAGTTTGATGTGATATTGGGCACGGATTGGCTACATTTTCATCGAGCCAACATAGATTGTTACGAGAAGAGAGTTACGTTTCATCGGCCGGGGTTACCTGTGATCACATTCACTGGCGAACGCAGTAATGTTAGACACGGCATCATTTCAGCCGTGCGAGCTAAGAAATTGTTGCAGAAGGGTTGTCAGGGGTATCTGGCTCACGTGGTATTGAACGATAGTGCTCCTGTCAGTTTGGAGAATGTGAAGGTGGTCAGGCACTTTCCCGACGTATTTCCTGACGATTTGCCAGGCTTGCCACCGGATCGAGATGTGGAGTTTTCTATCGACTTATTGCCAGGTACAGACCCTATATCTCTGACTCCCTATCGAATGGCTCCCGCTGAGTTGCGAGAGTTAAAGATTCAGTTACAAGAGTTGTTAGACCAGGGTTTTATACAGCCGAGTATTTCACCTTGGGGAGCTCCAGTATTGTTCGTGCGTAAGAAGGATGGTACTCTACGGCTGTGTATCGACTATCGACAGCTGAATCGGGTAACGATTAAAAACCGTTATCCATTACCTCGTATTGACGACTTGTTCGATCAGCTGCGAGGAACTTGCGTATTTTCGAAGATCGACCTACGATCTGGCTATCACCAGCTGAAGATTAAGGGCGAGGATGTTCCGAAGACGGCGTTCCGAACCAGATATGGGCACTATGAGTTCTTAGTCATGCCATTCGGTTTGACTAACGCCCCAGCTGCTTTTATGGATTTGATGAACCGGGTATTTCAGCCGTATTTGGATCGGTTCGTCATTGTATTCATCGATGACATTCTGGTGTACTCTAAATCGAAGTCAGATCACATGCGACATCTTTCCTTAGTGTTGAAGAAGCTGAGGGAGCATCGATTATACGCTAAGTTCAGTAAATGTCAATTCTGGCTAGACCAAGTGGCATTTTTGGAGCACGTTATCTCAGCTCAGGGCATTCAGGTGGATTCCCAGAAGATAGCAGCGGTGGAGAATTGGGAACAGCCACGCACTGTTTCTGAGGTACGGAGTTTCCTCGGATTAGCCGGCTACTATCGGCGGTTCGTGCAAGACTTCTCAGTGATTGCGTTACCTCTTACGAAGTTAACCAGGAAGGATGTTCGATTTGAGTGGGATGATAGCTGCGAACGGAGCTTTCAGCAGCTAAAACATTGTCTTACTCATGCTCCGGTGCTAGCACTTCCGGACGATAGTGGTAACTTCGAGGTCTATAGTGACGCATCATTGAATGGCCTGGGTTGCGTGTTGATGCAACATGGTAGGGTGATCGCCTACGTATCGAGGCAGCTGAAATCGCACGAGATGAACTACCCTACTCATGATCTTGAGTTGGCGGCGATTATATTTGCGTTGAAGATCTGGAGACATTACCTCTACGGTGAGAAGTGCAAGATCTTTACAGACCACAAGAGCCTCCAGTACTTGTTCACCCAGAGAGACCTGAACCTCCGCCAGCGAAGGTGGATGGAGTTGCTGAGTGATTACGATTGCACGATTGAGTATCATCCGGGTCGTGCAAACGTAGTAGCTGACGCACTTAGCCGGAAGTCTCAGGGTCGAGTGGATGCTATATACGCGAGCCGTGCTCCGCTGTTGGCCGAGCTGAGGTCGACCGGAGTAGGATTGGAGATCGATTGTTCGGAGGCAAAGAATCGAGGGAAAGCATTACTTGCTCACTTCCAGGTCAGACCGATTCTGATTGATCGTATTCTCGAGACTCAGTTGAATGACGCGGAGACTCAAGAGTTGATTCGATTGAGGGGTGAAGGTAAAAAGACCGATCTGCGGATTCGAGAAACCGACGGTATGCTCATGCAAGGAAACATAATGTACGTGCCAAACGACACAGAGTTAAAGAAGGCGATTCTCGATGAGGCACACGTATCAGCTTATGCGATGCATCCGGGCAGTACCAAGATGTATCATACCATTCGACCATTCTACTATTGGCCTGGTATGAAGAGGGAGATTGCCGAGTACGTGAGCAGATGTCTTATTTGCCAGCAGGTTAAAGCCGAGAGGAAGAAACCGTTCGGACGAATGCAACCGCTTCCCGTTCCTCAGTGGAAATGGGAGAACATCACCATGGATTTCGTCTATAAGTTACCCCGTACACTGAATGGTTACGACGGTGTGTGGGTAATAGTTGATCGGCTTACGAAATCTGCGCATTTCATTCTGGTTCGAGAGAAGTTTTCTCTACCACGATTAGCTGAGCTTTTCGTATCGAAGATCGTCAAGTATCATGGCGTGCCAGTCAGCATTATCTCAGATCGAGATCCGAGATTTACATCCAAGTTCTGGACGGCATTCCAGGAAGCCCTCGGCATGAGGCTACTGTATAGTACGGCTTATCATCCACAGACGGACGGACAGTCCGAGAGGACTATCCAGACACTTGAGGATATGTTACGATCCTCCGTACTACAGTTTGGTGATGCATGGCATCTACGCTTGGACCTGATGGAGTTCGCGTACAACAACAGTTACCATTCGAGCATCGGAATGTCACCATTCGAAGTGTTGTACGGTCGAGCTTGTCGTACGCCCCTATGTTGGTCGGAAGTCGGCGAGAGGGTACTTGAAGGTCCAGAGATAGTTGACGAGACGACTCAGAACATCCAGGTAATCAAGTCTAACTTGAAAGTAGCCCAGGATCGCCAGAAGAGCTTAGCTGATAGACATGCCACAGATCGGGTTTACGTGGTAGGCGATTGGGTGTTTCTGAAGTTGTCGCCGTGGAAAGGAGTTGTACGGTTCGGTAAGAAGGGGAAGCTGAGTCCCAGGTATATCGGACCATACCTAATCACCGAGCGGATAGGTGAAGTGGCGTATAGACTCGAGTTGCCTCCAGAGCTATTCAGAGTTCATAACGTGTTTCACGTTTCCATGCTACGTCATTACGTTGCTGATTCGTCTCACGTGCTACCTCCGCAGCAGTTAGAAGTTAGTCCGGATTTGACGTACGAGGAGGAGCCGGTGACTATCCTAGACTGGAAGGATAAGATTCTACGGAACAAGACGATTCGGTTAGTAAAGGTCTTGTGGCGAAACCATTCGGTTGAGGAGGCTACTTGGGAGTTAGAGGAGCGGATGAGAGTTATGTATCCGCGCTTATTCTATGTTTATTAGTGTTTACTTGTGTTATGTAAATTTCGGGGACGAAATTTTATTAAGGAGGGTAGGTTGTGACATCCCGTCCCGAATTATCTATATGTTTAAGTGAAATGACGAAAATACCCTTACCTTCGCGTGAACGGGTGTATTTTGGACACGAATTTGGGCTTTTGGGTGTCCTAAGTTTTTAAACCCAAAAAGTTGGGCTGTTAAACCCACACGTGTGCTTGCACATGCACACGTCCATGATAGTTCACATTTCATATGCATTTATAGCATACAGATTTGGTGTCTTGGTGAGGTGTTCGAGTTAAATTAGTTGCATTTTACATTGTTTTGTGTTAGTATGCAGCTATGTGTTTGTTAGGAGCAATTGGAAGGCAAATGAAGCAAAAACACCACTTTTGGTGTCCGAGCATTACTCCAAGCATGGAGAGGTGTTTGATGTGTTAATTTGAAGTCCAAGTGAAGAATTGAGGACAAGTTGGTTGCTAGAATTTCAGGAATTGACAAAGGGTGCAATTCGGCCAGTTTGGGGAATTCTATGCATGGCACATGCATGGGATTCAGATTGGGAGGTTTAACACACCTTGCCATGCATTTGGTTACCCTTTTACCCCCTTTTTTTCACCTAGAACATTCACCCCCATTTAGTTACACCATTCAGCCACAATTACACCACAAATTGACCCATGCCGTCAGTTTTATATTCTTTAAAACCTGCCCTTGCAGTCATTACACATGCTTCTCCATTCAAAATGACCACATGCTTGCCCATTTTCCCCATGCCATGCACTATCCATTTCAGAAATTGAATCCCCCATCATTACACACACTTGCATTCCATATTTTACATTTGTTGAGATCCAATCTTGGATCTAAACCTGAAAAGCTATTCCATTCATTCTCTTTAAGTGTAATGAAATCTGAGGGGGGAAGAATCAATCTTCAATTCGGCATAAACTCTCCAATTCCACAACCCTACACTACTACATTCATCCTTACTCCCAAAACACAAAAACACCACACCATTTCTGCCCATTCTCTCCCATTTCACAGAGACCATCTCATCATCACCGTGCCACATTCATCTACACCATTCTTGGAGGACTACACCACACTTGGAGAGCTTGCACCGAAGGCCATTCCCAAGTGATCTTCAACACAGTTTTGCTTCAAGGGGTTCTTCTTCTTAATTCTATGTACACTCATGTTATATTTCTATGTCAAATCTTTGTAAACATGAAGTGTAACTAATCTCTCTATAGGGATTCGATGTAGCCTAGCAAGATTGCCATGTAGTTAACTCGGAAATGCTCAGTTTATCATTCTATTTCTTGTTTCATTCTCTGATTTTAATTGTGACTTAGTGTGTTGATTTTGATGCTTGATCACCATTTGAATTAACCATAAGTTGTTTAGCCAATCTTATAGCACACATCATGCATAACCTTGGCAGATATGGGAATGAATGAAGGGAATGTTTGGCATACATCCTGCCAAGTGTTTCCTTTGGTTTTATGAAAGTTTCTTATGCTTAACACATTCTTGATTAATAACCGAAGTTGCACATCACAATTAGGTCCATGATTAGGAATATTTGATCAAAACCACACACCATATGGATGATCATAACTAAAGTGAAACAAACTCAAGAAATAGATCGATGGGTGAGCATAACTTGAATTAACAAACATGGAATCAATTAGCTATGGTGAAACCGAATCCCTAGCTCCTTCTCTCTATTGTTACAATCCCTAGCCTCAAATCCCTCGGTTCTACCTCATTTTATTACTTGTTGTTTCATTTACTTATAGCTATTTCATGTCCGTAGGTTTCAAGTTACAACATCAAATCGGTTTAAATTGGTTAGTTCTAGGTTCTAGTAAGTTTCTTGCAAAACAAGTGGTTATATAGGTCTAATTAGTCCCTGTGGATTCGACACCCTTACTTGTGTTCTTATACTCAACATGTTTGTAGCACTAGGAAGGAAAAACTTCAACAAAAATGGCGCCGTTGCCGGGGACTGATTTCAGTCCCTTGTAATTGCTTGTTTTGCTATTTTAAACTTTGTTATTTTCATTCTAAGTAGAGTTTAGTTTTGTTTTCTGTTTAATCTTGTTTGTTTTGTTTTGTTTTAGGTAGTATATGTCACATAGACTTGTTGAGTTGGGCCAAAGAATTGAACGTTTGAAAGGCAACACTTTGGACAACTTTGTGCCAACAAGTTCATCATCCTTTGTCCGAGGAGAAGAAGAAGCAAGTTCATCTAGTTCCACAAGTGAAGCTTCTGAGCACATTCATAAGGAAAGAGGAGAAGAGATGGCTGCCAACCAAGATGAACTTAGAGCCTTGGAGGACTTTGCACAACCAATCATACCAAACTCTCCTTCATGCATCTTGCTCTCCACCGAAGCTAGAAACTATGATCTTAAGTCTTCACATTTTCATATGCTTCCTTCATTTTATGGCATACCTAATGAAGATCCTTTAGCTCATGTTAAAGAGTTTTACAATGTTGTGAGTGGTTTACCTTTGCAGGGAGTAAGTGAAGCAAACTTGAGGATGAGAGTGTTTCCTTACACTTTGAAAGACAAGGCCAAGAGTTGGTTGATGACCTTAGCTCCGGGTTCACTCACCACATGGGATGCCGTGGCTAAGAAGTTCTTGGAGAAGTTTTTCTCCACTCAAAAGACAGCCACATTAAGGGGACAAATCTTCAATTTCAAACAAGATGATGGAGAGCCTTTCAATGAGTGTTGGGAGCGTTTTAAAGGACATTTGTTGCAATGTCCACACCATGGGTTACCTCTTCACTTACAAATGCAAATTTTTTATGATGGACTAACCCAAACATGTCAATCAACCGTTGATAATGCCGCAGGTGGTGCTTTGAAGAAAAAGAATGCTCAAGAGTCTTACAACATTTATGAGATGTTGGGATCTAATGCTCAACACAAAGATGTAAGGGGTAAGAAACTTGGAGTGTATGAAACAAGTTCTAACCATGATCTTTCTTTGCAGGTAGCTAACCTAGAAAGAAAGCTTGAATCCGTGCTCAACTTGGTGCCAACACCAAGTGAGGTGTGTGCCATTTGCAACATACCAAGCCACCCTACTCATCAATGTCCATCTAGGGAGGCCTATCCCGAGTTTGTTCAAGAACAAGTGAACCTCATGAATTCTTACAATCAAAGGCCAAGGAATGATGCATTTTCAAACACATATAATCCGGGGTGGAGAGATCATCCCAACTTTTCATGGAAGAACAACAACAACTACCAAAATTTCCAACCAAGACCTCCCAATGCCAACCAAAATCAAGTCCAAAACTTCCAACCAAGACCTGCCCCTACACTTGAGGATACGGTTAAGTTGTTAGCTCAAAACACATTGCAATTCCAACAAGCCACAAATAGCACTTTCCAACAACATTCGGCTGCCCTAACCAAAATGGAGACACAATTGGGACAAATTGCAGATGCCTTGAACCAAAGAGAGGTTGGCAAGTTTCCAAGCCAACCCGTGATACTCCAAAGGAACCAAGAGCAAGCCAAAGCAATAACTACACTAAGAAATGGTAAGGTTATTGATAATAGAGTTGGAAATGAAGTTACTAATGAATTTGATCATGTGAATGTAGGTGCAAATGAGAAACCAAATGAGAAACCAAATGAGGAACCAAGCCACGCTTCTTCCTCAAATGAAGCACCAAACCTTCACAAGGCCGAGAAGCCTTACACTCCACCAATACCATTCCCTGGAAGACTTGCCAAGGGCAAGCAGGATAAGTCATTTAAAGAAATTTTTGATATTCTAAGTAAGGTGAATGTGAACTTACCTTTGCTTGATGTCATTAGGAACATGCCGGCTTATGGGAAATTCTTCAAGGAGTTAAACAACTACAAAAGGAAGTATGGACCACATGAGAAGGTAGTGGTGTCGGAGAATGTAAGTGCGGTGTTGCAAAGAAAACTTCCACCAAAGCTCAAAGATCCGGGAAGTTTTTCAATCAACATCACCATAGGGGACAAGAAAGTGGAGAAGGCCATGCTTGATTTGGGTGCTAGCATCAACTTAATGCCATACTCCGTGTACCTTCAACTAGGTTTGGGGGAATTGAAGGCCACAACCATTTCCCTACAACTTGCGGACAGATCCGTGAAGTATCCAAGAGGTATAGTAGAGGACATTCTAGTTCAAATTGATAAACTAATCTTGCCTGTGGATTTTGTAGTGTTGGACATGGAAGAAGCACCTATACATGATAGAGAGTTGCCTATTTTGCTTGGAAGACCATTCATGGCCACGGCCAAGACCATCATTGATGTGCAAAATGGAATCCTCACTATGACAGTGCTAGGAGAGACCGTCCAATTCAAAGTGTTTGAGTCTCTTGCTCATCCTTCTTCATCTCTTGATTGCTATGCCATTGATGTGCTTGATTCACTCGTTTTCTCTAAGTTCTTGCAGGCACAATCCAATGAACCATTACAAACTGTTTTAACTCAATCTCAAGATGAGTTTGATGATGAAGATGCACTCATGGAAGTGGTTGCTGCCTTGGAAGCATTAGCACCGTATCCTTTTAATGTTTCACCTCTTGTAGAGTCATTAGAACCATCAAGGTCACATTTAATCCCTTCCATTGTTAAGGCACCTAAACTTGAACTTAAACCACTTCCACCACATCTAAAATATGCATATCTAGCTGAATTTGAAACTCTACCTGTTATCATAGCTTCGGACCTAACACCTAATGAAGAAGATAAACTACTTAGGGTGTTAAAAGAGTCCAAATCGGCTATTGGTTGGTCTATTGCAGATATCAAGGGAATAAGCCCTACTAGGTGCATGCATAGGATCCTCTTGGAGGATGGAGCAAAGACAACCCGTGAGCCACAAAGAAGGCTCAATCCACACATGAAAGAAGTTGTTAGGGATGAAGTCTTGAAGTTGTTAGATGTGGGGATCATATATCCCATTTCTGATAGCAAATGGGTGAGTGCCATTCAAGTGGTACCAAAGAAGGTGGGAATCACGGTGATGAGGAATGAAAACAAAGAGCTTGTGACCATAAAACCCACGGCTAGTTGGAGAGTTTGCACCGATTACAGGAAGTTGAATTCTAACACTAGAAAAGATTACTTTCCCATGCCTTTCATAGATCAAATGCTTGAGAGATTGGCAGGTTATTCACACTATTGTTTTCTTGATGGTTACTCAGGTTACAATCAAATTGCAATTGCCCCGGAGGATCAAGAGAAAACAACATTCACATGTCCATTTGGCACATTTGCATATAGGAGAATGCCCTTTGGACTTTGCAATGCCCCGGCCACATTCCAAAGATGTATGTTGGCAATCTTTTCTGACATGGTGGAGAGGTTCATTGAGGTATTCATGGATGATTTTTCAGTGTTTGGTTCTTCTTTTGATGAATGTCTTAACCATCTCTCTTTAGTGCTTCAAAGGTGCCAAGAAACAAATTTGGTTCTCAATTGGGAGAAATGCCAATTCATGGTGAAACAAGGCATTGTTTTAGGCCATGTGATCTCTAGCAAAGGAATGGAGGTAGACAAAGCCAAAATTGACATTATCAACACTATGGCAGCTCCTACAACCGTGAAGGGAGTGAGAAGTTTCTTAGGGCATGCAGGCTTTTATAGACGTTTCATTAAGAACTTTTCAATGATAACTCGGCCTTTATGCAATTTGTTAGCTAAAGATGTTGTGTTTCACTTTGATAAAGCTTGTATGGATGCATTCAATACTTTGAAACATGAACTAACCTCGGCTCCTATCATTATGGCACCAGATTGGTCTCTACCTTTTGAATTAATGTGTGATGCCTCTGATTATGCTATTGGTGCAGTTTTAGGACAAAGGGTTAACAAACTCCCACATGTGATCTATTATGCAAGCCGTACTCTCAATGATGCTCAACTCAACTACTCCACAACTGAAAAGGAGTTGCTTGCTATTGTCTTTGCATTAGAGAAGTTTAGATCATATCTTGTGGGATCTAAAGTCATTGTGTTTTCTGATCATGCAGCCCTTAGGTATTTGATGACAAAGAAGGATGCTAAACCGCGCCTAATTAGATGGATACTCTTACTACAAGAGTTTGATTTGGAAATTCGAGATAAGAAGGGAAGTGACAATGTTGTGGCTGACCATTTGTCTCGGCTTGATCAAGACCATGGAGTTGGACCACCCTTGCCTCTAAATGAATCATTTCCAGATGAACAACTCTTTGTTGTTCAAGAAAAGGAACCATGGTATGCTGATTTTGTCAATTACCTTGCTTGTGGTGTATTTAGAAATGACATTTCTTTTCAGGAAAGAAAGAAGTTCCTTGCCATGGTAAAGCATTACATTTGGGATGAACCATACTTGTTTAAGTATTGTCCTGACCAAATCATTAGGAGATGTGTCCCGGAGAGTGAGCAACAAAGCATTCTAACATTTAGCCATACATTGGCATGTGGAGGACATTTTGGTGCCAAAAAGACATCCCTAAAGGTTTTACAATCTGGTTTCTTTTGGCCTACTCTATTCAAAGATGCTTTTGATTTTTGTTCTAAGTGTGATAGGTGCCAGAAAATGGGGAACATAAGCCGAAGGAATGAGATGCCTTTGAACAACATTTTGGTGATTGAACTCTTTGATGTTTGGGGAATTGACTTCATGGGACCATTCCCATCTTCTTTTGGTTACTTGTACATCTTAGTGGCCGTAGATTATGTATCCAAATGGGTGGAGGCCATGGCTACAAGAACTAATGATCATAAGGTTGTTTTGAATTTTCTTAAAGATGTGATTTTTTGTAGGTTTGGAACACCAAGAGCTATTATTAGTGATGGTGGCACCCATTTCTGCAACAAACCTTTTGAATCCTTGATGAAGAAGTACAACATCAACCACAAAGTATCTACCCCGTACCATCCTCAAACCTCGGGCCAAGTGGAGATTAGCAATAGGGAGATCAAGAACATTTTGATGAAAACCGTGAGCCCTACAAGGAAGGATTGGTCATTGAGGTTGAATGATGCACTATGGGCATATAGGACAGCATACAAGACCCCCATTGGCATGAGTCCATATCGACTTGTGTTTGGGAAAGCTTGTCATTTGCCAATGGAGCTTGAACACCGTGCATATTGGGCCATCAAGAAGTTCAACTTTGATTACAAAGATGCGGGCATAGCAAGAAAGCTCCAACTTAATGAGTTGGAAGAGCTTAGAAATGAGGCATATGAGAATGCCAAAATCTACAAGGAAAGGACTAAGCTCTATCATGACAAAGCCATCCTAAGGAAGGAGTTTCACCAAGGTATGAAAGTACTTTTGTTTGACTCACGTTTGAGACTTTTTCCAGGGAAATTGAAGTCTAGGTGGGTTGGACCATTCAAGGTGGTGCAAACATTCCCCCACGGGGCTGTGGAAATTGAGAGCATGAAGAATGGCACCTCTTTTAAAGTCAATGGGCAGAGATTGAAGCCATATTTGGACAATGTGGAGGATGAGCTAATGTATCAAGTGGTGGATTACCTTGAATTTACAACACCATGAACAAGCTTCCATGTCTTGCCTAGACATTAAATAAAGCGCTTGCTAGGAGGCAACCTAGTGTGGTTTGTGTTCTTTCCTTATGTTGTGACTATATTGTTTCCATGCCATATTCTTTGCCTACTTACACTACATTCGAATGTAAACCTTGAGGACAATGTTTAAGTTAGGTTTGGGGGTATTTTGGATGGAAAATGTTGTTTTTATGTTGTTTTGGACAATGTTTCTGTTTTAGTGTTGAAAAGCATGTTTTAGTGTTTGTTGTGTTTGTTTTGGTTAAATGTGTTTTTGCTTACTAATACAAATGTATATGAGAGCTATGTTTGCAAATAAACTTTGGGGTCACTATGAAAAGTTTTGTATTTGGTTGGCATGTATAAAGTTGTAAAACTTGAAGATATGATGATAGAGGTACCATACTCAAATTCACAAAGAAGAATAGTGGAGACTACCCTAGTGAGTTATTTTGAGCCTAAATTGTTTCTTTGAGAGGGTTTAAAGTGTTCTACTCCTATCTTTTCTTTCAAATTTCACTCTAAATGATCTCATTGCTTCTATTTTGTTTGAATGCTAAGAATTACTCTCCGTTGTAGATACCATGTGTTTAGTACCATTCATGAACGAACTCAATGAGATGATGTTAGGCTATGCATGTTTTAACTACTAAATGGCTAAAATCCTATTCCTTTGTGTGCTCCATTCACCCTCTTTGCAGCCAAACACTTTTGCTTAATTCTTTCATCACCCACACACCATACTCTACCCCATTTTAGCTCAATGCAAGCCGTACCTTATAGCTTGGGGAATACCATGGTGATGAACTCTAAAGGTAGCTTGAATAATAAAACAAGATTGTGGTGTGTACCGAAGGCCTATGTGAAGTGTGATTCTAAAAAAAAAAAAAAAGAAGTTAACAAAGAAGAGAATCAAGTGAAAACAAGTTCCAAATCTCCTCATCATAAGACATAGGTCTTGGACGCCAAAAAAATGAAGATGAAAGAATGCAAATGCAAGTGAAGAGCATGAACCTCAAAGACACTTTGGTATGCCCCAAGTTCTAGTATTTCATATCACTTCTTTCATAACCCATAACCTAAGCCGTACATTACAATCTTGAGAAAGACCTAGTTGATCATTGAGGAGGTATTCATGGGTGTTGGTAAGTATGTGTGTATTCTATAATCTTAGCATTTGATTCATTTCATGAGATCTACTCAGAAATTGTGTTTTCATTTCAAATTTCATATGTGAGAATTTTGATTTCCTTTACATAACTTCATTCACATATGCTAGTGGAGAGACTAAAAACCTTAGGATCTGAGTGAGAACTTGAGTGGAACCGTGAGGAATAGAGTTGAGGCGAATTCTTTCTTAAGCATTTGGGTATGGTGGCCTTGAAGTTGTAAAACATGGTGAAATATCTTTATACATTACAATTGATACGATTCTTTGGAATGGCTGGGCTTTTGAGTTTGATTGTATGACAAAGTTTTCATTGGTTCTTATTAGTTTGTTTAAAGCATGTTTAACCAAAATTGTTTGCAGATTTTGTTGATGTTTGAGGGTGTCATCTTTATAAACTCTCAGGAGACACAACTCCTCCAACTAGGGACACCTAGGGGTTCAAAGGCTTGTTGCACATGCTCAGTGCAATCGTTTGGCCAGCGAAAGTGGTTTAGTTAGTTGTTAGTGTTTGTTAGATGTTAGGGTGTTGTGTGTTTTAATTCTAAGTTTGCTCGTGGACTAGCAAAAACCAGGTTTGGGGGTATTTGATAGTTCACATTTCATATGCATTTATAGCATACAGATTTGGTGTCTTGGTGAGGTGTTCGAGTTAAATTAGTTGCATTTTACATTGTTTTGTGTTAGTATGCAGCTATGTGTTTGTTAGGAGCAATTGGAAGGCAAATGAAGCAAAAACACCACTTTTGGTGTCCGAGCATTACTCCAAGCATGGAGAGGTGTTTGATGTGTTAATTTGAAGTCCAAGTGAAGAATTGAGGACAAGTTGGTTGCTAGAATTTCAGGAATTGACAAAGGGTGCAATTCGGCCAGTTTGGGGAATTCTATGCATGGCACATGCATGGGATTCAGATTGGGAGGTTTAACACACCTTGCCATGCATTTGGTTACCCTTTTACCCCCTTTTTTTCACCTAGAACATTCACCCCCATTTAGTTACACCATTCAGCCACAATTACACCACAAATTGACCCATGCCGTCAGTTTTATATTCTTTAAAACCTGCCCTTGCAGTCATTACACATGCTTCTCCATTCAAAATGACCACATGCTTGCCCATTTTCCCCATGCCATGCACTATCCATTTCAGAAATTGAATCCCCCATCATTACACACACTTGCATTCCATATTTTACATTTGTTGAGATCCAATCTTGGATCTAAACCTGAAAAGCTATTCCATTCATTCTCTTTAAGTGTAATGAAATCTGAGGGGGGAAGAATCAATCTTCAATTCGGCATAAACTCTCCAATTCCACAACCCTACACTACTACATTCATCCTTACTCCCAAAACACAAAAACACCACACCATTTCTGCCCATTCTCTCCCATTTCACAGAGACCATCTCATCATCACCGTGCCACATTCATCTACACCATTCTTGGAGGACTACACCACACTTGGAGAGCTTGCACCGAAGGCCATTCCCAAGTGATCTTCAACACAGTTTTGCTTCAAGGGGTTCTTCTTCTTAATTCTATGTACACTCATGTTATATTTCTATGTCAAATCTTTGTAAACATGAAGTGTAACTAATCTCTCTATAGGGATTCGATGTAGCCTAGCAAGATTGCCATGTAGTTAACTCGGAAATGCTCAGTTTATCATTCTATTTCTTGTTTCATTCTCTGATTTTAATTGTGACTTAGTGTGTTGATTTTGATGCTTGATCACCATTTGAATTAACCATAAGTTGTTTAGCCAATCTTATAGCACACATCATGCATAACCTTGGCAGATATGGGAATGAATGAAGGGAATGTTTGGCATACATCCTGCCAAGTGTTTCCTTTGGTTTTATGAAAGTTTCTTATGCTTAACACATTCTTGATTAATAACCGAAGTTGCACATCACAATTAGGTCCATGATTAGGAATATTTGATCAAAACCACACACCATATGGATGATCATAACTAAAGTGAAACAAACTCAAGAAATAGATCGATGGGTGAGCATAACTTGAATTAACAAACATGGAATCAATTAGCTATGGTGAAACCGAATCCCTAGCTCCTTCTCTCTATTGTTACAATCCCTAGCCTCAAATCCCTCGGTTCTACCTCATTTTATTACTTGTTGTTTCATTTACTTATAGCTATTTCATGTCCGTAGGTTTCAAGTTACAACATCAAATCGGTTTAAATTGGTTAGTTCTAGGTTCTAGTAAGTTTCTTGCAAAACAAGTGGTTATATAGGTCTAATTAGTCCCTGTGGATTCGACACCCTTACTTGTGTTCTTATACTCAACATGTTTGTAGCACTAGGAAGGAAAAACTTCAACAGTCCACGTACACACCCCCCACTTTTTCTTTCTTCCTTCTTCCTTATCTTTCTTTCTTTCTGAAACTCACTCTCTCAAACTCTCTCGACTTCTCCTTACGGACAAACACACACACAAGCCTTCTCGACACCTATCAAACTCAAGGTAAACCTATTTCTACTCTCTGAGACTCCCTGAGCTTATCTATATAAGTTTTAAGGTTTGAAACTCGTGAAAACTTATCGAAACCGTGACCTAAATTCAAAGTATTGTTCATGTACTTTTGTTTCAGAGTGTTTTAGACAAAAAGGAGATCACCAGTCATCCTAAAACCTTCCCACGGACCTCGGAGTACTTAGTTTGCAAAGCTTGGACGTCGGGATCACTGGTTTCAAGGTTGGCCGAACTTGGAAGGTTTCCTCGAGAAATTTCCAGCCATTTTTCAAGGTATTTGAGCTTATAAACATGTTCTACATTGAATTTAGAGCATGTAGGAAGAAAAACGAGTGAAAAAGAATGAAAAATGAAGGAGATAGGCTAGTTTGAAGTTTTGGCCGGAATCGGTCGCCGGCGCCGGCGACGGTCGCCGGAAAAACCAGTCTGGCCGGCGACCTGAGGTAGGGGATGACGGAATATTCCGTCAAAGTTGACGGAATATTCCAACGCCGTTAACTAACGCTGTTAACTGACGCCGTTAGAAGTTAACGGAATATTCCTTTGCTGTTAGGGAATATTCCCTGGCGCGTGCACAACACGTGACAGCGCGTGGGGGCGCGTCTGTCCGTGCTATTCCTGGCGCGTGGGGGCGCATGAGCAGTCCAAAAATTATTTTAAAAATATCACGACGATCGTGACGTCGTGTAGGTCGCGTTGGTATATTCAAATGTCAAAATTGACCTTCGTATGAAAAGTTATTTACGTAGGTCGTTTATGTGTTGTTATTGACGGTTTTGCGATTAATTCACGTATAGGTGAGACGTATCCGACGGACGAGCGCAGTCATACTAGGCTCGGGGGATACGACCCGTCGACATACCAGTGAGTGGGCTTTTGCTTTCAGTATATATATATATGACGTTTTTCCCAGAAACGTAAATTGATTGAATTACGAATTGATTGGATTTGATAATTAGAATGCCATGTCGAATGCCTGCTATAGTATATAAATATAATTATGATTGCATATATTGTGTGCCGATGCCGAGGACGGCCAGACAAGTCAGGTAAGTACTGTGGTAGTGTTTGAGATGTGATAGATTGTGATTTAGTTAATCACCTGCACCTCGGGTGTTGTGCTCTGCCAGAGTAGGGCCTAGCCTTCACGTGATCGTTCACCTCACGCACCGTACGCTCAACTTGGATCCAAGATAGGTGCCTAGCCTGTCGTACAGACCACAATAGGTGGTTCCGACTCGTTGGTGACCCGCGCTTCGTCGCACAGCCTTCACGTGATCGTAGCACAGAGCGTAATATTATACACCTAGCCTGTCGTACAGACCACAATAGGTGGTTCCGACTCGTGTGCAGGATGATGATGATAGTGATATGATGATTGATATGATTGAGTATGTTTGTTCAGCTATAGATTCAGCCGTTCAGGTCATTAGAGGTGACTCCGGCTGATAGGACACTAGGGACACCCTAGTTTTATATTACTTGCCTGATGATGATAACGATTCTGAGTTCGTATATTGACATGATGTGTTATTATGTTTTGATAACGAGATTTGAAGTTAAGACGAGTTTTCGTATATAAGTTTATATACGTACTATTTTCTGGGAAAATTATACTGATTTACAGCGAGGGGTTATTTATGGAATTATGAAATGGTTTTGGAAAACTTTGTTTTTGCCCACTCACCTTTTATGTTTTGCGCCCCTCCAGGTACTAGGTAGCGACGTCGTGGACGTTTAGCGAGGCACCAAGGCGGTTCTGACAGACCACCACTTATGTAGGATTTCCTTCACAGTTGTGACGTTTGTTTTAACTTGACTGCACCTAGGATCGGCTCTGTATCATATGTATATTATAAACTTAATTTTCACTGATCCTTAAAATGTATATTCCCATCCCTACCTAGCACGAGGCCTTTTGGGAGCTCACTGGCTTCGGGTTCCGTAGGAACTCCGAAGTTAAGCGAGAAGGGGGCTAGAGCAATCCTAGGATGGGTGACCTCCTGGGAAGTTGCTCGTGAGTTCCCAGAAACAAAACCGTGAGGGCGTGGTCGGGGCCCAAAGCGGACAATATCGTGCTACGGTGGTGGAGCGAGCCCGGGAAGTGGTCCGCCCCGGGCCGGGATGTGACATGCCATATAAACATAGTGAGGAGTATTGTAGAATGACACATGAACAACAAGTTCACAATTTAAAACAACATAAAATGGGAAATAGGAGGAAAATAAGAAAATTTAGTAATGTAAGATACTTATATTTAGCATCCTAGAATTTAGAGTAAGAGAGAGCTGCAGGGCACGAGTTAGAACTTAGACTTTAAACAAAATATAAATAAATAAATAAATAAATAAAATAAAATAAAAACCGTCTAGCCGCCTAGAGTCAACCCAATTTTTTCACCCGTTTTACACAAAAACTCCTCGGTTCCAAGGCGCCTAGCGCATAGGCGCCACCTAGGGTGTTTTTTAGAACACTGGTTGTTAGCTTATTAATATTTGGTTTGCATGGTCGCTGCATAGATACCACCATGCTATCAAATCAATTTGACTGGAAATTAAGTTGGATGTAACTAAATAATCAACTATAATCAATATGCCATTTGCTTTTACTTTTGACCAGATTATGTGCGCGCCTATGTGAAAAATGATAAAGTTAGCAAAACTAGGTTGCCGAAGAACATAGGAATAATGACTTCCACTTGATCGAAAAGAGGTGAGAATAATGATATCCATGATTCAAAGATTTCATAACCTTTTACAAAAAATTACTTTAGACGGTTGACTTCATGAAAATAAAATTTGTTATGATATTAAGTGTGACAATTGAATGTGACACAAATGTGTTTTGATTTTCTTTTTACAAAATTACTGTATTTTGTTGTAAACTAAACTGTAAGTGCGGGTGAGAGAAAGAAGGATGGTAGAGAGAATGGCTTAAGTATACGTGAGAATTGTTGTTTCACACTGTGGCTTTGTGTATTTATTTATACTAATCAAGATGAACTTTCTTATTTTACAAGTAATACAAAGTCTATGGGGATTTGATCTTCAAATCGTATTGGGATTCCTGCTCTAAGTTTATGCAATCACATTCCTAAAATAATACTACTTACAACACTCTCCCTTGAGTCTATACGACTTAAGAAGTAGTCACATCGTGATCTAGAGATGGCAGTTGTTGTCTCAGTTCTCGGCAGGCATAGTAGTTGCAATCACGAGTCTCTTGGTAGAAGTGCATAATGTTGGGTTTGGGCATATTATTGGAATAAATTTAATTTGAATAATTAAATATGCAGCTATGAATAAATAAAAAACTAAATAACATAGAATATATCAATTATATCTTGATTGTAATTGATAACTTAACAAAGAACAAGTATTAAAAGATTAACTTACTTGAATCCTTAGCCACCACGTGTTGGATCATCCTCGTGCTCCCGATCTTGTTCATCATGATTGATCACGTGAAGCTTCCCAAGTGTTGAGCCTCTAAGAGTAACCACACTGATAAATCTAACCACGAATGATAGAGTGATTGATTTAAAGCAATATCTCACTTGGATAAATAATGTTTTGGCTTTGGTTTATTTTTTCTCTTTTTTCTAAGGGATAAAACTGAATAATCTTTGCCTTAGGGTTATGAAAGAAACACAAATGGTATATATAGACCCCTTGTCGCACCCCTTTTATCGCCCCTCATTAGGCTTTGATGCCATGGGCTTTGTCCTATACATCAAGCCCAGGGTTTTTGACTTTGACCATTTTTAATTAAATAAAGCCCAAAATGTATTGAATTAAAGCTATGTCCAATTGGCTTAAATAATTGATCCAATATAATTAATAATTAATCATATCTTATTCATGATTAAGCCATGTGTAATTGACTACATTCAATTCCCTACATTCACACCTAATTGGTCTTGCAAAAGAGTTCATAAAATGCCTTTTAAACGAACACATGAACTTGGTCATGTGTACTAAGCTTTCTGCTTAAGGCTATGCAATCTTGCATGCACGTAAGTTGGTCAGGTTGAGGTCTATTGCCACTCAATTCTTTTTGGGCATTGCCATGGGTAATTGGGTACAAACCTGACGTTTTGTAAGTACGTGTGTTGGGTTTGCACCTTATATGCCATATTGTGCCATCGCAGTGTATCAATGGATCCTCACAGAAGGATGTGAATTGTTGTCAATCATGATTCTCCTTAGAGCACTTTAGAGCCTTTGCCAAGTGATCCATTTTCCACTAGTTTGCGAAGTGTCACTTATATGAGATAGTCTTTCTTCCACTAAAGGGAGATAAGAACACCAACGTTACTAAACAATGGTGTGAATTATCATGTACATCCCCACCATGCCTCATTTCTATCCCCGTATTCTATATCATTAGAGTGTAACCAGACATTTTCTTTAATCTAGCGAAAGTGACGAGATCACATATATAACTGTAAATGAGCTTATAAGAATAGAAGCACCTAACTGTGTGGCAAAACCATCTTCGAAGGACCAGCTACTCCTAGTGTGAAACTAGCAACCCCCTAGAAGGTCGTTACGTCGTACTAGTAGGTTAGCCTGGTACACTAGTGGCTAGCCAATCATCTGTCATTAGCCTGAATAGAGACAGGTCACTAGATTTGAAGGATTCACCTCCTCAGAAGTAGATTAACATGAAATAAATGAATCCCTTCCTCGTTCGCTATTTCAAGCGTTCAACCTCATAAAATTAATCCTGAGTAGTAGAAACCTAAAGCTTTCAGTCTATTATGCATGCATGGATAAGTTATGAAATTGAATGAGATTATCATCGATGATATTCATGAATGTGGTAGCAACCCGAACAGTGAAATGAAGATATCGAACTGCATTCTGTTGATGTAATCGACATAGAACTGATTAACCAACTAGAAAATAGTCTATGTCGAATTAGATTCCAAGATGAAGCTAAAAGTGTTTGAGCCAGTAGCTCCAACACCATTTAATTAAAAAAAAAGCTTAATAAGATGAATGAAATAGTGAAATATAACAAAACCTATGGCACAAGGCTTCTTTTATGCGCCTTGGATTGATTGTATCTTATAAATGTGATTGTAACGTATTTAACAAGATTGTTGACCTATATTGGCTAAAGTGCCATGTCATCGTAAAGGTTGTTAAAATCTGTTAGATGGTTAGAATCTGTTGGGATAAGGTTAGGTAGTTAATCCTAGTCAGCTAAGATTGTAAGAAGGGCGGTTACTCTTGTATAAAAGGAGAGTGTGTGAGACTGCAAATATTGTATTGAATGATCAAAGAATATACAGATTCTATCTTGGTTTTCTTTGTGCCTTTCTCTTCCATCTTCTTATTCTTCTTCTTCGTTTCTCTATATGTCCATAACTATGATATCATTGAAACTGTTAATATGGTATCATCGCTGAGTGTTGATCCTGGGTGATTATGTCCGCTATGTAAATTTATCTATTCTGTGTTTATGCATATACGGTGTTTATGGAAATGTCGCTGAAGGAAAAGTTTGATATTTATACATGATCAGTTGTGAAGGCTATTGCCATTAGTTGAAGTATGATAAAATATAGTTTCTTGATTGTTTATTGAGATATTTTGATGGTTGATTGTTTAAGGCTGAAGCCATTGTTGAAGATCTGTGAATTACAGTAGTGAGTTGTGTTGTTTTGAAAGAATTCTTGAAATTGTGTTTGTTCTTTCGATTGAAGATATTGATTGAGTTGAAGATTGATAACTTTGAAGTTTACAATTTTAATCAAGATGTCGGATAAGGTTGTGAGAATTGAAAGTTTTCTTGGGATGTTGACTGTAAAACTCCAAGATGATAATTTTGTGAAATGGATTTATCAATTTCAATTTGTGTTTTAAAGGTAAGATTTCTTTGATTTCTTTACTGGAGAGTCTCAATGTCCACCTAAGTTTATGATTGATACTGAAATCGGTGTTACTAAAGAAATTACAGAGGCTTATAAGTTGTGGGTTAAACAAGATATGGCATTGTTAAGTTTGTTGATTGCCACTTTATCTGATGATGCCATGAAGTATGTCATTGGTTGTAAAACTTATTGTGAAGCTTGGAATTGTTTACAAGAGAGGTATGCTTCTGCGTTGATGGCCAAAGTTAACCAACTAAATTTCATACAATTTAGAAGGGCAGTGACTCTATAGACAAGTATCTATTGAGACTGAAAGCCATTAGAGATGAATTGGTTTCTTTTGGAGAAATGGTTACAGATAATGATGTAGTTATTGCTGCTCTATTTGGTTTACCTCCTGAGTTTGATGTGGTAAAAACTATAATTTTAGCCAGAGATATTCCTATTAACTTGAAGGATTTTCAAGCACAGTTACTTAGTGCTGAAGCTACTGTTGAGTCTAGAATTACATCTCTGACTGCAAGTATGGCTGCAATGTATGTTTAGGGGGATCACTCTAATAATTCATTAGGAAGATATAAGGGGGACATCAAGATGATCATTGCTTACAGGAGATAGTTCTAATAGTAGTCAAAGAAGTGGAGGCACTTAAGGGTATCAAGGTGGTTTTTGTTATGGAGGAAATGGAAATAGGCCTTAAAATAGGAACTTTGGAAATTCTTCAGGTTTCTATCCTTCGAACAAAAATGGAAATGGTTCATGGAACAATTCTAGATCTTATTACAATAACAGACAAAGAGGGGGTCATTTCTTTGGAAATTTTTACTCCAATAATGGTTCTAGAACTGCTTGGAATGGAAATATAAGTTTTAAAGCTCCGGTATTAATTAAATGTCAAATTTGCTCCAAGAGGAGGTATAATGCTCCAAACTGTTTGAACAAGGTTGACTATGGATCATCTTTGCAGACTTATCAAATCCTTATGTGTCAGATTTGTGGTAAGAAAGGTCACAGTGCATTGGAATGCAGGCACAGAAACAATTTTTCCTATCTGGGAGCACCACCACCTCTTTCCCTTACAACTTTTACAATACAAAATCAGTTGATACAAGGGATGTTTGCAGCTGAATTTGATAAAATGTACAAGGAGTTTTTGCAGCGAATACTTGGGTTCTAGACACAGGAGCTTCACATCATATGACATCAAATCTTGAGAATCTGAATCAGCCAATTCCATACAATGGGGATAACAAAATTACCATTGGTAATGGTGAAGGTTTGCCGGTTAAACATATTGGTTCTTCTATCATTTCCACTCGTAATCATTCATTAATCCTGAAGAATATCTTACATGTTCCAACTATTACAATTAATCTTCTATCTGTTAAAAAGTTATGTAAAGATAATGGTTGTTGGTTTACTTGTGATGACCTTGTGTTTTTCATACAAGACAAGGCAATAAGAGTGATATTGTACCACGGCAAGAGTAGAGGAGAATTGTATAAGATTCTTGTGAATGTGTTTTCTAGAAGATTTGTTACTTAGTCATGTAATGGTGCTGCATTTCTTGGAAAAGCTGTTAGAGTTTCAACTTGGCATAAGAGACTTGGACACCCATCAGAGGAAGTTTTGTCACTAATGCTCAAGGATTTCAATAAATCTGTTGGTGTGGATTCTAATCCTTCTGTGTGTACTTCCTGTTTGTCTGGAAAAATGTGTAGACAACCATTTACAATAAGAGATACTAGAGCTAGGTTTATGTTTGAAAAAGTCCATTCGGATGTATGGGGTCTATCTCCTACTAAGTCATTGGAAGGGTATAGATACTATGTAAGCTTCATTGATTTCTCTAGATATTCCCTATTATAAATAAATCAGATGTTTTCCAAGGGTTCATCAAGTTCTATTCTTTTATTGCAAATTAGTTTAATTCTGCTATAAAATGCTTGCAAACTAATAGTAGTAGGGAATACACGAGTCACAAATTTACACAGTTTTTGGAAAATAAAGGGATTGTTCATTCTAACTCTTGTCCATATACCCCTCAGCAGAATGGTATTGCTGAGAGGAAACATAGACATTTAATAGAGACAACTATCACTTTATTGACTGAAGCTCATGTTCCGTTGATGTTTTGGAATTATGCTTGTTTACATGCTGCTTTTCTCATTAATAGAATGCCTTGTAAGAAGTTAAATATGAAATCACCGTATCAAGTTTTGTTTTCTCAAGAACCAACAATTCACACTCTGAGGATTGTTAGTACGGCTGTACATCCATTCTTAAGACCACGCAACCAGCTTAAATTACAACCAAGGACTAAAAAAGGTGTAGTATGTTATGATGTCTCAACAAGAAAGCTGGACATGTGATTCATGATGAGAATGTTTTTCCATTTAAGTTGCCCTCATCATTTCAGGCTGGAAATACGAATGGCCCTACAACTTTTAAAGTTTCTCCAGTGGTTATTTAATTACATGATTTAAAAAATCAAGATCATCATCCTACTCAGGTACCTACCATAGTTCAATCTAGGAGTCCACAGTTCATTGAAGACAGTTCTGAGAATAGTTCACAGAATCTAAGAATGCCAAGTAACACTTCACAGGATCTCATTACTACTCATACAGGCTCTTTCTCCTATACTCCAACAATGTCTCAACATAAAATATCACTGTTGCCTGTCCATAGCCCTTCACAATTAGAGGTACACCTTCCTATCTCTACCTCATTATCTTTAATGAATCTGATACCATGCCTCATGAAACATCTGGTCATCCAATGATTACAAGATTGAAGTCTGGTGCTATAAATCAGAAATCCTACATTGCATTTATTGCTTATTCTCCTGAATTACGCTCTTTAATGCTGGATGATGATTGCACATTTTTTGGAGGTTTCTTTTTTGTGGCTTCAATTAATGATTCAGTTGAGCCATCTAGCTTTCGAAAAGCTTCCACTATACCTCAGTGGCAAAATACAATACAAGAAGAGTATAATGCTCTTAAATCTTAGGGATCTTGGAAATTAGTACCTCATCCACATAACAAGTCTATAATTGGAAGCAAATGGGTCTACAAAAGCAAGAAAAATCTTGATGGAAGTGTGTCTAGGTACAAAGCTAGACTTGTAGCTCAAGGATTTTCTCAAGAACAAGGTCTTGACTATTATGAGACATTTAGTTCAGTGGTGAGACACACCACTATGAGGCTCATTTTGTCCTTAACAGCAATTAACAAGTGGGAGTTGAGGCAGTTAGACATAAAAATGCTTTCTTACATGGAGAGTTACAAAATGAGGTTTATATGAAACAACCTCAGGGTTTTGTTGATCATTCTCATCCAAATTATGTTTATAAGTTAGTCAAGTCTTTGTATGGTCTAAAACAAGCACCAAGGGCTTAGAACTCAAAGTTCACTAGCTATTTGCCAACATTGGGATTCAGTGCATCCTCTTTTGACACAAGTTTGTTTATGAAAACTGATGGGAATGTTATAATTGTTCTATTATTATATGTGGATGATATCATCCTCACTGGATCAAGTGTTACCAAGGTTTAAGCTGTGATTCAAGATTTGGTAGGAGTGTTTGATTTAAAGGACATGGGAAAACTCACATTTTTCTGGGATTGCAGGTCCACTACAAAGCTAATGGTGACATAGTTGTTAATCAATCCAAGTTTGTCAAGGATCTCATTCACAAAGTTGGTATGAAGTCTTGTAAACCTGCAACTACACCATGCAAACCTCACAGCCAGTTGTTAATCACTGAGGGAATACCTTTGAAGGATGCTACATTATATAGGAGCTTGGTTGGATCATTACAATGCTTGACATTTACTAGATCGAATATAGCATTTGTTATCAACTCTGTGTGTCAATTTATGACAACATCAACTGATGTTCATTTCAATTCTGTAAAGAGAATCTTGAGGTATCTTCAAGAGACTTTAGAATGTGGCATTACATATACATCTGATACAGATATTCATTTGATTATATACTCAGACTCGGATTGGGCCATGGAATTAAACACACGAAGGTTAGTCACTGGATACGTAATGTATCTGTGCAATAACCCTATATCTTGGCAGTCTAAGAAACAAACCTCAGTGTCTAGAAGTTCAACAGAGGTTGAATGCAAAGCACTTGCACATACGGCAGCTGATGTGGCTTGGATCAGGTTGTTATTGAAGGATATATGAGTTATTTTACCTAAGCTACAACCAATTCACTGTGATAATATGTCAGCTATAACTTTAAGTGCCAATCTAGTGTATCATTCTCGAATTAAACATTTAGATACAGATTATCACTTCGCAAGGGAGATTCGGTGGTTTAGTATTTGCCCACTGATGACCAAACAACTGATGTACTAACCAAAGCCCTTCGCAGTTCTACCTTTACTCGACATTACTTCAATCTCAAGCTGGTTACCTTATTTGAGATTGAGGGGGGATGTTGACCTATATCGACTAAAGTTCCATGTCATCATAAAGGTTGTTAAAATTTGTTAGATGGTTAGAATCTGTTGGGATAAGGTTGGGTAGTTAATCTTAGTCAACTAAGATTGTAAGAAGACCAGTTACTGTTGTATAAAAAGAGAGTGTGTGATACTGCAAATATTGTATTAATTGATCAAAGAATATATAGATTTTCTCTTAGTTTTCTTCATGCCTTTCTCTTCCATCTTCTTCTTCTTCGTTCTTCTATATGTTTATAACTGTGATAACATTGATACTGCTAATAAGGATCATGATATGAAATCTACATGGAAGTTTTTGAAGGAATTACATAGACTGATTTAAATAGTTCTAGATCATAGAACACCTTCTTGATTTGATTAAATTTGATGGAGAGTTTGTGAAAAACAAGTTCATTTGAGCAACATCAACAACATGCAATTAGCAATTAAAGGCAGAATCATGCTTGTATGCACTCAAAAACAAAACTTAACCCATGAAATTCAAAGCCTAGTAGTTAGGTGAACCAAGATTCAACTCAAGAACAAAGTGAGTTGAGAAATCTAATACCTTTGTTGATTCCTCTTTGCATAAGCAAAGGCTAATCACCCAAGGAAAGGGCCTTCATTCCTTGCTTCTTAGCTCTATGGATTTCTTGGAGAAGGATGGTTGAAAAGATTCTCCAAGTTCCCAAAATAGAGAACCTCTAATTTTTCCACACCAAGGATGCATTGATGAAGAGATGAGTGACAAAGGAAGATTTAGATGCTAGTAAAACCTTCCTATGGTGGCCGACCTCTTAGAGAGAAAAAGGAGAGCATTGTGTTCTCATATTTTCTATAAAAGAAACCCTAATGATTAAATCGTTACAAAGTCCTTTATATAGTCCCTTCAATTAAGTGACTAAAAGAACCAAAACCCCATTATTTCTCTATATGGCCGGCCTCCTTAGAGCTATGGGCTGTTTGGGCCCTTTTGGGTCTTAAGTCAATAAGTTGTCAAACAACTCATGTTAATGGGCTTAACATTCAAATCCCATTGGTCCTTGCGGAGTAAAACTAACCCGAGGTCTATAACGAACTTATTTGTTTGATTAATTAACATATTAATTAATCTTAGCCATAAATAATTAAACCATTTAATTATCCTTACTCATCTCCGTTATTTCTTCAATCTCTACCTTACACGGTGTACGATCCATTAGGTTCATTTTAGCGAGGCAATGGGCGATTAGAACTCTTCAAATCGATTGTGAATTGAAACATACTTTCAATTCTCCCTTTAGTGTTTATAAACCTTTAGGGCTCCCACAAACCATGAGTGACACCTAGCAGTATGTCATGGCTACCCAAGCTAATTAGAAGAGGTGGAGAACCTATTCAGTTTAGGATTACAATGCAATACGGTCTTTCTCTAATACAATACTCTTGACCACATTGTTTGGTTTGATAGTTTATTCATGTCTACTATCCAATGTGATTCATTTACTTATATGATTACTTTGAATGTGATTTGGAACAACTTTCTAAATCTCATTCATACTCTGGTAAGAGATTCTTAATCATATCATAGAGTATTCTACCTCAAACGATTTGAAGGTTAGAGATCCCGTGTTGCACATTCACTTGCCTCCATGGCTAAGTGGCTTAACCCCAACTATGACGTGGACACCCTCTAATGGAGTGACTTTGACATAGTCAAAGATGAATGACCTAATCACAAGACAACTATGATGCCTCAGGTCAAAGGATTACTTTGCACTATCCCAACCATGAGTTCTCATGTGACATGAGTATGAGAACTCCTCGTTGATCGTGTTCAGTGGACTCATTCTCTATTGAGCACCTACATGCTTGTCTTGGTGTAAGTCACACCAATGACTCGAGACCAATCACTCTCCCTGAGAGAAGACATATCACGTACTGATCTTAACGGACTGTGAATGCCCAATTGGCAATCCTATGATCAGGAACGTTTAGGATATGTATATGAAAGAGAATGGTTTCATGAATCTAACTTCTTTAGATCACATTCTCCCAATTACATATTCCTTGGACTTATCGTTTAAGCATATAACATTTATATGAGACACCTTTAAACAATAATCTTTGCCCTTTATATATATATATATATATATATATATATATATATATATATATATATATATCGTCTACTAACTCTTGTTGGGTGACAGAGGAACCAACCTCTCCTACAGAGTCTGACTTTGAAGCAGGACAAGTCAATGCCCAGTTATTAGTTTTGAATAAGCCATTCAAGCCTAATAACAAAAGACTCAATAGAGACATCGAAGCTGAAGAAAACATTCCTCGAAGGAATATTTTCAGAAGCAAATACACCCAGGATGAAAAGCTTGAAATTTACCATAAATGGAAAGCCTTCATGCAAACGATCAGGACAGAAGTATTTTTCTTCGATTATGTTGAAAAGTATTATGAACCTGAACAACAACAATTAGAGGTAATAACCAAACAAAACTGGCTTAAAGAAGACAAGACAATTGTCTCCTCAAGTCATCCACCTCAAGAAAAGATCCTAATCACCACAGCCAATACGCAAATTCCAGCAGCTCCCTTTAAGATCCCAAAAGACGACGCTAGTGTCAAACCTGTCATAGAACAGAACAATTACACTAACCAGAGTCTCCACACCATAGGCAAACAGTTAGATAAAATCGAAACCAAAATCGATAGGTTGTCTGTACCCAAGCCTACTCCAAGTGAAAAACCTTTGGTTACCTTCCAAGAGTCTCCCTCTCTCAAAGTGGCTTCCACATCCCAAATAATAGATCAGATGCTCGCTGAGATAAAGTCAGACAAAGGAGTTCACGTGATTAATCACAACAAAGAACTCGACTCATCTCAATTCTCTTCAGAACAAGATTCAGAAGATGAGAGTGCTAATTCTATCCACAAGATGGAAGAAGCCTTTCAGAGTCTTGAACTCAAGAGAATTAACAAAGGATTTAATCCCACTTCACTCACAAAAAACTGGTATCCCAGACCTACTCCTCCTGACCTCCAGTTTGAGGAAAGGAACTTTCAAAACCAATTCTCGGTATCCTCTGATAAACTCTATGAATGGAATATAGATGGTTTATCAGAACAAGAGTTACTAAACAAACTTCAACACATCTCTATGGTTGCTAATAGCTATATTACCAACCATAATCTAACGCAGACCCAAGTTGTTGACCTTTTGGTCACTGGTTTTACGGGAATGCTTCATTCCTGGTGGGAAAAACATCTCACTGAACTCTCTAGAAATGAAATCCGAAATGCGGTCAAGAAAGATGAGGAAGGAATTCCTCTCTTCAACGAACAGATCGGACAGGGTATCCCTGACGCGGTCAACACTCTTCTCTTCACAATCATAGAACATTTCATAGGTACTCCCTCCAATGTCACCACTAGAATTCACGACCAACTGAGTAATTTAAGGTGTCCAACCTTAAGTGATTTCAGATGGTATAAGGATGTTTTCCTTTCAAGAGTCATGCTCAGAGAAGATAGTAACCAGCCTTTTTGGAAAGAAAAGTTCATAAATGGCTTACCCAATCTTTTCGCCCATAAGATTAGAACGACGTTAGTAAACGATGATGGTATTATACCATATCATACTCTTACTTATGGTAATATTATTAATATTATCCAGAAGGAAGGGTTAAAGATGTGCATTGATATGAAAATATCAAGGCAGGTCAACAAGGACAAAGCCATAGCCAAATACGAACTAGGAACGTTTTGTGAACAATACGGTCTTTGCTAAGAGCATAGGTCTGTTCTACAGTCTTAACATGATGTTCAGAACGAAAAGAGGCTACTGCCCATTTCTTTTTGTAAATATTTTTTGAAGAAATTTTTGGAATATTCCAGTCACCAAAACCTAGACTACTGTCTGTTTGAAAATCAAATTTTTGTTCTTCGTTAACTATGTCAGGTATGCTGTCCAAATGCATATGAGAGCTACTGCTAGCCATAGAATTACTTCTAAACAATTTACTCATAAAGCACAAATTCAAACAAACAAAATACAGAAAACTTAACAAGCAAACCTCTAGTGCTTATTAGCTATATCCCTTCCCGCTCATGCACTCCGCTCATGCCTCTACCTCGGGACTTACTGTTTGGACAACGCGCCTTACTGTTTGGATCGGGGACACAGAAAATTCACACAAGGAGTTAGCTTATAAGCTGTCTGGAAAATGAGTGCAAGAACAAGTACTGGATTTGTAAATTGAAGAGAATAACTCAATGACTACCGAGTGGCTCTGATACCACATGGCAGCTTTCCTTACCGAAAGGCTTAGCTATTGCTGATGCGGAAGCGGAACAGAAAATTAGTGATAAAAGTCTGAGGTTAAAAACCATGATAAAGATTAAGCAGATATGGAAAATAATTTGCATAATGAAGATAATGAATTAAAATTAATGATGCTGGTAAGTGATGAAAATAAGTTTTTATTAAAACTTAAAATTGTGACTTACAAAGGATGACGGCTATTGCCGATTAGAAAATGAAAGCAGAGATAATTGAGCTCGCAGGCATCTCTCTCTTCCTATTCTAAATAGTGTTTACAGTGTATGATTTTTCAGATGAGAATTGATGCTCCTCTTTCTCTTCCGAGAGCGGATCCCTCCAGTCCTCGACTTCTTCTTCCTGATATAGGGCAAGAGGAATGATTGAGGATGAAGCGGGAAACCCGGTTGGACATAAGTGGCATATGCCTGGGCTGGAAAGAGCCGAAAGCAGAAGATGCTGTCGGTTCCTATGGATTCACGCGAGTGAATCATGATGGATGAATAGTAAAAGTCAATTTTACTATTCATGAATAGTGACTTGTCTGCTACTGCAGATGATTCCCGAAATGATTGCTGCTGACGAGGCTTCTTTCGGTGCTGGAGATACCGTCTTCATCCTATTGGATTCTACGTGCTTACAAGATGAAATGATTACATATTTGTAAATGAAAATACAATCCTAATGGACTATATACTAAATGGGTCTTGGGAGTCTCTGTAGACTGAGTCGGCCCAATTAGTGACGGGTTGCTGAGATGAAGCATCTGAAGAATTTCCGGACTCGGAGTCAGAATCGTCTTGCTGTAACTGGGCTGCTTCAGCAAGCAGTCTTTGGGCCAGGTCCAACTTGGTCTGCTTCTTCTTTGAGCTGGACTTGGATTTAGACTTGGAAGAACTGGCGGTAACACCCTTGAGAGATGGGCTTGGACTAATGTCCGATAAGGACTGGATGTTGAAGGGATCTGGCTGCAGATCATCAGAAGAATGGGTTGCAGGCAAGACCTAGGTTGACTGGGCTGCTAAGGCAGGGCCTTCATTGGTGGTGATGGGGAAATCACGAAGGACCACGTCGATGATCTTCTTGTGATTGAACTTGTCCCACCATTTGACCATGCGTTGTCTATGGACTTCTTTGGCTTCGGCCTGGTAATTCCACCTCAAGATCCAAGAGACCTTGTACTTGAACATGAACAGAGCAAGCAGTGGAATGTCTTCGTCGAAGCGACTGCGATCGAACTTCGTCTTGAATGATTGCTCAAGAACCTCCATGAGCTCGTCTGGAATGATGGCGGCATAAGGGCCATGAACTGTCCACCAACGGTTAAACCATGCTGGAAAGTTAAGTCTGAAACCTTTGTCAATGGTTATAAACCATGAATGGCTAAAATCTTCTGACTGGTGCAAGAAAATGTTAGTCCATGCTTGAATGTAATCAAAATAACTATAGTTACTGAAATGGATGGGTAAAATATTGCTGTGAAGGGGTTTGGTTTGGTACAAGGGGATTCCCCATTCTTTTTCAGTAAGGAATTTTCCAATGGAGAGGGAATGGTAGAGAAGTTTGTTTTTGTGAGTTGTGGAGTAGATAGGTTTGATGGAAACGGATGATGTCTCAGAGAGAATGGCGGTGTAAAAGTGGAGTGATTTATGAATCTCTGAAGGTTGGTAATGGAAATTTGGAGGAAAAACCCTTCTGGCTATTTGATCTGGTGGTTGGTTATGACGAAAGTCCTTGGGGATAGAGAAGAGATACTCTGTTGGTTCCTTAAGGATGTATGGAGATGTTTTTGTGAAGCTGGGAGTTGGAGATGGCGATTGCCGGTAAGTTGAAGCATAAGGATCATAATCCTGGACCAAGGCTGACTGGTAATTTGGTCGAGGTTGTTGGTAATTAGGTCGGAGATTTCCTATGGTTGATCCTAAGGGAGTGAATCTCTTTGTGATGGCTAAGGCCGAGGAACCGGGAATAGATTCCTTTTTTGGTGGTGGTGAAAGAGAAGGAGGAAGCCTTCTTTGTTGGGCATTACCCTTTTGAGAATCCTGAGGGTTTTTCTGAGGGTTTTTCTTGTCAGTCATTCTTCCCCTGCAAAAATTCTCTGGTTAAGAAATCTGGAATGCAGTTATGGCTGCCTTTAATGTATTCAATGTCAAAATCAAAGATGGATAATATGGCTTGCCATCGTGCAAAAATCTGTTTTGATGCAATGTTTTGAACATCATTTTGTAAAACATGTTTTGCAGATTTGCAATCAACTCTAATGAGAAATTTTTGATTTAAAAGATCATCTTGAAATTTGCTAATGCATAATACAATAGATAAAATCTCTTTTTTGATAGTACTATAATTAGCTTGTGCAGAATTCCAAACTCCTGAATGGAAACGAACAATTTGTTCAGGAGAGTCTGGAGAGATCTTTTGTTTGAGGATACCTCCATAACCGATATCTGAAGCATCAGTTTCCACTATTTTGAAAGAGTGGGGAGTTGGAATGCCGAGACAAGGCAATGTCTTGACATGATTTTTGATCTGTTTGACAATGGAAGTATGAATGGGAGACCACGCTGGGGGATTATCCTTAAGTCTATCAAACAAGGGTTTACACTGTTGACGGAGATGAGGATAAAAATCAGAGACATAATTCAAAGAACCAAGAAAACGCTGAAGTTGGGTTTTATCAGTGATTTGGTCTGGGAATTTGTCTGCAAACTGGATGACACGGTCTATGGGTTGTATGCTAGACTGATGAATGTTGTATCCTAAAAACCTAACTTTGGTTTGGAACAACTTAATCTTAGAGGCTGACACCACCAATCCATTTGATCTAATGATCCTAGCAAACAAGTGCAAGTGCTTCCAGTGCTCATCTATAGACTGTGAATAAACAAGGACATCATCAATATAAACAATTGTAAAATGACTATATTGATTGAAAATCTCATTCATAATATTTTGAAATTCACTGGGAGCATTTTTCAAACCGAAAGGCATTACATTCCACTCATAATGGCCGAAAGGCGTTACAAAAGCAGTTTTATATCTATCAGATTCATGAACTTGGATTTGCCAAAAACCTGATTTCATATCAAAGTTTGAAAATATAGTTGCTTTACTAAGCCTTTTAATCAAATATCTTTTGTTGGGGATTGGATATCTAATCCATTCCAAAACAGCATTCAAAGGTTTGTAGTTAATAACCAATCGGGGAGACCCTCTTTCCAACTCTGCACTTTTCTGGACGTAAAATGCAGGACATGACCAAGGAGATTTGGATTTGCGGATAATTCCTTTGGAAAGAAGATCCTGAATTTCTGTTTTACAGATATCCATTACTTCTTGACTCATTTGGATGGGTCTAGCCTTAGTAGGTATCTTGGATTCATCGAACTCCTTAATGTAAGGAAGTTTAACAACGTGCTGTTTGCGGTGCCAAAAGGCGTTTGGAATATCAGAGCAAACTTCTCTGATAAGATGATTTTGGAATTCAGAAATGCGTTGAGCCAAAGACTCCTGCTTGAGCTGTTCCTCAACTCGTTTGTGATTAATTTCTTCCTTTAAGAAATTAATATGATTGGATTTATGAGTGATGATGCTTAGGGATCGTGAAACACTATCCTGTTGAAGGTGTCTAAGTTTCCTAAGGTCTGTCTCTAGGCAGAACTCAAAGGTAACTTTCTGTCCTAAGACTTTGGTGGTAATCCTATCATGATGGACCTTAAAAGGATAGATGAGGGCTAGGAAAGGTAATCATAATATGACAGGGTCTGAGATGTTTTTTATGAGAACGAATGGCGTTTTGAAACACACATTATCTTGGCAGACATGTGCTTTGGGAATTTCGAATTTTAATTGCATTGGAGATTGATTTGCAGCACTAAGTACTTCATTGGATTTATGAAAATACTTAGTAGGTATTAACCTTTCTTGAATACAATTCAAGTCTGCTCCTGAATCTATCAAAACAATTGATTTAAGCTGGAAATCATCGATTACTATCGTCAATACGGAATACCATTTTCTAATCCTAATTTTGTCTAGGAGACCTAGAACTAGGTTTTGTTGGGATGGAGTCCTAGATGAGGATGAGGATCCTGAATGGTGGTCTGATGAAGAAGAGCTATCCTGTCCTTCATCATTGTTGGCTAAAGCCTGTGCCTGAACTTTACTAAGCTGTGTGCGAATTTCTAGGTTTTCGGACTTTAGAAACCTAATTTCGTCTTTGACTTTGTTGACTTCTCTATGGAGATCCTGAAGGGTGACTTCTTTCTTAGACTTACTAAACCTTTCTAGGGTTGTGCTAAGAGAGATTTTCTGGGATGACTGAGGTTGGCTAGGGCCGGTGTCATCTGAAGAAACTATTTCTTAAGTTTCTTGAGATAGAAGGTTTTGAGTTCAGGGTCATCGACCTTGGAAATTAACTCGAGGAGGAGAGTCTCCTGTTCCTCTTGCTTACTGAGCACTGAAACCTTTTTACAACAAGCATCAGTACAACCTAGCTTGATGTCAGGTGAAGAAAGACTGGAAGAGGAATTGGAATCAGAGGAAGATAAATCCATATCATCTTCTGATTGACTATGGTCTGTGTCTCTAAGTTCCAGAACTTGGATGAGATGAAGCTTCTCTTCGTCAGAGATCTTCAATTGGTTGATGGTGTTTTTGACTCTACACTTATTAGCATAGTGTCCGAATTTGCCACACTTGTAGCATTTTCCTTTTTACTATTGTCTTTGGAATGGAATTTTCCAGAGGTTTTCTTCTTTCCTTTCTTCCATTTGGATTTTGGTTTTTCGTAAAACGTATTGGGTTGGAACTGAGTTTTTCTATGTTTGTGGTGCTTCCTACTGGCGTATTTGGTTGGGTACTTAGGAAACTTACCTGTCTTATGGGATTTTTTCCTATTGGAAGGTGCTATGGGAGGAAGACCGTATTGTTCACAAAACGTTCCTAGTTCGTATTTGGCTATGGCTTTGTCCTTGTTGACCTGCCTTGATATTTTCATATCAATGCACATCTTTAACCCTTCCTTCTGGATAATATTAATAATATTACCATAAGTAAGAGTATGATATGGTATAATACCATCATCGTTTACTAACGTCGTTCTAATCTTATGGGCGAAAAGATTGGGTAAGCCATTTATGAACTTTTCTTTCCAAAAAGGCTGGTTACTATCTTCTCTGAGCATGATATATATATATATATATATATATATATATATATATATATATATATATATATATATATATTAAACTAGATTAGTTTAACATGTGAAATGTCGGTAAAGTATCATCATATGATTGGCTTTTAGGGCACATTTCCAACAAAATTCACTTTACAGATTAAATCAATCCGAGCAGATGTGGTACTTGTCTAAGTGAATATTTGACCAATAATGGGTACTATGCCGTTGCGAGTACAATCCGAAATTTCTAGAGTTGCAGTCTATGTCGATTACTTAAATCTCACTTACTCTTGAAGAGCTTAAGAAAACTACCACGCACTTAAACTCGAAATTTGGGATAATAGATCATAGGAAAACTGATTTTCGTCTAGACTTGAAGCTCAACCATAGTTATGACAGTATTCTAGTCCACCAATCGAATTACACACCCTAAAAAGGTTATGGATCATGAAGTTCCATATTTAAGCAATGGGCATTTATTGTACTTAACTCAAAGCACCAGACCAAACATCTCTGTTACTGATAATCTTTTGGTATGTTTGAGTTCGGTGAATAATTTTGCATCTTGTGGCCAACAAAGAATAATTCGTTTCGCCCAATTTTATTCTCAAGATTTTGATTGTGTGGAGACAGTATACTTATGATATAAAGATGCATGGTGAGTTTTCATCATTGAAAGGAATTAGTGATCTTTCAAGGAATTGGTGAAAACACCATAGCGTAACAAAATGGGAGATCAATGGTTGAGTGATAGCTTGATTGTTTACATTGAGAGAGATGTTTTTGCTTTTATTGATAATGCACCTATTACGCAACGTTTTCATAACATGAAACCTCGCTAGAACAATTGTAATTTGTTTGTATTGATAAATTATCACAGACATTAATTCACTCCACAATTATTGACTTCGTCACTGGCCACACATGTCAAAAGAAACGTCCAACTCCATAGATAACTCATCCATGAAAAATACAATCAATTCACGAGGATAACTAAACCTTGCACGCTGAAGAACTATAA
Source organism: Crataegus laevigata (assembly GCA_963580275.1). NCBI lineage: Eukaryota > Viridiplantae > Streptophyta > Magnoliopsida > Rosales > Rosaceae > Crataegus > Crataegus laevigata. Next base: position 11,798,303 of record OY756944.1, on the reverse strand, counting down.
TAAAGGCACTGAGCTGCACAACCGTCTAATTATTGTGTGATCAATGGCATATAAGCTCTGGTATGAGTCACCTCTAATAAACATTAAGCTTCCTTCTCATAGCTTTTTTCCAACCACACAAATCATACCAGACAAAAAAGCACGCGCACACACACACGTACACACACAAAAGGCTTCACCAAAGCAAAAGAGCGACCACAACCAATATCGTGATGAAAATTGTTAAAACATAGAAGAAGTAAAGAGGAAAGAGATCAAACGAGAATGCGGTCAATCCTAAAACGGAAACCACAGATTGACAGCCGAAGACTTTTTCTCAGTTTTTCTAGTAGTTAGGTTTCTAACATGCAGCAAGTTTGAACACCAACCAGTGGCAGAGCCACTTGAGGACTAGGAGAGGCCTGGGCCTATTTTGAAGTTTCTTCACTTTTAGTTTCTGTTTGTGTGCTTTTGGTTGGATACTTTGTATTCTTTGACTTATGTACTTTTCCTCCCAGCTAGCTTTATTATATTTCTCTAATTGACCAAAAAACTGTGTTTTATAGTAGTAGTGTTATGAAACCAAATCCTTATATCAACTAGTCTTCCTTAGTTAGTCACCCTTTTGCATGATTTGTTGAACACTAAAACCACACATATATGGCATAGAGGAAGAACTTTTTATTAGTTCGGTGCAGTAATTTTTGTTCAATTTTAACGTAGGAACTTATAAAGAAGTTTGGTGCTTACGATATAATTATCTCCATCTTTTTTTTTTCACAACTCCATTCTTCTCTTTTGATTAAAATTTTCCATTCCACTACAAAAATGTACTTTTCTCGCATTAGTTATATTATTTTTGTCCAATTTCTTTCATACGGCTTAGAGGCCAACTTCGATTTCTAACTCCACCACTAATACCAACTATACATGACATCTCACTGATTCCAAATCAAGCAGTACCATGCCCACTCCTAATTCAAGTTAATATGATAGATTGGAAGCAAATGAAATCACAAGCACTCAATCCTAAAAATAATGGTGTCTTCTCTTTGTGAGACCAAAACCATCTATGGTATCTCTTACCCATGTGTCTGTATTACGGGTGTCTTAATACCCCATTTGCTGTGGCCCCGCTCGAGCTTAAGTTAAGATAGTCCTAATCACAAGTCGCTTCACCCATGCATGAGATCTTAAAACAAAAAAAACTCCTTCTAAACAGTATCACATGGAAGGGGAACGCTCAAAGTACATTTTCACATCGACTTTAATATTTTTTTTCTTTCTAATTTCTTCGTTCTTTTATAGGGGGTTTTTTTTAAGCTGATTGACATGGGAGAAAAATGCTTGTTTTGCACATCCATCTATAACATATGACATTTTATTATAGTTATTGGTCTAAATAATTTTGGAAGCTTGTGGGAGTTGTTGAGGGCGATGGGCGTGAGGATCCACCAGGTCATGTGTTAATAGGAGAGGAGATCTAGAGCGCCTTAACACAAAGGTTAATTAGTTTATGAAATTGTAGTGTCATGTCATCAAATTACCACATACATCAATTATAACAGGCTACGTATGTATTGTGGTGCATTCCAAATCGAACCATAATTGTTACGTACTACATGAAATAACATGCTACAAGTTTTCTTCAGTTGTTTTTATATGGAAAACTAGAACAGTTATAAAAGTTACTGATCTCATATTTGAATCACCCTCCTCACCTCATAGTTTAATGTAGATATTCTATAATTTACTAGAAAGAAATAAAAAAACCGTGTGAAGATATATTTTCCTACTAAAGTTACAAAATCTTTACACATGGGGTCCAGGAAATTTGAATAGTATGTAATACATAAACGTTTGCGGAAATATTTTGGTAGTAGATTCATATGTTTTTCAAGGATTTTGAGTTTAGGTCATGTCCCTCGTATGACTATTAATTAAAATAATTAAGGATACATATGTTTGATAATCATTTTAATTTTAATTTTTTTATGTTTTCATTTTTTTTACCAAGCCAAATTTTGTTAACTAAAAAAATGTATTTAAGTTTTTGGTTTTTAGTTTTTGAACTAAGAATAGTTACTAAATAAATTTTCAATCTTCAAAAAAGCAAAAATAAAAATAGTTATCAAATCACTTCTAAACTGCTTCAGTATTTAAATGCCATGTTATACGTACATAGTCTTTAGGAGAAGGAATTCCCATTTTTTTAGAAAATGAGGATTAGTTGCGGGGCCCAAATGACATAAAATTCCGACAATCCGAACTTTCTATTTTTCAAGTTGCACCTCATAAATTATCATTGCAAAATATTTGCCAAATCGAAAATATTTGAGGTATCTAATTGATTTCAAAGAAATTGATGAACACTATGGTCTGCGAAATATTGATATTTCATCGTGACAATTGAATGGGCAAATGGTTTTAAATTGAATTGAGTTTTTGTAAGGAAGATCTATGAATTGAGATTTGCAACATAGACATTTCAAACCGTTGAAGTTCGATGTGAAGTGAGCTCCATAACTAATCCCTATTTTTTTCTTCCAAAAATGGGGATCCCTCCCCATAAAAGGGTTTGGCTATACGTTTATGTCATATGCTTAGACTTAAATTTTAACCAAACATTCAGAGGAGGCAATTATTTGCTTTCAACGATATTGAGTGAGGATTGAGATAATTTGGTATAAAAATTTGTCTTTTATAAAAATCAAATTAACACCTCTTATTTACCAGTGAATATACTATTAAACGTAGTTCTAGTGACTCACAAGAAAATATAAAATGAACTTTATGTGGCGGTCAGATAAAAAAAGGTAGTGCTATTCATACACTCATTTTTACTTCTCACACACCTCTCTCAATTTTTTGCCGTCAGATCGAATGAATTGAAGAAGATCAACGGCCAAAAGTTAATAAGGGTGTGTGAGAGGTAAAAATGAGTATGTGAATAACATTTTATAAAAAATGAAAAAGAAAAAATAGGCCTAACTAGTTCCCTCTGAATTTGTACTAAGGGATTTAAATAGGCCAACTAGTAAATTGCCCTTTTCTTCTCTTTTACATCTAGGATATATTTGAACTTTCCAAAAGTGGACTGCAATGGATATCATCTTTATATGCAACTTAATTAGTATCTACTAAACTGCAAATCAATTTTGTTTGTCTATCGGGAGGCAAGGAGCGTGGGAGCACATTTCCAAGTCGTATGGGAAGGTGTAATCAATCTATTATCTATTAATTAATTACTTTTTTAATTCATTTAATTTAATGAGTAATTACAAGAAGTTTTATGCACGGTATGTTTGGTATATAATGATGCTAGCAAGAAGTGACAAGTGATGACAAAACAAAAATTGGAGACAAGAACAATAAGAAAATAGTGAAAATACCAAGAATTAGTCCGTGGGCTGTACTTGTATCTCAGATTCTCGGATGCTTTATGATGTTACTAGTTTAGTTTTATTTACTTTTTTTTTTTCTTGGAAAGAAAAAAGTTCAATTTCTTTTGATTTTGGACAAGTAAGAGTGAAATTCTTTGACACACCCTGACCCGAATGTCCACTAGGACTCTGAATCAAGCTGTGCTGGCCGACACCTGGAAGGTGACGAAGCCATAAAGTGTAGTGAGGTGGAAAATATGAACAAATTTAAACCTAAGAGTGCCTAAATACCAGAGTGCGCTAGGGAGCGGGAGCGAACCCATCTCACACATGACGTTAGAGCATAAGTAAGGTACAGTAGAGTGGGTAAGAATCATACTCTCAGAGATAACCACGTAAACTGAGATTCTTGAAGAATCCTCGTCAATATGAACTTTCAGCAACTAACACTTGGAGGGGCGCAAAACAGAAAACATGAGTGGGTAAAAATATAATAACCCTCATAGTAAAACCCATACAATTTCCTAGAAAATAGTAGTATATACGTATATAAAAATCATACTCAAAGTGGTGGAAATCTAAGTATATGTCATGTCTAGTCTCAACCAATATAAAAATGCAAGCCAGGTGATAATAAATTAATGTAAATGTTATGTTTGACGGAGTCACCTAACGTGATCTGTATGGCTAAATCTATAACTCATAATCTATTCCTGCACACGAGTCGGAACCACCGAGAGTGGTCTATACGACAGAACTGGGTGTAAATAAATACGCTTAAGTGCTATGATCACGTAAAGACTGTGCGATGAATCGCGTGTCACCTACAAGTTTGAACCACCTATAGTGGTCTGTACGACAGGACTGTGCACCTGACTTGGATCCAAGGTGAGCGTGTGGTGCGGGAGGTGAACATCACGTGAAGGACTGTGCCCTGGCCATGGTCGAGAGCACTAACACCAAGGTGCAGGAAAATGAGCACTAAATGCATCTTAACATAATCACACTCACCATATTCACTACCATCATGATGTACTCACCTGGAACTTACCTGAGCATCCGCAGCATCAATGCATACTATGTATATCTAAGCCAATGTGTATACTAAAATGTAATTCACTTAACTTGGCCTTCAAATCACATTTCATTTTAAACAAGTTTTGGGAAAAACGTAAAGCATATATATGTGTATATATATATATATAGAAAACCAAAAGCCCACTCACTTGGAGTCCGCGCTACAACTCTCTAACACAAACATTGAGGCGTCACTAATGATCGGCGCCTAGAACAATTATCAAACCATAACTCAGAATTCATATCGATAGAATACATAATTTACTTATAACATATCCCTACAGAATTCGCTTCAGAAGATTCGTATATTGAATTTCAGATTTGTAACTTCCAAATATCCACATTAAGCTTCTAGAACAATATCCTGAAATTTCACTACGATCTAACAGCTGACGGGATTTTAAACCGCACAAATTTAACCCTCTTTTTGACAGTTGTAGTAAAGATGTAAGTAGGGTATCGTTCTAGGCCGGGGATTAGGAGGGATTGCTAATCTACTCTAAATTAATTTAAAAATATTAAATAAGACTCAAAAACACAAAACTAGAATAACTCAAAATAAAACTAACAAATAATCTAAAACAATTCAAAAGACTCAAAATAATTCTAGACTCAAGAAAACACAAACTAAAATTAATTTCCAACAAATCTAACACTTTAAAATAAATTGGGGGATTTTGGTTTTTTTTTTGACGAGAAGTTAATTTAAAACAGAAACTTAAAAACAAATTTCGAATGAAATAATATTTTATAAAATAGAATAACGAGATGTTAGTTAGAGGGTTCCTTATCCACACATGAACATATGCATATAATTTAATTTCCAGTTATGAATTCAACAAACGAATAAATGACAATGTTCCAAGCTAATTAGGTCCGCTTAAATTAACCTTCAGATTTCCCTAAATTCATTGAATTGGACGGGATACGCATCACAACCAAATTATTCTTATCAAGTTCTCTAACTATGGAATACGCATGATAGAGAGACATATCAAAGATCATTAAGTTTAATGGAAATCATAAACATTGACTAGACTTTCATAACTATGGAATACGCATGTTAATCCAACCTAGGGTTTACTAAACACAATCGTGACTAGCGATTTTTACTACTCATGAATATAAGTTCATAACGATTAGGTGAAATTCCCTTATATCCTAGCATCAAGTTCTTAATCAAATCAGAATAGTAAACCACATCCAAACATTCATACATTCATAACTGGAGTAAATCAAATCATAATAAACATTTATCCATGGTTTCAAATTCACCTCTAACTAAATAGAAATTAGTTACACATGTTTAACATAATTTAAAAGTAAATTAAATTAAACATGAGTATAAGAAAAATATAACCAAATGAGGAGTGTGCTCTCGGTGCTTGACTCTCTGTTCGCTGCGCTTCTTTGGTGGCCTTCAGAAACTGCTCCCTCGCTGCCTTCACGAACTCCCCGTGTCATGCTGCCAAAGCAGCTTATCTTTTCTTCCCTTCCCTTCGGCGCTGCCTTCCTCTCGTCTTTCAACCGCACCAAAACGGGTAGCTCTGCTCCTGCGTTCTGAAAGCCAGAGGCCGCCTGACTTCCTTCTGCCGCTCCTGCCTTATCCGTAAGCTGCCAGGCAGCTTTGCTGCCTTCCTGATTTTTGTCCGCCTCTGCTGCTCAGTCTCTCGACTTCTCCCGACTGCCTTCGTAGGCAGCTTTTTCAATAAAACCCCCAAGGAGCTCTCACTGCCCCTCGCACTCCCCCTCGGATTCTCTTCGCCTCCGAGGCCTTATCCCCCTCCCCTTCGAGGCAGCCCTCATGGATTTATATATATGGACCCTTTTCTGGATTTACCAAATGGGCAGCCTTCTACATCTCGGTGCTTTTCTCCCGCATGTGTTTCTCATCATTTTTCTGCTTTCTTAATTCCTATGCTCCATTGCTTTCTTATCTCCACCGACTGCCTTTAAGTTTTTAAGCTGGCAGCCCCCGCTGCCACTCTTCTTTTTCTGTTTTATTAATTTTCCTTTGCTTTATGCTTCTGGCCTTTCTTACTTTATTTTATTTCGGTGGATTCCTGATCACACACACAAACACACAACATCATATATAAATATATATATATAAATATAAATAATTATATATACATATATAAATATATAAATATATTTATAATACTTTTATATTTTTATTAACCAAAAATAGACAAGACAGTTTTAACGATTTTATTACTAAAAATATGCACTTAAGGTATTATTAATTTCTTTGCTAGACAAATTCTATAAAACACAAAAACAAAGTAAATAGCTCAAAATATGAGGAACTAACTAAGAAAAGACGAGTGAATTTGATGTAAAAATATATAAAAATATGAGCTTATCAACAGCTAGATCTCCGCCAATTGCCAAAACCAAGTGGCAATTAACCTTTTATTTTACGAACTTACAAATCCAATTTGGGAAGATCCGTATGTCAGATTCCAGAACTATAAGTTCCTACATTCCTCAAATATTACAAATAATACCTACTAAAGTTTGATGACAATCCAACGGTCAGATTGTCGATTCATATAATGACCTATTAACGTATCATGGAGAATTTAGGTTCTAACGATCAACCTACGTCATTCAATTCCCAAAACTGAACTCAAGGCATTTAATATAGCCTAAAAATAGCATTGATGGCCCTCTGGCCACGCGCCATTGCACGCCCCGCCATGGGTGGAGGTCGGCTGCCCTGACTTCCCTGAAAATCCAACTATCTCCAAAAATTCTCAAAATTTATAGAATTGTAGGTCTCAATGAGTAGAGTAAGTTTCATACCTGTGACCAAGGTCAATTTTGAAGGATTATTTTGAGAATACATGTTCATTTAAGCAATATCATTAGCATGCAATTAACAAATTAAAGGCGGAATCATGCTTGCATATACTTAAAAAACAAAACATTACCCATGAATGTTCAAAGCCTAGTAGATTGGTGAACCTTTAAACAACTCAAAACAAAGTGAGTTGAGATTTATACCTTTGTAGATTCCTCTTTGCATAAGCAAAGGCTAATCACCCAAAGAGAGGGCCTTCATTCCTTGCATCTTAAAACTATGGATTTATATAGAAAGGATAGGTTCTCTAAGTTCTCAAAATTGAGAACCTCTAAGTTTCTACACCAAGGTTTTGATTAAGAAGAAATGAGTGACCTTGGAGGAGCTAGAGTGCTAGCTAAACCCTCCAAGGGTGGCCGGCTATTTCTAGAGAGAAGGGAGAGCTTTTCTTCTCTCCAATTTCCCAAAAACAACACTTAATGAATTTTGGCTATAAAGTCATATTTATACCTTAATTCATTTGAGTGGCAAACTTGTAAATAAGTCCAAGTTTGCTACCCTTCACAATATGGCCGGCCTTAGGGATTTTATTGGGCAATTTGGCCTTTGTGAATCATTATTCATTAAGTTGTCATACAACTTAACTTAATGGAGTTGACGTTCGAAGCCCATTGGGCCTTACGGTCCAAAATTATCCCGAGGTCTTTAACGAACTCATTCGTTTGATTAATTAACATATTAATTAATCCTTGCCATAAATAATTAAACCATTTAATTATTCTTACTCATCTCCGTTGAATCTTCAATCTTTACCTTACACGGTGTACGATCCATTAGGTTCCTTTTAGCGAGGCAGTGGGCGATTCAAACTCTTTTAAATCGATTGTGAATTTGAAACTAACTTTCAATTCTCCCTTTAGTGTTTATACACGTTTAGGGCTTCCACAAACCATGAGTGACACCTAGCAGCATATCATGGTTACCCAAGCTAATCAGAAGAGGTAGAGAACCTATTCAGTTTAGGATTACAAATGCAATACGGTCCTTCTCTAATCCAATACTCTTGACCACATTGTTTGGCTTGATAGTTTATTCATGTCTACTATCCAATGTGAATCTCGTGCTTATATGATTCCATTGAATGTGATCTGGAACACATTCCAACATCTCATTCATACTCTGGCCAGAGATTCTAAATCATATCATAGAGTATTCTCCCTTAACGGTTTGAAGGTTAGAGATCCCTTGTTGCGCATTCACTTGTCTCCATGACTAGATAGCTTGACCCCAACCATGCCGTGGACACTCCAAAGGAATGCCATTTGACACGATCAAAGATCAAGGACCTAACCACAAGACAACTATGATGCCTCAGGTCAAAGGACTAATTTGCATTATCCTAACCATGAGTTCTCACGTGACATGAATATGAGAACTCGTCGTTGATCGTGTTCAGTGAACTCATTCTCTATTGAGCACCTACGTACTTGTCTTGGTGTCACTCACACCAATGACTCGAGACTAGTCACTCTCCCTGAGAGAAGACATAGCACGTACTGATCTTAACGGACTGTCAATGCCCAATTGGCAATCCTATGATCAGGAACGTTTAGGATGTGTCTACGAAAGAATGGTCTCATGAATCTAACTTCTTTTAGATTGCATTCTCCCAATCACATATTCCTTGGACTTTATCGTTTAAGCATATAACATTTATATGAGACCGCTCAAACAATAATCTTTGCCCTTGATATTAAACTAGATTAGTTTAACATGTGAAATGTCCGTAAAGTATCATCATATGATTGGTTTTAGGGCACATTTCCAACAAATTTGATCGGAAAAACCTCGAATTTTGCTAAAAATCGTTGGAAACCCTATAAAGGGTGTATTTTGATTCGACCTCCAAACTCACTCCAACGCTCCAACCAAGGTTTGAGACATGTTCCTGGGTTAATGAGGAGTCGACTCATGGTGGTGGTTAATGGTAGTAGCTTCAAAATCAGGCGAATCATCGTCGTGGTGTCCTCGAAACCGCCGGAGAAGATGACGAGTGTTTGCCGTTAAACCTCGACCACAACAGTCCAAATTGAGTGGGAATGGAAGCTGGGACGATGAGGAGTGGATTTTTAGTGGGGGCGTCGCCCCACTCGTCTGGAAAATGCCAGAATCGACAACAAAAATTTAGTCATACGGGTCGGGTCACATGGGTTGAGGGTGACCCTGTTCTTTTCCTCCTCATTTCCTTCTCTCATTTCCCCTCATTTCTCTCTTCTTTGATTCATTCGTTCCTTTCTCTTTCCTCTCCTCATTCCTGCACTTCTCTCCCATGTTCCTCTTTCAATTCCCATTCGCTCCGCCCATCTTTCCTTACTTCAATCCCAGCCACACGTGGCATGACCAGATTAAGCTCTAGAAATTTGAAGCTTTCTAGAAAATATTAATTTAAAATTTTGCCCTTGACTTTAAACATTAATGCCTCCTTCATTATAACTCCAAATTGCGCTTCGTCTGCGCCCACACATTTGTAACGACGAGTACTACAAGAATATGCCAAGAACATGAACCTTACGTGACACGACACGGCAGTCAACAAAAGTCAACACTTTGCCTCGAAGGACATTTTCGTAAACTTACTTATTAAAATTATAAAAAGGGTAAATTACACCATAGCCCCTCAGGTTTGAGGTCTATTACAACCTCATACAACATCTTTAAAACATTTCACTTTCATACCTTAAGTACTATTTTATTTCAATTTCATACAGCCGTTACATTTTCCATCCATTAAACCGTTAAGTGCTGACGTGGCCGCCACATATATGCCACGTGGCTGCCAAATGTCTGCCACATGGCTGCCAAATGTCTGCCACGTGGCAAATAAAAATAATTTTTTATTTAAAAAACCTAAATTTTCTCAACCAAAAAAAAAATTGGGTAAATTACACCATACCCCCTCAGGTTTGAGGTCTATTACAACTTCATACAACATCTTTAAAATATTTCACTTTCATACATCCAGTACCATTTTATTTCAAAATAACATCTCCGTTAGATTTTCCGTCCATTGGTCTATTAAATGTTGACGTGGCTGCCACATTTATGCTGATGTGGCTGCCACGTGACAATTTTTTTTTAATATTTTTAAAAACCTGAATCTTCTTAAAAAAATATTTAAGAAAAAAACCTGAAATCGTCTTCCCCGACTCACCCCTTCTTCTATCCATCATCACCCCCCCCCCCCCCCCCCCCAAAATCCCACCCGAGCCACCCCTTTCTCCCATCCCCCATCACCCACCCCCAAAAATTCCACCTGAGATTAGATGGATCTACTACAAAATGGTACTGGATGTATGAAAGTGAAATGTTTTAAAGATGTTGTATGAAGTTGTAATAGACCTCAAACTTGAGGGGGTATGGTGTAATTTACCCAATTTTTTTTTTGGTTGAGAAAATTTGGGATTTTTAAATTAAAAAAAAATAAAAAATTATTTTATTTGCCACGTGGCATATATGTGGCGGCCACGTCAGCACTTAACGGTTCAATGGATGGAAAATGTAACGGCTGTATGAAATTGAAATAAAATAGTACTTGAGGTATGAAAGTGAAATATTTTAAAGATGTTGTATGGGGTTGTAATAGACCTCAAACCTGAGGGGCTATGGTGTAATTTACCCTTATAAAAATCATAATTTTTAGGGACGGACTGTTACATTCTTGGTGTGGTTGTGAAGGTGAAAGTGAAAATAACTTCATCATGCCTAGAAAATCTAATGTCCATACCAGTGGACCATGTAGATCGCACGGCTAACACCTCTAACTCAGAATAAATTCTCTCTTTAAATTAATGAATGACTTCACCAATCCACTGAAATGCTTAACACTTGTTCAAATATTGCCCTAGTTACTCAAAAGATGTTAATCATATAGTGTCATCGATTACATAAAGAAGGTTGAATACCGTAGTTGGTCACACACATGACCAACTCCTATTTTGGTCGTACACCTTGCGTCATAAGTTGCATCTCACGTAAATAGATAAATAGAAATGCCAACCAAATGTATTCAATTGGAATTTTGAGGGATTTTAATTCTTTTAATGAATCTATGGATATTTAATCAGGAATTTAAGTGATTCTCTGAAAACTCAATGTGTATTCAATCAGTATTTTAAAATAGTTTATTAAAATCTTTAGAAATCCAGGTGTATTCAATTAGGATTTTAAAGAAGTTTATAACATTTCAGGTGTATTCAATTAGAATTTGATTTTAAAGAATTTGAAAAAGTTGAGGAATTAGAAGGAATTGGAGAGATTTTGTAGTGTATTTTAAGCATTCACAAATCTCACCTATCCCCAAGAGATTTTGAGGGAATTGAATCAAAATTTTACATAGAATCTCTACAAATCAATTAGACTCCATAAAAATTCATTCATTTATAAATCTATTAAAATCTCTCAAATTCCCAATTGAATACACCCCCTTAAAAAAGAGCAATCAGAAAAATAAATATGAAATTGTGGCAAGTAAGTTTCTCTTGAAGGTAAAATGTTTAACCACAAGTTACAAGCAAATTGCAGAAAATGTGCTATCTTTAAACTGTTATCCGATATCATAATTTGTTGGCATGGATATATATTCAACATATATAGAGAAAACAGTACACACATTTATCTGAAGTGAAAGTTTATCTAACTTTTTTGGAACCAAACTTCCTTGTTACAGAGAGGTAGGTGATGCTGAATTATTAATTAAGAGCGACTACCGAAAAAAAAAAATACCAAAAACATTGAGGAAGTATTATGATTAAATAGCAACTTGAATTAATATTTGAGCTCTAGTTTGGGCATCCTCATAGGCCTTAAAAATTCAATAACAACAATAATGCCCCTCCAATTTTACATCAGATAGCAAAATGCTTGTAGGTCAAAAGGTTAAGAAAATTTACATCACTCATGTAAGATCCCACATTGCCCAAGGGTGAGAATCCTGTAAGCCTTATATGTACATTCCTACCTCCAATTAGCACGAGGCCTTTTGGGAGCTTGCTGGCGGAACTCCGAAGTTAAGCGAGTTCGGGCGAGTGATCCACTATGAGTTCTCAGAAACAAAATCGTGCTCAGGCCAGGATGTGACAACTCACGCTTTTGAAGTTGTTTGGTCTAAGTTACGTGAGGAAAACTAGCCGTTTCTTTTTATTTCATTTAAAGAAGAAGATGAAAAAATATATGAAATTTGTAGCTTAGTTGGTTAAGAATATTTTATTCATGTCCTCGAAGTCTTAAGTTTAATTTTCTTCTTCCATAATATGGCTTGTACAAACAGAAGAAGAGGGAGACAATAACCGAAGTTTTCGATATAGGGATTTGTTGCAGTCCTATTTAGTATAGGAATGTGATTGTGTAAATCCTAAAGATTAGGAATGTATCTTATATTCCTATTAGGAGTAGATTACTCATTAAGTATTGTAATCCTTATGGGAAACGGTTTGTCCTTTCTACCACTATAAATAGAGGCACAATGGGGTGAATTAAAACACACCTCACAATTAAATCTTTCTCTCTTCTCTCTAAAGTGGCCGGCCTCCCTCTCCCTCTCTAACCCTAGATCGCTCAATCAAATAGGCCTACAACACGTTATCAGCACGCTCTTGCCAGAAGCTAAGGAATTGACACACCGTTGGAGGAGGCTTGCATCCACCACAAATTCAAAGGCTTATTTGTTTTCTGCTAATCAGGTACGCTTAAAATAAATGAAGATATTTGAAACGTCCATGAAGCATGAAAACATTCCCCATGATGCATGAACCCCTATATGTTTATATTTTCCTTTCGATATATATATTGTATATGTTTGTCAATATATATATTTGTTTCATGCATCGCAAAATTAAATTGCTATGTGGAATTTGTGAGTCAAATTATAAAATTAAATTAGAAGCAAATTAGGGTTTTTCCCTAAACCCTAAAGGATTTGAAAAAAAAAGGGGTAGGATTTGGTGCGGCACCGCACCACCCCAGTGCAGCCAGGACACCAGGCTTCGGCCTGAATTTTTCCCGCTGGGCCTACAGCCCATGGCCTTCTCGGCCTGCACTTAAATTGCCAGCCTTGCGGCTGGGTTGTCCCGTGCACACTTAAGGCCAGCTTTTGCTGGGCCGATCCCCCCTCCCCAGTTACACACTGCCAGCCCACGTGGCTGGGCCACCCGTGCAGCCCCCCTAATTTTTGAGGCCCTGTAATTTTTTTTCAAGGCGGGTCGTGCCTTTCCTTTTGCACGGCACCCATGCCCAAATTATTTTGGGGCATATTTTTCAATCCACATACTATATTTTAATACTATAAAATAATTTAACCCGTATGATTATATTATTTTGCTTCTATAATTGACCCTGTATGGCCCGATTTATTGAATTAATTAAAATTGACCTGCAGTTCATTAATTTGATTATGAATCCAAAATTATTGACCTGAAAATCATTTTTGGACATTAACGATTCAATAATATTTTTTTTATACTTTGAACCGTCACATACTTTCGTAGTAATGAAGCTCTCACACTTGAGTTCCCGAAGAACCTCAAATCCACTATATGTATATTTGTATATTGCATTCTGTGTTTCTTGCAGGAACCTCTCATTATGAACTAATTGTTCATAAAACTAAATTGAACCTGTAGTTTCAAATTTAGTGCCTTTGAAACCTGAAGTTTTCATTCAAAACATACGACATGAAACCTAAAGCTTTCATGCATTATTTAAACCACTACATGTCTAAAGAACCTGTATGTTCTACGATATATGTCTATGGCTTACCATATGACTACTCACGTTTTTCTCCCTCTGTTTTAGGGACATGACGAACTTGAACAAGCTCGATTTCTCCGCTCTAGAAGTCTCTGGAAGAAACTATCTGAAGTGGGTTCAAGACGTGAAGCTTCATATTACTGCAAAGGGTATTAGAGCTACCATCGAGGCACCCATCACCGGAAAAACTGTTGACGAAGCTCAGAAGGCTACTACAATGATCTTCATTCGAAGACACATCCATGATGCACTGCAGATCGAGTACCTCGCTGAGGAGGACCCACGCACCCTCTGGCTTGCTCTGGCTGACCGTTTCGATCACCAGAAAGACATCTACTTGCCTGAAGTAAGACACGATTGGCAACATCTTCGCTTCCAAGACTTTATGTCTGTGAATGAATACAACTCTGAAGTTTGTAGGATCCATTCATTGCTGAAATTCTGTAAAGTGGAACTTACCGAATCAGATCTCCTGGAGAAGACCTATTCAACCTTCCATGCCACCAATATTGTCCTGCAGCAACAATACAGGGCACAGAAATTCACCAAGTTCTCGGATTTGATCTCTGTTTTACTTCTCGCTGAAAAGCAGAACCAGCTTTTGATGAAGAATCATCAAGCTCGATCGACTGGCTCGAACGCTGTGCCTGAAGCACATGCAACATATTCTGGTAGCCATAAACGACGACAGAATCATCGTGGTCGTGGTAATAGGCAACAAGCTCCACCACGGGCCCAAAGTCAACAGAGAGCCACACCTAAGGGAAGGATTGCGACCCAGCAGCGTCCACCACTCGCCCCTAAGGTCCCAAACTTCAAGAACAAGGGCAAAGCTCCCAGTCAGTCTGCTTCTACTGAACTGGACATGTGCTATTGTTGTGGATCAAATGATCATTGGTCACGCGTATGCCGAGCTTCCCCTGAAGCTATTGCCAAGTATCATTCACGTTGTGAGTCTAACTTTGCAGCTGTGGATCATCTGGAAGATGCAACCACATCCATGGAGATATCGGATTTTCAGGAGGCATCAGCCGCTATGGAAGAATAATTTAGACATGTTTTTAAGGGTGTTTACCCCTAGTGGCCGAACCCACTAGGAGTGGCCGGCCCTACCCCCTATTTATCTAGGTTTATGGTTTAAATTTTTGAACAATTTTTCTAAGTATTTGGAATAATTTGTTTGGTTTTGATTTGTTTTGAATTATGGATTATTATTTAAATGGATATTATTTTTCTCGAATTGCTTAATTGAATGAATGGACTTATATTTATGCATGTGACCAATTCAATCAATTTATTTCTAGGTATGTCTAGTGGGGAAGTTAGTTGTCTGGCAGATAGTGCAACCACGCACACCATCTTGCCTGAAAAACACTATTTTACTAACTTAATACCCCAGAAATCTCCTTTGACAACCCTCGCAGGTTCATCTAACTGGTTGAAAGATACGGAAAGGCACGTATCATGTTGTCTAATGGTACTATCTTGACCATTAAGGAGGCACTCTATTCTCCACGTTCCGGAAGAACGTTGCTGAGTTTTAGAGATATTCGAGATAATAAATATCATATTGAAACCACTGAAGATCATGGTTATGAATTTCTTTGTATCACTTCATACGAATATGGCCAGAAGCGTATTCACGAGAAGTTGGAACGTCTGCCGAATGAGTTGTACATCACAACCATTCGGGGCATAGAAGCCCATAGTGTGGCCGGCCCTATGCTTTCCAGGACACTTTGTTGCTTTGGCATGACCGTTTGGGACATCCTAGACGTGACATGATGCGCCGTATCCTCAAATCATCACACGGGCACAAGTTAAATCCTCATGTAGGACTCCCACCATGCAAAACGTGTTCTTTGGGGAAGTTGAATACTCAACCCTCATATACAAAGATTATTCACAACCCCCCTAAATTTCTTCAGAGGATTCAAGGGGACATTTGTGGACCAATCCAACCAACTTGCGGACCATTTAAATATTTTATGGTGTTGGTTGATGCATCGACACGATGGTCACATGTTTGCTTGTTGTTCACACGCAACGCCGCGTTTGCTAAACTCCTAGCTCAAATTATTAAGCTAAGGGCTCACCACCCTGATTATCCGATTAAGTCAATTCGATTGGATAACGCTGGAGAGTTTACGTCACAGACCTTTGACAATTATTGCATGTCAGTCGGGATTGATGTGGAACATCCTGTACCCCATGTTCACACCCAAAACGGCCTGGCAGAAGCTTTCATAAACCGCCTTCAAATGATAGCTCGGACTTTGGTTATGAGAACCAAACTGCCAGTATCTGCCTGGGGCTATGCAATAATGCACGCAGCCATGTTGGTCCGCCTGAGGCCCACCGCTACCCAACCACATTCACCGTTACAGTTGGTCACTGGATACGAGCCTGACGTCTCGCATTTACGGGTGTTTGGGTGCACCATTTATGTGCCAATAGCGCCGCCGCTACGTACCAAAATGGGTCCTCAGAGAAAAATGGGAATCTATGTCGGTTATGATTCGCCATCAATTGTTCGATACATAGAACCCTTGACAGGAGATCTTTTCACCGCACGTTTTGCGGATTGTCACTTTGATGAGACAGTCTTCCCGGCGTTAGGGGGAGATAAGCATGCTAACGTTCCCGTAGAACGCCGCGAATTGTCGTGGTATGCTCCCACTATGTCTCATTTAGATCCCCGCACTACTCAATCTGAAACTGAAGTGCGTCGAATTATAGATCTTCAGAGCATTGCTCAAAGCATGCCAAATGCTTTTAATGATCTAGCTAAAGTGACAAGATCACATATACCCGCTGCAAACACACCTGCAAGGATAGATGTACCCCGTGCACGTCAACAACCCGCCTGGGAAGGCCGGACCGTCCCCGAAGGAGGGGAGGCTGCAACTTCCATGCGGCATGGTACATTGGCGGCTAGCCAATCATCTGCTCCGACCCTGAAGCGTGGCAGACCACCTGGTTCAAAGGATTCACAACCCCGGAAGAGGAAAATGGCACCAACTAGTGACCCTAGTTTGAATCCGACCATCGCTCATTCATCCGTTCCAACGCATGAGGTTATTCTAGATTACGGTGATGCTTTAGATGAAACATGTCGGCCTCCCGAGAATCGCGAGATTTCGGTCCATTACACAGTATTGGATGAGGTTTGGAATAGGAATCAGATGATCGTCGATGACGCATTCTCGTATTCAGTAGCTACTGACATCATGCTTAGCGATGACATTGAACCACGTTCCGTCGATGAATGCCGACGTAGAACCGATTGGTCAAACTGGAAACAAGCAATCCAAGTCGAACTCGATTCGCTCGCGAAATGTAAAGTGTTTGGACCAGTTGCTCCTACACCACCACGTGTGAAGCCCGTTGGCTACAAGTGGGTTTTCGTGAGGAAGCGTAATGAGAAGAATGAAATAGTGCGATACAAAGCACGCCTGGTAGCGCAAGGCTTCTCTCAACGCCCTGGAATTGATTACGAGGAGACGTATTCTCCCGTAATGGACGTCATAACGTTCCGCTACCTAATCAGTTTGGTAGTTTCCGAAAAACTGAATATGCAGCTTATGGACGTGGTAACCGCGTATCTCTATGGGGATCTAGATACGGAAATATATATGAAAGTTCTAGAAGGACTTCCATTGACTGGCTCAAATAGTTCTAGACCACGGAACACTCTCTCAATTAGGTTAAGGAGGTCACTCTACGGATTGAAACAATCCGGGCAGATGTGGTATAACTGTCTGAGTGAATATTTGACAAGTCAGGGTTATGTGAACAATGAACTATGCCCATGTGTGTTCATAAAGATGTCACATTCCGGATTTGCAATCGTTGCAGTTTATGTCGACGACATGAACCTCATTGGGACTCCTGCAGAGCTTGAGGGAATTGCTGCACACTTGAAATCGGAATTTAAGATGAAGGATCTTGGAAAAACTCGGTACTGTCTCGGCCTGGAGATCGAGCATTATTCAGATGAAATCCTAGTACATCAATCGAACTACACCCAAAAGGAGTTGCGTCATTTTAATGAGGATAAAGTGAAGCCTTCGAGTACACCAATGGTCGTTCAGACTCTAGATGCTAAACGAGATCTCTTCCGTCCAAATGAGGATGAGGAAGAGATTTTGGAACTCGAAGTTCCTTACCTGAGTGCAATTGGGGCTTTATTGTAATTGGAACTCGAAGTTCCTTACCCGAGTGTTGCCGCCCCTTACGGTCCTCGGGATGATTCTCGCCTTGTTGGTTATGCAGATGCTGGATATCTGTCTGATCCACATAGAGCACGTTCTCAAACGGGTTATGTCTTTACCGTTGGAGACACCGCTATATCTTGGAGGTCTACCAAGCAAATACTAGTGGCTACTTCGTCGAACCATGCTGAGATTCTCGCTCGACATGAAGCAACGCGTGAATGCTTTTGGCTGAGAGAAGTTATGGAACATATCCGAAGTACTAGTGGTCTTACATCAGTCGTTGACCTTCCTACGACGATCTTTGAAGACAATGCCGCATGTATCGAGCAGTTAAAGAAGGGATACATCAAGGGAGACAACACCAAGCACATAGCGCCAAAGTTCTTTTACTCACACTAGCAGCAGCAGCATCAGAACATTAAAGTCAAGCAAATCCGTTCCCAAGACAACTTGGTCGATCTCTTCACCAAGTCATTGCCCAAGTCTACTTTCCAGAAGCTCGTCCAAGGAATCGGTATGCGTAAATTATCTGAGTTAAATCGCTTGTAGTTCTCTTATTTAGAAGTTATGTGTAACTCAGGGGGAGTATCTAGAAGTATACTCACATGATCTTAATGTACTCTTTTTCCCTACGATTAGGAGCATTTTTCCCACTGGGTTTTTGCTACCTAACTAGGTTTTAACGAGGCACCCATCCTGGGATAATCATACTCCGTTGAGTTCACTACCTTCGTCCAGTTCGACGAGTGTTTAGACATTATGCATACTTTCTTACTTTTCTCCTTAGTCTATGGGTTTTGCCTATCATGGGTTTTACCATAGCAAGGTTTTTGTGAGTTTTTACAAATTCATACTTCAACATAAATTTGAGACTCGCGAATACCCGTTGTGTCGATGACTTCATCAACTATTCAACCTTATCTGCTGAAGATCTGATGCGATGGTGCTTTGAGTATTTACACACTCAAGGGGGAGTGTTGCAGTCCTATTTAGTATAGGAATGTGATTCTGTAAATCCTAATAGATTAGGAATGTATCTTATAGTCCTATTAGGAGTAGATTACTCATTAAGTATTGTAATCCTTATGGGAAAGGGTTTGTCCTTTCTACCACTATAAATAGAGGCACAATGGGGTGAATTAAAACACACCTCACAATTAAATCTTTCTCTCTTCTCTCTAAAGTGACCGGCCTCCCTCTCCCTCTCTAACCCTAGATCGCTCAATCAAATAGGCCTACAACAGGATTAACTTTTTACCATTGAAGCTATAAGTACCCACACAACAAATGGCGTTTTAAACATGCCAAAATGGACTTTTTTACATTTCCTTTCTAACTGAAATTTCTTTCAGTAGGACTGCCCGGCTTATTGTCTGCATCCATAATTTCATTGAAAATAAGTTATGATACTTCTTCAGATTTCCCTTTACATAATGTCCACTGATCATGCTAGAATTCTGCCATTCTTTATGGTACAGAGAAGAGATTCGGGATATTAATACGCTCCCTCCCACACAAAATTAACAGGTTGGAAAAGATGACTGACTTTTGGTGGTAATTGGTAGAAGTCCGCAAAATGAAAAAGGCGTAGCAACTGGCTACAAGCGTTTACTTTTGTCAAAATAGTTTTTGAAATTGGCATACAACTCCTCATTTTGGTCTCTAACAATGAAAATCGTTAAAAGTGGTTTCTAAATTTATCCATCATAAATCATTTTGGTCTTTCCGTGAAAAATATATGAATAGTCTCGTTAAATTGTCACGTCAACGACCACATGTGACCATTTTTCAAGTGTATTTTTGTCAAACCAACCCCTCCACTTAACGAGGATATTGCCATATTTTTTATGGAATGACCAAATGTTTTACAGTGTATAAATTAGGGATCACTTCTATCGATTTCAATATCAAAGACTACAGTAAGGAGTTATACTAATCTTAAGGACCGAGATTTGCAATACTAGTAATTGAATGTATAATTGTGGATGCAAATTTCTACCTTCTTCTTGGAAGAAAATGCACCTGCAAAGCAATTAACACTTAAGATCAAGGCCAAGAGCCTCACACGCCCACAATGATTTGTTTTTAGGGGGGGGGGGGGGAGGGGGGAGAGGGGGGGCTTTGGCCGAAGAGTCTACGATGCCAAAGTTAGAATTTGAGAGGGAAGGTGTTTAGAGAATTTTAGGAGATAATTGGACTTAAGTTTTTGGCGAAATATGTGGCAATATATAGGGGTGTGGTCAGCCCAATTTGGAGAAAATAGGGACAGTCCACTTATGGTGGTGCTTTGAATATTATTGCAAGATATTATGTCAAATAATATCTTGCAACTAATATGGTAATTAATCAATTAATTTAGTAATTAATCCCAATTTGAAAAGAATAATTGGGAGTTACTTTGTGGGTGATGATTTGATGACGAGTGATGCAAGGGTTTTGAATAAATACCTTTTTGATCACCTTTGACCTTGATTGAGGCATTATTGTTCGTTGCATGCACGTGGGAATCCTGGTGTGCCTCAAGGGTAATTTTGTCTTTTTAACTCAAAAGTCCACCTGTCACCTCCAAAATTTTCTTGATTATTTTTTGCTCCACAAATGCCCCCACACCTGTTAGGCTGCTCACAGGAAATGGCAGCAGGTGTAGAGATCATCTCTTGCTTTAGGAAACATATGATTGTTTCATATTTTGATGTAGATTCCCTCTTTAATTGGAAATTAGATCCTTCTAGGAAAAGAAAATTAATCACTTCTAAAGTTTATTTAAGTTTACCTTAAGAACATGGTTAAATACACTTTAGAGAGCAATTTATTTTACCCTACAAGAGAGAGAAAGCTAGACAATATTTGTTCCCCCTCCCCTAGCAATCTTCTACACTTGCCCGTGCAAAGAACCATCTTTCATTGCTTTCTTCGTTTTCTCCTCGCTACACCGAGGTAAGAAAAATTTAATTTTCCTTGTTTTCTTCTTGGATAGTGTTGTCGTGGGGCAGCCGTCGAGGTGGTACCGCACGTCGGCTAGCAGGGGCTAATTGTCGACACGGCATAGGCCAAAAAGTGTTGTGGCAGGGACCACTGCTTGGGTTGCTCGGCTTAGCTAGAGCCTAGGGCAGCTGTGCGACTAGGGTCGCATATTGAGGCTCTGGGTCGTAGTGCTAGGTAAGTCGCATGGCTCATGCCCTTTAGGCTCTTAGACCTAACGCGGGACAGACCGGCGATTGAGAGAAATAAGGAAGTTGCGGGCATCATGGGCTGCTGGAATGCTGGGCATGCATGCCTTCTGTCTGCTGGTTTAAGAGAAAAAAATGAGGGAAAAGCTAGCATGGATTGAGCTTTCTTGTTGAGTACTGTGAATGATGTTACCTATTTAGTCCTCCTCGATGGGAGAAAGATGGGCTGCTCTTGAGAGAGGAGACAACGAGGACCAAGGCGGATGCATTGGCTCATCCGATTACTATTGTGGAATCTACCATGAATGAAGGTGGAAATAAGAGATCTTCCTAGCTTGCTCAAGAGATGCTGGTTGAGAAAAAATTGAAGATTTTTTTCGTTAATTGTGAGGGTCCGCCTGTTGCCGAGAGGCTTGTGATTAACTTGACTTCTTCCAATGACAAGAAAAATGAGGCTGTTAGATCTAAGCGTGTGGCGCCTGCCTTGTCGAAAATGGCTTGTATGATTGCTGATAGGATTGCTCAGCGTAGAGGTTCTGTTATGCCTCTAGTGCCAAAGTTTGTACCAAGACGTCTTTAGAAAAGCTTGCTACTATAAAGAGCGATAAGGTGAACTTTGCTGGTAAAGTGGCGCCAAGGCCCACTCCCCTTGCTGATGAAACTAATTCGCCTACTGAGAAAGAGAAGACTGCTCACGTGGGCAGTTGTGAGAAATCTACCAAGCTTGTTTCTAGGGAGGTTGCTGAGATTTGTGCGTTCTTGAAACCAGGTTTGCTTGAAGACATGGACACGTGTGCCAAGCTTGTTGATGGCGTTAGAAGGGTTGTTTGCCCAAGTTCCTTTGTGAAGTATACAATCAAATATAGAAAGACTGCTTTGCTTATTATTGTGTAGAAAACGATGATTTTGGTAGATGAGTCTATGTTCATTGATTAAAAGGATACCAAGGCTGCCAATGAGGTGGCAAAACTATGGCAGCTGAAGCTTATTCCTCTGTCGAGAAGATCAAGAGGTTGGAGTATGAGCTCATTGTTTTTAAAGGGTTTAATATCTCTGCCCTTACTTCTCTGCAGCTTGAGACTGCTCGCTAAAAGATCGTTGATTTAAAAACTAGGATTGACACGATTCAAGTTAAGTATGAAAATGCAGAGAATGAGATTGGATGTTACATACCTCAGATTCAAGATCTTGAGCATTTCGTTTTCAAGCTTTGTTCTGCTGCTCATGCAAAGGATGAAGAGTTAATTGATGCTTATAATCAAGTGATCCACCTCAAGAAGATCGTCGATAGGCTTGAACCCCAAGTGTTGGAACTCTAAGGTGCACTGAAGGTTAACGAATGTTTGAAGAAGGAAATGGATGAACTGCAGTGAGTCCGTGTTGGTCTGCTTAAGGAAAACAAACAGTTGAACGGTGAGAAGGCTAGGCTCGAGGCTTCACTTGTTCAGAGTTAGGTCAATTTCTACAAGCTATGATCATCTCTTTAATAGGCTGTTTGACTTTAAGTTTGTTGGGAAAGACTTCGAGACTTTCTTTATTTCTCCAGAAGACTTACTTACCTTTACTTTTGATGCTTCCATTGGTTAAGTAGTCGGAGAAGTTGGTGTCCAGGCTGGGGTAGTCGGGAGTGAAGCGCCAGATGATGCCACTACTGAGAGCCTTACTATTGCTGGAGGTGTGTCGACCAAGTAGTCATGGGATGTCTAAGATGCTAAAAAAAAAGTATTTTGAGTAACCTTTATGATTTTCTTTGTTTTCCTTGTTTCTTTTTGCTTGAACTCCTTCGACCTTTGCTACTTGTTTATCAATTTTGCTAGAAAATTTAAGAAACTTGCTTCCTTCACTTTTCTTCATCTTTGCTTCTTTTGGTTATGCCTAACTTTTGACCTTTAGACCAACAGTAGATATGCTGTTTTTCTATAAGCAGATAGGACCACATAGCCTATGCAGTCATAGGTGTTGGTGTAGAACTTATTGTTGGCCATAGGGTCAGCAGTCGGACACCTTACTTATAGAAGTAAACAAGTGCACATGACCACTTGGCTGTTAACCTTGGCTTTCTTTAAACCTTTGAGTTGTGTGGCCAGCATCACAACATATTAAAGATTTTTGGGTCATGAAATTCGCTAACCTTTCGTATCAAAAGTATGCAGTTGTATGGAATTTTGTAAGCAAAGTTATGAGAGAACTCCTTGCTTTTTATGTAACTAATTTTGTGGGTTGCGTAACATGTATCACAACACTTTAGAAATTAGTTAGATCTAGACAATCATTCCGCCCTTGGCAGAGGTGAAGCTTATTGACTGCATAGCATGTTGGCTGTGGATAGAACTTTTTATATGCATGCTAATTACTTAACCTTTCACAAGAAATGTGTGGTTGTATAAGTTTAGCACGACTTTGCTCGAAGGGCAAACTGTAGGTAATCTTCTGGAAACCGTAGGCTACTTTAGTGCACTCGGCAGTCGCCCATAGCACGTACTGCGTAATGTGCCTCCTCCGTCTCTAAGTCCTAGTTCCCACAGATTAGGCCAAGAGACCTTAAATCTTTTAGTTAGCTAAGCCTTGAAAAAGACCATTGTGGCTACTTTTAGGAATCTCGATGCAACCCATCATGCACCTAGTTACACCAGGGCAGCCCAACTCATCCACGTCTAGATATTCAGAGTGTATAGTTTATCCTCCCATATTGGAGAGCAGACCCATATGGGTGTCGAGGAATTGGTTTACCTTCTTGCACTGTAGAGCATGGTTGATCCTTAGGGGCGCAATTCCTGCGATAAGTCTTTAAGAAGGGCTCAATCTTCTTTTGAAGTGCATGAGTGATCAGTTGTTGTAAGCATGTAGCCGAGCCAAGTTGTAGATTACTTCTAAATTTCTCATTGAAAAATGAGTGAAACGAACGAAAACTTAGTTGTAAGGCAGGAACTGCATAACAACAGGATAGTCATTGGCTTGCGAGGTGGTGCCCATTGAGCTGCTTGAGTTTTTGGGCTTTGATGTAGTGGGAGGTCACGAATGGTATTACTTTTCGATCTCTTTGTCGTTCACAGTGGCGAGGGTCTAACTACCATTGTCGTCTACTGTGCTGATCTTGTACGGACATTCCCAAATGGGATCAATCTTTTTGAAGCATTCTTAACGAGTAGTGATGAAGGCTTTTCTTAGGACTAGATCTATGTGCTAGAACTACCAGATCTTGGCCTTTTTGTTTTAGTTGGAAAAGAGTTGCTGCTAGTAGGCTACGATGCGGTGATGGCTTTCTCGCTTTTTTCCTCTACCATATCTAAGTTTGTGGCCGTCTCTTTTCTATTCTACTCGATGCTTGGCAGTAGAGTACTGATACTCGGCACGATGACATTGGGAGGAATGATTGCTTCTAAACCTAATGCCAAAGAAAAAGGAGTTTCACCAGTTGTTTGTCGTTTAGTTGTGCAATACACTCATAGACACCCGGGAAGTTTGTTTTGCCATTTTCCCTTCTTATTGGAAAGGGATTTCTCGAGGCATTCAAGAATCGTCTTATTAGATGCTTCGGTCTACCCATTGCCTTGGGGATACCTCGGCGTGGACATGCGCTACTTGATGCCATATTTCTAGAAGAACTTTGCCAAATCTTTGCCTATAAATTACAGGCCGTTGTTTATGAGGCTGGATTGAGGGATTCTAAATTAGTAAATGATGTTCTTCCATACGAAACATTATATATCCGTCTAAGTTATGGTTGTCATAGGCTCTACTTCCACCTACTTGGTAAAGCAGTCAGTTGCCACGATCATCATGCCTCTGCCCCAAGTAGTGGGCGACATTGGCTCTACCAAGTTGATTTCCCACTGCATGAACAGTCAATGACTCATCTACAAGTGTAGTTTACTATAAGGTAGTGCTGGTACCGGCTTGTAATGTTTGCAGCGATTGCACTTTTGTACTAACTCATTACCGTCTTGATGCATAGTAGGCCAGTAGTAGCCTACGTTTAGAGCCTTATATGCTAATGATTAGCCTCCACAATGATTTTCACAAATGCCTTCATGGATTGAGTTTAGAACCTTTAGGTTGTCGGGAGCAGCTAGGCAGCAGAGATGTGCTCCGGTGTAGGATCTTCAGATGAGAATTTCGTTCCATATATAGCAGCGTGCTGCCTTTGTTTGGAGCTTTCTAGACTCCAATCTTTTCATGGGGAGTGTGCCATTGACCTGGTAGTCTATAATGGAATCTTGCCAATTTGGAGTTCTACTAACCTGTGACACCTCGGCTGCTGGCTCCACCTCTATGTTTGGCTTACCTAGATACTCCACTGAAATAGAGTGTTTGAGTTGGCGGTCGAGGGCGGAGCCTAGGCCGGCTAGCTCGTCTGCATGGACATTGTCTGCCCGCAGAACTTGAGTGACAATGTAAGTCTGAAATGCCTCGAGTTACTTTCGTACATTCTCCAGATACTACGCCATCTTCAGATGTTTTGCCGTGTACTCCCTATTAGTCTAGCTAGTGATTAGTCGGGAATTAGAATGAATTGCAAGCTTTTTCACCGCCGCCTTTTTGCCTTTTGGAGGCCTGTTAGTAAGGCTTCGTACTCTACTTCGTTGTTGCATACTTTAAAGCCGAGAGTGATTGCATGCTCGAGCATCAAACTGTCTAGGGGTGACAAAGACCACGCCTTCTCCCGAACCCTTGTCATTGTTGCCTCTAAGGCATCGTTGGGTCCATCTGTTGCGTTGCCTAGGCTAGGCGTGAAGGTGCGGTATAGAGCCATAGGGCTTGGGCAATGTTACACGCAACAAGAGGTGCTCAACTGCTGGTATTAGGCCATTATAGAGCTGAATTATGGAGCAAGGGTCAACTAGACCCGTGTGACGCATAGCAAGAGGTAGCGCTCAACTGCCGATACATGTTGCTCATAAGTAGAATCTTTTAGGGCGATGAGGACAAAACTTACTTCCGAGTGTGTCCATCTAGTGTTCATTTGCCCTTGGCATGCCTTTTGGGCTGAATTGTTGCATTCATTAAAAAACTTTGCATTCACCAGTGTCTGCGCCTTTATCGTTGTGCGTCTGGATTGGTCGAAATAATGCATCATGAGGATGACTGCTTGCATCTAAAGGTATAACTTAAGGTTTGTGGTTGCAACAACTATCGCCAAAGTGTTCTCTAAAAGAGGTAGTCGGGTCCCCAAGCATATAAATAAGTCCTCGGTTGCTTTCGGTTTGGATAGTAAGGAGGTGATGTCAGGTACTTCTTCAAGTCTTTGAATGCTTTCTCGTACTCATCGTTTTATTCATCTTGTTGTTCTTTTTTCGATTGAGTTGAAAAAAGGGCTCATGTTGATCAGTGGACCACAAGGGTAAACGGTTGAGTGTGGCTGCTCGTCTAGTCAAACCTTGAATCTCCTTCAGAGTAATAGGGCACTTCATATTCAAGATTGCTCATATTTGCCTTAAATGTGCATCAACAAGCATCGTTCTAAAGTGCATGCTTCTCTACCAGAGCAAAAAAGTCAACTAGAGTTAGATATTGATGCAAGGTGCAGCGGCTAGAAACAAAATTAAAGGAAAAATGAAACTAATATATATGGTCCACTATCTCTTAGTGCGAGGAGAGACCTGAAAACCCTAAGAACTTTGGTTTTAGTACCAACCTACAACTAGACAACTAGAAGAACAAAGCTTAACAATCTCACAAAAAGAAAGGCACAAATTGAGAAACTTCTCTGAATATTTCATTCAACAAAAATGTTCAACCACCAACTTCCAGCAAGAAGTGGGTTTTATCCCTAATTTGTAACTTACATTCAGAATTTAAAAAGGCCGTAAACTTAATAGCACTGAAAATTGAAAATTACATAGAGAAAGGCTATTATCAGCCATAAAAACATCCTGGCTGTTATGAGCAGCCAAAAAAAGACCCCCAAGCTAGTATTGAGTTAATTAAGTCCTACTTAATAATGTTAAGCATTCAATTTATCCTAATGATCCATAAATGAACTAGCCATCATACATGCATCATCTTCTCCGAGTTGGAGAAAATTCGCCCTCAAATTTGCATTTCTAATATCTTCGTTGTCCCTTTTGAATAGAATGAGGCGTTTGACATTGAACACATCAGAAGTATAAATATAGCTAGTTAACTTAAGGCGATAAGCATTGGGGTTTATCTTTTCAAGAATTTGATATGGCCTAATCTTCCTTGCAGACAGTTTATTGTAATCTCCAGCGGAAAAATGATTTTTTTTGTCAAAACTTCCCAAACAAAATCTCCCACATCAAACTCCACCATTCACCTTTTGGAATTTGCATGAGCTTTGTATTTCTGACTTGTGTCTTGAAGGTGCTTGTGCATCGTGCTATGGACGTGCTTGACATTATCAACAAAAATTTCAGCTTTGCCACTAATTCTTTTGATGTTTGGTATATGAGCAAGATCAACTGGTGCTCGTGGAATCAAGCCAAAGACAGCATAGAAATGACACATTCTGGTGCTGTGATTGATGGAACGATTGTAGGCGAACCCTGCAATACATAAGTTTTGGTCCCATGACTTCAGATACTCACCAACTAAGCATCACAAAAGGTCCCCCAATAAGTG
This sequence comes from Crataegus laevigata, assembly GCA_963580275.1. Lineage (NCBI taxonomy): Eukaryota > Viridiplantae > Streptophyta > Magnoliopsida > Rosales > Rosaceae > Crataegus > Crataegus laevigata. The sequence continues at coordinate 11,770,285 of OY756944.1, read as the reverse complement.
ATTCACAACTTTCGTTTGCCTATCAGTTTGAGGATGATACGCGTTGCTCAGATTCAATTGCTTGTTAGCTAATTTCCCTAGGCACTTTTTAAAATGACTCAGAAATTTGGTGTCCCGATCAAAAATAGTCGAACTTGGTAATCCATGAATTTGATATACATCATGAAAGAATAGCTCAGCAACTTTCGAAGCATTAGTTGTTTTCTTGCAGCCAATAAAGTGAGCTATTTTAGAAAATCGATCCACCACAAAAAAAAATTGAGTCTACACCACGTCGAGTACGAGGCAAACCCAAAACAAAATCCATGCTTATATCCACTCATGGTTGTGATGGAATGGGTAATGGCCAGTACAATCCAGTGTTGGTCACCTTGCCCTTGGAAATTTGACAGATTCAACATCGTTCCACAAAATGATAGACTTCTTTGCTCATAGTAGGCCATAAATAAGAGAAAGAAACAAGCTCAAAGGTCTTATCCCTTCCAACGTGGCCTTCATTTTGTAACTTTTGTATGATCCTTAATCTCAAACTAGACTTCTAGATGCAAAGTTGATTTCCTTTAAAAAGAAACCCATCATGCATTACATAATCTGTTCTAGTTCCATGCTCAACATCTTCTACAATTGTAGAGAAGAAAGGACCAGTTTTCAATAAATCCTTTAAAGAGTCAAATCCCAATACTTGAATCATCATCGAGCTAAGTAAATATTTTCTTCGACTCAAGGCATCTGCAACTTGAATTTGCAAACCGGCTTTGTGCTTTAAGACGAATGTAAATTCTTGCACATATACTATCCACTTAACATGCCTCGCTGACAATTTTTCATGACTGTTTATATGCTTCAAAGAGTCATTATCAAAGAACAGAACAAACTCTTTGTAGATCAGATAGTGCCTTCAATATTTCAATGCTTGAACAATGGCATAGAATTCCAAGTCATATGTGGAATAATTCAATTTTGAACTACTCAGTTTTTCACTAAAATAAGCAATAGGCTTCCCTTATTGACTTAGAACAGCTCCAATCCCAATCTTGGATGCATCACGAGATAGCTCAAAAACTTTTTGAGAAGTCAGGTAGCACGAGCAACGAAATCAAACTCATTTTTTTCTTGATTTGATTGAAGGCAACTGCTGCTTCTCCATTCCAAGAGAACTTTCCACCTTTTATACAATTAGTGATCGGTGCCATAATGGTGCTAAAGTGCGGAATAAACCTCTTGTAAAATTAGGCAAATCCATGAAAACTTCATACATCATGTATGGATTGTGGCGTAGGCCATGTGGCGACTGCTTTAACCTTTTTATTATCCACATAAATTCCATCTTTAGAACATATCCAAGGAACAACACATGATTAGTCATGAATGTACACTTATTTAAATTTGCATAAAATTTCTCCTTTCGCAATGCAAGTAACACATCTCGTAAGTGTTGATCATGTAAGGCATGACTTACACTATAAACAAGAATGTCATCAAAATATACCACCACATAAATTTCAATAAAAGGCCGAAGTACTTGATTCATAACTCGCATGAAAGTACTTGGAGCATTAGTTAACCCGAATGACATGACCAACCATTCGTATAAGCCTTCTCGAGTCTTAAAAGTTGTTTTCCATTCATCACTCTTTCTAATGTGAATATGATGATACCTACTTTTCAAATCAATTTTACTGAACACGATGGCATAACACAGTTAGTCAAGAAGATCATCAAATCTTGGCTTCAGAAATTGATGCTTAATTGTGATTTTGTTGATCGCTCGACTATCAGTGCACATCTTCCACATCTTATCAGTCTTGGGCACCAACAAGGCAGGAACCGCACAAGGGCTTAAGCTTTCCCGAATAAAACCCTTTGTGATCAACTCCTCCACTTGTCTTCTCAACTCTTCATGTTCAGTATGGCTCATCTGATAGTGTGCTTTGTTTGGAAGGCTCGATCTAGGTACCAAGTCAATTTGATGCTCAATGGTTCGCAATGGAGGCAAACCATCAGGAATATCTTCTAGAAACACATCTGTGAATTCTTCTAACAATGGCTTAGCCAATTCTAGAATTGGACTATCAATCTGCCCCATCTCTTTACCAACCAACACATAAACCACTTCATTTTGCTTCATTTCAGTTATAAACTTATGATAAGTAAGGAAATTAGAACCCTCCCTATTAGATGGTTTAGGCCTAAAATCCTGAGAATGAGCAAGCACAATGCGCTTATTATCCCATGAAAAACTGTAGGTATTTCTCTGCCTATCCTTTGAAACATTTCGATCATATTGCCATGGTCTCCCCAAAAGAAGATGGCAAGCATCCATCTTAATCGCATCACATCAAACCTTGTCTTTATACTTGTTAGTAATAGAGAAATGGATAAGACATCGTTTAGAAACTTTTACCACATTGCCACGTTTTAACCAAGAGAGCTAATAAGGATTTGGATGTGGTTTTGCTTCAAGCTTAAGCTTTTGCACCGCTTTCTCTGCAACTATGTTCTCATAGCTCCCACCATCAATAATAAGCTTGCAAACTTTCCCTCAAATTGTTTAGGTTGAATGAAAAATGTTGCTACGCAACAAATGACCATCCTCATTATGCGAAATGAAACAAGCTCTTTTAACTATAAGAGCTTCCCCTTGGTCTTCATGTGCTATCTCTTCCAAGTTTTCATTTTCGTCACCGTCATATATTATTTTTTATGAGAAATCATGAAAATCATCATTTGTATCTTTGCTTTCAACAACCAAGTTTTTACCTGGATGATTAGATTTTCGACATTCACTGGACTTGTGACCAAGTTCACCACACTTATGACACTTTCCACCAAAAGTAAGAGCATTCTTGGCATTTGAGCTTCCACTAGAAGTCACTTTTGGGGCAGCAAGTACTGGGACAATAGTCTTGGAAGCTGCTGGAAGGGTTGCAATTGTAGAACCTTATGAAGAAGCACTGCGTCGACTACTTTGTTTCTAAATCTTGAGAGCCTTTTGATATGTTTCGGATACACTATAAGGATCATATAGATTAAGTGTCTCTTGAATATTTTGGTGCAGTCCACCAATGTAATGAGCCACCACTTGGTCCTTGGTCTCTTCCAGTCATTTTGTGCAAGCAGATTGTAAAATTCCTCTGTATAAGAACTCATTGACTTATTGCCTTGTCGAAGATTTTGTAACTGCATGTACAAAGACCTTGCATAATTGTGAGGCAAAAATTTAGCACGCATGTATTTCTTCATCTTTTCCCATGTTTCAATCTTTCTCTTCCCCTTTCAAATTTGAGAAGCCTTAACTTGTTGCCACCAAGCTTATGCTCTTCCTCACAAATGAATGGCTACCAATCCCACTTTTTTGTCTTTTGGAACCTCCTTAAAATGAAAGATTTCCTCTACTACTATCAACCAATCTAAGATATCCACCGGTTGCATCCCACCATGAAACTCGGGGATTTCAGTTTTAAACCCAAAATCCCAACGATTATTGTTACTTTGAATCGCCCGAATAGATACTCTGTGGGAAATATATGGCCTCCTTCGTGCCCCAAAACCTGTAAATGGATTAACATTTCCAAGTTCTTCTTCATAATCTTCCTCCTAACCCTCTGGTAGTGGTGGAGGGTTTTGTCTTTCTCAATGATTTGGTGGTGGATTGTCATGAAGTCGAAGTCTGATTTCCTCCATCATATGCATCATTTCTGTAAACTGATTGTCGTGTCAAGCAAAAGATTTCTTGATTTGTGCCATTTTATCTCCTTGGGAATGAATATTTCGACTTGGAAACATCCTGGATAACGTAAAATGAGCTTTGATAACCAATTCATGCAGGGTGCAAAGGCTAAAAACAAAATTAGGCTAAAAACAAAATTAAAGGAAAAGGGAAACTAATATATAGGGTCCACTATCTCCTAGTGCGAGGAGAGACCTGAAAACCCTAAGAACTTTGGTTTTAGTACCAGCGTACAATGTAGACAACTAGAAGAACAAAGCTTAACAATTTCACAAAGAGAAAGGCATAAACTGATAAACTTATCTGAATATTTCATTCATCAATGAAAACATTCAACCACCCCACCTTCCAGCAAGAATTGGGTTTTATCCCTAATTTGTAACTTACATTCAGGATTTAAAAGGGCCTTAAACTTAATGACACTGAAAATTGAAAATTACATAAAGAAAGGCTACTATTGATAGGAGCATATTTATGCGACTTAGTTAGCTAGTTCTTGTGCATTTACATTGTTTTTCCTTAGTTAAAGTAGTCTTTTAAGCACTTTTCATGTGTTTTCAGATTTTAAGGGCAAAGTATACAAAAAGATGCATTTTGGAGCATTTTGGAGCAAATTGGAGCTTGGAATGGATGTCACATACTTGGAGCCAAGGGAATGGACGAAATTGAAGACTTGAAGATGCTAGGATTCCTAATTGAAGAAGGATTCCTAATTGAAGAAGGATTCCTAGTTGATGAAGGAGTCCTAGTTAATGAAGGATTCCTAGAAGAATGAGGATTCCTACTAGAACAAGGTTTCCTGCTTGAAGTATGAGAGTTAAAACCCAATGGCCTCAAGTTTCAGCAATAGAGAAGTTTCCAAGTCAAAGAAGGAAAAGGATTCCAAGATGAAGAAGGATTGATCAAGACAAGTTTTCCTAATCCTAATGCACAAAGTTTCAGCTACAAAAAGGAGTCCTAAACACTTTAGGACACCTTATCCTAATCGTAAGGGCATGCCGTGCACTTTCCCTTGTCTTGGAGGGTTTCTAGAAGCCCTATTCCTTCACCTATATACCTGCCGCACCTTTCCCTTCTAGAAGACCCTAATTCCTTGCCTTGCAAGGCTTTTTAGTAACCCTATCCTTTCCATAAAACCTGTCGCACCCTCTAAGCCCTTTCCCCTTCGGATTTCTGAGTTAATTGGCCCTTTTCCTTGTGGATTTGGGTTAATTAGGCCATAAACCTTTTCCCTTGTGGACATACTAAACGTGCCGCACCTAGGAGCCTAATTCCTTCACTTATGCTAAGTCCAAGCCCTAATCTGATTTACCTAGGGTTTGTGGTGCCTATATATATATGTTTTAGGGTGTGCCGCAGAGATACTTCATTCACCCAGAAATCCAAAGCTGCCGCAACCATCACCCATCACACATCCTTGCCGCAAGCACCATTCATTCACACACATCCTTTGCCGCAACCCCATTCCTCCTAAACACTACCATACCATCTCTTACCCATTCATCCATACAAATAACCCCTAGAACCTAACCTTAGACCTTGTGCCACAGCAAAGAGGAAAAGGAGAAGCTTGGACGTGCATGCCATTCAAGATAAGATTGCTGGATGTTTTAGGTGTTTTCTTTCCTTTGATTTCAATGTTTAAATTCAATGCTCTTTGTTCTGTAGTGTGAGGAACTAAACCCCTCCTTGGCTAGGGGGGATTCAAAACCATGATTATGCTTGCTATATGATTTGATTACTTCTGATTGCGTTTCATAAGTTGTGAATTCAATTTACTTATCTATTTGAATTAAAACTGATTTGTGTATGTTGGTTGAGAGTGCACGCTTAATTTTCATGCATAAATCTAATGCTAGGATATAAGGGAATTTCACCTAATCGTTATGAACTTATATTCATAAGTAGTACAGGTTGTTGATCACAATTGTGTTAAGTAAATTCTTGGCGTAAGTTTCATGCGCTTTCATAGTTACAAGTGCCTCGTCAATACTTATGGTTTTCATTAAACGTAATGATCTTTGATTGTATCTCTATTATGCGCTTTCATGTAGGGAACTTTTGAAGAATAATTTGATTGTGATGCGCTTTTTCCATCCAATTCATTGACTTAAGGGAAATCTAAAAGTTAATTTAAGCGAACTTAATTAACTTGGAGTGTTGAGAATTCATGGTTTATTGAAAAGCAATTAGAAATTGTTTTGTATGCAAGTATGACATGTGTGGAGAAGAACCTCCTAGCTAGCCTTCTATCCATTCAATTCATCCAAATTCGTTTCAGAATTTGTTTTAGTTTACAAAGTTTTGTTTTGTTTTCAAATTCGTCAAAACCAATCCCCCATTTATTTTGAAGTGTTAGATTAGTTAGAAATCAATTTAGTTTGTGTTTTTGAGAGTCTTGAGTCAAGTTATAACCTATTTTCGTCCAAATTGGTGTTTGTGTTCAAAACTGCCCAGAAAGTGGTTTTAAGGCAGTTTTGAATGTTTTTGTGTTGTTTTGAGTCTTTTGGCTTGTTTTAGTGTTTTAAACTTTAGTTTTGCATTCTTTGATTCTAGTTTAGTGTTTTACACTTTGTTTTTACGTTTTTGGGTCAATTTCAAGTGATTTACCAATCCCTCCTAATCCCCGGTCCAGAACGATCCCTACTTGCATTCTTGACTACAATTGATAAAAAGAGGGTTTAATTTGTGTGCTTATAATTCTCACATCAAATTTTGGCGCCGTTGCCGGGGATTAGTAACTTTGCTAATCCCTGGGATGTTTTATTTCTGTTTGTTTTAATCAATTTCAGATTCTGACCTTGTTTTATTTTCTTGTTTTTAGGTACTAGTTTATGACTCGGAGTTCTCAATCTATTCGTGCAAACATCTTGGACTTTGACGACAATTTCGAGCGAGAGTTGAGAAGGAAGAGGAAGCAACCAGAACCTAGTCCACCTAGTTCTTGTTCTGAATCTGAATTTGAAGAAGAGGAGGAGGTAGAACAAGACAGGGCCATGGAAAATCGAACAATCAAAGAACTTTCAGCGTCGGGGTTGGACAATGTCGCACCCCTATGCATTCAATACCCCATGGCTACCCAAGGAAAGACTGATGAGTTCAAGTTGAAGTCAAGCTTGCTGCATCATATTCCAAAATACCATGGGCTGTCCATGGAAGATCCAAACAAGCACTTGAAGGAATTCGAGATTGTTTGTTCAAGCATGCCCCATGTCAACGTCGATGGAAGCATATTGAAGATGAAGGCTTTTCCTTTTTCTCTCTTGGAAAAAGCCAAGAATTGGTTGTATAAATTAGCTCCCGGAACTGTCACATCTTGGGAGAGCATGAAAAGGGCGTTTTTGGAAAAGTTTTTTCCAACTTCTCGCGTTATTCTTTTACGCAAAAGGATAAGTGGAATTCAGCAAAATGAAGGTGAATCGTTTCCTACTTATTATGAACGTTTTAAATCACTTGTTGCTTCATGTCCTCAGCACCAGATGAAGGAGGAACTTCTTCTTCAATATTTCTACGAGGGGCTTCTACCAATTGAACCCCAAATGCTAGATGCCTCAGCGGGAGGAGCCTTGGTAGACAAGACACTTACGGCAGCCAAGACTTTGATTGCCAATCGAGCCTTGAATGCTCAACAATACGAAGGTGTTGGACAAAGAGGAAACCCACGGCCACAACAAGTAAATGAGGTAAGTTTTATTTCCGAACTTCAAAATCAAATGGCTAACCTTACTACTCTTATTTCTCAGGTTGTGGAAGGGCCAAAAGTACAAAGTGTGGCTGCTTGTGGCGTGTGCACCATGCAAGGACATCCCACAGATAAATGCCCTCAATTGATAGAGAACGGAGGGTGGGAATCCCTCAATGCCGTGGGCTTTGGGAATCAATATCAATCAAGAGGTGATCCTTTCTCTAATACATATAATCCCGGTTGGAGAGATCATCCAAATTTCAAATGGCGAGAACCCCAACAACAAAGTGCATTCAGGCAACAACCCCCGGGTTTCTATCAAAAGCCGTTAGCACCAACTCAACCCCAAGCATAACCTGCCCAAAACAAATCAGGTTCTTCTATTTATAATGATCAAATTTTTCAATTACTAACCTCTATGGCGCAGAGTATGCAAACTAGGGACAAGAAAGTGGACGAGTTGGAGAAGTAAGTAAGGCAGATTGCCGAGTTTATGGGGCAAATTCGAGAGCAAGGCAAGTTACCTAGCTCAACAGTGGTCAATCCAAGGGGTGGATTTGAATCTGCCAAAGCCATGAGTTTGCGAAGTGGAAAACAAGTAGGAACCGACCCCCAACCTTCCAAATTATGTTCCAAGGCGGTGGAAGAATTGATAATTGAGGAGGAGGACCAAAGCACACCCACAGCAAAGGTGGAAACACCATTGCCGTAGGCCCTATGTGATCCTAAGCCATCCAATATGTCCAATAAAGGTAAGAACGTGTCCAATTCAGTTCCTACTAATGTTTTTCCTTCGAATGTTCCTTTTCCTAGTAGGTTCAAGCAAACAAAGAAAGAAGAAGCTGAAAAGGACATCGTAGAGACATTTAGGAAAGTTCAAGTTAATATCCCCCTTTTGGATGCAATCAAGGAAGTCCTGAGGTATGCCAAGTTTTTGAAGGAACTTTGCACCACTAGAAAGAGGATTTCGACCAAGGATGTTGTGAAAGTAGGTGAAAACGTTTCAGCTATCTTGCAACGCAAACTGCACCCTAAATGCAAAGATCGGGATAGTTTTACAATTCCTTGTGTCATTGGTAGTACTAGGTTTGAATCTGCCATGGTAGACTTAGGTGCATCTATAAATGTCATGCCATATTCAATTTATGCATCAATGAATCTAGGAGAGTTAAAAAACGATGGTGTAATCATACAATTGGCCGATAGATCTAATGCCTATCCAAAAGGAGTTTTGGAAGATGTTTTAGTGCAGGTTAATCATTTGATCTTTCCGGCGGATTTCTACGTGCTTGAGATGGACGAATCAGACCATGCCCCTTCATTGCCCATCCTCCTTGGAAGGCTATTCATGAAAACTGCTCGTACAAAGATTGATGTGTTTAATGGCATTTTGACGATGGAATTTGATGGGGAAGTTATTAATTTCAATCTTTCTGATTCTATGAAGTATCCTAGTGAGAATCATTCCTGTTTTGCTATTGATGTGATTGACTCTTTGTCGCAGGACCATTTGGACAAATTGAACGACGATGCACTTGAATTGGTCATTGCACGAGGAATGAACATGCAAAACATTGAACCAGCCACCATGCACACCCACGGCATGCATGCACTTCCCTTTGCCGTGCCCCCTAGTGAAGATGCCATTGAGATGGTGGCTGCCCTTGAGTCATTGCCACCACAATCTGGTAAGTTCTTGGACCCAATTTTCAGTTTAGTTTCGGCTAATAAGATGCTTCCCTCAGTTGTGCAGCCACCTACACTTGAACTCAAGCCATTGCCTAGTCATTTGAAGTACATTTTCTTGGGAGATGATGAGACGTTACCAGTCATCATCTCAAGCTCACTCACGGCACAAGAGGAGAACAAGTTGATTCGGGTGTTGAAAGAGCACAAAACGACAATCGGGTGGACTTTGGGCGACATCAAGGGAATTAGCCCTACCATGTGCATGCATCGTATACTTTTGGAGGGGGGGTCTAAAACATCTCGAGAGGCTCAACGCCGACCCAACCCTCATTTGATGGAAGTTGTGAAGAAAGAAGTCATCAAGCTTTTAGATTGTGGAGTTATCTATCCAATCTCGGATAGTAGGTGGGTTTCGCCCGTTCAATGAGTGCCAAAGAAATCTGGGGTGACAGTGGTAGCCAATGCCGAGAATGAGCTTGTTCCTACTCGCATTCAAACCGGTTGAAGGGTGTGTATCGACTATAGGAAGCTAAACGCCACTACAAGGAATGATCACTTCCCATTGCTGTTTATTGACCAAATGCTTGAGAGGTTAGCGGGTTATGCTTTCTATTGTTTTCTTGATGGTTATTCCGGTTATAATCAAATTGTCATAACACCCGAGGACCAAGAAAAAACCACTTTTACATGCCCTTTTGGTACATTTGCATATCGTCGCATGCCTTTTGGTTTATGTAATGCACCTGCCACATTTCAAAGATGCATGATGAGCATATTTTCTGATTATGTTGAGAAAATAATTGAAGTTTTTATGGATGATTTTAGCGTCTTTGGTGATTCTTTTGATGGTTGCTTGCATAATCTGAGTTTGATCTTAAAACGTTGCGTTGAAACTAACCTTGTTCTTAATTGGGAAAAGTGTCATTTCATGGTGAAACAAGGCATAGTTTGAGGACATATTATCTCTGAAAACGGCATTGAGGTTGATAAATCAAAGATAGATCTTGTAAGACACTTACCCTCTCCTACTTCGGTTAGAGAGGTTCATTCTTTTCTTGGCCATGCAGGTTTTTATCATAGGTTCATCAAAGATTTCTCAAAGGTTGCCCAACCTCTTTGCCGACTCCTACAAAAAGAAGTGGCGTTTGATTTCAATGAAGCATGCACGACATCATTCAACCAACTCAAGGAGTTGTTGACCACGGCACCAATCATTGTGCCACCGGATTGGAGCCTACCTTTCGAGCTTATGTGTGACGCATCCGATTATGCTTTAGGGGCTATTTTAGGACAAAGAAAGGACAAAAGGCCGCATGTCGTATACTATGCCTCAAGGACGTTGAATGATGCTCAGTTGAACTATTCCACTACGGAAAAATAGCTTCTTGCTGTTGTTTTTTCTTTAGATAAGTTTAGATCATATTTAATTGGTACTAAAGTAATTGTTTTCACCGACCATGCAGCGTTGAAGTACTTGCTCACCAAAAAGGAGGCTAAGCCACGGCTAATTCGTTGGATGTTGCTACTTCAAGAGTTCGATATTGAGATTCGGGACAAAAAGAGAAGTGAAAACATGGTGGCTGACCACCTAAGACGAATAGTGCATAATGAGGAGTCTCTACCCATTGCTGAAACATGCCCCGATGAACAATTGTTGTCCATACAGGTTAGTGAGCCTTGGTATGCTGATTTGGTAAACTTTTTGGTGTCAAAAATTCCAAACACTTTCACTAGGCACCAACGTGATAAACTTAGACATGATGCACAGTTTTATGTATAGGATGACCCATATTTATGGAAATATTGTGCAGATCAAGTTATACGTAGATGTGTGCATGATTCTGAATTTCATTCCATTTTGAGCTTTTGTCATACATATGCATGTGGTGGACACTTTGGCACACAAAGAACAACCCTTAAGGTGTTACAATGTGGATTTTATTGGCCTCATGTTTTAAGGATGCTAGAACTTTCTGCTTGACATGGGATAAGTGCCAACGAATGGGTAATATAGGTGCCAGGGACCAAATGCCACAAAATGTCATACTTCCTGTTGAAATTTTTTATGTTTGGGGCATTGATTTCATGGGCCCTTTTCCTTCATCGCATGGTTCCCTTTATATATTACTTGCTGTGGATTATGTCTGAAAGTGAGTGGAAGCAAAAGCCACCGGACTAATGATTCTAAAGTGGTTGCAGAATTTATTAGAACTAACATATTTGCAAGGTTTGGCATGCCACGTGTGATCATTAGTGAAGGAGGGTCTCACTTTTGCAACCAGACCATTGAGGCGTTATTAAGGAAATACAATGTCAACCATAAGGTTTCTACACCTTACCATCCTCAAACAAATGGCCAGGCCGAGGTTTCTAACCGGGAGATTAAACAAGTCCTAGAGAAGACAATGGGGCCAACAAGGAAGGATTGGAGCTTGCGCCTGGACGATGCATTGTGGGCTTATCGTACGGCCTACAAAACACCCATGGGCATGTCCCCATTTCGGCTACTTTATGGCAAGCCATGTCACCTCCCTGTGGAACTAGAGCACAAGGCGCATTGGGCCGTGAAAACATTCAATTTGGACTTAGATGCGGCTGGACTACATAGGAAGTTCCAATTGAATGAACTTGAGGAAATAAGGAACGAAGCATATGAGAATGCCTGAATTTACAAGGACAAGACCAAGGCTTTCCATGACAAGATGATTTGTTGCAAATCATTCTCAATTGGGTAGAAAGTGTTGCTATTCAATTCTCGCCTTCTTTATTTCCGGGTAAGTTACGTTCCAAGTGGGTTGGCCCGTTTGTCGTTACTAATGTTTTTGTTCATGGTGCAGTGCAAATCCAAAGCTTGAAAACTGGACAAGAGTTCAAGGTGAATGGGCACCGATTGAAGCCATATTATGACAACTTTACTGAGCATGACGTGGATGAAATATCCTTCAATGCCGTGGGATCCAATGGGGAGTGAATCAGTTCTTCGTCCGGCTGAACGACGTTAAAGCAAGCGCTACTTGGGAGGCAACCCATGCATTCAATAAAGGAAGGCCTATCACTCCAATTCCAGATTTGCGTTCGTAAAACCCTTCTCTTTGTTGTTATTTCGTTTCTGCTTTGTTTAGTGTGTTTAGTTGCTGTTTGTTTGTTGGTTTGTTATTTGTGTTAGTTTATGCTTGAAACATTAAGGACAATGTTTGATTTAAGTGTTGGGGGGGGGGGTAAACATTCTGTTTTGCATGATTTTCGTGGGATTTATTCACCTATCACTTCCAATGTTGTTTCTCACTGTTTTAAAGTGTTTTTAGTATGTTTTGACTTAAAAATTCGAAAAACTCATAAAATGGAAAAAATGTTTTGAAAAACCCAAAAAGAGTTGTTTTTGTGTGTTTGTTTGTCTTAGGGTACCTTCCAACACAATGATGAGGATTTGGTTTTTAATTGCATAACTAATAAAGGAAGTTACGAGCGTGGATTAAAGTTTGATATATTATTGGCTTATGCTTAGTTGTAGTTGATGTTTATGAACTCACATTTGAACACAAAAGGATAAAATTAGTTTTGTAACATGCTTGAAAGAAGGAACTCAAAATAACGCTACATCCCTGTGAGACTCGAGCCATTACCTTCTTTGGAGAGTTATAATCTGTGATTCTTTGTTTCCTTAAGTTGTTGCATGATCTCATTATTCCTTGCTTGGTTGCTACTTAGAATGCATTCGTATCATGATAGAACTAAATGCTAGAACTTGTATCCGTTTCATTCAAAGTATGACATTGAATTGCATAGCACATATCAAGATGAAGTTGTGTAGTTGCCACTAAAGCCAAATAGCCGTATCCCTTGTTCATTTGTTTTGTAGGTTTTAACCCCATTGAGCCTTGTTTAGCCTTTATTCTTTGTTAAACCACATTATCCTTACCTAGCCAAGAATAGGACCATCCATACCCTTGTTCTTAAAAAGATAGTGAGCATGACTTAAAATGAATTCCTTTTGAGTTACATTATGCAAGAAATGAGTGTGGGGGAGGGAATGTTTGTTCTTGAGCTCAATGTATGTTTTTGGGGTTTAAAAGAAAAGAAAAATTTGAAAATCGTATGAGAAGAAAAATAGAACAGAAAAGAAAGAAAGAAAGGAAAAAGAGCTTGAAAAGAAAACAAAATGAGTGTTTGAATGTTGATTGTTGAAGGAGGGGTCCAAAACATCAAATATGGCCCTAAGTGAGTGAATTCTCTCCTTTTTGTTAAAAAGTTGAGTTTGCATTCAAAAGTGAATTCTAAGTTGATTCCATAGCTTTGCTCACTATTTCTTTAAGGACCTTTGTTTTTCGTACCCTTTCTTTGTTAGGCAAACACCTTTAGCCCCGTTATAACCCTTATACTTTTATCTTGATCGTTATGTGTTCAATAATGTGGAGTTTGGGATGGGTATGAGCTTATGGTGTCAATGGTTCTTGCATCTAAGTGGTGGCATTCCTTTCATGAGATCATATTCATACATTCACTTATAACTCCAAAAAAGTGCTTTCTTTGATAAAACATATGTGAGTATTAGTTTTCATGTTTACATCAATCTTCTCACATATACTTAGTGGAGGGAGTGTAGTTAGAAAATCTTAGTGAAAATTGAGTGTATATCTAGTGAGGATTTGAGGGAATTCTCTAAGGAATGTTACTACATTCAAAATATTGTTTTAATTGGTTAAATGTGATCTATTGAATAGTGATTGTGGTTAAGTGTTTGCTTAAGTGTATGGACGACCAAAATCTATGTAAGTGATGATCTTTAATGTGTTATGTGCATTGGAAATCCCTGAGGTATTGTTGGAAGGTTAGATTGTGTTTTAGTTCTTTTGTTTTGCTCGAGGACTAGCAAAAGCTAAGTGTGGGGGAATTTGATAGGAGCATATTTATGTGCCTTAGTTAGCTAGTTCTTATGCATTTACATTGTTTTTCCTTAGTTAAAGTAGTCTTTTAAGATCTTTTCATGTGTTTTCAGGTTTTAAGGGCAAAGTATACAAAAAGATGCATTTTGGAGCATTTTGGAGCAAATTGGAGCTTGGAATAGATGTCACATACTTGGAGCCAAGGGAATGGACGAAATTGAAGACTTGAAGATGCTAGGATTCCTAATTGAAGAAGGATTCCTAATTGAAGAAGGATTCCTAGTTGATGAAGGAGTCCTAGTTAATGAAGGATTCCTAGAAGAATGAGGATTCCTACTAGAACAAGGTTTCGTACTTGAAGTAGGAGAGTTAAAACCCAATGGCCTCAAGTTTCAGCAATAGAGAAGTTTCCAAGTCAAAGAAGGAAAAGGATTCCAAGATGAAGAAGGATTGATCAAGACAAGTTTTCCTAATCCTAATGCACAAGGTTTTAGCTACAAAAAGGAGTCCTAAACACTTTAGGACACCTTATCCTAATCATAAGGGCATGTCGTGCACTTTCCCTTGTCTTGGAGGGTTTCTAGAAGCCCTATTCCTTCACCTATATACCTGCCGCACCTTTCCCTTCTAGAAGACCCTAATTCCTTGCCTTGCAAGGCTTTCTAGTAACCCTATCCTTTCCATAAAACCTGCTGCACCCTCTAAGCCCTTTCCCCCTTGGATTTCTGAGTTAATTGGCCCTTTTCCTTATGGATTTGGGTTAATTGGGCCATAAACCTTTTCCCTTGTGGACTTACTAAACCTGCCGCACCTAGGAGCCCAATTCCTTCACTTATGCTAAGTCCAAGCCCTAATCTGATTTACCTAGGGTTTGTGGTGCCTATATATATATGTTTTAGGGTGTGCCACAGAGATACTTCATTCACCCAAAAATCCAAAGCTGCCACAGCCATCACCCATCACACATCCTTGCCGCAAGCACCATTCATTCACACACATCCTTTGCCGCAACCCCATTCCTCCTAAACACTACCATACCATCTCTTACCCATTCATCCATACAAATAACCCCTAGAACCTGACCTTAGACCTTATGCCGCAGCAAAGAGGAGGAGGAGAAGCTTGGACGTGCATGCCATTCAAGATAGGATTGCTGGACGTTTTAGGTGTTTTCTTTCCTTTGATTTCAATGTTTAAATTCAATGCTCTTTGTTCTGTAGAGTGAGCAACTAAACCCCCCCTTGGCTAGGGGGGATTCGAAACCATGATTATGCTTGCTATATGATTTGATTACTTCTGATTGCGTTTCATAATTGTGTTAAGTAAATTCTTGGCGTAAGTTTCATGCGCTTTCATAGTTACAAGTGCCTCATCAATACTTATGGTTTTCATTGAACGTAATGATCTTTGATTGTATCTCTATTATGCGCTTTCATGTAGGGAACTTTTGAAGAATAATTTGATTGTGATGCGCTTTTTCCATCCAATTCATTGACTTAAGGGAAAACTGAAAGTTAATTTAAGCGGACCTAATTAACTTGGAGTGTTGAGAATTCATGGTTTATTGAAAAGCAATTAGAAATCGTTTTGTATGCAAGTATGACATGTGTGGAGAAGAACCTCCTAGCTAGCCTTCCATCCATTCAATTCATCCAAATTCGTTTCAGAATCTGTTTTATTTTACAAAGTTTTGTTTTGTTTTCAAATTCGTCAAAACCAATCCCCCATTTATTTTGAAGTGTTAGATTAGTTAGAAATCAATTTAGTTTGTGTTTTTGAGAGTCTTGAGTCAAGTTATAACCTATTTTCGTCCAAATTGGTGTTTGTGTTCAAAACTGGCCAGAAAGTGGTTTTAAGGCAGTTTTGAGTGTTTTTGTGCTATTTTGAGTCTTTTGGTTTGTTTTAGTGTTTTAAACTTTAGTTTTGCATTCTTTGAGTCTATTTTAGTGTTTTACACTTTGTTTTTACGTTTTTGGGTCAATTTCAAGTGATTGAGCAATCCCTCCTAATCCCTGGTCCAGAACGATCCTTACTTGCATTCTTTACTACAATTGATAAAAAGAGGGTTTAATTTGTGTGCTTATAATTCTCACATCAATTATCAGCCATAAAAACATCATGGTTGTTATGAGCAGCCAAAAAAAGGCCCCCAACCTATTATTGAGTTTATTAAGTCCTACTTAATAATGTTAAGCATTAATTTTATCCCAACGATCCATAAATGAACTAGCCATCATATTTGCATCAGATCTTTTTTCATGATCAATTCTCCAAACAACGAGCAGTCAGCTGGGAGTCTTTTTTGGAAGGCTGCACTTGCTATCAAGTGGTCGCATCTGACTATCTTCGCCTCATCTACTTTAAACCTCTTCATATAGTCACAAAGCGACTCCTTTGGATTCTTCTTCACATTGAACAAATGGTCAGACTTCTTCTTGATCGAGTGGTAAGATGAGTATTCTTTGGTGAAAACCAAGAAAAACTCATCAAAACTCTGGATGTATCGTGGCGGTAGGGTGTGGAACCAATCTTGCGCCTTGGCTTGCAAAGTGGTGATGCTTCAAGTGTTTCTCCATATCTCCATCTCATTTGAAAGATGTGAAATATGGCATGCTAAACTTGGATGGAGGCTCTGCCTGCTTGATCTCGTCTGTGAACAGTAACATGCTTATGTTGGTCATGTCCTGCCGTAGTGCCTCATTAGTGGCCTCATTATGTTGGAAGTCACGCAATCACTTGGTCAAGAGCCTCTCTACTTCTTCCTGAATTTTCCTTTGTTGGGGGTAGCGAAGCTCTTGGTTGCCCCTGGTCTTGACCTGCTGTCTAAGCTGTTATTCTATGTGCTCGGCTCATCTATGTCGCGGCAGCAATGCTTGTGGTACATCCCTAACAAATGGATTCCTAACAGGCTACCAGTTAAACTTAAGCCGGATTGAGTGACTGTTTCTCTCCGTTTATCGTACTGCCTGCTCCGATATTGATGCGCTAAAATTAGTTAACGCGCAAATTAACCCTCTTTTGACAATTGTAGTATATGTATAAGTAGGGATCGTTCTAAACCGGGGATTAGGAGGGCTTGCTAAAACCTCTAAACTATTTCAAAAACATAAAAACAAAGTTAAAAATGTAAACAAAAGACTTTAAAACAAGAAAGTAAAAGGGGGATTTGGATTTGGTGAAATTGAACAATTAAACTTGTAAAACAAAACAGATTTTAAAACGAAATTGGTTTGAATGAATGGATGGAAGGCTAGCTAAGGGGTTCTTCTCCACACATGTCTTGCTTGCATACAAAATGATTTCTAATTGTATTTCAATAACTTATGAATTCTCAACGCCCCAAATTAACCATGAATTGCATAGATTAATTCTCAGATTTTCCTTAAGTTAATGGATTGGATGATTGCATACGACAACCCAAGGCATTCCCCACAAGTTCCCTCAATGAATTGCATATAAAAGAGATACAAGCAAGAATCATTAAGTTCTATGAAAACCATAAGCATTGACGAGGCACTTGTTACTATGAATTGCATGAAACTTATGCCAAGAATTTACTTAACATGATTGTGATCAACAACCTTTACTACTTGTGAATATAAGTTCATAACGATTAGGTGAAATTCCCTTATATCCTAGCATTCAATTTATGCATGAAGATTAAGCGTGCACTCTTTAACAACCATACATAAATAAGTTATAGTTCAAGAAGATAAGTAAATTGAAATCACAACTTATGAAACACAATTAAAAGTAATCAAATTATATAGCAAGCAAGAACATGGTTTCGAATTCCCCCTAGCTAAGGGGGGGTTTAGTTCCTCATAAGCATAAAACAAAGATAAACAAATTTAGACATTGAAAACAAAAGAAAGAAAACACCTAAACGTTCCAACGATCCTTGTTGGATAGCAAGCACGTCCAAGCACTTTCCTCTTCTTCTTTGCCGCCTTACAAGGTTGGAATGATGTTTGAAAGGTTGGTTATATGGAGGAATGGATGGGAGGAGTTTAGATATGTAGGGAGAGGCAAGGGAAGGCTTGTAGAATGATTGATTCTTGGATGATTTGAATGAGGTTGCTACCATGGGTATTTATAGGGAGATGATGGACTTATTTAATCACAAATTTCTGGTGGGAACACATAAAACTCACGGCAAGAGTGGAATAGGTTAGTGGTGGTAGGTTTTGAGTCATCCACTTCACATGTCATGGTGAACTAAGCATTGCATCATCCACTCAAATGTCATGGTGAGCTAAGCATTACATCACATTTTTAGGCCCATTGCAATAGATTTTTGGGCTTCTTTGAATCAGATTTTTGGGCTTCTTTTCTTTCAAATTTGTCCATCCATCTAGCTTGGATCATAAGCACTCCATCTTGGGCCCAAAAACACTTCAAACTACTCCAAATTGGCTCATAATGCACCCTTAGCCCATAAAACCTACAAACACACGAATTTAACTTTAAACACTATAATAAATACTAAATAATAACCAAAATGCAAGAAAACAAGCAAGCTAAGTCGCATAAATATGCTCCTATCAAATTCCCCCACACTTAGCTTTTGCTAGTCCTCGAGCAAAACAAAGAAATAAAACAAAACAAATAAACAAACATAACCTAAACCTTCCAACGTTTGCCTCAGGGATTTCCAATGCACATGACATGTTAAAGATTATCATTCCCACATATTTGAGTCAATTTAACACTTAAGCACATACTTAATCATAGTCACTACTTACTAGTTCACAATGAACCAATTAAAAACAATGTTTTGAATGTAGTAACATGCCTTTAGAGAATTCCCTCAATCCTTACAAGATATGCACTCTATTTTCACTCAGATTTTCTAACTACACACCCTATACTAGTTATATGTGAGAGAATTGATGTAGATATAAAAACGAATGCTCACATATATGTACCACAAAGGACGTAATTTCCGGAGTTAATAAGCATGTTTAGATATGATCTCATGAATGGAATACTACTACTTAGATGCGAGAACCAATGACACCATATGCTCATACCAAATTCAAACTCCACAAATTGAAACACATATCACTCAAGAAGAAGTTAAGGGTTGCAACGGGGCTTGGGGTATTGGTTAACAAAGAAAGGATAGGGAAAACAAATGTTCTTCAAGCAATAGTAAGCAAAGTAATGAAATTAAGACTTAGAAAACACAAGGGGAAAACATAGACAACTCTTTAGGGCCGAATACATTGTTTTGGACCCTTACTTCAACAAACAATACTTTGGTCATCTTTTCAACTTTCTTTTTTTTTTTCTTTTTTTTTTTTTTTTTTTCCGTGCCTAAGGCACACAATTCACAAAATAAAGACTTCCCCCACACTTGATTTCTACCACAAAGGAATTCAATTTGAATCATGCTTACTATACTTTAAGAACGAGGGTATGGATAATCCTAATCTAGGCTAAGTGAGGAAAACATGGGTTAACAAAGAACATAGGCTAACAAGGCTCAACGGGGTTAACTTAAACATAAAATAGAGTAGGGCACATGGCATTTTGGCTAAAGTGGTGGTCACTACACAACTTCTTCTTGAATATGTGATATGCAAATCAATAGCATGCTTTGAATGAATTGGGCATGAGTTCTAGCATTTGGAACTACACGATGAAACGCCTTCTAAGTAGCAATCAAGCAAAGAATAATGAGATCATGCAACGACTTAGAAAAGCAACAAGTTCACAGATTATTAACTCTCCAAATAAACGTTTAGGCTCAAGTCTCACAAGGTTGTAGCGTTGGTTTGAGTTACTTCCTTCAAGCATGTTACAAAAACTAATTTTTCCTTTATGATTACATGTGAATTCATAAGTTACAACCACAACCAAGCATAAACCAAAGAGTAAATCAAACTTTTATCCATGTTTATAACTTTCTTTAACCGTCATGCAATTACAAACCGAATCCTCATCATTGTGTTGGAAGGTACCCTAAGACACAAAAACACACAAAAACAACTCTTTTTGGGTTTTTAAAACAATTTTTTCAAATTTTTATGGGATTTTCGGATTTTTGACACAAAACACACTAAAACACACCAAAACAGCTTAAAAACAGTGAAAAACAACATTAGAAATTATGAGTGAGAAAACCCTACGAATTTGCATCAAAACACTTTGGTTTCCCCCCCACACTTAAATCAAACATTGTCCTCAATGTTTCAAGCATAGGCTAACACAAATAATCAACAAACAAACAAAACAGCAACTAAGTAATTTAACATGGCATAATTGAAAACAACAACAAAGAGAAGGGTTTAGGAACGCAAATCTGGAATTTGGAGTGCTTTCTATGTCTTCCTTTGTTGTATGCATGGGTTGCCTCCCAAGTAGCGCTTACTTTAACGTCGTACAGCCGGACGAAACTCCTAATTACTCCAGATTGGAGCCCACGGCATCCAAGGAGATGTCATCCACGGTTTGCTCCACGAAGTTCTCGTAGTATGGCTTCAAACGATGCCCATTTACTTTGAATTCGTGTCCCGTTTTCAAGCTTTGGATTTGGACTGCACCATGAACAAAAACATTAGTAATAACAAAAGGTCCAATCCACTTGGAACGTAACTTACCGGGAAACAAACGTAAACGGGAATTGAACAATAGCACTTTCTGCCCAATTGCGAACGTTTTGCTTCTAATCATCTTATCATGGAACGCCTTGGTCTTTTCCTTGTAAATGCTTGCATTCTCGTATGCCTCGTGCCGTATCTCATCAAGCTCATTCATTTGGAACTTCCGGTGACTTCCCGCTTCATCGAGGTTCATGTTAAACTTCTTGATGGCCCAATAAGCTTTGTGCTCCAACTCAACAGGGAGATGGCACGGTTTGCCATAGACAAGCCGAAAGGGGGACATTCCAATAGGTGTCTTGTACGCCGTACGATATGCCCAAAGTGCATCATCTAACCGTAAACTCCAATCCTTCCTCGTTGGCCCAACGGTCTTCTCTAGGATTTGCTTGATCTCACGGTTGGAAACCTCGGCTTGGCCATTAGTTTGAGGATGATAAGGCGTAGAAACCTTATGATTGACATTGTATTTCCTCAATAACGCCTCAATGGTCCGGTTGCAAAAGTGTGACCCTCCATCACTAATGATCATTCGTGGCATGCCAAACCTTGCAAAAATGTTAATTCTAATAAAATCTGCAACCACTTTAGAATCATTAGTCCGAGTAGCTTTTGCTTCCACCCACTTTGACACATAATCAACCGCAAGCAAAATATATATACAACCATATGAAGAAGGAAAGGGACCCATAAAATCAATACCCCAAACATCGAAAATTTCAACATTTAGGATAGAAACTTGCGGCATTTGGTCCCTAGCACCAATGTTACCCATTCGTTGGCATTTATCACATGTTAAGCAAAAAGTTCTAGCATCCTTAAAAATACTAGGCCAATAAAATCCACATTGTAATACCTTAAGGGCAGTTCTTTGTGTGCCAAAGTGCCCACCACATGCATATGTGTGACAAAAACTTAAAATTGAACGAAATTCAGAATCATGCACACAACGACGAACAATTTGATCCGGGCAAAATTTCCACAAATATGGATCATCCCACACATAAAACCGTGCATCATGCCTAAGTTTATCACGTTGGTGCCTAGTGTAAGTGCTTGGAATTCGTTTTGTCACCAAAAAGTTCACCAAATCAGCATACCAAGGCTCACTAACCTTTACGGACAACAATTGTTCGTCGGGGAATGTCTCCAAATCGGCAGAGTCTCCTCATTATGCACCATCCGGCTCAGGTGATCAGCCACTACGTTCTCACTTCCCTTCTTGTCACGAATCTCTATGTCGAACTCTTGAAGTAGCAATATCCACCGAATTAGCCGTGGCTTGGCCTCTTTTTTGGTGAGCAAGTACTTCAGTGCTGCATGGTCAGTGAAAACAATTACTTTAGTACCAATTAGATGTGATCTAAACTTATCTAAAGCAAAAACAACGGCAAGAAGTTCTTTTTCTGTAGTGGAATAGTTCAATTGTGCATCATTCAACGTCTGTGAGGCATAGTAGATGACGTGTGGCTTTTTGTCCTTCCTTTGTCCCAAAACAGCCCCTACAGCGTAGTCGGACGCATCACACATAAGCTCGAAAGGTAGGCTCCAATTCGGTGGAACAATGATGGGTGCCGTGGTCAACAACTCCTTGAGTTGATTGAATGATGCCGTACACTCCTTGGTGAATTCAAACGCCACGTCCTTTTGTAAGAGACGGCAAAGAAGTTGTGCAACTTTTGAGAAATCTTTGATAAACCTACGATAGAAACCTGCATGGCCAAGAAACGAAGGAACCTCTCTAACCTAAGTCGGAGAGGGTAAGTGACGTACAAGATCTATCTTTGACTTATCAACCTCAATGCCGTTTTCAGAGATAATATGACCTAAAACAATGCCTTGTTTAACCATGAAATGACACTTTTCCCAATTAAGCACAAGGTTAGTTTCAACGCAACGTTTTAAGATCAAACCAAGATTATGCAAGCAACTATCAAAAGAATCACCAAACACGCTGAAATCATCCATAAACACTTCAATGATCTTTTCAACATAATCAGAAAATATGCTTATCATGCATCTTTGAAATGTAGCAGGTGCATTACATAAACCAAAAGGCATGCGACGATATGCAAATGTACCAAAAGGGCATGTGAAAGTGGTTTTTTCTTGGTCCTCGGGTGCAATGACAATTTGATTATAACCGGAATAACCATCAAGAAAACAATAGAAAGCATAACCGGCTAACCTTTCAAGCATTTGGTCAATGAACGGCAATGGAAAGTGATCCTTCCTTGTGGTGGCGTTTAGCTTCCTATAATCGATGCACACCCTCCAACCGGTTTGAATGCGCGTAGGAACAAGCTCATTCTCGGCATTAGCTACCACTGTCACTCCGGACTTCTTTGGAACGCATTGAACGGGCGAGACCCACTTACTATCCGAGATTGGATAGATTACTCCACAATCCAAAAGCTTGATTACCTCCTTCTTCACAACTTCCATCATCGGAGGGTTGAGACAGCGTTGAGCCTCTCGAGATGTTTTGGACCCCTCGTCCAAAAGTATGCGATGCATGCACGTTGTTGGGCTAATTCCCTTGATGTCGGCCAATGTCCATCCAATAGCCGTTTTGTACTCCTTTAGCACCCGCACCAATTTGCTCTCTTCTTGTGCCGTGAGTGATGATGAGATAATGACGGGCAACGTCTCATCCTCTCCCAAGAAAACATACTTTAAGTAACTAGGCAACGGCTTAAGTTCAAGTGTAGGTGGGTGCACAACTGAGGGAAGCATTTTATTAGCCGAAACTGAACTTAAAATAGGGTCTGAATACTTACCAAATTGTGATGGCAATGACTCGAGGGCAGCCACCATCTCCATGACATCTTCATTAAGGGGCACGGCAAAGGACTCCTCATGCATGCCGTGGGGTTCCTTAGTGTTAATTTCAATGCTTTTCATATCTATTCCTTGTGCAATAACCAATTCAAGTGCATCGTCCTTCAAATTGTCAAAATGGTCCTGCGCCAAAGAGTCAATTACGTCAATAGCAAAACATGAATGATTTTCATTAGGAAACTTCATAGAATCAGAGAGATTGAAATTGATAACTTCCCCATCAAATTCCATCATTAAAGTGCCATTAAATACGTCAATCTTCGTACGAGCAGTTTTCATAAATGGCCTTCCAAGGAGGATGGGCAATGACGGGGCATGGTCTGATTCATCCATCTCAAGCACATAGAAATCTGCCGGAAAGATCAAATGGTTAACCTGCACTAGAACATCTTCCAAAACTCCCTTTGGATAGGCATTAGATCTATCGGCCAATTGTATGATTACCCCATCGTTTTTCAACTCTCCTAGGTTCATAGATGCATAAATTGAATATGGCATAACATTTATTGATGCACCTAGGTCTAGCATGGCAGATTCAAACCTAGTATTACCAATGACACAAGGAATCGTAAAACTACCCGGATCTTTGCATTTGGGGGGCAGTTTATGTTGCAAAATGGCCGACACATTCTCACCTACTTTCACAACTTCCTTGGTCGAAATCCTTTTTCTTGTGTGCAAAGTTCTTTCAAGAACTTGGCGTACCTCGGGACTTGCTTGATTGCGTCCAAAAGGGGAATGTTGACTTGAACTTTCCGGAATGTCTCCAGAATGTCCTTTTCTGCTTCTTCTTTCTTTGTTTGCTTAAACCTATTTGGAAAAGGAGCATTTGAAGGAAAAACATTAGTAACAACTGAATTTGACACGTTCTTACCTTCCTTGGACGAATTGGATAGTTTAGGTCCACTTAAAGCTTGCGGTATTGATGTGTCCACCCTTGTCGTGGCCTTCCCTTGTTCCTCCTCTTCAATTATCAACTCCTCCACCTCGTTAGAATGTGATTTGGAAGGTTGGGGGTCAGATCCTACTTGCTTCCCACTCCGCAAAGTTATGGCTTTTGCAGATTCGAAACCTCCCTTTGGATTTACTACGGTATTGCTTGGTAACTTGCCTTGCTCACGAAACTGCCCCATAAACTCGGCAATTTGCCCAATTTGTTTCTCCAAATGGTCCACTCTTTTGTCTCGGTTTTGCATAGCCTTAGCTTGATCTTCCTGCCCAAGAGACAATTTGGTTAGTAACTTAAGGAGTGTATCATTGTCAAGAGACGTACCTGAAGAGTTTGGGGCAGATTGGGGTTGGTTTTGAGGTGGGCAGTATGGCTTGGGAAAGAACCCCGGGGGTTGTTGCCTAAAGCCTCCTTGGTTTTGAGGTTGTTGGGGCTCCCTCCACTTGAAATTTGGGTGGTCTCTCCAACCGGGATTATATGTGTTTGAATATGGATCATTCCTTGGTTGGTTTTGATTTTGGAATCCAATGGAATTAGCGCTCTCCCATCCACCATTTTCAATCAATTGAGGACACTTTTCAGAAGGGTGTCCTTGGATTGAACAAACGCCACAAACACTAGGTCCTTGCACTTTCATCCCCTCGGCCATCTGTGACACAATAGAAGTGAGATTAGCTAATTGGGATTGAATATCAGACGAAGAGCTTACCTCGTGAACTTGTTGCCGTGGCATGTCCCTTTGGCCAATTCCTTCATATTGTTGTGCATTCAATGCACGGTTTGCAATTAGTATCTTGGCTGCCATGGGTGTTTTGTCCACCAATGCACCTCCCGCCGAAGCATCAAGCATTTGCCTTTCGATTGGAAGAAGGCCTTCATAGAAGTATTGAAGGAGAAGCTCTTCCTTCATTTGGTGCTGCGGACAAGAAGCAACAAGACTTTTAAAACGTTCATAATAGGTTGGAAAGGACTCACCTTGCTCTTGTTGAATTCCACTTATCCTTTTCCGTAAGAGGATGACTCGAGAAGTTGGGAAAAACTTCTCCAAGAAGGCCCGTTTCATGCTTTCCCATGATGTGACGGTTCCGGGCGCCAATTCGTACAACCAATCCTTCTCCTTTTCCAAGAGAGAAAAAGGGAAGGCTTTCATCTTTAAAATACTCCCATCAACATTGACGGGGGTCATGCTCGAACACACCACCTCGAATTCTTTCAAGTGTTTGTTAGGATCTTCCATGGACAACCCATGATACTTCGGAATGTGGTGTAACAAGCTTGACTTCAATTCAAATTCTTCTGTCTTTCCTCGGTCTGCTGCGGGGTATTGGATGCATAGAGGTGCGGCATTGTCCAATCCCGAGGCTGAAAGTTCTTTGATTGTTCGATTGTCCACCTCCATGTCTTTTTCTTCCTCCTCATTTTCTTCAACTTCGGATTCAGAACTAGAACTAGGTGGACTAGGTTCTGGTACTTTCCTTTTCCTTCTCAAAGTTCGTTCAAAATTGTTGTCAAACTCCGATATATGTGCATCAACTGGTTGAGAACTACGAGTCATAAACTAGTACCTGAAATCAACAAAATCAAATAAAATTAAAACTAAAATTAAAACACATGAAAAAGAAATAAAAAGAAACAATGGGGATTTAGCAAAGTTGCTAATCCCCGGCAACGGCGCCAAAATTTGATGCGCTAAAATTAGTTAACGCGCAAATTAACCCTCTTTTGACAATTGTAGTATATGTATAAGTAGGGATCGTTCTAAACCGGGGATTAGGAGGGCTTGCTAAAACCTCTAAACTATTTCAAAAACATAAAAACAAAGTTAAAAATGTAAACAAAAGACTTTAAAACAAGAAAGTAAAAGGGGGATTTGGATTTGGTGAAATGGAACAATTAAACTTGTAAAACAAAACAGATTTTAAAACGAAATTGGTTTGAATGAATGGATGGAAGGCTAGCTAAGGGGTTCTTCTCCACACATGTCTTGCTTGCATACAAAATGATTTCTAATTGTATTTCAATAACTTATGAATTCTCAACGCCCCAAATTAACCATGAATTGCATAGATTAATTCTCAGATTTTCCTTAAGTTAATGGATTGGATGATTGCATACGACAACCCAAGGCATTCCCCACAAGTTCCCTCAATGAATTGCATATAAAAGAGATACAAGCAAGAATCATTAAGTTCTATGAAAACCATAAGCATTGACGAGGCACTTGTTACTATGAATTGCATGAAACTTATGCCAAGAATTTACTTAACATGATTGTGATCAACAACCTTTACTACTTGTGAATATAAGTTCATAACGATTAGGTGAAATTCCCTTATATCCTAGCATTCAATTTATGCATGAAGATTAAGCGTGCACTCTTTAACAACCATACATAAATAAGTTATAGTTCAAGAAGATAAGTAAATTGAAATCACAACTTATGAAACACAATTAAAAGTAATCAAATTATATAGCAAGCAAGAACATGGTTTCGAATTCCCCCCTAGATAAGGGGGGGTTTTGTTCCTCATAAGCATAAAACAAAGATAAACAAATTTAGACATTGAAAACAAAAGAAAGAAAACACCTAAACGTTCCAACGATCCTTGTTGGATAGCAAGCACGTCCAAGCACTTTCCTCTTCTTCTTTGCCGCCTTACAAGGTTGGAATGATGTTTGAAAGGTTGGTTATATGGAGGAATGGATGGGAGGAGTTTAGATATGTAGGGAGAGGCAAGGGAAGGCTTGTAGAATGATTGATTCTTGGATGATTTGAATGAGGTTGCTACCATGGGTATTTATAGGGAGAGGATGGACTTATTTAATCACAAATTTCTGGTGGGAACACATAAAACTCACGGCAAGAGTGGAATAGGTTAGTGGTGGTAGGTTTTGAGTCATCCACTTCACATGTCATGGTGAACTAAGCATTGCATCATCCACTCAAATGTCATGGTGAGCTAAGCATTACATCACATTTTTAGGCCCATTGCAATAGATTTTTGGGCTTCTTTGAATCAGATTTTTGGGCTTCTTTTCTTTCAAATTCGTCCATCCATCTAGCTTGATCATAAGCACTCCATCTTGGGCCCAAAAACACTTCAAACTACTCCAAATTGGCTCATAATGCACCCTTAGCCCATAAAACCTACAAACACACGAATTTAACTTTAAACACTATAATAAATACTAAATAATAACCAAAATGCAAGAAAACAAGCAAGCTAAGTCGCATAAATATGCTCCTATCAGATATGAGGTAGAACATGCTTCTTGCAGGCCTAGTTGCGAATGAACACTTGTCCTTGAAGGTTGCTCACGTTGATTATCAAAGTGTGGTCCCAACCGTGAATGTATGCTCATCCATGGGACTAACCGAGAGTGCACGCTCATTCGTACGCTAAGACGAAAGTATACACTACATCGAGGGCCCGGTTGGGAGTGCACACTGCCGGAATGCTCAATTCGTGGCTGGTTGAGTGGCTGCTTACCGGGACGTTGCTGGAAAGGTGCTTCGTTTGCTTTTGTCCTACTTCGGGACAACTCATCAGGGGCACGTGGCGTCTCGGTGCACTGCAAGAGTTGCTTCACTAAGGTCGTCTGCTATGTGAGGATGTTCGTCAACTTTATGACTTGTCGAGACAAGTGTTGTTCACCATTTAGGTTGAACGAGCTTGGACGTAATGCGTCTTCTTGAATAATGGAAGTGTGGTAGACTCCAGGAACGATATTTGAGTTGAGAAAAGTCAAATCCACAGAGAAATGTGGTAAAAATACCCCCAGTTCAATTGTTGACCTAAAAATTTGAAGTCGGGATGACTCAACCACTCTTGGACAAGTTTGGGCTGCTTGGGAAGCCACGGAAGCATGCTGCTCCACATGCGATATGTGTGGGAGTTGGGCTTGGGCTCGCTTTAGGTGTGCATTAGACTCGCGCCAGGTTATGCCTTGGTTCAGTTCATTATAGGCTTGGGCCCTTGAAGCTTGAAATGACACGGCTTGGGCCCTTTGGTCTTGGGCTCAGCCTTTGAGTGGACTGGGCTTGCGATGGCCTTGTACCTGCGAGGTCTGGGCTGTTGCTCCTGCCGTGGCTGCCTGATTCTGGGCTTGCTCACCTTAGGCCTTCTTACGCTGGGCCAAGCTGGGTTCTCTATTGGCGTGGGCCTGGGCTCGCTGTTGCAAGGTGGCATGGGCCTGGGCTTGCGGTCGCAAGGTGAGGCTTGCTCTTTGGGCTCGGATCTTGTAATGAGTTGCCATGATGGCTGCTACCATGGTGGCTACCTTGGTAGTGCCCCATGGGAGTGGGGTCGTTCCACTTGCCGTTGTGTTGAGCCTCGTGGATCGCTGTGGTCCAAATCCTTAAACGTAGGAAGTTTCGTTCGTCGTGGTTTTCGAATTTCTTGTGATTGTACTTTTCTTTTACGTTTATTCAAAGAATTTTTGTATAAAAAATTCTAGGAATAAGAACATAATAAAAATCTACGAATGAACAAAAAATTAGAAACCTTGAGTGTGAAAGTCTTCTTTCAGTGTGTGAATCAAGGCTCTCAATGAAAGCACCAATTTGTGGATGCAAATTTCCGCCTACTTCTTGGACGAAAATGCACATGCAAAACAATTAACACGTAATATCAAGGCCAAGAGCCTCATGTGTCCACTATGAATATGGGGCTATATATAGGGGTGTGGTCGGCCCTATTTGGAGAAATAAGGACCGGCCACTTATGGTGGTGTTTTGAATATTATTGCAAGATTTTACGTCAAATAATATCTTGCAATTAATTTGGTAATTAATCTCCATTTGAAAAGAATAATTGGAAGTTACCTTGTGGGTGAGGATTTGATGAGGAGTGATGAGAGGGTTTTGAATAAATACCATTTTGGTCACCTTTGACCTCGATTGAGCCGTTATTGTCTGTTGCATGCACATGGGAATCCCGGTATGCCTCAAAGATGATTTTATCTTTTTTACCCAAAATTTCACATGTCGCCTTTATAATTTTCTTGATTATTTTTGGTTCCATAATAATTAGGGGTGGGTTCAAAAAACAGAAAACCGAAAAAAATCGACCGAGGCCGAAAAAAATCGAACCAAAATTGGGAAACCGAACTAAACCAAATTTGGTTGGTTCAGTTTCAGTTTTTGAGGTTTGAAAACCGAACCGAAATACATTTTAATTATTAAAAATAAAAAAAATAAATTCGAACCCATTCCCACTTGGTTGAGTATATTTCCCTTAAACCATCTTGACAACAAGTTTTTTCTTGCTAATACCTTACGAGTAGCATATTTATAAAAAACTGGATCATAATAAGTTATCAATTCTCATCTTTCATCCAATCCCAACTTTTCTTTTACCTAGCCGAAAAACCCATCTTTCCCAATTCCTATCTCTCTCTCTCTCTCCCTCCCTCCCAAAATTATACCCAGAAATCCTAATTTCTTTAACCTAGCCGAAAAAAACCATCTCTATCTCTCTCTCTCTCTCTCTCCAACCAAACACAACCAAAACCCTGAAATCCCACCTCAGAAATCAAGCTCACCCACTTCCCCAACCTCCAATTCCCACCTCCCCTCAATTTTCGAATCAAATCGGCGGAACTCACTGCCCAATTTCATTGGGTTTGACGAAAAATTAACCATGGTGGAGACTTTGCAGCTAGAACGGTTCCACTTGCCGAGGTAAGTGCTCTGTGTAAACACGAAAATTTCCTGAAGACACAAGAACACGTGTACAAAATATATTTGTATTTGATTGATTTTGGGTTACAATCTCTATTTGTTCCTCTGATTCGATCTCCGTAAGATATGGATTTGTTGATGAATCGTTGATCCAAAGGGTCGTTGGGGGCTTGATTCTTGGGATAAATTGTTCTTCAAGGGGCCGTTGGGCTTGATCTTGAAGTTTGGATGAACGTTGAATGATAAACGGATCTTCAGGAGGCTTTTGGGCTTGTTCTTGAAAATGGATGAACGAAGAACCAAGAACGATGAACGATGGATGAACTTCAAGGGGCTTTTGGGCTTGATTCTTGAAGAACGGATGAACGGATGAACGATGAATGGATCTTCAAGGGCTTTGGGCTTGATCTTAAAGAACAATTACGTTGATCCATGGGCCGCTGGGGCTTGATCTTAGGATGGATGAGCATTTCTTCAAGGGCCGTTGGGGCTTGATCTCGAAGAACGATGAACGAAGAACGAAGAACGAACTTCAAGAGAATTGTCTTCCAATTTGGGAGTAGAGAAATGTATTTGTGAATTGGTCCTTGAATTGGTGTGGAATGGTCTCTATTTATAGAATTCCAAAACTTGATTTTTGGATTTAAATAATCAAATGAAATAAGTCGTTTCTGCCAGGTGTTGACATGTGTCTTGTTTGACGCCTTTTCTAACTCTTTTCGAATTTTCGTCGAATCACACACTATGTGTACAATTTATGTAATACATGAGTGTTAACATTTTGACCATCGGTCAACATTTTATTTACCGAAATTTCACTGTCTACACTCTAGTTATCCTTCAACAGTTCAACATTTTGTTTTGTTCTCCTTTGCAAGTTCATTGGATTTGACGAAACGAGTTTTGTTTGATCTGCAAGATGGAGGTAAAGGTTTAATTCTTGGTTTTCTAGGTGAACTGGAAAAAAGAATAAACTGTGCTGTAGTACTCATTGTAAACTCGCAGTAATGTGTTTCTCCCAGTGTAAATAATTCAATAACACCATGTTTATAGATTGAATCTAAAAGCTCAAGTTTTGTTCGTATTGCTAAGCACCCATCGCTTCAATTGTATAAGTATGATGCCTTTTTCATTTACCACTGACTAGTAATTAACTTTTGCTTCTGTTTTTTTTTTTTTTTTTTTTGTGTAAAGCTCTGCTTTGCTACTTTTTGGATTCTGTTAAAATGCATAGTTCATTGTCGATCTCAGAAAATCGTTGTTGCAAATTTAGATTCCATGTTGCAGGTTTATTTCTCATTGAGGATGCTCAAGGCAAGGAAGCATGTACTTCAGATTAAAATATAAAAAATATTCACGGAAAAAAACCGAATGGGACTGAAACCGAACCGAACCGAAAAAACTTAAACCGAAAAAAACCGAACTGAATCGAACCGAACAGTAACTTCGGTTTGGTTTTCGGTTTCGGCCAAAAACCGAACGGAACGGAACCGACCCCACCCCTAATAATAATGGCATTCATATGATCCTTTGTCCTTGGTCTTCCTTACTGGAAATACCCCTTTTTCTGTGGTCTTTCTCTTCCTCTTCCTCTTTTTACTTTCACGAACATAACAAAAACTATAACAAGCACATGCATAGAAGTACTTTCCATAAAATTATGATAGATTTCAACAATCGAAACCCAGACCAGCACACCAAAATTTTCAACAAAAGTGGGGCACTGATCGGATCATATTTATGTATATTTTTACATCAAATTCACTCGTCTTTTCTTAGTTAGTTTCTCATTTTCTGAACTATTTACTTTGTTTTTGTGTTTTATGTGATTTGTCTAGCTAAGAAAATAAAAATAGAATAAGTGAAATTTTAAGTGCCTAATTCGTAAAAACTACCTTACTCACTTATTTTCTTTGTTTATATTTTCGATTCGGTTTGGTGTGATTGTAATTGGGTTGGTTTATTTTATTTGTAAAATAAAATTAAAACAGAAATACAAAGGTGTAGGGACACAGCCCCAAGTCATAATTCCATCTGCCATTTTAAAAAAAAAAGAAACGGTGGAGATAAGATAAGCTGCCTTTGGCAGCTGAGAAGATGGGATAGAAATAAAAGAAAAACAAAAGAGCTGCCTTGCAGCTGGAAGGCAGAGGAACAAAAGAAAAATAAATAAAGGGAGGCCATCCAGAAAGTCTAAAAGCAGTGGAAACGTGAGTGCAGGAAATGATGAAAACAGCAAGGCTGCCATTGAGCAGCACAAGCTAGCAGAAAAGGAAGAAAGCCTTGGAGGAGTATAATAAGAGCCTCGGAAAAACAGAAGAAAATCGGAGGGAGGAGGGAGCTCCTGGGGGAGCTCCTCGGAGCTGAGAAGAGGAAAGCAAGGCTGCCTTTGGCAGCCAATTGGAGGCAGTCAGCAATTGAAATAAGGCAGCAAGGCTGCCATTGAGCAGCCAGAGCACCGAGGCTCAACTTTGGCACAGCCTCGGGGCAGCGTTGAAGAAGACCGACGCAGCAGGTTGAGCGAGAGAGAAGCAGACTACAAAGCTGCTCTGGGCAGCTTGTTAAAAACAGAAAATAAAAAATATATATATATAAAAAGAGAAAATAAAATAGAAATCCAGGAGAAGCAGCGTGAGCTGCTGCCAAGAAGAGAGACGCAGAAAGCTGCGGGAAAGAAGGAGTCAAAGAGAGCTGCCTCTTGGCAGCTTGAGAGAGGGCTGAGAGGGGGGAGGCTGCCTTAGGAGCAGCCAATCCAGAGGCCTCGGGGGAATTGGAGAGCTGCGCAAGCAGCAAGCAGGAAACCAGGCAGCCAATCCGTAGCTTGGGAGGAGAAGCTGCCCATTTGAAAGCTGCCTTGGCAGCTTAAGTCAGCGCTGAGACCAGAGGCACGGTGCTGCCACTTGGCAGCCAGGAAATCATTTGCACAGCAACTTTGGGAGAAGCACAGAGGGCAGTAGCACAGAATTGCACATGGTGCAATTGAAAACAGAAACCCTTGCACAGTGCACAGAAAACCTGAGCACCCTCTCATTTCGGTTTAATCTCTCCAAACTTATATTTTTAATTTCTGTTTTTAATTTATAAATAATGTGTAATTAATTAGTGTTGGCTAGAGGTTAATTCAAAGCCATGGATATATTTGTAATATGAATTGATTACCTTCAGTTGTGATTTCTGAGTTATGATTCAATTTGCTTAACTGCTTGATAGATAACTTATTTGTGTATGTCGATTAAGGATGCATACTTAATTTACACGCATGAATTTGATGCTAGAATATAAGTGAATTTCACCTAATCGTTATGAACTTATATTCATGAGTAGTGAAGGTTGCTATCCGCAATCGCGTTAAGTAAATTCCTAGCAAACGTATCATGCTGTTCATAGTTACGAATGCCTTGTCAACACTTATGATTTTCATAGAACATAATGATCTTTAATCGTATCTCTATTGTGCTTTTCACGTAGGGAACTTTTGGGGAATAATTTGAGTTGTTGTATGCTGTTCATCCAATTCAATAACATAAGGAAAATCTGAAGGTTAATTTAAGCGTACCTAATTAATCTGGAGTATTGAGATTTACAACTTATTGAAAGAACAACTGAAGGTCAAATTAGATTGCATATGTGTCTTGTGTGGAGAAAAACTCTCTAGCCAGTCCGTCGTCTTCCGTTCACCTTTATTTTATGTTTTTGTCAATTTTATAATTTATTTAAGTTAATTTATATTTCGTTAAAACCAAACCCCCCCCCCCCCCATTATTAAATTGTATTATTTAGTTAGATTTCATTGTTTTTAATCTTTTAATTTAATTTCCGTCCATTTTAGTTCCTAGTGTTTATTTAATTTGTTTTCTTTGTTTTAAGTCATTTGAGTGTGTTTTTAGTTATTAGAGTTTTTAGCCTAATTTTGTGTCTTTGAGTCTTATTTAATATTTTTAAATTAATTTAGAGTAGATTAGCAATCCCTCCTAATCCCCGGCCTAGAACGATACCCTACTTACATCTATACTACAACTGTCAAAAAGAGGGTTAAATTTGTGCGGTTTAAAATCCCGTCAAATTTTTGGCGCCGTTGCCGGGGATTAGCAACTTTGCTAATCCCTTTATTTTTGTTTGTGTTTATGTTTATATTTGTGTTTTTTTTTTCTATCTTTTCTTGCGTGCTTAACTGATTTATTTCTTTTCTTTGCAGGAATTTTTGAATATTTCCACCCTTGAAGTTGATTGCAGAATTTAAGCTTGGGGGTCATCGCTTGATTTTTCTGCAAATTAGGGAAGTTTTCAGTCTATTGCTTTATTTTGTTTCTTTTCATTTAGTAATTTTATTTTTATTTTTATTTTTATATTTTTAATTGCTTATTAATGTTTTCTGACATTGGGGACAATGTCCAGTTTAAGTGTGGGGGTAAAGAGTATAAAAAAAAGACCAAATTGAAAATTTTTGTACCTTCGACTTTGAACTGGTTCATTTGTTTCCATGTTATTGCTTTTTGTTTTCTTAATTAGTTTTGTTTTATTTAATTTTTTTCGGAAAAAAAAATCCAAAAATATTGTCTTGTTTTCCTTATGGTTTTAAATTAGATTTTTGTTAGTTTCCCGACCCAATGATATAACTGGATCGAATTTGAACCATGATTATCAAGAACTTAGTTAACATGTGTTATGTGAAATTCCTATTTCTCTTGTTAGTATTGTACATGTTTGATCATCTTTGAAAAAAACCAAATGCACATAGCCTTGTTGATGTGAAACTAAAGCATGACTTAAAGCTTCATATGTGAATTTAGTGACCATATAAATCCTATGTGAGGTTTTGAGCCTATTGAAAGTGTGTGCATTTTTCATACACTCCTATTCTTTCATGTGTGATGAACTTATGTGAGATACATCTCTAGAACTTGCGTAACGATCTTTCGAAATATTTGTCATTGATTGCATGAACTTGAAAATGATAGAGGCATTAGGTTCACCACCATGGCCCAAATAACCATATTTCCCAAAGAAAAAAAAAATGATATCATTAGATTGCCTATTTGAGCCGTATATGTTGAACCTTTTATTTCTTATCACCAGATATGTTTACCCTTATACCTCAAACATGTTTCCTTACCCTTTCCAAGCGAGCAATTTGAGACTGTCTTTTGAGAAATATTTGTTAAGTACTTGGAAGGAGTTTGGCAAAAGAATAAGTGTGGGGGTATTTCATGTTTGTATTTATTATTATAAAAAAAAAGAGGAAAAAGAAAAGAAAAAAAAAAGAAAAAGAAAGATTGTATACAAAGAAAATAAAAAAAAAGTTTTTAAAGTTTCAGTTTAAGGGTGTGGTTGGAGGTGTTAAAAGAATCGTTGGAAAGTTTGAGTTCTTATAAATCTCAACAAAAGAATTGCTTGCAGTGTAACTTGGAACTTGTGCTTTCCTATTCTTTCGTTTCAATAGCCCTATCCCTAAGCCTCATTACATCCAATAAAAGTCCTCTTGATTTAAGTTTTGCAATTATGATTGTGGAGAAGTGATCTTTATGCAAGCTTATGGTAGAACTTTCACATTTGTTTCTTTGAGCGAAACACATTAAAACTAAACACATGTGTGATTGAGTGCATATCCCGTGAGAAGGTTGCTGGTTTGCATATGGTGATTTTAAAAATAAAAACTTCAAATTGCATTAGCATGGCTATCTCACACACTACACTTCAAGGATGATTTAAAGATTACTGCTAATATTTGAATAAGGAAGATGAACTTGGATTAGCTTGTTTGGTGTTAGCTATGGTTCTTGCTAATTTATGTTCTCAAATGAAATTCTATGAGGGTCAAATAGGGGGAAGCTAATGTTTTTCATGTTATTACTTTTTCTGTTTTCTTTGTTTTGCTCGAGGACTAGCAAAAGCTAAGTGTGGGGGTATTTGATCGGATCATATTTATGTATATTTTTACATCAAATTCACTCGTCTTTTCTTAGTTAGTTTCTCATTTTCTGAACTATTTACTTTGTTTTTGTGTTTTATGTGATTTGTCTAGCTAAGAAAATAAAAATAGAATAAGTGAAATTTTAAGTGCCTAATTCGTAAAAACTACCTTACTCACTTATTTTCTTTGTTTATATTTTCGATTCGGTTTGGTGTGATTGTAATTGGGTTGGTTTATTTTATTTGTAAAATAAAATTAAAATAGAAATACAAAGGTGTAGGGACACAGCCCCAAGTCATAATTCCATCTGCCATTTTAAAAAAAAAAGGAAACGGTGGAGATAAGATAAGCTGCCTTTGGCAGCTGAGAAGATGGGATAGAAATAAAAGAAAAACAAAAGAGCTGCCTTGCAGCTGGAAGGCAGAGGAACAAAAGAAAAATAAATAAAGGGAGGCCATCCAGAAAGTCTAAAAGCAGTGGAAACGTGAGTGCAGGAAATGATGAAAACAGCAAGGCTGCCATTGAGCAGCACAAGCTAGCAGAAAAGGAAGAAAGCCTTGGAGGAGTATAATAAGAGCCTCGGAAAAACAGAAGAAAACCGGAGGGAGGAGGGAGCTCCTGGGGGAGCTCCTCGGAGTTGAGAAGAGGAAAGCAAGGCTGCCTTTGGCAGCCAATTGGAGGCAGTCAGCAATTGAAATAAGGCAGCAAGGCTGCCATTGAGCAACCAGAGCACCGAGGCTCAACTTTGGCACGGCCTCGGGGCAGCGTTGAAGAAGACCGACGCAGCAGGTTGAGCAAGAGAGAAGCAGACTACAAAGCTGCTCTGGGCAGCTTGTTAAAAACAGAAAATAAAAAAAAAATATATATAAAAAGAGAAAATAAAACAGAAATCCAGGAGAAGCAGCGTGAGCTGCTGCCAAGAAGAGAGATGCAGAAAGCTGCGGGAAAGAAGGAGTCAAAGAGAGCTGCCTCTTGGCAGCTTGAGAGAGGGCTGAGAGGGGGGAGGCTGCCTTAGGAGCAGCCAATCCAGAGGCCTCGGGGGAATTGGAGAGCTGCGCAAGCAGCAAGCAGGAAACCAGGCAGCCAATCCGTAGCTTGGGAGGAGAAGCTGCCCATTTGAAAGCTGCCTTGGCAGCTTAAGTCAGCGCTGAGACCAGAGGCACGGTGCTGCCACTTGGCAGCCAGGAAATCATTTGCACAGCAACTTTGGGAGAAGCATAGAGAGCAGTAGCACAGAATTGGACACGGTGCAATTGAAAACAGAAACCCTTGCACAATGCACAGAAAACCTGAGCACCCTCTCATTTCGGTTTAATCTCTCCAAACTTATATTTTTAATTTCTGTTTTTAATTTATAAATAATGTGTAATTAATTTGTGTTGGCTAGAGGTTAATTCAAAGCCATGGATATATTTGTAATATGAATTGATTACCTTCAGTTGTGATTTCTGAGTTGTGATTCAATTTGCTTAACTGCTTGATAGATAACTTATTTGTGTATGTCGATTAAGGATGCATACTTAATTTACACGCATGAATTTGATGCTAGAATATAAGTGAATTTCACCTAATCGTTATGAACTTATATTCATGAGTAGTGAAGGTTGCTATCCGCAATCGCGTTAAGTAAATTCCTGGCAAACGTATCATGCTGTTCATAGTTACAAATGCCTTGTCAACACTTATGATTTTCATAGAACATAATGATCTTTAATCGTATCTCTATTGTGCTTTTCACGTAGGGAACTTTTGGGGAATAATTTGAGTTGTTGTATGCTGTTCATCCAATTCAATAACATAAGGAAAATCTGAAGGTTAATTTAAGCGTACCTAATTAATCTGGAGTATTGAGATTTACAACTTATTGAAAGAACAACTGAAGGTCAAATTAGATTGCATATGTGTCTTGTGTGGAGAAAAACTCTCTAGCCAGTCCGTCGTCTTCCGTTCACCTTTATTTTATGTTTTTGTCAATTTTATAATTTATTTAAGTTAATTTATATTTCGTTAAAACCAAACCCCCCCCCCCCCCATTATTAAATTGTATTATTTAGTTAGATTTCATTGTTTTTAATCTTTTAATTAATTTCCGTCCATTTTAGTTCCTAGTGTTTATTTAATTTGTTTTCTTTGTTTTAAGTCATTTGAGTGTGTTTTTAGTTATTAGAGTTTTTAGCCTAATTTTGTGTCTTTGAGTCTTATTTAATATTTTTAAATTAATTTAGAGTAGATTAGCAATCCCTCCTAATCCCCGGCCTAGAACGATACCCTACTTACATCTATACTACAACTGCCAAAAAGAGGGTTAAATTTGTGCGGTTTAAAATCCCGTCAGGCACCTAAAAGTAGGATGTCCTTCAACCCCATCAAAACTTCTTTTACTGTATAGTTTAATGAAAATATAAATATGACAAAGAATAGTAAGTTATGAATTATGGTTTAGGATCCAAAAGAAACCAACCACCACCAATCACTTCCTCGTTTCTCAATTACCAAACAATGAACAATTTCCTCTCCATTGGAGATCACCAGACTTCCAGTTGGGAAACAACTCATTGAAGCACTAACAAAGGCCCCTACAGCTACTCATGTGTCCTCTGTGCATGTAGCAACATTTCTTTGTTCCCCTGTCATATCATTTTTATGTATCATATCACAAAAAATGTATCTAACCAACACAGCATGTGCCCTGCCCATACCATCATAATCATCATCCTAATTAGGCAAATTTTGCACACTGGATTCAATATTTTGTTGTCTATGATATTGGGTTTTCTTTGCTTGATTGATTTAGTGTGACTAAATGTCTTTTGTAGGCCACCCGACCCGTACGATTCTTTTGTTTCAACCACATAAACACATCACTGAGTTGAAATTTCTAGTGGGAATGTGTTTGTTTAGACAGAGACTTTCTACTCTAATTGGAATTTCTGAGGCAGCAATCAAAAGTATATCCTATTGTATGTCATTATGATTGATGTAAAACACGAGTTATGTACCTCTGGTGACACATCATATTTTCGTTTAAAGTCATAACAATTGGAATCCTTTGTATGTCCTTTTCAATTCTATTTGCATAGTAATGCCCTCTTAGTAGACTATTTTATATGTGTTTCTTTTACGAATACTAAAACTGATTTGGTACGATCAGTTCTTGATCAACAACCGCATGTGAGGCATGTACCCTAAATCCTAAATTAATGCCCTTTTCAGAGTAATGTTCTCTTACCATATTGTCTTATGTTGCCAGTTATATGAATTTGTACTTAGGAACTTCAATTCTATTAATAAAAAATATGTGAAATGTAGTATGTGACATCCCACATCGCCCAGGAGAGTGATCCTTAAATGTATATTCCTATCCCTACCTAGCACGAGGCCTTTTGGGAGCTCACTGGCTTCAGATTCCTTAGGAACTCCGAAGTTAAGCGAGAAGGGGGCTAGAGCAATCCCAGGATGGGTGACCTCCTGGGAAGTTGCTCGTGAGTTCCCAAAAACAAAACCGTGAGGGCGTGGTCGGGGCCCAAAGCGGACAATATCGTGCTACGGTGGTGGAGCGGGCCCGGGAAGTGATCCACCCCGGGCCGGGATGTGACATAGTACCAGTAGTTTAAACCAAAAAAAAAAAAGAAAAAATTGTGTAGTTCCAAATTTCACAGTATTCTTCTTTTTCTTGGGTTGTATTTTACCATAATTCTAATGATAGTTACTCAACAGCAGCAATAGAGTATACTAGTATAAGTACCCGCGCGTTGCTGCGGGTTTTTCAAAAACACTCACATGATAAATCTGTCATTCATCTAGTAGCATTAGATCCCGAGTCTTTCATCTAGATCCCAAGCACATGTCAAAGCTCAGTCACAAAGCTGAAGAAATATCACTGATTGACTCGAGACCCATAAATACTTTGGGTAACATTTTTGACCGTTGAGAATGTTGATTTCTCTGATCTGCCTTTAGATGAGAAATGAAGATTTCAGGGGATGCGCATATAAAAAATGTAAGAGACTGGATAGAGGGGTTTGATTTCAGAGGGGATTTCAGCATACATATGGGCGCAATGGCATATTCAAGCTATATTAAAGAAATCCTGAAAGTAGCATGCAATTTTATATCTGGGGTAAACTTTAAAAAAAAATAGAAAAGAAATATCACCAATTATGTTCATGTCCATGCTTGAGGCACTCCTAATTTCTTTGAAGCGTCACTAAGTTTGACGCCTGAATTATAATCAAAGAAACTGTGTTTGTTATGGTAGGAACAAAATAAGAATCTCCAAATAGAAAGACAAAGGATGTAAAGTAGTTGATTGATCACCAAAAAGCTCCAGCCTTTTCACAATGGTGATAGAACTGCGATGAGGGCGACATCAGATGGAGAAGGGTAAATCAGCTGGATGCCCAATCTTTGACACGATCTGGATGATGGAAAAAAAAGGTTTGCTAAATGTCGTTGAACATTGTAACGATATGGAAAAACTTTGGAAAAAGGGTTTGGGAAATGTCGTTCAACTTTGAATTCACACACATGCACAATACAATACATACATATACAATATATAATTAAATGACATACCTTGATGGCCTGTGGATCTGCAACCTTGTTTCGAGAAGAACAGCAAAAGGAAACAGTTCTAATGATGAGGCAGTACAAACTTCTGAGTGGAAACTGAAATTCGAAAAACATAAATTTCAAACTATTTATAAATCCCATATCACAAAAAGTCCCAAATTTAAACAAATTAAAGCTACCCGGATGTACAACCCGAAGAACTCACCAGAAAGCCCTAGCCTTTCTGCCTAAAAAAATTCTTTAAATCAAACCAAAAAACTGAAGATGGTTACCTGAATTCAATAAAAATTAAAATATAATGAATTGGTTTTTTTCAAGAATGAGAAAAACCTAAAAATATCCCAAACAATCCCAAATTTTGGAACTGCTTTAAACCAACCTGTCATGAAATTATCAGGATTTTAATATATATATATATATATATATATATATGTGTGTGTGTGTGTGTGTGTGTGTGTGTGTGTGTGTGTGTGTGTGAAAAAAGATATATAAAATTGGTAACTACAATTATATATTACTTATATTGATCAACTTTTGTCAAATTTTTACTTAAAATGA
The DNA here is from genome assembly GCA_963580275.1 of Crataegus laevigata. NCBI lineage: Eukaryota > Viridiplantae > Streptophyta > Magnoliopsida > Rosales > Rosaceae > Crataegus > Crataegus laevigata. The sequence goes on along the minus strand of OY756944.1, from coordinate 11,729,179 downwards.
AAATGTAAACAAATAAACATTAATGTTATACCTGATATATATATATATATATATATATATATATATATATATATATATATATATATATATATATATACATTCTATTTTTAATGAAAATAGTATAAGAAAGTAATTTGGTTACCTTTGCATCAACCAATATGATGTTCAAGTTAGAGAAATGATCGCCACAATTTGAGTTTCCAAATTTTGCATAGCAAGTTTTTTTTTTTTTTTTTTTTTTTTTTGGTTTCAAGTTTGAGAAGCCCCCATATGATGTAGTGGAACCATGTTTGTTATGCTATAAATCTGAAATTAAAATTTAGTCATCGTTAGTAAACAAAGTGCAACAACATTTATGTAATTTATTGTGATATATAAAAAAAACAAATTAATCATGTATATAAAAGTTCAAACCTGATATAAAATTTTGAAGAACATCTTTGTACACAATGTTTTTGGTATATCTGTTTGGTATTTCTTTATTATTATTTACTAAGATTTTGAGGCCTTGTCTTGATGTAACTCTTGATAATGCAACATAAAGTTGTCCATGAGTGAATACAGGATGGGGAAGATATAGTCCAACTTGTTTTAATGATTGACCCTGACTTTTGTTTATTGTCATGGCATAACATGGTCTAATTGGAAACTGACGTCTTTTAAAAATGAAAGGCCATTTGTGTTCTGCTGCCGAAAGAATGATTCTGGGTATAAATACTTTATCACCAATGTTGCTACCTGTAAATATTTGAGCTTCAATAACTTTATTAGCCATTTGGGTTATCACTAATCTAGTTCCATTACATAAACCTGAAGATTGGTTTAAATTTCTCAATAACATAATGGGCATCCCAATTTTTAAAGTTAAACCATGTACAGGCAAACCATTGAATTCAAGTGTATTCAGAAATTCTGTAGGATACAATATACTTAAGTTTTCTAAATTCCCAGATGATGAGCATATAGAATCCAAACTGAAATAGGTACGTTGTTGGCTTGGTAATAATTGTATTACATAATTGTTTATTTCTGTCACAGTAAAATTTAAAGGTGTAATAATAGCTCGTTCCCTTAAATACGCATAATTGAAATACTCTTTATTAAAATCTGCGTATGTTGCTAAAAAGATTGACTCAATAGGATCTGTGTACGACTCAATAAGCAAATCTTTTGGAATTTCAATCCAAGAAGATTCTTCATCACTCGAATCATCTATATCCTTGATTTGACCATTGCCAATCTGTAGAATCCATTCAGAGAAATCATTTAATTTCTGTTTTTCTTCTGTGTTTAATCCTTTGTTCGAAAGCCTCATATTTTCCTTTAAATATAATATTTTAAAGAAAGGCCATAAATATGAGCTATTAAGAGAGGCATCAATTATTTCTTCTCTTGTTCCGCTTGGAATAACGGGTAATATTTATCTAAAATCACCACCTAATAAAAAAGGCTTGCCACCAAATGGAACATTATGATTTGAATCATTCATTTCAGATAAAATATCAGAAAGTGATTTATCTAATGCTTCAAAACAATATTTATGATTCATAGGAGCTTCATCCCAAACAATAAGTTCTGCTTTTTGAATCAATTTGGCAAGATGACTTGTTTTTTTTATTTGACATGTTGAAGTATTGGTAACAGTCAATGGAATTTTAAATCTAGAATGAGCTGTTCTACCACCTGGTAATAGTAATGATGCTATTCCTGATGAAGCAACAGCTAAAACAATTTTTCCTTGAGATCTAATTTTGCTTATAATTGTATGCCACAAAAATGTTTTTCCGGTTCCTCCATGACCATGAACAAAAAAGAGGCCATTTTTTCTTTCATTAACAACGTTGATGACACAATCATATACTTCTTTTTGACCTTTATTTAGTTGCGCAACTAAATTTGAATGTTCTTTTTCTAAATCATGAACATCATAATTTAACTCTTCTCTCAACAATTTAATGTTAATTTCCGACATTTTTTTATCATCAGGCATAGGTAGATAATGATCTTTTAAAGAACTGGATGATGAGTTGAAAAGTTGTTCTAATTCAAACAATAATGAATTTTTTAATTCAGAATCTGGTAAAATTAGATTTGGCATTGAAATATTTTTTCGCATTTTGTACAAAATATCATCACACATATTTTGCCAATGATTATCAAAAAGTTCTCGAGGATTTCCAACATCACAGAACAAAATTATTGTAACAAATAACTGTCTTAATTGAGAACATGAAGCTGTGCTAGCAGCATCTGACAATGCATCAAGCCATTCTTTGTCATCTCCTAATAAACCTAAGCATTTGCATGCTGCTTGATAAGTCGGTTGTATAATATCGTTAACAGTTTTGATGTCATCAAAATTTAGGGCATTTTTTTTTAAATTTAAAAGCATTCTTAAGTAATATAATTCACCAGATGCAGGGTGTACATAAGCAATTCTACCTATGGATCTTCCTCTTCTCCTAGGTTTCCACAATTTGTTTCGAGTATCCCATACAAATTTAGTTGGCATTTCTGCATAAGTTAATGCTTGAGCTTCTGTAAATAATTTATTTGCTTCAAACCAACTTGTTAACATTGTATTTTCATTATCCTCTTGACTAATTATTGATTCAATTGATCGATCACTATTGAAAACTATATTTTGCTCTAAAGGCAAATGTATTGACAATTTTTCGACAGAAGGTTCTCTAGAATGAATAGGGTATTCAAATAATCTCCACACAGCCTCGTATGGAGATATGTATCTACAATTCAGATAGGCTAATATCTCATCATCTGGTTTGTCTTCAAAAACTAATCTCGCTCTATCTGAACCCTTGTTTATGTATTTAAAAAGATATTTTATAAGCATTGATTGACAACATATTTCAACATTTATATGAGCTTTGTATCTTAATAATAATTCTGAATTGTAAGGTACTACAAATTTGTTGTCAATTTGAACCCCATGTTTTAAAACAAATTTGCTAGCATCTTCACGTCGTTTATACACTGGAAAATAATTTTGTTCAAAAACTGATTCACTCTTGTATTGCTTGGGAAAATGCTTAGAACATGTACCTCCTTGCATGCAAGGAGATTTAGGATCTAGTTTACCGCACGGACCGTGGATCATAAATTGGCTTACAATATCATGGAGAATTGGTTTTTCACTTTTGTCTGGCAATTCAGCAGAAATAATAGAATCTATGTCTAAGGCTGAAAAACATTTATACACTTGCTTCAACCAAATTAAAATATGAGAATGTGGCAAACCTCTTTTTTTGGAACTCAATTGTGCAAATTTCTGTTGATGATGACATGAAAATGAAAAAAAATAGCAATAAGTTTTAATATCAAATAGATAAAAGTTACAAAAATATAAATAATTTAAGTAAGTATTTACCTGCCTCAACTTCTCCAAAAGGTTTTCCAGATTTAATATAAGTCATCATATCATTGAGTTTCATCTTAAACACTCGAGATATAATATCAGGTCTATCCTCTGCCTTGTATCTAGGATTTCTATCAAGTTCTCTTACTATTTCAGGCCATTTAACATTGCAAGTGAATGTTAGAAATAAATCAGGATTACCATAATGCCTACAAATTGCCATAGCATCTTGATAATTATTAAGCACGTATCTTACACTACCAGTGTATGAGCTAGGCAATATAACTTTTTGTCCAATGTTATTGGCATTATTATATCCATTTGAAAAAGCATCATAAATGCCTTTATAAACCTCACTTCTTAAATTTTTTTGATTTTTTCTAATGTAATCTAGTCGGTCTTCTTCAAGTGTTGCATAAGAATCAACTAAAAATTGTTGGAACAATCTTCCACCTTTTAGTAACGTATTTAATTGATTGTTTCTTTCTTGAATTTGATAAGCTATAAAAGCTCTCATAGGGACTCTTTCTCTTTTTGGGGTAGGGCCTTTAAATTCACTGTTCCATTTTAAATCAGGTCTATAACCATCTTCTCCATGAGGGAAAAGAATAGGATATTGCAAAGACATGAATTTTGGATTCAATTTTGTGATGCGCTGTAATCTTCCATCTTGTAATTCTATAATAATATCTCTATTGGAATCAAAAAGGCCAATATCTCCTGCAATCAAACCACCAATTTCATCACATGTTGGTTGCTCATATTGTTTGTTGTCATTTGGTTGTCTACCCAACAATCTCATTTTTAAAGAAGTAAGAGAACCTTTCTCAAATTTATCTCGAACTGTTCTAAAAATTTTCACCAACTCATTCAATTCATCAAACATGTTAATCAAATCTTGCACTATATCCTTATCAAGATTTTCATTTCGTCTGTTAGAATTAACTGCATTAAGGCGATTTGTTATTTCATTGTGAGTATCATATATATAAAGCTGCGCAAATTTTGGGCATTCATTTTCAGGAGGTAAAAGAGAACCCATTAAATGATGAACTTGACCACTAATTTTAAAAATGTAAGGACCTGGTTTATTGTTAACTGAATGATCAACTTTGGCTCCCATAGAAGTAAAAGCAAACATAGAATTATAGGCTCTGATATTTTCTCTAAAAAGCAAACTCTTTTGGCCTTTACTTGGATCAAGTAAATTATCTAACAAATTGGGCGTTGGCTTTTGAATAATCAGTTTAATTTTCCCTTCATGACAGCAAAGTGTAAAAAGAGGCTCATTATTTGTTGATTTTCTTGTAATAGATTCTTGCAACCAAAATAATGCACCACAGTAAATGTACTTATAATTTTTATCTCCCAAATCCATATACTCTTCAAAAATTCCTATGAGAAGAAAAAAACAAACATAATGAGAATAAAAGGGACCCAAGTAGGTAGTGTTAATACAATTTATTCAAATTTTGAATAAAGAAAATAAGTACTTCGGCTTACTTCGTCTCTTCCTTTGATAAAACGCTTGACCCCTAGTAATTTCATGAGAAGTAGTGTCATCTTTGGTTGTATCAGCCATGTTTTCTTCCTGCAAGGGTTTATTTTTAACTGTTTTCTGTCGTTTGTTTAAACTCTGACAATTTTCTTCATAATCACGGCTTAATTTTTTTCTATTGGTTGGTGTAGTCTTTTTAGGAAACAAATCAAAACCACAATGTTCATGTTCATTGTCTGTGCGACAAAATTTTTTGTTAGACGTTTCTATTTCGCTTGCATCAAAGGAACTGGAGCTTCCTTGTATAGTCAAGCTTCTCTTGATGTTCCTAGTTGTTTTCCGCATTGAACTTGCAAATTAATAACCCCAATCAACAAATTAGTAGTTGGCGAGCAACAAAAATATATGTACAACTATTGCAGGATGCTGATGCCGCGAAGAAAAAATTGCAGATAATGACAAAGACGGAAAAACATGTATTCACCCACACATATACAATATCCAACACACCCAACTACATACAATATATAATTAAATGTCGTTTAATAGAATCACGCTGACTATAAAAATAAAGGAAAACTAATGAAAATGGCTTGAAAACTTTGAGTTTTAATGATAAGGACAAAATAAAGGGTAAAGTGAATAGTGTCATGATTGACTTTTTAGTGTAAAAATGTGGTTTTTCGTTAAAATGAACAGTACCGGGAGCTTTTCGTTAAAGTTCCCTAAAAATAAAAACTATACCTTTTAGTGTGTTTAATATTTAGATCTAAACTTGTTATTCAATATTTAGTATAACTATGGATTTTAATTATTTTCTTTTATTTTGTTGCTTCTTCACCCTGACTTTCATGAGGAGACCTCATCTTCTATAAGGTGGCAAGTTTTAACCTCAGTGTGTGTGCATGTACATGTATATATGAACACATAGATATATACATAAATGTATATAGAGAGCAAACAGAAAGAAAGATGAACAGAGAACATAATTGGCAAATTTTATTTGACATCAGAAGTTTTTACCATATCCTCTTCTACCCATAATGTTTATAAATAACTCCATTAGACTAAATGCTTCCCCTCTCATAGTTGTAAGAATTAAGCCACAAATTTCTACATGTATAATTTTTACACAATAAATTTCATAAAAACTGTTAAAAAAATTCCAATTAAGACTTATAAGAATTTAATTGAGAGACAGGGGTATGACTTAATTTGTGGAACCACATCATGGTAAAGTTAAAAGGGTGATGTCAATTGATACCGTCAATCAATTGAATCCGATGAGAGATGAGTTCCAATTGGGGATCCAATGCAGCAATAATCAGAGGAACTTGAGGGCATTTTAATTCATTAGGAAAAACACACAAAAACCCTAAAAGAAAATAGCTACCAAAATGGAGGATCACATTGTTGTGGATGCCAAGGGACCCACGGAACCCATGGACTTCCAACTGGATGGAAGCATATAGTTGAGTGTGGAGGACTATTACACACATATTAGACTTGGGAGTGCAACGGGAAACAAAACCCAAACCAAATATTTCGCAAAAATTAATAATAACTCCAAAAATGGGTTAAAAAAAATAGAGGTTTAATAAAACACATCCGGTACTGTTTACTTTTAACGAAAAACTGTTTTTTTACCTTTAACTATCACTATTCACTATACCTTTAAAAGTAGGTTAAAAGAAAAGTTTTCAAACCATTTTCGTTAGTTTTCCTTTTAAAAAATACCTCAGTTTAGATTTGCAGAAAGGCCATGCCCAAAGTGGCCGGAAAATTCGTGGGAAATCCGGTAACAACTCGGGTATGACAGGCGGAAAAAGAAACAAAAAGTCTTCCACCAGCGATTGGAAGTGGAGGATCAAACCTGGAGATGAATTTTAAGAGGCTCAACAGACAGCGAACAAATTTAGGTTAGGGATGCAATTCTTTTCGTTCATTAGAATCTAAGGAAAGAGATTAAAACCAAAATTTGAAACAAAAAACAAAAAACAAATTAAAACTGAACATAACCCTAACCCAATTTAAGCCTCTTTTTGAAATCCCTCATACCTTAAATTTGAGTTCCGAAACTGAAATACGAAGGCAAGACGACGATGTGATACGGTTCCCTGGTGTTTGTACAAAAATAGCTCGCTGTAATTATGAGACCCAGACCCCAGCCGCTTAACACCTTGAAATCGATTTGCTGGTTTCCGATTATTATGAGAGAGAGAGAGATGGAGGGGGGACAAAGTTTTGTAGATAAGGCAAGGCTGCAAAGGGGAAATGCAGTGAACAGTCCACGCGTCACCAAATTCTTATTCCTCTGACTACAAAGCAAAAAGGGCACAATCGAAATAACCTAAAATAGATGGGGGTAAAAGAGGAAATCTACTGTAGCTAAGCTACAGTGAATTCCCCACCGGTTTTAGTATATATAGATTTTAGTTTTTTCTTTTTCCTGTTAAACAACTAAAAGAGCAATACTCCAGATAGGAGCTCTATTGCGTCGACCAAATAAAGTCGGGCACCAAATGAGCTGAGTCCTTTAAGGAAAGTAAAAGTTGTCAAACTATATGTATATAGGGACTTGCAAGTAAGAAAACACAGGCACTAAGAACAACAAAAACAAAAAAACCAAAAAAAAAAAAATTCCACTTTTGGTACTGTATTTAGGGACTTGCAAGTTGTAGCTTATTTTTTCTTAAAGAATCATCAATCCAATCTCATTTTTTTATACAAGCAATATTCGACAATAATCTACATTAAAAAAAACATAAGAGTTTGAACTCAAAACACAGTAAATTGAACAAAAAAAATCTGAACCAGTAAGAATTGAGAAAACTTTTGTTCAAAAAATAAAAGGGAAAACTATCTCAAATTAATAAAACCAAATACCAATCCCAATTCACAGTAAATAAATCAAGCTGCATAGGTTTCATGAATTACCAAAACCGAAAGCCATGTCCTAACTTGGAAAATTGGATAAGTCCAAAAGCAATGTTCTTGTGATATGGAAAATCGCTTGTGTTAAAAAAAATTAAAAAGTGAATGAAAGTTGATATTTTGTGATAAGATGAACAATAAACAAAGTAACTTTTGACTCATTATAAGTGCATGCAATATCTCTTAATCCTCAATTATGTAAGCTTTACCAAAATCTCTCTCGTTTTTTGCACCAAACTTGTTATAAATCTGACAGCAAATTGCTTGATGCAGAATTCACAGCAATCTTGATCTTTGAGTAAGTAGTACTCACCGACTAAGTTTTCCATGGCAAAATGGCAGGTGATTGATATCTTCGCGGGGTGGGTGACTGGAAATTCCACCTATCAAATTCATAAACAGAAAATACTCCAGTACTTCAATAATGTGAATGAAAAGTATATACGTCAATAAATCCCATACACATCGAGCATTATTTGGACAGGAAATTTGCAAATATTTAGCGAGGGAGAATCTTCTATTCCACCTAAAAAGGCAGGTTGAGAAAACTAGGTGATGTTGACGCACTGTGCTTAATGACCCAAAATGAGAGGAGGATTCTCTCCTCATTTTTTTTCCATACACTTTCATCCTCTACTTATTTGTGTGGTCACGGTTGAGTCACGTCAACATTTTATATTAATTTTTTATAGAGATAATAAGCCAAAAAGACATGGCTTAACCGTGGCCACACAAACAGAAGGAGGATGGAAGTGTGATGTGATGTAAAACAACACACAAATTAAACCTTCTTGTTGACAGTTGTAATAAAGATGCAAGTAGGGATCGTTCTAAGCCGGGGATTATGAGAGATTGCTAATCTATTCGAAACTGACTTAAAAACACTAAACAAGACTCAAAAACACAAAACTAAACTCTAATAACTCAAAACACACTAAAATGACTCAAAGCGGCTCAAAACAAATTAAAACAAATTAAAACAGATTCTAACTCAAACTAGACACTAGGGACTTACTTGGACGAAAATAAACTCAAAAGACCCAATGGAAACAAATTAAAACAGATTCTAACTCAATTGACACTACTTAAAGATGGGGGATTGGTTTTGCACGAAAATTAAAACTAAAACTAAACAAACTTTGTAAAAATAGTTTCAAAGACAGATTTGGGTGAATTGAATGGACAATGCATACAACAACCCAAAACATTCTTCAATAGTTCTCTACATGAACTGCATAATAGAGATACAATCAAAGATCATTAAGTTCTATGGAAATCATAAGCATTGATAAGGCATTCGTAACTATGAACTGCATGATACTCCTGCCAGGAATTCACTAAACGCGATTGTGACTAGCAACCTCTACTACTTGCGAATATAAGTTCATAACGATTAGGTGAAACTCCCTTATATTCTAGCATCAAATTCATGCATGCAAACTAAGTAAGCCTCCTTAATCAACATACAAGAATAAGTTTTGAATCAAACAGTTAAGCAAATTGCATTCACAATTTATGAAATCACAACTAAAGGTAATCAACTCATATCACAAATATGTTCATGGTATTGAATCAACCTCTAGCTAAAACAAACTAGTTCCTCGTAGTTGCAAAACAAAGATAATAAAACTTATACATTGAAAACAAAAGGAAGAAAACACCTAGACGTTCCAGCAATCAAACTTGAATGGCAAGCACGTCCACGGTCCTTCCTCCTCCTTCTTTGATGCGGCACAAGGGTTGGGTGAAGGTTTGGGTGGTTATTTGTATGAAAGAATGGGTTAGAAGGTGTATGGTTATGTTTAGGATAGAGAAATGGTGCGGCAAGGGGCTAGACAGGTTGAGAGAATATGTGTAAGGGTGGTAGAGGATGGATAGGTAAGTAGATGGATGGAATGAATGGGGAAAATTAGAGAGCCTTGCAGCAGAAAGTGTAGAGGATTGTGAAGAGAAGTTTTGGTGCGGCAAAGTGTGGTTTATATAGGGTTAGGGCACTCGGCAAAGAAGCAAGAAAGGTTTAAGAACTTAGCTATTTTGTCCCACAATTTAATAGGTAAGAAAGAATCAGAAATTAGAGAGAAATAGGAATGTAAAGTGTGCCACAATATAGGAAAGGGATAAAAGGTCAGAAATCAAGAGAGAATGAATATAGGGTACGGCGGGATTTGTGTAGAAAAGGGGAATTTGATTTGGTGCAAGAAATAGGCAAGAAAAGATGTCCCTTGTGCGGCTGGGTTGTGAAGGAAGGGGAAAGTAGTTTTGCAACACAAAATAGGAAAAGGACTATCCACCTTGTGCGACAAGGAAGGAAAAAGGGTAAGGTGAGTGCGGCATGGACTTTAGGGCAGATTTAGGACTTCTAGAACAAATAATTAGGCAACCTAACATGTTTTGGAAACCCCTTTGTTGCTGGAACATAGGTGACTTAGGAATAGGAAAGGTTAGGACCAAATTTGGAAACTTTGGTTTCCAATTCTGAACTCTTTGTTCTTCATTTGTCTTGAATTCATTTCCTTCATTTCTTTGCTCGATCCTAGCCTCCTTTGGCCTTCAATTTCGTCAACCCACTTGCCTCTAAGTAGAAGCTATCCATCCAATGCCCAAAACAACTCCAAAATGCACCAAAATGCATTTTCCTGCTCTTTTAGCCCTTTGGACCCACAAACACACGAAAATAGCTTAAAATACTAAAATAACTAAGAACTAACAACCTAAATGCAAGGAAACAAGTTAACCAAGTCGCATAAATATGCTCCTATCAAAGTGTACGAGAAAAAAGGAGAGAATCCTCCGCCACCCATAATGTGCCTCAAGAAGTGACCACTGGGCATGATCATAGAGAGCGGAGGGATCTCGACCCCAAAAAGAAAACAACAACAACAACAACAACAACAACAACAACAACAACAACAACAACAACAACAACAACAATAATAATAATAATAATAATAATAGAGTTATGTTATCTTTATGTTTTTATTTTGGAAAAAAATTTGTGTGGATTTCGGTTTGTCACTGGACTTTACTGAATTACATTATCAACCACTTTAAATTTGCCACACAATAATTTTTTTACCACGTATTTATCCTTAAAATCATCACAGCTAATTTTTCTTCTAATTAAAGTACACGGAAGAATCATGTAATGACCCTTATTTTTCTCTGTTTTCTTCCCCTTTTTTTTTCATCTTCTTCTCCTCATACTTTCCCTTCACGGTGTAGCAATCGTTCTTCCTCAACTAGGCTTCTTTCCAACAACTCTTGGCCGTAAGTTAATTTCGTTCCAACCTTCCCAACAACTCTCGGTCATAAGTTGCAATGCACCAAATTTTCTCCGCCACCCAACTCATCATTAGTTCATGGGTGTTTCAAACTTGGTGATAATTAAAAAGAGTTCTATGTGTAAAGGGTGAGAACATATTTGATAGGAGTATATTTATACAACTTAATTAGCTTATTTCCTTGCATTTAGATTGTTAGTCCTTAGTTATTTTAGTATTTTAAGCTATTTTCGTGTGTTTGTAGGTCCAAATGACAAAGTATGCAAGAAAGTGCAATTTGGAGCATTTTTGGGCATTGGATGGTTAGCACATGCTTGGAGCCAAGTGGATGGATGAAATTGAAGATTAAGGGATCCTCTCCTTTCTTATTTTCTGACCCAAAAACACATCACACTCACTTATTTCACCTACAACATCCACTTATTCCACCTACAACATCCACACTCACTTCACCTACAACATCCACTTCCACTTATTCCACCTACAACATCCACACCCACTTCACCTACAACATCCACTTATTTCACCTACAACATCCACACTTACTTATTTCACCTACAACATCCACTTATTTCACCTAGAAATTTTGTGGTGGTGATTCATTTTCAAAATCTATAAATAGGCTTCTCCATCACAAGACCAATTCACATCTACAACACATTCCATAAACAACACAATTTCTGCCGCAAGTTTCCTTCTTCCTCCATCCATTTCCATCCACCTCTTTTCCTATCCATCTCCTACCACCCTTCCATACTCTCTCAACCTATCCAATCTCTGCCACATCCCTTAGACCATCCAAACACCACACCCACCTTGGTACCGCATGTTTGCAAGAAAGGAGGAGGACTTGGAGCTGTGCTAACCATTCAAGACGTTGGATTGTTGGAGCGTTCTAGGTGTCTTCTACTTTTGTTTATCATGTTTAAATTCAATTATAGTTGTTTATTTGCAAATATGTGGAACTAAATTCGTTTTGGCTAGAGGTTGATTCAAAACCATGAACATATTTGTAATATGAATTGATTACCTTCAGTTGTGATTTCATGAGTTGTGAATTCAATTTGCTTAACTGCTTGATTTATAACTTATTCTTGTATGTCGATTAAGGATGCATACTTAGTTTGCATGCATGAATTTGATGCTAGAATGTAAGGGAGTTTCACCTAATCGTTATGAACTTATATTCATAAGTAGTGGAGGTTGCTAGTCACAATCGTGTTAAGTGAATTCTTGGCAAGAGTATCATGCTGTTTATAGTTACGAATGCCTCGTCAATGCTTATAGTTTTCACAAAGCTTAATGATCTTTGATTGTATCTCTATTGTGCTATTCACGTAGGGGACTTTTGATGAATGTTTTGAATTGTTGTATGCGCTTTTCCGTCCAATTCAATAACTTAAGGAAAACTTGAAGGTTAAAAAAGTGATGTTCACGGTTAATCTGAGGTGTTGAGATTCATGGTTTATTGAAAGAACAACTGAAAAATTGGTTTGTATGCAAGTGTGTCATGTATGGAGAAGAACCCTCTAGCTAGTCCATCAACCATCAATTCACCTTAATTTTATGGTTTTGTTTACTTTCTGCAAGTTCTTACTTTTAAGTTTTTAAATTCGTCCAAAACCAATCCCCCCCCCCCCCTTTACATTGAGTGTCTTTTAGTGTCAATCTGTCCATTTTGGTGTCTTTTCATTGTTTTGAGTTGGTTTGAGTCATTCTAGTGTGTTTTGAGTTATTAGAGTGTCTTTTGCCTAGTTTTGTGTTTTTGAGTCTTATTTAGTGTTTTTAAATCAGTTTAGAGTAGATTAGCAATCCCTCCTAATCCCCGGCCTAGAACGATCCCTACGTACATCTATACTACAATTGTCAAAAAGATGGTTTAATTTGTGTGTTGTTTTACATCGCATCAATATTGGCCACTCTCTAAGAATGAGTCATTGGAAAATTTGAGAAGAAAATATAATTTGAAATAATGGATTGGAATTGCAATGAAGTATGTGTTGGATATCACAAAGAACCCATATACAAAATTCAAGAAGCAAACAATTACTTCTTCTCTAATATATAACAAATTTCAACGAAATGTTGCTCATAATTAAAAAAAAGGAACATAACTTTTTTTCACAAAATGAAATCTCTATTGGATTTTTCTTTTTTCATTTCATGATAGTTGGATATGAGGAAGGGAAAGACGGTTTGGCGAAGAAGATTGCGTACAGCAAAGACTTTGGGAAGAAAAAAGAGAAGGACGAGAAATAGGAAAACAAAATAAACCATTAGATGAATCTCATGTGTATATTAATTAGCAGAAAAAATAATTAAGTGTAATTTATATATAAAAATAATAATAAAAGGTTATTTAAACTTACCGTATGACAAATTTTGAGTGGTTAGTAGTGTCACTCAGTAAAGTCTAGTGGCAAGTCGAGCCCTCCACAAGTTTTCTCCTCATTTTGAAAATTTGTGAGGATCAAATACATACTAGCCATAATATTATATTTGTTTAGATCCGAAGACTTAAAATATTTAACAATTTAATAAAGCCTTTCGAACTAAACTACTATAATCTTGTGGCTAATATGCATTTGGTTCTCACGTGTCCTTAAAATAAGGACATTAAGAGAGCAAGACTAAGTAAATGATAGAGGGTCTCTCCTTGTCTGGAGGTTAATGTTGGTTTGCAATGACACTATCAAACAAATTAGGTTGAAACCTAAAATTAATTGGCAACAAGGGGAATGATTTACTACTTATAATTCCTTATCTTTCCGATGCGGAACAACATACTCCCCATTCTCGCAATATATTGTTCCAATTAAACGCATACTCTAAAAGAAGCAACCATGTTAAGATGCGATAAAAATGATGGAATAAATTGATGAAAATTGGTATTGGTGGAATCATGCTGTCATTAGCAACTTAAAGTTCATAAATTAATGTTTGGATGAGAGAATAACTATATATAAGGGCATGTCTATGACACTTTTAAGAATGGTTAAAAGTGTTTTCTAACAATAAAAAATGCTGCTAGCTACAATTTGACAGAAAAAATTAAAAACACTTTTGGGAATATATGCTTCTTCTTGAAGAAGCAATTCTAAGTGCTTTTTGATAAATACTTCTACATTTGTATAATAAAAGCACATTTAATAGAAGCGCTTATGAACATAAGGTCATCTCCAATCGCAAGGGCTAAACATAGCCCCATCTAGAATTATAGCTCTATAAGAAATTATTTTTAAATGAATAGTGCAAGGCCATATTTATACCCTCTCTAACCGATGGGGCTAAAATATAGCCCCTCAATAATTTATTATTTTTAAGTTTGTTCTTTAACCTTATTGGTTAATTGAATTAAATTATTATATTAAAATAAAATTATCCGGACATATCTTGAGTGTCAATAAAATTATCCAGACATATCTTGAGTGTCATTTGTCGCTAAATGAATAAGCCTTCAGATTTCCTATATTTATATAATCTTAATAATTTTTCAATTAGGATTTTCGAATTACACGTGTCGCTAAATGAGAAATTGTCCATATTTCTCTTTATGTAATCTTAATAGTTTTTCGGATAGGATTTTTGAGTGACACGTGTCTAGATGTAATTGGTTATCCAAATTTCAAATAGGATTCTCATCTATGTGACACTTCTTATCTTCACCTTCCAATGTTAATAAATTGGCTGGATATTGGGGTAGAACTCCCACACCTTCATCTCTGCCCTCTCCAATATCTCTTATCATTGTCTAAAATTTGCCATTTCAATTGAAGTTTGCAACGAATTCCAACTTTGGATGCATTCCAACTGGAGGTCCTCATCCAATTCTGAATTGGAAGATAAATGGACGGAGCGGAGACGAGAACAGGAGGAGTCCGATAAAGAAGATGATGCATGGTGCCAACACAACATTTATGGCAGCAATGGCCACGACCATGGTATGTGAGGAAACTCAACAAGAACCTCAATGCAATAGCTCTATTGTTGGTCGCTTTTACAAACCATGACAAAAAGAGGTTGCACATGAAACTTTGATGAACAACTACTTTAACTCCAACACGGTGCACCCATAAGAAGATTTCAGATGTCGTTTCCGGATGAGGCATCATGTTTTTAAGCGTTTGCTTCATGATGTCCAACATGTCAACCAATATGTCTGAGTTTACAAGCTTTGAGAGTCTTGCTCAATTTTTTTCACACAACTGTTCAGATTTCCAAAGATACGTACCTCCTCAACTCTTTCAACTCCAACATGGTGAACCAAATGAAAATTACCTTGCTTGACTCCTTCGAAAAGCTAAAGAATGTGGCTTTCCAAGCATTATAGGGTCATTAGATTGCATGCATTGGCAGTGGAAGAATTATCCAACCAGATGGAAAAAAAGATTTAGTGGAAGATCGAGAAAGCCAACTATTTTGTTAGAGACGGTGCTAAGTACTAGGTTTAATGATTGGCTTCCCTTGTCAAAAATTGTAAATGTTACCACACATGCTCATAATTTAGAGTTATGATACAATGCTGATCTGGAATTTCTACTGGATCGAACTTGTCAAAGTACCAACCTTATACACTACAAAAGGTTTGAATCATACATTTGCATTTCCATATCAAGTTTATTTTTCCAAATTCCTTTTGTTTAGTGTAGATGTCTAATAAAAAATTTCGCCTGTAATCCAGTTGTCTAGGCATGCAAATTAAGACAGCTAACATGGGCCATCTAACACTTTTTCACGAAAATGGATTTTTAGCCCTAGATTTTTCCAAATTGATTTTACACATGACACGTGACTTTTCATCCCCTCCTCTTTGTCTGAAACTCAGCCCTCTTTATAAAACCATTTTAAGGTTCATTTGTTATTGGGGTTTGAGATTGGAAAAGTTTTTTAGAGTTTTATTTTCATCTCCATCTCAAATCTCTTAGTAGCATCAAACATATTTTATGGGTAATGTTCTTCATCAAATATTTCTAAATCTATCTTTGAAATTTTTTGCTTAAATTTGTTTTATATGCTCATTTGTTTTGGTTAGAAGTTTTACATTTTTAGAAAAGAGTTGATTTTAACTTTGAGCTACCTCTTATATTCTTACTTGAAAACCCTAGCAAAAAAATCACACTCATGCATTAAATACCCTCATTACATATTAGGGTAGCACTCTTTTTATGATTTTGATTTCTGTTTTAGGTCAAGTTTTTTTAAGTTTTAAATCAGTGAACTTGCCTGTTTTTTGGATTATTGTCAGTTTCATTTTTCAAGTGTTTGACTGGTGAATCTGACTAGACATTGAATTCAGATTTGCATATCATTGTCATATCATCATATGCATAGTTTGTGTGTTGGTCCCGGTGCCACAAGGTAAAGAGTTCAGGAAGAGCTGCCATCTTATGAAGACTGGAGACAACACTTTTCGGTGCCACAAGGTGAAGAGCTCAGGAGGATCTGCCACTTCATGAAGACTGAAGGAATCCATCTCGTGTAAAGCATGGTTACACAAGGGTAAAGCTGCTCCATAGATAAGGATCTAGGAATTGAGCCTGTATGGTGATGCGATGTAAACAACACTCAAATTAAACCCTCTTTTTGACAATTGTAGTATAGATGTAAGTAGGGATTGTTCTAGGCCGGGAATTATGAGGGATTGCTAATCTACTTTAAACTGACTTAAAAAGACTAAACAAGACCCAAAACACACAAAACTAAGCTAAAGACACTTAACTAAACTTTAATGACTCAAAACAAACTAGATTGACTCAAATCAACTCAAAATAATCAAATTGACCCAAATTAGACACTAGGGACTGATTTGGACGAAAATAAACTCAAAAGACTAACTAAACACAAATCTAAACAGATTCTAGCTAAATTAATATAACTTAAAGATGGGGGATTGGTTTTTGACGAAAATTAAAAGACAAAGTAAATAACTTGCAGATTCTAAACACAGACATAAAACTAAGTGAATTGATGGATAGATGGACTAGCTAGAGGGTTCTTCTCCACACATGACACACTTGCATACAAACCAATTTTTAGTTGTTCTTTCAATAAACAATGAATCTCAACACCCTAGATTAACCGTGAACAGCACTTTTTTAACCTTTAAGTTTTCCTTAAGTTATTGAATTGGACGAAAAAGCGCATACAACAATTCAAAACATTCTTTAAAAGTTCCCTACATGAACGGCACAATAGAGATACAATCAAAGATCATTAAGCTTTGTGAAAACTATAAGCATTGACGAGGCATTCGTAACTATGAACAGCATGATACTCCTGCCAGGAATTTACTTAACGCGATTGTGACTAGCAACCTCCACTACTCATGAATATAAGTTCAAAACGATAGGTGAAATTCCCTTATATTCTAGCATCTCATGCATGCAAACTAAGTATGCATCCTTAATCAACATACAAGAATAAGTTTTGCATAAAACAGTTAAGCAAATTGAATTCACAATTCATGAAATAACAGCTGAAGGTAATCAATTCATATTGCAAATATATTCATGGCTTTGAATAAACCTCTAGCCAAAACGAATTTAGTTCCACATATTTGCAATTAAACAACTATAATTGAATTTAAACATGATAAACAAAAGTAGAAAACAGTAGAACGCTCCAACAATCCAACTTCTTGAATGGTTAGCACAGCTCCAAGTCCTCCTCCTTTCTTGCAAACATGCGGCACCAAGGTAGGTGTGGTGTTTGGATGGTCTAGGGGATGTGGCAGAGATTGGATATGTTGAGAGAGTATGGAAGGGTGGTAGGGGATGGATAGGAAAAGAGGCGGATGGAAATGGATGGAGGAAGAAGGAAACTTGCGGCAGAAATTATGTTGTTTATGGAATGTGTTGTAGATGTGAATTGGTGTCTTTGGCCTTGATGGAGAAGCCTATTTATAGGCTTTGAGAATGAATCACTACCATCCATTTTCTTGGTGAGAATGAATCACCACACCATCCATTTTGTTGGTGAGAATGAATCACAACCATCCATTTTTTATGCTCCTCATGCATGCAATCTATTTCACCCCAAAATAGCTCCAAATTGCACCAAAATGCACTTCTTTGCTAACTTTGTTATTTAGAACCTACAAACACACGAAAATAGCTTAAAACATTCTAATAAGATGAAACTAATTAAGTAAATGCAAGGAAACAAACTAATAAAGTCACATAAATATGTTCCTATCATATGGTCTTTGTGTGAACCTTGATTATACTAGTGGATTGGACTCAGAGTCCCAATTTTTTTTAACCTAGAGGTGGATTTTTCTAGTCAAAAACTTCCTTGTGTTCAATACTATACATAACATTCTTTATGACCAAATAACCATTGCTAGAGATAAACTTTGTTGGGCTTGCTAGTATTGACATATTGTTAACCAAGTAAACATAACTCAAGAATCAAGGCTAAAACATAACTGAAGATCACACTGTCTTGTTTTAGCTTTATAAGTTTGCTTGGATTATATGTTTGTGGGCACCCAACAATCTATACTTTGTTGACTAGTCAATACAATTGAATTCAAAATTTATACTGCATATTATGAGCAAGAACCGAATTGTTGTTGACTAGGATAACTTGTAGTGAACTAAGTTTGATTCGTACATTTGCCTTTGTTTAACTAATACGAATATGTACTTAGTTGACTAGTGAGCTTAACTAGTCAATCTAGCATGGTTTAATTCTTAATTGCTTTGTCATTGCTGTGTACATAATGAACTGATATGTAAATGTGTTCAAGCTTAGGAATTATTGTCGTGAAACTAATCTCGGCAGTTTCTAATTAGTTGAATATATTTGTCAGTTAGGTTTTGCTCCTACAACTATATTTTTTATCATTGACTAACTTGTAACTAGTTGACTAGCTCATTTAACTAGTCTACTGTGCAAAGTTAAATTTTTATTTACAAGAGATTCTGCCTAGTATCAGACTTTAGTTGGTTCCTTTGTTTGTCACATAGATATGACATGCTTCATTGGAGTCTCAGGAGCCTAAAATGATATTATAGTACACGGGCATTCACCCATCTTTACTAATCTAACGGAGGGTAAATCACCTCAACTAAATTACTACATCAATGAGTTAGTACAATATAGGGTATTACCTAGCAAATGGCATCTATCCGAAATGGGTGAAACTTGTCCAAGCGATTTGTGAACCCTGTGGCTGATGACAAAAGGTGGTTTACCTTACATCAAGATGCGTACTGAAAGATGTTGAGAGAGTTTTCGATGTTCTATAAGCACAATGGAAAATCATTAAGGAACCAACAAGAGGGTGGTGTATAGAAAAATTAAACTTTATCATGATGTCGTTCATCATATTACACAACATGATTGTGGAGGATGAGCAAGATGACTATATTGAATGAAAGTATGATAACGATCAAGATGATCTAAATAAGTCAAGAAGAACTTGTGCGAGAATATATCATGGGCCTAATTTGCCTCTGGATTCAAGAACTAATAACATCTCATATGAGTCGTCATAGGATGATATGTTCGCGTACCACAAACAAGTACCTACAATAGGATCTCGTTGCACATCTTTGGGCCAAAAGAACAATGGAGTAAGCCTAATGTACCAAAATTGGAAAACAACGTAGCAGGATTGTGTTTGTGTCTGTTAAATGTTGTTTAAGTTTATATAACTCCCCGAATCCTAGGATCCGAATTGTCTTGTTATCTGTTAAATGTTGTTTAAGTTTCATGAACTCCCTAGAGTAGTACTAGGGTCGAAATTGTGTTGCTATATGTGAAATATTGTTCACATTTCATTAACTCCCTAGAGTATTCTTAGGGTCAAAATTGTGCTGTTATATGTTAAATATTGTTTAATTTTCAATAACTCCATGGAGTAGTACTAAAGTAGAGATTGTGTTGTTATTTGTTTATTTGGTATTGTTACATATTTTATTAAATAATTTAAAATATTTGCATGTTACCAAGTTAGACATTAATTCAAAGACCACAACTTAAATGGAATACAACTTAATTGAATACAACAATTGAAATATTAAAGACTATATTAAAGACTACAACAACTGAAATAGTTATTAAAGACTACAACAACTGAAATATTAAAGACTATATTAAAGACTACAACAACTTAAATATTAAAGACTACAACAACTTAAATATAAAGGCTACAACAATTAATAAAATGAAAACAACTCTTGTCGGGCCATAATTTCCTTCTTTTTCCCTTGAAAATATGCCTTACTCCTTGGAGTCATATTTGTGGTGTCCCTAGCCATGTTCCTGTCATTTATCTCTTCTTGTGTTTGTTTTGAACGTTCTTCATGTTTCCGTTTCTTTCCTTCCACGACAATGAAATTTTGTTCCGCCGTTGTGGAATTCTATCTTTAATACATTTCTAATTGAAGATTGACTCCATGTAAGTAAGTAATCCCTATTTAAATCAATTAAGGATATTTACACCATTATCTCAAGATATTATTTCTTATTTAATATCTTGAGAATATTATTTCCATAAACTTTGGCCAATAGGAGGCCGCCATATGTAGGGTAAAACCCTAACACCATGGTGATCCTCTCCTATATATACATCCATCTCTACCAAAATTTGGTATGCCTTGGCTACCCTAAAGCCCTAAACACTTACTCTTTTTAGAGAAACTAACTTAGGCATCGAAGATCCCTTGGCCAAACCCCCCCCCCCCCAACACCTCGTGGGCACGTGAGGTCTTTGATCAAAGGTATTGATTGTTTTGCAGGTACATTTTCGTCAAATAAAGAAACGGCGAAAATTTGCGTCGACAGCTATTACTCGCGCAATGAGGCAACCATTTCCTCTCGAAAAGGTAACTCCTCATTTTGCTTACCATTTTCCTTCAACTTTCTACCCTTATTTTGTCTAATAGCCCTAGGCATGGAAGATTGACCCAGAGATAGATTTTCTTCAATGACAGGATATGCTTCTTGATCCCCAACTGTATTAGCGAAAACATTTCCAATCACTAGCGCAAGACCAAGTTTTCCTTGAGGTGGATCTTGAAATATCACCCACCCTTTACAAATTTCCCAACAACCATGACAAGTAAATGGTTTTTTCATGTCATCCATATACAATTGCTCAGCTTGGCATTGCTAGAAAATATAATTACAAAAATTAAAGTAATTTAATTTATGGAATTAAATTAAATGTAATTAATCATTCATAGAACTTCTGAAAACACTTACTTCGATTTATAGATTGGCTCTGTTACCATGTCTCATTTTAGCCTTTACCAAAATTTGATGCCATTTGTTCAACCTTGGATGAAGTTGCTTTTTCCATTAGGAAGAACAACTCTCGTGATTTATAGGGTTCAGTCTAGTGGTTCCTCCGTAAAACTCACAGTATTTTTTGGACATATGAGTCCAAATGCCTTCACTTGACTAACAAATACCCTTGATACTATCTTCATAGACTCATCTATAAGTCTTGCAAAGAGCTTAATCTTCTTTTGGAGTTCATCCCTTTCCTTTGGTTGAAGATGTTGCCATTTGAAAAGAGTGCTTGGGGTGTGTAGGAAAGAGTGTTTGAGGTGAATAAAATGTGAAAAATTAGAATGAAATGAGGTAAGATAATATGTAAGGGTGAAAAAGGATGTGAGAAAATGGTGTAGAAATGTCATAGGTATTTATAAAAAAAAATTAAAAAAATAGAATTTTTAAAATTTTATTTTTTAACTTTCGTTTGGAAAAAAAAATTCCAACAATTAAATGACATCAGCTAGTCATTGCATGCTGATGTCAGTGAGCTGGAGGATGGTAGATGGGCCCTAAGAATCGGGCATGGAGGGTGGCTAGAAGCAGCAAGCCCATTAGCTCTTTGGCCTGATGGGTTCCACATATTTTGGCCTAGCCCGCAATTGGTGATGGGGTTTTTTTAAACCAAAACGGGTTATCTTTTAGCATATAGCCTTTAAGCCATCTCCATTGGAGATGGTCTAAGTGTTTTCTACATAAGCAGTCAGAAATGAGTCTTAAATATATAAATACTTGTAGGTAATTGGCAATATATATAGTGTTTCGTTGTTGTTAAACTAAGTTGTTTGTAGTGTGACTGACCAACCAACAAGCTCAAACGAGAAGTCATGTGCCATATGTTGATAGGCTCCAACCACAGCCAATGAGAAGCTGACAACACTTTACAGGGAGCACAAACATGCAAATCACAACAATTTTGGAGAGTCCTACATCATCGTAGGAGATACAATAATAGGGAACTCTCCCTCGCCAGCAAAAAGGAATACCACTCACCCACTTAAGAAGGGACTGGTGCTTAAACCAATCTAGTAGATTATGAAACAGGATTTTATCTTGATGACAACTATAAACATGGCAGATGTGCAACTTTGAATAAACCACATACATCGTGTCGTGTGTTTCACTGGCGCAGCTACTCCATGCCTAGTGTGGGCAGCTGCGCCCACTTAAAAGAAAAAGTGCAGGCTGTTGTTCTGTTAATTGGCAAAGGAAAATTGTAAGCGTAATAAAGCCCCCACAAGTTAAAGCCCGTGTGATTTGATTGACCCACTCAAGAACAAACCCAAAACCCAAGTCTAAAACGACAGAAAGAACTAGGTTATAAGACAAATAAGTTATAATAATATCGTTAGCTAAAACAAGTATGCATCGTATATGTAGCACGTCACAAGATTCAAGAATACAATAGACACAGAATGTTTTTAGGGTCTGAGATCTGTGTAAAGGAAAAAAAAAATCATTCTCAAGTAATTATAATGTGAGGTTAGTCGCTTAGTCCTATTATATTTTCATATACATTAAATTCGATATTTAGTTCAGAGTATCTTTATTAGAAATTAGGCTATCTTTTCCTCTTTTCTTTTGACATGATGTTTGTTAAGTATTAAACTTATCGAAATGTTATCAAATTTTTGCCACCACAATTCTTTTTTACGCCTCCGTATGAATAAAATTCTAATTTAGCCGCTGGTGTGTTTACTTTTCCATCTTTTATCTATTTATGTCCTCTCTCGTTGGTCCAACTTTTGGCATCAACACAAGTAATTTACATTAGCTATTCCATTCCACAACTTAATATCATGTTGCTTAATTTGCTTGGCATTACCTATTTGCATTTTCTTGACAGAAGCAATTATCAACCAGATATTGGAGCCATAACTTACTCGGAAGGGTACATTGATCCTGAACTGTTGTGTCTGCTCATAAAAAAGCTTGAAACCCTCATTACACAGAAAACTACTCAGCCAGAACCAGTTAAATTCCAATAACCTTTCTGAGAGCCAGGCTGGGTAAAAAGGAAAGCCAAAGGGTAAAATCAAGAACCTAAATACAAAAACGCTGTTCGTGGATTAGAGGACAAAAATTAAAATGATTTTGTACTGTCTCCATCTCTACAGCTCCTTTCCAACATTGTAATAAATGGATGAATCTCTCGCTCTCTCTCTCTCAGCCCAGGTCCTCTCCTGCTTATGGACTGACTGACTCGCACTGGTCTACAGAAATTCATGTTAAAGAAATCTATCTGCTCTGATCCTGACCTTTTTTTTTTCTTTTTTCTTTTTTTTCCTCGTGGTCCTTTTTGTATCTTATTTAAAGAAGGAAACCAAAATTGGAGCTCATGAGCATGTGGTCAAATCAGTTCAATGATAGCATGCATGCCAGGGCCTCCAAAAATACATACATATTTGTGCAGAAAAATCAGATAGCCCTCACATGTTTGTTTTACATACGTCACTTCTCACACACACATGTATACATATTAGTGTTTTAAAGAACTCGCCTCGGGGCGCGCCTAGGGCACCCTTGAGGCTGGGCGCCATGACAAACGCCCCAGTTTTGCTGCAGTGGGCGAAAGGCTTCGCCGGAGCCGCCTAGGCACCGCCTCAGCCGCCTAGGTGCCGCCCAGTGGGTTTTTTTTTTTTTTTTTTTACTCCCAAACCCAAAATTTGGGCAGGATTTTATATAATTGATGTGTGTGCTGTCTACGTGCATTGTTATATGTGTGCTCATTATGCTTTTCATCCTCTATTTTATACATATATAATATAATATATGTATATATGTGTGTGTATATATATATATATTTATAATATATGTGTGTGCTCAGGTAATTATTGATTACTAATATTTCTTCTCTTTTTAATATAATATATGTGTATGCTCAGTGTATATATTAAAAAATTTAGGTCCCGTGAGGCTTCGCCTCACGCCTCACGCCTTACGCCTAGGCCGGGCTTCCCCTCGGACGCCTCGCCCACGCCTCACGCTTTTAATACATTGATACATATGCATATACGGACTACAACTTGTGAACGTTGAGCACATGATTCATAATTCATCATTTATATTCTTATACCAGAGAAGTCTTCTTCTCAACCATATATTTGTATCCTAAGTTGGGTCGTTTTCAATTAGACATGACCATTCCACGTTTCAGAAGATGATCAGGATTTCTGAGGGAGGCTGGTCCAAGGTCAATGGTTAATAGATTAGATAGATGGCTCATAGAAGCACCAAATGGATCAGGTATAATTTCTGACACCCATCATGGTCATTACAACCAACCATACAACTAAATTTGGTTAATAATTTCAATGCAGAGATTCAAATTATCACAAAAACAAATTAAAGAAACAAATTGAAATGATGAATTTACAAATTTCAATTGTTGAGCAATTAAAATAATCAAACATTGACAACATATCGATCAAATGTTGACAACATATTTATTAGATATTGACAATATTGGGATTTTATAAAAAATAAAAATTTCAGCCAATTTCCGTACGAAATAATTCAATTAGAAAATGAAAAAAAAATTAGAGATTTTGGATCTTTCCTTATTGTTTGAGATTGTTGAACTACTTGATAAACAATTAAAGTGAATAATTATAAGAAACGCTTTGCAGTTGCCATGCCAAAAAGACTAAAAGGAAGTTATGTCATACAAATGCATTTTTTCAATGAACACTGTCTTCTGTTGATCCAACAGTTTAAACAGTGCTCGTATATCAATAAAATAAATTCTAGGTTCAAATCTTATAGCATGATGTATAATACAATATTTTAAAGGTATGATGAATTAAGAATGAATAAATAATTATCAATTTGAACGTATGAGATGGATTACTCAAGAAGAAAACTTATTCATTCCAATCCTCTCCAAAATGGTACAATTATGAGGGAGAAATTTTTTTTCATGTCTAATCCTTTTCTTATCCCCATATTATGAAGAAATCATTCTTCTCTACCTTCAATATCCCTTGAATTTAGCAAATGGCGCTTTACCACAATCACAAAAACAATCATACCTATGCACTCTGCTGCGGGTTTGATCCTCACTGATCCCTATCGCCCTAACAACTAACAATTAGCCTACTAATGTTATTGTTTGTCAAAAACTCTTGAATTTAGAAGTTACCAAAAAAACTGCCAACACTCGGCTATGGATTTTGAAACCATAATGCACAACAGCAATGAATAATTTCCACACAATGATACACCAAAAAAGCAACAAGAACACAAGCACATTCTAGACAATGCACATTTGACTTGAGCAAATCTCACAAAATCACAAATTAACACAGTCATCTTCAAATAATTGAAATAACCAAGAGATGGGTGACTGAAATGGTAAAATAAGCAATTTTGTTTGCATTTATATTCTATTTTAGTGGCCTCAAGAATCAATATATATTTTTAAAAAATCCAATAAAAGTTTTTTATTACAGAAGTTGTGGTCACAAAATATAGTCTATTTGCATAAGGAACATAAGCAACATGCACTTCACATATATTGTATGTGCATGCAACATGACAAAATACATGTCTTACAAGCTCTGTTGTTGTTCAAGCTGTTGCAAAAAAAATTTATAAAAATTCTTATGGTTTGT
The DNA here is from genome assembly GCA_963580275.1 of Crataegus laevigata. Taxonomy (NCBI): domain Eukaryota; kingdom Viridiplantae; phylum Streptophyta; class Magnoliopsida; order Rosales; family Rosaceae; genus Crataegus; species Crataegus laevigata. The sequence goes on along the minus strand of OY756944.1, from coordinate 11,703,193 downwards.
GCATCAGCTGAATATTGAAGTGAAATGCCCAAAATAAAATATATATGTTTAATCCTTTGCACCATTCCATCATGAAGTTCTTCACAGCTCATTTCTTTTGGAAATGAGCATCTTCAACACTAAAATAAAAACCAGAAACCATAATTGAAGGATTGTTGGTGCCATAGATGGGATTCAGCTAATCACCTTAACGATGCATTGTAATTTACATCACTTTGATTTTCTTTGTTTGTGATCTGCTTCTTAGTGTGTTGATAGGAATTTTGTCTTAAGGTTCAATTTTGGGTACAACCAGCTTGGAGAATTCCCCATATATCCTAATTAAATTAGTAGACCATGGCTAAATATATTCATTAAAACATTGTTGAAGTCTTTTTCATCAGTGGTGAAGTATATTCATTATAGTCAACATAGCCCACCTTCTTTTTAAGGGACACATATAACAACATTATTGGAAAGAGAAAAATAACTTGTTAGATTTTGCATGTTCTTTTTCTTCAACATATAATGTTCTTTTGACACCCTTGTTCGACGCACCTGATTGGGTTTCTTGATTATGTGATTGTGAAGGCATAAAAGGCACGGGAGTTGATGTAGTAAGGACTTGTTTCCCAGTATTCCTAGTAGGCGTGCATTATTTAATCGAACCAAGTTTTAGGTTAGGTGGTGGTTCATCCTCAAGTAGTCCATGAACAACAAAATCCGTCTTACCAAAGTCATTGTTTTGATTTTGTAAACAGACATGAAACATTTTTGTGCTACCAACCAATTTTTGAAGGTGTTGTGACAGCACAAAAAAATCATCATGGCCCTCTTCTATGACCAGATTGTGGCAAGAAACACTTAGTAGTTTTTCTGCATGCTTTCCCTATCAATAAGAATTTGAGTTGATTTATGGTATCTTCCACAATAAAAATGATCTTGAACGTAAACAATAGACGAATATATTATTGCCTTAGGCATTTTGATAAACCATGCTTGCAGCAAAAACACATCCATTGCAGAAAGTTATAAAGAATGGAAAATAAACGCATAAGGACATTACCATGGCCCAGGAAATTTTTTAGCAAACCATGTTTAATGCACTCAAGGTTTCCACATGTATTTCCATATGAAGACTTGGATATTAGAAAATGTATATCAGAGGTGTGACTTATCACAATGAAAGTGAAATTTTTGTGAAGAAAGAAGCAAACGAATATTCAAACTCATCTATGAATAAACAAACAAAACAACGTTTTGCAGGCACAACATAGCGCACACCAACAAATAATATGTCATTTTTCAATTTGAACAAGAGGAATATTTTTTCTTAATAGGCTAATGATGGTGGACTAACCTTGTTCAATGCAAGATCAAGCAAAAACAATTGTTCAATTGTCTTCAATTTAGAATCAGCAGTAACATGACATTTTCCATACATCTAAGTAGAAGTGGGTATGATTTCAATGGGCGGTTTTAGCTATTCAAACCTAGTTTGCACATGTTTAGGATTAGGTAGATAGATTGAAAAAAAAAGTAAATGTAAAAATTATCAAAGAAGACCTATTAGTTTGCCAATGTTTGTATTTGAAAAACTATGGGATATCGGGATTGAAAAAGCAAATCGTTGACCCTGTGCTCCCTATAACAAGTTTTCCAATAAATATAAATATAACAATGAGTAAACTGAAATTTAAAGTGATCACACATAAAGTATGTTGGTGTATAACCTTGGTGCCGCTTGACTTTGAGTGTAGTCAAAGCAATGACGACAGGCAGTGAAAGTGATCCTAGTGCGCCGTCCTAAAAATCTGTCGCAGTTTCTACCTATAAGGTAACTCTAATTTGTTCTCCTCTGCAATTAAAAAAAAGAGTTAGAGTTCTCTAAATATTTTTTATATGGTTATACCTACAATTCAACGCTTCTGCCAATTTTCTTGTGAAGGTGATCAAGTTCAATTAAATTAAACTAATGCATTGGGATCTCTTAGTTCGTTTCCTCAACAGGGACTATGGTTGTTCTCTTGTTCAATTCAACCATTGCAACATGAAGGATAAACTTGTTTGATGTTCTGTTGCAGACAACACGAAATTTGTTGATGTCATATGCAAACTCAACTTTTAGGCTATATATAAAAAATTAAAAATTTAAAAATTAAAAAAGGACGTCCCAAAGGATTGTTGCGTGAATTGCATCTCTTTTTAGAGGGGAAAAAACAAAATTAGATAAGTAATTAAATCTGCTTTACAATATTTAATGGAGATAGTTTAAGAATTGGGTTCACATTATCTAAAACAAGTTCATAGTGTCTAAAACAGCACTTGAGACCATATCCAAGACAACATTTAACACAATTTGAGAATTAGGTTCACAATATCTAGACAAGTCTACAAAGCAATTTAAACATTCAACATTTGGAATCAAGAGCAAAACATGCATAAAATGATGGAATGTTTTTTATATACATTTCTCATTTGTATCAAATGGTCAAATCATGAATTTTTTTGGTCCATTTTCCATTTGTATGAATGCTGAATCAAGGAAAATAAATAATTGGACAAACGTTAACAGCATGTTGCATACATTTGGACTCCGTATAAAAAAAAGGCCCTATTTAATAATGAGAAAAATAGGTGTAAAGGTCTTACTTCTTATCAACAAAGACACAGTCCAGACTTGCAGGTTGAGGATCAGCTCAAATGGTCTTTGTCACCCAGATTGTGCACACCCTGATTTATAGTTTGCTTTCTGGCTGGTACAGCTCCAAAAATCGAATTACCATAAAGACCATCAACTTAGACAATGTAGGAATTTACAAGTAAATCAAATATTAAAAACTGTATATGCTTATATATGAAAGAAAAGATGGATTGACATTGAAAAGATAGACGGAATGAGAAAGGAAAATGAAATGGATAAACACAAACCAACACACCTTTATGTAAGCGACTCAAAACATATTTATAAATAATGTTTTTTGTGTATCTGTAAGCCATATCACTATCGAGAGCAAAAACAATTTTAAGACCTTTTTTTAGGAAACTCTGGACAAGGCAACATATAGCTGTCCTTGAGATTTAAAAAAAAATATCTAAGATATAAATAACCCAACAATTTTCAAGGATTGTCCTTTGCTCTTATTGGTTGTCATTGCATAGGAAATTTTTAAAGGAAACTATGGCATTCGTAAAGTAAACAAATATTTATTTTGAGATGTCTCAGTAATAATTCTTGGGATGTAAACCTCTTCACTAATGTTAGAACCGAATATGATCTTTGCTTGCACAATTCTATTAGTTAATTGCATCACCACCAACTGTATTCCATCACATAACTCACAACTTTGGTTTAAATTCCTAAGCAACATTATTGGCATACGAAGTTTCAACGCCAGCTTGTGGTGGGCACACCAGCTAATTCAAGTTCGTTCAAAAATTCAATTGGGTAAAGAATATCAAGATCCTTAACATTTTTTGTCAACGAAGACAACGAATCAAACTGAGATAGGTGCGACTTTTTTCAACCACCATACTCAACAAATATGACACATCTCAAAAATTAGTTTCAAAATTTGTGTACACTACTGAAACCATGCTGTCGATGGGATTTTCGTCATAAGTAATGAGAAAGTCTTTTTGCATTTCAACCCAAGAACTTTCTTTATCAGCTGAAAATATAGATCTAGCAGTATTACCGTTTCCAATTTCTAATATCCAGTTCGCAAAATCACTTGTCTTGTTTTTCATGGTCATTCAAGCCTGTTGTTGAAAGCCTCATTTTTTTTAGGAAAAAAACAATCAAATAAGGCCAATGATAAGAATTTGTCAATGAAGCTTCAACGTCTGTCGTACTTTAATTTGGAACAACAAGCAGAATTTTGCCTAAAATCACTTCCAAATAGAATTGGCTTCCCTCTAAATGGAAAATCGTCAAAACACCCTTTAACAACATCACAGAGATTATCCAAAGTTTCAAAACATCGTTTACAATTTACATACATAGTTCTTCCACCAGGAAGCAAAAGGGTGGCAATTCCAAATAAAGCGACCACCAAAACAATTTTGTTTCATGATCTAATTTTAGCTATGATCATGGTCCATGTACAAAAATGACCACCATGTCCATGCACAAAAAAAAAAAAAAAAAAAAAAAAAAAAAAACAATATTTGTTGCCGCTTTCCAAATTGAAAATGACAAAAGCACCCACGAATCTCTTACCTCCACCCATTGAACCTGGAAAATAAAAAATTAGGCAACACAGCCCTTTGTCTGCGTGGAAAGGAAAAGAGGCCCTGCTCAGGCGGCACTAGAAGTCCACAAAAGGCCCAAACGCATAAAGGCAGGCCTCTGAATACATATATTCTTTTTTAAAAGAATGGCAAAGTCATGAATAAAATGAAATTACCACAATTTTACTGTAGCTTGTCTACAATGCCACAACCCCCTAGTTTTATGGCTAGTTTGGTATTGATGTACTTTAAAAAAACCAAAAACTTATTATGTTGTGTTGTGAGAATAAACAGTTGTAAAATAAAGTTCTTGAGTGTTTGATACACTTTTTTTTTTTGTAAAAGTGCTTTTAACAAAAAAGAAAAAAGTAGTGTGTGTATGTTTGGTAAACTTTTTTATAAATTGTTGTGAATATGTTAAATAACTAAAAATAATATGGTATTTAATGTGATATAATAATTGTCAAAGAGAATAATGTAAGGGCAATGATTGTAATTTTGTAACATATGTGGGGGTATATTTGCTAATTAAAATTTATTTAAATGAGCACTGATTACTATACTTTGAAAAGAAAAAATAAAATTATAAGCCTGGTAGATCCTGTTTTTTTAAAAGTTTTTGTTTTGTTTTGTTTTACCAAACATGACACACCCCGACCCGAAAGTGGGGCATGCTGGCCGTCACGTGAGCGTGACGTAACCATGTGCACAGTGTAGAAGCAAGATTAATTAGAATGATACGAACCAACTAAAACCAAACGGCTAGCAGTCCAAACTAAGGTGACGTGCTAGTGAGAGAGTTTATAGTGCTTTTACAAACCAGAGCATAAATGGTCTACGTGCAGCCAAGCAGAAAGTACTAAATAGAAATAACACTCGCAGGTGATCCTACATAAGTAAGTTCTGTCAGAATGTCCGGGAGATCCTCGTATGCTACCAACGAACACTACTTAATACCTGGAGGGGCGAAAAACAAAGTTGAGTGGTTCAGTAAAACAAATCTTTTTCAAATCTTTTTTTTTCTCAAAAGCTGTAACCCCTCTCCGTAAAACCTGTATAATTTCCCAGAAATAAAATATACTCATATACATATATATATATATATATATATATCTCAAAATCATGCTGGAAATATCTGTATGTATGCCATGCCAAAGTATCATAACTAATATCTCAACTGTATGCTCATATCGTAAATCTGTGATGTGAATCAATATCTGATAGTTCTCTCAGCCCTCGGCTGCATATATAGCTCATAATCATCTCATCATCTTATCATATCAACTCAGCCCTCGGCTGTATATATATCCTGCACATAAATCAATACCACCTCTAGTGGTCTGCAACTCATCACTGTATATAGAATAATATGCTCTAGTGCTACAATCACATGAAGACTGTGTGAATGATTCGCGGGTCACCTACGAGTCGAACCCACCTATAGTGGTCTATATGACAGGACTGTGCATCTAACTTGGATCCAAGGCGAGCATGCAGTGCGGGAGGTGATCAACACGTGAAAGACTATGCCCCTAACTCTGGGTGGGATCACTAATATCAATGTGCAAGTATATGAGCTCTAATCACATCATTTCATTCATTCATATCACATCACATCATTTCATTCATTCATATCACATCACATCATTTCATTCATTCATATCACATCACATCATTTCATTCTCATCATAACCAGTATAGAACCTTACCTGATACTTACCTGTGCGTCCGTGGCACCATCACAATTATAGGCAAATACTAATGCATAATTAAAGTAAATAGATACTTTGCATGGCATCTCAAATCATTTCATCATTTAAATTCATTTTCTGGGAAAATAGCAATATATATAGGTATGTACGGAAAACAAACTGCCCACTCACTGTTAACTAGCCGGATCGTAGCCCCCACGCCTAGCCTGGCTATGCTCGTCCTCGGGATAAGCCTCGCCTATATGAGAAGTAATTGAATAAACATTATTTAACATACATAAACGGAACTTTAAAAATAACTTCGCATACGTTGATCAATTTTGGCATTTGAATATACCAACGTGACCTACGCGACGTCACGAACACGTAGGAATTTTTAGAAAAAATTTTGGACCCTGCACGCGCCGGCCACGCGCGGCACATGCCTGGCACGTGTGACAAAAAGGCTAATGGCATCAAGAATATTCCTCGAAATATTCCGTTAACTTCTAATTGAAACCGTCCAAACTAACTGACGACGTCAGAATATTTCGTCATCTTCAACCTCTGGCTCCGGCGACCGTCGCCGGTGCCGGAATCTGAGAAAATTTTTTAAACTTGTTTTCTCCGTCGATTTTCATCTATTTTTCTCGATTTTGGTACCAAAATGAAGCTAATGACATGTAGAATCACGTTATACTAATTTAAAGCTCTAAAAGTTACGGAATCTTATTGGGAAATTTCCACAAAATCCGGCCAAGCTTCAAACCCACAATCTCGACGTCCAATTCCTTCAAACAAAGCACTCCGAGCTTCCTTGGGACCTCACTAAGCTTCCTATAAGCTTGAAATTCCAAAAAACAAACGATTTTACGATTGCATGAACAGTACTCAAACCGGAGTTAGGGTTTCGACGTCAAAACGAAGGTAATCTTACCTATATTTGGTACCTTTGAACTAGTGAGGACCTTAGGAACACAATGGTATTATTTTCTTCTTTGATCTGTCACGTTCCAATGGGTTTCTGGGTTGTCCGTACAAAGTGGGAGAGAGAGAGATAGTCTGTGAGATAGAGAGAGTCTACGAGAAAGAAGAGAGAGAAAGTGATGTGGGGGTGTGTGGTCCAAATGCCACCAATCAAAACTAAGAAAAAATCTTAGTTCTAATTGGGTCACCAATCAACACTTAGAAAAATCTGAAAGTGTGATTGGATCCCAAAACTTAGGGCCTCATGCAATTGGCTCAAACTCTAGCCCAATTCACCATTTCATGACCAATGTTCAAGGGCAAAATCGTCTAATCACGTCTCATAATAATGTATATCGGGACGGGCTGTCACAAAACACATTTGATGTTCAAGATTTTTTTTAATTATAAATAAATAAAAAGAAACCACATGAGACCTAGAGGTTAAGCAGACCTAGTTAGCATGTCTTAAAAGTGGTGAGAATTTCACATGAGACCTCTGAAAATTGCAATTTTGTTTGCGATGGGGTGTGCTTGAACAAATAACCCACTAAAATTTTCAAGTTGATGAATGATACAACAAGCGATGGAGAAATTTGAGGCCAATAATGTTGACTAAGTTGTACAAGCTAAAGTAAAATATATCTTTCAACTTGTTTTTCATGTTCCAGTATTCAGTATCCAATTCCCGTTCTCCATCTCACAATGCATCAATGATCAATCAACAAGAACCTCTTCGTCTTTGGACCACTTTTTTCACAGAAAAACTTCTGTTAGTTTTTATCACAAATTTTGAAAAGAATTTTTGAAAATTTGATATTTTGATAGAACTGGAGTTCTTTCATCTCGAAATTCGACTACTGCTCTTTCTTATTATATATTCTATAGTCTTTCTAAATTTAAGGACTAACTGTTGTATTGAATCACAAAATAATCTAAAAAATGTTCCACACTAATGGATACAAGTACATAACCATGGGTTCTAATGCACGAGATCTTGTAGCACTTACCAATGATGCCCTATCAATTAATATAATTAGATATGCGCTTCATAGAAACTTGGATTTGCAATCCCAAGTAAGATCGGTTCAGGATCATGAGATCCTTTTTAATTAGATAAGAAGAGCTGTTGCACAAAATGTACTTCTAAGTCTCAAACTGTAGGGAGGGACGTAAAACAAAAAGATAGGACAATCATCCATTGAATTCCACAAATTAAATTTCCTCAATAGGCATCTGCTAAGTTTGAAAGGAAAGAATGGTGGAGTATTCAAACGCTTCTTATATGAAGATTCTTTCCACCATTTCCATGTTAATACTTACAATAACAATCGACAAAAAAAAAAAAATTACTTTGGTGCCTTTACATGTAAGGAGTCATTTCTTCTTATAAATAAACCACTGCTTAACATGTGTGTGGAAAGTTTTCCTTTTGTACTTATAATGAGTTGTAGCTTACGTATGAAATTATGATTTGCAAGTAAGCATGAGCAACAGTTATAGTGGGCGGGTAACTGCCATTATTTACTCATAACCGTTTAAACCCTTACCCGTATAACTATTTACCCATTAGATAATTGTAAGAACGGTTATACCCATAATCGTATCTATAATTGTGTACCTGTAACCTCATACCCGTTTGCCAATTTACCTTTTTTAACCCATTTACTATTTTTGCCCATTCACCGTTTCTTAACTCATTTACCAGTTTTTAACCCATTTACCCATTTTTAAACCCATTTACCTTTTTTGTTGGAAAATAATAGATTTTGGATTTGGGCTCAACCCGTTAGAATTAGGTTTTGTTAGAGATTAGGGTTGGTTTATTATAAATAGAGTGCTTTGTTATTCATTAGAGGATAAGTTATTCACAATATAGCCTCTTAGGGTTTTGTAGTCATTTCGACATTTTCTTTTGTTTAATAATATTCCTATTAGTTTGTAGTCTTGTTTGTTCCGCATTCTGATATTCAACTTGGTATTAGAGCAGGTTTAATCTTTTCGGGTTTAATCTGCTTCTGTAAGTATCATTTTGTCTATCCGATGTTTAGATTGTTTAGTTATTATTTTTATTAGGGAAAAAAATTGAATCTTTTTTGGTGTCTGAGTCGCGCTGCCAGAGCCAGGTCGCACCGGAGCAGAGCCGATGCCTGATGTCTGAAGTCTAAACGTGCTATTATCGAGTCTGGATCTCAAATATGTTGCAACCATCACATCTTGTTGATCTGCACCTTGAATTGCCACAAATCCTCATCGATTTACTGCAACTTCACGCTGAACCTGTAAACACATCTGCCCACCATCGCACTGCTCATTCTCACTCTCACCAAACCCTCAAACCCCATCTGCACATTGTCGCTACAACCAGAAACCTAGCACATCTGCCGTCCAAATCCACCCCACTGCCAAGCCTCCCAGTCACGCCTCCACCATTACCTAAAATTTTGCTGCTGTCAATTGTTTCCTCACTTGAAAAGCCTGCAACCACACCTCGGAGTCTGAGTTCAGAATGTTGGTCTACACTTGTTTTGCATCCAGTTTGCTGACGTGTTGTTTGAAGAAAAAATAATAAGAGAAAAAAAAAGGAAAAGGAAATGCAAAAGTATTAGAAGTTGGGCTTGCTGTAGGTCATATTGATTGTTTTGGAGAATGACTATGATCGTCTGCTATTGCACCCACAACGATTGCTCGAGTGCTTGGACCGATGATTACTCAAAAGTTTGTTTGTTCGAAAGTTCATATTGGCATTGGAATCTTACACTTGCACCGGTGACTACTCGAGTAACGTTGTGTAGGTGGTGAAAAGTTTGTATATTCGAAAGTACATATTGGAATCTTACACTTGCACTGCTTGGATTGCTTTCGCTCGCTTGATTGTTTGCTTGCTTGTTCGCTTGTTTTGTCCGCGTTGCGTAATCTGCCTGTCTGTTTGTCCGCATTGTGGAGCCTATCTGTCTGTCTGTTTGCATTGCAGAGCCTGCCTTTCTGTCCGACTAACAGAACTTGCATCCACATCTACTTGTTGGCAAACTCATGTTGTTTATCGCTACAAGTTTGACCCCAAGGGGGGGTGTTGGAAAATAATAGATTTTGGATTTGGGCTCAACCTGTTAGAATTAGGTTTTGTTAGAGATTAGGGTTAGTTTATTATAAATAGAGTGCTTTGTTATTCATTAGATGATAAGTTATTCACAATGTAGCCTCTTAGGGTTTTGTAGCTGTTTCAGCATTTTTGTTTATTCAATAAAATTCATATTAGTTTGTAGTCTTGTTTGTTCCTCATTCTGATATTCAACTTGGTATCAGAGCAAGTTTAATCTTTCGGGTTTAACCTGTTTACCGAGATGTAGAGGTGGTAATTCGTAAGCTTGTAGCATTTTTTGTATTGGCACTCTCTAAAAAACAGTTCCTGTCAATAAGTAGGAGAAGAAAAGGGTACATAATTATATGTATCATTAATCAAGAGGATTAAAATTCAGTCATATAGACCGTCAACAATCAAATTTATTCTTTGTTAGATGACAATTTTAGTTCCGTTTTAAGTTGTTATAGACTGATAGCAAACACAGAATGAGCAATCTTGGGTTCAACTCATAACCGTATCACCTAAAAAGTTCAAATCCACTTAGATTGACCCCACCATTCTGAAATCATTTGTATCTTTGGTTTCAACGAGCAGCCAGAGCTAAATTATTGGTTGTATGCAAGCATTTAAAGAGAGCAATAGAAATGATCAAATGAAAACCAACAGTATTTGGTAAAGGCCGCATTCTGTGTGTAAACGTGAATACATAAGCTCCAAGGTAGGAAATTATCCAGCACTTTTCAGTATAACAGCATTACGCCCATTCAATGTGGCGGAGATGAGAGAGTGGGCAACGATCAGATATATAAACGGCGGGAGTCTAAAGGGGTCGAACAATTTTACGGTTTTTTGTTTTATTTTTCCTTTTTAATTTTCATATATTATTATAAACGATTAAATGGATATCCATTTATGACCGCAGTAATACCCATAATCACTCATTTAAATTTTACAGATAAATAGTTATACCCATAACCTTTTATTTTTTTTAAACCGTTACTCATAACCATAACCATAAATTTTACATGAGCGGGTAACCGTAGTTTACCCATACCCCTGGGTATTTTGCCCCATCCCTATTTGCAAGCGATGAGGATTGAGGAATGAGTCTTCACATGTAAGAACCCAAGTAGTGTTCATAGTATTCAACACTTATCTCTCAGAGTTTCTAAGCAGTGAATCAAACAATCAGTCCATCGAATAAAGCTTATCGAAAATGTTTTGTCAATGATTGAACTAACAATCATTTTTCCTTGGAAACTTTAACGAAAAGCTTCCAGTACTGTTTATTTTAACGAAAAATCACAATTTTACTCTAAAAAGTCAATCCTGGTACTAACAACATTTTTTTGTCATTTTTGTTAAAACTCAGTTTTGAAGTCCTTTTGATTAGTTTTCATTATTTTCTTTCAATAAATCCAATGAAAGAGTAATGGGAGCCAGTGAAAGCATGAAGGTACCACTGAAGCACATAATTTGCAAGCATCTCTTTCACCAGCTGAACTCAACATAATTCTCATTACATCCAGATGCTACTGCCCCTTAAGAGTTTCTTTATACTTCGCAACGATATCTTTACTGCCATCTGCTTCCCATAATCAAAACAATGTTATAAGGAAGAACATTCCAGCCGTGCAGCATAAAACATAACCAGTTCCCTATTCTGCGGGGGTCATCAGAAATGAAAAGGAGTATCCCAAACCTTGACAAAGTATTTTCACCACATTGGCTTCGAGCCAGAACCACTGTAAAACAGAATATCTGACAGCAGCAGATTTGCGCATGGAAGCAATGATACCCAGGTTGCTCCAGTCTGGAACCGTCCTACAATTTGAAGTCGGAAGCTATCCTCCAGTCAGACCATCAGACATTGAATTGTAAAGACTAACTTTAGGTGCAACATGTAAGTCCTAACGACCTGGGAACAACATACTCATATTCAGCCAGAGAAAGATAACTAATTGATACACCAGCTGGTAGCATCGGCAATCCAGGATTTGCAATTTCCTTTTGCAGGTTTTATAGTCCAATCACTATGAACTGAACAGAAACCTACCTCACCCCGTCCCTAATCTACATTCCTACATACTTTTTTCCACCTTTAAATGCTTATTCTTCACATCCTATAGTGCAACTGCTGTCGAGAATTTCTAAATTCACTTTTTCCACTACACATTAGTATCGGCTACAGAACTCCGCTAATTTTCCCCTCATTCCACCCATATAAATTTAATATGTCCATCATAAGCATTAACTCTCAATCCCCTAATTATATTCATCAGAGGCTGCTTTTAGCCCTTCAGGTTAATCTTTGTCTACATCAAAGGCAGAACTTCCAAATCCACCATCTTCTCGTTCGAGTGGTATGTCTCTTCCCAATGTTGGAAGAAAACATCTAAATCTTAGAAGTACTGAACAGACAGTGAATGTATTTCAATAGACAGAAAAAATGAACAGGATTTTTTTTTTCTTTGTGGTGGAGGCTTGGTAGAAAGAAAATATGGCAATTTTGAAAATGGGTACTACAAATAAATATGACATAGTGTTCTACCCATCAGAAGATTGTAAATTACATTTTCCTTCAAGATAGTAGCACCTTCTGGCCTGTTTGATCACAATTTCTCTTTAGTTTCAAGTTTTCATTTAGTTTTTTTATTTCATTTTTTTTGTATTTTTAGTTTTCATTTGTGTGTCCTTATATCCATTCACATTTCCACCATCCTTCCTTCACCCTTGTTTCATTTCTCCGACATACCTTCCTCTATCTATAGCAAATCAATTGAAAAATAAAAACTAATAACAAAATGATTATCAAACAAGCCCTTAAAGTATTGGCTTGGGATTTGCCATACCAAGTGTGCTTTCACTATCAAGTAATTCATAAGAAGCTTTGAACTTTTGGGGAGTATGATAAGCAGTAAATTTGAAGAGCCAATAAATACAATTATTTCTCTTTTTGCATTTTGGTTACACTGTAGGGTTACATCAAGGTTCATTTTTAGGTTCTTACCTTTTTGCATTGGTAATGGATGAGTTGACGGACATATCCAAGATGATATTCCTTGGTTTATGCTTTTCGCAAATGTTAGTGTGCCTTTAAGTCCTTAACTTTTTGCATTGGTAATGGATGAGTTAACGGGACATATCCAAGATGATATTCCTTAGTGTATGCTTCTTGTAGATGTTAGTGTTGATAGATGAAACTCAGGAGGGAATAAATGTGAAGCTTAACTTTTGGGGAAAAGTGTTGGAATCTAAAGGTCTTCGCCTAGGTAGGCCAAAAACAGAGTATATGGAGTGCAAGTTCAGTGGGAACAGAGGTTAAAATGAGTTAAGGGTGAGGATTGGAAATCAAGAAGTACCAAAGAGCGAACACTTTCACTATCTTGGATCTATCTTGCAAAAGAACGGAGAGTTGGATGGAAACCTTAATCGTGGAATACAAGTTGGATGGATGAAGTGGAAGAGTGCATCGAGTGTCTTGTGCGACCGTCATATACCAGTAAAGCTCAAGGGAAAGTTTTATAGGATGGCAATAAGGTCAGCAATACTTTATGACACAAAATGTTGGGCGGTGAAGCATCAACGAGTACACAAAATGAGTGTAGCGGAGATGAGAATGCTTCGTTGGATGTGTGGGCACACGAGAAAGGACAAGATTAGGAACGAGGATACCCGAGGTAAACTAGGAGTTGAAGATAAGATGAGACAAAATCGGTTAAAATGGTTTGGACATGTGAAACGAAGACCTACAGACGCTCCGGTTAGAAGATGCGATTACGAAACAAAGACTCAGGCCAGACAGGTAGAGGAAGACCTAGGAAGACTTGGAAAGAGACACTAAGAAAAGACTTGGACTACTTGGATCTAACGGAAGACATGACACAAAACCATGCAAAGTGGCGTTCTAGGATTCATTTAGCCAACCCCACTTAGTGGGATAAGGCTTTGTTGTTGTTGTAGTTTGCATTCAAGTTATAAAACTAAGAATCTGATATGCTCTATTATATTCTTTCCAAGCAGACGACAAGTATTCCAGATTCGAGAATTGAATAAGGCAGTATACTATGAAGTAGAATGCTACATGCTTGATAAATTTCCAAACTATGATAAGATCTTGTTTCATTGCTGCATAACCATGTGCCCCGTAGGATATAGAACTAGGACCGTTCATGATTTTGTAGGTGAAGAGAGACTGAAATTCAATCTATTTAAGTTTTTTCTTTACCATTTCAATACAGGTCTATTATAGATAACCATGGTACCACGTGCAGTCCAATTAGTGATCATATATGTGAAATTAAAGGATTAAGCACTCCTCCATCCCTCCCTCCCTAAACTCATTCGAAAGCTTGGATACAAAACTGGGCATCTCAATACAAGGTTTCTACAGAAAAACCACCACTGCCATTCGAACCTTCATCAATACCACCACACTGCCATCAACTCCAATGTTGATACCAATGTCGCCAACAAAACTATGTCATTATCAGGATTGACAACAGAAACACTGCCCCCACCCTCATACCACCATATTTGCAACTGTCGCCATTGTCAAGCACCATAATTCTGCCCTGTCTGCTAGTGTGACCATGACAAAAACCACTGAAACTAGCATTACCCTCAAAACCACGCTGGAAGTAAACAAGCCAACACCGATCATCATTACCAACACAACCACCACCACAAAACTTGTATCACTAATATCTAGCAACCTGGACTTTTGACGAGAATACCTCACTATAGCTATTAACGAAATTTTTTGCTTAATTTCTAGTCTTCTAGTTATAAGTTTCTACATTCGTAATGTTAGTGGTAATACTTAACATTTGATTCCACAATCATCGAAAGTCGAAACCGCCACAATTGTTGTCACTCCTAATAACACGCCACTAAAACTCTCTGTGATTATACCCAACATTGTTAACATGATTAACTCAGAAATCAATGCATAAACGAAAATTAGCAGTTCAATTTTCAGTGCTAAACAATTCACACCTTAGAACCTCAGGAAGTGAAACGAAACGAGAGCCTCAAGCACTCCCAAACACGCCCCGGCGAAAACGTCGGTGACGAAATGCCTGCCCAGCAAAACCCTAGAGACGGAGGTGCCGGCGGCCCAGGCGCAAGCAACCCAGACCAAAACACTCACGGAATTGACCTGGTCCGTGCCGATCCAACGATCAACGAAGGGAGACGATGACCGTAGGTTGGCGAGGGCATCGGCGAGGGCGACGGCGGAGAGGCGTAAGAGGGAGGCAACGAAGCAAACCCGAGAGGCGTGCCCACTGGGGAAGGAGAAGTGGTCCACCGAAACGGCGACGCTCATGTTCTTGTTGTAGAGAGGGCGGGAGCGGCGGAAGAGGAGTTTGATTAAGCCGACGACGGCGAGGTCGAGGAGGAGGCCGAGGATGAGTGGGGAGAGGAGTGGACGGAGAATTTGGGTTGGGCTTGGGGATGGGATCGGGATAGGTGTTAGGGTTAGGGTTGGGGCAAGGAGGAGGGAGAGGGAGAGAGGGAAGAAGAAGCGGAAGTCGGCGGAGAGTTCGAGGAGGAGGAGGAGGGAATGGGGGAGGAAGGGTTTGGCGAGGATGTGGAGATGTCGGGAGACGGTCGTATCTAGAGCTACTAAGCTGCCGAGGATTGGTGTCGGTGGCGCTGTGGTGGTGGTGTGTTTCGCTGGTGGTGGTGGTGGTCCTACCTCCATGGTTGAATGTCAGTCTGTGAGTGTGAGATGGTTAGCTGTTGGGTTAGACAGTTGATAACCAATCAAGGAATTAGTTTGTACTGGACTAAAATCTAGTGAATTTTAGTTTGGAGGCCCAAATACAGATTGAAAGAAGTCTTTTTTCTCAATTCATGGCCCAAAAATAGAATTCAAATTACTTTTTTTTGTTTCTACAGACAGGAAATTCGAACACGGGATCCTAGCTGTAAAATCAAATGCTCTTAATCAACTAAGCTATGAGGATAATTATTTAGTATTGTTGTGCTTTTAAAAAATGTTTTTCCGGTGATGTAAGGAAAAATCAGTTGAAAGAAGAAAATGTTAATTATATTTGTAATAGTGTTGTGAATATAAAATACATTGTCAAGTTTGGAACTTTTTATGTTGTGGTCTATTAGTTGTTATTATTGTTATTATTTTGATAAAGAGGAAAATCTTGTATCGCTGCATCATGTACTGTAGCACCGAATGGAACACCAAATATAGGATGAGGATCCTCTTCAAATTCTCTTTGTGAGTATCTTTAGAATTCTCACATATTATTCGTTTATTATACATTGTGCGATCAATTTTCATTAGGTACTGTTTATAAAAAAAATCAAAATAATTTCTAGTCGCACGATATACGATCCACGGATTCTGATGAATATATATGATATAAGGATCCCTAAGATCCTCATAAAGAGAATCTGGATAGAATCCAAATTCCTAGATATATAATTTCCTTGGTAGTGTTATCTTGATTAATAATGACTTGACGAACTTGACCGGAAAAATGTTTCCACATAAATGCTTTCTTGGAATCATTATAGCAAAGTTGAATTTTTTTTAAATTTTTTTATTTTTATTGTGAGGCTAAACTCACCCCCTCCTCTCTAGCAAAGTTGAATCTTGTATACATGTTTAATCCAATAAAAAAATCCAGCATAGGTTTCGCCAAGGTTAAATTGATCCAAAAGTTACAAATAAAGGTGGACAACAAGGTCACAGGATACCTTCCAAGTCTCATCTTGTCACATGTATCTTTCACAACCAAAAAATAGGATCATTAATAGGTTTATTGATAACTAGTAGATTTATCAGTAGGGTTTACTCCAGAGATAGCTTTATATGTGTCCTCCAATGTAACAACTTCCAAAGTTGCAAGTAATTCAAATTGAGATTGCATTGGCTTTTTATATTAGCAGTTTGATATGAAATAAATATATGCTAATGATCTGATTAACAGTATTAAATTAGAGAAAGATCATTTCGTTGTAATTCTAACTAAATTAAGTAGTAGGGTGGTGAGTTGGGGCTTACTGCCTAAGCAAAGGCCTAGGTCGACTAAGCGGATTTAAGTAAATTTATTATATTTTGTATAAATAAGTTCCTATTTATACTTAAAAAATACACATAATTGTTTCATGATAGATAAGTTACAAAATAAAATGACATATAAATGATAAAGTATTAGAACATATTGAAGGGGGAACAAGTATATCATGAGTGTTCATCCAAGTATTCAACAAATCTCTTACATTTTATTGAAAAAAGTAAAATGCAAATTGAAAGTTATAGATTTTTTGTCACAGTGAGGGTCATGAGCTAGATGAGTGCCTAGGAGGGTTAAGTGGGCGCCTAGGAAGGCTAGGTAGATGCCTAAGTGGGTCTAGACACACTTTTTTAATTTTCAAACATCTAAGGACTAATCGGGGCGGTGGCCAGCCACCTAGTGCCTACGTGGTGCTAGACAGAAATTTTTAGAACAATGAACTAAATAGGTTCTCTTCTATATTACATATTGGCTTGGATAACCATGACATAAACTAGGCATCACTCATGACTTGTGGGCCCCTTAAATGACTAACCTTACTATCATCGATGAACAGAGAAATTAAAAGATGATTTTAATTCACTAAATGATTGAAGTAGCATTAATCACCACATTGTCTTGCAATGAACCTAAGTAATGGATTGCACATGTAATGCAATAATGACTGATTCTCTCCCTTGTGAGAGACTTTCTCTCCCTCACACCACAACGACATTCATCATCTTCAACCATCTCCACTTCGATTTGCAGTCACTTTTTACATCGATTTGTTGCAGCTCATCGAGAGAGTGTGTAGAGCTCCGGTGTTCTCACTGGCTCGGGTGTTCACAACACCACCATTTTCTCCCTTGCTGTTGCCTTTGTCGGCAGCGTTGCCTGGGTATTACCAC
The DNA here is from genome assembly GCA_963580275.1 of Crataegus laevigata. NCBI lineage: Eukaryota > Viridiplantae > Streptophyta > Magnoliopsida > Rosales > Rosaceae > Crataegus > Crataegus laevigata. Next base: position 11,685,306 of record OY756944.1, on the reverse strand, counting down.
GGGCGTCTTCCACTTTGTGACTGGTTTGTTCCTTTGTGGTTGTGTTCGAAAAGTTGCTTACAGCTGGTTGATGCGATTGGAGATGTATTCGTCAGTTGGAAGCATGAAAGCTTGCAGATCGTGTTGGTTCACTGTAGCAGAGGTGGTGGAAGCAGAAGACTATGGTTTCTTTTGGTAATTTCTAGTTTAGGCCCGAATTCTTTTTTGGGCACTTTTTTGTTGAACTTTGTTGGTCCATTTTTTCTTGTACTTAGCTGACTTTGGACCTTTGTTGTGTAAACTTGGGTTGTTGGTAATGGAAATGTTTACCTTGTACCAAAAAAAAAAAAAATTAATGGATTGCACACTGATATTGCTAATGGATTGAGATAAGTACAAGATAACGAAATTCATTTATTAGATTATTTAAATAGAGGTGTGATTATTTTGAAAGCTTTAGTTAATCATAGTAATGATAAAGACATTAGTTATGATACAAATTGACACATCCCGATTCGGGATGTCCACCTTTTGACGACTAGTCCGTAATTTTGTTGTTCTTTTCTCCCCAAAGATGTACAATGATGAAAATGCCCATGTTCAACCAACTGGAATTCAACGTTGATGTTTAGGCCCAAAAAAAACTTGTAACGAAGTTTTTATGCTCGTTTAAAATTCAATAACAAAATGGTAAATTTGTGCACGGAATTGTTTGAAACTCAACAAGTGACAAGTGACATGTGAGGAAGTGTTAGAGGTTATTGTTTTGGGAAAGAAAATATTTGATTGGTTTGTTGGTTTGTTGGATTGTATTTCCTATAAAATAAAGCTTTTTCTAGTCATCATTAACTTTCACGAATTTCTGATGTGACTTTGAGGACTTGTTTGGTAATGTCTAACAACTTTGTGAGGAAAATAATAATAATATTTCTAACATAGAGGATTTGCATTTCACACCTAGAAAATCAAAACCCAAAGCTCCAAGAATCACAAACTTACATTACTATCATGTGGATCTCTATTTTCATGTCCTTGGTATGCAACTAAAAGAATTGAATGGTTGCTTTAATGAGGTAAACACCGAGTTACTAGTTGCAACCGCTTAAGTAGCGAGAGGATTTTTTGCTATGAATATTGTGAAAACATCAATGCGTAACAAAATTAGAGTTCAACGGTTTAGTTGTAGCATGATTGTTTACATTAAAAGATATGTTTTGCCTATTGTTTATTATTTAAAAGGATTTAGCTGTCTACATTTTTCTAGAACCTTACCTTTTTAAATTTCGCCTCTCTTCCTGAAAATTCCTTAGCTTTGCCACTGGTAACTGTTGATGTCGCCCGGAGGGAGGAGGAGGGGACAGTTTAAATTTTAAATTCCAAAAAATTTCAATTGATGTCGAGTACCATTTTTCAGCCGTTTAGATTCATCCAACAGCCTACATTCGGTCCGCATGCAATTCGCAAATCTCCATCCGCACCTTAGAAAACACTTCCCTTGCATGAGAATTTGACCCTAGGCCCAATCAAGTGTCAACGAGTCAGGAGCTTCAAATATGGGGAAAGTGCGGCACATGGAATTCAAAAGAGAGAAAAAAAAACCCCTTAATTATTGAGCTTTAACCATGTGCAATGCATAATGCATTGCCTCTGAATTCTTAATTTAAATGTTTAAACCCATGCTGTGCTATGCTATGCCATGGCCAATAAATTTGGCTGTCTTTGACTTGATTCTTAAAAACAATAATGTTATAGCTGGATGGCATAGCGTCTCATTTGAGTATTGATTTTACTGGTATTTATATCACCGATCTTTCAAAAAGTGGAGGCGTGAGCGAGACATCTCATGGATAGCCTTGTCTAGACAAAAGCCTTGAGACGTAAGGCGAAACCTCACGAAACTTAAATTTTATTAATATATATATATATATATATATATATATATATATTATACACAATTATATATAATATATAAAAATATAATACTTTGTAAAATAAATATTCATTGATATTCAAAAGTGTACATGTCACAAACAAATTGAATTCACATCACGAACAAGTTTAACCAAGCAATCAAATTAACCAACAATCAAACAAATAGAGTGAAATCATACATTTAGTCTTAAGTAAGTGCATATTTATATAAATTATGAGAGTTTTGAGTAATATTTGAGTAAGATATGTTGACACACCCTGACCCGGTATGTTCATTAGGACTCCGAGTCGAGCTGTGTTGGCCGACACCTGGAAAGTGACGAAGTCATAAAGTGTAGTGAGGTGAAAAATATGAATAAATTTAAACCTAAAAGTGCCTAAATACAGAGTGCGCTAGTGAGCGGGAATAAACCCATCTCATACGTGATGTCAGAGCATAAGTAAAGTATAATGGGGTGGGTAAGGATCATACCCTTAAAGGTAGCCATCTATACTGAGATTCACCAAGAATCCTCGTCGATACGAACGTTCAGCAGCTAAAACCTGAAAGGGTGAAAAACAAGGGTGAGTGGGCCTGAAAATAAAGTTTTAATAAACATCTTTTGAAATTGTTATAACTCCTTACTGTAAAACCCATATAGTTTCCAGAAAATAATACTTTATATATACGTAAAACAATGCACAAAGACAGTAAAAACAAAGTATGCCACCAGGTGTGAAAATCAAAGTAAAATAATATGTCAGCCGGAGTCACCTAACGTGACTTGTACGGTTGAACCTATAGCTCATCAACCTATGCCTACACACGAGTCGGAACCACCTATTGTGGTCTGTACGACATGTTGGGGGTAAATAAGTACGCTCAAGTGCTACGATCACGTGAAGGTTGTGCGATGAGTCGCGGGTCACCTACGAGTCAGAACCACCTATTGTGGTCTGTACAATAGGTTGGCACCAAACTTGGATCCAAACTGAGTGTGTGGTGCAGGAGGTGAACGATCACGTGAAGGCTATGCCCTAGCCTCGGGTGGGAGAACTAACACCGGGGTGCAGGATAATGAGCTCTATGTGCATCTATGCATAACAATGTAATATAACCAATCGTTCACATACTAACTCACTTGAAGCTTAACTGAGCCTTCGCAGCATCATTCCATATAATGCGTAACAATAGTAATGAAATACTAAAATTTAATTCATTCACGACATAGCATTCAAAGCATAGTTCATTTAAAAACGTTTCTGGAAATTATAAAGCATATGTATATATATGTATATATATATATATATATATATTTATATATACTATAAAAAGGAAGAAGTGTTGGAAGTATGCCCACAAAGCCACTCATTTGATGTAATAGCTTTTGGAATACTTATTGTATTAAACTTTTATATGTTTAATGGAGGGCAAAGCTTATTGTTAATCACTATTTATTGTATCTTGTGTTTAAGCAATAAGAGAATCCAAGGAATGTATTTGATCTAAGAGATAAGTGATTTAAGTGAGTTAGATTAACGAGACCTTTCTCTTATGTTCATTCCTAAAACGTTCCTAGCCATAGGGTTGCCAATTGGGCATTGACAATCCGCTAAGGTTAGTATGTGTTATGTCGACTCAAGAGTGAGAATGACAAGTCTCAAGTCATTTAGTGTTGGACACTAAGACAAACACATAGGTGCTCGAAAGAGTAATCGAGTACACTGAACTACGATCAAAAGATAGTTCAAACATACATGTCATGTAAGAACTCGATGGTTACAATATGCAAAGTAGTCCTTTGACCTGAGGCATCATAGATGTCTAATGGTTAGGTCCTTGATCTTTGATCATGTCAAATGGCATTCCTTTGGAGTGTCCACGACATTGTTGGGGTCAAGCTATCTAGTCATGTAGGCATATGAATGCACAACAAGGGATCTCTAACCTTCCATGATGGAAGGAGAATACTCTAAGATATGATTCGAGAGTCTTTGGCCAAAGCATATGAATATGACTTAGGAAGTTTGTTCCAAATCTTATTCAATTGAATCATATAGGAAAGTATCACATTGGATAGTAGACATGAAACAAACTATCACTCAAACAATGTGATTAAGAGTATTGTATTAGAGAAGGACCGTATTGCATTGTAGTTGTAACTGGATAGGTTCTCCAACCACTTCCACTTAGCTTGGGTAACCATGACATGCTGCTAGGTGTCACTCATGGTTTGTGGAAGCCCTAAAGATTAGCAAACACTAATTTTAAGGGAGAATTGAAATGTGGTTTCAATTCACAATCGATAGTTAAGAGTAACGATCGCCCACTACCTTGCTAATTGGAACCTAATGGATCGTACACCGAGTAAGGATGAAAGTAAAGTAATTATATGAAATGGATATGCAATTAAATGGTTTAATTGAAGAATGGTCAAAGTTAATTAATTATACGAAATGTTCGTATTGGGCTTTTAAGTTGGTTTTGGGCTTCGGGGCCCAAAAGTGTTTTGGTCCACAAGGCCCATTATGTTTAAGTTGTATGACAACTAAAACAAAATGGGCAAATAGCACAATAACATTAATATGGCCGGCCATTAGAGTGATGGTAGCAAACTTGGTTTAATTACAAGTTTGCCACTCACAAGAAATGAAGTATAAATTAAACTTTATAGCTTTATTTTTTTTTTTAGGGTTTTCTAAGAGAAAAAGAGGTGAAACACTTTCTCTCCTTTTCTCCCATAGAGGCCGGCCACTTAGAGAGGAAAAAGCTAGCACTCTCTTCTTCTCTAAGTCATCCATTTCATCTTCACAACTAATTCTTGGTGAAGAGACTTAGAGACATCAAGCCTTTGGTGTTTTGGAGAACATATCCTCAAATCCTCAAAGAAGCAAGGAGGTGACTTGAAGGCCCTCCACTTGGGTGAATCCCTTGTGTAAACAAGGATGAGCATCAAGGGTAATGAACTCTAAATCCTTCATTCCTTTAAATGTTGTTAAAGAGTTTTGGTTCACCATATACTAGGCTTTGAAAGTCATGGGTTTTATGAATTGTTTTTTAATGCATGTCTACTTTAATGTGTTAATAGTTTGCATATGTATTCAAATATTCTTAAATGTTCTTAGCTAGGACAAAATTTTTCCTTCAAGTGATATCAGAGCCTAGGCCTAGTTTATGGTGAATCCTTTTGGGTTTTGTGATTTTTCATAATTTGTGATTTATGTGTTGTAAATGTTACAAGCTTTGTTCTTGCTTTGAATATAAATTTTGCTTGAAAATTTAGCATCTCAAATGTTGTAGATGTAGTTCATATAAGCATGAATATTGGAACTAAAATTTGGTGCCAAGTATTTTGGGATTTTCGGCCAAATCGAAAAGGTGGTTTTTTGGGTTCATGTTAGTCTTGTTAAAATGGTTTTAATGTGCTTTTTGGAACCCCTAAGTACCCTAGGATATTAACCCTCTTTTGAGTTATGAAATTTTGAGTTTTGGTGAGTGAAAACATTGATGGAGCTATTATGAGTTTTCATGAGTGTTCTTCAATGTTCTTGAAGTTCTTGCCAAGAACAAAAAGTTTTGAAGTTTTTGATTCAAAAGTTTTATGTTTTTCATAAAGTTTTGGTTTATTATTTATGGGTGAAGACTTATTGGTGAAGGAAGATAAATATCTTTAATGTTTGTCAAAACAAATTTAATGAAAGACAAATATCTCTTACAAACAATCTCCATCACCTTTAATCTCACCCACCAAAATCAACTTGCAAAAACTTTTTAGAAATTTTTCAAATGTTGACTCAAATGGCCGGCCACCCCCCCCCCCCCAAGTGGGATATTTTTGGGCCTTTTGTGCAATTACATAAAGTTTTGATACTTTTGTGTATTTGCATTTTGGCCCAAAAGTTTACGTATTTTACGTAAAGGTCCAAAATCACTAAAGGACAAATTGTTTTGTTCCTTTATTGAAGTTTTAGCAATTGTTGAAAATTTTGGGTTCTAGTTGTAATTACATGAAGTTGTGGACTTTTGTGTTTTTTCAAAGTGACCCCAAAAGTTTTTGTTTTTGCAAAATGGCCCAAAAGTTGTGGTCATTGTTTTTGGCCCAAAAACAAAATGAGAACAAAATGGTTTTGTCTCTTTAAATGAGAATTGGATTTTCATTTTATTTAGTTCCATTTAAATCAATTCTATGAATCCAAAAACCAATTGTTTAAAGTTGCTTTCTTAGTTAATTTGATTGATTAAGAAAAGGGTGATTATGAACCAAAGGCCTCGATAATTGAGCTATGTGATTGGCCGATTTACATTATGAATGCTTGGGTTTAGTAGTATAGATTTGAATGTAATTTGATTAATTCAAGTTTGTTGTAAAGGGCATAAGTCCTCCAAAGTGTTGTAAAGGGCATAAGTCCTCCAATGTGTTGTAAAAGGGCATAAGCCCTTCTCTTTATTTCATGTATTCCTATTTGTTTATTTGTATGCAAATTGGAATAGTTGGGTCCAACACCCAATAGGAAATAACGGTTTAATTAGATTAAACGCGTAACTAAAATCAACAAACTATCTACCTTAAACCCAAGGTCCAACACAAGGCTCGTGTTGGATCAAATCAATCGGTTCATAATCATCCTAAAACCTAAAATGATTATATAGTCCATATGAGGATGCAATGCGTTCGTTAGTAGTTCCATATAGTCTCGCTTGTTTCAACGAAACAGTGGGAGTATAATATGCTACTAATTCATATTAACTTGGACCAATAGTTGTGATAGGCCCATATTCTTTTAATATGATTAAAATGATTTTGATGTAGCCCAACACTATTCCCTCAAATAAAACGAATATTAAGTTGATAAACGAGAGATGCTTTGAATGTCTCTTCGTAGGCCTTCCACCATGGTGGGCTTCAATCGTTTGTGACTCATACACCGTATTCGTCCAGTTCTGGGGTTGCAAAGTATGTGCTTACATTCAGGAGAAGCCTATAAACATATGATGAAGTGAAAGTAGGCAACGAGTATGGCCAATAAGATATTCGTCTGAGGCCATTCTTAAACCCCTACTTGAACTAGCATGGTGGGAATGACTTAACTAAGTGCAATGGTGCCAATAAGATATTCTTCTGAGGCATCATTCTCTAGAGGCCAAACAAGATGGGTAATTACAAACGTTGTAAATGAGTAAAGCGTTATTCTCTCATCATTATTTTTGCTAACCAATAAGATATTCTTCTGAGGTGGGCTTGGTAATGGTGAGTCTCCCATACCCCGCTAAGAGTTCAACAAAACTCTTGGATTCTATTGAGGGATGTGGAATTTGTCAAAAATAGTGGGTGGTACTATTTGATTCAAGACCCAATCAAGTAGTTTATCAACAATCTAATGCGATTTTTGTTATGTTATGTAGTTAACGACATGCCTAAAATTATACCCACCATTATACTTGACAAAAGGGGCCTTAGGGGCCAACGTTTCCTTGCTTGGTATCGCCACATTGAGAATGTCTCAAAGGTGAGAGACATATTGTATGTGCTTAAGCAATCCCCTCCTCATGTACCTCCTAAGAAACTAGCTTCAAATGAGGAGTGTCATGATTATGCAAGACACTATGAGGATGACTTACAAGCCAAATGCTTAATCCTCACTTCACTTAGTGAGAAGCTTATGAAGCTACATAAGCACATGGACACTTCATGTGCCATGGTTGAAAGTTTGCATAAGATGCATGACATTGAGACTAGTAATGTATGATTCTCAAATGTTTGTAGTCTATTAAATGCCAAAATGGCAAAGGGGGCATCGGTCCATAAACATGGACAAAAGATGGTAAGGATCTTTCAAGATCTTGAAAGTTTAGGAACTTCCATCGATGGGAAAATGGCCCAAGATTTTTTCCTTGCATCTCTCTCAGATGATTTCACTAAGTTTATTGTAAACTATAAAGTGAATAGATTCGATCATACTTTTAGCGAGATGATTGACATGTGCTGTAAATTTGAAAAAGGTTTCAAAAGGGACAGTGGGAGTGAGAATGCAAACACAAGCAAAAGGTCGCATAAGAAGAAGGCAAGAAAATCCAAAGGAACATGTTTTCATCGTGGAAAGGATGAACGTTGGAAGAAGAAATACAGGATGCGCATTGCGAGCCTTATGACACGAACTTTTGAAGAGACTATTTCTGTCATAGAGAGTGCTTTTACAGTGAGCTCCAATTCCTGGATATTTGATTCAGGCGCTAGTCAACATATCTGTAATACGATGCAGGGACTAGCAGGGTGCAAGACACTGCGCAATGGGGAGATGGTTGTGCGAGTTGGGAACGGCACTAAAATCTCTGCAAAAGTAATAGGCACCTACATGCTTAACCTACCCTCTGGGGAAGTCCTGGAACTTAAAAATTGTTTATATTTTCCTTCATGTATAAAGCATTTGATTTCTATCTCTAAGCTTTTACGAGATGGGCACTCAGTATTGTTTGACAAAATGAGTTGCACTTTATACTTGAACGGTCGTATTATCTCTCATGGTAATATGATAGAAGGACTTTTTCACCTAGAGACGAATAGTGGGATGCACTGTATTGAAAGCGGGAATACCTCAAAACCCAAAAGGGCTAGAGAAGAAGTTAACCAAGAAAAGATGTGGCATCTTAAACTTGGACATGTGAACCTTGATAAGATTCGCAGGATGTTGAAAGACGGATATTTCCACCGATTAGGTAATGACCAGATGGGTACTTGTGAATGTTGCTTGAAAGGGAAAATGACCAAATCTCCATTCACTGGGAAAGGAGAGTGTGCCACTGAAATTCTAGGGTTAATCCACACTGACGTATGTGGACCTATGTCTACTACGTCGAGAGGAGGTTTCTTCTACTATATCACATTCACCGACGATCACTCTCGGTTTGGCTATGTGTATCTTATGAAGTACAAATAGGAAAGAAAATAATGAGATAAGAGATCGAGATCTCTTTAAGGTGGGGATACGGGACAGGGCAAAGAGTGGAATGTGGCCCTGCGTGTCTCACAAAATATCACCTAACGGAAAAATACCCAACTATCCTTCATGTTCGTAAGCCCGCAACATTTTAACCGTAACTCCAAATTTACTTTCGCTTGCGTCTACGTGTTCATATCATCGAGTACTAAACAAATACACTAAAACAATGAGTTCTACGTCTCTATAACTAATGGTCAACGAAAGTCAAAATCTTTACCTCAAGGGCATTTTCGTAAAATCACTAATTCAAAATTTATAAAACTTCAAATTAGGAACGGGTTGTCACATATGTAGTCTTACTAAAAAGAAATAAGGATAAGATAATGTATCTTTTAAATGTTTATCTTTTTTCCTGCTGGCAGAATATCCAGGAAAATATGGTTCTTTATTTTGAAAAATAATAATAATTACTAAAACTAAAAGATGCTTATCTATTTTGAATATGAGAAGAAAAAAATAATATAAAAAACAAAAAGTGAACATAGAGGAAGATAGTGGGATAATTAATGACACACCCCAATTGAAATTGAGGCATGCTGGTCGTCACGTGAGGATGACGTACCTATGTGCGCAAAGCAGAAGTGATAATAGTATGAAAATGTGGGTAAATAAATACCAAACTAACTAATTTACTCTAGAGATAAACATATAAGTGTGTGGAAGCGTTTAAGGTAGAGATACAAATATTCAGAGCATAGGCAACCCAGGTGCAGTCCAACAAACTAAGTATTTATTATATAGAACATGAAATAAAATCCTACATTTATTTGGATGACTATCAGAACTGCCGTAAAGTCCTCATGAGCCACCAACACAAACGACTAGCTAGAACCTGGAGGGGTGCAAAACAAAAAACGTGAATGGGTAAAAACAAAGCTTTTGAAAACACAATTAGCTTTTTGAATGTACTAACCCCTCACTGTAAAACTCGTATAATTTTCCAGAAAATAATAATAAATATATAAAATCATGCTCAAACGCAATGAAAACCAAGGTATGCCATGTTAAGGTATCTCAGCCATAACTATGTAAGCCAGGTGAAATAAATTAACGTAAAATAATATGCCAGCCAGAGTCACCTAACGTGACATGTATTGCTGAACTTATAGCTCATCAATCTATTCCTGCACACGAGTTGGAACCACCTAAAGTGACATGTACGTTCTTTCTCAATGACTGCTAACTTGAGATCATGGGTATGGTAGTTTAATTTGTGTGGCTTTAACTGTCGCGAAGCATATGCAATTACCCTGCCATGATATACCCAAGCCATTCAAAGAAGCATTACTATAAATCTAGAAGTTACCACTATCATTTGGAAGTGCCAAAATAGGTGCATGAGTGAGGCAATACTTCAGTTGCTAAAAACTCCACTCACAGTCATCATCCCACTCAAAATTAACTCCCTTCCTAATTAACCTCGTCAGTGGTAGAGCTATGGCTGAGAAATCTTTAATAAAACACTGATAATAATCTGCTAGGCAGAGAAAACTCCGTACTTCTGTGACGGTCCGTGGCTACTTCCAATTCTCAACTACAGCGATTTTCTGAGGGTCTACCAGAATACATTGGGCTGCTATTACGTGCCCAAAAAACGCCACTTGGTCCATCCAGAACTGGCATTTACTAAACTTAGCATATAGCTAATGTTTCCTCAATTTCTTCAAAACCAAAGTGAGATGTCGAGTATGTTCCGCTTTTGACTTAGAATACACCTTACCAATATATCATTAACGAAGACAATAACAAACTTGTCAAGGTACGGCCGAAATACCCAATTCATTAGGTCCATAACACGTTTAGCTAGCATTACGACATCCTCCACCAAAATAGGACATCCTAGATATGCCTAGCTAACATAACATGTTTCACCTCTAGGCATCGAAAACTCTAACTCATAACTGAGAGGTGTGGGGTAAGGTTGCGTCGTTTGAGCAAACACATAAGAAATAACATAGTGTGTAGCACCTGAATCAATTAACACTCTAGCAAAATGTCTAAGAATGTTCAATGTACCCATAATCAGATTAGGATTACTCTGAGCATCTTGTAGTGTAATGTGGTGGACACGACCATACGTCTGCTAACGGCCTCCACGACCTCTGTTACCTTGGTTTCCACGTCCCTGACCAGGCTGGTTAGGTTGCCTCGTCGATCTAACACTACTAGAAGCAACTTCAACATTCTGGGACTGTCATTCGGGATACCACTGTGGCCCACCACCCAAATACAATGGATATGGCGTGTAACCTCCCTGGTACTGAGGGTAACCACTTTGATAGTATAGATCACGTGGATACTGTAACCTCATTGGTCCTCCAGAATATGGAGCTACGTCCCCCTAATAATGATATGCACCACCATAACCCGTCAGGGTATAACCATTAAGCTCTGGAACTTGCTAGTGGTAAGGCAGGTAGCTGAGGTTATTGCTAATTTTGTGGGCACTGATTAGCCCGATGTCCCATTTGACCACACACAAAACATCCCCTGTTACCTAGTCTACACAACCCAGTATGTCGACTATTACACATACGATAGAATAGAGCACCAGAGCTGTTAAAATCTCTCTACCTCTGGAAACGGGAACCTTCACTAGGTGAGCCAGAACTAGTACCGATTCGTTTAAAACTCTATGTCTTGTGGGGACCATGTGATGACTGTCCTTTATCTTTATTACTATTTTTTTATTATCGTTTTCTTCCTCTTCATCACTATCACTCGGAGCATTTTCTGAGTCCTCAAGCTGAAGTAACACCTCGAAAAACTCCTGATATGTGGAACAGGGGGTCGAAGTCGCCATGGAATGCAACTTCTTGCGAGTACCCTTCTTAAATTGTCTGAGCATCTCCGTTAGATTAGCAGTAATCTCTCTAGATAATAACTGGACAAATCTGTAAACCTACGACGATAATTAGTAACTAATATCTTTCCCTACTTTAAATTTGAGAATTTATCCTTCTTGTGGTCCAGATATTCTGGTGGTATAAACCTGGTCCGAAACTTCTGTGTAAAAACCTCCCAACTATTTGCATCCTCAAATGACAATGGTCGTGCCTCATGAATCCACTAGGATGCAGCCTAATAATGCAGAAACCAAGTAGCTGTCTCAATCCATCTATCATCTGTAAGCATACATTGACGCTACATGACTCGAAAAGCCTTCTCAAGATGGTCGAACCACAACTCGGCTTTCTTAACCCCTTCATTACCCAAGAAATTATTTATCTGGAGGTGAGATATTATCTCTAAAGTAGTCCTCTGATGAGGACGAAGTGAAGACTGTATGGCATATGCAAATGTTTCCCCCAACTGACCAAAATCGGCAAAATCAGACTCAATGGAAGTACATGGCTCTCTATGAGGTAGCATGATTCAAACATAAGAAATCAAAACGATTAGAACACTGAGAAAATACACATGACTGCCAAACCTATGCTCTGATACCAAACTGACACACCCCGACTGGAATCAAGGCATGCTGGTCGTCATGTGAGGGTGACGTAGCCATGTGCGCAAAGCAGAAATGATAATAGTATGAAAATGTGGGTAAATAAAAACCAAACTAACTAATTTACACTAAAGATAAACATATAAGTGTGTGGAAGTGTTTAAAGTGAAGATACAAATATTCAGAGCATAGGCAACCTAGGTGCAGACCAGCAAACTAAGTATTGATTATACAGAACATGAAATAAATTCCTACATTTGTTTGGATGACTGTCAGAACCACCGTAGAGTTCTCGTGAGCCACCAACACAAACGACTAGCTAGAACCTGGAGGGGCGCAAAATAGAAAACGTGAGTGGGCAAAACAAAGCTTTTGAAAACATAGTTATCTTTTTGAACATACTAACCCCTCACTGTAAAACCCGTATATTTTTCCAAATAATAATAATAATAATAATAATACATATATAAAATCATGCTCAAATGCAGTGAAAACCAAGGTATGCCATGTCAAGGTATCTCAGCCATAACTATTTAAGCCGGGTGAAATAAATTAAAGTAAAATAATATGCCAGCCGGAGTCACCTACCATGACCTGTACGGCTGAACCAATAGCTCATCAATCTATTCCTACACATAAGTCGGAACCACCTATTGTGGTCTGTACGGTAGGCTAGGTGTAAATAGGTACGCTTAAGTGCTACGATCATGTGAAGGCTGTGCGATGAATCGCTAGTCACCTACGACGTGAAACCACCTATGGTGGTTTGTATGACAGGCTAGCACCAAACTTGGATCCAAGGTAAGCGTGCGGTGTTGGAGGTGAATTATCACGTGAAGGTTGTGCCCTAACCTCAAGAGGGAGCATTAACACTGAGGTGCAAGATAATGCTCTAAATGCATTTGCTCATAACCATACACAATACAACCAATACCATCATAGTGTACTAACTTGAAGCTTACTTGGGCCTCCACAACATTATTCAATATTATGCATAACTAGACTAATACAAATACTAAAATGTAATGCATCCATGACATGGCATATAAAATGTAAATTCATTTAAAAATAGTTTTGGGAATCGTAAAGCATATATATGTATATATAGAAAACAAAAGCCCACTCACTGGTAAGTAGCAGGGTCGTAGCCCCCAAGTTTCACCTAACCATGCTCTTCCTCATGGTATGTCTCACCTATATGCAAAACAACTAATTTAACGTTAATTACCTAACACATAAACAAAACCTAGGATTAACTTCTCATATGTTGCTCAATTGGGGTGTTTGAATATAACAACGTGACTTATTCAACACCACGAACACCCCCATATTTTTAGAAAAATTTTCCAACATCTCACGGGCCTGGCACACTGACGAAATCCCTAACGACATTAAGGAATATTCTGTTTAGTAGAATATTTCGTTTAAAAACTAACGGAGTTAATTGACGCCTTCCTTCTCCGGCGGATCTCGCCGGACTCCACCGTCCACTGCCTTCGGTTGCCATCTGCCGCCGTCTGAACTCTCCGAAAACTGGAAAATTTTCTAAAGTTTATAACTTCTTCATTTCTCAACCAAAATTCATGAAATTTATATGGATTTGAAGCTCTTGAAGAATAGAACACAACCATACCTATTTAAGGTCCTGAAATCAACGGAAAGTTGTCGGAATAATCTTGGAAAATCCGGCTAAACCTATAACTTCATAACCCGAGTGTTCCGACGTTCAAAACACTTCAAAACTAGCCTAAGGTCTTTATAGAGTTAATTAGGACCATCCTCGAACCTTAAAACCTTGTAGAACTTCAGCTATCACGTCGAAGTAACCTTGCTCCTCGTCGGAGTTCCTAGTTCCTGAGTAAAACTGATCATTTCCTCGAACTATTGGTATAACTGAAATCGTAGACTTAAGAAGAATACGGTGGTGGTCTTAAAGAGCTTGATCTGTGTGGGTGTTAGTAGGTTTGTGAGTGATGGTTGTACGGTGTACGGATGATAGAAGGGTCGAGAAGAGATGAGAGGGTATGGATATGCACATGTGTGTGTGTGGTCACAGGTTGGCCAAAAGAAACAGATGCAAGGCCCTAATTGGGCTGCCATGAAAGAGATGGAAAGATTTAGGGTCCAACCAAAATAAAACAAACCCAAAAATCTAATTGGGCTCAAGGTTATAGGAAAGAAGATGATTGGTGGATATGTGGTAGGCAACCCAAAATTATATTTCTGCCCAATCTCGTTCTTAAATCGTCGTAATATTTTCGTTAAGAATCCAATTCGACCCTAACTCGCATTGACGCACTCATGGCGTTGAGTATGATTTAATTACGCTAGAGAGAAAATTAACTTAGAAATGCATATGTATATCCACGTCACTAAGCCAACGAGAGCAATATTGTCATTTTACACTATTGGGGATAATATATATATTAATTTGGGATGGGTTGTCACAATAAATGTCAGCAAAGTAGGGTCATTTTAAACTTAAAAAGAAAAAAAATATTTTTTTTAAAAAAAAAGGGAAAAGGAAAGGCATTGGTGACTTCGTCTTCTTCGCTGGAAGACTGCAACTTTTTCATCTTCTTCAGACATACGCCCCCCTAATCAGAAAATTTCAGATTTGGGCAACTCAAAAAATGAAAAACAGACACCCATTGAATGCCTCGGGCGCGCTCCGGCCACCCAGGCGCCCCCGACGAAGCTTAGGCGTGTTTTCACCCACTCCCACAAAACAGAGGCAATTTTCCTCACGCCCCGCCTCCAAGGCCGCCTAGGCATTCCTTGGGTCGAGTGTTTTAAAACACTGTATATCACAAAAGTTTGTATACAAAAATCGTGCATTGTTATACAAATTACATTGAGTTAATGATACTTCTCTTCGTAATGTCGGAAGAAGTCTCAAGTCGGATACTTCCTCCCTCAACAAATATAAGAAGAACATTATTCATAGGTAATAATCACCTTCGAAGTGTATGATTGTCAATGAACTCTGTATAACTAACCTAAACTTAAAGTTGTATTGTCAGATACTTCCTCCCTCAACAAATATAAGAAGAAAATTATTCATAGGTAATAATCACCTTCGAAGTGTATGATTGTCAATGAACTCTGTATAACTAACCTAAACTTAAAGTTGTATTTTATCTGTCTTCTGTTTTCACTTTGTTGAAATGTGTTATAAAGTCGAATATCACCTCTCATAAACAAGAAAGAAATTAACCCCTAACGAGTCCTTTTGATCAAAGAAAAAAACCCTAAATTTCTGGGTGCAAAACCTCAACTGAGAAAAACGAACACTAATATGTCTGCAATCTACACTCGTGCACTCCAACATATGAGTGCAAATGTTGTAGAAAAATTTAATAATATTATTATTATATTAAATTTATTAGTTGAATAGAAATTAGACTTTGAGTCTTTTGGTAGAAAGATGTGTCTACTCAAATGAAGAGTTGCAACTTTTGACTTTTCATGAATAGTCACATGTTTTCCAAAGAGGTATCTCACATTCTATAAATAAGAAAACCCCTATAATCACAAAAATAACTTTTCATTGTTTTACATAATCAAACCTATAGTGCACTAAATATTAGAGAGTCTCATTGAGTCCATATGAGAGAGTTTTCAAAACAATCGTTGTTCATGAAGCCTTGTGATTTAGAGTGCTACTACTACAAGGACGTGGTTGTTGTATATTGGGAGACATGCGCCGATCAACCATGAGCACTATAGTGGAGCGTAAACTTAAGGACAAAGTGTCTAACACTTGCCTCGACCATATTTTCTAGATTTTTCTAATCCATTATGTCATGTTCATTTGACATTAGTTACTCATGTGCATGCATTATTTTGATATATAATTGCATGAATTATTTCTTGATTTTTCATGCGATTTAATATAGAAATAGACTCTATTTATGTTACACAAATTCGTTTGCAAATTCGAAATAAGAGTGTATGATCACATGCATCTTCATGGATATGCAACATTTCAAACATACCTGATAGATATTTTTACCATCTGCAAAAGTAGGTATAAAAACACTTAAAAATACTTGCAAGAGAACAAGGTAGTTGTAGTATAAACGGCTCAAGCAAGGTCGTTTCCGCAGGGATTGAATGAATAATATGTATTTACTAATTCTTAGCTAATTATTTGAAAACAAAGATTGGAAGATGTTGATTTTATGACCTAAAATATTAAAAACGAATTTAATTAAAAATAATTAAAAAAATTAGCAAAGTAACGAAAACAAAACAAAATAGTTTTGAAAACCAAATTATAAAAGGCCTAGGGTTCCGTCATCCCCTTAACAATACTAGGAATCGACCTTATTTATACTAGTAGAAAATAAAACCCTACCTAGAAAAAGTATTAGAATAATAATAGGAAATATAATAAAATAATAAAACAGAAAATAAAAGGTTTCCTATTCTAACTGGAATTCGGAGTTCTCAGAAAATCAGACTTTTGACTGACCAAATCCTCAAAAGAAATCTTCCTCAAAATATACCATCTTGACCTCCAAAACCTCCAGAAACGTCAATCTGGGAAAGCTGCGCGCTGGGTCTTCTTTTCATCGCCACGGTCAAACGGCTTAGTAGAAAAATCTGAAATTTTGACAAAATCATCTTGAAAGACTCACGAACATTCTTGGAATCGCTCCAAAATTCATCCGTTTGATCATTTTTTGCTTCAGAGTAAGTCGAATGTCTTACATTAAAAATACATAACAAAGTATCAAAATCTCACAAAATAACCATTAAATTAATACTAAGAATAGGGTAAAATATATAGTATAAAATAGACTCATCAATACCCACATAAAAAACAGTGAGAACCATGAATGAAAGTAAGTCGTTAGGAATTTGAAGATGTCCTTTGCCGCAAGAGGTTGCCCACGAAAGTTTCAAGTTCGAATCTTCTTTCCCAGACATAAAGTAGAAAAACACCTAAAGTTAGAAAGAGTGTAAGAGGTTGTTGGGGAGTGACAACACTAGAGCTACATAGAAATTAAAATTTTAAAACTAATGAAGAAATACTACTTCTATACGAGCACCCAATAGAAGAATCACAAGTCAAACTAAACAATTTAAAACTTCTTGGTGATAGGTCTGAGTCTGTACAACTCAAAGGCCAAGTCCTGGTCCTATTCTGCAGATTACAAGATTGGTATCTGTGGCCGTTTTCAAGGCTCACGGGCTGATAAGTTTTTGTAAAGATTTTTTGTTTTTCTCATCATGAAAATTGAACACATTGACGGTAAACTTTTTCCACCTAGTGTAGTTTACGACCAACATCACCAATATTGTTCCTATATTAATAACTTATAACTAAATGTAAGGTTTCACAATAAGTCTCGGTAATATTAAAAGCAAATCTCCCACATATGAACTGTATTTTATCGTATTATCTCTCGAACGTAAGATTCTATTCTCCAGCAAACGAGTCTTTGACAGTGGAGGTAGATCAAGGAAGTTACTCGAACAGAAGAACTGGACCGGCCGGGAAAGGACCACCAAATCTGGGTCCAAGTTCTGCCGTCCATATTTATATGGTCCAACAAGCCACAATACTACATGTATAAATTGATCATCCAATTCATAATTAGGTCTTTTGGCATTGGGGCAGTCCAAGCCAAATGTTAGATTTGTTTGGGTTCAATAATGATCCGAGAATCACTCTCCACCTGATTGAGGACTTGTGATCCTGAATCATCATGTTCTTTCCCCCACCCACTTTACATGTCCTAACTTTTCTCATTTTTTTGTATTCTATGTTAGTTTTATTTATTTATTTTTTATTCTATTTTTTTAAGTTTTTTTAAGGCTAAGCAATTATAACTTGCATTATGATGAAATATATAACCTAATATGTAATGATTGAAAGAGATCAATTAAGATTGGGAGTGGGATGAGTCATATGCTAAGGCTCTAGTGTTGTACATTTGGGTGTGTTTAAGGATTTAGAAGGGTCCACATGATTTTTCATAATTGGGTTACATTTTTCGAAAGAATCACAGAAATGCTACATACAATGTGTTTGAAATGGCTCACTACAATATGCAAACACTACAAAAAAAACAAAAACAAAAAAAAGTAGTCATTACCGATGAAGATTTTTTGAGGGCCCTAAAAAATCGTTGTAAAAAGCACATTTTGAGACCATAAAATATTGATCGTCGGTAACATGGCATGAAACAAATTTTTATTACCAACGCATATAATGTCCTCAGAAAAAGTCTCAAGTTTCATCTGAAATTCACTTTTGTTTGGTGGGAAGAATTGGCGCCAATTTGTATTAACGACGAGTAAAGTTCTTATCAGAAATAGAATGGTTATTTCCAAAGGTTTACTAATGTTGACGAAATTGATTTAGTATTTTCGAAGGAAAAAAAGTCCTCTCGGTAATGCTTTTATATTTTCGAGGGTGATTAGTTGTTGTTGGAAGTAATCATATTTTTTCTGACAAATTTTTTTCTTTGTCAGAACAAACTTTTAAGGCATATGGTTTTGTTGGAATCATATATGTCGTTGAAAAATTCTTGAAATAAGTTTGATGCTTAATTTAAATTCTACAATAAATAGATCATATAACTTAGAATACATATGGAGAAGATTGGACCATAAAATTAAAAATAAAATCGTTGAGCAAAAAGGTGTATAACTAGATCATAGTATTCTATGATAAAGAAATAATGTGCCTGCCTTTGTTAACTCATAACATTAAAATAGTACTATCCACTAGTACAAATATATTTTAAATTGAAGATCGAATTCGTTTGTTGTACTCTTATAGGGTTGATGAGTGTAGTTGTAAAAAAATCAGCAAAATTGGAGTTAAAATAATCGTTAAATAGTGAGTTTTTGTTTATAACCGTCGAAATGTTTTGTTCAGTTACCTAATATATGAACTTCTGTTTTTTGCGATTTTTTACATATGCGATCTTGGAGCATATACAAACAAGTTTGACAAATGGATCGTTGAAACTAGTTTTGTAGAATGTGCATTCCTTCAAAACGATAGATTCACCAAATACTTGGAGTTTATTATATACTTCCATTAAGTAAGGTTACAAGTCAGCAATACAGTTAGAAATACAATTAGCAATATAGTTAGTAAGTTTGTTAGTATTTGGTTATAGTAGTTAGGCTTTCTCTTATAAAAATAATGTGTGTAACCTTCATTTGATTAGTCAATAAAAAAAACATATTTCTCTTTCTATTCTCTCTCTCTCTCTAAAACTCTCTGCGTTCATCCTTCTGTGTTCATCCTTACTTCTTAATTTTCCCTTCAATTCCCAAATATTAAAATGTAGTTAACATGGTATCAGAGCCACCAGCGCACACCATGGATTATGGTGGTTTATCTTCGTAGTAGTTTACATTTTTTTTTCTTTTTCCTATTTCAGTTTCTCTTCAAATTTTTATTGGATTTTCGGTGCTTCCATGATTTTTCTTGGGTTGATTTTTCTGCGATTGTTGGGATTGCGATTGTTCTGGTTGATTGTTCTCGTTAGGTTGTTCATTCTTGGGGAAGTCGCGTAGCTTGCTCTCGAAATCGACCGTGGATTGGTCAAGGTCGACAGACTTGATTGCAACGATTGCAAAGTTCATGGGGATGCAAAAGGCCTTGTTGATGACAGCCTTGCTATTAAGCGACTCGATCTTAGTGGTACAGATGAAGAACTGAGATCCGTTGGTTTTGGGACCAGCGTTGGCCATAGACACGATATTGGGTCCAATGTGCTTCTTGATGGAGTTCTTTTCGCCAGAGTCAATTTCTTGGTGGTTTTCGTAAGTGGTGGAGTCTAACAGGAATTGAACCTTTTGTGGGTTCTCTTGGTGAGATGAAGAAGTCGGCATTGGAGACTGCGAAGATGAAATCTTGAAGAATACAAGTGGGTTGTTTTGATTTTTGGGAAATGGGTTTTAAAGGGGAAGATGAATGTAGGATGTTTGGAGTACTAATTCTAATGAAAGGTTGATGTTTTGGGAGGAATACGACGATGTATGAGAATGTGTGTGACTAATCTGTTAAGGAATGGGCTTGGTAGCAATGCTTAATAGAGTCCAGGTGTTTAAAGAATGTCCCAACTCACAAGTTTCATTTGAAGGTTATGTTTTCAGTCCCTTTTTCTCTGAATTCTTGAACAATTAGAATGGATCTTTTCTGGGTTTTTTTTCAAGTTTTTGTTGTTGGTTAAGAATTATGGTTCTACTACTTGGTTGTGGCTTCTGTTGTCGATTGGAAGTATATTTGTTTAAGATTTTGGTATTCGTGTTTCTGTGTGCTCCTAATTTCAAGATTCTTGTTGGATTATGGAAAGTGGACTACCAGTTTGAGTTTTCTTTGGAAGTAAGGCACTGTATGCTCGTGATTATGTCAAAACAAAGTTTGAGCATGCATATCCATTTGTTTTTTGAAGTGGCTTATGCAATTTGGGAGTATATTGTTTCTTTTATCAATGGCCTGGTTGGCTTGCACTTTAAGAGCCTTTGATAGCTTAGTTCGGATGGAGACAATTTCCTTTTTTCAGTTATATGGTGCAGTATTCTCTTAGTAGTTGCTATGGCCGAGATGTTCAAGTTTCTGATTATGTTGGTCTTTGCTGCTTTGATTGGACTTTTCATTGGGTTCATGCTCTTGATTTTTCTACAAATCTTGATATGTTTCGTGAAATTGGTATGGATTCTTGGATTCTCGTGTTCATTGTCGAATTACTCAAGAAGTTTTGTAGTATCCAATTCTTGTCTCCCTGCCTCACTATTTTTCTGCAATTTTGTTGAGGAGCTTGTGCAGTAATCTTCCCTTATCTTAACCGATAATGTCGAGTCTAACCAACTCAGTTGTTAGCATGAATCTACAATAAGTCTGGTTATACGATGAAGTTTGAAGAAATTGTAAACAGTAAATCTCACGAAGGGTAATTCTGTGATGTGAATAGGTAAATCCCATGAAGGGTAGAAGAACTTAACGGTAAGTCCCACAAAGGGTAAGTTCGTGATGTGAGTAGGTAAATCCTACATAGATGTTGATTTTTTGTTATTGAAATTGTGAAGGCCGATGCCATTGTTAAGAGTAGTTGTTTTTGGTAAAATCCACAAATGGCGATCCATTGGTACTATAGTTAAGGCCGATGCCACACTATAGTTTGTTAATTTTCTGTTTTTGTAAATATTAAAGGTCGAAGCCAAGTTGAATGAGATTGTTGACAGGAAATCCCACGAAGGGTAAATGCGTAAGAAGTTGTTATACCGGCATGAGGGTGTGCTACGACTACTTTATAGAAGGTTGTCCTTTGAGAAGCTCCTGTTAAAGGCAGAGGAAGAGTGTTAATTCTAGCTACTATTATTCTTCTACCATTTGCTTCATAAATGTTACTTTCAATGTTCTAATTCTCTATTTTAGCAACGGACCTACAGAATTTTGGGCACTGATAAGACTCTGAAGGCAATTGATGGTTAGATATTGAGTTGTGCATCTAGTCCAAGTATGAGACCATTGTTCGTGACTGATGGAGACCGAATTATCAGCAAAGCAAGTGAAGATCATTTCAGGTCTCAAATTGGGATCAAGGAAAACAAGCTGCATAAGCAAGCCTATTTGGAAACTAATGAAAACGCATATAGGCCTCCAAAACCAAAACTTGGTTATTTGGATCTGCCCAAGAAGATGAAAAGTAAGACAGGAAAGGGGCGGCATGGAAAATTGAGCAGTGCCAGTAAATTGGTCAATAGAAAACACTTACATTTTGAAGGTTCACTAGATGGAGCAATTCTTCTCTGTCTTGGGATTTCTATTGGCATAATATCTTCTTTGATAGCAAACAAAAGAGAAGTTGACAAGTTGAAAGATTTGTTGAAGCAGATCGAGAACTTGGTTCAGCATCTAGCCGAGGAACTCCAAATGAAAGATTTAATAACAGTGAAGGAAATAGCTAATGACAATTATGGTGCACATGATACTTGTGACAAATTTATTTTTTATAAGGCACCAAATTCTTTTTCTACTGAACAGAAGGATTGCAAGATTGCAGTTGGTTCAAGTATGCTTTTTTTTTTTTTGGTTTTCATAGTAGTGATTGCAGATGTTCTTCCAATCTCAAACTGGGTTTTCCCAGTGAAGAAATTTTTTTGTCCTAACTAAGAACAAGTGAGAACATTTGAACACATATGCAAACTAATAACACTTTAAAGTAGGCATGCATTCAAAAACAATTCTAAAACCCATGACTTTCAAAGCCTAGAGAATGGTGAACCATAAGACTCTTTAACAATATTAAAGAGAAAGAAGGATTTGAGATTCATTACCCTTGAAGCTCATCCTTGTTTACACAAGGGATTCACCCAAGTGGAGGGCCTTCAAGTCACCTCCTAGCTCCTTGGATCTTCCTTGTGATTTTCTTCTTTGTTGATGCTCCTTTGCTCCTTGAGGATATGAGGAAAGGATCTCCAAGAACACCAAAGATTTGGAGTCTCTAAGTCTCCACACCAAGGATGTAGTGTGAAGAGAAGATGGATGACTTAGAGAGTTTTTTATGCTAGTAAAAACCCCCTAAGTGGCCGGCCTCTATGGAGAAAAGGAGAGAAAGTGTTTCTCCTCTTTGCCTTAAGAAAACCCTAGTGAGAGAATGGCTATAAAGTTGCTTTTATACCACCTCACATATGAGTAGCAAACTTGCAATTAACCCAAGTTTGCTACCCCTTCACCCTAGGCCGGTTTTGGCTTTATTTTTGGGTTAATTTCCATTTAATTTTTAGTTGTCACATAACCTAAACTCAATGGGCCTTGTGGACCAAAAACCCTTTTAGGCCCCGAAACCCAAAACCAACTTAAAAGCCCAATACGAACCTTTCGTATAATTAATTAACTAATTAATTAATCTTTACCATTCTCAATTAAACCATTTAATTGCTTATCCATCTCTTTTATATCTTCACATTCATCCTTACTCAGTGTACGATCCATTAGGTTCCATTTAGCGAGGCAATGGGCGATTGTTACTCTTAACGATCGATTGTGAATTAAAACTACATTTGAATTCTCCTTTTGATGAAGATTAGTGTTTGCTAATCCTCAGGGCTTCCACAAACCATGAGTGACACCTAACAGTATGTCATGGCTATCCAAGCTAAGTAGAAGTGGTTGGAGAACCTATCCAGTTACAACTACAATGCAATACGGTCCTTCTCTAATACAATACTCTTGATCACATTGTTTAAGTGATAGTTTGTTTCATGTCTACTATCCAATGTGATACTTCTCTATATGATTCAATTGAATATGATTTGGAACAAACTTCCTAATTCATATTCGTATACTTTGGCCAAAGACTCTCGAATCATATCTCAGAGTATTCTCCTTCCACCATGGAAGGTTAGAGATCCCTTGTTGTGCATTCATATGCCTACATGACTAGATAGTTTGACCCCAACAATGTCGTGAACACTCTCAATGGAATGCCTTTGACATGATCAAAGATTAAGGACCTAACCATTAGACATCTATGATGCCTTAGGTCAAAGGACTACTTTGCATATTGCAACTTACGAGTTCTCACATGATATGTATGTTCGAACTCTCTTTTGATCATAGTTCAGTTTACTCAATTACCTTTTGAGCACTTATGTGTTTGTCTCAGTGTCCAACACTAAATGACTTGAGACCAGTCATACCCACGCTTGAGTTACCATAACACATACTAACCTTAACGGATTGTCAATGCCCAATTGGCAATCCTATGGCTAGGAACGTTTCAGGAATGAACATACGAGAAAGGACTCATTAATCCAACTCACTTAGATCACTTCTCTCTTAGATTAAATACATTCCTTGGATTCCCTTATTGCTTAAACACATAATGCAATAAATAGTGATTAACAATAAGCTTTGCCCTCTATTAAACATATTATAGTTTAACACAATAAGTATTCCAAAAGCTATTACATCAAATGAGTGGCTTTGTGGGCATACTTCCAACACCCAGTTGGGATTGAGGGGGAGTATTAAGGGTACAAGTCAGCAATACAGTTAGCAATACAGTTAGTAAGTTTGTTAGTACTTGGTTATAGTAGTTAGGCTTTCTTTTATAAAAACAGTGTGTGTAACCTTCATTTGATTAGTCAATACAAAAGCATATTTCTCTCTCTACACTCTCAATCTAAAACTCTCTGTATTTATCCTTCTATGTTCATCCTTTCTTCTTAATTTTCCCTTCAATTCCCAAATATTGCAATGTAGTTAACA
The DNA here is from genome assembly GCA_963580275.1 of Crataegus laevigata. NCBI lineage: Eukaryota > Viridiplantae > Streptophyta > Magnoliopsida > Rosales > Rosaceae > Crataegus > Crataegus laevigata. The sequence goes on along the minus strand of OY756944.1, from coordinate 11,660,719 downwards.
AGTAGAACTTAATATTTTGTGGTATCCACTAGTGCAAATATTTTAAATTGAAGATCGAAATCATTAATCGTACTCTTATAGGGTTAGGGAGTGTAGTTGTAAAAAATCAGCAAAATTGGAGTTAAAATAACCGTTAAATTGTGAGTTTTCGTTTATAACCGTCAAAAGGTTTCGTTCCGTTAAAATCAGCAAAGATACTATGTTTATGTTTTGTTTCCATACCGTCATTCTTGTATATTTAAAATTTATTTAACGAACTTTTTTCATCATCTTAATAGCTTGATCGTAGTGGAATTGAACCTAGCCTGATTGATTGTTTCAAAAAATTCCATGTGAGTAAGCGTAAGAGTGAAGGTGAAGAAACTTGGGCAAGTGAAAAGGCTAAAAACTTTACGTATGTTATCACAATTTCAATCTTTTTTTACATGATATTGTGTGTATTACCTATGCTTGCCCATTACAATTTTATTGAAGGAAAAAATAGACAACAAAAAGAATACTGTTATGGAAGAACAAAATGAAGTAAATGATTGGGTCATATATAAGGAGGTGATTGATGGCCCAAGTCATGGTTGTTTTCTTGGTGTATGTGTTGGCTTTAGTAATAAAGATGCATATCCCTCAAATAATTATGCGCGCTCAGGACCATCTACTTCTATGGTAAATTGTTTTATTTCATTTTTATTATTTGTCTTACTGTTGAATAATATATTATTTCTTTACTTAAGAACTATCCTTATTGTTTGTTTGACAGGAGAATGTTGAGAGTTGGTCAAATGCTCAACATGAAGATCAGTAGTGCATCATACTTTCATTTTGACATTACCAAATATCTGAACTTGTTAAGTTTTATTCGTGGGTTATTATTATTATTTTCCCAATTTAAGTATTGTCTATTTTCTTTTTAAAATAATTTTATGAATAATTTCGTTTGGATGTTGAGAAATTTAATACAATGGTTTGGTTAATTTATTAGTAACGATTACATACCTTTTTTCATCGTATTTTAATTTCAATATATAATTTAATTATAAATGGAACAATAACTTTTTCGATTGTAAATTCCTCTTGTTAATGTGCACAGTTCTAACAAAAATGTTCCTATAGGAATTACAAAAAAATTTGCGATGATTAAATATGATCAATAATATATATTTCCAACGAAGCTTCACTGTCAAAAATATATATATTATTGAGGAAACTTCACCATTGCAAATATATATCTTCGATGAGGCTTCTTTGTCGAATATATATATATATATATATTCCCGATGAAGCTCACCATTGCAAATGTAACATCCCACAACGTCCAGGGGAGATGATCCTGTAAGCCTTATATGTACATTCCCACCTCCAATTAGCACGAGGCCTTTTGGGACGGAACCCCAAAGTTAAGCGAGTTCGTGCAAGATCAATCCCATGATGGGTGACCCACTGAGAAGTTCTCGTGTGAATTCCCAGAAACAAAATTGTAAGGGCGTGGTCAGGGCCCAAAGCGGACAATATCGTGCTATGGCAGAGTCGAGCCTGGGCTGGGATGTGACAACAAATATGTATTACCAACAAAGCTTTACCATTAGAAGTACATATTTTCGACGATGCTTGATCATCACAAATATGTTTTTGTGTCTATTTCGGGCAAGCCGTTACATATGGCTGATAAGAACATATTCATGTGACTTTATTAGTTTGTTTCCTTGCATTTACTTAATTAGTTTCATCTTATTAGAATGTTTTAAGCTATTTTCGTGTGTTGGTAGGTTCTAAATAACAAAGTTAGCAAAGAAGTGCAATTTGGAGCTATTTTGGGGTGAAATGGATTGCATGCATGGGGAACATAAAAATGGATGGTTGTGATTCACTCTCACCAACAAAATGGATGGTGGTGATTCATTATCACCAACAAAAATGGATGGTGGTGATTCATTCTCACCAAGAAAATGGATGGTAATGATTCATTCTCAAAGCCTATAAATAGGCTTCTCCATCAAGGCCAAAGACACCAATTCACATCTACAACACATTCCATAAACAACACAATTTCTGCCTCAAGGTTCCTTTTTCCTCCATCCATTTCCATCCACCTCTTTTCCTATCCATCCCCTACCACCCTTCCATACTCTCTCAACCTATCCAATCTCTGCCACATCCCCTAGACCATCCAAACACCACACCCACCTTGGTGCCGCATGTTTGCAAGAAATGAGGAGGACTTGGAGCTGTGCTAACCATTCAAGACGTTGGATTGCTGGAGCGTTCTAGGTGTCTTCTACTTTTGTTTATCATGTTTAAATTCAATTATAGTTGTTTAATTGCAAATATGTGGAACTAAATTCGTTTTGGCTAGAGGTTGATTCAAAGCCATGAACATATTTGTAATATGAATTGATTACCTTCAGTTGTGATTTCATGAGTTGTGAATTCAATTTGCTTAACTGCTTGATTTATAACTTATTCTTGTATGTCGATTAAGGATGCATACATAGTTTGCATGCATGAATTTGATGCCAGAATATAAGGGAGTTTCACCTAATCGTTATGAATTTATATTCACAAGTAGTGGAGGTTGCTAGTCACAATCGCGTCAAGTGAATTCTTGGCAAGAGTATCATGTTGTTCATAGTTACGAATACCTCGTCAATGCTTATAGTTTTCACAAAGCTTAATGATCTTTGATTGTATCTATATTGTGTTGTTCACGTAGGGAACTTTTGAAGAATGTTTTGAATTGTTGTATGCGCTTTTCCGTCCAATTCAATAACTTAAGGAAAACTCGAAGGTTAAAAAAGTGATGTTCACGGTTAATCTGGGTTATTGAGATTCATGGTTTATTGAAAGAACAACTGATTTGTATGCAAGTGTGTCATGTGTGGAGAAGAACCCTCTAGCTAGTCCATCACCCATCCATTCACCTTAATTTTATGTCTTTGTTTAATTATACAAGTTTGTTTAGTTTTAGTTTCAATTTTCGTGCAAACCAAACCCCCCATCATTAAGTAGTGTCAATTTAGTTAGAATCTGTCCTAATTTGTGTTTAGTTAGTTCCTTGAGTCTATTTTCGCCCAAATCAGTCCCTATTGTCTAGTTTGAGTCAATTTGGTTGTTTTGAGTTGTTTTGAGTCATTCTAGTGTGTTTTCAGTTATTAGAGTTTAGTTAAGTGTCTTTTGCCTTGTTTTGCGTTCTTTAGTCTTATTTAGTGTTTTTAAATCAGTTTAGAGTAGATAAGCAATCCCTTCTAATCCCTAGCCTAGAACGATCCCTACTTACATCTATACTACAATTGTCAACAAGAGGGTTTAATTTGAGTGTTGTTTACAACGCATCAATGGCATGGTTCTGACGTAAGAGGTGAAAATGATTAGAATACCAACAAAATATGCAGGACTGCTAAACCTAGGGTCTAATACCAAACGGACACACGCCGACCTAAATCAAGGCATACTAGCCGTCACGTGAAGGTGACGTAGTCATGTCCGCAGTGCAGAAGTGAAAGTGATATGAAAGTGTGAATAATTAAAAACCGAAACTAAGTAAGTTATACTAGGGTGATATATAAGTGCGTGATAGCATGCAGAGTAACGATACAAACGTTCAGAGTGTAGGTAACCTAGTTGCAATCTAGTAGGCTAAGTATTAATTATACAGAACATGAAAGAAAATTTTACATATTTGCAAAGCTGTCAGAACTGTCGTGAAGCCTTTGTGAGCCACCAATCCGAACGTCTACCTAGAACCTGGAGAGGCACAAAACAGAAAACGTGAGTGGGCAAAAAAAAAGTTTGAAAACACATTTCTCTTTTCCAAATATAATAACCCCTCACCGTAAAACCCTTTTAAAATCCCAGAAAATGAATACATATACATATCTAGAAATCGTGCTCGATAATGAAGAAAACCCAGAATTTATGCCATGTTGATTATCTCATAAACAAATATGTAAAGCCAGGTGATGTGATTTAATATGAAAGTTATATATCAGCCGAGTCACCTAACGTGACTTGTACGGCTGAATTTATCGCTCATAAATATGTGTTCCTACACACGAGTTAGAACCACCAAACGTGGCATGCATGACATGCAGGGTGTAAATGAATATGCTCAAGTGCTACAATCACGTGAAGGCAGTGCGAAGAATCGCAAGTCACCTATAAGTCAGAACCACCTAGTGTGGTATGTACGACAGGCTGGCACCTGCCTTGGATCCAAGTTGAGCGTGTGGTGTAGGAGATAAACGATCAAGTGAAGGCTAGGCCCTGGCCTCGGGCAAAGCACTAACACCAAGGTGCAGGATGATGAGCATCAACCATATATAAACACAACCATACTCACAATAATCTCTATCATCAACATGTACTCAGCTGAAGCTTACCTTGGCGTCCGTCGCGTCATACAATATTATGCATATCGATATTAATGCGTAAACAAAAATATGATGCAATTGACATGGCATTTAAAAGGTAAAACCATTTAAAATAATTTCTGGGAAATGTAAAGCATAAATACGCATATATATAAAACCAAAAGCCCACTCACTGGTATGGAGTAAGGTCATAACCCCCGAGTCTTGCCTAGCTACCCTCGTCCTCTGGAAACATCTCACCTATATGTGAAATAACTGATAAACATTAACTCAAAAGTACATAACCAAAACCTAGGATTTATTTCTCATATGTTACTCAATTAGGGTATTTGAATCTACCATCGTGCCCTACTCAACACCACAAACATCCCCATATTTTTAAAATAATTTTTGGAGGTGCTACGCGCAGCCATGTGTCGGCCAAGGCACGGCCACACACACTAGCCACGCGCAGGCACGTGTTTGACACACAGACGGAATCCCTAACGCCGTTAGGGAATATTTCGTTAAATATTAGAATATTCTGTTAGATTTACCTGATGTCATCAGGAATATTCCGTCAACTTTGACGAAATATTCTCTTTCTTTCTCCGATGGTTCGCCGAATTTCGAAGCCCGCAACTACTGCACTTGCTAGTTTCTGGAAAAACTTAAAACCTTAATATCTCCGTCAATTTTCAACCAAACTTCACGAATTTTATATAAATTGAAGCTCTCAACAAGGAGAACATGATCTTACTTATTTGGAGCCTTAAATCTAATGAAAAATCGTCGAAATAAGCTTCGATATTCCAGCCATTACTGTAATTTGCTAAACCCGAGTGCTTCGATGCCCAAACTCTTCCAAAATTAGTCTAGGGTTCCTATTAGGTTGATTAGGAACCTTTTCAAGCCTTGAAACTTCAAAAAACTGCGACGATCACGTCAGAGCAAATCCGACTCCTCACCAGAGATTATGAAGTCTTAAATTTCGAAGCCAACTTACCTAACTAGTGGCATCACTACATTCAGAAGCTCAAAACGAACGAGAATAGGGTAATCTCAAGCTCGATTCGTGATGGTTTTGGTGTGTTTAAGAGTTGAGGGTTTGGTTGTACGGATGGGAGAGGTTTCGAGATAAATGCTAAAGTTGCAGACTTGCACGTGTGTGTGTGTGTGGTTGTGAGTGTAAGGCCACGGGTTGGCTAGAAATAAAGGGAATAAGGCCCTAATTAGGCTAAAAGGTTTAGGGCATGACAAATGGATCCAAAAGAAAACAAAGTCTACCTAAACATTTTTAATTGGGTCCAAGAAATTAGGATAAAAGGTTATTGGTTTAGATTTTAGTCTTCTAATTCTGGTCCAATGACATTATACCGTTCATAACCTTTTTGTTACGAACCCCATTTGGCTCTAATTCACGTCAGTGCGCTCACAACAATGTGTACTATTTAATTTTGTCATCGAGAAGAATAATTTAATTCTACATATGCACGTCCACGTCACCAAGCCTCGAGGGTATTTCCATCATTTTACGTACTCGGGGATTAAAATATGTACAAATTTGAGACGGGCTATTACAATCTACCCCTTTAAGAAAATTTTGATACACGACTACGATATATTAATATCCATAAAATAGACGTGGATATAACTCGCGCATACGATCATCTGTCTCTTAAGTGGCCTCATCAACTGAATGGTTCCTCCATAAGACTTTTACCATGCGCACAGTCTTGTTCCTTAGAACCTTGTCTTTCCAGTCTAAAATCGGCTCCTCGTCATATGTTAGGTCTGGATTAATCTCTAGTGGCTAAAGAGGTATCACGTGTGACAAATCAGTGACATAATAGCAAAGCATGGACACATGGAACACATTATGTACCTTTGACAGCTCCGAAGGCAACTCAAGTCTATAGGCGACTTCACCGACTTGCTCGGTGATCTGGTACAGTCCGATGTAGCGAGGACTTAACTTACCTTTCTTGCCAAACCGTACTATGCCTTTCCATGGAGATAGCTTCAGAAATACCTAATCTCTAACTTTATAAACCCTATCTATGGCATGTTTATCGGTAAGACTCTTTTGTCAATCTTGGGCCACTTTCAAGTTAGATTTAATCACCTGAATGTTTTACGTAGTCTTGTTAACAATCTCAAGGCCCATCAATACTCTCTTGCCAACCTTTGACCAACATAAAGGAGTGCGACAAGGCTTACCATAAAGTGCCTCGAAGGGTGGCATAATGATGCTGGAATGGTAGTTGTTATTGTAGGCAAACTCAATCAGAGCTAAACACTTATGCCAAGCATCGCCAAACTGTAATACTGAAGATCTCAACATGTCTTCCAGCATCTATATAGTTCTCTCAGATTTCCCATCTGTTTGTGGATAATACGATGTGCTGTAGAACAATCTCGAACCAATAGCTTCCTGAAAGGCCACCCAAAACTTAGAAGTGAACCTAAGATCCTGATCAGAGATGATACTAACCGGAACCTTGTGGTATTTAACAATCTCTGAAATAAATAGATCGGCTAATCGGTTTATGGAATAATTCTCTTGAACTGGCAAAAAGTGTGCTGACTTGGTAAGCCAAACCACTATCACCTAAATGTCGTCATATCCATTTTGTGTACGAGGAAGCTTGTACACGAAATTGATATTAATGTCTTCCCATTTCCACTGAAGGATGAGAAATGGCTGTAATAAACCGAAAGGTTTCTTCCGCTCAGCTTTGACTTGTTGACAAATTGCACATCGGCTCATATATTCTACAATCTCCCTTTTTATGCTAGGCTAGTGGTAGAAGGATGGTATGATACATCTTGGTACTCTCAAGATGCATCGCATACGCCGAAATATGTGCCTCATCCAGTATATCTTTCTTCAATTCCGCTATATCCGGCATGTACATTCAATCTCCCTACATAAGCATGCCATCTGGTCTCCGAATTTTGAGATCTTTCTTTTTCTCTCGTGACACAGCTCCAATTGAGACTATAGATCTTCTACTTAAGCTTCGAGCACGTGATCTATCAAGATCGAGCTGACCTAAAAACTGGCAAGTAACGCCTTGTCCCGATCTTTAACCTCTAATTTCACTCATGTGGATCTTAATTCTGTAATGAGAGGAACACAACTAGCATACAAAGTATTAAGTCTGGCATATGATTTCCTGTTGAGCGCATCTACCACTGAATTTGCACGACTTGGGTGATACTCAATCGTGCAATCATAATCGCTGAGCAATTATATCCACCTCCACTACTGAAGGTTAAGATCTTTCTAGGTGAAAGTATACCTGAGGCTCTTATGATCTATGAAAATCTGGCTTTTTCTCCATACAAGTAATGTCTCCAAATCTTCAAGGCAAAAATAATGGCTGATAGCTCAAGATCATGAATAGGGTAACTCATCTCATGTAGCTTCAACTGTCGTGAAGCATATGCAATCACCCTACCATGTTGCATTAATACACAGCATAAGCCGTTCAGAGAAGCATCACTGTAAATCTCAAAGTTACCACTATCGTCTTAAAGCGCCAAAACAGGTGCGTGAGTGAGACAATACTTTAGTTGCTGAAAGCTCCACTCACAATCATCGTCCCACTTAAATGTAACATATTTCCTAGTCAATCTCATCAGTGGTAAAGTTATGGCTGAAAAATCTTTAACAAACCGTTTGTAATAACCTGCTAAGCTGAGGAAACTCCATACCTTGATGACGGTCTGTGGCTTCTCTCTATTCTCAATTGTAGCTACTTTCTGTGAGTCCACCAGTATACCCTGAGTTGATATGATGTGCCCTAAGAAAGACACCTGATCCAGCCAGAACTGACATTTGCTAAACTTAGCATATAACTGATTTTCCCTCAGTTTCTTCAAAACCAGAGTGAGATGTCGTGTGTGTTCTGCTTTGGATTTAGAATACACCAAAATGTCATTAATGAATAAAATAATGAACCTGTCAAGATTGGCTGAAATACTCGATTCATTAGGTCCATAAAATGCTATTGGTGCATTCATCAACCCAAATGGCATCACCAGGAACTTGTAATGACCACAACGAGTCCTAAATGCTGTCTTAGGGACATCTTCACTTCTGATCTTCAACTTATAGTATCCAAACCTCAAATCAATCTTGGAGAATACACAGGCACCTCAAAGCTGATCAAATAAATCATCTATATGTGGTAACGGATAACGGTTTTTAATCATTACCTAGTTCAGCTGTCAATATTCGATGCATAGCCTCAAGGTCCCGTCTTTCTTCCATACAAATAGAATTGGTGCTCCCCAAGGTGAAGTATTGCGTTGAATGAAACCTTTATCCACTAATTCTTGCAGCTGAGTTTTTAATTCCCTTAACCTTGCATGAGCTATTCAATAAAAAGTTAAGGAAATAGGGTCTGTACCTAGAATCAAGTCGATGGTGAACTCTACCTCCCGATCTGGTGGTAATCTAGGTAAATCATCAAGAAACACGTCATGGAAATGCCTAACTACCCATATATCCTCTACACGAATAAGCTTATCCTCGTTCAATACCACATGCGCCAGATATCCTTGACATCATTTCCTCAACAGTCGTTTAGCTCTCACGGCGAAGATAACACCGTGTCTCACTCCATTATGCTCGCCCATGAAGGTAACAACAAGCAAGCCTGGATGACGGAAAGTAACCGTCTTCTGGTCGCAATCCAGTTGAGCACGGTTATAGTGTAACCAATCCATGCCTAGAATAATATCGAAATCCACAATATCTAGCGACACGAGATTAGCTGGCATTACGACGTCCTCCACCAAAACAAGACATCCCTGGTAAGGCTAGCTAACATAACATGTCTCACCTCTAGGCATAGAAAACTCTAACTCGTAACCAAGAGGTGTAGGATAAGGTTGCATCTTTTGAGCAAACGTATAAGAAATAATAGAGTGTGTGGCACCAAAATCAATCAATACTCTATAAAAATATCCAAGGACGTTCAAAGTACCAAAATGAGATCAGGATTACTATGCACATCCTGCAGAGTAATGTGGTGAACACGGCCCTGTGTCTGTTGCTGTCCTCCACGCCCTCTGTTAGCTTGGTTTCCACGTCCCTGTAAACCATATCCCTGACCAGGCTAGTTAGGTGCCTCAATGATCTTGCACTACTTGAAGCAACCTCGACATTCTGGGATTGCCTTCCTGGATACCACTGTGATCCACCACCCTAACATGGTGGACATGATGCGTAACCTCCTGAGTACTGAGAGTAACCACCTTGATGTTATAGATCATGTGGGTACTGATATGATCCTCCAGAATATGGGGCTATATCTCCTTGATAATGATACGCACCCTCATAACCCGTCTAGGTGTAACCACTAGGTCCTAGGACCTACTGAATAGGCACCGGTGGTGGTAATGCAGGTGGCTGAGGATTTTATTAGTTCTATGGGCATTGATTAGCCCGGTATCCCGTCTGACTACAAACAAAACATCATTTGCTTCCTTGTCTACACTCCCCAGTATGTCGACTGCTACACCTACGACAAAATGGACCACTAGAACTGCCAAAATATCTTTGTCTCTGAAAGCGTGAACCTTCTGAACGGCCATCCCTCCATGGCACAGTGGAACTCGAGGCTCCACTAGAAGAACCAGAACTAGTACCGCTCCGCTTGAAACTCTGCGTCTGACGAGGTCCCTGTGATGACTGACCCTTATCTTTATTATTTGTCTTCTTTTTATTATCTTTTTCTTCCTCTTCATCACTATCACTGGGCATATTTTCTGAGTCCTCTACTTGAAGCAGCACCTCGAAAAACTCCTGATATGTAGTACAAGGGGTCGAAGTCGACATCGAACGCAATTTCTTACGTGTACCCCTCTTGAATCGTCTAAGCATCTTCGTTGGATTACACATAATCTCTAGACAATAGCACGACAAATTTGTGAATCTACTATGGTAGTTAGTAGCTGACATCTTTCCCTACTTTAAATTATGAAATTATTCTCTCTTGTGGTCCAAATACTCTGGTGAAATAAATCTGGCCCGAAATCTCTGAGTGAGTAGTTCCCAATTATTTGCATCCTAGACGCAGCCTCATAACACAGAAACCAGGTGGATGTCTCCACCCATCGATCATCTATAAGCGTACCCTGACGCTACATAACTCTAAAAGTCTTGTTTAAGTGATCGAGCCACCTCTCAACTTTTCAACCCTTTCATTACCCAAGAAATTATTTATCTAGAGGTGAGTTACGGTCTTAAGGTAGTCCTCTAAGGAGGACGCAGTAAGGACTGTATGGCTTGAGCAATTGTATCCCCCTAACTGACCAAAATCGAGAAAATTAGACTCAGTGGAAGGACAGGGCTCTCTACGAGGCGGCATGGCTCTGACGCAAGAGATCAAAATGATTAGAATACCAACAAAATATGCAGAACTACCAAACCTAGGCTCTGATACCAAACTGACACACCCCGACCTGAATCGAGGCATGCTGGCCGTCACGTGAGGGTGACGTAGCCATGTGCACAGTGCGAAAGTGAAAGTGATATGAAAGTGTGAATAATTAAAAATTGAAACTAACTAAGTTATACTAGGGTGATATATAAGTGCGTGATAACGTGCGTAGTAATGATACAAACATTCTGAGCGTAGGTAACCTAGTTGCATTCCAGCAGGCTAAGTATTAATTATACAGAACATGAAAGAAAATTTTACATATTTGCAGAGCTGTCAAAACTACCATGAAGCCCTTGTGAGCCACCCAATACAAAAATAAAGTTTGAAAACACAATTCTCTTTTCTAAATATAATAACCTCTCACCGTAAAACTCATATAAATTCCTAGAAAATGAATATATATACGTATCTAGAAATCATGCTCGATAATGAAGAAAACCAAGAATTTATGCCATGTCGAATATCTCATAAACAAATATGTAAGCCAGGTGATGTGATTTAATATGAAAGTGATATATCAGCCGAAATCACCTAACGTGACCTATACGGCTAAATCTATCGCTCATAAATATGTGTTCCTGCACATGAGTCAGAACCACTAAACGTAGTCTGTACGAAAGGCTGGGTGTAAATGAATACGATCACGTGAAAGTTGTGCGAAGTATCGCAAGTCACCTACGAGTCAAAACCACCTAGTGTGGTCTGTACGACAGGCTAGCACCTGCCTTAGATCCAAGGTAAGCGTGTGGTGCGGGAGGTGAACGATCACGTGAATGCTAAGCCTGGCCCCGGGCAGAGCACTAACTATATATAAACACAACCATACTCACATCAATCTCTATCATCAACATGTACTCACCTGAAGCTTACCTCGGTGTCCGCCGTGTCATACAATATTATGCATATCAACATTAATGCATAAACTAAAATATGATTCAACTGACATGGCATTTAAAACGTAAAACCATTTAAAATAATTTTTAGGAAATGTAAAGCATAAATACGTATATATAGAAAACCAAAATCCCACTCACTGGTATGTAGCAGGGCTGTAACCCTCGAGTCTTGCTTGGCTACGCTTGTCCTCTGTAAACATCTCACCTATATGTTAAACGTTAATTCGAAAGTACATAACCAAAACCCAATATTTATTTCTCATACATTACTCAATTAAGGTATTTGAATATACCATCGTGGCCTACTCAACACCATAAACATCTCTATATTTTTAAAATAATTTTTGGAGGTCCCACGCGCCGGCCACACGCAGGCACGTGCCTAGCACACGGACGAAATCCCTAACGTCATTAGGGAATATTCTGTTAAATATCAGAATATTCCGTTAGATTTGCCTGACGCCATCAGGGATATTCCGTCAACTTTGACAGAATATTCTTCTTCCTTCTCTGATGGTTCGCCGGATTCTGACGCCAGCCGCCGCTGCACTCGCCGATTTCTAGAAAAACTTAAAACCTTAATATCTCCGTCAATTTTCAACCAAACTTCACGAATTTTATATCAAATTGAAGCTCTCAACAAGGAGAACATGATCTTACCTATTTAGAGCCTTAAATCTAACGGAAAATTGTTGAAATAAGCTTCGAAATTCCGACAATTACTGTAACTTGCTAAACCCAAGTGCTTTGACGTCCAAATTCCTCCAAAATTAGTCTAGGGTTCCTATTAGGTTGATTAGGAACCTTTTCAAGCCTTGAAACTTAGAAAAATCGCGACGATCACATCGGAGCAAATTCAACTGCTCACCGGAGTTTATGAAATCTCATATTTCGAAGCCAACTTACCTAACTAGTGGTATCACTAGATTCAAGAACTCAAAAGGAACGAGAATAGGGGAATCTCGAGCTCGTTCCGTGACGTTTTTCGCGAGTTTGAGAGTTGAGAGTTCGGTTGTATGGACGGGAGAGGTTTCGAGAAAAATGGTGAAGTTGCAGACTTGCACATGTGTGTGTGTGGGTGTGAGTGTAAGGCCACGAGTTGGCCAAAAATAAATGGAACAAGGCCCTAATTGGGCTAGAAGGTTTAAGGCATGACAAATGGATCCAAAAGAAAACAAAGTCCACCTAAACATTTTTAATTGGGTCCAAGAAATTAGGATAAAAGGTTATTGGTTTAGGTTTTAGTCTTCTAATTATGGCCCAATGACATTATAGCGTTCGTAACCGTTTCGTTACGAAATCCATTTGGCTCTAATTCACGTCGATGCGCTCACAACAATGCGTACTATTTAATTTTGTCAGTGAGAAGAATAATTTAATTCTACATATGCACGTCCACGTCACCAAATCTCGAGGGCATTTTCATCATTTTACATACTCGGAGATTAAAATATGTACAAATTCGAGACGGGCTATTACAATTTCCATGTCGAAAATAAAATAAGTTTGCCATTTTGAAAATTCATTTCCGATAAAAAAAACTAACTACTAACAACAAGTCATGTGCGTTGAAAATGAATTAATTCTAACGGCTGGTTGGAAAAAAAAGTATTTCCAATGGATCAATTTGCAACACCTAACGAGGGCATTTTCCCGTCGAAAATTATCCTAACATCCACATTTTCATTCCAACTTTATTACACAAGCTGCTTTTGTCATTTTAGATGACCGAATAGTTTTGGATTTGAATGATCCAGTGTAGGAATGACCACTAATTGAAGACATTAAGATTGATGTTCACATCTTAAGAAAGGTATGGATATACTTAACGTAGACAATTATGCGACATAATACCTTGAATATGAATCACATTTAAAAAAAATAAAAAAAATATTATTATTAAGAGAAGAGGAAATTTCAAACTTATGACGCATGGGTATAAACCCGTTCCACTAGTGTATTGTATCACCTGTATAAAATGAATAACTTGAAATTCATATTTTTCTTTGGTTTCTTCTCATGCAAATACAAGTTTTCTTATAGATTGTTAACTTATAAAAAAATCAATATGATTATGAGTGGGTAAAACTCATGTTATTAAGGATTTAGAAGGATAAATTTGGGTAGTCACAGTTGGGCAACATTTGTTGAAAGAGACATACAGTGCGTTTAAAATGATCATTTCATGCTTGAAATCCATGTTTGTCTTCAATTTCTTGAAAGTCATACTAGATACAATATAATATCTTGAATTTGAAATAACAAAAAAGCAATGAATCACTTGAAATCCATGTGTTGTCTTGGTTATGCGATTAATCGAGGCTAACCCGAAACAATCTAATACTATATTAGATTACTTTTTTGAACTACTAAATTATTATTATTATATTTTTAATAAAGAAGATCTAACGGTTGAAATTTTGAAGTATCTTAAAATATCTTGAAAGGAGATGTGAAAATCTTAGGTAGAATGTCACTATGCATATTTAACATTAAAAAAGCCTATCCAACCAAAATGTTATTTGCTGACTAAATTTGAAGGCTTTGTGATTTGGAGTCCAATTTGACATTAATGTCAAATTTATCTTTAATTCATTTTAATGGTGGATCTCTTATTCCACTAACATTTGAACCAATAAAAATTTTGTTTTAACAGTTTTTTAATAATTACAAGCGTCTAAAGCTCTATTTAATAATAAAATAAGATTTAACAAATTGATTGAAAAAGTACAAAATTGGACATAAAACTTCAAATTAACACATCAATCATTAATTATAATTTGACTATAATAATTTGATATTTTCCATTGTTGGTCTTACTTCCAAGCACTATAAAAATGGGGATAGAGAAATAGAAGTTGCCTTAAATGATGCTGGAGATGAAGGTGTATAAGAATTTGTGCATGTATTAAATAAAGCAGCGGAATTCTTTGTCCATATTCTCAAACCAACGTAGCATTGATGTTTCCAATCCATGACCCAAAGTTGGTCAAAAGACATGCCCGTACACTCCGGCCCGTAAATTAGGGTTTGAGAATGATAAGGCACATATCTCCTTTTGAAAAGCCAACGTCTTTGTTTTCTTTTCTTCCCATCATTGTTTTCTTTCTTCAGTTTCCGTAGAAGCTCTATCTTGCTTGCTCTTGATGACTTTCTATTAATTGTCTCAACTACCTCAGCACCTTGTTTAGTTATAAAACTTATGTGCATTGGAATTAAATAAGTGAAAAACTCAACCATAATATGTACGACCATATATGGAGATTAGGCTAGTTGCTTATAGTTGTGTGTGCGCATTTCTCTTTATTCTCAAGTTCGAATTTCCGTCATTGAAAATTAAAGTAAGTATGACACAAGTCACATAACGCAGCAAAGTGTTGAAGGAGACATTAGTTTCGCTGGAGTGACATGAGAACTTTAGTCTCTTTTCATTCCGTTTTCACATTTGCAACATTTGAAACATTAAAAAAAAAATATATATATATATATATATTCAGACAAGAAGGAAAGGAAATAAAAAATTACAAAATACAAACCTCCTCAACCCAAAAAAAAAAAAACCTTAAATTCCTTCATTGGCATCCCTAAATGGCTTAAGATCTCACAATTTATTTAACCTATGTTTATATTCGTTGCTGAAAAGACGAAAGTTTTTTGTATTTTAGACATTAGCAATAATAACATTTCTCTTAACTGAGTAGACAAAATGAGGTTACTTGGTATCTACTGACAAGTATAAGGGGTAAAATGATACATAATAAAGTGTAGGGGTCAAAATCAAATTTTTTTTTTTTTAGAGTACATAGGCATAACTAAAAAGAAGCTTAAATTAAATGAAACATTAAACCACAATTAGCAATCCACCCGCAATTTAAAATCTACTAAGAATTGAGAAAACCTCAAATTTATTGATTATTAGATAGCAAACTCTAGCACCACGAAAGGATGCTTTTGTTTTTTATTTTTTGGTCAAACAAGAGGATTCTTTTATAATGTATCACAACCCTAGACTTGCTAGGAAACAAAATACGTATATAGCAACAAAAAAAAAAAAAAAAAAAAGCCATCTTAGAATGTTGTTTTTGTGATAGTAAATGCTTATTAGTCATGAAGTCTTCATGGTGACATAGTTCTCTTCAAAATGATGGGTCATGGCCAAAATTGGACACCGTAACCATATCCATAATGTTTGAGTCTGCTAGCCTGGTAGGATTTGTGCTTCTCAAACTATTTTTCAATGCGTTATGTCATATGTTCTATATCAAATTAACAAAAAAACAAATGATGTTGTAAAAAGGACCATAATATGTAGTAACCAAGAATTCATGGACATTTATCATTAGATTTGATTTACAAGGTTAATATTAAAACACTGAAAACATATTCATGTATGAATAATGCTAGGAAAACTAAATTTGTAGACTAAATTTTATAAACTAAATGACATGAAAGTTAGTGATTAAATTATTACTTAATCATTAATAAACGTACTCATTTTTTAGTAATGACACCTCATTTGGTTTGTTAATTTAGTCTACAAATTTAGTTTCCCTAGCATTACTCTTTATGCATTCTTTACCGTTGACATCAAATTTAATGGTGAGTGACTATGCATTTCTCAATCGAACACCTAGTGACCATGAGAACACTTGTGAATTTGAAAGGTAGGAGAAAAGTAAAGTGGAAATTTTGGAAGTGGAAACCAAATGTAGCACGCTTTGCATATAATGCACTTCCCGGGAACGGCTCAAACAGATTGAGCAAGCGTGAGAGCAAAGGCTGTCAAAACTCCACCAGCCAGCCACTGCAAACATGCATGGTTGCTGCTTTTTGGACTCCCTAAACCCTAATACAAAATCTCATAATTACCAAATTAACATTTTGAGTAATGCTACACTTACCACCTACTTGTACCATCTTCGTAATAGAGATATGATCTATCAACACGTGTTATTCTCATTTCTTTTAAAGAGATGATACAATTAGATGACAAGAATAACATTAATATAACAACCCCTTTAATTTGAATTTTGCCCATTTTCCTCAAGGTTTGGAATCGGGACCCTTTTTGGTGTTTGGTATGCCATAATAATTTTGTTTTTGTTGATTAAGTTTTTGATTATCTCAGTAACATTGTCCCCCTGTGTAACTACAAAAAATGCATTGTCCCAATGAGCACCAAACTTTGTGCAAAGTTAAACCCGATTAATTAACGCCTTAATTAAGTTTTGATTAGCCAGCTATAGTACGAAAAGGATAAAACTAGTAGTAGAGAGCTTGTCGTTTTAGTAGCTTTTACTCTGGTCATATTGTCGTTTTAGTAGCTTTTTCTCTGGCCATATTGTCGTTTTACTAGCATAGTTTTAAATTTCAGAGCCTTTTCAGATAGCTCTCTCCCCCCATCTCTCTTTCTCTCTTAGTCAGCCAGTGTCCATTCTCTTTCTGTAGTTTTTATTCTTCTATTCTATTCCCACTTCAAAGTTCAAACTCCTATAAAAGATTCCATCTCATTCTGTCTCCTTAGTTATGGAATATAGAAAATATAGAATATAAATCCCATATGCAAATCTCTCAAATTGTTGACTAAAAATATTATCTGCACTTGCAATTATACGATTCTAACAATCCAAGTCAATGTTCAATTATTTAGAAAATTTAAGATTATGAAGAAATTTTAAAATGATAAAAATTAAAATAAAATAAAATTTTCTAGAATTTGTGATTTTTTTTTTGTTTTGTTAATCTAACATAGAAATTGGGAAACGAAACTTATTTATATGAAATTCAAACTTGGGAATTGGAGGTTCCAAATTTCTTTTTTTTTTTCACACGAAAATTTTATTCAAATTTCAAGTTTATTTCTCTTGTCCAAACATAGCATTAAGTTTTTTTTTTTTTCTAAATCCCGACCCATTCTTTGGTAACATAAGAGAAAAACCCAAGGAAATGAGAAATGACTTTTTTTTCGTGTGTGCAAATAAGAGGATAGTTATATATACTAGGCCTAGTGTGACAGCCCGTCCCTAAAAATTAACTAGCCCAAAAATTTTTAATTACCTAAATAGGTAGAGGGAAGGTCAATATAGTGATTGGGGGTGATGGCTAGGCACAATTCGTCGGAAAAACGGGTGAATTTCACTGGAGAACTCCTCCAGTTAACATGGATCACAGGTTGTAGGTGCGGGTCGGGGGATCCTCTGTTTCCCACCTCTCTCCTTACCCCTCATTTCTCTCCTTTCCCATTGGCTACTTACTTTCTCTCTCCTCTCCTTATTCCTCCCCTTCTTTCCCTGTTTATCCATCCTTTTTCATATGCACCGTCCATTTCCATTTCTTTTAATCTAGGCCATACAAGTGGCCCTCCAGATTTTTCTGGAGCTTGCCAAATAAATGAGAAAATATCAATTTTGCTCTCAACTTCAAACCTTAATAACTTCTTCGTTATAACTCCAAATCACGTTCCATCTACGCTCACGCGTCTGTAGCGACGAGTACTACAAGGATATGCCAAGAAAACAAACTGATGTGTCACTACAAGGTGGTCAACACCAGTCGAGGTATGTGCCTTGAAGGGCATTTTCGTAAACTCACTTATTAAAAATCATAATTTTTAGGGACGGGCTGTCACAATCTACCCACCTTTAAAAATTTCGTCCCTAAAATTTAAAATCATTTACTGGAGAAAAATAGTGAAAAGGTAGTAAAAAAATAAACGCGTGAAGGAGATATCAAGGTAGAGCGGCTACATAAAAGAGAATGTCATTCCGTCGCGATCGGAGTGCAGTGATTCCTCTTTCATGCCTCCAAGCTCAACTTCCTTTCTCCTTCAGCATTACACTAAAATCCAATACTTAGAAAAACATAGTATTAAAAATAAAGTATGAAAGCATAACGTTATGAAAATTGCAAAAACAGTTTTACTGAAATCAAAACTGATTATAGAGAAAAGCCTTTGCCTACACACTCAAAGCATATCGTACTTCGAAGGTATGTATGTGGTACCCCTAGCTCGAGTCTAACCCTTAAATAGGTAAGCATACTAATATAATAGGTTTATTTATCCACTTGCTTAACAAATCCAACAAGTATGTCATCAATATTATGGTCTGCAGCCCGCAATACTGACAACTCAGCGCTGCACAATAAGCAAGTAAATAATTCCAGAGAGTGAAATATTACCATCTTGCCCCTCATTGGGAAACATACACACACCGTCTAAAGAAAGCCTCGATCGTGCTCTTGCACTACTCCTCAGGCAACATCATTAATATCGTGAATTTCCCCATATCACAATCTTCATAACTCAAATACCTTTTCATAATCCTCTTCTGCCAATCACAAATTGTGCAAAAATATCCGTACCATTTCTCAAGCAATGCCATACTCAAAATCAGGAGCGTAACCATCGTTACACATAACCCTAACAAGGGTAAGTGTCTACCAATTATGCACTATGCATAAAATCTCTGTATATTAGCCCAATGCGGACGTAGCTAAACCAAAATTGTAACCATAGTTACAAGCAACTAAAATGGAGCTAACAATATATCACAACCATACTACTTATGTGATGAACAACCTGCCACACGCCTCATAAGATCTGAATAGCTCATTTCAGACAAACTCTTAGTCTCGAGGCGGTAATGTGATACTAGACAAAATCTAGTACTCACAACCTTTGAAAGGACTTCCCAAAGCTTGGAAGCGAAACGTATCGCACGATGAAATCTAAATGTATCCAAATAATAACCCAGTCTGATTTCTGCTTGCCTGAACTAGCATAGAAGTCCAAAAGCAGCTTTCTCATAATGCCATCATCCTCTGAAAGTGAACAGAGAAGAAACTGTTGTTGTCCAATTTGGTGTGCCAGGCACGTGCCTGCGCGTGGTCACATGTGTGGCCGTGCCTTGGCCGGCGCGTGGAACGTCGAATTTTTTTTCTAAAATATGGGGATGTTCGTGGGGTTGAGTAGATCACGTTGGTATAGTCAAATACCCCAATTGAGTAATGTATGAGAAGTTATTACCTAGTTTGGTTTATGTGCTTATAAATAATGTTTAAATAGTTGTTTTGCATATAAGTGAGATGTTTCTTGAGGAGGAACGCAGTCAGGCGAGGCTCAGGGGTCACAACCCTGCGACATATCAGTGAGTGGGCTTTTGTTTTCATTATATACGTATATGCTTGGTATTTTCCCCAGAAAGTGTGCTTAAATGGTTTTATAACTTAAGTTGCCATGTCAAATGATCTTTATGTTTGGTTAGAGATTATTTTGATTATATTTTGTTGCTTGACGCTGCAGACGCTCAGGTAAGCTTTAGGTGAGTATATGTTGATGGTAGTGATGGTAATGAGTATGATTGTGTTGAGATGTATTTATAGCTTATTATCATGCACCCCGATGTTAGTGCTTCGCCAGTGAGTAGGGTCTAACCTTCACTTGATCGTTCACCTCCTGCACCACACGCTCACTTTGGATCCAAGGCAGGTGCCAGCTTGTCGTATAGACCACTTTAGGTGGTTCCGACTCGTAGGTGACTTGCGATACTTCACACAGCCTTCACGTGATCGTAACACTTGAGCGTATTTATTTACACCCAGCCTGTCGTACAGACCACTATAGGTGGTTCCGACTCGTGTGCAGGAATTGATAAATGAGCTATAGACTCAGCCGTATAGGTCACGTTAGGTGACTCCGGTTGACATATTATTTTTATTGATTTATCTCACCTGATTACATATACTTCGTGACTGGATATTTGACATGGCATACTCGTGGATTTACCATTGTTTTTAGTATGATTTGAGTTATGGTTATACGTAATATTTTTTGGGAAAGTATACAGGTTTTACAGTGAGGGGTTATTACTTTTGATATTGAAATGGTTTCAAAAGCTTTGTTTTTGCCCACTCACATTTTCTATTTTTTGCGCCCCTCCAGGTTTTAGGTAGAAGTGACTGTTGGTGGCTTATGAGGAATTGACGGCAGTTCTGACAGATTATCACTAATGTAGGACTATCTCTGGTATTGTATAATTAGTATTCATCCTAATGGACTGCACTTAGGTTACTTATGCTCTGATTATGTGTATCTTCACCTAAATGCCATGCTTGTACTTATATTACTTTTTATCATTATCATTTCCGCACTGTGCACATGGCTATGTCACCCTCATGTGACGGGTAGCATGCCCTGATTTGGGTCGGGGTGTGTCAATTGGATCAGCTTAAATATACATACTATTCAATTTCTTTAAGTATTATACATACAAAATAAATAAACCATTGAACTTCATGGGATACGAATTCTACGAAACAAATTTCAACGATCCAACCGTCAAACTTGTTTGTATATGCTTTGAGATCGCATCAGTAAAAATCGCAAAAACTAAACATTCAGAGATCAAGTAATGGGACAAAACTTTTCAAAGGCTATAAAACGAAAAATCACGATTTAACGGTTATTTTAACTCCCATTGTGATTATTTTTTTTATAGCTACACTCCTTGATCCTATATGAATACAATGAATGAATTCGATCTTCAATTTAAAATATTTATACTAGTGGATACCACAAAATTTTATGTTATACTTAATGAAAGTATGAATAAACTCTTAAGTGTTAGTGAATCTATTGTTTTGATTGGATATGCATTCTACGAAACTAATTTTAACGATCCAATCATCAAATATGTTTGTATATACTTCGAGATCGCATACGCCAAAAATTACAAAAAACAAACATTCAAAGATCGAGTAATGGGACAAAACTTTTCGACGGTTATAAACGAAAAATCACAATTTAACGGTTATTTTAACTCTGATTTTGATGATTTTTTACAGCTACACTCTTTGATCCTATATGAATACAATGAACTAATTTGATTGTCAATTTAAAATATTTATACAAGTGGATACCACAAAATCTTATGTCATGATAATCGATGAAAATTGAGGATTTTGTAAAGGAAATAACATGCAAGCTTTGAGTTCCATTGGCAAGCTTTAAACTTTTGAGAAAGGCTTCAAAACCTTGAAAACAAAAAATCTTTCATTTTGCATATCCTTGCACATTTAATATTTTATAATAGACTAGTAGTGTATAGATGTTTGTTTATTAGGCTCTTATTTTCAAGTGTAGATGTAGTACTTAAACGACAAATGTGTTTTAATGTTTTGAAGTAATATTTATGTGGTAATGTGTGGTATGTGCAAATTTAAGAAAAAAAAATATTTTTCTTAAGGGGTCATATCGGGTCATAACGGGTCGGGTCACTTTATCTGTTGGGTAAAGTGACCTGACCTATTAAGGACCCGTTAAGATAACGGGTGTGACACGACACAACCCGTTTGCCAGGCCTAATATATACTCATATAACGGACTATTAATTTGTCTTTAGTACATCAATATTTTTACACTAAGGGGACGGGGAGTTCGGCTAAGCCACACAATGGGCAGCCTAATTTGGTATCGAATTCGCCACTTACGAGATTCGAACCTAAGGCCTCTCACTTTTCAAATGAAGAGAAATACTATCAAACCGTAGTGCCAATTGACATAACAGACTATTAATTTACTTATATCAAAATAATAAGTAACAACCAAGGGTTGATCAATATAGGGATTTTAAATGGTCCCAGGACCCTCTAGAGACCAAGACGAGCACTACCCTCTAGAGACCAAGACGAGCACTTGTGAAGGACCTTCCGGGAACCCTCAATTTTTCTCAGTCGTTGATTTGGAAATTTTGTTTTAAGCAATACCTCCTTTGTTCGTTGGAGAAGACAGTTTACTACCCTCATGTTTGGTGGTTTTCAACATTTAGTACATCAATTTTTTTTATCCCAAAGTCATACCTAAAGTGTAAATTTTGGGACAGTCTCATACATCCGTTAATCAAATTGTTAGTTCTACCGTTAAGTGATGACGTGGGCACCACGTGTCAATAAAAAAATATTAAAACAATTATTTAAATAAAAATAATATTTTTAAAAAAACCCACTCTGCAAAGAAGAAGAAGAAGAAGAAGAAGAAGAAGAAGAAGAAGAAGAAGAAGAAGAAGAAGAAGGATGAGGAGAATGAGAAGAAAAAAAAACCCCGAACCCAGAAGAAGAAGAAGGAGAAGAAGAAAGAGAAGAAGGAGGAAGAGGAGCAGAAGAAGAAGAAAGAAAGAAAGAAAGAAAAAAGAAAAAAAAAACCGAACCCAGAAGAAGAAGAAGAAGAAAAAAAAAACCGAACCCAAAAGAAGAAGAAAAAAAAATCCGAACTCAGAAGAAGAAGGAGGAGGAAGAAAAGAAAAAAAACAATCGAACCAAGAAGAAGAAGAGGAAGAAGAAGGAAAAAGAAGAAGAAGGAGGAGGAGGAGGAGAAGAAAAAGAAAAAGAAAAGAAAAAAAAACTGAACTCAGAAGAAGAAGACGAAGAAGAAGGAAGAAGAATGAGAATGAGAAGGAGGAGGAGGAGGAGGAGGAGGAGGAGGAGGAGGAGGAGGAGAAGAAGAAGAAGAAGAAAGAAAAGAAAACAAAAGAAAAAAAAAACAACAACCGAACCCAAAAAAGAATAGGAAGAAGAAGGAAGAAGAAGGAGAAGGAGGAGGAGGAGAATGAGGAAAGGAAGAAGAAGGAAGAATAAGGAGAAGGAGGAGGAGGAGGAAGAAGACAAAAAAAAGAAAGAAAAGGAATCAAGGTTGGGGGTACCGCAGGGGGAAACAGGGTTTTTTTAATATTATTTTTATTTAAATAATTATTTTAATATTTTTAATGACGCGTGGCGTCCAGTCATTGTCCACATGGCCGCCACGTCATCACTTAACGGAAGAACTAATAGTTTGACTAACGGATGTATGAGACTGTCCCAAAATTTACACTTTAGGTATGACTCTGAGATGAAAAAAAATTGATGTATTAAATGTTGAAAACCATCAAACATTAGGGTAGTAAACAGAGATATACCTTAATATCAAACTCACTGTTGGAAATTTTGAGTTGAAATTCTTTTGTCCCACATTGGTCATTCCCAAAAGATGTCTTCACTTTATAAGGCTTTATCCCTTATAGAAAGTGATTGGAGAATAGGCCTTGGAGAAGAAAATTGGGCTCACCCTTGGGGTTGGGCTTTGGGGTGTGCTAATTAATTATCAAAAGATGGGCCTTGGGGCTCGGGCTCTAATAATTAAATTATTTTTGCATTTAATTAATTATTTTTAATTAATTTCGAATTTAATTTAATTTAATTATTTTTGAACAGACTCATATTTTCAAATGAAGTCTGCACTGTTGGAAAAACGCAGAGAGCACAACACCCCTCTGAAGAGGTGTCTCCCAACAGTCACACCTAATTCTCATACCTGTTGCAAACAGGCATTCACACTCTATAAATATATGCATCTGCATGTTATTCAATTCACTGAAAATCATATCAAGCATTTTGAGAGAACCACAAAGAAATTCGCCAGAAGTTAAAGTTTTTCCGGTGCTGGAATCTTAACTTGATCGTTGAATCCTGGTGAAGCAGACGTCCGTAGAACTACAAGCACAGAGTAGGGATGAAATTTCTGTTTCAAGGACATTGCGGTACGCAAGCCTCGATCTTACTGTTTCTGTATAATATTATTTTTGTTGTTAGAACACTGTTCGTTCATATATTTCCGCATCTATTATTTATTAGTATAATTAAATTTATCATTGATTGTTGATACATTTCCAACACTCACCACTACAACTATATATATCCTGCTTGCATCCGTGCAAGTTGAACTCAAGACATCTTTGAGCTAAATGGTTGGTGTCTCTCGGTTAAGTAATCATGCGGCAAGGAGAAATGAATCAGCTTGGGGTTTTAAATAGTTTTTATGTATATGTGGAATTAAACCTCCACACCAAATTTACAAAAAGTTATTGTTTAATGTGTTGTATCTAGGAACGTATATTACTATTAGGAGTTGATTACCTATTAAGAGTTATAATCCTAAAAAGGTAAGGATTTAACATTTCCTACTATTATATATAAAGACACAATGTGGTTAGATAACACACACCTCAAGATTAAATATCTCTCTTCTCTCTCTGTGTGCCGCACCTCTCTCTCTTTGGCCTCTATAATTGTTCAATAAATTATGTCTACAACATAATGGTGTTTTTACCACATTTATACTATTTTCTAATAAACACATGTGTTTGTGGATTCTACTGTTATTAGAGAGATTGTATAAATGTGGTATGAAAGTTGAAGTATGATTCTCTTCTCTCCTATTGTCATTCTCTTTTTTCCTATTACCATTCTCTTCTCTTCCCTCCTCTCACACTTTCCTTTTTGTCCTTTTCTCTATATAAAAAATTCAAACAAGATGTTGACCTGACTTAATCATAATCATTTAAATAGAAATGGAGGGAGGGGAGAGATCAGGAGGGGATCGAGAGAATCCTACTCTCTGAAATGTGGTGAGGGTAGCATTACTCTATTGTGTTTGTTATATATAGATATTTTTTTTGAGTAAACGATATTATCTACACTAAAAGGGTGAGCTAAATCTCACAATGGGTTAGCCATAATAATGTAGTTCAAATTCGCATTTGGCGAGAATCGAATTTAAGACTTCTCACTTATAAGTGAAGATGAATATTACTAGACTGTAGTACTGAGTAGCATTGGTTTTTGTTTTTTTTGGAAACTATTGAGTAGCATTTTTTGGCTACATTTGAAAGTGAAGGAAAGTCATAAATTAAGTTCGACCAATAAAACAAGGGGTTTTTGAACTTTAATCATTCAAGAAGATTAAAATTTTAAAAAAACCTGATGTTAGATTGAATGATGATTTTAGTCTCTAATGTATCCTTAATTCAAAATAATTAATGTGCATTTTATTTAATGTCTCCCATTAAATATTTATATTTATTAATACACAAATTTTAATTTAATTTTTGACCAAAAAAAGAGTTTTTTAATTTATTAATTTTATTTAACATTCTTCAAACTTGAAAGACTCAATTAATGTACCTAAATGTTAGTACCGAAATGTGTATACCGAAATATATTATATTTGAACTAATATATTTAAATGTTAGTACCGAAATGTATGTATGTCACATCCCGGCCCCGGCACAGCCACCTCCCGGGCCCGCTCCACCACTGTAGCACGATATTGTCCGCTTTGGGCCCCGACCATGCCCTCACGGTTTTGTTTCTGGGAACTCACGAGCAACTTCCCAGGAGTTCACCCATCCTGGGATTGCTCTAGCCCCCTTCTCGCTTAACTTCGGAGTTCCTACGGAACCCGAAGCCAGTGAGCTCCCAAAAGGCCTCGTGCTAGGTAGGGATGTGAATATACATTTAAGGATCACTCCCTGGGCGATGTGGGATGTCACAATCCACCCCCCTTAGGGGCCCGACGTCCTCGTCGGCACACTTTCGGCCAGGGATGGGCTCTGATACCAATTGTCATATCCCGGCCCGGGCGCAGCCATCTCCCGAGCCCGCTCCACCACCGTAGCACGATATTATCCGCTTTGGGCCCCGACCACGCCCGCACGGTTTTGTTTCTGGGAACTCAAGAGCAACTTCCCAGGAGGTCACCCATCCTGGGATTGCTCTAGCCCCCTTCTCGCTTAACTTCGGAGTTCCTACGAAACCCGAAGCTAGTGAGCTCCCAAAAGACCTCGTGCTAGGTAGGGATGGGAATATACATTTAAGGATCACTCCCTGGGCGATGTGGGATGTCACAATGTACCTAAATATATGCACCGAAATATATTAATATTAAATTAATGTACCTAAATGTGTGTATCGAAATGTATGTACCGAAATGTATTATATTGAATTAATGTACCTAAATGTTTGTATCGAAATGTATGTATCTAAATATATGCACCGAAATGTATTATAATGAATTTAAAGATAAAGTACATCGAAATATATTGTATAACAAAAATTATTTTATCTAAATGTTCACAACAAAATATATTATGATGAATGAAATGAAAATAAAAATTATAATGAAATAAAATTAATACATTAAAAATTAGAAAGAAAAAGATAAATAATTAAAAAATCAAAATATAATTAATAAATGAGATTATTAATGTATCAATAGACTAAAATTAAATTTTGATCTTACTCATAATTTTGATCTAAAAGTCATCTTAGCCAAAGAATAAAATGAAACTTTAAAAAAAAAAAACAAAGTCATAAATTAAGCACTAATCTCATGAACAGGGTTAGATGCGAGAGGCTTTATTGGAAAATGACCTGACTTGACGAGGTTGGGTAGTATTACCAACTGAAATGTCTATTTTCAAATGCAGGCAAATAAAGTCCCCCGCTTCCAGACATAACTTGATGACTTCCACACTTACACTGTCCAGGTAACTATAATCACGTTCTTTCACTTAGTTTTGTATTCAAATTTTGGTTTCCCAGATGCCTTGAGTACCGTTGAGTTGCCGTTTAATACTATAGTTTAATGACATTCATCTTTGTTTATAAGTGAAAAGTTTTAGGTTTGATTTTCGCAAAAGGCGAATTTGTACCACATTATTGGTAGTCCATTGTGAGTCTAATCTCACCCATCTCTCCTACTGTAGATAATATCGTTGTTAAAAAAAATAAAGTGAATCTTTGAAAAACACTTTAAGTGTTCTCTGTAAAAAGCACATAACTTGTGTTTTTAGCATAAAACACTTTAAGTGCTTTTGAAATTTAGAAATATTTTTTTCTAAAAATACTTCTAAACGAGCTATAATGCTTTACAATTGCAAATTCAACCGTTAACTAGGTTTTCAACCACTCTTTCCATACTTAATAGGAGCAACAAATGCTGAAAAAAAACTGAAATCATGATAAACAAAAAAAAAATTCTCAAATATGGTGAACGAATTTTAACTCCAGAAAAATTAAGATAACAAAGCATTAATATATACGAATGTTGGAACAGAATTTGACTTCAAAAATTTCAGTATCGACAATATTACTGAATAAAAAAACAATATTTAACTCCATCCAATTTCAACTGCAATTCCATATAAAATCCCAATAATACCACAACCAGAACCAGAGATGGGGCAAAGTATCCAGAGTGACCGCTCTCACACACACACACGGATATCTTCACATCTTATCAATTCATTGTACATTTTAGTTCATTTTATTATTTATGTTTGGTTTTTAATATAAAAAAATTAAAATAATTTCTTACTGTACCATATATTAAATGAACTGATAAGATATGAAAAGAATCCGAGAGATTCTCATCCCACACGCTTCTCTCTTTCTCTTTTGTCCCAACAAATTAAACCCATTTAATGATGAAATTTGTTTTATGGGTAAATTACACCATAGGTTTGAAGTCTATTGCAACTCCATACAACATCTTTAAAACATTTCATTTTCATACATCCAGTACCATTTTATTTCAAAATAACACATCCGTTACATTTTTCATCCATTAATCCGTTAAATACTGACGTGACTGCCACATATATGCCATGTGGCTGCCAAGTGTCTGCCACATGGCAAATAAATTATTTTTTTTAAAAAAAAACCTGAATTTTCTCGAAAAAAAAAGAAAAAAAATTGAAAAAAAAATAATTTGAAACCCACTATCCCTCACCCCCCCCCCCCCCCCCCCAAAAGCGACCTACATCCCCAGAACCCATAACCTGCAACAACAAGAAGCAGCAGAAGGGGAAAAAGAAGCAGTAGAAGAAGAGAGGGAAAAAAAAAGCCCAGAACCCTTCCCCCCCGCCCCTTTGCACTGCGACCCACCTTCCCCCCATTTTCATTTTCTTCCCCATGAAACCCAGACAAGAAAGGGGGGAAAAAAACTCAGATCCCGTCGCCCGAGTTCGTGAAGGAAGAAGGAGGGAACTGGGTTGTTTTGTTTTGTTTTTTTTTTCGAGTTGCGAGAAGGGGTTTCTGGGGAAGAAGATGGGCATGGGGGAAGGAGAAGGGGAGGAGAAGGTGGGTGCGGGTGTAGGAGGAAGATGAACCTAGTTTTGTTCTGTTTTTTTTTTTTTGTTTTTTTAGTTTTTTTTCGGGTTGTAGGAATTGAGATCTGGGGAAGAAAGAAGGAGAGAAGGGGGTAGGGGCGTGGGGTCTTCTTTTTCTTCTTGCAGATGTTGTGGGGGGTGGGGGGGAAGGAAGAGTTTCAATTTTTTTTCTTTTTTTCTTTCTTTTTCTTCTTGTTCTTGTTCTTGGTCGTTGGGTTCTTTATTTTTTTTGGTGTAAAAATTCAAGTTTTAAAAAAATTATTATTTTTGCCACGCGACACACATTTGGCAGTCACGTCAGCACTTAACGGGTCAATAGATGAAAAATGTAATAGATATATGAAATTAAAATAAAATAGTACTTGAAGTATGAAAATGAAATATTTTAAAGATGTTGTATGAGATTATAATAGACCTCAAACCTAATGAGGTAATTTACCCTTATTTTATTTTAGCAATGTGCCTCATCCTCCTCCACTCCCCATATCCCATGAAAAAAGACAGAAATCCACGTGGGTAATTCCAAATTCCTCAGAAGGGCATTCCCGTAATTACACACCGACTCCGGTTGAAGGTTGGAAACACCCCATTTAATAAACGCGCCATCTATCTCTGCAAAATTCATTCTTTTCTTTTCTCCCAAGACTCTGAAAAACCTCGCTCAGAGAGGAGAAGAAGAAGACGACGACGACGAGGAGGTATTGAACGAAACAGTGTCTTGTCGAGAGCACCGTTAATGGCGAGTGGGTGGGTGAAGTCGCTGCAATGCAAGTCGAGAGCCTTCGAAGACGTTTACCATCCGAACCCCAAAAATCTGATGAACAGCGCGAGTTGCAGGAAGAGGGTTCAAAACATCAAGGACGTCATCGACACCACAAAATCCAGAAAACCGAAGCCATTGCCTCCGCCGGGTCCGCCGCCCAAGTGGTCCAAACCCAAACACCTAGGGCGACCCACAAAACCCGAAACCTTATCGAGCCCAACCCATCAACTCCGAACCCGGCAACCGCGACCCCATGATCCGTTTATACCGTCCTTGATGGAGCTCCCGGAGGGCCACCCGTCGCGCAATGTCGTCGAGATTATCTTCCTCACCAGCTGGGGCCCCAAGGCGTTTTTGGGTCGGATCGAGATGATTTTTAAAGTCCAGAACGGGTCCAAGACCGTGGCCCGTTTTGAGGAGCACAGGGAGGTCGTGAAGGCCCGGTCTCGGGCCGGGTCCAAAGGCGGGGCACAGTGCGAGGAGGAGAATGCCCGCTGCTTGGCGGACGGAAACGAGGTGATGCGGTTCCACTGCCTCGGGCCCGCCAGCTCCGGCGTCGGGGTGTACGACGCGTGCAGCGGCTTGTCGGGGTTTCACAGCGGAAAGGGTAAAGCGATTTGCACGTTTTCCGGTAGCAGCGTGGCCCACGAGAGCGCGGGTGCGGGTGTGGCCACGGGCCGGAGAGCGATGATGGTTTGTCGGGTCGTGGCGGGTCGGGTTTCGAAGCAGCTGGAGCTTGAGTCGTTGTTGGATGGCCGGGTCGGGTTCGACTCGGTGAGCGGAGGCAAGGGTGAATTGCTGGTGTTTGATTCACGCGCCGTGTTACCGTGCTTTCTTATCATCTATAAACTGTAAAAATACAATGTCGTTTTTCTATATATTTTTATGAGGTTCCTATCACACCTTGTTCTTGCATTTATCAACTCAATTTTTTTTATCTTTTACTTTTTGATCGGTTATTTGGATATTTTGGGTGTGATTTATGGAAAAAAAAAATTGAGTTGATAAATGCTTAATTAAACAGTTTGCCGTTTTTATTCCTCTGTGATTACTGTCATGCTCATATTTTTTTCTGTATTACAAATGTAATTAATGGGTTTCTATGGCATGATTTTGTTTGCGTTATGACATTCCACCTGATTTTTTTGTTTGGATAATGACCTTGTTAGTAGAAACTTAGCTTAGATGGTGATTAGGAGTAGTGTTTAAAATATTAGTATCGATATGCAAATTTGTGAAAATATTTTGACGAAATAAAGAATTTATCTGATATTTAACAACTATGGTAGAAATATCGACAATATTTTTTTATTTTAACTCAAATTTAAGAGTTTCAACCCTCGTTTCCATTTTTTTTTTTGGACATTTTCATAGAAATATCGACTGTATTAAAGAAATTTTTAACACAGGAGTAGGTTTAGTTGAAGGTTCTAGGACTGGGAAAATTTGAATTTTATTTTATTTTATAGTAATTAGCATTAATCTGTTGTTATTATGTTGTTAATGATCACAATATGGAATTTAAACTGGTATTACCAACAAACATAATGATGAAAATTGTGGGATAATGGAGAGAGTATAACCTCCACTCTATAACTAATCATTAACTGTATAATTCTTTTTCTCATTACATTCATTAAAAAATAACTTTAAGCAACAATATATTTATGAGACATAATTACAGTTGAATACAAGAGTACATGAAGGTGATGAAGTTGACGAAGGATTATGAATCACATAAACGTTTGGTCGTTGAACTACTAAGAAAGCAATTTATAAGTAATAGGTTCACTGTCATATAACATCACGGTTTACTAATGCAATGTTCCATATGGCCCCCCCATATCCCATCTTTTCAAAGTGTTTCAACCTCTTAATCTTCATTTGAGGATTACATCGATAAAAAAAAATATATATCATTTGAATAAAAAATTATTTAGTCATCCAAATATATCAAACAACTCGACGGTATGTGAGTATCAGTAATACTCACGATGAACCGTCCATTTATTTGACTAAACGATTTTTTATTCAAATGATTTTTTGTATGAATGATCTTCAAATGAAGATAAAGAAATTAAACGAATTTAATTATAAACTTTATACATTTAACATACATTATTCACAAGGAGTAAGATATGTACGTCATTCACAAGGAGTGAGATATGTACATATCTCACAAACAAACTCGTTCTATGTAAGTCGTTCTAGTGAGATAAGCGTTCCTTTCATTTTCTGAGATTTGTCATGGTCCACTAGCATCCCTTTCAGTGACTAGTCTGAGCAGCTGCTGGAGGTGCTGACTAAGCGTAGTTTGGTTGAATGTGGGAAAGTAGAGCGCAAGTCACGCAATTGTTTTGCTGCCCAAACCATTACATGGCTTAAGAGAAAATGAAAGGTATATTGGTCACAAATCACAATCTTTGATGGGTACCTTGTGCCCTATAAAAATTTAATTCCAATCCAATTCCATGCATGTTTTTCAAGTCAAGCAAAAAGTAAAATATTATTCCATCTGCATCTGCTAAATGCTTTCATTCTACAACTAAACAAATTGAAAATTCTCTATCAAAGAAGACTAGAGGCACATGAAACACACGTTCATTTCCTAAGATCAAGCAAGAGTTTTTCTTGTTTAAATTTGTTTTCTTTTAATTGAAGTGGGTGATATTCTGAGCTATCTTTTAAAAGTTAATTAAAATAAGCATAAAGTTACGGATAGTTACACAATTGGTACTTTTTACAATCTAACGAGCAAGTCAATTGTATTAACTATCTCCTAGGGGTGATCGCTTTCAATCGAGGAGTGCTTTTTGTAGTGGCTATCGCATACTGCTCAACCTCAGATCTAGAGCGATTAAGGTTGTTGGTTTTTTGTGTGGTTTGTACGCTTGACAAAGAACTATGAGGATGAAACTCAACATTTGCTGAAAACAAGGTTCGAAAAGACTTTAGGCGTTAGTCATGTAGCATGCTAGGGCCTAGTGCCTAGCAGACTAGATGAATTTAAGTAAATTTATTATATATCGTATAAATAAGTGTCAACTTATACTTAAAAATACATAATTGCATTGTGATACATAAATTGTAAAATAGAATGATATATAGATTATAAAGTATTAGAACATAATGAAAACATGGGAAACAATCATATGATGTTTGTTCATCTAAGTATTCAACAAGTTTCTTACAATATCTATTTTCTATCAAAGAGCCACAACCTAGACGGGTCTAGGCAGGCTTACAGGTGCCTAGGTAGTTGGTAGTCTAGGGTGGGTGCATAAACAGGTCTAGGCATCATTTCTTAGTTTTCAAAGCTCTAGGATTATCGAGGCAGTAGCCAACTGCCTGGGTAGCGGTAGATAGGAATTTTTAGAACAGTGGCTGAAAGTGACTCATAGCAGTGCTTCTTCACTGACGAGTATTTTCCTTGTGGCGTCTCTATGGTAGTTCTCCAACTCTCAAGGTTTGCTTTGAAGCTACGTTTGTCATGTTTATCCCATATAAGTTACTCTTATTCTTAATGAAGTCAAAAGAAAGATTTTTAAAGTTCTTTTTTGACAATTTTTAAATGACAGGGACCAATTTGAGTATGCGACTAACCCTTTTACAAATGGTAGAGACATAAAATACAAGACGCCTTGTGAGTCAATTAGCATTAATTCACCTGGTTAATAAAAAATACAAGTTAGATTAGGACACGAGAGTTTGAAACTTGAGTACTGTACATGTATTTACTTAATGCTTAGAAGTCAAATTGGGACATGTACCGTAGCGTGTCTTGAGAGTTTGATGTTTGGGTTTAAAATTCAGAAATAGCATTGAATCAAAGAATCAGACATTTCACTGTTTTCACCCAACTGATATCTGACATCGAAGCCCAAACTCCCTCTGGTGGTCGTGTTTAACGGAACTCCCTATGTATACAGTTCTGAACAGCGAGAAACATAGGACGAGGGTTGAGTAGGAGGGGAGGGAAGAGAAGAGAGATAAGAAGGGGTGAGAATCTCCCGCATAAATTTAGTTCGACGAAAAATAAAGAAACCGAGTCTTACAGCAGTTTTCAAACGAAGCACTTTCCATAATTTGATGCTCTAATGCTTACTAGTACTAGCTAAACGAGTCTCAATAACCGAAGTTTTCATCAAAATTCATTAATCGTTGAAACTTGGAAAAAAAGGGATGGATGGAGTGAATCAAATCAGATTTCGGAGTTGGGAGAGCCCATAATGTGCCTCTAAGGTACATGTTTGTCACGCAGCACAGATGCAGATGAATTATATAGTCTCGCCAGTCATTGGTATTCAACTAGCACATATAGTGGCTTTCCGTTCAACCTCTCACGTCCCTGCAACATCCAAACATAAAGTCACTGAAGTGATAATAGCGGCTCAAAACAATGCAAACTGAGGAAAGCCAAGAGCCAAATCAACTCACTTGTAAATCTGGCAATTCAATTAAGCATGCACATTCGACCACTTCTGCTCCAACGCGTTCTGAGATGAACATTTCATTTATTAAAACCAAACATACAGAATCAGCCCAAAGGTCTAGAGAGTCATCCAGAGATAACAAATGGATACGTCGTACACAACTGGAACATCGATTGAAATACAAAAGTGAGAAGCAGATCACCAACGGATACACCAGTCATTTGCCCCGTATAAACTGTCTACTGTTCCAATAACTTAACCAACACCTTGTTTATAATATCAAAAGAGTGATTACCCAATAAATTCATTGCAGCACAGAGTGTGCCCCCAGTGGCTATTAAATCATCTACCACCAGAGCACGCTCGCCAAGTTCTACTGCTCCAACATGCATCTCAAGACAGTCCCTTCCATATTCCAGAGTGTATTCTTCAAAAATAACGTCACCTGCCACCACGGAAAAGTTTTACAACAATCATAATATTACCGACAACTTCATCTCAAAAGGAAAAAGAGATGCAATCTAGGCATATGTAACAAACTCTGTAGTCCATTGAAGCAAAAGTGCCTAGATAATCCTTGACCTTTTAACTACAAAAAGTAATCAGAGGGACATAAGTGTTATACACATGGCATAATGGAAGACCGGAAAGGGCTAGACGGGAGAAAACAACATAGATATGTTTTAGTGCAAGAATTAGACAACAAAATCACAGAAGAAACACGGAACATCATTAACTATCAAGGATTCTGAGTTGCTCAAAATGCAGGCACTTCCAAGCAGTGTCTTCAAAGAATCAACCGGAGAAATAAAATACGGCCCTTTAAATGGGAGGTCTATAACATGCTAAGTGCTAACGAAGCAGACTATCTTGCACTTGATCAGAAAATTTTAAGACGTATTGCACTTGATTTCAAAGTGATCAGAAAATATATCATTATGCGGTATCTGAACTTATGGAATGGAACAACTGTGATGCAGCGGCACTTTGAGCAAGATTGATAAAATGAAAAGAACCATAAACTACCAAACTCCATTTAGTCTAAGAATACCCGGAACAAGGCATAACAAGATAAACTGAAATATTGCAGCGCATCAACAAACTT
Organism: Crataegus laevigata; assembly: GCA_963580275.1. Taxonomy (NCBI): domain Eukaryota; kingdom Viridiplantae; phylum Streptophyta; class Magnoliopsida; order Rosales; family Rosaceae; genus Crataegus; species Crataegus laevigata. The sequence continues at coordinate 11,625,742 of OY756944.1, read as the reverse complement.
TGATGTATTGATATCAAACAAAAACACACAGTCAATTATACCAAGAGATGTACACAAAATATCTAAGAGGATAAAGTTACCAGGCAGCTTCTTTGGTTTTCTCAGGGGAACGAACTTTGCTCCTATTGCCAATGCTATCGGAGGACCAAAGATAAAACCTCGTGCCTCAATTCCTGGAATAAACAAAAAACTAAACATCATATTTCAGAACGTCACACAGGTGTGGCAAATTGTCATGCTAATACAAAACTCGAAACTTCAAAGAATACAACATTAATACTACTAACTTAGAAAAAGGCCCAAAAAACACAACTTGTGTGTTGATAATAACTAGCTTTGATAACAGAGTGATAGATGTGGACCAGCACAAATAATTCACAATGTACCGGAGAATGCAAGAAAGTTAAAACCCATTTGAAAGCATCATTATTGTCAGTTTTTGAATTTCCAGCCATCTTCAGGTCCCCAACCCGTTTGACTGCATTTTGATTTCCAGGTTTTATGTTTCCACCAGGGCCAAGCATATTCAAGTCCCGAGCTCAAAAGAAACAGAAAAGGGACAGATTTATAAGTTTCTGCTAGAATGCAATGATCTGCCAATGGTCCAACCACATTTTTCATTGGCAAGTTTTCAAGTTTCCACAAGAATACAACGAACTCTAGAAAAAGGTCCAAAGCATATACAGGTCCCCGGCTCAAAAGAACCAGTAATTGGCGGTTTTCTGACTTTTCCCTTAGAATACGATTACCACTCAATGGTCCACCCATATTCGGGTCCCTGGCTTCACAGAAACACTATCAGGGTAAAGAAAGATGTCAACTGAAAAGGAAAGTTATTTTCAAAAGGATTCTCACTGATGCAAAAACAAGAATCAAAATGTTTTTTTATTCAATTACGAACACATAACTAGGAGAAAAATCCTTATCAAAATGGTAATTGACGGAAACATAAACCTACGGAATACTGGTTCTTCTAGTAGCAAAATCAAGCACAAACAATTGTTCAACTAGGTAACATCAATTCATATGATAATAAAGAAGGCATGCTAATCCTTATCGTTCCAAAAGCGAAATGATAACCACTCTTTTTCTCCTACACACTCCTCTTTATTTCTAGCCGTCAGAAACAACGGGCGAGATTAAACATTAGAGCGTACAAAGAGAAAAAGAGTTTGTGATTATCATTTCCGATTCAACAATAGGTAAAAAGGCTTTCACTAGCACAAGAAGACAGCATAAGTCCACACAAGCGCACAAATAGAGAAATCCTACAGTACACAAATCATGACAAAGCATACATAAATAAACCAAATCATTTGGGAGATGAAATAACAACTGAGAATCAAGGCCCATCAATAATGAGATGACATTAGATTTTCAACTCTGTAGGACCCATAGTAATATATTAGCTATGAATGTAATGAAGTCAATTGCGATTAGATTCCTCGAGACATCAATGCGACTTTACAACTCCATATACACAAAGTGTATTTTTCTTCATAAACTTCCGCAATGTAATATTTTCCAAAATATGTAGGGCCAAGCAAAAGGATCTCCAATCTATTAAGGGTGTGTTTGCCTTCACTAATCTTCATTGGACTGGACTGGACTAGCTATGAATGTAATCCTGTATTTGTTTGATGGAAGGATTAACTTTAGTGGGATTAGGAGGCACTCGCCTCGACTAACGCCCTCACTAGAGGTTCTTAGTGAGTCCCTCCAAAAACATCCGGATTGCTAAGACCGCTTCGCTTCGCCCCTCCAATCCTCTGCGGGCTTTCGTCAATCTCATCCCTTTGGCTTTCAGACGAATCGATCTCGTCTTTCATACATCAACAGCCACAGTAGCAGATTGACGACGTCCTCAACAAAACAAGCTTCTCTAATTTGAATTTTGAGCTTGTCTTTAATTATTTGAGAGAAAAGTTCATGCTGATTCAAAAGCAAATTAATTGGTTTTAGGAGATTATATTCACACTCCAAATTACTTCTCCTACAACTTTTTATTTAGTGTGAGAGAAGTAATTTGAGGTGTGTGTATATAATCTCTCTTGGTTTTTTGTTTACCCTTTAGTTAACTATCCTACTTTTTAGTCCGATAGTGCACTAAACGTTTTATTAAGTTAGTCCAACTTAATCTAATCTAAACCAGTCCAGTTTAGTTCCTGAAGCTAGTCTAGTCCGAAATAGTCTGATACAACAAACGCATCTACCTTTATCAATCTTTGAAGGGCCAAACGAAAATCTATCTACAAAAAAACAAGCCTAGACAGCAAAACATGCATACCTTATTACAGTAAACTAATCACATCATGATAATAAACTCCAGCAATGCACGGCGCAAATTAGTATATATGGCTGAAATATTCAGAATAGTATGATGCATCAAACGCAGCTTCAAGGAAAGAGTAAATTGTAGTTATGGTCTCTTAATTTTAACTCAATTGGAGTAATGGTCCCCCAACTAAAAATCTATTACCATTGGTCCCTCAACTTATCAAAACGTGCAGCTATGGTCCCTCAACTAAAAATTTATTACCATTGGTCCCTCAACTTTAATTCAATTGGAGAAATGATCCCTTAACTTTAACCCAATTGTAGCAATGGTTATTCCAATATAACTCATTTTGACAATTTTTGACATAGTTGACGAAAATAACCATAATTATACACTTTGATGAGTTGTAAGACCCTAATTGTATAAATGGTCATTCCAAGATAGCTTATTTTGACAAAATTTTGACAAAATTGATAAAAAAGACTATAGCTACATATTTTGATAAGTTGAGAGACCGTTGCTCCAATTTAATTAAAGTTGGGAAATTATTTGTACAATTTACACTCAAAGAAATAAACAAAGGGAACATGAAAGGAGAATAAATTAGGGTCATCCAACAGTGACGTTGGGCAAATGAAGCCAAAAAATTCGGCCCAATTGAGATGGGGGTCCACTTTTAACAAGGTGGGCAGCATCACCAACCACCATCCCCGCAAATTGGACCCATTTATATGCCCCAGAGAGAGAGAGAGAGAGAGAGAGAGAGAGAGAGAGAGAGAGAGAGCAAATGTGAAGAAATTTAAAAAGAAGACTATCATCAGTGTAGAAGGAGAATAAAGAAAAGAAGTTGGAGAACTATCATCAGTGGCATAACCCACTAACAAGGCTTAGGGTCAAACAAAACATACTCCCAAAACCCATTGCGATTTCCATTTCCATGCCCCTATTTTTACTTCTTACACAATTTGCGTTTATAAGTTCTTAAAAACCAAAAGAAAATTACTATTAAAAAAAACTGGTCTTTATGTTTTTTACCTGCAACCACTGAAATGTTTTTGCTTTTGTATCTCTCAACGAACAAATCGATTGTGTCCTTAAAGGCTTTTGGGTCAAGTAATAAAGTTGTGATATCTTGGAACATAATTCCTGCACAGCATATGCGAGTTCCAGTAAATCAACCAAACCAAACCCAAATTTTGTTTCAGCAGAACAGACCCAAGAAGAAGCAAAAATAAACAACCCCTTTAATTATTTGGTATGAACAATAGGTTGTGAGTGAAGGGAACCAAAAAAAATGTAAATTTTCATTTTTCTATACAAAGTTCACCACTTTCTGCACTAAAAATTGAAACCAACTTCAGCTAATCAAAGCTTTAAACAAACACTCATAAAATTTAAACAGCTTGATGAGAAAACAAATTACGAAAAAAAAAAAAGTTTAAATAGGACGAAAAATTAGAGAGAAAAAAGAAGAACAAACCAGGTTTGGGGAAATTTGGGACGACACGAATCTTGGTTTTAATGCCATGGATGCGAGGATCTTTGTCTTTCAAAACCAACATTGTTGTGTATGCAGGAGACTAAGAAGAACTTGCTTTCTGTTTATGCAAGTTTCCTTCACAAAAACTCAGTTCCTTCTGAGACCCCTGCGAGATAGAGTGTACTTCTACGACAGAACAGAGTGAGAAAGAAGGGGCGCAATGTACACAGAGATCAGAGAAAATTTTGTATTTATAGAGAGAGAGAGAGAGAAGAGAGAGAGAGAGAGAGAGAGAGAGAGGAGAGGACAGAGTATGCAGCGTGCTTTAAGTTTTCACTTCTCGAGAGAGATGGGAAGGTAAAAGGTAAAAGGTAAAAGGTAAAAGGTAAAAAAAAAAAACTAAAAAAATACAGAGGAATCACGAGGGCATTATTTACGCCCTTATCTCCTAAATAGGGCGCGCGGCTGAAGCTTTCGCGCGTTTTTTGTTTTTTTGTTTTTAATAAACATACTATTTGCACTAAGAGACGGAATAAATTTAGTTCTATAGATTAGAAATAATTTAATTCAAATTTGTTTGTGGTGAGGATTGAATTTAAAATCTTTATTAATAAAAAAGAACATTGCTAAACTTTGGCATTAGTTGGCAACTTTGGCTCGTTCTTTGAGCAACTGACTTATGATGTGAGGGCAATCAGCTCCTCTTCTTTCAATTTATTCCCATATTGTCCGCTTTTCCAGTTTCTAGTTAACTTGTAATTTGCTCTTTTAGAGAGAGAGAGAGAGAGAGAGAGAGGCACTCAAAATCTCACATTTAGATATAAATATTCTTAATTAACTGAACTTTAAGACATTGAGTTTGGGTATGAATTTTTTTTTATTTATAGAAAACTTTATTTAATTCTTCGCAAAGATGACTTTTAGATAAAACTTATGAGTAAGATTAAAATATAATTTTAGTCACTTGATACATTAATAACCTCATTTAATGTATTAATTTTATTTCATTATAATTTTCATTTTTATTTCATTCATCTTAATTTTTTTGTTGTGAATATTTAGATAAATTAATTTTTGTTATACAATATATTTCAATATACTTTATCTTCTTCATTTAGGTACATTAAATTCATTATAATACATTTCGGTGCATATATTTAGGTACACACATTTTGGTACATGCATTTTGATATAAACATTTAGGTATATTAATTTAATATTAATACATTTCAGTAACATTTAAATATATTAGTTCAATATAATACATTTCAGTACTAACATTTATGTACATTTGTAGACATCGAATTTTCGGTGAAATAAATGTTGATCAATGCATTAAAGATTACAATTGTAGACATCGAAATTTTGGTAAAATAAATGTTGATCAAAGCATCAAAATTACAACCTCCATTCATTTCATCTACATCATCCACTTACTTCACCAACAAAAAAATGAATGGTAGTGATTCATTCTCACCAACAAAATGGATGGTAGTGATTCATTCTCACCAACAAAAATGGATGGTGGTGATTCATCCTCACTAACAAAATGAATGGTAGTGATTCATTCTCAAGGCCTATAAATAGGCTACACCAATTCATAACCAAGGCACCAATTCACAAAGACATTTCTCTACTCCTAAATTGGAAGAGAATTCTCTTGAAGTTTGTTCATCGTTCATCGTTCTTCAAGAATCAAGCCCCAATGGCCCCTGAAGAAATGCTCATCCATCCTAAGATCAAGCCACCAAAGGCCCTTCGGATCAACACAACATCAACGTTCATCATCAAATCTCTGAAGATCATCACTGTTCATCCCAAGAATCAAGCTCCAAACAGCCCATTCGGATAAACCCAACATCAACAAATCCACATCACTGTTCATCCAAGGATCAAGCCCAACGACCCTTTGGATCAATAGCCCATCAACAAATCCATATCTTACGAAGATAGAATCAGAGGATAAATTAAAAAAGAGATTGTAACCCAAAATTCATCAAATACAAATATATTTTGTACATGTTGCTCCACCGAAGCCTAATCTAGAGAGAAGCCCATACCCAGCATCAACACTACCCTCATCGGGGAAGCTCTGTCGCAGAAACTCCATTCACACATCTGTGTTGGTCCCTAACGAGCTCAGTCGAGACTAGCCAACGCCACGCAATTCGTGAAAAATGAGGAAAAGAGTCCAGCAGTCTCGTTCGTCCTCTCTGCCATCTCAGCAGACAAAAAAAAAAAAAGGCGCTACGTGTTGAACGAAGGTGTTCGCCGGCAACTGCCCGTCCACAGCAATGACTCCCTCTTTCTTCTGGAACCCCTCTCTCGTTCTATCTTTAGAAAACCATGTCGTTGAAAGACGTATCCAACTATCAACCCGCTGGAACTACTCCGAGGGGCGAGGAGAAAGGCGAGAAGAAGTCGAAGAATTGCAGATGTTAAAGAGGTGGAAAACAGCTCACCCTCTAAACCTACACTCGCTGCAAAAGAGACATGCACGTAAATGAAACTGCATGCATATGTATGGATGAACCCGCGTGTACTGTGTGTGCATGTGTGTGCATATATACAAGTCTCTGTACACTATCTCGCACTCTATGTATGCATGTGTGTGTAAATGAACCTGCACGTAAACAGAAACATCTCCCTCTCACACACGCAATAAGAAATGAGAAAACCAAGGGGTTCCATTGCTAGCAAGCCTATTACCTGATGCGGTAAGGAGTCGGAAAAAAATGGAGAAGTAGGAACCCTCTCTGCAATAAGGGACCTATATTCTCCCATTCAGAGGCATGAAGGCCTACTTATACAAGCAAATCAGCCTGAAATCAGACATGCAAGCGAGTGATGCAGAATGCAATAAAGGAACTCTCTCTACAACGTGATGCTTCTGTAAGCTTTTGTTAAAAGATTTCTCCCATGCTTGCCCGTCTTCACCCTCCACCTCTTTCAATCATGGCTTATACTGGACGAGATGCTTCTGTAAGCTTTTGTTAAAAGCTTTCTCCCATGTTTGCCCATCTCCACCCTTCACCTCTTTCAATCATGGCTTCTACTGGACGAGATGCTTCTGCAAGCTTTCTCCCATGCTTGCCCGGCGCCACCCTCCACCCCCTTCTGCCCATCTTCTAGCCTTACATACCACGTGAAAAAAAAGAGATGGAGAATGCGAAAGCAGGAAGAAAAGAATAGAATAAAGAAAAAAAATATATATATATATATAATAATAATAATAATAATAATAATATATATAATAATAAAATAATAAAAATAAATAAATAAATAAATAAAATAAAAAGAGGGGGAAGTGTCGTGTGTGTATATATACATATATATATATATATATATATATATATATATATGTATAAAATATATGGTAGAAAAAAAAAAACACCACATATATATTAAAAAAATGCATTTAGTAAAATAAAGTCCATTTTATTTACTTCTCTGAAAGATTACATAAGTTGGCATTCTACATGTCACACAAAAAATGAAAATTGTGCAAATAAGAGGGAATCTTGAAGGACGGTCACGAGGAGCCTCATTACTCGACGGAGCTACAGGAAGACGAGGTGAAGCTCCATACGACGACGGCAAAAGATGTCTCATGAACAAAGCCATAAACATCTGATGATCACTTTGAATCCAACTATCGGATTCCTGCAGCTGGTCAAGCTTTTCTTTATACTCGTCGAGTAGCTATTGGCAAGCATGTGCAATTCTCTATTTTCATGCTTAAGCCCTTTGATCTCCTGCTTAAGGCTCGCCACCTCAGCCATCAGGGATTTAACTTGGCGAGTACGAGTAAGAAGGCGTTGGCCCATGTTCGACACAGAGCCCACACACTGGATGCTAAAGGCCAAGGAGTCCTAAACAGCCAACTCATCGGACCGCTTGGAAAGCACCCTGTTGTCCTTAGGGGTGAGAAGATTTTTAGCTACCACTGCAGCTGTTATGTCGTTCTTCATCACCGAATCCCCAACCGTAAGAGAACCGTTCAGGGATAAAAAGGATGGATGCCATATATTGTCCGGAGAAGACATAACAGCCTCTTCCCCAGCATTCAAATCAAGGCGACGGTCAGATGGGCAAGACATTTTTCGAAAGTTTTGAAGAAAAGAAAAGGTCGGACAAATCAAGTACAAGAAGGGAACTTTTGCAAGTAGCAATTCTCAAGCGCGCTTTGGAAAGCAATCGATGCCTCTATAAAAAGAAGAAGTAACAAGGTCGCCTGCTCAGAAATCGAAGAGCCACCTGCCCAGAAATCGAAGAGGTGCTCGTTCAGAAATCGAAGGGACGCCACTTTTTCAAAAGTCAGATTTTCTGGATCAAGTTATCAGCACTATTAACCATGATCTCAGCTTTGCCGAAGTCGCGGACAAAATCAGAGGGGGCTTGTCACCATCCTCCAAACCTCAAAAGTCGGGCTGCTTGTTCAAATATCGAAGGGTTGCTTATCTGAAGATCGAAAAGGCGCCAACTTTTTCAAAAGACAGAGTCCCTGAATCAAAGCTCACCGACACTCTCCACATGCGATCTCAGCTCTGAGGGAGTCACAGGACAAAATAAAAAAGGCTCGGTACTATCCTCCAAATTTCAAAAGCTGCTCGTTCAAAGACCGAGGTTTGTCGCCATCTTTCATGTGTTGTCTCAGCTTTGTAGAAGTCACGGACGGGTCTAAAAACGCATGAATCTTACTGTTCCAATCAAAATTACCCACTGTCACTGATAAGGGTAAACGAACAATATCATTACCGGCTATTAGGAAATCCCTATATAGGTCGACTTTCATCCTCTACGGTAAGACAGACTTGAAAAAAATGCCAAGCTCTTCCCCATCTTCGAGAATGCATTTCCAACAAAGCCTCTCAAAATACCCAATATTCCTCATCCCCTGGAATGCCTCTGCAAAACAAGCCACACCAAAGCAAGAGTATCCCATATCATCAGGGTCGAAAACAAGAGTATCTCATATCATGCTTTCTCCCTGTCCTTGTCTTTGTCCTTGTTCTCACCTGCAGGGCAAGAAGAAAGAGAACAATCAGTCAGAACCTGAGATCAAACTTCCGATCTGGAATTGACTACCTGGAAACCTTCCCTGATTGCTTACCTAGCATTTGCATTCCACTCCTGCATAGCAAAAAACTGCAAGAGAAGATGCCACATGCGTGGGAAAAAACCAGGGAAAATGCCGCTTCTGCAAGGGGAACAGACAAAGCAAGGAAAATGATACATTGAAGCATGTAGAGACAAGCACAACAAAGCATGTGCCGGGCCGTCCACTGCTTTTTCAAAAGCAAAAGTATTTCATATCATCAAGATCTGACGTACTCTGGATTTGATGGACTTGTTATGACACTCAAATTCTTGAGTCGGCTCGTGAAGATCGCTTGCCATATGAAGCCGCTCATAGTCCGACAACCTTCAAGATCAAGCCACCAACGGCCCTTGAAGGAATAACAAGTCCGATTCAAGATCAAGTGTTCACCACCCTTGAATCAACTTTAACTCCAGATAAATGGGTAAACTTAGACTTTTGGCAAGTCTAGCAGAAGAAAACCCTCTGGCCCAGTTCAAGAATAAACATGTGGAAAGATACTTCTTCAAAAGAAAAAGTATCTCATATCAGCAGAGTCGAAGGCAAAGATATCTCATGGCATGCTTTTCCTTTACCCTTGCTCTTGCCTACGGGACAAGGAGAAATGGGGCGATCGGTCGGTACTTGGAAAGATTGAATAGAGAAACAGACCAACACCTCTACCTCGTGCCTGCCTGCCATGCAAAAGAAACAAAGCAAAGAATAATGCAGCATGGGCCGTACAACTGCACATGTTAATTCATCCTCAACTAAACCGAAGATCGCTTGCCATATGAAGCCGCTCATGGTCTGACAACCTTCAAGATTAAGCCTCAACGACCTTTGGAGAAATCACAAATCCGATTCAGGATCAAGTGTCTAACACCCTTGAAACAACCTTCAAGATCAAGCCACCAATGGCCCTTGAAGAAATCACAAGCCCGATTCAAGATCAAGTGTCTAACACCCTTGAATCAAATCCAGTTCAAGATGAAGTCTATGGAAAGTCAACAAGCACAAAAAATACACGTGCTGATTCGTCCCCAACAAAGCTGAAGAAACTTCCAAACCAATTCGAGAATAGCCTCGACGGCTCTTGGATCGGCATCTTCACTAAGGGACTTCAAAACGCATCTTCTACACGTGACAAGCACATGTATACGACGCGCCCTGAAGTGGGGGCATTTGTAGACATCGAATTTTCGGTGAAATAAATGTTGATCAATGCATTAAAGATTACAACTATAGACATCGACATTTTGGTGAAATAAATGTTGATCAAAGCATCAAAATTACAACCTCCATTCATTTCATCTACATCATGCACTTACTTCACCAACAAAAAAATGGATGGTAGTGATTTATTATCACCAACAAAAATGAATGGTAGTGATTCATTCTCACCAACAAAATGGATGGTAGTGATTCATTCTCACCAACAAAATGGATGGTAGTGATTCATTCTCACCAACAAAAATGGATAATGGTGATTCATCCTCACCAACAAAATGAATGGTAGTGATTCATTCTCAAGGCCTATAAATAGGCTACACCAATTCATAACCAAGGCACCAATTCACAAATACATTTCTCTACTCCCAAATTGGAAGAGAATTCTCTTGAAGTTCGTTCATTGTTCTTCAAGATTCAAGCCCCAACGGCCCCTGAAGAAACGCTCATCCATCCTAAGATCAAGTCACCAAAGGCCCTTCGGATCAACACAACATCAACGTTCATCATCAAATCTCTGAAGATCATCACTGTTCATCCCAAGAATCAAGCTCCAAACAGCCCCTTCGGATAAACCCAACATCAACAAATCCACATCATTGTTCATCCAAGGATCAAGCCCAACGACCCTTTGGATCAACAACCCATCAACAAATCCATATCTTACGAAGATAGAATCAGAGGATAAATTAAAGGGTTGTGATTTTCACACACCCTTAACTACTTTTCCTACACCCCTTCTTATTTTTTAATACTTAATTGGTATTGTACTATTTAATCTTCCATATATACTCTTTCATGTATACCTTGACTTTTTCAAAAGTCAAAAAGTAAGAGGGGTATATATGGAAGATTAAATAGTAAGATACTAATTAAATATTAAACAATAAAGAGAGGTGTGAGAAAAGTAGTTAAGGGTGTGTGAAAATCACAACCCTAAATTAAAAAAGAGATTGTAACCCAAAATTCATCAAATACAAATATATTTTGTACACGTGTTCTTGTGTCTTCAGGAATTTTTCATGTTTACAACATTAATTGAGTCTTTCAAATTTGAAGAATGTTAAATAAAATTAATAAATTAAAATTTGTGTATTAAAAAATTTAAATATTTAATGGGAGAAATTAAATAAAATGCACATTAATTATTTTGAATTAAAGACACATTAGGGACTAAAATCAATATTCAATCTAACACCAGGTTTTTTTTAAAATTTTAATTTTTTTGAATGATTAAATTTCAAAAACCCTATTCATTGATTGAAACCTTATTAGTTTTCAGATTTTGATTCAAGTCATTAGCATTAATGTAATAATGAATTTACATATCAGTTATATAGTTTAAAAAAAAATAATTGATTTAGAATTTTAATACTCACACCTTTATTAAACTCCTAACTAATTTTCAATTCAAAACATTTCCAAAATAAAAAAAATTACAATAAATTTGTACCCATTAGCTTTAAAAAAATGTTTTCAATTTTTTAATCTTATATGTATCCATTCATGTAGTTTTTTCAAATTTTTAATCTTAAAATGTACTCATTCTTAAATATACCAATTTGTTATATGTAAAATGTACCTTTTTTATATATAAAATCTATTCAATTTTTTTTCTAATCCATTTTTAAACTTATATAGGTACGTTCTTTTTTCTTTGATTTGAGAATGTATCCATGTCAAGTTTAATTGAAGAAATTTACTAACGTTATTAAACCTAACATCTTTTTTTTTCTTTTGGTTTTGAACCCATGTTTTGATACAATAATTTTTTTGGTTAATTTTGATGAATGTACCCATGTTTATACACACACACACACACACACACACACACACACACACACACACACACACACACACACACACACACACACACAATATTATAATTTATATTCTAAATTTTTTAATCCCACAATTTATGGGTTTTTATTTAAAATCTCATTAATATAAACAACTATAAATTTTAATTTTTAATTAAAAAAATATAGTAACATACATAGAAATAAATCATCACATTAATTTTAGGGACTTTGGTAAAAAAAAATTAAAAACCAACAAGGTTTCAGTCAAAAAATATTTATAGTTAAGGACCGTATCCAAAGTCTCCCCAATGAATATTAATAACAAAGCACCGGATACTAAAAATGTTACAACCCGTTCCGGAATTTTAATTCCGAAGATGTAAAATTACAAAAATTACCCTTGATCGGGATTAAGGTGTGTGAATGATGTTAGTTTTAATTTAAGTACCTACTCTTTTGGTTAATGTGATTATTTGTGGGTTAAGAACTTAGGCTTAGATTTATTTTGTTGTGTAATAATTTTGTAGTTAAGTTAGGGTAGGACCTCACATGGATCCCACCCCTTCTTTTACCTCCCCAAAACCCGTATGAATGTCTCCCTCTCTCTCCTCAAACTCAAACACTCGTCTCTCCCTCTCTTCTTCTCCACCGTGAACCTCAACACTCAAACCCACCAAAAACTTCAACCATCGTTGGAGTTAAGGCTACCATTGCAACCCTGAGGACTTCACGATCACGTAGGTACCAAATCCAGGTAAGTTTCATTTCAAAAACCCTAGTTTCTAAAGGTCCCCGTGAGTGTGCACTGTTCATGCACACGTGAATCCTTATGTTTTTGGGAATTTGAAGCTTGTAGGAAGCTTAGTGAGGTTCTAAGGAAGCTTGGAGTGCTTCGTTTGGAAGGATTGGACGTTTGGATCACCTAGTTCGAAGGTAGGCCGAATTTACATATTTTTAAAAGGTTTGATCTTGTAGTTTTTAGACCCTAAAACTAGTTCAACGTGATTCTACATGTTAAGGGCTTCAAATTGGTATAAAATTCGAGAAATTTGGACGAAAAACGAGTGAGAATAGCTAAATTGAAATTTTCCCAGTTTTCCGGCGAGTCCAGTCGCCGGCGCCGGCGAGGTCGCCGGAGAAGACGACGGAGAAGGAATATTCCGTCAACTCTGACGGAATATTCCAACGCCGTTAACCTGACGCCGTTAACCTAACGCCGTTAAAGTTGACGGAATATTCCAGGAATATTCCTGACGCCGTCAACTGACGTCATCACTGTGCAAGGCTGACGTCAGCACTGTGCAAGGCGCGTGGCCGCGCGTGGGGGCGCGTGAGGTATAGAAAAATTATTTTAAAAATATGGGGATGATCCTGAGGTTGTGTAGATCACGTTAGAGTATTCATTTGTCAAAATTGAGCATTGTATGAGGAATTAATTGCCTAGTTTGGTTTATGTACGTTAAATGTGCGTTAAATGATGTTGTTTTAGTGATTTCGCCGTTAGGTGGGAATTATAACGAGGACGAGCACAACCAGGGGCATCAAGGGGGTCACGACCCGGCAACGTACCAGTGAGTGGGCATTTGCTTTTTATATATATACCTATATACTCGATTTTTCCCAGAAATCAAACGTAAATGAAAAGTATGTTGAAATAAGATATGAAATATGTTTTGATTGCCATGCATAGAATGTCATGAATATTATGAATTGTTGTATGATGCATATATGTGAAATGGTGCGGTGGACGTACAGGTAAGTATCACGTGAGTATTGTTATTGTATGATGATGTTGAGATATGCTGAGCTCACAACCTGCACCATGATATTAGTGCTTATAGTATTCACCGCATCGCACGCTCACCTTGGATCCAAGTAGATGCTAGTCGTACAGACCATAGGAGGTGGTTCCGACAGGCTAGTCGTACAGACCTTTAGAGAGGTTTCGACTGGTGGGTGACCTTAGATTATGCGCATAGATGATTGATGAGAAAAGCACTAGAGCGTAATAATAACCATTAAGTCGTACAGACTACATTAGGTAGTTCCGACTTATGTGCAGAAGGCCGTACAGGTCACAGGTGGTGACTCCGGCAAGATGAGATTTGAGCTCTAGATTCAGCCGTACAGGACCATTAGGGGGTCTCCGGTTGATTACTTTCTTTCACCTGATCTGATTTATGTTAATGCATTCATACTAAACAGTTGAATTTGGCATGGTACATTCTATATTGAATCTGTTATGAGATTGATGATTGAGATGGTTGAGATATATATATATATGCTTATATACTATTTTTCTGGGAAAGTATACAGGTTTTTCAAAGAGGGGTTATAAATGTGGATTGTATGAAATGATTTGAAAAAGCTTTATTTTCGCCCACTCACGTTTTCTGTTTTGCGCCCCTCCAGGTTCTAGTTAAAAGTTGAGGCGTTGGTGGCCTACGAGGACTCCTTCGGCGTTCTGACAGACTAAATAAATGTAGGATTCACCCGAGGGTGTTGTAAAATAGTTTTAGTCCTACTTGACTGCACCTAGATGCTTATGCTCTGTTTATGTGTGTTTAATACCCTTTTTATGCACTTAAACCGCTAGGTTGTTAATATCTGCAATAAGTGAGTTTTCTTGATTTTTTGTTAGCTCGTATTTTGGTTATATTATCGTTTCCGCTTGCACTTACGGTTACGTCACGCTCACGTGACGGCCAGCACGTCCTAGTCTTCGGGTTAGGGTGTGTCAGTTTGGTATCAGAGCATAAGTTGCAGTCCTGTATAACTAGTAAAATCATCTATTGATTTTTGGATGTCTTTTGTCAGAACTATGCCGCCTCGTAGAGAGCCCCGCCGTGCTGCTGAGCCTAATCTCCCTGATATGGCTCAGTATGGGGAAGCAATGGCTCAAGCTTTTCAGGCTAATATCCGACCTCCTCAGAGAACACCCGTAGAGACGATGTATAATCTGAAATTGGAAACCTTTGAAGGAAATGAAGGTTATGAGGGGGCAGAAAGGTGGTTGGATCGGATTGAGCAGACTTTCCAAGTGATGCAGAGTCAGGGGAACCTACCTGAGAGTAGATGGGTCGAAACTACCATTTGGTTTTTAAGCCGTGAAATTGCAGTTTGGTGGGGGAATGAAACTAAATTTCTGGCACCTGAGATGGTGCAAGATTGGAACACATTCAAGGGAATATTTAAGAAAAGATTTATTCCTCCGGAGTACATTGATAGTAAGAAACAGGAGTTCACCCAACTGAAGCAAAGAAAGATGTCGGCGGGTGAATACTACAAGAAGTTTACAGATTTGTCTCGTTATGATCCGGAAGTGGCTGCTAATCCAGTGGAAATGCTTCGCCGATTTAAGTTGGGATCAAAGAAGAAATGGCGAACATTTGCTAGCGCACTTCCTTGTGCTAACTATCATGAGTTTTCTGAGATCATGGTTCGGATGGAGGAGTCCGAGAAACTTCCTAGTGATAGTGACGAAGAGGAAGATAAGAATGGTGGCAAACAGAGGAATGATGGCAAAGGTAAAGATATTTCATTCCAAGGACCTCGTCAGACGCAGAATTTCAAGAAAAGTGGAATGAGTTCGAGTTCTTTCAGTGGTGGATTTAGTGCCACATGTCCGAGAAGAGGAGGTGGTAGATTTGGTAGTGGACCTAGATTTCCTGTTCAGAGAGGCTTTGGTGGTGCTGGTGGTTCTGGTCCTCCGTTATGTCGCTGTTGTAACTTCCGACATCATGGGGAATGTAGGAGAATCAGTGGTGCATGCTTTACATGTGGTCAGCTAGGACATCGAGCTATGCATTGTCCCCAGGGTCAACAGAGGCCCCAGCAGCCTGTTATGCCGGCTTCAACATCGACTCAGCAGAACTTTAATTCAGGCAGTTATGGCCAGTCGGGTCGTGGTGGTGCTTATCACTATCAGGGTGATGCTGCTCCTTATGCTTCGGGACAGTATCAATATTCCCAGGATCCTTATTTTCAGAGTGGATATTCTCAGGATCAGGGAAGTTATACGTCATATCCGTCTATGCCAGCTAGCGGATCTCAGTGGGATCAGGGGGGTCAGCCCCAACAGAGAGGGGTTGCTGCTAGTAGAACAGGGCCGTCTAGGCAGCCTGTCTAGGCAGGTCAAGGACGTACTCATCAAGGACGAGGGAATCAGGGTGGCAGGGGTCGTGGAGGACGACAGCCAGCTCAGGGACGTATTAACCACGTCTCGCTGCAAGATGTTCAGAACCATCCAGACTTGATTATGGGTACGTTGAATGTTCTTGATCATTTTGCTAGAGTCTTGATTGATTGTGGTGCTACACACTCTGTGATTTCTCATACATTTGCTCAAATGACACAACCTCATCCTTCACCTCTAGGGTTTGATTTAGAGTTTACTATGCCTAGAGGCGATAAATGTTATGTGGATAGATTTTATCCTGGGTGTCCAGTGAGGGTAGATAATGTAGTTATGCTTGCTAATCTTATCCCGTTAGACATCGTGGATTTTGATGTGATTTTAGGGGCGGATTGGTTGCATTATAATCGCGCCCATATAGACTGTTACGGGAAATTAGTTACATTTCTTCGTCCTGGACTACCCGAAGTTACATTTGTGGGTGAAAGAAGTGGGGTGAGGCATGGAGTTATTTCCGCCTTAAGGGCAAAGAAGTTGTTATCCAAGGGTTGTCAGGGATACTTAACACATGTGGTTTTGAATGATGTTGCTCCCAGTAGTGTGGAGGAAGTCGGAGTAGTCAAACACTATCCTGATGTGTTTCCGGATGATTTGCCTGGATTGCCTCCAGTTAGAGATGTGGAGTTTTCGATTGATTTGCTTCCAGGTACAAACCCTATCTCTTTGACTCCTTATAGAATGGCACCAGCGGAATTAAGAGAATTGAAAATTCAATTGCAAGAATTAATTGATAAAGGTTTCATTCAGCCTAGTTCTTCACCGTGGGGAGCTCCGGTGTTGTTTGTAAGAAAGAAGGATGGAACTTTGAGATTGTGTATTGATTACAGGCAATTGAATCGGGTAACGATTAAAAACCGTTATCCATTGCCTCGTATAGATGATTTGTTCGATCAACTCAAGGGTGCCTGTGTGTTTTCTAAGATCGATTTGAGGTCAGGGTATTATCAATTAAAGATTAAAGATGAGGATGTTCATAAATCGGCTTTCAGGACTCGTTATGGGCATTATGAGTTTTTGGTTATGCCATTTGGATTAACTAATGCCCCTGCAGCTTTCATGAGATTGATGAATGAAGTATTCCAAGAATATCTCGACAGGTTTGTCATTGTTTTTATTGATGATATCCTGGTATACTCTAAGTCGAAATCAGACCATATTCGACATCTTAACTTGGTGTTAAGGAAATTGAGGGAACACCGATTATATGCCAAGTTTAGTAAATGTCAGTTTTGGCTGGATCAAGTGGCATTTTTGGGACATGTGGTATCGGCTCAGGGAATTCAAGTGGATCCTCAAAAGATAGCAGCAGTGGACAGTTGGGAACAACCTCGAACCGTCACTGAGGTACGAAGTTTTCTTGGCTTGGCAGGTTATTATCGACGGTTTGTTCAAGATTTTTCTATGATTGCCTTGCCATTAACGAAGTTAACCAGGAAGGATGTTAAGTTTGAGTGGGATGATAGTTGTGAGCAAAGTTTTCAGCAGTTGAAATATTGTCTCACTCATGCACCGGTGTTAGTACTGCCCGACGATAGTGGTAACTTCGAGATCTACAGTGATGCTTCTTTGAATGGTTTGGGTTGCGTTTTGATGCAGCATAGTAAAGTGATTGCCTATGCTTCTAGGCAGTTGAAGACTCATGAAAGGAACTACCCTACTCACGATCTTGAGTTGGCAGCTATTGTGTTTGCTTTGAAGATTTGGAGACATTATCTCTATGGCGAGAAATGTAAGATCTTTACAGATCATAAAAGTCTTCAGTACCTTTTCACTCAGCATGATCTTAATCTTCGTCAGAGAAGATGGTTGGAATTACTAAGTGATTATGATTTCACGATTGAGTACCATCCGGGTCGTGCAAATGTGGTAGCTGATGCCCTGAGTAGGAAACCTCAAGGTCGACTTAACGCTTTGTATGCCAGCCGTGTTCCTCTTCTTGCAGAGTTGAGATCTACTGGAGTAGAGTTAGAATTGGAAGAACGAAGTGAAGCTTTCCTTGCCAATTTTCAAGTCAAGCCAATTTTAATTGATCGGGTGCTTGCAGCTCAATCGTTGGATGAAGAAATCCAAGAGTTAGTCAGTTTAAGAAAGGAAGGGAAGAAGAAAGATCTCAGGATCCGAGGATCAGATGGTATGCTTATGCAAGAAAACAGGATGTATGTGCCAAATAATGAGGAATTAAAGAAAGAAATTTTGGATGAAGCACATTGTTCGGCTTATGCTATGCACCCAGGAGGAACTAAAATGTATCATACCATTCGACCATTTTACTATTGGCCGGGTATGAAAAGGGAGATTGCAGAGTATGTAAGTAGGTGTATTGTTTGCTAGCAGGTTAAGGCTGAAAGAAAGAAGCCGTTTGGAAGATTGCAACCACTCCCTGTTCCCCAGTGGAAGTGGGAGAACATAACGATGGATTTTGTGTATAAACTACCTCGTACACAAAATGGTTTTGATGGCATTTGAGTGGTTGTAGATCGACTTACCAAAACAACACATTTTATTCCAGTAAGGGAGAAGTACCCTTTAAATAAGTTGGCTAAGTTATTCATTTCGAAGGTGGTAAAGTATCATGGTGTTCCAGTGAATATCATTTCTGATCGAGATCCAAGGTTTACTTCTAAGTTTTGGATAGCTTTTCAAGAAGCTTTGGGCACTAGATTGCTCTACAGTACAGCATATCACCCACAGACGGATGGTCAGTCAGAGAGGACTATTCAGACACTCGAAGATATGTTGAGATCCTCTGTGATGCAATTTGGTGATTCTTGGCATGATCGCTTAGATTTGATGGAGTTTGCCTACAATAATAGTTTTCATTCGAGTATTGGAATGTCTCCATTTGAAGTGCTTTATGGTAAAGCTTGTCGTACGCCATTATGTTGGTCAGAGGTCGGTGAAAGAGTACTTGAGGGCCCAGAGATTGTGGATGAGACCACTCAGAATATTCAGGTGATTAAGTCTAACCTGAAAGCGGCCCAGGATAGACAAAAGAGCTTAGCGGATCGACATACCACAGATAGAATGTATAACGTGGGGGACTATGTATTTTTGAAATTATCACCTTGGAGAGGTGTGGTTCGATTTGGGAAGAAAGGAAAGCTCAGTCCCAGGTACATTGGACCTTATGAGATCACTGAGAGGATTGGTGAAGTTGCTTACAGGTTGGAGCTGCCTCCAGAGTTGTCTAAGGTGCATAATGTGTTTCATGTCTCGATGCTTCGGCATTATGTTTCAGATCATTCACATGTGATTCCTCCTCAACCATTGGAAATCAATCCGGATTTGACGTATGACGAAGAACCAGTGACTATACTGGATAGGAAGGATAAGACTCTAAGGAATAAAGTAGTGAGCTTGGTAAAAGTATTGTGGAGGAACCATTCAGCGGAAGAAGCTACTTGGGAGACAGAAGAACGGATGAGAGATATGTATCCGAGGTTATTCTATGAGTATTGATGGGTTGGTTGGTTGCTGGAATTTCGGGGACGAAATTCTATAAGGAGGGGAGATTGTTACAACCCGTTCCGGAATTTTAATTCCGAAGATGTAAAATTACAAAAATTACCCTTGATCGGGATTAAGGTGTGTGAATGATGTTAGTTTTAATTTAAGTACCTACTCTTTTGGTTAATGTGATTATTTGTGGGTTAAGAACTTAGGCTTAGATTTATTTTGTTGTGTAATAATTTTGTAGTTAAGTTAGGGTAGGACCTCACATGGATCCCACCCCTTCTTTTACCTCCCCAAAACCCGTATGAATGTCTCCCTCTCTCTCCTCAAACTCAAACACTCGTCTCTCCCTCTCTTCTTCTCCACCGTGAACCTCAACACTCAAACCCACCAAAAACTTCAACCATCGTTGGAGTTAAGGCTACCATTGCAACCCTGAGGACTTCACGATCACGTAGGTACCAAATCCAGGTAAGTTTCATTTCAAAAACCCTAGTTTCTAAAGGTCCCCGTGAGTGTGCACTGTTCATGCACACGTGAATCCTTATGTTTTTGGGAATTTGAAGCTTGTAGGAAGCTTAGTGAGGTTCTAAGGAAGCTTGGAGTGCTTCGTTTGGAAGGATTGGACGTTTGGATCACCTAGTTCGAAGGTAGGCCGAATTTACATATTTTTAAAAGGTTTGATCTTGTAGTTTTTAGACCCTAAAACTAGTTCAACGTGATTCTACATGTTAAGGGCTTCAAATTGGTATAAAATTCGAGAAATTTGGACGAAAAACGAGTGAGAATAGCTAAATTGAAATTTTCCCAGTTTTCCGGCGAGTCCAGTCGCCGGCGCCGGCGAGGTCGCCGGAGAAGACGACGGAGAAGGAATATTCCGTCAACTCTGACGGAATATTCCAACGCCGTTAACCTGACGCCGTTAACCTAACGCCGTTAAAGTTGACGGAATATTCCAGGAATATTCCTGACGCCGTCAACTGACGTCATCACTGTGCAAGGCTGACGTCAGCACTGTGCAAGGCGCGTGGCCGCGCGTGGGGGCGCGTGAGGTATAGAAAAATTATTTTAAAAATATGGGGATGATCCTGAGGTTGTGTAGATCACGTTAGAGTATTCATTTGTCAAAATTGAGCATTGTATGAGGAATTAATTGCCTAGTTTGGTTTATGTACGTTAAATGTGCGTTAAATGATGTTGTTTTAGTGATTTCGCCGTTAGGTGGGAATTATAACGAGGACGAGCACAACCAGGGGCATCAAGGGGGTCACGACCCGGCAACGTACCAGTGAGTGGGCATTTGCTTTTTATATATATACCTATATACTCGATTTTTCCCAGAAATCAAACGTAAATGAAAAGTATGTTGAAATAAGATATGAAATATGTTTTGATTGCCATGCATAGAATGTCATGAATATTATGAATTGTTGTATGATGCATATATGTGAAATGGTGCGGTGGACGTACAGGTAAGTATCACGTGAGTATTGTTATTGTATGATGATGTTGAGATATGCTGAGCTCACAACCTGCACCATGATATTAGTGCTTATAGTATTCACCGCATCGCACGCTCACCTTGGATCCAAGTAGATGCTAGTCGTACAGACCATAGGAGGTGGTTCCGACAGGCTAGTCGTACAGACCTTTAGAGAGGTTCCGACTGGTGGGTGACCTTAGATTATGCGCATAGATGATTGATGAGAAAAGCACTAGAGCGTAATAATAACCATTAAGTCGTACAGACTACATTAGGTAGTTCCGACTTATGTGCAGAAGGCCGTACAGGTCACAGGTGGTGACTCCGGCAAGATGAGATTTGAGCTCTAGATTCAGCCGTACAGGACCATTAGGGGGTCTCCGGTTGATTACTTTCTTTCACCTGATCTGATTTATGTTAATGCATTCATACTAAACAGTTGAATTTGGCAAGGTACATTCTATATTGAATCTGTTATGAGATTGATGATTGAGATGGTTGAGATATATATATATATGCTTATATACTATTTTTCTGGGAAAGTATACAGGTTTTTCAAAGAGGGGTTATAAATGTGGATTGTATGAAATGATTTGAAAAAGCTTTATTTTCGTCCACTCACGTTTTCTGTTTTGCGCCCCTCCAGGTTCTAGTTAAAAGTTGAGGCGTTGGTGGCCTACGAGGACTCCTTCGGCGTTCTGACAGACTAAATAAATGTAGGATTCACCCGAGGGTGTTGTAAAATAGTTTTAGTCCTACTTGACTGCACCTAGATGCTTATGCTCTGTTTATGTGTGTTTAATACCCCTTTTATGCACTTAAACCGCTAGGTTGTTAATATCTGCAATAAGTGAGTTTTCTTGATTTTTTGTTAGCTCGTATTTTGGTTATATTATCGTTTCCGCTTGCACTTACGGTTACGTCACGCTCACGTGACGGCCAGCACGTCCTAGTCTTCGGGTTAGGGTGTGTCAAAAAATGTCCCTCTTTACCTGCAGCACTGAAACAAGACAACTTAATGAAGAAGGGGGTGAAATAATAAAATAATTTGAAATGAAAAACATTCAAAAGAAACCACCTCACGTAGAGAAGTAGTTACCGACTTTTTTTTGAAAAAATTATTTTAAATCATTAATTATAAATTCAGTTTTTTAAATTAAAAATAAAATATAACAGCCATACTCATGGTTTTCTAGCAAGAACCACATCTACTCTACAATTGTTTTCTAGCAAGATGTAGTTGGTTTGATCGCGACATTCAGTGAGGTGGTGATAGCCATTGCTCTAGGGTTTAGGTTTTATTGCTGCTTTTCTACGTGTTGGTTTTTGTCCTTTAAGCTTGTTGTTTTTATTTTTCTGTTGTGTTATACCATATAAAATTGATGTATTCTTGTAGTTAAAGTAACTGAATTTTATATCTTTTGATAATAAATATTGGAAAGATGATTGGAATGACAATATATATGGGAAATCAACAGTCTTTATCATTGGACACAGATAAACTCTATAAAATATTAAGTTCTAGTTGCAATGTTACATAAACCTAAAAAATATTACGCCCCCGTAACTCTTAAACCCTGAAAAAAATATACGTAGCCGTTGAGTATAAAGACAGCCGCAATTAGTGATCGATGACCGTCGTAATTTGTACATTGGTTTTACCAAAGATCGAAGCCACACCAAAATTTTGTATGTAAAAAGTTTCGATAGCTCCATATTCTCGCTCATTGAAACCAATGCTACTGCATCGCAGAAATAGTTTTTATAACGATACTTTAGTAGCACAGATTGTATACTTACGGGTCGATCTCATTAGTCCATTTTGATGAATGTTATTCCAACATCCAACTACAATTTGCATTTGTTACAGCCATAACTACAACGGCAAATGGGCAACTTGATTTGTCATTAGCTAGCTATTATATATTTAAATATATATGCATATATGTATGTGTTTTGGCAGTAATATCATCCCCAGTCTAGTTGCTTCTTAAGCAGCATGTGAATGTCATTGTCCTCTCTAAGCTTTGAAGATACAAGCAACGCATCATGCTTCTTAATTAGTTGGTTTGTCTCTCCACTTGTAGGTAGAAGGTCTCAAAGGTCTCAAATTGCTCATTCATTGTGTAACTTATAGTCTAAAACCAACTGCAAATTCAAAACCCAAAAACATGATTACAAGCTCAAGTGTATTTAGTACTTCACTTCATCATTCACTCGTATATTTGCTCTCCCTTACATCTTTTATTCTATCATTTTGCAGTAACTTCCTCTACTAACTTCTACCACATGATTGCATGTTCGATCCTTTCGAGTAACGATACTGATATTGTTAGGCCATTGTTAATGCACTGGAGACATAAAACTCATATATATAAATTTCTAGCCAAAGTGACTAGGGGGTGGGTTTGGTTTCATTTGGTTCGGTTTTATTTATTTATTTATTTCTTTTCAAAACAAAAATTACGATTTGGTTCGATTTCGGTATTTTCACTTTAAAAAAAAACTTAGAAATGGGACAGAAATGAAGAAAACAAATTTAGTGAATAAGGCTTTCAACATATTTTGGACCTTAAGTTGGGTTTACCTAGCTTTGAATTAAAATTTGGCTAATGGTTGAACGCGATTTCTAAGCTGTGGACAGAACTTTGCAAACCTCATGTGTGGACGAAATGTAGTCTTTTTGATGAAAATTGAAACGGTGAAAACGATTCCATTGGAATGAGCTTAGGATGAAACCGGGTCCTATACTTGGGGATGAATTCAAAATTTCTTGGAATTTAAAATGTAACCCCGACATCAACACTTTCCTCCTTAAGTAAGTCTTGTCCTCCTAAAAAACACTCCCTCTCCCACGTTTGCTGAAACATTGTTGCCGTCGAAAATATCCTTCCCGTTCAAAAACTTGCTTCCTGTTCCAAACCTAGTATAAGGGTCAAACTGCTTCCGTAATAAGTGTGGTTATATTTTATTCCCCCAATGAATTTCAAATTTGGTGAGTTTTGAAAATGGAACGCTAGAATTTCATTTAGCTATTTATGTTAAGCATTATAGATTAAGTATGGTGTAAGGTTAATTATGCATGTTCGTGGATGTAATTAGGTGGAATTTGTTGATCTATGTCAAATGTTTTTTTTTTGGCAAATTAGGGCGAGTTATGAACTTATGAAGCTATGTTGATGGATTGTGTAGATACGGGGGGTATTATCTGTTGTTTTGGTAAAGTTGTAGTTTTGAGTAGGGATTGAATTTTGAATTTGTTAATTTTATGGTGGTGGGGATTGATTTTTGTATCTGAAATATTGTTAATTTTATGGTGGGAATTGAAATTGCTTAAGTAATGATGCTTTGTTAACATCAGATGTAGATCTATGAAGCTTTGGTGAAAGGTTGTCATTAGGTTATGTACCATTGATTCTTGATGTGTGTATTGTTATGTGCACATGACATGGTAGCCCAGAGTGTTCAACTAGCAACAAGAGAGGAAAAAGCTTATAGGTGAATGGTTAACAACCTATCCGAAGCCTCCATGTGTTAGGATTGATTATGGAGAAATTTAATGAGGCAGAGCTTCGTGCCTTTGAGGCAACCTGCTTTAACCACCTTCAGGGTGTGGATGAGTTGACCTTCAGCTGGCAATTGGTGCATGAGTTGTCATTCTGTAGAGTGGGAAATCAAGGAGTTAAAAACACCAAAAGGGGCTAACCTATTTAATAGGTTGTGAATTGACCCAGTTCAAAAAGCAAGACTTTTGTCTCATAACCAGACTACGAAGTGACGAACCCCATGACATAGAGGTAGAGCCACAAAGGATTAGGCTGCTAAGGGAGTATTTTCCCGGAAATGTAGGGTTGATAGGTGAAAGTAGTAGGGGGGGGGGGGGGGGGAAAGAAAAGGGGAAAGATAAAGCGAAGGCCGTCCCCAAGAAAGTTAGCAAAAAAATATTCGTGACTTGTGCCGAGCTTAAAAGGGCATTTAAGGAGTGCAAGAATAGGGACGATGCCTCAAGTTAGAGATGGTATACTTTTTTTAGGCTATATTGATAGGGCTGTAGAACAACGTTGTTGTGAATCTAAACTACCTCAACCTTGTGGAGGAGATGGATAGGTTTAACAACTTTACATGAGGTTCCATCTCCTTCGAACAACTTCATGACAGCCTCTTGTTTATTGCTTTAAGGAGAGGTAAAGGTATAGTTGAAGGGGATGGTAAGGGAGATGAGGAGGAAGAAGAAGAAGTTAGGGGTACAAAGAAGGCGCAATGGTCCAGATGGGGCTATAAAGGATTTTCGTATGCCTTTCAAGTACTATGTATTGCTTTTATTGGTAATATTGGCTTTATCAATGTGAGTGAGTTTCAATTATTGATGAATACGTGTAGGTGTGGGCATACAAAAAAATTTCCAAACTTGAAAAACCCCTACGTTACTGGAAGATGGTAGATCTGACATCTACACCGAAAATTTTGCGGTGAAAGACAACAAAGAAATAGCCGATCCACGAGTAGTTGCAGTTGTATATAACCAGGAGCTGAGAGTTATAAATGCATTGCAACACTTTTGAATTTTATGACTAAAAGTGCATGTGTGTGTATTGTATGCATGAGAAATGTTATGATGCATGCCTTTAAATGGCTAGCTGCAGCGATTAAAGAAATTGTTATGACTGAAGTGGTAAGGAAGAAAACATACTGGGCGTCAGGGGATGATGCAGATGTTGTGATTGGTGAGAGCCTAACTCTCGACATAAATGATGTATGTGAGTTGAAAATGCAGTTGAAAGAGTTAAAGGTGTCATTTGAGCGGTTGGCCCACGAAAAAGAGATATTAGATAAGAATTTGGTGAAAAAGTGGAAGAGCTGTCGAAAGTGATGGGAGAATTAAGGAGGGTAGTGATGGAAAAACCTGTGGAGGATAATACCAAGGAAGAAGATGAAGGGAAAAAAGACGTGGGAGAAAAAAGTTAAAGAGAATGGAGAAGATGAAAAAGAGGGAGAAGAAAAAAAAAGTCAAAAGACGATTAGGCAAAAGAAGAGGAATGAGGTAAAGAGGAGGAAAAAAAAGGACTAGGGTGGTCAAATTGGTGGCAATGTACAAATCATTGTGGAAGAAGAAGAAAAACCAAAGGAAGATGAAGATGATGGTGGTGAAAATGGGGGTGATGAAAAAAATGACTTTGAGGTAGGGGAGGAAAAATTAGTGGGTGATGAGAGGGATTAGGAGGAGTAATAAACAGATGAAGGCAAAAAGGGGAAGGCGAGGGATCAAGAGGGATCGAGAGGGGACGAGGATATTGTGCAAAGAGAATCGTTAATTAAAGTTATGGACGCAGAAATGTGTGGTTGAGGTGATGCAATATTTCTATAGCTTCAATAAGTTGAAGGAGAAAGAGAAGAAGTAACTCATTAACATTACGATTTTATGTATGCTTCAAAACAATTGATGAAATGAGTACAACAATGAGGCTAACAAATTTTTGTCTACATTATTAGTTTGATTGCCCAATTGGAGTTCATGATTGTTGGAGACATCGATTTATGGAGGCGACTTCTGGACCACGAAGATTGGCTGTTAACAACTGTAAGTGAGTAAACCATATGTGTGATAGACTAATATAATATGTTGTCATTGGGTTGGTGTGATAGTTGAATTATATTTTGTATATTGCAGCACATTCACTTGCAGCTTTATCTTCTGAAAAAACATGAGGATGAGGCATGGAGGATTTGTAAAATGGTGACTACCAACACAACGGATTGGTTTTTGGTAATGTATCCCACTTAATTTCTCATAATATTCAAAATTTTGCAATTGTGATGTTGAGTGTGTTTTCGTTTCGATGAACTGTTGTACATGTTTATTTTTCCATATATTTTACACTTATGGATAGTCATATTGTTAAGGAAGCTATGATGAGAGGAATGATGAAGTGAAAAGTAGAGGGTAGAAAGGGGTTGGGTGAATACACCCACACATGGCAAGCGACTGTGAAATAGGCTCTCATCGCTCACGTCCTGTTGGATCTCTTCCTTAGCTTGTCAAGGGATGTCAAGAAAGGACCTTGGCCAATCAACATAAGTCCAAGGTCATCACAACAAGATAATGGGTGAGCTTAAATTTCAGTTTTTTGTTACTCAATATAGTTAAATTATTTATTCTTTCTGAAACTTGATGACTTGCTGCATTGCACATGGGGGATTGCGGTGTTTTCACCTTAAAAGTGATTGAGTTGTTGTTCACTGGCCTTCCTTTAGATGTAATTATGTCGTCCAACATCCTTACATTCGGACTGAGGATGGCAATTGACATGTTGCACGGGGTTCACAACATGTAGAATGAATTAAAATTAAGAATTTTAGTGTAGTGTTAGTGTAGGAAGGCAATGTGATGAACATAGTTAGTCCAAAAACAACTGTTTAATTGTTCATAGATTTAGTTGGAGATCTTTTTCTATTAGCTCATGAGTTTGTGGGATGAATTTAATGTGTTAGACAACTGTGTGATGAGTTGTTATTTGTTTTGGATGACTTAAGTGGCACCCTTCACAACTTTATATGTTGGATGAACGTTTATGAGAATTTGTGAATCGCTATTATGATGAATGAATGTTTATAACAGTTTATTATACTTACCATTATTTCTTAATATCATTCTAGATTGGTGCTTGTATAATGAATGAATTTATGTAACAAGGTATGAAAGATTAATGCGTAAGTGACATTTCCAATTATCACAGTGACGAAATAAAGGCATATAGCATTGAAAGAATTACATACAATAAGGCTATTAAGTTCAAGCTTGGATTGTTAAGTTCCCCACATTGAAACATTTAAGATAACTTGAACAAGGATTAAATAACCTAGGAATTGCAAAATATAGGTACTAGCTAAGACATGAAACATAAATTGAAATGTCTTAAACATTAAATTAAACCATAAAGTAAGACAACATAAATTAAAACATTAAATTAAACCAGCTGCACTTGCACACTACTAAAATCTAGCATTAGTTGTTGTCACTGACCATCTTTCTACTCCCTGCACCTTCAGCTATCGCATCTTTTTTTCTTTTTGTCAGACAAATCACAACCGACGCAGTCATCCTCACTGTCGTCTCTCTTTGGACCTTTCTTAACTCTTCCCTTGGACCATTTTCCTTGCTACTTGCAGGAGGCAAATGATGATATCGTCTTTTAAGTCTGCCAGTGTCATACAGTTATCCTTAACACCTGGTGGCAGCACATTCGGCTCATCCTCGAACATTTTAGTCACAAGGAACCAACTTCTAGGTCTTCCATATCACATCCACATTTTTCATCTGCCTTTCTCCCACAATAGAAGCATACCTTAAACAAGTTTTCATAACTAAGAAAAGTTCGCAGCTCATCATCCTCATTTAGGAATAGCACCTACTTAAGCGGCAGACGGATGTTGATTTCTATTAAAACCCTGATGGTCATTGCATTAGGGGAATTAATAGACCCATCATCCATCTTTACAAGGTTCCTAATATGTTGAGTCATGGTCGTTATGATTTCTCTATCCTAAACTGCATTGGTATCCAAGGGATTTTAAACCACACCCTTAAGTATGTTATTTGGTTTGATTCCTTGAAATATTCCATCCACATTTTCAAGTGGAAAATCTGCCCTTTCACATTCTAAGAATGGTTTTAAAGGACGTAATCAATTTCTTCCTCGTCAATGAACTGCACCACCAACCACATGTTGCCGAAGTGGTCCATAAAGAAGGTATTTTTAACACATCATTTCCAATATAGAGCGAGTTCCTTGTGGATGAAGTCCGCGTCTTCTAATTTCCTGAACATTTTGCTCATCAACTACCTGGACTTCATAAGGGTCACGTTCACGGTAGAGACCTTGTTGGTGTCAACCCTTGTGACACCCCCCTCTTATGTGAACTTACAATTGTCTTTTTACACAACAATTGGGGGCTGGCCACGGTTAGGGACCGAGAATGGGTTTGCCCATAACGGAAGATTGGGTAAGGAGATTGATCTCCTACGGCGGAAGGAAGTTCTTGGAACTTGTAAGTTAACAGTCATTGGAAAAGTTAGATACTAAGAGGCAGTTTTCAGGTTGGGGGTTTGAATGATAAGATAGTAAAGGGATTATGGCAAGCAAACTTAACACCACCACCCTTAAATAGAGGATTAAGGTGTCGTGCATAACATAACCAACAACCAAATAACGATGACCAATATAGTAGTTACCTGTGCATAGTGAAGTCATATGTGCATGCAAACATCGCGCCCCCAAGGTGCATAGGGGAAATGAAAGGCCTCTATATTTGATAGTGGTTGCCCAAATGTGGCACATAGAGAGCATAACCTCCTTACCAATACTTTGCATGGCAAGACGAGACGAGATGTCCCAGCAGTTAGTCTTACTCCTTCATTTGCCAACGTGGGTGTTAAATCAAAATCGTAACTTTATTATGCATGGGATGATGGTTTATAACATTTAGAAATTAAACCTTGACGAATAAACCACCTTGTTTGGGCACGTGGTAGGGGTGTGATTGGATGTTTAAGCCAAGAGCAAAGGTTACAATCAAAGCTCCCCTCCACCACCAGATTTACCACGTGGGTGGCCGAGATTTATTCTTGTTATAAACATTTTCCTTGCAAAAAAACTCTATTTCCCGCTAGTTGATGGCGCATGAAGTATCCACGTGGCATGATCATATAATGCCGTGTGGAAATATGCTAGGAGTATTGAATTTTTATGAAAAAATGATAATAAAACCTAAAAAAAAAAGATAAAAATCCTCATAATTTATGGAGACAGTCAGGATCATATCCTCTACGTGATGGACACAATCATATGGCGATGTGAAATTTTGGAACGATCGAAATGGTGGTGAATATTGTTTTCACTAGATTGGCCATAAATTTGTAAAAAATGGAGAAAAATAACAACAATGCTCGTATTGACAAGGGCTACAACTTTTGCGAAGGATGGAAGTCCAATCCACGTATCAAGCAACCCTAAAGGCGATGACCAAAGAAGGCGCAAACGTAAGCAACAATCTGACGGTTATTATTGGTTGTAACAGATTCTGCATTATCAGTAAGTGGGTTAGACTTCCGTCCTTCCTGAAAGTTGTAGCCCTTGTCTATACGAGTCTTGCTGTTACTTTTCCCCATTTTTTCCATTTATGAAAAAATAACATCATTTTTTACTTTGCCAATCTAGTGAAAACACTATTCACCACAATTTCGATCATTCCAAAATTCCACATCACCATATAACCGTGTCCATCATGTAGAGGATGTAATCCCATGCATCTCTTATAGTTTTTAGGGATTTTTACATTTTTTTTTTATTTTTAATCATTTTTTCCCCATAAAAGTCCAATACTAGCATATTTCCACATGGCATTATTTGATCACACACCATGTGGATACTTCAAGCGCCATCAACTGGCAGGAAATGGAGTTTTTAGGGATCATTTTCCCCCTAAATCCTTAGGTCTTTGTAGAAGCTAGAAAAAAGGGAATTTAATCCCAAGTTTTAACCTAAATCCCCTTAATTTCTCTCAACACAATTCATTAACTTCCATCTCTCATCTCTCTTTAATTCCTACCTCTCCTTGCATCTTTAATTCCTAACTCTCCTTACATATGTGCTGAATCAGTAACTCCACTCAATCATGCTAACACCACCCAAATTGCCTCCGCTAACCATATCCAGTACACCAACACCCAAAACTCATTACAAATTCCTTTTCAATACACCAACATCCATAACTCATCCTAATTTGAGCATTAATACCTGCCCCCAGAAGACCAGTGTAGTCCTATTTCATAGTCCTTCTCCCACATCTATTTGTCTTATACCAAATTCAAAATCTGAGAAAACAGTCACCGTTAATACAGCCCTGATAAAGAACTAAAGTGTGGCAACAAGCGGCCACAGTCAGAGCGTAGTGGTGGTAAGTGTCATTACAACCATGTGTTTTCAGGTACACATTGGTCAAAACATACTGTTATGTTTTGCAAGAGGAACGACGTACAGTTGGTTGGGGAAAACAAATGCATTCGCAGTCAGTTGAGATCTATTGAAAAGGCAAACCAAGAATTAAAAAAAAAAAGGCAATGGGGATTCTTGTCTCCATCTGCTACAGGAAATACTTGAAGAAACACGTTATGCACGAAGAGGTTAGTGGGGACACAACGGACACAAATACTCATAACAGCTCATAAACCCACACATAACTAAAACTGCAAAATGTCACAACTCATTAAATAAATCTCCTATAGATACAAGGCAATAGTGTGACTTCCATTAGTTTGATGGGTTTGACAAATTTTGTTTCTATCTCCATCGTAACTGCAAGGGATATAACTCTTATCTTATATATTTACTACTTGTTCTTATGTACATTTTGCACACTTTTTTTTTAAGTATATCACAACGTCAAGCTTGAGTAACCAAGTAAAATGTTATTTTCATAGAACTACATAAGGTGTCACAAAACTCATAAAAATGCATCATGTGTCACAGTTCATATCACAAACACTCATAAACTTGCATCATGTGTCCGTGTCACAAACACTCATAAACATGCATCATGTGTCACATTTCTTGTAAGCCAATTTCAAACATTGGTGTTACACTCAAACTTTATAAAACAACCATGGCACAAATAAATAGTAGTTGATCACCCATCCTAAGACAGTTAATTGTGTCCCTAGTAAATGACTTCACAAATGCAACACAATGCATTAGAACTAGCACAACTTTTGCACGTATTGCACCAACAAAAACATCCCCTGTGAACTAAAAGAACTTAAAGGTATAAGACCATTGTACCCTTCTCTCAAGCAGGCAAAAACACCCTAGTGAACTAAAAAAAAATTAAAGGTATATGACCACTGTACCTTTCTTTCTAGCAGGTAAAAACACCCACAGTGAACTAAAAAAAATTAAAGGTATAAGACCATTGTACCCCTCTCCATAGCAAGCAGAAGGACACCCAATGAACTAAAAGAAATTAAAATTATAAGATCATTGTAACCCTCTCTCTAGTAGGCAAAAACACCCCTAGTAAACTTAAAAAAAAAAAATTAAAGGTATAAGACCCATGTACCCTCTCTCTAGCAGACAAAAACACACCCAATGAACTAAAGAAAATTAAAATTATAAGACTCTCTAGCCGGAAAAAACACCCCCAGTGAACAAAAAAATTTATAAGATCACTCCCCCATCTATCTATTTGTTTCCCTTTCAATGCGCGAAAGTATACATCATTTGTCTGCCTTAATGACGCCGGCACACAACCATCATGTCCTACATGTGAAACCGGGTCATAAATGACCTATCACTTAATGAAAATGGTACCCAGCATATCATTTCAAAATTTCTAGAATACAAAATGTCGCCGCCTTTTCTTACATCAACAGTTACATCATAAAGTTGCCTTATCCTCCCAAAATCCTCTATCTCCGCCAGCCCTTAAACATCATTCTTGTCATTGTTTTGTTTTGCTTCTTGTCATTTGCGTTGGCTTTAGAGTCATTGCTTCCAAAATAGTCGACGGCATACTTCATTCCTCAAACTAGTTTCCAATTTGGTGAGTTTCAAAATATTGAACCTTACAAATAAATTTGGTTATTTATGTTAATTTGATTAATTATGGAAGTTGGTTGATGAAACTAGTTGAATTTGGGTTCAGCGTGGGTGAAATTATTTGAAAGTACTGGATATTTGTGGAATTTTTGAAATTTTTTTGTGGGATGTGGGTTTATGAAATATTGTTAACGGGTTATGTATAAGGAGTAGGTCATTTTTTTAATTTCTTTTAGTTTTATTGTTTAGTTGCAAATGATTTGTGTTGATGAATCATTGTTAATCATATAAATTGAGTTGATATTACTTTAGTCATCAAGGTTTGTTCACCTTAGATGTAGGGTTATGAAGACTTGTTGACCTGTTGTGTTGTTGTGATGGATTGATGAATTTGGTTGTTATCAGGTATATATTGTTCAATTTTGTTGTGTTGAATGCTTGTATTATTATATGTATAGGAGATGGCTGCTCAGAGGGTTGAACTAGTAACAAAAGAGGAAGAAGGGTTAACAACCTCTCTTAAGCAAGTCATGTGAGAAAAGTTTAATGATGCATAACTTGCTTGTTTTAGGGCATCTTGCTTTAGGTTCATAGAGAGTGTCAATCGACTAACCTTTAGTGGGCAATTGATCCATGAATTGTCGCTCCGTAGAGTGGCTAATCAAAGGGTGAAAGATTTAGGGGGACTGGCCTATTTAATAGGCTGCGAAGTGACGCAGTTCACAAAGAATGACGTTTGGCTCGTTACAGGGATTCGTTGTGAAGAACCCTATGATATAAAGGTTGAGCCTTCCAAAATTAGGCTTATGACTATTTTCCTCACAAATTTGGTTTTGTAAGAGAGAGTGGCAAGGGTAAGGGTATGAAGGGCAAGGGTAAAGTAGAGCATAAAGGTAGCAAAAAGGTTTCTGTGACTTGTGCAGAGCTTAAAAAGGCTTTTCAAGAATGCAAAAATGAGAATGATGCATTCAAGTTGGTGTTGCTATACTTCACCGAGGGTGCTTTGATAGGGGCAGAGAGTAATGTGGTTGTCAACCTAGAGTACTTTGAGCTTCTAGACAACATGGATAAGTTCAACAGTTATTCATAGGGTGTAATTTCGTTTGAACAACTATAAGACAACCTCTCTTTTGCTACTTCTAGGAAAAGGAGATAAAAAGTGGATGGTGATGTGGTAGAAGATGATGAGGAGGAAGAGGATGAAAGGAGGGGAAGTAAGAGACGACAGAGATCATGATGGAGAAACTATGAGTTTAGTTATGCTTTTCAGGTTTTGTTAGTTTCATTGAGCAGTAATATTGTTTAAATTATTGTGATTGAGTACTAATTCAGTTTACATGCAGGTGTGGGCATATGAAATAATTCTCCAACTGAATAAGCTATTACGGTATTGCAAGATGACTAATTTGGTAGCCATCCCAAGAATTCTCCTGTGGGCGATGACGAAAAAACAGCCCGTCCATGATCAGCTGTAACTGTACATAACTGAGAGCTGATATGCATGATTTAATTTGAAAGTTTATGAACTTGATGAATGGTGGTGAATATGTGTGAATATTTACAAATATAATTCTGACAAGTTGCATTAAATGGTAGCCAGTAGGGATTCGGAAGATTGTGCCCATTGAACCAAAGATGAACAGAGACTACAGGACATAGGGCGATGATAGTAATGTGGTGATGTCTGATACCTGTACTCCTAATACAAATGATGCAGGGGAGTTGAAAGTACAAATAAGGGAGTTGAAGGTGGCTTTGGCACGTTTGGTGCATGACAAGGATATTTCGAAAAAGAATGTCTTGAAAAAGGTTGAAGAGTTGGCTGAGGAGGTCAAAGAATTGAGGAGGAAAGTTAAAGTAAAACATGCGGAGCAAAAGAATAAGGAAGAAGAGGACAAACACAAAGATGTGGAAAAGGAAGAGGATGATGATGATGAAGAAGAATATGGAAAAGAGGAAAAAGAAGATGAGGGTAAAGAAGAATAAGAAGAAAAAGAAATAGAAAACGATGAAGATTAAGATGACAAAGAAGAAGACGAAAAAGAAGAAGATGATGAAGGAGAAAAAGAAACAGAAGAATGAGAAGAAACATAAGAAGAAGTAAAGAATGTGGCAGAAACTATGTGGTTAAGGCCATGGAGTATTTTTATCAATTCAAGATGGTGAAGGAGAATCAGAAAAAGTAAGCAATAATTTACGTTTGGATTTTATGCATTGGAAATTATATTGATTAAACTACTACAATGATGAGCCTATTGTTTTTTGGGTACATTGTTAGTCCGGTTGTCGAGTTGGAGAATGCAGATGTTGGAAACAACAATTTATGGAAGTGGTTCTTTGAAAAGGCAGGGTGGCTATCAACCAGTGTAAGTCACTAAACCCTATTTGGTTTGGAGTTATATAAATGTTTTTGGATTACATTGGTGTCATAGTTTAATTACAATTTGTGTATTTTGGCACATTCATTTGTAGCTATATTGACTCATCACATACCAAGGAGGCTCGGAATGTAGGGAAAGTGTTGACCACAAACACAACCAACTAGTTTTTGGTAAAGTATCCAACCATTTTTGCTAATATTCTAAAGTTTGGAAATTCTGATGTTGGGTGTATTTTTGAATGCTTTAAGTGTTGTACATTTTTGTATTCATTTTCCAATTATAGACAAACTTACTATGAACACTCCTATAATACGATGATAGCTAAAAGAATAATTAAAGGCTGCAAAACTGATGTGCCCAAACAATTCTTACTGGTGCTGTTAAAGACGGTGAAGGGGGAAGGGGAGCCATTTTCTACATCATAGTTGAACAGAATTTTACGGGGGTAATTTTCATTGTATTACTTCTTTGAAATATATACATATACAATCCTTGTTCTATAAAGAAACAAATAATAAAGTTATAAACAATATCCTATATAATAAAGGATTCCTAGTATTTACATTATTTTACATTCCTTTTTTTCCCAAACATTGACTCACGTTTTACACTCACCCTCAAGTTGGTGCATAGATGTCACACATGCCCAACTTGACAAGTGAGTCATCAAACTTTCAACTACACACGGCATGAGTGAGAATATTTGCAGGTTGCTCATTCGAATTCGTAAATGGTATTGACACAATCTTCTTCTCGAGCTTTTCTTTAATAAAATGTCTATCAACCTCCATATGTTTTGTCTTATCATGCTGCACCGGATTATCAGCTATATCTCTCGCTGACTTATTATCACAATATAGTCTCATGGTCCCCTTTGGTTTGAACCCAAGACCCTGAAGAAGCTTTTGAAGCCAAAAATTTCACAAATGCCGTGGACCATGCCTCTATACTCGACCTCAGTTGAGGATCTCAATACCACTTTATGTTTCTTACTTCGCCATGTAACCAGATTTCCTCCTACAAATACCCAGAAGTAGATCGTCTATCACTTACATTTCCTGCCCAATCAACATCTGTGAATCCCTCAACCCTCTAATGTCCGTTTTTCCCATATAGAACTCATTTTCCCGATGCAGACTTCAAATATGCTAGGATACGCATAACAGCAGCCATATGATCTACATTTGGTGAATGCATAAACTGACTCACTACTCACAGCATATGTGATATCCGGACGTGTATAAGCCAACTAAATTAGTCTCTCTACAAGTCTCTGATATCTCCATTTATCAACTGATTTCTGATTCATATCCAAACATAAATGATGCTTTTTAACAATAGGAGTGTTTACCAGCTTACACCCCAACATACCAATTTCTGTTAACAAATCCAGATCATACTTATGTTGAGACAAGAAAATACCTTTCGGAGAGCGAGCAACTTCAACCCCAAGAAAATACTTCAAATCTCCTAGGTTCTTCATGTCAAACTCAGCTGCAAGATTACCCCGCAACTTCAAAATCTCATCGAAATCATCTACAGTGATAATCATGTCATCTACATAGATGATTAAGGCTGTCACTTTTCCTTGTCTTCGTTTAACAAACAATGTGTGATCATAATGACTCTAATGATACCCAATCTTTTTCATACCTTGAGTAAACCTATTGAACCATGCACGAGGGGATTGCTTAAGTCCATAGAGAGACTTACATAATTGACATACTTTGGTATTTCCACCAACACTATACCAAAGAGGAAAATCCATATATACTTCTTCCTCTAAATTCCCATGGAGAAAAGCATTTTTCACATCAAACTGTTTTAATGGCCAGTCCATATTTACAGCTAAAGAAATCAGAACATGTACCGTATTCATCTTGGCAACTGAAGAGAAAGTTTTCTGGTAATCTACACCAAATGTTTGGGTGTATCCTTTAGCTACCAACCTTGCTTTGTACCTGTCTATTGATCCATCGACTTTGTATTTGATTGTAAACACCCATCGACATCCAACTGTCATTTTTCCTTTTGGTAAAGACGTCACCTCACATGTATTATTCTTCTGTAATACCAACATTTCCTCATCCATTACTTTTGCCCACTTTGGGTTCCTTTAGCTTCCTTCACATGGGTTGGTACTTGAACATACTCCATATTGTCCACCAAGGTTTGGCGCTCTGGTGCAAGACCATTGCATGAGAAATATTTGGCTATTAGATACTTCACTTTCCCTTTCCAGAGAAAACCAGTCAAATGGCACACCTCGATTTTATCTCGGTGGCAACTTATATGTACTTACATCATTACTTGCATTAATTATGTAATCATCCACAATACTTACCTCGGGTATATCCAGAGAAGACGTATTGGGCGTCATTGTAAAGCTAAAGAGAGAGGGGGCACATCAACAGAGTCGGCAAATGGTTGCTGTGACGTACTACTCTCAGCATCAATCTGCCATGGCTGCTTTGATGATACTTTGGCAGGCTTAGGCTCCTAAGCCCTATTATGCATGGCAGTAACCAACTGAACCACCTCATGAGGCTCGGCAGAAACTGTCTAAATAGCTTCACCTTCTTCGACATAAGCTACTTGAAACTCTAAATCCTTTTTGGCACATGCTTCTCTACTGGCAGGTACGGTCTCTGCCATAGCATCTCCCCCTAGGCCCAACCATTCCAGATCATCACTAGAGCTCTCCCCCTGGTAATTTGAAGATGAAGATACGGGAGCATAAAAATACTCCGATTCAGAAAAGGTCATATCCATGGTAACATACATATGTCGAGTTTCATGGTGATAAAATTTATATCCTTTTGGGTGAAATGAGAAACCCACAAACACACATCATAGGACACACGGATCCAACTTAGTGCGATGAATTTTCTAAAGATGCACATAAGCCACACACCCAAATACCCGAGGAGTGAAAGTATTAGTAGACACCACTTGAGCATATTAAGTGAGAACTTGGAAAGGTGTTCGAAAATCAATAACTCGAGATGGCATACGATTAATCACATAGGCTGCATAAGTGACACCTTTAGGCCAAAACACCTTAGGAACAGATGCTCCAAGAAGTAGAGCATGTGCCGTTTCTAAGATATTGTGATTTTTCCTCTCAGTAACCCCATTTTATTTTGGGGTATAGGGACATGTCATTTCATGGAGAATGCCTCGTTCACGAAGAAACTCTGACAACTCGAAATTAATATACTCACCACCATTATGGGAACGTAGAATTTTAATCACAGATGTGTATTGTGTCTGAATCATCTGAGAAAAAGATCTAAATATCATACCAATGTCACTTTTATTTTGTAACACGTATAGGCAAGTCATACGAGTGCAATCATCAACAAACGTAACAAACCACTTAATCCTAGAAGAAGCAACAATAGGAGAAGGCCCCTAAATATCAGAGTGCACAAGTTCAAATGGCAAACCTCTTTTATTCATACTAGGACGAAATGAAGCGCGATGGCTTTTAGCAAGAATACATACTTCACAATGTAAGTCTGATTCATTTATTCCACTAAATAGACTAGGTAACATATGTCGTTAATACCCAAAAGATGCATGCCTTAATCAATGATGCAATAACCACACTTCTTGTAAATTACTAGAACGAGACGCTCGAGCTGCATTAGCTCTGCCAGGAATAACGTCATCCACATAGTACAACCCCTATCTCTTAGTGCCACGCCCAATTATCTCCTTGGTCTAAATATCCTGAAGTAGACAAAAGGACGGATACATTAGAACAACACAATCTAATTGTTCAGTAACCTGTGGTATGGATAATAAATGATGGGATAAAGAAAGAACAAGTAAGCAACGATGTAAAGGGATGATGTGATATAGACAAGCACTCAAATTAAACCCTTTTGTTGACAATTGTAGTATATATGCAAGTAGGGATCGTTCTAGATCGGGGATTAGGAATGATTGCTAATCTAATTAAAACTGACTCAAAAACACTAAATGAGACTGAATAACCCAAAACTGGGCTAAAAACACTTATCTAAACTCAAACAACTCAAAATAGACTAAAAAGACTCAAAACAGCACAAAACAAACTAATTGAACCAAAACAGACACTAGGGATGGTTTTAAATGAATTTGGGACCACAAGGACTCAAAACAATGAAAAGAAACCAAATATAAAATATATTGACTCAAGACACTCAAAAGAAATCAATTAGGACATATTCTAACTAACTAACGCAATGAAATTATGGGGGGATTTTGTTTTGACGAAATTTAAAAACTTAAAGTAAAGATTTGCAAAAAGTAATCAATAACACAAAATCAGGGGAAATCAATGGATGGATGGATTAGCTAGAGGGTTCTTCTCCACACATGACACACTTGCATACAAATTGATTTTTAGTTGTTCTTTCAATAAGCTATGAAACTCAACACCCCAGATTAACCGTGAACAACACTAATTAACCCTCAAGTTTTCCTTAAATCATTGAATTGGACAGGTAACGCATCGGCAATCCAAATTATTCTCCAAAAGTTCCCAACATGAACAGCATAATAAAGATACAATCAAAGATCATTAAGCTTTGTGAAAACTATAAGTATTGACAAGGCATTCGTAACTATGAACAACATGATACTCCTGCCAGGAATTCACTTAACACGGTTGTGACTAGCAACCTCTACTACTCATGAATATAAGTTCATAACGATTAGGTGAAATTCCCTTATATTCTAGCATCAAATTCATGCATGCAAACTAAGTGTGCACTCTTAATCGACATACAAGAATAGGTTTTGAATAAAACAGTTAAGCAAATTGAATTCACAACTTAAGAAATCACAACTGAAGGTAATCAAATCATATTGCAAGCATGGTCATGGTATTGAATAGCCCCCTAGCCAAAAGGGGTTTAGTTCCTCATATTCGTAAAACAAAGGTAAACAGATTTATACATTGAAAATAAAAGAAAGAAAACACCTAAACACTCCAGCTATCCAAATTGAATAGCAAGCACGTCCAAGAACTTTCCTCCTCCTCCTTGGCTGCGGCACAAGGGTTTGGTGATGGTTTGGATGGTTGTTTGTATGGAAGAATGGATATGAGAGAGTATGGTTGTGTTTAGGATGGGTGGATGGTGCGGCAAGGGGTTGTATGTGTCAGAAACTATGGAGGATTGTGAGAAATAGATGCGGCAGAGAGTGGAGAGAGGTTAGGGATTATGTAGAGAATGGTAGAGAATGAATTAGGTTTAGAATGTCATGTATTTATAGGCTAAGGGCTCGGCAAAGGCTTAGGGAAAGTGAATGAGACTTAGTTACTTTGGTCCCAAGAGATTAAAGGGTCAGAGATTAATCAAAATAAGTAAGAAAGATCAGAAACTAAAGAGAATAGGAAGGTTACATGTGGCAAGGAAAGGGAAAAGAAGTTTTAGGCCATAAAATAAGAGAGAAAAGGAATGTAGGGTGCGGCAGAGATTAGGAGTAAAGGGGATGTGATTTTTGTACACAAAATAGGGAAGAAACATACCCCTTGCACGACAAGGTCTTAGAATAGAATAAGAATGCATTTTAAGGCTGAAAATAGGCAAGGTTTAGGCTACCTTGTGCGGCAAGGAACAAGGGATCCTTAGGAAGGTGCGGCATCCTCTATGGCAGGTTCTAGGACTTCTAGAAACATGTTATTTAGCAACCTAACATGTTTTGGAACCCTTTTGTAGCTGGAACATAAGTGAGGTAGGATTAGGAAACTTCTAAGCCAAGAATAGAAACTTTCAAATTTAGAAACTTTGGCTTCCAATTCTGAACTCTTTGTTCTTCATTCATCTTGAATT
The DNA here is from genome assembly GCA_963580275.1 of Crataegus laevigata. NCBI lineage: Eukaryota > Viridiplantae > Streptophyta > Magnoliopsida > Rosales > Rosaceae > Crataegus > Crataegus laevigata. Next base: position 11,584,944 of record OY756944.1, on the reverse strand, counting down.
CATTTCTTCATTTATTCACTCAATCCTAGGCTCATTTGGTCTTCAATTTCATCCATCCACTTAGCTCCAAGTATATGATATCCATCTTAAGCCCAAAACTACTCCAAAACGCACCAAAATGCACTTCTTTGCTCCTTTAGCCCATTGGACCTACAAACACACGAAAATAGCTTAAGGTACTAAAATAACTAAGTACTAACAACGTAAATGCAAGGAAACAAGCTAATTAAGTCGCATAAATATGCTCCTATCAAGGGAGAGATGAGGTGAGATGCACGGTGCCCGCGCCATACATGGGTGCCATGGTACCATTGGTAGTTGTTATGTTTTTCCTATGAGATGTTGTCATGTATTGAAACATATTTTTATCATATGTCATATGATCCATAGCACCAGAATCCAGAATCTAACCTGTACGTTGCTCAGTTTCGGCGGCAAAAAGAACATGTCCCATAGTACCTATGTTGGAAGACGAGTCACCCTGAGTATGTGTCAACAAAGTTTGACTAGAATCACTAGAGCTAGGCTAGGCCTCTTGGGCTGTTGGTGTAGCCGCGACAAATGAGGCACGGCTTCCACCGGATCCTGCTGCTCCACGTTCCTTGGCACGTAATTTTTTCTTAAATTCTGGAAACCAATCATGCACCCCATGCTTGGCAAAACATTTATTTTCAGTATGATGGGTTTGACTACAGTAAGTACACTTCAAATCATCTTTGTTTTCTCTGGTAAAAGGACGAGAATTGAAAGGTTGATTAGAAGAATTGTTAGGACGGGAAGTTACAGGTGGCCGAGAGACCATGGCCATGAATGACAGCCCCTTTTGGTTGTTACTCCCACCCATCATAGTGGCATGTCATTGTGCTTCACACCTAACAATAGAAAACACCTCTTTGAGAAATGGTAAGGCTTGAGTATGTAGAATATCACTACGTACTTTATCAAATATGTCAACCAAACCCACCAAAAAAGCATACACACGATCAATTTGAATTTCTTCTTGAAGTGTCTTGAGATTGGTAGCACATTCCATCTTGATTGGTCTTCGTTGATCTAGCTTTTGCCAAACAAACTTAAGGTCAGCGTAATACACACCAATCGGACGAAGCCTGAACGACTTAACTTTCAATTCATAAATTTGAGAAATATCCAAACCATCATAATAGGTCTGAGCCACATCTTTCCAAACTTCTTTAGCAATATGTAGGTGAATAAAAAATCCCATAATAGCAGGTTCCATGGAATTGATCAACCACCATTTACTATTGCATTTCCTGTTTCCCATGTCTCATACTTAGCAGGTTCCTTGGTACTCCCTGTCACGAAGCCTTTTTTACCATGTCTAGCAATGTGCATCTTCAATACCTTTGACCAAAGAGGATAATTTGATCTATTCAACTTCACGGTGTTCGGTACAACAGACACATCGTTCTAAATAACAATAGGATTCAATACCGGATTGTTGGTTGGTGTGCGAGAACCACCTTCCAACTTTAAGGTTAAGTCATCCCCTTTATTCGCCATCTTGACTTATAGAGAGGAAGGGAAAAAACACAGCAAGCCCAGTTTTGCAATAAAGACTCATGGTAGCAGCAAAATATTCCACTACAATCAAGAACCACACGGCAGAAGCAATCACAGGGTACATGGCCTGACCAATTTCTGCAACAAATAGTGCAAGAACCAGTTAATCGAAAGCAGCAGTAGAAGATACAGTTTTCTAGGGTTACAACAGCTTGGCTCTGACGCCAAATAGAATTTACGAGGGTAATTTTCATTGTATTACTTCTTTGAAATATATCCATATACAATCCTTGTTCCATAAGGAAACAAATAATAAAGGTTATAAACAATATCCTACCTAATAAAGGATTCCTAGTATTTACACTATTTTACATTCTTTTTTTCCCGTAACATTGACTCACATTTTACAGGTTGGTGGATGTGGAGAAGATGTACATGCCTCCTAACCTTGATTACCATTGGGTTACCGTTGAGATGAATCTTGTAGTTGGGAGAATAATGGTGTATGACTCTTTGATGTCTAAAACCAATGCACGCAACGCAATTGCCAAATTGGCTCCCCTTGCTTCCGTATTGTTGGATTTCCTCCAAAGCCTATCGAATGAGGCAAAGAATGGACCTTGGCCCATCATCATATGTCCAAAGTCTCCAAAGCAAGCAACGGGTGAGTTAAAATTTAATTAAATTGTTGATCCATTTAAATTGAATTGTCTATGAATTGATTTTCAAACTTATTGAATTGTTGTGTGCGACATGAGGATTGCGGTATTTTACTTTAAGGGGTGTGCTATCCACACACCCTTTTTACTTCTCACACACCCCTGTTAATTTCTGTATGTTAGATCTTCTTCAATTCATCTGATTCGACAGCCCAAATCCAAAAAGGTGTGGGAGAAATAAAAAGGGGTGTGTGGATATCACACCCCTACTTTAAAAGTGATTGAGTTCTTGTCCTGCGGCTTTACTTATTATGGTTGCCAACATCCTAAAAGCCAATGAGGATAGCGATCGACATTTTGCACAACCTTCACAATGTGTAGTGAGTGGTGCATGATTGAAAATTATGGTTTAGAAAGTATTTTCTGTACATTTACCACTGAAGAATAATGGTAGTCCATAAATAAGTATTCCATTGTTTGTATATGGTGTTGGATAAATTGTTAATTTCATAAGACAGTTTGTAGTTTGTTCATATGAATTACATTTGTTCGACAACTGGTTCATTGAATGTTTGTAACTGATTTCTTTATATTATTACTTCTTCATTACCTCCTTCCATATTGTTACTCGTTTTGGATGACTTAAGTGACATCCGTCGCACTTCTATACATTGAAACAATGTTTGGGATATCTAAAACCGTCCCTGATGTTTTATTGTGGTGTCGCTGTTGCTCAATTGAACCTTATAGGTAATGAAGGTTTGTCACAATATATGAAACCATCACCTATGTGTCATGAATGTTTGTGAACGTTTATGAATTAGGAACTTAATTCTTAAGAAACAGTGAAAGTTCTAGCAACCAACCATTTATGTGTTATGAAAGCTTGTGAATGTTTATGACAAACACACCCGGCAGAGGCAACCCTAATCTACCTTCCCTCGCCATAAAAAACTAAACATAAACAAAATTAAGGTTATTGGATTACCGGGTCGCAACCGCAACCCAACTTCAATCCACCTCAAATCCGTTCCTTTCTTCCCCTCTCTTTCCCTTTTCAACACGCATAACCCCTCTTTCCCGCTTGCTTTTGTTTTCGTCCGTCAGATAAAAGATACCAAATAAATTAAAAAGTTGAAAATTTTCTAAATCTACTGGGTCACAACAACCCGGTGTTATGCGTGAGCTCGTCCATTCTCAGTCGTTATATCCTTGTCCGCACGGATGGTCCGCACCTTAGAAATGCCCATGGTTGATTTAGAATTGGGCTTGAAAAATGGGTACCCAACATATATAAATAAAAAATATTGATTTATATCTCATTCAATTCAGTTTGGTTTCCGAAACCCCTAAAATGAAGTAAAAACTATCGGTTCGATTAGAGTTTTTTTTTTAGTTTTTCGAGCCCACCTCTAAAAGTGACACTTAAATTTTGGGTTTCAATATAAAATTTGAGTTCAAATTGGAGCACACGCTAACACAAAAAAAAATATTATTGAAAAAAAAACAAACGGAGATGTTACTCTTAACCATCTCAAATGTACCGAAATTAAAAACTCAAATGTAACAAGTCAAATCTTGAAACGTATAATATAAGAATAATGATTGTTTAAGAATTGGGAGATGATTTATGAATAGGAAGAGGAAACCATAGAACTCAAAGCACCATAGAACTCAAAGCAACCAACCTTATTCAATTCAAGTAAAAGAATATGTCTTGTAATATAAGTAACCACAGAATGACGATGTTTATTAGTACCATGGCTCGAGACAACACAAATCTCATACGTCCTCAATCCCACCATCCCGTATTCCGTCAAAAGAAAGACTTTGTTTCATTTGTACCATGCCATCTACATATCAAAATATGGGGGACGTACATGGTTCATGGACCAAATAATTTGGAATAAAATTCTCTCATCTCCTAATCTCTCTCATTTTATTTCTCCCCTCTTATATAAACGATTAAAATTAAATCACGTTGACGTCTTATTTTGAATTTTAATATAGAGAGAAAAGGACAAAAAAAAGTAGGAGAGAAGACAAAGAAAAGGAAAAGAAATAGGAGGGAATAGAATCTTATTTTAAATATTTTGACATTGTATGGATTCCTCTCCCCGTGAAACTGGAATCTACAGTATATGTAACTAAAATATTCAAGTCAGAAGAAACAAACTCAAATTACAACTCCTTGACAAATTGCCCCCATCTCTATCTCTGTGTATCAGAGGTTGCTTTCAAATCTACGTTGTAATATTCGGAATCGAATTCCCTCCAGATTCAAGGGAATTGAGTTCAATAATAAATGAATTCAGACTATTGAAATTTTATCTAATGGTACAATTATTATAACTTTTAAGGAACTCTATGTTTATAACTGTTAGATCAAATTTCAATGTATCAGATGCATTAATTAGTGAGTTCAACCTCTTTGGATCCAGAGGGGATCCGGTTTCGTAATATTCTGTGGGCAACTCCCATCCCTTTCACATTAACCCAAATATCATTTTCTCGGTCCATGCAATGCAATGTTCAAACTTGAAAGCAACGGCCGCAGAGCACATGCCTAACTGTAAAAATTAAAAAGCAGAGGGGAACAGTAGATTTTTGGAACCCTAATAAAGCATACGTACCTAGGCTATTCTATCCGATTCAACTTCACTCTTATTAGCCCAAACTTAAATGTGCCCAAATCAAGTTTTCACAGATACTTTTCAGAGAAGATCTCACTTGGGTTTTTATTTTTATTTTTATTTTTGTTTTTTGTTTTTGATGAAGATCTTACTTGGGTTTTGTAAAACAAAAGATTAAGATTTCTTGAACCACGGCGCTACGCGGGATTTATACATTTTAAATGTATTAATATGTTTGAATTGTTTCAATAATTTTTTATAAGTCAAATTAGAAATATAAAATAAACGCGATCATCATCACTAACAACTCAATACATTTTCAATTGCACCAAGAGAGAAAGGTCGCTATATATCATACTTCTGCTAACCTAGTAACAATGACTTCGATTGACACAAATACTTCTGCTAACCTGGTAGCAATTATTTCGATTGACACAAAGGACTAGGTCTCAATCAATCCAACACCTGTATGACAGTAACAAAATGAGTTAAACCAGTAAATGGACGAAAAAGCAGAGAGGTCCGAAAGAAGTATTTTTACTTTTAACAGTGGTAAACACTTTATTCCAACATTTGAAAGGACCACAACATTCACAAATCAAGGCTTTTTGTTCAACTCTTGTCTTCTATCTACTCAAAATACTCATTTTCACAGAGCGAAAAAGTGAAATTTCTATAAACAATTAGGATTTCTAAAGTAAAATTTAGAACTTGATCTGAAAAGGATTACTTTCTTCATTTCAAGTTCCTCCATGATCAGGTTTCTTTTCCTAAATTTTTTTTCTTCTGTTTATTAGGATTTCTAAAGTAAAATTTGGGGGAGGAACGTGTTACAAATAGAGAAATAATATTTAATAAACAACTAATTGTATGATGATTCGATACAATACGCGTGCGAAAGGCCTTTTTTATCACCGACACTACGCGCCTCTTAAGATGCTTTGAACGTGTTTAAAAATAGAGAAAATATTATTTCATAAACAATTGATTGTATGATGATTCTAATAGAATTTTTACCATGTCACATCCCAGCCCGGGGCCGATCACTTCCCGGGCCCGCTCCACCACCATAGCACGATATTGTCAGCTTTGGGCCCCGACCACACCCTCACGGTTTTGTTTCTGGGAACTCACGAGCAACTACCCAGTGGGTCACCCATCCTGAGAGTGCTCTGGCCCCCTTTCTCGCTTAACTTCGGAGTTCATACGGAACCCGAAGCCAGTGAGCTCCCAAAAGGCCTCGTGCTAGGTAGGGATGGGAATATACATTTAAGGATCAGTCTCCTGGGCGATGTGGGATGTCACAATCCACCCCTCTTAGGGGCCCGACGTCTTCATTGGCACACTTCCGACCAGGGATTGGCTCTGATACCAATTGTCACATCCCGGCCCAGGGCGGATCACTTCCCGGGCCCGCTCCACCACCGTAGCACGATATTGTCCGCTTTGGGCTCCGACCACGCCCTCAGGGTTTTGTTTCTGGGAACTCACGAGCAACTGCCCAGTGGGTCACCTATTCTGGGAGTGTTATGGCTCTCTTTCTTGCTTAACTTCGGAGTTCTTACGGAATCCGAAGCTAGTGAGCTCCCAAAAGGCCTCGTGCTAGGTAGGGATGTGAATATACATTTAAGGATCACTCCCTTGGGTGATGTGGGATGTCACATACCACCTGCAAAAGTAGGGATAAAAACACTTAAAAATATTTGCAAGAGTACAAGATTATTGTAGTATAGCGGCTCAAGTAAGGTCGTTCTCCACATGGATTGAATGAATAATTTATGTTAAACCAAAATTTTAATTAATTATCTGAAAACGATGTTCGGAAAAGGTTGATTTAATGACCTAAAATATTAAAAATGAATTTAATTAAAAAATTAAATAAATTCGAAAATAAATAAAACAAAAGAATATTGTTTGAAAATCTATTTAAGCACTAGTGAAACGACCCAAAAATTAACTCAGAAGCTAATTACTGTGATAGGCCAAAAATACAAGTCATGGTTAATCTTTACGCTATTAATCAAAATAAATTTCTTTTCTTAACAATTATTAAAATATTTTAATTTCGATTATTTTATGGCTGCATCTAACCTTCTCGTTAAATTGTCTACGTACCCTACGAAATGATCAAGCCATTCGTAGTTTGCCGTTAAAATTAACCATTTTCTAAAATATTCAAATGGCAATCATTTACGATATGAAACTGAAACAATTTAATTGCATTAAACAAACATCAAATATGGAATCAAAAAATCGAACTTAGTGTAAAAAGGTAATGTCGGCCCCTTAGCCATACGCCGCTGTAGGAGGCGATTTTCGATGAACGGAAACCCAATTTTCCAACGAACTCTAAAAATTACCAAATTTCATAGGAATGTAGAGGACAACAAGAGGAATAATTTTCATACATGGGCTGAAGGCCAATTAGGTCGGGAAACACCTGAAATTTTCATCAATCTGTCAGAAACCCTAGAAATAGGTGTTCCTCAATTCGTCCAATTCACCTTCCGCCGTCCCAAACTTATTTGGCTTTGTTCCTGGGTTCAAGAAGAGGCCAAAGGTGATGGTGGATGAAAAAAAAAACGTTTCACAAATGGTGGATCACCGCCGAGAATCACTCGAACCCATTGGTGGATTTCTCGCAAAACCAAGGCCAAAACTCATGGATTTTGGTTGGAGATTGAAGAGGGATCGACTGGTCTTGAAGTGAGAATCATTATGGAACTGGTGCCATCGTCAACGGTGGCCGGAATATAGAGATTTTGTCAGGTCGAGGAGGATCCGGATTGGCCGGTTTTTCTCCTCTCATCTCTCCATCTTAGCCACACATGTGGCACCTAGATCATTGCTCTAGAAAATCTGTAGCCTTCCAGATTAATGATTAAATGATCATTTTGCCCTTACCTTTCCCATTTTATATCTCCTTCATTATAACTCTGTTTCACGAACGGTTTTTGCCTACGCGCTCATGAGATCGAGCTCTATCCAAATATGCCAAAAATACAACAAAGCATATAAGGACAAAATAAGTCTTCGTATAATTTTGCTTAGCCAACTAGGGGCATTTTTGTCATTTCACTTATCGAAAAAAAATTATTCGCCGTAAATATAAATGTGTCATAACTACGAATACAACAACAAAATACTTAATCTAATGATAACATCCAAGAATGGGATTTCACATTTTCCCCCATTTGAATTTCATAATCCAACCACATATTTAAAATAATTAGGGTATTACAATTAGGGTTCTGCAGTCACCATTAACAATCCTATGTAGTTTTACCAATTACTTATAAATTACACATGCAACTTTGAAGGTTAGGTTTTCCTAATGCATATTCTACTTGTGGCATTCAAGTTAGAACGTATATCAAACATGCAATCTGTATGTGGCATTCAGATCAAATATAAACATGCGTGACTCATTATGCTTTATGAAAACTCTTTAAAAAAACCATGCAACTCCTAATACGTGTCCAGGGCTGGTTCGGTATGGGATACCGAACCGAAAACGGCATATCAAGTCCCAAACCGACTAATTTCGAGATGAAAATCTGAGGACCAATCCGAAACCAAAATTTTGGTATTCCCGAAATATTTTCGGGATTTTGGGATTTCTCGAAACCGAACCTGCATAAAAATTTAAAACTCCAATTTAAAATCAGACACTGGTGAATCGATGAAAACTGAAGGTCGAGAGAGAGAGAGAGAGAGAGAGAGAGAGAGAGAGAGACAGACAGACAGACAGAGTGTAAAGATAGTTAAACCTTCGTTTTTCTCCTGACCTTAGCCCTCAATTCGAAACCTAAACCTTAATTTGAAACCCTAACCTTGATTTGAAACCCCACATATATAGAGAATCACTGGAGAGAATCAGAGGTGGGGATGAAGCAGTGAAGAGTGGTAGTGGCCGGAGTGGAGAGAGTTGGTCGGAGTCTGGTTGTGAGAGGATGGGTGGGTCTTCGAATTTGAGAGGAGAGACAGAAAAAGTCTTGAGATTTTGGCGAAGGCAGAGATGGAGACTTTGGGGAAGGCAGAGATGGGAGAGAGCGAGATGGGAGAAAGACTTTGTCTAAAGAATCTGAGTCTTTAGACATCTTTCTACAAAGTTTTATTATTTTAATATTATATAATAGGCTATGTTTGTAGTTTGCTTGATTGTAATTTGGACAACACATAAGAGTCATGTGCATTTCTGCACACTTTAATTATTTTAGTAATATATATTTAATATTGCAGTTTGCTTTTATGGAGAATTTGATTATTTTAGTAATGTATATTGATATTGCAATTTACTTTTCTGCAAACTTTGTTCTTTGGCAGTGTGAGAAGTACGAACCAAAAGCGAAAGGAAAAGAAGGTTTCGAGATTTCGGGAATACCGAAAAATGAAATCTGAGAAACCAATCCCATACCGAATATTTCGGTATTTTTCAGTACGGGATAATTTCGGTTTGGGATTTTTGGAAATTTTTTCCAGCCCTAGATGTGGCATTTGCCCTAGGTGAACTTACAATTATTAACCAAAAGAAGTATTCCTCAATTTCAGGGTGACATTCCAACAAAAATCCCTATCTGATTACTTATCAAAATATCAAGGTTCTAAAAAGCGCCAGGCGCTAGGCATTAGTTGAGCGGTGGACATGGGCCTAGCGTCTAAGCTGGTAGACTTCACACAAAACTAGGCATTTTTTTCCACTTTTTCGATTTTCCCTGCTGCCTAATCTCTATCAGTCCCCTCGACTTCTCCGTTCAACCCTTTATCTTCTTCTCTTCTAAAAAACAACAGATCAAAACAAGTCACTCCCTCTAACCCTCAATTTCTCCTCTGCACATCTCCCTCTATCACTCCCTCTAAGCCACCACGGTAATTCTCCGTTTTCATGCACAAAAGTTCTGGGAAAGAGGCGGAGCCGCTCTGACTTTGAGTTTTATTTTGTACGATGCGGTCGTACTCCTCCATTAGGTTGTCGACGTCCTCGTCGGTGGTGATAGAGATCAACGAGTCGGCTAGTACCGACTTTGGGTTTACAGTTTGCATAGATGCAGAGCGAATAGATGAGGAGTGACTAGCGCCGCCTAGGGCCACCGAGCACCACCTAGACCCTCTCCGATTTATTGATCGTTTTGTCCAAAATCGCCACAGAAGCCCACCACCCAACGTGTAGGAGCCGCCTAGGTGGCTGCCTAGGTCGATTTTTAGAACACTGCTAAATATCCTAATGGTAGCTAAGCATTAAGACATAGAGACAGTTTAAACACAGCGATTAATAATTCAAAGTATGCATGCATAATATCATAAGCAATTAAGTAAAGACTACATATTCATGATAAGACTCATGGTTTCACCCTAGCAAATGGAAATTAGTTACAAACAATCATAAAACAAAATATTATTAAGAATATGGATAGAAAAACGCCTTTTAGGTAAAAAACAATTCTCCAAAATAATGCATTCTCTCCCCCTAATCTAATGGCTTAATAGCCTTATTTATACTACTACAAAATAAAATCTTACCTAGAAAATGTCTTAGAATAAAATTAGGAAACATAATAAAATAATAAACTAGCAAATAAAAGGTTTCCTATTTGAACATAAGTTCGGACTTCTAAGAAAGATAGACTTTTAATTGACCAAATCAACTCCGATTTGGTCCCTAATTACTCTTTTTAAAGCTTCAGGCGTTCCTAACAAATCTTTAGAAGAAATACCCAAAATGTTCTGAAACGTCAATTTGGGAAAGCTGCGCGCTGGGCCTTCTTTTCTTCGCCATGGTCCAACGACTTGGTAGAAAAATATAGAATTTTGATGCAATCATCTTGAAAGACTCACAAACAAGCTCTTCTTCGCCAAGGTCAAACGGCTTGGTAGAAAAATCTGAAATCTTGACACAATCATCTTGAAAGACTCACGAACATCCTCCAATTGGAATCACTCCAAAATTTGTCCATTTGATCACTTTTTACTCAAGAAGTCGTATGCCCTACATTGAAAATACATAATAAAGTATCAAAATTCTTCCAAAATAACCAATAAACTATAACTAAGAATAGAGAAAATATATGGTGTAATATCGACTTATTAGATTTGATACAACAATTGCAATTTTACATAAGAAGTCATAGCTCTTATAAATTCAACCAAGAAAAGAAAATCAAATATTTTGACTAAATGAATGATATTAGACTATGCTAGAAGAAACCTGTGAATATTCCACATAATAGTGAGATACTAATTATAAAAAATATATAAAAATGATTGTATGATGATTCGATACACAATGCATGTTCGAAAGACTTTTTTTTTATCACTAGCACTACGTGTCTCTTAAGATGGTTTAAAGTTGTTTAAAAATAGAAAAAATAATATTTAATAAACAACTGATTGTATGATAGCTCTTATAAACTCAACCAAGAAAAAGAAAGTCAAATAATAAGACTAAATGAATAACATTAAACCATGCTAGAAAAAAATCGTGGATATTCCACGTAATAGCGAGATACTAATTTTTTTTTAAATTATGACAAAAAAAAAAAGCAAACTCTTTTTATGAAAAATTACCCCTGAATTATTTTGGGCTGCTTTGGAACTTTTTTCTTTTGTTGGGGTGGGGGGGGGGGGGGTCATTTTTGTCCCCTTCTTTTGGTGAAGCCTGTGACCCCAAATGGGTTGCTAGCATTATATATTGGTATAGATATATATGCTAAAAAACTAAACAAATTCTAGGCATCGAGCAAAAACTAAAGAATTTTTTTTTTGTCGCAACCATTGTCTTAGGCTTTGGGGTCGAGGACAATTTTTTTGATAATCATCCTTGGTCTCTTTTATATTTCCCTTTCTGTGTACTTTGTTTTGGTGTAGAATTGTCATTGTGGGACATTGTAGTTGTCCTCATTTGGCCCACATACACAGTAAAAACAATATTTTGGATCCAGTTATCCGCTTTGAAATGAGGTTGAAGCTAGAAGCTATGGAAAATGTTGGATTGCATTAGATCGGGTTTAACTAGCATGACACTATGGGTTTAGTCGATGTAGTGCTATGGCTCACTCTCGGATGTCCGGAGTCTTTTTATTTGTTTTTGTTTAATAATTTTTAGGAATTGTCCTGGAGTTTGGTTTTGATTTTTCTCTTTATGAGAGTTTGCTAGTTTGATTTCTCTTTGAAGGAAAGTTGCTTCATTTTAATTTTTTGTTTTGGTATGCAACCTGTCTTTGAAGGAAAGTTGCTTCATTTTAATTTTTTCTCAAAAGTATTGAAATTGAAGTAGAGCAGTAGTAATATGTGTAAAAAAGGTTTCTGTGTTTTCGTCAAATTTTAAAATTGAAGTGGAATTCCAGGAATATAAGCAAGCAAGACGAGGAAGAAGAAGGTCTGCACGTCAAAGTAGAATTTTATCTATATATGAACGGATAGTTACTAGAAAAATCACTTTTTAACTAAATTTATTAACGGGTACACCACAAAGATTTAAATCTGAAATTTTTTAACACATGAATTAGTTTTTTAATACTTTATAATCACATGGATCAATGATCCGATTTCGCCAAAAATTTATGATGATTTAGCGACAAAAAATTCGAAGTATCGGATGTTCTGAAGTAAACATAGGAAATTCCATGATATTATCCCTACTTTTTCTCTTTTCTATTAAAGTAGGCCTTTTTTAATCTTTACCGTGACGAAATGACCACCTTTAGTAACATGTGCACTTATAGAAAATCTGCTGTATAAACGGTTTGTAATTAATGGCGAGAAAGCTCCACAAAAGGGTTTGATCAGGACAATCAACTCAAGACCACACAATTTCCTCTTGCTTAGAAGGGTGTAAGAATCTTGAGTGGAATTTGCAACCACAATTTACGTTCTAAAAAAAAAGTGATAATCACTGTCACTCATTGGGGTCTTGTAATCGTTGTTGCTATTTACATTTTTTTTTTCTTCTAGAGTAATGTTAAGAAAATTAAATTTGTAGACTAAATTTTGTAAATTAAATAACATAAAAGTTGATGATTTAATTATTACTTAAGTGTTGATTAATGTATTTATATCTTATTGACGACACATCATTTAATTTGCAAATTTAGTCTACCTAGTATTACTCTTTCTTATTGGTTATACAACGTTATATCTTTTATTTTTAGTGTTTTACTTTCAAAAAGCAAATTTATAATTGAGAATCGAAACAAACATACAAATATGTCTCACTTCTTTTAATCTTATGAACTCAATATCTTCAACCTAGGATTTTTAATAATTTCAAGCACATATAAAGCGTTGGAGAGAAATGAAGAAACATAACATAAAAAAGTTGACTTAAATCCTGAATGAAACATAATAATAAATGGTGACAACTGATAAGATTCATAAGAATGTCAAGTGCCCAAAATAACATGTGGAGGAGGTTCAGACGGTTTCCATGTAGGGTCAAACTGAATAAAGTAAACTATAGGGTTTGTTTAACCTATCCACAAACACATTAGTACTAAAACATGCATCATATATACTGCGCATGATTGGTTTGTTAACAATAATCTAGTTTAACATCTAATTATCACATGACACGTTTGCGTATCTTACAGCTGGTGAAACTACGGTCCACATTAGGAAAACGTGATTTAATTCCCGTTTTGCATGCCTTTTTAGATTTCTTCCTCCCTTTTGGTGTGAGGGTTTCAATCTTGCTCAAAATCAGTGGTGCCGACTCCTTCGGCTGGGGCCAATTTCCTCTTTCTTTTCTTGTCTCCTCTTTTTCCTTTTTTCCCTCCTCATCTTGATTTGCCCTCCTATTCTTACTTACCGACATCCCTTTTCCTTCTTCATTTGAGTTTCGATCTTTAGCCATATTTGCCTTGGAGATGGTGCGTAAAGTTTTGTTGCTTTGACCGACTTAGGTGTTTCCAACACCACCACTTTCTCTCTATCCTCTGCCGTATTTGACAATGTTGCTCGTGACGTTCCATGGGCTTCTTTTTCTCAATAGTCGGCTAATATCCTTCAATTGCTGGTTGTCTTTACTATGTGGCTGTGCTTGAAGAGAGTTGGATGATGAGATTGGCGAGGCGATGTTTGGTGGTGGACAAGGATTTGTGCGGGTCAAGATGCATTGTTTTGGCAAAGGAGGTAGCAGTGGACGTCTCGATTTTATTTTATTTTATTTTTTCTGTTTTTGGGCCTTAGCTATTTGATTGGGCTCTTGTTAGTTTGGTGTTCGGCCAGCATTTTTGCTTGTCTATGTTTTTCTGTCTTTGGGCCTTTAGTTTATAAATATGGTTCTTCATAGTTAATAATTGTGACAACTCATCCCTAATTCTATGATTTTATAATCTTTAAAAGAGTGATTTTTTGAAAATCCCTTAGAGGCGAGGATGTTTAACTTTCATTGACCGTCTTTCCATGATACGTACTGTGAAATCCCGTCCCCGAAATTTCACTATTCATTACGTATTTTGTAATTTAAATTCGTATTTCACATTTACGTTATCTTTATAAGTTAATTTTAATTCCGTTAATTTCAGGAATTAAATCGAACAGTTAAATGTTAATTTTTAATCGAGTGAATTCCCACCTTGTGGGATAAGGCCCAATTAGATTTTGTTCAAGGACCAATTAGATTAGAGTGGAAGGGCAAATTGGAGGAGAGAGAGACAGCAACTAGGAAAAAAAAAGAGGCTACCTAGCCTTCCTGTCGGCCCGTGCACCCACACACCCAACCGACCAAAATTCGGCGAATTCCACCATTTTTTCCACTGAACCACCACCATCCAACACTTGCAAAACACTCAGTGACTTCCCCTCTTCCATTTCCGCCCAAAATTAAAAGGTATAAGCTCCAATTTCGTGTAGAACTTCACCGAAGCTTCAGAGGGGTTCGACGGTGATTCCTCCGATTCGGTGAGTTTCACCACCCACCACCATCCTTAATCAACTCCTCTTGGACCCAGGAAAAAGACCCAACCGGTGGTAAGGACGGCAGAGCACCGGCGATGGCGATTTGAAGCTCACCCATTCTAGGGTTTCCGACGGGTGCAAGCTAATTTGAGGCCTTTCTCGACCAAATTGGACTTGGCCATAGGTATAAAACTTGATCTACTAGTTGAGATCTTCATTCCTGTAAAATTTGAGAATTTTTGGAAATAGTTAAAATTTTCGGGGAGTCGAGATGTGTGGCAGCGCGTGGGCCGAGACCCTACCTGACCATCCTAGGCTAATTTGATGCCCTGATTCCATAATTGACTTCTGTTTAGTGAAGTCCTTATATTTTAATATAGTTTCATAGTGGGCCGTTTAGTTGGCTGCAACTTGGTTATTATATGAATGGACAGTCCGATTGTTGGATCGGCACCAAACTTTAATACATGATTGTACATAATATTTATGGATCTTCCCGAATTGAATTTCTAAGGTTTGTAAAATCTAATATTGACAACCACTTGAACTTGTGATTGGCGGAGATCCGACTGTTGGATTGTAAAGAAGTTTTAGTATATTGTTCTAGAAGCATAATGTGGACTTTGGGAAGTTACAGATCGGAAATCCATGGGCGGATGTCCCAGATTGACTTGTGTAGGGTTGTGGACCCTCCATAGCGTATTTTGACGCGCTGATTTCGAATCCGCCGTTCGTTTTCCAAAGTTCAACCGTTGTAGGTATAGTTGTTTTATTAGTTGTATTTTGTACGAAAACGCGTAATTTCATTAGCATGTTATATTTACCTAAATGGTTTCGTTTGTAGGAAAAAATGATTGTAAGGACTCTTGACACTACGAGACGGGTTCGACTTAGCGACATGATCTGTGAGTGGGTCTTTTCTTATACATATATATATATACATATATATACATATATATATACATACATATATATACATATATATACATATATGTATGTATATATATATACTAGAAAAAGAGCATGCGCGTTGCTGCGGGTTTACAATTCTGTTTAGACATATTAACAATGTTTACATCTCTATTTACATATATATGTACACCCATATTTACAATCCTATTTACAATCCTACTTTCTTCAGTCGGTTTTCAAATACATATAATAAGAAATGTCAAAAACAAATATATGCTGATCTACAAATTTAAGTATGCCATGAAGAGAAAAATAATAATTACAACTTACACGTTAAAGCAAACATATGAGGAGAAAGTCAAATTGCTAATCTCACACATTTTCCTCTAAGCTAACCACAATAAACCCTTCCACCACAATTCCCAGCTTGCACATATGAATAAAGGTTAGAATTCACATCTTATTGTAAACAAAAAAATACTCTCATTCGGCTAAATTGTGAACTCAGAGAAACATATGCATAGATGTAGGAAAAAATTTAATAGATCTTAAAAAGTGTAAGAAACAAAAAAAGGGTAATCATCCTTTTATAAATGCTTTATTATACTTTGTACCTCATATTTTCAATACAAATTTAACTTTTGGTCTAAAATCTTTCATTGGCAACCTTTTTTTTTTCCCAAAGGTTGTACTGCAGTAATGTATTTCAAAATATCTTGGAATTTGACAATTAGCTTTGTAAGATTTCTTTAAAATGTTTAAAAAATTTCTACATGATTGAATGAAGAAGCAAAAAGTTAGTAACAAACATATTATTAAGTTAAAAGACTGGCTTCATGTTTGAGATTGCTTATAAAATGACTAAAAGCTTTTTCTATCAACAAATTCACAGAATTTTTTTAAAACTCAACCAGTTTCTAACTTGAGAAAGAATTATAGGACCTCCTTGAGTTTAAAACAACTTCTCTGCCTTCATCATGTTGACAATCTTCTCTGTAAATTTTTGCATTGCCGCCTTCATAACTGATAATGAGAAATTCAATTTAGCTTTAAAATGATTTATTAACAAATTTAAATTGCATTGGAGTAAACGGAAAATTTATAATATCCTGCCTTGAAAGGCTCATTGTCATTCGAAAAGCGATTCCAGAGACATTTAAGCCAAACTGGGAATCTCCTGTTTTAGAAATAGAACAAAAAATAAAGTAATGAATATAACCATATTTACATGAGAACAAAAAAAAATCACAAAATATTCTTTACAAAAATAATTACCCAAAGTTCCATTCAGAGCAAACATAAAGGCCAATATGGAGATTAACAAATAAGCCTGTTTGTTGCACCAGCTTGATGAACTTGACCAAATCATATTCGTCCTCAAAATAATACTGCAAATTTGAAAAAAATAAAAACCAATGAATTAGTATAAATAAACGGATATCAATTGAGATGTCGGAGACTAAAATAAAGTCCTTGTAAACGCTTTCCAGCAAGGATAGTGATATCGATATAAAGACGAAATATTACTAATAGCTCTCGACAAAACATGGAGAAATCTACATTTCAATTTGCTCAATCTCTTGATACAATTTGCAAGGTCTTTAATAGCTCTCTATTCTTGCATATCAATTGATTTTTTTTCATAATATCCTGAGTCTGGTATATAATACGATTCATGTTTTCCTATGATTTTTTTTTTAAATTCCCAAGCAAGAGAATTAGTAATGGTAAAGCTAAAGTTTGGAGATCCATGTGTGGTTTGGCTTTTGATCTTCAAATGAAGGAGAAGAATTTGTCAATGTAAGTTGGTAAATATTTCATCGAGTAAAAACTATGTTTAGCCACAAAATACTATCATGCAGTCAGATGGAAGTATTACTGATTAATTTTCATTAATAGAATTCCATCTATTTGTAGACATTGTCTATATAATCCTTTTTTGTAACAACCCGTCTCGGGATTTTTATTTCGACGATATGAATTGACTATTATGCCCTTGAGTTGGGCGAGCGTTTAATGCATGAGTTTAATAATTTTGGGCCAATTATATAATTATCCTAGAAGTTGGGGGCCAATGAAAATGTGAGAAAATAATTGTGATTGGGTCTTGGTCCACACCTTCACCACCGACAATTCTCTCTCTCAGTACACCCTCAGACTGTCTCTCTCTCTCCTATCTCTCAACACTGTCTCTCTTACTCTATTTTCATACACACGGCTCACACTACCCATACCAAAAAACTCGTAGATCGACGAAACAAATTACATATTCAGACTCGTGAAGACCATACGAACTCAACCATACCAATTTCAGGTAAGAACTACGACGATTTCACGTCCAAAACTCAAGGTTTATATTTGGCACTATTCATCAACTTTTCATACGTTGCGTTTTAGGAGAATCTGAGATCACAGGAGTGTTTGTTGGGTCCTCTAGAGGCTCGGTGACGTTCGTTTGACAAGCTTTGACGTCGGGATCGTCGAGAACAAGGAAGGCCGAATATGTGCAGATTTTCCGATGAGATTCTCGTTGGTTTTCGAAGTTTTTGAAGGTATAGACTTGTTCTACTCTCAATTTAGAGCATTTTGGTGAAAATTTCATGAAGAATGGTTGAGAAACGAGTGAGAAATCACACACGGAAGTTTTCTGGCCACCGGAAAACTTAGTCCGGTGAGGGACCACCGGAGAAGGCGCGTGGGGCGCACGCGCTGTGCGCGTGGGGGGTGCGTAGCCCCGTGGCTGTGTTGGCGCGTGGGGGCGCGTGGGAACTCCTAAAAATTTTCTAAAAATATCACGACGTCCGTGACGTCGTGTAGGTCGCGTTGGTATATTCGTATGCCAAAATTGAGCTATGTATGAGAAGTTATTCCCGTATTTGCGTGTATGTGCTTAAATAACGTATTTATAGTAATTTCTCATATAGGTGAGACATATATCGAGAACGAGCGTAGCCAGGCTAGACGCGGGGGCTACGACCCAGCGACTTATCAGTGAGTGGCAGCTATTTACCGTATTTACCTATATGTTATTATTATTTTCCCAGAAAACGATAAATGAACGTTTATATGATTTTAAGACCATGCAAAGTATTCATATATTATTATTGATGCATTAATGATTACATATTCATATGTTGGTGCTGCGGACGCACAGGTAAGTGTCAGGTAAGATTATATGCTGGTTATGATGAGAATGATGTGATATGATGTGATTAGAGCTCATGTACTTGCACATTGATATTAGTGCTCCTGCCCGGAGTTAGGGGCATAGTCTTTCACGTGTCGTTCACCTCTCGCACCGCATGCTCGCCTTGGATCCAAGTTAGGTGCACAGTCTTGTCGTATAGACCACCTTTGAGTGGATTCAACTCGTAGGTGACCCGCGAATCATTCGCACAGTCTTCACGTGATTGTAGCACTAGAGCATTTATACTTGATATACATGATGATGAGTAGACCACCAGATGTGGTAGTGATGATTGTGCAGTATTGATATACATGATGTTATGAGCTATATGAGATTAGATGGCCGAGGGCCAAGATGATTACCTGGCATTTGATCACATCAACATTTTATGATTGAGTTCTGTTTTGGATACTTTGGCATGGCATACATATACTTTTCAGCATGATTTTGAGAACCTATACATATATATGAATGTATATTTTGATTCTGGGAAACTATACAGGTTTTACGGTAAGGGGCTATATGTTTGAGAAAAGATTGGTTTTAAAAAGGAATTGTTTTGCTGACCCACTCAGTTTTGTTTTTCGCCCCTCCAGGTACTAGGTAGCTAGAGGTTCTTTTGGTGGACGCGAGGGCTTATCGGCAGTTCTGACACATTCATTTATGTATGGCACCGGTGGTGTTGTCTAAACTTATTTCATGCTTGACTGCATTCGAACTTAGAACGCTCTGATTATGTATAAGTACCTTATTATGCCTCTAGTACACTATCTTACCTAGGTTGCTAGTGGTTTTGATTTTAATCAGTTCGTACTTAGTTATCGATCTTAGCTTCTGCACAACGCACATGGCTACGTCACACTCACGTGACGGCCAGCACGCCCCACTTTCGGGTCGGGGTGTGTCATTTTTCGTTGGTTAGTCAGATCAATTAGGGATTAAATTTAACTAAAATGATAACAAAATTCAATATCCTTCACTTTGAATTGGAGATAGTAAAAACAAATAATACCCACAAATCATCTACAAATTCATAATTATGCATGAAAAGTAGAAATTTGAAAAACAAAAATTAAATCACTTACATGGCAGGTCTTCAGCAAGAATAGCATTTTTGCAAAACCCAGAATAACATTAATCAGAGAGTAACACATAAAATAAATATAAGTAAAAAAATTGAAATTTTTATATCTTTAAGTTTCAAGGTTTTAACTCTGGAATTCAGGAAAAATCCAGATCAGATTTTAAATGAGTTTATCAAAAATAATAATTTAATCATAAATTAACACTGAAAATAAACAAAATTAAGGAGAACACGAAGAGGGAGGAAGCAAGGGTTTCTTTTCCCCATAAAAAAACTTCAAAACACCCCAAACGATCCCAAATTCTCAAATCTGTTCAAAGAAACTTACCATGAAATCACAGGCACTTCACAAATCCTCTTCATATCTACACCAAAGATAACAAAAAAGAAGTGCAATTAGCCAAGAAACAAAAGATCAGTAGAAACAAACAAAGAAAATCAAGTATCAGACATAGAAATGAAAATTAAAACGAAAATTCCAGAGACAAAGGTAGAGGCGTGAAAAAAAGAGGAAACAAAAAGAAAGCATTCGCCGATGAACAACGCGTGGAATCTGTGTAAACAAATGGAATCAATTGGAAGAATACGTGTTGACAAAATGGAAAATCCTCTAAACAAAAACCCTCGATGATCAACACGTGGAAAAGCAATGGGAGACAGGCGGGCAAACCTAAAATCTGAGTTATGTAACAGTAAAAAAATATCAAATCAAAATCCACACACTGGTGGACACGTGGGGTAGAAGAGCACCAAATGGGTTTTTCACAATTTTTAATAATTTTTTTTCCATACAATCTAATTATTTTTTATTGTTTGTTGTGCCACAAAAATGTGGCCTGGTTTAACTCCAATTTTTAAAATATTTTTTTGTCCTGCCCCAAATTTTTTTATAATTTTTTATTGTTTGATGTGCCAGTGGCCCAATTTAACTCTCATTTTTTAAATAATTTTTTTTTGTCCTGCAACCAGTTTTTTAATTATTATTTTATCATTCTCTATCCCACAAATGATGTACGTGAGTTTGAAAAAAATCAAGAATAGAATAAAAGAAAGGCAAGAAAGGGTGGATAGAAAGGGCAAATGCGGCATATTACTGTACAAAAAAGGTAAAAAGCATTGGTTGAAGACTAAATTGAGGGGCGTTTTAGGCAGTTCACTGTTAATGAACAGTGAGCGCTCTCACAGATGAACAGTGCCTTTATGCTCACTTTTAGTATATGTATAATATATATTGGTTAGTTTCCTTATATACATTTATAAATAAATTCTCTACGTGATTTCCATGATTAAAATAACGTTTATAAGAAATGCCTTATGCTTGGGAAAGTATGAAATAATCCTACGAGATGCTCAGGTAAGCTTATTGATACGATGTAAAACAACACTCAAATTGAACTCTCTTGTTGACAGTTGTAGTAAAGATGCAAGTAGGGATCGTTCTGAAGGAAAATTTGTGAAAAAACAAGTTCATTTGAGCAACATCAACAACATGCAATTAACAATTAAAGGCGGAATCATGTTTATATGCACTCAAAAACAAAACTTAACCCATGAAATTCAAAGCCTAGTAGATAGGTGAACCAAGACTCAACTCAAATAAAGTGAGTTGAGAAATCTTATACCTTTGTTGATTCCTCTTTGCATAAGCAAAGGCTAATCACCCAAGGAGAGGGCCTTCATTCCTTGCTTCTTGGCTCATGGATTTCTTGGAGGAGGATGATAGAATGGATTCTCCAAGTTCCCAAGAAAGGGAACCTCTAAGTCTCCAACCAAGGAGAGCATTTAGAAGAGATGAGTAACCTTGGAGGAGGATTAGATGCTAGTTAATCCCCTCCAAGGGGGCCGGCCACTTAGAGAGAAAAGGGAGAGAAGTGTTCTCATCTTTTCTCCAAAAGAAAAACCCTAATGAAGAAAAGGCTATAAAGTCATATTTATACCTACCTTCATTGGAGTGGCAAACTTGTAATAAGTCCAAAAACCCACTCCAATTCATGATGGCCGGCCTTAAGGGTTTATTGGGCTGTTTGTGCCCTTATGTTTTATTAGTCATTAAGTTGTCATACAACTTAAGTCAATGGGCTTGACGTTTGAAGCCCATTGGGCCTTGAGGCCCAAATCTAACCCGAGGTCTATGACGAACTTATTCGTTTGATTAATTAACATATTAATCAATCCTAGCCATAAATAATTAAACCATTTAATTATCCTTACTCATCTCCGTTGTTTCTTCAATCTCTACCTTACTCGGTGTACGATCCATTAGGTTCCTTTTAGCGAGGCAGTGGGTGATTAGAACTCTTTCAAATCGATTGTGAATTGAAACTTACTTTCAATTCTCCCTTTAGTGATTACTCACTATTAGAGCTTCCACAAACCATGAGTGACACCTAGCAGTATGTCATGGCTACCCAAGCTAATTAGAAAAGGTGGAGAACCTATTCAGTTCAGGATTACAATGCAATACGGTCTTTCTCTAATACAACACTTTTGACCACATTGTTTGGTTTGGTAGTTTATTCATGTCTACTATCCAATGTGATTCATTTACTTATATGATTACTTTGAATGTGATTCGGAACGACTTTCCAAATCTCATTCATACTCTGGCCAGAGATTCTTAATCATATCACAGAGTATTCTTCCTGAAACAGTTTGAAGGTTAGAGATCCCTTGTTGCGCATTCACTTACCTCCATGGCTAAGTGACTTAACCCCAACTACGACGTGGACACCCTCTGATAGAGTGACATTGACATAGTCAAAGATCAAGGACCTAGCCACAAGACAACTATGATGCCTCTGGTCAAAGGACTACTTTGCATTATCCCAACTATGAGTTCTCATGTGACCTGAGTATGAGAACTCCTCGTTGATCGTGTTCAGTGGACTCATTCTCTATTAAGCACCTACATGCTTGTCTTGGTGTCAGTCACACCAATGACTCGAGACCAATCACTCTCCCTAAGAGAAGACATAGCACATACTGATCTTAACGGACTGTCAATGCCCAATTGGCAATCTTATGATCAGGAACGTTTATGATATGTATACGAAAGAGAATGGTCTCATGAATCTAACTTCTTTAGGTTACATTCTCCTAATCACATATTCCTTGGACTTATCGTTTAAGCATATAACATTTATATGAGACAACTTAAAACAATAACCTTTGCCCTTTATATTAAACTAGATTAGTTTAACATGTGAAATGTCCGCAAAGTATCATCATATGATTTGTTTTAGGGCACATGTCTAACACGTTCTAGGCCGGGGATTAGGAGGGATTGCTAATATACCCAAAACTGACTTTAAAACACTAAATAAGACTCAAGAACACAAAACTAGGCTAAAGACACTTAACTAAACTCAAATAACTCAAAATAGACTAGAATGACTCAAAACAGCACAAAACAATCAAATAGACTCAAAACAGAAACTAGAGATGATTTTGGATGAAAATTGAATTAAAAAGACTCAAACAATGAATTCTAACTTATATAGACTCAAAACACTCAAAAGAAACCAAATTGGACAGATTCTAACTCAACTAACACAACTTAAAAGTGGGGGATTTGTTTTGCACAAAAATTAAAACTAGAACTAAGGAACTTGCAGAATTGAACAAACACATGAAATTAAAGTGAATTGATCGGTGATAGGCTAGCTAGAGGGTTTTTTCTCCACACATGACACACTTGCATACAAATCAATTTCCCATTGTTCTTCCAATAAACCATGAACCTCAATACCCCAAGTTAACCGTGACCGCACTTTTTTAAACATCAGATTTTCCTTAAGTTATTGAATTGGATGGAATACGCATCGGCAACCCAAAATATTCTTCAAAAGTTCCCTACATGAACAGCATAATAGAGATGCAATCAAAGATCATTAAGCTTTGTGAAAATCATAAGCATTAACAAGGCATTCGTAACTATGAACAGCATGATACTCTTGCCAGAAATTCACTTAACACGATTGTGACTAGCAACCTCCACTACTCATGAATATAAGTTTATAACAATTAGGTGAAACTCCCTTATATTCTAGCATCAAATTCATGCATGCCAACTAAGTACGCATCCTTAATCGACATACAAGAATAAGTTATCAATCAAACAATTCAGCAAATTGCATTCACATGAAATCACAACTGAAGGTAACCAATTCATAATGCAAATATGTTCGTGGCTTTGAAATTCCCCCTAGCCAAAAAGGAATTTAGCTCCTCATGTTTGCAAAACAAAGATAAACAAATTTATACATTAAAAACAAAAGAAAGAAAACACCTAAAACGCTCCAGCAATCCAAACTTGAATGGCAAGCACGTCCAAGGTCCTTCCTCCTTCTTCTTTGTTGCGGCACAAGTTTTTTGGGTGGTTTTGGTGCTAGAGGGTGGATAGGTAGATAGATGGATGGGATGGATGGGGAGAGATTGAATGGTTTGCGGCTGAATGTAAAGAATGTGTAGAGCTTCTGTGAAGGGTACGACAATGATTATTTATAGGGCTAGGGTAATTAGCAAAGTATAGGAAACGTTTATAACTTAGCTATTTAGTCCCACAAGTTGTAAGTATTAGAAATTAAAGAGAAATAAGTAATTAAAATGCAGCACAATATAGGAAAGGCTATTAAATGTCAGAATTGAAGAGAAAAAGGGAAATGATATGCAGCAGGGATTTAAAGAAAAAGGAAATTGGTTTGCTTGTGCGGCAAGGAAGTGAGAGTGCAAGGAAAAGTACTTAGAGGTCAGAAATTAGTAGGAAAAAGGAAAGGAAGGTGTGGCTAGGTTGTAGAAGA
This sequence comes from Crataegus laevigata, assembly GCA_963580275.1. Lineage (NCBI taxonomy): Eukaryota > Viridiplantae > Streptophyta > Magnoliopsida > Rosales > Rosaceae > Crataegus > Crataegus laevigata. The sequence continues at coordinate 11,560,252 of OY756944.1, read as the reverse complement.
AAAGGGAATGTTCAAAACACAAAATAGGAAAGAGACCTTGTGCGGCAAGGCTTGTGGAAAGAGAAAGTAGGTGCGGCAAGGGTCTAAAACAAATTTAGGACTTCTAGAACAATATAATTAAGTGACCAAAAATGTTTAGGACACCCCTTTGTAACTGGAACCTAGGTGAATTAGGATTAGGAAAGGTTTAGGCCGAATAAGGAAACTTTGTTTGCATTCCTTCTTTCTTTTGCTGAGCTCCTTGACTTCATTTGTCTTCAATTCATTTCTTAACTAATTCCTAGCCTCCTTTGGTCTTCAATTTCGTCCATCCATTTGGCTCCAAGCATGTGATATCCATCAAATGCCCAAAAGTGCTCCAAAATGCACCTTTTTGCTACCTTAGCCCTTTGGACCTACAAACACACGAAAATAGCTTAAAATACTTAAATAACTAGGAACTAACAACATAAATGCAAGGAAACAAGCTAACTAAGTCGCATAAATATGCTCCTATCACTTACTATAAGGAGATGCCTTAATCATATTTATGTTTTACTATAAGGAGATGCCTTAATTATATATATGTTCATAAATAATGTGATGTTGACCAGAGTTATCAAGTCACTATGGCATGACTACATATATGTTATCTGCTCATCATTGCTGCACCTGATGTTAGTGCTTGCCCAAGGCCAGGGCCAGTTTTTCACGTGTATGTTCACATATGCACCGCACGCTTGCCTTGGATTCAAGTAGATGCTAGTTTAGTCGTACAAGTTGCAATAGGCAACTCCAACTCGTATGTGACTGCGAATAGTGTGCCAGTCTTTACGTGATTGTAGCACTAGAGCGTACATTATTATTACACCCAGTCATGTTCATGTCAAAATACCTCTGCGTAAACTTGTGTGTCATAATGTGTTGATGAGCACCCAATATGATATGTTGGTTATTTGAGATTTTGTGGTTATGGATGTCATGCTTTTATTTACGAGATATTGTGCCGTAATGAATTTTTGAGATTTTGCAGGCTACAGTAAGTATTTTTATACCATACGTAGTAAGTATATTTTGGAAACTATATTTGTTTTACATTGAGGGGTTACAATGTTTTCAAAAAGGTTTTTATAAAACTTTATTTTCAGGCCTACCTTTGTTTTTCACCCCTCCAGGTTTTAGAAGCTAAGCTTTCACATTGACGAGGATTCTTGGCAAATCTTGGTGTAGACGATTACCTTCGATGGTATAATTCTCACCCTATCTTACTATACTATACTTATGCTCTAACATCACGTGTGAAATGGGTTCATTCCTGCTCACAGAGCACTCTTATACTTAGGCACATTTAGGTTTAAATTTACTCACATTTTTCCACATCACTACATTGTATGGCTTCATCCCCTTCCAGGTGTCAACCAACACAGCTCGATTCGGAGTCCTAGTGGACATTTCGGCTCGAGGTGTGTCAATAATAATTTTCTTATCCTCTTTCTCTCCATCAAAATCATACAGTTTCCTTTTAGAAGATTTTAAGGGAATTTCAGTTCTTGCAAAACTAAAATTCTAAACTTTGTTGTATCCTGTAAGTGATTTGCTTTAGACTCGTTAGCAAACTCAAAGTCATTTTTCTGTCTAAATTCTCAACCTTGTTCTTACAATCTTAAAGTGATATTTACAATGGAGAAGATGTTCGAAACTATGGCTTTTTCTGCAATGAACGACGGTGCTTTCTGGAAACTCGACAAGTTTGATGGAACCAATTTCATGCGCTGGAAGGACAAAATACGCTGGATGTTGACGGGCCTGATAATTGCCTATGTTCTTGATCCAAATCTGCAACCAATTCCTGAACCTAATGAGGCAGATACAAAACAAATTATTGCCAACAGAAAGAAGCGTGAAGACGATGAATTGATGTGCAGGGGACATATCCTGAATACTTTGTCGGATCGGCTCTACAATTTATTTTCTACAACTCAATCTCCAAGGGAAATCTGGAATGCTCTTGAAGAGAAATATACATCGGAGAAAAAAGGTACCGATAAATTTATCATGTTTAAGTTCTATGAATTCACTATGACTGATGGCAAATTCATTATGGACCAAGTTCAAGATTTATTATTTTTGGTCACAAAGCTTTGTGAAGTCAAAATAGTTGTTCCGGATGCATTACAAGTAGGGCTATCATGTCAAAATTACATCCTGGTTGGAACAATTATAGAAAGAAGCTTTTACATGTAGCAGAAGATATAAGTCTCCAAGATCTCTTGAAGGGGGTTCAAATTGAAGAGGAAACTCGGAAACGAGAAAAACAATTTTCCTCATAAGACTTCACTAAGATTAATTATGTTGAAAGGAGCAATAACAAGTTCAAAAAGAACTTGAAAGTGAATAACCTAGGAAAGTTCAAAAAGACATCTTTTGGCACTAACAGTGGCAAGAAAAATGCAACTTGCCACCGTTGTGGAAAGAAAGGCCACTTTATTCGTGATTGCAGGTTCAAGAAAAATGAGGACGCCAAATTAAACAAAGAAAATATGGTAGATGAAAGTCATACAGAAGATATAATTGCTATGATGTCTAAAATGCAAATTGGCATGGTCACTGAATTGAACCAGGATGTAGCATAGGGCCATAATAGTGCTAACTAGATACAAAAGTTTCTCCAAGGAAGCTATAATATGATCATGTGTGTAGCATTTTCCGGTTTTAACTCATAAATACATAGTTTAAGGTATGGAAATGCCACTATTGTATTTGTAAGAACCTTGAGATACTTACACTAATTAAACGTTAAAATCGAAAGATACATTTTTGTATGCATGAACATATGAGTATCATTAAAATTAATGATAGAAAGATTGATTCATTATAATATTTCTAGTTTTATTTATTTTGAGATGGAGGAGAATTGTTAGATATTTCCAAGTATATGAGCATATATATATTATTGAAATAGGGAAAGATTGTTAGTATATTTCATTAATATATATATATATATATAGAAGTTGCATGCATAATGGGAGAAGGCAGCAATGCCGTGCCTTTTGGCAAAAGGGCATGGCTGCAGTTTCATGTTTCTGCTGCAGTGCCGTATCTTTTGGTAAAAGATGCATGGCTGCAGACGGCAGTTCCATGTCTCTTGGATGAAGAAACACAACTAAGAGATATGTCCCTTGCTATGAGATTAGAAAATGAAAGATGCAACAAGTGCGACTTTGATTAAAAGATGCATCCATTCGGTGGTAATGATACATGAAAGAACATGACTTTTATATGCACACTTCGATCCATCTTCAAAGGTTCTATATTATCTATAAATAGCCCATGTTGGCTGCATATTTGGATATACAATTCTTCAAACAATAGTTTCTTATCATCTTTCTCTCCATCAAAATCATACAGTTTCCTTTTAAAAGATTTTAAGGGAATTTCAATTCTTGTTAAACTAAAATTCCAAACTTTGTTGTATCCTGGAAGTGATTTGCTTTAGACACATTAGCAAACTCATATTAGAGTTGGGGCAAATATCACTTTAAGGAAAACGTATTAACGTGCCTCAAAGTCATTTTTTTGTCTAAATTCTAAACATTATTCTTACAGTTTCTCAAGTTATTCCAAGAAAATTCATTGGTGTTTCTCTTGGACGTGCCTCATCCGTAATCGGTCTACCAATATTATCAAGGCTCTCTTATTACTCATCACATATGAAAATTTATATTTAAGTGTTTTCGTCACAAAATTATGCATTTCAATCTAGTTATATCCTGCTTTCCTACTTTAGTTTCTTTCATCACATGGATTTTTTTAGATTATCCTACAAGATAAATGCGAGGCATATATCTTCTTTTCTACATCTTGTGATGTTTTTCATTTTCTAGGTCACAACCAAGGATATTTCCCATAAAAACTCAATACATATCCTACTTTTGTACTACAGTTTTTTTTTTAATACGAATTAAATTAAATGAACTATTTTTTATTTGACAAATTTTTTTAGAAAGGTAATTTTTACAAGACTAATTGTGAAGCGGAAAGAAGAATGAAGAAAGTAAAATGCAAATATACAAAAGAGAATATACAAACATATTTTATATAATCCGTTACTTAAATTTCATCCTATTTTATACGTACAGTGTGTGAGCGAACTAATGATAAAATCAAGTTTTCTATAATAAATGTACTATTTATCATGCAGAGAAAAACTTATATTCACTAGAGTACTGTACATTACGACATTCATTACATAATTGACATGCATAAATATAGCAGTTACAACTTGTTAAGTGTAAGTGTTTCCTAATCAATAATTTAACGTGAAGAAGAAGAACCATAAGAAACAAGTTTCGAACAAAGGCTTTCGCACACTGCAACTCACTCACAACCACAACCAAGGTATTAAATATCGATGATATCGGAAATATCGGTAGTCCAAAAACACAAAATTTTTGATAGAAATATAGGGATATTATCTGACACGCCCCGACCCGGAAAGGTCGACGCATGCTGGCCGTCACCGTGAAGTGACGTAACCATAGGGGTAAGTGATGTAAAAAGTGTGTAGGTTGAAAACGTACATAGAATTTATTAAAATTTGAACTAATGACAGAGTGCACAAACGTGGGTGTGGCCCACTATAGTTATTCAGAGCTTAACGAAGGAACGACTACTGAAGAGTAGTCAAGCAACTAAAGTACACTTATTACACATAGTGATAAGTTCATACGTCAGAAGCGGAATGCTGAATGTCAGAAACGTTTCAAGATTCCTCGAATGCCACGCAGAACAGCTATCTAGGTCCTGGAGGGGCGAAAAACAAATTGAGTGGGTCAGCAAAACAAACTTATGCGAAAACGTTTGGTTTTGAACATACTAACCCCTCGCCGTAAAACAATTATAGTTTCTTTTATTAAAAGCACACTATGAGTAAGTACGTACGTATATATATATATCCACAATACTAAAGCCAAGTATAAATGATATATACAAGTTAATTCATGATGCTGCAGTTATATAATCATGTGACAATCTTATAGGGCAATATCACTAAGTACTCATCCATCTAATGCTGGCACACAAGTTCGAACAGATAACTCTGACACGAACAGGACTGGGTGTAATCAATACGCTCAAGTACTACGATCACGTGAAGACTGGTGCAAAAGCACATCACATACAAGTCGGATTGCCTAACGCAATCTACCCGACAGGACTGGCACCTAACCTGGATCCAGACGAGCGAACGGTGCAATGTGAACATACACGTGAAGGACTGGCCCTGGCCCTGGGGCAAGTACTAACACCAGTGCAGCAAGATGAGTATGTATATAAACATGTATGAAAGTCATGGCAATTATATCTCAACCGCATTTCAGCATTTATCACAATTATACCTCAATTATCCAATATTTAGCAACATATACGTAAAGTGAAGCATTTTATGAAGTTTGGAAACCATAAATACGTATAGGTATAAAAACAAACTGCCCACTCACCTGGAGTCTACACCAACTCCCTAGCAAAATCATCGAGCCGTCAAAATGATCGACGCCTAGAACAATTATTAAATCAAAACTTAGAATTCGATTCGATAAAATATATAACTTTGTATAACGTTTTCTACATAATCTGATCCGGAAGATCCGTATATCAGATTTCTGATCCGTCACTTTTAACGATCCACATTATATCTCTAGGAAATTATCTCAAGGTTTCATCACGATCTAACGGTTGGATCTCGGCCAGTTGACAAAAACCTAATGGCGGTTAACATTTTATTTTTTTTTAACTTACAAACCTATTTCAGGAAGATCCGTACGTCGGATTTCCAATCTGTAAGTTCCTATATTCTTCAAATATTACGTTTTACCACGTATCAAAGTTTGGTGACGATCCAACGGTTGGATCGTCGATTTATATCATCGCCTATACGAGAAGTAATTAATTGACTTAGTTTAAAACACATGAACGGAAACGTAAATAAAATCTTCATAGATTGTCCAAATATAGGGTTTAAATATATGAAATCGATCTACTCGACGTCACGAACACATACGTATTTTTAGAATCTGATTTTGACCATGCACGCGCCCCCACGCGCCGCCACAAGGTGGCTGCGCTGGTGGCCACGCGCCTGCGAGTACAGTGTACTCGTCTTCTTCGCGGGTTCTGCCATTTTTTTACAGATTTTCGTCTAACTTCCAGAGCTTCAAACGAGCTCGTTTCTTAACCAAATTTAGTAATTCAAAAGCCAAATTAAAGTTAGGAATGTAGAGAATAGATCTACATTCACAGAAAGTTCATATGTGGCCCGTGTTGTTCAGAAATTAGGCCTGAAAGTAGCCAAACGACCACGGTTACATTTTTTTCCAGAAACTTATGTTTTCCTTCCAACTTCCAGAGTCAATATCTAACTCGTTTTTAATCCATTTTTCATGAAATTTTATATCAAAATGAAGCCCTCGACATGTAGAATCACGTTAGATAGGTTTTAAGACTTAAAAATCACTAGAGTTTTCTCAAGATCAAACGATAGTTCGGCTTACTTTCAAACGCTTCGATCTCTGCCCTCCGACGTCCAAATCCTTCCAAACGAGTTGCTCCGGGGTTCCTGGGAGCATTTTAAGGATAGTGGTGATCTTAGTTTGGTCTAAAACGAAGCCATTTAAAAGACGATGAATAGTACCATAATCGGAGATCGATAGTTCGACGTGAAAACGATCGAGTTTTTACCTGAGTTTGATGTGGATGGACTCGTGAGGTCCTAAGGAATCCAACTGTGATCTTGGATCGTCGAAACTTCAAGGTTTGGATTGATTTTGAATTTGCTCCGTGTGCAATGGTAGAGAGAGAAGGAGAGTTTTCGAGTTTTTCTGAGATGAGAGAGAGAGAGCTGTCTGAGAGCTTGAGGGAGAGAGATTCTGAGATCTAGAGAGAGAGTGAGTCCACATAGAATAAGGATGGTGGATGATCATTGACGGAGGGAATGATTGTGGACGGTTTGGAGTGTGAATGGAATAGGGTTGGTGAGGAATTATTGGAATTAGTTTAGTAAGGTAGTGTATTAGGTTGGTGATTGTAGTGGATCCCTTTCCTAAAAATACATGTAATTTCTACTAATGTAAAATTTAGATTATACTATAGTTTTAATCGGAGTAAACTTAATTTAACGCGTCCACGTCACTCCACGATAAGGGCATAATTGTCAATTTATACGTACGGGAAGAATTTACATAGAACATTAGGGACGGGTCGCCACAATCTACCCCCCTTATAAAAATTTCGTCCCCGAAATTTAAAATCATTTGTTATACAAAACTTAAGATAGTGATGTACAAACATACGTACTAACGAAGAAATCAAGTCAAAGTGATTGTACAAAAAGGGAAAAATGTTGTTCCGTCGCGATTCAGAGTGCATTAATTCCTTTTCGTACCTCAACTCGTACTTTCCTTCTTCTTCAGTACTATACTATAATATAATAGTTTTTGCAAAGACAAAATACTGAAAATATTTATATGTACTATTGTCCCGTCGAAAATACATACATATAACAATATAAAGTTAGAGTAGTTGTATTGATTTTAAAACTGAACATAGGCTTTTTCTATATACCTATTCACTCGCTTAACAGATTCAACGGATAAGTCCTTGATATTACGATCTGCAGCCCGCGATATCAACAACTCACTGTCGTCATGATAAGTAAGTTACAATTTCTTGAGGGTGCCATATTACCATCATGCCCCCATTGGGAAATACACAAACAACATCTGATTAGATCTCTACAGTGCTCACGCACTACCCCCCTTGGGTAACAACAGTAATGAACAAGTCCATATTCTGAACTCTCACAATTGAACGATTAATCATAAAACTCTTATGAAAAACAAGTGCTAAGCAAAGAATCTCCAAACTACGATTCAAACATGACACAACCAAGATCTAGATTTGTAACCGCAGTTACAAGCAGTTCTAACAGAATTAAGTGTCTATTACGATCATGCTATCACTAAAGAGTACATGATTCAAAATACATTCGCAACATAAGGCGACAAGAGAAAATGTATATATACACACTTTGTAATAACATAAGGTAAAAGGTACATACGCAAGTAGATAAGCATGTACGGAGGTAAGGGTAAGAAATCAAACGCTATAAGTATGTGGCTCACCCAGATTGGTTACGCCCAAAGAATATAAAATTCTCATTAATGATGAAGGGTTCCACAAGTACATAAATTCAAGTTCTCGTTTTGTGATTCTAATGAAGGATTTATTACAAATGACTGTAGGGACTTGCAAGATCTAAGCCACTGAGAAATCACAAAAATTTTTAAGTGTTGAAGCATGGTATTATCTTACGTTGCCTTCGTTCCTTAGGTATGAGTGGTATTTCGAACATATGTTGACGTACAAGGTAATGTATCATCTTCACTCGAAGTTTATTATAGATTAGGAGTTTCGTTTCGGTTTTCTGCTGATTGTTCTCTTCCTACTTGTCTCTCATTCAACAACAAAGACAAAGAAAAGGAAAATGAGGAGAAGTGATATGGGATACTTTTGCTTTTGAAGAAGTAGCTTTCCACAGACTTCATCTTGAACAGGTTTTGATTCAAGGGTGATGGACACCTAATCTTGAATCAGATTTGGGAGCCTTTTTACTTGCAAACAATCCTCAGCTTAGTTGAGGATGAATCAGCATGTTGTCTCCACATGCTTCAAGTAGTCCGGTCTCCACGCAGGTGTGGCATCTTCTTGAACTCTTGGATCAACCCAGACTCATCTGCTCTTCGTAGCAACTCAGACTCCTCCTGCTTCGTCTGTGAGATACTTTTGTTTTTGAAGAAGTACCTCTACACAGGTTTATTTTTTAACTGGGCTGGAGGGGCTCGAAGATGAGTACTCGAGAGCAAGACTAGGTAAGCAATCAGGATCTCTCTTTCTCCATGTTCTTCAGATGAAGGGGAGGAGAAAGCATGATATGAGATACTCTTGCTTTTGATCTTAATGATATGAGGTACTTTTGCTTTGGATGATTTGTTTTCTGGGGTGTTCCAAGGGATTAAGAATACTGAGTGACTCGAGAGTTTTCTTAGGGAAGACATTTTCAGAAATGAAGATGGAAGAGAGATGGAGAGGGTATGCCTTTGCTGTGGAAGGCGAAGGTAGACGTTTATAGGAATTTTTTCTTCACAACCGAAACTGTTCTTTTACTCCTGTCGGTAGCCGGTGGATGGATGAACAGTACCAGTCACGCGCTTTCTGACAAAGCGTCCGTAATTTCCGCGAAGCTGACAGCGCATGACGACAAACTGGAATGATGATCTTTTGAAAACCGGGGTTCAAATCCGGGTTCAGCTCGTGGTTTCCGTAAAAATCCAAGCTGCACGTGACGAGTCACGACAAAATGGAAAACAGAACGCCTCGTGATGTCTGAGCAATCCCGACTTTTGATAGAGGAATGGCTCTTTCGAGACTGACTTCCGGCATTTGAGAAAGAGCGTCCAGCTTTTGAAAAAAAATGTGTCTGGCTGTCTCTCGATCTGCGAGGAGCTCTCCTTCGATCTCTGAGGAGCTCTTCTTCGATCTGCTTCTTCTTATAGAGGCACGAATTTTCGTTTCACCTCACACTTGAATTCCCTTCTGCAAACACTTCTTTCTTGCACTTCTGCACTCTTACTCTTTCCGTTCTCTTCTTGCACTTCTGCAATCTTAATCCTTCCGATCTCTTTTCTTCCTCAACACCCTCTAAAAAAAATGTCTTGCCCTTCCGACCGTCGCCTAAACTTGAATGTCGGAGAAGATGATGACTCGTCTTCTCCCAACAATATTTGGAATCCGTCCTTCATATCCCCCAATGGTCCTCTTACCGTCGGGGACACAATGATGAGGAATGAAATAACCGCTACAGTGATAGCCAGAAATCTGCTTACTCCCAGAGACAATAGGATGCTATCCAGGCGGTCGGACGAGCTGGCTGTTCAGGAATCTTTGGCTCTCAGCGTCCAAAGTGCAGGCTCAGTTTCAAACATGGGCCAGCGCCTTCTTGCCCGAACTCGTCAGGTGGAGTCACTGATGGCGGAGGTGGCCAGTCTTCGGCAGGAGGTCAGAGGACTCAGGCACGAGAACAAGGAGTTGCACATGCTCGCAACTAGCTACTCGACCAGCATGAAGAGGAAGCTGGACCAGCTGCAGGAGTCGGACGGTCGGATCCAGAGTGATCATGACAGGTTCATGGCGTTACTCCCGAGGTTTATGTTGCCTTCGTCCTCTGGAGTTGCACCAAGTGCTCCGGCTCCGGAGATTCCAACTCTGGCGCTTCGTCTTCCTGGAGCTCCGTCTACTTCTGAGGCTCCTCGCGAGTAGCCTTGTGAAGACTCCCCCCTCTGTGTTTGTTTGATTTTTATGTATGTCCACGCATGTAATTTATCGAAGTTTCAATGAACAAGTTTTATTTCGTTTAGCATACTGTGATAAATACCCTAAGGTATCCTTGCTAAGTTTAAGTTCTTCTCTTTACAAGGTCTTCGTAACCTTCTCATAACTCGTTCCACTCCTAAATTTCCAAGATCCAGATTCTTCAGTTCAAATAGCTACTGTTGATCAGTTTATCAGTCGCGCCGCTAATTAACGTGCTTAGATTATTTTTAGTATTGTTTGTTACCCTGAAACTATGAACCGGTGTACTGGCATAAGGTATCACTCCCAGATACTAGTACCTACATCCGGTATCAGAAATCATACTGCCGAACGCTGGTCGACGGTCTCTGGATATCGGACAACATCGTCAATTAGTTGCGTCACCGTAGATTGATTACAGTTTAGAGCTTGTTCGAGTAGAAAGTTTCGGGTAATTGGAAAAGAACTGGTCAACGAAGCAGTTCATTGATCTTAGGAGGATTTGATCTCTAACCCTATGACAATTCACACTCTCAAGCCTATACTTACCAAATTGATAGGGTTAGCTACTCGTTTCTTCCAAAATAAAGCTTCCCAGATGGAGAGGTTCGTCCGTTGAAGTTCTAGAGGTGATTGTCAAAACGATTTTCTAAGATAACGATAAATCGTCTAAGGTATTCATAACTTTCGGAAAAGTTAACAGGTTTTTCGGCAGGAGCACGTGGCTCTTTTCGAGGTGGCATGTTTCTGACATAAGAAGACAAGAGTTTAAATACACTAGGACTTACAGGGTTATCTAAACCTAGTGCTCTGATACCAAGCTGACACGCCCCGACCCGGAAAGGTCGACGCATGCTGGCCGTCACCGTGAAGTGACGTAACCATAGGGGTAAGTGATGTAAAAAGTGTGTAGGTTGAAAACGTACATAGAATTTATTAAAATTTGAACTAATGACAGAGTGCACAAACGTGGGTGTGGCCCACTATAGTTATTCAGAGCTTAACGAAGGAACGACTACTGAAGAGTAGTCAAGCAACTAAAGTACACTTATTACACATAGTGATAAGTTCATACGTCAGAAGCGGAATGCTGAATGTCAGAAACGTTTCAAGATTCCTCGAATGCCACGCAGAACAGCTATCTAGGTCCTGGAGGGGCGAAAAACAAATTGAGTGGGTCAGCAAAACAAACTTATGCGAAAACGTTTGGTTTTGAACATACTAACCCCTCGCCGTAAAACAATTATAGTTTCTTTTATTAAAAGCACATTATGAGTAAGTACGTACGTATATATATATATCCACAATACTAAAGCCAAGTATAAATGATATATACAAGTTAATTCATGATGCTGCAGTTATATAATCATGTGACAATCTTATAGGGCAATATCACTAAGTACTCATCCATCTAATGCTGGCACACAAGTTCGAACAGATAACTCTGACACGAACAGGACTGGGTGTAATCAATACGCTCAAGTACTACGATCACGTGAAGACTGGTGCAAAAGCACATCACATACAAGTCGGATTGCCTAACGCAATCTACCCGACAGGACTGGCACCTAACCTGGATCCAGACGAGCGAACGGTGCAATGTGAACATACACGTGAAGGACTGGCCCTGGCCCTGGGGCAAGTACTAACACCAGTGCAGCAAGATGAGTATGTATATAAACATGTATGAAAGTCATGGCAATTATATCTCAACCGCATTTCAGCATTTATCACAATTATACCTCAATTATCCAATATTTAGCAACATATACGTAAAGTGAAGCATTTTATGAAGTTTGGAAACCATAAATACGTATAGGTATAAAAACAAACTGCCCACTCACCTGGAGTCTACACCAACTCCCTAGCAAAATCATCGAGCCGTCAAAATGATCGACGCCTAGAACAATTATTAAATCAAAACTTAGAATTCGATTCGATAAAATATATAACTTTGTATAACGTTTTCTACATAATCTGATCTGGAAGATCCGTATATCAGATTTCTGATCCGTCACTTTTAACGATCCACATTATATCTCTAGGAAATTATCTCAAGGTTTCATCACGATCTAACGGTTAGATCTCGGCCAGTTGACAAAAACCTAATGGCGGTTAACATTTTATTTTTTTTTAACTTACAAACCTATTTCAGGAAGATCCGTACGTCGGATTTCCAATCTGTAAGTTCCTATATTCTTCAAATATTACGTTTTACCACGTATCAAAGTTTGGTGACGATCCAACGGTTGGATCGTCGATTTATATCATCGCCTATACGAGAAGTAATTAATTGACTTAGTTTAAAACACATGAACGGAAACGTAAATAAAATCTTCATAGATTGTCCAAATATAGGGTTTAAATATATGAAATCGATCTACTCGACGTCACGAACACATACGTATTTTTAGAATCTGATTTTGACCATGCACGCGCCCCCACGCGCCGCCACAAGGTGGCTGCGCTGGTGGCCACGCGCCTGCGAGTACAGTGTACTCGTCTTCTTCGCGGGTTCTGCCATTTTTTTACAGATTTTCGTCTAACTTCCAGAGCTTCAAACGAGCTCGTTTCTTAACCAAATTTAGTAATTCAAAAGCCAAATTAAAGTTAGGAATGTAGAGAATAGATCTACATTCACAGAAAGTTCATATGTGGCCCGTGTTGTTCAGAAATTAGGCCTGAAAGTAGCCAAACGACCACGGTTACATTTTTTTCCAGAAACTTATGTTTTCCTTCCAACTTCCAGAGTCAATATCTAACTCGTTTTTAATCCATTTTTCATGAAATTTTATATCAAAATGAAGCCCTCGACATGTAGAATCACGTTAGATAGGTTTTAAGACTTAAAAATCACTAGAGTTTTCTCAAGATCAAACGATAGTTCGGCTTACTTTCAAACGCTTCGATCTCTGCCCTCCGACGTCCAAATCCTTCCAAACGAGTTGCTCCGGGGTTCCTGGGAGCATTTTAAGGATAGTGGTGATCTTAGTTTGGTCTAAAACGAAGCCATTTAAAAGACGATGAATAGTACCATAATCGGAGATCGATAGTTCGACGTGAAAACGATCGAGTTTTTACCTGAGTTTGATGTGGATGGACTCGTGAGGTCCTAAGGAATCCAACTGTGATCTTGGATCGTCGAAACTTCAAGGTTTGGATTGATTTTGAATTTGCTCCGTGCGCAATGGTAGAGAGAGAAGGAGAGTTTTCGAGTTTTTCTGAGATGAGAGAGAGAGAGCTGTCTGAGAGCTTGAGGGAGAGAGATTCTGAGATCTAGAGAGAGAGTGAGTCCACATAGAATAAGGATGGTGGATGATCATTGACGGAGGGAATGATTGTGGACGGTTTGGAGTGTGAATGGAATAGGGTTGGTGAGGAATTATTGGAATTAGTTTAGTAAGGTAGTGTATTAGGTTGGTGATTGTAGTGGATCCCTTTCCTAAAAATACATGTAATTTCTACTAATGTAAAATTTAGATTATACTATAGTTTTAATCGGAGTAAACTTAATTTAACGCGTCCACGTCACTCCACGATAAGGGCATAATTGTCAATTTATACGTACGGGAAGAATTTACATAGAACATTAGGGACGGGTCGCCACATTATCGATATCGATAAAAATTGAATAAAAACCACATAAATTGTAAGAAAAACTGGGAAATTTTTATTGAAACTTTGCAGGATGTTTATTTAGTCAATTATCTATTAGTTCATCACAAAAAATTGGAAGGAAATTCATTGCATGATGGATTTAACTGATTTAAGTTGATTATATAGCGAGCTGGCAAACATTGTGAGCGTAGAAAATATGTAAATATTTTAGCATATTTTCAAAAAAACATAAGTGATATAGTGGTCAAGGTGTTGAAGAAGTAAAATGAGAAGGGTTCGAATCCCCTTGGTATTTTTTAAAATATAGAAATTTACAAAACACGAAAATTTCGATGGAAATATCGATAATCCAAAAACACGAAAATTTCGATGAAAATATAAGAATATTATGAATATTTTAGACTTCGCTCACAACAAAATGAACCATTACTCTCTCGGACGGTAGAGGTAAGTCAGTATGGGGCAGTGGGGAAGTAGGGTAGGGCTGACCTATAAACCAAAAGGCAGCACAAAGAGGTTTTGTTTGGTAGGTACATAAATGGGAGATCTTCTTGGAAGATAGCCCAAAGATCTTGTTGTCCCCACTTTCTCCATGTTCTACCCTCGATAGAATTCGGATACTCGTTGGATTTATTTTGTGAGAATTTCAGAAATTTGTAAATTGTGTTAGTTAATTGTATATCGTGCGATCAGAAATTATTTTAAATATTTTTATTTAAAATTAAATACAAACAGTATTTGACAAAAATTAATCGTACAATGCACGATGAACGGATACAATTTATAAATTTCTAAGATCCTCACCAAAAGGATCCAGAGAGGATCCTGTTGGCACTCAATCACCTATCAGTGCAATTCCATGCGCAGCAGTAGGATTCTCTCCCCTTCCATCTCCTTTTATTTGAACGGTCACGGTTAAGCTACGTAAACATCTTATCTTAATTTGTTTTATAGAAAGAGAAAAACAAAATAGAGAATGTCAGAGGAGGGGATAGAAGTGAATAGAAAGAGGAGGGAAGAGAATCCTAGTCCTCAACTGAGAACTTTGGCAAGGGTTTAGGCAGAAAACAAAATAAATGTTGTCAGCATTGCTTTAGCTTATTTGTATTCGGAAAATTTTATTTGAACTCATGAAATTTTTTTTGTACACCCAACTAATTCTCTACACTCATATTGTTTGCAATTAAATAATTAATATCTCTTTAAATCTATATTTATTACCTAAACTACCATTCCAAACCCAATTCAAAGCGTAAAATTATTTTTACACCCATTTATAAAATAAAATCTCAAATTAAATTGGATCTAACAGAAAAAAAAAATAAAAAAATTCCCTTATAGCTAACTAGCTTAAATTTGGGTACATATGAAAATGTTCTATATATTATTGGCTTATTGAGTGTTAATAATTTGAAAAACTGATCAGTTTTCACTTGAACTGTTCCAAAATTTTCTTGAAAGTTCACTTCTCCACAATTTGAAGCTCAAGAGGCTAGATTGAATTGCTTCTCCTCGAGACCACATAGCCATGATCCAAAAATGATGCATACATTTCTCTACAACATTCACTAAGAACTCACTCTTCAACTTATCCTTTTATCTCCTAGTATATTATGTAGTTGCCTTGTTTTGGGACATCAAATCTGCATGGCTCGTGAAATCAATCATCTCTGCTTTCGACTTGCTCAATAGTTCAGATCCTTCATGGACCACCGTTTGAAGGTTCTTTTCAGTGTTTTTGTCTATGTTTACTATCAGTATTGAGAGTGTTTTATAAAAATGGTGATTAGGTATGGTAGGGTTTGATTATTAGGGGTCAGTTTATTGATAAATTTTAGTTTTAATGTTAATTTCATCTTGTATTTGATGTTAATTTCATTTACAGTTTAAGTTGGGTGTAGTGAGAGGTTATGTGGATTCAAATATAATTTTCCTTTGTATTCTTACTTGTGCATTAATATTATGAGGTTTCTATTAATACTGTAGTAAAACTGCATTTGTTCAATATGTTTTTAGACAAATATGAATAATACTCATAGAGCATCGGACCCGTGGTTCTGCAATCTGCATTAAACTTTGACATTTGCACGGTGATGTTAAATATTGTGTGATCATCAACAGCTATATTGATGCAATAAGATATTATTGTATTTTACTAGGTATCGAATTTTTGTTTATTATGAGAATTGAACTTAAAATTTGTTATGTTGGTGAAGTAAAATATTGTTAAATTTTAAGATTTGCCACTTTAATTGTTGAAAAATATTACTAAATTGAAATACTAATAATAGTTTAGAATACCATTTTAATTAGTTTAAAGTGTTTGTGGAACTGTCAAATTAACTAACATGCTACTCCTGAAAGTTTTAACTATGCAGTATATATACTGTTATATTAATCCACTGGAGATATTTCTGCGCCCATGTTTCAACATTTCATCATATTGTGCAAGCAACCCTACACTCGCATTCAATTTTTTGCTGCAAATGAATGCACCATGCATGGTTATGGAGCTATGCCATTTATTAGTTAAATACATATGTCCCACTGTTTGAATGTCTGTAGATACTGAGTTACAATAACGTTAGTGGTCCTGAGGATTAGAAACGCCGAGTTCTTATAAAAATTCCAATGCGTCTACGAAATCCAAATTGCACCACGTATGTGGATCAAATTAATATTGGAATTAAGGGTCCAATATGCTTAACCCTTGAGCTCCAAAATGAGGACGTTTCGGCCAAATTTAAAGATTAACATGCACAAAAAAAATTAAAGAGAACGAACATAACTGACGCAGAAGTTCTCACTCAAAATTTTCAAGAGACTTTCTATAACCAAAGTTGGACATATAAAACTTATATCTCACAGGTTTTTCTTTATCTTCGTAAATCCATGGTTCTGGTGGTTTCAGCCCCATCAGTTTCATACGACGTGTGACTTAGTTATATTATATATATACAAGGGCAGATCTACTAAGGGACCAGGGTGGTCCCAGTACCACCCGGAAGATCGGATAAATGGTTGTGAGAACCTTCTGGGACCACCCAAGTCTGGGCAGTGGTGGAGAAGAGCAGCAGCCATGGCTGCTGCGCTGTGCAAAACAAAAGGAGGAAGAAGAAAGCTTTTTTTTTTTTAATTAAATGACTTGGCCAAAGCGGTGTCGTTTTGAGCCAAGTCATTAATTTTTTTTTAAAACCCACGTGAGAGCCTTCACGTGATAGCACTCACCATCTTTTATTAAAAAGTCAAACAATTTGAAATTTAATAAAAGCCCATGGCTTTTTCAATCAAATACAAATTTATCACTTTTAATATACGTAATTGCCTGCCGCTCCTATTCCTCACACCACCCAAGCCAGCGAAGGCCATCAACAGTAATTTTAGAATTTCTGTACGTTTTTTGGTTTAGTGTTAGTTCATATTTTTTTTAGTGTTAGTTCATACATATTTATTGTTAATTTGTTAGAATTTTTAGTTTTAGTTTTTATTTTTATTTTTATTTTTTTTAAGAACTCTAATTAAGAACAAAAGGTTGAACAGTGAATACATATATGTAAGGATCTTTGATAATGGTTTTTGGTAAGGGTCTTTGATAAAAAGTCAAACAATCACACACTAATGGCTTGTAAACTAAGTTCACCCTTATTCATTGTTAATTTCTTAGGATTTTTTCATATCTATTTTAGTGTTAGTTCATACATATTTATTGTTGATTCGTTAGGATTTCCTGATATTACTTGGATTGTGTTACAGTAATTTTTTTTTTTGTCGAAGATTGTGTTACAATGTTGGTTCATACATTTTTTTTAGTTTCATCAATTGATATAGATTTTTTTTATTAATTGATATGGGTAGAAATTAGAAGTATGGAAAGATATTATAAGCGAAAATCATCATCGATTAGTTTGGACAATCCTATTCCAAATAGTTCATCTCCAAATTTAGATAGTTCTAATCTTATTACAGATAGTTCCACTCCAACTCCAAATAGTTCTGATCCAATTGCGGTTAATTCCACTCCACAGCAAAATGAGTTAAAAGTATGAAACTATCATGACACGTTTTCAAAGAATGAAATCCCGTCGTGGACAAATTTAGTATTTCTAGCTTGTTTATTTGCACAAAGATTATAAATGAAAAGTTGTAGTCTGCCATTTAGTTTTCAATGTTATTTTCGCCTTTTCATTTTTTTAGAGCTTTTATATTAAGATCACCCTATGTCAAAATTCTAAATCTGCCACTATATATACATATATTTTCTTATAGTATATATACGTCCTCTTGTCTATGATGGCTATGATGGCGAGGATAAAGGAAGCGGATTGGCTAAAAAGAGAAATAATTGTGGTGACAAATGTGCTTCCTTTTTGGCCAAAAACATTTGAGGGACATACTATTCACTTTTTATGAGGACAAGTTTTTCTACCAAAATGATGGAAGATTGAAAACAAAGATTCTTCTTCACGTCTACTGAAAAATGATTGTTTTTAGAAATTGCTAGCTTGTACTAGATGGTTGATCAATCGTCTCACACAACAATTTATCATATTAACTAAACAAATTAATATAGGAGTATAGTTGTAAGTTGTGTACATGAGTTACCTAGAATGGACAGGTAATTAAGTACACGAACAACAACGTTGATCCTTGAGTAACTTTTAGCTTGTTGAATGCATATGTGCACATTTGTTTGTTTAATGTAAAAGATAAAATTTTCTCTTTAGACGTAGATTTTACTAAATTGATCATCTCGTGGAAGATATATTATGACATATTGTTTAAGAGTATATACATTATTGACCTACTTTTTGATAGTTTAGGTTTTAGTAACATTGATCTCAATATTTTTGTCCGTCCAAGTATATACATATCTTCCACTTCGCTCTCATTAGAACACCGTTAAATCGATAACATTCTAGTGAGGACCAAAATAGAGGACTTGCTTGTCGAATCACATAAAATATAAAATCATCAACTTATGTCGACATCAATCTCGTTCTATACATTTATCCAAGACTAAGTAATCATAAATTCATCTTTTGGTAAGAATAATCGAGAAGAAAGGGGAGCATGCAGATGCAGTCTCAAGGGGACAAATCATGTAAAACGATTGACTGCAATAACCTTCAAACTTGTTTTTCTACATCGACCATAATTCGATGGATTTTCATGCGGCTTATGCTTATTATGGATGTCAAAGACTATGATATCGGGCCCTCCCACTTGAGCAAATTAGGCATCACCAATGGTTGAGAATAAATAACATAGGATGGTGCCCAACTTTATACCACACCTTCTTCTGCTAGCACTCATCACCCCATTCATGCATCAATCTACACCCATCATTCAATATAAGCATTGGTTGGAACTTGGAACACATTTTTGGTGAAAAAATAAGTAATACATCGTATTTCTCAAAGTACCTTAATGATTCATTTTTCGATATATATTTCTATAAGGATATACACTATTGAAATGAAAGATTAAAATCCTAAATCCTTCAAAAAGGAGTATCCAATGTCGAGAAAGTGTGAACGAATGCAACTTGTAGAAAAGAGAAAAGCCATAATTAGATATATGAAAAGTCCAAGTGAGTAAGGAATATAACGCTTTACAAATGTTCAATGAAAGACGATTTTTTTATTCTTCTCTCTAGGAGACAATAAAGATAAACTCAACGGGCACTAAAATGACAAATAATTTATAACTCATATGGTTGAAAACATTCACTCCTTTGCCTGAGGTCTCATGAATAATGTGAAGTGGGACAATATGAAAATGGAGCAAAAAGGGATGGTTTGACAGTACAAGAGGAAAATTCGGATTCCCTCATCCTCCAATATCGCTTCTATAGAGAAAGGGGCACTATTACAAACAAAAAAAGGGATACTACTATTGAATATGTATTGTCTTTACGTGAAAATTCTAATATACATTGATTCAATTGTTAAAAGAAAAAAAGTAATGCAAGGGAGACCATTTATTTATACCATATTTGTAAACCATATGAAAATCATTACATGGTGTGGTATGCTTAAATAAATAATAGTTGTCTCATGCCTCGGACAGAATGTTATTTACATTTCTCAAGTGTTTTCTCTAGTGTGTGTTTATCTTCAATGATTCATAGATGGTACGTATATCCAGACTAGAAATTACTTCAGACAAATTGGTGGGTCTTTAGGATTGTTTACACAAGATTTGTGAGAGATAAGGCTGTACCAAATCGAGCCTCAGCTTGACAGCGAGGCACATAATTGTAATATAATGTTATTGTTGTAGGCCTAATTTTACCAGGGGAAAAAAAAACAAGGAAAGGGCTGGCGGCGGACGGAGAGAAAAGAGAATTTGGTGATTCTCTAGAGATGGTTTTTCACTCCATCGTACATTTATTTATAGTAGTAAGAAACTGATAATCCTGGCCTTTTAAGTAAATACATTACAACTAGGAAACCATCTAAAAGATATTATAAAATCCTATAAAGATGTACAAAACTACATTCTAGTCTGGATATACCCAAACAAATGTCTTATCAGGTCTTCAAACAATCTGTAGTAAATAAATGTCGCATCAGTTTCCCTGGAGTTTGTAATAAATACCCAAACAAATGTCGTATCAGGTCTTTAACGATGAAACAAGAACAATTTGTTTGTGACTAATCTAACAAAATCCATAAAAAAAAAAAAAAGTATTTTATATGAAGAAGACGTTAATTTTGTGGTTCAATCAGAAAAGTTACCCACACACTATCCTGGTGAACTCATCCGGCACAAACCTTTTCATTTCATTTCAGATTGCAGGAATGTGACAGGAAAAATTCCACATTTTTCATAATTCACCCGAAAGCACAACACTAAATGATAACAATTCTCAACCATTATTTTTGAATTTCTGAATGAACACTTATCCGGCTACCAATACTGAGATCAGAACATGAATCAGAAAGGTAATTGAATGATTCTAAAGCCCGAAAATTAGCTTACGGTTATATGCAGCTACTGGTACAAATAGATACTTCCACAATCTCTAATCATTCTCAACTTCAAGCTTCTCGTAAATTTCTTTTCCTCCGCGGAACATAGTTGAGTCGCGAACGTTTGTTCTTGACAGGAGTACAGCAGCTCTGACCATCAACCACCTTG
This sequence comes from Crataegus laevigata, assembly GCA_963580275.1. NCBI lineage: Eukaryota > Viridiplantae > Streptophyta > Magnoliopsida > Rosales > Rosaceae > Crataegus > Crataegus laevigata. Next base: position 11,539,108 of record OY756944.1, on the reverse strand, counting down.
CCTCTTAATTTTTTGTACTCCCTTGATCTTAAAACTGTCTCCATAATGGTGATATCTTCACGGATTTCGTGTCTGGAAAGAGAAGCCAGACCAGGAAGAATGTCCCTCTGAAAATCTTTCATTCTCCTCCCCCTTCTCAACTTAACGCCAAATTCCTGACTGTCATTGTAATCTACTTCAGAAGTCTTTGATGACACGCAATAGTTATCTTCAGTGCTCCCTGTTAGATTTAGTGTGAGTAACTCATAAGAATCAGAAGAACACTGCGGTTGTTCACTCTCCTTTGTTTCCATCTTTGTTGAACCTCCTACTTCGTAAGCGCAATCTTGATAACAGGATGAACTCTCCAATGAGATTCCGACAAGTGCTTCAGCTGCTGCTCTGATCAAAACATCCAGTTCAGCTGAATCTTCTCCCTTGTTGAGGTCTTTGTGTTTTAATTCATTGTTGTCAGAAGATCTTCGGTCCTGCTCACCCATTAAGGTTTCTGAAACTTGAGACCCTACATGTGTTCCTGAAAACTGATCAATGGAAAGGGGATTTGAGTTTCCGAATTCAATCTCAGACTGCATAGTCTTTCCGCTGCTGGAATCATCTTCGGCAATGCACCATGGTTTACATGAAGCAGAAGATATATTGCCATATCCATCTCGATCAGCTTTTTGACAATTATCAGTATATGGAAATACGGGGTCTTCTATTTTGTTGTTCTCACAATTCACTTGTTTAGCAGAAGTACACGAACTACTTCGACTGTTTAGGAGTTTCATGATGAACCCATTGTTTCCATTACTGGGGTCACTGCTGTGGAAACCAACTGCTTCACAGAGGTCTATCTTTGATCTAGACGCAGCCTCCAAGCTTTCATTGCCCATTCCACTTATGCTTGATCCATCAACTTTGAAATTTCCAGCATTGTATTTTTGAAACCTTTCAGAACTTTCAATTGAGCTATTACTATTTTGCTTTTTCCCAGTTCCGAAACAATGAGTGCCCTCCTCTACCTTGCCAACTAATCTGCGTAAATGTGACGAGCTAGCGGTTGAAAGATGGGCTACTGTACGATCATTTGAGAGACAAGATGAATCATCATGCTGAATTTTGTTGAGGTCCAGAACCCCTGTTTCATATGAACCGAACAGCTCCCTCCTGGTGGAAGAATTGTTAACGGCAATGCCACCAGAATACTTTTCCAATCCTGAAAAAGAGACCAAAACAAATTTTAAAATTTGACAAGACTGAAATTTCAGAAACTCAACGCCATGTAAACAGTTGTGCACAGATGACTGAACCCGTACCTTGATTGAAAGGATTCCTCTCCCTGCCATCTATATGAGGGTAACTCTCGGCAGCATGAAACAATAGATTTTTCTTCACACGACTTGAGATGATCGGATCAAAAAGGACAGAAACTTCTAAATTGTGGGTGCCCCCGATGCTTGTAATTGGAGCAGTACTGCTGAATGAAGGCGACTGTTCCAAACCCTCATTTAATGTCCTTTCAATCGATTCTTCTAAATCAATCACGTGTTGCGAGCCGGAATGAGTTTCTAAATCAAACCAAGTCCTCATAGTACCTCTCTCTATCCTATTGTCCTCTTGAATGCTCAGGGAAAGCTTCACCTCAGCTGGATCTGCAAAATTATCACAACACAGATCACCTAAGTTCCAGAGTTACTTTCAAGCGATATTATTATGCTTAAGGAGATTCTTACCAATATAGCTAAGAAATTGGTCTGAGGGAAGTGTAAGCTCAGGAGTCCTCGGCTGGATCTTATCATCTACACCCTTGCACCCTTCTAACAAGTCCTGAAATTTGAATTGTGTAAAGCAAACTTCAAAGACAAGCACCAGCTCATCACAATAACACCACTAATTATAAGTAGTACAAATGAAACTAGGTTAGTCATAGACCCATCTCTGCCGTGGGCTACAGTATATGCATATAGATCCTGACAAAATTAGTTGATAAGTTTGTTACATACAACAACAACAAAGCCTTTTACCACTAAGTCAGCTATATGAATCTTAGAACGCTATTGCACTCGGTTCTGTATCATGTCTTCCGTTAGATGATAAGTTTGTTACATAGGCAAAACCAAATTTCGGTCCAAATATTCTTCATTAGACCTACTGCTGTCAGTTTGAAAAGACCAAATACACTGCAACAAAACAAACAAGGGCCAAATGGGAGCACAAGTAGTGGCTGCTTCCACTCCTCTTTATCATAAAACCATACTTCACGACATGTAGGAAGTGAAAGATTCACTTACCATAGGTTCATCTCTAGCATAACTTTTCAGAGGTAAAAGATTCGACTCAGCTCCAGCTATGTTATAATTGTATCTACCAAACTCCATCCGGGCAAGGTTCTGCATCAGCGTCTTCTGTATCCTATATAGATGATGGAGTTGATGAACCTGTATGGAAATCAGTAGCGGAAATTATATACAGTGGAATCTATCTTATTTTTTCACATGTTTCCCAATATGCATCTTAAACACATGTAAAGCCACTTCAGTGAAGCCTACTTTAGAGTGAAACCCAAAGTTAACAATCTTCCAAAATGAAGCAGAAAAGTGGAAATGATGCAATTCTGTTTTTCTCATGCCTTACATAACATCAATAGACAACAAGGTTTTCCCATTGCAAAGCTTTTTTTTCCCAATCATGCAGATGAACAAAAAACTGTGGTCCTAAATTATGTCAGGGCATGACTCAACTTTTATCCCGGGATTTAGAGTATCCTAATACCTGCTTTTTAAACACAATCTCCTGGCTGAGCATAGTCTTCCTCAAAATGTCGTTTAGAGAACCAGTGTATGCTTGCACTGAATTCAGATCACAATCTCCTCGCATCAACATTTTTTCTGTTTATGTAATTACATCAAATCAGATTTGCTTCTTTGAGCATGACAGAATTATAAACAATTTCCACAATGTACTTCACGCCTAGTCCCTACGAATCTCTGTCTAATTGCAAGTAATAAGAAGTGGTTTCTATACAAATCACTGTACGGAAACTATTAAGTAAGTATTCAAACTGGCAACTGAAATCTTGTTCTTTGCATTTTGAAGGAAGAGTTTGCAAAAATATCTGTTGTACTCTCTCACTAGCTTTTAGCTATGATCTCACCCCCACCGACTTTTTCTAGTGATAATCTATTTTACACCACCTATCCTTCCCTCTCCTTTCCTCCATAGTTTGACCAACAACTAAATTTACCGCAATTAAAAGTAACATCACCGTAATCAATCCAAATGCAATTCTTCATGATTGAACTAATTATAAATAAGGCTTATTAATTAATTTTCCCCTTCTAATTTTACCCCCTAAAACTTGTTTTGCCTCACTTTGCCCCCGAAACTGCCATTTTCATCTCATTTAGTCTCAGTTCACCAAATTTTTGTCAATTCCGTCAAATAGGCCTTAAATTAAAGGGTAGTATGGACATTAGTTGTTGACTGAACTTAAGGACTGGATTCACATGCCTAAATTCCTTTTCCTCTTTCACATAACCCTAATTTGTTTCTCCTCTTCTCGCCACAATTCACATCTGGCTTGGTAAATATGTGATGATCACCCAAAATCTCTACGTAAGTGCCATGTTGCCAAGCATGGGGCTTATTTCTGCCTGCGTAAAAAATGAAATGTCCGTACTACCCTTTAATGTAAGGTCTACTTGACAGAATGGATGAAAATGGCAGTTTCACATGGCAAAGTGACAAAAAAACAAGTTTAAAAGGGTAAAATGAGACTAAATGGCAGTTCCAGGGCAAATTAATTAATAAGCCTATCCACAAATAAGTTCAAAAAATGTGAAACAAAAGGAAGAGCCTATAAACATCCATTGAACCTGAGTAACCAATTAATGAGACCTCTATCATCCTAATTGCAACTGTGGTAACCCATCTAATTCTCTTCTACGCTTGTCTGGAATTCGTTCCCCACATCAACCACAACGTCGACAAAGTTATCACTCTTGATGAGATGATAACCTAGTTGTGAGAAAGGTTAATATCATGTGTTATCATTTCCGGTATTTGGGGAAATCCAGAAAATGGTTTTGTGGATAATCCACTCACATGGCCCATGGAAATTGTTATGCAACCAAACTACTTCGTAGTAAAGGTACAATTACTATTAATGCATCAAACTCCTAAACCAAAATTGAAAACCCAAAAGATCATTACTTTTTAACAACTCAAACAACAAAGAACCAGGAAACAACAATCAAACAACACATTCCACACCCAAATACTGCAATTTAATTCAAGCAACAAAAATCCCATGTACCAATTTCTCTATACATAGCAACCCAAACTCCAAAAATACAGCTTTCTGCAAAATTTGGAAATGTAGAGAGAGGAGAGAGAGAGAGAGAGAGTACCAAGGTGAAGAAATATCTGCTTCTTCTTATCCTTCACTAAATTCTCATTTTCTCCAACATATCCAAGGGACTGTGATCCAAAACCGCTGCCATGATTCAACTGGAGAGAGATAGAGGAGAGAGAATCGAATCACGCTGCGGTCATCAAAGGACTGATGGCGGAAAAGAAAATTCTACCCAGAGAGATAGGAGAGAGAGGGGGAGAGTGGCGAGGAGCACGCGTACGGGATCACATCCCAGTTGTTCCCACAAACTAATTTTTAACCATCCCCTCTTTTTTCTTTCTGCCGATATTTTTATTATCTTTATGTCTCTTTCTATTTTCTCTCTCTATCTTTCTCTCAGTCGTTGGGATTCCTTTCTCTCTCTTGTTTCTTTATTTTCTCTCTCTACATCTCTCTCTTTCTCTCTCTTGTTTCTCTCTCTGTATTTGGATTTCTGTTTTAAGGAGGAGCTGTCACTTGTCAGACGTGCTTCTGCAGGAACAGTTTCAACTGCAAAAGTACTTGACAATGTATGTTCCCCATTACTTGTCTTGACCTTCTTATCCCTCCTAATATCTCCCAAATTCCACTTTGATCCTTTTTGGTGAATGGACATTTTATATATTTAAAATTAAGCTATTTTTAACTGACGGAAGACTAGAAGGCTCTCTTTAGTCCTATAACCCTTCAAAAAATTATATTTTAATAAATAGCGTCAGACTATATTTCATACTATCTCTAACCGAAAGGCCAAAAGGTTATAGACCAAACATAGTCATGTGACAAAAAATATTATTCTCCTTACACTCCCAAACTCTCTCATCTCAAAGTCTTCCATCTTCATCTGCTTGCATTGAGAGGGTGCAACAGTAACACTGCCACACCACCTCGTAACCCCGGAAATCCCTATGACCATTGAACCACCACCACAATATCAGTTACCAACCTTCATTCGAGAACTGAGCTCTTTAGGTGTGTACGGACCGAGAAAGAGTTTGTATCGGTTTGACTTTTTTCGGCGAGCTTCTTTTGTCCACGACCAAGTTGGGAACGCATGAACATTGGGGAGGATAGTTCTCTGGGAAATGAAAACTGTGGTCATCTGACCACTTTCAGACCAATCTCCTAGCCAACAACGACCACGATTGGGCTTTCAATAGGTGAACACATTGCAAGGATCTTCGATACCCGTAAGGCAGGTTCGACCCAACGACATGATTAGTGAGTGGGTCTTTTATTTTATATATATATATATATATATATTTAGTTTTCACATATATATATATATATATATATTAATGAATTTTCTATGTGATTGCCATAATTAAAATAACGTTTATAAGAAATGTCTTATTGTTGGGAAATTATGAAGTAATCCTACGAGATGCACATGTAAGCTTACTATAAGAGGATGCCTTAATTATATTTATGGTCAAGAATAGTATTATATTGACTAGAATTGTTGAATTACTGTGGCATGATCATATTTACATTATCTGCTCATCGTTGCTGCATTGGTGTTAGTACTCACCCAGGGTTAGGGCCACTATTTCACGTGTATGTTCACATCGTACCTTACGCTGACTTTGGATCCATTGTAGGTGCCAGTCATGTCCTGGATTGCTATAGGTAATTAGGACTCGAATGTGATGAGCATAACGCTAGTCTTCACGTGATTGTAGTACTATAGCATAATTCATTATTACACCCACTCTTGTTCATGTCAAAATACCTCTGCATGAACTCGTGTGTCAGCATATATCAATGAGCACTCGATATGATACGCTTGTTTATGTGAGATTATGTGATAGCTGAACATTAGATGGTTACTTACGAAATATATTGTGACGTATTGAATTCTTGAGATATTGCAGGCTACAGTAAGTATTTTCATACTATACGTAGTATGTATATTTTAGAAACTATACTTGTGGGTTATAATGTTTCAAAAAGGTTTTTATAAAACTTTATTTTTAGGCCCACTCACCCTTGTTTTTTCGCCCTTCTAAGTTCTAGTGCTGAGCTTTCGTGTCGACGAGAATTCTTGCCAAATCTTGGTATAGGTGGTTACCTTCGATGGTATAATGATCATCCTATCTTACTATACTCTACTTAGGCTCTGATATGACATGTGAAATGAGTTCATTCCCTCTCACAAGCGCACTCTTATATTTAGGCACTTTTAGGTTTAAATTTATTCATATTTTCCTCATCACTACACTTTATGGCTTCGTCACCCTCCTGGTGGTGGCCAACACAGCTTGATTCAGAGTCCAGGTAGATATTTCAGGTCGGGGTGTATAAGTTTGGTATCAGAGCATAAGTTTGGGCAGTATTGCGTACATCGATCACGAATCTTGCCAACTCGTCGAGCACGAAAAAATGTGTTAGCTTTTCTAAGTTGTGAGAGATTTAGACGACTTATTGACCTTCTAGAAGAACATTTTTGCGACCGCTAGACTTTAAACAAAGAAATTCCTTGCCAAGGAAAATCTCAATTTAGGGACGAGTTTGTGACATTGAAGCAAGGCTAATATGTCGATAATTGTGTACCACTATAGATTTATCAACCTATCCCACTACTATTATCTTGTCATCTCTACCAACCCTTTCGAGTTAGGAAACCAATAATAGTTTTGATTCCTTAGCAATATCGGTCAGTATACCATCTATCAGAATTCCTATGAAGTTTACTTTCGTTGAGATTCTAGAAATATCTTGAAAGATAACATGGTGCTAAAGTGGTAGCACTCGACGGAAGCACTAACTTTTTCAAACGCACTACTGATCATTCTGGATCTTCCTTTTTTTTTTTGCCTTAGGACATTCCAACCAACACTGGTTCCCAGATTTTCTTTCGATGTTGTACTCGTCATTTCGATGAGTACGAGTTGTTATACCTTTGGGGTAGTAGAAATCCCAAAAGCAGTAATTAATTTCTCCTAAAATCAACGAAACCACCTCATAGGACCAATACCTTATCAATCATCCAAAACCTTAGCCTGTAATCAACCTACGGTGGTGCTACTAATTGACGATACTATCTGATATCCAGGAACTGTCAACTAGTATTTAGGTGGTATGATTTCTGATACCGGACACAGGTACTAGTATCTAGGAGTAATACCTTTTTGCAACAACGTTGGTTCATAGTTTCAGGGTAGCAAACGATGTCAAAATATCACATATGCGTTAATTAGCGGTGCAACTGATAGACTGATTAAAAATGACAACCTGAGCCGAATAAATTAAAATCGTGGAAACTTTAGGAGTAAACCTTGTCGGAGAACAGTAAACTTGTAGTTGTTTCAACTTTACTTTACACTTAGGTTACCAAAACCTCTTGGACCAGCCATTTTTCCGATCACTTCCACAGGTAAACATTAGAATTGTAGCACTAGTTTATTTCCTACTGTAAGAACAAGATAAGTATTGAGGAAGTTATGAAGACCTTTAGTGCGTGGCATTGTGAAATAAAGTGGTATGATGCGTTTTCAGGACGTATATTTCTAGCGTCATTTCTCAAAATTTTACCTGGGATGCCACTGAAGCGAGAAGTAGAATACACCATTGATTCACTTTCTCCTACAACACCAATTTTCCTTACATGTTCTTGAACAACTTAGATGTCATTGGGAAAACTTAGTTACAAAAACTTACCGAATAAGAATTTACCCAACCAAACACTTTACCTTTGAGAACCTCGAACCTATTCGCGAAGGCGAAAAATTAAATCTTAGGATCGTACCTAGATTTTAGCAACTTAATCAGGTGACGATTAAAACCGTTAACCCATACTATAAATTGATGGTCTACCCGACCAACTTTTAGAGTTCGAGTTTGCTTCCATAGCTTGACGAATTCGTAGTAGTCTTACCAATGACTTTTTCATTTATCCCAGCAACAAGATCAAATCCTCTAAACACTGACAATTAGCCTTATACCAAATTCCTCAAATGTTAGTTTTGATTAAATTGGTACTTTTGGGAGATGTGACATTCCCCCAAATTATTGTGAAGTATGTGATATCTTTGGCCTTATCAACTTTATCGGCAATTTGTTAATGACTTTTCAACTGTAGCGTTTTCTTACCAAGTTGGTCGAAGAAAAATTAGTTTAGTTGAGACGTGCAATACGATTAAAATTGTGACAACTGAGGTGTTGTCTATTTCCTAACCTTGTTCGTACACTTTTCGATAACATCGATAATTTTGAAATCCATGATGGTATTTTCTCTGGACATTTTGGCTACGTAGATGTAGCATGATGAGATATCGCTTATGTTTCCCAACGGTTGGAACCGTACGAAATGAACCATCTTACTTATGACCTAGAGTCAACAATTATCATCTTTACTTGACAACTGGGTGACACCTCTATGTGGAGAAATGTGTCCAAAATCTTTACTAACCTTAGACCTCTCAAATACATCTTCATTTGGAAGGAACTAAATTTCTGACAGCGACGGTGGAAAAACCAAATTAGTGCCTATGATTGCACTATCGTATATCACCTCGGTTATGCAAACGTAGTAACTATTTACCGCGGCAACTAATATATGTATACTTGAACACTTTCAACCTATTCTATCCTATTCTTGTATCTAAATGGAGATGGAGAAATATCACCATAAATTCCCTATACGAAGTATCTTGTACATGTAAAGATTATGATGATGTCTCAGTGATTATTGACTGACTGACAAGTCAACTCACTTTCTGTTGGTCCAGGGAGACTACATTTATATCACTTAGTAAAATTTCTCATTCTTGAATTTTTCAGATTTTCTGGTGTTTCGATCAACATCTACTCTGACTATGATTCTACATTCATCTTCTTGTGCTGGAAGTCAACCGTGAGTACATGTCTACCCTATTACCTTTAATTTTTGAAGCAGTCAAATCGTCTAGGAGAATCGCTTGAACTTTAGAATTTTAATTATGACCTTTAATTTTTCAAACACCCAACAAATACTATGTTGAACGGATCTTTATTATTGGTGATTGAATATTCTGGAAGCTACTGTTGTAGCGACATGTTGTGCATTCAATCCAGTTATCTTGTACTCTAGATTTGATGGACTTGCTTTGACTCTCAAATTCTTGAGTGTTCTTTTAGCCTTCTTGACATAGTTTTTAACTAAATTTGAGAGAAATTCACTATGAATTTGCTTGCTAAGGCGTTGCGGACTACATGGTGTGCATGTCACTACTGTATCTCACTGTGATATGTGTTTCACTTCCAAGTCTTGGTAAGTCTTCTTGAAGGCCGTGAGTACAAAGTTGTTATCCGGTACCACACTTCACCCTCAGACTAATGTCTAGTCTGAACAAATTATCCGGACCTTCGCGGCATGTTGCGTTTATCCATTCTTTAGTTTTAGGATGATTGTAGTAGACATTTATATTTGTTGAGTAGGGTGTAATGACGCTTATTATTCCGGTTTGGGTGTGATATCATTTAAAGCGTGGTATAGAGATTTTATGTGATGTGATAGAAACTAACACACAAATTAAACCCTAATGAATAATACAATCATAGTATGAGCAAGTAGGGATCGTTCTATTCCGGGGATTAGAAGGGATGCTAATCAACAAAAATTTGACTTAAAAACCTAAAAACTGACTAATTAACTTGAAAACAATGAATGGGGGGATTTTTGGACGAATTTAATTAAAACAAAGTAAAGACAGCAACTAAAGTGAATTGTGGATGAAATATAGGTGAAAAGCTAGCTAGAGGATCTTTCTCCACACATGAAACATATGCATACAAATCGATTTCCAGTTATTCTTTCTATAAACCATGAATGACAATGGCCCAAATTAATCGTGAACTGCACTAATTAACTCTCAGATTTTCCTAATTTCATTGAATTGGACTCAGCGACTCAATCAAATTATTCTTATCAAGTTCCCTATATGAACAACATGATAGAGATACATATCAAAGATCATTAAGTTCTATAAAAATCATAAGCATTGACAAGGCATTCGTAACTATGAAAAGCATGATACTCCTGTCAGGAATTTACTTAACGCAATCATGACTAGTGACTTTCACTACTTGTGAATATAAGTTCATAACGATTAGGTGACATTCCCTTGTATTCTAGCATCAAATCCGTGCATGCAAACTAAGTGTGCACCCTTAATCAATATACAAGAATAAGTTCTCTATAAAACAGTTAAGTAAATCGCATTCATGTTTTACGAAACAATGACTGGAGGAAATTAATTTATATAAAACATATGTCCATGGCTTTGAATTCACCTCTAGCTAAAACGAAACTAAGTTACTCATGTTCATAGTAATTGAAAAGCAATATAAAATAAACATTGAAACTAAATAAAGGATAGAAAGAACTCTGAAAATCTCCAATGGCTTGATTGCAATGTTGCGGCACAAGTCTTGGATGAAAACATGCGGCACAAGCTCTTCTTCTCCAATTGCAGGTTGCGGCATCAATGTATTCTCCTATAAAAAGCTCTTAAAACCAGCGGCACACCACTTAATTCTGCGGCAAAGATGTGTATTTATAGGGCAAATGTGTGGTTGAAACCAAGGAGGAAAAGGATTGATGTGTTTAGATGGATTAGGACTCCTAAATTCCGATGAGAAGGATTTAGAATAGGATAAGGACTCATCTTTCCGTTGGAGATAAGTTTAGATAATGTTGGATTAAATAGGATAATGTTGGTTAAGATAAGATAAGATAAGTTTGGATAAGGTTGGATAAGATAATGTTTTTCCTTGTCTTCCAAGCTTCAATTCTAATTTCTCCAGATCTTGGCACATGTTTCACACATATTAAACACCTTTTAAACATAAAAAAAGGTCCATCCACTTGTTTTCCACGCATGCTATCCATTCCAAGTGCAAAATTGCTCCAAATTGCTCATTTTGGCCATTTATTCTCAACTTCACCACTTGGACCTACAATAATACGAAAATAACTTAAATTACCATAAAAATGGAAATTAACTAAGTAAATGCAAAGAAATAAGATAACAAAGTCGCATAAATACGCTCCTATCAAATTCCCACACACTTAGCTTTCGCTAGTCCCCAAGCAAAAAAAAAAAAAAAACAAAACAAAACAAACCTAAACCTTCCACTAATTGGCTCAGGGATTTCCAATGAAACATGACATGTTAAAAATAACTACTGATATAGATTTTAGCCATCCTTACTTGAGTATACACATAACTGCAGTCACCACTCACTAGCTCGCATTTAATCAATTAAAACAACATTTGAAAGTAGTAACATGCGTTAGAGAATTCACTCAATTCTTCACCAGATATACTCTCTATTTTCACACAGATGTTTTTTACTACACTCCCTATACTAAGTATATGTGAGAAGATTCAAAAAAAGCACTTTCTGGGATTATTAATGCACATAAGTATACGATCTCATGAACGGAATGCCACTACTTAGAAGCGAGAACCAAGGATTCCATATGCTCATACCAATTTCAAACTCCACATATTGAATGACATAACAATCAAGATAGAAGCCTAAGGGTTGCAATGGGGCTAAAGTATTGGCTAACAAAGAAAGGTTAAGGATAAACAAAGGTTCTTAAAGAAATAGTAAGCAAAGTAATGAAATCAACACTTAGAATTCAACTTTTGATTGCAGCACCTAACTTTAAACACAAATAGGAGTTTCATACAACTTTAGGGCCAGATTCACATTTTTGGACCCTTTTTCAACAACCAACACTTATGAACTCATTCCTACTTCTTTTCAAACTTTTTATTTCCTTCTTTTTTTTCACGTTTTTTCTTTCTCTTTTTTTTTCTTTTCGAAACGAACACTACTCCAAAAGAACAAATCCTTCCCCCACACTTGTTTTTCTACAAATCGTAGATCAAAAGGAATTCCCAACAAGTTATGCTCCACTATCCTTTAAGAACAAGGGTATGGATATTCCTATACTAGGCTAGGTAGGGATAATGCAGGCTAACAAAGAAAATAAGCTAATTAAGGCTCAAAAGGGGTTAAACCTACAATACATATGCAAAGGATAAGGCTTTTTGGCTCTGGTAGTAACTAAACAACTTCATCTTGTTATTTGTTATGCAATCAATTTTAATGCTTTGAATGAAATAGGCATGAGTTTTAGTATTTGGAACTAAAGTTATGAAAAAGCATTCTAAGTAGCAACCAAGCAAAGAAATAATGAGATCATGCAACGACTTTAGAAAACAACTATATCAAGATTAATAACTCTCCAAACGAAGAATAGGCTCAAGTCTCATAGGGTTGTAGCGTTAGTTTGAGTTTCATCCTTCAAGCATGTTACAAAAACTGATTTTTCCTTTGTGATTACATGTGAATTCGTAATTGACAACTACAACTAAGTATTAACCAAAGAGCATATCAAACTTCCACCCATGTTTGTAACTTTCTTTAACAGTCATGCAATTAAAAACCAAATCCTCATCATTGTGTTGGATGGTACCCTAGGACACAAACAAACAAAAACGACTCTTTTTGGTATTTTTATCAAATTTTTCGAATTTTTTTTTTCAATTTTTTTTTATATGACACAAAAACACTTTTAAAACAGTGAATAACAACATTAGCAGTGATAGGTGGTGAATTTCAAAAATACGTCTTGAAAAGCAAGAAAAGCAAGAAAAGCAGCTATGTTTCAAAAGTAAACTTTAAACAAGAAAGCAAGAAAAAACATATAGCAAACAAGACAGTCATGGCAAAGTAAAAGCTATAAAGAGAAGGGTAAAAGAGATCAAAACTGGTTGTAGGAGCCAGAGAATCCATCTTCTTTCTATTTGAACACATGGGTTGCCTCCCAAGAAGCGCTTGCTTTAATTTTTTCCAGCCGGACGATACCTCCATTTAAGCTTCACTAGAACCAGTGGCATGGAGTTGATCTTTGAATGGAAGGTGATACTTGAAATGATCCGGTAATGGTTTAAATTCTAGAGTGGGCGCCTGAATCATTGAAATCAACAACATGTTAATAGAAAACGAAATTGAAATTTGAGAAGATGGCTTACCTATGTGCTGCGACAAGAACTCAAGGACAAACACTACTTCAAAAGTTTCAGGAATGTTGGTCTTGGCCAGATTTGGTGTGAGGGCATTGACTTGTCCTGTGTAATAAAATTCAACTTCTTTGGCGATGGTTGTCTCAAGTACATCCTCTTTGATGAATTCTAGATATTCCCTAGCCACTTCTTTCTCTTGAATCCTTCTTCTTGTTGCACAATTCTCTTCAAAAAATTCAGCACATTCTGGAACTTGCTTTATTGTACCAAGAATCGGGATATAAGCTTGCACCTTTGGAAAGGTTTCCAAGATGTCTTTTTCACTCTCTTCTTTCTTAGATTGCAAAAACCTGCGAAGAAAAGGTATATTTGGTGGAATAAGGTTAGAAAGAATTGAATTTGGAACAACCTTACTAGAATTGGATGGTGGTGGAGCTATAGAAGGTTGCGGCAAGGTTTCTTCTAAGCTTTCCATGGCTAATTCTTCATCCTCCTCTTCGTACAGCAGCTCGTTGTCCACTTCTAGGCTATGTTTGGACATCTTTGGTTCAGCTCCAACCTCCATACCATTTCCCAAAGTGATAGTTTTAGAGATTTCAAAATCTCCCTTCGAACTGACAATAGTTGAGCTAGAGTGTTCACTTTGTTCTCAAATTTGTGCCATGAATTCTACCATCTGCCCCATTTGATTCTTCACTTCGCCCATCTCTTTGGCTTGATTTTGTATCTCCTGAGTCAAAGAAGTTAGTATTTGAAGAATGTTATCATTATTAATTGACGAACCTAAATTTGGTTGGGAAGATTATGGTAGAGGCTGTGGTGGTGCATATGGCCCTTGATAGAACTCCTCAGATGGCTGCCAATATTCTTCTTGTTGAACTTGTTGAGGTTCCCCCCACATAAAATTCGAATGATCTCTCCAACCTGAATTGTAAGTGTTGGAAAACAAGTTGTTCCTTGATTGGTTATGGCCTTGATAACCCCAAGCATTGACACTATCCCAACCTCCATTCTCAATTAATTGAGGATGTTGATTAGTTTGATATCCTTGCCTATAGGACATATCAAATATAGCCATGTTTTGCATTGTGGGCCCTTCGATATATACTGCGACATAAGAGAAGTAAGATTCGCCATTTGAGCTTGAAGATTATCAATTGCCATCTCTTGCTTCTCTACTACTTGAAATCAAAGAAATAAAACTAAATCAAATATCAAAAGTATAAAAAAAAAACCACAAAAAAAAAACAGAGGGATTAGCAATTTTACTAATCCCCGGCAACGGCGCCAAAATTTGATGTGATAGAAACTAACACACAAACTAAACCCTATGAATAATGCAATCGTAGTATGAGCAAGTAGGGATCGTTCTATTCCGGGGATTAGAAGGGATGCTAATCAACACAAACTTGACTTAAAAACCTAAAAACTGACTAACTAACTTGAAAATAATGAATGGGGGGATTTTTGGACGAATTTAATTAAAACAAAGTAAAGATAGCAACTAAAGTGAATTGTGGATGAAATATGGGTGAAAGGCTAGCTAGAGGATCCTTCTCCACACATGAAACATATGCATACAAATCGATTTCTAGTTATTCTTTCTATAAACCATGAATGACAATGCCCCAAATTAATCGTGAACTGCACTAATTAACTCTCAGATTTTCCTAATTTCATTGAATTGGACTCAGCGACTCAATCAAATTATTCTTATCAAGTTCCCTATATGAACAACATAATAGATATACATATCAAAGATCATTAAGTTCTATGAAAATCATAAGCATTGCCAAGATATTCGTAACTATGAAAAGCATAATACTCCTGCTAAGAATTTACTTAACGCAATCATGACTAGTGACTTTCACTACTCGTGAATATAAGTTCATAATGATTAGGTGAAATTCCCTTATATTCTAGCATCAAATCCCTGCATGCAAACTAAGTGTGCACCCTTAATCAACATGTAAGAATAAGTTCTCTGTAAAATAGTTAAGTAAATCCCATTCATGTTTGACAAAACAATAACTGGAGGAAATCAATTTATATAAAACATATGTCTCTGGCTTTGAATTCACCTCTAGCTAAAACGAAACTTAGCTACTCAATTTCATAGTACTTGAAAAGCAATACAAAATAAACATTGAAACTAAATAACGGATAGAAAGAACTCTAAAAATCTCCAATGGCTTGATTGCAATGTTGCGGCACAAGTCTTGGATGAAAAGACGTGGCACAT
This sequence comes from Crataegus laevigata, assembly GCA_963580275.1. Lineage (NCBI taxonomy): Eukaryota > Viridiplantae > Streptophyta > Magnoliopsida > Rosales > Rosaceae > Crataegus > Crataegus laevigata. Next base: position 11,523,468 of record OY756944.1, on the reverse strand, counting down.
GCTCATCTTCTCCAATTGTAGGTTGCAGCATCAATGTATTCCCCTCTGAAAAGCTCTTAAAACCTACGGCACACCCCTTAATTTTGTGGCAAAGATGTGTATTTATAGGGCAAGGGTGTGGCTGAAACCAAGGAGGAAAATGATTGATGTGTTTAGATGGATTAGGACTCCTAAATTCTGATGGGAAGGATTTAGAATAGGATAAGGACTCATTTTTTTGCTGGAGATAAGTTTAGATAATGTTGGATTAAATAGGATAATGTTGGTTAAGATAAGATAAGATTGGATAAGATAAGATAAGTTTGGATAAGGTTGGATAAGATAAATGTTTTTCCTTGTCTTCCAAGCTTCAATTCTAATTTCTCCAGATCTTGACACATGTTTCACACATGTTAAACACCTTTTAAACATCAAAAATGTCCATCCCACTTGTTCTCCATGCATGATATCCATTCCCAGTCCAAAACTGCTCCAAATGGCTCCTTTTGGCTATTTATTGCCAACTTCACCACTTGAACCTACACTAATACGAAAATAACTTAAATTACCATAATAAATGGAATTTAACTAAGTAAATGCAAAGAAATAAGATAACAAAGTCGCACAAATACACTCCTATCATTATGCACAATATATAATTGACGGAAAAGTATTGCAAATAGGCATTTGAACAATCTATTTTATGATGCAGTAAATTTGTGTGCTAATAACGTTATCACCTGAGGTTGTAGTACGTGTGCACGATTGAGGCATTAATCAGACGATTTATGTGTATTTCCCAATGAAGGGCAAGATGGTAATATTTCACCCTCAGAAATGTTTTACTTGATTATCATGACAACAATGACTTGTCGGTATTGCGGGCTGCAGACTATAATATTGATAACTTATTCGTTGGATTTGTTAAGCAAGTGGATAAGTAGCCTGTCTACGATAGTATTTTTATTTATCTATTGTTGGGCTTGACCCAAAGATACAACATGCTTATTCTCGGAGTATGTGATGCTACGAGTGCGTAGGTGAAATTTATCCATGTTCGGTTTTGATTTTAGTACAACTATTTTAACTTTGATTTATTATATATGTATTTTGATGTTATGTTATTATATATCTATTTTTGACTTTATGTTTTTATAAAGAATTTTATATTCCAATATTGTATCGAAGGAGAATGAAAGTTTGGGTTTGGAGGCATGAAAGAGGAATCATTGCAATCCGATCGCGATGGAATGACACTCTTTTATGCAACCGCTCTAGCTTGATTTCTTCCTTGTATATTTTCTTTCTATCTTGAGTATTTTATGTATAGCAACTTATTTTAAATTTTGGGAATGAATTTTTTTTAAGGTGGGTAGATTCTAATAACTCGTCCCTAATTTTACAATTTTTTTAAATTTAAAAAATGTAAATTTACCAAAATACCGTTGAGGTGAAGATTGTTGACTTTTGTTGACCATCATTTAAAGGGATGTACGACCCATTCTTTTAAAGTATTTGTGTAGTACACGACGAGACGAACGCGTAGGCACAAACGGAATCAGATTTGGAGTTACGGTGAAGACTTTACGGACTTATGAACGTGAAAGGCAATTTGGTAACTTCTTGTTGAGAGATATTTTGTGTGTGTTGTTTTGTAAGCCGATAGGGCCCACACTTCATTTCTTCCTCTCTTCTGTGTCTCCCATATTCTCAGCCTATCTTTTATTTGTCACTTACTCTCTATTTCTCTCAACTCATTCTCATCTCTCTCTTTCTGCAATTGTAGAGTGCCCACGCCACACCATACCACCCTCGCTGGAGCAGCGGACACTGACCCACCACCACTAGGCACTTGCGATGGTGGCCACTTTGAGCGCCAAAAAATTAAGATCACCACCTCACCCTACTCCTTACACTTTCAAACTCTCTCATCTTCATCTGCTTGCACTAAGAGGTTGCAATAGTAACACTGCCACAACACCTTGTCACTCTGGTGATCCCTCTGACCACTAAACTACCCCCACTACACCAGTTGCCAACCTCTATTCAAGAACTAAGCTCTCTGGGCGTGTACGGACAGAGGAGGAGTTTGTATCGGTTTGATTTTTTCCGGCAATTTTTCTCCATCCACGACCAGACTGGGAGCACAGGAACATCAGGGAGGAATTTTTCAATTTTCTGGGAAATGAAAATCGTGGTCATCAGAACACTTTTAGACCAATCTCCTGGCTAACACCAACCACGACTGGCCTTTAATAAGTGAAACACATCGCAAGGATCTTCGATGCCTGCAATGCGGCTTTGACCCAATGACATGATTTGTGAGTTAGTCTTTTCTTATATATATATATATATATATATATATTGGTTAGTTTTCACACACACACACACACACACACACACACACACACACACACACACACACACATATATATATATATACTTAGTAATGATTTTTCTATGTGATTGTCATAATTAAAATAACATTTGTAAGAAATGTCTTATTGTTAAGAAATTATGAAGTAATCCTACGAGATGCATAGGTAAGCTTACTATAAGGGGATGCCTTAATTATATTTATGGTTAGGAATGGTATTATATTGACTAGAATTGTTGAATTACTGTGGCATGATCATATTTACATTATCTGCTCATCGTTGTTGCACCAATGTTAGTACTCGCCCGGGGCTAGGGCTAATCTTTCACATGTATGTTCACATCACAACATACACTTACTTTGGATCCATTATAGGTGCCAATCCTCTCCCAAATTTCTATAGGCAATTAGACCCTGTATGTGATGAGCATAGCACCAGTCTTCACATGATTGTAGTACTATAGCGTAATTCATTACTACACCCAGTCTTGTTCATGTCAGAATACCTCTGCATGAATTCATGTGTCAGCATATGTCGATGAGCACTCGATATGATACATTTGTTTATGTGAGATTATGTGACTGCTGAACGTTAGATGGTTACTTACAAAATATATTGTAACGTATTGAATTCTTGAGATATTGCAGCCACGATAAGTATTTTCATACAATATATAGTATGTATATTTTGAAAACTATACTTGTTTTACGGCGAGGGGTTATAAAGTTTCAAAAAGGTTTTTATAAAACTTTATTTGTAGGCCTACTCACCCTTGTTTTTTCGCCTTTCCAGGTTCTAGTGCGGGGCTTTGGTGTCGACGAGGATTCCTGGAAAATCTTGGTATAGGTGGTTATCTTCGATGGTATAATTCTCATCCTACTTACTGTACTTTACTTATGCTCTAGTATCACGTGTGAAATGGGTTTATTCCCGCTCACAAGCGCAGTATTATATTTAGGCACTTTTAGGTTTAAATGTATTTATATTTTTCACATCACTACACTTTATGGCTTCGTCACCCTTCTGGTGGTGGCCAACACAGCTCAATTCGGAGTCCAGGTGGACATTCCAGGTTGGGGTGTGTTATATATCCTAATAAAGTTGAGATAAATACATGCAGATGAAGAGTGAGTTAGCTTGATTGCCTTATGATAATGTCTTTAATTTCTCTTGCTAATTTGTTGCAATTTGGCTAATTAATGATTTGGTTCTGTATGTTTGTAATTTATTGCAATTTGGCTAATTAATGATTATTTTAAATTCCATGAGAATTAAAATTTCAAATTGATTTAACATTCATGGGCATTGGTGGATGAAATTTTCAAATAATTTTTTTTCTTTTAAAATTGTATGATATTAATTTACCAATTAGTGCTAGGTAAATTGTTGTGTTGTATGTGAAAATCAAATTATTTCAAAGGGCGAAGTGGGAGTTTGTATTTTTCAACAGATGAGATTGAGATATGAAAGTCAAATCCAACGAACAGTTCAGAAGTGATGAAATCTAACATTGTCAGAGTTTGAACTTTTTTATGTTGAAAGGTTCATATAAAAATTGAAGATAAAACGTCTAAAATTCAACTTAAGAAAAATGAACACACAAAAAAATTATCGCATAATCAAATTATTACATAAATAAATATATATAGCTTGATATAGAGTCTGAAAGAAATAACCCCTTATTGGAAGAGATTCTTTTATAAAGCCTCTCCTCGGAGCTCTAAAATGGGCTATATCCATAATTTTTTCAGTCCTATATATAGCCCTTCACTGGAGTTGCTCTTAAAAGCCAACCAGATCAAATTTACTCTACAAATATGACATTGCAATGTATAAGGTAAGATGGAGTGAAAGTGAAGGTGTTTGGGCCCAAATGATAGTTTGGGCCGAGCGTGAAGTATTTCTTAGCCCAGAAAGAGATGCTGCAGGATAGTCGATTTATGGGCCGACTGAATTGAGTCGGCCGAGTCCCAGCGGAAAAGGATTTATCTAAATAACGATGAGGGAAGCGAAATCCATCCGTGAAGACGAATAGTCCCAGTACGATAAGGAGTCTCGGTGAGAGTCCTAGCGGAAAAAGGAGTGGCCGAGGTAAGGTCTGATTGGGGTAAGGAGTCCTAGTCCGAGTAGAGTTATGATTCGATCAGAAGGGGATTCGGCTCCTATAAATACAGAAGCAGTGACAGCGTGCAAGGATCTCCAAATGAACACACAAATCTGCCCTGCGCAATTTCTCGCTCTACGCGAAACCTCTCAATATCCTTGAGATTTTTATTTTCTTTTTCGCCTTCACACCTTCAGTTTGGATAAACAGCACTGTGAAGGCAACCGGTAAATACCTTCAGTTTGGATAAACAGCACTGTTGTCGTAGAACCAGCTGTCCGTGAAGCACATTCAGTTTAGATAAACAGCACTGCGACATGGTCGACTGGTTATCTATCCAAATCTTGGCCGATGAGGATTTTTGAATCCTTGTCGACAGAGGTCATCTCACCAGCCATCTCGGCGAAGTGAGGTGTTACTGATACTTAGGCTCGGTGCCTCAATGCCGAGTTATTTTATGATCGCATATTCACAAGTGGGTTTCAGAGTTCAGCACTTGGACAGCCGAACCACGTTCATTATCAAAACCTTCATCCGCTTTAAGTATTTGTGCCCTTATACTCTAGTATCGATTCGGCGTGATTTTACCTTCACCAATACGGTGACTGTTGCCGAATCGGACGATGACGAGCCGTGAACTTTGTAATTGGTAGCCTTGTCTTCAAGCTTGAGGACCCAGAGGCCAAAACGTGTTCCTTTGTCGGCCACAGTTGCAAGACACAGAAATCAGCCGCGCGCATTTATACAACATCAAGACATTTTTACTCATCGGTCGAGCTCGGCCGACGAGTTGGCCCACCCCGCACACATTTGAAGGACGTAGTTAGCTTACTAATTACTCGACCTGCGCGCCACGTAGGCTAGGTGATTTTTGTAGTCAACATTTTGGCACGCCTAGTAGGACCGAGTGCTAGAACTACGAAGTTCATGCCCGTTGAGACTCGTTTGGTGAAGAAAAAGACAGGAATGGGAATGTCTACCACCGCACCAGTAACACACAACACGGGTTCAGAAAATTCATCACAGGCACAGACCAATGATACTGTGACACCTCATCCACACCGAGAGAGGGGAATACTTCTCGGCGAGCCCCCTCATAACACAGGGGTTCTCACTAAGGTCATAAAGGACAAACCGGTCGAAGGAACAGTTGAGGACTGACGAGGATGGAGGTAATGCTACTAACCCACCATCCAGGTCGTTTTTTAGGAGACAATTGGAAGAACAATCTCGGCAATTCAAACAGACTTTTGGCCGAGACATACAATCAATCCTGGAAGAAGTACAGGGGAAAAGCGCCACGCAGACTAAGTTGCTCGAGTACTTAGTCCACATTACCCTCAATTTGGGTTTGACCAATCGAGCGAGACAGCCCTTCCCCAAACATAACATAGCGACCACGTCAACGGCCGAGGCAGGATCTGCTCGGCCTAGAGCAATTGATCCAGAAAAGAAGAGCGGATCAACCAGCACAACAAATGACTTTGGGCCTGGCACGCCTGCCGTGAATACTGCAGAAATCCAGCGAATGATTGATTAGGCCTTGAAGAAGGGGGCGAAATTCCCCAAGTTTATTCATCCATACCCAGAGTATGTCAAGCATTTCGAATACCCAAAAGGTTTTAAAATCCCAGATTTCAGTCTGTTTGCGCGCGAGTCTTCGTTATCTTCTCTAGAACACGTGGCTCGCTTCACCGCACAATGTGGGGATGTTAACAATGATCATTATAAGCTACGATTGTTCAACTTCTCATTAACCGGACCGGCGTTCGCATGGTATATTAATCTTCCTCCTAATTCGGTCCAAAGTTGGGACGAGTTGGTTGAGAAATTTCACGAACAGTTCTATCGACCAGGAATGGAGATGTCAGTATCTTCGTTGGCTAGGATGGCTCAAGCATCCGATGAGTCACCAATGGAGTACCTAACGAGGTTTAAATCGGCCAGGAATTGGTGCCGAGTACTTCTCCCGGAAATGGAATTCGTAAGAATCGCTATTAACGGCCTTGATCTGGAGTACAAGAAGAAGTTCTTGGGGGCAAATTTTCGGGATATGTACGAATTAGCTCAGCATGTAGAGCAATATGAGTATCTACTCTGAGAGGATAAGGTATCAAAATCCTCAGCCAGGGGTACCGTGTACAAAAATCCTTCGGTCAATTACGCCTCGACCGAAGGAGATAACTCCCAGTACGCCAGTATAAATGCAGCCGAAATCGTCATTGACAAACCATACATCTGCAAAGCTCTGCCTCAAACTAAAGATACCAAAGCTCGCGTGGCCCCTGAAGAAGCTACAACCAAAATGTCGAAGGTTTATACTTTTGACATTACCAAGGCCGACGCTATCTTCGACCAGCTATTGATGGCAAAGATTATCAAGCTTTGGCCCGGACATAACATCCCAAAGGCTGAAAAATTGAAAGATAAGGTGTACTGCAAGTACCACAATTCAAGTAAGCATATGACCAACAGCTGTGTGGTGTTTCACGATGCCATTCAAGGATGGATCGACAAGGGCAAATTAAAATTCCCAGAGAAACAGATGGTCGTTGACGCCAGTCCTTTTCCCTCGGCAATAGTCGGCATGGTGGATGCCCATCTACCTAAAAACAAGAGTAATGGAAAACCCGAGTTCATACAGGTGCAGCACATTCCAAAACAGGGTTCTCGGCCACGGCTCAAAATTGATCTATCCTATAATGAGCCACCAACAGAGCTGACAGGGCCCGCGATAGTTCAAGCCATGTCAGGAGCTAGTGAGGAAGAATCCGAAAAGCCAATAGTCGACATGATGAACGCCTATTTGCCTAAAAACACAAGTGAGGCAAAAGTAGAGTTCATGCGGATGCAGCACGTTCTGAAACAGGGTACTCGGCCACGACTTAGACTCGACTTATCTGCTAACGAGCCGCCAACAGAGCTGACAGGCCCCGCAATAGTTGAAGCTATGTCAGGAGTTATCGATGATGAACCCGACAGACCGGTAGTATTGTGCAGCCTTTGCAAGGTGCAGGTAATCATAACCAAGCCAAAGGAGAAGCAACCTCAAGCAGTGACACCACGCCAACCGCAACCGAACCCAGCAACACCCCGACAAATGCCCAAGGTCGCGGCAATACCGCCAAAGGTGCTCGGCTCGGGCCAGCGCCACAAGGTGTTCGATAGACTCGGACCCCAACCACGAGCCGAGGGATCGTCTTCGGCCAGGCGACGACTCGACTTCGATGCCTCGTTTTACAATGAGGATTATTATGCATGTAGTTCCAACAGTTCCGGTTCGGTGGCACACCAAAAGACGTTCAAGCCGCCAGAGCCACATGACCATCGATGGTACACGTATAATTCACCAACCGGCGCGTACATCACCCTATCTAAATATCAGAAGCGTCGCCGCCAAAGGATAGATTACATGGCTCGACGCCAGGCAACCCAAGTGTCTTCGGCTCCCAAGTGGCAGCCTAAAAACATAGAAATAAATGAAGATGATTGTCACCCTCCCTCGATCGTGACCGAGTTACTCGAAGGAAAGAAGACCACAGACCGTGACATCGAAACTGCTTTCGAAGAGGCCGACCGACAGATCAAGTTCCTGCTTCGATCAGGAGAAACGAAGGCTCGCTTCGAGCAAATCAGGAAGGAGTCGGCGGAAAACCTCCCTTCAGCGTCGACATTAGAACCATTGATCAAAATACGACGGAATCTCCATCCTCCATTCGTGGGCGAAGCCCTAAAGTATATGTTGGAATTCCATAAGACGCACTCAGCCAATGACTTGTACGGCTTACCAAAGAAATGTCAACAGGTCATCGACCTGCATTAACCTCCCCAGATGCCGAGCAAATAATTCAGAAGACTACAGACCCAGCCATAAAGGCACGATTCCAGTACATACATGAGGCTCGGGTGTTCGGCTTTGAGGTTGACCCATACACAGATCTACCCCCCCCCCCCCGCCGAGCTCCCCTTTTCCTTCGATGACCTTCAAGATTTGAGGTATCATTTCGAAGTTTTCTCTGCAGTAGCAATTTTCGGCCTCACGGCCGATGAACAGGAACGTATAACGCGCCTCGATGCGTACCTTGACACAAGAAACGTTCTAATTGCTTACCAAGAGCAAGTCCGTCAATCAGCAACTGTCCCACCAACAAGTGAACTCGAGGGTAACATTCAAGATAATTCAACACAGGAGGATGAGCTGCTGTTCGCCAATAAAACAATGGATGCCTTAGCTGAAGACGTTTAGGAACAAGCTGCTTCGATCGACAATCCCGGGAAAGAGGATCATGACCTACTGGGCCCTTCTGTCCTGGAGAACATGGAGATCAGCATGGTCCACGTCTTACCCGCCAAATTTTAGACAACTATTTCCCAACCGTCATCCTTGGCTGGCGATGTAGTGGCCGAGGAAGCAACACAGGTTAACCTCGTTACCACTAAAGAAGACGAGATAGAAGGCAGAAAAGACAAACTCGCGGCAGCCCTCGCTGAGTTGTATGTTACGACATCTAAAGCCGTTGTATGTTACGACTCATATAGAAGGATACCCAGTCTCTAAGGTATTCGTCGATTGTGGGGCCACTGTCAACGTTATGTCCGTGTCCGTCATGCGATCCTTCCGACGGTCAAGCGACGAACTCATCCCATCTGGGATAACTATGAGTAGTTTCGTGGGAGATCGGTCTCAGACAAAAGGATTGCTTCCTTTGGAAGTAACTATCGCCGGTCGTAATCACATGACCGCATTCTTCATTGTCGATTCGAAAACCGAGTATAACGCCCTGCTCGGCCGCGATTGGATCCATCAGACTGGCTGCATTCCATCGTCACTCTATCAAGTCCTTGTCTTCTGGGACGGGAAATCGGTCATTGTGCATCCGGCCGACACCCAGCCATTCGAGGCCAACATGATACAAGCACGTTACTATGATGATCAAATCAGCTACATCACCCTTTAAGGCCTCAATGAAGAAGGGCGGCCGACAAGGATTTCCGTGCAGAAGGCTATTGAGGTTGCTGCCGAGATTGTCCACCAGGAATCGGCGAGACTCGGATTGGCTAACTTACTCACCAATATTGATGATTGACATCAGCCAAGAACGACGCCAGGCTGCTGTCTCCTCAACCATGGGGCGACTGCTGGCCCATTAGTATACGGTTTCCAAGCAACCAAACTCGGGAGTTAATTTGGTCGAGTTTCTAGTAGAAGGAAACAACGGCCCAATTTTGTCTCTAGATAAGATCCAGGCTGCACCAGCCGAACTTGAAGACAATCGGCCTCAGGTCAAAGACCCTTTGGAAGAAATAAATGTTGGGACAGCCGAAGAACCACGACCTTTATTTATCAGTGCTCTGTTGCCCCAACCTATGAAAACCGAGCTGTGTAATTTATTAAATGAATTCAAAGATTTTTTTGCTTGGAGCTATCACGAGATGCCTGGTTTAGATTGAACGCTCGTCGAGCATGAGTTACGCATCAAGCCCGGATGCAAACCGTTTCGTCAGCCACCTCGACGATTGTCAACCGAAGTGCAGCTTGGTATAAAAGACGAGATTATTCGACTCTTGAATGCCGGGTTCATTCGGACAGCTCGATACGTCGAATGGTTGGCAACTATAGTTCCCGTTCTTAAGAAAAATGGAGCCCTGTGAATTTGTATCGATTTTCGGAATCTGAATCTGGCAACCCCCAAAGATGAATATACTATGCCAATTTCAGACCTCTTAATCGATGTAGCGGCAAGCCATGCAATTTTTTCCTTCATGGACGGCCATGCTGGCTATAACCAAATTTTCATTGCCGAGGCCGATGTTCACAAGACTGCTTTTCGATGCCCGGGGGCACTCGACACATATGAGTGGGTTGTTATGCCGTTTGGCCTAAAGAATGCCGGTGCTACATACCAGCGAGCAATGAATGCTATCTTCCATGGTCTCATCGGGACAATGGTCGAAGTATACATTGACGACGTTGTGGTTAAGTCAAAACGTCAGCATACACACTTAGAGGATCTTCGCAAAGCCTTCCTATGCATGCGCCGACATCACCTCAAGATGAACCCAGCAAAATGTGCTTTTGGCGTATCGACCGGTAATTTCTTAGGGTTCTTGGTCCATCACCGAGGCATTGAGATTGACGACAAAAAGGCCCGGGCAATCATCAATGCACCGCCCCCAACGACCAAGAGGCAGTTGCAGATGTTGCTTGGCAAGATTAACTTCCTCCACTGATTTATTGCTAATTCGGAAGGAAAAATCCGTGCTTTTTCAACGTTATTAAAACTCAAGGATTCCGACAAGTTTGAATGGCGCGTTGAACATCACGAGGCTTTCACACAAATCAAGGTGGCTCTATCCACCCCACCAATCCTCGTTCCGCCCCAACGTGGCAGATCTCTCAAGTTATATATCTTTACGGCCGACGAATCCATTGGTTGTCTTTTAGCACAGGACAACGATGCGGGGCGCGAACAGGCTATCTTTTACCTTAGTCGCCACTTTAATACTCCTGAAATCAATTATACGGCTGTCGAAAAACTCTGCTTAACGTTGTTCTTCGCTGCCTTAAAACTCAGGCATTATATGCTCCCATCCGTCACTCAAGGCATCGCCCAAACCTACGTCATCCGCTACATGCTCACTCGGCTGATTGTAAAAGGCCGAATCGGGAAATGGACGATGGCATTGTCCGAGTTCAGTTTACAATACGTGCCACAGAAAGCTGTCAAGGGACATGCACTGGCCGATTTCTTGGCTCACCATCCACCCCCTACGACTTTGGAAGCAATGATCTCGAAATCGGCATGGTAGAAGCCCAAGACAATTTCTGGACAATGTACTTTGATGGTTTGAGCATGATTGTTTCTGCTGGGGTAGGAATAGTTATTCAGTCTCCCGAGCACCAGTGATGGCATTTCTCTCTCAAATTAGACTTCGACTGTACCAATAACTAGGCCGAGTACGAAGCCCTTATCATTGGCCTCAGTATCCTTCACGACTTACGCGCACCTCTCGTCCTGGTCCTTGGCGACTCTGAACTTGTGATTAACCAGGTCAATGGCACTTTTCGTTCATAAATAAGTATTTCATTCATGACAAAATAATGTTACAGAGTACAGTCCTAAGGAGATGAAGGAAGATAAGCCTCAAGGGCCGCTTTCAGCTCCAGCCATCTTACTTCTCCAAGCATGACTTCAGCCTGGCGCATTCTTTTCTCCGATTTCATGAGCGCGATCAGCCTCGTGCCGGTTGCAAGTTCCGTTAATTTGGCTTTATTCGCCTCGAAAGTCGCTTCAAGAGTTGAGATGACATCGAGCCTTCGGCGTTGAAGCACTGCTATCTGGTCGTCAAGGGCTACCAGTTCCAGTTTTTTTTTCCTTTATTATTTCAAGATCTGGTTGGGCGGCCTCCTGAGCAGCCTCAGCAGCCTTCAATACATCGTCAGACCGAATGGCTCTTTCCAAATTCAGGAAAAAATCTCGAGTCCTCTCCAGAATTGAAGACAACTGGGTAATGGTTGCATTATCTAGCTGGCCTTTAAAGGCGAGGGCATTCAAGCATTCCCCGACAGCATCAAGGCCGTTGCATTGTAGCACTTCCGAAGCTGAAAGGGAGATGAGGTCTTGCAACCGGGCGAAGACGGAATGATCAGCAGATGCCGCGGCGGGCCTAGTCGAAGAAGCGGAAGAGTCGGCCCCACCAGAGGCAGTATAAAAAAGAGCATCGAGCTCGGCCTGCCAAGTAGGCTGAACACAAGCACATAAGTAAGACATAATCCAAGCTAAACAGGCGAGAACCTAAGAGGAGTGGAGAGAACTTACGGTAGTCGAGGTGGCTCCATGAGTAGGGATGGCAAAACCTGCGCCCTGTGAAGACACTGTCGATGCCGTCGGTGCTTCAAACTCGGTAACGACCTTCTTCCCTTTGTCGGCCATAGGAGAATCGCCCGAAAGGGTCTCGGTCGTCGAAAATGAACTTAGGGAAGAAGGGCGAGGATGGCCCGTAAGCGGAGTCTCACCGTCGTCCTAAGAAGATGGTAGTTTAGTACTCGGATCAAAATGTCAAATAAAAGCAAGAAATGGATATTCAAACCTCTTCGTCTTCCAGAACGACCAACGATTGCTTTGGATGCTTGGGGGGCGACCTGACAGCCAAGGGGGTCACTTCCTGAATGGGGGCAGAAGAAGTCCCTTGGACTGCAGGGGACTTGACTTGCCGAGCAGCCCCTTGTACGGCCTGGGGGGCAGGACAAGCCACGGACGACGGCCGAGCAGTACCAATCCTGATACCCGGGGAAGCTGGGGGCGGCCGTTTCACCGCCTGGCTGGAAGTGACGGGCGCCTCCCGGTCTCGTTTTGTCGCCAGCTTCTTGAGGTGCTTTGCAAAACGAGGAGACTCGCCGGTTGCCTCGACCTCTTGGTGCAGCCGTTTACTCGGCAGTTTGACTACAACGGTCGCGGCCGTTTTAGGAAGGGAAATGATTTTCTTTTTCTTAGCCGCGACCGCCGCAGCAACGTTTGCCGATTAAGGCACACGACCGCCTATAATGAGACGAATGAAATAAAGTTAGATAGCCTTAGACAAAGCTAAGTTATAGAAAAAGGGTTTAAGATATGTACCTTGAGCCGCATCTTTTGTGACGGTGACGGCCTTTTTGGGTCTGTCACCAAAGAGTTTGGTGACCACGTCTGCGACCGAAGCGCCAAAGAAGTCTTTCGTATAGGCCTCCCACCAGTCACCAAAAGTGTCGGTGCAGAGGGCCTCAGGAACGATCAGCCGGAGATGAAATTTCACTACTCTTGAAAATCCGTCTCAGCGGCTTCAAAGTCCTTTTCGAGAAACCAGAGAGACGTCCTCGGCTAAGAAGGGAGCAGGAGGAAAGAAGAGGCACTGGGGCACCCGGACATAGCTGAGGTGCCGAGCAGTAAAGTGGGGATGGTAGACCTCCCAACTTGCTCGGCGAGTGTCGCAGCCGAGGGGAAGATCGCGTGACAGCACAAACGATCCCAGTATCGACAGAGACTAAGGTCTGCCTCTGCATCCCATGCCGTGGATGGGAGTTGGATTGAGTCGGGGTAGTCTCGACGAAGGCAGATTAGAAATTCATCGTCGGACAGAGCGCTAAGGCCAAAGAAGAATTTGAAAATTTCTTTGGCCCGGTGAGGTGGTACTAGTCGAGAAGCCAGCTGAGGACCAAGCGCTTCGGCCGGATGGAAAGAAGGCATGTCAGGCTGAAGTGCGGTGAAGTAGACCTACAGCCAGAAGAGCCCACTATGCTGGGGGTTGATCTTGGTGACAGTCGTCTCGGCCAAGCAACGGAAGAGATTGGCAAGTATGGCCGGACTAAAGGCTAGGGCATGACCATTCGCCAGGGCTTCGGCCACTGGCATGTTCTCGACCAGGCATTTGTTTGATTTGGTACAACAAATGAATTTGTTGTACCAATAGAAGAGGAAGACCTCATGTTCCCCATTCCTAGCCACGTCTTGCCTTTGACCAGCGAAATGGTAGTAGAGGGTATTATAGTTGAAGAAGTTCTTGAACCGTTTACGAACTTCTTCCTTGGAGGTGTCTTTGTCCTCCTTCTTCAGGGATTCAACGGCCCGAAGTTCAAACCAGGCCTTCAGATCCAGCATCGATTAGGGTACCAGAAGGGGGGTCCCTAGAATAGCTGTAACGTCAAAGACGGTAGGGCCAGCCGGGCCAAAAGGAAGAACCATAGTATTGGTGGCCGATCACCAAAGGCTGAGAGCCGTCATCAGCAGCTCTTTGTCCATGGTAATTTCCACGGCAGAGAGCCAAATAGCGTTATAGATACCGAGGTCCTTCCACTGGTCGCCAAAGAGCTTCGACATACGTTTCACCAAGACCGCCCAGGTCACTAGAGTCGAAGGCCAGGAACCTTGAGGTTTGGCCAAGTCTCATTTGGACCAGTCAATTCCACGCAGCAATGGGTAAGGCAGTGATCCATGCACATGCTGGTGATGGATGAAGGGACGGTCTCCTTAAAGAGTGGCCCAAGAATGTGATGGGTGACACTCATGTCGCTTTCAAAGCGCATGGATTTGACAGAAAATTTATCAAGATTGCTCTTCTCACATTCGTCGGCGAGCTTGGAAATGAAGGAGGCCATTGAAAAGGTTTTGAGCTTTCTGGGCAAGGAGGTTTGAAGGATTTTGGGATTTGTTCTGAGAGGATGAAGAAGGCTTCAGAGAGTGAAAGCAAGGAAGATTGAGGACTTTGGAAGTGTAAGAGTGTAAATGAGGAGAAATTTGAGAACTTATAGGCATTTTGGTGGGAAGATGGGACACTTGATTTTCCAAAAAAATGGATAAAATCAATCGGGAAGAGTGCCAATTATTCCGAATAGTTGAGGGAATCTAGCTGAAAAGACCGAACGTCTCGCAGATTTAAAACGCACGATTGCATATGGCGGGGAGCAATAATGAAAAAAACGGTTCAGTAGCCGCGTGTTTCAAGAAACATCATTAGGGTTGCTGAGAGCGTTAGGGGGTCGCCGCGTGGCAAGCAAGTCGAGGACCATCGATCGTGCCTGTAAATCAACGACTTTGAGGCGAGAATTGGTTCCCCTCCTTCAAGGCCGGGGCTATCTGGTCGTGAAGTATTTCTCCGCCCAGAAGGAGATGCTGCAGGATAGTCGATTTATGGGCCAACTGAATTGAGTCAGCCGAGTCCTAGCGGAAAAGGATTTATCTAAATAACGATAAGGGAAGTGAAATCCATCCATGAAGACGAATAGTCCCAGTACGATAATGAGTCTTGGTGAGAGTCCTAGCGGAAGAAGGAGTGGCTGAGGTAAGGTCCGATTGGGGTAAGGAGTCCCAGTCCGAGTAGAGTTATGATTCGATCAGAAGGGGATTTGGCTCCTATAAATACAGAAGAAGTGGCAGCGTGCAAGGATCTCCAACTGAACACACAAATCTGCCCTGAGCAATTTCTCGCTCTACGCGAAACCTCTCAATATCTTTGAGATTTTTTTTTTCGCCTTCACACCTTCAGTTTGGATAAACAACACTGTGAAGGCAACCGGTAAATACCTTCAGTTTGGATAAACAACACTGTTGCCGTAGAACCAGTCGTCCGTGAAGCACCTTCAGTTTGGATAAACAGCAATGCAACAGGGTCGACTGGTTATCTATCCAAGTCTCGGTCGACGAGGGTTTTCGGATCCTCGTTCATCTCACCAGCCATCTCGGCGAAGTGAGGTGTTACTGATACTTAGGCTCGGTGCCTCAATGCCGAGTTATTTAATGATCCCATATTCACAAGTAGGTTTCAGAGTTCGTCACTTGGACGGCCGAACCACGTTCATTATCAAAACCTTCATCCGCTTTGAGTATTTATGCCCTTATACTCTAGTATCGATTCGGCGTGATTTTACCTTCACCAATACGGTGACTGTTGTTGAATCAGACGACGACGAGCCGTGAACTTTGTAATTGGTAGCCTTGTCTTCAGGCTTGAGGACCTGGAGGCCGAGACGTGTTCCTTTCTCGGCCGCAGTTGCAAGACACAGAAGTCAGCCGCACGCATCCACACAACATCAAGACATTTTTACTCATCGGTCGAGCTCGGCCGACGAGTTGGCATGCCCCGCACATATTTGAGGGACGTAGTTAGCTTACTAATTACTCGGCCTGCGCGCCACGTAGGCTAGGTGATTTTTGTAGTCAACAGAACGGTACATCTTAAATTTAGGGTAGTGCTATTCACACTCATTTTTACCTTACACATACCCTTAATAATTTTGTCCATTAGTATTCTTCAAATCATTCAATCTGACAGCCAAAAATTAAAAGATGTGTGTGAGAGGTAAAAATGGTTGTGTAGGTAGCATCATCCTAAATTTAACACTTTCTAAACAAGAATTAGGTATTTCAGATAAGAGTACCGGTAAATTTGAAGTATGTGGGACGCGAGGTGAACGTGTAATTTAAGATTTGAGATTTGACACAATCTTACAAGCAGATGAAAATGATGATACTAAGTATTTGTAAGATTTTAGTCACTTCCGTGTAATTTGAGAGTAGGTTCAATTTTTTCTGAATAAATTTCTTCATTTTATTTACATCTCATTCCATTTCACCAACCAAAACACAACCTATATGTTCTTTTAGCCATTTACGAAGACAACTTAACAAATTCACACCGAACTCAGGTTTTTTTGTGGCTTTAATACACCGTATATAATGTTCTTAAGATCTAATCTAATTAAAATAAGAGGAAGGAATTACACATAGGTCATTCAAACGCGAAAGCAAGATTTTTTACTAGCCACACTGATATTGTCTCCCAACTTGCATCTTACTATCTGTACAAAACTGTACTTTTTATAGAAACTAATTTATCATTACGTCAAATAATTACAACAATACAAGATGATATATATAGCCACAGGCTTGCTACACTAGTGCCCATAGTTTCTAAAACTAATTACACAATTGCCACATCTAATTGTTTACAGTTATAACTAACTAGTGACTTGTTTGGATGATTTGGCATCTGTCTTAATACACACCCTCAAGTTGAGCTTGGGATCAACCATTGAACAAAGAGAAAGCTTGGATTTAAGATAACTGAATCGGCTTTTGGATAGTGACTTGTGTAAAACATAAATCAATTAAGCCAAGATCATTGAACTTCATGATTTTCACATATAAATAAAATGCGGAAATAAATTTAAACAACCAAGTGTACCTTGATCCATGACAATGAAGGTTTTGAGATCCCAATCGGATTCTATCAGCGGCAGAGGAAATAGGTGTTCTCTCTCTTGCCTCTATTTGCACATGAAAACCTTAATCGTGTTTTTTTGTCAAGTGCATATTAGATGGGTATATGCCATATATATAAGTGAGGCAAAGAGAGGATTCCTTTCCATTTAAAGCCCATAATCAATTACCACCCATCACGGTAATTCGGTAGGAGATATTTTCTCATAATTTGACCAATAAGATTATTTAATAATAATATCTGTTAAACCCTACATATTACATGGACCATGTCATGTGGACCACTTTAGAATATTAAAATATTCTTACATTCTCCCACTTGGTCCATAGTGACATATGGTCCTTTTCCGGTTTAACAAATAAACATTAAGCGCACAGTAAAGTTCGAAATAATCCTTACGATCAATTGGTCAACATAAGTACTGATCTTAAGCAATTCACTAGTATGAGTCATGGCGGTTGTACATCAACAAGCGGCATAGTCCCTTCCATGTACCACAGTACTAGCAATTACCTAAAATAGTCTGTTAGTGAGAAACATATATATATATATAGGTCCGATAATGTCTTTGTCAAAGACATTCCTATTATCATTCATCCAATCTCATAAATGTATACATATAATGGAAAACAGGAAACACCAGAAACATGTTCAATTATCGAGCTCCCAGTGTCAAGCACAATATTGTCATTAAATAAATCCTCATAAACAAAATAAAAATGACAATCATCATGGACTACAACCAAGACCCATTCTTTCAAGATGATCATTAAATGCCTTCGGCCCCAGTCCTTTTGTCAAGGGATCTGCAATCATAAGCATTGTGCTTATGTACTCAATAGACACTCTTTGTTTCTGAACCTTCTCCTTAAGAGTCAAGTATTTTATATCCATGTGTTTAGCACCATTAGAATACTTGTCATTCTTGGAGAAGAAGACAGCGGCAACATTGTCACGAAAAATTCTCAACGGCTTAGCAATGGAGTCAATGACGCCAAGCTTTGAGATAAAATTTTGTAACCATAATCCATGATTTGTAGCCTCAAAGCATGCTATAAACTCAGCTTCCATGGTGGATATAGCAATAGCATCTTGCTTTGCACTCTTCCAAGAAATTGCTTATCCAGCTAAGAGGAACAAGTAACCAAGAGTTGATCTTCTGCTATCTATACATCCAGCAAAATTTGAATCTGAATAACCAATAACTTCTAGGTTATTAGACTTTCTATACGTGAGCATATAGTCTTTCATTCCTTGCAAATACCGCATCACTTTCTTTGCAGCTTTCCAATGATCCATTCCTGGGTTGCTTTGGTATCTACCTAACATTCCAACTACAAAACTAATGTCTGGTCTGGTACAAGTTTGTGCATACATCAAACTTCCTACAACAGATGCATAAGGAATACTTTCCATCTGTGCACACTCCAATTCATTTTGTGGGCATTGCGTAAGGCTAAACTTATCCCCTTTCTGAATTGGAGCTGAAGGATTATTTTGAGAATACATGTTCATTTAAGCAATATCATTAGCATGCAATTAACAAATTAAAGGCGGAATCATGCTTGCATATACTTAAAAACAAAAACATCAACCATGAATGTTCAAAGCCTAGTAGTTTGGTGAACCTTTAAACAACTCAAAACAAAGTGAGTTGAGATTTATACCTTTGTAGATTCCTCTTTGCTTAAGCAAAGGCTAATCACCCAAAGAGAGGGCCTTCATTCCTTGCATCTTAAATCTATGGATTTGGTTGGATGAAGATTGCTCCAAGTTCCCAAAATTGGGAACCTCTAAGTCTCCACACCAAGGTTAGATGAAGAAGAAAATGAGTGACTTTGAGGAAGTTGAATTGCTAGATTATTTCCTCAAAGTGGCCGGCCATTTTAGAGAGAAAGGAGAGCTTGTGTTCTCTCCAATTTCCCCAAAACAAACCCTAAATGAATTTTGGCTATAAAGTCATATTTATACCTTAATTCATTTGAGTGGCAAACTTGTAAATAAGTCCAAGTTCACTACCCCTTCAAAGTGGCCGGCCTTAGGATATTTTTGGAGTATTTTGGGCCTTTGTAAATCATTATTTATTAAGTTGTCATACAACTTAAGTCAAATGGTATTTTACCATTTCCTTGAGTATATATCGTATATACACACACTTAATGTAGTCATAAGGATTTTCATTCTTATTTCTTTCGAATTAAGAGGTGCAACTCTATGACATAGTCATAAAGTCCAAACCATTCAACTAAGACGGTTTATAAATCCTTATCAACTACCTTGGAGCTTCTGGTATAGGAACTAGGTTGTTATATTTGTTGATCACTATCTTGTCTCTCAAAGAACCCATTCTTTGAGTTCTATCTCTCGTTCATTTGCGCTTATGCAAATCATATTGTAGGATTACAATGAACTACCCAACAAAACAACATTTGTTAGTTGGTTTATAGAAGTGATATCCAAAGGTTAATTTAAGGATATCTCACCAGATTGTTCTCAAACAAATATTGCTTATTAGCACACAACCCCAAATCTTAACATGCTTAAGATTTGTCTTTCTTTCCAACTACATCTTATGGAGTTATGAAAATTTTGGAAGATCTTCTAATGGAGAAATTTATTATCTTATGATGCCAATTTCCTTGATATCTTTCAAGGAAACTCATCTAAAGTGTTATCTTCCCTTGGATCAAATCTAAGGAGGTAAATACTTTAGACGTCTTACTCATCAACTTACATTTCTTGAATTCTTTGAAACATTTTGCAAAGTATTCGGACTTGTGTTTATTCAAAATAAACTATAGTCCAACCGAGAGTGATCTTCGGTGAATGTCATACAACATGAGTAGTATTATGTTGTGGATAAGTGCCACTAACATCTAAGTGAATTAACCTCAACAAATTTGTGATTCTTTCTTCTTTCCAAAAGAATAAAGATTCGAACATTTCGCCTCTATACAATTTTAACAAGAAGGCATTGGATCCGGATCTAACGATCCAAAGCATCCATCCATAACCAACTCGTAATTTATGTTTTAGAGGTATCACAACTTAGTTGGGATTAGTCACTACCTTGCAACCTTTTGGGTTTTAAGCATCGTTATATTCTAAACAGTTAACACTACCACATCTTCTCTACTATAGAGACAATTAATTAGATTACAATAATCTAATCATTCTTTATATGGTAGTTCATATGAGGAAGTAAGTACAATCCGCTTTCGCAGAGATCTATATTTTATTCACTTTCCGAATGTGAAGTACTTTCTCTTCTCTCATTAATCTTCTACTTCTTATTAGCCACACTTTTACAACGATTTGTAAAACATAGTTACTAATACAGAATCATGCATTCAAGTAGAAGAACCAACTGTTATGAACATTTTCAAGAACATTTTACAACACCTTGAAAAAGGTGTGTTCTTGATACTTGCAAGACATTTCTTGCAAATACCCCTTCCAATGTCCATCCTTTCATAAAGAAAGTTTGTTCCCTTGGAGTTATTTTTGCTTTCTTTATTTAACTTCTCCTTTGACTACGATAGTCATGGTCCCTAAACTCCCACTATCTCTCTTGAAACTTGTTTCAATTGTGTTTATACACATCAAACAATTTGGAGAGCGTGTGGTTATTTGTTCACTATATAGTTTACAATAAACTTAGTGAACGATTAGGATAGGGACACAAAAGTGAAGTCCTTGCCTAGTTTCCGTCTCGTTAAGTGGTTTAACACTTCAACACTCAATGATTCAAAATCATCATAAGTCCATGTTGATGGACTATTTTTGTGAACCAACCATTATGTTCTAAACATAATTACAAACATTCAAGAGTTGTTCAAGGCAACTCTCATTTCTTCATACAACGATTTGTAAGTGAAGAATCATGGCACATAAAGTGTCCATGCCCTTGTGCTTTCTTCTCAAGTTCCTTGTTCATGTAACAAAGAGACAAGCACTTAATGTTTGCGTTGATTAAGGGTTGTTCAAAGCAACTCTTATTTCTTCATACAACAATTTGTATTTGAAGAATTATGACAATAAAATTGTTGTCCTCTTTATGATAGACTTATCTAACATGTTCTTCCAATGATACATTTATCAATAGGAAGATTGTGAGGATGAGACTACTTAGGCACTTGTACAATCCATTCAAGACAATCTATGGGATTGTGGTACCAAGTTCGGAAACTAAAGTATTCGGCTTTTCTTTGTCAAGTATTGGATAGCGTTTGCAAATATATTGGTAAACAAATACATAACGAATATAAATTGATTGATTTTAAGCTATTTGATTTGGGTCTTTAAATCAAAATAGCACCACCCACTATTTTTGGCAAATTCCATATCCCTCATCGGAATTCGAGAGTTTTGGAGGAAACTCTTAGTAGGTTATGGGAGACTCACTATTACCAAGCCCACCTCACGATGATACGATGTTGGCTAGCATAAATAACAATGAGAGAGTACGCTTACTCATTTACATCTTTATGTAAGAACCCATCTAATTTGGCCTCTAGAGAATGTCACCTCACAATGATATGATGTTGGCTCCATTGCACTTAGTTAAGTCATTCCCACCATGCGAGTTCAAGTTAGGGGTTCAAGAACAACCTCACGATGATACGATGTTGGCTATTCTTGTTGCCTACCTTTCACAACATCATGTATGCGTATAGAATCCTCCCTGAGTGTAAGCATGCACTTTGTACTCCCCCATGATAGGGTGAAGCCGATGTACACGTCACAAACGTTCGGACCTACCACGGTGGAAGGCCACGAAAGAGTGTTCAAAAGCACTCTCACGCTTATCAACTTAATATTGGTTAGGTTGAGGGTTTTTAGGTCTCATCACATATAAACATACATTTTAATCCAATTAAAACATTTTTGGTCCTATCACAACTATTGGTCCATATGATTTATTTAGTTGTATATAATACTCCCACTAAGCTTTTAAAACGGTTTTTAAAGCAAGAGTATATGATACTACTAACATAATGGTGTGAGAATTACTTGACACACAAATTATACCCTATTGATGACAATTGTAGTAATGATGCAAGTAGGGATCGTTCTAGACCGGGGATTAACTAGGGATGCTAATCAGTAAATATAAGACTCAAAAATATAAAAACAAAGTTAAAAATGTAAACAAAAGACTTTAAAACAAGAAAGTAAAAGGGGGATTTGGGATTGGTGAAATTGAACAATTAAAACTTAAACTTTGAAAACAAACTTAAAGCAAAATAGATTGTGATGAAATAGAATGATGAGAAACTAGTTAGAGGGTTCCTTATCCACACATGAACATATGCATATAATTTGATTCCCAGTTATGACTTCAACAAACGATAAATGACAATGTTCCAAGTTAATTAGGTTTGCTTAAATTAACTCTTAGATTTCCCTAGATTCATTGGATTGCAAGGAATACGCATTACAACCAAATTATTCCTCATCAAAGTCCCTAACTATGGAATACGCATGATAGAGACATTTAACAAAGATCATTAAGTCCAACGGAAATCATAAACATTGACTAGGCATTCATAACTATGGAATACGCATGTTACTCTTGCCAAGGATTTACTTAACACAATCGTGACTAGCGATCTTTACTACTCATGAATATAAGTTCATAACGATTAGGTGAAATTCCCTTATATCCTAGCATCAAGTTTAGGCATGCAAATTAAGTGTCGACCCTTAACCCACATACATAAACAAGTTCTTAATCAAAATAGAAAAGTAAACCACATCTAAAGTTTATGAATTCATAACTGGAGTAAATCAAATCATAACCAACATATGTCCATGGCTTCAAATTTTCCTCTAACTAAAAAGAAATTAGTTCCACATGTTTAACATAATTGAACAACAATTTAAATTAAACATTGAAAAACAAAAGAAAGAAAACACCTAAACGTTCCAACGATCCAAGCGCATCCAAGGACTTTCCTTTTCTTCTCTTTGTTGCGGCACAAGGCTTTGAATGATGTTGAAGGATTGGTTTTATGGAGGAATGGATGGGGGAAGTTTAGATATGTAGGGAGAGGCAAGGAAAGGCTTGTAGAATGGTTTATTCTTGGATGATTTGAATGAGGTTGCTACCATGGGTATTTATAGGGAGAGGATTGGACTTGTTTAATGCAAATTTCTGGTGGGATTTACACAAAACTCACGGCAAGAATTAAGAATTGTTGGTGGGTTAGGTTTTGAGTCATCCACTTCACATGTCATTGTGAGTTAAGCATTGCATCATCCACTCACATGTCATGGTGAGTTAAGCATTGCATCATCCACTCAAATGTCATGGTGAGCTAAGCATTACATCACATTTTTAGGCCCATTGCAACAGATTTTTGGGTTTCTTTGCATCAGATTTTTGGGCTTCTTTGCATCAAATTCTTGGGCTTCTTTGCATCAAATTCGTCCATCCTCATGCCTCCATGCTTGCACTATCCAATCTTGGCCCAAAAATGCTCTAGAATGCTCCAAATTGCTTCTTTTTGCATACTTTGACATATAAACCTACAAACACACGAAAATTGAGTTTAAACACTATAATAAATACTAAATAATAACCAAAATGCAAGAAAACAAGCAAGCTAAGTCGCATAAATATGCTCCTATCAAATTCCCCCACACTTAGCTTTTGCTAGTCCTCGAGCAAAACAAAGAAATAAAACAAAACAAATAAACAAACATAACCTAAACCTTCCAACGTTTGCCTCAGGGATTTCCAATGCACATGACATGTTAAAGATTATCATTCCCACAGATTTGAGTCAATTTAATACTTAAGCACATACTTAATCATAGTTACTACTTATTAGTTCACAATGAATCAATTAAAACAATGTTTTGAATGTAGTAACATGCCTTAGAGAATTCCCTCAATCCTTACAAGATATGCACTCTATTTTCACTCAGATTTTCTAACAACACACCCTATACTAGTTATATGTGAGAGAATTGATGTAAAAAAAAAAAAAAAAACGAATGCTCACATATATGTATCATAAAGAACGTAATTTCCGGAGTTAATAAGCATGTTTAGATATGATCTCATGAATGGAATACTACTACTTAGATGCGAGAACCAATGCTATGCTCATACCAAATTCAAACTCCACAAATTGAAACACATATCACTCAAGAAGAAGTCAAGGGTTGCAACGAGGCTTGTGGTATTGGTTAACAAAGAAAGGAAAGGGAAAACAAACGTTCTTCAAGCATTAGTAAGCAAAGTAATGAGATTAAGACTTAGAATTCACTTAGATTGCGGAATTTAACTTAAAAACACAAGGGGAAGACTTAGACAACTCTTTAGGGCCGAATTCATTGTTTTGGACCCTTACTTCAACAAACAATACTTTGGAACTTTTTTTTTTTTTTTTTTTTTTTTTTTCCGTGCCTATGGCACACAATTCACAAAAGAAAAACTTCCCCCACACTTGATTTCTGCCACAAAGGAATTCAATTTGAATCATGCTTACTTATACTTTAAGAACGAGGGTGGCTCTTTGGCTAAAGTGGTGGTCACTACACAACTTCTTCTTGAATATGTGATATGCAAATCAATAGCATGCTTTGAATGAATTGGGCATGAATTCTAGCATTTGGAACTAAACGATGAAACGCCTTCTAAGTAGCAATCAAGCAAAGAATAATGAGATCATGCAACGACTTAGAAAAGCAACAAGTTCACAGATTATTAATTCTCCAAATAAACGTTTAGGCTCAAATCTCACAAGGTTGTAGCGTTAGTTTGAGTTACTTCCTTCAAGCATGTTACAAAAACTAATTTTTCCTTTATGATTACATGTGAATTCATAAGTTACAACCACAACCAAGCATAAACCAAAGAGTAAATCAAACTTTTATCCATGTTTATAACTTTCTTTAACCGTCATGCAATTACAAACCGAATCCTCATCATTGTGTTGGAAGGTACCCTAAGACACAAACAAACACAAAAACAACTCTTTTTGGGTTTTTTAAAACAATTTTTCAAATTTTTATGGGATTTTCGGATTTTTGACTAAAACATACTAAAAACATTTTAAAACAGTGAGAAACAACATGTGAAGTGATAGGTGATAAAATCCCATGAATTTCATGCAAAACTAGCTTGTTTACCCCCCCACACTTAAACCAAACATTGTCCTCAATGTTTCAAACATATATTAACACAAAAACAATCAACTAACACAACTCGCAAACATAACATAAATGGCAAAGTAACAGCAATAAAGAGACAGGTTAGGGACGCAAATCTGGGTTTGAAGTGAAAGTTCCTTCCTCTCATGTTTCAACACATGGGTTGCCTCCCAAGAAGCGCTTGCTTTAACGTCTTTCAGCCGGACGGTACCTCCGTTTAAGCTTGACTAGGTTCCACGGCATGGAGGGGTACCTCCTCCACGACATGCTCCTCAAACATCTCGTAATAGGGCTTTAATCGATGCCCATTCACTTTGAATTCTTGCTGTGTCCTTGAACTTTTGATTTGCACTGCACCATGAGGGAAAACATTAGTGACAATAAACGGACCAACCCATTTGGAACGCAACTTACCCGGAAATAACCGAAGGCGAGAATTGAATAACAACACTTTCTGCCCAATAGAGAATGTCTTGGCACGGATCATCTTGTCATGGAATGCCTTCGTTTTTTCCTTGTAAATCCGGGCACTCTCATATGCTTCATGTCGGATTTCATCAAGCTCACACAATTGAAGCTTTCTATGTAAACCTGCGGCATCAAGGTCCATATTGAACGTTTTGACGGCCCAATGTGCACGATGCTCTAACTCGACAGGAAGATGGCATGGCTTTCCATAGATGAGCCGAAAAGGTGACATCCCAATGGGGGTTTTGTAGGCAGTGCGATATGCCCACAATGCATCGTTTAAGCGCAAACTCCAATCCTTCCTTGTAGGCCCCACGGTTTTCTCAAGAATCTGCTTGATTTCCCTATTTGAAACTTCGGCTTGCCCGCTCGTTTGAGGATGATAAGGTGTGGCCACCTTATGCTTGACATTGTATTTCTTGAGTAACGCCTCAATGGTTCGATTACAAAAATGGGAACCTCCATCACTGATTAGCATTCGTGGCATTCCAAACCTTGCAAAAATGTTAGTTTTCACAAAATCTGCAACCACTCGAGAATCATTAGTTCGGGTGGCTTTTTCTTCCACCCATTTCGACACATAGTCCACAGCAAGCAATATATAAAGAAACCCTTGTGACGAAGGAAAGGGACCCATAAAATCAATACCCCAAACATCAAAGATTTCAACACTAAAAATGGGGGTTTGCGGCATTTGTTGTTTAGGACCAATATTGCCCGTTCTTTGACATCTATCACAAGACATGCAAAATATTCTAGCATCCCTAAAGATGGTAGGCCAATAGAAACCACATTCTAACACCTTAAGTGCTGTTCTTTGAGTGCCAAAGTGTCCTCCACAAGCATAAGTGTGACAAAAGGTTAGAATAGCATTAAACTCAGAATCGTGCACACACCTACGTATAACTTGGTCAGGGCAATATTTCCATAAATACGGGTCATCCCACACATAAAACCGTGCCTCTTTCTTCAATTTATCATATTGGTGTTTAAGTAATTCACCAGGAACATGTTTAGACACCAAATAATTCACCAAATCAGCATACCACGGTTCACTTACCTTGACGGACATCAGTTGCTCATCTGGGAATGTCTCTATGATAGGCACAGCATCCTCCTCATGCACCATACGGCTCAAATGGTCAGCCACCACGTTTTCACTTCCCTTCTTGTCCCGGATTTCGATATCGAACTCTTGGAGAAGAAGCATCCAACGAATGAGTCGTGGTTTGGCTTCCTTCTTGGTGAACAAATACTTCAATGCTGCATGGTCAGTATAAATAATAACTTTAGTACCAAGCAAATAAGATCGGAATTTATCTAAAGCAAATACAACAGCAAGAAGTTCTTTTTCAGTGGTAGAATAATTCAATTGTGCATCATTTAAAGTCCGAGAGGCATAATAGATAACATGCGGCCTCTTTTCCTTCCTTTGCCCTAAAACAGCTCCTAATGCATAATCGGAAGCATCGCACATAAGCTCAAAAGGAAGGCTCCAATCCGGTGGAACTATGATAGGGGCCGAAGTTAGCATTTCTTTGAGGTGATTGAACGCCTTCTCACACTTCTCGTTGAAGTCAAACGCCACATCTTTCTGGAGGAGATGGCAAAGAGGGTTTGAGATCTTGGAGAATTCCTTGATAAATCGCCTATAAAATCCTGCATGACCAAGAAACGAACGAATCTCTCGAACCGAAGTAGGAGAGGGTAAGTAGCGTATAAGATCTATTTTTGATTTATCCACTTCAATTCCTCTTTCTGAAACAATATGCCCTAGAACTATGCCTTGTCTAACCATAAAGTGACATTTTTCCCAATTAAGCACAAGGTTAGTTTCAACACATCGTTTCAAAATTATTGTGAGATTTTCCAAACACCCATCAAATGAATTTCCAAACACACTGAAATCATCCATAAATACCTCAATAATCTTTTCCACAAATTCTGAAAAGATACTTACCATACACCTTTGAAATGTGGCCGGAGCATTGCATAAACCAAAAGGCATGCGACGATAAGCAAAAGTACCAAAGGGGCATGTGAAAGTTGTCTTTTCTTGGTCATCCGGCGCTATGACAATCTGATTATATCCAGAATAACCATCAAGGAAACAATAAAAAGAATGACCGGCTAACCTTTCAAGCATTTGATCAATGAACGGCAAAGGGAAGTGGTCCTTCCTTGTGGTGGTGTTGAGCTTCCTATAATCAATGCACACTCTCCAACCTGTTTGGATACGGGTTGGCACAAGCTCATTTTCGGCATTCTTCACCACTGTTACTCCGGACTTCTTTGGAACACATTGTACCGGTGATACCCAACGACTATCAGAGATCGGATAAATCACTCCACAATCAAGAAGTTTGATAATCTCCTTTTTCACAACTTCCATCATTGGAGGGTTGAGACGGCGCTGAGCCTCTCGAGTTGGTTTAGCCCCCTCCTCTAGAAGTATTCGATGCATGCACGTAGTCGGGCTAATTCCCCTAATATCGGCCAAAGTCCACCCAATGGCCGTCTTGTGCTCTTTCAACACTTGGATCAACTTCTCCTCCTCTATGGCCGTGAGTGATGAGGAGATAATGACGGGCAATGTCTCGTTGTTTCCCAGAAAGACGTACTTTAAATTATCGGGCAACGGTTTAAGCTCAAGTACAGGTGCCTGAATCACTGAGGGTAACAATTTATTAGTGGAAATTGAAATTGAAATTGGTTTAGAAGGCTTACCATGATGTTGAGGTAGTGACTCAAGGGTAGCCACTATCTCGGCCTCCTCCACACTTCTAGGCACGACAAAACCAGATTTTTGCCCAATTCCTTGTGCAATTGTTATTTCAAGTGTATCCCTCTCCAAACAATCGAGAAAATCCTGCGCCAAATCATCAATTATGTCAATAGAAAAGCAAGAATGATCGTCCTTAGGAAATTTAATACTTTCAGAAAGATTGAAATCAATGACTTCCCCATCAAATTCCATCGTTAAAGTTCCTTTAAACACATCTATCTTGGTGCGGGCTGTTTTCATGAAGGGCCTCCCTAATAGAATCGGCAATGGGGTGGAATGGGGTGAATCCTCCATGTCAAGTATGTAGAAATCCGCTGGAAAAATCAAGTTACCAACCTGCACCAATACATCTTCCAAAACACCCTTTGGATATGCATTAGAACGATCGGCTAATTGAATTATCACACCATCATTTTTAAGCTCACCTAAGTTCATAGATGCATAAATAGAGTATGGCATAACATTAATCGAAGCCCCTAAGTCTAACATGCATTGTTCAAACTTAGTATTACCAATAACGCACGGAATTGTAAAACTACCCGGATCTTTGCATTTAGGGGGTAATTTCCTTTGTAACACAGCAGAAACATTTTCACTTACTTGAACCACCTCTTTGTTTGAAATCCTTCTCCTTGTTGTACAAAGTTCTTTTAAAAACTTAGCGTACCTCGGGACTTGCTTAATCGCATCAAGGAGCGGGATATTGACTTGAACTTTCCGAAAGGTCTCTAGAATGTCCTTCTCGGCTTCTTCCTTCTTTGATTGCCTAAACCTGCCAGGAAAGGGCACATTTAGTGGAATAGAACTAGAAGAAGTTGAATTGGGACTTACCTTGGTGTTTTGGGACGGTTTAGGAGGACTAGATGAATTCGGCAAGGTTTGGTCATCTTTGACTGTGGGCTTTTCTCCCTGTGCTTCTTCTTTCAGCAACTTGTCCTCCTCGTCTTGACTTGATTTGGATATATTTGAGTCCGTTACAACCTGTTTACCACTTCTCAACGTCATGGCCTTAGCGGTTTCAAATCCTCCCTTCGGGTTTATAACGGTTGAACTAGGAAATCTGCCTTGTTCTCTAATTTGCCCCATAAATTCGGCAATTTGTCCCATTTGCTTCTCCAAATTGTCCACCCGTTTGTCTTGGAATTGTCTCTCCTTGTTTTGAGTTTGTACTTCCTGCGTTAAAGTAGTAAGTAACTTAACAACTTGATCATTGTCCAGAGACATACCTGAGGTTGTTGGGGCAGATTGCACTTGGTTTTGATTGGGGACAAATGGCTTTGTATAAAAGCCCGGTGGTTGCTGCCTAAATCCTCCTTGTTGTTGGGGTTGTTGAGGATCCCGCCATTTGAAATTTGGATGGTCCCTCCACCCCTGATTGTAGGTATTAGAGTATGGATCATGGCGTGGTTGATTTTGGTTCCCAAAACCCACGGCTTTGGCAGATTCCCAACCCCCATTCTCAATCAATTGAGGACATTGATCGTTGGCATGTCCTTGCATAGAGCACACGCCACACACATTTGGTCCATGAATCTTCATTCCCTCGGCCAACTGAGAAACAATAGAAGTGAGGTTAGTTAATTGAGATTGAATGTCGGACGAAGAACTTACCTCATTCACTTGTGGCCGTGGGGGGTCTCTTTGCCCAACACCTTCGTATTGTTGTGCATTATGAGCTCGGTTGGCAATTAGAACTTTTGCAGCCCCCGGAGTCTTATCCACCAACGCACCTCCCGCCGCGGCATCAAGCATTTGGCGTTCCATGGGAAGGAGTCCTTCGTAGAAGTATTGAATAAGTAGCTCCTCCTTCATTTGATGCTGTGGACAAGAAGCAACAAGTGATTTAAAACGTTCATAATAAGAAGGAAATGATTCACCTTGATCTTGTTGGATGCCACTAATCCGTTTCCTCAAGAGGATGACTCTTGAAGTTGGGAAAAACTTCTCCAAGAAAGCTCTTTTCATACTATCCCAAGATGTAACCGTTCCGGGTGCTAACTCGTAAAGCCAATCCTTCGCCTTTTCCAAAAGTGAGAATGGAAAAGCCTTCATCATCAGAATGTTCCCGTCAACATTTATGGGTGTCATGCTTGAACAAACAACCTCGAACTCCTTGAGATGCTTGTTGGGATCTTCCATGGATAGTCCATGGTATTTTGGAATGTGGTGCAACAAGCTTGATTTCAACTCGAACTCAGCAGTCTTGCCTAGGGCAGCCGCGGGGTATTGAATGCATAATGGTGCGGCATTGGTCAACCCCGAGGCCGAAAGCTCTTTAATGGTCCGATTGTCCGCTGCCATAACTTCTTCTTTTACTTCTTCAAACTCAGATTCGTCCTCTGAACTTGAACTAGGTTCACTAGGTTCGCTAGGTTCGGGATGCCTCCTCTTTCTTCTCAAATCACGTTCAAAATCGGCGTTAAAGTCCAAGATATGCACAGTTTGAGAACTCCGCGTCATGCATTAGTACCTAAACCAAGAAAACAAAATAAGATAAGAAAACTAGATAAATTACACTAAAAACACATGGCAAAAAAAACTCAAGGGATTAGCAATTTTGCTAATCCCCGGCAACGGCGCCAAAATTTGGTGTGAGAATTACTTGACACACAAATTATACCCTATTGATGACAATTGTAGTAATGATGCAAGTAGGGATCGTTCTAGACCGGGGATTAACTAGGGATGCTAATCAGTAAATATAAGACTCAAAAATATAAAAACAAAGTTAAAAATGTAAACAAAAGACTTTAAAACAAGAAAGTAAAAGGGGGATTTGGGATTGGTGAAATTGAACAATTAAAACTTAAACTTTGAAAACAAACTTAAAGCAAAATAGATTGTGATGAAATAGAATGATGAGAAACTAGTTAGAGGGTTCCTTATCCACACATGAACATATGCATATAATTTGATTCCCAGTTATGACTTCAACAAACGATAAATGACAATGTTCCAAGTTAATTAGGTTTGCTTAAATTAACTCTTAGATTTCCCTAGATTCATTGGATTGCAAGGAATACGCATTACAACCAAATTATTCCTCATCAAAGTCCCTAACTATGGAATACGCATGATAGAGACATTTAACAAAGATCATTAAGTCCAACGGAAATCATAAACATTGACTAGGCATTCATAACTATGGAATACGCATGTTACTCTTGCCAAGGATTTACTTAACACAATCGTGACTAGCGATCTTTACTACTCATGAATATAAGTTCATAACGATTAGGTGAAATTCCCTTATATCCTAGCATCAAGTTTAGGCATGCAAATTAAGTGTCGACCCTTAACCCACATACATAAACAAGTTCTTAATCAAAATAGAAAAGTAAACCACATCTAAAGTTTATGAATTCATAACTGGAGTAAATCAAATCATAACCAACATATGTCCATGGCTTCAAATTTTCCTCTAACTAAAAAGAAATTAGTTCCACATGTTTAACATAATTGAACAACAATTTAAATTAAACATTGAAAAACAAAAGAAAGAAAACACCTAAACGTTCCAACGATCCAAGCGCATCCAAGGACTTTCCTTTTCTTCTCTTTGTTGCGGCACAAGGCTTTGAATGATGTTGAAGGATTGGTTTTATGGAGGAATGGATGGGGGAAGTTTAGATATGTAGGGAGAGGCAAGGAAAGGCTTGTAGAATGGTTTATTCTTGGATGATTTGAATGAGGTTGCTACCATGGGTATTTATAGGGAGAGGATTGGACTTGTTTAATGCAAATTTCTGGTGGGATTTACACAAAACTCACGGCAAGAATTAAGAATTGTTGGTGGGTTAGGTTTTGAGTCATCCACTTCACATGTCATTGTGAGTTAAGCATTGCATCATCCACTCAAATGTCATGGTGAGCTAAGCATTACATCACATTTTTAGGCCCATTGCAACAGATTTTTGGGTTTCTTTGCATCAGATTTTTGGGCTTCTTTGCATCAAATTCTTGGGCTTCTTTGCATCAAATTCGTCCATCCTCATGCCTCCATGCTTGCACTATCCAATCTTGGCCCAAAAATGCTCTAGAATGCTCCAAATTGCTTCTTTTTGCATACTTTGACATATAAACCTACAAACACACGAAAATTGAGTTTAAACACTATAATAAATACTAAATAATAACCAAAATGCAAGAAAACAAGCAAGCTAAGTCGCATAAATATGCTCCTATCACATAAGGTTTGCATTCATTGATGGACTATATAGTTGCCTTAGGGCCTTAGGATGACTATGAACCTTTTATTTAGATCCAACACGAGCCTTGTGTTGAATCTCGGACTAGGGATGGTGATTGATTTTAGTTACGCGTTTAATCATATTAAGGCGTGTTGTCTTAGGGGCGTTGGACCCAACTACTTCATTTTCATGCATATCAAATAAAGCAAGAAATAAGTACTTCAAAGTAAAGAAGAGCTTATGCTCTTTTACAACAATTGATCAAATCAAATTACTTTAAAGTAAAGAAGAGCTTATGCTCTTTTACAACATTTGATCTAATCAAATTACAACCAAAATCTAATCTACACATTCCCATGGTTCAAACAAATTTGAAACGGCCTTTCACATAGCTCAATTATCGTAGGCTTAGGTTCATAATCACCCTTTAATTAATTAACACTTTAACTAATTAAATTGAATGCAACATTTTTCATTTGGTTTTTTGTATCCATAAAATTTGATTTTAAATGGAGCTAACTAAAATGAAAATCCAATTCTCATTTAAAGAGACAAAACAATTTTTGTTCTCTACCTAATTTGGGCCAATATTAATAACCTCAACTTATTTGGGCTATAATGCAATTAGCCTCAACATTTGGGCCAAAATGCAAAGACCTCAACTTATTTGGGCCATAGTGCAATTAACCTCAACTTTTGGGCTATTTTGCAATTACTTAAACTTTTGGGGTCACTTTGTAAAAACACAAAAGTTCAATACTTTATGTAATTACAACTAGAACCCAAAAATTTCCACAAAAGATAAAACTTCATTAAAGATCAAAACAATTTGTCCTTTTAGTGATTTTGGACCTTTACGTAAAAACGTAAACTTTTGGGCCAAAATGCAAATACACAAAAGTATCAAAACTTTATGTAATTGCACAAAAGGCCCCAAAATACCCTACTCTATAGGGTGGCCGGTTTTGACAAGTTTTAAAAAAAAAAAATTCAAAGTTTTTGTGAAGTGGTTTTGGTACATAAATGCATGCAAGTGGTGTGTGTGTGAAAGGGAATTAATCCTTACACACCCATCACCATTTCCATCACCTTTCAAAACAAATATCTAAGATATTTACAAAGTTTTTGACTAACATTAAAATGTTAATCACTAATAAATTTATGAAAATATCTTATAACAAAACTTTATGAAATAATTCAAAACTTTGAATCAAAACCACAAGCTTTATTGTTCTAGGCAAGAACATCAAGAACAATGAAGAACATTCATGAGAAACCCATAAAAGTTCCATGAACATTTTTCACCCAAAAACATTTCAAAATCACTTAAACTTAAGGGAAATAACATATAACCAAACTAGGGTACTTAGGGGTCCCAAAAGTTACTTGAAAACACTTTTAACAAGTCAAACAAGAACCCAAAAAATCACCCTTTAATTTTGGCCGAAATTCCCAAAATTCATGGCACCAAATTTTAGCTTCAATATTCATGCTCATATGAACTACATCTACAACATTTGAGATGCCAAATTTTCCAACAAAATTTACATTCATAAAACAAGAATAAAGCTTGTAACATTTTACAACTTTTAAATCACATATTATGAACTACAAAACCCAAAAGGATTCACCAACTACTAGACCTAGGCTCTGATACCACTTGAAGGATTATTTTGAGAATACATGTTCATTTAAGCAATATCATTAGCATGCAATTAACAAATTAAAGGCGGAATCATGCTTGCATATACTTAAAAACAAAAACATCAACCATGAATGTTCAAAGCCTAGTAGTTTGGTGAACCTTTAAACAACTCAAAACAAAGTGAGTTGAGATTTATACCTTTGTAGATTCCTCTTTGCTTAAGCAAAGGCTAATCACCCAAAGAGAGGGCCTTCATTCCTTGCATCTTAAATCTATGGATTTGGTTGGATGAAGAGGTTGCTCCAAGTTCCCAAAATTGGGAACCTCTAAGTCTCCACACCAAGGTTAGATGAAGAAGAAAATGAGTGACTTTGAGGAAGTTGAATTGCTAGATTATTTCCTCAAAGTGGCCGGCCATTTTAGAGAGAAAGGAGAGCTTGTGTTCTCTCCAATTTCCCCAAAACAAACCCTAAATGAAGTTTGGCTATAAAGTCACATTTATACCTTAATTCATTTGAGTGGCAAACTTGTAAATAAGTCCAAGTTCACTACCCCTTCAAAGTGGCCGGCCTTAGGATATTTTTGGAGTATTTTGGGCCTTTGTAAATCATTATTTATTAAGTTGTCATACAACTTAAGTCAATGGACTTGACGTTCGAAGCCCATTGGGCCTTAAGGTCCAAAACCATCCCGAGGTCTTTAACGAACTTATTCGTTTGATTAATAATCATATTAATTAATCCTTGCCATAAATAATTAAACCATTTAATTATTCTTACTCATCTCCGTTGAATCTTCAATCTCTACCTTACACGGTGTACGATCCATTAGGTTCCTTTTAGCGAGGCAGTGGGCGATTCAAACTCTTTCAAATCGATTGTGAATTTGAAACTTACTTTCAATTCTCCCTTTAGTGTTTACACACGTTTAGGGCTTCCACAAACCATGAGTGACACCTTGCAGCATATCATGGTTACCCAAGCTAATCAGAAGAGGTGGAGAACCTATTCAGTTTAGGATTACAAATGCAATACGGTCCTTCTCTAATACAATACTCTTGACCACATTGTTTGGTTTAATAGTTTATCCATGTCTACTATCCAATGTGAATCTTGCACTTATATGATTACTTTGAATGTGATCTGGAACGCATTCCAACATCTCATTCATACTCTGGCCAGAGATTCTTAATCATATCATAGAGTATTCTCCCTCAACGGTTTGAAGGTTAGAGATCCCTTGTTGCGCATTCACTTGTCTCCATGACTAGCTAGCTTGACCCCAACCATGCCGTGGACACTCCAAAGGAATGCCATTTGACACGATCAAAGATCAAGGACCTAACCACAAGACAACTATGATGCCTCAGGTCAAAGGACTAATTTGCATTATCCTAACCATGAGTTCTCACGTGACATGAATATGAGAACTCGTCGTCGATCGTGTTCAGTGAACTCATTCTCTATTGAGCACCTACGTACTTGTCTTGGTGTCACTCACACCAATGACTCGAGACTAGTCACTCTCCCTGAGAGAAGACATAGCACGTACTGATCTTAAAGGACTGTCAATGCCCAATTGGCAATCCTATGATCAGGAACGTTTAGGATGTGTTTACGAAAGAATGGTCTCATGAATCTAACTTCTTTAGATCGCATTCTCCCAATCACATATTCCTTGGACTTTATCGTTTAAGCATATAACATTTATATGAGACCGTTCAAACAATAATCTTTGCCCTTGATATTAAACTAGATTAGTTTAATCATGTGAAATGTCCGTAAAGTATCATCATATGATTGGTTTTAGGGCACATTTCCAACAGGAGCAACACTGGATGAACATTTTTTCATACCGAATCTCTCTAGAACTCTCTCAATATATGCTTTCTGAGACAAGCCTAACACTCCACGTGATTTATCTCGAAATATTTCAATTCCTATCACATAGGCCGCCTCACCCATATCTTTCATTTCAAAGTTCTCTGAGAGAAATTGCTTGGTCTCATGTAATAAACCAAGATCATTACTAGCAAGCAAAATGTCATCAACATACAGATTCAGAAAGATAAACTTCCTCCCACTGACCTTCAGATATGTACATTGATCAGCGATGTTTGCTTTAAAACCAAAGGATACAATGATATTATCAAACTTAAGATACCATTGTCGTGAAGCTTGTTTAAGTCCGTATATTGACTTCTTTAGTTTACAGTTCCTTTCCTTTTAATGAGAAGCCTTCAGGTTGATCCATGTAGACTTCTTCTTCCAAACTCCCATTCAAAACTGTTGTTTTCACATCCATTTGATGTAACTCTAAATCATAATGAGCTACTAATGCCATAATGATTCTAAAAGAGTCTTTCTTTGAAACTGGTGAGAAAGTCTCTTTGTAATCAACGCCTTCTTTCTGAGTAAAACCTTTGGCCACTAATCTGGCTTTATATCATTCTATATTGCCATTAGAGTCGTGTTTGGTCTTAAAAACCCACTTACACCAAACTCTCTTACAACCTTTAGGCAATTCAACGAGATCCCAGACTCCATTTTGGTCCATTGATTTTAACTTATCATTAATATCTATTTACTAGAATCAATACAGTTAACGGCTTGTGAAAACAAAACCGGATCTTTATTTATTCCTACATCAATGTCAGACTCTTATAGATGTACTACATAATCATCCGAAATAACAGGTTTCTATTCTCTTTGAGATCTCCTTAATGCTATTTCTTGTGGTTCTTCCACTACATTTTCATTTGTGATAATCTCATTCTAGAGCAGATGGTCATTAATTTGTTGTTCAACATTGTCTAACGGTTCAACATGTGTAAGAACAACAACTTGCGTAGAAATTATAGGTGTAGGAATCTGCACCCTAACTTCATTAATGACCAATTCTTTAGGTTTTTCGCTCCCACTGATTTCACCACCTTCAATGAATCTGGCATTGCTGGTTTCAACAATTCTCGTACTATGATTAGGACAGTAAAACCTATATCCTTTGGATTTTTCTAGGTAACCAATAAATTAACCCCTAATAGTTCTAAAATCCAACTTCTTTTCATGCAGATTATAAATTCTTATTTCTACTGGGCAACCCCAAACATGTAGGTGCCTTAAACTAGGTTTCCTTCCTATCCACAGTTCAAATGGTGTTTTGGGAACTGCCTTACTAGGAACCCAGTTTAATAAATATACAACAGTCCTAAGAGCATACATCCACAATGATATAGGCAAAGCTGCATTACTTAACATACTCCTAACCATGTCCATAAGAGTACGATTACGCCTTTCAGCTACACCATTCTGTTGTGGCGTACCTGACATAGTGTATTGGGCACATATGCCATGCTTTTCAAAGAGTTTTGCAAATGGACCAGGACATTGTCTTGATTCATCATATTTTCCATAAAATTCACCACCTCTATCCGACCTGACAATATTCACTTTTTTATCTAATTATCTTTCAACTTCAGAAATGAACACCTGAAGGGCATTCACTGCTTCATCATATTTGCCGTAATGTGAATAATCGTCTATAAAGGTGATAAAATATTTTTCTCCACCAAAAGATGGAGCACCAAAAGGTCCACATATGTCTGTATGAATTATTTCAAGAAGCTCTGAACTTCTTGTGGCTTCTTTCTTGGTGTGTTTGGTTTGTTTTCCCTTAATACAATCCACACACACACCGAGATTAGTAAAATCTAGGTCGGAAGAATCTCATTCTTTACTAATCTTTCTAACCTTTCTCTGGATATATGACCCAGTCGTTTATGCCATAAGAATGAAGAATTTTCATTATTTAGGCTACGCTTAGTTCCAACATTATGATGCAAGGTCAAAAGTGTTTCAGCAAAACAATTATTGAGCTTTAAATTATACAGCTCACCTATTAGAATACTAGAACCAACAAAAGAGCACATTCAGTTAAATATGATTCAAAACTTACATAAGCCAAAGGCTCACCTTTCTTTTCGAACCATTCTTTGCGTTTCTGGCAATTTCTTTGATAATGCCTAGGCTTTCTACAGAAGCGACATAAATCACTTTTATGTTCTTTATCATGAGCCTGAGTAGCATTAGCAGGTCCATTCACCTTGGGTGGTCCTCTTTTCTTGCTCTTTCCGGGCTTTCTTCCAAATTTTCTTTCAGCTCATTGACTTACTAAATGAACATAACGTTTTCCTTACTGCTTAAGCCTTCCCTCCTCTTAAACGAGTTTAGTGTCCAATTCATCAACATTCCACTTGTCTTTAATAACATTATAGTTGATTTGAAATGGCCCATACTAAGGAGGCAAGGAGTTCAAAATAAATTGAACAAGAAATGAGTTATCCACACTTATTCCAAGAGTCTTTAGCTTTTCTGCTATATTAGTCATTTTAAGGACATGCTCATGTATGCTTCGCATACCATCAAATTTCTTGGTGGTTACTTGTCAGCAGTCTTGAAACGAGTCTCAATATTTTTCAAGCATTCCTTAGCAATTTCAGCTTGAGGAAGGCCAGTCTTTATGTTCCTCGCTATAGTCATTCGCATAAACATCATGCTCAATCTATTCGATCTTTCCCAAACATTATAGAGAGATTTTTCCCCAGTGCTGCTTGTATTCGTAAGAGCAGCAGGTTTATCAGTTCGGAGTGCTCAATCAAGATCTAGGACACCAAGGTGAAATTGAACTTGCTCACTCCAATATGAGAAATTTGTTCCATTAAGTGAGGGAATAGATGGAGCAAGCGAATGAAGAGAAATAGGCACTGACACTATAATTCAAAAGTGCTCACAACATTAATGCTTTGAGTAATAAAAAACACGTGTAATAACAATAAGTGTATTATCATATTCTCCTTTGGGTAGATACTACAACAATACAAACAATCATCGATGCATAATACCTTATTGATAATTGTACATCTCTAACAAGACAGGTTTCGTTATCTTTGGATATCCGAACAAATAAAAAAGAAATGTACAATTCTCACCACATTCATATCATCAATCATAGGAGCAATTAGTCTACCTTTGGGTGACCCTTAAGAACTTATGACAAATGAAAATCATATTACTCAAGTACAAACCTTTAAAATATAATAAGGTTTTGTTCGTTCATATGCATCATCTTACCATGAGTAATTGATTAATCATCATTTAATTTGAATCAATGTGATCTTCCAAGTTTGGCCACTTTGGTGACTAACAAATAATTTCGTAACACGAATTACAAATTAAATAAATGACGTTTATAATTGTAATGATCAGTCATAGGTATTCAAATTACTTTAACTAATTCCAACTAAAAGAATTGCCCAGATTGCATCATAATTTCCATACCAAAATATGCAATTCGACAAAAATGTAATAAAAAAGATTACAATTTCTTAATCCCAACATGCATAATCGATACATGCAAATAAAATATAAAGAACAATCACAATTCAAAAACTACGATTAGGTTATTTCAAAATAGCACAGTGGATCATAATTTATTTCAAAACAAAACCCTAATCAAGTTGATTCAATTAAAGTTCATAATCGTAAATGGAAAATCACGAGAGCTCTCAACTAGGCTCTGATGCCACATGTAAAACATAAATCAATTAAGCCAAGATCATTGAACTTCATAATTTTCACATATAAATAAAATGCGGAAATACATTTAAACAACCAAGCGTACCTTGATCCATGACAACGAAGGTTTTGAGATCCCAATCGGATTCTGTTGGCGGCAGAGGAAATAGGTATTCTCTCTCTTGCCTCTATTTGCACATGAAAACCCTAATCGTGTTTTTCTATCAAGTGCATATTACATGGGTATATGCCATATATATAAGTGAGGCAGATAGAGGATCTGTTTCCATTTAAAGCCTGTAATCAATTACCATCAATCATGGTAATTCGGTAGGAAACATTTTCTCATAATTTGACCAATAAGATTATTTAATAATAATATCTGTTAAACCTACATATTACATGGACCGTGTCATGTGGACCACTTTAGAATATTAAAATAGTCTTACAACTTGGTGTGAATATTAGCTAATTGGTCTTGATTGCAAACAAACTTAACTGTGAGGAGATGAGCCAACACCAATTCTCGGATATAATGATAGTTGATTTCAATGTGTTTAGTTTGAGCATGAAAGACTGGATTGGAAGCAAGAGAGATAGCTGAAATATTGTCACACCATAGATTGGGAATCTGAGAGAGTAGGAAGCCAATGTCACAATTTTTTTTGCAAATCCAAGTAAGTTCAGCAGCTGTATGTGCCAAAGAATGGTATTCTACTTCAGTGGAGGAACGAGCCACAATGGATTGTTTTTAAGCACTCCAACTGATAAGATTGAATCCCAGAAAAATACAATAATCACTCGTGGATCGTCTATCAAATGTACAACCTGCCCAGTCAGCATCAGAGAAGGTAGCGAGATTAGTCGAACCCTTTTTTAACCAAATACCTTCAGATATAGTACCCTTAAGATATCGAAGAACCCTCTTTGCAACCTGCATGTGTTGATCACGAGGAGTATGCATGAACTGGCAGATTTGATTGACTACAAAGGAAATATCAGGATGTCTCCATGTTAAATACTGTAAGCCACCAACAATGGACCGGTATTCAATAGAATTTGAGAGAAGAGGACCCGTGTGATCAAGCTTTTGAGAACCAAGTGGAGTACAGTATGGCTTACCACCAACCATATTGGTTTTCTTAAGAATATCCAGTCGGTACTTTGTTTGATGAAGAAAAAGACCTGCAGAGGACCGATGAACCTCTAATCCCAAAAAATAATGCAAGGGTCCTAAATCTTTGACTGGAAATAGAGCACTAAGCTTTTGAATGAACAGATTGCACACAGAAGGATGAGGGCCAGTTACCAAAATTTCATCGACATAAACAAGAACAATGAGAAGTGAAGGACTTTTGAGAACAAATAAGGAAGTATCCGAAGAAGACTGCTAAAAACCAAATTGAAGTAGAGCTTGCAAGAGTTTGTCAAACCAAGCCCGATGTGCCTGTTTAAGGCCATATAGTGATTTTCTCAATTTACAAACATGATTTGGCATACTGGGATCAACAAAACCTAGAGGTTGATACATATACACATCCTCTTTTAAATCCCCATGAAGAAAAACATTACTTATGTTTAATTGTTTTAAAAACCAATTAAACTGGATTGCAAGTGATAATAGTACTCGAATGGTGACTAGTTTAGCCACGAGGCTGAAATTTTCTTGGAAATCAATGCCTCCTTGTTGGTGGTAGCTCTTGGCTACCAACCGAGCCTTAAAACGGTCAGCAGTTCCATCAGGCTTTTTCTTGACTCGGAAGACCTCACTTGTAGCCAACAACATTATGGGGAGAAGATGGAGGTACTAAGATCCAAGTACATGTGGATTGCAAGGCTTGTAGGTATGTAGATGGTACAAGATCAATATCTACTAGAAGGGGATGTTTGGTAGCTGCATAGACTTTAGGTTTATGTATTCCAGCTTTGGAATGAGTAACCATTAGATGAATGTTGCCAGAAGGCCATAAGGAAGGTGTGTTACTTGAAGAAATAGGTGTTGGGGTGACATTTGAAGAATTGATGGAACTGGTAGGATTCTGAGCCGCTTCAATGTTGGAATTGAAAGAGACAGGATGCTGAGTTGCTGACAGATGAAGTGAACTAACAAAACTAGAAATTGATTTCATCAATGGAATAAAAAACTGAAGATCCATAGAAAGAGAAACAGATTCTTGAAGTGCAGCTGCATCTGGAGAAATTAAGTGGAAATGATATAAAGTTTCATCAAACTGCACATGACGAGAAATATAAATCCTGCTAGTGAGAAGTTCAAGGCACCGATAACCCTTGTGTTGTAAACCATACCCCAAAAAGACACAACTTTTTCTTTTAACATCTAGCTTAGAATGAACATAGGGCTTGACCCATGGAAAACGCCTGCAACCAAAGACTTTCAATCTAAAGTAGTCTAGTGACTTGTGAAAAAGCAATTCCCACGGTGACTTAGAGAGCCCAGAAATTGGCAACATGTTAATAAGGTATATAGCAGCAGAGAAAGCTTCCACTCAGTAAAGATGAGGAGCATTAGAAGCAACAAGTAAGGTCCTTGCAGTTTCCACAAAATGTCTATACTTGCTTTCAACACAGTCATTCTATTCAAGGGCATGGGGACAACTTAATTGGGGTAAAATACCATGAGTGCGAAGAAAAGACTGAAACACAGTAGTGAGAAATTCACCCCCTGAATCAGAGCTTACCATCTTTATTTTATTTCCAAGTAGATTTTCTACATATTGTTTGAATACAACAAAAGTAGAATAGGCATCAAAGTTTGCCTTTAATGGAAATAACTAGATATATCTACTGTAATCATCAACGATTAACTAGTATTTAAAACCACTAGGTGAAACAATAGAAACAGGGCCCCAAAGATCATAGTGAAGTAATTGCAAGTTGTGACTAGTAGTAGAAGTAGCCAAGC
Source organism: Crataegus laevigata (assembly GCA_963580275.1). Lineage (NCBI taxonomy): Eukaryota > Viridiplantae > Streptophyta > Magnoliopsida > Rosales > Rosaceae > Crataegus > Crataegus laevigata. The sequence goes on along the minus strand of OY756944.1, from coordinate 11,480,507 downwards.
CAAAAAGAAGTTTATGAATTTTAGCAAAAACACAGTCTTGACAAAAGAAATCAATAGTTGGCCTGCCTTGCACTGCAAGCTTATTGATAGAGTGAACCTTTCGAAAAATAGAAGAGGATGGATGACCCAATCGGCGATGCCAAACTTTCACAAGAGCTGTGACACTTATTAAAGCTTATGGTGATAAAGTTAGAGAGTGACAAGAGCCTTGCAGAGGATAAAATCCATCTCTAACTTTGCCCCACAAAAGCGTCTTCCACGAAGCACAATCCTTTACAATGGATCCATCAGGGTCAAGAGTCAAAGCACAATTATTGTCTTTGAGAAATTGATAAGCAGATAGTAAATTGTTATGTTATCCAGTGCGATAGGGTAAACCAATTTCCTAACACCCATATGGGTAAGCTCTCCTACACGAGAGGATAAACTAATTACTTTCTAGTACGAGAGGGTAAACTAATTCCCCAACACCCATATAGGTCTGCTTTCCAATGCGAGAGGGTAAACCAATTCCCCAACACCCATATGGGTCTGCTCTCCAGTGCGAGAGGATAAACTAATTGTTCTCTAGTGTGAGAGGGTAAACCAATTTTTCGACACCCATATGGGTCTAATTTCTAGTGCAAAAGGCTAAACTAATTGCTTTTCAGTGCGAGAGGGTAAACCAATTCTCTCACACCTATTTGGGTTTATTATCCAGTGCGAGAAAATAAACTAACTGCTCTCCAGTGGAAGAGGGTAAACTAATTTCCTGACACCCATCTGGGTTTGCTATCATTATGAGAGGATAAACTAATTGCTCTCTAGTGTGAGAGGGTAAACTAATTCCCTGACAACCAACTAGATTTGCCCTTCAGTGGGAGAGAATCAACCAATAGCTCTCCAGTGCGAGAAGGCCACAAAGCTAAAAAGATCGAATACTCAAATACCAGCTAAGTAACAAATTTTGAGGGGGCAGAAGCCATTTCCACTCAACAGTTTGCTCATCCGACACTTCATCTTCAGCAGCTCCGATCTTGGCAATTCCGTCCTCGATTGCTTCCTCTACAGAAGTTGAGAAATCAAACTAAAATAGTTTCCTCATTCTGTGCAAGCAGCACAAATGAGGCAACCCAAATCGTGGGCCATGCCACTTTACTTCCTCGACCCCTGCCGAGCTAGCCCTTGGTTCTAGTCAAGCTGAGCAGCACAAGTTGTGGCCCCTACAACCACCTCATTGGTCCATGCTGAGCCGACTCTTGGCTCCTACCAGCCGACGTGCCACACCACCCCAATAGTTGCCCCACGACAGCACCACCTAAGAAGATCAAAAAAAAAGTTTTTCTTACATTGGTGCGGTGCGGAGAAGACAAAGAAATCAACAAAAGAATTTTCTTTGCACGGGCAAGCAAAAAAGAGTGCTAGGGGATGGGAAGCAAATATCCTCTAGCTTTCTCTCTTTCTTGGATGGATAAATAATTGCTCTCCAAAGTTGATTTGATCCTCCACTTAAGGTAGGCTTAAATAGGCTTTAGAGGTGATTTATTTCCTTTTCCTAGAAGAATCTAATTCCAAGTCCAAGTGGGAATCTGCATCAAAGTTGAAGATCTCTACACTTGCTGCCCTTTTCCACGAGCAGCCCAACATGTGTGCAGGCATTTATGGAGCCAAAAATAATCAAGAAAATTATGAAGGTGACACATGGACTTTTGGGTGAGAAAGATAAAATTACCCTTGAGGCACACCGGGATTCCCACGCGCATACAATGGACAATAACGGCTCAATCAAGGTCAAAGAGCATTTATTCAAAACCCTCTCATCACTTCGCATCAAATCCTCAACCACAAGGTAACTGCCAATTATTCTTTTCAAATTGGGATTAATTACCTAATTAATTGCAAGATATTATTTGACATAATATCTTGCACTTATATTCAAAATACCACCATAAGTGGCCGGTCCCTATTTCTCCAAATGGGGCCGGCCATACCCCTATAAATAGTCTCATTTCTCCACCAAAATCCTAAGTTCATTCTCCCAAAAATTCCCAAATAGTTTTTCTCTCAAATTCTAACCTTGGCATCAGAGATTCTTTGACCAAAGTCCCCCATTCATCGTGGGCACATAAGGCTTTTGGTCTTAATCTTAGCTGTTATTATTTTGCAGGTGCATTTTCATCAAAGGAGAAGGCGGCGAAAATTTGCATCCACAACAACATCTACTCCAATTCATATATCTGATGAATTGATTTCATACTATATATTTTAAACTATTCTTAGTATATTTTGGTAATTACATTGGTAGAATTTTGATACTTTGCTTTATATTTTCAATATAGGACATTCGACTTCATCTGTTGAAAAACGTGACCAAACAAATGAAATTTATAGTGATTCAACTTGGAGGACGTTTGTGTCAAAACGTTGGCATTTTCTACCAAACATTATTTTCTAGCGACGAAATAAAGAAGCAGTGCGCGGTGCTGGAAAATGACCTTTTGGGCTTAATTGCATTTTGGAGCCCAAGATGACCTTTTGGAGAAGTGTTCATAATATTTCAAGCTTTAAAACGAGCTATCATGGGTTGATTTTGGAGCAGATATGGGTCCAAAACATGGTTGTGCAGCTTGTGGGCAAATTTTACTAGTCAATTTAGGATTATATTTCCTAATTTATTTTAATTTATATGGTTTCCTAGTCTTATTCTAAGACCTTTTACTAGGAGGATTTAATTATAGTCTTCAGTGCATTTTTTATTTCTCTAATACTAGTCGTGTGCATGATTATTGGATTATTGATTCTGGTGCCACTGATCACTTGACAAAACAAAGAACGTATTTGCATGATTTCTAAAAAAATGTCATCTCATGTGTTGGTTGCCAATAGGAAAAGAGTCTCAGTTATGAGTAGGGGAAAAATTAGGTTGGTTTCTAACCAAGTTGAGTCCACAACCTTATATGTCCATGCCTTCTATTTTCAACTTCTTTCCATAATAAAAAAATTACCAAAACACTAAATATTGCAATTTTCTCATCCAATAATGTGATTTTTCAGGACCAAATTCCCGGGAAGACGATTGGTGAAAGTTTCTTCCTTAATGTTTTTTATTATTTGCCAAGGGATTTCTCACTATCCAAAGGCCTTCCAGCTAGTTCAATCTCAAGTTCAAAACAACCCCAAGACCCATATTTGTGGCACCAACGCCTAGCACATATGTCCACGCCTATTTTGTCTAAGTTATTTTCTAGTATTAGTAAAACATTCATCAAGTGTGACATGTGTAATTTTCCAAATCTATTAGACTACCATTTAATTTCCATTTAATTCCTCTATGTCTAGAGGTAGTAAGCCTTGAAAAATTCTACACTCGGATATTTGGGATTCAATTAATGAAATATTTGATGACTATAATGGCACCGAATACATGTCTAACAACATGTCACAATATTTGGGCGTTCATTTCATCAAACTAGTTTTGTTGGAACCCCCCCCCCCCAACAAAATGGGATGGCTGAGAGGAAATCCTCAAGAACACACGTTCACTCATGCTTCACGTGAACATTCCCAAGAAGTTTTGGTCTAAAGGAGTGCTCACTGCCACGTATTTGATAAACCAACTCCCAAGTCGAGTTTTGGTGTTTAAATCACCTTATAAAGTTCTTAATAATCGATTAAGTGTGTGTTTGTTGGATATTCTTCAATTCATAGAGGGTCCAAGTGCTTTAACATTGCTACTAACAAAATTGTGGTGAACATAAATATTAAATTTGAGGAGTTCATTCCATTTTTTTCACAAGGGGTCTGTAGGTTCAAGTGAGGGGGAGCCTTGGGGTTGATTTGATTCTGCTACCTAATCCTCTAGTGATGTTAACTTGGATTCGCATTCACGTGATGTAACTTATGCTCCTGCCTCTAAGCTTCTTCCAACACCTTCTAACCATTCCCTTGATCTCTCAAGTTCTTACAATGCATCACATCCACATGAAGAAGCCACCACTGTACCTCTCAGTCGCCAAGAGATTAATCTGTTAATAGTTAAAAGAATACCCTAAAGGCACACCAGCTTCCGCTCAAAGTGATAGATTATGTCACATATGCAGCAAGGTACCTTTCACACTTGTATATTATTACTGCTCACCCTCTCATGCAACTTTCTCAGTGCACTCTTAAACCAACGTGGGCCTAGTACCTTTCAAGAAGCTAATCTCCATCCAAAATGGAGACAAGCTATGGACGAGGAGTTGCAAGCCCTGAATGACAACCATACCTAGAGTGTCGTCCACCTACCTCGTGGAAAGAAATGCGTGGGTAGTAGGTGGGTCTACAAGCTAAAATTTCATTCTAAGGGATCTATTGAGCACCAAAAGGTGCAACTGGTGGCTTAAGGCTTTACTCAAACGTATAGGGTAGACTGCAAAGAAACTGTTGCACTCGTGGCCAAGATGGATATAGTTCGGGTTCTCCTTTCTGTAGCAGTTAACCAAGGTTGGTCCTTGTTTCAAATGGATGTAATAAACGTCTTCTTGAATGGGGAACTTGAAGAAGAGGTATACATGCAATTGCCTCCGAGCGTCCACAAGCCTCCCACAACGAGTGTGTAAGCTCCACAAGATATTTATGGCTTTATATAGTCACCTCCAACACGGTACGCTAAGTGAAGCTCAGTTTTGGAAGAGGTATGGTTCTCCAGCAGTAATGCATACTGATCATTGTTCATTCGAATTGGTTCAGCGAGCAAATTGGTGGTGTTGATTTATTCAATGACCCTATCATTACCGGATAATATGGATGAGATCACTTCCCTCAAATGATCTCTCCATCAAAGTTTGCTATCAATGATCTTGGTAAGTTATACTACTTGCTTGGTATTGAGAGGGCAACCTCTTACATGGGACTATTTTTAAATTCAAGAAAGTATGTGTTGGACCTTCATAAAGAGGCCGATATGCTTGATTACAAACCGGCCACTACTTCCTTGGGTTGCAAGCTAAAGCTAGACATGGACAATGAATCTCTCATTCATGAACATATTATCAACGGTTAGATGGGAAACTCATTTATCTTACCATTAAAAGGCTCGATATTACTTATACTGTGGGTCTCTCGTTAGTCAATTTATGCATGCACCCATTGTTAAGCATCTTCATGTTGTCAAGAGGATACTATGGTATCTCAAGGAGTCCATTGGGTGTGGAATTCTCATGAGAAATAATGGTTCAACCCAAATTCAAGGCTACACGGATGCAAATTGAGACAGGCAACACTCTTGATCGAAAGTCAACCATGGGTTATTGTACTTTCGTTAGCGGCAATCTGGTTACTTGAAAATGCAATAAGTAGAATGTCATTGCTCGCTCAAGTACCAAAGGCGGAATATAAGGTAATGACGTCCACTACTTGTGAACTAATATGGCTCAAGAGTCTTCTTTTTTATTTGGGGTTCTCTAGCAATGCACCGATGTCTCTCATTTGTGACAACCAAGTTGCGATACACATTGCGTCCAATTCGGTCTTCCATGAACGCACCAAGCATATTAACGTGGATTACTGTTATGTGTGAGCACAAGTTCAATCCAAGATTATTCAAACTGTTTTTACTTGTAGTCATGATCAATTGGCTAATTTGTTTATCAAGGCCTCGGCTACTACTCACTTCTAGCATTTCTTGGCAAGCTTGACTTCATTAATCTCATGAATCCAAGTAAACATAAATGATAATGAGTGGATACTCAAACTCATTTTTCCACAAACCCCAATCTCATCATCTGGTCTCCCACCACGTGGCAGTGATCGGAGCCGGCGCAGCCGGCCTTGTCGCCGCACGTGAGCTCCGGCAAGAAAGTCACAAAGCGATTGTTTTCGAACGAGGAGACCAATTGGGAGGCACGTGGGTGTACAATCCGAATGTGGAGTCCGACCCAATCAGAGTCAACCCAAATCGGACCCTGGTCCACTCGAGCATGTATGAGTCACTGAGGACAAACCTGCCGAGAGAGGCCATGGGGTTTTGGGACTACCCATTTGTGGCCAAAAAAAGAGACGAAGAGACAGACCCGAGAAGGTTTCCGGGTCACAGAGAGGTGCTAATGTACCTGAAGGACTTCGCCGAAGAGTTTGGGATATCGGAGATTGTGAGGTTGGAGACGCAGGTGGTGCTAGTGGATGTGGCGGCGGGCGGGAAGCGGGAGGTGAAGTCGAGGAGTAAAGGAGGTGGGGATGTGGAAGATGAGATTTATGATGCCGTGGTTGTGTGTTGTGGTCATCGTACTGAACCTCGTCTTCCCCAAATTCAAGGTATGAACTTGTCTTTTTCTACAGCTTTCAAATTTGTTTGTTTTTTTTTTTTTTTTTTTTTTTTTTTACAAGGACTTAACACCTTTCTATCACTATAAATGACCACATGCAACTTTGTTCGTTTTTTAAATTTTTTTACATTTTTTAAGTAGTATTTGGCAAATTAGAATTTAAATAAAGTTTGCACATTTTGAGCTGGTTTAGTTACCTAAGTTGATTCAGCATTGTATATCTTGTATTGATTGAGGGGATGAATTTACCTTTATGGTACAAGAATCAAGACTGGGGAGGGAGTTTTTGAATTTCAAACCAAGAAATGAGAATACGGGTGTAAAGGTAAACGAGGTAAATGCTCTTGATCATCAAGCTAAAAAATACTTTCAAAAGACTACTAGGGGTGCAATTTGAGATTGTCGTCTTGAAACGAGTTTTCGAGGTTCCAACTTGAATTGCATTTGTAAAGTCCTTGCATAGAAATGGCGGTAAAGGTGGAGAAAAAGTTACAATTCCTGCCTTGATATGTATTTGTAGAGGAAAATCGAAAACCACTTGTAAAGGATTTTCTCTAAATTCGGGGTCAATGTGAATGGAATGAAATCGCAAGATAAAAAAATTGAAAGTAAAAAAAAAACAACGTTGGTTAACTCCTTTCCATTTACGTCATGTACATTATTTGCAGGCATCAACACATGGAAAGGGAAGCAAATTCACAGCCACAATTATCGTACCCCTACGCCATTTCAAAACCAGGTCTGTACATGTCACATTCTGTATACTCTGTAGGAACATCTAGAGCTTATTTAGGAAATCATAACAATAAAACACGTGTTTTTTGTTTTCTATTACATCTATAGTCTTTAGACTCTATACAGTCCTTTAGCTCAAACATATTCATTCCATGCTTTGCATAGGTTGTAGTTTTAATTGAGAGCGCAACTAGTGCTATTGATATTTCACGGGAAATAGCTGGAATAGCAAAAGAAGTTCACATTGCTTCTAGATCTCTCCCTGATGAAACCAATGAAAAACAGCCCGGCTGTGATAACATGTGGCTTCATTCTATGGTAATAGACTTTGCCCAGGGTAAGAATTGGGTGCTATGATGAGAAGTTTATCAATGGAGTTTTCAATTTTGTTTAAGCCAGATGCTGGAGATCACTATATCCTAAGTTGCTGATATTATTTGAACAAATGCAGATCAAAAATGTCCATGAAGATGGTAGTGTTGTTTTCCAATATGGGAGCTTCGTCGTTGCTGATATCATTCTTTACTGCACAGGGTATACTTTGTTTAATTTTAGGACTTCAAGCTATCATGTAAATTTCTGTATTGAACGAAAGAGCAGCAAGTGATAATATTTGTTTTACTTTTCAAGGTACAAATATCATTTCCCTTTCCTTAAAACCTATGACATTGTGAACGTTGATGATAACTGTGTTGGCCCAGTGTACAAGCACATCTTCCCACCTGGATTGGCTCCATCACTTTCCTTTGTTGGGTTACCATGGATGGTATATCTCTTCTATAAATTATTTTCCATATTTTGTGCTTCTTTTGGTTCGTTCTTCTATTGATGGTTGAAGTAAATCGTTGAATATCATGAGCCAGATTGCGCATTTTCCCCATGTTTGAATTTCAAAGCAAATGGATAGCAGGCATTTTTGTCTAACCGTATTGCACTTCCATCATAAGAGGAGATGATGGAGGATGTCAAGGCTTTCCACTCTTCACTTGAAACTTTGGGCATCCTTAAGCATTACACTCACAATGTTTTTGGTTATAAGGTAAATTCAATATCTTTGTTTCCTGCCTAAGTTGTTATCTAGTCTCCCGACCCTCATGACCTTACCAGAAGTTCATTCATCATAGAGGTTGAGACCTAAGACTACTGGCTTCGGGGTAATTGATGACAGAAGATTTGTTTCATCTTTTCTTGACTGGATCCGCACATGATAAATTTATGCAGATAACATACTTTAAGCGTGTCTATGCTGTCTAAATATAATATTTGAGATCTTTAACTACCAATTATTGTGGTTCTTGGCCTTCAACAGAATCCAACTTCGTATGTCTATTGGGAATGGATTATATAATCTCTGTTGCTGCTAGTTTTGTTTTTTGGTATTATCATCATTTGCGGACTCTTGCTAATCAAACACCGTGATGTTCACTCACACTCGTTTTCAAAAGCGTACATCTTGCATTGTCTAGGTGTGGTTCATGGTTTTCTCTGATTGAAACATCTGCTTTATTTGTAGTATATGAACAATGATTTCTTAGCTAATGCCAGTAGTCCTCATTCAATATTCAATAATTTTTTTTCTATTAAATTTTGCTAGTCTCCACACTTGTATCTTTATGTCATGAACCGATGAAATATTTGTTTTTTGTTTCCTGCAGTTTGGGTATGATGAGTGGCTTACAGCTCAGTGTGGGTGTCCAGGCTTTGAAGAATGGAGAAAACAAATGTACGTTGCAGCTCTAGAGAACCTGCATAAACAACCAGAGACCTACCGAGACGAGTTGGAAGATCACCATTTAGTATTGCAAGTGCATCAGGACTTCACAAACTACACCGTAGATGGAGTTGGGGTTCTGGATAAGTGATATCCGAACTCTGTCCTGCCCAGATCGAGTTGAAACTTGCAAAAACAAACGATGAAACCTTGACCTATTGCTGTTCCTCAGAAGGTTCAAATCACAAATGTATGTAATTTAGTAATGTTGTTGGCATTCAAATCAAATCACAATCACATAGATTTACATCGTTCACTCAACTGAATTCGAGTTCCAGGCAATGTCCAAAGGTATTTAGGTATTGTACTATAATGCAAATGTTACTTTGTAATAAGAAGTGTGAAATCAGAAAGTAAGTCAATACCTAGTGTAGTAAACTTGTAATATAAATGAGATCATGGTTGTTAATATCTGGAATACATTTGGTGCATTGTATCGTTGTTAGTTGTTGCCTGAGGAATGAAGCTAATTCACTAAAGTTTTAGTTGATTCTCTATTTTTCTGAAGTTTTGTAGTCATTATTACGGTTTAGTGATATTTTATCTTCGTCTATAATAAGCTTATTAACTTAAAACAATGACAATATTTATCCTCCTGGACACTGCATTAATATTTTTTATTTGATCTTATCATCCACATATCATTATCGCCTTACAATTTTTATAAAAGTTTCACCCACTCTCGGCGCATCATGTATCACTATTCATTAAGAATCGTTGTTCAGATTTTCGATAAGATTTTCAACCAATCTCATCACAGCGCCATGTGTCCTTATTTGCATTTTTAATTTCATCTGATTTCTCAATAAAAAAAACCCTTAAAATTACCTCATCTACTCACACCAATCATCTTTGTCCTCTTTGCTCTTCAATTCTTGGATTTTAAAAAGATGAGTTCTTTCAATGTCTAACACGAGGAGGGTGCTACATTCTCCATGAGGGAGAGAATGAAGCACGAAGAAGGATAGGTGCCAACGAAAAAGTAGAGAGACGCACATACCCGCTGTGTAGTGCAGCAATGGCTGCAGTTGATCAACACGGCCAACAAGCAGGTGGTTCAAGACCCAGTCATGCCCGAAACATAAAGATTCAAGCCACGAATGTTGTGCTGTGTAAAGTACTTACAATAAGGTGCAAAATGACTGATTCGTACATCTTCTGATGCATTTAGAATCAACCTTTACAAATGAAACGCATATTTGGAACAAAAATAAAACCAAACGAGCTAAAACTGGCGAGTTGAGAATTGAGATCGGCTTAGAGAAACAGAATCATCACACCAACAGAGGTTCAACCACCCAAATTCCCAAAAGGGCTTTTCATTTAACAATTTACACAGTTTTGTTTGCCTTTTTCTCAAAACCGCATATACAGTAGTATCAATTTGGCATACAGATTGGCCGACTAGTTTAAACAACAATCAAAAGTTCTAACCGAGTTTCTTCTTTTTCTTAGACAAGGCCATTCTGGATTTCTTAGAGTGCTACATTGTCTGTAAAAAGACAGTTGTACTTCTGCAATACCCTCTCTTTGTCTTCAAGCCGGCCTAACATCTCATATGCATCTGCCACTCTCCGGACTATTGACTTCTCTGGAGGCTTTCAATCAAAAGCTTCCAGGCCCTCGAAAAGTTTGAAATGCAAGCATGATTATGGCAGGTTAGCCTAGTATAATATATAAAGTAGTTGAATCAAAAAGACATAAAATTGAAACGCCCAAGCATCGACCGACTCTAGAACACTGATTAACCAAGCCTGGATGAAATAAACCGTACCTTTACAAGATTCGTCAACATGTTTTTTCGATAGTATATAGCTATTAGACTTTTGCATAACTGCCATGGAACTGAATGTAAATCCATGCCAATCTTCTTCTCCCAAAACTTGTGTGCTTCTTCGGGTCTCTGGTCCATATCTAAAGCTCGGATCAGTTGCCTGTATGTTCCCACTGTGTTTCCTTGTCCCTTGCTTAGCATCCATTTGATTACCTAATGGGGTTAAATAGCAACAACAACAACAACAACAAAGTCTTATTCCACGTATCCCTATGCAAGCACTTCAATACATATGGGCAGTAAACTGCCAATTTGCCTCCTAAACTATCACCTAACTTTTGATTTGCCCCTTGAACTTTTTAATTGGAAAATTAAGGACTTAAACTAATTTTTTTGGCCAATTTGCCTTAAACTAATTTTTTTGGCCAATTTGCCCCTTGATGTTAATTTTTCATTCATCCCATCCAAATTTTTATTAAATAGAAGCATGAGCACATCATGTAAGGGTAGTTCGGTCGCTTCATTCTTTAAAATAATTGAATGCCTTAGATTTCTAAAATATAAACCTATGCAAATATGTGTGATTCTATAGCTTTTGTGTCTAAAGGTCTAGCGAAGTGACGCTTTTGTTCACAAAGGAGAGTCACATGGTGTACACATGATAATAGTTAACGTTAATTTAGATGAAATGTAAGAAAAACTAACGGTACGGGAAATTGGCCAAAAAAATAGTTTAAGTTCTTAATTTTCTAATTATAAAGTTTAGGGGAGAAATTGAAAGTTAAGTGATAGTTCAAGTAGCAAATTAGCAATTTAACCAAACTTTTTTCTAGGAAAAGTATTCCCAAATCGAATAGTTTGTGTAGAAGTGTCCTTGCAATTGTTTAAGCCATGGAGAAAGACAGAATTGATTATACTTGAACTATTCTATGCCACTCTTGTTCCTTCTCAAGAGTAATCAATGCCATCCTAATTTTTCCAATGGGAAAGTCTTCCTCCCATGCAACCCATCCATCAAAAGCACCGTAAACAACCTCCTTACTGTCACTGAGATCTAGAAGCTGCAAAAGTGGGAGTTATTTAACAACTTTCCCGAGTTAGGCTTGAAACGAGAATAAAACTAAAACATCACACTCAACCTTTTAGGCAATAATTAGGGCAATAAAATTAGCAAATCATTCTAGTACAAGCACTGTTCTAAAATTCTCCTCCTAGGCACTAGACGGTTGGCTACCGCCCCGATTAATTCCTAGGCGTTTGAAAATTAAGAAAGTGCGCCTAACCCACCTAAACTCGCCTAGGTCGCGACTCTTACTTAGACAGAAAATCGATAACTTTCATTTTGCATTTTATGTATTCAATAAAATGTAAGAGACTTGTTCAACACTAGGATGAACACTCATTATATGCTTGTTCCTCAATTTTCAATATGTTCTAATGCTTTATAATTGTTAGTGGATAAGCCTGGAAGCTGGATCACACAAGCATTGCAGCTGAAGAATGGACGGAGGAAATGGAGTTCAAAAGGTTCTAAGTGTTAGAATAGCTAAATTTCAAATAATGTAATGAACGAACATGATTGTATCATCTCTAGGGTGTATATTCTGCTACGTGTCTAGTTTGTTATAAGTTAAATGAAAACATGTGTTGAGCACGTGATCATAGTCAAGTTGCAAGTGTGTGCAAGTGTGGGTATGCAACAGCTATAAACCCCACCATGTAAGCCGACTTTGGAGGATCGAATCCAATGTAGATTGGAGGAGCAATGTACTCATTCTTCCTCAAAACTTCATCTTTGATATTCAATCTTTGAATCCACTTCAATTACTTGTTGAATTGATTACAAATACATAGAGAAATTTAGCTCAAAAGTAACTCAAACATTAACATATCCTTAAAGTCAAGTTGGATTTGAATCTGGGAGTGAATCTGTGAGCGTTCGTCCGGATTTTCAATGAAGAAATTAGAAGCATAAAAATGGATGGATCTAGCATCGATCTTCGTGCACTAGTATTCACGGGAGTCAATTATGAATTATGGTGTATCAGAATGAAAACAATATTCAAATCTCACAATCTGTGGAGCTTTATTAAAGATGGCTTCACATTATCGAAGGAAGGGAAAAAGACGGATGATACAAGGAGCTGTGAGTGATAAGATATTTCCCATAATCGCAAATCAAGACACTGCAAAGGATGTTTGGGATGTTCTTAAGCAAGAATTCAAGGGTGATGCTCAAGTCATGAGTGTCAAAACACAAGATATTCGCCGTGATTTTGAATATGGTAGAATGAGAAATAATGAATCTCTATATGATTATCTAGCTAGATTATCTGGTCTTGTGAATAAGATGAAGATGTTTGGTGAAACTTTGCCAAACAAGAGACTAGTTGAGAAAAAGTTAATTAGTCTAACTCCTGCATATGATAACATTGTTTCTCTCATTCAGGGAACTAAGAAATTGGATGAGATTCCAAATGAGGTTGTTGCAACTCTAAAAGGATTTGAGCAGAGGTTGAAAAGGCATACTGAAGATGAGGAAGTGAGTGATAAGGCATTTAGCAGTCTTAGTATTCAAAACAGTTCTCATACCATTGGGTACAAGGGAAGAAACCTTTCAAATTTAAAGATAAGAAAGGCGATTTTAAGGCTAATGATAGACCTCAATATGTTGTCAAACCCTGGTTTAACAAGGAGAACACAAGAGAGGCATGTAAAATATGTGGGAATATATATTATGGTGAATGCAGATTTAAGGGAAAGCCAAAAGTGTCACAACTGTGGTAGATTTAATCACTTTGCCAAAGATTGCAAAAGTAAACCAGTTCAACAAGTTCAAGTGGCACAATGAGTGGATGAGGAAACCTCTATGTTCTTTGCTTGTAATTCTGCTGCAATAGTCCAAAGTGAGCATGTTTGGTATATTGACAGTGGATGCAGCAGCCACATTACTTCACATGAGTCTATGTTAATTAATCTGGACCGAAGTTTTTCAATAAGAATCAAAATGGGGAATGGACAAATTGTTCAATCTAGTGCAAAAGGAACCTTAGTGGTTAAAACCAAGAATGGTACCAGACACATTAAAGAAGTAATGCTAGTGCCAAGACTGGATGAAAATCTTCTCAGTGTGGGGAATGATGCAGCATGGTTATGTCTTATTATTTGGAGATGACCAGTTGCAATCTTTGAAGATAGAAGTATGGAGAGTCATGTTGTTATAGTACAACTGACTGGTAATAGGTGTTTTTCACTACTTATGAAGGATATGAATGGTTCTACACTAAAGGCTAGTATTGAGGGTATGCTTGGGAATGGCATAAAAGGCTAGGGCATTTGAATTTTAACAGCTTGCAATTATTGTCTGATAAAAAAATGATGTTGGGTCTACCCAAACTCAAGAAATCAACTGGTGTTTGTGAATGGTGTATTGCTGAAAAACAGCATAGAGATGCATTCAATAAATAGTTGACTTAAAGAGCAAGCAAGACTCTATAAATTGTTCACTCAAATGTGTATGGACCAATGAAAGTCGCAACATTTGGAAGGAACAGATATTTCTTGACATTCATTGATGATGCCACCAGAATGTGTTGGGTTTATCTTCTAAATCACAAATCAAAAGTGTATAAATTGTTCAAGAAATTCAAAGCCATGGTTGAATTGTAAAGTGGCGACAAAATTCTAAAGTTAAGAAGCGATAGAGGTGGAGAGTACAACTCTCATGAGTTTATTCAATTCTATGAAGACTTAAGGCTTGGGAGACAGTTGACTGTGGCCTATTCTCCAAAGCAAAATGATGTTGCTGAGAGAAAGAATAGAACCATTGTTGAAATTTTAAAAGTGTGCTTCATGACAAGCATATACCCTATGAGTTCTGGGGAGAAGCTGTTAACTCAGTTGTGTACTTACTCAATAGGTGTCCAACCAAGGCCATGGAACGCAAAACTCCATTTGAAGCTTTTTGTGGCAGGAAGCCAAGTATTCAACACTTAAAGGTTTTGGGTGTATCTGTTATGGTCATATACCTAGACAATTAAGATAGAAACTTGATGAATCAGCTATAGAAGGTATTTTTGCTGGATATGGGAAGATGGAGAAAGGATACAGGATCTACAATTTGAGTACCAAGAAGATATTTCTGTCTAGAAATGTTGTATTTGATGAGAGTGGTACCTAGAGTTGGAATGCAGAAAATGGTGAGAAACTATCATTTCCTGTCAATCTGAATTTACCTGAGATTGATCCATTACCACTGAGAAATGACATTCAACTAGAAGGTAGTGACTGTAAACTCAAAGGGTTACTGATTCTCAAACTGAGAGTGGTGAATCTAGTTATGCTAACACCACACCAGTTAAAGAAAAGTCACTAAGTGAAATATATGCTAAATGCAATGCCACACTGATGCAGCCACTAAAGTAACTTGGAAGAAAGCAATGCATGTTGAAATTGAGATGATAGAGAAAAACAAGACTTGGGAATTGGTTTATAACTATCAGGCAAACCTATTGTTGGGATCAAGGCAAGACTTGTTGCCAAAGGTTATACACAGAAACCTGGTGTTGATTTCAATGAAATTTTTGCTCTTGTTGCAAGATTGGATACCATAAGAACTCTCATTGCCCTAGCAGCTTAAAAGAAGTGGAAGTTATTTCAACTTGATGTGAAATCAGCTTTTCTTAATGGAGTGTTGCAAGAGGAGGTTTAAATTAATCAACCTGAGGGATTTGTAGTGCAGGGTGTAAAAGACAAAGTCTATAAATTGAAGAAGGCCTTGTATGGATTAAAGTAAGTCCTAAAGGCATGGTATGGAGAAATTGATGCTCATCTGCACAATTGTGGATTCACCAGAAGTCCAAGTGAGGCAACCTTGTATATGAAGTACCAGAAGTCCAAGTGAGGCAACCTTGTATATGAAGTCAAGGGGAGAAAATGAAAGCATCATTGTCTCTATTTATGTAGAAGACATTATCTACAGAGGTAGCAGTACTGAGTTGTTGGAAGAGTTCAAGTGTGACATGATGAACAAATATGAAATAACAGATATGGGTATGTTATATCACTTTCTTGGCATGGGAATATTACAATCTGAATCTGGGATCATCATTAATCAAAGGAAATATGTAGTTAGTTTGCTGCAGAAATTTGGATTGAATGACCAAAAACCTGTTAGTACTCCATTGGTTGTGAGTGACAAACTTAAGAAAGAGGATGAATGTGAGAAAACATATGAGAATGGATATAGGCAACTGGTTGGGAGTCTATTGTACTTAACTACAACAAGACCAGACAATATGTGTACAGCTAGCCTACTTGCTAGATTCATGCATAGACCATTAAAGAGGCATTTGGGAGCACCAAAGAGAGTTCTCAGATATACGAGACACATTAGACTATGGGATTAAGTATGAGAAAGGCAAAGAATCAATTCTCATAAGCTATTGTGACAATGATTAGAGTGGGGATGTAACTGATATGAAACGCACATCTGGATATGCTTTCACTTTTGGAAGTGGGCTTTTCTCTTGGGCCTCGGTTAAACAACATAGTGTTGCTCTGTCAATAACTGAAGCTAAGTATATGAGTGCAGCTGAAGCAACCACTCAAGTTGTGTAATTAATGTTTGTGCTTCAAGATTTTGGTGAAGAACAAACTGAAGCTACTCTTTACTGTGACAATACATCTGCCATTACTATGACAAGAAATCATGTGTTCCGTCAAAGAGCAAAGCATATTGGAAGAAGATATTATTACATTCGAGAAGCATTGTAGTCAAACATGATAAAGCTAATGTATTGCAAGCCTGAAGATCAACTTGCAAATATTTTCACCAAGGCCTTGTCAAAAGATCGATTCTGCACACTCAAAGAGAAGCTTGAAGTTAAACCAGTTGCCAGCTTAGAAGGGAGTGTTGGTGGATAAGCCTAGAAGCTGGATCACACAAGCATTGCAGCTAAAGAATGGAAGGAAGAAATGGAATTCGAAAGGTTCTAAGTTTTAGAATTGATGAAGTTCAAATAATGTAATGAACAGACATGATTATATCATCTCTAGGGTGTATATCCTGCCATGTGTCTAGTTTGTTATAAGTTGAAAACATGTGTTGAGCATGTTATCATAGTCACACTGCAAGTGTGCATATGCAATGGCTATAAACCCCACCATGTAAGCCGACTTTGGAGGATCGAATCCAACATAGATTCGAGGAGCAACGTACTCCTTTTTCCTCAAAAACTTCATCTCTGATATTCAATCTTTGAATCCATTTCAATTACTTATTGAATTGATTACAAATATATAGAGAAATTTAGCTCAGAAGTAGCTCAAATATTAACAACAATAAATATGTCATTTTATTTTCAATTTATGTATAAATTATGTTTTTCTTAAGTATAAATAGGCGCCTATTTATACAATAAATAATAAATTCACTTAAATTCATTTAGTCCGTCTAAGCTCTAGACTTCAGCCTGTTATTCAACTCTCACCTAGTCTTTTAGAACCTTGAGAACAAGAGAGGATTGTCGCCCGCTGGCAAGTAACAATTTAAGGAAGTCCAATCCAAACATCATGAACACATCTCTAGAACCTTAAAAGTCGAGAAGTTTATAATGTATATTGGAAACTTATTCACACACGTAGGATTTTTATATAAATATTCAGAAACGTAAATACAAAAACGAACACAGATCTATATAATCATTGTGCACAAATTTTTAAAGAATCATTTTGTGTACGATATTTGGAACTGATTACCTATTTTAGATATTTCTCTTTGAGATGTCCGTAGAACTGATTACCTATCTAGGTTGTATCTCCGTTGCTTTTGGATATTTCTAATTAAATTCATGAAGTATTTTTCGAATGCAAAAAAACAAAAAAAAAAGTATAAACTTGAGCTTTTGATTAAATCCAGTATCAGTTGGCTACTAACATCCACAAATTTTCACTCTATTACAAACGTTCAACTAAGAATACAAAGTTAAATAAATTTAAATTATTTGAAAAGGGTTGAGATATGTATACTTACAATTTTTACAAGAAAGTTAATGATGCAGGATGTGAAATAAAAATACTATAACTCAAAAGAGCAGATGCAGTTCGAGTGGAGCACATAAATTATTGGAAGATAATTTGAAGTGCCGGAATAAAGAGGATGGTTTAATACATATTGGCTGATCAGTTTACTTCCAGGACGTTTTATGGTTGATATCATTACTTTAGCTATGTAATTTTTAGTTTTATGTGACTTTAATTTTGTTTTATGTCAATTTAATCATATTGTCTTTCAATTTCTGAATGTAAGTTACCAAATGGTTATAAAAAATCATTTCTTGCTGTAAGATGAGGGAGTTGAACGTTTTAGTTGATGAATGAAATATTCAGAGAGATTTGTTTCTCAATTTGTGCCTTTCTCTTTCTGAGGTTGTTCTGCTTTGTTCTTCTAGTGTCTACATTGTAGGCTGGTACTAGAGACGGGATTTTGGGGTTTTCAGGTCTCTCCTCGCACTAAGAGATAGTGGTCCCTATATATCAATTTTCCTTTTCATTTTATTTTGTTTCTAGCTGCTGCGCCCTGCATCAGTTAACCTTATCTTTTCTAGGAACATTCCATCCTATTTGGTCCCTTTTCTCGCCATCAGCATTCTTCTCTGGATAGTAACTGTTACAATGGTGGTTGTGTTGATCCTAGATCATTGCAAATCAATTAGCCAATCATTTAATGAATATCAATTTGGTGTCCTCGACAAATATATATATGTGTGTGTGTGTGATCCTAGATCATTACAAATCAATTAGCCAATCATTTAATGAATATCAATTTGGTGTCCTCGACAAATATATATGTGTGTGTGTGTGATCCTAGATCATTACAAATCAATTAGCCAATCATTTAATGAATATCAATTTGGTATCCTCGACATATATGTGTGTGTGTGTGTGTGTGTCATCTATGATGTAGGACAGAGTTGGCTCAGCGGAAGTGAAAATACATAAAACATAATGGAAAACAATAATAAAAGACAAATGGAATCACTCCGGGGGCATCACACCCGTTCTTGGTGATGAGTAGATTTTATATTATATATTTAACCCTATTCTTAGTATATTTTGGTTAATATTTTGGAAGAATTTTGATACTTTGAATTGTATTTTCAATATAGGACTTTCAACTTCCTTTGGAGCAAAACATGGTCAAACGGACGAATTTTGGAGCAATTCCAGTTGGAGGACGTTCGTGAGTTACTTGGCTTGATCGTATCAAAGTTTCATGATTTTCTACCTAGCGGTTTATTTATGGCGATGAAATAAAGGAGCAGCGCGCAGTGCTGTCAAACTGACGTTTTGGGCTTATTTGGGCTTTTTGGCGTCCAGGATGATGTCTTTTGGATTCGAGGCCTTCTGCAATTATGTTCGGGACATCTTAAGCTTTAATTCTAGCCATTTTGGGCCTGTTTTGGAGCCTGAAGATCCAGAAACGTGGGATTCTTTGTGGCTGGGCAGATTTTTCAAAGTTAGAATAGGAATGTATTTCCTAGTTATCTTATTCTATTGTATTTCCTAATTATTAGAAGACCTTTTAGGGTTTTATTTTCTATAGTATAAATAAGGATTTTAGCCATTAGGATTAAAAAAAAAACACAACATTGGGGGAGAAGAACGCACAACTTTTGGATTCAAGTTTATTTTCTACTTTAAGGTGTTTTCTATCCTTGTTTTTAATATTTTGTTGATGGTTCTTCGTAACTAATTTTTGTTTGCTAGGGTGAAGCCTTGAACCTTAGCATGAATATGTAATTTTATTAATTTGCTTATGAATGGATGCATGCTTGCTCTGAATTATTAATCACCGTTTTAAACTGTCTAATTGTCTTAATGCTTAGCTACCATTAGGATCTTTAGATAAGTAATTTGATGCAATTTTGGTCGGAAGGTTCCCTGAAATTGACGCTGGCTTCTTGTGATTGATAATTGTAATTTCACTTAAGATGAACACCACGTCTTAAGGGTTGCATGGTTTTTCAAAGGGTTTTCATAAAGCATAATGAGTCTCTCATGTTCAGATTTGATCCGAACGTCCGGACGGGTTGCATGTTAGATATACGTTCTATGTTGGAGGTTCCAAGTAGAATATAAATTAGGAAAACCTAACCTTCAAAGCATGTATGTAGAAATTCATAAGTGGTTGGTAAAATTGCATAGGATTGTTAAGAGGACGGCGGAACCCTAGGCTTTTACAAATTGATTTTCTTTAAATTGTTTTACAGTCAATTTCTATGGTTTTTATTAAATTCATTTTTATTATTTAAAATTCCAAAATCAGTATTTTCCAAATCTTGTTTTAAATAGTTAATTAAGAATTAGTTTAAATACAAATTATTCATTCAATCCCTGTGGAAAATGACCTTGCTTGAGCTGCTATACTACGATTACCTTGTACTCTTGCAAGTATTTTTGTGTGTTTTTATCCCTACTTTTGCAGGTGGTAAAATACCTATCAAAAAATTGGCGCCGCTGCCGGGGATTGTTTCAAATAATTTGTGTTTATCATATTCTTAGTTAATTATTTTTGTAAATATCTTTTTATCTAGTTGTTGATTTTATTTTTATTTTTGTAGATTACTGTGAGTTTATTTTGAGAACAATTCAATAATGGAGCTGCCAAAAGAAGGATTGCCTTTATGGGTTTCTTTAGCAGAAAAGGGATTTTATGGATTTAAACCTACCGTTTGTGCTCTTTGCTGCTTAAAGACCCATGATATTTTAGAGTGCCCAGAAAAAGAATATTTTTCTGAGTTTGTCGTAAAGCATATCAATATGAGAAACAACTCAAAAAGGCATTGGAACGATCCCTATTCTGAGTTCTATACTCCAGGTTTGAAAAAGCATTTTTATTATATGTGGGCATGTAACCAACAATTTTTTGAGCAGCTTGATGTACCACAAGAGCTCTCGATGGAGAACAAAATTTCTATATTGTTAGAGTCCACTGAGTTGTACATTGAAAGGACCAATCAAGGATTTCAGATTCAACCATTAAACTGTGGGAGAAGCTATGATGATCAAAAGGAAATTGGTGCAGAAACGGAAGAGAAATCTGCCAGCAAGTTACGCCCAAGGGAGGAGACACCACCTGCTGATCGTGAAACAATTTCCCCGCAATCTGCTCCTCTCCAAGTTTATGTGCCACCAGAATCCTTTCCAAAGAGGCTGCATGAATGCACAAAATTTCATGTTTTAGAAGCTATTCATACAAAATCAGCATTTGGTACATCACACGGTCAGCTTATGGTCACAACAACTTTGGAAACAGGGCAGACTATTGATAAAAAAAAAAATTTGGTTGCTGAAATAAACAAGCCAACAGTAGATCCCATCAAATTTCAAGAATGTCAGAGCCAAATTTACGAGCAGGGTAAATTCTATGAAGGGAAGCACGAAGCATTTTGTGGCAGCCAGCTGCCTCATATAGAACTTCGGAAAGTGCAGAAATTATGGGTGTTAAATACAAGAATTAAGTCAGTTCAAGGGAAACACAAGCATCAATGGAGGGGACCCTATTTGATCACAAAGATTCTTTCACACAGAAGGGTGTATATGCAGAATTCAACTACTGACTTTAATTGCACAGATCAAGTCAATCCATACCTACTGTTCCTATCTGATGCTGTTAAAGAATGGTTGATTCTAAGAGAACAAGTGACGTGATTACAAACCTCATTTCAATCCGTCTTGCTATAGACGTTAACTAAAGCGCTAATTGGGAGGCAACCCAATTTTTCTCAACTCTTTTCTTTTTATTTTTATTTTTTTTCGTTCATTTTATTTTCTTCCTTCTAGTCTTTATCACAAGAAAAAAAATCAGAAAATTGAAAAACAGCAATTGTTTTTAGTTAATCAGTATTTTATTTGTGGATTTATTCTAATTAGATTTTTAATCTGTGTTTTTGTAGGTTATATTTGGATTCGAAGGTCTCTAAATATCCGCTAAGCACAATCATTCAACAGAATCATGCAGAGTTCAGGAATGCTTACAGTGGGGTTGCTGAGGAGGCCATATGTTGCTTGGAAATTCCTTTCGCTCACTCTCTCATATTTCATTAGAAAATTGTTTTACATACAAGATTGGGGGTGGGATCCAAGCAAAGGGAGCACAGATGTGCGAGCAAAATCAAGGATCCAATTCAACAGCGACCACATTGGATACAGGGAAACTGATTCAACTCCTCGCACTAATATGGGATGCATGCACCAAAAAACTGAGTCACGGAGATGCAGCGCATATACTTTCACAAATCCAGGGACTACATTCAATAGATCTATATCGAAAAAAAAGTTTTCTGGGTTGAGGATTTACACCTGTATTTTTGAGATCTGTGGACAACTTGCTCATTTTTCTGCGGATCGCAAGTTTGACTTTGCAACTGGTCTCTGATCGTCGTCTGCACCGCAAGCTCACAGACATGCACAATATATTAGATTCGGATTTCACTATCGCATTTGGGCTGGAAAAAAAAAATTTAATGAGCAGAGAGAGAGCGATACGTTTTACCTTCGTTGGGCTCAGGTCTGAGGTTTTTGTTGAAGGCAGAGGGTTGCAGAAATGGTGGATGAGTGAGGTGCGGCTGAGGGTGTTTGTGTGGGTTGAGGCTAGAGAGAAGGGGAGTTGAGAGAGATGAGTTTGAAATGAGAGCTTAGAGAATTGAATTTCTGATTTTCTAGAGAGAAGCCTTGGTCCTTTCCAACAATCTTATTATTATTCTGCAAAAGAGATGGGAATGGACAGACTGAGGCAAAAAGCCGTTTGGTTTGGCTCTGAGCTCGAGGTGGGTGATTTGGAATCCAAGGTGTGTCACACACTGTGCACGTGTGAGGTGTCTAAAAAAAAAATTAATGGCCATAAGAGCAAGTCCACCCCTAAGACTGGGTGCCAGCACCCAGCCCATTTATCCACTCAAGTGAACAGTAACAGACTCCAATGAACAGTAATAGGCCACTGCATCTCCACCCCTAAGACTGGGTGCCAGCGCATTTATCCACTCGTCACGCCACGTGTCATTATCCGAATGTACTATTTTTTGTAAAGTGGAAGATGAGGGTTAGGTATTTATAGAAAGAAAAATTATTATTTTTAAAATTTTTCTGTATTTTAAAAATAATTTTCTGTATTTTTTTATAATTTTAATGTGCTTAATTAATCTGGACCGTTGGATTTGAAAAATATTCAAATCCAACAGTCAAGATCATGCCACGTGTCCAACGGTCATAAATCTGACCGTTGGGTTTTTTTTTTTTAATATAGGAAAAACGTGGACCGTTGATCTTTGATCGAACGGTCCATTTTAAAACAGAAATTTGAAATTTTTTTACCGTTGGAAATCCAACGGTCTAGAAGAACTAGCCGTTGGAAATCCAACGGTAGATAAAGCGCCACGTGGCGCTCCCATCACTCGGCTGCTGCGCCTGCGCGCGCGGGCCCCGCCCCGTGTTTTCATGTCGGCTACTTGCCGTCCGCCCGCGTGAATTACACGCGCTAGGGCAATTTGCCCGGCCCGTGGGTCTGTGAAAATTTGACTGGCCCAGGGACCAGCATGGGCTGAGTCCCAAGCAAAAGGATGGGCTGGAGCTGTTTGACAGTGTCCCAGCCTGTTTTTGTGCTGGGTGCTGGGCAAAAAAACCCACGGTGGAAGTGCTCTAAGGGCCCATGATTTTCATGCATCCGGACCCCATGTCTCCAGGTGATTCTTTTTCCGTTTTCTTGTTTTACTTTTGTTTTATTATTTGTTTAATTTTTTTTTTTTTTTTTTTCTCTTTTCCTCTAGTTTATTTTAGTTTAGGCTTCTGTTTTTTTTTTCTTTTACAGTTTTTCTTTTTGTTCTTCAATTTCTATTTATTTTCCACACCTTGAGGACAATGTGTGATTTAAGTTTGGGGGTGGGAAATAAGAAATTTTAGTTTTTTTTTAATTTTTGTGTCAAGTTAAAATTTTCGTTCTTAAGTTAATATCCATAGCTTATTTTAAAATGTTAGAACAAATGCTTGATGGTGAAGATTAATCCCGCATTAGAGTCTTTTCTATTTATCGTCAATTAGACACTAATTTACGAATTATACTTTGAAAATTTGCACATCACACCAACATGGTTTGTGGGGAGTGAGATTGAAATACTCACTTTTTGTCTAAGTTTAATTTTTATTTTTGTTATGAAATAAAGTTTAGTATGTGTAATAAAGTAATAATTGTTCCACCCAAGGCTTTGCTTAGTAACCGGGCCAGTCCTGCCTGATCAACAGTGATTCTCGCGTCAAACGGTAAGGTCTTGGCATGGGGCAGGGTGGTTAGTTGGTTTCGTAGCCTTTCCAGCTCGGGTTAATAAGTCCTTAGGGGTGTTTTACACCTAGTGCCCTAAAGCCCTAGTGGTTTGGGAGTCATTGACCTAAAGCTCACTACATGGGTTGGATAGAAAGCTTAAGTGAACCGACATTGCACAACCACTACTGTTACTCCAATAAAAATTGAAAAAAAAAAAACATTTTGAAAAATTCGAAAAAAAAAAATATATACGTGAAGTTAGTATGTGAAGTGTGAATAAAAGGGATGAGAGGTAAGGATTTCAGTCGAGTTCCCTTAACTTTGTTGGTTCACTTTACACCGAAGGAAGTTCGTGAATTCTTTTCTAATTGGTTCTAAATGGCTTAGACTCTGTAGTGGGATTGGTTAGAACTTTTGAAAAGTTGTTTTAATTTTTAACATTTTCTAAGGATTGCAACTTGAATGAAAATTTTGTCTTAGCTAGGTTTGTTTTAAGTTTCTAGTTTGTTAGTTTTTATTTTTGTTTTCTAGTTTTGTTTTGCTTGAGGACAAGCAAAAAGCTAAGTTTGGGGGTATTTTGATGAGTAGATTTTATATTATATATTTAACCCTATTCTTAGTATATTTTGGTTAATATTTTGGAAGAATTTTGATACTTTGAATTGTATTTTCAATATAGGACTTTCAACTTCCTTTGGAGCAAAACATGGTCAAACGGACAAATTTTGGAGCAATTCCAGTTGGAGGACGTTCGTGAGTTACTTGGCTTGATCGTATCAAAGTTTCATGATTTTCTACCTAGCGGTTTATTTATGGCGATGAAATAAAGGAGCAGCGCGCAGTGCTGTCAAACTGACGTTTTGGGCTTATTTGGGCTTTTTGGCGTCCAGGATGATGTCTTTTGGATTCGAGGCCTTCTGCAATTATGTTCGGGACATCTTAAGCTTTAATTCTAGCCATTTTGGGCCTGTTTTGGAGCCCTGAAGATCCAGAAACGTGGGATTCTTTGTGGCTGGGCAGATTTTTCAAAGTTAGAATAGGAATGTATTTCCTAGTTATCTTATTCTATTGTATTTCCTAATTATTAGAAGACCTTTTAGGGTTTTATTTTCTATAGTATAAATAAGGATTTTAGCCATTAGGGTTAAAAAAAAAACACAACATTGGGGGAGAAGAACGCACAACTTTTGGATTCAAGTTTATTTTCTACTTTAAGGTGTTTTCTATCCTTGTTTTTAATATTTTGTTGATGGTTCTTCGTAACTAATTTTTGTTTGCTAGGGTGAAGCCTTGAACCTTAGCATGAATATGTAATTTTATTAATTTGCTTATGAATGGATGCATGATTGCTCTGAATTATTAATCACCGTTTTAAACTGTCTAATTGTCTTAATGCTTAGCTACCATTAGGATCTTTAGATAAGTAATTTGATGCAATTTTGGTCGGAAGGTTCCCTGAAATTGACGCTGGCTTCTTGTGATTGATAATTGTAATTTCACTTAAGATGAACACCACGTCTTAAGGGTTGCATGGTTTTTCAAAGGGTTTTCATAAAGCATAATGAGTCTCTCATGTTCAGATTTGATCCGAACGTCCGGACGGGTTGCATGTTAGATATACGTTCTATGTTGGAGGTTCCAAGTAGAATATAAATTAGGAAAACCTAACCTTCAAAGCATGTATGTAGAAATTCATAAGTGGTTGGTAAAATTGCATAGGATTGTTAAGAGGACGGCGGAACCCTAGGCTTTTACAAATTGATTTTCTTTAAATTGTTTTACAGTCAATTTCTATGGTTTTTATTAAATTCGTTTTTATTATTTAAAATTCCAAAATCAGTATTTTCCAAATCTTGTTTTAAATAGTTAATTAAGAATTAGTTTAAATACAAATTATTCATTCAATCCCTGTGGAAAACGACCTTGCTTGAGCTGCTATACTACGATTACCTTGTACTCTTGCAAGTAATTTTGTGTGTTTTTATCCCTACTTTTGCAGGTGGTAAAATACCTATCACTTGGCTTCTCACCAAGAATTTTGCAATCTAATCCTAATAAAACTAGAAATAATCTTAATCCTCATAAAAGTAGGAAGTCAAACGACTAAAACCCAAAATATTAAAATACTAAAACCTAGAGACTAAAAGACTAAAACGTCCATTGATTTAGGAAACCCTTCACTTTGGCTCCGCACCAATCTAGCCATCCTTTTCTTTCAACATAGGCCAACCATATTGGACAATGGAAATATAAGCAACAATATCTTATCTATTTATTTATTCTTTTTATGTAGAGAAAGAATGACAGAGGAACTAACAAGATCATAGTTTTTTCATTTTATTTTGTCGTGAATCTCTCGCATCAAAGTTTGAATACTTTGATTTCAGGCAAGGGGTGAAAAAATAAGTTTATAAAGCATTTTCAATACATGTGCACAAGAAGAACAACAGCAACAACAAAACTTTATTCCATTAAGATACCTTGAACAATTTGAAAAAAATAGGTCTAAGATACCTCCAAGGCCACCATATTCTTGGCAGCTCTTTGGTTACATATTTGAGCTTGCACCACGGTACTGTACTTAGAATCCAGAATTTGGGCCCTAGTAACTCCAAGCCTAGTCAACTGGCCAACCTGGATTAGATAACAAATTACAGACATCCGTCATCGAGCCTTTTCAAGTTAACCTTTTGCAGTTCTATTTTTTTTCCTACTAAACAGATTTTAGATCGTCGAGTTATAGTTCCTAAACCGAAACTAATCTCGTTAACAAGAAGGCGTTCATTTGGGCACATTGGTTGGAATTCACTATTAGTTTGACCACCAATGAACCCGTACTTTAGTCAAAGCCTGTGTTGTGGGCTAAGCGATATTATCTACACTAAGCGGGTGGAGAAGTGAGCTAAACATCACAATAGATTAGCAATAATATGGTTCAAATTCTCCTTTGATGAGAACCGACCTTAAGATTTCTTACTTACCAATAAAAAAGAATACCACTAGACTGTAATACTAAGTGGCATGAGCTAAGCATTATTTTCTTGGGTTTTATAAGGTGGGCCTTATATGTGTGGACCGAATTATACCTGTTAGACCAAATTCGAACACCTGAAAATAGATTCATCAAAATGAGTTTAGGGTGAAACAGGGTCATAAATGATTCGTCATTAATTCACAACAATACTTAGACAATTGTTTTAATTTTTTTTGGATTTAAACTCCCTCTCCCCAACAATAGTTACCCTCTTAAACCCCAAAACTTTCCATCTCCTGCAAGCGATTTCAAACTTCCTTCTCATAAAAAATGTCGTTCCCGTTCAAAAAATTTCTTGTTGTTCGAAACTCAGTCGTAGTTGTAATATGTTTGTCATCTTTGGCTCCACTACACTTCCACACAACTGTTTGGAAAATTAGGCCAGTTTAGTTTGAGGTTGTTCAATTGGTTCCACAGAAAGGACTTAGTCCTTGCTTGATTCGAGTTGGGCCCAAAGTTCTTGCTTCCCCAATACTCGACGTCATAGTTCATTTTCCAAAGTCAATTTGAAATTTGGAGAGTTTGGAAATTTGGAACCCTCGAAATAAATTTTGTTATTTATGTTATATTTGAATATTCGTGTTTTAAGGTTAATTAGATCATCTCCAAAGGAGACGTCAATTCAAAACATCAATTTAAATTTGATGGCTGACTTGTCAATTTGACATATTGTCAATATTTTCTTTCCACCTGGTATGCCAAAATTTATTGCTTCATTTATGTTTTTTTCAAACAAAAAGAATAGGCTTTTAGTCTATGAGATTTGCCTAACTCCTCACTTTGGTCCTTGAGATTTAAAAGGATCTAAATGACAAAATTACATTTAATATAATAAACTATAGACCAAATGATTTGACAAAAATTGAGGGTAATTTTGTCATTTTATCCTTATTTTATGGAGATTTTTCATGGAATGACCAAAATGATTGATTATGGACAAACTCGTGAACTAATTCCCTCGATTTCAAATTTAAGGGACTAAAGTGAGGAGTTATGCAAATCTTAGGAATCATTTTGGCTAAAAAGCCAAAATAATAAAAGTTGGGTTGTTGTTGGTTTAAAAATAAAAAATATAATAATTAAATATGGTAGCATTTAATGTACCATCCCACATCACCCAGGGGAAAGGATTCTCCAAGCCTTATATGTACATTCTCATCCCCAATTAGCACGAGGCCTTTTGGGAGCTCACTAGCTTCGGGTTCCGTAGGAACTCCGAAGTTAAGTGAGTTCGTGCGAGAGCAATCCCAAGATGGGTGACCCACTGGGAAGCTCTCGTGTGAGTTCCCAGAAACAAAACCGTGAGGGCGTGGTCGGGGCCCAAAGCGGACAATATCGTGCTACGGTGGAGTCGAGCCCGAGTTGTGGTGGGGGCCTGGGCTAGGATGTGACAATTTGGTATCAGAGCCACTCCTTGGCCGAAAGTGTGTCGACGAGGATGTCGGGCCCCTAAGGAGGGGTGGATTGTAACATTCCACATCGCCCAAGGGAGAGGATTCTCTAAGCCTTATATGTACATTCTCATCTCCAATTAGCACGAGACCTTTTTGGAGCTCACTGGCTTCGGGTTTCGTAGGAACTCCGAAGTTAAGCAAGTTTGCGCAAGAGCAATCCCAGGATGGGTGACCCACTGGGAAGTTCTCGTGTGAGTTCCCAGAAACAAAACTGTGAGGGTGTGGTCGAGGCTCAAAGTAGACAATATCGTGCTACGGTAGAGTCGAGCTCGGGTTGTGGTGGGGGCCCCCTCAGAGGAGAGGATCCTATAAGCCTTATATGTATATTCCTATCTCTACCTAGCATGAGGCTTTTTGGGAGCTCACTGGCTTCGGAGTTCGTAGCAAGTAGCGCGTGAAAGCGCTCGACCTCCGTCGTAGCATGATATTATCCGCTTTGGGCCCCGACTACGCCCTAATGGTTTTGTTTCTGGGAACTCACAGGAGAACTTCCCAGTGGGTCACCCATCCTGGGATTGCTCTCACGCGAACTCGCTTAACTTCGGAGTTCCTACGAAACTCGAAGCCAGTGAGCTCCCAAAAGGCCTCATGCTAATTGGAGATAGGAATGTACATATAAGGCTTAGAGAATCCTCTCCCCTGGGCGATGTGGGATGTTACATTTAAGGTAAGGCAAATGGAATGTCTTTGGAAATAACAAAAATCAAATTTGAAGGCAACTTCAAATTTGACATTTCTTTGTCTATGTTAGCTTAGCTTTCTTTTCCATGTCATCTTTGACATCCCGGTTGTAGTAAATGGTACGTCATTTGTTACCATTATATGTCTATATGGCATCTTTGAAATGTCCTTTGGAGATGGTCTTATGCATGTTCCTTGATAAAAAAAAATTAAAAAAAAAAGAAAAAAGAAAATTCTGCGAAACTTCTTTTTCAATAAAGCAACAGAAAGAAAGTGACCATTTATTGTAGTGATGGAAAGTTGTTTAAGCCCTTGCATTTTTGTGTGGGTTCGAACCCTATCGGTGGCTAATCTAACAAAATCTATCATTTGACAAGAAATAAAAAACCAAAGCAACATGAGTAGGAAGCAAGGCCGAAGGAAGAGAAGAACATGCACGGAATGAAAAAGCTGGAGTAGGAAGAAGTCGAAAAGAATGAGGATTTGTCTTTAAAAAAAAAGACAGCATTAAACTACTACTCCTCAACCAACGGTGATACATAGTTTCCTTATAAGAATGAAAAAGAAAAGGGCTTTTTTTTTAATCACATTTGGTCCCTGAGATTGGTCAAACTCATTATTTTGGTTCCTCACTTTCAAAATCAATCAATGTTGTCTCTAACATTCACTATCGCACATCAATTTGGTCATTCCGTTAAAATTCCCACAAATCCAATGACATGATGACACGTGGATACACAAAATAAGGGTTTTCATTGCAAATGGTCCCCGACATTGATCCAACTCCTCATTTTGGTCCATGAGTTTCAAAAATCTATAAAGTTGGTTCTTGGCCTTCACTATTGCACATCAATTTAGTCATTCCGTCAAAATTTCATCAATATTTTTCTTTTATGTGCTAATGTGGTCCCACTAATCCAATCATATGGCTCCACGTGGATTAACTATACGAAACTATTTTTTTTAAGAGTAAACCAACGAACGAGTATTCTGTGCTAACATTTTTCTCGCATTCCACAACCCCAATTGGAAAAAAAATTCAATCTAAATTCAATAAAATTGAATCCAAATTCAATTCCAATTTGACATAATTATAACCAACTAGAGAGAATGAGGAGTGAGTTTAGGAGGCCAAATACTTTAATGGTGTCATGGTGCATCCCTTTTCTTTTTGAACATACCTTGATGGTGACGCAATGACTTTTTTTCTTTTAATTTTAGTTTTTAGTTTATTACAAGCTAAAGAACCCGCGCGATGCCGCGGGTTTTAAAACTTTGTTAAATGTGTGGGACTTGTAAAAATTTATTTACATCCATAACAAAATCTATTGACATCATATGTTCTATAAAGAACAAATCATACGTAAAAAATTATCTTATTTACATCCATATCGTTATAATACACACAAAAAAATATCTTGTTTTCTATGTCCCAACTTTTCACATTGTTGTTCAATACTTCACCTTCTTTCTTCTTTGCTGCTAAAGACATGTTTTTCTTGTGCACATAGGATTTTTAGAAATGGATCAAAACTAACATGCGATGAAGAACTTCTGTGTTTCAGTTGCTTATTGATTGAGTTACAATCTTAGCAAGAGAAAAGCATTCCATGGTCTGAAGAAAAAAAAATTAATAAACGAAAAAAGCTCATTATTTTGCTTTCATTACTGGTGGTGAATTGACTCAGAATACCAATTGGATGAAAATATATTAATTAATGAATTGTAGGAAAGGAGACAACAAATGCAAAGGTTAATATATATTATACGAAACACACAAAGGGTATTGAAGTTCCCCCTATTCTGCAAGTACATAAAGATTAGAACTCACCACTTGAAATGTCTAGCAATTTCCCAAGTTTTTTCGTGTAGCTGTGCATGTTGCTTTTCATGAGTCACTCCATCAAACATTATGTATTCAATTAAATTTTTTTGTTGACGGCAAAATCAGATAAAAGAGCTATAGTGAGATTCTCTAGGAGTGTATAACGATGGAAAAAGTTTCATTGCAAACAAATGAAAGCTAAAAAAACACGAGGTGTAATAAAACTTTACGTGTTCTCTTAGTAGTCTTGCAATGTATCCATAAGATTTACTAAAGGAAAAGCCCGAGCTGCAGTCATTATCTGACAACAGATTTCATGGACGGAATTTAATTTGTAGCCCAAAAAATCAAAGGAACAGTAATCATGACATTTGATGAGTACATATATGAAAAATGTACCTAAAGATTGAAACTTTCATCAAATAAATCACAAAAAAGCAGAAAATTAGAGAAAACCCAAAATTATAAATTGCATAAAATTAGATCATCCATTCAGTCATGCCTAAATACACCATCACACATAACAAATTTGCCTATATGACGGTAATACACAATGTAATTGTTCAAATTCAAACCACACAAAAAGCATTTGTAGCTCCCAGGTATACTTGTATCACATTCTGATGTTTGCTTGTTGACTTTGCTCTTGGAGTCCTGACTAATGTGATCTCCTTAAGTGGTGCATGAGTTTTTTTCTCCAAAGTTGCTTCCTTAAACATCCATCTTTCCTATAAAAAAACAGCAAGGGAGAAATGAACGAAGATAAACACTATGAAGATATGTTATTCTCATATATTTGTAGCCTTCTTCAAGGCCTGGAATTATATGGCTAACTTCATATTGAACATCACTTTCATGCCTCAGGTTCTCACTGTTAGCTTGAACTTCACATTGAACATCACCTTCCATCCCCAGATCCTCCCCATTTTCTTTAACTTCATATTGAACATCATTTTCGTGCCCCACATTCTCGATGACAGAATCACCAGAAGCAAGGAGACCAATAAAATTCTCAGATTCCATATTTACAAAGAAGCAACTTCTTTTGTAAGAGACCACCCAGAAAGTACTCTGCACTACATAATAAAATCATTGGTAGATCAGAAAACCAACCAAGTACGATACTGAACTCAAATATCGCTACTAAAGTAAATCAAACTAAACACATAAGCACACTCATGTATATTTTATATAAATATATTTCAAAAATTTGATCTTTAAGTTGAAATGTCCAAGATTACGAAATAAAATTGGAGCTTCAAGAGTCAGGAACATCATCTCAAACTCCTGAAAGAAACAACAAAAAACACAAAGATATTCAATCTTGACATGATTCGTCGTGTTAAATATTAATAGCTACTTCTCAATTGTCATTCCAAACAACCAGCACCATCACCTAATGTGATACAACGTCAGATAGAAACGGGAGATGTTCTTTGCACAGTGGTTGGAAATATGTGTTTCCCAACAAAAGCTATGATTCCCTCTATTGTTGCTATGATTAATGACAAATCTTTTGGATTTACACCTCCATAGTTGGAGCTTTAAATCTGATGTATGAATAAATAGAGATTGTAGTCCTTAGATCACACACTTTTACCTTTAAACTTACTAAAAGACATAGAATCAGAAGCAGCACTTACAACTTGAACAATTTAGACATGTTGAATCACGAATCTGGAATTGTAGTCCCACAAAAAACAGAGCAAACAGGTTGTTTCACTCTTGAGCTTGGCTGCGAGCTTATCCCTAACCTTCTCACCAGAAAAGAAGAATATGTAAAAATTAATCAGAGTTTTAAAAAAAAAATATACTACTTGATTACCTGCTATTGGAAAAAATAAAAAATACATATACAGGGAATTTTAAAATAATTCAACTACAGGCAATTTAATCGAAATTTGTAAAGAAAAAAACTCAAAATATTAGTAAAATTAAGAACAAAAATTATTAACCACACAACCAAATTTAATAAAAATAAATTACTAAAATTAAAACCCAAATTCCATAAATGAAGAAAAATGGAACCCTAATATGGAAATTGAAGGCTTTACCTGCAAATCGGTAACAGAGCAGGTACCTCAAGAGTGAAAGAGACAAAGCTGAACATGCGTGAGAAAACAGAGGGAGGAGTGTCTTGCGATCCATAGCTTTGTGTAAACCTTGAAGACTTTGTAGAAATACGCGCGGTACTCATGCCTGAACAAAATAAAAAATGTGAAATTAAGAAATAATTGTTTGCAAATTAGGGTTTAGGATGAGAAAGGGGGAGAATTTGACTGCTGCAGTGGCAATAGGGGAGCGATAGAAGCAGATTTTAGTGACTGAGATCGCAAGGTCGGACAGGGAGAGAAGCAAAAGCAGAGAATTGTGAGAAAGAAAAGTGGAAATGTAAGGAAGAAGTCGAGAAGAAAATCGAAGCAGTCGACCCACATCGACGATCTTGGTGGTGCCAGACTCCGGATTGGCCTTTGCTTTGATTCGAGTGTTTGATAGGGAGGCTGATAATTGGACCATGACCATATGGAAACCACCGTTTCTTGAAAATAAAAAGAGAACCAAATCATAAAACAATTCAATTCATTTATAAATCCTAAACTACAAAAGCACCAGATTTAAACAAAAGAAAACCACCCATTTCACATATCTGAAGAAGTCACCAAGAAACCCTAGAAATTCCTTCAAATCAAATCCAAAAACTGAACATGAGTACCTGAGTTGAATAAAAATTAAAATACAATCAACTGTTAACCATTTTTTTCTCAATAGAAAAAAAAAAGAAAAAAAAAACACCTTCAAAACATCCAAACGATCCCAAATTCTCAAATCCGTTCAAAGAAACTTACCATGAAATCACAGCTTCTTCACAAATCATCTTCATATCTGCACCAAAAATAACGAAAAAGAAGTGAAATCAGCCCAAGAAACAAAAGATCAGTAGAAACAAACCAAGAAAATCATGTTTCGGAGAAAAAATTCCATCAGCGTGTCTCATTTTTACCGGAGGACTCGAGTTGGGCTCTGAGAGAAAAGTCGAGATGTTTTGTAGTTCCTCCGAAATAGAGCGTGTGGTTGCTGCGAGAGAGAGCTCGTTGTTTCTGGAAGCAAATGGAAAAAGGTCGGCTTTTACGTCCTTCTTCAAGATTATGAACACGTGTACATCTACCAACAACACGTGTACGTAAGAAGTAGCGCCAGAGAGAGGCACTAACTGAGATTTTGACAGAAATGAAATAATACATAATAAAACAAAGGACTATGGATTGCTGCATCAGCACTATCTGATAGAAAATAATATAAAAATTTCAATTTAAAATAAAAAACGGGAAAAAGCAGCTTTTGCTTTTGAAAGTTGATGTTTTGATTGTTTATTAGAGAGATGTTTGTTGAATGGAGATATTACCATCCAAAGAAATTGAAACAGGAGAGAAACAACGCGTGCCCTCTGAGGGCAGGACCATCATTTTACCATGGATCCAAAAGTAAGGCAGAAAAAGCAGAAGGTATATATTGTCAGCGGCAGAAACGAAATAAACAAAACCAAGTAGGGACAAAATTGGGAGAACACTGTAGAAGGAACAGTGATTTGAGTCTAAAAGGATACAAAGGGAATTAATTGGAATGTTAGGCGTTTAGTATATATATAATTTTTCTTTTAGTTTTAAATCTTAAAAAAATAGTTTATTATTGTTAATTCACATGGCGTCATATGATTGAATTAGTGGGACAAAAGATATTGATGAAACCTTAATGGCATGATTAAATTGACGTGCAATATTGAAAGTCAGAGACCAAATTTATCAATTTTTGAAACTTAAGGACCAAAATAAGAAGTTGGATCAATGTCAGGGGCCATTTGCGATAAAACCCCTTATTTTGTGTAATCCACCTGTCACTATTTCATTGGAGTTGTGAGTTCCACATAAAACGGAATCTTAACGAAATGACCAAATTGATGTGCGATAGTGAATGTTAGGGACGACATTGATTGATTTTGAAAGTGAGGGACCAAAATGATGAGTTTGATCAATCTCAGGACTATATGCGATAAAAACCCAAAAGAAAAAGAAAGATAGAAGAAATGTTGCTTTTTAAAGGATGGTGTGTTACTTGTTTATGTATTACATGAAAAAAATGAACAATGCTAGGCACACCAAATTTATGTACTATATTTGTGCATCAAATGATATGACATCAATTAAATTTGTGTTTTAATTCAAGTTGTAATAAAAATTTATATGGTATAGAATGTACCTCATCACTTTGGGCATAAATTTAATGAACTAATTTAGTGTATGTTCACCGATTTACAAAAATACATGCATGATATGAGACATGGTATGACAAAATTTAATCAAACCATGTTATTAGCCTACCTTTGAAGATGTCTTAAAATAATGCTATTTTAAGAGAAGAGAAATAAGTGGGAATCAAACTAGTACCAAGGTGCATAAACATGATTTTTTTTTCTTTTTTTAGCTACAGTAAAACATCATATGCATCAATATCATACTTTTTGTGAAGGCTCATATTGTTATCTTCGGTTAAATTTTATGGTGCAACATGAACAATATTATAAATTAAGTTATTTTTCTAATATATTTACCTTGAAAGTATAAACTTTAGACTTATAACCACACAATTAACTTGTCATAATAAATTAATAATTTTTTAATGAACAAATGTTAGTATATACATTAAGGGGTGAGAAAGTGGGCTAAGCCTTACAATGGGCTTGTCGTAATAATGTTGTTCAACTTCGCTTTTGGCAAAAATCGAACTTAAGACCTCTCACTTACAAGTGAGAAGGAATACATCTAAACTGTAGTACTGAGTAACAACAAATTGGTTTTCTTATAAACAAATTGGTGGTTTTCTTTTTCTTGACTTGAGAAAATAGTTTAACTGTATTGTTGATGCAAATTTTCATAGTCTCTAGCTTTGACGAAAATGCACATGCAAAACAATCAATACATTTGATCAAAGACCTAAACCTCACGCGCCTACGAACTCGTTCACTTTTTTTCGTATTTGTAGGGTCTGCCTCTGAATCAAAGGAAAAAGTAGTAAATTACGTAAATGCGAAGAGTATCAAAGATGTAAATATGCACCATATACACTATATGCACTCCACATGCAAATAATATGTACAGTACATGCACATGATATGCACAGAGCGGGAGAAACTTTAATGGAAATATATTGGTATAGTGGATACAATTAAAACATAATTGTTACGTGTATAAGGTTACAGTGACAGTTTGAAAAGTCTTGTTACGTATGTCAACTACCACTTAACTGTGCACGTAAAAACATGATACTCGTTATCGTTATTTCATGGACACGCATGACTCTTAACATCCTCTAAGCCATTATTTATTTTTTTATTTTGTTTTTCGCCTTGGCCAACTAGGCTGTGGTCATACTCAATAGTGAAGCTAGGAATTGTTGGGTGGCGAAAGTTTTCAAATCCTTACCTCCAATTAGTAAGCCGTTTCTCAGTAAAGACATCACTTCCATCATTTCTCGCTTTATCAAAATCACATTTAAAAAGTAGCAATAAAGGCAAAATGCTACAACTTTTGCTATACTGTACTTCAACCACTCAAAATTATCAAACTAATGGGTATAAAACATCAATTGTCCTTCCCCATTTGAAAAGTAGCAATAACAGCAAAATGCTACATCTTTTGCTTTACTATACTTCAATTACCCAAAATTATCAAACTAACGAGTGATAAGATTGTCCTTCCCATAACTTATAGTATCATTCCATTACCTAAATGTATAATGCAAAGAAAAAAAAAGTCTCTTAATCCTAGAGTAGAGTCTACCACGAGTTACTAATTAGACCAACAATTCAATTAATAAATATTAATAATTATATAAATTTATTAATAATTAACAATTAATTTAATCAAGAATCAACAATTCAATTCATCAATAATCAACAACTCATTCATCAATAACCATATGATTCATATCAATTATTCTATATCTGTTAAACAAAATTTTATATTAAACTATCAATTAGGGATAATTAAATTTTAAAAAAAAAACATTAGATATTTACATTAAAAGTGGATATGGAAGTTGGCTTGGAAGATGTTGGCTTCGAGGCTTCAAGGCTCCTTGGAATGGAAGGTGGAAGCCGCTGGCTAAGGCTTGAAGGCTTGAAGTTGGAATGGAAGGGGACACAGACTAATGGAAGGTGGTCCCCTTATCTTTTTAACTTTCAATGGTCACATGGCGCCGTTTTTAGCTTCTTACTATTTTTTTTGGGTATGCCGAAACGCTGTCGTTCTCTTTAAGGTTTCTTTTTCATAAACCCAGTCCAAAAGAAGTAAAGAACAAACACCTGCAGTGCAGCAACAGGAAGGAAAATGGATGGTTTACAGGTTTTCTGACGATCTAAATGGGGCAACAAGTTGCTGCTAGGCATCATTTTCGACGAGAAGAAGGGCGACCGCCCCTCTTTGTGCCTATGTAGCTTCGCCCCTAGTCATACTCAATTGTCTCACCTCTCTCTTGCATCCCTTTGTTCGAAATCAGAGGTATGAGGTTAACCCAAAATTCAGCTCTCTTCTTGCCTCTCTTTGGACTTCTTTCTTTTCAAGATGGGAGCTTAGAGATTTGAGCTCAACCTAGAAACCCAGAGCTCACAAAGCTTTCTCGACAACTCTCTCTTCCAAATGAGAACAGTGATGCAATGACTGATGATTTTTAGTATTTATATATGGGTATTTTAGTAATTTCAGTTTTGAGCATGGTCTGCATGACTTGTGCATGACTTGTGCATGGCCGGTTTGCCCTATTTTTTGTCCCAAGATTAAAAAATTGTCCTATTTTGAAATATTTTCCTTTTTCAATAAGTGGAAGTTGGGAGAGGGTTTAAGTTAGGTGCTGGGAGTTCAAGAGTTAAAAAGCTTTGAAGAATATGAAATGTAAACATGAAAATACACGATGAGGCTTTACAGCTTCCCCACTCCCCAAAGCCGACCCTGAGGGTAGCCCAAGTAGGCGCCCGCCTAGGGCACCCACTTCGGAGGGGCCTCCAAAAAAAATTTATATCATGTAATTAACATATAAATACGAAAAAGTAAGAAATATCATAATTCATCTGTTAGTGTAGTGGAAATGTTCGGCTTCATTTTTCTTTGGGGTGTTAAGTTTGAAACACAAAGCTGCTTTTCAGTCACTAAATTTTTCTTGTTTTTCAAATTTACTGCCAATCCATTTGTCCAACTCTCAATCCATCTGTCCAAATGCATATAAAGTTATAAAACTCAAGTCCCTTTGTAATCTTTGTTTCTTTCAACTTCCCATTCTTTCCATTTCTATTGAATGTTTAAAGCAACTATCACATGGTCTTAAAGATTGTACTTTAAGGTAATCAAAACTTTGAATTTATATTTTTCCTTTTCAATAACTATTTATTCAATGGATTATTTTAATATTCAATTCGTTAGTGTGATGTTGATTTTAGAAGAAAATAAACACAAGAGAAACAATTGGCGTTGTTGAATTTATGATACTCGTCAATCAAGTTTTATTGTTTTTTACTCTCTTGATCATCAAGTTTTATTGTTCTTCACTCTCAATCTTAAACTCTTGACTGCAAACATTTAGTATATTTGAATCTAAAAATGTGAGCCATGTAATGTTTAAGTAATGTTTGTATATTTATCTTTTTTGATATTAATTTTTAATGATATTTGATGTGAAAATATAATTTTTTATGTATTTAGTGAATTCTTTTTTATATAAATCAATATACAAAGAACCGGATATCAGAAAACTTTAGAATTCCCACTTCTAAGGCTCGCCTAGAGCCCCTAAATTCTCAAGGCCAGCCCTGCCACTCCCCTACAATCCAACGCATTAAAATGTCAAACCTGGACCAACAAAATTAAGCCACAGGACCAATGAAGACTAATCAATGTTATAGATTTTGATATCAATTTATATAAAATGAGTATGCCGTGACGTGGCAATTGAATTCAGTTTTATAATATCATGTCAAGAAAAATCAATTTTATAGAACAACTTATATTAAATAGTTTTATGTTATGAAAAACTCATATATAACATCATGTGAGGCTTAGTTCGATTCTCACTTAGGGCAAATTTGAATTATATTATTGCTAGTCTATTGTGAGACGTAACTCACTTCTCACAATTTTAATGTAGATAATATCATTTATTAAAAAAAATATCAATTTTATTAAATTGAAAAAGTCACAATAACAGTGATACTATTTTCTTTCATGTAAGTCATCCTCTATCAACCTTTTTTTCTTTTTTTTTTTTTTTTTTCCAAAAATTCTCTATAAACTTGCTACACTTTCTTTGGTTGTGTCAAAAACCTTAACTACCCTTCGAATTTTGCTGTAGAACAATAACATCTCGGAATGGAGCATAGCATGGCAATATGAGTGACTGACTGCCTCTCTCTCTCCTCCCCTGCACCTGCTAGTAACTTTTAGAGAGAGAAAATTGAAAGCATTGGAGTTTGCTCATTTGGGTTTGACGTAATCGCCAAAAGCCTATTGATTTCGTAAAAATTTCATCTTTTTTCT
The DNA here is from genome assembly GCA_963580275.1 of Crataegus laevigata. Taxonomy (NCBI): domain Eukaryota; kingdom Viridiplantae; phylum Streptophyta; class Magnoliopsida; order Rosales; family Rosaceae; genus Crataegus; species Crataegus laevigata. Next base: position 11,441,052 of record OY756944.1, on the reverse strand, counting down.
TTCTGTCTGTCTTGCTTTGGACCCTCCGAAGAAAGAAGGGTCCCTCCTCCGCCATAGCTGTTGATCTATCCCTCTCATGGTTTCGTTTACGCCATTCATTGCACGCTTCTGGTTTTCAAATATTAGCTGAATTCAATCTCTCTGGGGCTCTGGATATTTTTTTGGTCTGAAACTTTGCTTTGTGGGTTTAAATAAATGGCAACCAATGCATGTGGGTTCTTCACTGCTCCTACAGTTCCGACCCCGAGGTGGAAGATTCAACCTTCAATATGCATTTTTGGATCTGGGTTCCGTTCCCCAGAGGGAATCTCCAAGAGGGAATTCGGCTCCAGCATTTTTGAAGGCGCGGGGAAGCATGTTGGAGCTTCCGCTTCTGAATCTCGAGCACCCAAGTGAGTTCAATTTCCGTTCTTTCATTCATTTTGGTTTTTTTTTTTTTTTTTTTGCCCTTTCATTATTTTGTATGTTGGATTTTGAATTTGATTTGTTATCTTTGTAAGAAAGCTTCATGATGTGCATTTAGTCGTAAATTTGTTTAGTTTTCTGGATTTACTTGTATCGGCTCGATTTGTTTTAATATGATTGTGGTTATGGTTGGCATGTCATTGCATAGCCAGCTTCTGTTGTATTAGAAAGGGAAGGAGTTTAAATTCCCATATTTAAACTTCTATTGCACAAAGTTTTTAAATTTCGGTTTGGATATAATCACTAGGATCTTCATCTCCATTGGAGTAGTTTACTAGGCTTAAGCAATGAAGCCGACTACAATCTATCCGAATCAATCAAGCCAAATTTTCTAGTAATTACAATCAATTTAAGCCTCAAAGTGAGGGAAGTATACATATACATAGATGTTTAAGGTATAGTAAAGTAACCGTCTAACAAACCATTTTTAGGACTAACTTGAGGATGCAAGTAAGTTAGAAGCATTTTCATTGATGTAAGTCGGATTGCGGGTATGAGCTTAGGTGAATCAGTTTTGGTCAAAAACATTAGATTTCCTTTTTATGATAAAGGGTGCTAAATGTAGAACATTACCAAATTGCCGTATCCCTTTATTAATTGCCTAGTGTGTTATTGAACTTTGTCCTGAATGAGTTGGTTATTTTATTTGTGTTTTTATAAAATTTAAAATGCAATTCCTACCAGTAGCTCATGGCTTAGGACGGATCTTTTAAAATTATCTCCTGCGTTCTAATTATAATTGTTCTTTTTTAAAGTTATCCTGGGTTGGACCGTGGCCAGTGCTGTGCATTTGATGTAATAAACAGAGTCCCTTTGCCACAAGCCACTGTCAGTGCTGAGATTGCATTTTGGATAAATCGGGGTATGAATACAAGCTGGTAAAATATAATCTGACTGATCTTAATTAATCTCTATTATTTCAGGCTTGTCAGTAAAGGCTGCAAGTTAATTGGATGCGGCTCAGCAATACCAAGTCTTAAGATTTCAAATGACGATCTCGCAAAAGTAGTAGATACTAACGATGAATGGATAGCTGTTTGCACTGGGATTCGTAATCGACGTGTTCTTTCAGGTCAGTTCATACTTTTCTGTGCATGATAATGTCATAAATTTGGTAAACAATTTGACATGGCTTAGCCTGTGTTGAGCCTCATGTTTTAAATCACATGCAATGAGTTTAACTTGGGAAATTCAGCTTCATAGTCTCATGCAGTGCATTACAAGAGGAAACTATCTGTTGGACCTCTCAGGTTGACGATTTGAATCTTACCTAGGATTAGTTTTGTCAGCTAGCTGCTGATATATGACCCTTTTTCTCTGCCCCAATTGAACAATGTCTGTTACATAGTCACTGTGGCTTTACCATTCTATTCAGACAACCGAAACGATAAGCATATGGCGGAGTTTGACCTCATTGATGTTGGTAGTGTAAGATGTGTAAGAGCCTAAGGGGGGCTTTCTTATAGTTGTACCGGATATTTGAATGCTTCTACCTTTTATTTGAACACTTATTTTATATAACTATCTGTCTCTTCTCTGGTCCTCATTTCTAGGTGTACTGGATATTTTATGTTATCATTTCTAAAATTACAGGATATTTGAATGACTTCCTTGTAAAATTACAGGCAAAGAGAGCCCGGCAACGTTAGCAGTTGAGGCAGCGCATAAAGCACTTGAGATGGCACAGGTTGATGTTGATGATGTGGACCTAATCTTGATGTGCACATCTATGCCTGATGATGTCTTTGGCTGTGCTCCTCAGGTATATAGGTCACTAGGTGGTATCTGGATTAAGTCGTCGGGATTTAAAAAAAAGAAATAGGGATTGAGCTTCACAGTGGTGTGCATTATATGATTGTTATGCCAATATTGATTTCTATTATATTTGATTCTTCATGTTTTTAGGGGTTTATAAATCTTTAAGTGATGAACAAAATTTCATCTATCTAGGTGTGTATTTATTTGTTATGAATAATGAAAAGACCATTTCTTATTAGAAAACTAAAAAGGATCAGATCATTGCTAGCTTCCTTAATTTATAAAGGGGTCCTATTTCGGACAAAAGTAGATTCTTGCCTCCTTGGGGGCATCTATGTCTAAGAACTATAGAAGAGTTCCCATTATCATGATTCATCTTGACCGGACTGGAGTTTTGTACTAAATATGGCATGTTTTTTTTGTTTTGTTTGGTATTTGGTCAGACTACTGCTGGCCAACTTTTGAAAACTGTGGCTTTTTCAAGTCTCGTCTTTATATTTCTAGTAGGTTATTTTGTTGATTAAGTTTGTTGTGCTTATATAGTTTTATGCTTTTTCCATGGCACGAACTTTGACCAGATACTGAACTATATCCATCACCCGTAATATAATCAAAGAACGACTGAGTATTACTCTCTTAGTGCTTATGCTGCTTTATTAATACAGTAAATGCTTACATTTTGAATTTGTGTTATATTGTAATTTCAGGTTCAAAAAGCACTTGGCTGCCGAAGGAACCCTTGTAGCGGATTTATTTTGGGTCTCGTAAAGTTTTCTTTCTAAACATTTCAGTCCACAGCTTAAATTTCCGTAATTGTGTAGGCCTGTGACGGTGAGGATGATGCTTTGCTCTCTTTTGGTTTGCATGGTGATGGTGAAGGAAACAGATTTGTGATTTCTCGATTTCTCGATTTGTATGTTTGTTTTATGCACCTTTTTAGCAAGTACAGCATTTTTCTGATACTGACCGATCACTTTCTTTGCAGACATATCACTGCCGCCTTCGAAGGAAATGAACAGATGATGACTTGGGTTGTAATGGTTCAGTCCTAGGCTTCCCTCCAAGACCCCCTTCATATTCCTGCCTTCAAATGAATGGTAAAGAGGTCTTTTGCTTTGCTGTGCGTGCTGTGCCAGAGTCACTTGAGTTTTCTCTTGCAAAAGCTGGTCTCCCTCATTGATTGGTTACTGCTCCATCAGGTATGACGAATGATATCTTTCGGAAAGTTTACCCTGGGTTTACTGATTAAAATGATTGCTCTGCTCTACTTTCATTCTTTGTAATGGGAAGTTTGAACGAAAATAGCTCTTTACGGTAGCTTCAGAACGACTTTTTATCCTAGCAAACAACCAACGGGGGTACTTCTTGTTTTGATAATGGTGATGGGTTATAACAAAAACAAATCAATAACGCAGGCAAACCAGAGGATCCTCGAAGCGGTTTCTACTTGCATGCAAATCCCTTCAGAGCAGGTGATTTCGAACTAGGCAAAGTATGGAAACACGAGCGATGCTTCCATACCTTTGGAGTTGGACGAAGCTGTGAGAAGTGGGAAGGTGAAACCAGGCCATACTATCGCAACTGCAGGTTTCGGAGCGGGTCTTACTTGGGCTTCTACCATTTTCAGATGGGGTTGAACTTGAAACCTCATCGCCTCAGGCCAAGACAGAATGATAATTTTAATACTCTGAATCTCATGTTTGAAATGATAATTTTTCTAAATTTTTGTATTTTGACAAGTGATAAGATAATTACATAACATAAATCTAAACCACGAAAATAAAAATCTGAACTTGGGTACTGGTGGAGCACATTGATAAATAGCTAAATACAAGTTCAACGTAATTAATAATTACAGTAACTTAAATGCCAAGAAAAGAAAAATTAAAGTATGTCATTGAGCAAAAGCTTGACCTCTAGGTTGAACTTGAACCCAAGATTTAATCTTCTTCAAAGCACCCTCAATTGCAAGATCAAAAGCATCGTTCTTGGCTCTCAATCCCACTGAGCTTCCATGCCTTCTATACATAACTCTTGGTATCATCTCCAACACTCTCTCCCTCATCCTCCTCACTCTAGCCCTAGGAATGCTCCTAAGCACATCCAAAACCCTAGTCTCCTTGAACACCACATCCTCCTTGGGTATAAACACCGAGAAATCCCCGTACTGATCCTCCGGCAAGTGCCACCTGTACTGCACTTTGGCGGACGAGGACTCGAAGAATACAGGGATGCAGCCGGCCACAATGCTGTCGAATGTGGAACGCCTGGTTGGGGTGTCGCCCGGCGGTTGCAAGCAAAAACTAGCTTGCAACATTGGCCTCATGAACCTAATTGGGTCATGCTCACATATACCATTGGAGCAATCCACAAAGTCACAAAGCTTTGTGTACTCAGCAACCCCACTTCCAAACATCCCCAAATTGTTGTTGTTTAACGTCTCATTGTTTTCTATGGTGTTGTTTTCACACTCGTTCCTAATACTCTTCCTAATGTTCGGATTATTTCCGACACCGCCACCGCCGGCGAACATCATTAGCGTTGTCCGCCGGGACCGCCTCGCCCGCTGCACCCACGCCTCTAATAAAGACAAATTGGGCGGGTGAAATGACGACGGATAAGGCACAGCGTGCTCCTGCCACGGCCAGGCACGCGCCTCCACCGTCAGAGTGGTGACATTAAAGAACTGCGGCAATTCGAGCAGCGAAGTTCCCCACAGCCGCGGAACGTTCCCCAGCGGCTGAGAGAAATCCAGAGCCGGTCGGGCCAAAACCAAGAAATGGTCGTGACCCATATTCCGATTCCACAAATCCGGGTCGTCCCGGGTCAAAAATTCGAACAAATTGAGGCCCTGCTCGGAGCTGGAATTGTAATCGGGACCGTAGAGGTAGCGGAGGGCGTCGATGCCGGCGTAGTAGGGGAGGTAGACGGCGTCGGCGGATTGGGGATCTGAGGTGAGACATGGGTATTCGAGCATCCGACGGTGGAAAATAAGCTCGAGCATCAAGGGGTCGGTTCGGTACCAGCTGTGAGAAAGATTATGGGTTTTCTGGCCGAGGCCATGGTTGGCCAAGTAAGGGCAGAAGTCGTCGAACAGAGGGTAGCCGGAGCAGTTGGAGAGGAGATCGAGGTTGAAAGCCGGCGGGAGGCGTCGGATGTGGATCCAACGGCCAGTGCAGTCGGAGTCGGATTGACTTGGGTCGAGATTGTTTCTGGGTACTTGGGCGGAGGTTAATCGAATGGTGGTGGTGGTGGAGAAGAAGAAGAGGAGGAAGGAGGTGGTGATTAGTAAAGTGGACTTGGAGGAGGCCATTGGAGGAAAGAGAGAGAAATGGGGTTATTTATGGGGATATTTTTACAGTTAAATTCTTTAAACTTTTGAAATGGTTTAAGGGGTTTTGGGTATTTTTCTGTTTTGTTATGGTAATTTTGTTTGTTTTATCATTTCCTGTTTATCTTTCCAGTTTGGGAGGAAGATTAGTTTTGTCTGTTAAAACTGTATTTTTTTAATTTGTTTTATTTATTTTTTTGGGTTGGAAAATGGAAATCCAACAAGAAAACAAAAATGTTGTTGTGTAGAGAGAAAAAATGACGAGGTTGTTTTTTTAAACTGCATGAGTGCACGGGACGTGGGATTTGACGCGTTTATGTCGGTGGGGTTTGTTGGTGGTGATGGGGTGGAGCTTCGGCTAAGAGCAACTCCACCGGGGTGGATTGCTCGGGGGACATGGGCAGCAACAGGGCCAGACAGCCCGAGGGAACAGCTCCAGCGTGCGGGAGCCCGAGCAAGGGTGGAGGCCCGTGTCACAGGCCCGGCGAGGATTGCCAGCCCGAGAGCCCGAGCTCTGCGCTTGGCGCGTGCGCGTCATGTGCGCGTCACGTGCGCGTCACGCGCGCGTGGGCGCGCGTAGCAGACAGGAAAACAGCAGCCCACTTGCAGCCCTTGTTATCGTTGGGAAGCCACGTGGCTTCCCACGGTGCGTCCGATCCCAACGGCTAATTAATATTAACCGTTCGATTTGCAACGGTAAAAAAAAAAAAAAAAACTCTTATTTAATATCAACCGTTGGATCTGAGATCAACGGTTGATATTAATCTCTTTTATAAATTTAAAAAAAAAAGAAAAATAGTTTTAAAATTCAAAAATGTTACCGTTGTGCCACGTGTCACAATCTGGAGTGTTGAAATTCAAATTTTTTTAAATCCAACGGCAGAGATTAATTAGTTGAATAAAAAAAATTAAAAATTGTAAAAATGAAAAAATTTCAATCCAAATAGTTGAATGAAAAAATTTGGATTGAAACTTTGAGAGAAAGATAGGAATTTGATTGAAAGTAGTTGAGAAAATATGAAATTGTGGTGTAAGGTATATGAAAATGACAAGGTATTTGTTTGTATGATTTATTTGTTACCTATTTTCATTTATAAAGTATTGTTTGTATGATTTATTTGTTACCTACTTTCATGTTAATTATTTGTTTGTATTATTTAGTTGTTACCTATTTTCATTATAATTATTTGTTTGTATGATTTATTTGTTGCCTATTTTCATTTATAAAGTATTGTTTGTATGATTTATTTGTTACCTACTTTCATGTTAATTATTTGTTTGTATTATTTAGTTGTTACCTATTTTCATTATAATTATTTATTTTTTACCTATTTTCGTTATAATTATTTATTCTCCTGCATTGTATAGGAACTTCAAGCACAAGCTTGGTATGGTACCAAAACCAAAAGCAAAAACAAAACATTCACCCGGTTTGAATGTTGGAATGTTGTCAAAGATTGTCCTAAATTCAGAGTTGTGTCTGTCGGTCCAGAAGTTTTTATGAACAGCACCCCTCTACACTCTACACCCAATCATGCCTCGCATGATCTTGATGAAGATGATGCAGAAGAAGTGCCTGAAACGCCCCCCGTTAAACAAGCATCAGGGTCAACCCGTTTTCCAATTAGGCCTCAAGGTAAGAAGGCTTCAAAGAGAAAAGGTAATGCTTCAAAGAATGATTATGCAAAGTATATGGAAGACCTTGCCCGCCAAGGTGAATTGACTTTGGCCCGAGAAATGGCTAAATATGAGGCCGATAAGGCTAGAGAGGATGCAAAAGCTGCAGCTTTTCAGAAAAAATTTGAAGCTGATGAGAGAGAAAGAGAACTACTTCGGCAAGAAAGGGAATGTAGAAGAGAAGAAAGAATGGCTGAACAAGATCGTAACATTATGAAAGAGCCTTTAGAAGGGAAGTCTCCAAACTCTAAATATTTTTGGAAGTCGGAGAAAGAAGACGTGGCGCGAAGGAGGCGTGCAAGAGAAGCGAGAGTAAGAGGAGATGGTCCTAGCACGACAAGAGAAGATCATCCTAGCACCACAAATTGGTTAAGCACGACAAGAGAAGATCATCCTAGCACCACAAATTGGTTAAGTGATGATTATTGAATTTAGGTTGTAATTTATCGAATTTAGTACTTTATGTTATTTCCAATTTATTGAATTCAGTACTTTATGTTATTTCCAATTTATTGAATTTAGTACTTTATGTTATGGCCTTTGTATTGAATTTAGTACTCTATTCATAACACATTTAAACACACCAAATAAAATAACATCAACATAAAATAACAACATACCAAATAAAATAAACACACGACATGAAATAAAATAAACACCCCAAATAAAAACAAACACTAATGAACTTAAGTATCTGCAACACCCCTCATTTTCCACTGGTGTTCTATCAAGTCAATTTGGCGAGCATTGTGCATATATGGCCTTTGCATTGCAGTATATCGTTGAATGACTCTATCATTGTAACGTCCATCCCTTTGTATTGGGTCGTGTTGCACGGGTTCTTCCGTGGCGTCATGAGCACAATATATTCGTGTTTTGGAATTGTTCATCGTGTCGGGCTCATATTCATCAACAACATCATAATCGTACTCATCTTCCACAATCATGTTGTGAAGAATGATGCACGTCATCATGATAGATCGAAGCGACTCCACATCAAACATTCTGGCAGCTGATCGGATGATATTTATACATATTTTTATATCAAATTCTCTCGTCTTTTCTTAGTTAGTTCGTTATATTTTGAGCTATTTACGTTATTTTTGTGTTTTATAGAATTTATCTAGCTAAGAAAATAAAAATAGAATAAGTGAAATTTTTAGTAATAAAATCGTCAAAACTGCTTTGCCCTCTCTATTTGGTTAATAAATATAAGAAAGTATTATATTTATATATTTATATATTTATATATTTATATAGTTATATATATTAATATATTAATATATTTATAATGTGTGTGGAATTTAGGTGGAGTAGGTGAAGGGAATTAAAAATAAGGAAAAGGAAGGCTGGCGTGCTGCCAGCTTGAAGAAGACGGAAAGAAACAGAATAAAGAGGAGAAGGCTGGAAGCAAATGGGGGTCAGAGAGCTCCTCGGGGGAGCTGAGGCGAGGAGAAAAACAGAAATAGAAAATAACAGAGAGGTATTGACACGAAGAGGGCAGCCAATCCTTGGCTGCGGAAAGCAGAGCTTACAGCGGCTAGGAGAAATAAAGGAAAGCAGCACCTCGGGCTGCTCAGGGAGCAGCGTGCGCAGAGAGGAACCACGCGAGAGCTGCTTTGGCAGCGACCAAGATAAGCTGATTCCTGGGAGCTGCGGTGAGAGCTCCGACAAGTGAGGCGCGGAAGGGGGAAGCCAAAGCTGCCCTTTGGCAGCAAGTTCACGGGAGCCATTTGGAGGGACGAAGGCTGCCTTTGGCAGCGTGAAAACCTCGGAGGAGGCAGCAACTTGGGCAGCTTATACACGCAGGAAGCTCAGAGAGAGCAACCTCTGTGTTGCTTCTGCTTTTATTTCACCGAGAGCAAATCAGCAACCAGAGCACAGTGCACAAATTCTCACACTCTCTTTCGGTTTAATCCTCCAACTTATGTTTTTAAATTCTGTTTTTAATATAAATGTGTAAATAAATTTGTGTTAGCTAGAGGTTAATTCGAAACCATGAATATATTTGTAATTTTAATTTGATTTACTCCAGTTATGAATTTATGAATGTTTGGATGTGGTTTACTATTCTGATTTGATTAATAACTTGTTTATGTATGTGGGTTAAGGGTCGATACTTAATTTGCATGCTTAGACTTGATGCTAGGATATAAGGGAATTTCACCTAATCGTTATGAACTTATATTCATGAGTAGTAAAAATCGCTAGTCACGATTGTGTTTAGTAAACCCTAGGTTGGATTAACATGCGTATTCCATAGTTATGAAAGCCTAGTCGATGTTTATGATTTCCATTGAATTTAATGATCTTTGATATGTCTCTCTATCATGCGTATTCCATAGTTAGGGAACTTGATAAGAATAATTTGGTTGTGATGCATATTCCGTCCAATTCAATGAATCTAGGGAAATCTGAAAGTTAATTTAAGCGGACCTAATTAATTTGGAGCATTGTCATTCATTCGTTTGTTGAATTCATAACTGGGAATCAATTTAGGTTACATTTGTGTCATGTGTGGAGAAAAACCCTCTAGCCAATCCGTTATCTATCCGTTCACTTTTATTTTATGTTTTTGTCAATTTTGTAATTTATTTAAGTTTAGTTTCCGTTTCGTCAAAAATCAATCCCCCCATTATTATAATATTATTATTTATTTACTTTTTATTATTTGTAATCTTTTAATTTTAATTTCCTTTCATTTCAATTCCTAGTTTTTATTTTAAATTGTTTTTATTATTTTGAGTCATTTTAAGTGTGTTTCAAATTTTTAGCCTAGTTTTGTATTTTTGAGTCTTTTGATTTATTTTAGTTTATTTGTTAGTTCTATTTTAAGTTTTTTTAGTTAAGTGTTTTTATTTTAGTTTAGTATTTTAAACTTTGTTTTTACGTTTTTAAATTATTATAGAGGTTTTAGCAAGCCCTCCTAATCCCCGGTCCAGAACGATACCCTACTTATACCTATACTACGATTGTCAAAAAGAGGGTTTAATTTGTGTCGAGTTAATTCTCGCATCAAATTTTGGCGCCGTTGCCGGGGATTAGCAACTTTGCTAATCCTTTATTTTTGTTTGTGTTTAATTTTTGTTTGTTTGTTTGTGTTTTTGTTTGTTTTTGTGTTTGTGTATTTTACTTTTGATATTTGATTTATTTTTCTTTCTTTAATTTTAGGTACTAATTGGAGCAAGAAATGGATTTTGCTAATATTCAAGCTCAATTGGCGCAGCTTACTGCTCAATTGACTGATAATGCCGAACGGACCTCAATGCCAAGTGTCCCTACACTTGATGTGCCCTATGGGCAAGGATATCAAACTCAGCAATATCCTCAATTTTCGGCATATGACGATGATTGGGGATATCAAAGCCACAGCCAATCAAGGGGCAACATGTATTCCAACGCTTGCAATTCAAATTGGAGGGATTATTCAAATCAAATGTGGGATGAACCTCAGCAATTTCAACAAAGTGGATATTGGCAGCAAGACGAGTTCTATTCCAGACCTATGCAGCCACCACAGCATCCCCCACAACAATTCCAATCAAATTCAAGTATGCCCGTTAATTATAATGAAATTCTTGAAGGACTAATTTCTTTAACGCAGGACTCACAAAGAGAAGAACAATTGCAGCCTTCAGAAGAGTCCTATCAATGGCCATGTCAACTGTCACAGCCACCACAAGAATATGCCCAATTCGATTCAGGTACATCTATGGATAATGATACGTTTAATAAGTTACTCTCCTCTTTGAATCAGGGAGTGGAAAATCGAATCCAGGAGATGCAAGACCGGACCAATAAGGTGGATGAATTGGAAAGGCAAGTTGGGGAGATTATGGAGATCATGGCACAGATTCAAGATCAAAGTGAATTCTCCAACTCCACCATTGCAAATTCAAAGGCAGAAGTTGAAAATGAAGAAGCCATCACTTTGGAAGGTGATATGGAGAATGAGGCTGTCCTAGAACCGTTCAAACTCAGCCCGAACTTGGATGAATTGCCGCTGCAAGCAGAATATGAGGAGGACGACTTGGGCAGTTTAGACGAATTCTTGTCTCAAACCCCTCAAGTCCCTATGTCGTCCAACTATGGTGAGGTTGTTCCAAGTTCAATTCATTCTGATATTTTTCCACCAAATGTTCTTTTTCCTTGCAGAATTTTAATTCCAAATTTCGAAGATAGTGAAAAAGACATTGTGGACGCTCTTCCAATGGTTCAAGATATCGAAGTGGTTGGGCAACATCAAGAATACATCAATGAGGCTGTGCAGGAAACAAAGGCCCAAGAAATTGAGTTTGATGACACGGGACAGGCCACAACCATCATAGTCAATTTGGCCCAGTTCAAAATCCCGGAAATATCCAAAAACGTGGTTTTTGTCATTGAGTTTGTTTCGGAGAAAGGCAGTAAGCAATCTTCTCCAATTTTAATTTTTATTTTATTTTATACTAACATTTTTCTCATTTTAATGATTCAGGCGCCCACTCTTGAATTAATGCCACTGCCGAATCATTTCAAGTATCACCTCCCATTGAAAGATAAATTCCATGCTTTGGAGATAAGGGGAGGTTAATGGAAAGATTCGTCCGGCTAAAGACGTTAAATCAAGCGCTTCTTGGGAGGCAACCCAAGCAACCAGATTTGCATTTCTTAACCTTTTTCTTTATTGCCTTTATTTTCATTTTTGTTTTGTTTAGTTAGTTGTTTTATTTGGTTGATTTTTATTTAGTTTGTGTTTAAATAAATTAAGGGCCTTATTTATTTTACGTACGGATAAATAAAGTTTTTTTTTACATTTATTTACATTTATTTACTCTACATATTTTAATTTGCTTAAAATAAACCTTAAAAAAAAAAAAAAAAAAAAAAAACAAAAAAAAAAACAAAAAAATTAATAATAATAATAATAATATTAGTAACATATATATATATATATATATATATATATATATATATTTAAATAAACATTAAAAGCAATAAAATTTACAATAATGCGAAAAACTGATAGAAATCATTGGTTTTGGTTAGGTGGCGCCTCAGAGGTTGACGGAGCTCCGGGAAGACGAAGAGCCAGAGTTGGAATCTCCGGAGCCGGAACGCTTGGTGCTGCTCCAGAGGACGAAGGCAACATAAACCGCGGGAGTAACGCCATGAACCGCTCATGATCACTCTGGATTCGACCGTCCGACTCCTGCAGCTGGTCCAGCTTCCTCTTCATGCTGGTCGAGTAGCTAGTTGCGAGCATGTGCAACTCCTTGTTCTCGTGCCTGAGTCCTCTGACTTCTTGCCGAAGACTGACCACCTCCGCCATTAACGACTCCACCTGACGAGATCTTGCAAGCAGGCGCTGACCCATGTTCGAAACTGAGCCTGCACACTGGACACTGAGAGCCAGTGAGTCCTGAACAGCCAGCTCGTCTGACCGCATAGACAGCAACCTAGTGTCTCTGGGAGTAAGAAGGTTTCTTGCAACCACCGTTGCGGTTATATCATTCCTCATCATTGTGTCCCCGACTGTAAGAGGACCATTGGGGGATATGAAGGATGGATTCCAAATGTTGTTCGGAGAAGACAAGTCATCGTCTTCCCCGACATTCAAGTTTAGGCGACGGTCGGAAGGGCAAGACATTTTTAGAGGGGGTTGAGGAAGAAAAGAGTTCGGAAAAATTAAGATTGCTGAAGCGGAAGAAGAGATCGGAAAGATTAAGAAGTGCAGAAGAGAGTGTTTACAGAGGAGAGTATTTGAGGAAGGGAGTTCAAGTGTGATGTGAAGCAGAATTAGCGCCTCTATAAAAAGAAGCAAATCAAAGAGAGGCGCTTCTCTGAGGTTGAAGACGCGTCCTCACGCAATTCGGAAAAGCTCGACGCTCCTTTCTCAAAAGAGCCGTTTCCTTTCTCAAAAGCTGGGCTTGACTCAGCAATCACGTGGGTCGGTTTGTCCGGATGTGTCGTCACTCATGACGTGCAGCGTGGAGCGTTGCGAAAACCACGAGCCGCACCCGGTTTTGAACCCCGGTTTTCAAAAGATCATCATTCCAATTTGTCGTCACTCGTCGTATGCGCAGTCAGCTTCGCGGAAATTACGGACGCGTTGTCAGAAAGTGCGTAACGGGCACTGTTCATCCATCCACCGGCTGCCGACAAATAGTGAGGGAACAGTTCCGGTTGTGAAGGAAAATTTCTATAAGTTCGACCTTAGCCTTTCACAGCAAAGGCACACCTTCACACCCTCTCAACCTCTCCACCTCTCAACCTCTCTTCCTCTCTTCATCTCCGATAATGTCTTCCCAAAGAAAGCTTTCGAGTTATTCAGTGTTCTTCATCCCTTGGATCACCCCAGAAAACAAACCTTCCAGAGCAAAAGTATTTCATATTAAAAAGGTTAAAAGCAAAAGTATCTCATATTATGCTTTCTCCTCTCCTTCATCTGAGGAACGTGGAGAAAGTGAGATCCTGATTGCTTACCTAGTCTTGCTCTCGAGTACTCATCTCAGACCCCTCCCAGCCCACTTCAAAAATAAACCTGTGTTGAGGTACTTCTTCAAAAACAAAAGTACCTCACAGACGAAGCAGGAGGAGTCTGAGGTGCACCCAAAAGCAGATGAGTCTGGGTTGATCCAAGAGTTCAAGAAGATGCCACACCTGCGTGGAGACCGGACCACTTGAAGCATGTGGAGACAACGTGCTGATTCATCCTCAACTAAGCCGAGGAGCACTTGCCAGAAGGAGGCCCATCCAGTTCAAGATGAAAGCTGTGGAAAATCAACAGTCATGACCAATGACCACCTATTAGTTCTTTTCGTTATCTTTTATTTTCATTTTCAATTTTCGTTTGCATTTTCTATATTTTCTTGCGTGTTTAACTGATTTATTTCTTTTATTTGCAGGAACGTTTGGTTATTTTCTCCCTTGAAGTTGATTGCAAAATTTACGCTTGGGGGTCATCGCTTGGTTTTCTGCAAATTAGGGAAGTTTTCAGTCCTATTGCTTTATTTTGTTTCTTTTCATTTAGTAATTTTATTTTTATTTTTATATTTATTTTTATATTTATTTTTGCATTATTAATGTTTTCTGACATTGGGGACAATGTCTAGTTTAAGTGTGGGGGTATCAAGATAAAAAAATGACCAAATTGAAATTTTTTGTACCTTCGACTTTGAACTGGTTTCATTTGTTTCCATGTTATTGCTTTTTGTTTTCTTAATTAGCTTTGTGTTTTACTTAATTTTTTTCGGAGTTTTGTGTTTTATTTAATTTTTCTCGAAAAAATTTAAAAAATCCAAAAATATTGTCTTGTTTTCCTTATTGTTTTAAATTAGATTTTTATTAGTTTCCCGACCTAATGATATAATTGGATGAAATTTGAACCATGACTATCAAGAACTTAGCTAACATGTGTTGTATGAAATTCCTTATTCTCTTGTTAGTTTGTACATGTTTGATCATCTTTGAAAAACCAAATGCACATAGCCTTGTTGATGTGAAACTAAAGCATGATTTAAAGCTTCATATGTGAATTTAGTGACCATATACATCCTATGTGAGTTTTTGAGCCTATTGAAAGTGTGTGCATTTTTCATACACTCCTATTCTTTCATGTGTGATGAACTTATGTGAGATGCATCTCTAGAACTTGCGTAACGATCTTTTGAAATATTTGTCATTGATTGCATGAACTTGAAAATGATAGAGGCATTAGGTTCACCACCATGGCCCAAATAACCCGATTTCCCAAAGAAAAAAAAAAAAAAAAATTAAATTATCATTAGATTGCTTATTTGAGCCGTTTTGTTGAGCCGTTTATTTCTTATCACCAGATATGTCTACCCTTATACCTCAAAACATGTTTCCTTACCCTTTCCAAGCGAGCAATTTGAGACTATCTTATGAGAAATGTTTATGAAGTACTTGGAATGAGTTTGGCAAAAGAATAAGTGTGGGGGTTTTTCATGTTTGTATTTTTAAAAAAAAAAAATTAAAAAAAAATGAGAAAAGAGAAGAAAAGAAAAAAAAAAGAAAAGAAAAGAAAGGTTGTATTCGAAGAAAATAAAATAAAAAGTTTAAAGTTTCAGTTTGGGGGTGTGGTTGGAAGTGTTAGAAGAATCGTTGGAGAACTTGAGTTCTTATAAATCTCAACTAAAAAAAATTTGCTTGCAATGTAGCTTGGAACTTGTGTTTTCCTTTTCTTTCGTTTCAATAGCCCTATCCCTAAGCCTCATTACATCCAATAAAAGTCCTCTTGATTTAAGTTTTGCAATTATGATTGTGGAGAAGTGATTTTTATACAAGCTTATGGTAGATCTTTCACATTTGTTTCTTTGAGCGAAACACATTAAAACTAAACACATGTGTGATTAAGTGCATATCCCGTGAGAAGATTGCTGGTTTGCATATGGTGTTTTTAAAAATAAAAACTTGAAATTGCATTAGCATGGCTATCTCACACACTACACTTCAAGGATGATTCAAAGATTATTGCTAATATTTGAATAAGGAAGATGAACTGGGATTAGTTTGTTTTGTGCTAGCTATGGTTCTTGATGATTTGCGTTTTCGAATGAAATTCTATGAGGGTCACATAGGGGGAAGCTAATGTTTTTCATGTTATTACTTTTTCTGTTTTCTTTGTTTTGCTCGAGGACTAGCAAAAGCTAAGTGTGGGGGTATTTGATCGGATGATATTTATACATATTTTTATATCAAATTCTCTCGTCTTTTCTTAGTTAGTTCGTTATATTTTGAGCTATTTACGTTATTTTTGTGTTTTATAGAATTTATCTAGCTAAGAAAATAAAAATAGAATAAGTGAAATTTTTAGTAATAAAATCGTCAAAACTGCTTTGCCCTCTCTATTTGGTTAATAAATATAAGAAAGTATTATATTTATATATTTATATATTTATATATTTATATAGTTATATATATTAATATATTAATATATTTATAATGTGTGTGGAATTTAGGTGGAGTAGGTGAAGGGAATTAAAAATAAGGAAAAGGAAGGCTGGCGTGCTGCCAGCTTGAAGAAGACGGAAAGAAACAGAATAAAGAGGAGAAGGCTGGAAGCAAATGGGGGTCAGAGAGCTCCTCGGGGGAGCTGAGGCGAGGAGAAAAACAGAAATAGAAAATAACAGAGAGGTATTGACACGAAGAGGGCAGCCAATCCTTGGCTGCGGAAAGCAGAGCTTACAGCGGCTAGGAGAAATAAAGGAAAGCAGCACCTCGGGCTGCTCAGGGAGCAGCGTGCGCAGAGAGGAACCACGCGAGAGCTGCTTTGGCAGCGACCAAGATAAGCTGATTCCTGGGAGCTACGGTGAGAGCTCCGACAAGTGAGGCGCGGAAGGGGGAAGCCAAAGCTGCCCTTTGGCAGCAAGTTCACGGGAGCCATTTGGAGGGACGAAGGCTGCCTTTGGCAGCGTGAAAACCTCGGAGGAGGCAGCAACTTGGGCAGCTTATACACGCAGGAAGCTCAGAGAGAGCAACCTCTGTGTTGCTTCTGCTTTTATTTCACCGAGAGCAAATCAGCAACCAGAGCACAGTGCACAAATTCTCACACTCTCTTTCGGTTTAATCCTCCAACTTATGTTTTTAAATTCTGTTTTTAATATAAATGTGTAAATAAATTTGTGTTAGCTAGAGGTTAATTCGAAACCATGAATATATTTGTAATTTTAATTTGATTTACTCCAGTTATGAATTTATGAATGTTTGGATGTGGTTTACTATTCTGATTTGATTAATAACTTGTTTATGTATGTGGGTTAAGGGTCGATACTTAATTTGCATGCTTAGACTTGATGCTAGGATATAAGGGAATTTCACCTAATCGTTATGAACTTATATTCATGAGTAGTAAAAATCGCTAGTCACGATTGTGTTTAGTAAACCCTAGGTTGGATTAACATGCGTATTCCATAGTTATGAAAGCCTAGTCGATGTTTATGATTTCCATTGAATTTAATGATCTTTGATATGTCTCTCTATCATGCGTATTCCATAGTTAGGGAACTTGATAAGAATAATTTGGTTGTGATGCATATTCCGTCCAATTCAATGAATCTAGGGAAATCTGAAAGTTAATTTAAGCGGACCTAATTAATTTGGAGCATTGTCATTCATTCGTTTGTTGAATTCATAACTGGGAATCAATTTAGGTTACATTTGTGTCATGTGTGGAGAAAAACCCTCTAGCCAATCCGTTATCTATCCGTTCACTTTTATTTTATGTTTTTGTCAATTTTGTAATTTATTTAAGTTTAGTTTCCGTTTCGTCAAAAATCAATCCCCCCATTATTATAATATTATTATTTATTTACTTTTTATTATTTGTAATCTTTTAATTTTAATTTCCTTTCATTTCAATTCCTAGTTTTTATTTTAAATTGTTTTTATTATTTTGAGTCATTTTAAGTGTGTTTCAAATTTTTAGCCTAGTTTTGTATTTTTGAGTCTTTTGATTTATTTTAGTTTATTTGTTAGTTCTATTTTAAGTTTTTTTAGTTAAGTGTTTTTATTTTAGTTTAGTATTTTAAACTTTGTTTTTACGTTTTTAAATTATTATAGAGGTTTTAGCAAGCCCTCCTAATCCCCGGTCCAGAACGATACCCTACTTATACCTATACTACGATTGTCAAAAAGAGGGTTTAATTTGTGTCGAGTTAATTCTCGCATCAGCAGCACCTCTAACAATAGCCCAGCGAGCTTGGAGTATACCAAAACAACGCTCCACATCCTTCCTGCATCCTTCTTGACAACTTGCAAAGTATTTTTCCTTTGCACTTTGTGGACGTGGCACTGTTTTGACAAAGCATTCCCACCTTGGGTAAATGTCGTCTGCTAGGTAGTATGGCCCGTCGTACTTACGTTCGTTGACCTAGTATGTGACTTTTGGTGCCTTTCCTTGCAGGACTTCATCGAACACTGGGGATTGGGCAAGGACATTAAGATCATTTTGAGCTCCCGGAACACCGAAAAACGCATGCCAAATCCAAGTATCAAAAGATGCCACCGCCTCCAAAATGATACTTTTCGATCCTTTTCTATCCCCGTAAGCGCCTTGCCATGCACTTGGACAGTTTTTCCAAGTCCAGTGCATACAATCAATGCTTCCAATCATCCCTGGAAAACCTCACATCTCGCCATTCTTCAAAAGCCTTTCCAAGTCCATATGAGTAGGCCTCCGGAGGTACTCATTGGTGTAGATAGATTCGATTGCCGAGCAAAACCTCATCAGGGACTCAAGAATGGTTGATTTTCCCATCCTCGTTATCTCGTCCACTTGGTCTGCAGCTGCTCCATATGCAAGCATCCGCAAAGCAGCAGTAATTTTTTGCTCAGGCAGAAGGCCTATAGCACCAAATGCATTCGGCTTTTGCACAAAGTAAGAATCATGGTTGCAAACAGCGCCCATGATTCTGTTGAACAAATGTCGTTCCATTCTAAAACGACGTCGGAAGTACGTATCAGGGAATGAACTGTTTCGGACAAAATAATCGTCCAAGAGATCCTGACCTCGTCGTTGCCTGTTTCTATTTATGTTTCCAGCACGGTTGGGCCTGCAGATCTGAGCCACACCTTGGACGACTCGACGAGAATGTGAGGCTCGTGCCATTCTTGATTCCTCATCTCTCCGTCTACGCTCATCATCGTCTTCCATCTCATTTTGGGCCCAATCCCCGCCATTGAACATTCCTTCTAATTGGTTAAACAATTCTTCCTCTTCTTGATCGATTTCCCACATCATCTTTGAAGAAGAAGAAGACATTGGTGAAGAATGAAGCAGAAACTATGAATAATGAAAGGGATTTTGGTGAAGAAGGAAACAGAAACTATGAATAATGATAGAGAGCTTGAGAAAATTGGTGTGATATTTCTGAGGATGGAGGGTTTCATTATATGGAGGATTTGGGCAAGGATTAGGTTGTAGATAATGACACGTGGCATGCCGTCATTCGTTAAAAATCTGGTGGAAATCTATCCTCAAAGATTGTAATCGGATTGTGACACGTGGCACGACGTGATTGGTTACAAATCTTATCGGAAATCCCTCACCAATAATTGTCCTTTCAGATAATGACACGTGGCATGCCGTCATTCGTTAAAAATCTGGTGGAAATCTATCCTCAAAGATTGTAATCGGATTGTGACACGTGGCACGACGTGATTGGTTACAAATCTTATCGGAAATCCAAAATTACAAATAAAATTATTTTGAATTTTGTTTATAAATAAAAAAATCCAAATATTTTATTGCTATTGGCTTTTCGGATAATGACACGTTGGGCAACGAGAACGATTAAAAATATTATCTGAAATTACAAATAAAATTATTTTGAATTTTGTTTATAAATAAAAAAATACTAATATTTTATTGCCAATTGCCAGGGCTATTCAAGTGCAGGGGTGGAGATGCAAAAAGGCTATTGCCAGGGGAATACACTGTTCATTAAGGCAATTACTGATCATTAGGTGGATTGAATAGTGTATTGCCAGGGGGAGGGCTCCTACACTGGAGTTGCTCTAATACAGCAACGTTTTGTGGCACTGGTGAAATTTTAAATTTTTTCGGGACGTTGTCACATGTTAACGGTTAACCAAACAAAATTTTTAATTTATTTAGGGTTTTTTTATTAGCACTTTACATGTATTCAATATACTCCTCATTAAAATTTAGGAGATTTTACACAAGTATCATCCAGAGTTAATTAGACTCGGCAATTTCTTACACAACACGAAAATAATGGGTTTCGGGTTAACACGATAACTAATCGGATCATTATCGGGTGACCCGTTTAGAACCCGTTAATAACGGGTATACACGCGGGTAATACGTAGTAACCCGTTTCGACACGTTAAAAAAAATTATAATGTTAAAGTTTAATTGTAAACACGAAAATTTCTTGAAAGATACAAGAACAGAACACGTGTACAAAATAATATTTGTATTAATGAATTTGTTTGGGGTTACAATCTCTATTTGATTTGATCCTCTGATTCGATCTCCGTGAGATATTGATTTGTGGATTTGATGAGCTGTTGATCCGAAGGGCCGTTGGGGCTTGATCTTAGGATGAACGAGGACGATGAACGATGGATGAACTTCAAGGGGCTTTTGGGCTTGATCCTCGAAGAACGATGAACGATGGTGATGAACAAGTGATGAACTTCAAGAGGCTTTTGGGCTTGATTCCTGAAGAACGGATGTGTGGATCCAAGGGCCGTCGGGGCTTGATCTTGGAAGATGGATGAACGGATGAACGGATGAACGGATGAACGGATGAACGATGAATGGATCTTCAAGGGCTTTTGGGCTTGATCTTGAAGAACAGTTGTGTTGATCCAAGGGCCGTCGGGGCTTGATCTTGGATTAAGAATCGGCACGTGACCAAGGTGCTTGTTGATTCTTCAAAGGTTTTGGCAGAGTTTCTTCAAGGGTCGTTGGGCTTGATCTCAAAGGTGGATGAACGTTTCTTCAAGGGCCGTTGGGGCTTGATCTCGAAGAACGATGAACGATGAACGAAGAACGAAGAACGATGAACGAAGAACGAACTTCAAGAGAATTCTCTTCCAATTTGGGAGTAGAGAAATGTATTTGTGAATTGGTCTTTGAATTGTATGAAATGGCCTCCTATTTATAGAATTTCTGAAGGCCTAATTTTGAATATAATATTCCAGATAAAATAAGTCGTCTCTGCCGGGTGTTGACACGTGTCCTGTTTGACGACTTTTCTAACTCTTTTCGAATTTTCGTCGAATCACACACTACGTGTACAATTTATGTAATACATAAGTGTTGAAACTTTGACCATCGGTCAACATTTTATTTACCGAAATTTCACTGTCTACATTAATTACTAAAAAATTTATTATAAAATACAATAACCATATTGTATAAATTAGTATATTCTATATTAAATATATATTTTTTTGTATTATTATTCTATATAAGTTTAAAAAAATTTAAGTTTTATTCATTTATTTATTTTTATTTTGAGAGTTTCTTATTATCATTAATAAGATAAATTTTACTTAACATGTTGTTGTCCAAAATTAAAATAAACTAGTATAGTATTAGTATAGGCTGACTTAGAGACATCAAGCTTTTGGTGTTTTGGAGATCATTTCCTCAAATTCTCAAAGAAGCAAGGAGGTGACTTGAAGGCCCTCCACTTGGGTGAATCCCTTGTATAAACAAGGATGAGCTTCAAGGGTAATGAACTCTAAATCCTTTCTTCTCTTTAATGTAGTTAAAGAGTTTATTGGTTCACCATTCACTAGGCTTTGAAAGTCATGGGTTTTATGAATTGTTTTTTAATGGATGCCTACTTTAATGTGTTAATAGTTTGCATATGTATTCAAATATTCTTACATGTTATTAGCTAGGACAAAAATTTTCCTTCATTTAGATACGCCAAATGGATGAATTATGTGTTGGCGCAACATAAAGACCCGAACGTAGAACGACTCAAAGGGTTTTCATTGTCCAGTCCTTGAACGACAAGTTAGAGTGACTGATGGCTAAAATCTTTGGGATTTTCGTTGTGGGTGGTAGGAGAGGTGGTGGTGGGGGTTAGGGATGGGTAGAAATTGGGTGTGGTTGGGGTTTGGAGAGATGGGGTGACCGGAATTTCTTAGTGTTGTAATTTTATTTTTTATTTTTTGTTCTTTTTCATTATGGGTGTAAAAAGAGAATTGTTGGATACTTTCGGAATTTCAAGACAAAAAAAATAAATATATAAGTTGAGTGTAAAAAGAGGATAAATGAGTCTGAATAAAATTTCCCAAGAAAAAAAAAAGGTGAAATGAGCAGTTTTGGGATTGAAAACGAGTTTTGTATCCTGAGACTGAGAGTAGAGATTGCATGTACAAATTAGTCAACTTGACGAATTAAATTGTACTTCCTCATAAGAAACCGTCTATTGAGCCTTACGTATATCATAAATACACGAATTCTGCAGAGAGGAGGAAAAAAGAAAAGGAAAACATAATTAGTATATGGATGAATCGTAAAGTTATTTTCAAAATAAAAGGGGAGACCGATTAGTAATTATATAAGTGATCAGTTTGGGGAGACAAAATTTTCCAAAGGGGATTTGAAGAAAGACTAGTTGGACAATATATAAGTGAACGGCCAGTCGGCACTACTACAAGTGACAAAAGAAAAGTTCTCTCATTCTTTCAATCTTTTCATTTTTTTTTAACAATCGATATTATCTACACTAAATGGTAGAAGAGTGGGCTAAGCCTTATACTGACTAGCTATAATAATATGGTTCAAATTCACATTTGGCGAGAATCATACCTAAGATCTCTCACTTACAAATAAATAGGAATATTACTAGACCGTAGTACTAAATGGCTTCAATCTTTTCATTAAAAACCAAAAACTTATTTTTACTAAAGGCTTGAGTATTCTTGCCATCCCTTGTGTGCTTGAGGTTTATGTAAGAAGTATACAATGCTTTGACGAACAACAAGCGTAATGTTGACTTCATGGTATATAGAAGGCTAAATCACAATTTCCCTATCCACATAAGTACTGGAGGCGAATTAAGTTTGGAAAGGGTTGTAGTAATTTACGTGCCTTGAAACATCCTACTTAGAATTACTTAGCCATAACTCACCAACCCTATATCCATTGAATAAAAATTGGGTTCAGTTTGAATTAACCTTCCAAACCACTCAAAATTGCAACCCATTTGGAGCCCATGGCCACTTTTATCCCTCCATCATAATGGTAGCTATAATTTGTAATATCCAAGGGGCATCCCAAATTAAAATCAAGTGACTATTAGGTAGTTCAAGTTCAATTAGACGAAGGCCTCGTTTGTTTGGCAAAAAAAAAATTAAGGGAAATAAGCTAGTTATTTATAGTGATCCGCTGTAAGACTCTATTAAAAATGGGTTTATTTTTGCTCATTACTCTCAAGTGGTGTTAATGCTTAACACCACACTTAGTACATTAGATTAGTTTAAATTTTGAGATTTATGTTTATCCAGTATAGGAATCCCGAAAGTTAAACTCATCTAATGATGATAAATAGGATGGTGAGCATTACTATCACTTGAGGGTGATGAGCAAAAATATTTTCATTATATACAAATAATGAGATATATCAATTTTCTAGAGCAAAGTTTCCCTCTCCTTGGTAAGAGGTGAGTATAAAAACAGTGGGAGCGAGAAACCGAACTAAATCATGATAAAAAATTGAAATAATTGTATCAACCATAAAAGTCAATTTAAGTTCAAGAATCAAATCAGACTGATTTAGACTGTTCCAATATTCATCTTGCCAGAACTTAATCGACTAAATTAGTTAATCTAATATTTAAAGCTGACACCACTTAGTTCTTCAGTCTAGTGGTATTCCTCTTCACTAATAAGTGAGAGGTTTTAGGTTTGATCTCGCCAAAGGCAAATATGAACCACATTATGACTAGTCCATTGTGAGGCTTAGCCTACTCCCCCACCCTCTCTAGATAATATTGTTTGTTAAAAAAAATATTTAAAGTTGTGATAGGAGCATATTTATGCTACTTAGTTAGCTTGTTTTCTTGCACTTACGTAGTTAGTTATCGTTTATTATAGTGATTTAAGCTATTTTCGTGTATTTGTAGGTTCAAATGGCAAGTGAAGCAAGAAAGTGCGTTTTGGTGCGTTTTAGAGCTAAATTGAGCTTAAATGGAGTAAATGCATATGGAGCACCATGGATGGACGAGTTTGGAGCTAAAATGAGCTAAGGAGTGAATGAAGATGTGAAGAATGGAATTCAAGGCGAATGACGAATGAAGAGTCAAACGTGGAAACCGAAGTTTCTAAGTTTGGAAGTTTCTAATTCCGAAGGTTTCCATTCTTGAAGAGTTTCTATTCTTGGAACGGAGGTGTCCTAATCTTTTCTAGAAGCCTTGTCTCAGCCTTATAAGGATGCCGCACCTTCTAGGCCCTTTTCCTTGTGGATTTGGGCTATACAAATCCTTTTATAAAACTAAATGGGCCAAAACCCTTCTTCCTTGTGGATTTCCACCTTGTGCCGCACAAAACCTTCTAGAACCTCTTTTTGCCTTGCCTTGCAAGGCATTTTCCTACCCTAGGCCTTAATTTCTGCTAAAGCCCAAGCCTAATCTGATTTAACCTAGGGTTTGCCATGCCTATATATATCCCCCTTAGGTGCCGCAAGGAATTATTCACATTCTCCCTCAGAAACATTCAGCCGCACCCTCCAAGACCTCCATACATTCATCCGCCCATCTTCCTTCACCAATTCCCTTGCCGCAAGCCATACACCACCATTCATCCACCCTTGCCGCACCTTACCACCACCATAGACACCTTGCGCCGCCATCTTTGGAGGGGAGAAAGAGTGCACCGTGCAGTCCAAAAGGGAGGAGAAGGCTCACGCAACAATCTGCCACCATTGGAGTGTTTGGAGTTCTTTCTCTTCTTGTTTCTGTTTTCATGTTTAATTTAATTCGTTCTTCAATTATGTTAAACATGTGGAACTAATTCCTTTTTAGTTAGAGGCGAATTTGAAGCCATGAACATATGTTGGTTATGATTTGATTTACTCCAGTTATGAATTCATGAACGTTGGATGTGGTTTACTTTTCTGTTTTGATTAAGAACTTGTTTATGTATGTGGGTTGAGGGTCGACACTTAATTTGCATGCCTAAACTTGATGCTAGGATATAAGGGAATTTCACCTAATCGTTATGAACTTATATTCATGAGTAGTAAAGATCGCTAGTCACGATTGTGTTTAGTAAACCCTAAGTTGGATTAACATACGTATTCCATAGTTATGAATGCCTAGTCGATGTTTATGATTTCCATTGAACTTAATGATCTTTGTTGAACGTCTCTATCATGCGTATTCCATAGTTAGGGACTTTGATGAGGAATAATTTGATTGCGATGCGTATTCCATTCAATTCAATGAATATAGGGAAATCTGAGAATTAATTAGTTCAATACAATTAATTTGGAGCATTGTTATTCATCGTTCGTTGAAATCATAACTGGGAATCAAATTGTATGCATATGTTCATGTGTGGATAAGGAACCCTCTAACTAGTGTCTCATCATTCTATTTCATCAAAATCTGTTTTAGAATCTGTTTAGTTTACAAAGTTTTGTTTTAATTTCAATTTCGTCAAAATCAATCCCCCAATTGTTTTAAAGTGTTAGATTAGTTAGAAATCAATTTAGTTTGTGTTTTTAAGAGTCTTGAGTCAATTTATAACCTATTTTCGTCAAAGTTAGTGTTTGTGATCAAAACTGCCCAGAAAGTGATTCTAAGGCAGTTTTGAGTGTTTCTGGGTTGTTTTGAGTCTTTTGGTTTGTTTAAGTGTTTTAAACTCTAGTTTTGCATTCTTTGAGTCTAGTTTAGTGTTTTACATTGTGTTCTTACGTTTTTGAGTCAGTTTCACATTGATTAGCATCCCTAGTTAATCCCCGGTCTAGAACGATCCCTATTTGCTCATATACTACAATTGTCATCCATAGGGTTTAATTTGTGTGTCAAGTTAATTTTCACATCAAGTTGACAATTTTTTTCGTCTCATCTCTTCCCCTCATTTCATCTTTTCAGCCGTATCGCTTTCATAATTTTCTTGTTTTTTTTTTCTTCAGTTATTTTATTATTGGTTTTTTTTTTCTTTTTCACTGTGCAACTATCGTGGGTCTAAAAGATGTTATCTGCTAATCGATCAGCAAACAAGAAGGCAGCAAATTGGGGCCTAGGTCATAGACAAATTTAAGTACATTTATTATATATTATACAAATTAATTAAATCTGTCGTATAATATATATATATATATATATATATATATATACACACACACACAAATAAACATTAAATAATATGTTATTTCTAAAAAGATTTATTATATATTATAAAATAAAAATAGGGTAATATTTTAAAACCTATGGGCTCTTAGGATAGCCCCAAACCCTTAAAACTGCTTAGAAAAAGCCTCGTTTTTATATAAAAGTCAAAATACAAGACCTCGACTTTCCCTGCAAATCAATTCCAGGCCTCGCCTTCTGCCTCAAGAGCATCAAAGGAGCAGCCGCAATGGTAAACTCTGCCTCCAAGCCCTAGCGCCGTCATCTTCATTTTGGTCTCCTCCATTATCTCTCTCTCTCTCTCTCTCTTCTCACTCTCTTCCTTATTCTATGCACGGACCGTGAGAGGTAGAAAGTTTGCCAAGGCTCCGTCGATACGATTGGGGATTGTAAAAGTGATGCAAGAGTTGTAGCAAGTTGGAAGAGTTGCAGCGAAATTCAAACCACCTAGATTGTCTCCTAGTGCCGCCTAAAGCGCCTATGCGGTCGCCTAAATCTTACCCACCTTAACTGAGCGTTTTGGCAAAAATCAAGTTGGAGCTTTATCGTCCAACGCCTAGATGCCGCGTAGGTCGATTTTTAGAATAGTGACATCTGTGCTTTTTCTTATTTGTTTGCCATACTGCGCTCTACCCTGCCACTCTTTCTTCTTGTCTGCTCTCTCTTTTTCTTCTCTCTCTTTTGTTGCACGTCTTGCTTCTTCTTCTTCTTCTCTATCGCCTTCTCTTCTTGTCCGCTCTCTCTTTCTCTTCTCTCTTCTTACACGTCTTGATCAACATCTAGATCTCGTAGAGTTCCATTTGTTGTTGAGTTTTGGTTCCATTTATGGCTGCGTTAAATTTTGTGGTCACAATATTTAGGTTTGCTGTTTGTGGAGGCGAAGGAATAATTTGAATATACTAAGTTCATGGAGCAACATATATGCATGCATCTAACATTTAAATGATGAAGTATGATTGTATGCACTAAAAAACAAAACTTTAACCATGAAATCCAAAGCTTAGTAGTTGTGAACCAAAGCCCAACCCAAATTCCCAAAGAGAGTTAAGATTTGTTATACTTTTGAAGATCTTCTTTGCCTTGCAAAGGTTAATCACCCAACGAGGGCCTTCAATCCTTTGCATATTTGATCCTTGGTTCCATGGATATGGATGAAGGAACTGTTGGAAATTTTAATATTAATATTAATATATTAAATTTATTAATTGAATGGAAATTAGAAATGGTGCCTTTTGGTAAAAAGATATGTCTACTTAAATGAAGTGTTGTAACTTTTGACTCTTTATGAATAGTCACATGCTTTCTAAAGAGGTATCTCACATTCTATAAATAGGGAAGCCCCTCGATTCACTATAACTTTTCATTCTTTATATAATCATACATAGAGTGCACTAAATATTAGAGAGTCTCATCGAGTCCATATGAGAGAGTTTTCAACACAATCGTGGTTCATGGAGCCTTGTGATTTGGAGTGCTACTATTACAAAGACGTGATCGGTGTATCTTGGGAGACATGCGCCGATCAACCATGAGCACCGTAGTGGGGCGTAAACTTGTCTTAAGGGCAAAGTGTCCAACACTTGCCTCGATCGTATTTTCTAGGTTTTTTCTAATCCATTATATCATGTTCATTTAACATTGGTTATTCATTTACATGCATTGTTGTGATATATAATTGCATGAATTATTTATTGATTTTCTATATGATTTATTATAGCAATTAGACTCAAATTTTTCCAATAGGAACTTTGCATCTTAGCTCCTCGTCTTCTTGGATTTAGATGGAGGAATAGATTCTCCAAAAGCCACCAAAAGAGGAGGCCTCTATGTTTTGACACCAAGGAATGATTGAGAAAGGAGACGAGTGATGTAGGAGGAGGAAGATCTGGTATTATCCTTCTATATGGCCGGCCTCTTAGAGAGAAAGAGAGTTTGTTTTCTCTCATCTTTCCTCAAAGAAACCCTATGCGGGAAAAGGCTATAATTCCATTTATGTAGCCATTTACATTGAGTAACGCAACGGAAATTATAACCAACTCTTCCTCCTCTTTATAGTCAGCCTCCTCTAGCAAGAGGGCCTTGTGCCCTTTTGTATTTAAGTTCTCATACAACTTAAAATAATGAGCTTGATGATTCGAAGCTTGTTGGGCCTTGATGCACTAAATTAATCCGAGATCTTAAACGAACTTATTCGTTTAATTAATTAACATATTAATTAATCCTAGGTATAAAAAAAATTAAACTATTTGATTATCCTTTCTTATATCCTTCAAACATTACTATGTGTCATCCATTAGGCTCTTTTTAGTACGGCAATGGGTGATTAGAACTATTACTAATTGATTGTGAATTGAAAATTATTTCAATTCTCCCTTTAGTAAAGATTAGTCATCAGGGCTTCCACAAACCAAGAGTGACACCTAGTAGTATGTCATCGTTACCCAAGTTAAGCAGAAGAGATTGGAGAACCTATTCAGTTTGGAATGTACTTCCTAAATCTTATTCAAATCATATTATAGAGTATTCTTCTTAACCACAACAATGTTGTGGACACCATCGCATTAGAGCTCCTTTAAGCATATAACATTTAATGAGACAACTTTAAGTAATAATCTTTGTCATTAGCTTAAACTAGATTAGTTTAAAATGTTAAATGTTCATAAAGTATCATCTCATGATTGGATTTAGGGCACAATATGAAAATTGAAAAAAAAAGAAAGATATATAATATGATTAGAATCGGAAACTGGTCAAACCGAACCCAAACCGCATTAAACCGAACCATATGTTTTCTTAATAAATTTAGAAAAAATCAAACAAAATTGAACTGATAAAATGTTCCTATTTTGGTTTCAATTTGTGAAGTGAACCAGATTGAATCGACCATAACCACACCACCCTTTTTTATTTTAATAAAAAGGTCATTTTATTAAAACCAAACACATACTTATAAGCAAACCGAAGGTCCAACTTTCACATATAAACAAATAAAAAAGGGCCTAAGAACAAAAGAAAAACACAAAAGAACCCATAAATATTAAGGTCCAAAAAAAACACAGCAACCGAAACCAGAAGCTTCCACTACATTCTCCACCGCTAGAGTACCAATCAATCCATCCGATTCCTTGTTCACCACCATGTATTGCCTTATTAGACACCACCTCCAACCTTTTGTTGTCTCATTTTCTTTCCTTCAATTGTGTTTTCCCCTACTCTCTATTTTGATTTGCCCTTTTCTTCTCATCCCTTCTTCCTCATTGATCCTTACTCTTATCTGCATTCCAACTTTACTGAGATGGTGTTTAGAGCTTCAGTGCTTTGCACAGGCTCGGGTGTTCCCAACACCACCACGTTTTCATCTATGACTGGCTTTACCAGTAATGTTGCCTGTGGGTTCTCACGGGCTTCTTTCTTCTGGCAGCTGAATTTCTTCATTTGGTTGTTGGATTTTTTCAATTGAGGCTGCCTACCTAGTGGTGATTGGAGTTGGATATTACAATCGGCGAGCTGATGTGAGGTTATAGGAGTGGAATTGGACGGATCATGCTGGAATGTTGCAGCGATGGCTGCAGTTGATTTCTCGGACTGTTTTTTCTATTTTGGGCTCAAAATGTTGCTTAAGCTGTGCTTTTGTTTGTTTTTCTTTGGCCCATTTGTTTTTATTGTTCATATGCCAGCAAGCCTTCGGATTGTGTTTGTTTTTTTGGAGAGAGGATTCTCGTCGATTCCTCTTTGTGAGGATCCTCCAATTACATATATACATCGTACACCGTACGTTTATAAATCATTGTAAATTTTTTTATTTAAAATTGAATATAAACAATACTTGACGAAAACTGGTTTCATAATGTATGATGAACCGATGTAATTGGAGAATATCTGAGACACTCACAAAAAGAATCTAATGAGAATCCTCATTCTTTTTTAGTTTGTAAAATTTGTATTTTTGGTTTGTAATAAATGTTGCTCTCTGAAGCTTTGACCAAAAAAAAACGTATCGAGAATCAGACGGTGATGAGCCGTCCAATCCATCCAGCACTACCCAAAATTTATGCTACTCGTTGCAGTGCCTCACGGCTGGCAATCATGTGGCGCTTCCAGATAAATCCGAACGTTGTAACAATTTATCAAATTTTTTTTCTCATTTTTTCGGTATTTTTTCCACGACAGACAACAGTCAAAAATAAAAAAGCACACGTTAGGCGTGTCGTGTGCGTGTTGGATAGATAGATGAACTGGCTATTGGCTGTCACTCCCTCTTTCTCACATACTTTCTGTCTCTAAAAATGCTCACTTTCTCTCTCATGCTCCCATGTCTGATGACTGATGACCGACAAAAATCTTAGCTTCGGATCCGTCCTCAAAACCAACCATCTCTCTCTCTCTCTCTCTCTCTCTCTCTCACCACCCACCAGCACAAAAGCAAAGAAAAAGAGCCGTTTCTCTCCGTTTCCTCTCTGTCACTCTCTCTCTCTCTCCTCTCACTCTACAGCCTCTGGTTTCTTCTTCTTCTTCTTCTTCCTTTCTCTCTCTTTTTGATAATGTAAATCAAGAAAAAGCTAAGGAGAAAAAAATTGGCTTTAGATTTGTGAAAAACACACTCTTAAAGTGTTGGAGAAATGGCTTCCCTGAGCTTTTTGACTGTGCTTCTCATCCACAGTTGCTTGTTTGTGGGCTTTTCTTCTGCTGAGGATCCAAATGTTTTCTACCAATTTGAGGTCTCTTACATCACTGCGTCTCCTCTGGGTGTACCTCAACAGGTATGGTTCTTCTCTAGCTGCATTTTCTCTCTCTAGATTATTTAGTCTCTCACTACTTTTTGGCAATCTTTTTAATTTTTGATGTGGTTCTACTTTTTTTTTTCATCAATGAGAAATGGGTTGTCTTTACATTTCATAAAGTTTGAATCTTTAGCTTCAGATCTGCTAAATTTGCTTAAATTTTCAGAATCTGAGATTAGGTATTCCGTGTAGGCTTAAAGTGATATCAAGTAGTGAGCTTTTGAGCTAATTGTTTCTGAATCTACATTATCTTGCAGGTTATTGCCATTAATGGAAAGTTTCCAGGTCCTACTATTAATGCCACTACTAATAACAATGTCATTGTCAATGTTCGGAACAAATTGGATGAGAATCTCCTCATGACCTGGTATGATTTACTTACTGTAATGTGCACATGAATTTCAAGCAGATACATTACATTAGTGCACATGGATTGTCTTTTTGAAGTTGATTCTGTTCAACAGGGCCGGAATTCAGCAACGGCGTAGTTCATGGCAAGATGGGGTTCTAGGAACCAACTGTCCAATTCCGCCAAAGTGGAATTGGACTTATAATTTTCAGGTTAAGGATCAGATTGGGAGCTTCTTTTACTTCCCGTCCCTTAATATGCAGAGAGCGTCTGGAGGATTTGGTGGCTTTATTATTAATAACCGGGCTGTAATTTCTATTCCTTTTGCAACCCCAGATGGGGATATAACTATCTTAATTGGTGACTGGTACACAAGGAACCATACGGTTAGTGCTTGGGAGAGTTTTGTTCTTCTCTTCAAAGTACAGATTTGAGATTAATGTGTAATATGTTTAATGATGATGGTTCTTTTTCTAAAATGTAGGCTTTGAGGAAGATGCTTGATGATGGGAAAGACCTTGGGATGCCAGATGGCGTTCTTATCAATGGAAAAGGCCCTTACCAATACAACACTACACTTGTTCCTGATGGCATTGATTACGAAACGCTTGAAGTACACCCAGGTGGGCAATTTGAGCAACTATTTATGAATAATCATGTACTGAGTAATAGTTGAACTGTTGCATGTTCCAAGTGAAAATTTGGAATTGATCGCGTGTGCCACCATATATGAACATGTTATGACCCGCCACATGTTGATAAAAATGTTAAGTTTACCATGTTATATAGTAGTTTGAGTTTATATGTAGTAGTAGTTATACTCATAGTTGATAATGTCCATTCCATGCATATAAAACGACTGCTTTTTTGGCACAGCTTCTACTGATTGTCAATCTTATAATGTAATACGAACAATGTCCATTGATATCAGATGTGACAGCTTAAGGCTGGAATGTCATGCATAATTTGTTTATTTATTTATTTTTGGTTGGAAAGGATTCATGATAGAATGGGGCTTGAAAATTTAAGTCCAAGCATAAAGAGTTTCCAAGTATTGTCAACGAGTACTTTTGAAATTGTGGTTTCTTTTTGTGGACTTTAAGTTGAATTATTCCATCTTCTAACGTACTATTGGACAGGCAAAACTTACCGTCTTCGCGTACACAATGTTGGGGTCTCAACTACTCTAAATTTCAGGATCCAGAACCATAATCTGCTTCTAGCAGAGTCAGAAGGATCATATACAGTGCAACAGAATTATACAAGCTTAGATATACACGTCGGACAATCATATTCTTTTCTGGTAACCATGGATCAAAATGCAAGTTCTGATTATTACATTGTCGCGAGTGCTAGATTTGTCAACGAGTCAAATTGGAAACGAGTTACTGGAGTTGGAATCCTGCACTATACTAATTCCAAAGGAAAGGCAGCTGGCCCCCTTCCAGCGGGACCACAAGATGAATATGACAAAACTTACTCAATGAACCAGGCAAGATCTATCAGGTTTGTTTTCAGTTTATCGTCTTTGTATTTAGATTCTGTGCCACAACATTTCCAGTCGGATGTTTTTATATCCTTGAATTCATTTTTCAAAACTTCAAAGTTCAGGATATGATATAAGATGGAAAAATATGATACAAGTTGAAGAATTTCCTAACTGGTTTTTACTCATCAAACTTCTTTCTGAAATATTTCTGGACTAATTTTGCAGATGGAATGTTTCAGCTAGTGGTGCACGTCCAAATCCACAGGGGTCTTTTAGATATGGATCAATCAATGTTACTGATGTTTATGTGTTGAAAAATAAGCCACCTGTAATGATTAATGGGAAACGGCGAACAACGCTCAGTGGAATCTCATTTAAAAATCCTTCCACACCAATCAGGCTTGCTGATTGGTTCAAAGTGAAGAATGCTTATAAGCTTGACTTCCCTGCGAGGCCACTTACTGGAGTACCTAAACTGGAAACTTCTGTTATTAATGCAACATTTAGAGGATTTATAGAAATCATACTGCAGAACAATGACACCAAGATGCAGAGCTACCACGTGGATGGATATGCAGTCTTTGTTGTTGGGTAGGAAGTTTTGCACTTTAAATAAACATGTCTAAATAAGAGTTCTTGTTCCCTTAATGCATTAACTTGCATTCATTTAATTGCAGGATGGACTACGGTGAGTGGACAGAGAATAGCAGGGGTACATATAACAAATGGGATGGAATAGCCCGGTCCACAGTACAGGTATATTACTGAGATTCTGCTTCAATCTAATTTGTCCTCCTAAACCCTACCTGGTTTGTCTGTCAACATTTTCATACTGATTTTTTATATTAAGCATGTAGAATACACATGCTGACTACCTTTGTAGTTGTTCGTAACATATGAACAGTAAGAATGAGCATTCTTAATGAGAGTAGCACTCACATGGAAGAAACTAGATTTAGTGATGGAATTAAACATGCAGTATTCCCAGACGAAAACAAAAATATTAAGCATGTAGAATGAGTGCTCACTACTTTTGTAGTTGTTCGTTCGTAACATATGAACAGTAAGAATGAGCATTCTTATTGAGAGTAGCACTCACATGGAAGAAACTAGATTTAGTGATGGAATTAAACATGCAGTATTCCCAGACGAAAGCAAAAATATTAAGCATGTAGAATACTCGTCCTCACTACTTCTGCAGTTGTTCATAACATATGAACAGTAAGAATGAGCATTCTTATTGAGAGTAGCACTCGCATGGAAGAAACTAGATTTAGTGAAGGAATTAAAAATGCAGTATTCACAGGCAAAAACAAAAATATTAAGCATGTAGAATGAGTGCTCACTACTTTTGTAGTTGTTCGTTCGTAACATATGAACAGTAAGAACGAGCATTCTTATTGAGAGCAGTACTCATGTAGAAGAAACTAGATTTAGTGATGGAATTAAACATGCAATATTCAGAGACAAAACAAAAATTGTCACTGTAGCTACAATGTTGAATAAAAATGACGTTAATCACAAGTGAAGCCTTCCCATTCCTTCCTTTCTAATGTGTGATAAACATGATACCCAGTGGTGGTGCCCAATACCTAATAGATAACCATATCGAAATGGATTTACTGTATTATAGTAAGAAAGAAGAGGTCCTGGAACATATATTTCTTTGGTTAATGCTGTAAATATTTGTTGCATGTGGTATCCGAGTCTTGATTCTTTCTGTGCCTGTGTATGTAGGTTTATCCTGGGGCATGGTCAGCCATCTTGATATCTCTTGACAATGTTGGAATCTGGAACGTTAGAGCTGAAAACCTTGACTCGTGGTATCTTGGCCAAGAAACTTATATGAGGGTTGTCAACCCAGAAGCAAATAACAAAACCGAGCTGCCCATACCAGACAATGCTCTATATTGCGGTGCCCTCAACAAATTGCAAAAGTACGTGCTGTGGCCGAATGTATTAAACCCTCTTGAGTCATTAATAAGTAATACCAATTCTGAATATACATTTTTCTGTTGTTTTCCAGGCCGCAAGATATCTCTTCTGCAAGGTCAATCACCACCAATGGATCAAAGTTGTTCTTTGCACTGCTGATGATCATCTACGCCTTCGTTCCCTTATTCCCCTAAACGATCTGGTTTTCCGTGGCGCTTCCTATATGTTTTCTTGGATCTGGTTTTCCGTGGCGGTTCCTTCCCGAGAGAGGCTTGCGGTTGAGTGTTGTTTAGATTTTAAGATTAGTCTTGTTGATATAAATCTTCAGTAAGCTTGACATTCTTTTATCTCTTTGTTTTTCGTTCGTTGTCAATGCTCCACGGTTTCTTAGTTTAATTTATTGGGGTTTATGATTCTTTTATTACCTATAACTTATGTAATGTTGACTATTAATTCATCAATTCAAATACAATGCAACTTCCTTAATTCCTTTGATCCCACTTGTATATTTCGAATTTGTTGAACAGAAGATTTGCTGCTTTTACATTTTTGGCCATTTCCCATGGAAGTTCACTGGTCTGTTTTCTGCTGTTCTGTTGTGGTCCTGGGATGCTTTATTGTCTTTTCACGAGCTCTTGTTTTTCGTATCTCGCCCAAAAATGAATGTGTACTCTGATGATATCTGAAGCATTTTGTATTTTGATCCAGAAAAATGAAAATAAAAATTAAAGTTCTATTGCAATTTCATACAATATCTTTAAAACACTTTATTTTCATACATCACCTACAATTTTATTTTAAAATAATATATTCGTTACATTTTTCATCTGTTGATTCGTTAAGTGTTGATGTGGTTGCTACGTTTGTGCCACGTGGAAGATGAATTGAAGGGGTTCTTTTTTTTTTTTTTTTTTTTTTTTGGGTTGCAGGCGGAAGAAGATGAAGATAGGGGAGAGGACAGGAGGAGGAGTAGGGGTGGGGAAGACGAACCGAAGGGTTTTTATTTTTGGGTTGCAGGGGAAAGGAGATGAAGATGAGGGAGAAGCCAAAAGGAGGAGGGGGGATAAAGTTTTTGGGTTTGGGGGTTGTGGAGAGAAGAGAGGAAGAAGAGGGGGATAAGGTTTTTTTTTTTTTTTTTTTTTTTTTTTTTTTTTTTTTTTTTTTTTTTTTTTTTCATTTAGAAGATTTAGTTTAAAAAAAATTAAAAAATTATTATTTTTGTCACGTGGCACACATTTGGCAACCACGTGGCACAAATCTGGTAGCCTTATCAGCGCTTAACGGATTAATAGATGAAAAATATAAGGGAGATTTTATTTTGAAATAAAATAGTACGTACGGTATGAAAATGAAATGTTTTAAAATGTTGTATGGGGTTGTAATAAACCTCAAACCTGATGAGGTATTATGTAATTTACCCTTCTTTTTAATAAGGGCACTAGTTTGTTGTTTTGTCATGGCAGTCCATTCTTCCAGTGACCGAGAATAAGTCAAACACCGCTTAGTTCATACCTCTTAATCATGCCAAACATGTTCATCTGGAAATATGTCTTTTTCATTTGAATTGTATTTAGCGACAAAACTACACCTTTGGAAAGGTATCAGGAATTCAGAATTCATAGCAGTGCATACCGATATTCGACTTTGTCCTACCAATTCATAGCAGTGCATACCGATATTCGACTTTGTCCTACCAATAGCTTCTGCCTCAACTTTAATTCTGTAGCGTGTGCCTTCTATTTCCTCCCATAAAGCCTATATTGGTGATTTTTTGAATAGGAAATGTGAAAGTTCTAGGATTGTACTAGTTTAACCTAGAAGGGGGGGTGAATAGGTTCCAATTTAAAAATCCAATTCAAATTTCAATTTAATTTTCATTTCTCAAATTAATTCCACATTCACATCACATATCAAACTATCATACTCATATGCAATTAAAACGATAAATAAAAAGTGCACAAGGATGTAGGATTTAACGAGGCAAAACCCACCACTGGGAAAATCCTCGGGCTCCCAAGCCAGGACAAACACTAAGAGAAATGAGTACAGAAAGACTTACAAAACTCATCAGCTAGACACGCATACTAGTAGACAGTTTTGTCTCCGCACTTTGCTACTCGATCTCTTTTCAGCCTTCGAGTGGAAGTGGCACGACACTAACGCGGCCGTCAATCACTGTCTCGTCGAACTTTGCAAGATACTAACACGATTATACATAATGAATGTATGATGAAATGGTTTTTGAAATTTAAACCAATTACGAAAATCACAAGGCACATTTTCATAATTGATATCCAATTAAAGACACAATAAAAAAAATCAGTGATCAAAATAAGAATTAAACTTTTGAAGTCACACGAATGCAAACTGATTTTTCCTTCCCTGAAAATTACCTTAAAATCACACTGTACTCACGAGCTGCTGTCAAACTTGCTTTTAAAAATAACACTTACCAACGTAAAAGCAAACAGACATTTTTCTCCATAAGAAAACTCGCTGCCCAAATCCTTTGTTGAACAACTGACGAGTAAAGCAGATTTTCTTTCAAAACACAAAGGCACCAACATCACACTTTTTTCCTTTCAAAACAAAATAGCATCAGCTGCACCTTTTCCCCTTTTTAAAACATAATAGCAGCAGCAGCCAAAACATAAAACCATAATCTAATGCAGTCGGTGCTAATGCTCTATTAATCTTCTGTGTGTTACGCGGCAACAGTCAAAAACTCTTTTATTTGTCTTTCAAAACATGCAGCAATGTGGGAGTGCGGCGGCAACACCAAAACTCAAGAAAACTATTCTAATCTATGCAGCCCACACAAATCAAAGATTATGATATGGTCATGACCTCTCAAAAACTAATGCATCAGTAATACTAAAAAATAAAATGACTATTCTCGGTGCACTCTAAGTAATATGGCAACACTACCAAACCCTAATGTAATCTCATATATATATATATAAGTTGTCGTAGGAGACTTCAACATGACTTAAAACTCTAAATAGATGAGATCAAGATAGAAACAAAACCATTTGAATTTATCCTCACCTTAAATGCATAGCATCTGACTCCAAATAAATCTTATATTAATAAGTAGGCCTCTAATTAATATGTAAAACCCATATCTCAATTGTTAAACTTTAAAGCTAAACAGCCAATTGAACATAAACCAATATCATGTGAATGCATATGCATGCCAAATTTACTAGAGTGGATGTCTCTGAAACACTTGCCAATTTTTGTGATTGAGAGCACGTGAGATAAACTTAGACTAAAATAATTACAACAGAAAATATGTATTAGTCTAAGATTACATAATCAGTTGTTTTGTTTAGGAATAGCCAATTTTATCCTAACAAAATGATTTCCAAACGCCCTTTTTTTGCTCATTCATTCATCTCCCTTAACTCTCTTTTTATTGATTCAATCCAAATGCCAAAAAAATAAAGGTTGTGTAGAGGGACACAATAAGTGTGCGGAGCTGAGCAGAGGGAGACAATGGCTTTGGTTTGAATTTGGTAGATTTGGCCATGTAAACTGGAACGTTAGACACATTCTTTCATGCCTACCACCTACATGGCTGGACCCAACGAGACATGCACGTGTTTTTGATATTCCTAGCAGCCCAAAACCTCCATAATTTACAACCACCTGCTCAACAAACCGAGCTCATTGGTGGATCCGGGTGATAAATGACCGTTAATTGACGGGTAAAAGAAAAATTGCTCATTTACTATATAATCTCTGCCCGAAACTTCCCCCAAAAATTAAAAAATTTCACACGACTTCTTCCAATCAGCGCTGGTTCTTCTAAATCGTCTTCCACACAACGCCTTTCTAATCAACGACAGCGAGGTATTGTGGATGGCATACTTGTTTTGACACAAAAGCAACAACATACTTCGTTCTAAATTTGGGTCGAGGAACAACGCAATACTTGCTTCTTCCAAAACAACAACATACTTGTTTCTTCAAACGAAATTGCCTAGTATTCCGGCTTCGTCAATTTCCATCTTGAAATAGAATGACTCATTTTTCTCTTTCTCATCCTCAAAATACTTGTTGAGCATTTCTGCATCATGCTCATTAGATGAGCTCGCAAGTTCCATTCAACATTATATATATCCTTGGGGATGCAACTACTATTTCTGATTCCTCCACTTTGCACCTTCAATAAACCTGCTTATTTCCTTATGGAAATATTCACTTCTATATATTGTTCAATCATCACCTTCTTTTCCTTGAAAACTCTACGATGAGATCTAAATAAGTGTGAGGCGCTTTGTAAGCAGTATATGAAAGAAATAACTACTGCAACGTAGCAAACCAACACAACCTTAGGATTACCAACTAATACCAGAATCACCATAACTAGAGAAACAGTCCTTTATAATTTGCAAGATACTTACCTGGAGGCATCGCCATTGAAGCAACAGCAGAAGAGGAAGTCTTCTACTTCCAACACTCGAAAATCTCCTCTCTAAGTGAATAGGATTTTTGATAATATGAAGAGCTAACGTGTGGAAACAGGGACTTCATCTATATATATATATATATATATAGATATATATATATATATATATATATAGATATATAGATATATATATATATATATATCCATCCATTCAGCTAGAGATTCACTCGGCCCAGCCTATTATCAGAAAGAGTGATCATCTCTATCTCTCAACAAGTTTTAGTCCCATCATGACTCTATATACTAGTATATATCTGATAAGGATTAAAATGGGACAGCTGCAACATATAAAACTCCACGATTTTTATCATACTATGACTCTCAGAATCCTTGCGTTTCACATAACTAGTACCACTAGTCAAGTGCCACACAAGCAATCCAGTTATAATCTCATTGTCATTCAAAGTCCAATTATAATCTCATTGTCATTCAAACAACTTTTACATTCTCCCACTTGAATGTCAATGATATGCCTTAATATGATAAGAACCATGATGATCATTGAGTTTACAAAACTTGCAACTAATCCTCCTCAGTAACTTGTCATCTTCAAGAAAAATATAGAACCACAGAAAACAAGGCACACATTACCTGCACTTTGCACTGTGCGATCACATACATATTTAACTTGAAAACACTATGTTACCTTCGAGAGTCATGATGTCAAGAACTGATAATTCATAATGTCAGTTCCACGTAACAAACTGAAATAATTCCAGTACCAAAGTTGTTTGTAGAAACATAATCAGCCAATTTAAACAAATCAATAATGATAACAAAATTGCAAAGCAACTAACAATTGTCAACAACAAACAAAATAACTGAAACAAACCTAACACAGTGTATGGAGTGCTTACTCCCACTCATTAACTGAATCAAAGAGCTCTCTTACTCCCATGTTGAAAACGTGTTTCTTCAACACTCCCATCGGTAAGGCTTTTGTCATTGGATCAGCAATCATTAAGCTTGTGTTGATGTACTCAATATTGACAGTTCCTTTCTTCACTTCATCTCTTACTTTTAAGTACTTAATATCTATCAATACACTAGCATAAGACCTCTTGTTATTCTTCGAAAAGAAAATTGCAGCTTTGTTGTCACAATACAACTTAAGAGGCCTTTCAACAGTATCAACAATTTCCAAACCCTTCATCATATTTCTAAGCCAAGTGGCTTGTTGAGTTGCTGCATAAC
The DNA here is from genome assembly GCA_963580275.1 of Crataegus laevigata. Classification (NCBI taxonomy): domain Eukaryota; kingdom Viridiplantae; phylum Streptophyta; class Magnoliopsida; order Rosales; family Rosaceae; genus Crataegus; species Crataegus laevigata. The sequence goes on along the minus strand of OY756944.1, from coordinate 11,400,753 downwards.
ACCCTATAAACTCAGCTTCCATGGTCGTAGATGCAATACTTTTCTATTTTGCACTCTTCCATGATACTGCACCATTAGCCAACAAGAAAATTTAATCATTAGTTGATTTTCTGTCGTCCACACACCCTGCCAGGTCTGAATCCGTGAACCCTACCAATTCCAACTTGTCCACATAACTGTAAATTAGCATGAAATCTCTTGTTCTTTTTAGATACCTCAGTACCTTTTTCGCTGCAACCCAATGAGATGCACCATGATTGGAATGAAACCTACCTAGCACACTCATTGGAAAGGCTAAATCTGGTCTTGTGCATACCTGAGCATACATGAGACTTCCTAAATGAGATGCATATGGCTTGTCTTTCATTCCCTCCTTCTCAAATTCATTTTTGGGACACTGATCACTGCAAAGTTTGTCTCCTTTGCCAATAGGCAATTCTTCATTCAAACACTTGTCCATGTTGAATCTTTAGTGACTCTATCGATGTACTGCCTTTGGGAAAGACCAAGAGACTTCTTAGCACGGTCTCTTATAATTTATATTCCCAAAACAAATCGAGCTTCCCCCAAATCCTTCATGTCAAAGTTTTGAGTGAGCATACTCTTAGTTGACTGTAGTAGAGACATATCGAAGCTGGTTAATAATATGTCGTCCACATACAATTCTAAGAAAATATACTTAGAGTCAAGAACTATCATATAAATACACTCATCCATTTTGTTTTCTTGAAAACTAGAAGCTGCCATTACCTGATCAAATTTCTTATTCCATTGCCTTGAGGCTTGTTTTAATCCGTATATAGACTTATTCAACTTACGAACCATCTCTTCTTTCCCTCTTTCAACAAATCCAGGTGCTTGTTGCATGTAAATATCTTCTTCAAGATCTCCATTTAAGAACACTGTCTTGAAGTCCATTTGATGAAGTTCTAAATCATAGTGTGCCGTGAGAGCTAAGATGATTCTTATGGAATCTTTTGTTGATACTGGAGAGAATGTCTCATTATAGTCAATGCCTTCCCTTTGTGTAAAGCCCTTTGCCACTAACCTTGCTTTGTGTTTGTCAATGTTGCCTTGTTAGTCTCGTTTTGTCTTGAACGCCCATTTACAACCAATAATTTTTGATGTCTCGGTTGGCCTTGGAACCAGGCTCTAAACACTGTTTTTCTCCATGGATTCCAGTTCTTCATGCATGGCTTGTTTCCATAACGTTGATCTTATACTTGTTATGGCTTGATTGTAGGACAAGGGATCATTTTCATCACCTATATTATATTCTACCTCATTTAGATAAACAAAATCAGGCAACAATGCTGCCTTACATACTCGCTGTGATTTTCAAACATTCGATTCCAAATCTGCAGTTACTAGAGAATTCATGAGATTTTGTTCCGTTGATCGTGGTGGTGCATGTATTTCATGTTCTTGGACGTCCACATGGGGCATATACTCTTCATTTATTATGTCTTCTTCATGAAACGTACATGAATCATCATGGAAAAAGCGTGGCTGCATGTCTATGTGAATAATAAGAGTAGATGCATGCTGATCAGTATCATCACTATCAAGTGGGATTTCTTCAAACTCTGGGGATATAGCTGTTGATATACTGATGTCATTTTCATCCTCATCTTCAAGAAATCTTGCATTATGGTTTTCCATAACCCTCGAGTAACTGTTAGGGCAATAGAATTTGTACCCTTTAGACTTCTCAGAATATCTAATGAACTTGCAACTGGTGGTTCTTGGATCGAGTTTCTTCTCTATTGGATTATAGAATCTGGCCTCAGCATTACAACCCCATACACGAAAATGGTTAAAGTTCGATTTCCTTCCAGTCCAAGCTTCGAATTGAACCATGTCAGCGGACTTGCTTAGTACACAGTTCAGTAAGTATTTTGCAGTTTTTAGTGCTTATCCCCAAAGAAACATTGGAAGCTTTGAATGTGCAAACATGGATCTGATCATGTCTTTCAGGGTTCGATTCCTTCGCTCAGCAACTCCATTTTGGTGTGGAGTCCCAGGGGTGGTGTACTGAGCCACGATGCCATTTTGTTCAAGATAAGTTGCAAAAGGTCCTTTGTTTTGTCTAGCCTCAGTAAACTTTCCAAAATACTCACCACCACTATCGGATCTCACAATTTTAATGTGTTTTTCTAGTTGTTTTTCAACTTCCAAATGGAATATTTTAAAACAATGCAAGGCTTCAGACTTTTCAGAAATGAGGAAGACATGCAAACTGTGAAAAATCATCCATGAAAGTTATGAAATATGATTTTCCACATATGGTTTTAATTGGAAAAGGTCCACAAATGTTAGTGTGTATGATTTCCAGTAGAGGTTGGCTCCGATTTGAAACTATTTTTCTGGTATTGGTGAGTTTTTCTTTTAAACAATCAATACATTCTTTAAAATTGCTGAAATCAAGCTGTGGCAACAAATCTTGTTTTGTAAGTATGATGATTCTTTCTTTAGAAATGTGCCCCAACCTTTTGTGCCAAAGCATTGAGGTTTTTTCATGAGTAAGCACTTGTTTTGAACCATCACTTTGAATGTTAAAACATTCAATCTCATAAGTAAAATTCATTTGCCACATATCAACTCTAAGATACGCTTCACCAAGTAATTTATTCATGTCATTTGAATGGAAAAACTTTACACTTTGACTATCACCCACAAATGTAAAGCCGGACTTAACTAACTTAGATGCAGAAATTAAATTCCTTCGCATGGAAGGTACATAAAGTACTGAATTTAAATCTAAAGTAAAGCTAGAGGAAAGGACTAATTTGACGCTTCCTATAGATTCGATGGCAACTTTGCTCCCATCCCTACATAGACATTGTAGACTTCATTGTTTATCACCCTTGTTTTTTAGAAGCCCTGCAAACAATTGGTTATGTGAATAGAGCAGCCTATGTCAAACCACCAACTTTTAGGAGGAATGTAAACTAAATTAGACTCAACACAGACAAAAACATTTATTTCGTTACCTTTCTTAACAAGCCAATTCTTGAAGCCATTGCAATTCTTTCTCAAGTGACCTGTTTCTTTGCAAAAATAACACTCTTTTTCTTTCTCAGGTTCAAGGTTAACATCTTTTGTTTTATGAAATCCTTTAGAGATGATGTTAATGTTTTTAACCAGCAGTCGCGGTTGAACCTTGAGTGGAGTCCCTTTTGCGTTTTTCTCCTTGCACAAAATTCACATCTACTGATTTGTCATTCTTGAGCCGATCTTCTTCTTGTGCATACATAGTAATTAGTTCGTCGATGCCCCATTTGTCTTTCTAAGTGTTATAAGAAATTTTGAGCTGCCCATATTTTGGAGGCAAGGAGTTCAAAGCCATATGAACTAAAAATTGGTCAGTCATGGGTACTTCAAGGTCCTCCAACTTCTGAGAGAGATCAACCATTTTGAGAATGTGTTCTCTGACACTTCCCTCACCATCAAATTTCATGGAAGTAATTTGAGTGAGAAAAGTTCTAGTTTCAGCCCTGTCATATTCTTTAAACTTTTCCCCAATTGCGGCCAAGAAGTCTCTTGCATTGTCAGGTTTTGGAACGCCCCTTTTAACTGATGGAGCCATAGCTTTCCTCATAATCATTAGTGACATTCAGTGTGTTCTCTCCCACTTTTCAAACTTTGCCTTATGATCTACAGTGCTCTTTGCAGTCATGGCTACAGGTTTTTTCTCCCTTAATGCCAGATCGAGATCCATAAGACCGAGAACCATTTCAACATCCTTCTTCCACTTTTGAGCATAACCGTATAATCATAGTATCATCTTTGGACATAAACTATTTATACTAGATTTCCATAGCCAAAATATTAAACATAAGGGAAATTTACACGACTCCAATACTTTTGAGTAGATGAAGAATGCAATCTTGTCGATTCAATATTTCACTATACATTGATTTATTTGTTTAACTTGAATAGATAAACACTTTTGACCAGATTATTATTCACTTGATGCAAATAAATCACCTGTTTAATCCTTTAGACAACAAGCCAAAATCAACAACCTAACCACTTTTGAGTAGATTAGGTGTTAAGATCCTTATTTACGATTCAAAATTTTATTTAACAGTTTGGTTTTGTCAAATAAAACATGAATTCATAAGTTCTTCTTAGTTGAGCTTTCCAGTATTGCAACTGTTCTTTAAATGACCTTCTCTGCACAAGATAGCAAACACAACTGAAAGAATACATGGCAATATTTAATTATAGATATAGTGATCATACAAATTTCATTGTCAGTATGCGGCGGAAGCATTTAATGATTCAAGATCAAAGCATATAGATCACTTATATCGGAAATTAACCATGTATGGAATGAGGAACCCTAGCCGTGTTGGGTTGGCTCTGATACCACATGTAAGCATTATATGAAAGAATTAACTACTGCAACGTAGCAAACCAACACAACCTTAGGATTACCAACTAATACCAGAATCACCATAACTAGAGAAACAGTCATTTATAATCTGCAAGATACTTACCTGGAGGCATCGCCATTGAAGCAACAGCAGAAGAGGAAGTCTTCTACTTCCAACGCTCGAAAATCTCCTCTCTAAGTGAATAGGGTTTTAGATAATATGAAGAGCTAACGTGTGGAAGTAGGGACTTCATCTATATATATCCATCCATTTAGCTAGAGATTCACTCGGTCCAGCCTATTATCAGAAAGAGTGATCATCTCTATCTCTCAACAAGTTTTAGTCCCATCATGACTCTATATACTAGTATATATCTAATAAGGATTAAAATGGGACAGCTGCAACATATAAAACTCCACAATTCTTATCATACTATGACTCTCAGAATCCTTGCGTTTCACATAACCAGTACCACTAGTCAAGTGCCACACAAGCAGTCCAGTTGTAATCTCATTGTCATTCAAACAAGTTTTACACGCTTGGCACATGGTAGTTTTGTGGCTCTTCGAAAACAGGTACAACAAACTTATTGCGACCATTTGGCTTTAACAGTGGAACTTTCACCTCAATTGGGTTTAGATTAGCATCCACCTTTTTTCTTTGTTTGCAACAAACAAATTCCTTCATTACCAACCCCTCATCAGTTGTTTGTGGCATTGTCATGTTTTGGAACGCCCCTTTTAACTGATGGAGCCATAGCCTTCCTCATAATCATTAGTGACATTCGGTGTGTTCTCTCCCACTTTTCAAGCTTTGCCTTATGATCGGCAGTGCTCTTTGCAGTGATGGCTGCAGGTTTTTCCTCCCTTAATGCTAGATCGAGATCTATAAGACCGAGAACCATTTCAACATCCTCCTTCCACTTCTTGTAGTTAGAATCGGTCAAAGTCTTAATATTGTTGAAGTTACGGGATATCATGTGTGGAGCTGCAAAACCAAAAGTTAATTTTTACAGTTGTTAGTTATATTAAGTGTCAACAAACAAAAGAAAAGATTACACCTAATCTTTTCCCAACACATAACCGTATAATCATAGTATCATCTTTGGACATAAACTATTTATACTAGATTTCCATAGCCAAAATATTGAACACAAGGGAAATTTACATGACTCCAACACTTTTGAGCAGATGAAGAATGCAATCTTGTCGATTCAATATTTCACTATACATTGATTTATTTGTTTAACTTGAATAGATAAACACTTTTAAGCAGATTATTATTCACTTGATGCAAATAAATCACCTGTTTAATCCTTTAGACAACAAGCCAAAATCAACAACCTAACCACTTTTGAGTAGATTAGATGTTAAGATCCTTATTTACGATTCAAAATTTCATTTAACAGTTTGGTTTTGTCAAATAAAACATGAATTCATAAATTCTTCTTAGTTGAGCTTTCCAGTATTGCAACTGTTCATTAAATGATCTTCTCTGCACAAGATAGCAAACACAACTGAAAGAATACATGGCAATATTTAATTATATATATAGTGATCATACAAATTTCATTGTCAGTATGCGGCGGAAGCATTTAATGATTCAGGATCAAAGCATATAGATCACTTATATCGGAAATTAACCATGTATAGAATGAGGAACCCTAGCCGTGTTGGGTTGGCTCTGATACCACATGTAAGCATTATATGAAAGAATTAACTACTGCAACGTAGCAAACCAACACAACCTTAGGATTACCAACTAATACCAGAATCACCATAACTAGAGAAACAGTCATTTATAATCTGCAAGATACTTACCTGGAGGCATCGCCATTGAAGCAACAGCAGAAGAGGAAGTCTTCTACTTCCAACACTCGAAAAACCTCCTCTCTAAGTGAATAGGGTTTTAGATAATATGAAGAGCTAACGTGTGGAAGCAGCGACTTCATCTATATATATCCAACCATTTAGCTAGAGATTCACTCGGTCCAGCTTATTATCAGAAAGAGTGATCATCTCTATCTCTCAACAAGTTTTAGTCCCATCATGACTCTATATACTAATATATATCTGATAAGGATTAAAATGGGACAACTGCAACATATAAAACTCCACAATTCTTATCATACTATGACTCTCAGAATCCTTGCGTTTCACATAACCAGTATCACTAGTCAAGTGCCACACAAGCAGTCCAGTTGTAATCTCATTGTCATTCAAACAAGTTTTACACGCTTGGCACATGGTAGTTTTGTGGCTCTTCGAAAATAGGTACAACAAACTTATCGCGACCATTTGGCTTTAACAGTGCAACTTTCACCTCAATTGGGTTTAGATTAGCATCCACTTTTTTTCTTTGTTTGCAACAAACAAATTCCTTCATTACCAATCCCTCATCACCACTGCCCTTTTTACTACTATGTTTCCGGATCCTAAACCCAATTGTGATTGCATAACCATTGTAAAAATCATAGTCTTCATCCAACGAATCAAACTCCATATTTACTTTGGTTTCAACTCATCTTCTACATTTGATACCACAAATTCGGTCCTCCCTGTACCAATTTCGTCTCGTGCATCTACATCCTCAGTTTCTTCCATATTTTCGTCTACTTCTTTGTTATCCCCCATGTAAAGCCAAATCAATAACTGCTGCTTCAAAGTTATACAAATATAACCAATTTATCACAACCCAGAACGACTTTCACTAATATTTATGTGAACTCTCAATTTCCACCCAAATAGCCAAAGTTATAACAAACCCAACATGATTGAATCGAATTTCACCAAAAAAGAAAAAAAAAAAAGCATAGAAACTTACCTGAAATTAAATTTCACAATCCAGAACTTTGAACTCAATCCCAAAAGGCCTGCTGAAACACTAAGCAGTGCAGTGCCACAAACCACCATGCTTCACAGCTGGACAGCGGTCGCAACGACGACAACAAGGGTTTCTGGACAAGGGTCTAGGCGCCTTATCTTACTGTGAATTTTGATAGGCGTGGGCGATTTGGAGGAACCAAATTCGTATGAGCAGCTGAAGATGTAAATCACTGAGAGAAGATGACGATGTACATGATCACTATCAAACTCGATAGGCTGTTTGTAAAGTGGAACTCATGAATTATATGGGGTTTTAGGACCCGGTTCTACCGATAGACTCAACCAATCATAGCCATTAGATCTTCGTCCGCACGCATCCACCGCATGAGAGAAACGCTCCTCAACAAACTCCCTTAATCTTTTTCAAATCCTTTCTTCTTTCCTTAGCGTAAGCGTAAGATTAGTGAAGAATATTGCTTCGGAAAGAAAATATAATAATATAGGGTGCACGAAGCTTGTATGCGCTAGCCGCAACCTTTAGGTGCAGTTTGGGATTGAGATTCTTAAAAAAAAAAAAAAGCCGGGATGAAAAAAAGCTGGTATGAATTTTGGTGTTTGGTAAACATTCCAAAACAGCTTTATTTCAAAGTTTCAGATGAAAAAAAGCCAAAAAATAGAAGCTGCCTTTTGCAGCTTTAAGAAGCCGCTTATTATCTAAAACACAGACCTACTGGACCAATTTAATGATTTTTTTCAATTTGCCAAAACTACCCCATCATTTCTCCTTCCTTCTCCTGATTCCTTACACTCTGCACTCTCTCTTTCTCTCTAGCAAAACACTCCGCACTCTTCCCTCCTGCCGCTGCACCTCTTCCTCCTCCTCCTTTTTCCTTTCTTTCCGTTGGTTTCAGCGCCACACCGCCGTCGCCTTCCAGGTACCAAGTACTCGATTTGCTTTCAATTTTTGTTGCAGTTAATTAATTAATTTAATTTTTAGGTTAGGGTTTGGCTGCTCTCTGATGATGAACATATTTTTTTGGGGTTTTCTGAAATAGGGTTTTGTGTGGCAACCAACGAACGAGCTCGATCTCATTGATTAGGTAAACATAACTCTTTCTCTCTCCCTCTCCATCTCTCTCTCTCTCTCTCTCTTCCATCGTTGTGGGAATTTCAGTTTTGTTGTGATGTGGGGTTTTTCCGATCTGGAATATTTCAGTCCCTACTGTCATTTTTGTTTGGCTGGCGAGAAAGTGAAAGAAGGTTGCGGAATCTTCTAACCATCAATTATTTCTCAACCAAGTCCTGAGATTATTTCTCAACCTGTCATTTTCCAATGACCAATTTATTAGAAATGCAATCACGTTTGTAATTTGGGTTTAATCCAAAATATAAAATTGTAAATATGTTTTTATGGAAATTGCTATTCTGTGTTCATATGCATTTGCCAGAATTTGAATTTCTAACAAGTTTCAAAATTATGAATATGCTTTGTGTCACTTGCATGTGTACCAAGATTAGTGGTTGAATGTTAAATTTTCCTTTTCAATACTATTCAATTAGTGTGGATTTTTTCCTTCTCTTAATTTCCTTATGATGAATAGCTTTGATTTGGAGTTTCCGTGTTGGAGTCATGTCTTGGATTATCTATACCTATATAGGCATTGTTTGGGTCCCTACCTCCTCTAGACCTGTATAGGCATTATTTGTTTATGGAGAGTTTCTGCCTCCCGTCTATCAAATGTCTGCTCAGCATCCTTAAGAAATGGCTGCACACCCAGGTTGCATCTGTTTCCTGCATGGGAGATTCTCACTATTGCATCTTTATGAGTTATAACCGGTTTTGAAATTAATCTTGTGATTAATGGTCCAGTTTTTTTCCTTAAAAAAGTCATATGAACATCGATTTTACTGCTTGATAGGCGAAAAAATGGTTTCAAACCGGGATGTCCTTGCCCATTCTCATACAGACCTGCTATTACTCACGAATTATGCTGCAAAATCTTGCTCTTTATGCTAGTATACATACTCTCTCCATATGGTTTATTGATTATTCATCCTCAATTGAATATGTTTTCACTATCTTTCTTCCACTTATCCATCACTTGATGCATGAGATGTTTCAAAACCAAATTGGATAGCTATTTAACTAACTTTTCTTTTGTATGTCATGTACGACTTGTGAAAAAGAACGGAGAGTTGAGAGCGCAATGGGTTTGCAAAAGGAGAATGAAGATGTTATCCACAATTGAAGGTTTTTTAGCTGCAAGTCAGTGGTAGCCAAAATGCATAGGGTAGACTTTTTGGTTAGCACCTCAATATGTCTAGAGGTGTCCAATTGCTGTTAAGTTGAGATGAGACACCATATTCAACTTGTTAGCGTCTAGGATGTTTATGTTATTTTTGAGACTTCACTTGGTATATGTATTCAACTTATATGATTAAATTCTTGATTAATGAAAATGTGATTAACTAAAGTATTACATTACATTTGTTATCAGTTCTAATTCCAAATTATGAACAAGGATTATGTGGTAGTTGGTTCATCACATACTAGAAGCAAATAGGTATTGGATTTTGACATATGTGATGAACACTACACCACATATCAAAGGAATAAGTGACGATTTCAGCGTCACTCACATATATGATATGTGACGAATTTATAGGTTATTGAATTTTTAGTGTTTTGTGATGCTTACTTCGTCACATATCTTCTTGAACCAGGTGTTCTAATCAATTATAGCGGCAAGTTTGATGAATGCATTTAATTAGACTACCTTCAAGTGCATTAACAATATTATACTAATGAATCCTAGCTATTCAGTCTAAAATATTTCAATTGAAGTAGTTTGTCATACTAATTAATATTTAAGATAAAGTTTATAGATATTTTTCTTTTAAAAATAAAGTATATTTAGTAATTTACCTTTATTTGTTAAGAAAATTAAATTAATAGCATATCTAGTATTATACATTTTTTAGTCATTTCACACAGTCACAGCTGTTTTACATAAAAGTTTACCAAACACTATCATACTGCTTTTTTTTTTTCCAAAAGCACTTTTACAAAAAGTTTACCAAACACTCTGCTGTTTTATTTCATAGCCGCTTATTCTCACAGCACAACCGCTTATTCTCACAGCAGTTTTTTTTTCAAAGCACAGCAATACCAAACTAGCCCTTAGTGCAGTGATGTGAAGCTTGTACAGTAACAAGAAAACACAACAAATAGTCAAGATGCATGATAGCGATTTCATTGTCTATACAAATAGGGGCAAAATCACATGAAATACTTGCAAGAATACAAGGATGTAGTATAGATGCACATGCAAGGTCGTTCTCCTCTAGTACTATTTTAATAATTTCTGCAAAAACAATTCCTAATCAATTACTTGAAATTAAAGGTTGAGAAAGACGATTTTGAAAGTGGGTAATATTAAAAACGAATTTTAATTAAAAACTAATATGACAAAAGAAAAGAGTTTTAAATACCAATTTATAAAAACACTAGGGTTCCACCATCACCTAGCAATCCTATGAATTTCTACCAATTACTTATGATTTACACATGCCACTTTGAAGGTTAGGTTTTCCTAATATATATTCTCCTCGTGATATTCAAGTAAGAACGTATATCTAACATGCAATCCGTCTGTGATATTCAGATCAAATATGAACATGCAAGACTCATTAAGTTCTATGAAACCCTTTTGAAAAAAACCATGCAACCCCTAAGAGCGTGATATTCGCCTTAGATGAAATTATAATTATCAATCACAAGAAGCAATACCCAATCCTCCAGTTATATTCCGACCAAATTGCATCCGATTACTTATCTAAAAACCCTAATGGTGGCCAGTCATCAAGACAATTAGATAGTTTAAAACAGTGATCAATAATTCAAAGCATGCATGCAATCAATCATAAGCAATTGAATAAAAATTACATATTCATGCTAAGGCTCAAGGCTTCGCCCTAACAAATGGGAATTAGTTACGCATATTCATAATTGAAATCATAGAAAATATTATTAAGAAGAAAAAGAATGAAAACACCTTAGAGTAGGAAATCTCCAAGAACCCTTACAACGTTCTCTGTCTCCCAAAATTGAATAAAAGCAAGCCTCCCCCTAACTAGGAACGGCAAAAGCCTTATATACCCCAACTAAAAATCCAACGCCAAAAACCCTAGAGTTTCTTGGTCTTTTTCTCTAATTAGGAAACTAATAATAAGAAAATAAATAAGAAAATAAAGTCTTAATTAAGCTGGGATAATCTGCACAGAACTGTCCAGCCACGTTTTAGCCTCAGATATCCTCCAAATCCAGCCCAATATAGCTTGTTTTGAAGATCAGAACGTTCTAAACACATCTCCAGAAGGCCACGAACCCATCCGAGGTCATCTTGGGCTCCAAAAACGTAATTCAAGCCCAAAACGTCACTTTTCCAGCATTGCGCATCACTCATTTATTTTGTCACTAGAAAATCACCGCTAGGTAGAAAAATTTGATATTTTAATACGATCAAACTAAGCGACTCACGAACATCCTCCAACTAGAATTACTCCAAAATTCGTCCATTTGGCCACGTTTGCTCCAGATGAAGTTGAAAGTCCTATATTGGAAATACAATTCAAAGTATCAAAATTCTTCCAAAATATTAACCAAAATATACTAAGAATAGGGTTAAAAATAGAATATAAAATCTACTCATCAATGCACTACTAAATTAAATAGTTTGCGCGACGAGGGACATTTTGTGGCGCAAAACATTCTTCGGTGGCACAAAAACTACGACGACCAAAAAATCATCATGCAAAGCTTGTGAAAAAAGATATTGTGCGACGAACATTTTCAAATTCATCGCGTGTCTGAACAATTGTGCGATGCTTTACTAGTCATCCCGCGAAAGTTATACAGACAAAGGTTACTTGTCTCAAAACGTTTTGCGCGACGAAAGGTGTAAGAGGCGCGTGGTAATGCGCGATGTAATTTTTAATAAAAAAAATAAATAGAATAAAAAGAAAAAAAAACAGATTTCATACTAATGACAAAAAAAAGTAAATTAATGAATACATTTTGTTATTTATAATATAAATAAAAATGTACGTACAAATATAAATTTTTTTTTTCTAAAAAAAAAGGAACAAAACTATGAAATCAAAGAGGCAAAATCTATAGGCATGTCATTCGGAGGTGCTTGGTAATCTTCCTACTGGTTGGGGACATGGTCGGAGGTCGACGGGCCTGATTGCTGTGCTTACTCGGTGCGGAAGGGCTGTAAAGGCGATGGTGTAGAAAAACCGGGGAGATGTATTCCGGAGGAACTGAGGGCTTGTATAGGTATTGACATTTGAGACTTGTACGATGCCAGCTCACTCCTCAGCCCAGCGACTTCCTGCGTCAAAGCCGTAACATGGCTCTTTAACTGCGAGGATGACGAGGCTCCAGTCTCCCGCCGCCTGACATTTCCCATCCCTCAACAATATGTCCCTGGCCTCCGACCGAAAGTCTGGTCCAACGTCTCCATGACGATGTGAAACTTTGCATCCTCAGGAGGATCCACAAACTTGATCGACGTGTCCGGGGAAAGCTGGGAGGCAGACTCTTGAAGCACCACCTGACTTCTCTCCACTATAGTCGCCTGTGAAAAAAAACATGGATTATTAATAGAAAACAATTTGAGAGAATTAGTATAAATGTTTAATGCATAAGAAAGTACTTACATGAAGGGACTCGGTCAACTCATTCCCATGCCGAACATAAACGTCAGCAAAGACGTCAATCTCTGGAAATTTTGAACCCTCTTAAAATAAAAAAAGATAAGGAAATGTTAGTACGAAATTTTTTTTATTAGCAACATTTAAAAATTGGAAATGAAAGTTGTAATATATACCTTCCATCGCGCCTTTATCCTATAAAAGAAAGGCCTCGAACCCGAATAGTGGAGAAGAGTCTTCTTTTCCCGATTAATCTTGTCTGCCTTCGCCTTCTTCTGTTATACAAAAAATAAACGTATTAGTTCTAATACTTAAAGAAAATTAAAAAATAATAATAACAAACATTAGTAAAAATTAAAAAAAGTAAAATGAAAGAAGTCCTAATTAAAAACACACCACATATGTCGACTCCTAAAAATGACCGCAAAACCAAACCCAACTATCTTGTCGGGCCTCCAACTCCTTCAGACATCCCTCCTTGAGAGCGACCTGTGGATCATCAAACTGCTGGAAACATTGGTGCAAATCACTCTTCCACTGCTTGTAGCGTTCGGAGAAGAGCCGATTGACATACGCGAACATGTCCCCGTCCATGTCCTCTAAATTGTAGTTTGTCTACAATATAAAAAATATTTTGAAAGTATTAGTAATAAAGGACAGTAATAAATATAAAAATATAAATTTTACATAAAAAGCATTAAAAAGGGAACACTACTTACGGACAATTGATTGCGCACCCTATTCTTCGTCTCCTCTGGCATTGCCTTCCAAGACTTCCACAACATAGGGCAAAAGGTCCGCACGACATGCCCAATGTCGTGGGCCAATGCACTATGCTGCTCCGCCATTGGTGCTGCCCAATGTCGCTTGTCATATTCGATTGGGATACGACCAATGGTCACTCGGGTGACCTTCGCCGTCTTTAATCGCCGACAAGGTCCTTGGGTGTTTTTCTTCGCTGCAAACAGATGAAAACAAAATCATTAGCCCAAAACTAATAACAAATCCTACTAAAATTTCGGCATAACCTCCCCTATAATTAAAACATTTCCCAAAACCCTGAAAATAACATAAACAATACACTATCCAACACAATGATCACAACAGTTTAATAAAAGGTTCGGAACGATGACAACTTTTTAATCCTTACATGACATAACAAATTGAACTTAAAATAACAAAACTCAGTTAACAAGGGATTGAGGGAGTGAATTAGGGTTGTATACCTGGCTGTGTACTCGAGGCATCAGTTGTGGATCCCGATGGCGACATCTGGTCCATAGTGCTGGGGTACTGGTGAATTCGTCGGGCACTAATAGGTAATGCCACCAAAGAAGTCGACAATGCATGTGCCTGTGGGACTAGAGGACCAACTGGGTCAACCAGATTGACTATTCTATGGTCCATCTCTGCTGGAGCAGTGGTGGCAGTATGAGGTATAGTTGTTAGACTAAGTGTAGCCGTCAGATTAGGTGTAGAAGTCATCGGTGTAGCCGTCAGACTAGGTGTAGAAGTCATCGTCCTCCGGGTTCTAATGAGGTAAGACATCTACAAAATTGGCAATCAATTAGTTTAGTACAAAAAGATTTAACTTATTGTACACATGCTAATAGTTTGAACTTAAATTTAAAAACCTTAATCTAAACCCAATTCAAGTTTGGGAGAAACAAAACTTTAAAGTGATATACTATACACAAACTAATCAATCCAGATAGGATATAGACCCAACAATTATAACTTATAAGAAGAAACTAGCATAAAGGAGTAGACACGAGCGAATTCAGCCTAACAACAAAATAGGGCACAGAAAAATAGGGAGAACAAGAAAATACGCTGGTGTAGACATATTTACTTGGAAAAGTAAAGTACACATATTTACTTTAGATATCCTAAAATATGGTGTAGATAATTAAGCATCAGAAATTTAAAACCTAGCATAGCAATATATAAAATCTTAGGCCTCTCCAAATGTTGCTAATTGGTTTGGATTGAACGCTCTAATTTTATCACATACCAGAGCATCAGCGATCAAAGTAAACAGAATAGGCTAATACCCTGTATTATATTGAATTATGAAATTGGGTCTCAGATTGAATGATGCTGACCTGAAGTTAAAATGGATGTGCTAATTTATGAGGACTGTGGTGATGATGCGTAGTAATGATTTTTATGAAGAGGACAAGGA
Organism: Crataegus laevigata; assembly: GCA_963580275.1. Classification (NCBI taxonomy): domain Eukaryota; kingdom Viridiplantae; phylum Streptophyta; class Magnoliopsida; order Rosales; family Rosaceae; genus Crataegus; species Crataegus laevigata. The sequence continues at coordinate 11,385,643 of OY756944.1, read as the reverse complement.
CTAGTTAAAGAACTACAAGATCTGAGTTCTAAATTAATGGTTAGCAAAGCTGAATTAACTCAATGAGAGCGGGTACTCCAAAACTGCATAAAGATATTTAGTGAAAACACTATATAATGTAAGGCCTGGTACATTGAATCACCAGTCATTCAGTAAAACAATAGAAAGCCTGGTACATTGAACAATACAGAGAAATTCAACGAGGAAATAATACCAAGGCTAAAAAAAATGAACACTAAATCTTATTTGATCGTCCAAACTTTGTCCCTTGCTTCTCTACAAAGTAGGGTTATACGGAAAATCCTCCAGCCCTAATACAATAAGGAAACCTTCTGTAGGGATTTCATTTGACTAGCATGCATATACAAATCATTATATATATACGAAAATAGCGGAAGCATGTTAACAATTAAAATTAATACTCTAGTCATTTAAATCCCCTTCAAGATGCATAGGTTTATGTAAGATGCATCACAAATTATTTTATTGAAGAACAAAGTTTAGGAGTAGATTTGTACCTCTTGATCTACTCTTGAGACCAAGGATGGACCACCTCCAAGATCTTTGCTCCTCAAAGTCCTTGAGCCTAGCTTTCCTCCTTGCCTCCTCCACTTTGATAGTTTGAGTGCTCCAAGGTTCTCTTAGAGTTTTCAAAGAGAAAACCTCTAAAGATCCTCACCCACTAGTGTAGTGAGAAGGATAAAGGAATAACCAAAAGGGTGGAAAAATGTTTAGCTTTTCTCCCTTAAGGTGGCCGGCCTCTTTAGTGTTCTAGAGAGATGTTTTTCTTTTTCTCTAAATCTTTTGAACACTAGAATAACCCTAAGTGAGATATTTCCTATAATGTTGTATTTATAGACAAAAGGAAACAAGTCAACGTTTGACTTCCTCACCTCCTCAAAGTGGCCGGCCTTTAGTGTGATATTGTGGGCTTTGGGCTTTTATTATTTCAAGTCATCCAATTCTTGAATAAAGGCCCAATGGGTTTAGGCCCAATGGGCCCAAATAAACCCGAACGTTTCTTTAAGCCCAAAACGATCTTTTATCGCTTTTATGATTTCTTTAGACTTTCTAAATTAATCACCACACCTAATTAATCCAATTAATTATTTCCATCATCCATTGATTACTCACTACAAGAGTGTATTGGTGAACAATCTTTTAGGTTCTAATTAGCAAGGCAGTGAGATGATTGGCATCGTTCCAATTGATTTAATCCAATCACTTGTTGAATTAAAACTTGCTTTTTAATTCATGTTCTTCTTTGACGATTACAATTAATCATCTAGAAGAACTCACAAGCCATGAGTGACATCTAAACATATGTCATGGCTACCCAAGCTAATGTAGAAGTTATTCAGAGAACCTATTCAGTTGGAATTACAATGCAATTCGATCCTTCTCTAATACAATACTCTTAATCACATCACTAGAGTATGGATGTACCATGTCAAACCCCTAATGTGATTATGCATTCTTATATGATTCACATGAGACGTATAGGAACGCTTTCCTTTACTACCCTTGATACTTCGGCCGAAGATTCCCGAATCATATCTTAGACTATTCATCCTCTCTTAACGAGAATTAGAGATCCCTTGTTGACCATTCACATGCCTACATGTTTAGATAGCTTGACCCCAAGAATGCCGTGGACTCTCCAAATGGAATGCCATTTGACATGGTCAAAGATCAAGGACCTAACCATTAGACATCTATGATGTCTCAGGTCAAAGGATTAGTTACATTATTCCAACTATCAGAGTTACTTGCTTGACATGTGAGTAGACCTCCATGCAAGTACTTTCGTTCGATTGCGTTCAGTGAACTCATTCCCTTAATGAGCACCTACATACTTGTCTTAGTGTCACTACACGAATGGGATGAGACTTTCCATCCTTCCATTTGAAGCGGACATAGTATGTACTGATCTATGCATTTTCAGTGTACCTCCGACAATCCTATGACCAGGAACCTTTTGGACATGATGGTTATGTGAAGAAGGTCTATGTAGTCTAACATCATTAGATTACTTCTTCCATCGATCCATTGTCCATGGATTCACTATTTAGGACATATTTCGTTTATTGAGAGGGTACATTTACCCATTCACAACAACGTTTTGTGATTACCCATCTATTTAGCCTCTAGAGAAGAATGCCTCACGATGATACGATGTTGGCATCATTTCTTCTTAGTTAAGTTCATTCCCACCATGCCGGTTTAGATAGGGGTCCAAGTATAACCTCACGATGATACGATGTTGGCTACACTCGTTGCCTATTTTTCACCACATCAAAATGATTTTTAAATAGACTCCTCCCGACTTATAAGCATATACTTTGCACTCTCCCATGATAGGGTGAAGGCGGTGCACAAGTCATAAACGATTGGAGGCTACCATGGTGGAAGGCCACGAAGAAGTGTTCAAAAGCACCTCTACGCTTTCAACTTAATATTGCATGTTGGTTGAGGGATTTTAAGGTCTCATCAATTTTATTTATTTAAACATATTCAAATAAATTGTGTCCTATTATAACTACTAGTCCAAAGTTTAATGAAATTAGTAGCATATGTAATCTCCACTATTCGTTTTTACAAAACAAATCAATATCAAAACATTTTTCAAAATATTGGAGATACATATAACTACTAATTGAATTCATTATAGTTTAGCAGCGTATGATACTCCCACTATTTGTTTTGAGAAAAACAAATCAATATCAAAAACGAATTTTTCAAATATTGGAAGTAACTACTACTACTATGATTTTGCAATCCTTTGAATTTGGACTTTATAGTTATCTTAGGCTCTTGGATGACCATGGACTTAATTGGTTATTGCAACAACGAGCCAACATTGTTGAATAAGATTTCGGGGATATTGTGTCAATTTAATTTCGTGCTTATCAATCCAATTAAAACATTTTCATTGAGCCATTAGAAATGAAAGACAATCAATCATTGCTAATTAGGGCATTGGACCCATTTAATCTTTTGTCTCATGTCAAAACCCTCTTTTAAATATGTCTCCTTACCAATAGTTAAAGAAACTCTAGTCTAGTACTAGAGGGAATCCACTAACTAAAAGAGATTAAGAAGTAATAAGAATTACAAACCGATTTGTACAAATTCCTACAAATTACATATACTAAGAGGGAGAGCTAGATTAATGTCAAACATTATAAGGTCCAATTAAAACAGTAATTAAAACACATTCCCATGGTTCAAACAATTTGAATTTATCGCCTTGTCATATAGCTCAATTATCGTTTAAGGCTTAAGTCCATAGTCACCCCTTTTCTAAATACTTAATCACATTAAATAATCAAATAGGAATGCAACATAAACAATTAGATTTAGTGCATATGGGCATAATTAAATGATGAGTTTAAACTCTAAATAAAATTAAAATCAAATATTTTAACTTTTCCAAATAGTAGGGGCCTAAATGCAAATATGCAAAAGTTAAGGGCCAAAGTGTAAATACTCAAAAGTAAAACAACCTTTTATCAAAAACACAAAACCCACCCATGTGGGTTTTGTCATAGGGTGGCCGGCCATCATGGTGGGGAGAAGCAAAGTCTCACCCACCATGCTTTAATTCAATGCATTTAAGAAAAATTAAATTTTGCTTGTCACTTGGTTTGCTTTAAGGATATTTTGTAAAGATTTTGATGAAAATATCCTAGAGATGTCTAGGATTAAAATTACATTAAGGAAAGATTTAGATGATAAGTATATCACCCAAATCATTAAAACATTTTTATAAACTTAAATCAAATCATTTTCACCCAAAACAAAACATAAACACCAAGAACAAAACCATGAACATAATTTCAAGATTTTCATATTCTTGGTGATTTCTTCACAAAACCAAAAACAAAAGTGACAAGAACACTTTTCCATAGCACCAAAGAGTGTGTGTGTGATTCAAAATAAAAAACACAAACACATGCAAAATCCCATTTTGTGCCGTGCCCCCTTGACCCAAAAAACCCCAAAGTTTTGTCCTAAACTCATTCTTCATTTATGCATCTAAAACACCCTTTTACATGCATACCTTTCTCAACTATTGATTAACATTTTTCAACACTTGAAAAACAAAAGATAAACATACTTTAAATGAAGAACATTTATTTCAAAACATAAAATTAATACCCATATGCATAAAATCCAAAAGGACACATAATACATAAACCTTTGGCTCTGATACCACTTGAAGGAAATTATGAGTTTCATTAGGGATTTCATGTGACTAGCATGCATATACAAATCATTATATATATACAAAATAGCGGAAGCATGTTAACAATTAAAATTAATTCTCTAGTCATTTAAATCCCCTTCAAGATGCATAGGTTTATGTAAGATGCATCAAAAATTATTTTATTGAAGAACAAAGGTTAGGAGTAGATTTATACCTCTTGATCTACTTGTGAGACCAAGGATGGACCACCTCCAAGATCTTTGCTCCTCAAAGTCCTTGAGCCTTGCCTCCCTCCTTGCCTCCTCCACTTTGTTAGTATGAGTGCTCCAAGGTTCTCTTAGAGTTTTCAAGGAGAAAACCTCTAAAGATCCTCACCCACTAGTGTAGTGAGAAAAGGATGAAGGAATGACCTAAGGGGAGATTAAATGTTTAGCTAAAATTTCCCAAAGGTGGCCGGCCACTTTGTGTCCTTAGAGAGATCTTTTCTTTTTCTCTAAATTGTTTTGAACACAAAATAAAACCCTAGGAGATATTTCTCTATAAAGTTGCTTTTATAGACAAAATGAAATAAGTCAACAATTGACTTTTCCCACCTCCTCAAAAATGGCCGGCCTTTAGTGTGGGTATTTGGGCTTTGGGCTTTTATTATTTCAAGTCATCCAATGCTTAAATAAAAGCCCAATTGGTTTAAGCCCAATTGGTTTAGGCCCAATAGGCCCAATTAAACCCGAACGTTTCTTTAAGCCCAAAACGATCTTTTATCGCTTTTATGATTTCTTTAGACTTTCTAAATTAATCACCACGCCTAATTAATCCAATTAATTATTTCCATCATCCATTGATTACTCACTACAAGAGTGTATTGGTGAACAATCTTTTAGGTTCTAATTAGCAAGGCAGTGAGATGATTGGCATCGATCCAATTGATTTAATCCAATCACTTGTTGAATTAAAACTTTCTTTTAATTCACGTTCTTCTTTGACGATTACATTTAGTCATCTAGAAGAACTCACAAGCCATGAGTGACATCTAAACATATGTCATGGCTACCCAAGCTAATGTAGAAGTTATTCAGAGAACCCATTCAGTTGGAATTACAATGCAATTCGATCCTTCTCCAACACAATACTCTTAATCACATCACTAGGGTATGGATGTAATATGTCAAACCCCTAATGTGATTATACGTTCTTATATGATTCATACGAGTCGTATAGGAACGCTTTCCTTAACTACGCTCAATACTTCGGCCGAAGATTTCCGAATCATATCTTAGAGTATCCTCCTCTAACGAGGATTAGAGATCCCTTGTTGACCATTCACATGCCTACATGTTTAGATAGCTTGATCCCAAGAATGCCGTGGACTCTCCAAATGGAATGCCATTTGACATGGTCAAAGATCAAGGACCTAACCATTAGACATCAATGATGTCTCAGGTCAAAGGATTAGTTACATTATTCCAACTATTAGAGTTACTTGCTTGACATGTGAGTAGACCTCCATGCAAGTACTCTCGTTCGATTGTGTTCAGTGAACTCATTCCCTCAATGAGCACCTACATACTTGTCTTAGTGTCTCAACACGAATGGGATGAGACTTTCCATCCTTCCATTTGAAGGGGACATAGTATGTACTGATCTATGCATTGTCAGTATCCCTCCGACAATCCTATGACCAGGAACCTTTTGGACATGATGGTTATGTGAAGAAGGTCTCTGTAGTCTAACATCATTAGATTACTTCTTCAATCGATCCATTGTCCATGGATTCACTATTTAGGACATATTTCGTTTATTGAGATAGTCCTAGTTAGTATCTTTGCCTTCCGATGTATAAGAGTCATATGTATACATCAATGCAATGTCCTGAAAGGTTTCTTCCAAAGATTGACTTTCATGGCATATTTCCAACACCTCATTCATAGAAGCCAACAGATAGCACTTGGCTTGCGTATCATCCTCAACGTGCTTGTCATACTTAGCACGTTCATCCTCAGAGGCGTCAGGCCCAAGAGGTATGTGAGGTGGGGCCTTGTCTAGGACGTAAACAATTTTCTCCAACGTTAGGAGAATCTTGACATTACGATACCAGGATGGGAAATTGTGCCCTTCAAGGCAATGTTTGTCGAGTATTTTCGCGAGTGTGCTTCCAACCATATCTATATACATAAACAATAAATAAATTAGTTTGATTGTTGATTAAGTCATACGATTCGGGTCTTTAAACCGAATGACATCACCCACCATTTTTGGCAAATTCCATATCCCCCATGATGGAATCCGGGAGGTTTCAAAGAAAGCTCCTAGCGGGTTATGGGAGGCTCACTATTACTATGCGCACCTCACGATGATACGATGTTGGATAGCAAAATAATAATGAGAGGGTACATTTACCCATTCACAACAACGTTTTGTGATTACCCATCTATTTGGCCTCTAGAGAAGAATGCCTCACGATGATACGATGTTGGCACCATTTCTTCTTAGTTAAGTTCATTCCCACCATGCCGGTTTAGATAGGGGTCCAAGTATAACCTCACGATGATACGATGTTGGCTACACTCGTTGCCTATTTTTCACCACATCAAAATGCTTTTTAAATAGACTCCTCCCGACTTATAAGCATGTACTTTGCACTCCCCCATGATAGGGTGAAGGCGGTGCACAAGTCATAAACGATTGGAGCCTACCATGGTGGAAGGCCACGAAGAAGTGTTCAAAGCACATCTACGTTTTCAACTTAATATTGCATGTTGGTTGAGGGATTTTAAGGTCTCATCAATTTTATTTATTTAAACATATTCAAATAAATTGTGTCCTATTATAACTACTAGTCCAAAGTTTAATGAAATTAGTAGCATATGTAATCTCCACTATTCGTTTTCACAAAATAAATCAATATCAAAACATTTTTCAAAATATTGGAGATACATATAACTATTAATTAAATTCATTATAGTTTAGTAGCGTATGATACTCCCACTATTTGTTTTGAGAAAAACAAATCAATATCAAAAACGAATTTTTCAAATATTGGAAGTAACTACTACTACTATGATTTTGCAATCCTTTGAAATTGGACTTTATAGTTATCTTAGGCTCTTGGATGACCATGGACTTAATTGGTTATTACAACAACGAGCCAACATTGTTGAATATTATCTCGGGGATATTGTGTCAATTTAATTACGTGCTTATCAATCCAATTAAAACATTTTCATTGAGCCATTAGAAATGAAAGACAATCAATCATTGCTAATTAGGGCATTGGACCCATTTAATCTTTGTCTCATGTCAAAACCCTCTTTTAAATATGTCTCCTTACCAATAGTTAAAGAAACTCTAGTCTAGTACTAGAGGGAATCCACTAACTAAAAGAGATTAAGAAGTAATAAGAATTACAAACCGATTTGTCCAATTCCTACAAATTACACATACTAAAAGGGAGAGATAGATTAATGTCAAACATGATAAGGTCCAATTAAAGCAGTAATTAAAACACATTCCCAAGGTTCAAACAATTTGAGTTTAGCGCCTTATCTTATAGCTCAATTATCGTTTAAGGCTTAAGTCCATAGTCACCATTTTTCTAACTACTTAATCACATTAAATAATCATATAGGAATGCAACATAAACAATTAGATTTAGTGCATATGGGCATAATTAAATGATGAGTTTAAACAATAAACAAAATTAAAACCAAATATTTTAACCTTTCCAAATAGTAGGGGCCTAAATGCAAATATGCAAAAGTTAGGGGCCAAAGTGTAAATACTCAAAAGTAAAAACAACTTTTTCTTAAAAACACAAAACCCCCACATGTGGGTTTTGTCATAGGGTGGCCGGCCATTATGGTGGGGAGAAGCAAAGTCTCACCCACCATGCTTTAATTCAATGCAAGTAAGAAAAATCAAATTTTGCTTGTCACTTGGTTTTGCTTTAAGGATATTTTGTAAAGATTTTGAGAAAAATATCCTAGAGAAGTCTAGGATTAAAATTACATTAAGGAAAGATTTAGATGATTAGTATATCACCCAAATCCATAAAACAATTTTATAAGCTTAAATAAAATCATTTTCACCAAAATCAAAACATAAACACCAAGAACAAAACCATGAACATAATTTCAAGATTTTCATATTCTTGGTGATTTCTTCACAAAACCAAAAACAAAAGTGACAAGAACACTTTTTCCTAGCACCAAAGAGTGTGTGTGTGATTCAAAATAAAAAACACAAACACATGCAAAATCCCATTTTGTGCCTTGCCCCCCTAGACCCAAAAACCCCAAATTTTTGTTTTAAACTCATTCTTCATTCATGCATCTAAAACACCCTTTTTACATGCATACCTTTCTCAACTATTGACTAACATTTTTCAACACTTGAAAAACAAAAGATAAACATACTTTAAATGAAGAACATATATGTCAAAACATAAAATTAAAACCCATATGCATAAAATCCAAAAGGACATATCATACATAAACCTTTGGCTCTGATACCACTTGAAGGAATTTATGAGATTCTTTAGGGATTTCATTTGACTAGCATGCATATACAAATCATTATATATATACGAAAATAGCGGAAGCATATTAACAATTAAAATTAATACTCTAGTCATTTAAATCCCCTTCAAGATGCATAGGTTTATGTAAGATGCATCACAAATTATTTTATTGAAGAACAAAGTTTAGGAGTAGATTTGTACCTCTTGATCTACTCTTGAGACCAAGGATGGACCACCTCCAAGATCTTTGCTCCTCAAAGTCCTTGAGCCTAGCTTTCCTCCTTGCCTCCTCCACTTTGATAGTTTGAGTGCTCCAAGGTTCTCTTAGAGTTTTCAAAGAGAAAACCTCTAAAGATCCTCACCCACTAGTGTAGTGAGAAGGATAAAGGAATAACCAAAAGGGTGGAAAAATGTTTAGCTTTTCTCCCTTAAGGTGGCCGGCCTCTTTAGTGTTCTAGAGAGATGTTTTTCTTTTTCTCTAAATCTTTTGAACACTAGAATAACCCTAAGTGAGATATTTCCTATAATGTTGTATTTATAGACAAAAGGAAACAAGTCAACATTTGACTTCCTCACCTCCTCAAAGTGGCCGGCCTTTAGTGTGATATTGTGGGCTTTGGGCTTTTATTATTTCAAGTCATCCAATGCTTGAATAAAGGCCCAATGGGTTTAGGCCCAATGGGCCCAAATAAACCCGAACGTTTCTTTAAGCCCAAAACGATCTTTTATCGCTTTTATGATTTCTTTAGACTTTCTAAATTAATCACCACACCTAATTAATCCAATTAATTATTTCCATCATCCATTGATTACTCACTACAAGAGGGTATTGGTGAACAATCTTTTAGGTTCTAATTAGCAAGGCAGTGAGATGATTGGCATCGTTCCAATTGATTTAATCCAATCACTTGTTGAATTAAAACTTGCTTTTTAATTCATGTTCTTCTTTGACGATTACAATTAATCATCTAGAAGAACTCACAAGCCATGAGTGACATCTAAACATATGTCATGGCTACCCAAGCTAATGTAGAAGTTATTCAGAGAACCTATTCAGTTGGAATTACAATGCAATTCGATCCTTCTCTAATACAATACTCTTAATCACATCACTAGAGTATGGATGTACTATGTCAAACCCCTAATGTGATTATGCATTCTTATATGATTCACATGAGACGTATAGGAACGCTTTCCTTTACTACGCTTGATACTTCGGCCGAAGATTCCCGAATCATATCTTAGAGTATTCATCCTCTCTTAACGAGGATTAGAGATCCCTTGTTGACCATTCACATGCCTACATGTTTAGATAGCTTGACCCCAAGAATGCCGTGGACTCTCCAAATGGAATGCCATTTGACATGGTCAAAGATCAAGGACCTAACCATTAGACATCTATGATGTCTCAGGTCAAAGGATTAGTTACATTATTCCAACTATCAGAGTTACTTGCTTGACATGTGAGTAGACCTCCATGCAAGTACTCTCGTTCGATTGCGTTCAGTGAACTCATTCCCTTAATGAGCACCTACATACTTGTCTTAGTATCACTACACGAATGGGATGAGACTTTCCATCCTTCCATTTGAAGCGGACATAGTATGTACTGAGCTATGCATTGTCAGTGTACCTCCGACAATCCTATGACCAGGAACCTTTTGGACATGATGGTTATGTGAAGAAGGTCTCTGTAGTCTAACATCATTAGATTACTTCTTCCATCGATCCATTGTCCATGGATTCACTATTTAGGACATATTTCGTTTATTGAGATAGTCCTAGTTAGTATCTTTGCCTTCTGATGTATAAGAGTCATATATATACATCAATGCAATGTCCTGAAAGGTTTCTTCCAAAGATTGACTTTCAGGGCATACTTCCAACAGAGAATTGCCACCAATTTAAGAACACTAAATCTAACCCCCAATTTAAGAAAACGTAATCTAACCTCACTGCCCAAAATTGTTCCCCTAATTTAAGACCTAAATCTAACCCCAATTAAGAACCCTAAAAGGTTAAAATATAGAATCTTGCGTGACAGAGTCTTTGTCTAGCAAGGCTAAAAAATCGTTGCGAAAGTTTTTTAAAACTTCTGAGAAAAGAAGCACCTTAATTGAAATTTCAGGCACTTGCGCGATTTCGCTGCGCAAATTTACTTTGTGCGATGAAATATATGTATGTATTTCGCCGCGCAAGTTGGATTATTGAAATTAGTTTCGTATAATGCGTATCTCATCAAGTTCAATGGTATGTATGTATATATATATATATTTATTTATTTAGTACATTTAAATTTATTTATTTTGTACGTATAACCGTTAAGAAATTGAATGGTATGTATATTTAAGCCAATCCAATGGTCACCAATTTTTTTTTAAATGTGATTTAATATATATATATGTCTATATAATTGACACACCCCGACTGGGAATGTCCTTTAGGACTCCAAATTCGAGTTGTGCTGGCCGACACCTGGAAGGTGATGAAGCCATAAAGTGTAGTGATGTGGAAAATATGAGTAAATTTAAACCTAAAAGTGCCTAAATACCAAAATGCGTTGGCGAGCGGGAGCGAACCCATCTCACAAATGACGTCAAAGAATAAGTAAGATGTAGTAGAGCGGGTACGATTCATAACCTCAGAAGTAGCCACCAATCCAGAGATTTGCCAAGAATCCTCGTCAAGACAAACGTTTAGTAAGTAAAACCTGGAGGGGCACAAAACAGAACATGTGAGTAGGCAAAACAAAGCTTTGAAAACATCTTTCTTTTTAGAAATGCAATAACCCCTCAACAAAATCCGTATAATTCCCCAGAAAATAACAATACATATGTATATAAAAAACATACTGAAGAACGGTAAAACCCAAGGTATGCCCTGTCGAAGTATCTCAGTAACAACCATATAAGCAAGATGAAATAAATCAATATAAAATGAATATCAGTTGGAGTCTGATGCGAAATATATAAGCACACAAATTAAACCCTATTTTTATCAATTGTAGCAAATATGTAAGTAGGGATCGTTCTAGGCCAGGGATTAGGAGGGATAAGGCTTCTAGAAAGCCTTGCAAGGCAAGGAAATCAGGTTTTAGAGGGAGGATAGGTGCGGCATGTGCTAAGGGTTAAGGATTGGGCTTCTAGAAGCCCAAATCCCTTGGGAATTAGGTGAAACTCACGGCACAACAAGGGAATGCTCTAGAACCTTCTTTTTTGTGTCCAACAATGTTTAGGAGACCTTTATGCACTAGGATTATGAAAATTAATCCTTCTTCATCTTGGAATTCTTTTCCTTCTTGGACTTGGAAAACTTCTTTGTTGCTGCAACTTGAGGCAATTGGGGTTTAACTTTCCTACTTCAAGTAGGAAACCTTGTTTGAGTAGGGAACTTCAATCTTTTAGGAATCCCAATTCAACTAGGAAACCTATTTCCACTAGGATTCCTAATTCAACTAGGATTCCATCTTCCATTAGGGACTTTCCTACTTCAACTAGGAAACCTTGCTCAAGTAGGAATCATCATCTTCAAGTCTTCAATTTCGTCCATCCTCTTGGCTCCAAGCATATGATATCCATTCCATGTTGGAAATATGCCCTGAAAGTCAATCTTTGGAAGAAACCTTTCAGGACATTGAATTGATGTATACATATGACGCTTATACATCGGAAGGCAAAGATACTAACTAGGACTATCTCAATAAACGAGATATGTCCTAAATAGTGAATCCATGGACAATGGATCGATTGAAGAAGTAATCTAATGATGTTAGACTATAGAGACCTTCTTCACATAACCATCATGTCCAAAAGGTTCCTGGTCATAGGATTGTCGGAGGGATACTGACAATGCATAGATCAGTACATACTATGTCCCCTTCAAATGGAAGGATGGAAAGTCTCTTCCCATTCGTGTTGAGACACTAGGACAAGTATGTAGGTGCTCATTGAGGGAATGAGTTCACTGAACACAATCGAACGAGAGTACTTGCATGGAGGTCTACTCACATGTCAAGCAAGTAACTCTGAAAGTTGGAATAATGTAACTAATCCTTTGACCTGAGACATCATTGATGTCTAATGGTTAGGTCCTTGATCTTTGACCATGTCAAATGACATTCCATTTGGAGAGTCCACGGCATTCTTGGGATCAAGCTATCTAAACATGTAGGCATGTGAATGGTCAACAAGGGATCTCTAATCCTCGTTAGAGGAAGATACTCTAAGATATGATTCGGAAATCTTCGGCCGAAGTATTGAGCGTGGTTAAGGAAAGTGTTCCTATACGACTCATGTGAATCATATAAGAACGCATAATCACATTAGGGGTTTGACATATTAAATCCATACCCTAGTGATGTGATTAAGAGTATTGTATTGGAGAAGGATCGAATTGCATTGTAATTCCAACTGAATGGGTTCTCTGAATAACTTCTACATTAGCTTGGGTAGCCATGACATATGTTTAGATGTCACTCATGGCTTGTGAGTTCTTCTAGATGACTAAATGTAATCGTCAAAGAAGAACGTGAATTAAAAGCAAGTTTTAATTCAACAAGTGATTGGATTAACTCAATTGGATCGATGCCAATCATCTCACTGCCTTGCTAATTAGAACCTAAAAGATTGTTCACCAATACACTCTTGTAGTGAGTAATCAATGGATGATGGAAATAATTAATTGGATTAATTGGGTGTGGCGATTAATTTAGAAAGTCTAAAGAAATCATAAAAGCGATAAAAGATCGTTTTGGACTTAAAGAAACGTTCGGGTTTAATTGGGCCTATTGGGCCTAAACCCATTGGGCTTTTATTTAAGCATTGGATGACTTAAAACAATAAAAGCCCAAAGCCCAAAATATCACACCAAGGCCGGCCACTTTGAGGAGGTGGGAGAAGTCAAATGTTGACTTGCTTCCTTTTGCCTATAAATACAACTTTATAGAGAAATATCTCCTAGGGTTTCATTTGTGTTCAAAAGACTTAGAGAAAAAGAAAAACATCTCTCTAGAACACATAAGGAGGCCGGCCACCTTTGGGGAATTTTAGCTAAACATTTTATCTCCCCTTAGGTCATTCCTTCATCCTTTCTCACTACACTAGTGGGTGAGGATCTTTAGAGGTTTTCTCCTTGAAAACTCTAAGAGAACCTTGGAGCACTCATACTAACAAAGTGGAGGAGGCAAGGAGGGAAGCAAGGCTCAAGGACTTTGAGGAGCAAAGATCTTGGAGGTAGTCCATCCTTGGTCTCACAAGTAGATCAAGAGGTATAAATCTACTCCTAACCTTTGTTCTTCAATAAAATAATTTGTGATGCATCTTACATAAACCTATGCTCTTGAAGGGGATTTAAAAATGACTAGAGTAATAAATTTAATTGTTAACATGCTTCCGCTATTTTGTATATATATAATGATTTGTATATGCATGCTAGTCACATGAAATCCCTAATGAAACTCATAATTTCCTTCAAGTGGTATCAGAGCCAAAGGTTTATGTATTATGTGTCCTTTTGGATTTTATGCATATGGGTTTTAATTTTATGTTTTGAAAAATATGTTCTTCATTTAAAGTATGTTTATCTTTTGTTTTTCAAGTATTGAAAAATGTTAGTCAATAAGTTGAGAAAGATTTGCATGTAAAAAGGTGTTTTATATGCATGAATGAAGAATGAGTTTAAAACAAAATTTTGGGGTTTTTTGGGTCTTAGGGGGCACGGCAAGAATTGCCATTTTGCATGTGTTTGTGTTTTTTATTTTGAATCACACACACACTCTTTGGTGCTAGGGAAAAATGTTCTTGTCACTTTTGTTTTTTGGTTTTGTGAAGAAATCACCAAGAATATGAAAATCTTGAAATAAAGTTCATGGTTTTGTTCTTGGTGTTCATGTTTTGATTTTGGTGAAAATGACTTTGTTTAAGCTTATAAAATTGTTTTATGGATTTGGGTGATATATTAATCATCTTTATGTTTTCTTAATATAATTTTAATCCTAGATTTCTCTAGGATATTTTCATCAAAAACCTTGCAAAATATCCTTAAAGCAAAACCAAGTGACAAGCAAAATTTGATTTTTCTTACATGCATTGAATTAAAGCATGGTGGGTGAGACTTTGCTTCTCCCCACCATGATGGCCGGCCACCCTATGACAAAACCCACATGGGTGGGTTTTGTGTTTTTGATAAAAAGTTGTTTTACTTTTGAGTATTTACACTTTGGCCCCTAACTTTTGCATATTTGCATTTAGGCCCCTACTATTTGGAAAAGTTAAAATATTTGATTTTAATTTTGTTTATAGTTTAAACTCATCATTTAATTATGCCCATATGCACTAAATCTAATTGTTTATGTTGCATTCCTATTTGATTATTTAATGTGATTAAGTAGTTAGAAAAAGGGTGACTATGGACTTAAGCCTTAAACGATAATTGAGCTATATGATAAGGCGCTAAATTCAAATTGTTTGAACCATGGGAATGTGTTTTAATTACTGTTTTAATTGGACCTTATAATGTTTGACATTAATCTAGCTCTCCCTCTTAGTATATGTAATTTGTAGGAATTTGTACAAATCGGTTTGTAATTCTTATTACTTCTTAATCTCTTTTAGTTAGTGGATTCCCTCTAGTACTAGACTAGAGTTTCTTTAACTATTGGTAAGGAGACATATTTAAAAGAGGGTTTTGACATGAGACAAAAGATTAAATGGGTCCAATGCCCTAATTAGCAATGATTGATTGTCTTTCATTTCTAATGGCTCAATGAAAATGTTTTAATTGGATTGATAAGCACGTAATTAAATTGACACAATATCCCCGAGATCTTATTCAACAATGTTGGCTCGTTGTTGCAATAACCATTTAAGTCCATGGTCATCCAAGAGCCTAAGATAACTATAAAGTCCAAATTCAAAGGATTGCAAAATCTTAGTAGTAGTAGTTACTTCCAATATTTGAAAAATACGTTTTTGATATTGATTTGTTTTCTCAAAACAAATAATGGGAGTATCATACGCTACTAAACTATAATGAACACAATTAGTAGTTATACGTATCTCCAATATTTTGAAAAATGTTTTGATATTGATTTGTTTTGTAAAAACGAATAGTGGAGATCACATATGCTACTAATTTCATTAAAACCTTGGACTAAGTAGTTATAATAGGACACAATTTATTTGAATATGTTTAAATAAATAAAATTGATGAGACCTTAAAATCCCTCAACCAACATGCAATATTAAGTTGAAAGCGTAGAGGTGCTTTTGAACACTTCTTCGTGGCCTTCCACCATGGTAGCCTCCAATCGTTTATGACTTGTGCACCGCCTTCACCCTATCATGGGGCAGTGCAAAGTACATGCTTATAAGTCGGGAGGAGTCTATTTGAAAAACATTTTGATGTGGTGAAAAATAGGCAACGAGTGTAGCCAACATCGTATCATCGTGAGGTTATACTTGGACCCCTATCTAAACCGGCATGGTGGGAATGAACTTAACTAAGAAGAAATGATGCCAACATCGTATCATCGTGAGGCATTATTCTCTAGAGGCCAAATTGATGGGTAATCACAAAACGTTGTTGTGAATGGGTAAATGTACCCTCTCATTATTATTTTGCTATCCAACATCGTATCATCGTGAGGTGCGCATAGTAATAGTGAGCCTCCCATAACCCGCTAGGAGCTTTCTTTGAAATCTCCCGGATTCCATCATGGGGGATATGGAATTTGCCAAAAATGGTGGGTGATGTCATTCGGTTTAAAGACCCGAATCGTATGACTTAATCAACAATCAAACTAATTTATTTATTGTTTATGTATATAGATATGGTTGGAAGCACACTCGCGAAAATACTCGACAAACATTGCCTCGAGGGGCACAATTTCCCATCCTGGTTTCGTAATGTCAAGATTCTCCTAACGTTGGAGAAGATTGTTTACGTCCTAGACAAGGCCCCACCTCACATACCTCTTGAGCCTGATGCCTCTGAGGGTGAACGTGCTAAGTATGACAAGCACGTTGAGGACGACACGCAAGCCAAGTGCTATCTGTTGGCTTCCATGAATGAGGAGCTACAGAGACAGCATGAGGGCATGGACAGTGCATCCTCCATCATACTCCATCTTACGGAGTTATATGGTGAAGGGACGCGCAATCGTCGCTTCAGCACTGTCTGTGAACTTGTCAAGACCAAGATGGTCAAAGGGGCTCCAGTGCATCAACATGTACTGAAGATGATAGGATTCATAGAACAATTGGAGAGCCTTGGAACTCCACTTGACGGGGAATTGGCCCAGGACTTCATTTTGGCTTCTCTTTCTGATTCATTCTCGCAGTTCGTCATGAACTACAACATGAATAAGATGGATAGTACTCTCTCTGAGTTGCTAAACATGTTAGTGACTGCTGAGAAGACTATGAAGAAAGAGAACGTTGTAGGTACTTCTGCGGTAGTCTACAACAAGCCATCCTCTTCCACTCCTAAGCCGCAAGGCAAAGGAAAAGGGAAAGAGAAGAAGTCTACCACTCCTAAACCGAAAGGTGGAGTGAAGAAAAAGAAGGCGATGGAGCCCAAGGGGACTTGCCACCACTGTGGAAAGGAAGGGCATTGGAGGAGGAATTGCAGGTTCTACCTTGCAACTCTAAAGAACAAACCAAAAGGTATGGTTCAATGTTCTTATCTTCAATTCTAATTGTTAGATCTTCTAAATGTTTATATTTTGATATAACGTGCTAATCACTCGTATAATTGTATATAGGTGAAGGAGGCAAGTAGAAGAAGAACAAGCAAGGAAGGTGGAGAAGGGTTCGGCCACCATTGTTTTTGCTTACTACTTAGGAAGTTTTAATTTAGGCATTTAAAGAAAGTCTTTTGAAACTTTCTTATTTTTGTAAAGAACTTATAATGTGGCTTCATGTGATGTAAGACCACTATTAATGCCTAAATGAAGGCATTTAATTAGTCTCTAAATGTATAGAGCTAATTCTTTTTGTATTAAAACATTTTTGAATGTTTACATCATCACATCAATGTAATGTGATGTATGCCTTCTAAATATATATATGATATTTCCTTTAAAGTAGTGTTATGAATTGAATGTTGTCTTGTTGTATCCTTGTTGAGATACAAGACTTGTATCACTTATTGTAATATGATAAACAAAACTTTAGATTTATCAATTATGGATAGACCTCATATGTTGGACATAGAAGGATACAATGAATCTATAGATTTGGTTCCAAATGTCTACCTATGAGTTCTATATGAATTGACAAAAGTCTAGAGATTCCTTTCTTAATGAAAAGGAAGATCACATTATGGTGATATAAGAAACAAGAAAAACGTATCTTGTAAGGTTATCACTTAAACTACAAACAAATCAAGATCACTCTTGATTCAATTAATAGTTTTGAACAATTGATTGGGCATTCTTAAAGTTGTTTTAGAATGTCAAGTATGTTAGTGATTAAACCAAGAATGAAGTGTCTAAATCAAATAAAATGTTTAAATGACTTTAGTCACTTAAATAACAAGACTTCATCTTAATGAAGATTGAAAGAATTAAGCTTGAAAGGTTTTAAAGCTACTACACAATGTCCTCTACCAATATACTCCACGTTTATACATTTTTGAATGTATGAAGTAATTTTTCATTAAAGTCATGAAAAACAGTGGGAGGTGAGAAATTGGATATAAACTTGAATATGATTGTTTTATCGTTGTCTAAACAATGATAGTGCGTGACTATTGTTGAGAGTTTGAAATTTTAATTGTTAAAAACTCAAGCTCTACAAACGTTTAAAAATTCTATGTTGTGTGTGACATTTAAAGAATAGTCTTTAAATGTTGGTTTCGTCAACCTAGCATGAAATGGTTGTATGTTGGGAGTTGTCCATTATTCTCTTTTATGAGAACTAGCTAAATAACGAAGCCTATGGACAAATTTTGATGAAACAAAAGGGAATAGTTTTAAAATGAGTCACAACATATAGTTTAAACAACAAGACAATCCAAATTCGTCACCTTATGTAACTATAACGCTCTATGTAGTTTTGATAAAGAATTATATCAACCACCTAGAAGGAATGGTTGAGTTTCTATATCCTTAGTAGAAGCCATGCTTTCACTAAGGACTTAGATAATTCTCAAATGACTACTTTAAAGTCTTAGTATGACTAAAACTTAAATAATGGTGTATGACACCATATAATTTAAATGAATGAACTTGAAAGAACAAGTCACACATTTTAAAGGAATTACTTAAAGAAGGAATTCTTTTATGAATGATTCGTTTAAATAAACTTGTGTTAGCTAAAGTTGTTGATAGTCTCAAAATTGTTGAGACATCATTGAACAAGCTAATGGATCTAAATGATTGTCAAAAGATCCAGAACAAGTTAGTGGGAGCAATAAACATTCAATCAAAGAAAATATAAGTATTTAGTTTTGATTGAATACTTAGTTACAACAAGGCTAGTGGGAGTGATGTCATAATTTGAATAACTAGATATGAATGAAGTCTATTTGATAGACTTGATAAAACATAAAGGTTACTCAAAAATGACAAATTTATGATACGCTCAATTTTGAAGTATTGACTTGAAAAATTGAATGTGTCATAAAATCACAAAAGGGACACATGTATGGACTTGTGAAATGATATCCAAAGGTGTAGAACCACATAGGGTTGTCACTCTAAGATATTACTGTATCCCAGAATCAGAACCATAGCAACTGAATGAGTATTATTGCCTTTAAGAAAGGAACATCAGAGTGGGACTCTGGAAGCGTGTATTCACTTAGGTTATGGACCAAAGTGAAAAATAATCCATTTTTGTAAATGGAACTTCATAATAGATGAAGTACTAATCATATAAATGAATTGATAGTATTGTACTACAATGGTCTCAAAGATTGGAGCAAAGTTTGTATAAAGTATACAAACGAAATATATGACGATATATAGTTTTAGAAACTGCTTCAAAAAGGTGTTTTGAATGGAAAGGGTTCTTATAGAACCAATGATTGAATCCAAACCATAAGGTCGTTAGTTGAACACTACGACGTAATGGGGCGATAGCTCAAGCCATGGAATCAAGGTCTCATCAAAGTATTCGAACACAAGAAAGAGACATCATCAAATGTTTTGGAGACATTTGATAAGTAAATCCCTTTTAGAGTTAAAAGGGAATTTTATACATAACCAAGTAAACCTACGAGCATAAGCTCACTCAACTAGCATGTATTAGATACACTAGTGATTGACTTTAGTGCAAGTGGGAGATTGTTGGAAATATGCCCTGAAAGTCAATCTTTGGAAGAAACCTTTCAGGACATTGAATTGATGTATACATATGACGCTTATACATCGGAAGGCAAAGATACTAACTAGGACTATCTCAATAAACGAGATATGTCCTAAATAGTGAATCCATGGACAATGGATCGATTGAAGAAGTAATCTAATGATGTTAGACTATAGAGACCTTCTTCACATAACCATCATGTCCAAAAGGTTCCTGGTCATAGGATTGTCGGAGGGATACTGACAATGCATAGATCAGTACATACTATGTCCCCTTCAAATGGAAGGATGGAAAGTCTCTTCCCATTCGTGTTGAGACACTAGGACAAGTATGTAGGTGCTCATTGAGGGAATGAGTTCACTGAACACAATCGAACGAGAGTACTTGCATGGAGGTCTACTCACATGTCAAGCAAGTAACTCTGAAAGTTGGAATAATGTAACTAATCCTTTGACCTGAGACATCATTGATGTCTAATGGTTAGGTCCTTGATCTTTGACCATGTCAAATGACATTCCATTTGGAGAGTCCACGGCATTCTTGGGATCAAGCTATCTAAACATGTAGGCATGTGAATGGTCAACAAGGGATCTCTAATCCTCGTTAGAGGAAGATACTCTAAGATATGATTCGGAAATCTTCGGCCGAAGTATTGAGCGTGGTTAAGGAAAGTGTTCCTATACGACTCATGTGAATCATATAAGAACGCATAATCACATTAGGGGTTTGACATATTAAATCCATACCCTAGTGATGTGATTAAGAGTATTGTATTGGAGAAGGATCGAATTGCATTGTAATTCCAACTGAATGGGTTCTCTGAATAACTTCTACATTAGCTTGGGTAGCCATGACATATGTTTAGATGTCACTCATGGCTTGTGAGTTCTTCTAGATGACTAAATGTAATCGTCAAAGAAGAACGTGAATTAAAAGCAAGTTTTAATTCAACAAGTGATTGGATTAACTCAATTGGATCGATGCCAATCATCTCACTGCCTTGCTAATTAGAACCTAAAAGATTGTTCACCAATACACTCTTGTAGTGAGTAATCAATGGATGATGGAAATAATTAATTGGATTAATTGGGTGTGGCGATTAATTTAGAAAGTCTAAAGAAATCATAAAAGCGATAAAAGATCGTTTTGGACTTAAAGAAACGTTCGGGTTTAATTGGGCCTATTGGGCCTAAACCCATTGGGCTTTTATTTAAGCATTGGATGACTTAAAACAATAAAAGCCCAAAGCCCAAAATATCACACCAAGGCCGGCCACTTTGAGGAGGTGGGAGAAGTCAAATGTTGACTTGCTTCCTTTTGCCTATAAATACAACTTTATAGAGAAATATCTCCTAGGGTTTCATTTGTGTTCAAAAGACTTAGAGAAAAAGAAAAACATCTCTCTAGAACACATAAGGAGGCCGGCCACCTTTGGGGAATTTTAGCTAAACATTTTATCTCCCCTTAGGTCATTCCTTCATCCTTTCTCACTACACTAGTGGGTGAGGATCTTTAGAGGTTTTCTCCTTGAAAACTCTAAGAGAACCTTAGAGCACTCATACTAACAAAGTGGAGGAGGCAAGGAGGGAAGCAAGGCTCAAGGACTTTGAGGAGCAAAGATCTTGGAGGTGGTCCATCCTTGGTCTCACAAGTAGATCAAGAGGTATAAATCTACTCCTAACCTTTGTTCTTCAATAAAATAATTTGTGATGCATCTTACATAAACCTATGCTCTTGAAGGGGATTTAAAAATGACTAGAGTAATAAATTTAATTGTTAACATGCTTCCGCTATTTTGTATATATATAATGATTTGTATATGCATGCTAGTCACATGAAATCCCTAATGAAACTCATAATTTCCTTCATTCCAAGCTCTAATTTGCTCCAAAAGGCTCCAAAATGCATCCTTTTGCATACTTTGCCCTTAAAACCTGAAAATACATAAAACTAGCTTAAAAGACTACCTCGGGTGCTATGACAATTTGATTATAACCAGAATAACCATCAAGAAAACAATAGAAAGCATAACCCGCTAACCTCTCAAGCATTTGGTCAATGAACGGCAAAGGGAAGTGATCCTTCCTCGTGGTGGCGTTTAGCTTCCTATAGTCGATGCACACCCTCCAACCGGTTTGAATACGCGTAGGAACAAGCTCATTCTCGGCATGGGCTACCACTGTCAGTTTGGATTTCTTTGGAACGCATTGAACGGGCGAAACCCACCTACTATCCGAGATTGGATAGATTATGCCACAATCCAAAAGCTTGATTATCTCATTCTTCACAACTTCCATCATCGGAGGGTTGAGACGGCGTTGAGCCTCTCGAGAAGTTTTGGACCCCTCCTCTAGAAGTATGCGATGCATGCACGTAGTGGGGCTAATTCCCTTTATGTCAGCCAACGTCTATCCAATTGTCGTTTTGTACTTCTTAAGCACTCGCACCAATTTGCTCTCTTCGTGTGTCGTGAGTGAGGATGAGATGATGACAGGCAACGTCTCATCCTCTCCCAAGAAAATGTACTTCAAATGACTCGGCAATGGCTTAAGTTCAAGTGTAGGTGGCTGCATAACTGAGGGAAGCATTTTATTAGCCGAAACTGAACTTAAAATAAGGTCCAAAAACTTACCAGATTGTGATGGCAATGACTCGAGGGCAGCCACCATCTCAATGATATCCTCACTAGGGGGCACGGCAAAGGATGCACCATGTATGCCGTGGGGGTCTTTGGTGGTTGATTCGATGTTTTGCATGTCCATTCCTTGTGCAATGACCAATTCAAGTGCATCGTCCTTCAAATTGTCCAAATGGTCCTGCGCTAAAGAGTCAATTATATCAATAGCAAAACATGAATGATTCTCACTAGGGTACTTCATAGAATCAGAAAGATTGAAATTAATAACTTCCCCATCAAATTCCATCGTCAAAGTGCCATTATATACGTCAATCTTCGTACGAGCAGTTTTCATGAATGGCCTTCCAAGGAGGATGGGCAATGAAGTGGCATGGTCCGATTCATCCATCTCAAGTACGTAGAAATCTGCCGGAAAGATCAAATGATTAACCTGCACTAAAACATCTTCCAAAACTCCCTTTGGATAAGCATTAGATCTATCGGCCAATTGGATAATAACACCATCGTTTTTCAACTCTCCTAGGTTCATAGATGCATAAATTGAATATGGCATGACATTTATAGATGCACCTAAGTTTAACATGGCAGATTCGAACCTAGAATTACCAATGACACACGGAATTGTAAAACTACCCGGATCTTTGCATTTAGGGGGCAGTTTGCGTTGCAAGATGGCTGAGACATTTTCTCCCACTTTTACAACCTCCTTGGTTGAAATCCTCCTCCTATTAGTGCAAAGTTCCTTCAAGAACTTGGCGTACCTCGGGACTTGCTTGATTGCATCCAAAAGAGGGATATTGACTTGAACTTTCCGAAACGTCTCAAGAATGTCCTTTTCAGCTTCCTCTTTCTTTGTTTGCTTAAACCTATTAGGAAAAGGAACATTCGAAGGAAAAACATTAGTAGGAACTGAATTTGACACGTTTTTACCTTTATTGGACAAATTGGACGGTTTAGGATCACATGGGGCTTGCGGCAAAGGTGTTTCCACCTTGGCCGTGAGTGGGCTTTGTTCCTCCTCTTCAATTCTCAACTCTTCATCCTCGTTGGAACATGATTTGGATGGTCTAGGGTTAGATCCGACTTGCTTTCCACTTCACAAACTCATAGCTTTTGCAGATTCGAATCTACCTTTCGGATTGACCACGGTTGAACTTGGCAACCTACCTTGCTCTCGAAATTACCCCATGTACTCGGCAATCTGCCCTACTTGCTTCTCCAACTCATCCACCTTCTTGTCCCTAGTTTGCATACCCTGCGCCATAGAAGTTAGTAATTGAAAAATCTTATCATTATCAATTGAAGAACCTGAATTGTTTTGGGCAGGTTGTGCTTGGGTTTGTGTTGGCGCCAACGGCTTTTGATAGAAACCCGGGGGTTGTTGCCTAAATCCGCTTTGTTGTTGGCCTTGTTGGGGTTCTCGCCATTTGAAATTTGGATGATCACGCCAACCGGGATTGTAAGTATTGGAAAAAGGATCACCACGTGGTTGGTATTGATTGCCAAAACCCACGGCATTGAGTGTCTCCCATCCTCCATTCTCTATTAATTGTGGGCACTTATCCGTGGGATGTCCTTGCATGGAGCACACACCACAAGAAGCTACGGTTTGGACTTTTGGACCTTCCACCACCTGAGAAAGCAAAGTAGTAAGGTTAGCCATTTGATTTTGAAGTTCGGTTATAGCACTTACCTCATTCACTTGGTGTTGCCGTGGGATGCTCCTTTGTCCAACACATTCGTATTGTTGAGTGTTCAACGCTCGATTAGCAATCAAGGTCTTTGCAGCCGTGGGGGTCTTGTCCACCAAGGCTCCTCCAGCTGAGGCATCTAGCATTTGACGTTCGATTGGTAGAAGTCCCTCGTAGAAGTATTGTAGGAGAAGTTCCTCCTTCATCTGATGCTGTGGACATGAAGCAACAAGAGATTTAAAACGTTCATAATAAGTAGGAAAAGATTCACCTTCATCTTGTTGAATTCCTCTTATCCTTTTTCGTAGGAGGATGACTCGAGAAGTTGGGAAAAACTTCTCCAAGAAGGCCCGTTTCATGCTCTCCCAAGATGTGACAATTCCGGGAGCCAATTCATACAACCAATCTTTAGCTTTATCCATTAGAGAGAATGGAAAAGCTTTCATCTTCAAGATGCTGCCATCGACATTCACCGGGGTCATGCTCGAACAAACTACTTCAAACTCCTTCAAGTGTTTGTTTGGATCCTCCATGCCCATGGTACTTCAGAATGTGATGTAACAAACTTGACTTCAATTCGAACTCGGCAGTCTTATCTGGAGCCGCCCTAGGATATTGAATAAATAGGGGTGCGGCATTGTCCAATCCCGAAGCGGAAAGCTCCTTGATTGTTCGGTTGTCCGCTGCCATGTCTTGAACTACTTCACCCACTCTTGCCGTGGGTTCCTGACGGGATTTTAAAACCGCACAAATTTAACCCTCTTTTTGACAGTTGTAGTATAGATGTAAGTAGGGTATCGTTCTAGGCCGGGGATTAGGAGGGATTGCTAATCTACTCTAAATTAATTTAAAAATATTAAACAAGACTCAAAAACACAAAACTAGGCTAAAAACTCTAATAACTCGAAACACACTTAGAATGACTCAAAATAATGAAAATTAACTAAATAATATAATTTAATAAAGGGGGGGTTTGGTTTTGACGAGAAGTAAAATAAACTTAAATAAATTACAGAATTGACAAAAACATGAAATTAAGGTGAACGAATGGGCGACGGACTGGCTAGAGGGTTCTTCTCCACACATGACACATATGCAACCTAAATTGATTTTCAGTTGTTCTTTCAATAAATTATAAATCTCAATACTCCAGATTAACCGTGAACAACACTTTTTTAATCTTCAAGTTTTCCTTAAGTTATTGAATTGGATGAACAACATACAACAATTCAACACATTCTCTAAAAGTCCCCTACGTGAAAAACACAATAGAGATACAATCAAAGATCATTAAGCTTTGTGAAAACTATAAGTACTGACGAGGCATTCGTAACTATGAAAAGCATGATACTCCTGCCAAGAATTTACTTAACACGATTGTGGATAGCAACCTTCACTACTCATGAATATAAGTTCATAACGATTAGGTGAAATTCACTTATATTCTAGCATCAAATTCATGCATGCAAACTAAGTATGCATCCTTAATCGACATACACAAATAAGTTATCAATCAAGCAGTTAAGCAAATTGAATCACAACTCAGAAATCACAACTGAAGGTAATCAATTCATATTACAAATATATTCATGGCTTTGAATTAACCTCTAGCCAAAACAAATTAATTACACATTATTCATAAATTAAATAAAAGTAAAACTGAGTTTGGAGAGATTAAACCGAAATGGGAATTTTCTGTGCGTTCCTAATTGGCCCCGAGGCTTGCGCCTCTGATTCCTTCTCGCTGCCTTCAGATTGGTTACTGCTCCAAGTTGCTGCCAAATGGCAGCTTCCTTTGGTTTCAGCGCCTCCACCGTTTGCTAGGAAGGCAGCCTTCCTCAGTCCGAGTCTCCCCAAGGTTTTCTTTTAATCCCCCCCCCCCGAGGCTATTCTCAAGGCGCCAAAATGGCTCCCTTAGTTTGTTTCTTCACTGCCCCGAGGAGCCTCCTAAGCTGCCAGCTGGGCAGCTCCCATTCACGCCTCTCAGCCACCAAGGCCTTCCAATTGATCTCGCCAGATGGCAGCGAGACCTGCCTCTGATTTTCCCTCAACGCTGCCCGAGGCTTGCCCTTTCTTCTGTCGTTGCCTTCACCGCGTGCTGCCAAATGGCAGCTCTCTTACTTCACGCCCCCAAGGCCGCTGCTTTCTCCCCAAGCTGCCAGAGGCAGCGTCCTCTCCTTCCTTTAATTGCGCGCCCCTTCACCAATTGGCTGCCAAAGGCAGCCTTCTGTTTGATTGGCCTTGCTCTGACTTCTCCAATGAAGTCCCTCTTATTCCTCTGCGCAAGATGCTTTCTTTTCTCAGCGCATGTTACATGCTGCCAAAGCAGCGTTTCCTTTTATTTATTTTTTTATGTTTTCTCACCGCACTAAGGCAGCATGTTTTGGTGCCTTTCTTATTTCAGCCTTTTATTTTTTTATCCGTCACCTCCCTTTGGCTGCTTGGCAGCCACTTCTTATCTTCCTTTGCCTTTAGCCGAGCCCCCACTTAAAACCAAAGGCTCCACTACCTTTTATTCTTCTCTTTTTTTTTTTCTATTTTCTGCTTCTCCCAATTGGCAGCTACTCAATTCGCTGGCCCCTCTTTTATTATTTTCTGGCAGCATCATCATTTTTTTCCCTTGGCTTTCCACCGAATGCACATAGTTGCTGCCAGCCTGCTATCACACACACACATATTATATATATACATTATTTTACAAATGATAAGTTCTATTCAACAAGCAAGATAGTTTAGACGAAATTATTACTTAACAATTCACTTATTCTATTTTTATTTTCTTTGCTGGATAAATTCTATAAAACACAAAATCAACGAAAATAGCTCAAAATATAACGAACTAACTAAGAAAAGACGAGTGAATTTGATATAAAAATATATATAAATATGATCCGATCAGTTCCTCCTCTTCAAATTCAGATTCGGCCTCTGAATTTGAACTTGATTCACTAGGCTCTGGATTCTTCCTCTTTCGTCTCAACTCTCGTTTGAAATCGTCGTCAAAGTTCAAAATATGTTCACGAACCGGATGAGAACTCCAAGTCATAAACTAGTACCTAAAACAAGAAACAAAAATAAACTCAGAATCTGAACTTACTTAAAAACAGAAATAAAACACTCCAAGGGATTAGCAAAGTTGCTAATCCCCAGCAACGGCACCAAAAATTTGATGCGAAATATATAAGCACACAAATTAAACCCTCTTTTTATCAATTGTAGCAAATATGTAAGTAGGGATCGTTCTAGGCCGGGGATTAGGAGGGATAAGGCTTCTAGAAAGCCTTGCAAGGCAAGGAAATCAGGTTCTAGACGGAGGATAGGTGCGGCATGTTCTAAGGGTTAAGGATAGGGCTTCTAGAAGCCCAAATCCCTTGAGAATTAGGTGAAACTCACAGCACAACAAGGGAATGGTCTAGAACCTTCTTTTTGTGTCCAACAATGTTTAGCAGAGCTTTATGCACTAGGATTAGGAAAACTAATCCTTCTTCATCTTGGAATTCCTTTCCTTCTTGGACTTGGAAAACTTCTTTGTTGCTGTAACTTGAGGCAATTGAGGTTTAACTTTCCTACTTCAAGTAGGAAACCTTGTTTGAGTAGGAAACTTTAATCTTCTAGGAATCCCAATTCAACTAGGAAACCTATTTCCACTAGGAATCCTAATTCAACTAGGATTCCATCTTCCATTAGGGACTTTCCTACTTCAACTAGGAAACCTTGCTCAAGTAGGAATCATCATCTTCAAGTCTTCAATTTCGTCCATCCTCTTGCCTCCAAGCGTATGATATCCATTCCAAGCTCTAATTTGCTCCAAAAGGCTCCAAAATGCATCCTTTTGCATACTTTGCCCTTAAAACCTGAAAAATACATAAAACTAGCTTAAAAGACTACTTTAACTAAGGAAAAACAATATAAATGCACAAGAACAAGCTAACTAAGGTGCATAAATATGCCCCTATCAGAGTCACCTATAGTGACCTGTATAACTCATCCATATCTCGTCAATAAAGGCTAGCACATAAGTCAGAGTCACTTATAGTGACCTGTACAAGTCATCCATATCTCATTAGTCAAGTCCTACACATGAGTTGGAACCACCTAAAGTGGTCTATACGACAGGCTGGGTGTAAATGAGTACGCTCAAGTGCTATGATCACGTGAAGGCTGTGCAAAGTATCGCAAGTCACCTACGAGTCGAAACCACCTAATGTGGTCTGTAGGACAGGCTGGCACCTACCTTGGAATCCAAGGTGAGCGTAAGGTGCGGGAGGTGAACGATCACGTGAAGGCTAAGCCCTGGCCTTAGGCGGAGCACTAACACTGGGGTGTAGGACAATGAATTCTACTGAAGTCCATTCTTCACTAATTACCAAGCGATCGTACCAACATTATATACTCACCTGAACTTACCTTGGCATCCGCCTTGGTGTGCAACACTGTGCAAAGTTGTACTAAATCACATACAAAGTGTAAACTAATTATGGCATGGCATTTATAAAACATAAAACCACAATTTCTCGTTTCCTTACAAAATGATTAATAAACAACATGAAATCACCAAATCATAGGGTTCAATCTCACATTTTCACCAGATTCCTTCACATTGCTCAATTTTCCAAACAAAGCTTTTGTCTTGATTATTTAATCTCACTTATTGCATGGTTGCATCTAACATTAGGCTGCCAACGTACCCTAAGTAGGGATCAAGCCAATCGTAGTTCAGAGTAATTATTTATAGGTAATATGCATATGTATATATCATGATATAATCTAAACTCAACTATCTCATAGTACTTTATAACATATAAATATATATGACATAGCATAATTTCTTAGTTGGAATTATCAATCACACACACACACACACACACACACACACACACACACACACACACACATATATATGATAAGAAGGAAAAGATCCACTCACCTAGAGTCCGCGCTACAACTTTCTAGCACAACATTGAGGCGTCTCGAACAATTGGCGCCTAGAACAATTATCAAATCACATCAAGAATTTTTGTCAATAAAATACAAAACTTACATAGAACATATGTCTACGTAATTCAATCCGGAAAATACGCATATCAGATTTCCGATCCTAACTTTCACGGATCCACATTATGCTTCTAGACTAACGTACTAAAGTTGCGGAACGATCCAACGGTCGAATCTCCGCCAATTGCCAAAACCAAATGGTGATTACCATTTTATTTTACGATCTTACAATTCCAATTTGAAAAGATCCGTATATCAGATTCCCGATTCGTAAGTTCCTACAATCCTTAAATATTATGAATAACAACTTATTAAAGTTTGGTGACGAGCCAACGGTCGGATCGTCAATTCATATAATGACCTATTAACGTATCGTAGATAATTTAGGTTCTAATGATCAACCTACATCATTCAATTCCCAAAACTAAACTCAAGGCATTTAACATAGCCTAAAAATAGCATTGATGGCCCTCTAGCCATGCACCGCCGTGGGTGGCGGTCGACAGCACCGACTTGCCGGAAAATCTAACTATACTTGTGACCAAGGGCAATTTGACTGGGAAAAGCTCTAATTTTGCTAAAACCCGTAAGGAATTTGGGTGTCCTTGATTCTTCCTCAAATCAACTCCAACGCTCCAACCACTGATTGGGCATTATTCCTGGGCTTAAGGGAAGTACATTGGTGATGGCAATTGCACGAAATCGTTTTAGGAATGGGGGATTCAACGTCATGGGTGTCCCTGGGGCCAACATGAGCTTTTGCTATGAAATCACCACCAATGGCCATCAAACTTAGGTGGTATTGGAAGCTGGGATGATGCCATGTTGATTGGTGGTGTTGGTTGGCTACAATTTGTTGGAAAATCAAAGGAAAATCAAAGAAAACCACTGGAAATTTTTGAAGAGAAATGGGTCGACCGTGCAGGTCTTAGGAGCCAACCGAGTTGAGGGGGCCTTTCTCTCTTCCCCTATTGGTCAACCTCTTCCTCTCTCCTCTCCCGATTCAGCCTTCCCTTCCTTCCTTTCCCTTTTGTTTTTCTCTTCTCTCTTTCGCTGCCAACCCGCATCTATTTTTTTTCCTTCAATTTGGACCACACATGGCTTCCCAGAATTTTAGAATACCTGGAGCCTTCCAAAAATATTTAAATGACCATTTTGTTCTTAACTTCAAATGTTAATAACTTCTTTGTTATAACTCCAAATTACATTCTGCCTGCGCCCATGCGTTCGTAACGACAAGTAATAAGAAGATACACCAAGAAAATGATTCTTACTTGTCACTACAAGGCGGTCAACAAAGGTCAACGCACTTGCCTCAAAGGGTCCCCAAAATTTAAAACCATTTGGTAGACAAACGTAGTAAAAAGACAGTAGAAAAATGAATACATGAAGAAGGTCTCAAGTTAAAACGGCTGTATGTAAAGGGAATGTTCTTGCATTGTGATCGGATTGCAATTATTCCTCTTTCATGCCTCCAAGCTTAACTTTCCTTCTCCTACATACTTATAGCGTATCATACTTCAAAGATATGAGTGACGTACCTTTAGATTAAGTCCAACCCTTGAATAAGTAAATATAATAAATAAGTAACTAAATAAATAAGTATACTCCCATAAAAAGTCTATCTATCCACTTGCTTAACAAATCCAACAATTATGTTATTGATGTTACGGTCTGCAACCTGCAATCCTGACACTCATCGTTGTCACGATAAGCAAGTAGATAATTTCCCAAAGGGTGTAATATTACCATCTTGCCCCTCATTGGGAAATACACATACATTGCCTAAACAAATCCCCGATCGTGCTCTTGCACTACTTTCTCAGGTAACATTATCAATATCATAAATTTCCCCATCACAATCCTCATAATTCCAATACTGGTTCATAATATTCTTCTGTAAATTACACACTACACGTAAAAATTTATACCATACCTCGAACAATGCCATGCTTAAATTCAAGAGCGTAACCGCAGTTACACACAACCCTAACAAGGGTAAGTGTCCATCAATTATTCACTGTGCATGAAATCTTTGTATATTAGCTCTAATGGTGCCATAGCTAAGCCAAAATTGTAACCATAAATACAAGTAACTAAAATAGAGATAGTGGTATGTTACAAGTAACTAAAATACTTGTGGGAAGAACAAAATGCAACACATCTACTAAGTCTAAGTAGTTCATTTCATACTAATCATTAGTCTCAGGGTGGTAATGTGACACTAAACAAAATCTAGTACTCATAACCCTTGGAAGGATTTCCCAAAACTTGGAAGTGAAACTTGTAACACGATGAAATATAAATACATCCAAATAGTAATCCGGTTTGATTTCTGTTTACCTGAACTAATATAAAGTCCAAAAGTAGCTCCCTCATAATGCCATCATCCTCTGAAAGCAAACAAAGAAGAAATTGTAGCTGTCCATAAAGTTTAGACTTTATTTCCTCAAACATCATTTCTACTTTAACCAAAGGCAAGGTGCGCCTAGATTGAGAACTCTTTTCAAACGCATCAAGTGAAAACTCGACTTTTAATTCCTTTCCTATCTCCTCATTTAATCAAATCATGCACGTGGACTTTTAGATCAGATCACGTGGAGAAGTTAACAACATCTCACTTCTATCTTAGTTGGCTTCACAAGTGTCTTGTTGGTAAAATCCTATTGCCCATTTCGAGGAAAGAAATCATAAAACTGACTTTAAGCTTTGAGGATGGAAAAATACAGTTCCCACTTAAGTAAAGCTACCACTATTTGAAACACTACATGAGCGTAGCATTGGTTCAACATCATGGTTAGTGGTGTTCATAATTTCTACATGTACCAAATAGTTCCTATAGGGAGCTTACAGTGATGATCCTCTAGCTCTGGTCAGATACAAGGAGTGATAATAATCCTTCGAACAATTATTGATAGTCCAAAAATAATGTCAAATCAAGGTGGATGAACTCCAGCTGAAACGGGATAGGAATGGCTAGCAATGTTCAAGGGTAATTATATCTTTTGCAGTGATAAACAATGACTAAGTTTGCACAAGTAGGATGAGGTACAATAGTGTAAGAGTAGACGTTTCCCAAATCTTTCCGTCGCCATAGACAGAAATCTAAGGCTAATAAAGATTTTGGATATGTTCTTCACAGATTATGTCATTTGATTTTCAAGTAAAGGTGATAAATGTTGACTTTAAGTTATAGATAAGATGGTTCCTTTCTAACAGTATTACACGTTGGAAATATAAGTGGAAATCCGTCATACCGTCTCTACATAGTCAAACCTCCAAGGAACACCTCATCATGGATTTCCAAACTAATCAACATCACCAAAAAGTGTAAAGAAATGGTGAAGTGAGACAACAGCTCAATTGTCATAAACTTTATTCATATCCAACTTCCATCTAAATCAACTTTCCTCAACCGAAAAGTGAGGAATGATACTATAGTTGAGAACTCCCTAATAGATTGTCGATAAAATCAGTAAGACTAAGAATATCTCAAATTTCACAATTCTTTGGGAAAATGCCAATTTTTCTCTCCCACAACCTTTTGGGAAAAGAAAGAATCCCATCCACTGAGATCACGTCTCCCAAGAAGAATATCAATTTAATCGAAATATACAATTGAGAAGTCTGGTACAAGGTTGACTAATAGAGCTTAAAGAATTTGATCTCACTACCGAAGTAGATAAGAAGGTCATCGATAAGGTCACTGGTGTGTTTAGGAAGGTTAGTGTTATCAGGAACCAAGAGTAATTGTCTCAAAATGTTCAACCCTAGGGTGCTACCCTTGTAGCACCATATTGTCACTCAAGTCATTTCTGGAGTCTTGAAGAAGGAAGACTTCGTAGGAATTCTAAGAGATGATCTCCTCAAGGACTGTCAAGGAACCCAAACTATTTCTGATTCCCAACTCAAAAGGTTTAGTAACGATGGCCAAAGAATAGTGATGGAATCAGTTTATAAATCCCTGGGGATACATCATTAACAATGCATTAACCCTGCTTTAGAGCCATCAACTAGTCTCAATCTACATCTTTCCTTAGTAGGAAAATTCTTCACTTTATGACTAAAATGTTTGCCAAGTAATCTCCTAAAATGTCAAGAAGTCGGCAAAACTGCCCAAAACTTAGGAGAAACTAAAATATTTTTCGTAATCAACGAGGTGGCAAGATACAAAATTTAGGCTCAAGAGCCTAGAATGCTTGCATCACATGTGTAATGGATGCAATACTACCCAACTTATGCTCACCAAATTGACACACCCCGACCTGGAATGTCCACTAGGACTCTGAATTCGAGTTGTGATGGCCGACACCTAGAAGGTGACGAAGCCATAAAGGGTAGTGATGTGGAAAATGTGAATAAATTTAAACCCAAAAATGCCTAAATACCAAAGTGCGCTGGTGGGCGAGAGCAAACCCATCTCACACATAATGTTAAAGCATAAGTAAGATGCAATAGAGCGGGTAAGATTTATACCCTCAGAAGTAGCCACCAATCTAGAGATTTGCCAAGAATCCTTGTTGAGAAGAACGTTCAGTAACTAAAACCTGGAGGGGCACAAAACAGAACATGTGAGTAGGCAAAACGAAGCTTTGAAAACATCTTTCTTTTTAGAAATGCAATAACCCCTCACCGAAATCCGTATAATTCCCCAAAAATAACAATACATATGTATACGAAAATTATACTAAAGAACGGTAAAACCCAAGGTATGCCCTGTCGAAGTATCTCAGTAACAACCATATAAGCAAGATGAAATAAATCAATATAAAATGAATATCAGCTGGAATCACCTATAGTGGCCTGTACAATTCATCCATATCTCATCAATAAAGGCTAGCACATAAGTCAATGACCTGTACAACTCATCCATATCTCATCAATAAAGGCTAGCACAAAAGTCAGAGTCAGCTATAGTGACCTATACAACACATTCATATCTCATCAATAAAGGCTAGCACATAAGTAAGAGTCACCTACAGTGACCTGTACAACTCATCCATATCTCATCAATCAAGTCTTGCACACAAGTCGGAACCACCTAAAGTGGTCTGTACGATAGGCTGGGTGTAAATGAGTACGCTCAAGTGCTACGATCACGTGAAGCTTGTGCGAAGTATTGCAAGTCACCTACGAGCCGAAACCACCTAATGTGGTCTATACGACAGGCTGGCACCTACCTTGGAATCCAAGGTGAGCGTAAGGTGCAGAAGATGAACGATCACGTGAAGGCTAGGCCCTGGGCTCGGGCGGAGCACTAACACTGGGGTGCAGGACAATGAATTCTACTCAAATCCATTCTTCACTAATTATCAAGCGATTATACCAACATTATATGCTCCCCTGAACTTACATTGGCCTTTGCCTTGGTGTGCAACACTGTGCAAAGTTGTACTAAAGCACATACAAAATGTAAACTAATTATGGCATGACATTTATAAAACGTAAAACCACAATTTCTCGTTTCCTTACACAATGATTTATAAACATCATTAAATCACCGAATCATAAGGTTAAATCTCACATTTTCACCAGATTCGTTCACATTGCTCAATTTTCCAAACAAAGCTTTTGTCTTGATTATTTAATCTCACTTATTGCATCGCAACATCTAACGTCTCGTTAGACTGCCTACGTACCCTAAGCAGGGATCAAGCCAATCGTAGTTCACATTAATTATTTATAGGTAATATGCATATGGATATATCATGATATAATCTAAACTTAACCATCTCATAGTACTTTATAACATATAAATATATATGACATGGCATAATTTCTTAGTTGAAATTTAAAAGTATTTGTGGAATTATCAATCACACACACACACACACACACACACAGATATATATATATATATATATATATATATATATATATATATATATATATATATATATATATGATAAGAAGAAAAAGATCCACTCACCTGGAGTTTGCGCTACAACATTCTACCACAACATTGAGGCGTCACGAACAATTGGCGCCTAGAACAATTATCAAATCACATCTTAGAATTCTTGTCAATAAAATACATAACTTATAACATATGTCTACGTAATTCGATCTGGAAAATCCCCATATCAGATTTCTAATCCGTAACTTCCATAGATCCACATTATACTTCTAGAATAATGTACTAAAGTTTGGTAACGATCCAACGGTCGGATCTCTGCCAATTGCCTGAACCAAATGGTGGTTAACATTTTATTTTACGATCTTACAGTTCCAATTTGGAAAGATCAGTAAGTTTAAGTTTGTACATTCCTCAAATATTATGAATAACAACTTATTAAAGTTTGGTGACGATCCAACGGTCGGATCGTCGATTCATATGCTAACCTATTAACGTATCGTAGATAATTTAGGTTCTAAGCATCAACCTACGTCAATCAATTCCCAAAATTGAACTCAAGGCATTTGACATAGCCTAAAAATAGCATTGACGTCCTTCTGGCCACGCGCTGCCGTAGGTGGCTGTCCACCGCCCTGACTCGCTAGAAAATCTAACTATCTCCAAAAAATTCTCAAAATTTACAGAATTGAAGATCTCAATGAGTAGAGCAACTTTTATACCTGTGACCAAGGCCAATTTGATCGGAAAAAGCTCCAATTTTGCTAAAACCCGTTGGAACCCTAGAATTTGGGTGTCTTTGATTCGTCCTCAAATCAACTTTGACGCTCCAACAACTGATTGAGCATTATTCCTGGCCTTAAGGGAAGTACATTGGTGATGGCAATTGCACGAAATCGTTTCAGGAATGGCGGATTCACTGCCGTGGGAATCCTCGAAGCCGACATAAGTTTTCAGCTTGAAATCACTACCAATGGCCATCAAACTTAGGTGGTAATGCAAGTTGGGAAGATGCCATGTTGATTGGTGGTGTTGGTTAGCTACAATTTTTTGAAAAATCGAAGGAAAATCGAAGAAAACCGGTGAAATTTTTTGAAGAGAAATGGGTCAGCCGCGCTGGTCTAAGGAGCTAGCCGGGTCGAGGGGTCCGAATCCCCTCACTCACTCTTTTTTTATTCTCTCCTCCCCCATTGGTCAACCTCTTCCTTTCTCCTCTCCCGTAGCTTTTTTTCCTTTAATCTGGGCCACACACATCGCTTCCTAGATTTTTATTCTAATAATCTGGAGCCTTCCAAAATATTTAAATGACCATTTTGTCCCTAACTTCAAATGTCAATAACTTCTTCGTTATAACTCCAAATTACGTTCTGTCTGCGCCCACGCATCCGTAACGACAAGTTCTACGAGGATACACCAAGAAAATGAACCTTACATGTAGAAGTTTCTGACTCTTCTTCAAATAATTCCGTTTTACCGGGATTAAAAATAGGAATTGGTAAAAATCCCCTGTTTTCGACACCATGGATACCGGAAAGTGAAGAAGTCAGATCTTCTCTCGCCGGGAAAAAAGTCTACCCTAAGAATCCTGCTCTTGGAGTTGCGGGCTTAGGCCTCTTTCGTCTCTTTGTCCAGGGAACAGTCGACCAACAATCGGTAGAATCAATAGGCTTAAAAAGTCAGATGATGGACAAGAAGAGGTCGCCCTATTAGTAAGTTTCGGCAGAGGACTTAAGGCTGTCAACAAAGGTCAATGCACTTGCCTCAAAGGGCATTTTCGTAAATCTACTTTTTAAATTTATAAAAATCATAACTTTTAGGGACGGGCTGTTACATAATTATTATAGTTTTTAGGGGTATAAGTTGTTAAATTAATATATATATATATATATATATATATATATATATATATAATTATAGTATTTGTTTAGGGTTATAAAATTAATATTTTGCTTGTCGTGTCGAGTTATCAGGTCGTGTGAGGAATTGCCGAGCCTAGCTTACGCAACCAAAAATTGTTACGCGTCGCACAATTATGTTTTAAATGGTTTTTTTTTTAAATTTTTTAAATTTTGTTTACAATTTATTATAAAATAGAAACAAAACAAATTTATTTACAAAGTAATTCACATATAAAATGGTGCCATTTTTTCCATCACTCTATATAATACATTAACCATTTCATGTGTTTTACAAAAAAGTTAAAAATAAATTGCCTTAATCTTCTTCCAAACTATAATAACTTTCACTTTTGTCTCTATTATCATTTTCAGTGTCCCATTCCTCATCATCAATAGATACGTCACCATCGTCGTTTGTGCGCAGTGGACCATCGTATCATGGAATATTACTAAGGTCAATTGTGATCGACTGAATCGGTATTTCGATTAAAGATACTCCTTCTATCTGAAATGGTTCTTGGATAAGATTAGTATCTTTAAGTGTTTCCGCACCACTTTCCATGAAAGATTCAAGACGTTGGTCAGCAAAATTGTCGATTTCGTCGTCAGTAAGGTCTTGTTCTGGTATAGCATACATGTTCCTGTGATCCATCTTTTGAACAAATTTCCAACCCTTCTTGGCTTTAGGGTCATCTAGATACACAATTTGTTTTGCCATGGTTGCTAATATGTAAAGGTCGTCATTGTACCAAGTTTTGGTAGTGTTCACTGATAGTAATCCATGATCTATTTTCACACTTCCACACCTATTTGATTGTGTATTAAACCATCGACACTTAAATAGGATCACTTGGCACCGGTCTTTGTAAAGCAATTGCACGACACTTAGTTTTTCATAGAATTCAATGTCTATACTTTTGCCTCCCTTGGGAACATGAACCCCGCTATTTTGTGTATAGAACTTGTCGTCTCATACACCTGTTAAGAACTTGATGCCGTTGACATGGCAACCCGAGTACAATTCAACGTAAATTGGTTTGAAAGCCAAGTTATATAACTTTTCACTGTATGCGGGGGAATTCGATGCTTTCAGTTGATTCACCTAATATTAGACAAACATTTAAATTTGTTAGTTCGAGCAACTTAATTGGTACAATATATATGTCCAATACAAAACACTTCAAACTTACAAATTCGAGAAACCACTGCAGAAACAATTCACGATGTTTCTTGGCGTACAAATGTGAAGGATGTGTTTGCTTCATCATATTTTCATGCTCGTTTAGGTGTGACAGTGTCTCATCACAATTGTTGAGTACGAACCAATGTGTTACCACTATGTCCTTCTTGGAAAACGACTCGCCACAAATCGGATCTCCGAATGGTCGAGGGATCTGGGCAAAAACTAAAAGTTTCCCTTTTCTCACACCCCCATCATTATTATGAGGAGGGCGATTGAATGTTGTCTCAACATCCTTTAAATACATTCCACAAAATGTAAGTGCCTCATATGCCACCCAAGCTTGTATAATGGATCATTCGGGCTTCACTTTGTTTCGTACACTTTTCTTCAAGTCTCTGAGAAGCCTGCCAAAAGAAAACGATACGATACACATATTACTAATTGTAATATATTTAATATTGATTAATAAAAAAGACGAGGAATATATACCTTTCTATTGGATACATCCATCAAAAGTTGACTGGTCCAGCAAGCAATGCCTCATCTGGTAAGTGAACCATCACATGTATCATACTTGTAAAGAAAGCTGAAGGAAATATCATCTCAAACTTGCATAGAACTTGCACAATGTCATGGGGCAACTGATTAACATCCGTTCTTCGTAACGTTCTTGACGTCAATTGTGAAAAAAACTGGACAACAACATGATTGGTTTCACTACCTTGGCTGGCAAAAGATGTTGAATACCCACAGGAAGTAGGCGTTGCAGAACCATATGGCAGTCATGACTCTTGAAGCCAGCTAATTTTCCCTCGTTAACGTTTATGCAACGTGCGATATTTGAAGCATACCCATCGGGAAACTATACAGACAATAAAAGTTTTAAAAATTCTTTCTTGTCATTCGGTTTCAATGAAAAAATTGCAAGATCCCTTCTGGCTTTATCATTGTCCTTATTCATCCATAAACCCTGTCGTATTCCCATTCATTCCAAATCAAGATGAGGTTTGATCATGTCCTTTGTCCTGCCTTCAATATCTAGAATTGTGCCAACCATGTGTGAAATACATTTTTTCTCAACATGCATAACATCAAGGTTGTGTCTCAATTTTAGTTTGGACCAATACGGGAGCTCAAAAAACATAGACTTGTGCGTCCAGTTCATAAGTGTAGAAGGTCTTGTGCTACTGACATTGGTCCCGAAAGGAGCAAAATCCAAACGGTTAAGTTTTTCCAAAATCTGAGCACTGAACCATTCTTTGGGTTTGAGGCAATGCTCTTTCTCTCTGTAAACTCTTTATCCTTCTCTCACCACTTGTGGTCCCAAGGCAACCATCTTCGATGACCAAGGTAATAAACTTTTCTAGCGTGCCAACTAGATGTTACGTCTTCCTTTCATACAGGGCATGCCAAATAACCCTTAGTGCTCCACATGAAAACCATTGCATATGCTGGGAAATTGTTCACAGTCTACATCACCGCAGCCCACAAAGTGAACATCTTGCCAGTACATTTATCGTATGTGCGCACACTGTGTGTCCATAAATCTTTTAGATCATCCATCAACAGCCGTAAGTATACATCGATTGACCTACCAGGATCCTCAGTTATCAATAGATTCATCATCATGTATTCTTTTTTTTATATATATACATTTCCATGGCTGAAAATTATATGGAAATACGAAAATCGGCCAAGTACTATGGTGTTGGTTTAAAACCCCAAACGAATTAAATTTGTCAGTGGCAAGTCTGAAGGAAAATTTATGTCCTAGTGAAGAACATTAAAGAACATTTGAATACATATGCAAAATATTAACAAATTAAATTAAACATGCATCCAAAATCAATTCATAAAACCCATGACTTTCAAAGCCTAGTAGATGGTGAACCATGACTCTTTAACAACATTAAAGAGATTAAGGATTTAGAGAATCATTACCCTTGAAGCTCATCCTTGATTACACAAGGGATTCACCCAAGTGGAGGGCCTTCAAGTCACCTCCTTGCTTCCTTGAGGATTGGTTCTCCAAAATACCAAAGATTTGATGTCTCCAAGTCTCTACACCAAAGATAAAATGTGAAGATAAAATGGATGACTTAGGGGTGAAGAAATTGCTAGATTTCCTCCCTAAGGTGGCCGGCCTCCTTGTAGAAAATAGAGAGAAAAGTTTCACCCAAATTTCTTAAGGAAAACCCTAAAATGAAATAAAGCTATAAAGTTTAATTTATACTTCATTTCTAGTGAGTGACAAACTTGTAAATAACAAAAGTTTGCTACCCTTACTCATGTTGCCGGCCTCCCCTTTTGTTATTGGGCTAATTGCCCAATTTGTTTTAGTTGGCATACAACTTAAACATAATGGGCCTTGTGGACCAAAACACTTTTGGGCCCCGAAACCCCCGAAACCCAAAACCAACTTAGAAGCCCAATACGAACGTTTCGTATAATTAATTAACTAATTAATTAACTTTGACCAT
The DNA here is from genome assembly GCA_963580275.1 of Crataegus laevigata. Taxonomy (NCBI): domain Eukaryota; kingdom Viridiplantae; phylum Streptophyta; class Magnoliopsida; order Rosales; family Rosaceae; genus Crataegus; species Crataegus laevigata. Next base: position 11,344,869 of record OY756944.1, on the reverse strand, counting down.
TCTTCAATTAACTATTTAATTGCTTATCCATTTCATTTAATTACTTCACTTTCATCTTTACTCGGTGTACGATCCATTAGGTTCCAATTAGCGAGGCAGTGGGCGATATTACTCTTAACTATCGATTGTGAATTGAAATCACATTTCAATTCTCCCTTAAGATTAGTGTTTGCCAATCTTTAGGGCTACCACAAACCATGAGTGACACCTAGCAGCATGTCATGGTTACCCAAGCTAAGTAGAAGTGGTTGGAGAACCTATCCAGTTACAATTACAATGCAATACGGTCCTTCTCTAATACAATACTCTTAATCACATCGTTTAAGTGATAGTTTGTTTCATGTCTACTATCCAATGTGATACTTCTCTATATGATTCGCTTGAATAAGATTTAGAACAAACTTCCTTAGTCATATTCATATGCTTTGGCCAAAGACTCTCGAATCATAACTTAGAGTATTATCCTTCCATAAGGTTAGAGATCCCTTGTTGTGCATTCATATGTCTACATGACTAGATAGCTTGACCCCAACCATGCCGTGGACACTCCAAAGGAACGCCATTTGACACGATCAAAGATCAAGGACCTAACCATTAGACATCAATGATGCCTCAGGTCAAAGGACTACTTTGCATATTGTAACCTTGAGTTCTTACATGACATGTATGTTTGAACTCTCTTTTGATCGTTGTTCAGTGTACTCGATTACTCTTTCAAGCACCTATGTGTTTGTCTTAGTGTCCAACACTAAATGACTTGAGACTTGTCATATCCACGCTTGAGTCGACATAACACATACTAACCTTAGCGGATTGTCAATGCCCAATTGGCAACCCTATGGCTAGGAACGTTTTAGGAATGAGCATAAGAGAAAGGTCTCGTAAATCTAACTTACTTAGATCACTTATCTCTTAGATCAAATACATTCCTTGGATTCCCTTATTGATTAAACACAAGATACAATAAACAGTGATTAACAATAAGCTTTGCCCTCTATTAAACACATATAAGTTTAATACAATAAGTATTCCAAAAAGCTATTACATCAAATGAGTGGCTTTGTGGGCATACTTCCAACAATCTCCCACTTGCACTCAAAGCCATCCTCCCATGTATCTAATACCCATCTTTTCCATATGGCGGTCAAGTTGGACTTGAGACATTGGCTTCGTCAGTGGATCTGCTACGTTATCGGCTGAAGCAACTTTGAGAATGTTGACTTTCCCCTCGGCAGCATATCTTCTAATGATATTAAAGCGCCTGTCAAAATGTTTGTTCTTTTGATGTGCCCTGGGTTCCTTGGCTTGAGCTATCGCCCCACTATTATCACAGTACAAAGTTACTAGTGATGTAATGGTTGGAACCACTCCAAGTTCAGTGATGAACTTCTTCATCCAGAACGCTTCTTTGCCGGCTTCAGCTGCAGCGACATATTCTGCCTCTGTCGTGGAATCAGCAATTACACTTTGTTTCTTGCTTTTCCAGCTGACAGCCCCACCATTCAGAGTGAATACATATCCGGAGTTGGAACTTCTATCATCGACGTCAGATTGGAAATCTGCGTCTGTATAGCCTTCCACTCGCAACTCTGTCGCTCCTCCATAAACGAGGAACATGTCCTTAGTTCTTCTTAAGTACTTAAGGACTGTCTTGACAGCTGTCCAGTGTTCTGATCCTGGGTTAGATTGATATCGACTAGTAATGCTCACAGCATATGCGATATCAGGCCTTGTACATGTCATGGCATACATGAGACTTCCTATGGCGGAAGCATAAGGAATAGTATTCATTTGCCGTATCTCTTCAGGAGTCTTAGGTCCCATGGATTTAGAAAGGTGAATTCCATGTCTCACAGGAAGAAAACCTTTCTTAGATTGTTCCATCTGGAACCTACTTAGCACCTTATCAATGTACATAGATTGGGATAATCCAATTAGTCTTCTGGATCTATCACGATAGAGCTTTATCCCAAGTACATAAGATGCATCTCCTAAATCTTTCAGGTGGAAGGTTTTGGACAACCACACTTTTACAGAAGAAAGTACTGCAGTGTCATTCCCGAACAGTAATATGTCATCTACATATAACACTAGGAATACAACTGCATCCCCTACGACCTTTTGATAAACACAATTGTCGTCTTCGTTTTGAGTAAAACCAAACGATTTGATTTCAGTATCAAAACGGATGTTCCAGCTCCTAGAGGCTTGCTTAAGTCCATAAATGGACCTCAGAAGCTTGCATACCTTATTCTTTTCAGACTTGGACACGAAACCTTCGGGTTGAGCCATATAAAGCTCTTCCTCTAGGTAGCCGTTTAGAAAGGCCGTCTTCACGTCCATTTGCCAGATTTCATAATCATGGTACGCAGCTACAGCAAGCAAAATCCGAATGGACTTAATCATGGCTACAGGAGAGAAAGTTTCTTCGTAGTCAATCCGTTCTCGCTGCCTGTAACCCTTGGCTACTAGTCTAGCCTTATAAGTCTCCACGTTCCCATCAACGCCTATCTTCCTCTTGAAGACCCATTTGTTTCCAACAGGTACTATACCTTCTGGAGGGTCTACAAGAGTCCAGACCTGATTTTGATACATGGAATCCATCTCGGATTTCATGGCCTCTTGCCATCTCTTTGAATCAATGTCGGACATTGCTTCTTTGTAGTCGCTAGGGTCCTCCTTTGTGTCATTGTCACCCAGAAGGTACAATTCCGCAAAGTCATTGTCTAAGCCATACCTCTTAGGTGGCTTACTAACCCTTTCAGATCTACGTGGAGCTTGGGGTCCAGGAACAGGGTTGTCAACTTGTTGAGTGCTTGTTTGTGGTTCATCATTAATCTCATTAATTTCCATCTCTTTACTTATAGTTTCTTTGAGAACAAATTCGTCCTCTAGAAACTTAGCAGTTTTGGCCACAAAGACTTTCTGGTCGTCAGGATGGTAGAACTCGTATCCCAAAGTCTGTTTGGAATACCCCACAAAATAGCACTTAACAGACCTCGCTTCAAGCTTGTCACCTTCAAGCCTTTTAACGTAAGCCGGACAACCCCAAATCCTAATATGATTAAGATTTGTTCTTTTGCCATGCCATATCTCATATGGCGTTTGTGAAACTGACTTGGAAGGTACTCTATTAAGCAAGTAAGCTGCTGTATATAGAGCGTATCCCCAGAATGTAACTGGTAGATCAGCGGAACTCATCATAGAACGAACCATGTTCATCAAGGTTCGGTTTCTCCTCTCAGAAACTCCGTTATGCTGAGGAGTTCCTGGTGGAGTCCACTGTGACACTATTCCACACTCTTTGAGATAATCTAGGAACTCGTTACTCAGATACTCTCCCCCTCGATCTGATCTTAGGATCTTTATCTGTTTCCCAGTTTGCTTCTCAACTTCATTCTTGAATTCTTTAAACTTTTCAAAGGATTCTGACTTGTACTTCATAAGATACACATAGCCAAACCGAGAGTGATCGTCGGTGAATGTGATATAGTAGGAGAAACCTCCTCTCGACGTAGTAGACATAGGTCCACATACGTCAGTGTGGATTAACCCTAGAATTTCAGTGGCACGCTCTCCTTTCCCAGTGAATGGAGATTTGGTCATCTTACCTTTCAAGCAACATTCATAAGTACCCATCCGGTCATTACCTAATGGGTGGAAATATCCGGCTTTCGACATCCTGCGAATCTTTTCAAGGTTCACATGTCTAAGTTTAAGATGCCACATCTTTTCTTGGTTAACTTCTTCTCTAGCCCTTTTGGGTTTTGAGGTATTCCCGCTTTCAATACAGTGCATCCTACTATTCGTCTCTAGGTGAAAAAGTCCCTCTATCATATTACCATGAGAGATAATACGTCCGTTCAAGTATAAAGTGCAACTCATTTTGTCAAACAATACTGAGTGCCCATCTCGTAAAAGCTTAGAGATAGAAATCAAATTCTTTATACATGAAGGAAAATATAAACAATTTTTAAGTTCCAGGACTTCCCCAGAGGGTAGGTTAAGCATGTAGGTGCCTATTGCTTTTGCAGAGATTTTAGTGCCGTTCCCAACTCGCACAACCATCTCCCCATTGTGCAGTGTCTTGCTCCCTGCTAGTCCCTGCATTGTATTACAGATATGTTGACTAGCGCCTGAATCAAATATCCAGGAATTGGAGCTCACTGTAAAAGCACTCTCTATGACAGAAATAGTCTCTTCAAAAGTTCGTGTCATAAGGCTCACAATGCGCACCCTGTATTTCTTTTTCCAACGTTCATCCTTTCCACAATGAAAGCATGTTCCTTTGGATTTTATTGCCTTCTTCTTTTTCAATCCTTTCCTTATGTTTGCATTCTCACTCCCACTGTTTCTTTTGAAACCTTTTTCAAATTCACAGCACATGTCAATCATCTCTTCAAAAGTATGATTGAATCTATTCACTTTGTAGTTTACAATAAACTTAGTGAAATCATCCGAGAGAGATGCAAGGAAAAAATCTTGGGCCATTTTCCCATCGATGGAAGTTCCTAAACTTTCAAGATCTTGAAAGATCCTTTCCATCTTTTGTCCATGTTTATGGACCGATGCCCCCTTTGCCATTTTGGCATTTAATAGACTACAAACATTTGAGAATCGTACATTACTAGTCTCTATGTCATGCATCTTATGCAAACTTTTAACCATGGCACATGAAGTGTCCATGTGCTTATGTAACTTCATAAGTTCCTCACTAAGTGAAGTGAGGATTAAGCATTTGGCTTGTAAGTCATCCTCATAGTGTCTAGCATAATCATGACACTCCTCCTTTGAAGCTAGTTTCTTAGGAGGCACATGAGGTGGGGATTGCTTAAGCACATACAATATGTCTCTCACCTTTGAGACATTCTCAATATGGCGATACCAAGCAAGGAAACGTTGGCCACTAAGGCCCCTTTTGTCAAGTATAATGGTGGGTATAATTTTAGGCATGTCGTTCACTACATAACATAACATAAATCGCATTAGATTGTTGATAAACTACTTGATTGGGTCTTGAATCAAATAGTATCACCCATTATTTTTGGCAAATTCCATATCCCTCAATAGAATCCGAGAGTTATATTGAACTCTTAGCGGGTTAACGGGAGACTTAACAGTTTGACTAATGGATGTATGAGACTGTCCCAAAATTTACACCTTAGGTATGACTCTGGGATGAAAAAAAATTGATGTACTAAATGTTGAAAACCACCAAACATCAGAGTAGAAATTTGTCTTTTACCCTTACTTGTATTATAGCCACAAGGTCTAAACCTTAAAAGTCAGGCCCATCACCATCGACCCGCATAAAGTAAACAATGTGCTGTCACTTGAAAACCTTGAAAATAGAAACAACAAAAAACACGGTTACGAATCCCCTCAAACCATCATAAAGACACAGCAAAAGAAAGGCTACACCACTAGTGGTGGAGCCATAATTTTTTGTAAAGAAGGGCCTCTTACAAAGGTTCTTAAAAACCGATACATCACAGGTAATTAAAATTCCAAAATATATATGCATCAATAATATTTCATTCACAAAAATTACGAGTGTCCATCGCGAGTTTTCATATTTTAAAATCGTTGTATTAAAACCTCGCCTCCTATATTATTAAATTACTGTGAGACCAATAAAAACTTTTAAAACGATCTTAATTAAGTGTAGAATAGAGAGGAAACAATAGATAATTAAAGAAAGGGTAAATTACACCATACCCCCTCAGGTTTGAGGTCTATTACAACCCCATACAATAGCTTTAAAACATTTCACTTTCATACCTCAGGGACTATTTTATTTCAATTTCATACCTCCGTTACATTTTCCATCCATTGTACCGTTAAGTGCTGACGTGGTTGCCAAATGTGTGCCACGTGGCAAATTTTTTTTTTTTTAAATTTTTTTTTAAAAAAACCTGAATTTTTAAACAAAAAAAAGGTTAAATTACACCATACTCTCTCAGGTTTGAGGTCTATTACAATTCCATAAAACATCTTTAAAACATTTCACTTTCATACATCTAGTACCATTTTATTTCAAAATAACACCTTCGTTAGATTTTTCATCCATTAGTCTGTTAAATGCTGACGTGGCTGCCACATTTGTGCTAATGTGGCTACCACCTGGCAAATTTTTTATTATTTTTTATTATTATTTTTAAACCTGAATCTTCTAATTATTAAAAAAAATAATAATAATCTTCATCTTCTTCCCCTACTTGTAATCCCGAAAAAAAAACCCCTTCAATTCATATTCCCCTCCTCCTTCATCTTCACCTTCTTCCCCTGACCCCCTACCTGCAACCCAAAAAAAAAAAAAAAAAACCGAGATCCCGTCTGGTGTGTATTGTGGGTCACCTGGGGAGTGTGTCTGCTGCAGAGGATGGAGAAATAAGGTTGCTGGGTTTGGGCGCGGGGAGGGCGGAGAGAAAGGTGTGGTGCAGGCGCGGGGAAACATCACTGGGGGGGGTGGAACCAAAACCCCAAACAATAACAATAACCTTTTTTTTTAATAATTAAAAAATTCAAGTTTTTAAAAATAATAATAATAAATTTTTTTTTGCCACATGGCAGCCACATGAGCACAAATGTGGCAGTTACGTTAGCACAAATGTGGATGGTACTGGATGTATGAAAGTGAAATGTTTTACAAATATTGTATGGAATTGTAATAGACCTCAAAGCTGAGGGAGTATGGTGTAATTTACCCTTCTTTTTTTTTTGGTGTAAAAATTCAAGTTTTTTTTAAATAAAAAAAAAAATTAAATTGCCACGTGGCATACATTTAGCAACCACGTCAGCACTTAACGGTTCAACGGATGAAAAATGTAACGAAGGTATGAAATTGAAATAAAATAGTACTTGAGGTATGAAAGTGAAATGTTTTACAGCTGTTGTATGGGGTTGTAATAGACCTCAAACCTGAGGGGGTATGGTGTAATTTACCCTTAAAGAAATTTGAGACTTATTTGTTGACAAGATTTCGGATTTGGATGATAAAATGTAGGGGGTTTTGAACTTTAATCCTTCAATAAGATTAAAATTAAAAAAAAAACCTGGTGTTAGATTGAATATTGATTTTTAGTCCCTCATGTGTCCTTAATTCAAAATAATTAATGTGCATTTTATTTAATATCTTCCATTAAATATTTAAATTTATTAATACACAAATTTTAATTTATTTTTTGACCAAAAAAGAGTTTTTTAATTTATTAATTTTATTTAACATTCTTCAAACTTGAAAGACTCAATTAATGTACCTAAATGTTAGTACCGAAATGTGTGTACCGAAATATATTATATTGAACTAATATATTTAAATGTTAGTACCGAAATGTATGTACTTAAATATATGCACCGAAATCTATTAATATTAAATTAATGTACCTAAATGTGTGTACTGAAATGTATGCACCGAAATGTGTGTACCTAAATATATGCACCGAAATGTGTGTACATAAATATATGCACCGAAATTTATGTATATAAATATATGCACTGAAATGTATGTATCTAAATATATGCACTGAAATGTATTAATATTAAATTAATGTACCTAAATGTGTGTACCAAAATGTGTGTACCAAAATGTGTGTACCAAAATGTTAGTACCGAAATGTATGTACCTAAATGTATGCACCGAAATGTGTGTACCAAAATGTATGCACCAAAATGTTAGTACCAAAATGTGTGTACCTAAATGTATGCACCGAAATGTATTATAATGAATTTAATATACCTAAATGAAGAAGTTACAGTACATCGAAATATATTGTATAAAAAAAATTAGTTTATCTAAATGTTCACAACAAAAATATATTACAATGAATGAAATAAAAATAAAAATTATAATGAAATAAAATTAATACATTAAAAATTAGAAAGATAAAGATAAATAATTAAAAAAAATCAAAATATAATTAATAAATGAGGTTATTAATGTATCAAGGGACTAAAATTAGATTTTGATCTTACTCATGGTTTTAATCAAAAAGTAATCTTTGTCGAGGATTAAAATGAAGTTTTCTATAAAATGTATGAGATTTCAAAAAGAAAGGGGAATAGCTTTGGAGTCTGGTTGCAATGTAAAATAGGACTGTTTCTTAATTTTTATTACTAAAACTAAACTATTACTCTTCAAAGAAAGGTGAATTGTTGCTTTGATTTTAAATGCTATTAATTTGTGTTAGGGAGATAAATAAAATATTAAATTCAATTGTGAGATAGACCGATGGGGTTATGTTTGGAATTTGAAAAGAAGAGCTTCAAGCAAATGAAAGATGCATAATTTCCAAATACATAAAAGTCGGGACAGGCCTTGGCCATCCCTAGTCTCATGAGGCCTCCACCATTGCACACCACCTTGAAGGTCTTGCAATCTTCAACAAAATAAAAAATAAAAAAATTGCTATTTGAGTCGCCTACAAGAAACATCAAGTGTCCTTCTCATAGTTCTTGGCAAGTGCACACACCACAAAACCACTACTTCGGATTTTAACTAAATAGTTGCAATTGTAAGAACCAAGATAGAATAGTATTTTAAGTCATAACTACTACAAAATACTCTCCTCGACAAAGAGAGATTCACCACAACTTCTAAGGCTCCCCTTGACAAAACGAAGAGATCGACCACTACCAAAATTAGAATGGAAAAAGAAAGAAGAGATCAAGAAGGATGGCCACATGCCTCAAGATAAGCTTAAGTCAGTGCACTACTACAGAAAACAGCTTTTGGAAGGAAAACAAGTTCGTCGTGTAAAAGCAAATCTTTCTTGCGTCAAAATTAGTGTGAAGAAAATTTTGTCGCCCATGCAAACAATTATGCGACGAAGACAAAATATATGGTAGTGCAAGGAGCTTTGAGTGACAAAGACTTGCGACAAGAACATTCATCACACAAAAGTTCAAAGGACGAAGTTTGTAGTTTTAGATTACAAATGGTTGTTGATGTGATATAAGCTAGCACTCAAATTAAACCCTCTTATTGACAATTGTAGTAAAGATATAAGTAGGGATCGTTCTAGGCTGGGGATTAGGAGGGATTGCTAATCTACTCAAAATTGACTTTAAAATACTAAACAAGACTCAAAAACACAAAACTAGGTTGAAAACACATAACTAGACTCTAATAACTCAAAATTGACTAGAATGACTCAAAACAGCAGAAAACAATCAAATAGACTCAAACTAGACACTAGAGATGATTCCGGACGAAAATTAAACTAAAAAAACTCAAAAAAATATGTATGGACTAATTCGAACCTATATTGACTCAACACACTCAAAAGAAACCAAATTGGACAGATTCTAACTCAACTAACACAACTAAATTATGGGGGGTTTGTTTTGGACGAATTTTAAAACACAAGGTAAATAACTTGCAGAATGTAAACAAAGATTCGAAATTGAGTAATTCAAAGGATGGAAGGACTAGCTAGAAGGTTCTTCACCACACATGACACACTTGCATACAAATCGATTTTCAATTGTTTTTCCAATAAACCATGAACCTCAATGCCCCAAGTTAACCGTGACAGCACTTTTTTAACCATCAGATTTTCCTTAAGTCATTGAATTGGATGGAATACGCATCGGCAATCAAATTATTCTTCAAAAGTTCCCTACATGAACAACATAATAGAGATACAATCAAAGATCATTAAGTTTTGTGAAAATCATAAGAATTGACAAGGCATTCGTAACTATGAACTACATGATACTCCTGTAAGGAATTCACTTAACGCGATAGTGACTAGCAACCTCCACTACTTACGAATATAAGTTCATAATGATTAGGTGAAACTCCCTTATATTCTAGCATCAAATTCATGCATGCAAACTAAGTGTGCGCCCTTAATCAACATACAAGAATAAGTTTTTAATCAAACAGTTAAGCAAATTGCATTCACAATTTATGAAATCACAACTAAAGGTAATCAACTCATATTGCAAGTATGTTCATGGCTTTGAATTTCCCCCTAGCTAAAAGAAGTTTAACTCCTCATGTTCACAAAACAAAGATAATAAAACTTATACATTGAAAACAAAAGAAAGAAAACACCTAAAACGCTCTAGCAATTCAAACTTGAATGGCAAGTACGCCCAAGGCCTTCCTTCTTCTTCTTTGTTGTGGCACAAGGGTTTGGGTGGAGTGGTTGGTGTGGTAGAGGGTGGTATAGGTAGCTAGGTGGATGGAATGGATGAGGAGAGAGAGGGCTTGCGCCATAATGTGTAGAGATGTGTAGATGGTGCAGCAATATGTATTTATAGAGCTAGGGTACACAACAAGGTATAGGAAAGGTTTAGAACTTAGCTATTTTGTCCCACAATGAGTAAAGGTCAGAAATTAATGAGAAATAGGTAAGGAGATGCGGCACAATATAGGAAAGGTAAATAAGAGTCAGAAATCAAGAGGAAAATGAAAGGAAAGTTGTGGCAAGGATTTAAAGAAAAGGGAATGTGGTTTGTGGCACAAAATAGGAAAGGGAGTGCTCTCCCTTGTGCGGCAAGGAAGAGTAAGGTACAAGGGTGGTGCGGCAAGATATCTAGTGAATGTTAAAGACTTCTAGAACAAGTAATTAAGTGTCCTAACACATTTAAGACACCCCTTTGCAGCTGAAACTTAAGTGAATTAGAATTAGGAAACGTTTAAGCCAAATAAGGAAACTTGGTTTGCTTTCCTTCTTTCTTTTGCTGAGCTCCTTGACTTCATTTGTCTTGAATTCATCTCTTAACTCATTCCTAGGCTCCTTTGCTCTTTAATTTCGTCCATCCACTTGGCTCCAAGCATGTGCTATCCATCCAATACCCAAAACTGCTCCAAAATGCACCAAAATGCACTTTCTTGCTACCTTAGCCCTTTGGACCTACAAACACACGAAAATAACTTAAAATACTAAAATAACTAAGAACTAACAACATAAATGCAAGGAAACAAGCTAACTAAGTTGCATAAATATGCTCCTATTAGTTGTCATCGCGTTGACTTTCCGATGATGACAAGTCTTCGTTAGGTAAGATTTGCAAGACGAATTGGTTTGTCCGATAAAAAGGGATGCTACAAAATTTGTCCTATCATTTTTAGTTTTCGAGTATTTTAAAGTTTTTGTAAATATAAATGCGTTGTCTCTTAAACTTACTCATGACGGAAGTCTTCCAATCATTAAATCTGAGGCGGCGAATGATGTTACTCGTGCAAAGTGTTTTCTATATTTATTTTTAATTATTAAATTACATATTTAATAATTTTTTTGTTAAATTATTTAATTAATTTAAAACACAAAAAGAATAATTAATTTAATTATATATGAAAATGTACGTACAAGGAAAAAAAATTATAATATCCTAATATCTTTTTTTATAAAATCTTGTAGTTAGGGTCTGCTAGGTCAAACGGCTAGGTATTTGTTGGGTGGAGTGGCTGGGAACCTGAAGTTTGAGGTGTCTGAGAAGCAATTGATGACATCGGGAAATGAAGCCAGACAACTAGATGACGTGTAAGTTCTGGCTCATCTGAACGCCCTAGATCCTTATCTAGTCACTCTGGGCTGCAAACTGCTGTTGCAAGTCCTCAATTCACACTGTCAAAGTGATCACCTATCCCAACCTTTGTCTAGAAGAAGAGCAGGCAGCTATCACTAGCAAAGCCATAAATTTTTGCAGAGAGGGACGAAATTTAAAAGTGTACAAGGTTCCAAAAAAATGTAGACAACAAAATCCTTTTATATAATGTATCAATACAAACAAGTTACAATTATTGTCGACGATGTTTCATGTCATAAAAACATTGCATAATAAGCTTATTATCAATAAAAGCAAAAGCATCTCTCTTAATGTAAACAACAAAGCTATCACTCAATCATTGAACTTCTATTTTGTTACGCAGTGGTGTTTTGAGAATACTTATAGCAAAAAATGTTTTCTCTACTGAAATGGTTGCAACCGATAATACCAAAATCAATGTAAGAAGCTTATAAATAGATGTAATCACGAATGTTTTGAGTGCCAAAGACTAGTGGGAGTCTCTTCAAGTATCCGAGTGAGAATAATTACCAAAAAATGTGCTTTAATTTTGTCGACATGTCGAGACCAAAGTATTGAAATTCGTCTTTTTGTAGTTTTCCTCATCCTGTTATTGCTTCAACCCAACTTGCCCTCATTTTTCTCTTGTGGCTGCGACCCAACCCTTTTTTATTTTAATTTTATATCAACTAGGCCCAAGTTTTGGGCCCAACGCCATGACTGTAGTAGCCTAGAACCTCATCTTTTGTTTTTTTTTTTTTTTTTAAAGCTTATAGCCCAAAATTATGATAGCTCAACGCCTTTCCTATTTGCTCAAGCCTTCACATACTAGCACCGCTAGTTTTCCTTCGAGCTTCAAACCCTATCTGCGTACAAGATTTGCGAGGTGCAGAGGTTAGGGAGAGGAGAACGGGTCACTTGTTTGGGTTTTGATGGTTAAAATTCTGCTTCCTCCTCCTCTAAGATTTTTGAAACTTTGTCCTTCACGGCGTTGCAAGTTTTCCCAAGCGACCGGAGGGGCGAACTATCACTCTTGTGCTTAATTTTCTATAAAGGGAGGGGCGACCGCCTCTCCTTGCTCCTATGTAGCTTCGCCGGTGGCAGCAAAGTCACGGTGTTGCACACTTTCTATCCCTTGGTAAACTTTACCAAGCCTATGACCGAGAGTCTAATCTAAGGTCTCGGTCACGATCTGAAGATCTGCATCCTTTCTTGAAGTTACTTCCTTGATAGCGGTCTCCGGGGGAAGCTGCAATGCCACCTCTTGGAGAAGAGCAATGTTATTCTCCACCATAATAGCGTGTAATTAAAAAAACATATTAATATTTATAATATCTATAAATGTAAGAAAAATAACAATCACATAAACTTAGATGGAACTGCTTAGTCGTCTCATCGCTGGGTCGAACATAAACTTCCTTTAACATGTCAATCTCTCAAAACTTAGAACCCTCATGAAAATAAAAATCGTTAAGAAATTTGTTATTAATCCTAATAGAAATTAATATGTATTACAATTTAAAATTAATATGCTTTTACTTTAACGTCACTCTTGCGGCCTATATGAATAAGGCCTCGAAGTTGTGGAGACGTTTCTTTTTCTACCTATTGCTCTTGTTTGTCTTAGATCTCTTCTAGTAAACAAAAAATGTGTAATGTGCATACATTTTTAAAAAAGTAATAAACAATTATCAGGATATTATTATACTTAACAAATACTTCAGCTCCTGAAAATGCTTACACAACCAATCTCAGTCCTCTGGGTGGTCCTCTAACTCTTGACGACAACCTTCTTCAAGAGTGGTCTCCACATCTGAATAAGTCTCATAATGTTTGCGGAGGTCGTTCTTCCACTGGGTGTAACGTGTATGAAAACCTCGTCTAGGTAGGTGGTCAGGTCGGCAGCGAGGTGCTTAAGATCAAAGTTTGCATGTAAGTATAAAAATATTAAAATAGTATCAAATTATTAATATTTGTGTACTTTATTAAAAAAAGTACAAGTAAAAGTTGAGAACACTAAGTGACAACTCATGCAGCACTTCTTTCTTCATCTCCTCAAGCATGGCTCTCCAAGACTCCCACAACATAGGGAAATCGATCTGAATAACAGACCCAACATTGAGGGCCAAAGCGTTATGGTGCTCTGATGTAGCCGCTGCACGATGTTGGGAATCATACGTAATCATGATCAGATTGCTTGTTTTGCGTATCACCTTTGCGGTCTTGAGTTGTCTGCATGACCCCCTAGTATTTTTCTTAACTGCAAAAAAAAAAAAAAAAAAAAAAAAGAAAAAGATTTACAGTCAAAACCAACTTAAAATTCGACCGAACCTCTACTAAAAGTACATTTTCCATAACCTACAAACAATAATACAACACTAATACACATCTATCCATCAATCATTTTCAACAATTTAAGGTTTAGGGTATCAACAAAATTATTTAATATTACCTCTCTAGGATCTCTCTTCATTGACTATGGATGTCGCGAGAGTCTACTCTTGATGGTTGCCAGGGTGGGGTTGTCGGTGAGTCCGATGTGCTCCTTAGAGACCGCGAGAAAAATCAGCATAGGCTCCACAATCGGTGGAGCACTTACTGTAGGGGCAATCCTTGTAGAAGGGGTGGAAGGTGCACTAGTAATAGCTTGATGGCGAGAAATCAATCGCGACATCTATAAAATTTGTGAACGAAAAAAAATATCAAATTAATTCTAAAATTATAAAAGATAAACGTAAACTAAAATCTTAAAAATTAATGCTAATCTACAACTAAAATACTAAAAATTAATCCTAAACTAATTCTAAAAGTAATCCTAAATTTTAATTAAAAAATTGCAGAAATTAAAAACCTATATTCTAAAAACCTCACATCCCCTCTCTGCAGTGGCGAAGCCAGGATTTCTCGAGGGGAGGGGCGAACTTAAAATAGTGCAAGGTTAAAGAAAAATGGCAGCAACTAAATCTTTTTTATATAGTAATGTCTTCCATAATTAATAAATACAAACAAATTATAATTGTTGCCGGCGAGGTTTCATGTCATAAAAACGTCGTATAATAGGCTAATTATCAATAAAAGCAAATACATCTTTCTCAATGTAAACAACCATGCTATCACTCAACCATTGATCTCCCATTTTGTTATGCAATGGTGTTTTCACAATCTTCATAGCAAAACAAGCTCTCTCCATTGAAGCAGTTGCAACCGGCAACACCAAAGCTAATGTAAGAAGCTTATACACTAACATATAGCTTTCACACCTCCTGGTCTTCACTAACTCTTTTGCAAGATCCCTAATTCCACTCAATGATTAAAACTCACTATGCATATTCATATCATGTTATGAATTGGAAGATTCATGAGGTCCATACAATCAAAATCTTGAGGATAAAGTTGGGCCAAATGAACAATTTTAGATTTGTCAAAAGATGAAAAATTATTCACTAGACTCAAACATGCCATACAAAGAAGAAACTCGGTGTTTACCTCATTGAAGCGATCATTCAATTCCTTTAGTTGCATATCAAGGACTTGAGAATAGAGGTCCACACGATAGTAATGGAAGTTTGTGATTTTTGGAGCTTTGCGCCTTGATTTTCCAGGTACAAAATGCAAATCCTCCATGTTACGAACGATAATATCATGCTCCTCACAAAACTTTTCTACATCATGAAACAAGTCCCCAAAGTCATCATCTCTCAAGGATTGTAGTCTTTGCTTGCATACTTCCACTAACGCCATCGCATTCACAATATCTTGATCTTTCTTTTGCAATGCTTGTGATAACTCATTTGTAATTCCCAATATAAGTATAATCAAGAAAAGGCGAAACAAAAAATCGTCTTTGAATAACCTAGTTGCTTCACCGAGATTATCTTGGTTGCGATCACTTTTAATCCATTCAACCACCTCCACCACAACTTAAAACATAATAATAATACTAATTATAGTACCATAATGCGAGTTCCACCGTGTATCACATGGACACATGAGACTAGTTTCTTGATTTAACCCTTTACCCGTTTCAAGATTACCAAGATCAAGAGCTTTCTGAATTTGTTCTTGTTGTTTCTCTCTAAATGCATCACGATGCTTACATGATGATTCAATAAGATTCACCGAACTACTAGCATTGATTAAGAAATTGGCAACATCCTCATTTTCCTTTGCAACGAATACAAGAGCTAGTTGGAGTTGGTGTGCAAAACAATAAATGTAAAATGCTTGAGGGTATTTGTTCAAAATCTTTGTTTTAAGACTATTTAACTCACCTCTCATATTACTAGCTCCATCATAGCCTTGTCCTCGTAACATGGTCATACTCAAATTTGTTGTAGCAATCTCTTAATGGCTACTAGTTGTAGAGGAGACATGTTGAACACTAAAAAACTTTTCAATTGCTTCTCTTTTTTTGTTCATAGAACGTAATACCACCTCCATTCGCTCTTTAGTCGAAGCATCACGTGATCCATCAACCAAGAGAGAAAAAAATGTACCTTCCATATCTTTAGTGATTGCATTAATAGTTTCAATAGAACAAGCATGAACAAGATCCGTTTAAATATCGGTAGAAGTATACTTGAGATTCTTGGGAGCATTCTCAAACACAACCTTCCTAACTTTCTCATTATGATTGGCAAGAAATTGCATAAGCTCCAAATAATTATCCCTATTGCTTGAGTTGAATGATTCATCATGGCCACGAAAAGGCAAACCTTGTTGCAACAACCATATTGTGCAATCAAGTGCACCACGCAATAAAGTGTGATAATTAATGCGAGCTTCATCGGTTTGCTTAATCACAAATGTTTCAATATGTTGCTTTTCCATCACCAAATCTCTAGCTTGTTGTAAAGCTTTATCATGAAGACTTCCAACACCTCCCTCATGATCTCGAAAATTTTTGAGTCATTTCCTCCAATTTGTAAATTCAATCTCAGTGAAGACATCACTTCCGACATTTCCCTCTTTATCAAAATCATGCTTGAATAGATAGTAATAACGGTAAAATGCGGCATCTTTTACTATACTATACTCCAACCACTTAAAATTATCAAACCAACGGGTGACAAAACATCAATTGTTACTAACTTTTCTGGGCATGATGTGATCTTTAGGTTGACAAGGATTATTTTGCAGATAGTGTCAACGAATTGCTTCAAGATAATTGGGTGGATAATTAAGCATTCGACGTCTATGTCCAGGGTCTACAGGAAGATTAGCCAGTATTTCATCCAACTCAGTGACCTCACTTTGTTGGGAACTATCCAGAATACTCGAAGAAGGAATATTTAAAATATTCGAAGGAGTACTCAGAATATTCGAAGAAGAAATAGCCGGAATATTTGAAGGAGGATTTAAGCACTGTTTCTTATAGTATCGTTCCATTGTTTAACTGTATATGGAAAAGAAAAAAAAATCTTAGACTCTTAATTCTAGAGTAAGCTATACTATAGTCAATATGAGTACTAACCAATTAAACCAACAATTCAATTAATCAATACCAATATTGATATAAATTATTTAATACACAAAAATTCAATAAATAAATTAATATCAATAATCAAGAATTCAATTTTTACTCTAGACAATAATTTCATTCATATGATTCACATTTATACGCAAAAATAAAAAATCAATAACTATATTAGTGTATTACTCTATGATTCTATATTAATTAACTAAAATATTGTATTAATTAATCAATTAGGGTTAGGGATAATATAAATAAGAAAGTTAAAAAATTTACCCAAAATTGAGAGAGAAGTGGAAAACCAACCCAACAGGTTGGCTACTATGCTGGAGCCTAGCAGCTGGCTCAGCTTGAAGGCGAAATAAGAGACAACGGAACGGGATGGAGGGAGAGGGCACTGAAAGCCTGAAACGTGAAAGTTGTAGGGATTTTGGGGGGCACGGGTATTTTGATTGGTTAAAAGGGTTTGGCTTTCAAAAAGTGAAGGTGTGCTTTGAAAAATGGAAGGCACGGGGACAATGGTCCCTTTTAAAATTTTCTATTTTTTAATCAATTAACGAAACGACGTTGTTTGTTTAAGGAGGTTTTTTCAATACTAAATGAAATGATGCCGTTTCATTTAACGGATTTAAAAAAAATTACATAAGTTGTTGCTGTGCATTAGCAGAAACCCCATAAACCGATCTACAAACTGCAGTGCAGCCATTCATTTCGACGAGACCAAAGGGGCGGAACCACATTCATGGGCTTAATTTTCAGCAAGGGGAGGGGTGGTCGCCCCTCCCAGTCCCTCTGTAGCTTCGCCACTGCCTCTCTGCACCTCCCCCACCTTCACCTAACACCACCTCACTTTACTGGTGCACCACGCCACTCACCTCTACCATGCTCAACCCACCCCCACCACCCACTTTAATGTCCAACTCACCCATCCTTATCACTTTCACCTTGCCACTGCACTACCCAATTTACACCCACCACTGGCTTCTTGTCTAGCTGCCTCCAAAATACCACCCACCTGCTGATTTTAAACCCTTACCCACCCGCAGAGGAATCCCACAAAAACCTCAAATCCCACCCATCGTGCGTTGCCAACCCTTTATGAAACCCCAAACCCTAATTTAAAGTCATTACCCATTGATAGGAGCATATTTATGCGACTTAGGTAGGTTGTTTCCTTGCATTTATTTAGTTAGTTTCTGTTTATTAGAGTGTTTTAAGTATTTTCGTGTGTTTGTAGGTCCAAATGGCAAAGTTGGCAAGAAAGTGCAATTTGGAGCATTTTAGAGCAGTTTTGGGCTTGCAATGGATAACACATGCTTGGAGCAAGGTGGATGGACGTTTTTGAAGTTAAAGAGGCTAGGAATATGCTAAAGAGATTTGGAGAAATTAATTACAAATTTGGAAGATAAGGAATCAGCTAAAGAGAAGGAAATATTGACCAAATCTTGACTAAATCTTGACGAAATCTTAACTAATCTTATCTTTTCCTAATCTTATCCTACCTTAATTCCAGCTGCAAGGGGGGATTATTTTCATAGTAGGACAATTAAAAACTTGGTTCTAGAAGCTCTAGCCTTTCCTAAATCATTGACTAAATCCTTGCCGCACCCTACTTACCCTTTCTCCACAAAATCTGCCAAGTATCCCTTTCCTATTCCTTGTGCCGCACCACTTTACCCTTTTTATTTCTGATCTTTAGTTACCCTTTTTCATTGTGAGACTAAATAGCTAAGTTTTATTCCTTTCCTAAACCCTTGTGTCGTGTCTCCTACCCTATAAATATCATACTTTGCCGCACCATTCAGTCTTCCACCTATTCTACACACCCTAAACTCATAAAATACCTTTGTTCCCATGTTTGCAAGAAAGGAAGAGAGGTTGGAGCCATGCTAGCCATTCAAGACTTTGGATTGCTGGAGCGTTCTAGGTGTATTCTACTTTTTGTCTTCAATGTTTAAATTCAATTGTTTTTATTTAATTGCAACATGATGAACTAATTTTATTTTAGCTAAAGGTGGATTCAAAGCCATGACCATATATGTGATATGAATTGATTTCATCCAGTTATTGTTTCATAAATCATGAATGCAATTTACTTAACTATTTGATTGAGAATTTATTCTTGTATGTTGATTAAGGAGCCTACTTTGTTTGCATGCATGAATTTGATGCTAGAATATAAAGGAGTTTCACCTAATCGTTATGAACTTATATTCACAAGTAGTAGAGGTTACTAGTCACGATCGTGTTAAGTAAATTCCTAGCAAGAGTATCATGCTTTTCATAGTTACAAATGTCATGTCAATGCTTATGATTTTCATAGAACTTAATGATCTTTGATATGTATCTCTATCATGTTGTTCATATAGGGAACTTGATAAGAATATTTCGGTTGCGTCCCTGAGTCCAATTCAATGAATTTAGGAAAATTTGATGGTTAATTTGTGCTGTTCACGGTTAACTTGGGGCATTGTCATTCATGGTTTATAGAAATAATAACTGGGAATCGATTTGTGTTGCATATATGTCATGTGTAGAGAAGAACCCTCTAGCTGGCCTTTTATCCTTTGATTCACCTTAATTTCATACTCTTTGTTTAATTCTGCAAGTTACTTACTTTTAGTTTTAAATTCCGTCCAAAACAAACCCCCCATCATTAAGTTGTGTTAGTGTAGTTAGAATTCGTTCAAACTTGTTCTTAGTGAGTCTTTTGAGTCTATTTACTTCAATTTTTGTCCAAATCACCCTTTAGTTGCCATTTTGAGTCAATTTAACCTAGTTTGTGTGTTTTGAGTTAGTTTAGCTTGTTTTGAGTTATTAGAGTCTAGTTTTCTATTTTTGAGTCTAGTTTAGTGTTTTATAGTCTAATTTGTGTAGATTAGCATCCCTCATAATCCCCGGCCTAGAACGATCCCTACTTACATGTACTACAACTATCACAAAGAGGGTTTAAGTTTATGTGCTATTTTATATCACATCACCTGTAATGCTAAAAACAATTAAAATTAAAGTAAGAAACAGATAGTGAAATTCAGATGACATACCTTGAGATTGAAAGGGTCGGGAGTCGTTATAGAGGGAGAAATTTGAGAGATTGGAGATGGTCGTGATTTCGAGAGGGAGAGATTTGAGAGTGGGCTGAGGGAGAGATTACATAGTTAACTTGGAGAGGTGTTTGTGGAAGAAGGAGAGATTCGCGAGTGGGCTGAGGAAGAGATTCACGAGTGGGCTGAGGGAGAGATTACATAGTTAATTTGGAGAGGTGTTTGACAAAGACGTGGTCATGCAAATAAAAAATTAAAAATAAGCCCAAATTTCACGAACAGCCAAAACTTTTAGAGCCCTATGCAACGAGAAGATGAAGAGTATCTTGAGTGGCTTGCAACCATATGCCCCATTGAAAGCTATTATGTGGCTGGCCCTACCTTAGGGACTGCCCACAAAGTTTTCCTTTGGCATGACCATTTAGGACACCCTGGACGAGTTATGATGCACGTATCCTTAAATCTTCACACGGACATTCCCTAACCCGAAGCTTAATCACGTTCCAGAAGGATATTGCATGCCAAACCTGTTCTATGTGAAAGCTAATTATTCAGCCTTTCTATGATAAGATATGTTCAGATCCTCCTACTTTTCTACAAAGGATTCAGGGGATATTTGTGGACCGATTCAACCAACATGTGGACCATTTAAATACTATATGTTATTGGCTGATGCTTCCACCCGTGTGTTTATTGTCCATAACAAACATTGTCTTCTTCGAATTGTTGGCTTAGGTTATCAAGTAAAGGGCTCACCACCCTAATTATCCGATCAAATCTATTTGATTGGATAATGCTAGAGAATTCACACAAATTTTTTTTCGATGAGGTTAGGGTTGAAATTGAATAGTCAGTACCTTATGTTCATACTCAAAATGGCCTGGCAGAAGCTTTCATTAAGCACATTCAAATGATTGCTTGGTCGTTGGTCATATGTATACCAAGCTTCTGATTGCTGCTTGGGGCCATGCAACATTGTACGAAGCCATGTTGGTTAGCTTGAGGCCTGTCGTTACCCAACTATATAGCGCCCTTCAGTTGGTTACCGGATACGAACCCGACATATCACATTTGCGCGTCTTTGGTTGTGTGGCCTATGTGTTGAGAGCGCGTCTTTCCTGTCCTCTTTACTAATATAAATAAAGGCACTGTGTAGCAGAAATAACACATCTCATACAGATAGGGAAATCCCTACACTTTCTCCACTTTTTCTCTCGTCACACCTCTCTCTCATTTGTCAGATAAATTGCTTTGTATAAATTCCAAATGAGAAGGTGCCATGAAGTGCAGAAAATCCCTGAAGGATTCAAATAGATTGAAATAAGACCCGGAAGGGTAAAGAACAAGTTATGCACTCAATACTAGTGGATGGTAAAAATTGCCTCAGTGAGTACTATCATTATGATATTATTGCAACATACTAAATATCTTGTAAGAGTTGATGATATTAGATTGGGACTCGTGAAGAGTCTAGAAAGATTATAAAGTCTTATAAAGAATATTGTCTCGAGCTGTAGATCAAATAATATGCCAACACAATTCTTATCTTATGGTATTAAAAAACCATGTGGATTGAAGATAATGACTCAAATGGTTAATCAATTTTTAGGCACTAAGAAAAATCATTCATCCTCGTGAGGGAAATGATGAATTGATATTTGGTCCAAAAATACCATATCTAAAGTAAAATATATACCTTATTGTATTTAGCACAATATATTGAATCAATTATCACATTTTCTGTGGAGCACAATACTAGCAAATGGGTATTGAAATGAAATAAAGCTTATATATTGAGATCTCTAGGAAATTATAGATATGTGCTTGTTCTATTTCAATGAACTCACAAATATCCATGGTCATATTGGGCAAGCAAAATTCAAATCTCTCTTTAACCTGCATACAAATCATTCACGTAAAGGATTTGTATTTATATATCGAAATAGTTTGATCCAACACCCAACGAAGCAAACATTTGTTGCTACATGTTCATATCGGTCAAAACTATATATCTCTAAAGTCTTCACTGTTAGAAGTTCAAAGATTGGATCGACGTGCATCCTCATGATGACAAGCTAGTTAATCTAGATTTATTATATAATCAGGGGGAGGCATCAGTCAGGGGGGAGCATCTAAGAGTCTACTACTTTGGCCATATGTGCAAAGCATTTTTTTTTCTTCTTCTGAACCATCCATTCATCACACGAGCTATTATTGAAGAAATTCCAATAAGATAACCAATCAAGGACTTATGGCCATCCAAGGGGGAGTATTGTAATTCTAGCCACTCAATGTGGATGGCCACTCATCCCACTAAGCTCTGTCTACCACTAGCTTTACCTATAAAACAAAGGAGCAAATGAAGAAAGAGAGAAACATACGAAGGAAAGGAAGCAAGGAAGAAAGAGAGAAAGAAAAGAAGCAAGATGAGAGGAAGAAGAGAAAGAAGAGAGATACATAAGTAAATACCAATGAGCTGGGCTAGATAAAAGAGAAAAAATAGTGAGAGTTATCATTGTACTCCTATTGTTTCACATAATGAGAGAAAGTACTGCTACTAACCCGATGACATAGGCATACTTGCTGAACCTCGTAAATATTGTGTCTCATTTACTTTTTATTCCATAGCACACATACCGCTGATTTTACAACAACCACATATTTACATGATCCGTTTTCTTTCTTTGGTTGGGAATGCCGTGGATATAAAATATAACTAGTAAGAAAACGCACATAAAGAAATTTAGTTTGGTTGTCTATATTGTGATATATAAGTTAACCACAGTTTATATTGCCAATTAATTAATTAATTACACGATGGAACTTCAAATGGTGTGACATCCCACATCACCCAGGGGAGTGATCCTTAAATATATATTTCCATCCCTACCTAGCACGAGGCCTTTTGGGAGCCCACTGGCTTCGGGTTCCGTAGGAACTCCGAAGTTAAGCGAGAAGGGGGCTAGAGCAATCCCAGGATGGGTGACCTCCTGGGAAGTTGCTCGTGAGTTCCCAAAAACAAAACCGTGAGGGCGTGGTCAGGGCCCAAAGCGGACAATATCGTGCTACGGTGGTGGAGCGGGCCCGGGAAGTGGTCCCGCCCGGGCCGGGATGTGACAATTGGTATCAGAGCCTAACCCTGGCCGTGGTGTGCCGACGAGGACGTCGGGCCCCTAAGGGCGGTGGATTGTGACATCCCACATCGCCCAGGGGAGTGATCCTTAAATATATATTCCCATCCCTACCTAGCACGAGGCCTTTTGGGAGCTCACTGGCTTCGGGTTCCGTAGTAACTCCGAAGTTAAACGAGAAGGGGGCTAGAGCAATCCCAGGATGGGTGACCTCTTGGGAAGTTGCTCGTGAGTTCCCAGAAACAAAACCGTGAGGGCGTGGTTGGGGCCCAAAGCGGACAATATCGTGCTACAGTGGTGGAGCGGGCCCGGGAAGTGGTCCCGCCCGGGCCGGGATGTGACCAATGGTCATTTTACATGTGAAGTTTAACGATCACAAGTTTTTCATGCACTTTCAATTTGTATTATCTACGTGTTTGAAAATGTCCGATGTGGATCTTTTACCTTTACATATATTATGAAGAGTAAATTATAGCAATGGTCCCTCAAATTTAATCAAATTAAAGCAATCGTCCGTAAATTAAAAATCCATTACCATTGGTCTCTCAACTCATCAAAATGTACAGCTATGGTCTTTTTCATCAACTTCGTCAAAATTTTGTTAAAATGAGTTATGTTGGAAGGACCATTGATAAGAGCATATTTATGTGACTTACTTAGCTGTTTCATTGCATTTACTTAATTAGTTATGTTTATTTGAGTGTTTTAAGCTATTTTCGTGTGTTTGTAGGTCCAAATGACAAAGTAGGCAATAAAGTGCAATTTGGAGCATATTGGAGCAATTTTGGGCTTGAAATGGATGGCACATGCATAGAGCAAAGTGGATGGACGAAATTGAAGACCAAAGGAGGCTAGGAATGAGTAAAGTGATGAAAGAAATGAATTAAAGACAAATGAAGTCAAGGAACTTAGCAAGAAAGAAGGAACATAAACCAAGTTTCCTTATTTGGCCTAAACCTTTCCTATTTCAATTCACCTAAGTTCCAGCTACAAAGGGGTTTCTAAAACATAGTAGGGCACTTAATTACTTGTTTTAGAAGTCCTAAACCTACCCGAATTACCTTGCCGCACCACCTTAGGGATTCCTCCTTCCTTGCCGCACAAGGGACCTTATCCTTTCCTATTTTCTGCCTCAAAACCACATTCCATTTCCTACACAAATCCTGCTGCATCCCCTTTCCCTTTTAACTATTGATTTCTAACATTCCTATATTGTGCCACACCTTTTTTTACCTATTTCTCTTTAAATTCTGCCTCAAAACCACATCCCCTTGGCCGCACCAACCTCTCTTATCTTTTGACCAGCCATTCCATCCATTCATTCACCTATCCACCCTTTACCACTAGACCACCATCCATACTCCACCCAAACCCTTGACAAAGGAAGGAGAAGAAGAAGTCACTTGGAGCCGTTCTTGTCATTCAAGACGTTGGATTGTTGGAACATTTCTAGGTGTAATCTATCTTTTTTTTAATGTTTGAATTTGATTATCTTTGTTTAATTGCAACTATGAGGAACTAATTTTGTTTTAGCTAAAGGTGGATTCAAAGCCATGAATATATATGTGATATGAATTGATTTCCTCCAGTTATTGTATCATGAATTGTGAATGTGATTTACTTAACTGTTTGATTTAGAACTTATTCTTGTATGTTGATTAAGGAGGCCTACTTAGTTTGCATGCATTAATCTGATGCTAGAATATAAGGGAGTTTCACCTAATTGTTATGAACTTATATTCACAGGTAGTGACGGTTGCTAGTCATTATCACGTTAAGTAAATTCATGGCAGGAGTATCATGCAGTTCATAGTTACGAATGTCATGTCAATGCGTATGATTTCCATAGAACTTAATGATCTTTGATATGTATCCCTATTATGCAGTTCATGTAGGGAACTATTGAGGAATAATTTGGTTGTCGATGTCTTGTCCGTCCAATTCAATGAATTTAGGGAAATCTGATGGTTAATTTGTGCAGTTCACGGTTAACGTGGTGCATTGTCATTCATGATTTGTTGAAATCATAACTGGGAATCAATTCTATGTTGCATATCTGTCATGTGCAGAGAAGAACCCTCTAGCTAGCCTTTTACCCTTTGATTTACACTAATTTTATGTCTTTTTTTAATTCAGTAAGTTACTTAGTTTTAGTTTTAATTTTCGTGCAAAACAACCCCCCCCCATCTTTAAGTTGAGTAAATGTAGTTAGAATCTGTCCAAATTTGTGTCTAGTTAGTCCTTTGAGTTTATTTTCGTCCAAATCAATCCTTAGTGTCTAGTTTGAGTTAATTTGATTGTTTTGTGTTGTTTTGAGTCATTCTAGTTTGTTTTGAGTTATTAGAGCTTAGTTTTATGTTTTTTAGTCTTGTTTAGTGTTTTTAAGTCAGATTTGAGTAGATTAGCAATCCCTCCTAATCCCCGGCCTAGAACGATCCCTACTTACATCTTTACGACAATTGTTAAAGAGGGTTTAATTTGAGTGCTAGTTTACATCGCATCAAATTTTTGGCGTTGTTGCCAGGGATTAGCAACTTTGCTAATCCCCCTTTGTTTCTTTTTCGTGTCTTGTTTTTGTTGCTAACTTTGTTTTTGTTCGTGTCTTTTACTTTTGATATTTTATTTAGTTTTCTTTCTTTGATTTCAGGTATTAGAGAAGTAAGACACGAACAGAAACAAAGTCAGCAACAAAAACAAAAGACACGAAAAAGAAACTAGCACTCAAATTTGCTAATCCCCGACAACGGTGCCAAAAATTTGATGCGATGTAAACTAGCACTCAAATTAAACCCTCTTATTGACAGTTGTAGTAAAGATGTAAGTAGGGATCGTTCTAGGCCGGGGATTAGGAGGGATTGCCAATCTACTGAAAACTGACTTAAAAACACTAAACAAGACTCAAAAACACAAAACTAAGCTCTAATAACTCAAAACAAACTAGAATGACTCAAAACAGCACAAAACAATCAAATTAACTCTAACTAGACACTAGGGATTGATTTGGATGAAAATAAACTCAAGGGACTACCTAGACACAAATTTGGACAGATTCTAACTAAATTGACACAACTTAAAGATGAGGGGGTTTGTTTTGCACGAAAATTAAAACTAAAACTAAGTAACTTGCAGAATTAAAGAAAGACATAAAATTAGAGTAAATCAAAGGGTAAAAGGCCAGCTAGAGGGTTCTTCTCTACACATGACACATATGCAACATAGAATTGATTCCCAGTTACGATTTCAACAAACCATGAATGACAATGCCCCAAGTTAACCGTGAACGGCATAAATTAACCATCAGATTTCCTTAAATTCATTTAATTGGACGGACAACGCATCGACAACCAAATTATTCCTCAATAGTTCTCTACATGAACTGCATAATAGAGATACATATCAAAGATCATTAAGTTCTATGGAAATCATAAGCATTGACATGACATTCGTAACTATGAACTGCATGATACTCCTGCCATGAATTTACTTAACGCGATTGTGACTAGCAACCTTCACTACTTGTGAATATAAGTTTATAACGATTAGGTGAAACTCCTTTATATTCTAGCATCAGATTCATGCCTGCAAACTAAGTAGGCCTCCTTAATCAACATACAAGAATAAGTTCTAAATTAAACAGTTAAGTAATGAAGGATTATTTTGGAGAAACATGTTCATTTAAGCAATATCATTAGCATGCAATTAACAAATTAAAGGCGGAATCATGCTTGCATATACTTAAAAACAAAACATTAACCATGAATGTTCAAAGCCTAGTAGATTGGTGAACCTTTAAACAACTCAAAACAAAGTGAGTTGAGATTTATACCTTTGTAGATTCCTCTTTGCTTAAGCAAAGGCTAATCACCCAAAGAGAGGGCCTTCATTCCTTGCATCTTAAAACTATGGATTTATATAGAAAGGATAGGTTCTCTAAGTTCTCAAAATTGAGAACCTCTAAGTTTCTACACCAAGGTTAGATTGGAGAAGATATGAGTGACCTTGGAGGAGTAGGATTGCTAGCTAATCCCTCCAAGGGGGCCGGCCATTTCTAGAGAGAAGGGAGAGCATTTCTTCTCTCCAATTTCCCCAAAAACAACCCTAAATGAATTTTGGCTATAAAGTCAAATTTATACCTTAATTCATTTGAGTGGCAAACTTGTAAATAAGTCCAAGTTCACTACCCTTACATTGTGGCCGGCCTTAGGGATATTTTTGGAGCATTTGGGCCTTTGTAAATCATTATTTATTAAGTTGTCATACAACTTAAGTCAATGGACTTGACGTTCGAAGCCCATTGGGCCTTAAGGTCCAAAACTATCCCGAGGTCTTCAACGAACTCATTCGTTTGATTAATTAACATATTAATTAATCCTTGCCATAAATAATTAAACCATTTAATTATTCTTACTCATCTCCGTTGAATCTTCAATCTTTACCTTACACGGTGTACGATCCATTAGGTTCCTTTTAGCGAGGCAGTGGGCGATTCAAACTCTTTTAAATCGATTGTGAATTTGAAACTAACTTTCAATTCTCCCTTTAGTGTTTACACACGTTTAGGGCTTCCACAAACCATGAGTGACACCTAGCAGCATATCATGGTTACCCAAGCTAATCAGAAGAGGTAGAGAACCTATTCAGTTTAGGATTACAAATGCAATACGGTCCTTCTCTAATACAATACTCTTGACCACATTGTTTGGCTTGATAGTTTATTCATGTCTACTATCCAATGTGAATCTCGTGCTTATATGATTCTATTGAATGTGATCTGGAACACATTCCAACATCTCATTCATACTCTGGCCAGAGATTCTAAATCATATCATAGAGTATTCTCCCTCAACGGTTTGAAGGTTAGAGATCCCTTGTTGCGCATTCACTTGTCTCCATGACTAGATAGCTTGACCCCAACCATGCCGTGGACACTCCAAAGGAATGCCATTTGACACGATCAAAGATCAAGGACCTAACCACAAGACAACTATGATGCCTCAAGTCAAAGGACTAATTTGCATTATCCTAACCATGAGTTCTCACGTGACATGAATATGAGAACTCGTCGTTGATCGTGTTCAGTGAACTCATTCTCTATTGAGCACCTACGTACTTGTCTTGGTGTCACTCACACCGATGACTCGAGACTAGTCACTCTCCCTGAGAGAAGACATAACACGTACTGATCTCAACGGACTGTCAATGCCCAATTGACAATCCTATGATCAGGAACATTTAGGATGTGTCTACGAAAGAATGGTCTCATGAATCTAACTATTTAGATCGCATTCTCCCAATCACATATTCCTTGGACTTTATCGTTTAAGCATATAACATTTATATGAGACCGCTCAAACAATAATCTTTGCCCTTGATATTAAACTAGATTAGTTTAATCATGTGAAATGTCCGTAAAGTATCATCATATGATTGGTTTTAGGGCACATTTCCAACAATCTCCCACTTGCACTAGAGCCAATCAGTTTGGTCATCAGTGATGATACCTCTTCTGTAGTCATTTCATAAATGGCTGAGTAGTAGGCCTAGACAATGGATATCTATATGTTATCCATAGAAGCAACCTTGAGAATAACGACGTCACCATTATACATGATTCCCAATCATGTGGTTTAGTCTCTCATATGAGTTCGGACCTTGATGAGACCTTGATTCCCTGGCTTGAGCTATCGCCTCATTAGTGTCGTACACTTTCTGGTTGGAACCGAATAGAGAGTTCATAAATGAACTTTCCCATCCAAACAACATTGTTGTAAGCTTCTATATGGCAATATATTTTGCATTCATAATGGAACACACTAAAGTCATTACTTTAATGTTTCCATCCAAATATCTCTTTAGTCATAATAAAGAGATATCTGTTTATCTCTTCATTCACAATGAAGAAACATCCAATGATGGATTAGATTCATAATCTAATACATTTACGCTTCCATTACGTTACTCTAATTTTTCCTCATTTATTGAGAAATCTATCCTTTAGTATTTCTTGAATACTTAAGGACTCACTTGACAGTTGCCATGGTTCTGATCCTGGGCTTGCACTGATATCGTTTTGTACCGTCTTAGGTACAACTCATATCAATGTTTTTCATACAATATGAAATACATAAATTACCTTTGTGCGTATGCATAAAGGATTCTATTTACGCATTATTTCTTTGGGAGTCAAAGGGTACATTCCCTTTGAGAAGAACAATTTCCTAGTCTCACTAGAATTGTCATTCAAATTGAAGTTTATCATTGTTGGAAGTATGCCCACAAAGCCACTCATTTGATGTAATAGCTTTTTGGAATACTTATTGTATTAAACTTATATATGTTTAATAGAGGGCAAAGCTTATTGTTAATCACTGTTTATTGTATCTTGTGTTTAATCAATAAGGGAATCCAAGGAATGTATTTGATCTAAGAGATAAGTGATCTAAGTAAGTTAGATTTACGAGACCTTTCTCTTATGCTCATTCCTAAAACGTTCCTAGCCATAGGGTTGCCAATTGGGCATTGACAATCCGCTAAGGTTAGTATGTGTTATGTCGACTCAAGCGTGGATATGACAAGTCTCAAGTCATTTAGTGT
Organism: Crataegus laevigata; assembly: GCA_963580275.1. Classification (NCBI taxonomy): domain Eukaryota; kingdom Viridiplantae; phylum Streptophyta; class Magnoliopsida; order Rosales; family Rosaceae; genus Crataegus; species Crataegus laevigata. The sequence continues at coordinate 11,315,107 of OY756944.1, read as the reverse complement.
TGGACACTAAGACAAACACATAGGTGCTTGAAAGAGTAATCAAGTACACTGAACAACGATCAAAAGGGAGTTCAAACATACATGTCATGTAAGAACTCAAGGTTACAATATGCAAAGTAGTCCTTTGACCTGAGGCATCATTGATGTCTAATGGTTAGGTCCTTGATCTTTGATCGTGTCAAATGGCGTTCCTTTGGAGTGTCCACGACATGGTTGGGGTCAAGCTATCTAGTCATGTAGACATATGAATGCACAACAAGGGATCTCTAACCTTATGGAAGGAGAATACTCTAAGATATGATTCGAGAGTCTTTGGCCAAAGCATATGAATATGACTACGGAAGTTTGTTCCAAATCCTATTCAAGCGAATCATATAGAGAAGCATCACATTGGATAGTAGACATGAAACCAACTATCACTTAAACGATGTGATTAAGAGTATTGTATTAGAGAAGGACCGTATTGCATTGTAATTGTAACTGGATAGGTTCTCCAACCACTTCTACTTAGCTTGGGTAACCATGACATGCTGCTAGGTGTCACTCATGGTTTGTGGTAGCCCTAAAGATTGGCAAACACTAATCTTAAGGGAGAATTGAAATGTGGTTTCCTCCATGAGCTGCTCCTCATCTTTTTTTATATTTTCTTTTCTTTCCGTCCATGCTTTGCTAGCTTTTGCCTAGCTGTTTCTCCACAAAGGCAGCATCATCATTTTTTTTCCTTTTTTTTATTTCTTTTGCACCTCCCACCTTTGGCAGATTCCTTGCACGATGCTTCTCCACTTCTGTTTTTATTTTATTTATCAAATAAAACAAACCAAACCAAATTCAAATACTCAAAACGAATCGAAAATATAAACAAAGAAAATAAGTGAGTAAGGTAGTTTTGACGAATTTGGCACTTAAAGTTTCACTTATTCAATTTTTATTTTCTTTGCTTGATAAATTCTATAAACACAAAAATAACGTAAATAGCTCAAAAATATAAGGAACTAACTAAGAAAAGACGAGAGAATTTGATATAAAATGTATATAAATATGGTCCGATCACTAGGCGCGGGGCTGCGACCCGTCGACATATCTGTGAGTGGGCAGTATTATTTTCCGTATAACCTATATATATTTAATGATTTCCCAGAATCACTTTTAAAATGGAAAATACGTTTTTATCGACTTGCATTTTACTTGATTTTGATGCATGAGTATTTAATTATACATTTCATGCATATGTTGGTGCCGAGGACGTCAGGTAAGTACCAGGTAGGTACATGCATAGTTGAGAACAAATAGCGATGAGATATGATGTGAAATGATGAGATATCATGAATTGTTAGCTCATAGATCTGTACATACTGTTAGTGCTCACGCCCAGAGTTAGGGGCACAGTCTTTCACGTGTCGTTCACCTCCCGCACCGCATGCTCGCCTTGGATCCAAGTAGGTGTACAGTCTTGTCGTATAGACCACTTTTGAGTGGATATGACATGTAGGTGACCCGCGTTCATACGCACAGTCTTCCCGTGATTGTAGCACTAGAGCATTTATTATTGATACAGTGATGATGATGATGATGATGATATGATGAGATAGTGATGTATGTACAGCGTATATATGATTATGAGATTGAGATGTCATGAGCTATAATTACAGCCGATGGCTGAGATGATATATAGTAGCGATATGATCATTGAATTGCATTGCACGGCATACATTGAGATAATTTTATAAACGTTTTATGCTGAGAACGATTGAGATATATATATGTACGTATTATTTTCTGGGAACTATACAGGTTTTACGGAGAGGGGCTATACTTTTGAGATAAGAATGGTTTTGATAAAGAATTGTTTTACTGACCTACTCAGTTTTGTTTTTCGCCCCTCCAGGTACTAGGTAGCTAGAGTTCGTGGGTGGCTCATGAGGACCGTTCGGCAGTTCTGACAGTCTTATGATGATGTAGGATCACATGCGAGTGTTATTTTCATTTAGTACTTACCATATTGACTTAGTACGCTCTGAATCTGTATTAGCACTTTAAACTCTCGCACTACCATTCTCGTTTATGGGATTGCTAGTGGCTTGGTTCAAGTTGGTTCGTATCTTCCTAATTAATCTTGCTTTCGCATTGTGCATATGGTTACGTATCGAAATATCCGTACCTAAACACATTATACTAACATAGTGTACCAAAATGTTTGTACCTAAATATATTGTAATGAATTAATGGTACATAAGAAAATATGCAAAAACATGTGTACCAAAAAATCTTTATGAAAAAATTTCTTATATAAGATACTTACCTTAATGAGAAATAAAATTTATAATATTTTCGTAAAATTTAATTTATGAACACCATAAAAATATAAATAAAAAAAAGAGAGAGACATTTAATATGCTATCATAAATAGAGTCTTGGACTAAAATCAATTTTTAATCTTGTACAAGACATTTTTCTAAACTTCATCTTATTTAAAAATTAAAATCTTGTTTTCTACTTTGTAAACCCTAGATGATGAATAATATAACGTAATATTGAAAGTATTTCTTCTACTACAACAGTGAAATTACGAACTGAATTCAATCATTATGGGTATACTCGTCTGACGCACTATCATCATCTTAAGTGCTTTTAGTATTTGAGACATTCCATCGTCAAAGAAGGCATTCAAAGGAATAATGGTGTGAGCCTGAGGTTAATAGATATTGAATCTATTTCAATTGAGGGGACACTTGATATCTGGAATGGTGGTTGTACCATGTTGTTCATCCATACTCCGAAAAGGTTTCAAGTGGTTGCAGATGATCGTCTTGCTAAACATTTTGGTCATCATCGGTTTCCTCATCATCATCCTGTTGTGGTTTTGGCAAGTCCCAAATATTTCCATGTTGTACCAATTGGACTACTTTCCAACCACTCTCCGCCTTTGAATCGTCGAAGTAGAATACTTGTTTCGCTATACTTGCGAGGATGTATGGATCATCCTCAAAGAACCGGGTGTTTTATTACCCCACAAACTCAAATTTTTACATAACCCACAAAGGAGAAGAAAAGGAAAAGGAATGTCGCACGGCCTATTTTAAGGAATTGGGGTTTGCCCAATGAATAAAGTCACCAAATTTGTCGAGCAAAAAATTGTCGGCTATGATAGTCATCGTGGGTCTTTGCCCGATCATTCATGTACTTAACCGACTAATATTTCATCTGGCAAAGTTACCTCCGCCAACAAACTTATGTTCCATCGAGCAAAATGTGACATAATACGCGCCATTTTTTGCTTGGCGCGAAACCTTTGTCAGGCAAAAGTTACTTTGCCCATCAAACGTTTTTTCGTCAGGCAAATGTCTCTGAAGAAAACCAAAAATTTGACCACTTTACCAAATGTTTATTCCATCGAATAAAGTTACTTTCCAATAAAAATTAGTTCGTCGGGCAAACATTCATAGGACAAATGATAATTTTTAGTAGTGATTAAAAATGGAAAAGCATCTTTATCCTCTTTAATCTTCACTCTTGGATGAGTTTTAGTACAAATTTCTTTAACTTTTCTTTTGGAAGAGGATGCGTGTGGCGGCAACGACGGTGATGTTGTTGATGTTGGTGATAGGTGGCGGCAACAATGGTGTTGGTGGCAAGGTAATGGTGGAAATCCTTGCGGAGGGTGGTGACAACAATTAAAGGTGGAAGAATTAATATTAATGCCATGGGCCTGGTGGTAATGGTTGTGGCGGCAGCGATGTGGTAGAAGGTGTGATTGTGGCGACGTCATGAGAGCGGCAATGGTTGTGGTGAGGACAATAATAATAGTGGTGGTAGTAATAATGTCAGCGCTGTGATAATTAAGTTCATGCTTCTCACTAATGAAAATTTAGAATTGATAACTATTTAAAGTTCGAATTGTTAACTCCAAATTCCAAATTTTTTTCTTTTAAAAGTTTTTTTAATTTCAGTAATTATGAATTCAAATAAGAGAATTAAACTATATCAATTTAATATTTTAAAAAATTTTATCTAAATTTTAAGTTTATTTTTTTTATACAACAAAATAATAAATGAGAATCTAAAACAAAGAGTTCATATTAATGAATCCATTGGAAATGGGACACGTGCACACATGTTAGTTCCATTCAATTGGGTATCATTCACGACTTATACAACATTGTAGCGTCCACTACTGCCATATATATGTATACGATGGCATCTGCATGCATGGAATTATGCTCACATGCATGCATTAATATATACACGACTGCATTCATATGTACGAATTAGGAAAAGCCATCACTGTAAAAGCCTGCTGAGAGCCATTTGTTGCTGTTTGTGGGGATATGAGGATCTTTGAATCTCTCTCTCTCTCTCTCTCTCTCTCTCTCGTCTTTGGGGATGGGGGGGGGGGGGGGTATGGTGGGGTGATAAAGCTGAAATCCAGTGTTGCTCTGGCGTCTGTAATATTTTGGCATCTCCAAACTGGCCTCTCATTGAAAAGCGTTCTAGAATTTGAACAACTGAGTTGTTATAATTTTATTTTTTAATACAGTTATTAAAAAACTATTCTTCTATTCCTATGCCATACCGGGCTAGGTTCCACTGTGAGTGTAAGGACATGAAGAGCATTTCCACCGGTTGCTACAAGATAAGGGCAAGGGTCTTAGGAGCATCCTCAACGAGGGGCTTTATATGGGATTGAAAAAATCGTGGGTATAGCCTATTTTAGAGCTCTAAGAAATATTTGAGGCTCTAAGAATGAATCTCTCCCAATGAGGAGCTATATACCTTTCGGACTCTATATAGGGCTATATATTTATTTATGGTTTAGTTTGATTACATGGTAATATTATTTTTGTGTTAACTTTTCTTAAGATTATTTTAGATGTGTTATCTTAAAAAAAATTATGAGCTTTTCAACCTAAAAGAATTCAAAATCAGACAAAGTTATATTTTATCATTTATCAAAAGTTTGATTTTATCACTTATTACGATGAACTATGTCTTAAGCATTAAAAAACATCAACAATATCAATATTTGAAGCTGCATTGTTTGGTGCGGGTCCGAAGGAGAGAAAAGTTCCCAATTCATTTTTTTACTTTTGGAACAAAGAATTCCCAATTCTAAACTAAAAACAAAACAAAAAAAGACTGGTCCCTTAATTTGGTGAGGGTCCCACTGTTTGTTTGGGGCTGGATGCAGTCAAACTTCGCTACCCAATGAATGAAGCTGTCAGCCCAAGTGTTGGATATAACCCCTTTTCCAACCACTAGAAAGAAAACTTCTCACTCGGACTCCAAATGTAATAGCCTTTAGGAGGATAAAGCCCCTTATTACGAATGCTCTAAACTTGACCTCCAACCCAAAAAGGTTCCTCCAACAGTCCAAGAAGAAGAGGGCAAGTGGTAGGTCTTGTGAGGTCCGCCCAAAAGCCTGAAAAAGTTATGCCCAGCCTTGTGCCATGGGCAAAACTAATGTCAGCATGACGTCAATCACCATTTCAAATTTTTTTTGTGTCTAGCGCATGCATTGCACACACAAAAAAGAGAATGAACCGATAAGAGATGTAGCGGTGGGCCTCACTGTGGCAGCTGCAACAGAGCATCCCAATGGCTCTGAATTGCCTGATGATCTAGATTGTTGGATTTCCAGTGGTAAAAACACTCGAAAAAATTATTGGGTAGACACGTGGAATGTTCTTGTGCATCTGATTTTAGATGAGTTTGGAAATCAACGACTATGATTAATCCAACGTCTTATTGTTCTAAAAATACCAAACCAAATTCTTCATTTCCCACACCACAACTCAATATTTATTTTTACTATAATCTCTTATATTTGTTTTGCATTTTTCAAAGTCTTTTTTTTTTTACCAAAAAAATGAGTGAGAGGGCAAAAAATAGGTTTTTTATTTTTAAATTATTAGAATTAAACAAGGAGTTTTATTTTGAAAGAATAAACTTACAAAGTTCATACTTCAACAAACTTACAAAGCACAAAAAATAAGAAAATATATTTATAACTTACAAAGCACAAAAAATAAGAAAATATATTTATGAATAGTAATCGCTATTGCCTTTTGACCTTACCCTTGCCCAACAAGTGGAGTGCACAAAAGCAAGTACTATAATTCAAAATAAACAATAATAACAAGTTAACTGCTTTGCCCTTCCCCTTGTCCTTACTCTCCCTAAACTGGTGGAACTGTTCTAACAGAGGAGAGGGCGGTGGTGAAGGGTAATACCTTTACCTAATCATCGATCCTTTAATTTGAGATCCCACACACCTAACCTAACCTAACCTAACCCCACACACTTGCAATCCTCGAGCCATGTTTGCATGGGCAATAGCGCGCGGGTGATTTCATGGTGTTTCTGAACCACAAAAAGGACAGAATGGGGCATGTAGCAGTACGTACTCTCCTACAAATCAAAAGGGATGGGGTACTGTTTAGAGAGAGAGAGTGTGTGTGTGTGTGTGAGTGTGTGTGAACTAGCACTGGGGTTATGCCCTTCTTTTATGAATCAGTCGTCTCCTCCGACACTACTCTAACTCAACTCGGAAAAAGACAAAGGGCACTGCTTGGATTAATTATCAATCCTCTTGGACCATAGCCCGTGTGCCCCCCACAATAAATGGGGTGTTATTTCTTCTAACTAGATACTAATTCTTTATATGCTTGGAATTGAACACATATAGCAATGAGCTGGTTAAAATTTTATGAAGTTTTTATATGTATATATGTCTATATGTGCATCTTCGCGCATATATATCTTCCGTACGACTCACTCTTTTATCGAGTACAAAGCCTTCATGTGGGTAAATTTTTAGTACTTGCTACTATAAACCACACTTTCAAAACAATGATATGCATTTAAGTGTTGGATGCTAAACACTTCCAAGTTGATCGAAGGAATGAAGCAGCAACAAGCTAACAGCTAGTTTGTTTAATTTGTAACGGCTAGTTAAAATTTTAAGTGATGTTATTTGGCAAGTGTAAGGTTTAGATTAAAAGCTCCAATGAAGGGCTTAGATTAGCTTAGTACTATCAGGTAGTTGTGGTTTTTCTCAGCTAGCTCCAATGGAGATAAGGGCTGACTGTGTATACCAAAAACCCTACTGACAGCATATATATATGAGTGCTAAGAGCTGCTGAGATTGCAGTCTGCAATAACCGAAATCCATTCCTTCATTTTCTGTGCATTTTCATAACCAAACCGTGTCAAGAACAATCATACAAAATACAAGCCCAACAAAATATTATCATGGCCTCAGAGCCTGGTTTTTTATCACTGAAATCTGGGCGTTGTAGAACTTTTCTCGAGGGTTGTTCAGGTAAAGGCTGAAACCCTAGGTGTCAATACAGGTTGAAAAGGGGGTGGCGAACTCAAGGCTCCAATCTTTGATGGAGAAAATTACGACTATTGGAGGATCTGGATGACAACCATCAAGAAATGGTTCAACATGGATATGAGGTACCAGAAATGGAGGTAGATGCTCTAGAAGAGGATCTCACAGAAAGATAGATGGCTGCATTGAAGGAGAACAGGATGAATGATGCTAGAGCATTGGGAATCATTCAAGGGGCTGTCTCAGATGTCATATTTCTAAGGATAGCAAATAAAGAAACTGCCAAAGCTGCTTGGGATACTTTGCAACAAGAATGCAGAGGGGATGTGAAGGTAAGGAAAGTGAAACTTCAATCTCTTAGACGTGATTTTGAATATACACGCATGAGAGAAGATGAACCACTTAAAGACTATTTTTCTAGGCGGTTTGATGTTGTGACTCAAATGAAAACTTATGAAGAAGAACTGCCTAATGAAAGAATTGTGCAAAAGCTTCTAATTAGTTTGACTAAGCCTTATGACTCTATTGTGAGTGTGATAGAAGAAACCAAAGATACTGATACACTCAGTGTGCAAGATGTAATGGCTTCCTTGAGAGCTTTTGATCAAAGGCTCGAAAGGCATTCTGATGGTGCAACTGAGAAAGCCTTCCAGTCACTAAACATAGGGTCATCAAATCACTCTAATCAGTATCAAAACAAGCCAAGGAAAGATTGGAAAGGGAAAAATAAGAAGTGGGAAGGAAGACCAAGTGGAGAGAACAAACATAATAGTGGAAGCAACAATGGAGGTGCTAAAATCAAACCATTGTGCAGATACTGTGATAAAACACACTTTGGTGAATGTTGGTTTAAAGGAAAGCCAAAATGTCACAAATGCAATAGATTTGGCCACCTGCAGAAGGATTGCAGATCAAACACTACTCAGCAAGTGAACATTGCAAAACAAGAACAACAAACTAATGTTTTTAGTGCTTTTAGTGCCAGTGTTGTAAAAGATAACGAAGTGTGGTATATAGACAGTGGGTGCAGTAATCATATGACTGCCCATGAGTCTCTATTAACTAATCTTGACACTACTTTCACTGGAAAAGTAAAGATGGGAAATGGCAACATTGTGAAAGCAACTGGCAGAGGCACTCTTATCATAGAAACCAAGAAAGGAATGAGACACGTTGAAGAAGTCATGTTGGTTCCTGGTCTGGAGGAAAACCTTCTAAGTGTTGGACAGATGATGGAACATGGCTACTTCTTGCTGTTTGGAGATACCATTGTTGAAGTATATGATGACAGAACTCTGTTGAATCTGGTTGTGAAAGTTCAAATGAAAAACAAAAGCTTTCCATTGTTGTTGAAATGCTTGGAAGAAGTGGCAAGGAAGGCGGGCACAATTGAGTCAGAGAGACTATGGCACAAAAGGTTTGGGCACTTGAATATGCAAAGCCTTAAAAATCTACAAAAATATGAGATGGTGCAAGGTTTGCCCCAAATGGATGAAATGAAGGAGGTTTGTGAAGGCTATGCATTTGGGAAACAACACAGGGATAAGTTTGAAATTGAAAAGGCTTGGAGGGCTGAGAAACCACTAGAACTAATTCACACTGATGTGTATGGTCCAATGAAGAATGCATCCATCAGTGGGAATAAGTACTTCTTGATCTTCATAGATGACTACTCAAGGATGTGTTGGGTATATTTTATGAGATTCAAATCAAAAGTTTTTAACATATTCAGAAAGTTTAAAGCAATGGTGGAGCTGCAAAGTGGGCATCAAATCAAGAAGATAAGGAGCGATAAGGGAGGCGAGTATACCTCACTGGAATTCAATGCTTTCCGTGAAGAGTTGGGTCTAGAGAGGCAACTCACAGTAGCATACACTCCTCAACAAAATGGCACAGCAGAGAGAAAGAACAGGACTATAGTGGAGATGGTAAAATCCATGCTACATGAGAAGAAAATGCCCTATTCATTTTGGGGAGAAGTAGTGAATAATGTTGTGTATCTCTTGAACAGATGTCCTACCAAAGCTTTAGATAAGAAAACTCCATTCGAGGTGTTCAGTGGGCGAAAGCCTGGAGTCAAGCACTTAAAGGTTTTTGGTTCTGTGTGTTATGCACTAGTACCATCACAACTCAGACACAAGTTACAAGAATCCAACAATAAGTGCATTTTTGTTGGGTATGGCACAAATGAAAAAGGTTATAGACTGTACAATCTAAGAACTAAGAAGATCAACCTCTCAAGAGATGTGATTTTTTATGAAGAAGTATTATGGAATTGGGAAACAAATGCAGTAGAGCAAGACAAAGCATCACTACAAATTGGCGTCACTGAGCAAAGAACTGCACAAAATGAAATTGGTGAAAATTATGAATATGAAGAAGAAAGCTTGCAGATTCCCCACAACTCACCAGTTCAAACCCCTCAAGTACACAAGACTCAAGTGCAAGTTCAACATCTCAACAAAGAGGGCAACAAAGCTCAAGCTCAAACTCAAGCACAGAATCAACACCAATTAGAATGAGGAACCTAGAGGAAATCTATGCAGCATGCAATTTCTGTGTTATTGAACCAGAGACCTTTGAAGAGGCTGAAAATGACAAGTCATGGCAAATGGCAATGAGGGATGAAATCTCAATGATAGAGAAAAATGAAACATGGACTCTAGTAGACAGACCAAGTGATAAACCTATGATAGGTGTGAAGTGGGTTTATAAAACCAAGTTGAACTTGAATGGATCAGTACAGAAGAACAAGGCTAGATTGGTGGCTAAAGGCTACTCTCAAAAGCCTAGAATTGACTTTAATGAAACATTTGCACTTGTGGCTAGACTAGATACAATCAGGACACTAATTGCATTAGCTGCACAGAAGGGTTGGCAGCTAAACCAGTTAGATGTCAAGCCTGCTTTCTTGAATGGTGTTCTGGAGGAAGAGGTCTATGTGGACCAGCCACAAGGTTTCGAAGTCAAAGGGTCCGAAAGCAAAGTGTATAGATTAAAGAAGACACTTTATGGCCTAAAACAGGCACCAAGAGCCTGGTATGGTGAGATTGATGCATATCTCACTAAGTGTGGATTCAAGAAAAGCCTCAGTGAAGCAACACTCTACACCAAGGTTGAGAACAAGTCAGAAACACTCATTGTGTCCATCTATGTAGATAATGTGGTCTTTACTGGAAACAGTAAGAAAATGGTGGATGAATTCAGAAGTGAAATGATGGGAAAATATGAGATGACTGATTTGGGGTTACTTCACCACTTTCTTGGAACGGGAGTGATTCAAAAATCAGATTGCATTTTTATTCATCAAATGAAATATGCACAGACACTGTTAGATAAATTTGGACTCAAGGGATGCAAACCAGTAAGCACTCCCTTAATTGCAAATGAGAAGCTCAAGAGTGAAGATGGAAGTGAATCGGTGGATGCAAATCTCTACAGGAAAATTGTTGGCAACCTTTTATATCTCACAACAACAAGGCCAGACATCATGTATGTTGTAAGTCTACTCTCAAGATTCATGCATAATCCTACCAAAATACATTTGGGAACTGCAAAAAGAGTTCTTAGGTATGTGCAAGGAACAATTGATTTTGGAATCAAATATGAAAAGGAACAGTCAGCTATATTGGTTGGATTCTGTGATAGTGATTGGGGAGGCAGTGAAGATGATATGAAAAGTACATCGGGGTATGCATTTACATTTGGCTCTGATGTTTTCTCGTGGGCTTCAGTCAAGCAACAATGTGTTGCACTATCAAAAGCTGAAGTTGAGTATGTGAGTGCTGCAGAAGCAACATCTCAAGCAATCTGGCTGAGATTTGTTCTAAAAGATTTTGGAGAATTGCAGGTTGAGCCAACTAAGCTAATGTGTCATACCTCAGCAATTGCAATGATAAGAAATCCAGTTTTTCATCAGAAAACAAGACACATAAAGAGGAAGTATCACTTTGTCAGAGATGCACTACAAGAAAATGTCATCGAGCTAATGTATTGCAAAACCAAAGATCAGATGGCAGACATCTTTACAAAAGCACTACCAAAAGAGAGGTTCGCATACCTTCGAAGCCTGCTTGGAGTCAACACTATGAAGAGTTTAGAAGGGAGTGTTGGATGCTAAACACTTCCAAGTTGATCGAAGGAATGAAGCAGCAACAAGCTAACGGCTAGTTTGTTTAATTTGTAACAGCTAGTTAGAATTTTAAGTGATGTTATTTAACAAGTGTAAGGCTTAGATTAAAAGCTCCAATGAAAAGCTTAGATTAGCTTAGTACTATCAGGTAGTTATGGTTTTTGTCAGCTAGCTCCAATGGAGATAAAGGCTGACTGTGTATACCAAAAACCCTACTGACAGCATATATATATGAGTGCTAAGAGCTGCTGAGATTGCAGTCTGCAATAGCCGAAATCCATTCCTTCATTTTCTGTGCATTTTCATAACCAAACCGTGTCAAGAACAATCATACAAAATACAAACCCAACACAATATTATCATTAAGTTATACAGACAATACTTTTTGAAATCAGAGATAATAATATATTATATTAATCAAAATAGACCGATACTATCACGATAATTACATAACTCGAAGCGATTTCATCTTGACAAACTATTTATTTTACCAATTATAAAGAATTCTATTTATAGAAGAAAAAAAATTAAAGCAAACTCTAATCCTTAATGGGCACAAAATCATAATCCTTGGCCCACAATAAAAATAAATAACAATATAAAATAAAATAATTTTCTAACACTTACCCGTCAGAATCATGATGGTAAACACTTGAGTTTGCCAAGAAGGAAACCAATGGGCAGACATACGTAGATTCTGCTTCAAATGCAACCAACATGAACGAACAGCAACCAATGACATCAATAATCAACTGCAACCAGCAAGCTGATTTCATATGGCGGGCAAAGGGACAACAATCACCAACCAATCAACAAAGCAGGCAAATAGATGATAGTAGTGGGTGGAAAAATGGACTACGATTTACAACAAATCAACAAAATCGGCAAATGGATAGAAGTGGTGAGCGGACAAATGTACAACGACCAATAACCAATAAACAATTCAAGTGAGTGAAGGAGCAATCAACCAATCAAACAATCAACCATTCTAGCAAACAGATTCAACAACAAATTCTGGCAGTCAACCAGTTACTGATACTAGGGTTTATAGAAAGAAAACATATGAACACTCTCTGTCACTAATCGAACAAGATTTCCATATCCCAATAGCAGCAACAGACAAACAGACGATCTAATTTACCACCACGTACAAAACGTTACTCGAGTGGTCATCAATCCAAGCACTCGATAGTGGTGGGCAACTACAAACTCCATATACCAGCAACCTTTCTCAAATCATGGACCTCAAAAAACAAGTTTTTTTTTTCTCTCTCAGCCCAAGAAAATTTAAAACTTCATGATCCTCTCAAGTATCACAACTACTTAATCATCACACTGATACCTATATTTCCATGTTGGAACCTAACCAGCCTCTGGAGTTGAAGTGCCGAAGGCAGCAAGGAACCCTAATCTGAGGGAGTTGTCTGTGTTGAAAAAGGAAGAAGTCGAAGGGCCGACGCCCAAAGGAAGAAATGAAGAAAGAGCCTCAACGGCTAGTTTTTGTTTAAACATATGAGTGACAAGTGTACACTCTAGATTAGATCACTTAAACCCAATGAAAGGCTAGGATTTAATTTGGAGAGGTAGGGTGTTTAGTGTTAAATTATTGTCTAAGTTACCAACCTTTTGTACACAAGTATGGGTGATGAAAATGTGCCATACCCTTACACTTTCCTATCTACTTAATCAAATCAAGGCTGCTGCAATCCAGAGCACAGCAAGTATCCAATCTCTAAGTTCATTCTACTGCCTTTCTAACCTTTTTAGAAGCCGGTTAGAACAATCAACCAAAACAAAACACCAACTAAAGCTAGAACAAACTTTATCATGGCCTCAGAGCCTAGTTACAGATCAATAAAAAAAAATTTGGGCATAATCTGTGCAAATCAAGATTTCTGGGAGCACCAACGTAGTGTTCTCTACAACAACAATCATGAGATGAAGGGATCCAGCAGTAGCAGTGAACTAAAAGCTCTAATCTTTGATGGAGAAAATTGTAATTTCTGGAGAATAAGAATGACAACCATCTTCAAATCCTATGACCTATGGGATATGGTTCAACATGGGTATAAACTATCTGAAATGGAGATTGATTCTCTAGAACAAGAGCTCACAAAGGAACAAATCAAAGCATTGAAGCAGAATCGGATGGAGAATGCCAGAGCACTTGGAATCATTCAAGGTGCTGTTTTAGACACCATTTTCTCAAGACTAGCAAATGAAGAGACATCAAAGGGAGCTTGGGAAGTTTTACAGCAAGAATACAGAGGAGATACTAAGTCAGGAAGGTAAAACTTCAGTCCCTTAGAAGAGATTTCAAGTGTACAAGAATGAAGGAAAATGAGCTGTTAAAAGATTACTTCACTAGACTGTTTGATGTTGTAAACAAGATGAAAACATATGGTAAGGATCTGCCAAATGAGAGAATTGTCCAAAAACTGTTGATTAGCTTAACTAAACCTTATGATTCAATAGTGAGTGTCATTGAAGAAACCAAAGACACTGAAACTCTCAGTGTGCAAGATGTGATGGCATCCTTGAGGGTTTTTTATCAAAGGCTTGAAAGACGTGCAGATCTTGCACCTGAGAAAGCTTTTCAGTCACTCAATGTTGGATCTGGTAGTCAAGCTAGTGCAAGCAACCATAAACCACAGTGGAAGGGCAAGACCTAACAAAGGCAACAATTTCAACACAGGTCCAAGAACCAAGCAACAATGCAAGCACTGTGATAAGTTCCACCTTGGGGAGTGTTGGTTCAAGGACAAGCCAAGATGCCACAAATGCAATAGATTTAGGCACATTATGAAAGACTGCAGATCAAAGAATGTGCAGCAAGTGAACTGTGCAAACCAAGTAGATGAAGAAGCAAATGTGTTCTGTGTTTTCAGTCCCAAAGTGGAGAAAAACAATGAAGTGTGGTACATTGATAATGTCTGCAGCAACCACATGACTGCACATAAGTCACTACTCATTGACATTGATACAAATTTCACTGGAAAAGTGAAAATGGGTGATGGTAACATTGTCAAAATCACTGGAATAGGAACTCTGGTTATCAACACCAAGAAAGGAAGAAGATGCATAAGGGAGGTGATGCTAGTGCCTGGATTGGATGAGAATCTACTTAGTGTGGGTCAAATGATGGAGCATGGCTATTTCCTACTTTTTGGGAGGACTGTGGTTGAGATCTATGATGACAGATCCCTATCAAATCTGGTAACCAAAGTCAAAGTGAAAAATAGAAGTTTTCTACTTATACTGGAGTACTTAGAAGGAGTGGCAAGGAAACCAAGTGTGACAGGTTCTATAAAGCTATGGCACAAGAGGCTTGGTCATTTAAACATGACAAGCTTACAAAATCTGTAAAAGTATGAAATGGTGCAAGGCATACCAAAGATGGATCAATGTAATGAAACCTGTTAAAGGTGTGTCTTTGGCAAGCACCACAGAGATTCATTTGAAGCTGGAAAAGCTTGAAGAGTAACAAAGCCACTTGAATTGATCTACACAGATGTGTGTGGACCAATGAAAACAACAATAATCAGTGGAAACAGATATTTCCTAACCTTCATTGATGATTACTCACGGATGTGTTGGGTATACTTTATGAGGTTTAAGTCTGAGGTATTCACAATATTCAAAAAGTTCAAGGCAATGGTGGCATTGCAAAGTGGATACTCAATCAAAAGACTAAGAAGTGATAGGGGAGGAGAGTACACCTCTCTCGAGTTCAATGCATTCTGTGAAGAGGTGGGATTAGAGAAGCAACTCACTATGGCATATTCACCATAACATAATGGGATTGCAGAAAGGAAGAACAGGACTATAGTCGAAATGGCTAAGTCTATGATGCATGAGAAAAACATGCCATATACATTTTGGGGTGAAGCTGTGAACACCTTAGTGTACCTATTGAATAGGTGTCCTACTAAAGCATTGGAGAAGAAGACTCCATTTGAAGTGTTCAGTGGAAGAAAGCCCTCTGTGAAGCACCTAAGAGTGTTTAGCTCAGTGTGCTACACTCTCATCCCTCACCAAATAAGACATAAGTTGGAGAAGTCAAGCAACAAGGGTGTGTTTGTAGGCTATGGTACCAATGAGAAAGGGTATAGAGTCTATAATGTGTCAACACAGAAGATAATCCTATCTAGGGATTTCATCTTCGAAGAAGACTCAATGTGGAGCTAGGAAACTAAGGTAGAGGAGAAAGACAGTGTCTCTCTACAACTTGCTCTCAACAAAAGGCAAACAAGGGAGCCTATTGAGATCTCAGTTCAAGAAGAAAGTACACAGAATGGTGACATACAAGGGACTCCATAGCAAGTCACTACAAGTACACAGTCAAGTCAATCACAGCAATCAACACTAAGTTCAACTCCAGTGAGATTGAGGAACCTGGGTGAAATATATGCTACATCTAATTATTGTGTAGTAGAACCAGAAACTTATGAAGAAGCTGAGAAAGACAAAGCTTGGAAGAAAACAATGAAGGAAGAGCTGGAGACGATTGAAAAGAATGACACTTGGGAAATTGTAAATCGACCAAGTAACAAGCCTGTGATTGGTGTAAAGTGGGTGTACAAAGTGAAACTCAATCTAGATGGCTCTGTGTAGAAGAACAAAGCCAGACTGGTAGCTAAAGGCTACTCACAGAAGCCGGGTGTAGACTTCAATGAAACCTTTGCTCCAGTAGCAAGGTTAGACACCATAAGGACTTTGATAGCCCTTGCAGCCAAGAAGGGTTGGAAGCTGCATCAATTGGATGTTAAATCTGCGTTTCTAAATGGAGTGCTAGAAGATGAGGTGTTTGTGGAACAACCTCAAGGGTTCACAAGTCAAGAGTTTCCAGAGAAAGTGTACAAGCTAAGGAAGGCTCTCTATGGCCTAAAGCAAGCTCCAAGAGCTTGCTACAGTGAGATTGATTCTTATTTCACTAAGAAAGGATTTCAGAAAAGTCCTAGTGAAGCTACACTCTACATCAAAACAGAAAGCAACAACAAGACCCTCATTGTTTCTATCTATGTGGATGATGCGGTCTACACTGAAAATGATGCTACAATGATTGAAGAGTTCAAAGAAGAAATGATGAAGAGGTATGAGATGACTGATCTCGGCCTCTTGCATCATTTTCTTGGCATAGGGGTAATTCAAGGAGCAAGTAGCATCTTCATTCATCAAAGGAAGTATGCAGAAACCTTGCTTGAAAAGTTTGGACTGAAAGGATGCAAACCAGTCTCTACACCCCTAATTGCAAATGAAAAGCTTAAGAGAGATGATGGAAGTGAGGCTGCAGATGCAAGCCTTTACAAAAGCATTGTTGGCAGTCTTTTTTACCTAACTGCAACAC
Source organism: Crataegus laevigata (assembly GCA_963580275.1). Lineage (NCBI taxonomy): Eukaryota > Viridiplantae > Streptophyta > Magnoliopsida > Rosales > Rosaceae > Crataegus > Crataegus laevigata. The sequence continues at coordinate 11,298,295 of OY756944.1, read as the reverse complement.
GACCAAATCTTATGTTCTCAGCAAGCCTATTGTCTAGATTTATGCAGAATCCGAGCAAGATACATAAGGGCACAACAAAGAGAGTGCTAAGATATGTACAAGGAAGCCTAGATTATGGGATCAAATATGAGATGGGAAAGTCATCTATCCTAATTGGGTTCTGTGACAGTGACTGGAGGGGCAGTGAAGATGAAAGCAGAAGCACAGCAGGCTATGCTTTCACTTTAGGATCAGGGGTATTTTCATAGGCCTCTGTGAAGCAACAAAGTATTGCACTGTCCACAGCCGAGGCTGAATATGTGAGCACATCAGAAGCTACAACTCAAGCTATTTGGCTAAGGTTCATACTTAAAGACTTTGGCGAATTGCAGGTTGAAGCCACACCTCTTTTGTGCGACCTCTGCAATTGTCATGACCAAAAACCCAGTATTCCATCAGAGAACAAAACACATCAAGAGAAGATATCATTTCATCAGAGAAGCATTGCAGAACAACACAATCAAACTAATCTATTGCAGCATAGAAGATCAGATCGCAGATATATTCACTAAAGCATTACCGAAGGATAGGTTCAATTACATGAGGGGTTTGCTCGGAATGATTCCAAGAAGCAGTTTAGAAGGGAGTGTTGGAACCTAACCAGCCTCTGGAATCGAAGTGCCGAAGGCAGCAAGGAACCCTAAGCTAAGGGAGTTGTCTGTGTCGAAGAATGAAGAAGTCGAAGGGCCGGCGCCCAAAGGAAGAAATGAAGAAAGAGCCTCAACGGCTAGTTTTTGTTTAAACATAGGAGTGACAAGTGTACACTCTAGATTAGATCACTTAAACCCAATGAAGGGCTAGGATTTAATCTGGAGAGGTAGGGTGTTTAGTGTTAAATTATTGTCTAAGTTACCAACCTTTTGTACACAAGTATGGGTGATGGAAATGTGCCATACCCTTACACTTTCCTATCTACTTAATCAAATCAAGGCTGTTGCAATCCAGAGCACAGCAAGTATCCAATCTCTGAGTTCACTCTACTGCCTTTCTGACCTTTTTAGAAGCCGGTTAGAACAATCAACCAAAAAAAAAAACACTAACTAAGGCTAGAACAAACTTTATCATTCCACGGCATCAACAAAACTTGATTATGTCCTTTTGCTTTTTTTTTATTAGAAAACCTCTTCCTATTTCCAATGCTTTTGTGCGGCCATCAACCAATGCATCCAATCAATCTTTAAGGCCTTAAAAGTTCAGCAGCCTGAACTTTGAAGGCAGACGCCATAACCATGTAACTCAATAAAGAATCCACAATTTTGGAAAAATATTCCAATGACTCCATTTTTTTCTGGGCTCCGATTCTGTCAAAGATGAAAAACTAGGAGCTTTGTGAAATTTCAGAAGCAGCAGTGGGTCAAACATGGTGCAACGACGGCGGGTCAAGGGGTGTGCTTTATCACATTTTAGAAACAGCAGCAGCGAAGACACGATGTAGGCTCAACATGACAACGGTGGTTACAAAAGGTTCAACGGATTCTGGCAGTAGAGAGTCCACCAAGTCGTGGTCAGGCAGCAGCGAGATCTGATCAGACGGCGGGAAAGATCTCCAAGGTTGCAAACTTCAGACTTCGACTATGGCACAACGCGGCTCCGGCTCTATTTCAGCAGTTTTTTTTTTTTTTTTCAAACAATCAAGGACAAGTCCAAACCTAAATGAGAAACAACAATTCAACCAATTTAAACTAGGACAAAACAAACTGTTAATGTTTGATTGAATTTGTATGATTATTTTATGTTCATTACTTGCTACTGGAAATATAAAAAAATATATTTGATTCCAACAGTGCAGGCAATGAACGAAAGAGTAGGCAGAAAGAGAATTGGAAGACGCTCTTTCATTCATCAGATTTGATTACATCACATGGCTACTGTGGAGGTTATGGTCGTTGCAACTAGGCCTGGCAAACGGATCGTGTTTGTCGTGTTCGTGTCGCTTTCGTGTAACAACTGTTATCTTAACAGGTCGTGTCATGTCACACCTGTTATCTTAACGGGTCCTTAACAGGTCGGGTCACTTTACCCAACGGGTCCTTAACAGGTCGTGTCGCTATGACCCGTTAAGAAAAATATATATTTTTTTTAAAAACATTTGCACATACCACACATTGCCACATAAATATTACTTCAAAACATTAAAACATTGGTCGTTTATGTACTATATCTACACCAAAAAATAATACTTTTATTAAATATATAACATAAGATTTAGTGATATCCACATCCACTAGTGTAAATATTTTATTGAAGATCGAATTCATTCATTGTATTCATAAAAGGTCAAGGAGTATAGCAGTAAAAAAATCATCAAAATCGGAGTTAAATTAACCGTTAAATCGTGATTTTTCGTTTATAACCGTCGAAAAGCTTTGTCCCGTTACTTGATCTCTGAATGTTTGTTTTTCATGATTTTGTACTGATGTGATATCGAAACATATACAAACAAGTTTGATGGTTGTGATCGTTGAAATTAGTTTCGGAGAATTCGTATCCCATCAAAACGATAGATTGACTAACACTTACAAGTTTATTTATACTTTTATTAAGTATAACATAAGATTTTGGGGTATCCACTTGTGTAAATATTTTAAATTGAAGATCGAGTTCATTCATTGTATTCATATAGGGTCAAGGAGTGTAGCTATAAAAAATCATCAAAAGCGGAGTTAAAATAACCGTTAAATCGTGATTTTTCGTTTATAACCGTTGAAAAGTTTTGTCATCGTACTTGATCTCTAAATGTTTGTTTTTTGTGATTTTTTGCTGATGTGATCTTGAAACATATGCAAACAAGTTTAACGGTTGTGATCGTTGAAATTAGTTTCGGAGAATTCGTATCCCATCAAAAGGATAAATTGACTAACACTTAGGAGTTTATTTATACTTTCATTAAGTATAACACAATATTTTGTTGTATCCACTTGTGTAAATATTTTAAATTGAAGATCGAATTCATTCATTGTATTCATATAGGGTCAAGGAGTGTAGCTGTAAAAACTCATCAAAATCGGAATTAAAATAACTGTTAAATCGTGATTTTTCGTTTATAACCGTCGAAAAGCTTTGTCCCGTTACTTGATCTCTGAATGTTTGTTTTTTGTGATTTTTTGCTGATGTGATCTCGAAACATATACAAACAAGTTTGACGGTTGTGATCGTTGAAATTAGTTTCGGAGAATTCGTATCCCATCAAAACGATAGATTGAATAACAATTAAGAGTTTATTTATACTTTCATTAAGTATAACATAAGATTTTGTAGTATCCACTTGTGTAAATATTTTAAATTGAAGATCGAATTCATTCATTGTAGGAGTGTAGCTGTAAAAAATCATCAAAATCGAAATTAAAATAACCGTTAAATCGTGAATTTTCGTTTATAACCATCGAAAAGATTTGTCCTGTTACTTGATCTCTGAATGTTTGTTTTTTGTAATTTTTTGCTGATGTGATCGCGAAGCATATACAAACAAGTTTGACGGTTGGGATCGTTGAAATTAGTTTCGGAGAATTCGTATCCCCTCAAAACGATAGATTGACACTTAGGGTTTATTTGTACTTTCATTATGTATAACATAAGATTTTGTGGTATCCACTCTTGTAAATATTTTAAATTGAAGATCGAATTCATTCATTGTATTCATATAGGGTCAAGGAGTGTAGCTGTAAAAAATCATCAAAATCGGAGTTAAAATAATCGTTAAATCGTGATTTTTCGTTTATAACCGTAAAAAAGCTTTGTCCCGTTACTTGATCTCCGCATGTTTGTTTTTTGCAATTTTTTGCTGATGTGATCTCGAAGCATATACAAGCAAATTTGACGATTGCCATCCTTTAAATTAGTTTCGGAGAATTCGTATCCCATCAAGTTCAATGGTGTATATATATATATATTAAGTAGGTTTAAATCTATTTATTTTGTACGTATAATTGACCGGTACACGGAGTAGTATATCACGTGTCATTATAAAAATAGTGGGATATGTCATATGTGTGATAAAAAGTTAATAACTTTAAAAAAATAAAAAAAAAAAATTTCCCACTACTTCTATTAATTTTCATTTTTCCCTCTCTTTTTTGTTTCCTTTTCAACTTTTCTTATAATTTTCACTTTTTCCTCAAGCAGCCTACCCATCTTTCCCTAATTCCCTCTCTTTTTTGTTTCCTTTTCAACTTTTCTTATCATTTTTATTTTCCCTCCCTTTTTCTTCAAAAAGGGCGGCATGGAATGGAATTATCAATTATGGAATCAAATCAATGGATGCATATTAATTAATAATTTTTATAATTTTTATAAAATTTAATTCAAAATTTAATATATATATATATATATATATAATTATAGATAGTTAATATTTTGGGGGTATAATTATTATAGTATATATAATTATTATAATTATTACAGTTAATATAATATATATAGATATATATATATATTTATTTATTATAGTTTTTAAGGGTATAAAATTGTTAAATTAATATATATAATTATTATAGTAATTTTTTAGGGTTATAAAATTATAAAGTTAATATTCTGCTTATCGTGTATCATGTTAGTCACATGTATACCCGAATCAACCTGTTATCTTAACAGGTGCTTATCAGGTTACCCGAAAACGACCCGATTCGTTATCGTGTCGACTCAAACACCTGTTAATTTCGTGTCGTGTCGTGTCGTGTCGGGTTATCGGGTCGTGTCAGGAATTGTCAGGCCTAGTTGCAACCTCAAACGCACCAAGCATGACAAAGTCACGTGCATTGCACACGGACAACTTAAGTGACTTAGACCATTTGTAAATGAGATGTTAAAACTTTAGTGGGAATGTCATGTAATCAAATTTGAAGGCAAAGCAAGTTCCAATTGATATGTTAATCCTATGTGGATTGACATATGAAATTTCATATGTCAAATTTGACATATAAGAAAATGTGATGTCAAATAATTTTTCATTATTTTATTGTGTAGGTCTCATTAATGGAAAGGGATCCTATCCAGATCCTTTTCATCTAAGCCTACTGACCACACAATACAAGTCATTGAAATTTAATCCAATGACTAAAGTTATTATAATGTTTAATGGGACCTCTTGTTTTTAACCTTCGGATCAAATTTCAAAGGTCCAGACTATGTGGTTAGTAGGCTCAGATAGAAAGGGATCCGGAGAGGATTCATTTCCCTCATTAATACAACAATTATAGATCGTGAATTTATTTTAATTGATTTCTTTTTAAAATGGATTATGCAAATATCATGTATAACTAAATAGAGTAATGTTAGGAAGACTAAATTTGAAGACTAAATTCGTAAACTAAATGATGTGTCACCAATAGGAATAAACATGTTTATCAACGTTTAAGTAATAAACCAATCATCAACTTCCATGTCTTTTAGTTTATGAAACTTTGTCTATAAATTTGTCTCCCTAGCATTACCCAACCAAAAAACATATCGGTTGGAAAAAAAAAGAGAAAATCTGATATTGCCACATCAACTTTCAAATTAATATTTGACATTTATCTTTTGACATCTCCACTGAAGATGCTCTTAATTGATATAACAATTGTCACAAATCTAACCATCCAAAATGTGTTTATCTTAACCGTACATTGCAACTAAGAATTTAAACATTGAAACAAGAACAAAACCAAAAAACAAATTGCAGAATTTCAAAGATGAATTTGATCTGCAGCAAGCTTATACTTCAACACTCCCTTTTAAAATTGTTGGTGATTTAACTCCAAGCATACTTATGAGCATATATAATCTATCTTTTGGCAAGGCCTTTGTGAAGATGTCTACCAAGTTCCTCAAATTTGTAGAAAACAATATTGATGATATTTTTTTGCAATGCATCTCTTATGTAGTTATATCTTCTGTGAATGTGCTTTGATCTCTAATAGAAGACAGTGTTCATTGCCAGTTGGTAACCGTTGAAAAATTTCGTCACGTTATCTAATGTCGAAAATTTTCTTTTTTTTTTGTGTGTAATTTTGGCCTATATGCTCTCATAGTTTAACGGTTGGATTGCTGAAATTAAATTTACAGAGTCCAAAGATCATGTATGGATGTGGATATGTAAAAAAAGCCACGAACTTACAGGACAGATCCTCCGTCGAAAAATATAAAATATGTGCCCGACAAAGACCCTAAACTCTAATTTATGCTCAATAAATACCCTAACGAGTTGCTCGAGAAACCATCTGTCACGTAAATATTACTTAAATGACGGATATTTGTCGTGCAAGGCCGTGGATTTAAAAAAAAAAAGAATTGATAATTGCGTATAGTTTATTACAACAATTGTACATTAATAAACTCTCAATCACTGTTGGTATACTCATATGCTTTCTTCTACCAAGGAATTCCGTTGAGTTGGTGGTGTGTGTCCAAGGTCAATAGATAATGCATCTTTTTCAATTTCGGGGGCATCTTCTAGCTCTAATGGTGGTTCAACAATATGGTTGCTCCGTACTCTGGGAAGGTTTCTGGTGAATGAAGAAGAACCCACATCGGGAACATCTTAGTCATCGTCAGTATCCTCATCATCATCCTGAACTGGCAAGTTTCAAATGTTTCTATGTAATAAAAATTGGACTATTTTCCAACCATCCTTGAGCTTTTGGATCATCCAAGTAGAATATTAGTTTCACGGTATTGGCAAGTATGTACGGATCATTTTCAAACAATCAGGGTGTTTGTGTTAACAGATAACAAATACATATCTTTAATGACACTGTTTGGTTTGTTTGGGTTCGTATCATGCCAACGACACTTGAACAACATGACTTCCTTACGGTTTGTGTATAACAATTGCCACAGTTAATAGTCTATCGAAGAAGGACGATGTGCCTTCACCACATGTTGGGCATGCCATATACAGTTTTTGTATAATTTTATCAACTTATCTATCAACGGCCGCAAATATACATTAATGGAGTCGCCTCAAGATTTTGGCCCCGGTATTAAAAGACTCATGATCATAAATTCTTTCTTCATGCACCTCTAAGGGGGAAAATTATAAAGAAGAATGACCACCGGCCAATTGATGTGCTCACTAGAAAAATTTCCGAACAAATTAAAGCCGTCAGAAGCAAGACCTAGTCATACATTCATTGGCTTTGTAGGAAAATCGAGGTATATTTTATCAAATTCTTTCCATGCTTCACCGTTAGCTAGATGTTGCAACACATCTTCATCAACTCATACTTCCTTATGCCACCTCATACCACATGCAATATGGTTTGACATGTAAAATCTCTGTAATCTTGGTATAAGGGGAAAATAATGTAACACCTTATTCAAAATATTGTTCTTTTGACATCGAGGCTCATTTCACTTGGTACATTTGTCTAACTTCTCAAACTGATGGTAGAACAATATACAATTGTTCTTGCATGCATGAATCATGTCATATCCTAAACCGAGATCTTTTAAGATATTGTTCGATCCATAATGATTTGAAAGCAATGCATTTGGTTTCGGAAGCATACGTTTAAGAATACCCATCATCATATCAAAGTTCCGATTGGTCAAATTATATTGTACTTTCATGTGCATCAACTCTACAACGGCTATGAGGACGGAAAAATCTTCACAACCATGGTACAATTCGCGCACAGCTTTCTTCAATAATTTATCATACTTATTAAGGTCAATGAACCCCTCCTCTTCCATATTCAGTGAAGCATTTGAAAAAGCATCATTCAAAATGTCCATCACTTGGTCATCATCAACAGGACCTGATGGAGAAGGTTCATGACAAACTGTCCCACCATCAAATGACACTGACATTGTAATGAGCGATTCCCCATGATAAGTCCAATTGTAGTAATTGTGTATGATAAGGGCATATTTATGCTACTTACTTAGCTTGTTTCCTTGCATTGAGGTTGTTAGTTCTTAGTTATTTTAGTGTTTTAAGCTATTTTCGTGTGTTTGTAGGTCTAAAGTGCAAAGTAGGCAAGGAAGTGCATTTTGGTGTATTTTGGAGCAATTTTGGGCATTGGATGGATAGCACATGCTTGGAGCAAGGTGGATGGACGAAATTGAAGATCAAAGGAGGCTAGGATTGAGTGAAGAGATGAAGAAATGAATTCAAGACAAATGAAGAACAAAGAGTTCAGAATTGGAAACCGAAGTTTCTAAATTTGTAGGTTTCTAAAATTGGTCCTAAACTTTCCTAATCCTAAGTCACCTAAGTTCCAACTACAAGGGGTTTCTAAAACATGTTAGGTTGCCTAATTACATGTTTCTAGAAGTCTTAGAATCTGCCCAAAGCCTTGCTGCACAAAACATCACCATCCTTTCCTCTTTTCTGCATTCAAAGCACATTCCTCTTCTATTATATGTCTTGCTGCACAAGGGGGGATAATCCTTTCCTATTTTCTACCTTAAACTACTTTCCCCTTCTCTAAAACATTCCTGCCGCACAAGGGACCTTGTTATTTCCTATTTTCTGACCAAACACTACAAGAAAACATGGCTTAGGTGGCGACATACATTCGTCACATAAACATGAAAATTCGTCACCTTTGATTATATGTGGCGAAATTCCAGCGTCACTACTTGCGTCACCTATACAGCGTCACCTATAGTATACGTGACGAATTTTACATTTGCCACATATTTTTTGTATTAGTGACACTGCATTCGTCACTTAATAACTTTATGTGTGACGAAATAGGCGTCACAAAAAACAAAATTCAGTGACCTATAAGTTCGTCACACATCAAATGTATAAGTGAGGAATTTATCATCACCCAATCTGATCCTAGAACGTTATGGTTGAGGATAAGTGAGAATGAAAGCGTCACATATTCCCTTGATATGTCGCGCAACTTGCATCACATGTCAAAATCATATACGCATGAGGTACAATATGTGACGAACCTATTACCACATATTCCCTGTTTCGCATCTAAAATTAGAATTCATAACAAATAGGGAGAATGCTTTGGCTATCACATTTTCATTAATCAATAATCTAGGTATTATCCAGTACATATACCAAGTGTACATCCCAAAAGCTAACATAACCATCCTAACACCTCTAGACATATTGCGATGCTAACTAGAGTTTAAGACAGTGTTGGTAACAAAACATGTATACCATGTGCGTGTTTGAAACCAGTAGCAAAAGACATAATATATGATCATCCATATCATGGTCTTCTAGTTCAACACAAGTATTGTGGTCATTTGAAAGATCACCATCACCACCTCAGGTGCTTCTTGAATACTTCTCCTTTAACTTCATCCTTCTTTTTCTTCATTACTTTGTGAGCCTTCCTAGCATGAATGGTTGCCCCTCCCTTGTGGTGATAACTTTTGTTTCTTACGATTATATGAATTTTGCTTGAAAATATCCTACATCAACGTAAACTACTTATTCACTGTAATATTAAAGCATTCAACTTTTATAAAGATCGAATTGATATCACTACTAAGGAAGGCCAAATTGATATCACTACCTCTAGAGAAGCTACTGGTCTGCCCTTGCCTTGCAACACTTTGTTGTGCTATCATCTTCACTCTCCTTTTGTGTATCTGATTTCACTATCATTTATAGTCTATAAAGTTACCAAGAATCCAAATGTCAGGACAAGCTAGTCTAGTAGCAAAAGATAAAATCAACCAAAACTAAATTCCATTTTTCTACACAACTTTGTAGTAACAAGGATAAAGAAAATCATAGGTTTACTCATCATTATATATAAAGTCATAACTCAGATATAGAAAAATCCTACGTATTCAAACTTAGTTGCTGCTTCTAACTTTCAGAGCTTATCTTCTAACTAGGAATAATATTTACTTAAAGAATGAATGCAATAGGTAAATTGATAACATTTATTTATTGGAGTTCGAATATAGATATGTAATAAATTTTAATATGTTCAGCTATCCACCAAAGACCAAATGCATAAGGACATAAGACCAAAAGCAATATCAACCTATCCTAGAATAGGAATTTCTGTGCTATCCAACAAAAGGCCAAAATGACAGAGAACTAAGACTAAAAGTTAAATCTACACAGGCAAACTAGTTCCTCAACTACCGTAGATTGGGTGATATCATTGGTCAATGAATCAGCTAAAAGGAGCAAGAGTCAAGACGCTATTGATGCCTAAGCTCAAATTTATAGTCGACACATACAAATTTGAAAAAAAAATCAGCAATAAGAACCAATCCATAAAGAAGATGTACATATCATTCAAAGAATGAAAAAGTCTTAGATAATATAAATCAAAATCTGCACTAGGTCGACAGGTACGTTTACAACCAATGAGATCCGTTATCCTGCCATTTACCAATCCACCGACCACTCCTCTGATTGTCATTGTCAAAAACTGTGTACTGCAGTACGAGAAAAAAGTTTACTAGATACAGAGAACTGAAAAACCGCATGAGTACATAGGAAAAATAAATTGATCAAGGTCGTTATTTATGTGTAACTAATAACCCTTTTTCATGCATTCTACATAACCAAAACGTTTCTTAAGCAAGCATATTGGTATCCATGTTTGTAGATCCTATAACAGAACTCTTTTGTTAAGAAAAAAACACACAATTGCTCATGTGCACACACATGCACAGAAATAAAAAGTTAACATTAGCCGATAGCCTTTTGAGAAGTATTATAGTACTTACTGCTGCAAGAGTAAGGTCAAGCTCCTCCATAATTCTAGATTCAGCAGTTGATGAACATCCCGTCTGCAAAGCAGTTATAAGGTATACATGTTCAGATACTGCAGTTGACTCAACTTTTAAGTCTAATGCTTCAACAAAATGTCTGTGACATTATTTAATTTCCTAATTTTTTTATTAGGAGTTTAAAGAATGTTCATGATTAGCAATTATAAATAATTTTATGCAGCAAAGGTTCCATAACATGATACATAAGTCAAACATAATGTATTTTCCTCAGAAACTTGTTCAATTTTCACAAAAAGGGCACCTGTTTGTTATCAAAACATAAACACTTTTATGCGAAACTTTAACAAAAATCTTATGCAAAATTCATGCAATCGAAATCCTCACAAAAATTACCACGTAATAAAGAATCCCTATTCCACATCCGACCAACAATCTTCCAAGTTCTGCACACCAAGCAACCTTTTGAGAAGAATGAAAGTTCAAAACATAAGCCAAAACCAATAATTTGACTATTTCGAATATGAAGAACAAGTAAAGAGAAAAGGGATGCAAAACCTCAAAGAAAGCTATGGTAAGACATCCCAAAATGCAGAATATCTCGGATAGCACCATTGCCTGCTACACCAAAAGAAACCCGAACTGAGCAAAAATTGAAGGGCAGGCAAGATTGACATTCCCATTCTCATTCCTAAACCCTTTGTACGAAACTTGCTTCGACACCTCGTCTAACTCCGACATCTTCCTCCCAATGAACCTCTCCACCGAGAACACAAACTCTAATTTGATTTCACACCAACCATTATTCATTGATTTTCGAAAGAAAACAAACTGAAATTAGGGTTTTCTTTTTGAAGTTTTAACTGATTGAAGAATAAAATTCTAACAAAAATTAAAAGAAAATGAGGGAAACAAACACATACCTGTTGTTCGATTAACGAACCAAGGAAGAGCCAAATAATTCTTTCCCAAATATGAGTCGTGTTAGGTCAGAGAGAGAAATTAAAACACTAGCCCTACATTCAGAGAAATTTATAAGAAAAATACTATAAAACGTGAGGTCAAATATGAGGAAATATAGAGAATGAGACATACGGAGGAGAAAGAGCGTAGGAGATGCTGTCCGGCGGGGGAATTCGAAGGTGACGGAAAGCAGACGGGGGAGTGGCTGAGGGAGGGAGACGAAGGACAGGTTGTGGTCGCCGTCACTGGCAACCACCAGGTGGCTGGTCGTCGGAGCGAAGGTGAGAGAGTAGAACGAAGGTGTGCTGAAGATGGGATGGGTGAGACAAAATGAAATGGGTTTTACGGGGATTTTGATAATTACTTTCAATATTTTTTAATTTTTTTAATTTAATGTTATATGTGAGGAATGGTCAGGTGGCCTTCTCTTTTGTTATGTGATGAATCTTAAATTTCGTCACATATTAACATTTCATTGGGCGCCAAACTTTCCTGCTCACTTATTTGTGACGAATATAAAAGTATAAGTAACGCAAAATATTTTGGTGCTCTACGAAAATCTTAATGTGACGATTTTCAAAAAAGCGTCACCTATTTTACCCAAATGTGATGAATTTGCACGTGCCACAAAAAATTCCGTCACCTAATCCATGTTTTCTTGTAGTGAAAATCACATTCCTTTTCTCCTACATATCTCAGCCGCATATCCCTTTCCTTTTCTCTTTAATTTCTGACTTTTAATTCTTGTAGATCAATTTAGTTAAGTTCTAAACCATTCCTAATTCATAACTGTGACCCGTAGCACTATATAAACCCCTTGCCGCACCCTTTAGTCCTCTCTACATAATTCCTGCATCCATTCCATTCCATTCACTTACTTACCTATCCATCCCCTACCACCCTTCCACATTCTTTCATCCTCTCTAAACACATTTTGCCGTACCAAACCCTTGACCATTCCCTTCATCCGCAACTCTCAATCATCCTTTCATAAAAATAACATTTCAAAACCATCACCCAACCCTTGTGTTGCAGCAAAGAAGGAGGAGGAAGGCTCTTGGACGTGCTTGCATTCAAGTTTGGGTTGCTGGAGCATTCTAGGTGTTTTCTTTCTTCTTTTTTTCTCAATGAATAAATCTATTTATCTTTGTTTTGCGAATATGAGGAACTAAATCCTTTTTGGGTAGAGGTTGATTCAAAACCATGAATATATTTGTGATATGAATTGATTACCTTCAGTTGTGATTTCATGAATTGTGAATGCAATTTGCTTAACTGTTTGATTGAAAACTTATTCTTGTATGTTGATTAAGGAGGCCTACTTAGTTTGCATGCATGAATTTGATGCTAGAATATAAGGGATTTTCACCTAATCGTTATGAACTTATATTCATGAGTAGTGGAGGTTGCTAGTCACAATCGCGTTAAGTGAATTCCTAGCAGGAGTATCATGTTGTTCATAGTTACAAATGCATTGTCAATGCTTATAGTTTTCATGAAGCTTAATGATATTTGATTGTATCTCTATTGTGCTGTTCACATAGGGGACTTTTGAAGAATGTTTTGAATTGTTGTATGCGCTTTCCCGTCCAATTCAATAACTTAAGGAAAACTTGAAGGTTAAAAAAGTGCTGTCATGGTTAACCTGGGGTGTTGAGGTTCATGGTTTATCGAAAGAACAACTGAAAATTGATTCGTATGCAAGTGTGTCATGTGTGGAGAAGAACCCTCTAACTAGCCTATCCATCCATTGATTTACCCTTTAATATTATGTTTTGTTCAATTCTGCAAGTTGTTTAGTTTTAGATTTAATTTTCGTGCAAACCAAACCCCCCCCCTCCCCCCCCATTATTTAGGTGTGTCAATTTAGTTAGAATCTGTCCAAAATTGTGTTTAGTTAGTCTTTTGAGTTTATTTTCGTCCAAATCAGTCCATAGGGTCTAGTTTGAGTCAATTTGATTGTTTTGAGCTGTTTTGAATCATTCTAGTTTGTTTTGAGTTATTTGAGTTTAGTTAAGTGTCTTTCGCCTAGTTTTGTGTTTTTAAGTATTGTTTAGTGTTTTAAAGTCAGTTTAGAGTAGATTAACAATCCCTCCTAATCCCTGGCCTAGAACGATCCCTACTTACATCTATACTACAATCGTCAACAAGAGAGTTTAATTTGTATGTTGTTTTACATCGCATCAGTGTACCATCCCTTTCGAATGTAAGTGATATCGAGCTTCATCCACCATTATCCACACCAATTATTCCATTTCACGCACGGACACCAAATACGGTTCTGAGCACTAACATAATTCCTTGCAATTTTAATAAAATCGTCTATCCCATCCATATATTGGATAGAACTTTGATTTTGTAAATTGATCCACTTCTTGTCCATCGCCCCTGTATTCAGAAATTTTATTCATCAAAATAATTTCAAATATGCTTCATCACCCCCTTATGCCTCCGGTGAAGATCCTATCCCGTTTGAAAGTGCACTTTATGTATTGTAGTTTGTAAATCACCCGATTATTTCTGATTGTAAAAAATTTAGAAACATCTCCCCAAGGTTCCTCAAGTGCACACCATGAATATTACTGACAAATATCCACTATGTACTCGAAGAACAATAAGAGGATACAACCAAATTTTTCGTAAATAAAACTTAGCCAAGTTCATCGCAAATCCTAAACACATACTAGTGCACTCTCGAAATACCCGAATTGGACAATTCAAGATTAAGCTAGATCACAGAGCCGCATACTGTGTCTACACGCATGTCCAACAAAATCTCAAAGGGTCTAAGGTATATTTTGATTTTATTGAACGAATTTAATCAACATAATTAAGTTTGTATAAACTGTCCGTCGCTTATATTCAACTTACGTGACGAACAAGCCGTTCGACAATAAATCTTTATCATTAGCGTGCCAAATTATCCCTTGGCACCAAATTTTTGCCTGACGGAAGTATGTTTGCCCTCCGAATTTTTGCCATCTAAAAAAATGTCAATGAACCTAAGATGTTGATCGTAGTAACCATACGACAATCCGTCTCCTAACGATCTCCATATGTTTCGACTTTTCGCCCTACTAGAGTAAAAACCTAGCTACCTACCTACCTAAGTAGTACTATATAGTATAATATACTCTAATGAATCCTAAATCTCTCATCTTTCTTCTTCAACTTTCAACCCATTTGTCTAGCTCCTTGTCGTTAACTTGTCTAAGCATCTAGTAAATGGTTAATTCTGGGATGCTCTGACTTCTAGGATGTTCCAACTCCTTTCTCATATCTTATTACTTACCGGAATGTTCTACTTAGTTACAGGAAGTTCTAACTTCTAATTTACCGAATCATCTAACTTCTTTTGTTTTCCTAGTTTTGCCGGACTAAATTCATTTTGCCCTACAATTTTCTCTAACAGTAACATTGTCTTCTTTAGCATGTATATTCCTACTAATTCTAGGGTTTGTTCATACAGGTTCTTTGCATGTATGCGAGCGGGACGTACCAACGACAGGGGTGAGCACAAGAGAAAGCCTAGGCTGTGGGAACAGTCGCCGAAATGCTTATGGCAGTCCCTCTTCCCCTCTGCTAAGTGCTCCGCCTCCGAAGCTGCTTGACTGGGAAGGAATCTGTGATCAAGCCACCGGTTTTTGTGATGTAAAATGATAAAAAGGCATAGTAATTAGTCCTATCAGCACCACTGATCACGTACGATATCCCTGTATCGATATGTATATGAGAAAAACGGAAAATGCAGAGCCAAAACACCTGAAACTCCGACTACCTAAGATGACCAATCTACCAGAAAATTCGATATGAGCATCATGAACATTAATTTATTTCCAGGCAGCTACGCTTTTTAGTGTTCCTTCCCGAATGCAAAAAAATCAAGACAACACATCAAACTAAAACCAATTCAAAGATGAGAACCACGGAAACTAGCACATGACCCACTTTCGCATTTCATAGCAAATGATATGTTACATGAATACAAATCCACATCACTTCCTGTAAATTACAATTAGGAAGAAAGTATTGGAAGTATGACAAAGCAGAGAACAAGGATCATCCGTGCACCCGACAATATCAGTTCCAAAGGAAGACTGAAAACTCTTTTTTAGTATGACTTTGCAAATATAGCTACTTCCTCCGCTGGGTTACCAGTCATCAAGCATGTTTTAATATCTTGCGGCTGTTCAAAAGGAAAACACCTTATGGTTGCCCCTGTTTCTTCTTTTACTCTTAACTCGTCTTCGTCACTGCACCAATTATTGGAGATACAAATTAAAAACAGAAAAGCAATTCACCCCAGCTAGTAATAGTATTCATTGTGCAATTAGCGAATCAATCCATTTTAAAAGAGTCGGGAACAAACATACCTTGCCGACCAAGGACCTCTTGCCCATTTGCCCTGGGAGATTGCAACTTTGAGTTCATCATATGAGCTGACATCAACAATATTACTGCAAACGAAAAAAAAATATTAAACATTCTTCAAGTCAATTACTACATAATTTTCCAACAAAGTGCAAAAGTAATACATTTTAGGAGCATAAGAAGGAGAAAGCATCTTAAGAATATAAAGTAATACGTGTTACTATAAATTATCTTTACTAGTACTGTTTCATAAACTCTAAAGGAGAAAGCATATTTAAACTATAGAGTAATTAATTTTGGAGCAAGAATGCACCGATCTCGGAATGATTTTGCTTTTTCCAAAAGTGATGACTGGATCTCATCCAACTTGTCCTTGATATAAGCCTCCAAAATTGAGGGCTCCATGGATATTCCGAAGACCTTCCCTTGCTTTCCAGGAACATCTCTTCTACATATAACCACAGTCTGGCTTGAAACATCACGAGGGCCAATTTCAATTCTTAAGGGGACTCCCTACAAAATCAAGGGGTGTTGATGAGATAATTGACAATAAGAGAACATTGTCAGACATCCTTCTTTATCTTACAAGAATAGATCCAATATACATTCACAATTGACCAATGCCAGTTTAAGAAAGAGGAAAGGCAGATTTTATTCATACAAGTGTCAGGGCGAACATCCCAAGAGTTATCTCAGGCAAGACAAGTCAAATAATGAGAATGAAGAGATGGTTAATAGATGATAGCTTTTCAACTCATCTCTCTGAGAACTTGTAAATATAAAAGATGCTCTTGACTCATAAGAATGAAGACAAACCTTCATCTCCCAGAAATTGAATTTCCATCCTGGGGTTCTCTGATCAGAGTCATCGAGTTTAACTCTAATGCCTGCAGTCTGCAATGCCTCTTTTACAGATGATGCAGCATTCAGAACTCCTTCTCTATCGTCATCCTTCTTCCAAATTGGTGTGATCACCACCTAGAAGCAACCAATGAATGTTTTTGAGAAGAAAAGGAATGCATGCCTACAAACTTGGCATGTGAAGTTTGAAACACTCTAGACAATTGACAATCAAATTGAACATTAACAAGGCATCCATTCTTAACAAAGAATACTAGAACTACATGATTTTTGTGGAGCAGGAGAAATTATTAATGCAACTATTATACACCAGAAGACCGAAAGAAAGAATTTGCTCCGAAAATTTTCTCAGCCAAACAACAAACTATACATTACAAAGTTGACAAATACACAATCTGGACAAAGACTCTCAAACAGAAGGAGCCCAGACATTGATGGATTAGATGGCCACATCCATAGAGGAATCATCACCCATTTACTATTCTATTAAGCAATAACAAAAAGAACCAAGTCCGTGGAGTTCTAACTTGTCAAACCAGAGTTTCTTGGATTGCAACGTCATAAATCAATTGTAGTTTTTCTCTCGATACTCGTAACTTTCCAAGCTGTGAGACACACCTTCGGAATTCGCTATACAATAGCGAGAGACAAAGAATAAACAAAATTGCTTATCTAGAAAATTTTCTATAGTTAAATAACTTAAAATTACACCAACATTCTTTTGCTCCTATTCTCATTTAGTCAGTTCACATCCATTGCATTTGCAGTAAATAAAAGTAGCAATGATGAGATGTCAATAAATTGTAGTTTTAAGTTTTAACCAAACTAAAGAATTTCCAGCTACCTTCGTACTACGACAGCACATTGTTCTCAGAGAGCAGAAATTGTACTGACTTTGATGTATAATAGATTATAATTCGAAAAAGATCTATGACTATAGACGGCCTTACAGCAGGCGGATGCATATCCATATAATCAAAGCACCACAACTTTAGGACTATGCATTAGTATCATAAAATGCATAAAGTCTCCAGCTATAGCTTTACCTGTATTGGTGCAATCTTTGGGGGAATCATTAAACCTGTATCGTCTCCATGGGTCATGATAATACCACCAACAAAACGGGTACTAACTGCCCACGATGTCTGCCACACGTGTTGCCTCTGTCCACTTTCATCAGTAAACTGTGCAAGCACACATTTTGGTCAAATGGGTCATATACAATTAAAGCATACAAGACCAATAGCCAATCATCACAAAAAATGATACGTATTGAAGACTTAAAAGGACAACTAGAGATTATATTCTCTTCTGCAGAATACTACAAATGAGACTTCAATTTGTTGAAACATTTGGAATCAAAGAAAGAACCACACATGCATATTCAAGTACCTGTGTTTGAAAGGCACAAGAAAAATTTTGCCCAAGATTGTGGCTGGTGCCAGCCTGTAATGCCTTCCGATCACCCATCATAGCCTCTATTGTATAGGTCCTAACAGCACCAGCAAATGTTTCAACTTTTGACTTTCGACCTGCAATAACAGGTATTGCAGTTTGCTCATAAGCAAATTTTGTATACACGTCAATCATCTGTATAGCCTGCAGTCAGCAGCACTAATGCATTAAACAAAACTGGCTCTTGTTTCACAACTTTTTAGGGGCAACCATTATGCCAGATACAGACCTCTTTCTCTGCCTCCTCTGGAGTAGCATGAGCTGTATGACCCTCCTGCCAGAGAAATTCAAGTGTCCTCACAAAAGGTTTCGTCCGCATCTCCCATCTTGTCACATTCGCCCACTGGATGAAATTAGACGTGATATAAGACCAAAGGTTAATCCACAATTTCTTTAAATGACAGTTGAAGTGTGTTGCAGTTGATGTGACAAACAATCTTACTTGGTTAACCATAAGGGGAAGATCGCGATAACTATGAATCCACTGAGTGAACATGTGATTTACTATGGTTTCACTTGTGGGTCGAACCTGCACACCTTCGGTCATAGTTATTCAGTAGCTCTACTTGTTCGAACACAATAGTTGACTTCATACAATCAAAAATGGAAATCCGATAAGTTCTGTTGATAGAGGATACATACCACAAGTTTTTCTTCAAGCTCCTTCCCTCCTCCTATTGTCACAACTGCTAATTCGGGACTAAACCCTTCAACATGGCTAGCTTCTTTCTCTATAAACGAATACGGTATAAACTGCAGCATTCCACATTATCAAACAAATCGAAGTTTCGACTTGCAAGCATTAACTAATCAAAGTTACAATAACATTGAAACATCACAGTAAATTTGTAATACCTGTGGGAAATACATGTTACTGTGGCCAGTCTCTTTAAATTTCACATTCAGATAATCCTACAGAATTCATAAAATTACTTTCAAACCCCTGAATTCAATACAAATTTACGACAACCAATAGAGGCGGCGGAGCTGGAATTACCTGAATAGCTTCCCATATGGCGTAACCGTAGGGACGGATGACCATGGTGCCCCGAACCGGACCGTAATCGGCGAGCTCTGCTTGCTCAATGACATCGAGGTACCAAGCATTGAAGTCCTGTGACCGTGGAGTGACGGCTCGGTCCACGACTCGGCCATTCGTTTCTGACACCGTGCTCTGAGCAGAGAAAGAGGCGGAGCATACGGGTCTTCGTACGCGGTGGTGGTGACAGCGGAGAAGTGACGAAGGACGGCGGGAGATGGCGGGCGAGAAGAGCGAGCTCAGAGTCAGAGAAGGTAGTCTTAGTGAGACGACCATTTTTCGGAGGGTCGCGGGGAAGAGTCGTTAGGTGAGGAAGATGAGGTTTATGACGTGGGTATTGAATGGGAGGGAGTACAACGTCTGTAAATTTGTAATGGTGACTTCGCTGATGGACCGTTGATTAATTATCTAACGGTCTCTGATGGATTTGTGGCTGAAAAGTTTGAGGAACTGGATTTTGGTCATTCTTCTTGTTCGGAGCTGGGTTCGGTAATCTATCTGGGCTTGGGCCTTTATATGTTTCTGCTTCGGCTTCACTTACTTTGTTTCTAGTTTGGCAACTCCACCCGTTCACCTAACCACCATATCTAAGGGAAAATTTTATTTAAATCCATGAAACTTCTTTTTACATTAAACTTAAATTTTAAATGTTTATTGTGTATTTTACCCTATTGCATAATTACTACTAAGTACAAAATGAAATTAATAATGAAACACATATTTATCAATAAACTCAAACACATAAATTAAACCCTACGACCACTTTTTGTTTATTCTACGTTCATTTTGGCTAAAACCCTAATAGCTCTCATAGAGAAAAACCTTTTTTTTTATATTGATGGATGGTCATTTTGAAGTTTTGAATCCTCCAACCAAGGTATAACTCAATTTATGAATTTTTTGTTCGTTTGATTTCAATTTTTTTGGAGTTTACAATATGAGTATTTTGGTTTTAATTTTTTTTTTCAATCAATCCCGCATAGTTTGTTTATCTTTCTGCAACAGCAAATTGCTGCAGTCGCTCTTCCACTGTCCATCTACACCCAAAAAAACTAAAAAGACTTGCAGATATTGCAAGGACCTTAGATTCCGTTTGCTTCTTTTGTTTTTATGTTATATTTTTATTTTCTTCTCTATCGGTGTCTGACTACACCCCAAAATCATCTTGCATCGATGTAGCTATTTCATAAAGTGCCACCTATCACTTTACTTTCAAGTAATTTCTGTTCCTATATTGCAAAAGACATAACTTTACTCTTGGTGCAAATATTGCAAAGACTTGCAGACTTGCAAACTTTGCAAGGACTTTAACACATTAGTTACACATTAGTAAAACTAAGCCCAGAAAATAAAAGGAGTTCCATGTCAAGCACATTTATGCTTGCATGCTTTTCTTGGTGAGTACTATCTAAAGTGAAATAACTAATAATCTTTATACCTTAACACTGGATCACCACCTAGATTGCTACTAACATTTAAAATTACTACATTATGTATTACAACATTAGAATGATTACTACTAAGATTTGATCCTGTGACCATTGGATGATATTTCAAAGTCGATGCGATTAAAATTCGTAGTCTAATTACTTATAATTTGTCCATTTGTTGTTAATCATAACATAAAGGTTTTTTACTGTAACCATAATTTTGTCATTTATTTTTTAGCAACAAGAATAGGTTGGACAAGAATGTGTAGTGGATTATACTAATCAATTTACAACTTATGAGGTAATCATATATTTATAGTGTCGTTGACGTGTTAGTTAATTTTAGAATTTTACTTCTAAATAAAATATGTGTTACGTGCAGATATTCAAAGAAAAAGACGCATTGATTAGATGGGTTCATGAACAGGGAAAACTAAATAATATGGTCATTGTCATTACAAAAGTCTGATATAGGAGGTAAAGTAAGATTGTAAGTCACCCTCGACTAACACTTGCTTGTGAAAGAAGCGGTACATATCTGTCATACAAGTGTATTGTAGCAGATGGTCAAAGGTCAGATGAGATTGGTCACACACAAAAAAACAATCTAAGAGTTTTGGTACGAAAAAATGTGGATTTCCATTCTTGTTGAAAGGTGTGAATATTGGTGATGAGGACAATTGGACATTGAAGGTAGTATGTGGAGTGCATAATCATCTTGCTTAAAAGTATCTTGAAGGACATTCTTTTACGGGTTGACTTTCTAAATAGGAGAATGAATTGTTGGTGGACATGTCTAAGAGGTTGGTTAGGTCCAAAGATATCTTGGGCTCTATCAAAGACAGAGATGCACAAAATGTATTAACTATAAGGACAATATATAATGCTAGGCACCGAAGTAGGATGAAAGAATTTGCCGGGGAGGACACCGATGCAACATTTACTTCATAAGTTGTCATATCACAAGTATGTTGAGTGGCATAGGAGTTGTAGTGATATTGTGACTGACCTTTTCTGGGCTCCCCTATTAATATTGAGATATTACGAGCATTCCCACATGTACTTATCATGGATTGCACATATAAGACTAATAGATCTCGTTTTCCACTCTTACAAATTGTGGGTGTGACATCCACTAATTTGACATTCTCAGTTGCTTTTAATTTGTGTATATGGAGGCTGAGAAAGAAGACAATTACACTTGGGCTCTGACTAGATTAAGCACATTGCTTCTTGGCTATTGTCTTCCCGGGGTTATTTCCACCGATCGAGATTTAGCACTCCTAAATTATATTAAGTCTGTATTTCCTAGTGCGGAGCATTTATTGTGTAGATGGCATATTAACAAATAAGTGTTGTCAAAGTATAAGAGAAAATGTTTTAGTTAAACAAGCAGTGAATAAATTTAATAGAGATTGGAACTGCCTTATGAGTTCCGAAATAGAAAAGGAGTATTAGCGTTCTTTGCAAGAAATGGAATCTAAGTTTAGCAATAATGATGATGCTCTTGAGTACATACGAAACAATTGGTTAATTCCATATAAAGATAAGTTCATAGGCACGTGGATAGATAATTGCATGCATATTGGTACTACAACCTCAAATAGGTATATTTCTCCTTAGTTTTTCAATTATATGTATAGCTTATGCTTACTTAGTATTGTTATAAAACAGGGCAGAAAGTGCACATGCAAAGTTGAAGCGACAACTTCGCTCCAGTCAACTTAACTTTGAGACGTCGTGGGCATATATACACTCCTTGTTGGAGTTGCATCATACAGAGGTTAAAAGCATCTTTTGAAAAAAGTCGATGTTTTGTTCAACACAAATTCAAGAAACCTGAGTTGCAATGACTAGTAGGTTTTGTTTCTACCCATGTCTTGAACTTAATTGTCTACGAATCCAAAAGGTAGTTTGGGTTTGCCTTGTATTTACATTATTATTGTTTAGCCCTTTAAACTATATTGTATTTCAAGGTAACTTAAATTATGTTGTATTTTTTTTAATAACAAGTTGGAAAAAGAAAGAGTGACTATTGTATCTTGTGCACAGTCTAAAATATCGAAATTATCGGCGAAATATCGCCGATAATTTCGTTTTTTTCACCCAGCGATATTTTAGTTGCTATCCAAATGGTTTTCGTTGAAATATCGCGATATTATCGATAATATTGCGATATTTTGAATATTGTCACGATATTTTCGATAGATGTAAATATTGTCGGGCCTCTGGTCCTTTTTATAGCTCTACACAAGCTTTGTGGTTGGAGACTTGGGCGATGTGGGACGAGGAGGATTTGACGAGGCCGGATGGAGAGGCAGTTTTCGGCCAAACCACGACGAGTTAGACCTCGTGTGAGGTACCATTCTCTTCGTCTCTTCGAGAACTACAATTTTCCTTTTTGTTTCACCCAATTTCATTGAGTATTGAAGAAGTTATACTCGTTTGAATCTAACCCAGTTTTCGGCGATAAACCGTGGTCGTTTGGCCATAGTTCAGGTCATTTTCCGGTCAACTCCGGCCACCACTCGGTCCTCACTTGGTATTAACATCTTCTCAACATTCCTAACTAAATTTTAGCTTTTGAATCACTCAATTTGGTTAAGAAACGAAGAAGTTACAAAGCTTTGAAAATTGCCCAAACCTTCGGCCCCAAACCCAGTTTTCCGACGAGCACCGCCCCTTTCGAGGCGTTTTCCAGCCAAACCATGGCGATTTGGCCGGCGTTCAGGGTATCAATCTCTTCATCTCGTTGAGTACTACAACTTGCATGTTTGGATCACTTAATTTGGTTGAGTAACGAAGAAGTTATGGACGTTCAAAGTTAGGATTTTCCGACGAGCACCGCCCCTTTCGAGGCGTTTTCCAGCCAACGCACAGCAATTTGGCCGGCGTGCAGGGTATCAATCTCTTCATCTCGTCGAGTACTACAACTTTCATGTTTGGATCACTTAATTTGGCTGAGTAACGAAGAAGTTATGGACGTTCAAAGTTAGGGTTTTCAGACGAGCATCGCCCCTTTCGAGGCGTTTTCCGGCCAACCCACGGCGATTTGGCCGGCGTGCAGGGTATTAATCTCTTCATCTCGTCGAGTACTATAACTTTCATGTTTGGGTTACTTAATTTGGTTGAGTAACGAAGAAGTTATGGACGTTCAAAGTTAGGGTAGAATTCTGGCCGAACTCCGGCCTTCTTTTTCCTTGGGTCCGGCGACACATCAACCTTAGGCCCTTTGGGCCGTTCCTGCCAAGCCCAAAACCTGGGCAGCCCCAACCCATTTCTTTTTCCTTTTTTGTTTTTATTTAAATTGTTTAAAATGCCTTGGGCCATTTTAATTTGGGGCCTTTGGCCCGTTCCCTTTTTAAAACACCAAGGGGATTCGAACCCCTCCCATTTTACTCCTTCAACACCTTGACCACCATATCACTTATGTCCTTGTGAAAATATGCTAAAATATTTACATATTTTCTACACTCACAATGTTTTCTAGCTCGCTATATAATCAACTTAAAATCAGTTAAATCCATCATGCAATGCATTTCTTTTCAATTTTTTGTGATAAACTAATAGATAATTGACTAAATAAACATCCTGCAAAGTTTCAATAAAAATTTCCAACTTTTTCTTACAATTTCCGTGGTTTCCATTGGATTTTTATCGATATCGATATTATCCCGATATTTCCGTCGATGAACTACCGATATTTCCGATATCGATATTTTATACCTTGATCTTGTGGTTGCACAATTCGCTAAACTCATACATTGCCATGTGCACATGAGATTGTAGAGTATAGAAAGTTTGGTAAGCCAATTCCACTTGATACTCTTCATCCGCATTGGAGAAAATTAGATTTTATCAATGTGCCAAATAGTAGTGAACAACTAGTTCCTCCGAAAAGTCACGAATAGAAAGATTTAATATGTGGTATGAAGAACAAGATGATGATAAGAAAAGAGAGCTCGAGATGAAAATTGAAGAGCTAATGAACCCAAATATGACTTCACTTAATGCTCCAAAAGAAAAGATTAAGACAAAAGGGCGACCATGCAAAGTCTACAATTCTACTTAGCGTCTCCCATCAACATTTGAGATTACAGAGGCTAAACTTGCCCAATTTGGATTTGATTCCCAAACACTAGTTACTAGTACAATGGTGAATGTCAGCACTGTCTCATGAAGAAAAAGAAGCAAAAGGAGAATGTCACTGTGCCATCAAAAAATAAACGAAAAGAGAATGTCATTACCCCTACCAAAAAAGAAACAAAAGATGAATCTTGCTGCCACATCATCAATCATGAATGCCAGAATTGTTCTTGTTCAACTGAGTTATGACATTCAAACACCAGAGACTAATATATTGCCACAACATAAGCAGTTTAAGGTAGGTAAAAATTTGAGCATCTCTTGAAATACAATAAACCTTTCCTTCATTACTTTGAAGAAACTAACGTTCATTTCTTTTCATTATTTTCTTTATGTCATGCTAGATTTATACACCTCCTTTATTTATTGATCCCTTGCTGACATGGATATATATAGAAGAATTCCCTCAGGCTATCAGGACATATATTACTGGTCAAACTGATGTTAATCCTGATGGAAACTATGGATATGGAGTCATATCTATGGCTTTGGGAATTGATAATGGATGGCGTAAGGTATGAAGAGATTTACTACATCAACTACGTCAAATGCCTTCTCTTTTTAAGGAGTGTTTTATAGGGAACGATATGTATGTGGAGATTGAGCGAGCACTTGATTATTTTGAAGGTGGTTTTGCACCAGAGTATAGTTGGTTGACCATGCCAGATATGGTGCATATTATTGCTACATGTTATAACGTGGTTTTGATACACTTAAGCTTGACACAATGCATTATGTTTCTTCCATACACTCTAGAGTCATCATCTCAATCAAATGATACTGACCTACGTGAGGCCATTGGCTATCTAATTGAACATCATCATTTTATCCAAGTATAAGATATGTTTTTTCTTTTTACATCTATATTTATTTTATCTTATTTAATAACTCTAAAATGATTGATGACTTTGTATTGTCGGTACATTTGTGTGAAGGTCACCCTATGCCACCAATTTCTACCATGTGGAACAAAAAGAGTCAAATGAATAGTGATATTAGAGTGAAAAACTTGTACTCAAAATACCAAAGGCATGTGGATCAATTTAAGCAACTTCGAGAACTAGAGAATGTAGTCACTAATGATATTCTGGATCTTGAAGATGATTAAAACATTGAAGCATTTCTTAACACCCATGGACCTCAATTTGGGTATCAATGCATAAAACTTGCTGTCAGGGTCGGTCCTGAGTTTTTGGGTGCCCAGTGTGAAAGTTCAAAATGTGCCCTTTTTTTGTTAAAATAAAAAAATTTAACGAGGGTTGGAACCCAGTCGAAGCTGGGGGGCTAGGCCCTCACGCACAAATTATATTACTTGAGAAAATATACAATTGGGGGGGGGGGGGGGGACATAGTACCTAAACCCCAACAATCATATACAACTACTCCTAGCAAATCTCCTTCAAATTTCAACCTTTAAGAAATTGTCTTCTAGCATTTTTTGAAGCAAAATCATCAATTATATCATCATACTCCAAGTCTTCAATCTCATCATTTTCAATGCATAAGATTGCTAATCCATTTAGCTTATCTTAAGTCATAGTGGTCCGCAAGTAAGATTTTAATAATTTCAATTTTGAAAAACTTCTCTGCAAGATGTCACGGTCACAGGTACAGTCAACAGTACACGATAAGCAATCAAGACATTAGGACACATGTCAATTTCTTTGACAAAGTTTGCTATTTCCATGGGTGTCCAAGGGTTATTAGAGAGAAATGCTTATTTAGGTAACATCATTTGCAAAACCAGTAATTCAAAACATAAGTCGACTCCATCTACATCCATGGTATTTCCATGTTTCAAATGTGCTTCAAGATTCATACAATTTTCTTTTAGCTCTTGATCATCCAATGAAATTAACTTCGATGCATCAAACAAGAAGCCAAAAATATATTCAAAAGCCTTTAACGCAGTACCAGAACTGATCATTGACTTCACAAAACATGACTCTACAGACTTTCCCCACACTGATGCCCTAGTGATCTCTGTCTAAATAGCCCGTACCATGGTCAACAAAGTACTGGTGGACAACAACAACACATTCAATATTCTTCAACACATGATGCACCGTTCAAGTTCTCAATGAGTCGAAGAAAAAGTCTTTCGCCTTGGTCGTAGTAGCTGAGGTGCAGAAAGACAATTCAACCTTAACCCAATAACAATTACAGCAGGCAGATAAAATATCATGTCTAGTTGATTTATCGAAAAACGAGGCAAACTAAAAGCTAAAATGAGACGTTGAGTACATTGTTCTTGATCCCACTCGGCCATATAAGATGGCTAAAATTGGATTACATCTGTGCTTGAAGGAGAAAGAATAACTCATGTATTTGCATAGTCACCCTTTGACTCGCCCAACAATGATCTCGAACTAGCTCACCACAAGCTGCATATCGACCCCACTATCAAGGCACTCATCATGGCTGGCCAACGTTGTACTGGTGATGAAGAAAGAAAAAAACTTCGGGAGCAACCTTAACAAGGTGTCCCACAAAAATCTATACACGGTATCTCAAATTGATCTACTGGCAGACTCAACACCCAAAAACCAGCTACTTAGCTTCTTATACGCATACTCATACTACAACCAAATTGTAGTGTACGAGCCTGACCAGGAGAAGACTGCAATCGTGATTAAGTGCGGCATATGCTACCAAAAAGTCATGCTTTTTTGCCTCAAGAACACATGAGTAACTTACCAATGATTGGTAAACATGATGTTCAAGAAGTAGATCAAAGTAACCATGGAAGTCTATGTCGATGATATCATGGTAAAAGGCAAGCAGCGGTCAAACTACATCAATAACTTGGCAGAGACATTCAACATCCTTCGGGAGTACAAGATGAAGCTTAACCTCGCCAAATGCACATTGAAGTCTCCTCGGGCAGATTTGTAGGTTACCTTGTCACCCCAGCGAAGAATCGAATCACATCCTAAGCAGATTCGAGCGATCTTGAATATGAAGTCCTAGACCAGCAACGGCTCTCAAATGTTTTCTCTTGCGATCAACCAACCGATCCAAAAGATGACCAGTTCATTTACTTGGCAAAATCTGAAGCAGCAGCGAACTCTGCCCTCGTACGGGAAACAGCGTGGGCCCAACTACCTGTATTTTACATTTCAAAAGCTCTCTTCGATCGACACAAAAACTAGATACCTGAAAATCGAAAAGCTAATTTTTGCACTTATTGTTGCAACTCTAAAACTCAAGGGATACTTACAGGCATAAAAAGTTATCATCGTAACAAAATATCCATTCAGATCAGTTCTACAAAATCCAGACGTGTGATGATAAAGGCTAAGCACTAGCAAACTTTATAGCTTGGTTTACTCTATTTTCAACGAATGCAGCAACTCAACCGATGACACACTAGTGGCAGACAAGCATAAGGACACACCTACCTAATTTGCAGGAGAGTTCCTCCAACTACCAGGGATTGGGAACATGACTTGTCTCATTACCCTAGACGGTTCAATATTTGACCAACGAAGTTGACGACCTACTTTTCACATGGCAAGAAGAAAAGAAAATTGGAGAAGGGCGAAAAATATCCTTCCACTTTCTCTCTTTCTTTTTTTGTTTGGAAGAAAATTGTTCTCTAGGTTTAACTTAAGGTAGAATTAGTAAATTATTTAGGTAATTGAACTCTATCCTCCAAAATACTTTTACTACAAGTCAAAGCTCAAAATTCAATGGAATCGAAGAACTCATATTTGGCAAACTTACTCAACTTGGACTTCCACACCTCATGCATCTGCTACGTGCAACACATCAGGTGTGAGGGCATTGTGGAACAAAAAAAGCAATACATAAAATGACAATTGAACTTTTACCCATAAGTGACGAGAATGCCGCATTAAATTGGTAAAGCTCACATTCGTTCCACGCGCAGTTCAATCCTCAAGAAGACTTGAGTTGTTGACTACGACTTCTCCAAACTCTCATGCCCATGGCAAGGAGAAAACTTGAAGGAATTAAACATAGGATTAATAAACAAATCCTATTTTTATGTTTTCCTAATTGAATTCAATCAAGCAAGTAATCACAATCAAACTGAATGAAGGATTCCACATGATAATTCCAAGATATTATTTATTCAATAATACTTTTGAGATGATTCTTTCGTACTCCATTATACGGATGACGACACATGAAGTGAGATCTATCTCTTCTGTAGCCAACCCTAGGTCTATAAACACCTTATTTCTCCATCAAATTTTGGTAAGCTTTTACTATGTAACAAAGCCCTAAACTCTTTCCTTTCAGAGAAATTGACTTAAGCATCAAAGTTCCATTGGCTAACTCCCTCCCACTTGGGCACATGGCTTTGTTTATTTGTTTTGTAGCTACAAATAAAAAAAATTACTAAAAATAATTAGCATATAAAAAGATTAGTTAAAATAAGGATATTTTAGTAATTACATTGATTTTATTCTGAATTTATGTCAGTTAGTAAATAGTTTATATGGATCAATAGCATTCATACTCCGATTCTAGACAATTTTAATAATAACTTTAACAGGAATTTGATTTTGACTCCACTCCGTTCCAATTCCTCCTCAATTCAATTCCTTTCAAACTGATTACATATTAGTAAACGAGCCATTAGTGTTTTGTGTTATCCACTTTGCAGGTTGTATCTCTTCAACGAGTAGTTGTGCTCAGTTCAAGTGGTTGATGTGGCCTTGCTGTTTTAGCGACTAGCTTTGTGTGGCCATTGGTTGCTAGTGTGTCATGTCTATCATCTTCATGTGAATTTGTACTGTTGTCTCTAGTTGTTGTGGTGGCCGTGTGGGGGTTTACCTTTATTATTTGTTATGTAATATCTTATCCATATCAAGAAATTGATCATTAGACAAATTGTACTTATTTGGTACCATATTGTACTGGTTAAATTCTCATTAATGAAATCTCTCTCTCGCTTTGAGTATAAAAAATCAAGCATTAAAATAAAATTAAAAGTAGATATAAATAGTGGACTGTTGCAGTCCTATTAGATTAGAAATGTGATTGTGTAAATCCGAATATATCTTGGAATGTCTTTTATTTTCCTATTAGGAGTTGATTACCTATTACGAGTTGTAATCCTAAAAGGGGAAGGAATTAATCTTCCCTACTACTATAAATAAAGGCACAATGGGGTGGAATAGAACACACCTCACAATTACACATCTCTCTCTTTCTCTCTCTATGCCGCACCTTCCCTGTGACATCCCACATCGCCCAGGGGAGTGATCCTTAAATGTATATTCCCATCCCTACCTAGCACGAGGCCTTTTGGGAGCTCACTGGCTTCGGGTTCCGTTGGAACTCCGAAGTTAAGCAAGAAGGGGGCTAGAGCAATCCCAGAATGGGTGACCTTCTGGGAAGTTGCTCGTGAGTTCCCAGAAATAAAACCGTGAGGGCGTGGTCGGGGCCCAAAGCGGACAATATCGTGCTATGGTGGTGGAGCGGGCCCGGAAAGTGGTCCGCCCCGGGTCGGGATGTGAAAATTGGTATCAAAGCCTATCCCTGACCGGATGTGTGCCGACGAGGACGTCGGGCCCCTAAGGGGGGTGGATTGTGACATCCCACATCGCCCAGGGGAGTGATCCTTAAATGTATATTCCCATCCATACCTAGCACGAGGCCTTTTGGGAGCTCACTAGCTTCGGGTTCCGTTGGAACTCCAAAGTTAAGCGAGAAGGGGGCTAGAGCAATCCCAGGATGGGTGACCTCCTGGGAAGTTGCTCGTGAGTTTCCAGAAATAAAACCGTGAGGGCGTGGTCGGGGCCCAAAGCGGACAATATCGTGCTATGGTGGTGGAGCGGGCCCAGGAAGTGGTCCGCCCCGGGTCGGGATGTGACATTCCCTCTCTCTATGGCCTTCATAATTGTTCAGTAAATTATGCCTACAACATGTTATCAGCATGCTTTTGACGCTGCGCTAAAGAGAGTTTGATCTTCAATCAAGGGAGTATTACGTTTTAATCATCATTTTCATGATTAATTAATTATTTTATTGAATTGATCTACATGCTATTGATTTAATTTAATTTGTCTGTGTTGAACATGATAAAACGCATTAGATATGCAATTCTGGCTTTTCGAGATAGATCTTCTACAAATTCAAAAGTTTTTGTTGTTTTCTGCCAATCAAGTACACTTAAAATAAAGGAAGATATTTGAAAGGACCAGGAAGCATGAAAACATTCCCCATGATGCATGAACCCCCTACATTTATATTTTCCTTCCGATATATATTGTATATGTTTCATATATTTGTCAATATATATATATATATATATATATATATATATATATATATATGATTCATGCATTACGTAATGTTTGCTCTGTGGAATTTGTGAGTCAAAGAATCGAAAGAAATTAGAAGCAATTTAGGGTTTGTCAACCCCTAACCATGTCAACAAAAAAAAAAAAAAAGTCAGGGATTTGTTTTTGCAGCTTCGAGCCATGCCAAGCCTGAAGCTTGGGTCTGCGACATGGTAGCCCTTTGGGTTTTGTGTTACAATTGGGTTCCATGGGCTGCTATGCAACTGTGTAATGTAACCCAAGGCATGCAGCTTACTGTAGGGTTGTGCCTCACACAACCAGCCCACATGTGTTGGGCTGTGTCCTTTTAAGTTTTTTTTTTTTCGACCTGATGTCATATTTTGGTATCCCCTACTTCTTAACCATACTCAAATATTTTTGGGACGTTTTGGTTAATGTTAATTAAGCGATAATACACTTGTCTCTTGGCTCGTTGCCAACCAAAGCTAATATGACCTACATGTCATTATTTTGTTTCTATGATTGACCTTGAATAGTCCCGATCTATTGAATTAATTAAAAGTGACATGTAGTCTATTAATCTGATAATAAATCTAAAATTATTGACCTGAAGATCACTTTTGGACATTAACGATTCAATATTTTATTTTTCTTCTTTGAACTGTTGACTCACTTTCTCGAAGCACTCACACTTGAGTTCCTGAAGCAACTCAAATCCACTATATTTAAATCAACATAGTGCATTCTGTGCTCTTGCAGGAACCTGTCCTTTATGAACTAAACATTCATAAACTAAATTGAACCTGTAATTTCAAATTTAGTGCCTTTGAAACCCGAAGTTTTCATAAAACAATACACCCACGAAAACCCAACGTTTTTCATGAAAACCATGTCTTAGAACTCGAATGTTCTAACTTTGATGCTTATGGATAGTTCATTCCCATAGCACCAATCACAATCTTGTTCCCTCCAATTCAGTGGATTGTCAAACCAACACAAGTTCAATTTTCCTAATTTGGACGTTTCTAATAGAAACCACTTTAAGTGGGGTACAAGATATTGCTTGAAGCACACCATGACTACGTCCATGAATGAGTACAATTATGAAGTTTATAAATCCGTCTAAATGATTATTTGATCAATTAGGGATGATTATGCCTTTACGTGTTAAACTATGAAGTCTTATTCCGAATTACTGGAGTTACGATTTATGTCGTTGACACGAATCTCACTAAGACTCTGGAAGAGCTTGAGAAAACTGCCTCGCACCTGAAGATAGAATCTGAGATGAAGGATCTTAGGAAACTCGTTTATGCCTTAACTTGAAGTTCAAGCATTGTTCTGACAATACCTTGGTCTACCAGTCAAACTACACCCCGAATGTGTTACCTTTAAGTATACCTTTGATCGTCCATATGTTATATGCAAATGAGATCCTTCAAGAGGTTATGGAATCTGAAGTTTCATATCTAAGTTCAACTTTGTGCTTCATTGTATTTAGATAGGACATCTCTTTCGCTGTTGATGTATTGGTAAAAATGCACACCGCCTACACGCATCTACTGAATTGATATTAAAGACACACCCTGAAGGTACTACGAGGGCAAATCTCAACGCATCTCGAGCGGATATGACCCCCTGATCCTCGGAATGATGCTTGCCTTGTTTGTTATGCTGATGTAGGTTACTTATCAAACCTGCACAAGGAAAAATCCCCATATAATTATGTCTTTACCATTAGGGATATCGCAATATCTTGGAGGTCCATGGTATGACCTTAGTTACGAAATCTTCGAATAGTTCCAAGACTCACCTCACTTCACTACGCCCTAAGTGAGACATGGTTAGGAGTTCTTGTTGAGCATATTCAAAGTACTTGCTATTTTCATCCATCGTTGAGTCCCAACAACGATCTATGAAGACTATGTTACATGTATCAACTTGACCAAGACATGATACATTAATGAAGTCAACACCAAGACATATTGCGTCTACATCTACATCAACAAAGCATCAGGAGATTGAAGTCGTGTAAGCCAATCCCAAACAACCTAGCTGACCTCTACATAGGCCTGGCAAACGGGTCGTGTTTGTCGTGTTCGTGTCGTTTTCGTGTAACACCTATTATCTTAACGGGTCATGTCGTGTCACACCCATTATCTTAACGGGTCCTTAACAGGTCGGGTCACTTTACCAATGGGTAAAGTGACCCGACCCGTTATGACCCGTTAAGAAAAATACATATATTTTTTTAAAATTTGCACATACCACACATTGCCACATAAATATTACTTTAAAACATTAAAACATTTGTCGTTTAAGTACTATATCTACACTCGAAAATAAGAGCCTAATAAAAAAAATAATACATACACTACTAATCTATTACAAATATTAAATCTCAGCCGATCCAATGGTTATCAATTTTTTTAATTTAATAAAAAATATATATATAATTATGAAATGGACGACTGAGATTAAATCTCAGCCGATCCAATGGTCATCAATTTTTTAAATTTAATTATATATATATATAATTATGAAATGGACGGCTGAGATTAAATCTCAACTGATCCAATGGTCATCAATTTTTTAAATTTAATTTAATATATAAAATTACATTATATAATTATTATAGTTTTTTAGGGGTATAAAATTGTTAAATTAATATATATAATTATTATAGTTGATTCATACTTTTATTAAGTATATAACATAAGATTTTGTGATATCCACATCCACTAGTGTAAATATTTTAAATAGAAGATCGAATTCATTCATTGTATTCATATAGGGTCAAAGAGTGTAACTGTATATAGGGTCAAAGAGTGTAACTGTAAAAAATCATCAAAATCGGAGTTAAAATAACCGTTAAATCGTGATTTTTCATTTATAACCGTTGAAAAGTTTTGTCCCGTTACTTGATATATGAATGTTTGTTTTTTGTGATTTTTTGCTGATGTGATCTCGAAGCATATACAAACAAGTTTGATGGTTGGGATCGTTGAAATTAGTTTCGGAGAATTCGTATCCCATTAAAACGATATATTCACTAACACTTAGAGTTTATTTATACTTTCATTAAGTATAACATAAGATTTTGTGGTATCCACTAGTGTAAATATTTTAAATTGAAGATCAAATTCATTCATTGTATTCATATAGGGCAAAGGAGTGTAGCTATAAAAAAATCATCAAAATCGGAGTTAAAATAACCGTTAAATCGTGATTTTTCATTTATAACCATCGAAAAGTTTTGTCCCGTTACTTGATCTCTGAATATTTATTTTTTGTGATTTTTGTTGATGTGATCTCGAAGCATATACAAACAAGTTTGACAGTTGGGATTGTTGAAATTAGTTTCGGAGAATTTGTATCCCATTAAAACAATAGATTCACTAACAGTTAGAATTTATAACATAAAATTGTGTGGTATCCACTAGTGTAAATATTTTAAATTGAAGATCGAATTCATTTATTGTATTCATATAGGGTTAAGGAGTGTAGCTGTAAAAAATCATCAAAATCGGAGTTAAAATAACCGTTAAGTCGTGAACCATCGAAAAGCTTTGTCCCGTTACTTGATCTCTGAATGTTTTTTTTTGTGATTTTTTGTTGATGTGATCTCGAAGCATATACAAACAAGTTTGACGGTTGGGATCATTGAAATTAGTTTCAGAAAATTTGTATCCCATTAAAATGATAGATTCACTAACACTTAGAGTTTATTTATACTCTCATTAAGTATAACATAAGATTTTGTAGTATCCACTTGTATAAATATTTTAAATTGAAGATCAAATTCATTCATTGTATTCAATAGGGTCAAGGAGTGTAGCTATAAAAAAGCATCAAAATCGGAGTTAAAATAACCGTTAAATCGTGACTTTTCGTTTATAACCGTCGAAAAGTTTTGTCCCGTTACTTGATCTTTGAATATTTGTTTTTGTGATTTTTTGTTGATGTGATCTCGAAGCATATACAAACAAGTTTGACGGTTGAGATCGTTGAAATTAGTTTTGGAGAATTTGTATCCCATTAAAACAATAGATTCACTAACACTTAGGGGGCGTTTGTTTGCCCTCACTAAAGGGTACTGGACTGGACTGGACTAAGGGTTAGTCCAGTCCCATGTTTGTTTCTGACAGGGACTAGGTTTAATGAGACTAAGTCTCACTAGCCTAGACTAAATCAGGGACTAGCTGGTCTTAGTGAGACCCCTCAAAAACAATGGGACTAATTAAGACTGTCCCCTTTCTCCTCCTCGCCTTGCTCCTCGACCACTCACATTCGAAAGCCATTGGACTAGATGCTTTTCACAACCAATTTTCATATAAAATACCAAATCGAAGAATAGATTGGAACAGACAAGGGAGAAAAAGATGGAGAAAAAGAGGGAGAGAATGGGGGGTAAGGAAGGATTAGAGGGATAAAAAAAATAGGATAAAAATAAAATATTAATAATTATAGATTAAATAATATAATGTTAGAGTTTGTTAATTATCCTGCTTGTTAGTCCGACACTGCACCAAACGCTTCACTAAGCTAGTCCAGCTTAGTCTAGTCTAAGCCAGTACAGCTTAGTCTCTGAAGCTAGTCCAGTCCGAGACAGTCCGGTGCAACAAACGCACCCTTAGAGTTTATTTATACTTTCATTAAGTATAACATAAGATTTTGTGGTATCCAGTGTAAATATTTTAAATTGAAGATCGAATTCATTCATTGTATTCATATAGGGTCAAGGAGTGTAACTATAAAAAATCATCAAAATCGGAGTTAAAATAACCGTTAAATCGTGATTTTTCGTTTATAACCGTCGAAAAGCTTTGTTCCGTTACTTGATCTCTGAATGTTTGTTTATTGTGATTTTTTGTTGATGTGATCTCGAAGCATATACAAACAAGTTTGACAGTTGGGATCGTTGAAATTAGTTTCGGAGAATTTGTATCCCATTAAAACGATAGATTCACTAACACTTAGTTTATTTATATTTTCATTAAGTACAACATAAGATTTTTGTAGTATCCACTTATGTAAATATTTTAAATTGATGATCGAATTCATTGATTGTATTCATATAAGGTCAAGGAGTGTAGCTGTAAAAAATCATCAAAATCGGAGTTAAAATAACCGTTAAATTGTGATTTTTCGTTTATAACCGTCGAAAGGCTTTGTCTCGTTACTTGATCTCTGAATGTTTGATTTTTGTGATTTTTTTGCTGATATGATCTCGAAGTATATACAAATAAATTTGACGGTTGAGATCGTTGAAATTAGTTTTGGAGAATTCGTATCCCATTAAAACGATAGATTCACTAACACTTAGAGTTTAGTTATACTTTCATTAAGTATAACATAAGATTTTGTGGTATCAATTTGTGTAAATATTTTAAATTGAAAATCGAATTCATTCATTGTATTCATATAGGGTCAATGAGTGTAGCTGTAAAAAATCATCAAAATCGGAGTTAAAATAACCGTTAAATCGTGATTTTTTGTTTATAACCATCGAAAAACTTTGTCCCGTAACTTGATCTCTGAATGTTCGTTTTTTGCGATTTTTTGCTGATATGATCTCGAAGCATATACAAATAAGTTTGACGGTTGTGATCGTTGAAATTAGTTTTGGAGAATTCGTATCCCATCAAGTTCAATGGGGTGTGTGTGTGTGTGTGTATATATATATTTATTAAGTAGATTTAAATCTATTTATTTTGTAAGTATAATTAACTGGTACACAGAGTAGTACATCATGTCACGTGTCATTATAAAAATAGTGGGATATGTCATATGTGTGATAAAAAGTTAATAACTTAAAAAAAAAAAATTGCTCACCACTTCTATTAATTTTCATTTTCCCTCTCTTTTTTGTTTTCTTTTCAACTTTTCTTATAATTTTCACTTTTCCCTCTGGCCTACCCATCTTTCCTTAATTCCCTCTCTTTTTTGTTTCATTTTCAACTTTTCTTATCATTTTCATTTTTACTCCATTTTTCTTCAAAAAGGGCAGCACTGGGAATGAAATGGAATCAAATCAATGGATTATGGTTGGATGCATATTATTAATTAACAATTATTATAGTTTTTATAAAATTTAATTCAAAATTTAATATATATATATATATACATATATATATATATATATATATATAATTTTATAGATGGTTAATATTTTGGGGGTATAATTATTATAGTTAATTTAATATATATATATATATGTATTTATTATAGTTTTTAGGGGTATAAAATTGTTAAATTAATATATATAATTATTATAGTATTGTTTAGGGTTATAAAATTATAAAATTAATATTCTGCTTATCGTGTATCGTGTTACCCATGTGTATACCCGAATCAACTCGTTAATTTAACAGGTGCTTATCGAGTTACGCGATAACGACTCGATTCGTTATCGTGTCGACCTGAACACTTGTTAATTTCGTGTCGTGTCGTGTCGGGTTATCGAGTCGTGTCAGATATTGCTAGGCCTACCTCTACATGACGTTACTGACGAAGTCAACCTTCCAAAAGCTTGTCCGATGAATTGGTATGCCTAACTATCATATGCAATACTTGTAGTTCTCATTTGGAAGTTATGTCAAACTCAGGGGGAGTATCTAGAAGTATACTCATTTGATCTTAATGTACTCTTTTCCCTATGATTAGGGGCATTTTTCCCACTGGGTTTTTGCTACCTAACTAGGTTTTAACGAGGCACCCATCTTGGCTGATCATACCCTTGTGAGCTCTTCTACTTGAGTCCAAAAGACGTATAGTTTTGACCTAATGCAACTTCTCACTTTTCTCCTTAGTTTATGGGTTTTCTCCCATCTTGGGTTTTACGAGGTTTTGTGAGTTTTACCTTTTTTATGCATTCTTTTGTTGATTTGAGGCTTGCATTCTACTGAAGACCTGATGCGCCATTTACTTGAGTATTTACACACTTAAGGGGGAGTGTTACAGTTCTATTAGATTAGAAATGTGATTGTGTAAATCCTAGTATATCTTGGAATATCTCTTTATATTCCTATTAGGACTTGATTACCTATTAAGAGTTGTAATCCTAAAAGGGTAAGGAGTTAACTTTCCCTGCTACTATAAATAAAGGCACAATGGGGTGGAATAGAACACACCTCACAATTACACATCTCTCTCTTTCTCTCTCTATGCCGCACATTTTGACACACCCCGACCCAAGGGTCGAAGCGTGCTGGCCGTCACGTGCGAGTGACGTAGCCAAAACGTCAGCGGAAGGTAATTATGCATGAAATGTAGTAGTGAAAGTTAAGATGATAATATACATATGATAAAGAGTGACATAGAACGAAAGTATACTAGTGAAGGGTCACAGAGCCGATCCTAGGTGCAGTCATTTAAAAACAAAATGATACGGCTACAGTAGAGATCCTACATCAGTGGTGGTCTGTCAGAACTGCCTTAATGCCTCGATAGCCGTCCACGTCGTAGCTACCTAGAACCTGGAGGGGCGCAAAACAGAAAATGTGAGTGGGCAAAAACAAAGTCTTTCCAAAACCATTTCATAAAATCCATAAATAACCCCTCGTTGTAAATCAATATAATTTTCCCAGAAAATAATACGTATATAAACTTATATACGAAAACTCGTCTCAGAGTCAAAATTCGTTATCAAAACTCAATGATAGGCCATGTCGATATACCAACTCAGAAAATCATCATCATCAGTCAGGTAATGTAAATCAGAAGTATCCCTAATGTAATGTCAGCCGGAGTCACCTCTAGTGACCTGTACGGCTGAACCTATAGCTCATCCATCATCCTCAATCACTATCAATTATTATCCTGCACACGAGTCAGAACCACCTATCGTGGTCTGTACGACAGGCTAGACACCTGCCTTGGATCCAAGGTGAGCGTACGGTGCGTGAGGTGAACGATCACGTGAAGGCTAGGCCCTACTCTGGCGGAGCACTAACACCCGAGGTGCAGGTGATGAGCTAAATCACTATCTTTCATCATCTCAAGCACTATAACCATACTTACCTGACTTACCTGGCCGTCCTCGGCGTCGGAGCGTAGCAAATGCAAACATAATCATATTTATAAAATATAATTGGCATACGACATGGCAATATAATTATAAAACCAATTCCGTTCATAAATCATGAAATTTGCGTTTCTGGGAAAAACGCCAATTATATATATATATATATATATATACTGAAAACAAAAGCCCACTCACTGGTATGTCGACGGGTCGTATCCCCCGAGCCTAGAATGAATGCGCTCGTCCTCTGGGTACGTCTCACCTATATGTGAAACAACTGCAAAACCGTCATTAACAGTACATAACCGAGCTACGTAAATAACTTTTCATACGAAGGTCAATTTTGGTATTTAAATATACCAACGCGACCTACACAACGTCACGAGCGTCGCGATATTTTTAAAATAATTTTTCACTGTGGCACGCGCCCCCACGCGCCAAGGAATGCACGGACAGACGCGCCCCCACGCGCGTCACGTGCTGCGCACGCGCGCCTAACCCTAACGGCGTCAGGAATATTCCGTTGGAATATTCCGTTATCTTCTAACGGATTCCTTTAGAACTAACTGACGGCGTGAGGAATATTCCGTCAACTTTGACGGAATATTCCGTCACCCCCAACCTCCAGCTCCGGCGACCGTCGCCGGCGCCGGACTGGTTTTTCCGGCGACCATTTTCCGGCGAAACTTCAAACTCCCATATCTCACTCATTTTTTATCCAAAATTCGTGAAATTTACACCAAAATGCTCTAAATTCAATGTAGAACAACGTTATACCTTCAAATCCTTCGAAAAACGTCTAGAAATTCCATGGGAAATTTCCTCCAACTCGGCCAAGTCCAAAACTCAGTGATCCCGACGTCCAATGTTCACGAACGAGGTACTCCAAGCTTTGTGGAAGTCTCTAGAGTGTCCCTATGATCTTTGTTTCACCTAAAACGTAACCATAACAAAAATGATGAACAGTGCTTCGAGTTTAAGCCACGGGTTCGAGGTGATTCTGGGGATTTCCCAGCCTAAAACTAACATGTAAATGTTCAGCACAAGTCACAGATCATGGTTAACCTTACCTGAGGCTCGATCTGGGCGTGATGAAGGATTATGTGTGTGTCCGTACAATGAAGTCGAGAGAGAGAGAGATGGTTCGAGAAAGAGAGAGAAGGGAAAACAGAAACAATGCACATGTGTGCATGTTGCGTACGTGTGTGTGTGTTTAAAATATCAGCCCAATCTTTGGGCTTAAATAATTAGGGCACCCAAGCCCAAAACCAAACCCAAAACCATAATCGTTCCCGCGTATTCGAGGGCAAAATTGTCATTTCACGTCGAAACTATATTTAAACTCGGGACGGGATGTCACAACCTACCCTCCTTAATAAAATTTCGTCCTCGAAATTTACATAACATAAGTACACACTAATAACCATAAAATAAACACGGATACATATCTCTCATCCGCTCATCTGTCTCCCAAGTAGCCTCCTCAACCAAATGGTTTCGCCACAACACTTTTACTAGCCGAACTGTCTTGTTCCTCAGAACCTTATCCTTCCAGTCTAGGATAGTCACCGGCTCCTCCTCGTACGTCAAATCAGGACTAACCTCTAACTGCTGCGGAGGTAAAACGTGGGACGGATCAGCAACATTATGACGTAGCATCGAAACGTGAAACACGTTATGAACTCTGGATAGCTCTGGAGGCAACTCAAGCCGGTACGCTACTTCACCAATCCGCTCGGTGATCTGGTATGGTCCAATATACCTGGGACTCAACTTCCCCTTTTTGCCGAACCGAACAACCCCTTTCCACGGCGATAACTTTAAGAACACCCAATCGCCTACGTCGTAAACCCGATCTGTGGCATGTCTATCGGCTAAGCTCTTCTGGCGATCCTGGGCCGCTTTCAAGTTAGACTTGATTACCTGGACATTCTGAGTCGTCTCATCGACTATCTCTGGGCCCTCAAGTACTCTCTCGCCGACCTCCGACCAACAGAGGGGCGTGCGACAAGCTCGACCGTACAATGCTTCGAATGGTGACATTCTGATGCTCGAATGATAACTGTTATTGTACGCGAACTCCATCAGGTCCAAGCGTAGATGCGACGCATCACCAAACTGTAGTACGGACGATCGTAACATATCCTCGAGCGTCTGAATGGTCCTCTCGGACTGCCCGTCCGTCTGTGGATGATAAGCTGTGCTATACAATAGCCTCGCACCGAGGGCTTCCTGGAATGCCGTCCAGAACTTGGATGTGAATCTCGGATCTCGATCTGAAATAATACTGACTGGCACACCATGATACTTAACTATCTTCGAGATGAAAAGCTCAGCTAATCGTCGTAGAGAAAACTTCTCTCGAACTGGGATGAAGTGTGCAGATTTCGCAAGCCGATCAACTATTACCCAAATGCCGTCATAACCATTCTGCGTACGGGGCAACTTATAGACGAAATCCATAGTGATATTTTCCCATTTCCACTGAGGAACGGGAAGCGGTTGCATTCGTCCGAACGGTTTCTTTCTCTCGGCTTTAACCTGCTGACAAATAATACATCTGCTCACGTACTCAACAATCTCCCTCTTCATACCGGGCCAATAATAGAATGGCCGAATGGTATGATACATCTTGGTACTGCCCGGATGCATCGCATAAGCTGATATGTGTGCCTCATCGAGAATAGCCCTTTTTAGCTCTGCGTTATTTGGTACGTACATTATGTTCTCTTGCATGAGCATGCCGTCGGTTTCTCGAATCCGTAGATCTGTCTTTTTACCTTCACCCCTCAATCGAATTAGCTCCTGAGTCTCCTCGTCATGCAATTGAGCCTCAAGAATACGGTCAATCAGAATCGGCCTAACCTGAAAGTGAGCGAGTAACGCTTTCCCTTGATAGGAGCATATTTATGCGACTTAGCTTGCTTGTTTTCTTGCATTTTGGTTATTATTTAGTATTTATTATAGTGTTTAAAGTCATTTTCGTGTGTTTATAGGTTTATTTGTCAAAGTATGCAAAAAGAAGCATTTTGGAGCATTCTAGAGCATTTTTGGGCCAAGATTGGATAGTGCAAGCATTGATAAGCTCATATTTATATATATTTTACATCAAATTCTCTCATCTTTTCTTAGTTAGTTCCTTATATTTTTGAGCTATTTACATTGATTTTGTGTTTTATATGATTTGTCAAGCAAATAAAAGAAAAATAGCACAAGTGAGGTTTTATGTAACAAATTTGTCAAAACTGCCTGTGCAGATCAGCCCACTTTGGAAGCAATTTGCGAACGGCCCAAAATGAACTAGAGAATGGGCCTTATATGCTTGGAAAGCTACAGATGTCTATTTTCTGGAGCATTTTGCGGATTGTTAAGATCATTTTTCTAGAAGAAGTTATGGGCATTTTAGTAAGGGAAGGTCAGGAGAGCACATGGCATGGATGACCCACGGGTTGGATGGATGATTATGTTTTGCAAGTGTGCTAGCTTGTTTAATCATGAAATACATGTGTGCTAGCTGTTTTGCAAGTGTTCTAGCTGATTCATCATGAGAAGACCAAGGGGAATCTAAGGCATGGACCAAGGAGGATGAATGCAAGTCATTGCACATGAAATTTCTGCAATTAAGCATGTGTTGCTAGCCCTACTTGATGAATAATTCTTGCTTTTTATTTGTTTATTAAAATCACTTGAGTGGTTCCTCACCTTTGTACACCTATAAATAAGCCTTCTTGCAAGGCTTAGACTCACCAATTCACACAACAATTCCATCTTCACACACCCTAAACTATCCTAGCCAAAACCCTTTCTTTCCTCCACAAAATCTGCCCATAAACTATCCAAGAATAAACCATTCTACAAGCCTTTCCTTGCCTCTCCCTAAACTTCTCCCATCCATTCCTCTCCCTAAACTTCCCCCATCCATTCCTCTCCCTAAACTTCCCCTTCAACATCATTCAAAGCCTTGTGCCGCAACAAAGAGAAGAAGAAGAAAGTCCTTGGATGCGCTTGGATCGTTGGAAAGTTTAGGTGTTTTCTTTCTTTTGTTTTTCAATGTTTAATTTAAATTGTTGTTCAATTATATTAAACATGTGGAATTAATTTCTTTTTAGTTAGAGGGGAATTTGAAACCATGGATATATGTTTATTATGATTTGATTTACTCCAGTTATGAATGTATAAATGTTTGGATGTGGTTTACTTTTCTGTTTTGATTAAGAACTTGTTTATGTATGTGGGTTAAGGGTCGACACTTAATTTGCATGCCTAAACTTGATGCTAGGATATAAGGGAATTTCACCTAATCGTTATGAACTTATATTCATGAGTAGTAAAGATCGCTAGTCACGATTGTGTTAAGTAAATCCTTGGCAAGAGTAACATGCGTATTCCATAGTTATGAATGCCTAGTCGATGTTTATGATTTCCATTGAACTTAATGATCTTTGATATGTCTCTCTATCATGCGTCTTCCATAGATAGGGAACTTGATAAGAATAATTTGGTTGTAATGCGTATTCCTTGCAATCCAATGAATCTAGGGAAATCTAAGAGTTAATTTAAGCAGACCTAATTAACTTGAAGCATTGTCATTTATTCGTTTGTTGAATTCATAACTGGGAATCAATTTAGGTTACATTTGTGTCATGTGTGGAGAAAAACCCTCTAGCCAATCCGTCGCCTATCCGTTCACTTTTTATTTTATGTTTTTGTCAATTTTGTAATTTATTTAAGTTTAATTTTCGTTTATATGCATATGTTCATGTGTGGATAAGGACCCCTCTAACTAACGTCTCATCATTCTATTTCATTAAATTATATTTTCTTTGAAGTTTATTTATAAGTTTCTGTTTTAAATTTAATTTCATCAAAATCAATCCCCCATTTATTTTAAAGTGTTAGATTTGTTAGAAATCAATTTAGTTTGTGTTTTCTAAAGTCTTGAATTATTTTGAGTCTTTTGATTTATTTTAGTTTATTTGTTAGTTTTATTTTGAGTTATTCTAGTTAAGTGTTTTGAGTCTAGTTTAGTGTTTTAAACTTTGTTTTTTATGTTTTTAAATTAATTTTACATTGGTTAGCATCCCTAGTTAATCCCCGGTTAGAACGATCCCTACTTACCTCATTACTACAATTGTCACAAATAGGGTTTAATTTGTGTGTCAAGTAATTTTCACATCAAATTTTGGCGCCGTTGCCGGGGATTAGCGAAATTGCTAATCCCTTGTGTTTTTGCCGTGTGTTTTTAGTGTAATTTACCTAGTTTTCTTATTTTGTTTTCTTGGTTTAGGTACTAATGCATGACGCGGAGTTCTCAAACTGTGCATATCTTGGACTTTAACACCGATTTTGAACGTGATTTGAGAAGAAAGAGGAGGCATCCCGAACCTAGCGAACCTAGTGAACCTAGTTCAAGTTCAGAGGACGAATCTGAGTTTGAAGAAGTAAAAGAAGAAGTTATGGCAGCGGACAATCGGACCATTAAAG
Organism: Crataegus laevigata; assembly: GCA_963580275.1. Taxonomy (NCBI): domain Eukaryota; kingdom Viridiplantae; phylum Streptophyta; class Magnoliopsida; order Rosales; family Rosaceae; genus Crataegus; species Crataegus laevigata. The sequence continues at coordinate 11,253,559 of OY756944.1, read as the reverse complement.
AACTTTCGGCCTCGGGGTTGACCAATGCCGCACCATTATGCATTCAATACCCCGCGGCCGCCCAAGGCAAGAGTGCTGAGTTCGAGTTGAAATCAAGCTTGTTGCACCACATTCCAAAATACCATGGGCTGTCCATGGAAGATCCCAACAAGCATCTCAAGGAGTTCGAGGTGGTTTGTTCGAGCATGACACCCGTCAATGTCGATGGGAACATTCTGATGATGAAGTCATTTCCATTCTCACTTTTGGAAAAGGCGAAGGATTGGCTTTATGAGTTAGCACCCGGAACGGTTACATCTTGGGATAGTATGAAAAGAGCTTTCTTGGAGAAGTTTTTCCCAACTTCAAGAGTCATCCTCTTGAGGAAACGGATTAGTGGCATCCAACAAAATCAAGGTGAATCATTTCCTTCTTATTATGAACGTTTTAAATCACTTGTTGCTTCTTGTCCACAGCATCAAATGAAGGAGGAGCTACTCATTCAATACTTCTACGAAGGACTCCTTCCCATGGAACGCCAAATGCTTGATGCCGCGGCGGGAGGTGCATTGGTGGATAAGACTCCGGGGGCTGCAAAAGTTCTAATTGCCAACCGAGCTCATAATGCACAACAATACGAAGGTGTTGGGCAAAGAGACCCCCCACGGCCACAAGTGAATGAGGTAAGTTCTTCGTCCGACATTCAATCCCAATTAACTAACCTCACTTCTATTGTTTCTCAGTTGGCTGAGGGAATGAAGATTCATGGACCAAGTGTTTGTGGCGTGTGCTCTATGCAAGGACATGCCAACGATCAATGTCCTCAATTGATTGAGAATGGGGGTTGGGAATCTGCAAAAGCCGTGGGTTTTGGGAACCAAAATCAACCACGTCATGATCCATACTCTAATACCTACAATCCGGGGTGGAGGGACCATCCAAATTTCAAATGGCGGGATCCTCAACAACCCCAACAACAAGGAGGATTTAGGCAGCAACCACCGGGCTTTTATACAAAGCCATTCGTCCCCAATCAAAACCAACCCCAATCTGCCTCAAACTCTTCAGGTACGTCTCTTGACAATGATACACTCCTTAAGTTACTAACTAAATTGTCTCATGGGCAGGAAGATCAAGCTAAGGCTATGCAAAACCGAGACAAAAGAGTGGACCATTTAGAGAAGCAAATTGGGCAAATTGCCGAGTTTATGGGGCAGTTTCATGAGCAAGGCAAGTTACCAAGCAATACCGTAATGAACCCGAAGGGAGGATTTGAAACCGCTAAGGCCATCACGTTGAGAAGTGGTAAACAGGTTGTAACGGACTCAAATATATCCAAATCAAGTCAAGACGAGGAGGACAAGTTGCTGCAAGAAGAAGCACAGGGAGCAAAGCCCACGGCCAAAGATGACCAAACTTTGCCGAATTCATCTAGTCCTCCTAAACCGTCCCAAACCACCAAGGTAAGTCCCAATTCAACTTTTTCTAGTTCTATTCCACTAAATGTGCCCTTTCCTGGCAGGTTTAGGCAATCAAAGAAGGAAGAAGCCGAGAAGGACATTCTAGAGACCTTTCGGAAAGTTCAAGTCAATATTCCGCTCCTTGATGCGATTAAGCAAGTCCCGAGGTACGCTAAGTTTTTAAAAGAACTTTGTACAACAAGGAGAAGGATTTCGAACAAAGAGGTGGTTCAAGTAAGTGAAAATGTTTCTGCTGTGTTACAAAGGAAATTACCCCCTAAATGCAAAGATCCGGGTAGTTTTACAATTCCGTGCGTTATTGGTAATACTAAGTTTGAACAATGCATGTTAGACTTAGGGGCTTCGATTAATGTTATGCCATACTCTATTTATGCATCTATGAACTTAGGTGAGCTTAAAAATGATGGTGTGATAATTCAATTAGCCGATCGTTCTAATGCATATCCAAAGGGTGTTTTGGAAGATGTATTGGTGCAGGTTGGTAACTTGATTTTTCCAGCGGATTTCTACGTACTTGACATGGAGGATTCACCCCATTCCACCCCATTGCCGATTCTATTAGGGAGGCCCTTCATGAAAACAGCCCGCACCAAGATAGATGTGTTTAAAGGAACTTTAACGATGGAATTTGATGGGGAAGTCATTGATTTCAATCTTTCTGAAAGTATTAAATTTCCTAAGGACGATCATTCTTGCTTTTCTATTGACATAATTGATGATTTGGCGCAGGATTTTCTCGATTGTTTGGAGAGGGATACACTTGAAACAACAATTGCACAAGGAATTGGGCAAAAATCTGGTTTTGCCGTGCCTAGAAGTGTGGAGGAGACCGAGATAGTGGCTACCCTTGAGTCACTACCTCAACATCATGGTAAGCCTTCTAAACCAATTTCAATTTCAGTTTCCACTAATAAATTGTTACCCTCAGTGATTCAGGCACCCGCACTTGAGCTTAAACCGTTGCCCGATAATTTAAAGTACGTCTTTCTGGGAGACAACGAGACATTGCCCGTCATTATCTCCTCATCACTCACGGCCATAGAGGAGGAGAAGTTGATCCAAGTGTTGAAAGAGCACAAGACGGCCATTGGGTGGACTTTGGCCGATATTAGGGGAATTAGCCCGACTACGTGCATGCATCGAATACTTCTAGAGGAGGGGGCTAAACCAACTCGAGAAGCTCAGCGCCGTCTCAACCCTCCAATGATGGAAGTTGTGAAAAAGGAGATTATCAAACTTCTTGATTGTGGAGTGATTTATCCGATCTCTGATAGTCGTTGGGTATCACCGGTACAATGTGTTCCAAAGAAGTCCGGAGTGACAGTGGTGAAGAATGCCGAGAATGAGCTTGTGCCAACCCGTATCCAAACAGGTTGGAGAGTGTGCATTGATTATAGGAAGCTCAACACCACCACAAGGAAGGACCACTTCCCTTTGCCATTCATTGATCAAATGCTTGAAAGGTTAGCCGGTCATTCTTTTTATTGTTTCCTTGATGGTTATTCTGGATATAATCAGATTGTCATAGCGCCGGATGACCAAGAAAAGACAACTTTCACATGCCCCTTTGGTACTTTTGCTTATCGTCGCATGCCTTTTGGTTTATGCAATGCTCCGGCCACATTTCAAAGGTGTATGGTAAGTATCTTTTCAGATTTTGTGGAAAAGATTATTGAGGTATTTATGGATGATTTCAGTGTGTTTGGAAATTCATTTGATGGGTGTTTGGAAAATCTCACAATAATTTTGAAACGATGTGTTGAGACTAACCTTGTGCTTAATTGGGAAAAATGTCACTTTATGGTTAGACAAGGCATAGTTCTAGGGCATATTGTTTCAGAAAGAGGAATTGAAGTGGATAAATCGAAAATAGATCTTATACGCAACTTACCCTCTCCTACTTCGGTTCGAGAGATTCGTTCGTTTCTTGGTCATGCAGGATTTTATAGGCGATTTATCAAGGAATTCTCCAAGATCTCAAACCCTCTTTGCCATCTCCTCCAAAAAGATGTGGCGTTTGACTTCAACGAGAAGTGTGAGAAGGCGTTCAATCACCTCAAAGAAATGCTAACTTCGGCCCCTATCATAGTTCCACCGGATTGGAGCCTTCCTTTTGAGCTTATGTGTGATGCTTCCGATTATGCATTAGGAGCTGTTTTGGGGCAAAGGAAGGAAAAGAGGCCACATGTTATCTATTATGCCTCTCGGACTTTAAATGATGCACAATTGAATTATTCTACCACTGAAAAAGAACTTCTTGCTGTTGTATTTGCTTTAGATAAATTCCGATCTTATTTGCTTGGTACTAAAGTTATTATTTATACTGACCATGCAGCATTGAAGTATTTGTTCACCAAGAAGGAAGCCAAACCACGACTCATTCGTTGGATGCTTCTTCTCCAAGAGTTCGATATCGAAATCCGTGACAAGAAGGGAAGTGAAAACGTGGTGGCTGACCACTTGAGCCGTATGGTGCATGAGGAGGATGCCGTGCCTATCATAGAGACATTCCCAGATGAGCAACTGATGTCCGTCAAGGTAAGTGAACCGTGGTATGCTGATTTGGTGAATTATTTGGTGTCTAAACATGTTCCTAGTGAATTACTTAAACACCAATATGATAAATTGAAGAAAGAGGCACGGTTTTATGTGTGGGATGACCCGTATTTATGGAAACATTGCCCTGACCAAGTTATACGTAGGTGTGTGCACGATTCTGAGTTTAATGCTATTCTAACCTTTTGTCACACTTATGCTTGTGGAGGACACTTTGGCACTCAAAGAACAGCACTTAAGGTGTTAGAATGTGGTTTCTATTGGCCTACCATCTTTAGGGATGCTAGAATATTTTGCATGTCTTGTGATAGATGTCAAAGAACGGGCAATATTGGTCCTAAACAACAAATGCCGCAAACCCCCATTTTTAGTGTTGAAATCTTTGATGTTTGGGGTATTGATTTTATGGGTCCCTTTCCTTCGTCACAAGGGTTTCTTTATATATTGCTTGCTGTGGACTATGTGTCGAAATGGGTGGAAGCAAAAGCCACCGGAACTAATGATTCTCGAGTGGTTGCAGATTTTGTGAAAACTAACATTTTTGCAAGGTTTGGAATGCCACGAGTGCTAATCAGTGATGGAGGTTCCCATTTTTGTAATCGAACCATTGAGGCGTTGCTCAAGAAATACAATGTCAAGCATAAGGTGGCCACACCTTATCATCCTCAAACGAGCGGGCAAGCCGAGGTTTCAAATAGGGAAATCAAGCAGATTCTTGAGAAAACCGTGGGGCCTACAAGGAAGGATTGGAGTTTGCGCTTAAACGATGCATTGTGGGCGTATCGCACTGCCTACAAAACCCCCATTGGAATGTCACCTTTTCGGCTCATCTATGGGAAGCCATGCCATCTTCCTGTCGAGTTAGAGCATCGTGCACATTGGGCCGTCAAAACCTTCAATATGGACCTTGATGCCGCAGGTTTACATAGAAAGCTTCAATTGTGTGAGCTTGATGAAATCCGATATGAAGCATATGAGAATGCCCGGATTTACAAGGAAAAAACAAAGGCATTCCATGACAAGATGATCCGTGCCAAGACATTCTCTATTGGGCAGAAAGTGTTGTTGTTCAATTCTCGCCTTCGGTTATTTCCGGGTAAGTTGCGTTCCAAATGGGTTGGTCCGTTTATTGTCACTAATGTTTTCCCTCATGGTGCAGTGCAAATCAAAAGTTCAAGGACACAACAAGAATTCAAAGTGAATGGGCATCGATTAAAGCCCTATTACGAGATGTTTGAGGAGCATGTCGTGGAGGAGGTACCCCTCCATGCCGTGAAACCTAGTCAAGCTTAAACGGAGGTACCGTCCGGCTGAAAGACGTTAAAGCAAGCGCTTCTTGGGAGGCAACCCATGTGTTGAAACATGCGACGAAGGAACTTTCACTCCAAACCCAGATTTGCGTCCCTAACCTGTCTCTCTATTGCTATTACTTTGCCATTTGTGTTATGTTTGCGAGTTGTGTTAGTTGATTGTTTTTGTATTAATTTATGTTTGAAACATTGAGGACAATGTTTGGTTTAAGTGTGGGGGGATAAACAAGCTATTTTTGCATGAAATTCATGGGATTTTATCACTTATCACTTCACATGTTGTTTCTCACTGTTTTAAAATGTTTTTAGTGTGTTTTAGTCAAAAAATCCGAAAATCCCATAAAAATTTGAAAAAGTTTGAAAAATAATATAAAAAAAAAGAGTCGTTTTTGAGTCATTTTTGTGTGTTTAGGGTACCTTCCAACACAATGATGAGGATTCGGTTTGTAATTGCATGACGGTTAAAGAAAGTTATAAACATGGATAAAAGTTTGATTTATGCTTGGTTGTGGTTATAACTTATGAATTCACATGTAATCATAAAGGAAAAATTAGTTTTTGTAAACATGCTTGAAGGAAGTAACTCAAACTAACGCTACAACCTTGTGAGACTTGAGCCTAAACGTTTATTTGGAGAGTTAATAATCTGTGAACTTGTTGCTTTTCTAAGTCGTTGCATGATCTCATTATTCTTTGCTTGGTTACTACTTAGAAGGCGTATAATTTAGTTCCAAATGCTAGAACTCATGCCCATTTCATTCAAAGCATGCTATTGATTTGCATAACACATATTCAAGATGAAGTTGTGTAGTCACCACCACCTTAGCCAAAATGCCATGTGCCCTACTCCATTTTATGTTTAAGTTAACCCCGTTGAGCCTTGTTAGCCTATGTTCTTTGTTAACCCATGTTTTCCTCACCTAGCCTAGATTAGGATTATCTATACCCTTGTTTTTGAAGCATAGTAAAGCATGATTCAAATAGAATTCCTTTTGATTAATGTTGGGCAGAAATCAAGTGTGGGGGAATTTTCTTATGAGAGTTTATGTGTGCCATAGGCACGGGTAAAAAAAAAAAAAAAAAAAAAAAAAAAAAAAAAAAAAGTTGAAAAGACGTGAAAAAGAGTACTAAAGTATTGTTTGTTGAAGAAAGGGTCCAAAACAATGAATTCGGCCCTAAGAATTATTTAAATCTTCCCCTTGTGTTTTTAAGTTGATTTTTGCGTACTAAAGTGAATTCTAAGTCTCAATTTCACTACTTTGCTTACTATGCTTGAAGAACGTTTGTTTTTCCCTATCCTTTCTTTGTTAACCAATACCCCAAGCCCCGTTACAACCCTTAACTTCTATCTTGAGTGTTATGTGTTTCAATTTGTGGAGTTTGAATTTGGTATGAGCATATGGTGTTATTGGTTCTCGCATCTAAGTAGTAGCATTCCATTCATGAGATCATATCTAAACATACTTATTAACTCCGGAAATTACGTTCTTTGTGATACATATATGTGAGCATTCGTTTTTATATCTACATCAATTCTCTCACATATAACTAGTATAGGGTGTGTAGTTAGAAAAAAAAAAAAAAAAAAAAAAAAAAAAAAAAAAAACTGAGTGAAAATAGAGTGCATATCTTGTAAGGATTGAGGGAATTCTCTAAGGCATGTTACTACATTCAAAACATTGTTTTAATTGGTTCATTGTGAACTAATAAGTTGTGACTATGATTAAGTATGTGCTTAAGTATTAAATTGACTCAAATCTGTGGGAATAATAATCTTTAACATGTCATATGCATTGGAAATCCCTGAGGCAAACGTTGGAAGGTTTAGGTTATGTTTGTTTATTTGTTTTGTTTTATTTCTTTGTTTTGCTCGAGGACTAGCAAAAGCTAAGTGTGGGGGAATTTGATAGGAGCATATTTATGCGACTTAGCTTGCTTGTTTTCTTGCATTTTGGTTATTATTTAGTATTTATTATAGTGTTTAAAGTCATTTTCGTGTGTTTATAGGTTTATTTGTCAAAGTATGCAAAAAGAAGCATTTTGGAGCATTCTAGAGCATTTTTGGGCCAAGATTGGATAGTGCAAGCATTGATAAGCTCATATTTATATATATTTTACATCAAATTCTCTCATCTTTTCTTAGTTAGTTCCTTATATTTTTGAGCTATTTACATTGATTTTGTGTTTTATATGATTTGTCAAGCAAATAAAAGAAAAATAGCACAAGTGAGGTTTTATGTAACAAATTTGTCAAAACTGCCTGTGCAGATCAGCCCACTTTGGAAGCAATTTGCGAACGGCCCAAAATGAACTAGAGAATGGGCCTTATATGCTTGGAAAGCTACAGATGTCTATTTTCTGGAGCATTTTGCGGATTGTTAAGATCATTTTTCTAGAAGAAGTTATGGGCATTTTAGTAAGGGAAGGTCAGGAGAGCACATGGCATGGATGACCCACGGGTTGGATGGATGATTATGTTTTGCAAGTGTGCTAGCTTGTTTAATCATGAAATACATGTGTGCTAGCTGTTTTGCAAGTGTTCTAGCTGATTCATCATGAGAAGACCAAGGGGAATCTAAGGCATGGACCAAGGAGGATGAATGCAAGTCATTGCACATGAAATTTCTGCAATTAAGCATGTGTTGCTAGCCCTACTTGATGAATAATTCTTGCTTTTTATTTGTTTATTAAAATCACTTGAGTGGTTCCTCACCTTTGTACACCTATAAATAAGCCTTCTTGCAAGGCTTAGACTCACCAATTCACACAACAATTCCATCTTCACACACCCTAAACTATCCTAGCCAAAACCCTTTCTTTCCTCCACAAAATCTGCCCATAAACTATCCAAGAATAAACCATTCTACAAGCCTTTCCTTGCCTCTCCCTAAACTTCTCCCATCCATTCCTCTCCCTAAACTTCCCCCATCCATTCCTCTCCCTAAACTTCCCCTTCAACATCATTCAAAGCCTTGTGCCGCAACAAAGAGAAGAAGAAGAAAGTCCTTGGATGCGCTTGGATCGTTGGAAAGTTTAGGTGTTTTCTTTCTTTTGTTTTTCAATGTTTAATTTAAATTGTTGTTCAATTATATTAAACATGTGGAACTAATTTCTTTTTAGTTAGAGGGGAATTTGAAACCATGGATATATGTTTATTATGATTTGATTTACTCCAGTTATGAATGTATAAATGTTTGGATGTGGTTTACTTTTCTGTTTTGATTAAGAACTTGTTTATGTATGTGGGTTAAGGGTCGACACTTAATTTGCATGCCTAAACTTGATGCTAGGATATAAGGGAATTTCACCTAATCGTTATGAACTTATATTCATGAGTAGTAAAGATCGCTAGTCACGATTGTGTTAAGTAAATCCTTGGCAAGAGTAACATGCGTATTCCATAGTTATGAATGCCTAGTCGATGTTTATGATTTCCATTGAACTTAATGATCTTTGATATGTCTCTCTATCATGCGTCTTCCATAGATAGGGAACTTGATAAGAATAATTTGGTTGTAATGCGTATTCCTTGCAATCCAATGAATCTAGGGAAATCTAAGAGTTAATTTAAGCAGACCTAATTAACTTGAAGCATTGTCATTTATTCGTTTGTTGAATTCATAACTGGGAATCAAATTATATGCATATGTTCATGTGTGGATAAGGACCCCTCTAACTAACGTCTCATCATTCTATTTCATTAAATTATATTTTCTTTGAAGTTTATTTATAAGTTTCTGTTTTAAATTTAATTTCATCAAAATCAATCCCCCATTTATTTTAAAGTGTTAGATTTGTTAGAAATCAATTTAGTTTGTGTTTTCTAAAGTCTTGAATTATTTTGAGTCTTTTGATTTATTTTAGTTTATTTGTTAGTTTTATTTTGAGTTATTCTAGTTAAGTGTTTTGAGTCTAGTTTAGTGTTTTAAACTTTGTTTTTTATGTTTTTAAATTAATTTTACATTGGTTAGCATCCCTAGTTAATCCCCGGTTAGAACGATCCCTACTTACCTCATTACTACAATTGTCACAAATAGGGTTTAATTTGTGTGTCAAGTAATTTTCACATCATCCCTCGATTTTCCGCCTCCGAATAATCAATCTCCAATCCTACACCGGTCGATCTCAACTCGACTAACAAAGGAGCATGGCTCGCGTACATAGCATCCACTCTACCCTGTGACTTTCGGCTAAGTGCGTCAGCTACTACGTTTGCACGACCCGGATGGTACTCGATCGTGCAATCGTAATCACTCAGCAACTCCATCCACCTTCGCTGACGAAGATTCAGGTCTCTCTGAGTGAACAAGTACTGGAGGCTCTTGTGGTCTGTAAAGATCTTACATCTCTCGCCGTAGAGGTAATGTCTCCAGATCTTCAATGCGAATACGATCGCTGCCAACTCGAGGTCATGAGTAGGATAGTTCCTTTCGTGCAGTTTCAACTGCCTCGATGCATAAGCGATCACCCTACCGTGCTGCATCAGTACGCAACCCAAGCCGTTTAACGATGCGTCACTGTAGATCTCGAAGTTACCACTGTCGTCCGGAAGTGCTAACACCGGAGCATGAGTAAGACAATACTTTAACTGCTGAAAGCTCCGCTCACAGCTATCATCCCACTCAAATCGGACATCCTTCCTGGTTAACCTCGTGAGGGGTAAAGCAATCACCGAGAAATCCTGCACGAACCGCCGTTAGTAGCCTGCTAATCCGAGGAAACTTCGTACCTCAGAAACAGTTCGTGGTTGTTCCCAATTCTCCACCGCTGCTATCTTCTGGGGATCCACCTGAATGCCCTGAGCTGACATAACGTGCCCCAAAAATGCCACCTGATCTAACCAGAATTGGCATTTGCTGAACTTGGCGTATAATCTATGCTCCCTCAGCTTCTTCAGCACTAATGAAAGGTGTCGCATGTGATCTGACTTCGATTTAGAGTACACCAGAATGTCATCGATAAAGACAATGACGAATCGATCCAAATACTGCTTGAACACCCGGTTCATCAAATCCATAAATGCAGCTGGGGCGTTAGTCAATCCGAACGGCATGACTAAGAACTCATAATGACCATATCTGGTTCGAAACGCCGTCTTCGAAACATCTTCATTCTTAATCTTCAGCTGATAGTAGCCAGACCGTAGGTCGATCTTAGAGAAAACACAAGCTCCTCGTAGCTGATCAAACAAATCATCAATACGTGGTAGTGGGTAACGATTTTTAATCGTTACTCGGTTCAGCTGTCGATAGTCAATACACAGCCATAAGGTACCATCCTTCTTACGCACAAACAACACTGGAGCTCCCCAAGGTGAAGTACTCGGCTGAATAAAACCTTTATCTAATAGCTCCTGTAACTGAATTTTCAACTCTCGCAACTCGGCGGGAGCCATCCGATAAGAAGTCAAGGATATAGGGTCTGTACCTGGCAATAAGTCGATAGAGAACTCCACATCTCGATCCGGCGGCAAGCCCGGCAAATCGTCAGGAAACACGTCAGGGAACCACCTGACCACCTTCACATCCTCTAAACTGGCAGGAGCACTATCATTCAATACCACGTGTGCCAGATACCCCTGACAACCCTTCTGCAACAATTTCTTAGCTCTCACGGCAGAAATAATGCCGTGCCTAACATGACTACGCTCGCCAGTAAATGTAACCACAGGTAACCCCGGCCGATGAAACGTAACTTTCTTCTCAAAACAATCAATATTGGCTCGATTATAATGTAGCCAATCAGTGCCCAAGATCACATCGAACTCAACAATATCCAGCGGAATAAGATTAGCGGGCATAACCACATCCTCGATCAACACGGGGCATCCTGGGTACATCCAACTGACCAGACATGTCTCCCCTCTAGGCATCGACACCTCTAACTCAAATCTGAGGGGTGCAGACTCAGGTTGAGTCAATTGGGCAAATGAGTAAGAAATGACTGAATGAGTAGCACCACAGTCTATCAACACTCTAGCGAAATGACCAAGTACATTTAAGTTACCCATTATCAGATCAGGGTTACTCTGAGCGTCCTGCGCTGTGAGATTATGAATAGGACCCTGAGGCTGCTGTCGCCCACCGCGACCTCTACTCGTCTGACCAGTTCGTCCAGGCATACCACGACTCGGACCAGCAGGGTTAGGCTGTCTAGACGATCCTGCGCTGCTCGCTGTAGCCTCACTCTGCTGTGGCTGAACTCCCGGATACCACTGCGATCCGCCGGCAGGACAAGTAGGATACGGGGTGTACCCTCCAGGATACGGAGTATAGCCACTCTGATAACCGCCTGAATAGTACGGATCCGGAGGATAGGGATACGGTGTAGCAGAATAAGGGACAACATCGCCCTGATAATGATAGGTGCTGCCACGACTCGGCTGACCATATCCACCAGGAGGTGGAGCCTGCTGGATAGGAACTGGGGGTGGTAGTGCAGGTAGTGAAGGTCTCGGCTGATTCTGCGGACAATTCGCAGCTCGATGACCCATCTGTCCACACGTGAAGCATCCACGAACGCCCTGCCTACACTCGCCGAAATGTCGACTGTTACACCTCCGGAAAAATGGTGCGGAAGAACCACCAGCATCTCGCTGCCTCTGGAAATGCTGACCCCCAGTAAATCTACCTCCTCTTCTCTGGCCTGGGGAATTTACACCCCCACTCGAAGAACTCGAGCTAACACCACTTCTCTTGAAACTCTGGGTCTTCCGAGGCCCCTGTGATGCCACTCCTTTACCTTTGTCGTCTCGCCTCGGTTCCTCATTCCCTTCTTCTTTGTCACTATCACTCGGCATATTCTCTGAATCTTCTATCTGCACCAAAACTGCGTAGAAGTCATGATAAGTCTCACAGTGCCTCGTAGTAGCCATCGTGCGCCATTTCTTTCGAGTGCCCAGCTTAAATCTCCGAAGCATCTCAGCCTGATTCTTAGCAATCTCAGGGTGATAACGAGAAAGATCAGTGAACTTTCGGTAGTACTCGTTTGCTGACATCTTTTTCTGCTTAAGGCTCGTGAATTCTTGTTTCTTACGATCAAGGTACGCGTCTGGGATAAATCGCTTGTAAAATAACTGTTTGAACACCTCCCAGTCCTTGGCCTCTTCTGGTGGCATCTTATCCTCCAACTGTTCCCACCAGGACGCAGGTTCCTTTCCCATAAACCATGTAGCAGTCTCAACCCAAGTCCCTGCAGCTAAATTACCCTGACTGTGCATCACCTTAAAAGTCCGCTCTATCTGCAGAAACCAGCGCTCGGCACCTTCGTGCCGCTCGTCACCCTCAAATCTTGATAACCTCAAATTATGCGCACTCTCGAGAGGAGTCCTGTGAGAAGGACGAAGGGTAGACTGAATAGCCTGAGCAATAGCATCTCCTAACTGAGAAAAGTCGGGAAATCTAGGATCAACAGGTGAACGTGGTTCTCGGCGAGGCGGCATCGTTCTGACAGAAAACACCAGATTAATTAGAATATTCACAAGCTATACAGGACTGCCAAAACCTAGGCTCTGATACCAAACTAACACACCTCGACCCAAGGGTCGAAGCGTGCGAGTGACGTAGCCAAAACGTCAGCGGAAGGTAATTATGCATGAAATGTAGTAGTGAAAGTTAAGATGATAATATACATATGATAAAGAGTGACATAGAACGAAAGTATACTAGTGAAGGGTCACAGAGCCGATCCTAGGTGCAGTCATTTAAAAACAAAATGATACGGCTACAGTAGAGATCCTACATCAGTGGTGGTCTGTCAGAACTGCCTTGATGCCTCGATAGCCGTCCACGTCGTAGCTACCTAGAACTTGGAGGGGCGCAAAACAGAAAATGTGAGTGGGCAAAAACAAAGTCTTTCCAAAACCATTTCATAAAATCCATAAATAACCCCTCGTTGTAAATCAATATAATTTTCCCAGAAAATAATACGTATATAAACTTATATACGAAAACTCGTCTCAGAGTCAAAATTCGTTATCAAAACTCAATGATAGGCCATGTCGATATACCAACTCAGAAAATCATCATCATCAGTCAGGTAATGTAAATCAGAAGTATCCCTAATGTAATGTCAGCCGGAGTCACCTCTAGTGACTTGTACGGCTGAACCTATAGCTCATCCATCATCCTCAATCACTATCAATTATTATCCTGCACACGAGTCGGAACCACCTATCGTGGTCTGTACGACAGGCTAGGCACCAGCCTTGGATCCAAGGTGAGCGTACGGTGCGTGAGGTGAACGATCACGTGAAGGCTAGGCCCTACTCTGGCGGAGCACTAACACCCGAGGTGCAGGTGATGAGCTAAATCACTATCTATCATCATCTCAAGCACTATAACCATACTTACCTGACTTACCTGGCCGTCCTCGGCGTCGGAGCGTAGCAAATGCAAACATAATCATATTTATAAAATATAATTGGCATACGACATGGCAATATAATTATAAAACCAATTCCGTTCATAAATCATGAAAATTGCGTTTCTGGGAAAAACATATATATATATATATATATATATATATATATATATATATATATATATATATATATACTGAAAACAAAATCCCACTCACTGGTATGTCGACGGGTCGTATCCCCCGAGCCTAGAATGAATGCGCTCGTCCTCTGGGTACGTCTCACCTATATGTGAAACAACTGCAAAACCGTCATTAACAGTACATAACCGAGCTACGTAAATAACTTTTCATACGAAGGTCAATTTTGGTATTTAAATATACCAACGCGACCTACACGACGTCACGAGCGTCGTGATATTTTTAAAATAATTTTTCACTGTGGCACGCGCCCCCACGCGCCAAGGAATGCACGGACAGACGCGCCCCCACGCGCGTCACGTGCTGCGCACGCGCGCCTAACCCTAACGGCGTCAGGAATATTCCGTTATCTTCTAACGGATTCCGTTAGAACTAACTGACGGCGTGAGGAATATTCCGTCAACTTTGACGGAATATTCTGTCACCCCCAACCTCCAGCTCCGGCGACCGTCGCCGGCGCCGGACTGGTTTTTCCGGCGACCATTTTCCGGCGAAACTTCAAACTCCCATATCTCACTCATTTTTTATCCAAAATTCGTGAAATTTACACCAAAATGCTCTAAATTCAATGTAGAACAACGTTATACCTTCAAATCCTTCGAAAAACGTCTAGAAATTCCATGGGAAATTTCCTCCAACTCGGCCAAGTCCAAAACTCAGTGATCCCGACGTCCAATGTTCACGAACGAGGTACTCCGAGCTTCGTGGAAGTCTCTAGAGTGTCCCTATGATCTTTGTTTCACCTAAAACGCAACCATAACAAAAATGATGAACAGTGCTTCGAGTTTAAGCCACGGGTTCGAGGTGATTCTGGGGATTTCCCAGCCTAAAACTAACATGTAAATGTTCAGCACAAGTCACAGATCATGGTTAACCTTACCTGAGGCTCGATCTGGGCGTGATGAAGGATTATGTGTGTGTCCGTACAATGAAGTCGAGAGAGAGAGAGATGGTTCGAGAAAGAGAGAGAAGGGAAAACAGAAACAATGCACATGTGTGCATGTTGCGTACATGTGTGTGTGTTTAAAATATCAGCCCAATCTTTGGGCTTAAATAATTAGGGCACCCAAGCCCAAAACCAAACCCAAAACCATAACCGTTCCCGCGTATTCGAGGGCAAAATTGTCATTTCACGTCGAAACTATATTTAAACTCGGGACGGGATGTCACACATTTCCTCTCTCTATGGCCTCCATAATTGTTCAGTAAATTATGCCTACAACATAGACATGCATAACTTATAATAAGAGACATATTGTATTAGTTAAGTTCTTATTAATGAAATCTCTCCATCGCTTTGAGTATAAATTAAAAGTTAAAATAAAAAACGTAGTTACAAGTAGCCATGCATAATTTATATAATAAGAGGCAAATTAAGTAGCCAGCAGATGCATGAGAGGTAGCTTTTGCAAGTTAAGGAGTGTCACAAAAGCATAGAACACACCAAATAAAAAAAGAAAGTGGTGGGGAACGGCCTGTATATAAATATATATTCGTATTCCTACAAGTCAAGTTTGAAACCACATCAGCTAAAGAAACCAGTTCATTGGTTGCTTGCCCTTTACTTTTCTCTTTCTTCAAGTGGACAAACTTGCATCAACACATTGCACCACCCAAATCAGAAAGCAGAGACTAGAGTGCTATCGAAACATCCATCAATTTGCACTCCTTTTTGGTTGGCCTCCATGTCCTAGCATGGCTTATTCCAATCAGCAGATGTTTCCTCCTCTCCTATCAACTCATCCTCTTTGCCCATGTGTGTCGCGCGGAGCTATAAACCTAGCCTCCATCAAAAGGTATAATTGTTTTGTATTTCTACTATGAATATATAGTAGGGTACGTATATATATATATATATATATATATATATATATATATATATATATGTATATATTTATATAATGAAATAAATGTACACGTACGTAAGCATTCCAATTATTTGTATGTGTAATTTTTACCAATAGCAATCTACAAAAAGATAAAAGTTATATCTGGGCTTTTTTTTTAAATATTTATTAACTCTACTTTGTTTAACATATAGGGCGAAGGATATAGTTACAAACAAATACTTATAGCCAGTTTGGCTAAACAAATTAAAGAGTGTATCTATTATCAAGCTACGTACGACGACGAACTAAGACATTTCTGTAGACATATTCCACCTAAATGCCACAGGCTGCAATCAGCAGTGAAAAAGAATGACATCACTAAACGAAAACAAAAATGGACTACTAGCTTGCCTAATGTCGCTTATTATATATAAGTAACGTACTCAATATGAAGGAGCTGCCGAAGGATTTTTCAGTAGCCTAACTAGATAGTAAGTACATGCAAAGTACCTTCCTTTTCTTATGTATGATTCATATTCTCAACAGATGCGCGTACGACGTAGTGCAAGCTCAAGACAATCTACATGTAAAGTACCCTAGGGTTCGTTTCTTGACCATTTAGATTTCAGTTTTTTTACTGAATAGAGGAAAAATGAGCATGAAAAAGAAGAGGGTGTAGTGAATCAATATTTTAGTATAACTCTATCCCATCGTCCGAGTACCACATATGAGATTCTGATTTAGAAATATTTCAAGGGCAAGAATCAATAAGTAGTAAAAGCAATAGTAGAAAAAATAGCTTGCGCGATGAACATTAGTTCGTCGCACAAGAGGCACTTGCGCGATAGAAACACTAATTCATCGCACAAAATAGAAAAGATAGAGAAAATAAATAAATAAAACTTGCGCGACAAAAGTTTCGTTGTGCAAGAACACTTAGCGCGACGAAAAATTGTAAAACTTGTGCGACGAAAGCTTCGTTGCACGAGAATACTTAGCGCGACAAAAAATTGTTGTCGTCGCTTAAAGTCAACAAGAAAATGCGGGTAACTTAATTTGGCGCGAATAACTTGCACGACGAAATGGGACATTTACACAACAAATAGTTCATCGCGCAAGTTCAGTCAGTTTTGACCATTCATCAATGCATGTGAATCAGGTAATAAATTGGAGGACATTTAATACAGATGTTTGCGCGACAAATCCTTGGTCGCGCAAGGATCCTATCTTTGCTATAAATAGGCGTTCTTACTGTCCTTATGTTTCACAATTATGTTATGTTGAGATGGCGGATAAAAACAACAATGAGAATGTGCGCGATGCCAACCCGCATGATGTGAAAGAGCATTTTGAGTTTGCCCATGCAATTACTGTAGCTATGGGGAATAATTGCCCCACTGCTGAGTGGCATTCTTGGAAAGATGTGCCGGGAAATGTGAAGAAGGCTGTGATGGATGAACTATTAGTAAGTATATTGTTGATGGATCGATAATTAAGTTTGCGAAATTTTTAGTTATATGTTGGAATTAATTATTTGTATATATGTGTAACAGCGTAAGTATGTTTTTTATGATGAACTGAAAGAACAATTGATGAAGTTGGTGGAGGATGAGTTGGAGGGAGGTTACAATCAGTGGTGTTATGAAGTCTTGTGGAATGGAGCAAGATCATACAAATCGTAGTTTAAAATTTATGTTTTGTATGACAATTTTAAATTTAAGTTTTTTTTCTTTCTAATTTATGTATTTGGACTTAATTAGATTTCTATTCATGTTTGGTTTTTTTATTGAGACCTAATGTAAGCACCATAGCTATCCTCGGTTTATATGTGTTTTTAACCTAAAATGAATATCGTACATATGGTGAAAATAATTGTATGGATTAAGACTTTAATTATTTGTAGAATAAATATTTAAGGTATTAACTATTTTTAGCATAATATATTATGTATTAATTCTTTATAGAATAAATATTTAAAGTATTAATTAACTTTAGAATAAATATTTAAGGTATTAAATCGTTTGTGAATATTTGTTTGTAATTACAAAGCTTACGTAAACATAGATATCTATGTTTACGTAAACTTTGTAATTACAATTGTTTTATATTGTTGGTCGCGCAATACAATGGGTGACGAAATTATCGTCGTGCAAGGTACCTTTGCGCGACGACTATATATGCTTGTCGCGCAAAGCGCAGTCTGACTGCGTCAAACCTTCCAATCTATTGCGCATTTAAGACGCATATTGAGCGACGAACTGATATCTTTGCGTGACGAAAATTTCGTAGCTCAAAGTCGTCCTAGTGCTATATATATAAACACAGTTTCAGAGTCGTTTTTAGAAAAATTTTGTTTAAAAAAGAATGGCAGATTCTGGAGAAGGTTCTGGCAAAAAGAAAGTTGTAATTCGAGTAGAGAGCTACCGACGAAAGCAAATGCAGTACTTTGAAGGCAAAAATTTGGCTGAGCTGTTTGCCGAATTTAATTATGACATTGGGAATTTGGTGCGGAGTGATTGTTCTGCCGAGTTTGAGTCTTGGAAAAAGGTACCAGATGAGTTGAAGAAATTCATGCTGAGAAAGTTATCGGTAAGTTTATGGTAAATAATGAAAAATTATTTTTGTTAAAACGCAATATTTTTTAAATTACTAATTTATTGTGGCATTAATGTAGGTTCATTGGGATGTTGATGAAACCGATGAGAAGCAACGGATTTATGTGGATAGGCTTTTCAAGCAAAGTTTCCAGAAGTGGAAGTTTGATGTGTTGTAGGCGAGGAAGGATTGAAGTTGATGACGGTTTTTTATTTTTTATTTTTTTTAAATAATATTTTGTGGTCTTTATATTTAATTTAATGAATAAATATATGTGATGTGGATGAGTGTTAATATTTGCATTAATTATAATTTCTATTTAGGATCGTAAATTAGTTTTGTTAATTAATTTAATGTTTAATTAGGTTTGAGTTTTTTATTTATAATAAAATAAAAATTTACAATACATACAAATAAACAAGAAAAACATAAAAAATTAAAAAAAAATATGCATAGCGCAACGAATAAATTATATTGATCGTGCAAGAAATCTTTGCATGACAAAAAAGTTTACTTCGTCTGCCTTTGGGCGAAGAAAAAGACCCTACATCGCGCAAGAAATCGTTGCGTGACTAACGTATTATTCGTCACTCAAACAATATTTGCGCGACGAAAAACAACCATTTGCCACGCAAAATATTTCATCCTTTTTAATCTGAAATCAGTCATGTGCAGAGGCAAACTGCAAAAAAAATTACAGGTTGTGCCTTTGCACTCATCCCTGCGATGTTGCTCAATCCGGCATCCGTCATTTTCATTTTCTCTCAATTTCATCATCTAATATACTCCCTCCATCTTCTTCTCCAGGTTGATCGAGCTATCTTGGTGTGTCTGGTAAGGGTTTTTTGTCGTTACGATAAAAGTATTAATGTAAATTCATACCAACGCCATTAATTTCGTTGTCTATAGGGATATTATGTGTGATTAGCGATTGGTGGATAACGATTGAGAGGTATTTTCTTCGTTTTATTTTTTAAATAAATATATTAAATTAATTAAATTATGTTGAACTTAGTTTGTTATGTTTAAATTGTGTTATGAAATTATATTTATATTATGTTGTTAAATTTGTACTTGATGTACAAATATGTGTTGTGATGTACAGAGTTAATTGAAATTAACTTCGTACTTGTTTTTTATTTTTAGTAAAACTTAGTTTCCCATTTGAGGATTAGTTGGATTTCGTGCATGGATGCGAAAGCATGACTGCAGTCCAATTAATTCTTGAATTGTTCCATTATTTGGACAGTTTAGAAATGCACAATTATGACGTGTAGTTTAGGGTTGAAGGATTAGGTTTTGATTGTGGAGATTTTAGTGTCATCTCTGTACATTCTTCGGGAAGAACTGTATCGAGATGTTGCCGAAATTCATCCACGCCGAAATCTAATCTGATGTAGCCATAAATTACGTGACATGACTATGCATTCCCGAATGGGATATGGCCCTTACCGGAGGCATAAGGTGACATTATCATTTTGTATGAAGTTGTTGTGATTGTTGTATTGTGATTGTGGTTCCAGGAATTATGGATAGGTGGTGGATACAGAACCCGAATAGATGCGTAGACGAATACTTGGATGGAATCGAGGATTTTATTGACTTTGCACGTACACACAACCCGGGTGCAACTAGAATCTGGTGTCCTTGTAAGAGGTGTAACAACACGTTAAGGGAGACAACAGAAAATGTTCGATTTCATTTAGTAAGGAATGGAATGATTGAGACATATAATACTTGGAACCATCATGGGGAACAATTAGACAATGCTTCGTCTTCAAACACCACAAGAGTGGATAATGTTGAACCTATTGTGGATCCTAATGAACAAGTCATGGATATTATAAATGATGCTTTTCCATTTGCATCGACAAACACCAATCAGGAAGGGGAAGATGACGTGCCTACACCAATGGACAGTGTAGAGTTCGAACAATATGAAAAACTATTAAAAAATGCCAACCAAGAGTTATACCCGGGGTGCGAGAGTTTTTCCATTCTCACAACCATTGTGGAACTAATGCATGGAAAAATAAAGTATCGTATGTCAAACCAGTGTTTCGATTACTTTTTGGGGGTTTTTAAGAGAATGCTTCCGAAGGACAATTGTTTGCCGAAAGACCATAGACACGCGCAAAAGGTGTTGAAAGTTCTTGGATTGGGTTATAAAAAATTCACGCTTGCAAAAACAATTGTATTTTATTCTACAAAGAGTATAAAACATTTGATAAATGCCCTATATGCAATGAGTTGAGGTTCAAAATGACATCTCAGAATAGAACGACTAAGATTCCACAAAAAGTCATGCGTTATTTGCCCTTGAAACCTAGGTTGCAGCGATTGTATATGTCGACACATACTGCCACAGACATGTAATGGCATAAGGAAAAACGGGAAGACGACGATGTTATGCGGCATCCTGCAGATGGGGGGCATTGAAAGAGTTTGATCGAACGTTCCCCGAGTTTACTGCCAATTCTCGTAATGTTAGATTAGGACTTGCCATTAACGGATTTAATCCATTTGGGGTTTTAAACCAACACCACAGTACTTGGCCAATTTTTGTATTTCCGTATAATTTGCTGCCATGGAAATGTATGAAAAAAGAATACATGGTGATGACTCTATTGATAACTGAGGATCCTGGAAGGTCAATCGATGTATACCTACGGGCATTGGTGGATGAGCTAAAAGATTTATGGACACACAGTGTGCGCATTTACGATAAATGTACTGGCAAGATGTTCACTTTGCGAGCTGCAATGATGTGGACTGTGAACGATTTCCCCGCATATGCAATGGTTTCTGGGTGGAGCACTAGGGGTTATATGGCATGCCCTGTATGCAAGGAAGATGTAACATTTAGTTGGCACGCCGGAAAAGTTTGTTACCTTGGTCATTGAAGATGGTTCACTTACCAGATGAGGCATTGCTTGCTGGACCAGTCAACTTTCGATGGATGTATCCAATAAAAATGTATATATTCCTTGGCTTTTTATTAATCGATATTAAATATATTACGATTAGTATTACGTGTATCATGTCATTTTCTTTTGGCAGGCTTCTCGGAGACTTGAAGAAAAGTGTACGAAACAAAGCGAAGCTTGAAAGATCCATCATACAAGCTTGGGTGGCATATGAGGCACTTACATTTTGTGGAATGTATTTAAAGGATGTTAAGACAACTTTCAATCGTCATCCTCGCAATAATGACAGGGGTGTGAGAAAGGAGAAACTTTCAGTTTTTGCCCAGATTGCTTGACCATTTGGAGATCCAATTTGTGGCGAGTCGTTTTCCAAGAAAGACATGGAGGTAGCACATTGGTTCGTACTCAACAATTGTGATGAGACACTGTCACACTTAGTCGAGCATGAAAATATGATGAAGCAGGCACATCATTCACATTTGTATACCAAGAAACACCATGAATTGTTTCCGCAGTGGTTTCTCGAATATGTAAGTTTGAAGTGTTTTGTATTGGACATATATATTGTAACAATTAAGTTGCTCGAACTAACAAATATAAATTTTTGTCTAATATTAGGTGAATCCACTGAAAGCATCTAATTCCCCCGTGTACAGTGAAGAGTTATATAACTTGGCGTTCGGACTAATTCGCGTTGAATTGTACTCGGGTTGCCATGTCAACGGCATCAAGTTCTTAGCGGGTGCACGAGATGACAAGTTGTGTACACAAAACAACGGTGTTCATGTCCCCGGGAGAGGCAAAAGTACAGACATTGAATTTTATGGCAAACTAACAAGTGTCGTGCAATAGCTTTACAAAGACCAATGCCAAGTGATCCTATTCAAGTGTCGATGGTTTGATACAAACCCAAATAGGCATGGAAGTGTGAAAAAGGATCATGGATTACTATCAGTGAACATTACCAAAACTTGGTACGATGACGACCCTTACATATTAGCAACCATGGCAAAACAAATTGTGTATCTAGATGACCCTAAAGCCGGGATGGGTTGAAAAGTTGTTCAGAAGATGGATCATAGGAACATGTATGCTATACTAGAACAAGACCATACTGACGACGACATCGACAGTGTTGCTGACCAATGCTTGAATCTTTCATGGAAAGTGGTGCGGAAACACTCCAAGATACTAATCTTATCCAAGAACCATTTTAGATAGAATGAGTATCTTCAATCAAAATACTGATTAAGTCGATCACAATCAACCTCGGTAATATTTCACGATACAATGGTCCAATGCGCACAAACGACGATGGTGACGTACCTATCGATGATGAGGAATAGGACACTGAAAATGATGATAGCGACGAAAGTGAAAGTTATTATAGTTCGGATGAAGATTAAGGCAATTTATTTGTAACTTTTTTTTTATAAAACACATGAAATGGTTAATGCATTATATAGAGTGATGAAAAAATGGCATGAATGGTTCCCATTTTATATGTGAATTAATTTGTAAATAAATTTGTTTTGTTTGTATTATATATATATATATATATATATATATATATATATATATATATATATATATATATCATTGAACTTGATGGGATATGCATTCTATGAAACTAATTTCAATAATCCAACCGTCAAACTTGTTTGTATCGTTCGAGATTGCATACGCCAAAAATCGTAGAAAACAAACATTCACAGATCAAAGATCAAGTAACGGGAACTTTTCAACGGTTATAAACGAAAAATCACAATTTAACAGTTATTTTAAATTTAGGCGGGAATATTGCGCGACGAATACATATATTTAGTCTCACGAAGTGTATTTGAGCAACGAAATATATGTATTTGTCGCGCAAGTGCCTGAAATTTCAATTTAGGTATTTTTTTTTTTGCGGAAATTTTAAAAACCTTGCACGACGATTTTTTTCCTTGCGAGACAAATACTCTGTCGCGCAATATTCTATATTTTAACCATGTCTTCCCTTCTTTCCCTCAGTTCTATCTTCTTCATTTTTCCCTTCGTGATACCTTCTATCTCCTTCCTCTGTATCTCCATCTTTCTCTCCGTCCCTCTCTCTGGCCGTCGCAACTTCGTCTCCAAGAGGTAATCTCATCTTTAGTTTTTATTTTCAATTTTCTTTATTTACAAATTGGGGGTTAGAATTAGGGTTTTTTTTGTTTTTTTTTCTTTTTCAAATTAGGGGTTAGAATTAGGGCAGTCGGGTTGGTAAATTGGGGGTTACATTTAGGTTCTTAAATTACAGTTTTTAGGGTTCTTAATTGGGGTTAGATTTAGGTCTTAAATTAGGGGGAACGATTTTGGGAAGTGAGGTTAGATTAGTTCTTAATTTAGGGGAACAAATCTGTGTTTGCAATCTCTCTCGCGCTCTCGGAATTGTATAATAATCCATTTATTCTTAGGATTTTTGTTTTTGGTTCATGCGTTTATGTTGTAAAATTGATTGCATGTTAAATCGAGTTTAACATTTGGGTTTAGGGTTTACTAGTAACATGCCCGCGCGATGCTGCGAGACTTGAATGCACCAGCCTTAACTATATGAATAAGACACATTTAAGCTGAAAAACATGCAACGTGATCATGAACGAACAAAAAGGATAGATCTAGGAAATTATAAAAAGTATTGTAACCGTAGATTCAAGAAATTATAAAAATCCATCCAGTCAAGAGACAATATAATAGTTGTGCGAAAGTGAGTATGCAACCAAGAATCTAAGATATACTTGATTTACAATTCCATGTAATTTCACACAAAAAAAGATCAAATTTTGATTAAAACATCAAATTAAACAATCTCATCTGTTACAGATTGGACCAACTAAATAAAGAAAATATCAATATGATTTTCAACCTAACTATAAAAAAGAGCTTTATTACAGTGCAATCAACATTATTTGAACTCAACTAAAAAAAAACTAATTGCATGTTATAAATTCCATAGATTCCATAGGTAATTTGATTTTGTAGATTAAAAAGAGTCAAAAGAATATTGAAAATTACTAAACCCCATCACAACAAACCCATATTCATACCTCCCTTACCCATTCCCTTCAACCCTTGCAGAAAATCCTCCCATCTCTCTCACCCTTGTCCCATCTCTCTGTGCAAATCACAGAAAGTAAACCCTAAACCAAATCCTTGAAATCCCTTGCCTAAATCTTCCCACATCTTTCTTGGACACCCCTTATCTCTGACTCTGCAAACCCTAAACCAAATCTCCTAATCCTATCTTGGACCCCCCTCATCTCTCTGCCAATCTCACAAACAAAAACCCAAACCTAATCATTCAAATCCCACCAAAACTTAATCCTTGAAATCCCACCCAAACCTAATCCTTGAAACCCCTTGTCTCAGACACCCAACACCTCTCTCCCTCAGATAGACCTAGCATTCGTGTCGTGTTTCTCGTGTTCGTGTCGTTTTCGTGTCATACCCAATAGCTTAACGGGTCGTGTCGTGTAACACCCGTTAAAATAAACGGGTAATATGACCCAACCCGAAATCGACCCGTTAATATTATCAGGTAATATAACCCGACCCGTTACCCGTTAAGAAAAATATTTTTTAAATCAATAAATAATGAAAATGAAAAACATAATTTGACCCTAAAAAATGTAAAACATAATACTAAATTAGTATATACATACCATATTGTCACATAAATACTAATTCAAAACATTAATAAATAAATAAATAAAACATTTTTCTTTCAAGTTTACATACCCCAAAATAAGAGTCTAATGAAAAAACATTAGTGCATACTACAAAATGCATATGTTCAAAGATATGCAAAATGAAGAGAGTTATACTTAATGAAAGTATAAATAAACTCTTAAGTGTTAGTCAATCTATCGTTTTGATGGGATACGAATTCTCTGAAACTAATTTCAACGATCACAACCGTCAAACTTGTTTGTATATGTTTCGAGATCACATCAGCAAAAAATCACAAAAAACAAACATTCAGAGATCAAGTCACAGGACAAAACTTTTCGACGGTTATAAACAAAAAATCACGATTTAACGGTAATTTTAACTCTGATTTTGATGATTTTATACAGCTACACTCCTTAACCCTATATGAATACAATGAATGAATTCGATCTTTAATTTAAAATATTTACACAAGTGGATACCACAAAATCTTATGTTATACTTAATGAAAGTATAAATAAACTCTCAAGTGTTAGTTAATCTATCGTTTTGATGGGATATGAATTGTCTGAAACTAATTTCAACGATCACAACCGTCAAACTTGTTTGTATATGTTTCAAGATCACATCAGCAAAAAATCACAAAAAACAAACATTCAGAGATCAAGTAACGGGACAAAGCTTTTCAACGGTTATAAACAAAAAATCACGATTTAACGGTTATTTTAACTCCGATTTTGATGATTTTTTACAGATACACTCCTTGACCCTATATGAATACAATGAATGAATTCGATCTTCAATTTAAAATATTTACACAAGTGGATACCACAAAATCTTATATTATACTTAATGAAAGTATAAATAAACTCTTAAGTGTTAGTTAATCTATCGTTTTGATGGGATACGAATTATCTGAAACTAATTTCAACGATCACAACCGTCAAACTTGTTCGTATATGTTTCGAGATCACATCAGCAAAAAATCACAAAAAAAAAAACATTCAGAGATCAAGTAACGGGACAAAGCTTTTCGACGGTTGTAAACAAAAAATCACGATTTAACGATTATTTTAACTCCGATTTTAATGATTTTTTTACAGATGTGTCCTTGACAATATATGAATACAATGAATGAATTCGATCTTCAATTTAAAATATTTACACAAGTGGATACCACAAAATCTTATGTTATACTTAATGAAAGTATAAATAAACTCTTAAGTGTTAGTCAATCTATCGTTTTTATGGGATCCGAATTATCCGAAATTAATTTCAACGATCACAACCGTCAAACTTGTTCGTATATGTTTCGAGATCACATCAGCAAAAAATCACAAAAAACAAACATTCAGAGATCAAGTAACGGGACAAAACTTTTCGACGGTTATAAACAAAAAATCACGATTTAACGGTTAATTTAACTCCGATTTTGATGATTTTTTTACAGATACACTCCTTGACCCTATATGAATACAATGAATGAATTTGATCTTCAATTTAAAATATTTACAATAGTGGATGTGGATATCACAAAATTTTATGTTATATACTTAATAAAAGTATTATTTTCGGGTGTAGATGTAATACTTAAACGACAAATGTTTTAATGTTTTGAAGTAATATTTATGTGGCAATGTGTGGTATGTGCAATTTTTTTAAAAAAATCTTATTAATTTTTCACTTCTACAATATTATTAATTTTTCACTAAAAAAACATTATTCATGAGATTTGGAGGGTTTTAAAAATCTAAACGACCATGTAAAGATTGTCTAAGGGTAGAGGATGCAATCATGAGCATTTATATAGGGGTGTGCTATCCACACACCCCATTTTATTTCTTACACACCCCTTGTTAATTTCTATTTGTTGATTTTCTTCAATTCATCCGATCCGACGGTCGAAAATTAGAAGGGTGTGTGAAAAGTAAAATGGGGTGTGTGAATATCACACCCCTTTATATATGCTTTCACATTTTTCAGACTTATACATTAATGATTATGAATTTTATTTATTTTGAACTACCTTAAAAATACTTGAAGATTTGTATAGTTTTAAAAATTCATGTACGCATCTTTAAAGCGTAGAGGATGCGATTAAGAGTGCTTGCATATTTTTTTCACATTTTTTGCACTTGTAAATTAATTATTTTAAATATTTAAATGTATTTGGTATTTTTTAAATTACTTGATGTTTTTATTTTTAATGTGTTTTATAATTTTTTAATCTCACTCCTTGCTCATAATATTTTATAAAATAAATAAATAAAACTTAAATTTTTAAAATTTATTTAGAATAATAATACAATAATAATTAATGAAAAAAAATATATATATATCCACTATATTTATTGTATTTTATAGTAAGTTTTTTTTAGTAATTAAAAAAAATTAAAATCATCAAAATAACTTTTTCCTTTTCGTGTCAAAACAGGTTACCCGCGTGTCACTCTCGTGTAAACCTGTTAAGGACCCGTTATTAACGGGTTCTTAACGGGTTACCGGATAACGACCCGATTAGTTATCGTGTCGACCCGAAACCCGTTATTTTCGTGTCGTTTTCGTGTCGTGTCATCGTGTCGTGTCAGAAACTGCCAGGTCTACCCTCAGATAGTCGCATACGAAGTGCCTCGTAGCATCACATTGGCCTGCAACACCCCGAGCGAGATTGAGACTACTTTCATATTTTCATTTTAATGTACCAGCAACAAAACGATAGTATATTCCAAAATTAGCAGTTTACAGAGAAATATAAATATTGTTTTCAAGGAATTAATATGATTGCAAATCTAATAGCTCCATACAGTGAGGTAGGATAAATGATGGAAGATGTACTGAAATTTGAGGTCCATAGGTTGAGAAGAGTCCATAGCATTGATCCACATATGGATATCTTGCACAGATCTACAATTCAAGCTCCGAACAAAGCATCAACTTATTTGCAATTGTGACATTCATTATTCCTAAAAAAGTTATTGATTCACAAATAAACAAATGAAAGTAATCGGAAAAGAAACACTTAGCACATGCTAGCTGAATCCAAAACTCAAAATGACCACGATATTTTTCCGGCGATGGTCACAAAGAGATTGCTGCCTAGGACTTTTGTCCATCCCCTGAAAACAATGTCATGAACTTATTTATTGGATAAATGTGTGTGCACCCAAGAACCACACTAAAACAACCACAAAGATTCAAACTTCCACAGTAAATATGATCTGCAACTAATAAAAAAATAATCGATTGGAAATCACATATGAGCCCAAATGAATCTGAACCCACCAAGCAAAACTGAGAAAACACGCTAAAGCTAAATACATTATAAACTCCAATACAAAATAAAACCCAAGTCTCCTTTAGCACTAAAGCCCAGTTCATGTGGATTTTGGAAAAAAAAAGTCCAGAACTTAACAATCCCGATTAGGGGAAACAATAACTGTAAAATTAACAACTAAACAATTTAACCGTAAGAAACCCCAACATTCCTAGCATTCGAATGATTAGAAAAATCAAATTTGATAACATTGTACTTTTTTTTTTTACAGTTAAAGGGAATTCATTTCATAACAAACCAAAACATAGAAGTTATATCAAGTGAAGAAGGCTTCTAAAATGATACGAAGAATCGTCACTTAGCAACTGCTTCCCAATCATCTTTTGGAAAAGAAATAGTTGTCATTGAAATCATCAGAAATCATCAAACCTTTTCATAGCATCAAATTTGTACAGAAATATAAATATTAAAAACCAGAACTCAAACTTAAAAGTCAAAGTTAAAATTAGTAAATAAATTAAAAAAAACCCACATGGTAACTCCTCTTGGATTAATCTAAAGAAAATACAATTTCCAATATCCAAAAATATAAATATCTAAACCATAACCCAAACTTATTGTGATTGTGTGTGCGCATATGAGTTAAATTAGATCAAGAGAGAGTATGATAAAAAATAAACAATCATTAGAATAAAAACTCAGCATATTATAAAAGTTACTAACCTGGAAAGTCGTTAGATCTAGGGTCCAACTCCTTGTCCTATAATTCCAGCATATAAACAACAAAATATAAAATCAGAAACCCCCTGTTGACTGAATGAAAATAGAAGAGCAACATCCTTGTCCTATTAAAAGATGTGTTAAAACGGATACCTTTCCAGGACATGATCACATGCAAAATATAAAGTGTTAAATAGAAGAGCAACATCCTTGTCTTGTTTAACAAAATACAAAATATAAAATCGGAAAGGTATCCGTTTAACACATCCTTGCCCTGTAATCGCAGATTAAAAAGACAATTAAAAAATATAGAAGAGCAACAAAAGTGAAATCCATTGAAATTACAGTTCCCCTGTTGACAAAATGCAAATAGAGCATCAAAATGAGATTCTGTTTTCTAATTCAATTTGGTGCCTACGGAAGAATTTCAGCATTCAGTCAATTAAATGTGTTCAATGCCATTTCTTCCTAGTGGAAATTCCATATAACAATGTAAAAGCCACATTTTGCAGTTCAAGCTAATTTAACGCTTATATTCTAAATTATTATGATATCAGTAGCTACTAACAATGTTCCATGGTCACTCGAATATACATTTTTCTATGATCATCAAAATATATAGTATTTATATCTTAGAATACTTATCAATGTGTATGCAAGCTAATTGATTTACTAAATTGAAGCAGCATATTTTGTTCACCATAAAACTGTAACTAATGGTTTTTTCAGTCAAGTAGGGCGCAGAAGAAGAGCTTTATCTAAACCATTCTAGCAAAGAATAGGAACACAAATAATCTAAACACCATCTTGGTAACCTAGCCCTGATGCTACATGCCCAATCCGCCCTCTACTAACCCCCTCGCCCCTCTCCAGATTTCCCGGTCCCGTTGAGCCACCCCTGACAGAGGCATTCTCAGCAAGTTAAAAAACAGAGGCATTACAATATACAGTAAAAGGAAAATAACAACCGAGGAGGAAAAATAAAAACCAAATATATAAAAAAAATTGTAAACCTCAGTACCAACATAGAATGCATACAAATCAAGCATTTTTTTTTCTTCAGGGTTTAAGGGCTTGAGTTTGTTTTCTAATTTGAAGCAAAGAATACTTGAATGAAATGCCAAATAAAAACCCCAAAATCTTACTTGATCACAAATCAGTGAGAAAGGTTTTGGGAAAAAAGGGTCAGAAAGGATTTAGAGGTGGAATTTGCAGAGCCAAGACGAATTTACAGTCCAGGTGTCGAGCGACCATCAAAATTTCTTCTTGGGTATTCCAATGGACGGCAAAGACTGGTTTGTAGTGCAGTGGCGATGGGATTTGTCGATTTGTCTACAAAATCTCCACCTCAAGCATATGAAAATTATCCAAACCCATACACCCTTCCAAAATCTTAGCAATTGATATAAATTTAAAAAAAAAGGGCGGAAATTAATAGATAATCAAATTTACTTGAGGAGATGAAGAGGGAAATTTTCGCTTACCTTCAGTCAACAGGAATATGTAAAACGTGGTCAAAATGATTGTTTCCACATAAAATAAATTCAATTGTTAGAAGGTCTTACAATTAGACAAAAGAAAAACAAAATGACAGACCACCACCCTCCAATGCCAACACAAAACACATATAAACAGGACATGATGAGCATGAAAATGAAGCTGAAATGAAAGAAAAGTACAGCCTAAGCTGAAATGGATTCAAAGGAAGATTTTTGCACCAGAAGAACAACATCATTACCATTCAAATACAAACATATAAGCCAATAACATATGTTTTAACTCTTCTTCCAGCCTAGAAATAGATTTAGCAAGCAAACCATTTGCATGACTAAGAACTCCTACTCTCAAGCCTTTGGTACTACTAAAGAACCGTATATGTCTTCCTAGATGATCAATTGAAACACCCCAGAGATCAATTAATTCAAATCATAATTAAATTCTAATAGTGATTTTAAAGAGTATAGGCGTGTTATATATATAGATGAAAAAACAGATTCAACCTATCATACATACAGGATAATATAGCTTAATGGTGTTCACGTTAATATGTCAAATTTTGCCTTTTTCTGGATTACTCTTCGCATGTATTGAATTGCAAACTTTCACCTAAATAAGCAAAAAAAAATAAAAAAATAAAAAAAAAGGTGAAGGTTAGAGGTTATAACAGTCATGACTTAGTATGCCACTACAACTGATAAACAGAAAAAAAACCATTGCCCAATATAGGTGAGGATTGGTAGCGACCATCAGAAAAGCTCTACTTAAAAGCAATCTATTCCCCAATATGCACCAAAATACAGTTACAATATCCTAGACAATCAGACATATAGGATCTGCTTACAGTGAACTTCGACAAACTAATTTTGTAGGTGTCCACCAATTTCGTCATTAAATCAACCAAATGAGAGAGAATATAGGAACTAATATTGGGTGTCAAGAATTCGT
This sequence comes from Crataegus laevigata, assembly GCA_963580275.1. Classification (NCBI taxonomy): domain Eukaryota; kingdom Viridiplantae; phylum Streptophyta; class Magnoliopsida; order Rosales; family Rosaceae; genus Crataegus; species Crataegus laevigata. The sequence goes on along the minus strand of OY756944.1, from coordinate 11,222,194 downwards.
ACCGTGGGTGTAAAGAATTTGTACCCGTATTGCGCCATTCATAACTATGAACTCGAACAACGGTAAGTATTCCTTAACGACACAACAATAATAAGATTAGGTATATAAAGCAAGCTTGAGAGGTAAGTAAGAGAACAACAATGTCACACTGGAGTAATCTGAAGCAATAACGTATAACTACTCAAGATGACACATAAAAGCTTAACTTTGTGGATGAAAAAAGTTCAAATGGTGGTTTGATTATGGAATACTGAGAGTGTTGCCTTAACTATAGCTACATTGAAGAATGCCAAGTAAAATTGCACATGACAAAGAGACAAAAACATGAGCCGGCCCACGTTCTCACATGGACGTTAACAATTATCTGTCCAAGCAGAGAAACAATCAAAACATACTGATGTGCTAACAAAATGCTACATTAGTAAGAATACTCCACTTAAGACAAAATTTAGAGCTGTAATTGGCATTTAGAAAACTAATTAGTAATATTGTTATTCGAAAACTACCCGAGTGTTATTCAAAAACTGAGTCTTATACTATTGACACTAACTCGTATACTATTGAAACTAATTATTTCCTTACTGCAACCAACACTTCCAATATCAAAAGAAAGAAATCACACAGTACACAACAAATTAGCAGAAAAGTGCCAGATTACATACTGTCATACACTCATATGACAGTAACTACCCCCTGATATCAACTGCTGGAAGAAAAACCTTGCCTGATGCAAAACAACAATTAAATTGAAAAAGTCTTAATAAAAAAATGCAAAAATTAAAAAAATAAAATCAAACATGCAGGAATAAAAATTAAATAAAATCAAACACCACATTAATCCAAAACCCAATTGTTTTTTCGTTTCTTTTCCTCCAATCAGACCCTGCAAATCTAAATGGATATGGCACCAGAGGAGCTCCAATTTCTCAACATCCCAGTCATACTCAGAGAATCCACCATCCCCAAACAGTCTTCTACCTCATAACCCCATTACAAAATCATATAGTATCATCCCTGAACTGTTTTCACTTAATACCATTACACACTTTTCAGCCTATGATAACAAAAAAAATCATCGATCAGATGAGAATTTACACGACCCTAGAAAACCTACGAAAAAATCACTAAAACCCAATTTATATTAAATAAAAAATTTGAAGCAGATCTTACATGAAATAGAAGGCACCCGAGGTGCTGAGGAATAGTTTAAGACCAACATCAACGCCGACCTCACTGGAATTGTTGGAAAACTCAGAGGAGATTTTGAAATTGTTATGTTGGTTTTTCAAAATTTGTGGTTCTCAATGGTATGCTATGTAACTGTAAACTCAGAGAAACAAATGCATGGCTGTAGGAAAATATTTATACAATCTTAAAAAGTGTAGAAAAAAGAGTAATTATGCAAGTATAGTGAACTCTATTGAAATGAATGAAATCTAAGTCAAAGAATACAAACTTTATTTTGGTGGCAGCAGGGGTGGATTTGGAAATGCTTGGGGATGTTTTCTTTCTCAGCCGTCGATTGGGATATTGTCAGAATCTGATGCATTTTCTTCTGGAGTCTTGGCACTTTCTTTTTAGTTGTTGTAACAACTTTTATTTAGAGAAACTCATATCGTCGCTCCATCTATATATTTGTTATATTGCTTTGCAATGGGACACAAAAGTTAAGGGTTTTCACAGAACTCCATCTCTTGAAATTTCGGAACTAACAGTTAAGGTATGAACTACTCGGTAAGTTTACTCTTAATGTAGATGGTGTGAGCACTACTGCAAATGACGTGAAATATTCCAAGGGTAGGGCAACTAATAAGCGATATAATTTTGATATTTTTTTAAAAAAAAAATCAAGGTCTAGCTTACCTTCCACAAATTGGACAGCTTTTGTTTTTTTTTTTTTTTTTTTTTTTTGTCCAACCATTCATAATTACAACCAAGTTAAAAATGATGAGGACATCTCGTTGTGATTTTTGGATTTTTTGGTGTATTCTCCGAGAAAATATATTAAGTATTAAAGCAGAACAAAGAACCACTGAAGAAAGATGCTAGTTTGCAACCCAATACATATTATCACCGGACAATTGATATCTTAAACCATATTCTAGCAATGAGTGACATTTGCACTTACCATCCAGATATGTAGGGCAGAAGTTTTCATCTTCAGAAGATAGTTGCACATAAGTTAGTCCATATGCAATTTGTGTTGTCAAAGCCCTTTCCGATTTCTCAGATTCTTCTTCAGCATCATCTCCAGACTCCATTCCATTCCTTTCCGAAACCCAAAGATTGGGTGCCAAAACCACCTCTTCTCAGTTGTTGTGCATCTTCTTGCAAATGAATCATTGACTTCTCACACCTAAAGACCAAGCCATGACGCTGCAAACGCTAATATCTTCCATGAGCATAGCCTCCCAACTGCGAAACAATGGAAGCAGCAGCCCACAAATCATTTAAGAAACAGGGCAGAGCAAGCAGACATTCAAACAGAACCCTTATTATCCATTGTCTTGGGCAACCAAACAAAACCCAACAAATCTGCTGAAATTACAAATGGGAGCTATTTTGTAGGTGATTTATTGGTTTTTATTTGGAAGCCAAATCAGCTGGGAATTTGAGAAAAATTAAAAACCCAGAGCTAATTAAATCCAAAAACAACAATCCATAATGAAAGTGAAAAACTTGGGGAGCTGAAAGACCAAAAACCCTCAATTAAACCCCAACCTGAATTAAACCTTCAATTAAATTGCTGTTCAAGCTAGGCTTTTCTTCAGGAACAGATGCTGGAGCATCTATGAAGTCATCCATCAAATTTTGTCCAAACAGATCCACTTGGTTTGAGCTTCCAACAGCAGCCTCTATTGAAAATAATATAGTATACAGAGATGTTAAATTAAATCAAAGAAATCATTCATATTAATAAAAACAAAAAACACACACTACATACTTATTCTGTTAAAGTATTACATAATGAATATGAAAGAAGAAAAAGCAAGAAACATTACGTCAACCAATAGTAGAGTCATATTCATATAAAGCGTATATGTTCGAACAAAATTGTGAAGTCTGAATCTGAAGACAACCCAAAACTTGAATACTGGAATCTTGAGTTTTCTCAAACAATGGCAGATTTTCCATAGCTGATTTCAGTAACCCCAAATCAATTTTAAAAAGTAAATAGATTTAAATTCCAAATTGGGCACGAAATTACTTGCCTTGGGTAGGGAGGGTTTTACAAAACGCCGCCTTTGGAGACCCAGATCTTGAGCGGCTGCGGTGGCTGCTATGGTGGTGCGAGACACAAAGAGAGAGTTTGAGAAGCAGCGATTAATTTTTTGGATGAGAGAAACGGAATGAAGCAGAAGACTCCAGAAGAGGCATCTTCAACGATGATGGACGCTCTACAAACAAAATCCCCAAAATCACAAAAAGCTAATTTGAACACAAAATCCATTTCTCCCACTCATGAAATTGAGGATCTGCAGCAATGGCACTGAGATCCCCACTCCTCCCTCTCCCTCTCTCTCTCTCGCTGTGTGTGTGTGTCTCTCTCTCTATCGGAGGCATGGCCTCCCATCCCCGAAAACCCTCGAATGACAGCATACCTAAACCCACCCCAATTCGTCTCAAACGTACAGGACAAAATTACCCTCCTAACTTTTAATAACTACGTTCCCACCCAGCCCAAAATCTCATGGTTTTGTTGTAAATAAATCAAAATCGAGGGGGACGAATTGACCTCAAAAGACAAAATCACCCTCTGAACTTTTGAGAATTACTCTCCCAACCCAGCCTAATTTGGCTGGCATTGTTGTAAATATAGTGAAATCGAGTGGCAACAATTGAGGCAGCTACAGTGCCTTCTCCCCTTCAATTTTAGAATATATAATGTGTTCGCATTTTGTAAATGGTTACATGTTATTGGCCTTACTTCTTGCGATGCCTGCTCCTACTGTGTTGATGTGTTGCTGGATATTTACTATTTTTAATCATCAATATTAATTAATCCCCCTGATTTTGTTTCAATTGCATGTTCACTTTGTTTATTGTTCAATTTAGGTACTTAAACCATAGTTGGGCCTTAAATCTGCAGGATGCTATTTCTTGTTAGTTATGAAGTTATATTGTAGACTGCCAAATTTTTATTAAAACCTAGTTTGTGATGTTGGCAAAGTGATGTATATATGCTTTCGTTGTGCTAGATTTTGATTAGCATTGGGCTGGTTAGCTGAATTTGTGTTGCATATATTTGACTAGTTGGTTGAAACAGTACATTACCTCTTGTCCCTAACTCTTAATTGTGTTATAGCACCTGTTGTGTGTATTGGCGTGATATATTGGACTTTGTAACTCCTAAGATGTCTAATGCTTTCTTTTTCTGGCTATGATGTTTGTATCCCTGGTTAATTATTGTTGAATATGTGCCATACTTTTTTGTTTCCATCCATTAACTTGAGTGCATGTTCTTGGTTTCTGCCTACCCTTAAGGAGCCAAATTGCTAGCTTGTGGCTTATTTGTCACTTAACCGAGCCAATGTCGGTCTTATTGTCAATAAATTAGGGTTCCTCCTTAAGTAATTAAGCTCAGATTGAAAGTATTACAGGGACCAAACAAAATAGAGTGGTTTATTATGGGATGGAAGAAATAGAGGGCCTAAACAATCATCACAAAGTCACAAATAAACCAAGTTTCATTTCTTACACACCAACAACAGTAATAGCAATCTGTGAATTGATTAGTTTGTGTATAGTATATCAGTTTTAAGTTTTGTTTCTCCCAAACTTGAATTGGGTTTAGAATTAGGGTTTTTAAATTTCATTTTAAATTTAAGTTCAAATTATTAGCATGTGTACGGTAAGTTAAATCTTTGTGTACTAAACAAATTGATTGCCAATTTTGTAGATGTCTCACCTCATTACAACCCGAAGGCCGATGACTTCTACACCTAGTTTGACGGATACACCTAGTCCGACGACTATACCTACTACTGTCGCCACTGTTCCGGTAGAGATGGACCATAGGCCGGTCAATCAGGTTGACCCAATTGGTCCTCCAGTCCCACAGGTGTAGGCATCATCGACTTTTTCTGTGGCGTTACCTATTAGCGCCAGACGTACTCACCGGCGAGCCCGCACTACCGACCAGATGTCGCCATCGGGATCCACAACCGATGCCTTGGGTGCACGGCCAGGTATACAATCCTAATTCACTCCCTCGCTCCAATGTTAACTGAGTTTTGTTATCTTAGGTTAAATTTGTTATGTCATGTAAGGATTTAAAAGTTGTCATTGTTCCGAACCTTTTATTAAATTGTTGTGATCATTGTGTTGGATACGTATATTGTTTATGTTATTTTCAGGGTTTTGGAAAATGTTTTAATTATAGGGGAGGTTATGCCAAAATTTAAGTAGGATTTGTTATTGATTTTGGGTTAATGATTTTTTTTTCATCTCTTTGCAGTGAAGAAAAACACCCGGGGACCTTGTTGACAATTGAAGACGGCGAAGGTCACCTGGATGACCAACGGTCGTATCCCAATCGGATACGATGAGTGACATCAGGTTGAATCAACGGCAGAGCAGTATAGTGCATTGGCCCACGACATTGGGCATGTTGTGTAGACCTTTTGCCCTATGTTGTGGAAGTCTTGGAAGGCGATGCCGGATGAGACGAAGAATAGGGTGCGCAATCAATTGTCTGTAAGTAGTGTCGCATTTTTAATGCTTTTCATGTAATATTTATATATTTATATTTATTACTGTCTTTTATTACTAATACTTTCAAAATATTTGTTATATTGCAGATAAACTACAATTTGGAGGACATGGACGAGGACATGTTTACGTACGTCAATCAGCTATTCTCTGAACGCTACAAGCAATGGAAGAGTGACCTGCACCAATGTTTCCAGCAGTTTGATGATCCACAGGTCGCTCTCGAGGAGGGATGTCCGAAGGAGTTTGAGGACCGACAAGATAGTTGGGTTTGGCTTTGCGATCATTTTCAGGAGTCGACATATGTGGTGTGTTTTTAATTACGACTTCTTTCATTTTACTTTTTTTTACTAATGTTTATTATTAATCTTTTTAATTTTCTTTAAGTATTACAACTAATACATTTATTTTTTTGTATACAGAAGAAAGCGAAGGCGAACAAGATCAATTGGGAGCAGAAAACTCTTCTCCACCATTCGGGTTCGAGGCCTTTCTCTTATAGGATGGAGGCGCGACGGAAGGTATATATTACAACTTTCATTTCCAATTTTAAAATGTCGCTAATAATTTTTTTTTCGTACCAACCTTTTCCTTATCTTTTTATTTTATTTTAGAAGGGTTCAAAATTTCCTGAGATAGACGTCTTTGCTGACGTTTATGTTCGGCCTAGGAATGAGTTGACCAAGTCCCTTCATGTAAGTACTTTCTTATGCATTAAATATTTATACTAATTCTTTCAAATTGTTTTCTATTAATAATCCATGTTTTTTTTTCATAGGCGACTATGGTGGAGAGGAGTCAGGTGATGCTTCAAGAGTCTACCTCCCAGCTTCATCCGGACACACCGATCGAGTCTGTGGATCCTCCTGAGGAGGCAGGGTTTCACATCGTCACAAAGACATTGGACCAGACTTTCGGTCGAAGGCCAGGGACATATTGTCAGGGGATGGGAAATGCCAGGTGGCGGGAGACTGGAGCCTCGTCATCCTCGCAGTCAAAGACCTAAGTTACGGCTTTGACGCAAGAAGTCGCTGGGCTGAGGAGTGAGCTGGCATCGTACAAGTCTCAAATGTCAATGCTTGTACAAGCCCTCAGTTCCTCCGGAATACGTCTCCCCGGTTTTTCTGCACCATCGCCCTCACAGCCCTTCCACATCGAGCAAGCACATCAATCAGGCTCGTAGACCTCCGACCCCAACCAGCATCAAGATTACCAAGCACCTCTGAATGACATGCCTATAGATTTGCCTCTTTGTTTTCATAGTTTTGTTCCTTTTAAAAAAAAAAACTTTATATTTGTACGTACATTTTTATTTATATTATAAATATAAAAAAAAATTATTCCTTAATTTTCTTTTTTTTTTCATTAGTATGAAATTTTTTTTTCTTTTATTCTATTTATTTTTTTATTAAAAATTACACTTGCACGACGATGACATGTCATCGCGCAAAATTCAGTGCGTGTTATCTCATCGTTGCGCAATACGACGTGCCTCTTACACCTTTCGTCACACAAAACGTTTCAAGACAAATTAGCCACAACGCAGGACGAAAACCTTTGTCTGTATAACTTTCGCGAGACCAGTAGCAAAGCGTCGCACAAATGTTCAGGCGCGCGACGAATTTGAAAATTTCGTCACGCAATGTCTTTTTTCACGAGCTTTGTGCGACAAAATATGCGCGACAATTTTATTATCGCCATCGTTTTTGTGCGACCAAATAATTCTTTGCGCGACAAAATGTCCCTCGTCGTGCAAACTGTTTAATTTAGCGGTGAAGGCAGGTCCGGACTCAGGGAACTGTGGAGCTAATTTGTGACTTATGTTTATTTTGTTGCAATGGTAGAATCAATAATTAGCAAACGTCTCAGGAAGCACATGATCAATGATGCTACTTCACATGCCGTTGTTTCACAATTGACGTAGTGATATATGTTTGTTTTGTTGACCAAATAAAAAGATAATGATGTTTATTTTAGTCTACAAACAACATTCTTAATAAACCCTAATTATTCAAAGAGACACACTGCATGCATATGGATTTTCCAGGGGCATACAGGGCAGGTTGAAACCAAACTCTCTCTCTGTCTCTCTGTCTCTCTGTCTGTCTCTCTCTCTCATATATATATGCAGGGCAGCTACAATGAATACATGCCTTTTTTTAGTCTGCTTCTTTTACCTTAAGTGACGCAACAAAAAAGGTATAAGAACTCAGAACGTCCACCTTGGTCAGAAACAAGCACTCACTTCCTGTGCTTTCCTTTATCTTCTCTGAGGAGTTCATTTCTCAAGCATTCTCTCTCTCTCTCTAGCTATAAATAAATCCATGAGAGCACGCCCAATGATGTTGTCCCTGAGAACAAAAATTAATTGCTGAAAAGGGAGCTCTTCAACTCAAGTAAGAGAAGATCAGTTAGTTAGCTACGTCAATATATATTCCATATAGCAAAAATATATACTTTTATATCTACATATATATTCATTCTTGATACTATGTCCCAATCTGTCACTCATTATTCCGTGGTATTTACACGCCTCACGTCCCACACCGGTTAAAATTTGAAATGAACAGAGCCTGTCCGTCAAATCTATATCTGCACGACTTGTTGCTCAACCTGCTGCTGGCTGGCTGGGAAGCTGAGGCGGGAGATTATCCATACCTAAATTTATAAGCACAGTTATGCTGCATGCATGTTTGAAACTTTTCTAGTACTGCGGGAACCACACTTGTTCAAGAACAGCTTCTGCTGCTCGATCGATCGAGTCATCTTTTTGCAAGGTATGCCAAGTAGAAAATTTCTTTTTGTTATGCATGACTTGCAAATTCTAATTATAACCTTATTAATCACTGCAACATGTTTGCAATACTTTTTATATGTATAGCTTTACTTTTCTTCTAATATATCAGTATTTCCTTGGAGGTTTGCCGCCAAAGATCAATTGACCGTTGCATATATATCGTCTTGCATAGCACCAAAGTCACCATCTTCTATACTGTCTAGTAACTGCAACTCTTCCAAATGTGTACTACAACAAGAAAGGAAACCACAAATGCGCGCGGTTTTTATTATCTATTCCAAAACCATAGCATTGAGAAGGGAGAGCCATTGGGGATTGTAAGAGTAGTTCGCCAGGAAAGGTTAGTGCTTACGACTACGATACCAATACATATAGTGAAAAATCCAAAAAGATTTCTCTTCAAGACTCTTATTCGACCTACCAAATGGAATAAAACAGCTCACTAAAAGGCTTTCAATACAAAGCCTCTCAGTCCCTCTAAATAAGTGATAACCAGTTAGTAATAATATAGTGCTAAACGATTGTCTAGTCTTTATATATCATATGATCTGAACCGTTAATTATTTAGGTTCTCATTGATACATCTCCTATGAAATGTAACTCAAATTGTAAAGTCGTTTGCTTATATATTACCGATATATCTTGATTTAAAACTGTAAAATTGATTGATTCATTTAACATATATAGCCTAACAGACTATAAGTACCAGATTAAATCCATCAATCATGAGTGGTCTAACTGATCTATAGCTGCTGACTTGTGCTGCTGAGAGGGCTGTGAAAGATCTTTCAGCTGCTGTGCATAATCTTTCAGCTGCTGCGCATATGACGTCCCAAATCACTGTGCTTTTTCACCACCTCCCTTTCACATGGCGTGCATGACAAGTACACAATCAACTTCAACATATACAGTCATATGCTCGCTGCACATATCTATACTCATGATCACAATTAACACATGCAGCAACTTTATGTACAATATATCTGATCGAGTATCAATAATAAAGGAATTTTACTTACTATGACCAACTCCAATGGTGGGCTAAATACCAAATCCCCCCTCCCCCCCCCCAAAAAAAAAAAAAAAAAAACTCTCCAACCCAAGCTAAAACATTGGGCTAAAAAGTCAAATGCAAAAGCTCGGCCAAATAACCCCCCTCCCCCCCAAAATTCCCCTTGCGAGTGAACTCGCTGGCAATTGGGCCAGTCTTCGCCCGTCCACACTCCAACACGCCCCACACATGCACCTGCAAGGGTTTCCTAACAGGGTGGGCCCCTCTGTCAGGCCGTGTGTCGGCCACCCACTTGGGCTCCCAACGGCTATATCCAAGGGCTGCGATCGAACGGTTCAGATTCAAATTTCATTTTTTATAATATGTTATTTAAAATACATTGAATCCAACAGCTGAGATCGAATATAATCAAATCTAACGGTAAAAAAAGAAGAAGATCTAACGGCCCAAATTTAAATCCAACGGCTAAAATAATTTTAAAAAATTATTTAACTCAAAATTCACTCAAAAACTCTATAAATACCTATGTGTTTGTTCAAACATCCACACAAAACTCAATTTTCTCTTACCTATCGGAATTTAAATTTTTTAGATTAAAATATTAATAAAATTAATTTACGATAGTCTACATATTTATCTTTTTTTTTAAAATTAATTTAAGAAAAAAATAGTCTAAGTTCATTCTTTAATAATTCCAGGCTAAAATTTTAGGCCAGAACTGTTAGAGCAGAAAAGTTGTTTCTGAGCTAAAAGCTAAATTTTCCGAGCTAAAATATTTGGCTTTTTACCCAATCATTGGAGATGGTCTTAAGTACCCTTTGAATTAGTCATGTGAAATAAGGCAAAATACATTCAAAATGTGAAATATGGCAAAGTACATTCAACAAATATTGCAGTCCTCTACGACGTATACTGTCTTGACTAAGTTATTTGGTAATTAAACATATAATTGGTCCACCTAGTTGCCCTAGTATATATATTCATCAACACAAAAAGTCACAAATTTAAAGTCGAATAGGTAAAAATAATACCATAATTGTGTTTTCTTATGTACAGCAACTGGATTAATAATACTCAAATATCGATTCTTTAAAGTACTGTGCCTCCTACAATTAATTAGTAGTATGTATTGGCTAATAGTTACTGTAATATTCATGTTCTTGATCATTTCCAGAGATCAATTTGGAAAGTAGAGGTTGATGTTGAGGCATAGTCCTGTCCAATGTTATTATTATTGTCTGGCCTTCTGGAAGCGTCATTGGCAAGCATATTAATGTGTTCAGCCACATGAAATATTTCCTCTGCATGAGAGTAATTTGTTACTTCCTTGGAAGCATCTTGCTGGTCATGGCTGAGCTGTGACGCAACATACTTGTCAAGGGCTCGCCAATCCTTTACTTGATCAACAGCTCGAAGATAATCAGTGTTGTTGTCAAGCGCATGTACTGATGGCGACGACGATGATTTGAACAGATTTTGCTGGGAGATGTATTGCGCATTTTGCTCCTCTTGTGTGAGTGTGGAAGACTGCATAACACAATTACCATATGGGTTAGCTGACTGATGAGGAACTTTGGGGCTTTCCAATTGAGGGAGCTGGAGAAAAGAGTCATGATGATGATGTGGCATATTGTACTGCAAATCAAACTCTTGCTTGCATTGTGAATAGTGTAGCTGCCGCTCATTTTGTGATGCATAAGTGCGGGACATTGAAGTCCTTGGAGGGTTATCAAGTTGTGGCAGGAATGAGACTTGATCATAGCAATCTGGTGATTCGTAATCTCCCATTCTGCTCACGGCTGCCAACTTTTTCTTGAACACCCTACACACAACCCATCCTTCTTCCTGCACGGTACAATCATAACAATATTTGATGTTAGAAATTTCACTTTTAAGGTATAGAAACATACCTATTGTGGAGGCGCACAAATTCATCAATCTTTTGTTCGGTCAAAAAAAGTACAGCGCATACATGGTATGAGGGGCAACAATCCAATACTTGATTGTCTTGCTTAAATTCTAGATATGCATGGAAAGAATACGCAAAAGCTTGAAATATTAACGCCAGTAACCTAGTAGTAATCGATACGCTTAGCTTTGATACCATATTCTATACCAATAAAAACTGAAGTTATTCGGTATATATATATATATATATATATATTCTAAGTATATATATTAGCTAGGCAATTAGCACAATCGATGTGGAATTAATGCTCAGCATGTAACATGTAATAAGCTCATATATTAAAACAAAAAAACAAAAATTAATATATACTTGCCTGAGGAGTTCCATTTTCACTAGTTTCTAGTCGATATTCATGCATGATCCAATCTGATTTCTGTCCATTTGGAGCACGGCCTTTGTAAAAGACTAAGGTCTTTCTCATCCCAACGAGGAATTTTTCTCCTCTATAAATAGCCTTATCTCTTCCTGTAGCTTTCCAAAACCCGACTTTCGTTGCCCTATTTGTACGACTTCCAGTAGGGTACTTCTTATCTTTGTGGCTAAAGAAGTACCATTCATTCTGATCACCACTTCCTATCTTGCACAAGTCTGTCCAATTCAACATTCAGCAGATAATCGGATGAGCTTGCTTATTATAACCAAACCATGAATTAATTAGTAAGTACCTTCAAGATCCCACGGCTCAATCTTATAAAGATCAACATCTCTGATGACATCAAAATCAATCGGTTTCGAAGCAATCTTTTTTCTGAGATAATAATCAACAAGTTCTTCATCTGTGGGACAGAATCGAAAGCCTGGGGGTACATTTGATGAAAGTGTATTCATATTCTTCACCTGCGGATAATGATGAAATACCTGCATTATAATTTCAAATATGAACACATTCAGACCAATAAAAAAACATGAACAAATAATAAGCAATATGATTAAGGTATATTACAAATTCTTTCTCCTGGTTGTGAGAGGATTATGTGCGAAGGTGAGAGAAGAATGTACCCTTACTGACTTTAAGATTGGGGTTACATATCTAACCTTCTAATGCAGTAAGTTCATATCAATAGAGAAAAACACACATACTGAGATAATATATGATTAATGTTCTTGTGCACGACGAGTAATTTTGATGTTGTTTACAAAAAGAATAATATTACACAAATACATGTAGCGCAAAAATGACGTACCAAATTGTTTAGTTACAGAACAATATTTTAGTATAACTGTGTAAATACATGAAGACATATGTAGCTGCAAAGTTTTTTTTTTCTTTTTTTCCTGTCATGTTCTTTCAAATAATATATGCACCATATCATCCAAGAAAAAAAAAAAAAGCATCACGTAGCGGGCATGAAGGGTGGGAACCTGAGAATCGCAACTACTTTCAATATACCTTGTTGATTCTTACAATGGAGTATGCCATGAAGAAGCCTTCTATTATCTATAGATGGCTCTACAGAAAACAAAAAACGGAGAAAACACTATGTTTCAATGATTAAGAAAATCTTATGTCGATCGAAAGGCTAAAACATATAGCATATATATGTGTATATAAACCTAGAAAATAGACAAAAAAATAATATACATAATTATATATATATATATATATATATATATATATATATATATATATATATATCTAAAGCTAGAGAAGAACCCTAGGGGCTAAGAATTCGAACAAAAAAAAAAGGAAAATAAAAAAAAAATCTAAAACTTACCAAATTAGAGAAGATCATCCTATAAAATCTCCCCTCCTGACCAGATATTTTTAAATTTCTTTCTAGAACTTATTGAAAAAACGCAAACTTTCCAAGAATGAGCCTATGGGAGATTATGGGAAATCAGTTGGCGAATTAATTATAGAGGAGTACGATTTTCATAGCCCAAAATATTTCCATTAACAATTGATTTATTATTAATTAATACGATTTTCATAGCCCAAAATATTTCCATTAACAATTGATTTATTATTAATTAATCTGTGGTTCTATCATTTATTTTACCGATTATACAAAATGCATATATGTCCATCAAACTAAAGGTGACAACTATAGAAAATAGGAGTTTGACATTGGCATGCAAGAAGAATTTAAACAAGATGACCGACGTGCAGTACTTGGACTGGAACTATGTATGTACATTAGTAACATTCGTTCAAGGCATTAGCTTTTTAATCTTGTATAAATGTGTAATTATATACTAACACTAGGGATGTGAAAACTTTTAACCTACGTATAAATCAAATATTGTTTAATATAGAAGAAACAGAAAAGAAAAGGGTTTCTATTGTATCAAGCATGGTGACCACCACTGAGGCATCTTTCACTTTAAGTCTATAACGTAAGGATTGGTGTTTGTGTGACTGAAAAGTATGGCCACAAAATTTGCCAAGAAAAAAAAATGTATGACAAAAAGTTGACTTTAGATTCAAGTACTTAAACTAAGAAGATGGGAACGAAAGGTATAATCATACTTAAAGTTAAACAAACACAAAATGTTTTGTCTACACCACAACAAACTATCATTTTTTTGTTCAATCGGGTCAGCTCATAAAATGGATTAACTAAAATAAAAAGGAAGACCCAAGCGCGCTCGCGCACACACACATATATATGAGAGATGTGTATTAACTATGCACAAAATAGCTCCTTGTGAGAATTGGAAGATACATATTCAAACTATAATCCATGTAAGTTGTAACACACTTTGTGGTAATAAAAAAATGATATCAAAAAGAAGCCAATGCAAGTTATCAGATAACCAGAAACAAAATGATTATACATGTAGGACGATCGTCTTGATGATTTTGTTTTTCATGTAACCATATGGTAATGACATGTTCTGGAGAGTACAGATCCGTGTGGTAAAAAGACATGAAAATTCCATCAAGTTGATGAAGAAAGAAGACATTTTGATCACTCGAGTAAACCCAAAATTGAAAGATGGCTCGATGGAAGGTAATTACTAATCAAAGGAGACTAGTGTTTTTCCACATGTGATAATATTTTGCCAAATTATATATCAGCTATATATAAAAAAAATGAAGCGCACACACCACAAAAACTGGAAAAAAAAACCAGATCGATTTATGCCATTCCATAACAGAGAAACACGATCGCACTTATTTTGAACTATAGACATATACCATATATATTTTGAACGAACTTAAGTTTGCCCAATATTTGACTAAGCCAAGCTAATATTTCATTTGCTTTAATACCAACGAATTCAGGATCATTTCAATACATTCACGAGCAGTGACCGCACGAGGAATCGAAACCATTACAACAAAGAAAATAATCAAACCCAAAAGAGAAACAACAGAAGAAGAAGATGATGGTGAAGAAAAAGGAGGAGGTGACAGGAAGAGGTGACTACCTTGGTAATCTTGACAACACCCTATGGAAGTTAAAATTGCTGCATACAGATCTGGTTGATGAACCATAAACCTTGTATCCAATCACCAATCAGCTTTAGAGAGAAGGGGACAAGACAAGAAGAAGCAGGGGCTATTCTTCGTCACTCTTTTTTAACTTTTGTTTGTGAAAGAAAAACCCCACTAGCAGACACAAAAAAAGCACAGAAAGAAAGGAACGACAGTCAACAACCAAACAAACAAGAAATTAACAAAGCAAATCCCCGGGAGTTGAACTTACTAATCTTCCCCCTTCAAACAGTTGTTTGTACTAGTCCCAGAGAGAGGGAGAGAGGGAGAGAGACCAGATCCCGAGGAAGGGAAAATAGGGAAATGAAATGGAAAGAGAAAGGTGGAGGGTAGCCAGGAATGGAAATTCAGAGAAGGAAAGAGAAAGGTGGAGGGTAGCCAGGAATGGAAATTCAGAGAAGAAGTGGGGTTAAATAAGAAGCAAAGCAAAACAAACGAACAAAATATATATTAACAAAACACATGCCCTAATATTATATGCTTCTCCTCAAATACATTCTCTCTCTCTCTCTCTCTCTCTCTCTCTCTCTCTCTCTCTCTCTCTCTCTGAGCAGTAACCCTATTTATAATATATTTTTGTACCACATTTGTATACCACTTTATTATATATGCTTCTCCTCAAATACATTCTCTCTCTCTCTCTCTCTCTCTCTCTCTCAGGAGTAACCCTATTTATAATATATTTTTGTACCGCATTTGTATACCACTTTATGTGGCATTTGATGTAAACAGTCACATCATTTGAATTAATCAGATTTTTAAATTTAGTTCATTATTTAATAAACTGATAATTAAAAAAAAACTGGTTAATTAAATTATTATTGTAGTGTACGAAGAGTCTTTTTCCTTTCTTTCCTTGGGTTTTGCAAATTTTTCAAATGATATTGTCCACATCAAATGCCAACTAAAAGTGGAATAAAAATGTAGTATAAAAACATAATACAAATAATATTACTCTATCTTTTCAGAGTGTGTCTGTATGGAATGGCTGGATGGCTTGATTGCTGCAAAAGCTTTGCCCGAAAAAAAGGGGAGGCGCTCAAATGGCTCAAGAAAGTGAATGAAATCAATCAATGAATATTTAGAGAGAGAGAGAGAGAGAGAGAGAGAGAGATGGAAAGGGGGGGAACCTCCAGGGAGCTTGCCACCCACCAGTGATGGAGACCAGAAGAGAAATTAAAGTTGAACTTCTTTGAGGTTGTCGATCCTATCTATGTGAGAGTGAAAGAAGATTGGACGGTGCGGATTGGATGATGTCTTAACCTTGTACCTTGAAGGGCGGCTACGGGTTTGCTGTCCCCGTGTTGATGTCTTGTTTATGTCCTTTTATTTATTTAGTTGACACGTGTCTATTCAATTAATACGAAAATTAACACTGTTAACCTTCTCTCCTTTTCCTTACCTTTTCACCTTCGCGATGAAACCAGAAGCATGGTTGTCAATTTGCAGTTCCCAAAATTTTTACCTTACTCTCTTCTTCCCAAAAAATTCAGTTCTCTTCTCTCACACTATGAATTGGTAACCATGGTTGTCAATTGGAAAATATCCATTGAAATACACTGGGGAAATCGAGGGTTTGAATCTGCAAACAGAAGAAACAACTCCAGATCTAAATTTGGGAACTAAAAAAAGTCTGGGGTAAACCCACAATTTGATTTTGTCTCTCTCTTTTCCAAACTTAATTTTTTCTTATGGATTTCTCCCTCTATCTTATTTTTCTCTAAATTTTTTCCATCGGAAATTTGTGAATGTAAATACATGTTCTAGAATCATGAATAATTTGTATATTTTGTGCTCTATGAGCTATTGGGTTTGCTTGATAGGTTTTTAATGGAGTTTTTGTAAATTCGGAGCCATGAGTCCATGACCTTGTCATGGTTTGAGAGATGGGACCAGAAATTTTTTACAGATCCTGGCAAGAGAGGGTGAGGAAAAGGTGAGAGGAGAGAGAAATACTATTTTCCTTTTTTAACAATCAGAACCAAGGGCTCCGGGAGGGAAGAGCGTGGGGACGATTAGTTTTAATAGTGAGACCCAAGGGCTCCAACGGTGACGAGGGAAAAATACCATTTTCGTTTCTTTATCTTTTATTTTATGTTTAGCTTTTTCATATTAACATTGAAGGTTAACGGTGTCAGTTTTTGATTAAGTGAATGGACATATGTCAACTAAAAAAAAAAAGGAAACACAAACGAGACACCAAAATTGGGACAGGTGACCTGCAGCCAATAACAAAGGGTTTAATTAATAGTGTCTTATAGAAATTAATTGACTATTTGTAATACTGTATGATGACGATGATTGATGATATAAATATATATATGTGGAGATATTTGTAATTAGCGGAAGGATATTTTTGGTGGTGACCCCTCTTACCCTCTCCATGCCTGAGGACGAGGCTGTGGTGAACATTCTCCCGCCAAAAAGTAACACCCCTTGATATGCACGTCCTGTTTAATCATGATACCAAAGTTTATCGCCTTCTAGATGATTACTATTTGTCTCATAACCCTTATTAAAAAAGTAATAAACTTTTCCTAACTTCTAAGTGAGAAAAATTATACTGTATATACACACATTTTAGCCTTAATTATCTCATCATATATTAAGAAATTTAGCTCATCGATCCAAATGTGTGCATGTTCTGTTGGGTTTGTGAAAAAAAAAATTAATAAAATTAAAAATATCATTCATCCTGACACACCCCGATCCGGAAACCGAGGCGTGCCGGCCGTCACGTGTGAGTGACGTAGCCGTGTGCGTCAGCGGAAGCGAATTTGGTATTAAGTGCAGCAGTGAAAGTTAAGTTTATAATATACATATGATACAGAGCCGATCCTAAGTGCAGTGAAGTTTAAACAAACATTACAACTACGAAAGAAAATCCTACATAAGTGGTGGTCTGTCAGAACCGCCTTGATGCCTCGCTAATCGTCCACGACGTAGCTACCTAGTACCTGGAGGGGCGCAAAACATAAAAGGTGAGTGGGCAAAAACAAAGTTTTCCAAAACCATTTCATAAGTCCATAAATAACCCCTCGCTGTAAATCAGTATAATTTTCCCAGAAAATAGTACGTATATATACTTATATACGAAAACATCGTCTACATATCAAATCTCGTTATCAAAACGTAATAACAGTTCATATCGATATACGAACTCAGAATCATTATCATCATCAGGCAAGTAATATAAAACTAGGGTGTCCCTAGTGCCCTATCAGCCGGAGTCACCTCTACTGACCTGTACGGCTGAATCTATAGCTGATTAAACATACTCAATCATATCAATCATCATTATCACTATCATCATCCTGCACACGAGTCGGAACCACCTATTGTGGTCTGTACGACAGGCTAGGTGTATCATATTACGCTCTGTGCTACGATCACGTGAAGGCTGTGCGACGAATCGCGGGTCACCAACGAGTCGGAACCACCTATTGTGGTCTGTACGACAGGCTAGGCACCTATCTTGGATCCAAGTTGAGCGTACGGTGCGTGAGGTGAACGATCACGTGAAGGCTAGGCCCTACTCTGGCGGAGCACAACACCCGAGGTGCAGGTGATTAACTAAATCACAATCTATCACATCTCAAACACTACCACAGTACTTACCTGACTTGTCTGGCCGTCCTCGGCATCAGCACACAATATATGCAATCATAATTATATTTATATACTATAGCAGGCATTCGACATGGCATTCTAATTATCAAATCCAATCAATTCGTAAATCAATCAATTCACGTTTCTGGGAAAAACGTCATATATATATATACTGAAAACAAAAGCCCACTCACTTGTATGTCGACGGGTCGTATCCCCCGAGCCTAGAGTGACTGCGCTCGTCCGCTGGATACGTCTCACCTATACGTGAATTAATCGCAAAACCGTCATTAACAACACATAAACGGACCACGTAAATAATTCTTCATACGAAGGTCAATTTTGGTATTTGAATATACCAACGCGACCTACACGACGTCACGATCGTCGTGCTATTTTTAAAATAATTTTAGGACCACTCACGCGCCCCCACGCGCCTGGAATAGCACGGACAGACGCGCCCCCACGCGCTGCCACGTGCTGTGCACGCGCCGGGGAATATTCCCTAACAGCAAAGGAATATTCCGTTAACTTCTAACGGCGTCAGTTAACGGCGTTAGTTAACGGCGTTGGAATATTCCGTCAACTTTGACGGAATATTCCGTCACCCCCTACCTCAGGTCGCCGGCCGGACTGGTTTTTCCGGCGACCGATTCCGGCCAAAAGTTCAAACTTGCATATCTTCTTCATTTTTCATCCAAAATTCATGAAATTTATACCAAAATGCTCCAAATTCAATATAGAACACATTTGTACCTTCAAATCCTTCGAAAAACGTCCAAAATCTCGATGGGAAAATCCTTCAAACTCGGCCCAGTCCAGAACTCAGTGATTCCACGTCCAAACTTTGCAAACTAGGTACTCCGAGGTTCGTGGGAAGATTTCAGGATGACTGGTGATCTTGTTTTCACCTAAAACATAACCAAATTAAAGTTGATGAACAGTACCCTAAGTTCAAGTCACGGGTTCGAGTTATTTTCGTGGGTTTCAAGACTTAAAACATATATGTATGAGTTCAGGGAGTCTCAGAGAGTAGGGGTAGGTTTACCTTAGGCTTCGATCGAGTTCGAGGTGGTTGTGTGTGTTCGTCCGTACCACAAAGTCGAGATAGAGAGAGAGAGAGAGTTTGAAAGAGAGAAAGAGATAAGAAAGAAGAATCAGGTTTGGTTTGGGTGCACGTGTGTGCGTGCATGTATAGGGACACGTGTCACCCTCAGCCCAATCTTTTTGGGCTCAATATTTAGGACACCCAAAAGCCCATTATCGTGTCCAAACGTACCCGTTCACGCGTAGGTAAGGGTATTTTCGTCAATTCACATACAACGTATAGAAAATTCGGGACGGGATGTCACACATCCCATGTGATATGTGATTACATTCTCCGTTATCAAATTAAACTTTTGTTAGTCGGATTTAATCAGAAAGAGAAAAGTGTATGTGTGTGTGTGTGTGTGTGTATATATCATTATTAGAACATGCATGCTTGTCAAATGACTTAAAATCGATCCAATTACTAACTGAAATGAAAGGTTTCTGAACATGTACGCATGATAAATATTTTACTTATAAGAAATTACCTCAATATATTATAACAAAATTCAAAATCATGAATAATATATTATTTGAATGCTATTTCGAAGAGAAATTCTCATGTAATCAAAGGCACCACATGGCAAACATGTATTAGATGAGAGATGCACTTGTCGAATATGTGGCAACAATGTATTAGATGTATGATATTATTTTAGCGAAACTATATTTTTAGACCATGTGATATGCTTATTGATGGTTTGAATTTTTTCTTTAAATGATTAAAGAAAGACTAACAATCAACCACCATATTATATTGTTTATAATATATCGTTTAAATAGATAATCTCTCTAGATTTGTCTACCATTCTTACAGAGATATATACTCCATGCCTACAGAGATATTCACAATATTTCTCCTATTTACAGTTTAATTTGTCAATATTTTTTTTCTCACTGACAACAGTATCTAACACCTTCCTCAACAACCATCTCCAAAACCCCAGAGACCCGCATTCCAAATCCTCAGAACAAGCAAAACCCAGGGCATCCCGTTCAAAAGACTAAATAAAAAATTTCATCCAAAAAGTGCAAATTTATTAATACAACAGTTCTAGAAAGAAACTTTTTTAAGGTCTGGAAAAAGAATTAATACAAAACCAATAAAATATTTTCGTATTATCAATATCATATATTCACCAGCAACTGCACGCGGGCTCTGGTTGGCTGGTCCGCAATTGTTCTACTTTCTAGTGTATTTACCCTCATAAACTGGGCCCTACAGACGGACCTACCCTAGAGATTACAATGGCGACACCTCTCCACAAATACGGAATATTAAATCAAATTAAAAAAAACCGGCTCCAATGATTCGCTCAGCCGCCGCGCCGATGAATAACGAGCGAGGTGACAGCGTTAGAGTTGAGTCAGCTGGGATGTGTTTGTGTGTTTCTGTGCCAGTTGTTGTGGAAGGTGGGCCCCAACGAACGGAATGATTTCCTGGCTTCAGTACGTGGCGGCTGATGGTCCGGCATGGGCTAGCCCCATGATCATTAGGCTTAGCTTTGATATTTGTGAAGTGTTTTTTTTGTTCGTGTTATTTTTATATCATTTTTAATATCTTAACGGATCATGTCGCGTTAGTGCAATACTCGTTAAAATAAATAGGTAATAGATTCGACCCTAATTCAACCCGTTAATATTAATGGATAATATGACCCCGTTATCTGTTAAAAAAAATATATTTTTTCCACCAATAAATAATTAAATAAAAAACATGATATTAAATTTGTATAACTTTTTTATTAGCACCCTACAATATGTTGAATACACCCCTCATTAAAATTTAATATTAAATGACTTACATATCTAATATGTAATGTCAATTTCGACCTTCTAAGGTTTTACAAAAAATAAAAGTCCAAATTACTTTTCACATGTATATCCCAAGTTTATTTATCTTCTTCAACTCACAAAACCACTCTTATCCTCCATTGTAGAATTAATGAAACTACAAACACTTCAATTGGAAAAATTATTCTTGATGAATGAAACATCAAATCAACATTTTGAAAACTTTACATGAGATAAGGCTTCGTATTTTCATTGTTTTAGTAATTTCAATTGCCAAAATATTGGCAGTGATATCACAATATTGATTCTTTTGCAATCATTCAGTTTAATTGCAGTGAGACTAATGAGACGCTTCATTGATGATATGGGCAATACTTCTATTGATGTCCATGTCAAATCTAATACACTTATATTCCTGGAAAGCTCAGAAAATTCGTCAAGGGATGAGCAGTAGTCTAGACTTAAATAACCAAAGACCTTTAGCTTACAACTGTTGTTTCGAAGTTTCTTAAGGTCTTTGCAATCTCCAATATCCAAAGAAGAAATTTTTTGGTGAGACCAAACTGATGGAGGCAACTCCTTTATACCACTGCCACGTAAACTTAAGAATTCAATATTGGCTGGCATCTTCGGAAGATACTTGAGACTCGTGCACCCTCCAAGTTTAAGAAAAGTAAGCTTGTGAAGATATTGAAAATATGAAGAAACTTCAACCAAACTTTTACAGTAAAAAGGATTTATATACCCAAGTTTTTTACTTCGAGAAAGATTTGGAACTTCAGTTAGGTTTTTGGAGGAATGCATATTGAACATTTTTAATTTCATAAGATTCTGTAAAAGAGATTGAAAAGAAACAGCAAGAATCAATACCTTAGCATGATTAATTTTCTGCATGATTGCATATTATAAAAGCAGTAATAAAAAAAAATGCTAATAGAAAATATAAGGTATATAGTGAGATTGTGGGGTGTGAGGGCATTATAGGAAAGTAAATGGGGTGTATTAAGATATGTTTTAATTAAAAGAGTAAATGTGGGGTGTATTCAACAATATGTGGGGTTTCAATATAATAAGCCAATTAGTATATACATTCCACATTGTCACATAAAATTTTCTTCAAAATATGAAAACACATGAGAATTGTTATTAGCACTCTAAAAACCTCATTTGACACTCCAAACTTTCTATAATTAGAAAAAAAAATGCACTTATAAGAAGTGTAGAATAAGATTTTTTGAGTGCTAATAATAGTTCTCAACCACATTTGTCTTTCAAGTATCACATAAATATTAATTAATGTAGAAGTGTATATATAAACGCTCGTAATTACAAGCTTGACAACTTTCATGAAAGGGCTCAGCTTCAAATGTCACATCGCTTTGGGACCGACTCAAATGGTTTTGTTCTTGGGTTCTAGGGCCTTCCCAGGAAGTCACCCATCCTGAGACCGCTCTCGCCCAAACTCACTTAACTTCGGAGTTCTTATGGGATTTGAAGCCATTGAGTTCCCAAAATGCATCTTACTATATGGAGGTAGACATGTACATATAAGGCATAGAGGATCCTTTCCCCCTCGGCGATGTGGGATCTTAAAATCTACTCCCTTAGGGGTTCGACGTCCTTTTCGACACACTTCCAGCCAGGGAGTGGCTCTGATACCAAATTGTCACATCCCATATCGGCTCTGTCGTAGCATGATATTGTCCGCTTTGGGCCACACCCTCACAACTTTGTTTCTGGGAACTCACACGATAGCTTCCCAATAGGTCACCCATCATAGAATTGCTATCGCCCAAACTTGCTTAACTTTGGAGTTCCCAAAAACAAAACCGTGAAGGCGTGGTCGGGGCCTAAAGCAGACAATATCGTGCTACAACGGAGCCGAGTTTGGGACGTGACATCAAAAGTCGCCTTTATAATCAAATAAACTATAGATCAAAATTTAATCGTTGATGTTTACATATACCATCCATTCTTCTCACCAATTTTTGTTTTTTCAGGTTTTCTTTTTTGAAAACAGGATCTATCAAAAGATGTAGGAAGATGAACAGTTCGGAACCGTTCATATTACATCCAGAGTTTTACAGTTAGTGAAAAGATTGGTCGAAGTTTATAAAGTCTCTAGAAACTATATAATATTGACTTATATTTCAGTTCACTGTAAATATTGGAACATGATATCAATGATTTGAATCGTTCATTTTTCTACATCCACTAAAAGATAATGTTCCCAAAAAGAAAATTTGAAATTCGGTAAGAAGAATAAAGCGTAAATGTACGAGAATCGACAGTGAAATATAAATCTAAGGGTTTATCGATTATGGTGTTGGATTTTAGAGTTAACCCTTCACGAAAGTTGTAAAGCTTGTCACTACAAGTGGTTGTAAATATACATATATATAATTTTATTTTTTACATTTTTCATACTTTTACAATAATTATTATGAATTTTATTAATTTTGCACTCAAATATAAAAAACCACTATTCATTAGGGTTTAAAGGGTTTTAAAAATGTAAACGACGATGTAACCATTGTTACGCATGGAGGATGCAATCACGAGCGTTTATATATTCTCAAAATTTTCACACTTGTAAATTAATTATTATAACTTTTAACGTGTTTGGTAGTTTTAAATTACTTTGATATTGTTATTTTTCAATGTGCTTTATAATGTTTTAATCATACTTTTTTAAGAGGATAAAACACTTATGAGTATGACTGTATAGAGAGTGTAAAAAACTTTGTTAAGTCGTTGACTCTGAAATTAAAAATTTGCCTTTTTGCCTATACAAATATTAAACTAGTTGATTTTAATTTTGGACAACACATCAAGCAAAATTTATCTTAGTAATGATATTAAGAAACTCTCATAATAAAAATAAATAATAAAACTTATTTATTTATTTTTTTAACTTAATAGGGATGACAATTTTAACTGTTAAACTCGATAACTGTAGATAACCGCCCGAATGGAACGGATTTGTGACACACCCGTACCCGAAAAGTAGGGCATGCTGGCCGTCACGTGAGTGTGACGTAGCCATGTGCGTTGTGCGGAAGCTAAGATCGATAACTAAGTACGAACTAATTAAAATCAAAACCACTAGCAACCTAGGTAAGATAGTGTACTAGAGGCATAATAAGGTACTTATACATAATCAGAGCGTTCTAAGTTCGAATGCAGTGAAGCATGAAATAAGTTTAGATAACAGCACCGGTGCCATACATAAATGAATGTGTCAGAACTGCCGATAAGCCCTCGCGTCCACCAAAAGAACCTCTAGCTACCTAGTACCTGGAGGGGCGAAAAACAAAACTGAGTGGGTCAGCAAAACAATTCTTTTTAAAACCAATCTTTACTCAAACATATAGCCCCTCACCGTAAAACCTGTATAATTTCCCAGAATCAAAATATATACTCATATATACATATAGGTTCTCAAAATCATGCTAAAAAGTATATGTATGCCATGCCAAAGTATCCAAAACAGAAACTCAATCATAAACTGTTGATGTGATCAAATGCCAGGTAATCATCTTGGCCCTCGACCATCTAATCTCATATAGCTCATAACATCATGTATATCAATACTGCACAATCATCACTACCACATTTGGTGGTCTACTCATCATCATGTATATCAAGTAAATATGCTCTAGTGCTACAATCACGTGAAGACTGTGTGAATGATTCGCGGGTCACCTACGAGTCGAATCCACTCAAAGGTGGTCTATACGACAAGACTGTGCACCTAACTTGGATCCAAGGCGAGCATGCGGTGCGAGAGGTGAACGACACGTGAAAGACTATGCCCCTAACTCTGGGCGGGAGCACTAATATCAATGTGCAAGTATATGAGCTCTAATCACATCATATCACATCATTCTCATCATAACCAGCATATAATCTTACCTGACACTTACCTGTGCGTCCGCAGCACCAATATATGAATATGCAATCACTAATGCATCAATAATAATATATGAATACTTTGCATGGCATTAAAATCACATAAACGTTCATTTATCGTTTTCTGGGAAAATAATAATAACATATAGGTAAATACGGTAAATAGCTGCCCACTCACTGATAAGTCACTGGGTCGTAGCCCCCGCGTCTAGCCTGGCTACGCTCGTCCTCGGTGTATGTCTCACCTATATGAGAAATTACTATAAATACGTTATTTAAGCACATACACGCAAATACGGGAATAACTTCTCATACATAGCTCAATTTTGGCACACGAATATACCAACGCAACCTACACGACGTCACGGACGTCGTGATATTTTTAGAAAATTTTTAGGGTCCCGCACACGCCAGGAATGCCATGGGGCTACGCGCCCCCCCACGCGCCTTCTCCGACTGTCCTCACCGGACTGGTTTTTCCAGTGACCGGAAAACTTCTGTGTGTGATTTCTCACTCGTTTCTCAACCATTCTTCATGAAATTTTCACCAAAATGCTCTAAATTGAGAGTAGAACAAGTCTATACCTTCAAAAACTTCAAAAACCAACGAGAATCTCGTCGGGAAATCTCCAAGTTTCAGCCTCTCATTGTTCTCGACAATCCCGACGTCAAAGCTTGTCAAACGAACGTCACCGAGCCTCTAGAGGACCCAACAAACACTCATGTGATCTCAGATTCTCCTAAAACGCAACGTATAAAAAGTTGATGAATAGTGCCAAATATAAACCTTGAGTTTTGGACGTGAAATCGTCGTAGTTCTTACCTGAAATTAGTATGGTTGAGTTCGTAAGGACTTCACGAGTCTGAATATATAATTTGCTTGGTCGATCTACGAGTTTTTTGTATGGGTAGTGTGTGAGTCGTGTGTTATGGTAGAGAGAGAGAGGCAGTCGAGAGATATGAGAGGGAGAGAGAGTCTGAGAGACGTGAGAGAGAGAGGAGTGTCGGTGGTGAGGTGAATCAAGACCACCAATCACCACAATTATTTTCCTAACTTTTCATTGGCCCCCAATAATTAGGATAATTCTATAATTGGCCCAAAAATTATTAAACTCATGCATAAACGTTCGCCCGAACTCAAGGGCATAATGGTCATTTCATAACGTCGAAATAAAAATTCCGGGACGGGTTGTTACAATTTGGGTATATTTTGGATATGGGAAAAAACAATTTATATTATTCGGTTATGATTTTGGATATGGTTATAGGAGTCCTCAAGCCGTATCTGTAACCGAATTTGACCCGAATAGTAAACAATATAACTATATATTATAATAGTATATATATGTATGAATGTATTTATATATCCATTATTCTCCGAACCATTACCTTGAGAATACAATAGTTGCTTTTCGTAGGAAAGTAAAGTTTTGAATCAAAATCAATGCGAACTCAATGGTGCTTACGAGGGATATCTTACAAGTCAACATGACCAGTGTTTTAATTTTTATACTCAACAAGTTCGATTCATTTGATCATTTATACATCAAATGTTTAATAATGAAATTAATATCTACTAATTTATAATGTCTCAATTGAATGAATATATTTTTTGTATTGACGAAGATGGATATACCCGTTAATTGATGGAGAATTCGTTACCCGGTGGGTATGGTTATGAATTATACCCGATGGTTAATTTGGGGTTATGGATATGGTTAATTTTTGTGGTTATGGGGATGGATATAGCATTTCCATCCCCAAACCGAACCGTAATAGAATAGTAAACAATAATAAGCCTTTTTAGTAGTTTAACTTTTTTTTCTTAACGGATCGAAACGGGTTACCCACAGATTAGTCGCGTGTAAAACCATTGAAGATCCGTTGTTAACGATTCTTTATAGGTGACCCGATATAGATTCGATTAATTATCATCAAAATTCATTATTTTCATGTCATGTTAACGGACCACGTAAGTAATTGACAAGCCTAATTAAGCTCACGATTTATGAGTAGGCCAGTTTGAGAATTGTTAAGAAGACTCACCTAAAAAGCTTGAGTCCTACCAGACATGCTAGACACTGGAATTACAATAGTAATGTTTGAATGGGTCTCACTGATAAAATTAGTAAAAAAAAAAAACCAAAAGTTAGGAATTAAAAACTCTCTCTTCCTCGTCTTATTCTCCAAAGAACCCAGAAGCAAAATACTTTAGCCTTTCCTCTCTCCAACTCTCCAGTCTGAAACAATAAAATTAATCACCATGGCAAACAAGTTGCAAAAAATCTATTGAAAACTTATTTGGACAAAATTTTGAACCAAACAAAACTCAGTTCTAAATTTCCTTCTCTCTCACTCCCAAAGTTAGTTTCTACTTGAAATCCTCTTTGTCTATCTTTCAAAAGTCATCGATCTTCTCGGGGAGGCAGATTCAAATTCGTTCGACATTTTCAAGTGAGCTGCATGCTCTGAAAAATTTAAGATTTTTTTACTATCTTGTTTATATATAGAGAGAGAAGACATATTAATTTGTTTTTGGGTTTTTTGGAGAAGAAGCAACGAAGACATGGTCAAATTTTTAATTCCCAACTTTTAATTTTTTGATAATTCTTTGATTTCACATCACAGAAATGGAAAAGTTTGAATGAGGTGCTAGCTCATTGTAATGAAGAAACTGTTCTGGATGACTCATGGGACAAAGCAACGCAAGCTGAGATTGATATGGTTGAGAAAAATTATACTTGAGAATAAAAAGACCATCCAACAAACCTATCATTGGTGTAAAGTGGGTCTACAAGACAAAACTGAACTTCATAGTACAGAAGAATGAAGTCAGATTGGTAGCAAAAGGCTATTCCCAAAAGCGTGGAGTGGATTTCAATGGAACATTTGCTCCAGTTGCAAGGCTGACACAATAAGAACCTTGTTAGCCTTAGCAGCTCAGAAGGGTTGGAATTTGGATCAATTGCTCTAGTTGCAAGGCTTGACACAATAAGAACCTTGTTAGCCCTGGTAGCTTAGAAGGGTTGAAATTTGTATCAATTGAATTTTAAGTCTGCATTCCTTATTGAGTTACTTAAAGAAGAACTTTATGCTAATCAACCTCTTGGCTTTATAATTCAAGATGAAGAAGATAAAGTATATAAGCTTAACAAGGCTTTCTATGGTCTAAAACAAGCTCCTATAGCTTGGTATGATGAGGTAGATTTTTATTTCACCAAAGTTGGATTCCAGAAAAGTTCTAATGAAGCTACCCTTTACACAAAAATCAATGAAAACTTAGGTATAATTGTTGTATCTCTTTATATAGATAACATTGTTTATACTGGAAGTTGTCCACCAATGCTTGAAGAATTAAAAAGTAATATGACAAAGCACTATGAAATGACTGATTTCGGATTGTTACATCATTTTCTTGGTATGGGAATTGTCCAAAGTGAGAAAAGTATTTTCATACACCAAAAATTTGGACTTAAAGATTGCAAGCTAGTTGGAATTCCGCTTGCTGTAAATGATAGATTGTGTAAAGTTGATGGTAGCAAAGCTGCAAATGAAGTTGAGTATAGGAAGATAGTGAAAAGCTTGCTCTATTTGACTACTACAAGGCAAGATATCATGTTTGTTGATAGCCTTCTCTCAATATTCATGCATAGTCCAACTAAGAAACTCATGAGAATTGCTAAGTGGATTCTAAGATATGTTCAGGGCACTTTGGATTATGGCATTGAGTACATCAAAGGTAAAACAATGCTAGTTATAGGTTAATGTGACACTAACAAGGTTGTAAGTGAAGAGGACATGGGGTGTACTTTTAGATATGCATTCAATCTTGTTCAGGTGTGTTTTGTTAGGCGTCAATAAAGAAAAACACAGTTACATTCTCTACTGTAGAAACTGATTATGTTAGTGCTTTAGAGGCAACTTCTTAAGC
Source organism: Crataegus laevigata (assembly GCA_963580275.1). Classification (NCBI taxonomy): domain Eukaryota; kingdom Viridiplantae; phylum Streptophyta; class Magnoliopsida; order Rosales; family Rosaceae; genus Crataegus; species Crataegus laevigata. The sequence goes on along the minus strand of OY756944.1, from coordinate 11,192,927 downwards.
CAAATGGTTTAGATTTGTACTAGAAGACTTTGGTGTAGAGCAAATTGAACCTTAGTCACAGCTATTATCAAGAATCATGTCTTCCACCAAAAGACAAGGCCTATCAATAGAAAGTTTTATTTCATTCGAGAAGCAATCCAAAAGAATGAAATTGAAATTTTTTATTGCAAAGCAGAAGAATAAATGGCAGACATTTTGACTAAGACACTGCCAAAAGGGCAATTTTATATGTTTCAGAGGTATTTTGGGGTCAACTTAGAACAGAGTGTTGGAATATAAGCATTGCAGCTGAATTCAAGAAGGATTATTTCAATTTATGTATAAGTTTGAGTTTTGTTCTTGTTTTAAAAATGAATGGTTACGAGTAGAACTAGCTTATATGTTAAATATTTGATTTGTCATAGCAGGTAGGTGTTCTAAGTTGGTCATGTGCACAACACGAGAGTCATGATTGTTGTGTGAGTGGGTTTGCAACGGCTACTTAGCTGTGCACCGACACAACTTTTATGATGTAATTGAATCTAGCTGAATTGAAGCAATGTCTTTTTCTTTCCTCCATTTTCATTCTGCAATTTTCTTCTTCAAATAGTTACTCTTTAATTAACAATTGTAGTACAAAAACCGTAAACAAAATTCAGAAACTAACATGGTACCAGAGCCTGGTTTCGTCTAACCTAGGGTGTAAATTTGTGTTGCAGTTGATCTAGCTCACATCAAGCTTCATCACTATAAAATTAAGTTTCAAAAAGTTGTGCAATTCTCATATCCGAGTGTAATATGGCTGGATCAATTGGTTCCAAACTTCGTACAATAATTTTCAATGGTGAAAATTACAAGTTTGGGAGAATAAGAATAAGAACAATCCTTAAGTCCCATGGACTCTAGGATCTTGTTGAAAGGGGATTTGAGATCTCAGAATCAAAGAAGGATGAAACCATCATTGTAGATGCAGCTACCTTGAGTAAAATCATGATGAATGATGCCAAGGTAGTTCATTTGATTCAAGGAGTAGTGTCTGACCAAAATTTTACCAGGATTTCCAATGAAGAACTTCGAAGGGAGTTTGGGATATCCTACAACAAGAACTCAGAGGTGATAAGCATGTTAGAAGTGTAAAATTGATGCGTAGAGATTTTGAGTACACTAGGATGAGAGATAATGAATCATTGTCTGCATATCTTACTCGTTCGTTTGACATCATTAATCAAATGAAAAGTTTTGGAGAGGAACTATCTAAGGAGAAAGTAGTTCAAAATTGCTTATAAGCTTGCCTAGATCCTATGATTCTATTTGTTCTGTGATTAAACATTCTAAAGATTATGATACTCTTGAAGTGAGAGAAGTTGTAGCTTCACTGAAGGGTTTGGAACAAAGGCTGGGTAGACATGTTGAGAACTCTACTAAGAGGGCAGTTGTTAGCCTAAATGTAGGTTCCAAGTATCCTAAATCTAGTGGTTTCTTTGGCTATTAAAAGACAGGGAAAATTTTGAAGAACAAGGGATAAATGGGATAATAAGCCCAACTTGCTTCCAAACCAACTGTGGAAAGTTTAGTCCCAAGGCTAGAAACTGCAACAGGGACAAAGTAGTACAAAAAGCTAATTATGTCAACCAAGTTGATGAGTTGGGAACTCTTATTGTTGATAAATGTGAAGAGAAACCTTATTGCCAAAGTGAAAATGGGAACTGGTGAGATTTTTAGTGTGGCAGAAAAGGAACAGTTGTGATAGAACCAAATTAGACACGAATCATTCCAACAAAATGAAATTGAATTTTTTTACTGCAAAACAAAAAAACAAACGGCAGACATTTTAACTAGCACCGCCAAATGACAAGTTTACATATTTCAGGGGAATGCTCGGGGTCAAATCTGCTACAAGCTTAGAAGGGAATTTTGTAAGCATTGCAGCTGAATTCACGAAGGATACTTTGAGTTTCTGCATAAGTTGTAGGGCCAATCTCTATTATAGATAGAGTACAAATGATGGTACAAATATGTAGTAAGTATAACATTATAATCAAGGTATAAAATATCGATGATATCGGAAATATCGGTAGTTCAGAAACACGAAAATATCGACGGAAATATCGGGATAATATCGATATCGATAAAAATTCAATGGAAACCATGGAAATTGTAAGAAAAAGTTGGAAATTTTTATTGAAACTTTGCAGGATGTTTATTTAGTCAATTATCTATTAGTTTATCACAAAAAATTGGAAGGAAATGCATTGCATGATGGATTTAACTGATTTAAGTTGATTATATAGCGAGCTGGCAAACATTGTGAGTGTAGAAAATATGTAAATATTTTAGCATATTTTCACAAGAACATAAGTGAGATGGTGGTCAAGGTGTTGAAGGAGTAAAATGGGAGGGGTTCGAATCCCCTTGGTGTTTTAAAAAGGGAACGGGCCAAAGGCCCCAAATTAAAATGGCCCAAGGCATTTTAACAATTTAAATAAAAACAGAAAAGGAAAAAGAAATGGGTTGGGGCTGCCCAGGTTTTGGGCTTGGCAGGAACGGCCCAAAGGGCCTAAGGTTGATGGGTCGCCGGACCCAAGGAAGAAGAAGGCTGGAGTTCGGCTAGAATTCTACCCTAACTTTGAACGTCCATAACTTCTTCGTACTCAACCAAATTAAGTGATCCAAACATGAAAGGGGCGGTGCTCGTCGGAAAACTGGGTTTGGGGCCGAAGGTTTGGGCAATTTTCAAAGCTTTGTAACTTCTTCGTTTCTTAACCACATTGAGTGATTCAAAAGCTAAAATGTAGTTAGGAATGTGGAGAAGAGGTTCATACCAAGTGAGGACCGAGTGGTGGCCGGAGTTAACCGGAAAATGACCTGAAAGATGGCCAAACGACCACGGTTTATCGCCGGAAACTGGGTTAGATTCAAACGAGTATAACTTCTTCAATACTCAATGAAATTGGGTGAAACAAAAAGGAAAATTGTAGTTCTCGAAGAGACGAAGAGAATGGTACCTCACACGACGTCTAACTCATCGTGGTTTGGCCGGAAACTGCCTCTCCGTCTGGCCTCGTCAAAACCGGCCTCGTCCCACATCGCCCAAAACCGGCCTCGTCAAGCTGGTGTAGAATTATAAAAAGGGCCAGAGGCCCAGCCATCCTCACCTCATTGGAGAATATCGCGATAATATCCAAAATATCGCGATATTATCGATATTATCGCGATATTTTGAAGATAATTAAAATATAAGTAAAAAAATATCGGGACCTTAAAAAAACGATAATATCGGCGATATTTTGCCGATATTATCGATATTTTGGTCATTGATTATAATACACATGGATATCCACAAACACTTTTTTTTAATGAAAAATACACTTGTTACCATTACACTTTTTTAATCTTTCTAATATTACATTTTGTAATCACAATTGGTTTTTTTTTGGTAATCCTATTCACAATTAGCAGAAGAAGCCAATGAATTTGATCTGAATGAAATGCCCTTTATTTATCAGGGTGAAGAAGATGTGGCAAAATACGAAGGATAATGACTAAATTTTTCAATGTTCTATTCTTAATAAAAAATAGAATTATGGTCTAATGATATTACTCATCACTTGTTAAAAGTGGTATTGGATTTTCAATCTCATAAATTGCAAGTTTGATACCAATTTAACTAGCGAGCCCATTGTGTCCAATAGACCAAATTTTATAGTCCTTTAGTGCAAATATATTGTTGTATAATCACAATAAAATAGAAAGTGCTATAAACTTCTTATTTAACGGTGATTGTGTAAATCCTAGATTAGATTTGATTCTAGTTATTCTTCCTATATGAACTTGTATTCCTTGGAGGAGAAGAATTTCTTCTCTCTCTTATTACTATAAATAAAGGCACTGCGTAAGGGGAATAAGACACACATTCTTCTATACAATACTACAAACACATCTTTCTCTAATCTCTCTCTCTGTTGTCAGCCCCCTTCCCCCGTTAATTAAATACAGGTCACAACATGTTATCAACACGCTCCTACTGCTGCGCCTAGGAATCTGATGTGGAAGCTTTCTGCATCAAACTAGTTCATCCATATCATCACACAATCAGTTTCATCCAAAACAACAATTTTTATCTCGATATTTTTGCAGCCCTGATAGCATAAACATTCACTATAATGCATGACCCAACTTTATGTTTTTCGAATTTTAGATTCTATATATAAATTGTATATGCATTATATCCATAATTGTTGAATTATGTGAATTTGATATTGCCATGAATTGCATCAAATAACTGCTTATGCATTAAATTATATAAATATGCATTGACTTAATCTGGAATTGAAAAAAAAAATATAAAGGATTTTGTTTAGGGTTTCGTCGAAACCCACCTATGTTGATGGGCCACCCTCGTTTCTTCCCAAGCTGAAAACCCAACCCTGGAGCCACGGCTCCAAGCCCAAAACCTAGACCCAACACCCAGAAGGCGTCACCCACCATGAAACCGTCGAGTAGCATGGCCTCTTCCAGGTACCCCCCGACGTCTTGAAGTCGTCCTCGACGATTTCTTGTTTACAATTCAATTGTTTTCTTTGAAATTAAAATAAAAGATTTCTAGGGTTTTACTAGTTGAGAGTTTTTCACTCTTTGTTCAATTTTATGGGTTACCGTTGAACCCATGGCATTCGCCGTGATTTTTTGCACCATGACTCGACCGCTTGAAGTAGTGGCGCCGGTCTTCTTCTTTGGCGAGTTCACCCAACTCTCGTTGGGGTGTCTGGATCAAAACAAACCCAAGCCCACTTAGGCTTAGCTTATTCATCGGTAATGTGAAAAACCTTATTTAAAAAAAAAAAAAATCTGTTTAATATTATTTGTTATTATTAAATATAAAAATCTCTATTTGATATATATATATATATATATATATATATATATATATATATATATATATATATATATATATATAGTATTTGCATGAACCTACACGTATAGCCTTTGCAACTCAACAAAATCTTCATTTCCTTCTTATTAGACACAATCGCATAGCCATCCTCGTGTCCAACTTGTCATGTTTTCATGTGACATTTGTCATTCTTCTCATCACGGGTTGCCACTTGGCTTTCCCTCTCATGACTCATCGAATATAAGTCAGCTGTAGAAGCTACATACATATCTGTTTATTATTATTTTATTAAATTACTTAGCCATCCAAGTGTTAGCCGACTTATATGTCTCTATAAATAGGAGGCCCTGCTCCATTGTTTACAGCACGCGAAAGAATGGCAGCATGCAGTGCATGCCATAGTTTTATATATGTGTCTATATTATATATGTGTGTGTGTGTGTGGAGATAGATTAAGAAAGAAAAGAGAATGAAATATATGGCGCTAGGACTGTTCAAGGAGCTTACTTAAGTGCGTGGAACTTAGCTATTTCGGTAGTGACGTGGATTTGTTTCAGCTTTGTAATCCAAGTAGGGGAAATAAGGTAGACCTTTACGGAAATTGATTTTATTAAATTTCGTGAAGTGCTATAATATTCTTGATCTTTTTGGTTGATTTATATGGTTGGATTTTACTTGGCTAATTACTTCAGTTAAGTGTTTACTTGTTATTGGTTATGAAATTATGGCTGAAACGAATTATGTTGAGAATATGCTGTGATTCATGTGAAAGATAAAATGACATCATTTGTGCATCATTCAAATTGATGTGGTTGGAATTTCAGTGTGGAGATTGGAAGTATGGAAGTGAGGGTAGTTGGAAAGGATCTTTTGTGTAGTTGAATCTATTCATTGTGAAACCAGTTCCAGGCGAGCCCGATGTGCACAGTAGAATAGGACATCGACGGGAATTGTCGATGTGGGTGATTTGGGCTGGACATCAATGAATTAGATAAGATGACTAGGAAAAGGGGTTTATGAACTTGGGATATCATATGGGGGTTAGTTTCTATAATAGAACATTCGAACCACCTCTGCAGGGGTAAAATGCATGGTATGGGATGTGCAGGTCTACGTGTTTTATTATATAAATTAACAAGGGTAGCCGAAGAGGTTACGTTGCATTCATTCAATATTATCCATAATGATTTGATATTTGGCTATATGATTTCATGACACTTAATTTAATATTGTCAATTTACTGTGGTAAGGTTATGTCCCTATTGAGCTGTGAAGCTCATCCCTTTATTATTATGTAGATCTACGAACTAGACATTCAAGAGAGTAGGCAAAATGAGATCGGATTGGTTTGAAGAATAAAAAGTTTATTCATCTATTTACTGTAGGTTGTAAAGAATTCTTGATTTGTTTAAGAATCATGAATTATTTAAATGTGAGAAGTTCATTTTTCAACCCGTGTCAATTTCCTTTTAATTATTAAATTTTTAACTCACGTTTCGGATTCGAGTTTGAGTTTTTATTACCAACCCGGATTCAGGGCGTGACAGGTAAGCTTCAGCCCTTTGGGCTTGAATAATCCCCAAGGCAGCCCAGTTGGCTTCTGTTGGATTCAACCCACAACACCAGCCCATGTTTTGGTGTTTCTGTATCCCTATCGTAACAGAACCAGCCTCCGTAGAGCCCTCAGTGTTCTTTGCACCCCGTAGCACCAGATCATTGCCCTTTCACAGGCCTTCATTTGGATCCAGCCAAGATAATTGGGTCTGCTTATCGAGCCCATCTCTTTTCCCTTATTGCCTTGGGCTTGCAACCCACCCGAGCCCATTCCAGCCCAGTTCCTAGGCTTGGACCTTATGGCAGAAATTTGCTTAGCCCACTTGTGGGATTTGGCCTTGAGTTTAATTGCCTAATTATTTTAGGCCCAATGGGTTTTATATTTTTTCACCCACACTTTAAATTTGGCTTGAAGTCCAAATAATCAATTTAGTTATAATTCTAGACTTGAAGTTCTATTTGCATATTTTCTTGTTACATATTTCTTTATATATATGCTTTTGTTTGTAGGTACTATGAACCTGAAGTTCATAAATTTTTTTTGACAAATTAATTGAATGGATTTAAGTTTCTGAACTTTTATGCATGTGACCGACTCAAATTGTTTTTCATTCTAGGTATAACTAGTGGGGAAGTTAGTTGTTTGATAGATAGTGCAAGCATACACACCATTTTACGTGAACGCATCAATTTTACTAACTTCATATGTAAGAATGCACCTCCGACAACCCTCTCAGGCCATCAAACCCGATCGAAGGATATGGTAAGGCACTTATAATGTTGTCTAATGGTACAATTTTGACCATTGATGAGACACTTTGTTCTCTGCGTTCCAGAAGAACGTTGTTGAGTTTCAAGGACATTAAAGATAATAATTACCACGTTGAAACCTATGTGGAAAATGGAGTTGAATTTATGTGCATAACTTCCTACGAATATGGCTAGAATTGTATTCTAGAGTAGAGCATATCCCGAGTAGTCCGTATACTACGATTATACGCCCTATTAAAGGCCACTATGTGGCCAGCCCTACATTTGGGACCATGTATGAAATTAAAATTTGGCATGTTCGTTTGGAACACCCTGGATGAATAGCAATGCGCCGTAACCTCAAATCATCACACGGGCAACCACTGACCTAAAGTTTAGGTTTGATTCAAGGAATTGCATGTTAAACCTGCTCCATGTGAAAGCTTATTATTAAGCCTTCTTATAACAAGATTAGCTTGAATCCTCCTATTTTTCTACAAAGGATTTAGGGGGACATTTGTGGATCGATTCACCCTCCATTAGGACCATTTAGATATTTTATGGTTTTAGTTGACGCCTCTACACGTTGATGACATGTGTGCTTGTTGTCCACAAGGAACACTGCCTTCTACACATTAGTGGCTTATGTTATTAAGCCCAGGGCTCACCACCCTGATTATCTGATCAAATCTATTTGATTTGATAATGTTAGAGAATTCACATCTAAAACTTTTGATGACTATTACATGTCGTATGAAGACATCTAGTACCCCATGTTCACACCCAGAACGACCTAGTAGAGGCATTCATTAAACGCTTACAAATGATTACTCGATCGTTAGTCATACACACCAAGCTCCCGATCGCTGCTTGAGGCCATGCAATATTGCACACATCCATGTTGGTTCACCTAAAGCCTATTGCAACCTAACCATATAGCGCCCTTTAGTTGGTTACCGGATACGAACCCGAAATATCGTATCTGTACGTTTTTTGTTATGCGATCTATGTGCCGATTTTGCCTCCCTTACATACAAAAATAGGGCCTCAGCGAATGATGGGAATCTATGTAGGATATTATTCTCTTTCGATCATTCGTTACTTAGAACCTTTGACGGGCGATCTATTTACCGCTCATTTCGTGGATTGTCACTTCTATGAGACAGTCTTCCCATCGTTAGGGAGAGATAAAAGCGTCAGCGTTCTTGATAAACGTCGCGAATGATCGTGGACAACTCCTACTTTGTCTCATTTCGATCCCCACACTGCTTAGTCTGAAATTGAAGTGCAACGCATATGAGATCTCCATAGCATAGCTCAGAGCATGCCATATGCTTTCACTGATCTAACGCAAGTGACATGATCACATATTCCAGCTGCAAATGTGCCTGCAAAGATGGATGTACCAAATATACAGTGAATTTCCCTCCTGGAGGCCTGGGACGCCAACTTTGGCAATCTATGTACATTAGCGGCTAGCCAATCCTCTGCCTCTACACAAAAGCATGTCAGATCTCTTGGTTCAAAGGATTCACACCTTCGGAAGAGGAAACCCATGACACAAGCACCTGAAAAGCTTATTGTGAATCCAACTGTCGCCTACTCATTCTATCCAATTCATGAGGAAATTCTAGATTATGGAAGCATCCTTGACGAGACGAATCCACCTCTCGAGAATCGTGAGATTTTGGTCCATTATGCTAGCTTAGATGATGTTTGGTGTAGAAATGAGATGATCATCGACGATGCATTAACATATGCAATAGCTATTGAGATCTTGTTAAGTGATGACAATGAACCCCATTCCGTTGATGAATGTTGACGTAGAACCTTTTAGTCAAACTGGAAACAAGCAATCTAAGTTGAACTCGATTCGCTTGCGAAACATAAGGTGTTTGGACATGTAGCTCATACTCTTCCACATGTAAAGCTCGTTAGCTACAAGTGGATTTTTGTTCGGAAGCTTAATGAGAAGAACGAACTTGTGCATTACAAAGCCCCAAGATTGACTATGACGAAACTTATTCATCTGTTATGGATGTGATTACTTTTCACTACCTTATTAGTTTGGTAGTTTCTGAAAAACTGAGTATGCAGCTGATGGACGTAGTAATTGCGTATCTTTATGGGGATCTTGATAGAAAAATTTATATGAAAGTTCTCGAAGGACTTACATTGACTAGATCAAATATTTCCAAACCCCGGAACACATTCTTAATTCAGTTGAGGCGTTCACTCTACGGTTTGAAACAATCCAGAAGAATATGGTATAACCGTCTGAGTGAGTATTTGACTAGTCAAGGATATGTGAACAATGAACTATGCCCTTGTGTGTTCATTAAGAAGTCACATTTTGCTTTTGCTATATTTGTAGTATATATCGATGACATGAACCTTATCAGAACTCTTGAAGAGCTTGCGAGAACTGTCGAGCACCTGAAGTCCGAATTTGAGATGAAAGATTTAGGAAAGACTCGATACTGTCTCGGTCTCGATATAAAGCACCATTTGGATGAAATCTTAGTACATCAATCAAACTTCACCCAAAAAGTGTTGTGCAACTTTAACGAGGATAAAGCAAAGCCTTTAAGTACTCCTATGGTCATTTGATCGCTAAATGCAAAACGTGATCCCTTCCGTTCGAAGGAGGATGATGAAGAGATTTTGGAGCCTAAAGTTCCTTATCTAAGTGCGATAGGCGCTTTATTGTACTTAACTCAATGCACTAGACTTGACATCTCATTCGCTGTTAATCTTTTGGCAAGATACAGTAATGCACCAACACACAGACATTGGACTGGTGTTAAAGATATTTTTCCCTACTTTAAGGGTACTACATATTTGGGCTTGTTCTATCCCTACAGATCCTCGAGTGATGTTGCACCCCTTATCTCGAGTCGATTCTCGCCTTGTTGTTATGCTGCCGCAAAATACTTATCTGATCTGCACAAGGAGCGCTCTCAAACAGGTTATGTCTTTATCGTTGGAGGCAACGCAATCTCTTAGGGGTCAACTAAACAGACCTTAGTTGCAACTTCGTCTAAATTCTCTCCTTACATGAAGCAACTCGAGAATTCTTTTGGTTGAGAGTGGTTGTGGGCAATATTCGAAGCTCCTACAATCTTTACTTAGTCATTAACGTCCCAACTATGATCTATGAAGACAATGCAACATTCATCGAACAACTCAAGAAGGGTTACATCAAAGAAGACAACACCAAACACATTGCGTCGAAGTTCTTCTTCTCACACCAACAAGAGCATCAGAAGATTGAAGTCACCCAAATCCGTTCACAAGACAATCTGGCTGACCTATTCACTAAATCACTATCGAAGGCGATGTTTTAGAAGCTTGTTCAAGGAATTGGTATGCATAAACTTTATGAGTTGTAACATTGCTAGTTTTCTTTGGAATTATGTCAAACGTAGCGGGACTATCCTGAAGTATACTTGCTTGATCTTAATGTACTCTTCTTCTCTATGATTAAGAGAATTTTTCCCACTGGGTTTTTGCTACCTAATGAGGTTTTAACGAGGTACTCACTTTGGGTTGATCATATCCCCGATGATGTCTCGTAAACGTTTCATTTGACTTTGCATTACTCATGCATTTTCCTTAGACCATGATTTTGTCCCTACTCGAGTTTTTACCATAGCCTTAGGGTTTTTTTTTTTGTGAGACTTACTTACTTATGCAAGTTCCTACCTTATTGAGAATAGCGTGTTCCCAGAATCAGTGTCGACGAGTCGACTTCCTCAACCTCTACATGATGTCGAATCTACTTGAGTATTTGCACACTCAAGGGGGAGTGTTGTAAACTTCTTATTTAAGTGTGATTATGTAAATCTTAGATTAGATTTAATTCTAGTTATTCTTTCATATATGGACTTGTATTCCTTTAAAGAGAAAGATTTCTTCTCTCCCATATTCCCCATTCCTCTATACAATACTACAAACACATCACTCTCTAATCTCTCTCTCCCGCGGGTCCCCCATCCCTTATTAATTAAATATCGGCCACAACAGAAAGTGATTTTTTAAGTTTACTCTCATTTCTTATATTCTTTTTTATTTTTATTGATTTACAGTCAAAAACATGTTATAATGCAGGCCGATACCAAATTATAAAACTTTAAATATAAATCATCCATATTATGGCATGTGAAACTACATAATAAGGAATGACGTATAGCAAATCATTAGAAAACCCCCAAGTAAGAGAAAAAGAATACCCGTCATCCCTCATTACCAATCCATAGTTGCCGAGTTGTAAACCGAAAATTGACCAAACTGACAGAACTGACCAGATCGGTTTGCCAGCTGCATATTAATCTGAAATATGAATATCCCTAAGAGCCATTGAGGACCATCTTCAACTTCAAGCCAGAAATTTAGAATAGACTTGTAGTTAGAGAGTTGTTAATAGCACTTTAAATATGTGATCATACACTCTAAATTTATAAAAACATAAAAAAATAAAAATTTATATAAAAAAAAGTGTATAATGTCATTTTTGAAATACCAGTAGCACGACCTAATCACTCAGGCATTTTAAAGATTGCTTTTTCCTGTATATCGGGCCGGTCCTTCGGCATTGAGTTAGGGCCTCAAGCCTTTAGGGTAAAAGGGTAGATATGCATGAGAACGAGATATATCATACAATAATAAGATGGAAACGGATTTGAGCTTTGCTTAATTGTAACAAGTAAAAGAAGTGAAGGAAAAGTCTCACACGTGATCCCAGTGTCATCTTTCGACCCCAAAACCACCATGCACGCGTGGCAGTTGAGTGTAGTAAAAAAAGTTCAACTCCAATTCAAAATAGCTCATTACTCTTCTTGATTGATCATGATAGATTTTTATTTTTTTTTATTTTTTTATTTTTTGGGACGATCGATCAAGATAGATTTATGTAAGTTCTGATTGAGTTTCTAATTGCACCAAACACCAATAGCCATAAGACAAGGTATATAAACTGGCATTGACAAACTCAATCATATACATATATAGTGCTGCACTTAATTGTCTGGTTTCATTTGCAATAATCGAAATCAATACTTTATTGGTAGCTCCAAGTTTTTATTTGATGAGAAAACCTTTTAGCCTAATATAATAATTTTTAATAATTGACCAAATTAAAATTTATACTTAAGCAGTTAGCAACTTATTAGCATTAATAGCATTTGGTTATGATGGATATTTGAATCAATTAATATAATTCACGTTTGTAACCATTCTTGTGCTAGCATGCATGATTCATGAATGCCTATTATTCGACTCAATTGAGACCAATAAAGTTACTCCAGCCTCCAATATAGATACTTGTAGGGTAGTGTTAACTACATTTTTTTTTTTACTTCTCACATATTTTTTTGCTAATTTGTGTTTTTAGTCATCTTCAATTCATTTGATCTGGTGGCCGAAAATTAAGAAGTGTGTGCAAAAGGTAAAAAGATAAAAATAAATGTGTGGGTAGCACCACTCTACTAGGGATGGCAACGGTTCAGTTTGGGGACGGAAATGCTATATCCATCTCCATAACCATGAAAATTAATCATATCCATAACCACAAATTAACCATTGGGGATTATCCATAACCATATCCACCGGGTAACGGATTTTCAATCGGTTATCGGTTATATCCATTTTCGTCAAAAAAACAAAAAAAAAAGTTATATTCATCCAATTGACGCATAATAAATTTTAGTATATACTAATTCTGTCATTAAATAGCAACATCCAATAACAAAAAACATAACAATATATTTGAAGTTGTCCATGATAACATGCATCAATTTCTTGACAGTGAAACTCTTGAAGAGGGATGAATCTGATAAACTTGTAACATTTGATAATTGATATATAAAATGATTCAATGAATTAATTTGGTTGAGTATAATAATAAGAGTATTGAATTTATGAGGTTGTTGGTATGCCCCATGCATGATGTGTGGTGCATAATAAAGATAGTATAGGGTTTGATGCATGCATAATGAATTAGTATAGAGAGGGTTCGGTAAATTAAATAAAATTATATTATATATCAAATATATATATTCGGGTTGGATTTGTGGACGAATACGAATTGGAGACCCCTATAACCATATCCAAAACCATAACCGAATAAAGTTTACGGTTTTTCCCCATATCCATACCATACCCGAATTTTCATATCCAAATCCAATCCATTCAGACGGTTATCCACGGTTATCGGGTTTAACGGTTAGAATTGTCATTCCTACACTCTACTTATATATTGGCTAGGAAAAATATAGAGGATGTTTACCCACTACATTGTGCCACGTAGATTCTTTATTACAATTCTTATGATTTCTACATGTAATGTTTGTGGAGCCAACAATAATCAAGAAAATCACGAAGACGACACGTGGACTTTTGGGTAAAGAAGAAAAAATTACCCTCAAGGCACACCGGGATTCCCATGCGCATGCAATAGATAATAATGGCTCAATCGAGGTCAAAGGTGATCAAAATGTTCAATGGCGGAGCTAGAAATTTTTCACCGGGTGGGCTAGTTTAAAGATTTAAATCTTTATAAACAAAGAAACTTGATATTATATTTTTTACAGTATTAGCTAGCTTAAGAAAATTTTCACAAGATGAGCAAGAACTTTTGTTATTCAAACAAATTTAAACTTGAACATGTACAAGAAGCAATGAGAAAAAAGTTGTGAGAAAAAGAGATGGTTTGTAAACTGTATTATATAATTAAACCGAGAAAATTCGAATCAGTGACTAAATATATGGTGGGCTACATACAAAATCAATAAAAATTACATGTAAGACATTATTTCCAACTGAAAGCAACCTGGGCTATAGCCCAGGGTAGTGATCGGATCATATTTATATATATTTTTATATCAAATTCACTCGTCTTTTCTTAGTTAGTTCGTTATATTTTGAGCTATTTACGTTATTTTTGTGTTTTAATAGAATTTATCTAGCTAAGAAAATAAAAATAGAATAAATGAAATTTTAAGTGCTAAATTCGTCTAAGCTATCTTGTCTGTTGAATTATACTTATCATTTGGAAAATAATATATATATATATATATTTATATATATTTATATATATATTTATATTTTATATATATAAATTGTGTGTGTGTGATTACAGTGGGGAGAGCACCGAAGGAATGATGGGCAAAGATGCCTTTACAGGCAGTCGGCACAAGGAAAAAAATAAATGAATGTGGGGTGCTGGCGGTGGGAAATAATGAGGAATGAGTGAGACCAGCCTTAAAAAAGGAACAAGATAATTAAGGAGAATCGGAGAGGGGGATAACAAGGAAAGGAGCTGCCTCATAAGGCAGCGAGAGGGCAGTCAGGAGCTGCTAAGGCAGCGAAGAAGAATAAAAAAAAAAGCCAGAGGCGCCAACCTCGGAAAAAAAGAAGAAAGGAAGCCGAGTGAGAGCAAGGCATAGGCAAGGCTGCCTTGGTGCGCCAAAAACCAAGAGGCGTGAAAGGAGAGCTCGGGCTTTGAAGAAAAACATAAGCAAGCAGCTTCTCTGTCCACTGCCTTCTCGGTGCCTGCGGGCTGCCCCTCTGGCAGTTTGTCTAAGCTGCTGCTTGCTGAGTTGGGGGGAGCCAATTGAGAAATAAAAAAAGAGGGCGCTGCCCTTTGGTGAGGGTGAAAGACAGAGAGGAATAAGCTGCCATTGGCAGCCAATAGAAATTGAAGAAACCTCACGGGGAGGCTGCCAGCTTGGGCAGCACAGCAAATCAGGAGCGGGCCATTGGAGGAGAGCCAAGGAATAAAGGGCCTCGGGAAGCACTCAGCGGTGCTGGTTTTTAAACAAACAGAATACAGGCTGAGACTTGAGGGAGAACACGAGGGAGACCTCGGGGATAGAAGAAGAAAAGTCACGGCTGCCATTTGGCAGCCAATCAAAGGCAGTCACGGGGCGTGAAGCTAAAGGGCATTGAGAGCTCAGAGTCAGCGCCCATTTCAGCTGGCAGTTTGAGGCACAAGGGCTTTGGCATAGTGACAGTGCACAGATCTTTGACTTCACCCTGTTTCGGTTTAATCCTCCAACTCATTTTTAATTTCTGTTTTTAATTAATTAATAATGTGTAATTAATTTATATTGGCTAGAGGTTAATTCAAAGCCATGATTATATTTGTAATTTGAATTGGTAACTTCAGTTGTGATTTCTGAGTTGTGATTTAATTTGCTTAACTGCTTGATTGATAACTTATTTGTGTATGTTGATTAAGAATGCATACTTAATTTACATGCATGAATTTGATGCTAGAATATAAGTGAATTTCACCTAATCGTTATGAACTTATATTCATGAGTAGTGAAGGTTGTTATCCACAATCGCGTTAAGTAAATTCTTGGCAGAGTATCATGTTTTTCATAGTTACGAATGTCTCGTCAGTATTTATAGTTTTCACAAAGTTTAATGATCTTTGATTGTATCTCTATTGTGCTTTTCACGTAGGGGACTTTTAGAGAATGTGTTGAATTGTTGTATGATGTTCATCCAATTCAATAACTTAAGGAAAACTTGAAGATTAAAAAAGTGCTGTTCACGGTTAATCTGGAATATTGAAATTCACAATTTATTGAAAGAACAACTGAAAATCAATTTAGATTGCATATGTGTCATGTGTGGAGAAAAACCCTCTAGCCAATCCGTCGCCTATCCGTTCACCTTAATTTTATGCTTTTGTCAATTCAATAATTTATTTAAGTTTATTTTGTTTCTCATCAAATCCAAACCCCCCCCATTATTAAATAATATTATTTAGTTAATTTTCATTATTTTTAATCTTTTAATTCAATTTCCGTCCATTTTAGTTCCTAGTGTTTATTTAATTTGTTTTTATTATTTTAAGTCATTTGAGTGTGTTTTTAGTTATTAGAGTTTTTAGCCTAATTTTGTGTCCTTGAGTCTTGTTTAATATTTTTAAATTAATTTTGAGTAGATTAGCAATCCCTCCTAATCCCCGGCCTAGAACGATACCCTACTTACATCTTTACTACAACTGTCAAAAAGAGGGTTAAATTTGTGCGGTTTAAAATCCCGTCAAATTTTTGGCGCCGTTGCCGGGGATTAGCAAATTTGCTAATCCCTTTATTTTTGTTTGTGTTTATTTTGATATTTGTCTTTTTGTTGTGTTTTTTTTTTTATTTTTATTTTTGTGTTTGTGTATTTTACTTTTGATATTTGATTTATTTCTTGTTTTCAGGTACTCATCATGGTGGACAATCGAACAATCAAAGAACTCTTAGCCTCGTGGCTGGACAATGCAGCACCCCTATACATCCAATACCCTAGGGCGGCCCAAGACAAGACCGACGAGTTCGAACTAAAGTCGAGCTTGTTGCACCATATTCCTAAGTTTCATGGGCTGTCCATGGAAGATCCTATCAAGCATTTGAAGGAGTTTGAAGTGGTTTGTTCAAGCATGACTCCCGGCAATTTCGATAGCAACATTCTGAAGATGAAGGCTTTTCCCTTTTCTCTCTTGGAAAGGGCAAAGGATTGGTTTTACGAACTAGACTTCGGAACTATCACATCTTGGGAGAGCATGAAACGGGCGTTCTTGGAGAAGTTTTTCCCAACTTCTCGAGTCATTCTCCTACGCAAAAGGATTAGTGGCATTGAGCAAAATCAAGGAGAATCATTCCCAACGTACTATGAGCGATTCAAGACCCTTGTTGCCTCATGTCCGCAACACCAAATAAAAGAAGAGATGCTCATTCAATACTTTTACGAAGGACTTCTTCCCCTCGAACGACAAATGTTAGATGCTTCAGCAGGTGGGGTATTGGTTGACAAAACACCCGTGGCTGCCCAGACCTTGATTGCCAACCGAGCTTTAAACGCACAACAATATGAAGGCGTTGGACAAAGGGACCCCCCATGGCAGCAAGAGGTAAATGCAATCTCCGAAATTCAATCTCAATTGGCTAATCTCACTCTTCTTGTGTCACAGGCTATTGAAAAACCCAAAGTGCATGAAAACACAATCTGTGGCATATGTTCCATGCAAGGACACCAATCTGAAAAGTGCCCTCAATTGATTGATAATGGAGGATGGGAAAGTGTCAACACCATTGGGTATCAAGGCCAAAATCAGCCTAAATATGATCCATACGCCAACACGTACAATCCGGGATGGTGTGATCACCCAAACTTCAATTGGGGAGAGCTTCAACAACAAGGAGGATTTCGGCCACCCCTTGGGATATTCCAACAGCCCTACGCCCCAGCACAACCTACCCAAACAATTTCAGGTATGTCTTTGGATAATGATACGCTTATTAAGTTACTCACCAATTTGTCTCAGGAGAAAGAAAATCAAGACAAAAAGGTGGACCACTTGGAAAAGCAAATTGGGCAGATATCGGAGTTCGTAGGACAGTTTCGAGACCAAGGCAACCTCCCTAGTTCAACCATTACGAATTCGAAGGAAGGATTTGAAACTACCAAGGCAATCATCTTGAGAAGTGACAAGGAGGTTGGAGCAGACCCACAATCATCAAATCACAAGGAAGATGAAAGATTGCAAAGTGTGGAGGAGGAACACACCATACCCACGGCAAGGGTGGAAACACCTTTGCCACAGGCCCCTATTGCTCCTAAGCCATCCAATCTATCAAATAAAGGTAATAATGTGTCAAATTCAATTCCTTCTAACATTATTCCTCCGAATGTGCCTTTTCCTGGCAGATTTATGCAAACCATGAACAAAGAAGGAATTGGAATGAAACACAAGGGACACATCCCTGCCATCAAAGAACCCCCAGATTTGGCCGAGAGCACCCCTTGTGCATTTGTTCATAATGCTGCCACTTCAACGCCACCCATTGGTAAGTCACCTACTCCAATTCCAATTCTCATTTCAACTAATAGGTTGCTACCTTCTGTTGTGCAGGTACCTAATCAAATCAAAGGTGGTAGAAGAGTTCATGTTGGCGTAGGGAAGCGAACCGCCAAAATCAGGAAGGACCATTATCCCCGTCCGTTTAAAGATTCAACATATGAGTACGTTGTGGACGATATCATCCTCCGTGACGTGGGCCCTATTCAAGCTTAAAATGAAGAATCGTCCGGCTAAAGACGTTAAATCAAGCGCTTCTTGGGAGGCAACCCAAGCAATCAGATTTGCATTTCTTAACCCTCATTTTTATTGCCTTTACTTTGCAATTTTTGTTTTATTTAGTTAGTTGTTTTATTTGGTTGAATTTTGTTTAGTTTGTGTTTAAATAAATTAAGGGCAATATTTATTTTAAGTGCGGGTAAATAAGTCTTTCTGCATTAATTTACTTATTTTACATTGCATATTTTACATTGCTTAAAATAAACTTAAAAACAAAATAAAAATTAAAATAAAAAAAATAAAAAATTAAAATTTACATTAATTTACATATTTTAATTTGCTTAAAATAAACCTAAAAAAAAATATTAATAATAATAATAATAATAATATTAGTAATATATATATATATATATATATATATATTTATTTTTATTTTTTTTAAATAAACTTAAAAAAAAAAATTATAATAATACGAAAAACTAATAGCAATCATTGGTTATTGGTTAGGTGGCGCCTCAGAGGTCGACGGAGCTCCGGGAAGACGAAGAGCCAGAGTTGGAATCTCCGGAGCCGGAACACTTGGTGCTACTCCAGAGGACGAAGGCAACATAAACCTCGGGAGTAGCGCCATGAACCGTTCATGATCGCTCTGAATCCGACCGTCCGACTCCTGCAGCTGGTCCAGCTTCCTCTTCATGCTGGTCGAGTAACTAGTTGCAAGCATGTGCAACTCCTTGTTCTCGTGCCTGAGTCCTCTGACCTCCTGCCGAAGACTGGCCACCTCCGCCATCAGCGACTCCACCTGACGAGATCTTGCAAGCAGGCGCTGGCCCATGTTTGAAACTGAGCCTGCACTTTGGACGCTGAGGGCCAGAGATTCCTGAACGGCCAGCTCGTCCGACCGCCTAGATAGCATCCTATTGTCCCTTGGAGTGAGCAGATTTCTGGCAATCACCGTAGCGGTGATTTCATTCCTCATCATTGTGTCCCCGACTGTAAGAGGACCATTGGGGGATATGAAGGACGGATTCCAAATGTTGTTCGGAGAAGACGAGTCATCGTCTTCCCCGACATTCAAGTTTAGGCGACGGTCGGAAGGGCAAGACATTTTGAGAGGGGGTTGAGGAAGAAAAGAGTTCGGAAAAATTAAGATTGCTGTAGCGGAAGAAGAGATCGGAAAGATTAAAAGTGCAGAAGTGCCGAAGGGAGTGTTTGAGGAAAGGAGTTCAAGTGTGAAGTGAAACAAAATTCATGCCTCTATAAAAAGAAGAAAATGAAGAGCGCCCGCTCCTCGGAGATCAAAGAGCGCTCCTCGGAGGTTGAAAACGCGTCCTCACGCAAATCGGAAAAGCTGGACGCACCTTTCTCAAATGCCGGAATCCTTTCTCAAAAGCTGGGCTTGACTCAGCAATCACGTGGTTCAGTTTTTCCAAGTTTGTCGTCACCTGCGTCACATGCAGCTTGGAGTGTTGCGAAAACCACGAGCCGCACCCGGATTTGAACCCCGGTTTTGCAAGAGATCATCATTCCAGTTTGTCGTCACTCGTCGCATGCGCAGTCAGCTTCGCGGAAATTACGGACGCTTTGTCAGAAAGCGCGTAACGGGCACTGTTGATCCATCCACCGGCTGCCGACAAATAGTGAAGGAATAGTTCCGGTTGTGAAGCCAAATTTCTATAAGTTCGACCTTCGCCTTCCACAGCAAAGGCACACCTTCACACCCTCTCAACCTCTCAACCTCTCTTCATCTCCGATAATGTCTTCCCAAAGAAAGCTTTCGAGTTATTCAGTGTTCTTCATCCCTTGGATCACCCCAGAAAACAAACCTTCCAGAGCAAAAGTATTTCATATCAAAAAGGTTAAAAGCAAAAGTATCTCATATTATGCTTTCTCCTCACCTTCATCTGAGGAACGTGGAGAAAGTGAGATCCTGATTGCTTACCTAGTCTTGCTCTCGAGTACTCATCTCAGACCCCTCCCAACACACTTCAAAAATAAACCTGTGTTGAGGTACTTCTTCAAAAACAAAAGTACCTCACAGACGAAGCAGGAGGAGTCTGAGGTGCATCCTGATGAAGGCGGAGGGTGAGATGATCCAAGAGTTCAAGAAGATGCCACACCTGAGTGGAGACCGGACTACTTGAAGCATGTGGAGACAACGTGCTGATTCATCCTCAACTAAGCTGAGGAGCACTTGCAAGAAGAAGGCCCATCCAGTTCAAGAAGAAAGCTGTGGAAAATCAACAGTCATGACCAATGACCACCTATTAGTTCTTTTCGTTGTCTTTTATTTTCATTTTCAATTTTTCGTTTGCATTTTTTTTTTTTGTTTTCTTGCGTGCTTAACTGATTTATTTCTTTTCTTTGCAGGAACGTTTGGTTATTTTCTCCCTTGAAGTTGATTGCAAAATTTACGCTTGGGGATCATCGCTTGGTTTTCTGCAAATTAGAGAAGTTTTCAGTCCCTATTGCTTTATTTTGATTTTTTTATTTATTTATTTATTTTATTTTTAATTGCTTATTAATGTTTTCTGACATTGGGGACAATGTCTAGTTTAAGTGTGGGGGTATAAAGAGTATAAAAAATGACCAAATTGAAAATTTTTGTACCTTCGACTTTGAACTGGTTCATTTGTTTCCGTGTTTTTGCTTTGTGTTTTCTTAATTAGTTTTGTTTTATTTAATTTTTTTCGAAAAATTTAAAAAATCCAAAAATATTGTCTTGTTTTCCTTATTGTTTTGAATTAAATTTTTATTAGTTTCCCGACCCAATGATATAATTGAATTAAATTTAAACCATGATTATCAAGAATTTAGTTAACATGTGTTGTATGAATTTCCTTATTCTCTTGTTAGTATTGTATATGTTTGATCATCTTTGAAAAACCAAATGCACATAGCCTTGTTGATGTGAAACTAAAGCATGACTTAAAACTTCATATGTGAATTTAGTGACCATATACATCCTATGTGAGTTTTTGAGCCAATTGAAAGTGTGTGCATTTTTCATACACTCCTATTCTTTCATGTGTGATGAACTTATGTGAGATACATCTCTAGAACTTGCGTAACGATCTTTCGAAATATTTGTCATTGATTGCATGAACTTGAAAATGATAGAGGCATTAGGTTCACCACCATGGCCCAAATAACCTTATTTCCCAAAAAAAAATGATATCATTAGATTGCCAATTTGTGCCGTATGTTGAGCCTTTTATTTCTTATCACCAGATATGTCTACCCTTATACCTCAAACATGTTTCCTTACCCTTTCCAAGCGAGCAATTTGAGACTGTTTTATGAGAAATATTTGTGAAGTACTTGGAAGGTTTGGCAAAAGAATAAGTGTGGGGGTATTTCATGTTTGTATTTAAAAAAAAAAAAATTGAGAAAAGGAAGAAAAGAAAAAGAAAAAGAAAGATTATATATGAAGAAAATAAAAAGTTTTTAAAGTTTCAGTTTAAGGGTGTGGTTGGAGGTGTTAGAAGAATCGTTGGAGAGCTTGAGTTCTTATAAATCTCAACAAAAGAATTGCTTGCAATGTAGCTTGGAACTTGTGTTTTCCTATTCTTTCGTTTCAATAGCCCTATCCCTAAGCCTCATTACATCCAATAAAAGTCCTCTTGATTTAAGTTTTGCAATTATGACTGTGGAGATGTGATCTTTATGCAAGCTTATGGTAGATCTTTCACATTTGTTTCTTTGAGCGAAACACATTAAAACTAAACACATGTGTGATTGAGTGCATATCCCGTGAGAAGGTCGCTAGTTTGCATATGATGATTTTAAAAATAAAAACTTGAAATTGCATTAGCATGGCTATCTCACACACTACACTTCAAGGATGATTTAAAGATTACTGCTAATATTTGAATAAGGAAAATCAACTTGGATTAGTCTGTTTGGTGCTAGCTATGGTTCTTGATGATTTATGTTCTCGAAGGAAATTCTATGAGGGTCACATAGGGGGAAGCTAATGTTTTTCATGTTATTACTTTTTCTGTTTTCTTTGTTTTGCTCGAGGACTAGCAAAAGCTAAGTGTGGGGGTATTTGATCGGATCATATTTATATATATTTTTATATCAAATTCACTCGTCTTTTCTTAGTTAATTCGTTATATTTTGAGCTATTTACGTTATTTTTGTGTTTTAATAGAATTTATCTAGCTAAGAAAATAAAAATAGAATAAATGAAATTTTAAGTGCTAAATTCGTCTAAGCTATCTTGTCTGTTGAATTATACTTATCATTTGGAAAATAATATATATATATATATATATATATATAATTATATATATTTATATATATATTTATATTTTATATATATAAATTGTGTGTGTGTGATTACAGTGGGGAGAGCACCGAAGGAATGATGGGCAAAGCTGCCTTTACAGGCAGTCGGCACAAGTATTTTGAAGGTTTTATGATGAGTACTAGCTTAACCTAGAGGGGGTGAATATATAGGTTCCAATTTAAAAATCCAATTCAAATTCAATTGTCAATTTAGTTTTCACATCCACATCACATACCAAATTATCCTACACATTGTAAAAAGATATATAAAATGTGTGGACAAGATGTAAGATTTTACAACGCAAAACTCACCACTAGAAAAATCCTTGGTCTCCCAAGACAAGACAAACACTAAGAGAAACGACTCATCAACTAGACCGCACATACTATTAGGCAGTTTTGTCTCCGTGCTTTGCTACTCAATTTCTTTTTAGCCTTCGAGTGAAAGTGACACAGCACTAGTGTAATCGTCAACACCTTCTTCTCAAACTTAGCAAGATACTAGTGCAATCATGCAAAATATATAAAATGAAATGATTTTTGAAAATCAATCAATTAAGAAAATCACAAGGCACATTTTCATAATTGATTTCTAATTTTAAGCACATGAAAAGACAGCGATTAAAAACTAATTAATATTTTCTCTTTGAAAACACAAGGACACAAAACTGATTTTTCTCAAATAAAAACCCATTGATGCCAACTCACTTTAAAACCCAGGACATGGAACACAGACTTTGAATAAACAGTGACTGCTTTTCAAGCAGTGCTGCCCGACTACCCTCTGCCATATATGAATGCTGCTTTATAAATTTGGTGACAGTGTATATCTCAACAACCACAGAAAAATAAACTCATGTACAGCGACAACAATAACCAAAACCAGAGTGCCTACTCTAATGCATGCAGTGCATGGGCGACAAAAACAATGACTCCTTCTAATGCAATGCTGTGCGCTGACTAAAACTAAAATATTTCTACACGCATGCAAGTGTGGTATGCGGCAACAACACCAAAAACCCTAACCTAATGCATCTAGAGATAAACATGAGCAGATACTCTAAATTGACATCAAATCCCAGAGAGATGAGAACAAAAAAAAAAGGCATTTGGAGTTTATCAAAATGCTCAATGTGCATAACTATAATTAGTTATTGTGATAAGGATTAAATATAGGCATTTAAGCCTAGATATATCCCAACGCGGTCTAACACTTTGATAATTTGAAACAAATTGATGGCTAGATAAATATTAGTTATTGTCATAAAGCAAGCAAAACAAACTGATTAACATGCAAAGCCCAAAATTAAACAGTCCATTAAACAAGTAATTCAAATCGAAACGAACCTAGACCATATACATATATGCATGCCCAACTTACCTGAATGGATGTCTTTGAAATGCTTGTCATTTTTTGTGATCAAGAGTACGAGAGATAATTTTAGACTAAAATAATTACAGTTGAAACATACACTAGTCTAAGACAATATAGACTCAAGCATTTTGTTTAGAAATTGCCAATTCTACTCTAACGTTAATTATTGCAAATTAATTAGTTTCTTAATGAACAATGGGGCCACAATTTTTATGATGTTGCCATGTGGCATAAGAGGACTCAAAATCCGAATGTGACCATTGGGGAGCAAAAATTAATTCTAAATTTTTTAGAGCTGATACGTGGACTTTCATTTGCAAGTGACGATGACATTGCAACCCAACTCCAGTCACAATTTCGTCTCAGGCTTGGAATGCTTCGACCTACAAAGCCCAAGTGAAATCATCTTTGTTGGACACGAAAATCAGTCGAAAATGTTGCCAAAAATTTGAGTTGTTGCCTCACACGATTGACAATGTTCCTAGCGTCTTTTCGAGGAATCGCCGCCACCATCGGAAATGGAGGACTCGAAATATCAGATCTCCACTTTCGCTACCGGCAAACTTGCCGTAGGCAGCTCTTTTGAAACTGCCAGCCATACCCTACGCACTATTCTGGGAAACCCAAGAAGAAGATAAGATTTTTCTCCTTATTCATTATGGGTGGTCCTATTCATATATCTTTTTCTACTTCTCACACATGCACCCCTCTCAATTTTTGGCCGCCAGATCAAATGAATTGAATAAGATCAGTGGACAAAATTAACAAGGGCGTGTGGGAGGTAAAAAGACGTGTGTGAAAACCATAACCTTTCATTATATTTGTTATTGTTATTGTGATGTCACATACTGTGATTGTTTTCACATCTTTACCTTTAATGTCCTATCAATAGTAAAAAAAAAACCATTTGAGAGACAAAACTTTATACGACAAACACAAATTTGGGGCGCAAAAGAGGTTAGCGCGACGAACATATTAATTCATCACACAGGTTTGTTAGATAAAATTTAATGGGCCAGAATATTTACGCGACGCATAATTTCGTTGCCCAATAACCATTTGTGCGATGAAAAATGCACTACATCGTGCAAAGATTTGTAGAAAAATGCATGGAGCTTGAATTTTGGCACAAAAAAGGTACGCCGTGTATGGCATTGCACGACGAATATTCGTCGAGCAAATGTTCCAACATGTACTAGACAGTCTGTTTGTTTAGTCAAAGTATTGAATGCTATATTTACTGCAGGGTTTTGCGCGGCGAAGGTTTCATCATGCAAAGAAGCCAAATTCCCTTTAAATTGACCATTTCACTCTTCCTCTTCACAATTCATTCGGAAAACTCCTTACTTTTTCCAAATTATTATTCCAACTTTTGTTTCAATTTTCGTATGTGAAGGCCGACTCTAATGCTGGTTTGTCAAAGATAGGCGCGTCACAAATTTAATACACTTATGGTGGGAGTCTCTACGGAATCACGTATCCAGAATTAATAGGATATGAGAAGTGAGATATGGTCAACAAGTTTAGGACAGACATTGGAGTATTAGTGCGTGACAAATGCAGAGTGGATTGAGAGCCTTGGAAAGATATTAGTGAGATTTATAATTTATTAATTTTTGCATATCAGCCTGATTGGGACATTGACAAAAGTGACACAAATCTAATGAAGTGCATCGACATCATGTTCAAGTATCGTTTCCAAGAGTTGAAGTTTGATGTTGAAAGTGAGGCAAAGCTGCAGCGAGTACCTGGGCCACTAGTGGAGGATTAGAAAAGTTTTTTTTGTTACTGTATTTATGGTTTATTAGATAAAGACTCGTAATTTTTATTTGGAATAATAAATCTATAGATTGTAAGTATTTTGTTTCGTCTCAAGATCAGATTTTCAAGATACTATAATATTGACATTAGTATTTATTTCATATTTTGTGCATCGTCGCGCAAATGTTGTAGTCCTAAATGTGTGATGAATTATTCATCGCCCAAAGTGCTACGTGAATTTTCTTCACATTGTTTTTTGCAAGATGGCCGATGATAAGAAAACTAGAAGATCAGCAGTAGTACGAGCTCGAATGGAGGAAAGCCACCGTTCGCAAATGATGCCCAATGATATGAGTTTGCGGCCTATGAACAAATATACGAAGTTTGCACATTTGATTGGTTCAACAATGTGAAACAACGGTTGTATTGCGGAGTGGAGCTCTTGGAAATATGTGCCCAATGATGTGAAGAAGTCTGTGATGGATGAATTATTAGTAAGTATGATAAGTAAAAAATAATTAATTTTGTTAAACAGTTTATTATAAAGATTATGTTGTAATTATTTGCGAGAGAGGATTCGACGTTCATTGTATATCATGCAGTCAGTTTTCATCAGGTACTGTTTATATTCAATTTTAAATAAAAAAATTTACGATGATTTCTTATCGCACGATGTATGATGAATTGATGGGATTAGAGGATCCAATTTCATTATTTGCATGTGTAACAATGTAACTACATTGCTAAAGTCACAAACAAAGAGTTGATGAACTTGGTTGATGAGGCGTTGAAAAGGAGTTACAAACAGTGGCGTTCAGACGTGGAGCGAGATGCAGCAGCTCATGGAAATCCAGAAGGACCAGTAGAGCAATAGAGTTTTTAAATTTATGTATTTGAAGACTTTAAGTTATGTATTTAGAATAAATTTGCGTTTAATTAATTGATTTATGTTTTTAATTATAAGAATAAATATTATATTTAAGTATTTGTTTGTAATTACGAAGTTTATGCAAACATAGACAACATATATCTATGTTTATGTAAACTTCATAATTATAATCAATTACTTAATCCTTTGTTGCTAGAACTTTTCTGTGACGAAATATTAGTCACATTAAATTTGTACGACGAAGTATTATTTCGTCCTGCAAAGGTTCTTGCATGACGAATCATTCGTTGCATAAAGGGGGCAAAAAACGCGGTTACTTTTGGGGCCATATTTTGAGCCTATACGTTTTGCCCGACGATTATTTTGTTGCGCAAAGTTTTCATCTTTATAGTCAGAATCCTCAGGGGTAGAGGTTGAAACAGCAAGTTTTACAACTGCTACCACTATCATTCTTCCTCTTTGCACATTGCAGTGCTGTCTCTTATGTCCACTACTCTAAAATACATCATCTTCTTATACTCCCTTGATTTCAATTCCTTTTTCCATAAATCAATCAATCTCGCTGTATTCAGTAAGCGTTTTCATTTTGCATTTCAAAATTTTATTATGAATTCAAACTAATGTCATTAAACTTGCAGTGTATAGGGTTGGTGACACACCCCGACCCGAATCAAGGCATGCGGGCTGTCACGTGAGGGTGACGTAACGATGTGCGTAGTGCGGAAGTGAAAGTGATGTGAACGTGTGAATAATAAAAAATCGATACTAACTAAGTTATACTAAGATGATATACGAGTGCATGATGGTGTGCAAGATAACGATACAAACGTTCAGAGCATAGGTAACCTAGTTGTAGTCTAGCAAGCTAAGTATTAATTATATAGAACATGAAGAAATTTTTTTACATTATTTCACAATTTTGTCGGAAAAGCCATGGAGTCCTCGTGAGCCACCAATCCAAACATCTACCTAGAACCTGGAGGGGCGCAAAACAGAAAATGTGAGTGGATGAAAACAAGAGTTTTGAAAACACATTTCACTTTTCAAATATAATAATCTCTCACCGTAAAACTCGTAAGTTTTTCCAGAAATAATAATACCTACGTATATAGAAATCATGGTTGAGAGCAATGAAAACCAAATTATATGCCATGTCAAATGTCTCAACAATAAATATGTAAGCCAGGTAATGTAAATCAATATAAAATGATATGTTAGCCGGAGTCACCTAATGTGACCTGTACGGCTCAAATCTGCACACGAGTCGGAACCACCTAATGTGATCTGTATGATAGAACTAGGTGTAAATAAGTACGCTCAAGTGCTACAATCACGTGAAGGTTATGCGAATAATCGCAGGTCACCTACGAGTTGGAACCACCGAATGCGGTCTGTACGACAGGACTGTGCACTAAACTTGGATCCGAGATGAGCGTGCAGTGCGGGAGGTGAACATCATGTTAAGGACTATGCCATAGGCATGGGCAGGAGCACTAACACCGAGGTGCAAGAGAATGAGCACTAAATGCATCACAACATAATCATACTCACAGTAATCACTATCATCATGATGTATTCAGTTGGAACTTACCTGAGCATCTGCAATGTCAAGCAACATTATGCATATCTATACTAATGCATAAACTAAAGTATGATGCAATAGATATGGCATTTAAAACGAAATTTCATTTAAAATAATTTTTAGGAAATGTAAAGCATATATACGTATATATAAAAATCAAAACCCACTCACTAGTATGTAGCTAGGTCATATCCCCCAAGTCTCGCCTGGCTATGCTCATCCTCTAGGTATGTTTCAGCTATATGAGAAACCATTGCTTATACGTTATTTAGAACCCATATAAACGAAACCTAGGATAACTTTCTCTTACATTGCTCAAATGGGGTGTTTGAATATACCAATGGGATCTACACAACACCACGAACACCCTCATATTTTTAAAATAATTTTTCGAGGTCCTACTAGCAACCATGCGCGGCACATGCGTAACACATTGGACGGAATTCCTAACGCCGTTAGGGAATATTCTGTTAACTGTCAGAATATACCATTAAACACACCTGACACCGTCAAGAATATTCCGTCAAAGTAGACAGAATATGCTTCGTCTTCTCTCGTGGTTCGCCAGATTCTAGCACCGGTCGCCGGTTTCTAGAAAAACTTAGAAACTTAACATCTCATTCGTTTCTACACCAAATTTCATGAATCTTATATCAATTTGAAGCCCTAAACGAGTAGAACACATTCATACATTTTGAAGACTTAAAACTAACGAGAAATGGTCCGAATGTTCCTTGAAACTCTGGCCAAACCTACAACTCAATAAGCCCGCGTTCTCCGATGTTAAAACAACACCAAAACCACTCTAAAATGCCAAGGAAGTGAGATAAGTACCTTTTTGGATCTCAAAATCAAAAGAATCACTCTCGATCATGTCGGAGTCACAGGGCACCTCGCCGGAGCTCAGGTTTCCCGAGGGTTTCGAAGTCCTTTCATTGAACTACTCACACCACTAAGCTTAGGAAGTCATGAGGAGTTTGAAGATGTTATTCTTGAGCTTGATCTGTGGAGTTGCGATGGTGTTTGAGGGTTGAAGAACTCGGATCATATGGATGGAAGAGGTCTCGAAAGAAATGGAGAGGGTGAGGGAGAAGGATGACACGTGTATGTGTGTGGGTGTGAGTGCAAAAGCCACGGGTTGGCCACTTTAAAAAAATCACAAGCCCTAATTGGGCTATAGAATTTTGGGCATGAAGAATTTGGGTCCAATAAAACTAAACCATCCCTATTCTGATTGGGTTTCAAAAGTATAGGAACCTAAGGGATTGGTGAATGATTTTAATTTCTTATTTGGAACCAATTGTTTTCTAACATTCGTAACATTTTCGTTACGAACCCGATTCAACCAAAATTCATGTCAACACGCTCGTGATGATTTGTACTATTTAATTACGTTAATGAGACCAATAATTTAATTATACTTATGCACGTCCACGTCACTAAGCCTCAAGGGCATTTTTTTCATTTTACATATTTGGGATTAAAATACATACAAATTGGGGACGGGCTGTTACAATCCACCCCTCTTAAGAAAATTTCTATACACAACTACAACACCTCAATAGTCATAAAATAAACGTGGGTACAAGTCTCGCAGCCGTTATTCAGTCTTCTACGTAGCCTCCTCCACTGAATGGTTCCTCCACTAGACTTTTACCATAAGTCAAATCCGGATTAATATCTAGTGGCTGAGGAGGGATCACATGTGATGAATCAGCGACATAGTGGCGAAGCATAGATACATGAAAAATATCATGTACCTTTGACAACTCCAGAGGCAACTCAAATCGATAAGCTACTTCACTGAATCTCTCGGTAATCTAGTACGGTTCTATATAGCGAGGGCTTAGCTTACTTTTCTTTCCAAACCGTACTACGCATTTCCAAGGAGATAGTTTTAGAAACACCCAATCTCCGACTTTATAAAGCTTATCAGTGGAATGTTGATCAGCAAGGTTCTTCTGACGATCCTGGGCCGCTTTTAGGTTAGCTTTAATCACTTGAATATTTTGCGTAGTCTCGTCAACAATCTCAGGGCCCACCAATACTCTCTCGCTGACCTTTGACCAACATAAAGGAGTGCAACAGAGCTTACCATAGAGTACCTCGAAAGGTGACATATCGATGTTGGAATAGTAGATGTTATCGAAGAGTGACATATCGATGCTGGAATGGTAACTGTTATCGAATGGTGACATACCGATGCTGGAATGGTAGTTGTTACTGTAGTACCGAGGATCTTAGAATGTTCTCCAGTGTCTGTGTGGTTCTCTGTGATTGCCCATATGTCTATGGATGGTACGTCATACTATAAAGCAATCTCGAACCCATAGCTTCTTGGAAAGCCACCCAAAACTTAGAAATGAACCTAGAATCCCGGTCAGAGATGATACTAACCAGAACCTCGGTGTACTTAACAATCTTTTACACAAATATATCAGCTAATTTGCTCAAAGAATAATTCTCTTAGATTGGTAGAAAGTGTGCTGACTTAGTAAGCCGATCTACTATTACCCAATTGCCGTCATAACCAATTAGCGTACGAGGGAGCTTGTACATGAAATCCATAGTAATGTCTTCCCATTTCCACTGAGGAACGAGAAGTGGCTGCAATAAACCAAAAGGTTTATTCCCCTCAGCTTTGACTTGTTAACAAATTGCACAACGGCTCACATATTGGTACTCCCAGGATACATCGCGTACGCCGAAACATGTGC
Source organism: Crataegus laevigata (assembly GCA_963580275.1). Taxonomy (NCBI): domain Eukaryota; kingdom Viridiplantae; phylum Streptophyta; class Magnoliopsida; order Rosales; family Rosaceae; genus Crataegus; species Crataegus laevigata. Next base: position 11,162,056 of record OY756944.1, on the reverse strand, counting down.
CTCATCCAGTATACTTTTCTTTAATTCTACTATGTCTAGCACGTACATTCGGTATCCCTGCAGAAGTATACCGTCTGGTCTTCTAATCCTGAGATCTTTCTTTTTCCCTTGGAACACAACGTCAATTAATTCTTGAGATTTTAGATCCTATGCCTGAGCCTCGAGCATGAGATCTATTAAGATCGGTTTGACCTGAAAGCTGGCAAGTAACGCTTCGTCCCAATCTTTAACCCCAAACTTCACTCCTGTGGATCTCAATTCTATAAGGAGAGGTACATGACTAGCATTAAGTCTGGCATGGGATTTCTTGCTAAGCGCGTTTACCACTGAATTTGCACAACCTGGGTGATACTCAATCGTGTAATCGTAATTGTTGAGCAACTCTATCCACCTCCCCTGCCGAAGGTTAAGATCTTTCTCTGTAAAAATATGTCTAAGGCTTTTATGGTTCGTAAAAATTCGGCATTTCTCTCCATATAAGTAATGCCTCCAAATCTTCAAGGTGAATATAATGGCTACAAACTCCAAATCATGAATAGGGTGAGTCATCTTGTGTGGCTTCAACTGTCGTGAAGCATACGCAGTCACTCTACCATGCTGCATCAATGCATAGCCTAAGTCGTTCAAAGAAGCATCAACGTAGACCTCGAAATTACCATTGTTATCCGGAAGTGCCAATACTGGTGAGTGAGTGAGATAAAATTTGAGCTGCTGGAAACTCCGCTCACAATCATCGTCCCACTCAAATTTAACATTTTTCCTAGTTAATCTCGTCAGTGGTAATGCTATAGCTGAAAAATCCTTAACGTACTGTTTGTAACAACCTCCAAAGAAGCTCTGTATCTTAGTGACGGTTCGTTGCTGCTCCTAATTCTCAACTGTAGCTACTTTTTGTAGGTCTACCAATATGCCCTGAGCTGATATGACATGCCCTAAGAAAGACACCTGACCTAGCCAGAACTGACATTTGCTAAACTTAGCATATAATCGATGTTCCCTCAGCTTCTTCATGAAGGAAAATTTGTGAAAAACAAGTTCATTTGAGCAACATCAACAACATGCAATTAACAATTAAAGGCGGAATCATGTTTATATGCACTCAAAAACAAAACTTAACCCATGAAATTCAAAGCCTAGTAGATAGGTGAACCAAGACTCAACTCAAAATAAAGTGAGTTGAGAAATCTTATACCTTTGTTGATTCCTTTTTGCATAAGCAAAGGCTAATCACCTAAGGAGAGGGCATTCATTCCTCGCTTCTTGACTCCATGGATTTCTTGGAGGAGGATGGTTTCTCAAAGTTCCCAAGAAAGGGAACCTCTAAGTCTCCACACCAAGGAGAGCATTTAGAAGAGATGAGTAACCTTGGAGGAGGATTAGATGCTAGTTAATCCCCTCCAAGGGGGCCGGCCACTTTGAGAGAAAAGGGAGAGAAATGTTCTCATCTTTTCTCCAAAAGAAAACCCTTATTGAAGAAAAGGCTATAAAGTCATATTTATACCTACCTTCATTGGAGTGGCAAACTTGGAATAAGTCCAAAAACCCACTCCAATTCATCCTGGCCGGCCTTAAGGGTTTATTGGGCTGTTTGTGCCCTTATGTTTTATTAGTCATTAAGTTGTCATACAACTTAAGTCAATGGGCTTGACGTTCGAAGCCCATTGGGCCTTGAGGCCCAAAACTAACCCGAGGTCTATAACGAACTTATTCGTTTGATTAATTAACATATTAATTAATCCTAGCCATAAATAATTAAACCATTTAATTATCCTTACTCATCTCCGTTGTTTCTTCAATCTCTACCTTACTCGGTGTACGATCCATTAGGTTCCTTTTAGCGAGGCAGTGGGCGATTAGAACTCTTTCAAATCGATTGTGAATTGAAACTTACTTTCAATTCTCCCTTTAGTGATTACTCACTATTAGAGCTTCCACAAACCATGAGTGACACCTAGCAGTATGTCAGGGCTACCCAAGCTAATCAGAAGAGGTGGAGAACCTATTCAGTTTAGGATTACAATGCAGTACGGTCTTTCTCCAATACAACACTCTTGACCACATTGTTTGGTTTGATAGTTTATTCATGTCTACTATCCAATGTGATTCATTTACTTATATGATTACTTTGAATGTGATTCGGAACGACGTTCCAAATCTCATTCATACTCTGGCCAGAGATTCTAAATCATATCGTAGAGTATTCTCCCTCAAACAGTTTGAAGGTTAGAGATCCCTTGTTGCGCATTCACTTGCGTCCATGGCTAAGTGACTTAACCCCAACTACGCCGTGGACACCCTCTGATAGAGTGACATTGACATAGTCAAAGATCAAGGACCTAACCACAAGACAACTATGATGCCTCAGGTCAAAGGACTACTTTGCATTATCCCAACCATGAGTTCTCATGTGACATGAGTATGAGAGCTCCTTGTTGATCATGTTCAGTGGACTCATTCTCTATTGAGCACCTACATGCTTGTCTTGGTGTCAGTCACACCAATGACTCGAGACTAATCACTCTCCCTAAGAGAAGACATAACACATACTGATCTTAACGGACGGTCAATGCCCAATTGGCAATCCTATGATCAGGAACGTTTAGGATATGTATACGAAAGAGAATGGTCTCATGAATCTAACTTTTTTAGATTACATTCTCCTAATCACATATTCCTTGTGTCACGGGCCGCATACTAAAAACAAAGAAATAGCCCAAGACATCATATATCTAAGCCCATAAAGCCTTGTCTTTATGGAAGCTTCTGGAACATCCCGGAAAAATGAAGAACATGGCGGAGCGTTCAAGATAATCTGGGGCATTCCGGAACATTCCACACAAGTGTACATATCTAAAGCCTCACCTAGAACAATCTAGATTAGGCAAGTTGTATCTAGAACTATGCTAGATATTTTTGGATGTAAGTAGGGAATTCTAGAACCCTCCATTGAGGAGGTGGCTTAGGCCTATAAATAGGAGGCAAGGCCATTTGGCCAAAACCATCCAAGAGTTGTAAGCAATTGTAAAGCTCTCTTAAGTTCAATACAAAGCATCCTTTCTCCCATCTTCTAAGTGATTTTAAGCATTCTCCAAGCTATCTTAGCTTTCTTAGTGATTCGATCCGGGGAAGCGAGGCTTCGAAGGCTTACTTAGCTTGTTCATCGAGGTATTCAAGTCTAAGTGCCGCACGGGCGGAAGGCTTAAAGAGTCATCCCGTGACAGTTGGTATCAGAGCCAAGCTCGTGAATCACTTGAAGGAAAGTAAGATATGGCAAGTGGAGAGATGGTGTCCGGAATCTCTGAGGTCCAAGACGTTGCCAAGAGCAAGCCAAAGTTAAAGGACTTGCAAGCATCGATGGAGACCATGGAAGAGCGACTCGAGAAGGTGGAAGGAGCCATACTCGAGTTCGATACTCGACTTGATGAGGACATTGTCGACAAGGAGGAAATCCAAACCATGATGGACAATGGTAAGGATGAACTGCGTGGCTTGGTGGAAGGGCTACGAGACGAGCTCCTTGGCGCTCTCAACACCATGGCAGACAAGATACGGAGGGAAGTCCAGCTTCATCTTGACAACATAGAGGCAAGGGTCGTGACGCTTCAAGAAGAGATAAAGGACACAAGGGAACTCAAGGGAGATGTGGCGTTTTGTAAAGAGGCGGTCGTGAAGCAATTCGTGCAAGGGCCGAGGGAAATTAAGGCGTTGGACTCGAAGGTAATCGACTCCTTTAAACCCAAATCCTATAATGGGAAGAGGGAAGCTAAGGAGCTCGACACATTCGTGTGGAACGTGGAGCGATACTTCAAGTACTTGAAGCTTGAAGACGACGAGTCCAAAATCTCAACGGCAACCATGTTCTTAGCTGACAATGCCCTTATGTGGTAGCGTCGCCGAAGCATGGAGATTGAGCAAGGTACGTTCTCCCTCACCACTTGGGATGAATTTAAGAAAGATCTTATGTTGCACTTCTATCCCCAAAATGCCAAGTACGAAGCCAAGGAGAAACTAAGGTGGCTCAAGCAAACGGGGAGCGTCAAAGACTATGTCAACGCTTTCGTGAGCTTGTTATTTGAGGTGCCCAACATGTCAGAGGAAGACAAGCTTGTGTACTTCATGAGTGGACTGCAAAATTGGGCAAGACTCGAACTACAAAGGAGACACGTGCAAACATTGTCTGATGCCATTGCCGCCGCCGAGTCCTTGATTGAGTTTAAATCAAGCCACCAAGGTGATTCCAAGTCCACGGGGAAGAGGGGTAACCATGAGAGAAGTGGGGGAGAACATAAGCCGAAGGACAAGGCCGAGACAAGCAAACCGAAAGAGAAGAAAGCCGATAAGCATGACAAAAGCAAGGGTAAGTCTTGCCAACCCAATTGCTACCTATGCGACGACCCTCACTTAATGCGAGATTGCCCGCAAAAGAAGGCCCTTAAGGCCATGGCTTTCAAGGAGGACAAGCCCGAGGAGAGTAACGATGCAAGGATGGGATGCATCCATCTACTGAATGCCATCCAGACAACCCTCCCACAACCTAAGGCTCAAGTTGGGGGAGGATCATTGTTCGTCGACGTCAAGACTGGCGACAAGACGACGCGTGTGTTGGTGGATACGGGAGCAACCCACAACTTCATGACGTCGGAGGAGGCCAAAAGGCTTGGCCTCCGAGTCACGAAGGAGCCTGGCAGCGTGAAGACAGTAAATTCCCCTGCCACCCCCATTGTTGGAATTGCGCGCGATGTACAAGTAGACATTGGCGCATGGAAGGGAAAGATCGACTTCACCGTAGTCAAGATGGACGACTATGGCGTAGTCATTGGGTTAGAGTTCATGGACAAGGTACGAGCCTTTCCCATTCCCTTCTACAATATCTTCTGTATCCTAGCCGACGGAAGACAACCGTGCCTGGTGCCATTGGAAAGGCAAACCAAGAAGTGTACCCAGCACTTGTCGGCAATTCAATTTGCCAAGTCTTGGAAGAAAGGCGAGGCCACATTTCTTGCAACCCTAATGTTGAATGAAGGGGAGGAGAAGCACGGGCCTTTGCCGAAACAAGTGGAAGCAGTCCTTGTGGAGTTTGCGGACGTGATGCCTAAGGAACTGCCAAAGAAGCTGCCACCAAGGAGAGAGGTCGACCATGTGATTAGAGCCTGGTGCTAAGCCTCCCTCCAAATCACCTTATAGGATGTCGCCACCCGAGTTGGAGGAATTGAGGAAGCAACTCAATGAGCTACTTGATGCTGGCTTCATCCAACCATCCAAGTCCCCATATGGTGCACCCGTCTTGTTCCAACGGAAGAAGGAAGGTAGCCTAAGGTTGTGCATCGACTATAGGGCATTGAACAAGATTACCATCAAGAACAAGTACCCACTTCCGTTGATCGCCGACTTATTCGATCAACTTGGTGAAGCAAGGTACTTCACAAAGTTGGATCTTCGATCGGGATACTACCAAGTGAGGATAGCCCCTGGAGACGAATCGAAGACGGCGATGGTGACCAGATATGGATCGTTCGAGTATAAAGTCATGCCATTTGGTCTGACCAATGCCCCCGCAACATTCTGCACATTGATGAACAAGGTATTCCATCCTTATCTTGACAAGTTTGTCGTGGTTTACATTGATGACATAGTTGTCTATAGCAAGACATTGGAGGAGCATGTCAAGCACTTGCGCATAGTGTTCAAGACCCTTCGGGAGCATGAACTCTATGTCAAGAAGGAGAAATGCTTCTTTGCCACAAAAGAAGTAGAATTTCTTGGCCACAAGATAAAGGAGGGGAAACTTATGATGGAAAAGGGTAAGATCAAGGCCATTCAAGAGTGGGAACCGCAAGGTACCAACACTACGATCCTTTCTGGGGCTAGCCAACTACTATCGGAGATTCATAAAAGGGTATTCAGCCATAGCCGCACCTTTAACGGACCTTCTTAAGAAGAACAAGGCATGGGAATGGACGGACCGGTGTCAGGAGGCCTTTGAGAGGTTGAAGAAGGCCCTAATGGAGGAGCCTGTACTAAGGTTGCCCGACCTCAGCAAGCCATTCGAGTTGCACACGGATGCTTCCGACTTTGCCATAGGAGGAGTGTTGATGCAAGAAGGACATCCGATAGCCTATGAAAGTCGCAAACTAAACAATGCCGAGAAGAGGTACACGACCCATGAAAAGGAGATGACCGCCATCGTCCATTGCCTTAGAGTTTGGAGGCATTACTTGCTTGGTACCCCATTCGTCATCAAGACGGACAACGTTGCCACTAGCTACTTTCAAACCCAACAAAAGCTCACACCTAAGCAAGCAAGGTGGCAAGAGTTCTTAGCAGAGTTTGATTACAAGCTAGAGTACAAGCAAGGAAAGGAGAACGTGGTGGCCGATGCTCTAAGTAGACGAGTAGAGTTAATGGCTACGGTACTCAAGCCACAGAGCCATCTCTTGGGCCGTGTCCGAGAAGGTTTATCACATGACGTCCAAGCCAAGAACATTGTGGAGTTTGTCAAGGATGGGAAGACCAGAAGGTTTTGGCTTAAGGACGGCTTGCTATACACTAAGGGCAAGCGGATCTACGTCCCAAAGTGGGGAAACTTAAGGAAAGAAATCCTTAAGGAGTGCCATGACTCAATGTGGGCAGGACATCCTGGCACTCACCACACGTTGGCTTTAGTGAGCGATGCTTATTATTGGCCACAAATGCGGGATGACGTAGATTCATATGTGAAGACTTGTCTTGTGTGCCAACAAGACAAGGTGGAACAAAGGCAACCGGGAGGACTGTTGGAACCACTTCCCACCCCATCAAGACCATGGGAGTGTTTAACCATGGATTTCATCACACATTTGCCCAAGTCTGATGGATGTGGATCTATCTTCGTCGTGGTCGATAGATTCACCAAGTATGCCACTTTCATACCCGCACCTGTGGAGTGCACAGCCGAAGTAGCTGCACGCTTGTTTCTAAAGCACGTGGTGAAGTATTGGGGTGTTCCGAAGAGCATAGTCAGTGATCGAGATGCTCGCTTTACGGGCAGATTTTGGAAAGAGCTCTTCAAGCTACTTGGCTCAAAGTTAGACTTCTCCACAACCTTTCATCCCCAAACTGATGGACAAACGGAGCGGGTGAATGCATTGTTGGAGACTTACTTGCGGCACTATGTTAGTACCAATCAACGAGATTGGGCTAAGTTACTTGATGTTGTCCAATTCTCTTATAACTTGCAACGTTCGGAGTCGACGGGGAGAAGTCCGTTCGAGTTGGCTATAGGGCAACAACCCTTGACCCCGAACACGGTCGCGACTGGCTACACGGGGAGTAGTCCAGCCGCTTTCAAAACCGCTAAGGAGTGGCAGTTAGCCCACGAACTTGCTCGGGCTCATTTGGAGAAGGCTTCAAAGAAGATGAAGAAATGGGCGGATCGTAAGCGAAGGAATGTGGAGTTCCAAACTGGCGACCAAGTCTTTGTGAAGCTCAATGCGTCTCAGCACAAGAGCACTCGTGGCTTGCACAAGAGCTTGTTGCGGAAATATGAGGGACCATTCCCTATCATCAAGAAGGTTGGCAAAGCCGCTTATGTTGTGGAACTCCCACCCCGCCTCAAGTTTCACCCGGTGTTCCATGTGAGCAACTTGAAGCCTTATCATGCAGACGATAAGGAACCAAGCCGAGGGGAGTCTCATCGAGCGCCCCCTTTGATGGTGGAGGCATTTGACAAAGAAGCGGAGAGCATTGAAGCCAAGCGTGTCGTGGTGCGGCCAAGACAACCAAAGCACGTGGAGTACTTTGTCAAATGGAAAGGGCTACCATACTCCGAGGCAACATGGGAGAAGGAGACGTCCTTATGGCAATATAAGGACTTGATCGAGACGTTCGAGGGGCAAGAGTCAACGAGGACGTCGACGGCTTAAGTGGGGGAGGATGTCACGGGCCGCATACTAAAAACAAAGAAATAGCCCAAGACATCATATATCTAAGCCCATAAAGCCTTGTCTTTATGGAAGCTTCTGGAACATCCCGGAAAAATCAAGAACATGGCGGAGCGTTCAAGATAATCTGGGGCATTCCGGAACATTCCACACAAGTGTACATATCTAAAGCCTCACCTAGAACAATCTAGATTAGGCAAGTTGTATCTAGAACTATGCTAGATATTTTTGGATGTAAGTAGGGAATTCTAGAACCCTCCATTGAGGAGGTGGCTTAGGCCTATAAATAGGAGGCAAGGCCATTTGGCCAAAACCATCCAAGAGTTGTAAGCAATTGTAAAGCTCTCTTAAGTTCAATACAAAGCATCCTTTCTCCCATCTTCTAAGTGATTTTAAGCATTCTCCAAGCTATCTTAGCTTTCTTAGTGATTCGATCCGGGGAAGCGAGGCTTCGAAGGCTTACTTAGCTTGTTCATCGAGGTATTCAAGTCTAAGTGCCGCACGGGCGGAAGGCTTAAAGAGTCATCCCGTGACACTTGGACTTATCGTTTAAGCATATAACATTTATATGAGACAGCTTAAAACAATAACATTTGCCCTTTATTTTAAACCAGATTAGTTTAACATGTGAAATGTTCGCAAAGTATCATCATATGATTGGTTTTAGGGCACATTTCCAACAATCTCCCACTTGCACTAGAGCCAATCAGCTTGGTCATCAGTGATGATACCTCTTCTGTAGTCATTTCAAAAATGGCTAAGTGATAGGCCTAGGCAATGGATATCTATATGTTATCCATAGAAGCAACCTTGAGAATAACGACGTCACCATTATACATGATTCTTTAATCATGTGGTTCAGTCTCTCATTTGAGTTCGGATCTTGATGAGACCTTGATTCCTTGGCTCGAGCTATCGCCCTATTAGTGTCATAGTGTCGACACACTAAAGACACTTTCTGGTTGGAACTGAATGGAGAGTTCATAAATGAACTTTCCCATCCAAACAGCAATGTTGCTTCTATATGGCAATATATTTTGCATACATGATGGAACACATTAAAGTCATTACTTTTAACGTTTCCACCCAAATATCTCTTTAGTCATAATAGAGAGATATCCCATTATCACTTCATTCATAATGAAGGGACATTCAATGATGGATTAGATTCATAATCTAATACATTTACGCTTCCATTACGTTACTCTAATTCTTCCTCATTCTTGAGGAATCTATCCTTAGTATTTCTTAAATACCTAAGGATTACAGTTGCCATGGTTCTGATCCTGGGCTTGCATTGATATCATCTTGTACTGATCTTAGTACAACTCATATCAACGTTTTTCATACAATATGAAATACGTAAATTATCTTTCCGCATATGCATAAAGGATTCCTTTTACGCATTATTTCTTTGGGAGTCAAAGGGGTACGTTCCCTTTGTGAAGAGCAACTTCCTAGTCTCACTAGGATTGTCCTTCTGATTAAAGTTTATCATCACATGAGAAACTTCCTAGCCTCTTTTGTCTATCACCAAGGATTGATATGATCCAATTATATCCTGAAATCCATCATTATAGATTTCCATCCCATGTTTATAGACTATGTCTCCCATATACATTTTATCATTATAGAATGTTTAAAGTCATAACTTTAACGATGAAGAATTCCTTTCATTTCCAAAATTTATGTATATATCATGTATATATGTTCAAATTTAGGAATATGATTGACTCCCACTAATCTTTTGTAAACCTAGTAAACAAAAGATTCATTTACATCTTTATGAGAAATCAAACGATTTGATCTTTTCTCATAAGATGCTTATAGCTCCTACTAGCTTGCTGAGATTCATGATGTATGGATCTCTACAACTTACATGTCTTGTGATTCCTAGTTTTAGACATATATTATCAAGACTATTTTGATAATAGTTTCGGAAACCCATAATATGTCCAAACATTGAATCACCCTATAGTTGTAGCAAGCAATCTTCGAATTAATAGAAACCAAGACTACATCAAAGATGGTTTCTTCCAAGTCAACCAATCTCGTTGATTGTAGTCACCTTAAGCTACCAATTAGCTTTGAAGGTTTCATTATCTCGAATCAAATGGTTTTATACCATTTTCTTGAGTATATGTCGTACATACACTCAACGTAGTCATAAGGATATCCATTCTTATTTCTTTTGAATTAAGAGATGTAACTCTATGACATAGCCATAAAGTTCAAACCATTCAACTGAGACGGTTTATGGATCCTTCCCGACTACCTTGGGGCTAGTGGTGTAGGAACTAGGTTGTTATATTTGTTGATTATCATCTTGTCTCTCAAAGAACCCATTCTTTGAGTTCTATCTCTCGTTCATTTGCTCTATCTTAGGCAAATCCTATTGTAGGATTATAATGAACGACCCAACAAACAACCTTTGTTAGTTGGTCCATAGATATGATATCCAAATGTTAGTTTAAGGATATCCCACAAGATTATTCTCAAACAAATATTGCTTATTAGCACAAAACCCAAATCTTAACACAATTAAGATTTGTCTTTCTTTCCAAGTACATCCTATGGAGTCATGAAAATTTTGGAAGATATTCTAATTGACAATCATATTGTCTTAGAAGTATATATATCCTATATATATGGGTTATATGATAATATCCAACGAACTAAATCTTATTCTTGTTCGTTCTTCTCCCAATGGAGAAGTCTATTATCTTATGATGCTACTTTCCTTGATATCTTTCAAGGAAACTCTTCTAAAGTGTCATTTTTCCTTGGATCAAATCGAAGAAGGTAAATACTTTAGACGTCTTACTCATCAACTTACATTCTTGAATTCTTTGAAACCTTTTGCAAAGTATTCGGACTCGTGTTTATTCAAAATAAACGATGGTCCAACCGAGAGCGATCTTCGGTGAATGTCTTACAACATGAGTAGTATTATGTTGTGGACAAGTGCCACTTAACATCTAAGTGATTTTAACCTCAACATGTTTATGATTCTTTCTTCTTTCCAAAAGAATAAAGATTCAAACATTTCGCCTCTATACAATTTTAACAAGAAGGCATTGGATCCGGATCTAACGATCCAAAGCATCCATATATGACCAACTCATAATTTATGTTTTAGAGGTGTCACAACTCAGTGGGATTAGTCACTACCTTGTAACCTTTTGAGTTTTAAGCATCGTTATATTCTAAACAGTTAACGCTACCACATTATCTCTACTATAGAGACAATCAATCAAATTACAATAATCCAACCATTCATTAATAAAGAACAATGTTTTGTCAAACAAAGCATTCATCCATCTCTTATAGTGATGGAATTAAGTTCCTTATTCAAATTGGGATGTAAAGACAATCTTTGTTTTTTCCAATTTCTTTGGTAGTTCATATGAGGAAGCAAGCACCTTTTGCTTTCGCAGAGATCTATATCTTATTCACGTTTCGAATGTGAAGTACTTTCTCTTCTCTCATTTATCTTCTACTTCTTATTAGCCACACTTTTACAACGATTGTAAAACATAGTTGCTAATACATAATCATGTATTCAAGTAGAAGAACCAACTATTTTGAATTATTCAAGAACAATTTACAACACCTTCGAAAGGTGTGTTCTTGACACTTGCAAGACATTTCTTGCAAATACCCCTTCCAATGTCCATCCTTTCATAAAGAAAGTTTGTTCCCTTTGGAGTTATTTTGCCTTCTTCATTTGACTTCTCCATTGACTACAATAGTCATGGTCCCTAAACTCCCACTATCTCTATTGAAACTTATTTCAATTGTGTTATACACATCCAACGATTTGGAGAGCGTGCGGTTATTGTTCACTATATAGTTTACAATAAACTTAGTGAAACCATTTGGATAGGGACTCAAATGTGAAGTCCTTGCTTAGTTTCCGTCTCTAGAAGTGGTTTAACACTTCTTCACTCAATGATTCAAAATCATCATAAGTCCATGTTGATAGACTATTTTTGTCAACCAACCATTATGTTCTAAACATAATTAAAAACTTTCAAGAGTTGTTCAAGGCAACTCTCATTTCTTCATACAACAATTTGTAAGTGAAGAATCATGGCACATAAAGTGTCCATGCCCTTGTGCTTTCTTCTCAAGTTCCTTGTTCGTGTAACAAAGAGACAAGCACTAGTGTTTGCGTTGTCCTCTTTATGATAAACTTATCTAACATGTTCTTCCATTGATACATTATCAATAGGAAGATGGTGAGAATGAGACTACTTAGGCACTTTTACAATCCATTCAAGACAATCTATGGGATTGTGGTACCAAGTTCGGAAACTAAAGCGTTCGTCTTTTCTTTGTCAAGTTTTGGATAGCGTTTGCAAATATATCGGTAAACAAATACATAACGAATATAAATTGATTGATTTTAAGCTATTTGATCCGGGTCTTTAAATCAAATAGCACCACCCACTATTATCAACAAATTCCATATCCCTCATTGGAATTCGAGAGTTTTGAAGGAAACTCTTAGTAGGGTATGAGAGACTCACTATTACCAAGCCCACCTCACAATGATATGATGTTGGCTAGCAAAAATAATAATGAGAGAGTACGCTTACTCATTTACATCTAATGTAAGAACCCATCTTATTTGGCTCTAGAGAATGATGCCTCACAATGATATGATGTTGGCACCATTGCACTTAGTTAAGTTATTCCCACCATGCAAGTTCGGGTAGGGGTTCAAGAACAACCTCACAATGATATGATGTTGATCATTCTCGTTGCCTACCTTCACAACATCATGTATGCATATAGAACTCCTCCTGAGTGTAAGCACATACTTTGTACTCCCCCATGATAGGGTGAAGTCGGTGTATGAGTCACAAACAATTGGAGACTACCATGGTGGAAGGCCACGAAAGAGTGTTCAAAGCACTCCTACGCTTGTTAACTTAATATTGGTTTGGTTGAGGGTTTTAGGTCTCATCACATATTATCATGCTTTCAATCACATTAAAACATTTTGGTCCTATTACAACTATTGGTCCATGTGGTTGATTTAGTAGTATATAATACTCCCACTATGCTTTTAAAACGGTTTTTAAAGCAAGACTATATGGTACTACTAACATAAGATTTGCATTCATTTGATGGACTATATAGTTGCCTTAGGGCCTTAGGATGACTATGAACCTTTGATTTGATCCAACACGAGCCTAGTGTTGGATCTTGGTCTCGGGATGGTGATTGATTTTAGTTACGTGTTTAATCACATTAAGGCGTGTTTTCTTATTAGGCGTTGGACCCAACTACTCCAATTTCATGCATATCGAATAAAACAAGAAAGGAGTACTTCAAAGTAAAGAAGAGCTTATGCTCTTTTACAACAATTGATCATATCAAATTACAACCAAAATTTAATCTACACATTCCCAAGGTTCAAACAAATTTGAGAGACGGCCTTTCACATAGCTCAATTATTGTAGGCTTAGGTTCATAATCACCCTTTCTTTAATTAATTAACGCTTTAACTAATTAAACTCGAATGCAACATTTTCATTTGGTTTTTGTATCCATAGAATTGATTTAAATAGAGCTAAATGAAATGAAAATCCAATTCTCATTTAAAGAGACAAAACTATTTTGTTCTCATCTAATTTGGGCCAAAAAGCAATAACCTCAACCATTGGGCTATATTGCAAAACATAAACTTTTGGGGTCACTTTGTAAGAACACAAAAGTCCACTACTTCATGTAATTACAACTAGAACCCAAAAATTTCAACAAATGCAAAAATTTCATTAAAGGAACAAAACATTTTGTCCTTTAGTGATTTTGGGCCTTTACGTAAAAACGTAAACTTTCGGGTCAAATTGCAAATACACAAAAGTATCAAAACTTTATGTAATTGCATAAAAGCCCCAAAAGTACCCTACTTTAGTAGGTTTGAAAAGGTGATGGAAGTGTGTAAGTGATTGGTATGGTGTGAATAGTAAAATAAGTGTGGGTGTGTAAGAAAAGTACCAATCACTTATTTGAAAAACAATCATATCATCCATTACAAACAAAATTAAATAAGAACCAAACACCTTTTTGAATCAAAATTCACAACCTTTTTGTTCTTGCCAAGAACATATGAAGAACAATGAAGAACATCCATGAAAACCCATAAAAGCTCCATGAACATTTTTCACCCAAAACCATCCCAAAAACTCTCAAACTTAAGGGAAATAACATATTACCAAACTAGGGTACTTAGGGGGTTCCAAAAGTCACTTTAAAACACTTTTAAAAAGACAAACATGAACCCAAAAATCCACCCTTTGGATTTGGCCGAATTTCCCCAAAAACATGGCACCAAATTTTAGCTCCAAAATTCATGCTCATATGAACTACATCTACAACATTTGAGATGGAAAATTTTCTAACAAAATTTACATTCAAAGAAGCAAGAATAAAGCTTGTAACAATTACAACATTCAAGTCACAAACTATGAACTACAAAACCCAAAAGGATTCACCAACTTGAAGGAAAATTGAAGCTGGAATTGGGCTTTTATAAAAGCTCTTGATACCACTTGAAGGAAAATTTGTGAAAAACAAGTTCATTTGAGCAACATCAACAACATGCAATTAACAATTAAAGGCGGAATCATGTTTATATGCACTCAAAAACAAAACTTAACCCATGAAATTCAAAGCCTAGTAGATAGGTGAACCAAGACTCAACTCAAAATAAAGTGAGTTGAGAAATCTTATACCTTTGTTGATTCCTCTTTGCATAAGCAAAGGCTAATCACCCAAGGAGAGGGCCTTCATTCCTTGCTTCTTGACTCCATGGATTTCTTGGAGGAGGATGGTTTCTCCAAGTTTCCAAGAAAGGGAACCGCTAAGTCTCCACACCAAGGAGAGCATTTAGAAGAGATGAGTAACCTTGGAGGAGGATTAGATGCTAGTTAATCCCCTCCAAGGGGGCCAGCCACTTTGAGAGAAAAGGGAGAAAAGTGTTCTCATCTTTTCTCCAAAAGAAAACCCTTATTGAAGAAAAGGCTATAAAGTCATATTTATACCTACCTTCATTGGAGTGGCAAACTTGTAATAAGTCCAAAAACCCACTCCAATTCATCATGGCCGGCCTTAAGGGTTATTGGGCTGTTTGTACCCTTATGTTTTATTAGTCATTAACTTGTCATACAACTTAAGTCAATGAGCTTGACGTTCGAAGCCCATTGGGCCTTGAGGCCCCAAAACTAACCCGAGGTCTATAACGAACTTATTCGTTTGATTAATTAACATATTAATTAATCCTAGCCATAAATAATTAAACCATTTAATTATCCTTACTCATCTCCGTTGTTTCTTCAATCTCTACCTTACTCGGTGTACGATCCATTAGGTTCCTTTTAGCGAGGCAGTGGGCGATTAGAACTCTTTCAAATCGATTGTGAATTGAAACTTACTTTCAATTCTCCCTTTAGTGATTACTCCCTATTAGAGCTTCCACAAACCATGAGTGACACCTAGCAGTATGTCATGGCTACCCAAGCTAATCAGAAGAGGTGGAGAACCTATTCAGTTTAGGATTACAATGCAATACGGTCTTTCTCCAATACAACACTCTTGACCACATTGTTTGGTTTGATAGTTTATTCATGTCTACTATCCAATGTGATTCATTTACTTATATGATTACTTTGAATGTGATTTGGAACGACTTTCCAAATCTCATTCATACTCTGGCTAGAGATTCTAAATCATATCGTAGAGTATTCTCCCTCAAACAGTTTGAATGTTAGAAATCTCTTGTTGCGCATTCACTTGCCTCCATGGCTAAGTGACTTAACCCCAACTACGCCGTGGACACCCTCTGATAGAGTGACATTGACATAGTCAAAGATCAAGGACCTAACCACACGACAACTATGATGCCTCAGGTCAAATGACTACTTTGCATTATCCCAACCATGAGTTCTCATGTGACATGAGTATGAGAACTCCTTGTTGATCATGTTCAGTGGACTCATTCTCTATTGAGCACCTACATGCTTGTCTTGGTGTCAGTCACACCAATGACTCGAGACCAATCACTCTCCCTAAGAGAAGACATAACACATACTAATCTTAACGGACTGTCAATGCCCAATTGGCAATCCTATGATCAGGAACGTTTAGGATATGTATACGAAAGAGAATGGTCTCATGAATCTAACTTTTTTAGATTACATTCTCCTAATTACATATTCCTTGGACTTATCGTTTAAGCATATAACATTTATATGAGACAGCTTAAAACAATAACTTTTGCCCTTTATTTTAAACTAGATTAGTTTAACATGTGAAATGTCCACAAAGTATCATCATATGATTGGTTTTAGGGCACATTTCCAACACTTCAATACCAGAGTGAGATGTCTCGTGTACTCTGGTTTAGATTTAGAATACACCAGAATGTCATCAATGAAGACAATAACAAACCTATCGAGATATGGCTAAAGTACTTGATTCATCAGGTTCGTAAATGCTACTAGTGCATTTGTTAACCCCGAATGGCATCACGAGAAACTCATAATGACCATATCGAGTCCTAAAGGCTGTCTTAGAGACATCATCACTCTTAATCTTCAGCTGATAGTACCCAGACCTCAAATCAATCTTGGAGAACATGTAGGCATCTCGAAACTGATCAAACAAGTCATCTTTACGTGATAACGGATAACGATTTTTAATCGTTACCCAATTCAGCTATCGATAGTCGATGCATAGTCTCAAGGTCCCGTCTTTCTTTCGTACAAACAAAACTGGTGCTCCCCAAGGTGAAGTACTAAGCTGAATAAAACCCTTATCCACTAATTCTTGCAGCTGAGTTTTTAATTCCCTTAACTTTGTAGGAGCCATTCGATAAGGAGTCAGGGAAATAGGGTCTGTACCTGGAATCAAGTCAATAGTAAACTCTACCTCTCGATCTGGCGGCACCCTAGGTAAATCCTTAAGAAATACGTCAGGGAAATGTCTAACTACTCATACATCCTCCACACAGGTAGGCATCTCCTTGTTCAGTACCACATGAGCCAAATATCCCCAACAACCTTTTCTCAACAACCGTTTAGCTCTCAAGGTGAAGATAATGATGTGTCTCACTCCACTACGCTCTCCTACAAAGGTAACCACAGGCAAACCTGGACGGTGAAAGGTAATCATCTTCTGATAGCAATCCTGCTGAGCACAGTTGTAGTGTAACTGATCACGTGAAGGTTATAAGAATAATCGTAGGTCACCTACGAGTCGGAACCACCTAATGTGGTCTGTACGATATGACTGTACAACAAACTTGGATCCAAAGTGAGCGTACGGTGCGAGACGTGAACATCACGCGAATGACTATGCCCTGGCCACGGGCGGCAGCACTAAGACCGAGGTGTAGGATAATGAGCATTAAATGCATCAGAACAAAATCATACCCACCGTAATCACTATCATCATGATGTACTCAGCTGGAACTTACCTGAGCATCCGCAGTGTCAAGCAACATTATGCATATCTATACTAATGCATAAACTAAACTATGATACAATAGACATGGCATTTAAAATGAAATTCCATTTAAAACAATTTCTGGGAAATGTAAAGCATATATATGTATATATAAAAATCAAAAGCCTACTCACTAGTATGTAGCCGGGTTGTAACCTCTGAGTCTCATCTGGCTACGCTCGTCCTCTGGGTACGTTTCACCTATATGAGAAACCATTACTTATACGCTATTTATAACGCACATAAATGAAACCTATGATAACTTTCTCATACATTGCTCAAATGGGGTGTTTGAATATACCAATGTGATATACACAACACCATGACCACCCCCATATTTTTAAAATAATTTTCGAGGTTTCACGCGCCTGCCAAGGCTTACTGGCCACACGCAGCACGTGCGTAGCACGTTTGACGGAATCCCTAACACCGTTAGGGAATATTTCATTAACTATCAGAATATACTGTTAAACATACCTAACGCCGTCAGGAATATTCCGTCAAAGTTGACCAAATATGCTACGCCTTCGACGGTGGTTTGCCAGATTCCAGCGTTGGCCGCCGTCTATGTCGCCAGTTTCTGGCAAAACTTAGAAACTTAATATCTCCTTTGTTTCTACACCAAATTTCACGAATCTTATATCAATTTGAAGCCCTGAACGAGTAGAACACATTCATACCTTTTTGAAGACTTAAAATTAACAAGAAATATTCCAAATGTTCCTTGAAACTCTGGCCAAACCTGCAACTCAATAAACACGCGTTCTCAGACGTTAAAACACCAGGGAAGTGAGATAATTACCATTTTGGAGAGGGTGTAGGAGAAGGATGGCACATGGATGTGTGTGGGTGTGAGTGCAAAGGCCACGGGTTGGCCACTTAAAAAAAATCACAAGCCCTAATTAGGCTATAGAATTTTGGGCATGAATAATTTGGGTCCAATAAAACTAAACCATCCCCATTTTGATTTGGTTCCAAAAGTATAGGAACCTAAATGATTGGTGGATGATTTTACTTTCTTATTTTGACCCATTGTTTTCTAACGTTTGTAACATTTTCGTTACGAACCCGATTCAACCCAAATTCACGTCAGCATGCTCGTGATGATTCGTACTATTTAATTACGTTAGTGAGACCAATAATTTAATTCTACATATGCATGTCCATGTCACTAAGCCTCAAAGGCATTTCTGTTATTTTACATACTCGGGGATTAAAATATATACAAATTCGGGACGGACTGTTACAGTTGGTGTCTAGGATTATTGCTCGGTGAATGACAAAATTAGAGGCATATTATTTTGTTTTTTAATTAGGATTTCTTTGAATTAGGTAATTTGTTTGTTAATTAGAGTTGTCAATGAGGGTTATCAATTAGGTTGTTAATTTGTTTGTTAATTACAGGTATCTTGTTCGTATTTGATTTTTGGATGAAAACCAAATGTGTATGTCACGCACAAATTTGTTTTATGTTGTACATAGTTAATAGTAATTAACTTCGTACACGTATTTTCAGCAAAAGCATAGTTTTAAGTTCAAGAATTTGTTAGATTTCGCGCACGGATGTGAAGACATGACTGCAGTCCAATTGATTCTTGAATTGTCTCGTTATTTGGAAAATTTAGGAATGCACAGTTATGGAGCGTAGTTTACGGTTCAAGGATTATGTTTTGATCATGGGAATTTCGGTCACTTCTCTTTACGTTCTTCGAGTGCTAACTAAGTATCTTGATATCTTCATCACATAACTGTGCATTCTCGAATGGGATTAAGGCCTTAACCAGAGGCAATGCATACAAAATCCGAATAGATGTGTAGCCGACAACTTTGTTGGAATAAATGAGTTATTGAGTTTGTATGTAGACACAATTCGAGGGCAACTAGAATCCAGTGTATGTGTAGGAGGTGTAACAACACCTTAAGGGAGACTTTTGAAAATGTTTAATTCCACTTAGTGATAAATGGGATGACAGAGGCCTATACAACTTGGAATCATCATGGGGAGCAATTCGACTATGCTTTGTTGTCAAATGTGACACGAGTGGAAAATGTTGAACCTAATGTGGATCTTAGAACAGGTTATGGATATTATCAATGACGATTTTCCATTTCCCTCAATGAATACTGACTAGGGAGGAAATGATAATGTGCTTGAACCCATGGACAGTGAAGCGTTCGAACAATATGGAAAAATTGTTAAAAAGTGCCAACCAAGACTTATACCTGGGATGTGAAAACTATTCGGTGCTCATGGCCATTGTGGAGTTGATGCATGGCAAAATTGAATTTCAAACCAGTGCTTAGACAATTTTTTTGGGGTTTTCAAGAGAATGCTGTCAAGGGACAATAGTTAGCCGAAAGATCATAAAAGTGTGCAGAAGGTGTTGAATGGTCTGGGATTGGGTTATGAAAAAATTCCATGCTTGCAAAAATAATAGGATATTGTTCTATAAGGAGAATAAAGTGTTGGACAAATGCCCAGTTTTTAATGAGTCGAGATTCAAAATGACATCGCATAATAGAGTGACGAAGATTCCATGGAAAGTTATGCGTTATTTGCCACTAAACACGAGGTTGCAACTGTGGATGCAAATTTCCGCCGCTTTCTTCTTGGACAAAATTACACCTACAAAACAATTAACACCTTTGGTCAAGGCCAAGAGCCTTACGCACCCACAGTGAATTTTGGGGGGGGGGGGGGGGGCTTTGGCCGAAGAACCTCCGATGCCAAAGTTAGAATTGAGAGAGAAAATGTGTTTAGAGAATTTTTGGGAGTTTTGCAAGAGTGTGGACTTTGCTTTTTTAAGAAAATGGAGTTATATATATAGCACATGGCCGGTTCCCTTGGGAGACAAGGTGGCCTGCCACTTGTGTGTTTTTTGAGGTGTAATGGTGATTAATTTGGTGATTAATAGATTAATTAGGAATTAATCCATTAATTAGCCTAATTAATTCAATTTATATGGAGGGTTTTGAAGGTTATGGAATGATTTCCTTGTAGAGGATATGGAGTGAGGATAGATGAGATAAATTTGAACCTGTTACCTATTTTGGGCACTCTTGACTTGGTTGATGGATGATTCTCCACTGCTCGCGTGTAGAAAACCTGGTGTACCTCGAGGGTAATTTTGTCATCTTCACCCAAAAATCCACGTGTCGCCTCTTGATTACTTGTGGCTCCACAACAACGATTGTATATATCGACACATACTGCAAGCGACATGAGATGGCATAAAGAAAGTCGGGTGGATGATGACGTGATGAGGCATCCTGCAAATCGAAAGGCAAGAAAATATTTCGATCGGATGTACCCCAATTTTGTAGCTGAGTCTTATAATGTTAGGTTGGGACTTGCCACCGACGGATTCAATCCTTTCGCGATTCTAAACCAATAACACAGCACTTGGTTGATACTTGTTTTTCAGTGTAATTTTTTGCCTTGGAAATGCATAAAGAAAGAATATATGATGATGACACTTTTAATAAATGAGGATCCCAGTAAGTCTATTGATGTTTATTTGTGGTTGTTGATTGATGACTAAAAGATTTATGGAAAAACGTCGTCCGCACGTACGATAAGTCTACTGGGAAGATTTTCACAATGTGGGCAATATTGATGTGGATTGTAAACTATTTTCTCGCATATGCCATGGTTTCTGGATGGAGCACTAAAGGTTATATTGCATGTCCAAGTTGTAAGGATGATGTCATATATGGTTGGCACGCCAAAAAAATTTGTTATCTTGGTCATCAAAGATGGTTCCCTTAGGATCACGAGTAGCTTGAGAAGGACAAAGAGTTCGATGGAAAAATAGAGCCTTGGTCTGGTAACTAGATTTTAGGACAACATAACCGTTTTTCATTCAAAAAAACGGTAACTTCGCCCCGACCATCAACACGCTTGAATTGGATCCACAGGTTTATGTTCTTTTAGTTCTTGTACTAGTCCAAGCTAAAACTGAGACACAGCCTCAATGTTATGCATGTTGAGAAAAATATGTTTGATACATTGGTGCACACAATTCTAGATATTGAGAGCAAGACGAAAATATTGATTAAAGCTCGTCTTGATCTGGAGCGAATGGGCATCCCGCCCTGTTTATTTATAGGTAAAGACGGTAACACAGCCAGAAGGTTCCTTGCATTTTTTTTCACTTAAATCGAAGGATAAAAGAGTCATTAGTGCATTATCTTCAGTCAAGTTTCCAAATGGGTATGCTTCAAATATTGGGCAATGCGTGAACGTTGATGGCAGTAAACTTTCTAGACTAAAGAGTCATGATTGCTTGTCATTCTACAACGCCTACTTCCGTTTGGTATTTGACACCTATTGCCAAATGATGTCATGAAGCTAATCATATTGTTGTTCGTATTTTTTTCCTAATTGAATGCAATGTCGTTGCGAAAATCGAACAATAATCACTTGTGGCACAACATTGGCCAGGTCCTCTACAAGTTTGAACAAATATTTCCTCCAGCTTTCTTCACAAGTATGATCCATGTTATGGTTCACTTGCTTAAGGAGGCATTGTTTGCTGGACCAATTAACTATCAATGGATGTACCCAATAGAAAGGTAGAAACTCGTTCTTCAAATGTTTATTCATCATCATACGATGAATTTATCTCTTTTTTTTTATAACGTTTTTTTGTTTTTTTGCAGGCTTCTTGGTGACCTAAAAAAGAGTGTATGAAACAGGGCGAAGTCAAAATGATTAATTATAGAGGCTTGGGTTGCATACGAGTCCCTTATACTTTGTGGAATGTATTTAAAAAATGTTCAAATGGCTTTTAATTGTCCCTATCACAATAATGACAAGGGTGTGAGATAGGAGAAACTTTTTGTTTTTGCCTAAGTCGCACAACCTTTTGGCGAGCCTGTATGAGATGAGTCGTTTCCCAAAAAAGACATGGAGGTTGCACATTAGTTCATACTCAACAATTGTGACAAGACAATGCTATACCTAGATGAGCATGAACAGATGATGAAGCGAAATATCCCTCAAATCTATATGCGAAGAAGCATCGTGAATTATTTCCTCAGTGGTTTCTTGAATATGTAAGTTTTATGCATTTGTATTGAACATGTTGTACTAATTTCATCAATATATTCGAAGTTGCTAAACAAATAACTTTTTTATTGTGTCAGGTAAATCATTTAAAACCCTAAACCCTTCGATCCTATTTGTGCAGAATTGTTCTCCGATTGCCATATTAACAACGTCAAGTTTTTTGGGATTGAGCATGATGACAAGTTGTGTCCATGTCCCGGGTGATGGTGAAAGTACAGACATTGAGTTCTAGGGTCGTACAAGAGCTGTACAAAGACCGCTACCAAGTGATCCTTTTTAAATGCTGATGGTTTGATACAAACCCACATAGGCAGGGAAGTGTTAAGAGGGACCATGGCTCACTCTTTGTCAACACTACCACAAATTGGTACTATGACGATCCATACATTTTGGCAAGTATGGCAAAATAGGTGTTTTTATGTACACTAGCACAAAAAACACTTTGCGCAATGTAGGTCTTTCGTCGTGCAAGGTCAAAAAAGGTTACACAAAAGTTAGCCCAACGAACCTTCATCGCGCACCAACTGTCGCACCAATGTAGTGACAGCAGGGTTTGCGCGACGAAGAAATGACTTGCGTCGCGCAAAATGGTTTTGCGCAACGCAAGTCACTTCTTCTCACAAACCTTTTTTTTTTTGCAAAAATATTTTTTATTTAATTTTTAATAAATATTGTAATTAAATTCTAAACAATAATTAATAAAACAAAAAAAAAGTATTTAATTATAAAATATATGAAAATGTACGTACAAGATGTCTGAACAAAAAAAAATTACAACAAGTAGTCTTCTAGATTTGATACTGCCGGTGAATAAATTTCTCTGCAGGATTCATAACTCTTCCAAAAGGCATTGGAAATTCAATACTGCCCTACCTGAAACATAATAATAATAATAATAATAATAATAATAATAATAATAATAATAATAATGCAAGATGGTATTGAAAGTAGTACGCTAAAACATTAGTAAATAGCTTGGCATATACATAACAAAACAAAGAAGGTAAAACCAACTAAAGTTAATGACATTTACTTTTTGTAGTTCTTAAATGCAGTAGTGTCATCCAGCTAGCCTCTCATATCCAAAGGATATGCTTTCCATCAACCAATGCAAAAGGATTCATCTCCAGAAAAGTGAAGTCCAAATCTGGAATAAAATGATAATTAGCAAAATTGTTCTCACTTCTTACCAATCTAGGACGAAATGGAACAGTCCAAACTTTTTAACAGACCTTGAAATAGAGCAAACACGGCTTTGATAAAGTCCTCAAGTTCTGCTTTGATCTATATTCAAGAATAATACTTGTCAATGATTACCAATTTAGACTAAAACAAACATGAACTCAAGAGATATAGCATATGATTGACGAAAGCAAAATCGAGTATATTATTATTTTTTTTTTCTGGTCAGAAGTAAACTATATAGAAATGATACCGAAATACCATATCAATAAAAGACTTACCTCCAAGGGAAGGGATGCAACAAGTGGAGCAGAAACTTCTGATGTAAAAGCAACTTAAGTAGGGACAAATATGGTCTTAACCTACATAAAGTATATTTCTTTAATAAATATGGAGCGTTAAGGTAGACGAATAGAGCTCATAGAAGATGCACTTCTAGGAATTTTTTTTAATTGAAAATAACAAAGAATAGCGTTTGAATAAGAATTTGCTAACACATTGACATCCAAAAATACCTTATCCCAGTTCTCCTCAATATCAATTCCTCCACACTCGGAGAAGCTTATGCTGTTTCCAAGTCGGTCTGAGACGATATTAAGGTAAAACTCCCCAATTTCTAATTTAATTTTCCAAATTGAATGTTTTCCACTCACATACATCTATCTCAAAGATCCACTCACACACATCTATCTCAAAGATCCAAACAATCACAAAGAGCAAACATTCAAACCAAACCTCTAAAACTGTATAAAATAATGAACGAAAAATCTGTAAATAGAGCAGAACCCATTTGAACAAAAAATTAAACACAGAGAAATGAGAGTGTGAGACTAACCTTTTGCTGTCGAGACTCGAAATGGCGAGATTGGGGAGGAACAAGGGAAGGATGATGATGCAGATGAAGATGATAACGGAGAGACCAGCGAGGATGACGATGCAAATGAATGGGCATGAACAAGGGGAGAGACCGAGTGAGAGAGAGGGAAGAGAGATTGATGGGCATGAACAAGGGGAGGATAATGATGCAGATGAAGATGATAAAGAGACCGGGGAGGAAGAGTAGTTAGTAGAGGAAGGTAGAGAGTTTGAGTTGCACTCCCATTTTGTCCAAATTCGAGTAAAAAAAAATATAAAAAAAAGCCTAATTTTTTCAAAACTACCGCCAAACAGCTTTGCGCCTAATTTAAAAAATTAAAATAAAATAAAAAATAAAAAAATTTGTGAGACGTAGGTACACTTGCGTCGCGCAAAGTTTTTTTTTTTCTTTTTCCCTTTTGCTAATGAACTAATTCGATCATCGATTTAAAACATTTACACAGGTGGATACCACAAAATCTTATATTATACTTAATGAAAATATAAATAAACTCCAAGTGTTAGTGAATCTATTGTTTTGATGAGATACGCATTGTACGAAACTATTTTAGACAATCCAACCGTCAAACTTGTTTATATATAATTTGAGATATTATAAGTAATGGGACAAAACTTTTCGATGGTTATAAACAAAAAATCACCATTTAATGGTAGTTTTAACTCCGGTTTTAATGATTTTTTTTATAGCTACACTCCTTGATCCTATATGAATACAATAAACTAATTCGATTGTCAATTTAAAATATTTACACTAGTAGATACCACAAAATCTTATGTTATACTTAATGAAAGTATAAAATAGACTCAAAGTGTTAGTGAATCCATCGTTTTGATAGGATACGCATTCTACGAAACTAGTTTCAACGATCCAACCGTCAAACTTGTTTGTATATGTTTCACGATAGCATACACCAAAAATCGCAAAAAACAAATATTCAGATATCAAGTAAACTGGCAAACCTTTTTTACGGTTATAAACGAAAAATCACGATTTAACGATTATTTTAACACCGATTTTGATGATTACAGCTACACTCCTTAACCCTATATGAATACAATGAACTAATTTGATCATCAATTTAAAATATTTACAAAAGTGGATACCACAAAAGAAAAAGACAATGCAAGAACCCCAAAAGGAAAATAAAAATAAAAATGAAAAAATAAAAAAACTTTGCGCGATGAACTAATTTGATCATCGATTTAAATTTTTTTACACAAGTGGATACCACAAAATATTTTGTTATACTTAATGAAAGTATAAATAAACTACAAGTGTTAGTGAAACTATTGTTTTGATGGGATACGCATTGTACGAAGTTAGTTTCAATGATCCAACCATCAAACTTGTTTGTATATATATACTTTGAGATCGCATACGCCAAAAATACAAAAAACAAACATTCAGAGATCAAGTAATGGGACAAAACTTTTCGACGATTATAAATGAAAAATCACGATTTAGCGATTATTTTAACTCTGATTTTGATGATTTTTTTTACAGCTACACTCCTTGATCCTATATGAATACAATGAATTAATTCGATCGTCAATTTAAAATATTTATACTAGTGGATACCATAAAATCTTATGTTGTACTTAATGAAAGTATAAAATAGGCTCAAAGTGTTAGTGAATCTATCGTTTTGATGAGATACGCATTCTACGAAACTAGTTTCAACGATCCAACCGTCAAACTTGTTTGTATATGCTTCGAGATCGCATATGCCAAAAGTCACAAAAAACAAACATTCAAATATCAAGTAAAGGGACAAACCTTTTCGACGGTTATAAATGAAAAATCATGATTGAACGGTTATTTTAACTCCGATTTTGATGATTTCTTATAGCTACACTCTTTAACCCTATATGAATACAATGAAGTAATTCAATTGTCAATTTAAAACATTTACACAACGGGATACCACAAAAGAAAAAGACAATACAAGAACCCCAAAAGAAAAAGAAAAAAAAAAGGAAAATCAAAGAAATTAAAAAGAAATTAAAAAAAACTTTGCGCGACGTAGGTATACCTGTGTCGCGCAAGACAACTTTGCTCGATGAAGAGCTACGTCGCACAAAACAATTTTGTGTTACGCAGGTGCACCAACGTCGCGCAAAGCAGCTTTGTGTGACATAGGGCAGTAAAGCATCTTGGTTTGGCGCCAAAATTTTGCGTGACGCATAAAACGTTGCGCAAACAGCCTTTGCACAACGACTATTTGCGCGACAAAGACGGATGTCGTTGCGCAAAGGCCGTTTGCGCGACGTTTTCTGTTTAGCATCGCGGAAACATACTTTGCATGACGAAAATTGCTGCATTGCGCAAGTTGTCGTCGTGCAAACATGTTTTTGTACTAGTGGTAGATGACCCTAAGGCAAGAAGGGGTTAGAAAGTTGTTCAAATGATTGAGCATAGAAATGTGTATGCTATATCGGACCGATATCCTACCATTAATGAGGACGACATCAATGTCGCGGACCAACGTCTTGAATCTTCGATAGAAATTGGTGAGGAAATAGTACGGGATAATAATTTTGTCCAAGAACCATTTCAGATACCGAGAGTTGCTGGAATTAAAATACCAATTGAGTCAATTTCAATTGACCTCGATGATTTGGCCCGATACGATCCACCAGAGGCTGCGAATTACGACATTGACATACTTATCGACAAGGAGGAATGAGACACTAAAGATGATGACAACGACGACAGTGAAAGTTATTATTGTTCGGGGGAGGATTAAGATTAATGTAATTTAACTTTCAATTCGTTTGTAAATTATATGATAGGTTATTATTGTCATTTCCTCATCTGCATATATTTCCATTATGCGAAGAATGTATTTTCCATATAATTTATTTAACATTTATATTTCTTTGAACTGTTAAACAAATTCAAATATAAAAAATTTAGATACTTGCGTGATGAACTACTTGTCTTTCGTCGCGTCAACAAATGTGTCCAAAGCGTCGCACCCACTCTCCCTGTCTCAACCACTCACGTCCTCCCTCTCTCTCAAGCCCATTACCA
Source organism: Crataegus laevigata (assembly GCA_963580275.1). Lineage (NCBI taxonomy): Eukaryota > Viridiplantae > Streptophyta > Magnoliopsida > Rosales > Rosaceae > Crataegus > Crataegus laevigata. The sequence goes on along the minus strand of OY756944.1, from coordinate 11,134,458 downwards.
CCGCGCTGCCCCCAACGCTGTCGTGCCTCGCGTGGCTCCTCAAAGCACCACCGTCATCCACACCATTATCGAGGTATACATTTTCTAACCTAGTGGTCTTTAATTTCGTTTTAAATTAGCAGGGTTTAGGGTAATTAGCTACGGGATTAGGGTTAGGGGATTATGTTATCCAAATTAGGGGAATGTAATTAGGGATTAGAGCACGGATTAGATTAGGTTTTAGGGTAAATTTTAAATTTCGTATTTTTTTAATTAATATTTGTAGTTTTAAGGTCTCGATTTGAATTTCGACTTTAAACTAACGTAACAAAAATAGAGTTATAAAACTTAAGAAAGTACGAGGATATAATTATCGAGTCGAGGCTCGATAAATTAATTAAGACACCCACTTAAGGGTAAAATAGTCATTTCCCAAGTCTCGGGAACAAAATACGATACTTTTAGGTATGGGTTATCAGGAGCAAGGATTTAAATATCGGTAATATCGGTAGTCCGAAAACACGGAAATATCGACGGAAATATCGATAAAATATCGATATCGATAAAAATTACATGGAAACCACGGAAATTGTAAGAAAAACTTGGAAATTTTTATTGAAACTTTGTAGGATGTTTATTTAGTCAATTATCTATTAGTTTATCACAAAAAATTGGAAGGAAATGCATTGCATGATGGATTTAACTGATTTAAGTTGATTATATAGCGAGCTGGCAAACATTGTGAGTGTAGAAAATATGTAGTTGATGCGTTGTAAAACAACACACAAATTAAACCCTCTTTTTGACAGTTGTAGTAAAGATGTAAGTAGGGTATCGTTCTAGGCCGGGAATTAGGAGGGATTGCTAATCTACTCTAAATTAATTTAAAAATATTAAATAAGACTCAAAAACACAAAATTAGGCTAAAAACTCGAAACACACTAAAAATGACTCAAAATAATGAAAACAATTTAAAATAAAAACTAGGAAATTAATTGGACGGAAATTAAATTAAAAGATTAAAAATAATAAAAATTAACTAAATAATAATATTTTAATAATGGGGGGGATTGATTTGGTTTTGACGAAGTAAATTAAACTTAAATAAATTACAAATTGACAAAAACATAAAATTAAGGTGAACGGATAGGGCGACGGATTGGCTAGAGGGTTTTTCTCTACACAAGACACATATGCAATCTAAATTGATTTTCAGTTGTTCTTTCAATAAATTGTAAATTTCAATACTCCAGATTAACTGTGAACAGCACTTTTTTAATCTTCAAGTTTTCCTTATGTTATTAAATTGAAAGAACAGCATACAACAATTTAAAACATTCCTCAAAAGTCCCCTACGTGAAAAGCACAATAGAGATACAATCAAAGATCATTAAACTTTGTGAAAACTATAAATACTGACGAGGCATTCGTAACTATGAAAAGCATGATACTCCTGCCAAGAATTTACTTAACGCGATTGTGGATAACAACCTTCACTACTCATGAATATAAGTTCATAACGATTAGGTGAAATTCACTTATATTCTAGCATCAAATTCATGCATGTAAATTAAGTATGCATTCTTAATCAACATACACAAATAAGTTATCAATCAAGCAGTTAAGCAAATTAAATCACAACTCAGAAATCACAACTGAAGTTACCAATTTAAATTACAAATATAATCATGGTTTTGAATCATCCTCTAGCCAAAATAAATTAATTACACATTATTTATAAATTAAAAACATAAATTAAAAACAAAAGTTTGGAGGTATTAAACCAAATTAGGAGATTGCTTCTCTCTGTGCACTTGATGTGCACTGTACTCTGTGACTGTGCTCCCCGAGCTCCTGCCCCAGCTTTCTCCTCCGTGGCCTCCTTTGATCCGCGTCTGACTCCTTGCTGCCTTCTCTCGGCCTTTGCTCTCCTGTGCTTCCCCAGGTGTTGCTGCCCAAAAATGGCAGCTTATTCCCCCAAAGCTGCCTTCAAAAACTCCCTTTCTTTTCCCGCGTCAACTCCTCTCTGTCTTCACCTGTGATGGAACTCGCTGCTTAAGGCAGCATTTCTTTTTCCACCCTCCCACGCCGACTGCCCAGAGGCAGTTTTCTGCCTTTATCTCTTCTAATTTCCTCCAAGAAGCTCCCTCCGTGCCTTCTCTTTTATTTCTCCCTGGGCGCTCTAGCTGCAAAGCAGCATCATTTCTCTCGGTCCCTCTCTCTTAAAATGCCGTTCCTTTATTCCTTTTTTTTAATTTCATCATGGATGCCAGCCTTCCTCTTCCTTTCTTAATTCCCCTCACCGATGCTTCCCACGCTTCTTCCACCGACTACATGCACATTAAATTAAATTAATATATTATATTAATATATAAATATATAAATATAAATATATATATAAATAAATATAAATATATATATATTATTTTCTAAATGATAAGTATTAATTTAACAGACAAGATAGTTTAGATGAAATTAATACTTAACACTTCACTTATTCTATTTTTATTTTCTTAGCTAGATAAATTCTATTAAAACACAAAAATTACGTAAATAGCTCTAAATATAACGAACTAACTAAGAAAAGACGAGTGAATTTGATATAAAAATATATATAAATATGATCCGATCAAATACCCCCACACTTAGCTTTTGCTAGTCCTCGAGCAAAACAAAGAAACAAAAACAAAACAAAGAAACAAAAACAAAATTCAATCTAAACCTTCCAACATTTATCTCAGAGATTTCCAATGGACATGACAAATTAAAAATCATCACTTACACAGATTTTGGCAATCCATACCCTTAAGCACATACTTAATCACAGTCACCATTTATTAGTTCGCATTTAATCAATTAAAACAACATTTTGAATGTAGTAACATGCCTTAGAGAATTTACTCTATTCCTTACTAGATATGCACTCAATTTTTTTTTTTTTTCGCTCAGATTTTCTGACTACACTCCCTACACTAGGTATATGTGAGAAGAATGATGTAAGTAAGGAAACGATCACTCACATATGTTATAGCAAAGAAAGCATTTTCTGGAGTTATTAATGTGCATATGAATATGATCTCATGAATGAAATGCTACTACTTAGATGCGAGAACCAGGGACACTATATGCTCATACCAATCCCAAACTCCACATATTGAACACACAACAACCAAGATAGAAGTCAAAGGGTTGTAACGGGGCTAAGGATATAGGCTTAACAAAGGAAGGCTATGGAAAAACAAATGTTCTTAAAGAAATAGTAAGCAAAGTAATAAGGTTAACGCATAGAATTCACATTTGAATGAAAATTCAACTCTAAACCCGATGGGAGGATTCACACATTTTATGGCCAAATTTCAAACTCTTTTTCTTCTTTCTTTTCTTTTCACGCGTTTTTCTCTTCTTTTTTTTTTTTTTTTTTTTAAAGAACAAAACGTACAATTGAGCTCGAAACAACCAATCCTTCCCCCACACTTGTTTTTCTGCATAGTGTAGAATAAAATGAATTCTTTTTAAGTCATGCTCACTATTCTTTAAGAACAAGGGTGCATACAGTCCTACAGTAGGTTTGGTGCGGTTTAATGAGGTTAACAACAAAAATAGGCTAAACAAGGCTCGAGATGGGTTAAGCCTACAAAACATAAGAAAGATGGAGGGTAAGGTTTTTTTTTTTTTTTGGTTAAGGTGGTTTACTAAACAACTTCATCTTGATATGTGTTATGCAATTCAATGTCATGCTTTGAATGAAACAGATATGAGTTCTAGCATTTGGAACTAAGATGATAAAACGCCTTCTAAGTAGCAACCAAGCAAAGAATAATGAGATCATGCAACGACTTTAGAAAACAAAAACATCAAGATTAATAACTCTCCAAACAAGGTATAAGCTCAAGTCTCACAGGGATGTAGCATTAGTTTGAGTTCCTTCCTGCAAGCATGTTACAAAAACTAATTTTATCCTTTTGTGATCAAATTTAAATTCATAAACAACTACAACTAAGCATAAACCAAGAGCATATCAAACTTCCATCCATGTTTATAATTTTCTTTAACAGTCATGCAATTAAAAACCAAATCCTCATCATTGTGTTGGAAGGTACCTAAGACACAAACACACAAAAACAACTAAAAAAAATTCTTTTTGGGTTTTTCAAAATATTTTTCAAATTTTTATGTCATTTTCGTAAGATTTCCTCAAAACACAATAAAACACACCAAAACAGCATAAAACACTAAGAAAACAAAAGCAACAACATGGAAACAAATGAAACCAGTTCAAAGTCGAAGGTACAAAAATTTTCAATTTGGTCATTTTTTATACTTGATACCCCCACACTTAAACTAGACATTGTCCCCAATGTCAGAAAACATTAATATGCAAAATAAATATAAAAATAAAAATGACTAAACGAAAAGAAACAAAATAAAGCAATAGGACTGAAAACTTCCCTAATTTGCAGAAAACTCAAGCGAAGACCCCCAAGCGTAAATTTTGCAATCAACTTCAAGGGTAGAAATAACCGAAAGTTCCTGCAAAGAAAAGAAATAAATCAGTTAAGCACGCAAGAAAAATATAGAAAATGCAAACGAAAAATTGAAAATGTAAATAAAAGACAATGAAAAGAACTAATAGGTGATAATTGGTCGTCCTTGTTGATTTTCCACAGCTTTCTTCTTGAACTGGATGGGCCTCTTTCTGCAAGTGATCCTCAGCTTAGTTGAGGATGAGTCAGCACGTTGTCTCCACATGCTTCAAGTAGTCCGGTCTCCACGCAGGTGTGGCATCTTCTTGAACTCTTGGATCAACCCAGACTCACCTGCTCTTCGTAGCAACTCAGACTCCTCCTGCTTCGTCTGTGAGGTACTTTTGTTTTTGAAGAAGTACCTCAACACAGGTTTATTTTTGAAGTGGGATGGGAGGGGTCTGAGATGAGTACTCGAGAGCAAGACTAGGTAAGCAATCAGGATCTCACTTTCTCCACGTTCCTCAGATGAAGGAGAGGAGAAAGCATGATATGAGATACTTTTGCTTTTAACCTTTTTGATATGAAATACTTTTGCTCTGGAAGGTTTGTTTTCTGGGGTGATCCAAGGGATGAAGAACACTGAATAACTCGAAAGCTTTCTTTGGGAAGACATTATCGGAGATGAAGAGAGGTTGAGAGGTTGAGAGGGTGTGAAGGTGTGCCTTTGATGTGGAAGGCGAAGGTCGAACTTATAGAAATTTTTCTTCCTCAACCGGAACTATTCCCGCACTATTTGTCGGCAGCCGGTGGATGGATGAACAGTGCCCGTTACGCGCTTTCTGACAACGCGTCCGTAATTTCCGCGAAGCTGACTGCGCATGCGACGAGTGACGACAAACTGGAATGATGATCTTTTGAAAACCGGGGTTCAAATCCGGGTGCGGCCCGTGGTTTTCGCAACGCTCCAAGCCGCATGTGACGCAGGTGACGACAAACTCGAAAAACTGAGCGCCTCGTGATGCCTGAGTCACGCCCAGCTTTTGATAAAGGATTCCGGCATTTGAGAAAGGTGTCTGGCTATTTCGATTTGTGCGAGGACGCGTCTTCAACCTCAGATGAGCGGGCGCCTCTTTGATTTGCTTCTTTTTATAGAGGCGCTAATTCTGCTCCACCTCACACTTGAACTCCAAAAAAATCCTCAAACACTTCCTTCTGAAAATACTCCCTTCTGTAAACACTCATAATCCTTCCGAACTCTTTTTGCACTTCTGCACTCTTAATCTTTCCGAACTCTTTTCTTCCTCAACCCCCTCTAAAAATGTCTTGCCCTTCCGACCGTCGCCTAAACTTGAATGTCGGGGAAGACGATGACTCGTCTTCTCCGAACAATATTTGGAATCCATCCTTCATATCCCCCAATGGTCCACTTACAGTCGGGGACACAATGATGAGGAATGAAATCACCGCTACGGTGATTGCCAGAAATCTGCTCACTCCAAGGGACAATAGGATGCTATCTAGGCGGTCGGACGAGCTGGCCGTTCAGGAATCTCTGGCCCTCAGCGTCCAAAGTGCAGGCTCAGTTTCAAACATGGGCCAGCGCCTGCTTGCAAGATCTCGTCAGGTGGAGTCGCTGATGGCGGAGGTGGCCAGTCTTCGGCAGGAGGTCAGAGGACTCAGGCACGAGAACAAGGAGTTGCACATGCTTGCAACTAGTTACTCGACCAGGATGAAGAGGAAGCTGGACCAGCTGCAGGAGTCGGACGGTCGGATTCAGAGCGATCATGAAAGGTTCATGGCGCTACTCCCGAGGTTTATGTTGCCTTCGTCCTCTGGAGCTGCACCAAGCGTTCCGGCTCCGGAGATTCCAACTCTGGCTCTTCGTCTTCCCGGAGCTCCGTCAACCTCTCAGGCGCCACCTAACCAAAACCAATGATTCCTATTAGTTTTTCGTATTATTGTAATAATTTTTTTTTATTTTAAGTTTATTTAAATAAATAAATAAATAAATAAATATATATATATATATATATAAATATTACTAATATTATTATTATTATTATTATTATTTTTTTAGGTTTATTTTAAGCAATATAAAATATGTAATGCAAAATATGTAAATTAATGCAAAAAGACTTTGTTTACTTGCACTTAAAATAAACATTGCCCTTAATTTATTTAAACTCAAACTAAATAAAAACCAACCAAATAAAACAACTAACAAAACAAAACAAAATGAAAGTAAAGGCAATAAAGAAGAGGATTAGAAATGCAAATCTGATTGCTTGGGTTGCCTCCCAAGAAGCGCTTGCTTTAACGTCTTTAGCCAGACGATTCTTTCCTTAACCTCCCCTCGGCTCCAAAGCATGGAATTTATCTTTCAATGGGAGGTGATATTTGAAATGATTCGGCAGTGGTTTAAATTCTCGGGTGGGTGCCTGAATCATTAAAATTAAAAATATGTTAGTATAGTATAAAAATAAAATTGGAGAAGATGGCTTACTTTCCTTCTCCGACTCAAACTCAATAACAAAAATCACGTCTTCAAAAGTCTCAGGGACTTTGATTTTGGCCAAATTGCAAGTGATGATTGTGGCCGTGTGATCCACTCCAATTTCCTCCTTGATGAATTCAAGACGCTCCTCAACCACTTTTTCCTCGTTTAGAAGTTGCGGCAAGGGTTGTTCTTCCCTTGCCGTGCCTTGTGCATCCTCCTCCTCTTCGAGCAGTAGCAATTCATCCATAGGCTCATCTTCAACCATTTGTTCTTGAATTTGTTCCATGCATTCTGCATTCTGCCCAAATTGATTGTTCCACTCAGCCAACTCCTTTGCTTGATAGAAATCCTCAATTGGTTGCCAAAATGCGTCTTGTTGAAATGGTTGAGCTTCCCTGCCCTGCTCCAAAGAATTTAGTTGCTGAATAACTTCCTTATAATAATTTGATATACCTGAATTTGGATGTGAAGGTTGAGGGGGAGGCTGTGGTGGTTCATATGGCCATTGACAGAACTCCTCATACGGCTGCCAATTTGCTTCATGTTGAACTTGTTGAGCTTCCCACCACATAGAATTGGAATGATCTTGCCCACCATATGTAGGGACACTTTGCATTGTAGACCTTCCGGCATTCTGAGACAATTGAGAAGTAAGATTTGCCAATTGAGCGTGAATGCTAGCAAAATCCATGACTTACTTCTCTAGTACCTAAAATCAAAGAAAGAGAACTAAATCAAATATCAAAAGTAAAACACAAAAACACAAAAATAATAAAAAGAAAAAAAATAAATAAACACAAACAAAAACATAAAACATAAACAAAAACATAAACAAGGGATTAGCAAAGTTGCTAATCCGCGGCAACGGCGCCAAAAATTTGACGGGATTTTAAAACCGCACAAATTTAACCCTCTTTTTGACAGTTGTAGTAAAGATGTAAGTAGGGTATCGTTCTAGGCCGGGGATTAGGAGGGATTGCTAATCTACTCTAAATTAATTTAAAAATATTAAATAAGACTCAAAAACACAAAATTAGGCTAAAAACTCGAAACACACTAAAAATGACTCAAAATAATGAAAACAATTTAAAATAAAAACTAGGAAATTAATTGGACGGAAATTAAATTAAAAGATTAAAAATAATAAAAATTAACTAAATAATAATATTTATTAATGGGGGGGATTGATTTGGTTTTGACGAAGTAAATTAAACTTAAATAAATTACAAATTGACAAAAACATAAAATTAAGGTGAACGGATAGGGCGACGGATTGGCTAGAGGGTTTTTCTCCACACAAGACACATATGCAATCTAAATTGATTTTCAGTTGTTCTTTCAATAAATTATAAATTTCAATACTCCAGATTAACTGCGAACAGTACTTTTTTAATCTTCAAGTTTTCCTTATGTTATTAAATTGGAAGAACAGCATACAACAATTTAAAACATTCCTCAAAAGTCCCCTACGTGAAAAGCACAATAGAGATACAATCAAAGATCATTAAACTTTGTGAAAACTATAAATACTGACGAGGCATTCGTAACTATGAAAAGCATGATACTCCTGCCAAGAATTTACTTAACGCGATTGTGGATAACAACCTTCACTACTCATGAATATAAGTTCATAACGATTAGGTGAAATTCACTTATATTCTAGCATCAAATTCATGCATGTAAATTAAGTATGCATTCTTAATCAACATACACAAATAAGTTATCAATCAAGCAGTTAAGCAAATTAAATCACAACTCAGAAATCACAACTGAAGTTACCAATTTAAATTACAAATATAATCATGGTTTTGAATTATCCTCTAGCCAAAATAAATTAATTACACATTATTTATAAATTAAAAACATAAATTAAAAACAAAAGTTTGGAGGGATTAAACCAAATTAGGAGATTGCTTCTCTCTGTGCACTTGATGTGCACTGTACTCTGTGACTGTGCTCCCCGAGCTCCTGCCCCAGCTTTCTCCTCCGTGGCCTCCTTTGATCCGCGTCTGACTCCTTGCTGCCTTCTCTCGGCCTTTGCTCTCCTGTGCTTCCCCAGGTGTTGCTGCCCAAAAATGGCAGCTTATTCCCCCAAAGCTGCCTTCAAAAACTCCCTTTCTTTTCCCGCGTCAACTCCTCTCTGTCTTCACCTGTGATGGAACTCGCTGCTTAAGGCAGCATTTCTTTTTCCACCCTCCCACGCCGACTGCCCAGAGGCAGTTTTCTGCCTTTATCTCTTCTAATTTCCTCCAAGAAGCTCCCTCCGTGCCTTCTCTTTTATTTCTCCCTGGGCGCTCTAGCTGCAAAGCAGCATCATTTCTCTCGATCCCTCTCTCTTAAAATGCCGTTCCTTTATTCCTTTTTTTTAATTTCATCATGGATGCCAGCCTTCCTCTTCCTTTCTTAATTCCCCTCACCGATGCTTCCCACGCTTCTTCCACCGACTACATGCACATTAAATTAAATTAATATATTATATTAATATATAAATATATAAATATAAATATATATATAAATAAATATAAATATATATATATTATTTTCTAAATGATAAGTATTAATTTAACAGACAAGATAGTTTAGATGAAATTAATACTTAACACTTCACTTATTCTATTTTTATTTTCTTAGCTAGATAAATTCTATTAAAACACAAAAATTACGTAAATAGCTCTAAATATAACGAACTAACTAAGAAAAGACGAGTGAATTTGATATAAAAATATATATAAATATGATCCGATCAGTAGTAATTAATGAAAGAAGTTTAAACACACCATAATCATTTATATATAATGAATTAGTACAATATTTTACACTCATTTAAACAAGAGATTAAGCAATGTGAGCTGTTGCTCCGAACCAATAACAATTGTGCCGAACCAATTACAATAATTTATATATAATGAATTAGTAAATAATTATTGAATAATATGTTATTTCTTATAAAAAAAAACATACATATGTGAATGTTTTATGTACATATCTAATATGCTTGCATAAAAAAAAATCTAATAATTTATAATTATATAACATTTATAATTATAACTTAAAACAAAGAGAGAAATGGATGTTTATCCAAAACCCTAATCAATGTTTAACGTGCTTGATTGAAACTTAGTAACTCATGTTCATCATAATTGAAAAGCAAATTAAGTGATCCAAACATGAAAGAGAGAAAGAACCCAGAAAAGCAAACATGAAAGAGGCGGTGCTTGTCGGAAAACTGGGTTTGGGGCCGAAGGTTTGGGCAATTTTCAAAGCTTTGTAACTTCTTTGTTTCTTAACCAAATTAAGTGATTCAAAAGCTAAAAATGTAGTTAGGAATGTGGAGAAGAGGTTCATACCAAGTGAGGACCGAGTGGTGGCCGGTGTTGACCAGAAAATGACCTGAAAGATGGCCAAACGACCACGGTTTATGAGTTCGGCCGGAATTCTACCCTAACTTTGAACGTCCATAACTTCTTCGTTTCTTAACCAAATTGAGTGATTCAAAAGCTAACATGTAGTTAGGAATGTGGATAAGAGGTTAATATCAAGTGAGGACCGAGTGGTGGTCGGTGTTGACCGGAAAATGACCTGAAAGATGGCCAAACGACCACGGTTTATGAGTTCGGCCGGAATTCTACCCTAACTTTGAACGTCCATAACTTCTTCGTTACTCAACCAAATTAAGTGATCCAAACATGAAAGTTGTAGTACTCGACGAGATGAAGAGATTGATACCTTGCACGCCGGCAAACTCGCCGTGGTTTGGCCGGAAAACCCCTCGAAAGGGGCGGTGCTGCCCAAACGGCCGAAATTCTACCCTAACTTTGAACGTCCATAACTTCTTCGTTACTCAACCAAATTAAGTGATGTAAACATGAAAGTTGTAGTACTCGACGAGATGAAGAGATTGATACCCTGCACGCCGGCTAACTCGCCGTGGTTTGGCCGGAAAACGCTTCGAAATGGGCGGTGGTCGTCGGAAAACTGGATTTACTTCTAGTAATTGTCCCACATCGGCTGTGGGACAGAAGTGAGGTTGCTAGCTGAATTGTAAAAGCCCAATTCCAGCTTTGAATTAGTTTATGTTTGGCCCTTTGGCTGAGTGTTGGTGTAGTTTATGTTTTTATTAGTTTAATATATGATTGGGAACCAATGGTTCACATGATATTAAATTAATTTTAAGTAGTTTTTGTGTTTCATTTTAAGTAAGTGCGTCAGGAGGAAGACGACGATGGCCGGAGTTGTACAATCTCCGACCTTCTTCTCTGATTCAATTTTTTGCCGCGATTTTTTTTTAAAATATCGCGATATTTTTGAAAATATCGCGATATTATCGATAATATCGCGATATTATAACGAAAACTCAAGGGATAACAAAAAAATATCGCTGAGTGGTAAAAACGAAATTATCGGCGATATTTCGCCGATAATATCGATATTTAAATCCTTGATCAGGAGTTGAAAAATCATGCCGACCAAGAGGGACAAATACCACCACCGCAGTAGTTGTTTTAGTTAGCTGTTATGGCCGAATAAAATATTTTCTTAGTATATAATCGGGTTGTAATAATATTTTATTTAAAATTTGTGTATGCTTCAAATATTTTCTTAATTTGTATTTGGATTATATCTTTACTTGAAGTATTTATTTGCTTAATTTGATTTACCTTATACTTATTAAATATCTCCTTTAAATATATTATTTTTTTAATTGAATAAAAAAAATAAGGGAACTTTAACGAAAAGCTCCCGGTACTGTTCACTTTAACGAAAAACAATATTTTTACACTAAAAAGTCAATCTTGGTACTATTCACTTTACTCTTTATTTTGTCCTTATCATTAAAACTCAAAGTTTTCAAGCCATTTTCATTAGTTTTCCTTTAACCAATATTTTTAATTAATTTATTAAAAATTAAATAAATACGCACAATGAACACTGTGTGCTGCGCATAATATCTTTACGCAATGAACTGAATATTTGTCATGCAAATGACCTTGACTTAACGAACGATGTTTTTGTCGTGCAAGGATTCTTACGACACTTTTCTGACTCCTGAGGCAGCTTTGTAGAACCACCCTTGGAGTTTGTGGAGAAGGTGGCCAAGTGGGAGTGGCTTTGCACCCGTTTTCAGAGTGAAAAAAAGTATCAGGTAATCAAATTTTATTTATATTTTAATTTAAATTTCATTATTATATTCTTTTAGTTAAGTTAAATTAATATTTTGTAATGAACAAAAAAGTACCAGTACCACTCCCCCTATCTTACCACGTCAAGGAACAGCGAGCGCTTGGGTAGCCTTTCCTGGAGATGGTGGTTTGGGGAAGATACACACGTCAATTACGGCAATGAGGTTGTGAACGAAATTGATAATCTTACTTTGTTTTCCTTGTTTTATTTTTTTTATTTTTTATTTTTTATTTTTTTAATAGGCTTCTCTAGTGCAGAACAAGAGTACCTTGCCAACCTTCCCCATCTGCATCCAGACGTGCCTATGAAGTAGCTGATACATGATCCAGAGGTGTATTTGTAGTTGCTCATGGATAGGGTTGAGCTGAAGAAAGGCAAGGAAGTTCGTGGCTTATGAGCGAGTCAGGTTTGGGAAGTTGGGTCTTCTTTTTCATCCAGCTCTGCTACATCGACCAAGACTAATTCCAAACTTCAATAGGTGGAGATGAGCTAGTGCGCCAAAGGAAATTGGTGCGCATGTACTTCACTGCCGTATCCGGTCCTTATCAGCTTTTGGCATTAAGATTCTCGAGCCCTTAGCCAACTTTTGTGGCCATTCCCCTGACCATTCCAGGAGCTCCCCAGCAGCCGTCCCAAGAGCCGCCCAGTAGTCACAATACCACCCAACATAGTATTTTACATTTTGTTTTTGTAATATAGTTGTACGAACAATTTTTGGGGTTGTAAATATTAATTTTCCATTTGTGTAATACTTTTTTTTTAATTTTAGAATTTAATAAATTTTAAAAAAATTAATTTTTTTTCACTTTTGTAATGATTATTGTTTTTTTTTAAATTTTAAAATTAAATAAACTTGGCCCACTAAAGTATCGTCGCATAAACATTTACCTCGTAGAGTTTACTCAACAATTGCGTCGTCGAGTTATGCTCACCACATTATTAATTTAGGGTAAATTACAAAAAACTACCTCAACTATTGGTGTCACGACACTTTCATACCTCATCTTTAAAACGTGACAATGTCATACCTCATCTTTCGAATTTGGTCCAATGTTATACCTCCGTTAGCTTGGCCGTGAATTTATCAGTTAAGTGCTGATGTGGCTTAACCCGGGGCCCAGTTACTCGCCCAGATGGATCCCACGTGGCACCACACCCAATGTTTTCCCGCCAAATGGCATCCACGTCAGAAAACATATTTGTTTTTTTTTTTGGTAATTTGAATTTCAAATTTTTTTTTCCCGCCAAAAAAAAGAAGTGTTATATACCATTTTAAGCACAGATTATCACCCTTAAGCACAAATTATCATCCTTGACCTCAAATTTGAAAAATCTCACCCAAAAATAATGATATAACCACAACAAAACAAGTGTATTCAAGCACAAACTACTCAATCATTTGCAAGAAAAATATGAAATAGACCAAATTAAGCATAAAACCTGTTTAATTATGCAGAAATTGTTAAATCTGTTAAAAACACTAACAGAATTCACCTAGCATCTCCAACCAACATTACAAAAGAGTGGAATTCATAAAAACCTGCTACATCATCCATTCAATTTACAAAAGACCTATTGGATGCATAAAACCTGTTCGAACTTCACAATTCATTCACAAAAAACAGCCATCTGTGCAAAAAAAAGTGGCTGGATTGGTTGGTATTTCTGTGCTTGGTGCCTTTGGACGATTCAGTTAGTGGATTGCTTGGTCTTTCTCTGCTTGGAGCTTCTACCCGATTCAGCTACCTTTGTTTTCCTTGTCCTCTTCCTTGTTTTAGGTGCAGTTTGTCCTTGAGTGGATGTGGATGCCTACAAGCAAGTAAACATAGCCGAATCAATATCAAACAGAAGCAAGATCAAAGATCACAACACATAACAGAAACATTCACTAAATCCAATCACATCTACTCATCTATTCAGAAACACATAATAACATCAACTCATCCAACCCATTTAGATTAAACATGCAAAGATCAGAATTTGATCCCCATTGATGAGAACCTATTTCACAGATCCCAGATCAAACTAAGTAATGCCATGTTATAAAATGTTACCTGTTTGTCCCTTGGAGGAAGATGTCTATGATGGGTTCTTGCATTATGACCTTCCTTTTTGCATATGGCACATTTCAAAGTGCCTTGCCCTTTCCTTCCTAGCTTAAGTGGCTGAGGAGGACCTTGAGGATCATCGGTTGGGTTTGAGGGAGTTTGTTCAGCTTCATTGTCCCTCTCAGCAGTTTCCTTGTTTCTCTTCTTCCTCGGCCTTCCAGGTTGCCTAGTATATGTAGGAGGCAATATTGGTGGGTTATCAGTTTCTTCCCACAAAGACATCCCATTCATTGGCATTACTAAATGAGAATACACCTCCATGTACCGCGCCTTCAAATAATAAGGATCGACATAGTCCTCCGGGCTTTCTTTCTTGAAATTTATGGCTGCTATTGCATGGTTGCATGGGATTCCTGTCAAGGCATACTTTCTGCAAGAACAGGTCCTCTCAACCAAGTCAACCACATATTGCTCCCCCCCTCCAGCATCAACTTGAAATTTAGCGCCCCCTGACCACTGTGCAATGCACCTGCCACTTTGAATTTTGGCTTCCTCCAACTTCGTCTTGATTTTAGGACAGAGATCCCCAACTTTGTTCACCATTATATCTCTTCTCATCTGAATTCTCTTCATCAACAGTGTATGAATAAGGAGCATCATGGTCACAATCGGTTTTTGTCTCGCCCCAAGTATGACAGAATTGAAACTTTCACAGAGATTGTTCAGCAACATGTCACACTTGGGATGTGTTTCAAAATGGGACTTGCTCCAATGATGTGGAGGCTTCTTCACCAACCAATCGTAGGCCTTTTCATCAAGCTTCTTCAGATCTTCCATTGCTTTTTTGAAGTAGGGAACTGTTGTTGTTCTGGCTACTGACCACAAAGCATCCTTCAATGTTTTCCCTTTGAACAGATTTCTGAAGTTGGTATACAAATGTCTCACACAAAATCTGTGGTGGGAATGAGGGAGAACTTTTTGGAAGGCCGGAATTAACCCCTTTTGCTGATCACTGATAAATGTCCATCCTCCTTGATTAACAATCTCAACATCAACGGCCAATAATTCTAAGAACCAAACCCAACTAGACTTATTCTCCATTTCTACAACTGCATATGCTATAACCCATGTTTCATCATTTGGGTCAATGCCAACAGCACAAAGTAGCTGACCTCCATATACATTCTTTAAATGACATCCATCTACTCCTATCAATGGTCTGCACCCTGACTTAAACCCCTCTTTGCAAGCCCCCAAGCACACATATATCCTTTGGAACCTCCCCTTATCCAACTTCACCTTCACTGTGCTTCCAGGGTTAGTCTTCTTCACTTCCTCAGCAAAGTCCCACAACTTTGTGTACTGCTCTGCATGTTTTCCCTCAATGACCTTTAAAGCCCTATCTAAAGCCCTGTAAGCCTTCCTCTTTGAACAACCGTGATTCCACTCTGATTCGACAGTTGCCAAAAAGGATTCCACGGGCCATGTAGGATTCAGTTTTATCCTATCCATGTACAAATCAGTAAGCAAAGGAGACTTCATGTTCTTGTTTGCCCAAGTTCTCCCACATGTGTGTTCATCAACTATGGTCTTGATCTGTATGCTGTTCGAACTATACATTTTTCCAGCACAACACTTCCAAGGACACCCTTCGGCACACTTTGCTATGACTTTCAATTTCTCATTCCTAGGAAAATGGATTTCTCCATATCCATTGACTAGGGAGTACATGATGACAGCTCGCTTGAATTGCACATGATCCCTGAAAACAAGCCCGAGTGTAAGACTGAGATTCTTCATGTCTGTTTTCTCATTGAACTCTGGAAATCGCTCATGTTTTTTGCCTCCTTCATCATCCGAAGAGTGTACACTGTCAAGAGCATCAGAGTTATAGTCTGCTTCAGCAACCACATTTTGTTCCACATTTGTAGTTTCAAATTCTTCTTCTCTTTGCTCAGAATCCCTTTGCTCATATTGCCTTGCACTTCTTTGCTCAGAATCCCTTTCATCTGCTTCCTCAGAGTTCCTTTTTTTTCTATGCTTAGATTGCCCTCCTTGATTCACAATACCATCAAACTTGGAAAACACCGGGTTATCAGCATCACTCCCAAATTCACTCTCTTCAAAGTGACTATCACCCTCTTCAGTAGCTTCTTCATTTTCTTCTTCAACATTCCCCTTCAAACTAATAGGTACATCAAAGAATACTTCATTCTCTTCGCCAGCATCCCCCTCTCCTACATCCCACTCTCCTACCTCAGTATCCCCTGCCCGGACATCCCCCTCTCCTACCTCAGTATCCCCTGCTCGGACATCCCCCTCTCCTACCTCAGTATCCCCTTCTCCTTCATCCCTCTCTCCTACCTCAGTATCCCCTTCTGCTACCTCAGTCACACATGTTTGCACTACTTGAGATGTGCAACCATCATCCACTTCTGGCCCTTCAATAGCTAGCAAGCCCCTATTTCCTATCTCCTCTGAACTACTCATCTCCTCAATAACCACTTTACTTGGACCTGCGACTTCCATGGATTTCAGAAACTGTTGCTCTTGGGTTATGGCTTCTTCTGGTGTCAATTCTTCGATGTACATCTCAATCACTTTATCTTCTGGAACAAAATTGCACATCGACTGAACATCGGAATCACTTTGAATCAGCTTCAAACCATTGGAAGAGTCCATGTTGGGAATCTTGAAATAATAGTTCATGAATCGTTCACTGTATCCAAGTGCCTCCACCATATCATCTATCACCGTCAGTGACATGAGATCTTTATCACAGCTATCTATATATGTCACTTTTCCCCCAACGTACATGTCATTACTTATCTCCCCACCATGATGCATTTCAATAGAGAACAGTTCTGGAAAAACTGAAATTCAAAAAAACAAACCCTAATTAAAAGCCAACAACAAAAACCATTCTATATGCAACTTTTTGCATTTTAAAAGCTAACAACAAAAACCAATGCACACCATTCTATATGCAAACAGCCAAAGCACATTAACCATTTCCAGCAACAAACCACAATAAACCACCTTATCTTCACAACAATAAACAAAGCAACAAACCCATTATTTAACAACTCAGTAACCGTTTCAAAATTAAGAAAGCATAAACCACATTTTCAAACAAGAATAAACAATGCTAGAAGAATAAACAAAACCCACATTCAACCGTTTCCAACACCCCAAGAACCATTTCGAATTAAGAAAGCATAAACCCTAAACCCTAAACAAGAATAAACAAAACCCACATTCAACCCATTCCAACACCCCAAGAACCATTTCGAATTAAGAAAGCATAAACCCTAAACCCTAAACAAGAATAAACAAAACCCACATTCAGCCCATTCCAACAGCCCAGGAACCATTACGAATTAACAAAGCATACATCCGCCTTTTCAAACAAGGATAAACAATGACCAGGAACCATTTCAAATTAATAAAGAATAAATCCGCCTTTTCAAACAAGAATAAACAATGCCCAGAAACCATTTCAAATAATCCACCTTTTCAAACAAAAATAAACAATGCCCAGAAACCATTTCAAATTAACAAAGAATAAACCCACATTCAACCCATTCCAAAAAATAAGTCCACTATACATTTGGAATCATCAAAAGCACAAAAAACTTACAATAGGTAGGCGTCGTTTCGTCGGGATCCTCGCGCACGTACCACCCCATGGCGAATCCTTCGACTTTTCTTCGAAGCCAATGGAACCCAGATGAAACCCCCTTCCAACACAAACGAAGTCAGTGAAGCGATTAGACGGGATTATTTGGGTTTTTCGCTGAATTTCTAGTCTGATTGTTCGAGATTTGGAGCCGCGAAAACTAGGGTTAGGGTTCTTGTTTTTTTTCAGGAATTGGGAAAGGGTTGGGTATCGTGGAGGGAGGGGGGAAACCAGGCACACTTAACAACGTTTTAAAAAATTTTAAATTTTAAATTTTAAAATAAATTTTTTATTTTAATGGTATATCCACGTGTCGTCCTAGGAGTGGTGTAACGTGTATTAGGATCTGACGTGGATGCCATTTGGCGGGAAAACATTGGGTGTGGTGCCACGTGGGATCCATCTGGGCGAGGAACTGGGCCCCGGGTTAAGCCACATCAGCACTTAACGGACAAATTCACGGCCAAGCTAACGGAGGTATAACATTGGACCAAATTCGAAAGATGAGGTATGACATTGTCACGTTTTAAAGATGAGGTATGAAAGTGTCGTGACACCAATAGTTGAGGTAGTTTTTTGTCATTTGCCCATTAATTTATGTCCAAGCCGACGAGGTAGATTTCATTTGGTATGACGATTTCCATCGGGTCATGTGAGTCAACGCACTTTCGCTAGGCAACCACTTTTTGTCGGGTTAACATTAGTTTACCAGAAGAAATAATTCATCCGTCATGTAAGTCCCCGTACGACGAGTTTTATCCGATTATTTCTACTGACGAACCTCCGTCGGTTAAAGTTTTCGGTGACAAATGCTACTTTAAGCAAAAGAAGTTGTTCCAGTGTTTGTTTTTTTTTTTTTGTGAAATTATCCAAGAGAGGCAAAAGATAACTCTGTTCAGTGAATGTATGAGTTGTGCTCTCTGTTTGTGGAAGAAGCAAAAAGCTTAGAGCCTGTTTGGTATCTTATTTGAAATTTTTTATCATTTCTCAAAACATTTCTTAAGAATATTTCTTGAAAACAATTTTCTTTAAGACTCAAAAACTTGATTGGTTTGCGATTTAAATTTTTTAAATCTTACGACTTAAACTTGATTGGATTGGAGTAGAGACGAAAAAAGTAAAAAAAAAAAGAGGAGAAAGAAAGAAGAAAAGAGAGAGATACATTTGGAGTGAGAGGGGAGGAGGGAGAGAAAAGAAATGAGTGAGTTTAAATTTAAAAACTCTAAAAACTCACTTTTTATGTTTTTAGGGAATAAACTATATTTTTGAGTTAGTCTTGAGTTCAGTTTTTAAAAATAGTCATACCAAACAAGTTTTTAAGACCTAAAACTTGAAAACTGTTTTTGAGTTTAAAAAGTTGGATTCAAGTACACTACCAAACAGGCCCTTAATGTTCTTGTATTTTTAAGCATGTGCCAATATTTAGGCTCTCTAATAGATCTGATAATTTCTTACACGACCCGTTAATACGACACGTAAACGAAAATAACAGGTTTTGGGTCAACACAATAACTAATCTAGTATTTATCGGGTTACATGACACACCCCGATCCGGAAACCGAGGCGTGCCGGCCGTCACGTGTGAGTGACGTAGCCGTGTGCGTCAGCGGAAGCGAATTTGTCATGAAGTGCAGCAGTGAAAGTTAAGTTTATAATATACATATGATACAGAGCCGAACCTAGGTGCAGTCAAGTTTAAACAAACATTACAACTACAAAAGAAAATCCTACATAAGTGGTGGTCTGTCAGAACTGCCTTGGCGCCTCGCTAACCGTCCACGACGTAGCTACCTAGTACCTGGAGGGGCGCAAAACATAAAAGGTGAGTGGGCAAAAACAAAGTTTTCCAAAACCATTTCATAATTCCATAAATAACCCCTCGCTGTAAATCAATATAATTTTCCCAGAAAATAGTACGTATATAGACTTATATACGAAAATTCGTCTTAATATCAAATCTCGTTATCAAAACGTAATAACAGGTCATATCGATATACGAACTCAGAATCATTATCATCATCAGGCAAGTAATATAAAACTAGGGTATCCCTAGTGCCCTATCGGCCGGAGTCACTTCTAATGACCTGTACGGCTGAATCTATAGCTGATCAAACATACTCAATCATATCAATCATCATTATCACTATCATCATCCTGCACACAAGTCGGAACCACCTATTGTGGTCTGTACGACAGGCTAGGTGTATCATATTACGCTCTGTGCTACGATCACGTGAAGGCTGTGCGAGGAATCGCGGGTCACCAACGAGTCAGAACCACCTATTGTGGTCTGTACGACAGGCTAGACACCTATCTTGGATCCAAGTTGAGCGTACGGTGCGTGAGGTGAACGATCACGTGAAGGCTAGGCCCTACTCTGGCGGAGCACAACACCCGAGGTGCAGGTGATTAACTAAATCACAATCTAACATCATTTCAAGCACTACCACATCACTTACCTGGCCGTCCTCGGCGTCGGTGCATAATAAATGCAATCATGTTTATACACTATAGTAGGCATGCTACATGGCAATATAACTATCAAATCCAATCAATTCGTAAATCAATCAATTCACGTTTCTGGGAAAAACGTCATATATATATATACTGAAAACAAAAGCCCACTCACTAGTATGTCGACGGGTCGTATCCCCCGAGCCTAGAGTGACTGCGCTCGTCTGCTGGATACGTCTCACCTATACGTGAATTAATCGCAAAACCGTCATTAACAACACATAAACGGACCACGTAAATAATTCTTCATACGAAGGTCAATTTTGGTATTTGAATATACCAACGCGACCTACACGACGTCACGATCGTCGTGATATTTTTAGAATAATTTTAGGACTACTCATGCGCCCCCACGCGCCTGGAATTGCACGGACAGACGCGCCCCCAGGCTCTGTCACGTGCTGTGCACGCGCGGTTAACCCTAACAGCAAAGGAATATTCCGTCAGGAATATTCCGTTAACTTCTAACGGATTCCGTTAGAGTTAACTGACGGCGTGAGGAATATTCCGTCAACTTTGACGGAATATTCCGTCACCCCCAACCTCAGGTCGCCGGCCGGACTGGTTTTTCCGGCGACCGTCGCCGGCGCCGGCGACCGATTCCGGCCAAAACTTCAAACTAGCCTATCTCCTTCATTTTTCATCCTTTTTCACTCGTTTTTCTTCCTACATGCTCTAAATTCAATGTAGAACATGTTTATAAGTTCAAATACCTTGAAAAATGGCTGGAAATTCCTCGGGGAAACCTTCCAATTTCGGCCAACCTTGAAACCAGTGATCCCGACGTCCAAATTTTGCAAACTAGGTACTCCGAGGTTCGTGGGAAGGTTTTAGGATTCGTGGTGATTTCCTTTTTACCTAAAACGAAGCCAAAACAAAGTACATGAATAGTGCTCAAAGTTTAAATCACGGTTTCGATAGGTTTTCAAGGGTTTCAAACCTTAAAACTTATATAGATAGGTTCAGGGAGTCTCAGAGAGTAAGTTTAGGCTTACCTTATGCTTCGCTCGAGTTCGAGGTGGTTGTGTGTGTTCGTCCGTACCATAAAGTCGAGAGAGTTTGAGAACGAGAGAGAGATAAGGAAGAACAGAAAAGTAGGGATGGTTTGGTGCACGTGTACATGTGCATGTATAGGGACAGGTGTCCCAACTTTAGGTTTAAGGATTTAGGACACCCCAAAAACCCAATATCGTGCCCAAACGTACCCGTTCACACGTAGGTAAGGGCAATTTCGTCATTTCACTTAAACATATAGATAATTCGGGACGAGATGTCACATTACACAATAAGAACCCGTTAATAACGGGTCCTTAACAGGTTTACACGAGAGTGACACGTGGGTAACTTGCTTTGACACGAAAAGGAAAGTTATTTCGATGATTTTAATTTTTTTTAACCACTAAAAAAAACTTACTATAAAATACAAAAGATATAATGGATATATATATATATATATATATATATATATATATATATTGTTTATTAATTATTATTGTATTATTATTCTAAATAAAATTTAAAAATTTAAGTTTTATTTTTTTATTTATTTTTATAAAATACTATGAGCAAAGAGTGAGATTAAAAAATTATAAAACACATTAAAAATAAAAATATCAAGTAATTTAAAAATACCAAATACATTTAAAAATTGATAATAATTAATTTACAAGTGTGAAAAATGTGAAAAAAAATTATAAACGCTCGTAATCGCATCCTCTAAGCTTTAAAGGTGGGTACATGGATTTTTTTAAAACCATACAAACCCTCACGTATTTTTAAGGGAGTTCAAAATAAATAAAATTCATAATCATTAATGTAAAAGTCTGAAAAATGTGAACGCATATATAAATGCTCATGATTGCATCCTCTACGCTTAGACGATGGTTACATAGTCGTTTAGATTTTTAAAATCCTCCAAATCTCCTGAATAATGTTTTTTGAGTGCAAAATTAATAATATTGTAGAAGTGTGAAAAATGTAAATAAATAAATAAAAATATATATATATATACAATCACTTGTAATGACAAGTTTTACAACTTTCATGAAAGGGTCAACTCCGAAATTTGACACCGTAATCCATAAACCTTAGATTTAAATTTAATAGTCCATTGTTGTTTGCACTTTATTCTACTCACCAAATTTCATTTTTTAGATTTTCTTTTTTGAAAAGTGATCTTTTAACGAATGTAGAAAAATGAATGGTTCGGATCGTTGATATAACATTCCGATATTCACGGTTAACTAAAATATGAGTTCATGTTATATAGTTTCTAGAGACTATAGACTTCGAGCTATATTTTCACTAATGGTAAAACTCTCATTGTAATATTAACGATCCAAACCATTCATCTTCCTGCATCCTCTAAGAGATCATGTTTTAAAAAAATATATATAAAAAAATAAAAATTTGGTGAGAAGAATGGAGTGTAAATGTAAACGACAATTAATGGTTAAATTTAAATCTATAGTTTATGGATTATGGAAAACCTTAGTGAAAACATCATCAATATAACCCTTGAAGACAATATATCAAGCCAAAGTTCTAATACCATTTCCCTTCGTAATTGATGAAACTTGAAGGGTTTTATTGTAAAAAAAAAGTGTAAGGTTCCTCAATCTTGAAACACAACTCTCTTCATTTTGCATATCTTTGAACATTTGTATTTTATAGTATGCACTAATGTTTTTTCATTAGACTCATATTTTGGGGTATGTAAACTTGAAAGAAAAATGTTTTATTTATTTATTTATTAATGTTTTGAAGTAGTATTTATGTGACAATGTGGTATGTATATATTAATATTATATTATATATTTTTGGGGTCAAATTATGTTTTTTCATTTTCATTATTTATTGATTAAAATATATTTTTCTTAACGGATAATGGGTCGGTTTATATTACCTGATAATATTAACTCGTCGATTTCGGGTTGTGTCATTTTACCCGTTTATTTTAACGCGTGTTACACGACATGACCCGTTAAGTTATCGGGTATGACACGAAAACGACATGAACACGAGAAACACGACACGAATGCTAGGTCTACTCCCTAATCATCAGGCTAGTGAGTTGTGAGACAGTGACAGATTATTTGTGTATATCTTCACCAAATGAATCATTGTCAGCCACGTGTTATTGCGCATGTACTTCCAAAACAGAATTCAACTGAAACATTCCATCCCAACTCTCTCTAATGCTTCACAGATCCCACTAGGGCTGGAAAAAAATCCCAAAAATCCCAAACCAAACCAAAAAAATCCCGATCCCAAACCAAAAAAATCCCAAACCAAAATTCCCGAAATTTTCGGGATGTAATCCCAAACCAAACCGAAATTTTCGGTGTGGGATTCGGTATTCCATTTCCAATTTTCGGTATTCCCATACCGAACCAAAAAAAAATTATATATATATATTATTTTTTAATTATAAGAGAATTATTTCAACCATTGATTATTTTGGATTTAATCTGTGCAGTTGATTATTTTGCTATAATATTGTAGAATGCACTAGGGTTCTTGTTTTCTATGTTCAAAGCATTTCATTTGCACTTTATGTGCAAGTAAGCTGCAATATCTTCTCAACAGTAAGCTGCTATATCAAAAAGTTGATAACATTAGCGGGTCTCATAGTCAGTTTCACAGATTCTGGACAGATTTTGGGCGTGGCCCAATTTTGGTTTTTTTTCCAAAAGCCCAAAAGTCCAAAAGCTCAAAAGCCCACAACCATTTCGGGATTCCCGATTTGTCCCGAAATCCCGAAACTATTTCGGGATTCCCGAAAATTGGGATTCCCGAAAATTTGGTTTGGGATCGGTATTGAAATTGGGATTCCCGAAAATTTTGGTTTGGGAATCGGAACAAGGGTTTCGGTATGGGATCCCATACCGAACCACCCCTAGATCCCACCAATCAGATATTGTCCTGTCCAAAGTTTTCCTTGAATCTTTGCCCTAGCATCTAGGGCAAAGCTGAGAAATAAAGAGGGTGGTGAAAAGAAGAGGAAAAAATGAATGTAATGGGGGATTAGAGTTGAGATTTAGGTGGAACGTAAGAAGTTTTGGAGGGGTGAACTATAAGAAACAACACCACCACTGACTCTCAAATACCTAGCGTCGTGCCAACCCTAACAAAGAGAATTATCTTAAAGTAGTATGATAGATAACGAACATGTATGGTATAGATATACAAAAGGTTACAACAATTAGGTTATGTCCGACAAAATACAATTATATAAGGATGCGTTTTGACTCTTTTGAGTAGAAGTAGGTAAAGACCTATTCGAAATATACGTTTTCTTAGTAAAATGTCCTGAATTAATAATGATATCAGCTAATTAAGAAGTTTGCCTCTTACCAAAATGCACCCAGCTGTTATTTTTGAGAAAGTAGAGTACATACTATATATTTGTAAACCAAGAGAAAAACATCTACATTCTAGATTTATTATTATATATTAGCCTTCTTTTTGTTGTGATTGTGTATTTATCTGCTATGTATTATCTATTATCTATTAATTTGGCTATGGAACAGTAACGAATATTCTTTTTTTCTTTTTTTTCCCCCCTAAATCCTCACTATATAGTCCGCCATCCCTATTAGTCTGCGACTCAACTGCTTTGAATTAAAAGATGGTGGACGGTCGTTTTTCTTGACGTGTATATATGAATTCTTTTCTTGACTAATATCAAATAAAAATAATAAATTTTGGTCCAAAATGTACGTATGGCCTACCTTTAATCATATTGCCCAAACTTTACTCAATACTTTTAGGTACACCCGGAGACTTGAGAAACACTTGGTCCAAACTATACTGGCTTTGCTAGCCTAGCTTCCTAGAATAAAGTAAAAGACAACTTAGCTATCTAAAGAAGGAAAAGTGCATAAGACAATTAAACAAAGTATTTGTCTTTGGTATTCCATCTTATCTAGTAGTATGATTTTTTAAACAATTTTCACCATTCATTCACTAGACTACTTAGTAATCTAAAACTATTATGTTGGTGTCAAAATTCAGACAAAGTCTAGACTGGGTTCAACATTTATTTGCCTGAAGTATTATTTTCGGTCTCGACACCACAATATAGCTCGAGAGAAAGAGAGAATATGCATGCTACTATTGAAGGCTGCCGACAGACAGTGTTTGTGTTCGATGTGCATGGAAGTTGCACGCAAATCTAACTTCTTAACCATATGATTGTACACCGAATGAGACACTAATTCGGTTAAGTTCTTTTATATGCCTCAAGTGAATGGGGACTTAAAATTAAGTGTAATTTTGTTTATGTGGTTGCCTAAAAAGCAAATGACAACCAAATAGAAACAAAAGCATAAAACAAAATGTAATCATTTCATGATTAAGTCAAGATTACAAATGTTTACAAAAGTAAAATTTGGGCCAGTAGGCCGAACTACATGACTTGAAATGTAAAGAAAACAATAAAACTCTAGCAAGATTATGGCGAGCTGAATAGCTAAGGGGCTTTGCTGAAAGAATGGGGTTTGTGTTGAAAAGCAGTTGGGTTGATTGAAGAATCACTCAAGGTTTTTGTATAATCGTAGAGATTGAATTATTTGGTAAAAGATTGTGTAGAAGGATCAACCTCGATCTCATAGCTAAACTAAAGCATGAGTAGATCAATCATTTGGCACTGGCAGTGACTATAAATCCTAGTATATGGCATTTAGTTGTATCTTGTGGAGGTTCAGCCTTTACTTGTATATGGCCTTTAGTGTCAGCATGTCGAATGATGCATACATCGAAATTTAAGGAGGCAAGATATTCTTGAGTATGGTTGTCTGTGTGGTAGACGTGCATGTGAGTTTTAAATTTGAACCCTACGATATGATCCTTAATAGGGTTTCAAAGTTGGTGGCCAGAGTCGTGTGAGTTTTAAATTTTGGCCCTATAACATGCCTTATTTTTATTTAATTATCGACCACACATATTGAATAAATATTTTTAAACAAAAGTTTCTTCTAATTAAAACGTATTATATACAACAATATCAAGTGACCAAACATTTTAAATATTCGGAGCAATTAGATTTTTATCCACTGATGATTTTTTACTAATTAAGGTAATCTTTTGATCTTGGTCATGTTGATTAGTTTTATGTTCATACGACAGGTATATTAATACATACAATGTACTAACAAATGTATACCTAGCTAAAATAAAGTAACTACGTATATATTTTTAGCAATGTACTTGATAGGAGCATATTTATGCGACTTTGTTATCTTACTTCTTTGCATTTACTTAGTTAATTTCAATTTATTTTGGTAATTTAAGTTATTTTCGTATTATTGTAGATCAAGTTGGTAAAAATGACAATAAATAGCAAAAAATAGAGCAATTTGGAGCAGTTTTGGACTTGGATTGGATAACAGGCGTGGATAGCATATGGGTTGGACGTTTTTGGTGTTTAAAAGGTCTTAAACATGTGCTAAAATTTGGAGGAATCAAAGCTAAAGCCTGGAAGATAAAGAATTACACAAGAAAAAGGAACATTATCTTATCATATCTTATCCTACATTATCTTATCTTATCTCTAGCTGCAAGGAGGAATCTTTATCACATTCCAACACTTTTCACCTAATTCTTAGAGTCCTAAAATAATTCAAAATGCCAAAACCCTTTCCTCCTTGGATTCAACTGTTCCCTATCTATATATATATATATATATATGAAATTTCTGCAACAATTGAAGTGTGCCGCCCCTACCATTCATCCATTGAAGTTGCTAGAGTTTTCTGAGTTCTTTTTTTTTTTTTTAAGTTTCAATGTTTATTTTAGATTGCTTTTCAGTTATAATGAACATGTGTAACTAAATTTCTTTTTAGCTAGAGGTGAATTCGAAGCAATGATCATATGTTTTATATAAATTGATTACATCCAATTATTGTTTCATAAAATATGAATGCAATTTACTTATCTGCTTATAGAAAACTTATTCTTGTATGTTTATTAAGGATGCATACTTAGTTTGCATGTTTTTAGGTACTAGTTTATGACATGAAGTTTTCAACCTGTTCGTGAGAATATATTAGAATTTGACGACGATTTTGACCAAACTTTGAGAAGGAAGAGGAAGCAGCTAGAGTTCAATCCACCTAGTTCTAGTTTCGAATCCGAATTTGAAGCTGAAACTGAAACTGAACCCGAAGAGGTACAAGACATGGTTGTTGACAATCAAACAATCAAGGAACTTTCAGCCTCGGGATTGGACAATGATGTTCCCCTTTGTATTCAATACCTTAGAGCAGTTCAAGATAAAACTGATGAGTTTGAATTGAAGTCTAGTTTGCTGCATCACATTCCCAAATACCATGGTTTATCCATAGAAGATCCAAACAAGCATCTTAAGGAATTTGAAGTTGTGTGCTTGAGCATGACACCAATTAATGTGGGCGGGAATATTTTGAAGATGAAAGCCCTTCCATTCTCTCTTTTGGAAAAGACTAAAGATTGGCTCTTTGAATTAGCTTGGGAACCGTCACTTCTTGGGAAAGCATGAAGAAAGCATTCTTAGAGAAATTCTTCCCAACTTCAAGAGTCATTCTTTTGAGGAAGAGAATTAGTGGAATTCAACAAGACCAAGGAGAATCATTTCCAGCGTACTATGAGCGTTGCCAGACTTTAGTTGTATCTTGTCTACAACATCATATGAAGAAGGAGTTTTTAATTCAATATTTCTATGAATGACTACTTCCACTTGAGAGACAAATGCTTGATGCTTCAACTGGAGGTGCTTTAGTTGACAAAACCCCAATTGCTGCGAAGATTTTAACAGCTAATCGTGCCTTGAATGCACAACAATATGAAGGAGTTGGAGAAAGAGAGCATGCACGCCCAATTCAAGTCAATGAGTAAGTGTTATTTCAGAACTTCAATCTCAAATGGCTAATCTCTCTACTCTTATATCACAGGTTGTTGAAGGGTCCAAAGTGCAAAGTGTAGCTACATGTGGTGTGTGTTCTATGCAAGGACATCCTACTGATCAATGTCCTCAATTAATAGAGAATGAGGGATGGGAAACTGCCAATGCCATAGGTTATCAAGGCCAAAATCAACCAAGGAGTGACCCATTTTCCAACACATACAATACGAGCTGGAGAGATCATCCAAATATGACAACACCAAGGCGGAAATAGATAGCTACCTCCAGGGCTCTATCAAAGGCCATTTGCACCACCACAGCCCCCATCGCAACCTTCTCAACCAAATTTATGTGTTGTTATTAGATTATGATAAAAAAATTCAAACACTAACTTCTTTGACTCAGGGTTTACAAAACCAAGCTAAAGAGATGGGCGACGTGAAGAATCAAATTGGACAGATAGCAGAATTCATGGGACAATTTAGAGAATAAGGCAAACTTCTTAGTTAAACCATTGTCAATCCAAAATGAGGTTTTGAAATTGCTAAAGCTATCACTTTGAGAAGTGGTAGAGAGGTTGGAACTAAACCAAAAATGTCCAAAAAAATCCAAAAAGAGGACGAATAGCTGCTGCCTAAAGAAAATGAGAAAGACAAGGCCACGACAAGGAAGGAACAAACCTTGTTGTAGCCTTCTAAAGCCCCTATGGAATCCAATCTAGGTAAGGTTGGTCCAAATTCAATTCTTTCTAACCCTATTCCACCAAATGTGTCTTTCCCTCTCAGGTTTATACAATCAAAGAAAGAAGAGCGTGAAAAAGACATCTTAGAAACCTTCAAAAAGATGCAAGTTAATATCCCGCTTCTTAATGCAATAAAGGAAGTTCCAAAGTATGCTAAATTTTTTTAAGAACTTTGTACAACAAGAAAACGGATCTCTGAAAAAGAAGTGGTAATGCTACGTGAAAATGTCTCTGCAATTTTGCAAAGAAAACTGCCTCCTAAATGCAAAGATCCAATTAGTTTCATTATCCCTTGTGTTATTGGTAATGCCAAGTTTGAACGTGATATGTTAGATTTAGGTGCTTCTATTAATGTCATGCCATATTCCATTTATGCATCTATGAATCTAAGAGAGCTTAAAAATGATGGTGTTATATTCAATTAGCTTATCGCTCTAATGCATACCCAAAAAGAGTTCTGGAATATGTTTTGGTGCAGGTTAACCACTTGATCTTTCCAGCTGATTTTTATGTGCTTGAGATGGAGGATTCAACCCACTCTACACCATTGCCAATATTACTTGGAAGACCTTTCATGAAAACAGCTCGAACAAAGATAGATGTGTTCAAGGGGAGGTTAACAATGGAATTTGATGGCGATGTCATTGACTTTAATATTTCTGAAGCTATGAGGTATCTTATTGATGATGTAGAAATTTTGATATGGTGGCTGCCCTTGAGTCTTTTCAACAACATATTGGTAAGCCTTCTCTTCTAATTCCAATTTCCGTTTCTACTTACAAGTTGTTACCTTCTAATTCCAATTGCCAATCATAGTATCTTCATCACTCATGGTATTAGAAGAGGAGAAATTAGTTAGGGTGTTGAAAGAGTACAAAACAGCCATTGGATGGACTTTGGGCGACATTAGGGGAATAAGTCGTACAACTTACATACATCGCATACTTCTAGAAGAGGGGGCTAAACCAACTTGAGAGGCTCAATGCCAACTCAACCCTTTAATGATGGAAGTTGTGAAAAATGAGATCATCAAGCTTCTTGATTGTGGAGTCGTTTATCCAATTTCAGATTGTCGTTGGGTTTCACCGGTTCAAGTAGTACCAAAGCAATCTGGAGTCACTGTTGTATAAAATGCAAAAAATGAACTTGTGCCCACTCAAATCCAAACAGGTTAGAGAGTTTGTATTGACTATAAGAAGGTCAATGCCACCACAAGGAAAGACCATTTTCCTCCACTATTCATTGATCAAATGCTTGAAATGTTAGCTGGTCATTCATTTTATTGCTTTCTTAATGGTTATTTGGGATGTAATAATGCACCAGCCACCTTTCAAAGAGGCATGGTAAGTATCTTTTCAGATTTCGTTGAGAAGATTATTGAAGTTTTCATGGATGATTTAAGTGTCATTGGTGACTCTTTTGATGATTGTCTAACTAATCTCACTTTGATATTGAAACATTGCATCGAAACTAACCTTGTTTTAAACTAGGAAAAGTGTCACTTTATGGTAAAACAAGGCATCGTTTTAGGTCATATAGTTTCAGAAAGGGGAATTGAAATTGATAAATCTAAAATAGATCTTGTACGCTACTTACCCTTTCCCACTTCAGTGAGAGATGTTCGTTCTTTTCTTGGACATCCAGGATTCTATACACAGTTTATCAAAGATTTCTCAAAAATTTCAACACCCTTGTGCCGACTTCTACAAAAGGATTTGCCGATTGTTTTTTTATAAGGAATGTGAGATGGCATTCAATCACCTCAGAGAGATGTAACTTCAACCCTTATCATCGTCCCACCAGATTGGAGTCTTCCATTTGAGCTTATGTGCAATGCTTTAGATTATGCTTTAAGAGCTGTTTTTGGACAAAGAAATGACAAGAAGCCGCATGTCATCTATTACGCTTATCGGACCTTGCATGCTCAATTGAACTACTCCACTACTTAAAAAGAACTCATTGCTGTTATGTTTGCTTTAGATAAGTTTCGTTCTTATTTACTTGGAGCTAAAGTTATAATTTACTCTGACCACACAGCTTTGAAGTACTTACTTACGGAAAAAAAAAAGCCAAGCCAAGGCTTATTCGTGGATGCTTCTTCTCCAAGAGTTTGACGTGAAAATTTGAGACAAAAAAGGAAGCGAGAATGTAGTAGCTAACCATTTGAGTCATTTGGTACATGAAAAAGACCCTTTACCTATCCCAGAGGCATTCCCAGATGAACAACTGCTGACCATTAAGGTAAGTAAGCCATGGTATGCTGATATTGTGAATTATATTGTGTCTAAACAAGTTCTAAACACCATAAATAGGCACCAACGTGATAAACTTAAAAAAGAAGCACATTTTTATGTGTGGGATGACCTTTATTTGTGGAAATATTGCCCTGATCAAATTATTCGTAGGTGTGCGCATGATTCTGAATTCAATTCAATTTTAACTTTCCGTCACACCTATGCTTGTGGAGGTCATTTTAACTTAAAGTTCTAGAATGTGGATTTTATTGGTCTACTATATTTAAGGATGCTAGAATTTTTTGCATGACCTGTGATCGTTGTCAAAGAACAGGCAATATAGGATCAAGAGACCAAATGCCGCAAACTCCTATATTTTCTATTGAGATTTTTTATGTTTGGAGCATTGTCTTCATGGGTCCTTTTTCTTCTTCTCATGGTTTCATGTATATTTTATTTGTTGTAGATTATGTTTCGAAATGGGTGGACGCAAAAGCCACCCGTACTAATAATTCCAAAGTGGTTGCAGATTTTGTCAAAACTAACATATTTGTAAGGTTTGGAATGCCGCGAGTAATTATAAGTGGTGGCGGTTTTTATTTTTGCAATCGGACCATAGAAGCGCTGCTCAAAAAGTACAATGTCACACATAAGGTTTTGACACCTTATCATCCTTAAACAAGTGGGCAAGCCAAAGTTTCTAACTTGGAAATCAAGCAAATCTTGGAGAAAACAGTTGGACCAAGTCGAAAAGGATTGGAGCTTGCGTTTGAATGATGCATTGTGGGCATATCGTACTGCCTATAAAACACCAATTGGAATGTCTTCGTTTCGGCTCATTTATGAGAAACCATGTCATCTTCCAGTTGAGTTGGAGCATCGTGCACCTTGGGCAGTCAAGACTTTCAACATGGACATTGATGCTGGCCTTCGTAGGAAGTTACAATTGAATGAGCTTGAGGACATTCAGAATGAAGCTTATGAGAAAGCTCAGATTTACAAGGAGAAAACAAAGGCTTTCCATGATAAGATGATCTGTAGTAAGACATTTTCTGTAGGGTAGAAAATGTTACTCTTCAACACTCGCATTTGATTGTTCCTAGGTAAGTTGCGTTCTAAATGAATTGGTCCTTTTGTTATTACTAATATTTTTTTTCCCATGGTGCAGTCCAAATTCAAAGTTTAAAACTGGAAACGAATTCAAAGTGGATGGACACCGATTGAAGCCTTACTATGAGTGTTTTGAGGAGCATGTCGTGGAGGATGTACCCCTCCATGCTGCAGGCCATAGTGAAGCTTAATTGGAGGTATCGTCCGGCTAGAAGACATTAAAGCAAGCGCTTATTGTGAGGCAACCCATGTGTTCAAATAAAGAGACAATGGAATTTCCAGATCCTGCAACCAGATTTTCTCTCTCTTACCCTTCTCTTTATTGTTTTTACTTTGCCATGATAATCTTGTTAGCTAGCTGTCTTTTGTTGTGTTCTTGTTTAAGTTTATTTTTGAAACATTGAGGACAATGTTTGGTTTAAGTGTTGGGGGGGGGGGGGTAAACATATTGCTTTTCATGACTTTTTTATATTCACTATTTTGAAGTGTTTTATTGTGTGTCATATAAAAAAAATTGAAAAAAAATCAGTTTTTGTAATATGCTTGAAGAATAAACTCAAACTAACGCTACAAGCCCCATGAGACTTGAGCCAATTGTTTGTTTGGAGAGTTAATAATCTATTATATTCTTGTTTTCTAAAGTCGTTGCATGATCTCATTATTTCTTTGCTTGGTTGCTATTTTAGTTCCAAATACTAGAACTCATGCCCGTTTCATTCAAAGCATAAAATTGATTGCATAACAAATAACAAGACGAAGTTGTTTAGTTACCACCAGAGCCAAAAAGCCTTATCCCTTGCATATGTATTGTAGGTTTAATCTCTTTGAGCCTTATTTAGCCTATTTTCTTTGTCAGCTTGCATTACCTTTACCTAGCCTAGTATAGGAATATCCATACCCTTGTTCTTAAAGAATAGTGAAGCATGACTTGTTAGGAATTCCTTTTGATCTACAATTTGCAGAAAAACAAGTGTGGGGGAAGGATTTTTCTTTTGAGAGCAGAAGCCTTTGTCGGAAGGTTACGGAAGCGCATATTTATAGGAAGGTTACAGAATTCATGCGACGAAGCCTTTGTCGCACAAACATCTGCACTAAATACAGTATTGATTCCTCTTATTCACATGAACTGAATGCTCTGACTCAAAAATTGACTGGACTGTGTGCGACGAAGCCTTTGTCGAGCAAGTACTAAATGCTCTGATTCGCATGCACTAAATGCTTTGACCCAAAAACTCAATGAAGTTTGCACGACAAAGCCTTTGTCGCCTAAAGTTTCCATGGGAAAAACTTCGTCGCGAATTTTTTTCACGCCAAAAAAAAAAATTACCCTCGGTTTTCTTACAAACTTTGCGCGACAAGTATCTTTTTTTCATCATGCAAACTGTATTGTGCGACAAAGGTCTGCGTTGCGCAAAGTAGCACCATTCTTGCATGACAAATCTATTGTTTTGTTGCACAAAACGTACTTGAGCGACAAATTTTGCTTTGTTGTCCAAACATTTTTTGTGCAAATAGTTTTTCCTACTAGTGTACACAGCTGAGTCAAGCTGCGAGCCGAGCCCACAACATCGCCATTTCCTAGAAAATCATGATATGCAACCATGTTCTTTGACTGAATTCACCATCTTTGACAATGTTATTAGAAATTCCAGAAGAATTTTATCGATTTTTGTGGAGTTCAAGTCCCTACGATTCTCCACACCCCCAACATCAACATCGATTTACAGTCAAAAACCTAAGGTTTCAGTCGAACACGCGATTCACCCTTATAGACCTGACCAAGAACAAGGCCACCTGAAACGGCACCGTTGATTTTTTCGACGACGAGAACAAGATTTACAATCCTCTGTTCTACCTTAACCAGAGTCCAAATGACACATTTCGAATCAGAATGTCTACCTGGACTTCGAATTGAGCTGTGCTGGCTAACACCCAGAGGGTGACAAAGTCATAAAGTGTAGTGATGTGGAAAATGTGACTAAATTTAAACTTAAAAGTGCCTAAATATAACAGTGCGCAATTTCACACATGATGTCAGAGCATAAGTAAAGTACGGTAAAGTAGGATGAGAATTATACCAGTAAAGGTAATCCCAATACTAAGATTTGCCAAGAATCCCCGTCGACACGAAATCTCAGCGTTAAAACCTAGAGGGGCGAAAAATAAGGGTGAATGGGCCTAAAAATAAAGTTTTATAAAAACCTTATGAAAACTTTATAACCCCTAGCCGTAAAACAAGTATAGTTTCCAAATTATACATACTACATATAATATAAAAATGCTTACCATAACCAGCAATATTTTAAGGATGCCAAACGTCACAATTTTCATAAATAAATACATGATGTCCGTAATCACATATTTTCACGTAAATAAACATATCATGTCGAGTGCTCATCGACACGTGCTGACGCACGAGTTCATGCAGAGGTAACTTAACATGAACAGGACTGGGTGCAACAATGAGATACGCTATGGTACTACAATCACGTAAAGACTAATGCTATGCGCATCACATACGAGTCCTAATTGCATATAGCAATCTAGGACAAGACTGGCACCTACAATGGATCCAAAGTGAGCGTACGGTACGATGTGCACATACACGTAAAAGACCGGCCATGCTTAGGTGAGTACCAAGTACCAACACCAGTGCTGCAATCGATAAGCAGATAACCTAAATATAATCTTGCCAAAATTCAACAATTCTAGTCGATATAACACTATTCATGACCATGAATATGATTAAGGCATCCTTGTATAGGAATCTTACCAGTGCATTCCGTAGGATTATTTCATCATTTCCCAACAATAAAGCATTTCTTATAAACATTAATTTAATCATGGCAATTACGTAGAGGATTTATTAATAAATGTGTATATATATGGAAACTAACCAATATATATATATACCAAAGAAAAGACCCACTCACAAGTCATGTCGACGAGTCAAACCCGCCTCATAACATCGAGAGCCCTTGCGATGCGTTTCGCCTAGAAACAAAACCATTTATGTAAATACTTAACATACTAACGTATAAAAGAATTCTCGTACAAAATAAAGAACTATTTTAAAATGGTCGAATTTCAGAAAATAAAGGGTGGATTTGGGTTCGGCAAGTCGAGAAACCTAATGAGGGACCTCAGGCTCCTCCACACACCGCCACACACCGCCACAAGGTGGCTGTACTGGCAGCCACGTACTGCACACGCCGGCACCACATACGCCTTATGCGTTACCACCACGCGCCACGGGTACAATAGTACTCGCTTTCCTCGCGAAAGCCTGCATTTTGCAAGTTTTTGGTCCAACTTCCAGAGCTCCTAACGAGCTCATTTCTAAACCAAATTCGATGATACAAAAACGAACTTGAAGCTAGAAATGTAATGTATCAATCTATACCTATTGGAAGCCCCATCGTGGTTGATGTTGGCTGGGAATTTAGTCTGAAATAGGCCAAATGGCCATGAGTCCTAGTTTTTCTAAAATCTGGGAAATTTTTCCCAAGTTACCTCCTGCATTAAATCATCACCCAATCACCATTTTTAAGGTTAAAACAACATAAGAGCTTCAAAATAAGGAATATTTGAGGGTCTCGAGGCTCATCATGGCCGAAGATATGAATGAACAGTGATACCGCCATTGTACAATGCAAATTCCATGCTCGATGGTGTTGATCTTGGGTTAGTGGTCGCAACAGGTCCAAGTTCACGGTGATGCGCTTGTCAAAATGGCAAGGATGATGGTGGTGTAGTTTCTCTACAATTGCAGAGATGGCAGAGAAGAGGTAAGGGGAGGTGGAACAAGTGGCAGAGAATAAGACATGGTGAGGGTGTCATCTCGCTATCGTGGTGAGTGGTGGCACTGTGACAAGGGATCTTGCCGGAGTAGCTGAGTTTGCTGGTCTCTGTAAAATAGAGGGAAAAGGGAGAAATGAGGAGTGAAATACGAGAAAGAAATGGAGAGTTTAAAATAGGAAAAATAATGGGAGAGAGATCGAGATCTCTGGAGAGTAAGGATATGAGACAGGGCAAATAGTGGGGTGTGGGCCCCACATGTCTCACAAAACAATACAAAATACCTCTAAACATGAAATTACCAATTTGCCCTCGGTATTCGATGTTTGGTAAAATCTTAACCGTAACTCCGATTCCGATTTCGATTCCGTTTGCACTTACATATTTGTACCGTCGAGGAATTCGAGGATACGCTAAAATAGTAGCTTGTACACGTCATGGAAAGACGGTCAACAAAGATCAACAATCTTTATTGTAAGGGCACTTTTGCGAATTCATACTTTTAAAATTAATAAAATCGTAGAATTAGGGACGGATTGTCCACTAAATTCATTCCAGATTTTGGGCTTGGTGGGGTTTGGTCCAGTTTTTGTTGGTTGAATAAATTTTTTTCAAATATAAGATTTGAGCCCATAGACTCCTCCGTACATTGAAGATCATGTTAGAAGCTAAAAGCAAATGACCATATTGAAGGGAAGTCCACCAAATTATGGCTACGTCACAAAATTTTTTCTTAATTATTGATGAATGACCTTTATGATTCTAATTCCTAGTGATTAACACAAGATGACAGATCATCAATGTCTCGTCAAAATATGAAGGGAGATTAGCTATTTAAATTATATTTTATAGAGGAATACGAAGGGAATTATTGTAAATATGAGATTTTTTATAGACTCTGTCATTTTATGTTTTTTGCACAATATTTTATAATGTTGATACAATAATTAACATTAAAATTGAGGTGAGAGAATCCCATTTTAAGAGAGTCCCTTAGCATTTTTCTATTTTGTAAACCACGTAACATAATTGTTGATGATAAAACTATTAGATATTAATTAGCATACTTATTTTTTATTAATGACAAATCACATAATTTATAAAAAAAATTTAAAAAGTTTGTATCCTATCATTACTCTTAAAAAACCCATTATGTACATGCATCCGTACGTTTACAAGTACTTGATTATACTAATTTACTTCTCCATCTCCTACCATTTTCTTAATCTTTTTCTTCCATATATAATCTCCATTTCCTTCACATCTCCTACAGTAAAAAATTCTGTACCGTGTGCCGACCACCTACTGACACATATTCTCTGAACTCCCAAACGAACCATATTCTCATATATTCTCATCTCCATATCCAAATATTCCCACAACCAGCGCCACCACCGCAACCACTATTAATCAACACTCATCATGCACTCTTCTACACAAACCCTACCAAGTTCACAGTTTTCTTCTCTGTATTTTCAAAACACAAACCCAATTCAGAAAACACGTTTTTAAAAATACCCATTTGTCCATTTTATTTTCTGGGTTCTTATCGTTAACTAAATTAAGGATGAGAAGAAACAGGGGTTTCAGGCTAAAACACAAGCTAGTGAGGATCTTCAAATGGATGATCCGACCCAGAAAAGACGAGACTCAGTTCCAAAGACTGGATCCTGCAGCCCGAACCTACAACCCGATTTCGAAATTTTTCACCTTGGCCCGCTCTCTTCAACGCGGAGCCAAGGAACTCTGCTCCCCAAACTCGAGTTATATTCGGATCCGTGGAGCCCCGGAGGAAACAAAAGCCACGAAACCGGTGGGTGTGCCGAAGGGGCACATGGCTGTGTACGTGGGAGAATCAGACGCTGACACGCAGAGGTATTTAGTGCCGGTCTTGTACTTCAATCACCCGCTGTTTGCGGAGCTGTTGAAGGAGGCTGAGAAGGTTTACGGATATAATCATCCGGGTCGGATCGTGATACCTTGTGGGGTTTCGGAGTTTGAGAAAGTGCAGATGAAGATTGCCGCAGGGCACCAGTGCCCACGGCGGAGAAGAAAAAACCGTCGTTATTGGTGACTTGAAGCACAGCTGGTGGCAATTATGGTAAAATGCCACAACGGTCCAAATTCATGACAGTGGGTTTCATGTATTTTTTTTTTTCGTTTAAAAAAATAGAAAGTTGCAATTTAGTACTATACTACAGTAGTCTAGTAGTATTTATTTTTATTTGTAAATGAGAAGTTTTAAATTTGATTTTTGTCAAATACGACTTTGAACCATATTATCACTTAACTCATTGGAAGACAAAACTCATGTTTGTTCAAAAAAAAAAAAAATTAAAGGGTTATTTTTAAAGAAAACTAATTAAAATTGTTTGAAAACTTTAAATTTTAATAATATAGAAAAAATAAAAAAATAAAGTGAATAGTATTAGATTAACTTTTTAATGTAAAAATATAATTTTTCGTTAAAATAAACAGTAATTTCCTTTTTTTAATACTATTAATTATTGTTTATCCCACTTAATAATATGCATATTGAAGTCAAGACTTATCTATCATCTAATCCTATCCTTTGCGGTTTTCCTTTTTAATGAGTTGTGTTGAATTTTACTTTACGTTACCACTTTTTAGGGACTTTAGGAACGTTTGGTCCAAATTAGTGAGCGATACAAGCTATCCAAACAGAACTTTTGTTTGTTCATGTTTATCCATGACGTATTGCGTCCGTGATTAATACAATTATGTGGGATATTCATTGTATTTAGCGAGCTTTACAAATTTTGATAGTCTTGGATTTGATGCATCGAGAGAAAATACAAAGATCTTCAAATAACTGGGCAAGAGTGAGTGCAAATTTTATTTGAGGTACATGTAGACATAGGTTGAGTCATAATTTTTTGTGAGGAGGGTCTCGCATAAGTATAGAAGAAGACAAAATAAATAGTGGTTATAAAATTACTAATGCAAAACATCATAATATATATCCAAATAATTAAGTAGTCCAAATTAATATATGCATAAATAATTTTATCTATTTATAGCAATTATAATTATTCTTGACGAATTTTATATTTTGAAACCATTGCATGATGATCTATACTATTGAAAGCATTTTTAAACTCAATAGAGAGAATTACTAAACATTTTGCAAACCCTAAAACTCAAGTAAGAGGTAGCATAGAATAGAAACAAATATTTTATAGAGAATAATAGGGTTTCACAAACCTTATTGTTCTTTATTCAATAAATTTGGAATTTCAAATGGCTAAACATTTGAAATTCAAAAAGAATAGGGGGAATAGAGCGTGCATGAGTGAAAGACGATTTTTTTTATAATTAAAAGTGAATGATGGATTTTAATTTAATGTCATTGATTTGTGATAAATGACCATTTGAAATACTATACTTAATTTTGGGAGGATTTGGATGAAAGGATAGATAAATGATTGGATTTGTGTTAAGTGTTGAGAAGGGCCGCTAAGCAATAGAAATAGGTGTAATACTAATCTTGTTTTTTCAAGTCAGGGCAGGCCTAGGACTACTATAGTCCTCATGTGCCTTCGCCGGTGCATGTAGATGTAGGAGGTTGCAACACTACTACGTTTTACTATTCGCGCGACAAACAAAAGTTGGTCACACAAAGTGTATTTCCGTTTCACGAACTTCTGCGCGATGGAAACTTCGTTGCGCAAAGATCATGAAGAATAACTTTGCGCGACAAAAAATATCATTGGTCGCAAGAACACAGTGCGACAGTTTCACCTTCATTGCACAAAAGTTTTAGGAACGAATGCGTTTGTCGCAATAAATATCAGGATACAAACGTGAGACGACTAATATTCGTCTCTCGAAACTTTACACGATGATAATTTATTCTTTGTGCCACTAAACCTTGTTAGTTGCTAGAATATTGCGAGACGAAGGTATTCGTTGCGCAAAAAGAAAAATAAAAAATTTTAATTTAATTTTTTGTTCTTTTTTTTATTTTGTAATAAAATATTAAAATTAAATTGCAATTAAAAAATGCAATGAAGAGAAAAATAATTTATTTAAATAAATATAAAATGTATGTACAAGGAAAATGTTTAAAAGTAAGGGAGTATAAAACTAAGAAAATAATGCAGCATAATTTACGGGATCGTCATTCGAATGCGGCTGGAAATGTTAGGGCAAGAAGGTCTTGGAGTTAGGGATTAGCTCAGAGGTCGAAGTGGCAGTATTCTTGGCATGCTCGGGTTGGAACGGCTTAGATGTCAACGGAGGATGAAGATCCGGGAGAAGAATGCCGGACTGACTAAGAGCCTGTGCAATCAGTGACATCTGGCTCTTATACAAGGTGAGATTAGTCCTAAGGTCGGCCACCTCTGTTGTCAAATTTGTCACCTGACTCTTTGACAGCAATGATGAAGAGGCTCTAGGTTCCTGCCGTTGGGCCGCCGGGCATTCCCCATCCCCCTACAATACGTCATCGGCCTCCGCCCAAGAGTTTGATTCAAGGTCTCTATAAGGATCTGAAACCCCACATCCTCTGGGGGATCCACATACTTGAGCAGAGTCTATGGGAAAGCTGGGAGGCAAACTCCTAAAGAACCAACTGCCTCTTCTCCATCATCATCGCATGTGTAATATAACATCAAATATTAATTATAACATTCAAATAATAACCATGAAACTTGAATGCGTAAGATAGTAATTACAATTGAAGAATACTTACATGAAGGGACTCAACCAACTCATCCCCAAGTCGAACATAAACGTCGCTAAAGACATTGATCTTTGGGAATTTTGAACCCCCTGAATAAAACAAGAGAAGAAAAATGTTAGTACAAAAAAAAATTAATATTATTGACATATTAAAAATTGAATATGACAAACTTTATTATTACACGCCGCCGTGCCTTCATCTTATATGAGAAGGGCCTCGAACCGGAATGGGGGAGAAGAATCTTTTTCTTCCGATTGCTTTTGTTGGCTTTTGCCTTCTTTTGCTATACAAAAAATAAACGCATTAATTCAAATTTAAATGAAATATTAAAAAAAATCAATAAACATTAGTACGAAACGTATAATACTTTTAAACTTAATATAAAAAATGTACCACATAGTCAGGCTTCTGAAAATGACTACAGAGCCACACCCAATTATCTTCTCGGTCCTCAAATTCATTTAGGTAACTCTCCTCAAGAGTGACCTGCGGATCATCAAATGTCTCAAAATATTGGTGCAAGTCACTCTTTCCACTGCTTATACCATTCAGCGAAAAGCCTGTTGGCATACGCTAACATATCGTCGTTGATATCGTCAAAATTATAGTTCTTCTGCAATGTAACAAATTAATTACATACATTCGATCGT
Source organism: Crataegus laevigata (assembly GCA_963580275.1). Lineage (NCBI taxonomy): Eukaryota > Viridiplantae > Streptophyta > Magnoliopsida > Rosales > Rosaceae > Crataegus > Crataegus laevigata. The sequence goes on along the minus strand of OY756944.1, from coordinate 11,092,973 downwards.
GATACGTCCGTTGGTCACCCGAGTCATCTTCGCCGTCTTCAACTGGCTACAAGATCCCCGGTTTTTTTTTTCTGATGCAAAGAAATATAAAATAACGTTAACCTAAAACTAATAACAAATCCTACTAAAATTTCGGCATAACCTCCCTATAATTAAAACATTTCCCAAAACCCTGAAAAATAACATAAACAATATATGTATCCAACACTATGATCACAATTGTTTAATAATAGGTTCGGAACGATGACAACAATAAACAATATATATATTAACTTTTTAATCCTTAAATGACATAACTTAACAAACTGAACCTAAATAACAAAACTAAGTTAACCGAAATTTCTTTCTACTTTAATTACCGGTGGTGGAGGCACATCACAACTATTGGACTCTAACAACATATAACATGACAAGAACATATTCAACAGTAGTGATGAAAATTACAGACCAGGCATTAAAGATAAAGGTGAAACATTATAGAAATAACCATACTAACAAATGCATTCTATTGCATAAGAACTCAAACATTTAGCGTTTTCAGCACGGTTTTCCTTCTACTTTACCATGCACAAGTTGAAATACAAACACAAATTATATTTGATGACAAGGCATGAGAAAAACACAACCGAGAAATGCTCCAAATAATTCATAAAGAACTGATGACAGCCACCACCCATTTTATGTCCTGAAACATGTCTCTCGCTCATTGTTAAACCTTAGGGGCTCAATCACACAGTCAACTGCCAAATAATTTGTCTAAAATCATAACAATACCTTAACCAAATATTTTTCAAACTAAGGAATTGCGGATAATATCTTGGTGCAACTGCCTCAAAACTAATAACCGTCACTAGGCAATTCTTTACTAATTTGCAATGTCATTCAGCAACCAAATTTTTATCATATTTCATATTTGGTATTCCTTATAAGGTTTGTACTTTGCCAACATCGTATGCACTGTTACAAAATCTAAATACAATCCAACTCCACGATTTGCATAAGTAAACAACAATTACTTTCAGTTCATGCAAGCATATGCATTTCAAAAGCATAAAGATACGTCCGCTTTACACATTTTCTTTCTACTACCTAACTAACTAAAGATCGAACTTAGAGCAGTTGCAGCTCAAATTTTGAACAAAATTAAATTAGTAAAACTCAAACTTAAGCAGAAAATTGAACAAACATTTTCAAAGACACGTTGTTCCCTACAAAGAACTAATGACCACACTCCTAGCATCATTAGGCAATCCAATATCACAAATAACAGTGTATATGGAGAAATCACCAAAGCACTATAGAAAAAAAAATTATCAACTTGCAAGGCATTATTAAACTTTACCTTGTTGTGACCTCGAGGCATCAGTAGTGGATGATGATGGTGTATCGGGCGTGCGGGGGCAGTGATGACTATGCCTAGCGCTAACAGGTAGCGATACTGATGAGGCTGATGACGTCGGTGCCTAGGAGACCCTGGGACCAATCAGATCAATCGGCTTGTGGTCTATTTCTATTGAAGTAGTGGCAGCTGACGGAGGAGCCAAGGAAATCGAATGAAGTGCAGTCGTCACCACCTTACCACTTCTAATAGGGTTTGACATCTGCACAATTAGAAGAAAAAAAATTCATTAAGTATACATAAATCCCATCACATGCCTAATTATGTGGCATATCACTCACACCAACCCCACGCATAAATAAACCAAGCATTTGAACCAGATGTATACCATTAAACATAAAATCGACAATTTAATCATAAAAGCATGTTGACCTATATGCATTTTCTCATTCAATTAAACAACAAGAAAACAAAAATATATACAGTACTTAGAGCCAATTGGCTTAGGCATCAGCTGCCTTATGTAGGCCTCGAAACATAAACACAAACATATCATTCCCTAGTTTTTCTCAAATTCATATGAGTTCCCCTCTTTTCAACTGAGATAACAAAAATGGAAAAAAAAAAATGTCTCTGTTTCTCATATGTGGAGAAACTGTTTCTTAAAACAAGATCTCACAGTTTAAGTGCAAGTGTCCAAATGATGCAGCAAAATATTTAAAAAAAACACACTTCAAGGCCCCAATGCCCAAACACAAAGCTAAATTCTAAATCCCTAATCCTAAAACCCAATATTACACCCTAGAATAACAAATTGTGTCATTACATGGAAAGAACGATAAACAAACCTAAAGAAAGCCTAGTTCAAAAGGGTTGGAATCCCACAATGCGAGACCCCATTAGAAGAACTATCAAGATGCATTATACATGACATATTTATCTGTAATCACACATAAACATGTAACAAGTTCACTCCTTTTGGTTCATTTGTAAGTATAAAGCAAATTTTCTAAACTTGCCTCCTAAAAAGAGCACTTGCAAGTTGCAACACGTATGAATAGGAAAAGGAATCATCACTGCATACATATACCATTGCTACAAAAAAAAAATTTGTTTATATGACATGTGAACAATTTTTGTTCTTTTAGACACAATGTTGTTCGCATATCCTTCAGATTAAAAAAAGAAAAAGAAAAAAAAAAGCATGTTTTGCCAATAACTTGCCATCAAAGTGAAGCAAACATAATATCAATTACGTTGTTCACTCAGGCAAAGTTGAACCACTGATCCATGTTTTGAGCATTGGAAATCATGAACCCTAAAACACTCTTGGGCATTTTAATAACTGTAAAAATGACAAGTTCCAGAATCCCAACCATTTTGATCTACTATTCTACCACAAATATAGGTTTTGGAATTTGAACTATTTTTCTTATAAAGATGGAGATCATAAAAATCAGTCAAATAAGGCTTTGTGTTCTCCACTTCTAATATCATTTCATAAAAATCAGTTAAATAAGACTTTGTGTTCTCCACTTCTAATAAGGCTTTGTGTTCTCCACTTCTACTACCACTTAAGAGAAATCAAGTTAATAAGAATATTAAATCGAATTTCAAGAAAATTTCCTATTCTTCCTACTAAGATGAAAACTGAACCTAAAAACAGCCTCTATTACATGAAAACACAAGCTCTGACACTAACTGAACGAAAGAGAACAAGAAAAACAGACAAATGTGCATGCAGATATTGCATTATTGCAATATGTATTCCACGCAATTTAAGAAACCAACAGATTCACAACATTGTAAATTTATGAAATATTTCGCCAAAAGACCCAAAATTGTAAACACCCAAATGATTACATGTATATGAATATGTCTGTAACTAAGAACACACACCAAAAAATTGCCATGGCATCCATTCATTCAATTATACACAGAGGTTTAATCATATACAATTATTCTATGTATCTTTCTAATATCTATGTTATTGTTTGCAAATATTGAATTGAGGGTGTCCCAAAGTTAGGGTTTTCTGAGTGGAATTGAGGATTTAAATATTTTTAAAAAAAAAATTGGAGTTTTAAACTTCACTTTGTGTTTTCATGTGCTTTATAGATGTGAATTTTAGAACCCATTGTTCTTGGTCAAATTAGAACCCAAAAGTATATTAGAACCCTAATTCAAAGCAATTATTCAAAACATTAGAACCCTAATTGTAGAACCTTAATTCCTAATTTTACTAGACTTAAGTAAATTGAAATTTACCTTAGAGGGAGAGGGTTGTCGAAGAAGGAAGAGATAGGGTTGTCGGAGAAGGAAGAAAGATGGTTGTCGGATGAGGAAGAGAGAGGTTGCTGGAAGAGGAAGATCTAGAGAGGGCTGCCGAAGGAGGAAGGGAGAGTGTGAGGGAGAGCTGGGCTGTCGGAGGGAGAGTTTACAGAGAGAAGAGGTGAGGATAAAGTGTTTACGATTTCAGTTTAACCCGAGCTTATTGCGCAACGAACAGAAGATATTCGTCGCGCAATAAATTCAAATTTTCACGAAATTATTTTCGTGCACGACAAAGAGTAATTAATTATTGTGCAAATTCCATTCGCATGACGAATAATATTTTGCTCGTCGCGCAATGAGCTGAAAATTTAATTTATCCGAGTAATTTTTTTTAATTTATATTTATTCAAATAAAAACAATTTATTTATAACATAAGATAATTAAATGACAAAAATTTCATTTACTATTACATGGCAAGTCACAAATAAATTGCATTATTCATCATTCGAACTATAATAACTTTTCCTTTCGTCGCTATCATCACTTTCGATCTCCCAATCCCCATCCTTGATAGGTACGTCACCATTGTCGTTCGAGCCCACTGCACCATCATATCGCAGAATATTACCAAGGTTAATTGTAATTGACTTAATTGATATTTCTATTAAAGCCACTCATTGTATCTGATACGGTTCTTAGATAAGATTCGTATCTCGAAGTGTTTCTGGTATAGCATACATGTTCCTCTGATCCATCTTTTGAACAACTTTCTCACCTCTCCCGGGTTTTGGGTCATCTAGATACACAATCTATTATTCCATGTTTACCAAAATGTAAGGGTCATCATTGTACCAAGTTTTGTTAGTGTTCATAGATAGTAAGCCATGGTTGATTTTAACACTTCCTTGCCTATTTGGATTTGTATCAAGCCATCGACACTTAAACATGATCACTTGGTATCAGTCTTTGTAAAGCAGTTGCACGACAACTGTTAGTTTGCTATAGAAATCAATGTTCATACTTTTGCCTCCACCGGGGACATGGACACCACTATTTTACGTACACAACTTGTCATCTCGTGTAGTTCCCAAAAACTTGACGCTGTTAGCATGGCAACCCAAGAACAATTTAGCGTGAATCGGGCCAAACGCCAAGTTATATAACTTTTCACTGAAATTGGGGGAATTCGATGCTTTCAATTTATTCACCTAATATTATACAAAAACATACACTGTTAGTTTAAGAAAATTAAATACTACAATACATATCACAAATACAAAACACTTATAACTTACATATTTGAGAACCCACAGTGGAAACAATTCTTGGTCTTTCTTGGCATACAAATGTGATGGATGATCTCGCTTCATCATCTCTTCATGCTCATCTAGGTATGCCATTATCTCATCACAATTTTTCAGTATGAACCAATGCACTACCTCCATGTCATTTTTGGAAAACGACTCGCCACGTACAAGATCTCCAAAGGGTCGTGCGCATTAGGCAAAAACAGAAAGTTTCTCCTTTCACACACCCCTGTCATTATTGCACTGATGACGAATGAAAGTCGTCTCCCCATCTTTTAAATACATTCCACGAAAGGTAAGCGACTTATATTGAACCCAAGCCTCTATAATTGATCCTTCGGGCTTCGCCCTGTTGCGTACACTTTTTTTCAGCTCCCCGAGAAGCTTGCCAAGATAAAACGATACGATACAAATTAATAAGTGTCAATTAATGATGCATAAACAAATGATGAGGATTAGTTAACTTTCTATTGGATACATCCAGCGATAGTTGACAAGACTAGCATGCAATGCCTCTTCTGGCAAGTGAACCATCACGTGGATCATACTTATGAAGAAAGCTGGAGGGAATATCATCTCAAACTTGCATAGGACTTTAACAATGTCATGGGACAACTGATTAGCGTCCGTCTTTCACAACGTTCTTGCTGTCAGTTGAAAAAAAATCTGGACAACAACATAATTGGCTTCACTACATCTTCCAGCAATAGGTGTAGAATACCTACAAGAAGTAAGCGTTGCATAAACACATGGCAGTCATGGCTCTTTAGTCCAGCAAATTTACCTTTGTCAACATTCACGCAATGCACAATATTAAAAGCATACCCATCAGGAAACTTTACAGACGATACAAACTTTAAAAACTCTTTTTTGTCATTCGGTTTCACAAAAAAAAAACGCAAGATCCCTTGTAGCTTTATCATTGTCCCTATTCATCCATAAACCCCTTCGTATGCCCATTCTTTCCAAATCAAGCCGAGCTTTGATCATGTCTTTTGTCTTGCCTTCGATATCTAGAATGGTGTCCAACAATATGTCAAATACATTTTTCTCAACATGCATAACGTCGAGGTTGTGTCTTAATTTTAGTTTCCACCAATACAGAAGCTTAAAAAACATAGGCTTGTGCATCCAGTTCATATGTGTAGAAGGTCTGGTCTTACTTACTTTTTTCCCAAACGGGGCAAAATCCAAACGGTTAAGCTGCTCCAAAATCTGATAACTGGACCATTCTCTAGGTCTAAGGCTATTCTCTGTTTTCTCGTCGAACTCTTTATCTTTTTTCCGCCACTCGTGGTCCCATGGCAACCATCTCCGATGACTAGGGTACCAACCAGATGTTACATCATCCTTGCATACAAGGCATGCCATATAACCCTTAGTGCTCCACCCAAAAACCATTGCATATGCAGTAAAATCGTTCATAGTCCACATAAATGTTGCCTACAAATTAAACATCTTCCCAATGCACTTATTGCACGTGCACACACCTTTTGTCCATAAATCTTTTAGCTAATCAACCAACGGCCTTAAGTAAACATCGATTGACCTACTAGGATCCTTAATTATTAAAAGAGTCATCATCATGTATTATTTTTTCATGCATTTCCAAGGCAGCAAATTATATGGGAATATGAAAATCGGCCAAGTGTTGTGGTTTTGGTTTAGAACCCTAAACAAATTGAATCCATTAGTGGTAAGTCCCAATCTAACATTTCGGGGATCGACATCAAACTCAAGGAACATTCGGTCGAACTCTTTCCATGCCTCCCCATCTGTAAAATGCTTCCTCACATCGTCGTCTATCCGTTTTTCCTTATGCCATCTCATGTCGGTGGTAGTATGCGTCAACATATACAATCGCTGCAACCTAGGTTTCAAGGGCAAATAATGCATAACTTTTTGTGGGATCTTAGTTGTTCTATTCTAAGATGTCATTTTGAACCTCAACACATTGCATACGCGGCATTTATCCAATGCTTTATTCTCTTTGTAGAATAAAATACAATTATTTTTGCAAGTGTGAATTTTTTTCATAACCCAATCCAAGACCATTCAACACCTTCTGCGCATGTCTATGGTCTTTCGGCAAACAATTGTCCTTTGGAAGCATTCTCTTGAAAACCCCCCAAAAAGTAATTGAAACATTTGTTCGACATACGATACTTTATTTTTCCATGCATTAGTTCCACAATGGTTGTGAGAACCGAAAAGCTCTTGCACCCCGGGTATAACTCTTAGTTGGCATTTTTTTAATAGTTTTTCATATTGTTCGAACGTTGCACTGTCCATTGGTGTAGGCACATCATCTTCCCTTTCTTGAATGGTGTTTTGTCGATGCAAATGGAAAAGCATCATCTATAATATCCATGACTTATTCATTAAGATCCACAATAGGGTCAACATTGTCCACTCCTGTGGCGTTTGAAGATGAAGCATTGTCTAATTGTTCCCCATGATGGTTCCAAATATTATACGTCTCAACCATTCCCTTCCTTACTAAATGAAATCGAACTTTTTCAAAAGTCTCCCTTGACGTGTTGTTACATGTCCTACAAGAACACTGGATTCTAGTTGCACCCGGGTTGTGTGTACGCGCAAAGTCAATAAAATCCTTGATTCCATCCAAGTATTCGTCCATGCATTTATTCGGGTTCTGTATCCACGTCTTGTTCATAATTTCTGCAACCACAATAACAATACAACAATCACAACAACTTCATACAAATGATAATGTCACCTTATGCCTCCTGTAAAGGCCATATCCCATTCGGGAATGCATTGTTATGTCACGTAATTTATTGCTACATCAGATTAGATATCGACGTGGATGAATTTCGACAACATCTCAGTACAATTCTTCAGATGGATGATGTAGATATGAAATACTTATGAGCCACCCAAAGAACGTACAGAGATGACACCGAAATCCCCACAATCAAAACCTAATCCTTCAACCATAAAATACGCGACATAACTGTGCATTCTCAAACTGTCCAAATAAAGGGACAATTCAAGAATCAATTGCACCGCAATCATGCTTTTGCATCCATGCGCGAAATCCAACTAATCCTCGAATGGGAAACTAAGTTTTACTTAAAAGAAAAAACAAGTACAAAGTTAATTACAACACATATTTGTACTTCACGTACAAATTTAACAACATAATATAAATATAATTTCACAACACAATATAAACATAACAAGATAAGTTCAACATAATTTAATTAATTTTTTGGGTAAAAGACAATTTTCTACTCTAATGTTTAGTGGTTTTCAACATTTAGTACATCAAATTTTTTTCATCTCAGAGTCATACCTAAAGTGTAAATTTTGGGACAGTTTCATACATCCGTTAGTCAAACTGTTAGTTCTCCCGTTAGTGATGACGTGGCACCCTGATTGGGCGCCACGTGTCATTAAAAAATATTTATATAAAAATAATATTAAAAATTATTATTTAAATAAAAATAATATTAAAATATAATAAAATATATATTTTTTCTTCCTCTCTCCTCCTTCTCCTTCTTCTTCTTCTTCTTTTTCTTCTTCTTCTGGTTCGATTTCTCTCTTCCTTTTTTTTTCTTCCTCCTCCTCCTTCTCCTTCTTCTTCCTTCTTCTTCCTTCTTCTTCCTCCTCCTTCTCCTTCTTCCTCCCCCCCGCCCCCGCCCCCGCCCCCGCGCGCGCCCCACCCAAACCCAAATCCCAGATTTTTTTTCTTTTTTTCTTCTTCCTCCTCCTCCTTCTTCCTTCTTCTTCCTCCTCCTCCTTCTTCCTTCTTCTTCCTCCTCCTTCTCCTTCTTCCTCCCCCCCCCGCCCCCGCCCCCCGCGCGCGCCCCACCCAAACCCAAATCCCAGAATTTTTTTCTTTTTTTCTTTTTCCTCCTCCTTCTTCTTCCTTCTTCTTCCTCCTCCTTCCTCCTCCTTCTCCTTCTTCCTCCCCCCTCCCCCTGCGCGCCCCACCCGAACCCAAATCCCAGATTTTTTTTCTTATTTTCTTCTTCCTCCTCCTTCTTCCTTCTTCTTCCTCCTCCTTCTCCTTCTTCCTCCCCCCCCCCCCCCGCCCCACCCGAACCCAAATCCCAGATTTTGTTTTTTGTTTTGTTTGTTTTTAAATATTATTTTTATTTAAATAATTATTTTAATATTTTAATGACACGTGGCGCCCAATCAAGACACCACGTCATCACTTAACGGAAGAACTAACAGTTTGACTAACGGATGTATGAAACTGTCCCAAAATTTACACTTTAGGTATGACTCTGAGATGAAAAAAAATTGATGTACTAAATGTTGAAAACCACCAAACATAAGGGTAGTAAAATGTCTTTTACTCTAATTTTTTTAAATAAAACGAAGAAAATACCCTCTCAATCATTCTCCACCAATCGCTAATCATACACAATATCCCTATAAACAACGAAGTTCATGGCGTTAGTATGAATTTACATTAATACTTTTACCCTTAAAAATTATTATAAAAAAAAAAAAAAAAAGCTTACCAAACACACCGAGGCAACTCGATGAACCTAAACAAGATGGAGAGAGCATTAGATGATGAAATTGAGAAAAAATGAAAATGACGAATGTCGGATTAAAAAAAACGAAAGAAATGAGTGCAGATGCTAAATTTGCAGTTTGCCTCTGCACACCTAAATCCAAATTATAAAGTTAACTTTTGGAAGATTGATTTTGCGCAACGAACAACCGTCTTTGTCGCGCAAATATAGTTTGTGCGACAAAAACAATGTATCGTAGTGCAAGGTTACAGTTTTTTTCATTTACTTTATAATTTATTATTTTAAACAAAGTGTGCGATGACACCAACATTTGTAGCGCAAAATGCATGTTTTTCCATTTTATTTGTATGTAATGTAAATTTTTATTTTATTATAAATAAAAAACTCAAACCTAATTAAACATTAAATTAATTAACAAAACTAATTTATCATCCCAAATACAAATTATAATTAATGTAAATATTAATACTCATCCACATAACATAAATTTATTAATTAAATTAAGAGTAAATCTCAGTTTTCTACCCTCAAGTTTCATGTTTTTCAACATTTGGCACATGAAGTCTTTTTCAACCCAGAGTCATACTCAAAGTATTAATTTTGGGACAGTCTCATACGTCCATTAGTCTAGCTGTTAAGCCTCCCGTTAACTAATGACGTGGTGCCCATGTGGACAATGACTGAGCGCCACGTGTCATTAAGGGGTCCATGTGAAAATTAAAAATTCAAAAAAAAAAATTGGTCTTCTACCTCTCCCAACCTCCCCCAACCTTCCCTTCCTCCCTTATCCCTCCATTCTCTCCTCTGCACCAACCCACCAAACCCTCATCTCCTCTCATTTTCGACTCGTCATACATCCACCCTTCATTCTCCATCTTCGACTCCACCCATCCACCCACCTACCCAACTCTCATCTTCTCTTCAACGGTTTTCATGAGCTCGAACCTCCGACCCCCATCTACCTGATTTGACAACGGTGGAGAGCCATAAGTAGGGATGGGCAACGGTTATGGTGGATGGGTAACCGCGGTTATTTATCCATAACCGTTTATTCTCATACCCGCATAACCGTTTACCTATTGGGTAATTGCCTAAACGGTTATACCCATACCCATAACCGCGTACCCATTTAACTGTAACCGTTTAGTACCTGTTACCCATTTATCATTTTTTAACCCGTTTATCCATTTTTTTTTACCATTTACTCTTTTTTCACGCGTCTACGTGTTTTTTAACAACTTAAAAATTAAAAAAGAAAAATTTGTCATAATTTTCTTTTTCTAACAATTAAACACCGTTATAGGTACATTCATCATACATTTCCACATTTTAATTTCTTAAGTCCTTGTACTATTCCAATAATTGAAATAATAGTTTACGGACGATATTTTTAACTTTAACAGTGAAGGTAATATAAAATTTGCTAAGTATTTTGAGTTACAAAAATTGTTAAAAGACAGTATTCTTAGGTTATTAACTCGGAATGTAAAATATTTACATAATATATAAATGGACCATGAAATTTAAAGTGGTTAAGGAAAACTATATTATATTAGCTACATAAATCATGCACTATAGTGAATAGCATTGATCTAAGTTATGTCTGATAGGAAACATGGTTTGTGTTAATTTTACATATATAAAATAAATGGGTAAACGGTTACTCATTTATAACCGGGGTTAATACCCATAACCGTTCATTTAAATTTCGCAGGTACCCATAACCGTTTATTTATCTAAACGGTTACCAATAACCGTAACCATTTAATTTAAATGAGAGGGTAACTGCGGTTACCCATAACTAATGGGTATTTCCCTATCCCTAGCCACAAGGTGCTAACCAAAACTATAAGGACACGTTTGTTTGACAGGATTAAGAAGGATTAGACTGGAGTAGACTATAGTCCTTTGTTTGGTGTGCATCCGAATTAGCTATAATGAGCTTAACCCGAACTCGCTTGGATTAACAACCTCCTTAGCCGTTCTTAACGAGCAACCCCAAAATTGGGCGAACTCGTAAGCCAGAGCAAACCGAGAGATTTTCTGCGTCTTCCCTCAACGTCTTCCCTTCGCTCAGAGGTTTTAGTGAGACCCCCAATAACCATGGGACTGCTGAGACCTCTCTTTGCTCTTCTAGCTGCGTTGCTAGCTTTCTATCCTCACTTCAGTGAAATCACACCACCATACCGCTACACTCTCTCCTTCTCTACTCGCCCTACTAGACTACCGTGATGGTTCCCTGGGTGAGCAAATCTAGGGGATTGCTAATCCCGTCTCCACCACCAACGCCCCGCGAACCCAGTCACAAAATTCTACCTTCACGCCGACGAACCCACAACCTAGATTTCTCCTCTTGCTTCACGAAGGACCACTTGATTCGATTTGCGGAATTGGGTTCTCCAGTTTCATTGATTGAACTGCAATCAAACCCAGAAAACAAAGATAACGATCTTGACCTTAAGGACTTAGAATCTGAGAACAATCTCCACAATTTCAGATTCCTCTGCTACCTTAGAATCCGAGAACAATCTCCACAATTTTAGGTCGTTCCCTTTGAGGTGAAACAAAAGAAATACAAAGTTTCATAATTTGAAGAAAAAGAAGAAGGCTAGAGTAATTTGATGTGAATCAGGAGAAAAATGGATAGGAGGACGACAGTGGTACAGGGAAAGAGGAAGAAAAAAGTGGAAAAAAAATGAAAGACTATAGCAGCAAGATGGTTCTAGAAAAAATGGAAAAAGAAAATAACAATAAAATATTAATATATATTAAATAAATAATAAAATATTAATAGATAAATATTAAATAATATAATATTTGAGTCCCGCTTATAAGTCTGATACTGCACCAAACGCTTCACTAAATTAGTCCAGCTTAGTCTATTCTAAGCTAGTCCAGCTTAGTCCCTGCAATTAGTCCAATCCGAGACAGTCCGACGCAACAAACGCACCCTAACCCCCTTCACCGCCGATCTTTTGGATCCCGGAGCTTCTCCGATTACAACTGGTTCCGGTGTCGCCTTCGAGTCGGACCATGACGTCAGTGCTTTGTCAAAGATCTCTTTGACTGTCGCAGCTTGGAGCAGTAGCCCAAGACATGCTGCGTCATCGACCGGATCTAGTATGAGGGTTTGGTGCGTTAGTGCAGAGGAGAGAAGGGAGGGAGCTAGGGACGGACGAACGAGGGATGTAGAAGAGCAGAAGCCGCATCAACAGAAGCTAAAAGTTCTTTTGGGTACTGACAGATTTCGTTTCAACAGCTGAGCATGTACTTGGGTAGTCTCTGCTTGACCCAAAATCTGGATTAAAAAAAACAAGAAAAAATGATTTTTTGTTTTTGGGGTTTTTAGCATTGAGCTCTCTTGGTTTGTAAATTTGAGTTTGACCTATTTGTAATTTGTGCTTTTGGGGTTGTGGTTTTTGTTGGTTTTGAAGAACAACTAGAGATTTTTGGGTTTTTTGGTTTGAGGAGATTTGTAGGAGTGTTGATTTTGTTAGATAAAGGCTATACCCCTACCCTTCGAGGAGTTTCAAGGGAATGGGGTGCTAGATTTCTCATCTATTTCTTCTTCTTCTGCTACTGCTGCTTCAGATTCATTTCTTTCACTGCCGTCATACTGCCGCAACAGTGGATTCACTGCCACCACAGCACCAAAGAGAATTGCTATATAAGCAGCACTGGGCCCACCTTTGTTCCCGACACCAGAAGAATCTCAAGCCCGCCCACATCTTCCTCAACACTGTCTTCCTCCAACGGCAGCGGAGCCAGTGGTGGCTCGACAGACACAACCACTACGGCGGCGGTCGAAAACCCATCTCAAACGCCTTCACACCATCTCCAACCCTGCCCTATAACCTAAATTTTCCCTTTTTTCCCCTCAAAATCCACTCCAACCCTGCCCTAAAACCAAACCTAAAACCTAAAACTTAAAATCAAAGCAAATTTAGGTCACAAATTTAGCCCACAAATTAGTGGGACGAGTTTAGCCGATCAGGTAACAATATTTTTATTTAATTTGTTATATCATTTTTATGCCATTTATATGCATTCCACCCCTATCAATATTTTAATTTATTTCATTTGTTATGTAATTTTTATTTAATTTGTTATGTCATTTTTATGTAATTTATATGCATTCCACCCGCATCAATATTTTAATTTATTTAATTTGTGTTACACCCGCATTTTTTTTAACACTATCTTATCCCACATTTTTATAGACACTACAAGCTCAAGCATTCTACAATGCAAAGAACCATAACAAATCATTCAACAAATGGGAATGTTGGGAAATTGTCAAAGATTGCCCTAAATACAAAATTGTCTCAACCGGTCCAGAAGTTGTCATGCACAGCGTAGGTCTACATAGTTCGCCAGAACCAGACACGACCGAACAAGAAGGTGACACATTTGAAGATACGGAAGGGACGCCAGAACAAGTGCCCGAGACCCAACCGACTCGTCATTCCCTCAGGCCTCAAGGTAAAAAGGCATCAAAGAAAAAAAGTAGTTCTTCCAAAATGACTACACTAAATATATGGAGGAATTGCTCGCCAAGGTGAACTTACCATGGCACGGGAAAAGGCTAGAGATGAGGAAAAAAATGTTGCAATGGCAGCACTACTAGCAGCTACTGAGGCCCGTGATGCGGTGGCTGAGAGACAAAGAGAAATAGTGAATCGAGAGAACGAGCTGGTTAGAGAAGTACTTCATCGAGAAAATGAAATGCTTAGAGAAGAAAGGATGGCTCAAGCAGATTGTGACACTATAAGCAAGTCTCTAATAGGACTGTCTCCGAATTCAAAATATTTTTGGAGCTCAAAAAAAAGAGATGTCATGCGAAAGAGGCGTGCAAGAGATGCAGAAACAAGTCAAGAGGGTTCTAGCTATGCAAATCATAGCAACCAAGATCCTAGCACCACATATCCTAGCTCCAGAGACTTTGTATAATTTCATATTTATTTGTAGTACTTTATTTAATTTCTTATTCTTTTAGAATTTTAATTAATTTTTATGTTTTTTCTTTATTTCTTTTGAACTTTATTTAATTTCTTATGTAATTTCTTATATATTGTTAGAACTTTATTTATTTTTATTTAATTTCTTATGTAATTTCTTATGTTATTTGACACACCCCGACCTGAAAGTGGGGCGTGCTGGCCGTCACGTGAGCGTGACGTAACCATATGCACAGTGCGGAAGTAGGATTAACAATAGGAATACGAAGGAATTATAACCAAATGACTAGCAGTTCAAGCTAAGGAAACGTGCTAGTGCGTGGATTCATAGTGCTTTTACAAAACCAGAGCATAAATGGCCTACGTGCAGTCAAGCAGAAAGTACTAAATGGAAATAACACCCGCGGGTGATCCTACATAAGTGAATTCTGTCAGAACGTTCGGGAAATCCTCATATGCCACCAACGAACACTACTTAATACCTGGAGGGGCGAAAAACAAGTTGAGTTGGTCAGTAAAACAAATCTTTTTCAAAACTATTCTTTCTCAAAAACTGTAACCCCTCTCCGTAAAACCTGTATAATTTCCCAGAATAAAATATACTCATACATATATATCTCAAAATCATGCTGAAAATATCCGTAGGTATGCCATGCAAAAGTATCATAACTAATATCTCAACTGTATGCTCATATCGTAAATCTGTGATGTGAACAATATCTGATAATCGTCTCAGCCCTCAGCTGCATATATATATAGCTCATAACATCTCAATCTCATTATATATATACTCTGCACATAAATTAATATCCTCATGAGGTCACTATCATATCACTGTATCAATATAAGAATGCTCTAGTGCTACAATCACGTGAAGACTGTGCGAATGATTCGCGAGTCACCTATGAGTCGAACCCACCTATAGTGGTCTATACGACAGGACTGTGCACCTACTTGGATCCAAGGCGAGCATGCGGTGCGGGAGGTGAACAACACGTGAAAGACTGTGCCTCTAACTCTGGGCGTGAGCACTAACAATATGTGCAGGTGTATGAGCTCAAATCACATCATTTCATTCGTATCACATCACATAATTTCATTCTCATCATAACTAGCATAGAATCTTACCTGATACTTACCTGTGCGTCCGCAGCACCATCACAATTATATGCAAGTACTAATGCATAATTAAAATAAATAGATACTTGCATGGCATCTGAACTCATTTCATCGTTTAAATTCATTTTCTGGGAAAATAACAATATATATAGGTATGTATGGAAAACAAACTGCCCACTCACTGATAAATAGCCAGGTCGTAGCCCCCACATCTAGCCTGGCTACGCTCGTCCTCGGGATAGGCCTCGCCTATATGAGAAGTAACTAAATAAACGTTATTTAACGTACATAAACGGAACTTTAGAAATAACTTCTCATACTTCAATCAATTTTGACATTTGAACATACCAACGTGATCTACTCGACATCACGAATATCTCCAAAATTTTAAAATAATTTTTCGACCCCGCACGTGCCTCCAAGTGCCGGAATATGCACGGACCCATGCGCGGTCAGGTGACTTGCACACTGACGGCATCAGTTAACGCCGTCAGGTATATACTGGGAATATTCTGTCATCTTTTAACGGCGTCAGCTAACGCCGTTAGCATATTCCATCAAAACTGACGGAATATACCGTCATCTTCTCCGGTCAAACGCCGATCGCCAGCGACCTTGCCGGTTTCTGGAAAACGTTCTAAACGTCCTATCTAACTCATTTTTCGTAATTTTTGTCTCAAATTGAAGCTAATAACATGTAGAATCACGCTATATAAGTTTCAAGGCTTAAAATTCACTAGATTTCCTCCAAGAAAGTTCGATAGTTCGGCTTACCTTGAAACACATCGATCTCGGCCCTCCAACGTCCAAATTTGTCAAACGAACGTCCCCGAGCTTCGTGGGGACGTCAAGAAGCTTCTTATAAGCTTAGAATTCCCTAACAATCACGTATATGAAAATGCATGAACAGTGGTATTCTCGGGAGTAAGTGGTTCGACGTGAAAACGACGAAAAACTTACCTGAAACTGGTATGGATGAACTCGTATCGATGATATGAAGATGATGGTGTAATTATTCCCTTCGATCTGTTGAGTTTAAGCGTTCTTTGGGCGTGTCCGTACATGAGGAAAAGAGAGAGAGTGAGAGTTCGAGAGATAGGGAGAGATACGGGAAAGAGAGAAAGAATGTATGTGGTCCAATATCAATCACCAATCACAAATAGGGATATTTTAGTTCCCATTGGTCCCAAAACTTTGGGGATTTATGTAATTGGACCATGATTTTAACTCAAAACGCGATTTCGTATTCAACGCTCGAGGGCAATTTCGTTCTTTCACATTATCGAAAATAGAATCTCGGGACGGGCTGTCACATTATTTCTTATTTATTGTTAGAACTTTATTTATTTATATTTAATTTCTAATGTTATTTCTTATTTATTGTTAGAACTTTATTTATTTTTATTTAATTTATTATGCAATTTCAATGTAATTATTTATTTATTTTTGTACTTTATTTAAACACATGAAATAAAATTACATATGCAAGCATTCGCAAGGCAGCCGTAATTTTTTGCTCAGAAAGAAGACCTAGAACATGAAAAGCATCATTTTTTGCACAAAGTATGGATCATGGTTGCAAATAGCAGTCATAATTTTGTCGAACAAACTTCGTTGCATTCTAAAACGACGTCTAAAAACATGATCAGGGAATACACTGTTGGGAATAAAATAATCTTCTAAGAGATTTTTCCCTCGTATTTACCTTTTTTATCGAGGTTTGCAGCACGTCTGGGTTTGGCTATCTGCCCCAAGGCTTCCATGACACGGCGGGAATGTGAGGCCCTCTGCCTTCTATGGTGATCATCCTCATCCTCCTCCATGAAGAAAGCCTCATCTCCACCTCCATCTTCCTCGAGATTGGCCAATTCTGCCTGTTGTGCCAACAACCTTTTCTGTTGCTACTGCAACTGTTTATACACTCTCCTTGAAGAAGACATTGTAATAAGAACTCAAGATTTGAAAACGATGAACAATGATTCTGAGCTAAAAACAAGAATTGAGCTTGTTGTGAGGATGGATGTAGAGATGTAGGGTTTATATGGACAAAAAAGCAAGGATGAGGTTTTGGACAATGCCACGTGGCACTATGTGATTGGTTGAAAATCTTATCGAAATCTTGGCTAAATTATTGTAATCCAGAAGTGACACGTGGCGCATTGGTATTGATGGGAAATCTTATCGAAAATCTATCTACAAAATAGTACGTTTCGGATAATGACACGTGTCATGACGAGATTGGTTGGAAATCTTATCGAAATCTTGGGTAAATTATTGTAAACCGAAAATGACACGTGGTGCGTCGGGATTAGTTGAAAATCTTAGTGGAAATCTATTCACAAAATAGTACGTTCGGATAATGACACGTGGCGTGACGAGATTAGTTAAAAATCCTATCCGAAATAAAAACTATTTTATTTTTTTATTCTTTTACAAAAAAAATTATAAATGGGCTAGGTGCCAACACATTTTTTAGGGGTGGAGATGCATTGGCCTATTACTGTTCATTGGAGTATGTTACTATTCACTTGAGTGGATAAATGGGTTGGGTGCTGGCACCCAGTCTTAGGGGTGGACTTGTTCTAAGAGTAGAAGAGGAGATGAGAGGAGAGTTTGGTGGGTTGGTGTAGATGAGAGAATTGAAGGATAAGGGCGGAAGGGAAGGTCGAGGGAGGTAGAAGACGATCAAAATAAATTAACAGTTTAGATATGATTTGGGATGAAAAAACTTCATGTACCAAATGTTGAAAACCACGAAACTTGAGGGTAGTAAACTGAGATTTATTCTTAAATTAAATATAAAGTACACAAAATCTTATTTCAAAAAACAAAAAAAAAAAGCAACCTTCCTCAACTTTAATCCTCCCCTCGAACGCAACACATCAAACTTCCACAGTTGGAAACTCTGCTTGAAAAGCCCATCCACATAAATCCGTTACTTCTCATTGGTTTCATCAACATCCCAATGAACCTACATTAATGCCAATAACAATAAATTAGTAAGTTAAAAAATATTATATTTTAACAAAAATAATTGTTCATTATTTACTACAAACTTACTGATAACTCTCCCAGCATGGACTTCTTCAACTCCTCAGGAACCTTTTTCCAAGACTCAAACTAAGCAAAACAATCCCTCCACACCAAATTTCCAATATCATACCTAAATTCAGCGTACGCCTCAGCCATATTTTTTCCTTCAAAGTACAACACTTGCTTCTGTCGATACCTCTCTGATCGCGCTACAAGTTTTCTTTTGCCATAACCTTCTCCAAAATCGACCATTCTTTTTGAAACAAAATATTTTTGAAAACTAGGGCTTTGAAACTGTGTTTATATAACACTAGGATACCTTTGCATGACGAGCACATTCGTCGCGCAAATCTCTACGTTCGTTGCGCAAAAAGCGTCATAAATGCGCAATAAATGGGAAGGTTTGAACACAATCTGATCGTGCTTTGCACAACTAACGTTTGCTATTCGTCGCACAAAGTCATCTTACGCGACGAACATGTCGTCACGCAATATATTTAGCGATTAATGGAATGATTGTAATTATAAAGTTTACATAAAAATATATATCTATGTTTATGTAAACTTTATAATTACAAATAGATATTCAGTTAAATACTTTTTTCTAAAAATATATAATACCTTAAAATATTTATTCTAAAAATAATTAATACTTTAAATATTTATTCTATAAATAATTAATACCTGAAATATTTATTCTATAAATAATTAATACCTTAAATATTTATTTTATAAATAATTAATGCCTTAATCCATACAATTATTTTGAGTATAAGTACGATATTCATTGAAGATTGAAAACACATACCAACTGAGGATAGGGTGCTTACATTTGGCCTCAATAAAAATAAAAATAAAAATAAAACCAAACAGGAATTAAAGCCTAATTAAGTCCAAATACATAACTTATAAAAAAAAACCTTCAATTTAAATATTGTCCTCCCAAACATAGATTTAAAACTACTATTTCAATGGTCCTCCATTCCACTGGACGTCATAACACCACATATTGTAACCTCCCTCTAGCATCCTCCATTAACTTCATCAACTATTCGTTCCTATCATCGTCAAGAGTATACTTACACTGTTACACATATATGCAATAATTAATTCAAACATATAACTAAAAATTCCATGAACTTAATTATTGATCCATCAACAGTATACTTACTAATAGTTCATCCATCACCGCCTTCTTCACATTCTCGGGCACATATTTCCAAAAACGCCATTCAGCAGTAGGACAATTATTCCCCATGGCTACAGCAATCGTATGCGTGAACTCAAAATGTTGCCTTAAATCATTTGGGTTGGTGGTGGGCACGCTTTAATCCTTATTTTTATCCTCCATCTGCTCTTGAAGAATAAGGAGAACAAAATTGTAAAGAATAAGGACAACATAAGCGCATATTTATAGGAAGGTTAGGGCCTTTGTCGCACAAATTTTTCAAGCCAAAATAAATTACCATGTGTTTTCTTGCTGACTTTATGCGATTACAACAAATATTCGTCGTGCAAAGTATTCTTGCGCAACAAAAATTTTTGTCCCGCAATAATTTTTTTCCTATCCTGTCTATTTTGCGCGACAAAACGTTTTTTCCGTCGAGCAAGTACGTCTTGTGAGACAAAATATTGTTCGTCACGCAAGCAGTTTTTTTTTCTACTAATGCGAGTTACATCGTCTCAAGGATAAAACTTTAATTTCGACTTAAATTTACAACTGATTTTTTTTTTTAAATGAGGTCATGGTGTTCGATGAATCCCTCAAAAGTCTAAGCTAGCTTAGGCAGTTAGTACTGCAAAGCTCCCACGAGGAAATATTCCTGGATATGCTACTATTTGAGGTATGATATCATTTTATATCAACCTTGTGCCATTGATATGGACAGATGAACTGAAATGTGCAACTGCAACGCTAGTTTATCGATGCATGAATGTGAAAAGGAGGTAGAGATGGAAGATAATGCATGCATGTATAATAAAACTTACACATATATCTGAAGTGTGAAAATAAATGGTGACGAACTCGTACCCAAAAAAAAGTAAAATTATAACCGATGGCGACAAGGCATGTGAGTTGTGAAGAACAAATTGGTGCTTGTGCTTTGAGCTTTTCATGCTGTTGTTACCCTGACCACTACTCTCAGTAGATTTTGAATGGTGGAGGGATATTGATATCACATTAGTTATACCACATTGTGCAACACCTCTTGCATTTCACTATCATTATCGGTTTTCAGTGTGGTTCATTAATATGGTACTCCTAACATTACTCCTTTGAGTGTCACACTATTGCGCTTCTACTTGACTTTACAAATTCACATGTTATAAGCAAATAACGTTGCATTTACCACATATTATTAATATACAAAACACACTTATAACACTAGAAGGCTGGTAAAACGAGGTGTCGAGGACACCAAAAATATTTCTCATATATCTACATCCTCAATGACGAAGCTAGGAATCATAGAGGGAGAAGCGAAACTTAAAAGGGTAAAAGATCTCAAAAAATATAGACACCCAAATCACTTTAGATAGTATATAATATTAATGTCATTCATAATTTATCCGTACAAACAAATTACCATTGTTGCCGGTGAGGTTTCATACCATGAAACGTCACATAATAGGCTCATTATCAATAAAAGTAAAAACATATCTCTCAATGTAAACAACCATGCTATCACTCAACTATTGATCTCCCATTTTGTTACGCAGTGTATTTTCACAATATTCATAGCAGAAAATGCTCTCTCCACCAAAGCGATTACAACCGGTAACACCAAATCCAATGTAAGAAGCTTGTACACTAACTTGCAGCTTTCTTACATCTTGGTCTTCACCAATTCCTTTGAAAGATCACTAATTTCTTTTAATGATGAACTCACTATGTATCTTCATATCATGAATATAATTGTCAAGTTGAACTAGAAGATTCATAACATCCACACCATCAAAATATTGAGGATAAAATTCGGCGGGACGAACAAAAAAGTTTAATTCACCACGTACAAAACGTCCTTCGAGTAGGAATGGCAACAATTTGGTTTGGTGATGGAAATGCTATATTCATCCCATAACCACGAAAATTAACAATATACATTACCACAAATTAATCATTGGGGATTATCCATAACCATACCCACTAGATAATGAATGCCCCAACAGTTGACGGTTATATCCACCTTTGTCAATACCAAAAATATATTTGTTCGGTTGATGCATTATAATTTAGTATATATTAATTTCGTTACTAAATATTTGATGTATAAAATGATTTAAAGAACGAAGCTTATAGAGTATAAACATAAAAGCATTGAATTTAAAACATTGATGATATTGACTGATCTTTGATATCTCTCATAAGCACCATTGAATTCTTATTGATTTTTATTCAAGACTTTTGAACTTTCTTACAAAATGCAACTTTTGTACTCTCAATGTAATGGTTTGGTGAATAATGAATATACATATATATACAGTTATATAATACAATTATATTTATATACAAATTATATTATTATATTATCTAAATTATTTAATATATTATTCGGGTCGTATTTTAGGACGGATACGAATTCCAATAACCATATCCTTAACCAAATAATATTCACGGTTTTTTCTATATCTAAAATATACCCGAATTTTCATGTCAAAATTCATTCCAATCGGATATTTACCACAATTATTGAATTTAACGAATTGAAATTTCATCTTTACCCTCGAGTGGCCAACAACACCTAAACAATATTACTTTTGCGTGGGCCATAAAAACTAAAAACCAACAAATTTTTCCTCCTTACCCGTGTGGACCTCACAAACAAACCGCTAACTTTTTTTTCTTTTTCTTTTTCTTTTTCTTTTTTTTACCTTCTTTTCTTTCTTTCCTACTAGACATTTTTTAGGGCTAGTTTGGTATTGCTGTGCTTTGAAAAAAAGCTGCTGTGAGAATAAGCGGCTGTGAAATAAATCAGCTGAGTGTTTGGTAAACATTTTTGTAAAAGTGCTTTTGGAAAAAGAAAAAAAAGCAGTTTGATAGTGGGTCTTTTCATTAAAGGAGCACTGTAACTCCGTGTGCTTTGAAAAAAAGCCAGTTTTCCAAAGCTACAAATAGGTGCTTCAGCTTTTTCCTTTGATTTCAGCTTATTCTCACAGCAGCTTCCAAAATAAGCCCTTTTTTTTTAGTTTACCAAACACCTAAAACTCTTACAGCTTTTTTTCATGGGTGCTTTTTTTTTAAGCACCTCACTCCCAAACTAGGGCTTAGACTTAGACAATTTCTTACACAATATGTTAACATGATACAAAAATAACAGATTTGAAGTCAACGCAATAACTAATCGAATCATTTGTTAAGAACCTGTAAAAAAAATGGGTCATTGTCGGGTTTACACGTAAGTAACCCGCTTCGACTCATTAAAAAAATATATTTTGATAATTTTAAAGTAAACTACTAAAAAAAGCTTTACTAGTAAGTCATATATCAATGAGATATTTTTGTTTTAAACTTAATCAATGATATATTTTTATTAACTAGGCATAGGTCAATAATAAATGACAAATAAACTTTAAGTCATTATAAATAGTTAAAATTTCACTTTTTTTTATCTTTTTGTCTCTTTCTCTCCGTCAAATCCCGTATTATTTTTTAGTTTTTAATTGAAAAGTTTTGTGATATTTTACATACATGTCATAGTCTCATTTACTAGTATATTTATTTGATAATAATACGTTGTTATCCAAATAGCCATGCATTGCATTTTATACTTCAGTAGCCATATAATATTACATACAATTGACAATTTGACATCTCCAACAATGGGTGAATATTTACCGGTTGTTGTGACATATATTATTATCAATATGTGATTGTGTAAATCCTAAGTAGAGATAAAGTAGGAATCTTTTGGGATGTAGAAGATCTTTCCTAATAGACTTTGTATTACTTGGAGAGCAAGTATCTCTCCTCCTAATTACTATAAATAAAGGCACAAGGACTGGGGAATAGGAGAACATAACAACACAATTCCTCAACACTATTCTCCAATCTCTCTTCTTCTCTTTGCCGCACCTCTCTAGAAAATATAGGCCACAACACGTTATCAGCACGCTCTTCACGCTGTGCTTAGAAGAATTTAAAGAGAATTTATTCGTCTTCAATTAGGGGAGTATTACGTTTCAATTATTTTTAATTGATTAAATTTAGATTTTTATTGAATTCATATACTTCTATTGATTCAATTTATTTTCTTATGTTGAACGTGATACAAGCTTGAAGATGAAAGCCGAAATTTTCTGCATCAAACCAGTTCATTCATATCATCACGCAATCAGGTTCTTCAAAACAACGACATTTAACTCGATATTTTGCAACCCTGATAGTATGAACATTCACCATGATGCATGACCCAACTTTATGTTTAACATATTTTAGATTCTACATAAATTGTGTATGCCTCATAACCATAATTGCTGAAATTATGTGAATTTGATATTTGCCATCAATTGAATCTTACATATGTACATACATTGAAAATATTCTTTTGCATATGCATCAACGTAAATCTGTGATTCATTGAAATATATATGAAATTATTTGTCTATAATTGAATTTGGAAAAAAATTGGATTTGGGGAATTAGGGTTCTATTCGAACCCGTGCCTTGGCATACTGCCAGGCCGCACGCCACCAGGCCTGAAGCCTGCATCAGAACCCAAAAGCCAAGAGGGCCTGCGGCCCTCCATTGACACAAACCCGAGAGCTTGAAGCTCTCTCCTTCCCAGAAAACCCGCGGCACCATCGACGGTGCCCTTGTCCATATCGACCACGAGACGGCCTGCAGCCATCCTATGAACGTTTTGTTCACATCGACGACGACCAGAAGTCGTCCTACACCGAAATTGGACTGCGATTCATCCGGATTTTTTTATAAACCCGATTCGAAATTCTTGCGTTTTCACAACAAACATCGAGATTTTTTCAAATCTCCGCTCCTATTTGAGTTTTTGTCAACCCACGGGTTTACTTCGACCTTGGCAAAGCCGTCTGACACGGCGCCGCGTTCTGGGTGTTCTTCCCCGACGCACACACCCAGCCCCGGCTGGGATGTTTTTCCTCAGACCCGAGCCCTTTGGGCTTCTGTCCCCTCGGCCCATACTGAAAAAAAAAACAAAAACAAATTTAATCTTGTTTTCTGGGCCCGCTTTCTGCGGCCCAGCCCGAGAGAAAAAAATGTTTTTTGTTTTTTGGGGGCCTGCTTAATGCAGCCCGTGAAAAAAAAAACGAAATCATTTTTTTTTTGGTCTGCCTGCAGCAGCCCAACCCTCTCCCTGTGAACCTGCAGCTCACCCACGACCCCCTAGCCCAATTTTTGGGCCTAGGCCACACAACCCCATATTTTTTTAAAGCCACACGTGGCTTAGTTGTTTTTATTTATTTGGGTCCCGAATTTTATTCGCCTAATTTTTTAGGCCCAATGGGTTTTTTTTATATTTTTTCACCCACATTTTCATTTGGCCCGAAGGCCAAATAATTTAATTTAATTATAATTGTAAACCTAAAGTTATATTTTTGCACATACTTGTTGCATATTTGCTTGCATATATATTTGTGTTTGCCTGCAGGTATTATGAGCTTAAAATTCATACTTCCGAACCCGAAGTTTCAGAAAAGTGCCATATGAACCTGAAGTTTCTTAATGCACAACACTCATGTTGAGACTCGAAGTTCTCCATGCTTAAATCCGTTTAAACCAAACCATGTCTTAGAACCTGAATGCTCTAAATTTGTTGTTTATGGAAATTTTATTTCCTAAAACACCAATCACATTCTTGTTTCCTCCATTCAGCGTATTGTCGAACCGTAACAAGTTCGATTTCACTGATTTTGAAGTTTCGAATAAGAAACTACTTTATGTGGATACAAGACGTGACACCCCGCTTGACTATGACTAGTTGAGAAATCATTGTAGCCAGTTCTTCATTCGAAGACTTATGCCTGAAGCATATCAAGTGGAAGTACCTCACTAATGAGAACTTCATGGCTCTTTGACTCGCTATGGACAGTTCCAATCATGCAAAGATAAATTTTTGCCTGAAGCAAAACATGATTGAAACCTTTACGTCCATGAATAGGTACAATTCTGAAGTTTATATCCGATTGAATTTTGACTGGAAGAAAATTTTTCTCGTCCTTCTATATCTAATTTGCTCTTGACGTAGCAGTATAGAAAACAGAAGTTTACCAAATTCTCGGATTTGATTACTACCACACCTGTGAGAAAATGGTGATACCTTGCTTCTACAGGGATGCACCGAACACTAATGGTCTGCTTCGGCAGAGGCCTACCGAACCCAAATTTGGGTCCGTCCTTCTCTCACAATCCAATTTTCGAATGTATTTTCCAAACATATGGTAGAATCAGGCCTGCCAAAAGGTAGTATCACGCCCGAAGCATGATCCCTGGCACCTAAAACTTCAAGAATAAGGGATAGTATTCCCGAACCTTAACCCTACAGAATCTAACTCCGCTTTGACGGAATAGATCATTGGTTATGCACTTTTCAGTGCTTCTCCTAATGTTGTTGAAAAGTACCATTCCCGTAGTCAATCAATGAGACTAATTTTGCTCCACCTAACACATTTGGAAGAGCGAAATTTGACATGGAAGGCCTATTGGCCGAACCCCCTTATCTTTTTGCTTTATTTTATGAATAATTTATTTTGTTCTCGGATTTAAGATTTGTGTTTGGATGTCACCATTATTCTCGAATAAAAGAGTATATTGAAGAAGATTACCACATGTGACTACAATTAACTCATGCTTAGGTATGTTTTGTGGGGAAGTTAGCTGTCTCGTTCTATGATAACTTCATACCTAATCATCCCCTGACAACCTTTTCAGGCTTATCCAACCTAATTATGGGGCTTGGCACTGCCCTATATTGTCCAATGGTATTAACTTTACCATAAAGGGAAGCCTTATACTCAATTTGTTTCGGAAGAACGCCTTTTTGAGCTTTAAGGATATTCGAGAGTATTATTACCATATTGAAACCAATGTAGAAAAATGGAGTAAAATTCCTTGGCATGTCACCATTTTGCACTTCCTACGAATATAGTTAAATGCATATTCTAGAGAAGATGGAATGCTTAACGAGTGGATTACACCCATTCAAGCCACTATGTGGCCGGCCAGAACCCCGTGATTCCTAAGGAATTTTCGCTATAGATGTACGTTTGGGATATCTAGGATGATTTGTGATGCGCCGTTTAGGGCATCTTTTTACCAGAAGTAAAGAAATCATACATGGACACGTATTATACCTTAGCACCCTCCATCCTTTTACAAAGGATTCAAAATGGACATTTGTGGACTGATTCAACCACCTTATGGACTATTTATATACTATATTGGTTTATGCTTCTACACGTTGGTCACACGTGTGGCTGTTGTCCACAAGTTGCATTATCCACACTGGTAGCTCAGATTAACAAGCTCAAGGTTCACCACCTTGATTATTTGATCAAATTTATTTGATTGGATAAGTTGGAGAATTTACATCGAAATTTACATCGAACACTTTAAATCTCGATGGATATTGCATGTCGGTTGGGTTTTTGAAGTTGAACATCCAGTCCCATGTTCATACCCAGAACGACCCAGCAGAAGCATTCATTAAACGCCTTCAAATGATTGCGTGGTCGACTGGTCATACGTACCAAAGTTCCCAACCTCTGCTTGGGGCCATGCAATATTGCAAGCAACCATGTTGGTCCGCCTGAGGCCCGTCACGACCCAACCTTATAAAGCGCGTGTCAGTTGGTTACCAGATACGAACCCGACATATCGCATATGCGCGTCTTTGGTTGTGCGGTCTATGGGCCATTTGTGCCGCCCTTACGTACACAAGAACAAAGGGGTCCTCAGGGAAGGATGGAAATCTATGTCGGTTATGATTCTCCTTCTAATATTCGTTACTAATAACCTTTGCCAGGCGATCTCTTTACCGCTCGTTTTGCGGATTGTGACTTTTATGAGACAATCTTCCCGTCGTTAGGGGGAGATATGAACGTCACTGTTCATAAAGAACGACGCGAATTATCGTGGACGTCCCCACTATGTCTCATATCGATCCCAATCTAGATCATCATAGTTTAATCAGACACTTCTTCTGATCTAGTAAAAGTAACAAGGTCACATGTACCAGCTGCAAATGTGCCTGCAAAGATGTGTACCAAATGTACTTCGGACCTTTGTCCGGAAAGTACGAACGCCACAATTGTGGCCGACCCTCGTACATTGGCGGCTAGCCAATCAATCTATCTTATGCCAGAAGCATGGTTAAATCACTCAGTTCGAGGATTCACCTCCCTAAAAGTGGAGGAACGTGGCACGAACGAATCCGCCCCTCGATCGCTGTCTCAAACCTTTTCATCTCATGAGATTAAATCTGGATTACTCCCGAGACCTGAAGTTCTTGGTCCAGTATACTAGTTTGGATGAGATATGAAATTGGAATGAGATTATCATAGATGACGTTTCGTGTATATGGTAACTACTGATATCAATGAAAAGCGACAATAACGAACCGCGTTCCGTTGATTAATGTCGACGTAGAACTGATTGGTCAACTAAAAGAATCAATCTATGCTGAATGAGATGAATGAAATAGTGCAATATGACGCCTTGGCTCAAGGTTTCTCTCATACGCCATGTGATTGATTGCAGCATTACAAACGTGGTTGTAGTATCTCTGGGATCGTGATATGAACCTACATGGAGTTTCCAAAGGACTTACATGTACTGATTCAAATAGTTCTAGACCACAAGAACACCCTCTCGTTTCTGATGAGGTCTTCACTTTACGGATGCAGAACTATCCGGGCGGATGTGGTATACCCGTCTAAGTGAATATTTGATCAGTTAGGGATATATGCCCCTGCGTGTATAAAATTCGAAATTGCTAGAGCTGAGCAAATTAACTCACATGTCGGACTACAAGACGAATGATATGGGGAGAACTTGACATTTCCTCGACCTGAAGTTTCGAGCTAGTTTTGATGGTATTCTGGTCCACCACTCAAACTAGACCCAGAAGGTGTTATGTTTAAGTATACCTTGATTGTTTGTATGTTAGATGCAAATGAAACCTTTACGGAGGGTATGAAGCATAAGATTCCATATTGGAACGTGAGGCAGCCATATCTAAGTACCATTGGCGTTTGTTGTACTTAGCTCAAATGCACTAGATCAGACGTCTTATGTGCTGATAATCTTTTGGCATAAAGCAGCACTGCGCCTAACACGCCACCACCAAATTTGGTGTTAAAGACGTTTTTCCATTACTACGGATTTGGGCTTATCTATCCCTATGCATCTCAGAATAGAACACACCCCCTTGATCTTCAGAATGATGCCTACCTTGTGGGATTCACTGAATCAGACCGTTTATCTGACCGCACAAGGTACATTCCCGCATGGTTATGTCTTTACCATTAAAGAACACCGCAATATCTTGGAGGTCAACCAGATAGACCTTTTGTTGCGAAACCTTTGAATCATTCCAAGACTCACTATGTCTCATCTCGTGAGAGATGTAGTCGAAAACTCTTGTTGAGCATATTCAAAATTCCTGCGATTTTCATCCATCGTTGAGTCCCAACAACGATCCATGAAGATAACGCTGCATGTATCAACCGGATTATGATATATCCAACAAGTCAACACCAAGCATATTGTGTCTACATCAGCATGAGCATCAGAAGATTGAAGTCAAGCAGTCCAATCCCAGACAACCTTGCCGACATCTACACAGAGTCACTACCGAAGTCTACCTTTCTAGAAGCTTGTCTGATGAATTGGTATGCGTAACTTTCTCATTTGTAATGCTTGTAGTTCCATTTGGAAGTTTTGTCAAACTCAGGGGGAGTATCCAGAAGTATACTCACTTGATCTTAATGTACTCTTTTTCCCTACGATTAGGAGCATTTTTCCCACTGGGTTTTTGCTACCTAACTAGGTTTTAACAAGGCACCTATCTTGGGCTGATCATACCCTTGTGAGCTCTTCTACTTGCATCCAGAAGACGTATAGTTTTGACTTAATGCAACTTCTCACTTTTCTCCTTAGCCTATGACTTTTCTCCCACCTTGGGTTTTACCATAGCGAGGTTTTGTGAGTTTTACTACCTATGCATTCTTCCGTTTGTTTTGAGATTCGCATTCGCTACTTATGCCAACTAGATGAAACGACTTCACTAACTGCTTCTATATTTGCCTAAAGATCTGATGCGCCATCTACTTGAGTATTTGCACACTCAAGGGGGGGGGTGTTGTGACATATGTTCTTATCAATATGTGATTGTGTAAATCCTAAGTAGAGATAAAGTAGGAATCCTTTGGGATCTAGAAGATCTTTCCTAATAGACTTTGTATTACTTGGAGAGCAAGTATCTCTTCTCCTAATTACTATAAATAAAGGCACAATGACTGGGGAATAACAACACAATTCCTCAAGACTATTCTCCAATCTCTCTTCTTCTCTTTGCCGCACCTCTCTAGAAAATATAGGCCACAACACCGGTTAAGATTTATTGGTTTATTTAATTCCATATCATCTTCCACTTGTCAACCTATCTATCATCAAATTGCATTCCTATCTTATGAAACGCCACCATGTGGTCTAATTGTTCATAGCCCTCATATGTGTGTGGCTATGAGCCCTGAAGGTGGAAGTCCTCTTGCATGAGGTGTTAGCTACAGGCATGAAGGTTTGACAGCTCTTAAGCCACTCATCACGTGTATACTTGACACATCTCCATGCATTCAAATGCTTAGTTATATCTGCAGAGTTAATCTTCCTTCAAATTATTTTATTATTGTTTTACCCAGCACCGAGTCTTTTGGCCGACCTATACTACTATGAAAATAAAAGTACATGAAAACTTTGGTTAAAAGTATTGAAAATACTGAACTATAGTGTAAGATGGAAGAAGATGATTAGGTATTTGTAGAAAAATGAAAAGAAAAAAAAAACAATAATTTTTCCTTTTTTTATGTATTTTTAAATATTTTATTATAATTTTTTTATTAAGTTAATTAATCTAGATAGTTGGATTTCAAAAAGATTGAAATCTAACAGCCAAAATTGGACACATGGCCAACGATAAAATTTCTGATTTTTTTTTAGGTAAAAAAACCTAAATTGTTAATCTGGAAATCGAACAGTCCAGATTTTGTCACGTCACTAGCTATTGGTTTTGAATTTCAAAATTTTTTGATCGTTAGAAATCCAACGGTCATCGCCGCGCCACATTGCGTTTGTCCCTCATCCCCTTAGTGCCTTGCCAATGTAGGCCCCTCTTCTGCATGCTGTCAAAATAGGGGTAGACTTGCTGTTATAGGGGTAGACTTGCTATCGTTAGTGCGTTGAAATCGTTGGGTGAAGTGGGTTTTTTTTTTTTTTTTTTTATTTATTTATTTTTTTTAAAATAGGGGTAGACTTGCTGTTATATGAGCATTTCTCTGATTTTTTTGGAAACGAGCTAGCATGTAGTGCATGATTTGGAGCTCACGTAGAATACATGTGTATGTGTTTGTATATATATACATGTGTTAGGGTGTTAAAGAGAGAGTTAGAAAGAGACTAGGGTTAGTAAGCTTGTGTGTGGAGATTGTTGTGGACTTGTCTTGTCGAGGTTTTACCTAGGGGTGGGCAAATGAGTCCTATACCCGCGGGTCGGGACGGGTCCAAAATTTCAAAACACAAAACGGGGTGGGGCGGGGCGGGTATACAAAATTAATAGGGCGGGGCAGATCTAAAAATAGGAGAGAACGGGCCCCCGACCCGGCCCGTTTCTAACTTGAGGTAATTGGATGGGATTTTATGATTGGAAGTTTTTATTCATCTCAGACTCAGAGTCTGAGTCTCATACCCGTTCTCCCATTCATTCATGACTCGAGCCCAATCCAGTCTTCAATCGTAGTAATCCATCAATAACCACCATCTCTGACCACAGCCCTCGACTTCGTCTTTGTCTCCATCTTTCTGGCGAATCATGAGTGGCGACCATCATCAATAACCAACATCACCGTCATCTCTCCAGATTACGACCACCCCATCACTGCCGTCGAGAACACCACCATATTGCGAATCGAAATTAGCAACCATCTTCTCATCTCCTCCCAATTTAAGGTAATATAATTTCTGAACTCTTAATTTTTTACTCTTGTTAATTTTCTGGATTTAGGGATTTAGGGTTCCCGCAATCTCTGATTCTCTCTGATTAATTTTCTAGATTTGGGAGTTAGGGTTTTCTGCAATCTCTCACTCTATTAAGCAATTCATAATAGGTTTTCTGCAATCTCTCACTCTTTGGTCAAAGGTTGAAAAAAATTTCAAAACATTTATGTGAGTTGATTTTGGTGGGTGAGGAAAAGGTGATGGAAATTTGGTGTAAGAGAAATTTGACTTTTAATAAATTTGTTTTGTCAAAACAAAGATATTTAGCTTTCCTTCACCATGAAGTCTTCTCCCATTTTTAATAAACCAAAACTTTATGAAAAACATAAAATTTTTGAATCAAAACTTCAAAACCTTTTTGTTCTTGGCAAGAACTTCAAGAACATTGAAGAACATTCATAAAAACTCATAATAGCCCCATGAATGTTTTCACTTACCAAAACTCAATTTTTCACAACTCAAAAGAGGGTTAATATTCTAGGGTACTTAGGGGTCCCAAAGAACACATTAAAACCATTTTACAAGACTAATTTGGACCCAAAAAGTCACCCATTTAATTTGGCCGAAAATACCAAAAAAGTTTGGCACCAAATTTTAGTTCCAATATTCATGCTTTTGTGAATCACATCTACAACATTTGAGATGCTAAATTTTCAAACAAAATTTATATTCAAAGCAAGAACAAAGCTTGTAACATTTACAACATATAAATCACATAATATGAAAAATCACAAAACCCAAAAGGATTCACCATAAACTAGGCCTAGGCTCTGATACCACTTGAAGGAAAATTTATGTCCTAGTGAAGAACATTTGAATACATATGCATAATATTAACAAATTAAATTAAACATGCATCCAAAATCAATTCATAAAACCCATGACTTTCAAAGCCTAGTAGATGGTGAACCATGACTCTTTAACAACATTAAAGAGATTAAGGATTTAGAGAATATTACCCTTGAAGCTCATCCTTGATTACACAAGGGATTCACCCAAGTGGAGGGCCTTCAAGTCACCTCCTTGCTCCTTTGAGGATTTGTTCTCCAAAACACCAAAGATGTGATGTCTCCAAGTCTCTACACCAAAGATAAAATGTGAAGATAAAATGGATGACTTAGGGAAGAAGAAATTGCTAGATTTTCCCTCCCTATGTGGCCGGCCCCTTTAGAGAAATTAGAGAGAAAGTGTTTCACCCAATTTCATCCAAAAGAACCCTAAATGAAATAAAGCTATAAAGTTGTATTTATACTTCACTTCTAGTGAGTGGCAAACTTGTAAACAACACAAGTTTGCTACCCCTCACCCTTATGGCCGGCCTTAGCTTTGTCTTTGGGCTAATTGCCCAATTTGTTTTAGTTGTCATACAACTTAAACATAATGGGCCTTGTGGACCAAAACACTTTTGGGCCCCGAAACCCAAAACTAACTTAGAAGCCCAATACGAACGTTTCGTATAATTAATTAACTAATTAATTAATTTTGACCATTCTTCAATTAACTATTTAATTGCTTATCCATTTCATTTAATTACTTCACTTTCATCTTTACTCGGTGTACGATCCATTAGGTTCCAATTAGCGAGGCAGTGGGCGATGTTACTCTTAACTATCGTTTGTGAATTGAAACCACATTTCAATTCTCCCTTAAGATTAGTGTTTGCCAATCTTTAGGGCTACCACAAACCATGAGTGACACCTAGCAGCATGTCATGGTTACCCAAGCTAACTAGAAGTGGTTGGAGAACCTATCCAGTTACAATTACAATGCAATACGGTCCTTCTCTAATACAATACTCTCAATCACATCGTTTAAGTGATAGTTTGTTTCATGTCTACTATCCAATGTGATACTTCTCTATATGATTCGCTTGAATAAGATTTGGAACAAATTCCCTTAGTCATATTCATATGCTTTGGCCAAAGACTCTCGAATCATATCTTAGAGTATTCTCCTTCCATAAGGTTAGAGATCCCTTGTTGTGCATTCATATGTCTACATGACTAGATAGCTTGACCCCAACCATGCCGTGGACACTCCAAAGGAACGCCATTTGACACGATCAAAGATCAAGGACCTAACCATTAGACATCAATGATGCCTCAGGTCAAAGGACTACTTTGCATATTGTAACCTTGAGTTCTTACATGACATGTATGTTTGAACTCTCTTTTTGATCGTAGTTTAGTGTACTCGATTACTCTTTCAAGCACCTATGTGTTTGTCTTAGTGTCCAACACTAAATGACTTGAGACTTGTCATATCCACGCTTGAGTCGACATAACACATACTAACCTTAGCGGATTGTCAATGCCCAATTGGCAACCCTATGGCTAGGAACGTTTTAGGAATGAGCATAAGAGAAAGGTCTCGTAAATCTAACTTACTTAGATCACTTATCTCTTAGATCAAATACATTCCTTGGATTCCCTTATTGATTAAACACAAGATACAATAAACAGTGATTAACAATAAACTTTGCCCTCTATTAAACATATATAAGTTTAATACAATAAGTATTCCAAAAAGCTATTACATCAAATGAGTGGCTTTGTGGGCATACTTCCAACATGTTTACAAGGCTCAAAGTTATGTAATTGTTAAACTGTTCTTCCAAAGAAAAGGGACCCGTGGACCCGCCTTGAACCGGCCCGTTATTAACGGGCCGGGTTAGGTTCGGTTCTAAAGTTAAAATTTCTTATGCCCGGCCCGTGCCCACCCCTAGTTTTACCTATCAATCGAGGTGAGTGACCTATCTAATGTGTCTTAAAATGTTCTTATTTTCTGATAATTGAAAACCATGAGTTATCATGTGATTTTACACTATTTTCAAATATCTCTCTATTTCAAGTCAAGCATGCTGGATTTTGTGAAGTATTTTCAGAGTTATTATATATCTGACCAGTGAGAATTGTTTGAGATGTTCATGGAACATAAGGACTTTGGTGTTCATTAATCCGAGGGATAAAATGTAAGCTGCACATGAGACATTAGAGCAAAATGCCCATTAGGGGTCACATGGTGAGTTACAATTTACGAAAGATATAATGAACACGTAAAAGGATGATGTGATAAGGAATTATGTGGCTAAAGCTTTTATATTATTCTCGTACTTTCTAGCATGTGTAAAATGACATTGCTTGACTAGCATATTACCTATTCTACACACTAGACAATGGTGGTTGACCCCTCACCTTTAATTTTACAAACAAGTTATTTGGCAAGACATGTTGTAGACGAGCTGCAGTTGTGTTAGGCGAGGGAATTTAAGGATTTTATGTATTTGTGTACATCGTGTAAGGATTATCGAGATTATTGTTATAAGAGAAATTTAGTTGTTCATATTTCTTCTTCCTTTTACTCGCGCGTCAGGCAAGGGGTTAATTTTTTTACCGACCTTGGGTCTAGAGCGTGACACCCTCTCTATAAATGCGATATGGGCTTTGAACTATTATAAATAAGGATTTAAATCCTCTCCAAATTAATTTTGTAGGGATCCTCCAAACTGATGGATCTCATCAATTGACACAAATCTAATGGCCAAAATCTCTTCTTTTTCCTCTATTCCCCTAAACTCCTCTCTTTGTCCCTCTCTTCGAAGCTCTCAACCTCAAAACACCAACCCCCCCAAATTCCAGATCAAATTCAACCTCACCTCAAAATCAACATAGCACAGCCACAACCCACCCAACCCACAACCCCCATCGCAGGTTCCTCACCTTACACTCCCTAAAATCAACCCTAGCACAGCCACATCCTTTAATTTCAAGTCTATTAACCCTAAAATCTTAGCTGACCTTAACGAAACAATAAAAAGAAGGGTCGCCTAAACTGATTTCTATTGGTTACAGAGTTCTTTTTCATAACTATGGAAGAATTATAAAGAGATAAATAAAGTTATAGTAAAAAGAAATCTCAAAGATAAGGAAGAAGAAAGAGCATAATAGGAAAAGGTTTTGGCTGTTGAATTTCTATCCCCCAATATAGATCTGATTTAGAGATGATCTAAATCTTATAAATAGTTAAATAGTTAAAACATGTATATTCTATCACTTTCTCACCCTTGGTTTATATAGAGGAGTTTGCTCCCAAAAAAAAAAGAAGGAAAAAACTAGGAAATTGAAACTGCAATGCAGTGTCCAAATCCAATATATAAAAAATAGAACTAGAAACAAACACTGCATTACAGTGTCTGAATCCAAATGTAAAAAATAGAGCAAGAAACAGACACTGTGCATTACAATGTTTGAATCTAAATGTAAAAATCAGAAGTCGCACGAGATATGGGGCATAGGAGATGTGTGAGTGATGGAAAAAATAAAACCAGGAAATAGATATTATAACGCAGCATCTAAATCCAAAAGTAAAAAAAATGAACTAGGAAACAAGCATTGCATTGCAGCGTCTGAATCCAAATGTAAAAAAGAACATGTGGGAGGCGTGTGAATGATGGAGAAAACGAAACCAGTAAATAGTCACTGCAACGCAGTGTCTGAATCCAAATGTAAAAAAAATTAAAAAAATTCCGTATTGACTTATTGCAAAATATAAAACTATGAGAAATTGAGTACAGCTGAAGTGGGTGTCAGCAAAAGTGACAGATTTTGTAATTTTTTGTTTATTTTAAGTGCATTTAAGTATTACTAGACATGATTGACATATTTATAATTAATATAAATATTGTTGATATATTGTTAATATTGTAACTTTTTATTGATTTTACACAAAATCACCCTATATTAAATATGTATTATTGTATTATTATTTTATATAAGTTAAAAAAAAATTAAGTTTTATTTATTTATTTATCTTTATTATGAGAGTTGTCACATCCCCGCCCTGGCTGGACCACTTCCCGAGCTTGACTCCGCCATAGCATGATATTATCCGCTTTGGGCCCCTACCACACATTCACAGTTTTATTTCTGGGAACTCACACGAGAACTTCCCAGTGGGTCACCCATCCTAGGAATGCTCTCGTGCGAACTCCGAAGCCAATGAGCTCCCAAAACGCCTCGTGCTAATTGGAGGTGGAATGTACATATAAGGCTTACAGGATCCTCACCCCTGGGCGATGTGGGATCTTACAATCCGCCCCCCTTAGGGGCCCGATGTCCTCGTCGGAACACTCACACCGGACGGTAGAGTGGCTCTAATACCATTCTGTCACATCCCGGTCCGGGCTCGACCACTTCCCCGGCTCGACTCTGCCATAGCACGATATTGTCCGCTTTGGGCCCCTACCACGCCATCACATTTTTGTTTCTAGGAACTCACACAAGAACTTCCTAGTGGGTCACCCATCCTAAGAATGCTCTCCTGCGCTTAACTTCGGAGTTCCGACGAACTCCGAAGCCAATAAGCTCCCAAAAGGCCTTGTGCTAATTGGAGGTGGGAATGTACATATAAGGCTTACAGGATCCTCACCCCTAGGCGATGTGGGATCTTACAAGAGTTTCTTATTATCATTATTGGGATAAATTCAAATCTACTAGTATAGGCAAAAAGACAGACTTTCAATTTTAGAGCCAACGACCTAACAAAGTTTTTTACTCTCTCATACAATCATATACACAAATGTTATCCTTTTACAAGTGAGATTAAAACATTATAAAACGCATTAAAAAAATAAAAATATCAAAGTAATTTAAAAATACTAAACACATTAAAAAATTATAATAATTAATTTACAAGTGCGAAAAATGTGAAAACAATATGTAAATGCTCATGATCGCATTCTCTACATTTTGAAATGGGTGAATTGTCGTTTGAATTTTTAAAACCCTACAAACCCTCGTTAATAGGAATTTTATTGGCGTTCAAAATAAATAAAAATTCACAATAATTAATATACACGTGTGAAAAATGTGAAAGAATATATAGACACTCATAATTGAATCCTCCATGAGTATACAATGGTTACATCATCATTTAAATTTTTTCAAACCATCTAAACCCTGATGAATAGTTTTTTTTAGTGCAAAATTAATAAAATTCATAATAACTATTGTAGAAGTGTGAAAAATGTAAGAAAGTTGAACAGTTCGGATCTATTGTCGTTTATGCTTTACTCTTCTCACATTCGTTTTTCGTATTTTCATTTTGACAACATGACCTTTTAACAAATATAGATAAATGAACGGTTCGGATCGTTAATATCACGTTCCGATATTTAAGGTTAACTGAAATATAAGTTGATATTTGTATAGTTTCTAGAGATTTTATAAACTTCCAGCAATATTTTCACTAACAAAAAACTCTGAACGTAATATCAACGATGCGAATTATTCATCTTCCTGCACCCTCTAAAGACAAATGTATTTTTATATTTTGAAGTAATATTTATGTGACAGTGTGGTATGTATATACGAATTTAATATTATATTTTTCATTTAATTATTTGTTGGTTTAAATTAGTGGATCAGATTACCTATTAATATTAGCAGGTCAAGTTGGGTCGGGTCATATTACACGTTCATTTTAACAGGTGTTACACGACACAACCCAGTAAGGTATCGGGTATGACACGAACACAGAAAATACTGTTGGAAAATATTAGTATTTTGGTTTATTTGAATGTTTGGTTTTTTGGGCTTAGCCCGTTAGCATTAGGGTTTCGATTTCTTACCTTTTACGATTAGGGATAGTTTATTATAAATAGCATGCTTGTTATTCAGTCGAGAACAAGTTAGTCACAATTTAACTTAGGGTTATGTAGCCGTTTTGGCTTTTTTTTTTGTTTAATAATATTCTTATTAGTTTGTAGTCTTGGTTATAGCACACTCTGATATTCAACTTGGTATCAAAGTAGGTTCAATCATTCGGGATTTAATCTGCTTGGTCGGGTTGATATTTTATTTGTTAGTTTGTATGCTAGTTTTTGTCATTGGTTTAATTAGCAGAAAAACCAACAATAGAAAACTGAATTTAGAGTTGTAGTCACCACTTGCGGGCAAACCAGTCGAGTCCACGCACCAAATTCTGCCTCAAGTCCAGTCAAGTTACATGCTAGTCCATCTAATAGAGCCAGTCTGCATCTGCTTGTTTGCAAACTCATGTCGTATACCACCATGAGTTTGACAAGGGGTGTTGGAAACTATTAGTATTTTGGTTTATTTAAATGTTTGTTTTCTGATCTTAGCCCGTTAGCATTAGGGTTTCGATTTCTTACCCTTTTTAGGATTAGAGTTAGTTTATTATAAATAGCATGCTTATTATTCAATCGAGAACAAGTTAGTCACAATGTAGCCTATGGTTAAGTAGCCATTTCGGCATTTTTATTTGTTTAATAATATTCTTATTAGTTTGTAGTCTTGGTTATGGCACACTCTGATATTCAACTAACAGGACATGAATGCCAAGTCTAGCATTTCTTCAATTCCCAAAACAAATTGCAACAAACAAAATAACTCCAATGCAAGGTCAAATTGCAGAAGGAGACGTTATGCAAGCTACAACATATTCAACTCGTAACAATGATTACGAGTAGAGCAGGTTGATGCGGAGCGGCAGCTGCTGAACAACAAACGGAATTGCAGGTTTCCATTCAGGTTTACAGGAACCAGAGGGACAGATTCTCGTTCATAGGGTTAATTTCCAACAACTGGAGGTGCAGTAGCACTTTCTTGCGCCTCTGTGGCTTTGCCATTGTAAATTATTAAAGGCATTTAATAATCATTTCATTTCTACTTTTTACTTTTAAAAAAACCTGAAATCTTCATTAATAATTACTTTTAGTTTTCATTAAAAAAAATTCTTAAGTTTTCGCTTTTTGGTTTTTAATTTTCCATAAAATGGCTTTTTGGTTTTCATTTTCCATAAAGTTTTTTTTTTCCTATTTGTAAAGGGTGGAAATAGAGTTTAAAACTATATATTACAATAACTTACCGAAGAGGAGGAGATTTTAACCCAAGACGCGTAAATAAAAACCTAACACCTATCCATTAGGATATTAACTCGCACGCAATTTGTTAACGTAATTACCAAAGATTTCAGTTTTTTTTTTTAAAGTAAAAACAAAATGGTTATTATTGTTGTGACATATGTTCTTATCAATATGTGATTATGTAAATCCTAAGTAGAGATAGAGTAGGAATCCTTTGGGATCTAGAAGATCTTTCCTAATAGACTTTGTATTACTTGGAGAGCAAGTATCTCTCCTCCTAATTACTATAAATAAAGGCACAAGGACTGGAGAATAGAATAACATAACAACACAATTCTTCAAGACTATTCTCCAATCTATCATCTTCTCTTTGCCGCACCTCTCTATAAAATATAGGCCACAACAATTATGACCCAAAATCCGTTTTTTACTCGAAACTAATTACATACTTTGTATCCCACAACAATGACCAAGCGTTATTTCTCAACATCTGAAATAGTTCAAGAAAATCCACAGCCTTTGTAACATTACAAGGTTAGATGGTATTTTCATGTAAACAGGGGCAAGAAAGTTCTATGGAAAAAAAATGGCGGTTTCTAACCAAAGAGAAATATTCATAGAGCCAAAAAATTACGATACCAAGAACATGGAATTTGCGCTACTTTTCCTCAAGATGCAAGTTGGGTAATGGCCCTTTCATCCCCACACTAATTGTTGAAGATCTAAAATCAGATCCTACCCTTGATGGTGAACTTTTGGTTCCCTCAAAATACCTTAACGAAAGGATATTACACAGAACAAAAAATGGAACCCCTCCGAACGAGAGGTAAGGAGAAAGCAACGTAGGAGTGCCACAAATCCG
Source organism: Crataegus laevigata (assembly GCA_963580275.1). NCBI lineage: Eukaryota > Viridiplantae > Streptophyta > Magnoliopsida > Rosales > Rosaceae > Crataegus > Crataegus laevigata. The sequence continues at coordinate 11,052,429 of OY756944.1, read as the reverse complement.
AGGCAACTCAACCTCTGATACGATTCTAGTTGTTTCAATTCCTTCACCAAATGGAAATAAACCTATAGAATTGTTCTCAGATGCAGATCCAGCAACGCTACATTCGTGCGTTCTGAGAAAATTAGAATCTCAACTCGGCCACCAAGTCATTACTATTTGATCCACATCTCTTCTTGTACCCACTAAACACAAAATTAAAACATAATATTCTTGCAATACATAATATCCTTACAGTTCTTCTAGACTTAGATTCTACATTTAGCAACAAGCATATTGACACTATTATGATAGCACAAGTGTGACATCTTTATGATTTGCATGTTTTCAATGTTCAGGCACTATAGCCTTTGTTGGAAGGATGCAACTGGCCAATTTCATGACCGTTACAGGCAGCAGAACAAGCTTCCACCATTTCCGTTTCAGATACTCCGCTGTTGCAGATGTTGGCAAATGTGCGCATATGTTTCATGCCATACTGAGTCAATGACCCGCAGTGTGTTTCAAACACACGAACCTGTAATTCAAAATTTAACCTTGGAATTAAATCTTGAAACTGTACAATTGAATAATCAAAGGGGTTAGGGTAAGTCATTACCATAGATTTTAAGCATCCCCAATCATCCACAAGGGGTTGACCAAGAGCTCTCACAGAATTGAGAGTGGAGGGACCTTTTCCGGGTCCATAGAGAAATGCTCCAATGAACTGAATGCTTGCATCCAAGTGAGTCCTATGCCTCATTGTTTCTTTGATCTCATTGAGGATTTCTCTACTTTTTCCAGATCCATGTTCTGATCTTTTGTACTGTAAAACACAAGTAAATATTGAACGGTAACCTCACCGTAAATCTAAATGTAGAACAATTTTTTTTGTACTTTTACTTGTATATGTGATAGTGAAAAATAAATTGTGGGAAGAAGCTCACCATTTGCCACATGTAGAAAATCTCTGCATCTCTCTGGTTGACAACTTCCATAGGCTTTTCTAATTGGCCATTGTTAGGAGGCAAGTTCACAGAGGCAGGATCAAAACCTAGGTACAAATACAGCTTTTCTTGTGTAATGTTTTTGCTCCCGTATTCCATCACATGCGATCCCACATCGTAATTGTTTGAATTGGAAGTCCGTTGCTTTACCTGCAACAACTCACGCATGCATATTGGAATTCAATTTAATTTAACGGTCGGCTTGTACATTAGGTCCAGAATCTAAAAGTTGAGTTCAGATATTATAAGCTCACCGCCTGATACTGTTGTTCAATTGTTTCTTTCTTCAGATTGTGCCTCTCGCTGAATGTTCAAGAAAAAGGAGATTCAATAATATAGACTTCGACAAGGTCTTATAGAAGCTACAAATCGTGCATACTTTGTTCAACATATGCCCCAAACAATATCCACTATACCATGTACATATGTTTGTTTTTATTTTTTGAATAACTTATTGTCAAATTAGTTTCTTAATTATTTTGAAATTTTACAGTACAGATTTATTTCTCATATTCGAAAGACCAAGAATGCATACCTATCTTCCATCCAAGAAACACTGTACAAGTCCCCCAAGCAAGTGATATATTCAGGAGGTGGCGGGGGATCCATCCCAGGGCAATAAGTTCCAAAGCTGTTCTCTTGTGCATTTGATGCTGTAGTCACATAAATGTTTAGGTCTTTCGGCATTATGCCTTCAAATATGCTCCCACTCTCACAAGCTTCTATATATATAACCTGCACATAATGCAATTGTGCTCATGCGCTTAACTGTCTTAACCTTGAATACCAAAGGAAGTGAGAATAAAAAGTGATCTACTTACCATCTCTTTATAGCTCCCCGATGCATGTTTCTTCTTCAAAACCTCAATAAAATCCATGGCATAAAGGAAAGGCATGTTTGGCATCCCTACAATCGTAGTGTAAATTGGTGAGTCCTTACTCTCATTTTACAGCTTTTCTCAAGTGAGCACTAAGGTTGGCAAGATGACGGCAACATCTCCTCGCAAATTGATTCCAACTTCAGATCACATGAATTAACATGCTACGCAACAAACCTAACTTTATTCCTCTTGCAAGCCAAAACAAGAAAATAAGACAAGATCTAACCCTATACTATATATGTGTATGAAACAACCCATGATGAAGTAGTGTTTACAATAATGATATAATATAAGCTGAGTTAGCACAAGTGGTGAGCTACGGTGGGAGGTTGGGAAGCGTTTGATCTCTCCTATGTAATATATATGTAACCAAAAAAAAATAAAACAAGGGTACCATGGATGTCAAAGAAGAGGTAGTAAACTCACCAAGGACACCAGGACCTCCATGATCTGAGTAGTATAAAAAGATCCTATCATTAGGTTTGCTGTCCACAACCTTCCCACTTCCGCCTTTCACAGCCTTTTTGTCCCCAAGGAGGACTGCATACATATTCGCGGCAGTTACTTGCTCACCAGTGTAATCCTAAAGCAGTTGAACCAAAATAAATTATTCACAGACATATGGAATTCGAAGTAGACGTAGCTCAACTATTGCCAATTAAGTACTAACTATGACCACAATAATATGCAAACTACATTTGTTAATGCACGCAATCTTCTAAATTAAGACTAATGTTAAAATGCAAAATGGGCGTAGTTCTCAATTAGCTTTAACACTAGAATTGAACAAAATTCTTATGCGTGAAGTTCTAAGATTTGTTCCCAGTAGAATCTCTATACAGCGTACACTAACAACTGTTCTATAATTGAGGAGTGCTGTTATTCCCACCCCAGTTTCTTATTCCCCCACCCACTTTTAATAAAATTTCTAATTACAAGTTACCTCATTTGTAAAATGACTGATAAAGACCTTAAAAGATAACCTTCTCTTTTTTTCTTTTTTCTTTTTTTTGTTAAACGATAAGTTTTGTTAGATAGTGGTTTGAAGTCCCACACCGTCATGCAATGGCTCAACACCTTTCCACCACTGTGTGGTAAAGACCACTTGCAAAGATAACCTTCTGTTCACAAACGATTTATCTTTCCTTAAAGCCCTAACTCACCAGATAAAATCCCAGTGCGACTTAACTTGAAATTGTTCTAGTTCCACACTATTTTCTACGTTTATTGCAAATTAATTCTCATAAAAATCGCAAAGAAGAAGACAAACCCAAAAACCAAGCAACCAGAGTTTGCTTCTTCTGCACTTTCTCTAGCCACTCTCTGGTTCAAGTTTAATGATTTTGTTTTGGTTGGATATTTCAACAATGGATATCAGAATGAATTGATATGTAATGTGGACTTGCTTCATATATATAGGTGCTGATATTTCTACACACGTGTGAAAGAACCGAGGAAGGATAATCTTCTGTAAAGGGCTTCGAGTTTGATTAGTAGAAAAAAAATGGTGCAAAGTCTCACTGAATGCTCTAAAATTATTTCACCACTGGTGCAATAATTTTAAAGACAAGCGCGGAGCAAGAGTGCTAATGAGGATACTTTAGGAATAAAAGAGGGTGGGAAAATAGCATTTTTATTTTTTAATTTTTTATGGTGGGTGGAATTATAATGTGGGTGGATAAATAGGACTATGGAGTGGATCTAGTAGCTCTAAAAAATTAGGCCTTGGGCTCTTCAGTAAATACCTTGTTTAAGAACCATCTTGGTGTTTTAGGTCTAGGCTATTTTCTGTTACTTTAGCTTGGGCCTCATGCTTCACAAAAAAACCCAAAACTATATGAAAATACAACACGTATGTACTCACGGGAATCTAATTTTTCTTTTTTCAACCTATAGATTTTGGGAATTGGAGATTAATTAACTTAAACTCCAAAAATTCAATAAGGGTAATAACTCAGAAAATACTCTTCAAATTACCAATTATTTTGTCAAACTTCCAAATTTAGTTTATGAATGCAAAGGGCCACCACAAATAAAATTGAATCATGAAAACATTTAGAAAAAAAAAAAAGTAGAATATAAAGGGTAAAATGATAATTTTTTTCAAGTGCCAAACAACTCCCTTTTCAGGGTTCAAAAAAATCCCCTTCTCAAGCATCCACAAAGCATTCAAAAAGCAAAGCTTAAATTACACAAGAAACATAGGTCACACATCAATAGGGATGCTGCAATACCTCCTTGTTTTCTTGCACTAATAGTTTTCTCCTACTGGAACCATTGGTGCAAAAATGTGAACGAGACAAAGGCAAAAAAACAAATTGCAACTCCAGTGATTAAGAACATCCTGGAAAAGGACTTTGATGGATCTTATTCCACATGATATTAAGTTATTGTGCCGAGACGCCACCATGGCGACCTGATCCTCTCCTAGTCTTATGATTGTATCGTATAAAGAACAAGAAGGGAAGGGAAGAAAGTAAGAGAAGCGAAACCCTGTACACACAACTGACATAACAAATATATAATCTAACTTATCATAGATATATAGATCTTAGTCTTCCAAACAAAATGAAAGAATTTTCTTAGCAGCATTTTGGAGTTGCTTTGAAGAAAGGGTGATGTTACCTGCACACCTCTTTTACTTGACACTCTCACCCTTCTCAATTTCATCGAATGAATTGAAGATTAAAGGACAAAAATTAACAAGGGGTATGTGGGAGGTAAAAATTAATGTGTATAGAAAAAGTTGTTTTGGGTTAAAAAGGACGCGTTTGATTCCATGTTGTCCGATTATAGTTTTTAGTGCTTTTTTTTGTTTTTTTTTTTTTTTGGGGGGTGGTGGGGGGGGGGGGGGGGGGGGGTGCTTGAGATATGCAAAAAGTATATGGAGAAAAAGAGTAAAGAGGGATGGTGATCCTGATGAAAAAAATAAATAATTAAGGATGATTGAAAACGAAATCTTGAAAGTGAAAAACTAATCCTTCCCCGATCTTCATTTCTCATTTGAGTCATTTCCCCGTATCTTAAGCACAAAAATTGAAACACTGCCTAAGTAATAAAATGGTTATCAAAAGCTCCCTAAAAGGTTGTTAAAACCAAAATGTCAAACATGAAACACTGCCGCAGTCATACTGCTTTTTAAGCTCAGCCCGCAGGAATCCCCTTTAAACCATGGAATATGTAAGGGTTTTATCTTTTTCCTTTTTGTTTCGGCATCTGCAAAATTTGATTTGTATATGCACGATAGACTTGTTAATATTCTTTTATCTTCTGAAAGAACTTCAAATCCTTTTAATTGGTTTAAGAGTAAAGAAAGACTAAAAGAAAAGCATAAGTAGGGCCGAATGAAATTTTGAATGTCCTCATCTTAATCTTGTATTAACTTTGGATTTGTCCTTACCAATCTACTAGCTCACCACTCTGTGGTTAGAAAAAAACCTAAGCTCCCCTACCCACTGTTAATTACTTACAAAATGAATGAACGGTTCAAAATTAAGAAAGCATATTAAAAAAAAATATCTATCCACATCCATGTCACACCAAAGTATACAATATTATATGTAGAATTCACACACTATATTAGATATATATGATATATCTGCATATACAATTAGTTATATATTGATTTCAAAAAATAAAAAATAAAAATTGTACCTTAGGCACGCCGGCATAAACATCACCACCCTGAGGATGGTTGATGATAACTCCCGGCCTCGGATTCATTGAGTGCTTGGCTATGTCGTCGTACATAAATACCACTATGTTCTCCTCCTTCAGCCCACCTTTTTTCAGTAACTGATATGCGTGGCAAATATCCGCCTGAATATACATGATAATATTAAAGTGTAAATCCCCAAGAACAAAGAAATTTCAATTGTTTTATTTATAAATAAATAAAAAATATGAAATAAACTTCCCTTGGTTATCACAAATATTATATTTACCTGATGCCTGTAGTTTCCATACCCGTTTGAACCGGCTACAAGAACCGCCCATCTTGTACCCGGTTCTTTGTGATGAACATCTTCCGGTTTATCCTTCTCGGATGGCAACCGGATTCCAGAGTCCCACCGCTCCAACCGGGCGGCTCGGCCTCCACCTATAGCTTGGATGACCAGTACAAACAAAAACAACGATATCCACGACACAGTATAGTTACTAATCATCAACTTGGACTGATGTTCGACCGCCATGAAGGGTGGAGAACCGATTCAACAAAACCGACAGTGCTAGATTTAGTTAAGAAACGGTGGAGGAAGAGGAGAGAAGAGAGCAGCGGGGCGAGGGAGAGGCTTGTGAGTGTATAAAGTGCGGGGGGACTAGCGGTGCATGCAAACCAAGACAAGGATTTGACACGTGTGCGGAAGATTAATGAGTTGGTAGGTCCAGCGTGACTGGGAAGAGACAAGTGTGATCTACGTTTGATGTTTGGAGTTGTTGACTGTGGCGGTGGTTAAGATATTTTGGCTTTTTACTCATAACTCTTTCTTTCTTTCTTTCCTTTTCCTCGGCCGGAGGGAGACTAACCGCTAGTGGATGTGATCAAGACGCTTTGGCTTCATTGTACAAACATATATATAATATGTAAATATTGTTGATTTTAAAATTTATAAAGCAAACGTAATGTAAAACCGATTATGAACTAACTACGTTTTTTTTTTAATGCAGACATGTCAACTCGCAATCTAGCTCGATCAGGTGAGTAGAATAGATATGATGGTGGTGGTGGTGTCAAATGCGCTGTTGACTTCTATACTTCAGCAACTACATACGATCGAGGAACAAATATGTGGCCTTGAGTTCGACTGTTTGAATGCCAAACTGTGAAGTGCACTAGAGTGTAACTAATTATAGAACATCTCACTTCGTTAGGGGGTTTAACAAAGTAACCTCTCTTTTTTTGGTAATCAATAATGAAGTAACCTCTTTGGATGAAAGAATTGAGAACTCTTCGTCAGTCGAGACTTTGATAAATAACCAACCAAACCGAAGCAGTGTTGTTTACATTTTCAAATTGAAGATGCTCCTGAATCACTTGATTTTACAGCTCCAATGATATTTACTTATCTAAAATGAAGATGTCGTTGGCTGTCAATGCGATGTTGTTTACTTCTCTAAATTGAAGATGTGTTGACAGGAGGGTTAGGATTGTTAGTATTTTTCTCAGAGCTGCGAGAAGGGTTTCACACATAACCAGGGTTTTCACGTAGAGCGTTTGAGTTGTTTGTTGAGTTGAAAGGCTTTCACATTGCAAAGCCTTTTCTATTTACAGAGATGGACCTTATGATAATTAAACAGCTCTGCTATGGTATAATCATGATAAGATTGTGCCTACTCAACATTTACTTGGATATTCTCTCTGTCATTTTAATTCCTTAGCAGAAACTCAACCATTATCCAGTCTCACCTCCTTGATTCGAACCAAGATTTTGAACCTAGTCCCTTTATGCACTTGATTCATCCTTGTCGATCAAGCATGAATTATGATTATTAAAATAATTCACATCTCACCACTTAGTACTACAGTCTAGTGGTATTCTTCTACATTTGTAAGTGAGATGTCTTATATTTGATTCTCGCCGGCAAATTTGAACTACATTATTGCTAACCCATTGTAAGGTTAGCTCACTCCCCCACCCCCTTAGTGTAGATAATTGTATTTCAAAATAATTCACATGTCATATCAAAACTCATATGATCCTTGGCAATTCTATTTCACCTAGTCTGACCGCCTATCTCTTTACTCTTTCCTCAAATGTACCAAAAATCCTCCATGTCTGAAACCATATGATTGTTCGATTAAATGACAGTCATTTTAGAGTTTATTTGCAAAAACATATTCGTTCATTTTCTTCTCAAATAAATGTTTATTTATGTTTGCATAATATTTTGTTTTGATTATGTATGAATGATGAATTAAAAATATAGATGATTCATATTATTATTGAACTCCTTTATGAAGTGAGGTTAAAAAAAAAGTGTTATTGAAAATCTCATTTGGAATTTTATAGGTAGGGGTTGGCTCAAAAAACCAAAAACCAAAAACAAAAACAAAAAAAAAATAAATCGAACACCAAACTGAAGCCGAATAAATCGAACTGAATTATTAAATGTATAGTCAATGATTTGATGAATAAAATTGAGAAATTTTATTTGGACCGAGTAAATTTATCCCTCTACATTTGTTAAACTTTTTGTTAAATTTATCTTCTAATTATGCCTTAATGAAAGATGATATTCCTTATCACTTGTAATTGAGATATTTTAGGTTGTGTCTTAATCAAAGTCTCCTTTCTTATTAATATAAAATATATTATTGTACTAAAAAAAATAAGTGTAAAAAGATATTAACTAGCGAATGGGTCATCGAAACGGCCCCGAAGGCCATAATTACGGCTGGGTGGGTTGCTGAAAATAGATTTTGGGGATGTGGAAGAGAACGATAAAAAGATAGTGGAGGGGATAGTGACCTTCGACGACACTGAGAGAACGCGTCACCACTCGTCATAGTTGGGTTGGGTACATCGAAGAAAATATAAGGGATGTGATGCTTATGTCAACAACTCTCTCTCTCAAATTTTGGTATTTCATCAATTCCCTTTTCACCCAATTTCAAATGACTACAAGCTTTGTCATCCTTGAAAGCATATATAGCTTTTTAACTTGTCTACATCTGAAACTTCATCCTTCTTTAATTTCTGGAATTGCAAGACCGCACCAATAGTGGCAGGTCTTGGAATGACGATTGTAATCAAGTTTTGTTGTTACCACAGTAGGTGGTAGGGATAGGCAAAATATTTACGGATATGGGTAATCGCGGTTACTCGCACATTTGAAACTCACGATGCGGTTATGGTAACTATTTAGATAAATAAACGGTTATAGGGCATAACCGTTTACCTGTAAAATTTAAATAGGTGGTTATGAGTATTACATGCAGCTATAAACGATAGACCTTGCATTCGTGTCCTATTTCTCGTGTTCGTATCATTTTCGTGTCATACCTGATAGCTTAACGGGTCGTGTCGTGTAATACCCATTAAAGTAAACAGGTAATATGACCCGACCCGAAATCAACCCATTAATATTATCAGGTAATATGACCCAACCTGTTACTTGTTAAGAAAAATATATTTCAAATCAACAAAAATGAAAATGAAAAAAAAAATTTGACCCAAAAAAATGTAACATAATACTAAATTAGTATATACATACTAAATTTCGAAGTTGACCCCTTCATGAAAGTTGTAAAGCTTTTTATTACGAGTGATTACATTTTTCACACTTCTACAATAATTTTTATTAATTTTGCACTAAAAAAACACTATTCATGAAATTTGGAGGGTTTTAAAAATCTAAACGACCATGTAACCATCATCTAAGTGTTGATGATGCAATTATGAACGTTTATTATGCTTTCACATCTTTCAGACTTATACATTAATGATCATAAATTTTATTTATTTTGTACTCCCTTAAAAATACTATTCATGAGAGTTTGTATGGTTTTAAAAATTCAAACGATCATATACCCATCCTCAAAGCGTAAAGGATGCGACTACTAGTGTTTGCATATTTTTTTTCATATTTTTCGCACATGTAAATTAATTATTATAATTTTTTAATGTGTTTGCTATTTTTAAATTGTCACATCCCGGGCCCAACCTCCGCCGTAGCACGATATTGTCCGTTTTGGGCCCCGACCACGCCCTCAGGGTTTTGTTTCTGGGAACTCACACGAGAACTTCCTAGTGGGTCACCCATCATAGGAGTGCTCTCGCGCGCTACTTGCTTAACTTCAAAGTTACAACGAACTTCGAAGCCAGTGAGCTCCCAAAAGGCCTCGTGCTAGGTAGAGATGGGTATATACATATAAGGATCACTCCCCTGGGCGATGTGGGATGTCACAATCCACCCCCCTTAGGGGTCCGACGTCCTTGTCGGCACACCACGGCCAGGGTTAGGCCCTAATACCAATTTGTCACATCCCAGCCCGGGCCGGACCACATCCTGCGTTACTCGCTTAACTTCGGAGTTCCAACTGGCTTCGAAGTTCGTTGGAACTCCGAAGTTAAGCGAGTAGCGTGCGAAAGCACTCCCATGATGGGTGACCCACTGAGAAGTTCTCGCGTGAGTTCCCAGAAACAAAACCGTGAGGGCGTGGTCAGGGCCCAAAGCAGACAATATTGTGCTACGGAGGAGGTCGGGCCCAGGATATGGTTCGCCCCGGGCTGGGATGTGACAAATTGGTATCAGAGCCTAACCCTGGCCGTGGTGTGCCGACGAGGACGTCGGACCCTTAAGGGGGGTGGATTGTGACATCTCACATCGCCCAGGGGAGTGATCCGTATATGTATATTCCCATCTCTACTTAGTACGAGACCTTTTGGGAGCTCACTGGCTTCGAGTTCCGTAGGAACTCCGAAGTTAAGCGAGTTTGGGCTACAGCAATCCCAAGATGGGTGACCTCCTGGGAAGTTGCTTGTGAGTTCCCAAAAACAAAACTGTGAGGGCGTGGTCGGGGCCCAAAGCAGATAATATCGTGCTACGGTGGAGTCAAACCCAGGAAGTGGTTCTTCCCGGGTCGGGATGTGACAATTTGGTATCAGAGCCAAACCCTGGCCGTGGTGTGCCGACGAGGACGTCGGGCCAGTGGATTGTAAGATCCCACATCGCCCAGGGCAGTGATCCATATATGTATATTCCCATCTCTACTTAGCACGAGGCCTTTTGGGAGCTCACTGGCTTCGGGTTCCGTAGGAACTCCGAAGTTAAGCGAGTTTAGGCTAGAGCAATCCCAGGATGGGTGACCTCCTGGGAAGTTGCTTGTGAGTTCCCAGAAACAAAACCGTGAAGACGTGGTCGGGGCCCAAAGCGGACAATATCGTGCTACGGTAGAGTTGAACCCGAGAAATGGTCCTGCCCGGGTCGAGATGTGACATAAACCTGTTAAGAACCTATTATTAACGGGTTATTAGTGTGTGACCCAATAATTACCCGGTTAGTTATCATGTTGACCCAAAACCCGTTATTTCATGTCGTTTACATGTCGTGTTAATGGGTTGTGTAAGAAATTGCCAAGTCTAATGAACGGGTACCTGTTTAACCGTTTTAATAAATGTAAAATTAAAAATAAAATAAAAACTAAAAACCCTAAATTGTGGACTCTCTCAAGACCCAAACTCTTGCCACTCATCTCTGTCTCCTTGCTACCCTCTCTCGTCTCCACCTCTCATCTCTTTCTCTGTTGTTGATCATATTGGGATTTTTTGTTGTCTGTGCTAGCAAATTTAGCTAGACAATATGTGCACTTTTCATCATATTTTCTACACATTCTTCGTCATTTTCCTTTTTTGGCTGAGTTGGTATCTTTGTAATATAATTTGAGGTGAATAAATATTAGATTAACATGAACTTATATGAAGACTTTGCTCATTATCACATAATATATGCAAGGACTCCACAGATTTAGTGGTGTTCTAAAAATTCAATTTGGGGCGCATTTCAAATGGTAAAGAGATCTGATATTTCGATTCATTATACTTCTCAAGACAATTACTTTAACTGGAATCAGGAAGGATGAGCTGTGTCTGGGAGATGTGAGCACTCAGCTAAAGAACAAGAACATCACAACCAATGTGCAAGTTGACACCAACTCTAACGTAAGTCAACAGAGCTAATTGTATTCTCCACTGGCTTTTTTTTCTTAGCATGTACAAATTATTGTCTGTACAAACCTCTGTTGAGTCCCATAGACGATTTCCTTAGGGTCCCCATTGGAATGTTGTAGGACCTTCAAGCCATTGTTTCCAAATTATTATCCCTATAAGTTCTGCATTTTTCTTCCCAACTATTACTTGCTGATTTGTTAAGAAATCCCTTCATATCGTCCGTAAACTATTATTTGAATTATTGGAATGGCATGAGAACTTAAATGATTAAAATATGGTAATGCATGCTAAATGTACCTATAATAGTGTTTACTTGTTAGAAAAAGAAAATTATGAATAAAAAAAACATGTAGACGGGTGAAAAAGAGAGTAAATGGATTTTTTTTAAAAGGGATAAACGGGTTAAAATGACTAAACCTGTACGTATTTATGGATATGGTTGACCGTTTATAAACGATTATGGGTATGAGTATAACCATTTTGGCAATTATCCAACGGATTAACGGTTATGCGGGTATGAGCACAAACACTTATGGGTAAATAATTGTGGTTACTTGCCCGTCATAACTGTTGCCCATTTTAAGTTTGTTAATCTTGTATTTGAGGGTAAAATCAGAGGCAGAGGCACTCTCAGGCCACCATAGGCCTAGGCCTACCCTCACTAAGGATTCCCAAGTAACCTTTCTAAATAATTATGTACTATATTTGGATAAATGTTGTGGCCTATATTTTCTAGAGAGGTGCGGCAAAGAGAAGAAGAGAGATTGGAGAATAGTCTTGAGGAATTGTGTTGTTATGTTCTTCTATTCCCCAGTCCTTGTGCCTTTATTTATAGTAATTAGGAGGAGAGATACTTGCTCTCCAAGTAATACAAAGTCTATTAGGAAAGATCTTCTAAATCCCAAAGGATTCCTACTCTATCTCTACTTAGGATTTACACAATCACATATTGATAAGAACATATGTCACAACACTCCCCCTTGAGTGTGCAAATACTCAAGTAGATGGCGCATCAGATCTTCAGGAAAATGTAGAAGCAGTTGATGAAGTTGTCTCGTCTATTCGGCACAAGTAGCGAATGCGAGTCTCAAAATGAATGGAAGAATGCATAGGTGGTAAAACTCACAAAACCTCGCTATGGAGAAAAGTGAGAAGTTGCATTAAGTCAAAACTATACGTCTTCTGGACGCAAGTAGAAGAGTTCTCAAGGGTATGATCAGCCCAATATGGGTGCCTCGTTAAAACCTAGTTAGGTAGCAAAAACCCAGTGGGAAAAATGCTCCTAATTGTAGGGAAAAAGAGTACATTAAGATCAAGTTAGTATACTTCTGGATACTCCCCCTGAGTTTGACAAAACTTCCAAATGAAACTACAAGCATTACAAATGAGAAAGTTACGCATACCAATTCATCAGACAAGCTTCTAGAAGGGTAGACTTCGGCAGTGACTCTGTGTAGATGTCGGCAAGGTTGTCTGGGATTGGACTGCTTGACTTCAATCTCAATCTTCTGATGCTCATGCTGATGTAGACACAATATGCTTGGTGTTGACTTGTTGGATGTATCATGATCTGGTTGATACATACAGCGTTATCTTCATGGATCGTTGTTGGGACTCAACGATTGATGAAAATCGCAGGGATTTTGAATATGCTCAACAAGAGTTTTCGACTACATCTCTCACGTGATGAGACATAGTGAGTCTTGGAACGATTCAAAGGTTTCGCAACAAAAGGTCTATCTGGTTAACCTCTAAGATATTGCGGTGTTCCTTAATGGTAAAGACATAACCATGCGGGAATGAACCTTGTGCGGTCAGATAAACAGTCTGATTCAGCGAATCCCACAAGGTAGGCATCATTCCGAAGATCAAGGGGGTGTGATCTATTCTGAGATGCATAGGGATATATAAGCCCAAATCCGTAGTAATGGAAAAACGTCTTTAACACCAAGTTTGGTGATATCGTGTTAGGCGCAGTGCTGCTTTATGCCAAAAGATTATCAACACATAAGATGTCTGACCTAGTGCATTTGAGCTAAGTACAACAAACGCCAATGGTACTTAGATATGGCTGCCTCACGTTCCAATATGGAATCTTATGCTTCATACCTTCCGTAAAGGTCTCATTTGCATCTAACATACAAACGATCAGGGTATACTTAGACATAACACCTTCTGGGTCTAGTTCGAGTGGTGGACCAGATCATTCATCTTGTAGTCCGACATGCGAGTTAATTTTCTCAACTCTAGCAATTTTGGATTTTGTACACGCAGGGGCATATATCCCTAACTGATCAAATATTCACTTAGACGGGTATACCACATCCGCCCAGATAGTTTTGCATCCGTAAAGTGAAGACCTCATCAGAAACGAGAGGGTGTTCTTATGGTCTAGAACTATTTGAATCAGTACATGTAAGTCCTTTGGAAACTCCATGTAGGTTCATATCACGATCCCAGAGATACTACACCCACGTTTGTAATGCTGCAATCAATCACATGGCGTATGAGAAAAACCTTGCGCCAAGGCGTCATATTGCATTATTTCATTCATCCCATTCGTTATAGATTGATTCTTTTAGTTGACCAATCAGTTCTACGTCGACATTAATCAACGGAACGCGGTTCGTCATCGTCGCTTTTCATTTATATCAGTAGTTACAATATACATGAACCATCATCTATGATAATCTCATTCCAATTTCATATCTCATCCAAACTAGTATACTGGACTAAGAACTTCAGGTATCGGGAGTAGTCCGGATTTAATCTCATGAGATGAAAAGGTTTGAGACAGCGATCGAGGGGCGGATTTGTTAGTCCCACGATCCTCCACTTTTGGGGAGGTGAATCCTCGAACCGAGTGATCTACCATGCTTCTGGCATAAGATAGATTGATTGGCCAGCCGCCAATGTACGAGGGTCGGCCATAATTGTGGCGTTCCTACTGTCCGGACAAAGGTCCGAAGTACATTTGGTACACATCTTTGCAGGCACATTTGCAGCTGGTACATGTGATCTCGTCACTTTTACTAGATCAGAGGAAGTGTCTGGTTAAACTCTGATGATCTAGATTGGGATCGATATGAGACATAGTGGAGACGTCCATGATAATTCGCGTCGTTCTTTACGAACGGTGACGTTTATATCTCCCCCTAACGACGGGAAAACTATCTCATAAAAGTGACAATCCGCAAAATGAGCGGTAAAGAGATCGCCTGGCAAAGGTTATTAGTAACGAATATTTGAAGGAGAATCATAACCGACATAGATGTCCATCCTTCCCTGAGGACCCCTTTGTTCTTGTGTATGTTAGGGCGGTGCAAATGGCACATAGACCGCACAACCAAAGACGCGCAGATGCGATATGTCGGGTTCGTATCTGGTAACCAACTGACACGCGCTTTATAAGGTTGGGTCGTGACGGGCCTCAGGCGGACCAACATGGTTGCTTGCAATATTGCATGGCCCCAAGCAGAGGTCGGGAACTTTGGTACGTATGACCAGTCGACCACACAATTATTTGAAGGCGTTTAATGAATACTTCTGCTGGGTCGTTCTGGGTATGAACATGGGACTAGATGTTCAACTTCAAAAACCCAACCAACATGCAATATCCATCGAGATTTAAAGTGTTCGATTAAAATTTCGATGTAAATTCTCCAACTTATCTAATCAAATAAATTTGATCGGATAATCAGGGTGGTGAGCCCTGAGCTTGTTAATCTCAGCTACCAGTGTGGAGAATGCAGCTTGTGGACAACAGTTACACGTGTGACCAACGTGTAGAAGCATCAACCAATATTATAAAGTATATAAATGGTCCGTAAGGTGGTTGAATCAGTCCACAAATGTCCCTTTTTGAATCATTTGTAAAAAGATGGAGGGTGCTAAGGTATAATACGTGTCCAAGTATGATTGCTTTACTTCTGGTAAAGGGATGCCCTAAACGGCGCATCACAAATCATCCTAGATATCCCAAAGGTACATCCATAACAAAAATTCCTTAGGAATCGCGGGCTTCTGGCCGGCCACAAAGTGGCTTGAATGGGTGTAATCCACTCGTTAAGCGTTCCATCTTCTCTAGAATATACATTTAACTATATTCGTAGGAAGTGCAAAATGGTGATATGCCAAGGAATTTTACTCCATTTTTCTAAATTGGTTTCAATATGGTAATAATACTCTCGAATATCCTTAAAGCTCAAAAAGGCGTTCTTCCGGAACGAAGTGAGTATAAGGCTTCCCTTTATGGTAAAATTAATACCATTGGACAATATAGGGCAGTGCCATGCCCCACAATCAGGTTGGATAAGCCTGAAAATGTTGTCAGGGGATGGTTAGGTATAAAGTTAGCATAGAACCAGCCAACTAACTTCCCCACAAAACATACCTAAGCATGAGTTAATTGTAGTCACATGTGGTAATCTTCGTTAATTAACTCTTTTATTCGAGAATAATAGTGACATCCAAACACCAATCTTAAATCCGAGAACAAAATAAATTATTCATAAAATAAACCAAAAAGACAAGGGGGTTCGGCCAATAGGCCTTCCATGTCAAATTTTGCTCTTCCAAATGTGTTATTGACTACGGGAATGGTACTTTTCAACAACACTGGTAGAAGCACTGAAAAATGCATAACCAATGATCTATTCCGTCAAAGCGGAGTTAGATTCTGCAGGGTTGAGGTTCGGGAATACTATCCCTTATTCTTGAAGTTTTAGGTGCCAGGGATCATGCTTCGGGCGTGATACTACCTTTTGGCAGGCCTGATTCTACCATATGTTTGGAAAATACATTCGAAAATTGGATTGTGAGATAAGGACGGACCCAAATTTGGGTTCGGTAGGCCTCTGCTGAAGCAGAGCATTAGTGTTCGGTGCATCCCTGCAGAAGCAACGTATCAACATTTTCTCACAGGTGTGGTAGTAATCAAATCCGAGAATTTGGTAAACTTCTGTTTTCTATACTGCTACTTCAGGAGCAAATTAGATATAGAAGGACGAGAAAAATTTTCTTCCAGTCAAAATTCAATCGGATATAAACTTCAGAATTGTACCTATTCATGGACGTAAAGGTTTCAATCATGTTTTGCTTCAGGCAAAAATTTATCTTTGCATGATTGGGACTGTCCATAGCGAGTCAAAAAGCCATGAAGTCCTCATTACTGAGGTACTTCCACTTGATATGCTTCAGGCATAAGTCTTCGAATGAAGAATTGGCTACAATGATTTTTCAACTAGTCATAGTCAAGCGGGGTGTCACGTCTTGTATCCACATAAAGTAGTTTCTTATTCGAAACTTCCAAATTAGTGAAATCGAACTTGTTACGGTTCGACAATACGCTGAATGGAGGAAACAAGATTGTGATTGGTGTTTTAGGAAATAAAATTTCCATAAACAACAAATTTAGAGCATTCAGGTTCTAAGATATGGTTTGGTTTAAACGGATTTAAGCATGGAGAACTTCGGGTCTCAACATGAGTGTTGTGCATTAAGAAACTTCAGGTTCATATGGCACTTTTCCGAAACTTCGGGTTCGGAAGTATGAACTTTAAGTTCATAAGACCTGCAATCAAACGCAATATATACAAAAATATGCAAATATGTATAGATTTTATAATTTAATTATTTGGACTTCGAGCCAAAATTAAAAGTTGGGCAAAAAATTTAAAACCCATAAAGCCTAAAAATAGGCAATAATAAGTGGTGGCCTAAGGCATTGGTCCAAAAATTAAAAGGGGGCCGTAGGCCCAAATCAACAAGAGCCCATACAGGGGCCCTGATCTAGTGTTTCGCAGTGCACTGAGACACCATGGCCCTTCGGGCTAGTATCATGCAGGCCGAGCATGAGAAGAAAGCGGGCTGCTACAGGCAGCCCAAAAACAAAAGCAAAAAAAATTGTTTTTTTTTTGCAGGCCTTAACAAGCAAAGCCCTGACGGGCTTTCGATGCTGGTTGAATGACTGTGAGCCTAGTAAGGCTCGGGTCTTGACCAAGAAGCACCCCAGCAACGCTGGGTTTGATCGCCGGAGAGGAAAACCAGCGCTGCCGCTACTTGCGGTTGTGTTCGAGGTCGGGACTAACGGAGGGCCACACATAAGTGACGGAGAGAGTTACTCTCAACGCCCAAGAGCAAAAAAAAAAACACGGGTTCAAAATCGGGATTTCAAAATCTAGTGAGATTCCAAAGACCAATATGGGGACGACTTTAGGTCGTCGGGGAGGCATCCACGATGGCTGGGCATGGCTGCAGCTCATGCTTGATGTGGTTTTGGTGGTGGCGACGCCATGGAAGGTGTCGAGGTGGGGTCTGGGTTCAATTAAGGGCTGCAGGCCCTCTTGGCTCACGGGTTCGAGGAACCCAGATTGTGTTTTCAAAGTTTTTTTTGTTTTCAATTCAATGCATATTCAAATAATTTTATATATATTTCAATGAATCACATATTTATGTGGATGCATATGCAAAATAATATTTTCAATGCATGTACATATGTAAGATTCAATTCATGGAAAATATCAAATTCACATAATTTCAGCAATTATGGTTATGAGGCATACACAATTTATGTAGAATCTAAAATACATTAAACATAAAGTTGGGTCATGCATCATGGTGAATGTTCATACTATCAGGGCTTACAAAATATCGAGTTAAAAGCCGTTGTTTTGAAAGAACCTGATTGCGTGATGATATGGATGAATTGGTTTGATGCAGAAAATTTCGGCTTTTATCTTCAAGCTTGTATCACGTTCAACATAAGAAAATAAATTGAATCAATAGAAGTTTATGAATTCAATAAAAATCTAAATTTAATCAATTAAAAATAATTGAAACGTAATACTCCCCTGATTGAAGATGAATAAAGTCTCTTTAAATTCTTCTAAGCACAGCGTGAAGAGCGTGCTGATAACGTGTTGTGGCCTATATTTTCTAGAGAGGTGCGGCAAAGAGAAGAAGAGATTGGAGAATAGTGTTGAGGAATTGTGTTGTTATGTTCTCCTATTCCCCAGTCCTTGTGCCTTTATTTATAGTAATTAGGAGGAGAGATACTTGCTCTCCAAGTAATACAAAGTCTATTAGGAAAGATCTTCTAGATCCCAAAGGATTCCTACTCTATCTCTACTTAGGATTTACACAATCACATATTGATAAGAACATATGTCGCAACAATAAACTTAATATTATACTTCTATTAGTTTACACAAAACTCTTATTTGCTATTCACTAATAGTTAAAATAAGAATTTTCCTTTTCTTTTCAATTCCAACAACACTCATCCTAAATTTTTTTTTAAATCTTATTTTATAAACAAATCAATAGCTCTTAAAATTAAAATCTAAAGTCTAGTTTAGTTTTATCAAAATATATATATATTCTTTTACATTGCCAACTGAAGAATAATAAACTTTGAGTTTTTCCTTCTCTGCTTCTTGAAATTTTATATATTTTATCTTTGTTCTCTTTAACTTTTTACTAAATTTTCAAAATTTCATATATTTTGTTCACCAAATTTCCAATCCATAATTCTCATTATTTGTTCAGAAATTCCCAATCTATTCTATATTGACTTGGAGTGATGCTAGAGATACCTTCTACTTGAGCCATATTTTTTTACTGGTCTCTAAAATATGGTCTAAAAACATAGTATCGCTAGCATTTTTCATTGACTTGATATTGAAAGGCTAATTTCTCTTAATCCGCTTTAATTTTTTATTAATTACTTTCTATATTGACTTGAGAATGGAAGGTTAACTTCGACATAGAAAAACATTTAGAGCCTCAAAAATAATTAGCTCACAACTCCAAGCATGTATTATTTAATTTTTTAACATTTATGTGAGGCCCCTCCTCACCTAAAATCCTAGCTCCGCCACTAAGTAAAATGGTAAGTTTGTGGGACAAATTCTTAAGTTGCATGCAAAAAGAGAATTAGTAAGTTTAAATACATAAATATTTACAGCTAAAGATGATGAAAGAACTGACAAATTCAAGATTCTAATCTTGAGGGGTTTTGTGTAAAAGATTCAAACTTCTCTTAACGAAAACAATGTACCTAACATGCAAAAAAAAATTTAAAAAAAAACGTTTTAAGTGAGGCATTGTGCCCAGCACTTAATGGACGTATAGTCATCTATGACAACCCGTCCCTAATTTTATGTCTTTTTTTATTAATTTAAAAAGCATGAATTGACGAAAATGCCCCTAGAGTCGAGATCGTTGACTTTTGTTGACCATTATTTCAGGAAGCGTATGAGCTACTATTTTACTATATTCTCGAAGTACTCACCGTTACGAACTCATAGGCACAAGCAGAATCGAAATTGGAGTTACGATGAAAAATTTTCGAAACTACGAAGGTGAAAGATAATTTTGTAATTTCACGTCACGGGGATATTTTTTTATGTCTTTTTGGCCTATGGCTATGTGCCACATGGGGCCCACACCCCATACCTTTCCATCTATTGCGTGTTTCCCTCTCTCTACCTTACACTCACATCATCTCCACCCTGTCTCATCTCTTTCTACAAGTGCAGAGAAATTGCCTTGTCAACTCCACCCTCGCCGGAACGGTGAGCACCACCACCATCAACTTAGCACTGAGATGGTGCAATGGCAAGCTCCACCGTGACCCACACTAGACCACCATGTCATATCTCCCTCTGTCTCTCTCTCGCTCTACACCTCTCCCTCAACCTCTATGTCATCTCTCTCACTGTTACAAACACTAGACAGGCGTGAGGATGAGATCATCATCGCCACTTCACTTTCCATTTCTCACGGCAGCTTTCTATCGTGCAACCAAGGTAATTTTGGAACCCTCCCCCCGCCCAACTTCAAATCCTTCTTATTTGGATCTCTTGGATCTTGTTGGTCCAAACCTACAAAACGCACGTCTTCATGAAGGGGAAGAAGAGAAAGAAAAAAATCCAAAACCGGGGTCCTTATATGAATTGACAATCCGACCGTTGGATCGTCACCAAACTTTCATACACTATAGTTCGTAATATTTGAGGACCATAGGAACTTACAGATTAGGAATCAAATGTAGGGATCTTTACGAATTAGATTTGTAAGTTTGAAAAATAAAACGTTGACCGCCACTTGAATTTGCAATTGGCAAAGATCCAACCGTTGGATCGTAATGAAATTTTAGTATGCTATTCTAGAAGCATAATGTGAATCTCTGGAAGTTACGGATTGAAAATCCAAGGAGTGGATTTTCCAGATCGAGTTACGTAGTGTTGTGGACCCTATCGTCGACCTTTGACCGACGGTTGACTTTTGGTCAAAGGGTTACAAATCAGTCTAGAACGTCCTTGGGGGATGTGTTTTATGTAAGTTACATGTTCTATCGATAAGAATTCTGAGACGTGATTTGATAATTGTTCTAGGCGATGATCGTTCGTGACGCCTTGATATTCGTGCTAGGGAGTGGTAGTGCGAACTCTATGTGAGTGGGTCTTTTCCTTTTATAGTATATATATGATTGATAGTTTCCACAAATACTTTTAAATTGATTTCTGCATTTTTATGCCACGCTTTATTAGTTTTAAAAATGTTGCTATGTGGTTGAGATTTATATATCATCATGGCATATTCATATGCATTTTACATGCTCATAAATGTTGTACTGTTATGAAATGCTAAAGCACGAGATGCACAGGTAAGTCAAGGTAAGATTATTATGTTGATTGAAATGGTTGAATCATTATGGCATGTTTTATCATATAGTCTGCTCATCATTGCTACACCCTAGTGTTAATGCTCCCGCCCAGGGCCAGGGCCAGTCATTCACGTGTATGTTAACCTCCCACACCGCACACTCACCTTGGATCCAAGTATGTGCTAGTCCTATCGTTCAGGTCACATTAGGTGACTCCAACTCGTAGGTGACCCTACGCATAGCACTAGCCTTCACATGATCATAGCACTAGAGCGATTATTATTTTGCTCCTCCAGGTTTTAGTAGTTGAGCTTTCATATCGACAAGGATTATTGGCAAATCTTGGTGTAGACAATTACCATCGATTGTATAATTCTCACCCTATTTTACTGTACTGTAGTTATGCTTTGTCATCACGTGTGAAATGGGTTCATTCCCGCTCATTACACACTCTTGTATTTAGGCACTTTTAGGTTTTAATTTATACACACTTTCCACATCACTACACTTTATGACTTCGTCATTTTCCAGTTATCGGCCAGCACAGCTCGATTCAAAGTCCAATAGACATTCCAGGTCGAGGTATGTCACATCTCTCGAGGCATGATGCACGTCTATTCTTCAAAAATCTTAATTGTTTATTTCTCATATTTGTTGGTGGGATATCATTTTCGATCGAAGCATGAATTCCTCACCTTATTATAAAGAAAGATACAAGGCCTAGGTTAAATCTAAACTAATAGTTTTGGGTTTCAATCCAAATGCAACTTGCGAGATGATTAATTAACAAATTATATGAAGTTAGGCATTCTTTTACTTTTCTTTCTAGTTGTACGAAACATGAATAATCATGAAGCATATAGGAGACCTGGCAATTTCTTACACGATCCGTTAACACAACACGTAAACGACATGAAAATAACAGGTTTTGGGTCAACACAATACCTAATCGGGTTATTATCGGGTCACACGATAAGAACCCGTTAATAACAGGTCCTTAACAGGTTTACACGAAAGTGACACGCGGGTAACCTGTTTCGACACGATAAGAAAAAAGTTATTTTGAAGATTTTATTTTTTTAAACTACTAAAAAAACTTGCTATAAAATACAATATATATGGTGAATATGTATATATTGTTTATTAATTACTATTTTATATAAATTTTAAAAATTGAAGTTTTATTTATTTTTATAGTATACTCTAGGGAAAGAGTGAGATTAAAAATTATTAAACACATTAAACATAAAAATACCAAGTATTAACAAACATATTAAAAACTTATAATAATTAATTTATAAGTGCGAAAAAATGTGAAAAAATATTCAAATGCTCGTAGTCGCATTCTCTACACTTTGGGATGTGTATGTCGTTGTTTGAATTTTTAAAACCATACAAACCCTCATGAATAATATTTTTAAAGGAGTTCAAAATAAATAAAATTCGTAATCATTAATATATAAGTTTGGAAAATGTGAAAGCATATAAAAACACTCATGATTGCATCATCTACGCTAAGTGTGAAAAATGTAAAAAATAATAATAATAATAAATATATATGTATGTATATATTGATACAATCACTCGTAATAACAAGCTTTACAAAATTAGTGAAGAGGTCAACTGCGACAGCCCGTCTCGAATTAAAATTATCGACGACGTGAATTGACTTTTTTTACCCTTGTTTATGCATGAACGTGTGTGATTGGGTCACATTTTGGACCTATTAGTGTCCCATAATGTTGGACCCAATAAGAACTTGGGTTGGTGTTGTTCAGAATTGGTTGAAAGATTAAATCACACACACACATCACATGCACACGTGTTCTCTCCCTCTTCTCGTTTTCTGTCAATTCTCTCTCTCTCCCTTTCTCGAGTATTCTCCCATTTTCCATACTATTGTACGGACGATCATACATCTCATATATTGGGTTACGAATCGAGGCTCTAAACCCTCCCATCATCTTCCTTGTGACTTAACAAACCCAACTATACTTTTGGTTGGTCGGAAAAACCTCAAAAACCCTAGAAACTGTGAGCTTTGTTGAAGGGTATCGTTCATGCACTTGTGATCGGGGACGTTTCAATAGATTCTAAAGTCATAGGAGGCTTTAAAACTCCTTCGTTAAGCTCGGGGAGTGATTTTGGTTAGTTTTGAACGTCAGGAGGCATGGGTTGGAGAATTTCAGTTTTAGCCGGATATTTCTAAGGAGTTTTCAGATCACCTTCCGTATGTTTTAAGAATTTACACAGGTATGGACATGTTCTTCTCGTTGAGGGCTTCAAATCCATATCAAATTTGTAGAATTTGGTTGAGTTTCGATAGAGATAATTAAGTTTGAAAATTTTCCAGTTTTCTTATGAGTGACCGTGAGTTTTGGGGCTTTTTCCGGCTCGTCTCAATGACAACATCACTCCTTTTTGGTAAGGCTCGAATCCTTACTCCTTGATCTTTATTTTGGCTTTTGAATGAAGATTGGTTGAGTTTGACCCCGAATCAAAGTTAGAGAAGTGTGTCAGCAAGAACACCAAGTTCCGGTGTTTTTCTTCATTTTTCCGGCGAACTAAAATGGGTGTGGGCTAATTGAGTCCTAGCCCAATCTGGAGCTGTGGCCTACAATTGAAAAAGGGAGAGCTCAGATTCAATTTAAGTTAGTGGGCAGTGTGGTCAGCCCACACCAAAACCCATTTCGTTTTTATAAAATAAAATTAAAAAGTTAGTTAGAATCTGTTGGGCTAGCCCAACCTTTAAGTTCCTTTCAGTTTGGACCTAAACCATTTAATTGGTTTAGGCCTAATGTTCAAAAAGGATTAAATCGATTTAGTGATAATTTAGGCTTTGTACCTAAGTCAGTTTAAGTCCAAAAATTATTCTAAAAATATAGGGTGTTCGTGGGATCAAGTAGAGCATGTTGGTATATTCAAACACCCCAATTGAGCAATGTATGAGAAGTTATTACCTAAGTTTGGTTATGTGCGTATAATTGACGGTTTTATATAGATGAGACGTACCCAGATGACAAGTGCAGTCACGCCAGGCTCGAGGGATACGACCCTTCTACTTATCAATGAGTGAACTTTTGTTTTCAGTATATTTATTTATAATTGATGTTTTTCCCAGAAACTTCATTTAAATGGTTTTAGAATCGAATTGGTTTTATGATTGAAATGCCATGTCGAATACCATTTATATTATGATTATGATTGTGCTGGTTATGCTTTGGAACTGTGTACGCTCGGGTAAGTCAAGTGAGTATACTTGTTAGTGATAGTGTGATGTTGAGATTGTGGTATAGCTCATATTCCTGCACCTCGGTGTTTGTGCTCCGCCAAAGTAGGGCCTAGCCTTCACGTGATCGTTCACCTTCCGCACCGTACGCTCACCTTGGATCCAAGGCAGGTGTCATCCTGTCATACAAACCACTATAGGTGGTTCCGACTCGTAGGTGACTCGCGATTCTTCGCCCAGCCTTCACGTGATCGTAGCACTGAGTGTAATATTATACACCCAGCCTGTCGTACAGATCACTATAAGTGGTTCTGACTCATGTGCATGATTTGATTGAGAAGCTATAAATTCAGCCGTACAGGTAACCTTTGGTGACTCCAGCTGATGTGTTGATATTACTTGCATATTATGACATGATTTATCTCACCTGCTTGATACTTATTTTAATTGTTGGGGTACTTTGACATGGCGTATTCTGATTTGATACATTAGAGATTTATTGCTTTCCAGCATGATTTTTGGTATATAAGTATGAATATTATTTTCTAGGAAACTATACTTGTTTTACGGAGAGGGGTTACTACTGTGATTTCGAAATGATTTTTGAAAGGATTTGTTTCTTCCCACTCACGTTTTCTGTTTTGCGCCCCTCCAGGTTCTAGGTATCGGTGACGTTGGTAGCAAACGAGGCATCAAGGCTATTCTGACAGAATGTCATCCATGTAAGATCTCTTTGGTTATCTTTTTTGTGTTTGTTTAATTTAGGCTACACCTAGGGTTTTGCACTCCGATGTTGTGTTATTATGTTTTTGCTTTATCACTCACTCTCTTTTATATTTTATTGTAAACTATTTTGTTCGGTTTTTATTTCCTCTCATTTTCACTCTAGTACTTCAGCATTTCGCACTTGGCTACGTCACCCTCACGTGACTGCCAGCACGCCTCGATAATTGGGTCTGGGTGTGTCATCAACTCTAAAATCTGACACCATAGTCATATACCTTAGATTTAAATTTAACCGTCCATTGTCGTTTACACTTTATTCTACTCACCGAATTTCATTTTTTAGATTTTATTTTTTGAAAAGTGATCTTTTAGCGGATGTAGAAAAATGAACGATTTGGATCGTTGATATAACATTCCGATATTTACGGTTAACTAAAATATAAGTTGATGTTATATAGTTTCTAAAGACTTTATAAACTTCGAGCTATATTTTCACTGATTGTAAAACTCTGAACGTAATATCAATGATCCGAACCGTTCATCTTCTTGCATACTCTAAGAGATCATGTTTTCAAAAAAGAAAATCCAAAAAAAAAAAATTGGTGAGAAGTATGGAGCATAAATATAAACAACAATCAACGGTTAAATTTAGATCTGTAGTTTATGGATTATAGAAAAGTCAATGAAAACATCGTCAATATAACCCTTGAAGACAATATATTAACCCAAAGTTCCAATACCATTTCCATTGGTGGTTGATGAAAATTGACTGGTTTAATTGCAAGGTTCCTCAACCTTGAAACACAATTCTCTTCATTTTGCATATCTTTGAACATTTGTACTTTATAGTATGCACTAATGTTTTTTCATTAGACTCTTATTATGAGGTATCTAAACTTGAAAGACAAATGTTTTTTTATATAATGTTTTGAAGTAATATTTATGTGACAATGTGGTATGTATATACTAATTTAGTATTATGTTTTAAATTTTTTTGGGTAAAATTATGCTTTTCATTTTCATTATTTATTGATCTAAATATATTTTTCTTAACGGGTAACGGATCATGTCATATTACTTGATAATATTAAAGGGTCGATTTCGGGTCGGGTCATATTACCCGTTAAAATAAACAGGTGTTACATGACACGACCCGTTAAGCTATTGGGTATGACACGAAAACGACACGAACACGAGAAACACGACACGAATGTCAGGTCTAGCATATAGGAATATATCTTTTCCTACCAAAGATTGAAATCTATCAATAATGTCATTATTGATTTTAAAATTGTGTATTAGATGTCACTTAGCACTACGATCTAGCGTTATCACTTTTTAATTAACAGTGAAAAGTCTTTAAGTCGATACCAATTTCTTCCTCCCACCTGTTGATTTAAATATATATCTTTTGATCAACAAATTAAAAAATGTTGTAGAAAAGTGGATGTCCACACTATTTAGCATGTGATTACTCACTATGCCTTGTATTTTTTCTATATAACCACAAACCCCACACAACACCAAAGTGTGGTGAGAAGTTCACGGGAGAGAGAGGAAAGAAGAGGAAGGAAGAAAAGAGAAGGAAGGAAGAGGAATAGAGAAAATAGAGGAAGAAGAGAGGAAAGAATATAGGGAGTTTTCTTTGTACTCCTACTATTCCAAATTATAATGAAAGCACTGCTGCTGCTCCGAGGATGTACTCCAGCCATACTGACTGTAGAGGAACCTCGTAAATTTTGTGTCTTGCTTATTTATTACACTGCACACACAAGTGGGGGAGTGATGTTGTGAGGTGAATCGTGCTCGTCTCAGCTCGACGACATGCTTGAGTGGTTGTCGGATATTGATGACGTTGACTGGGCAAGTCTCACCGGGCTCAACTCAGCATAGGAACTCGGTCTCAATAATCATCTTAGTAAGGCCAAGGGCAAATGAACTATGGTCTCATCCCTGCCTCTGTACGATAATGGCAAAAGTGTTGGATTTGGATCTGGTCTCCTCACTCTCTTCTTGCATCTTCTTTCATTTATTTTATTTTATTTTTTTGTTATTATTATCCACTTTTTTTTAAGAATAGGAATTTTTTTTAATTTTTTTAATTTATATTTTATCCACGTGGCACAAATATTGTAGGCTTGCGATGTACACATAAGCAGATAACAAAGAAATTAGCAGAAAGTAAAACAATTGTATGATATTGAAATAAAAAATAAGTAAAATGTATAAGATTAAAAAAAATTGAAGATGTTGTATGAGGTTGCAATTACACCCAAACTTGAGGGGGCAAACTGTAATTTATCCATTTTTTTATAGAAAAAAGAATATATTAGAGAGAAAAACCCATTACACAACCAGTATTAATGCGGTCAAATTGAAAAGCCAAAAGAGCATCCACAAGGAGACAAGCATCCCAAATACAAATATTCGAACTATTAAGACCAATAGACACCAAAGCATCTACAACAAAGTTTGCCTCCCTGAAGATATGGCTCCATCTAATGTTCTGAAAGCTATTGGCACACCACCTGATGTCCTCAATAGCTAGTTTTAAGTTCCAAGGCATATCACATGCTCCACAAATTGCATCCAAGATAAGCTTTGAGTCACCTTCCACCAAGACATGTCTCCAATTCATTCTGTTTGCCAAAATAAGCGCTTCATGGAGAGCCAAAGCCTCGGCAACATTGATGCTCACATATATGAATTTCATCACACCAACTAGTATAGGTTTACTATCCCAATTTCTAACCACGAACCCTCCAACATCCATTGAGTGTGACACAAACCCATCAAAATTTATTTTAACATAAGGGGGTAGGGAGGCTGCCATTTAATCAAATTATTTTTGAAACCTCCCTCAGGTTTCTTATCATGATTAGTATTCTCTTTAAAATACTTCTTAGCCGTTGACAGGGCTCTCATAACAGACCGGTAATGTATAGGATTCTCATTTCTAAATATACTTGCATTTCTATCATTCTAGATTTGCCAGCAAATAGACAAAGCTTTACTTAAACAGCTAACTTCAGTATTCTCATCATGTGGCAAAGTATTTAGCCAATCATTTACTTGGAGATTGTTTGCAATATTACTAAAATGAGGTTCATTCAAACAGGTCCAGACCTGCATAGCATATGGCAATGAAGAAAAAGATGGTCTGGTCTTCCTCAGGATTATGACACATCTGGCATTGGTTAGTTACATTGGGTAAAAACTTGCTAAGACACTTACTGGTTTGTAACCTTCCCTTGACTATAGTCTGAGCAAATAACTTAATCTTAGGAGGCAAAATCTGCTTCCAGATCCTATTAATAAGCATTTGTGTTGGGGATGTATGTAAATCCTTGCCTTGGAGCCAAGTCGCAAATTTCACCGAAAACTTGCCATTTGGATTAGGACCCCAAACAGCATTGTCTGTGGCACTATTAAAAGGAAGAGGGATGTCACAAATCTTGTTAACAATATCAACGTCTATAACATTCTCAAGTGTGTTTCTATCTCATTGACCATTAACTAAAAACTCAGCTACTTTTGTTTCCCACTTAATACGATGGAATTGGTTTTCTGGTATAAGATGAAAAATAGGGTGAGGAAAAACCCAGTTATGAGTCCAGAACAAGATGTCCTTGCCATCGCCCACCCATCTCATACCCTTTACAATTATATCCCTTGATCCCAGTATACCTTTCCAAGCAAGTGAATGGTGTTGCTTTACTTTACTTTCCAAAAAGTTTTAACTCCTAAGGTATTTCCTTCTAACTATGTTTGCCCACCAGTTATCCTCATCAAATAAAACTTTCCAACCCAGCTTAGCAAGGCAAGCTTTATTGAAGTGGTCTATATTTTTAATACCTAAGCCACCCGCTTGTTTAGGTCTACAAACTTCCTTCCAACTTACTGGATTGCACTTGTGGTTATTACCCCAGAAGAATTGTCTAGAATCCTTATTTAATTGATTAGTTAACTTCTTAGGGTACTTGAAACAAGACATTATGTGATTAGGCATGCCTGTGAGATTAGCTTGAACAAGAGTGAGTCTTCTACCCTTATATAGAGTATTAGCCTTCCAACCCGCTAACTTCTGCTTAACCTTTCTGATTAGCTTACTTCCATTCAAAGGATCATTCCAAAAGACAATGTTATGAATTCCAAGATATTTTTCAATGGTAGATTTATGCTGAATATGAAGAATATTTACAATCTCATTTCTAGTTTGGCTGTTAGTATTTGAAGAAAAATAAAGAGATGATTTATTAAAATTCATTTGATGCCCTGAAGCAGTATCAAGCTTACTTAGAACATCCATAGCTTTCCTAGCACCCTTAGTAGTAACTTTGATAAAATGAGACAATCATCCGCAAAAATTAGATTTGAAACTTTATAGCCAAATGGGGAGGTGAGTAAACTAATATGAGATTTAGGAATACTTGCTAAATCATTTAATTGTCTGATTAAAGATTCCATACATAGGATGAATATATACGGAGAAAGAGGGCCACCTTGTCTTATGCCTCTACTTGCATTAAAATATCCATGAGGTTCACCATTAATATTGATAGATAAAGAAGTTGAGGAAATACACTCCATAATTAGGTTAACCCACCTTTGATAAAATCCAAAACTATCCAAAACACACTTGATGTAATCCCAGTTAAGTAAATCATAAGCCTTTTCAAAGTCAAGCTTAATAGCAAGATCTCACGTTCTTCCCTTCTTCCTATTAAAACTTGTGAATAATTCATGAGCAATTAGAATATCATCTTGAATAAATCTTCCCGACGTAAACGCTCCCTAGTTAGGAGATATACAAATAGGTATGATAGATTTTAATCTGGCACATAATACCTTAGTTATAATTTTATAGCTCACATTGCAAAGACTTATCGGACGATAATTATTTACGGTCTCTGGGAACTCGACTTTGCGGATTAAAGCAATATTCGTATGGTTAATCAAATGAAGGCTAGCACTATTTACAAAACAATCCTTGACCATGTTGCACACAGAGGGTCCAACCATACTCCAACACTTCTGATAAAAGCTAGCATAGATCCCATCAAGACCTGGGGCTTTTAAAGCACCAATACTTTTAATGGGATTCCAAATTTCACTATCCGTGGGAATACCAGTTAGTTTACAATTTTGTTCGCGTGTTATACAAGGTTCAATGATTTGAACAATCAACTTAATCTAGTCATTGGAGGGAATTTGCCCTCGTGTGAATCTCATTTTAAATTCATTAATAAAAACCTACTTCATCCCCTCTTCTTTAGACCACTAGAATCCATTGCCACCCGAATTTTGTTAATTTCATTCCGTTTTTTCCTTATCGTTGCACTCAATTGAAAGAACCTTGTATTTTTGTCACCATTTTTAAGCTAGTTGGCTTTAGCTTTTTTAGCCCACATTACTTCTTCCTCCTTGAGAACTCGAGAAAGTTGATCATTTATCTACACTTCTAATTGAATTTTATCTTGGATTGAATTAGAATCAATAGAATTGCTATTTAATGACATAATTTCTTGCTAGACCTTACTAAGATCACTTAGGATCTTCTGTTTTCTTTCTTTAACTGACCTAAACACCACACGATTCCAATTTCTCACAAGGAAGGAAAACTCACCTAAACAACCCCTAAAATAGTCAATGGGGGACAATCCCTCATCGCAACTCCAAGTCTCATTCACAAAAATCTTAAAATCTGGATGTAAATTCCACATAACTTCAAACTTAAAGGTCTTCCTTCTCTTTCTAAAAGGAGGGCCGACTGTGTCTAAGAAAATAGGATTGTGGTTAGAGCCCAGAATAGCATAATTATGGAGGAAATAGTTAGGACAGGCTTCAAGCTAGTAGGAATTTGCTACTACTCTATCCAGCCTCTCAAATATAAGAGTATCATCTTTTATGGTTGTTAGTCCAAGTAAAAGGAACCATAGATGCATGTAAGGAAATAAGACCAGTTTTGTTCAAAAAAATTCACAAAATTTGTCATATAACAATTGTCATTTTGATTGCCCCCCAACTTTTCCTGAGTGTTTATGATACAGTTAAAATCCCCTAACATCATCCAAGGCTTATGACCAGGGTTAAGGGTAAGTAACTCCTCCCACATTCTCTCTTGTAGAGTTTTCTGTGGGTAGACATAAACAAAGTAGTAATAAACTTAACCTTCAGTAACACATCCTTAATAGAAGCATGAATAAAACGGGAAGAAGCAGAGATAACATTAACATCTAAAGGGCCAGAGTTCCAACACAGAAACACTCCCCCAGATCTCCCATCGGGGTTACATCCAAAACACCAATCAAAATGTCGCACAAAATAACTAGTAGGGGCTTTATCCACAACAGACTTGGTTTCAACAAAGAAAAAAAAATCTAACTTAGACAAACTACAAAGATAATTGAAATTAGACTTGAACTCTGGTACCCCTACAGTTCCACACCATACCCTTCATTAATCTAACTTGTCTAGATAAGCAGATAGTCCTGCCTCCTCGACATTTTCCTCTTGGATACGCTTCCTAGGACTCAACATTCCCATCGTTGGTCTAGCAGTTGTAGAAGTCATCTCAGCTGCATGCAGAGCAGCAACAAAATCCCTAACATGATCTCTATTTTCAGACTCAATGTCTCTCACAGTTGACATCATAACATCCTGATTTTGTTCCAACATAGACATAGCATAAAATTAAAAAAAAATCAATTTACCTAGCCTAAGACCACTAGAACCATAAGACTCGCACTGAAAAGTTATATCAACAAAATTATCAAAAACAAGATAATCAGGTAAGAACCACTCATTGATGAACTTAACATAAAAATAAAGGTCATTACTAGCAATGCCTCGATAACTTAGACAATCAACATTTACTTGCCTATTGCGCTCATTGGCCTTCCCAGCCCTCCTCCAGTCATGCACTAAGTCTGCATTAGGAGTCTATTTCGGCTTAGGGCTAGATGCCACCTCCTTATATGACCTACCCTCTTTTGAGCTTTCACCAGAACTTTTCTTCTCACATTTCCTCCTCCACTTAGGAATGACCGTAGTCCAGCCCTCTTCATCGGGTCTGTTAACCTTCACTTCCCATGACAAATGTGTGTGCTTGTGTGTTAATCCTAGGGTGAGACTATAAAATATAGCACAAAGCAAGACTTATCAGTGATAAGTCAGTTACTATCAAATCAACAAGTCATTTGATTCATTTCGTCATGTAAACCTAACACATTAAACATCCGCACAATTTATCAACAATGGTGTTAAAAAAAATCCCATAGAGAAAGGCATTCTAAATTTTATCAGCACAGTTCTAGTAGGAAATTATATACCATGTGTTACGCCAATGAATTCATATGGAAGCTACTAGAATTGTAAGAAACTCATAAACAAAGCAGAAATAAGCAGTCTCCAACATAACTCCAAGTTAGTTCTGCTGCCATAAAACGGAGTTTTGTGTACTTCAGTGCATATTTAATTATTGCACTCCAAAACAGTTCTACACAATTACCGTCCAGATTCTCGGTCTTTTGATCAATTATCTCACTATCTAGGTGCTCACTTAATGACATCCCAGCAAAATTAACGATAGTATCTTACAATTGGACCATATTGACTATCTGAATCAAATGGTCGAAGTTAGAGAACTCTAGAGCCCCACTTTGCTAAGAAGTGAGATTTTTTCAAGAACTTTTTGCCAGGCCAGCTCTAAGGGTAGTCAAAGTAGGCGTCTACTTAGGGCCCACACTTCGGAGGGGCCCCCAAATTTTATTTACAATTCAAATTCAATAAAAATGTTAAAAAAATAAAATTATAGGCAATTGAAAAAAATTGGTCAAAAAAATAGAGTACGTATACTTAATTAATATGCTTGCGACTAAAAACGCAATATGTGTAGTGTTTAAGTAATGTTTATATATATTTCTTCTTATGATATTAATTTTTAATGATATTTATGTAGAAATAGACTTTTTGATGTATCCAGACTATTCGCTTCCTCATTTTTCATTTCAGATTTGTCACATTCCCTTCTTAATTTTTTGTAGTCCTAGACTATTCACTTCTCGCCAAAATATAGTATCATTTCTTTAATTCTCACATATAGATGATGAGATTATTACATCTCAAATTTAACACAATTACCATCTATCAGGTTAAACAATATATCAATCAATACGATGGTTTTGTATAGATTATGAGTTCAAAGCAAAAGTTTTATATTTCGAGTGAGGCCCCGCCAAATGCGAAATCCTAGCTCCGCCACTGAGATTCAACTTCATATTTACTGAATATTGCTCTCTAAACAAAACTTTAAACAAATTATAAACTAGAATATGAATGCCACCACCACAATGCATCCCTTACTTACTAAAGCTTAAATCACACCACAAAACCTAATCAGAAAGATTTCTAAACTACATGAACTCTATCAAATGAAACCCATCAAAATTACAGTATTTAAAAATCAACAGAGAGAAACAACTGAGCAATAAGATTTTGAAAGAACTCATCTAAGATCTTCCAAATTACATTAAAAAATTGATGGGAAATGACTGCTGACATGAACAGAAATGTGATTTACCTTAGAGGCTGAAGATAACGGTGAAGCTAGAGAGGAGACTGCTGTGAAAACTCCGTCGTGGATGCAGGCTTCTAGTGATTTTCGCCATTAACATTAAGAGACTGAGAGAGATGAGCTTACTGTTGGTGTGAGCTACAGTATAACAAGAAGGCATTCGGCAGGTGCCCCATTGACACGTCCGACCCTGATATTCTCTAAACACCAGGGTAGGCAGTGCTGGCCGACACCCAAGCTGACGAAGCTATACTAACATGCATGAGAACTATAAAGAAACAACGAACATAAATAAAACTTGTAAATTTAACTATAATGAATAAGCAATTCTGGAATGTGTCCAGAGCATACAACTAATCTAGAACATTTAAGAAGGAATATTATACAAATGTATGAACGAAGGAAAATGGTCCTACACCGAGAGGACTCAAATATACTGATGCAAGAGTGCTTTGACTCCGGGATTGTACGCCTTGATCCTTAAGTCTTAAGGGGATGCAAAACAAGATATGAATGGACCAAGTTGATATATAAGTAATACTAAAACAGTTAATCTTTAACGTACTAACCCCCAGGTTTAGAAAACTAGTATAGCATAATAAGTAATAGGTTTTTCCGAAACCCTAGCATGCCACAAAACCTTTTATAAAACATATATCGTATATAATGTGCTTAGTAGTGTTATCATAACGACCGAAGCCACTACATCACCCGACTGAAGCCAAATGTATATATCTTCTTGCCGAAGCCACCAACCTACGGCCACTCGAAGCCATATATAAATATCATTTGCCCGTAGGTAGTATCCTTCGCCCATAGGCCGTACATCACCTGACCGAAGCCAATTAATGATTTTATTCACCTGTAGGCAGGACCATTTGCCCATAAGCAGTTTGTATGAATAACCACTAAGTAAGCACATAAAAACATTGCCATAATATTTGTAATATATATATATCTCAAATCGGAGCTCAATAACTAAAACGTCATATCATAAATCATGTTCAAAGTATATAATCATAAATCATATATACTGCAAAGAATGTAAATTTGATAAAGCATGATATTTCATAAAGCGTAAAACCAATTTACTCATAATGTTTCATAAAACATAGCCATTAAATTATGCTTTTCATGTATGCATTTCTAATAGTAATATATGAATATTGGAATGGGTCCACTTACAAATACTTCGCCATCGAAGAGTTGTGCAAACTAGAAAAGACGGAAACACCATAAACAATTGTCACTTCCCGGGCCTGCTCCACCACCGTAGCACAATATTGTCCGCTTTGGGCCCCGACCACTCCCTCACGGTTTTGTTTCTGGGAACTCACGAGTAACTTCCTAGTGGGTCATGTTGGAAATATGCCCTAAAAGTCAATCTTTGGAAGAAACCTTTCAGGACAATGAATTGATGTATATATATGACTCTTATACACCGAAAGGCAAAGATACTAATTAGGACTATCTCAATAAACGAAATATGTCCTAAATGGTGAATCCATGGACAATGGATCGATGGAAGAAGTAATCTAATGATGTTAGACTACAGAGACCTTCTTCACATAACCATCATGTCCATAAGGTTCCTGGTCATAGGATTGTCGGAGGGATACTGACAATGCATAGACTGGTACATACTATGTCCTCTTCAAATGGAAGGATGGAAAGTCTCATCCCATTCGTGTAGTGACACTAAGACAGGTATGTAGGTGCTCATTAAGGATATGAGTTCACTGAACACAATCAAACGAGAGTACTTGCATGGAGGTCTACTCACATGTCAAGCAAGTAACTCTAATGGTTGGAATAATGTAAGTAATCCTTTGACCTGAGACATCGTCGTTGTCTTGTGGTTAAGTACTTGATCTTTGAATATGTCAAAGTCACTCCATCCGCGGGTGTCCACGGCATGGTCGGGGTTAAGCCACTTAGCCATGAAGGCAAGTGAATTGGCAACAAGGGATCTCTAATCCTCGTTATGAGAGGATGAATACTCTAAGATATGATTCTGGAATCTTCGGCCGAAGTATCAAGCGTAATAAAGGAAAGCGTTCCTATACGACTTAATTGAATCATATAAACAGGAATAATCACATTAGGGGTTTGACATAATATATCCATACCCTAGTAATGTGATTAAGAGTATTGTTTTAGAGAATGATCGAATTACATTGTAATTCCAACTGAATAGGTTCTCCGAATAACTTCTACATTAGCTTGGGTAGCCATGATATATGTTTAGATGTCACTCATGGCTTGTGAGTTCTTCTAGATGATTAAATGTAATCGTCAAAGAAGAAGGTGAATTAAAAGTAAGTTTTAATTCACCAAGTGATTGGATTAAATATAATCAATTGGATTAATGCCAATCACCTCACTGCCTTGCTAATTAGAACCTAAAAGATTGTTCACCAATACACTCTTGTAGTGAGTAATTAATGGATGATGGAAATAATTAATTGGATTAATTAAGTGTTGTGATTAACTTAGAAAGTCTAAAGAAATCATAAAAGCGATAAAAGATTGTTTTGGGCTTAAAGAAATGTTCGGGTTTAATTGGGCCCATTGGGCCTAAACCCATTGGGCTTTTATTCAAGCATTGGATGACTTGAAATAATAAAAGCCCAAAGCCCAAACAACACAAAGGGGGCCGGCCAAAGAGAGGGAGAGAGAAAGTCAAATGTTGACTTGTTTCCTTTTGGCTATAAAAGGAACTTTATAGCAAATAATTCATTAGGGTTTTTGTGTGTTCAAAACAACAAAAGAGAAAAAGAAAATATCTCTCTTTTACACTCAAAGGGCCGGCCACCATAGGGGGGATTTAGCTAATCATCTTTTCACCCCTTTGGTTATTCCTTCATCCTTCTCACTACACTAGTGGGTGAGGATCTTTAGAGGTTTTCTTTTTGGAAACTTTAAGAGAACCTAGGAGCACTCATTCTCAACAAAGTGGAGGAGGCAAGGAGGGAAGCTAGGCTCAAGGAGTTCAAGGAACAAAGGGCTTGGAGGTGGTCCATCCTTGGTCTAAGATCTAGATCAAGAGGTATAAAACTACTCCTAAACTTTGTTCTTATTTAAATTTGTTTTTGATGCATCTTACATAAACCTATGAATCTTGAAGGGGATTTAAATGACTAGAGCTTTGATATTATTTGATAACATGCTTCCGTTGTTTTCGTATATATATAGATATATATATATATATATATATATGTGTGTGTGTGTATATGCATGCTAGTCAATAGAAATCCCACATAAATCTCATAAATTTCCTTCAGGTCACCCATCATGGGAGTGCTCTAGCCCCTTTCTCACTTAACTTCAGAGTTCCTACGGAACCCGAAGCTAGTGAGCTCCCAAAATGCCTCGTGCTAGGTAGGGATGGGAATATACATTTAAGGATCACTCCCCTGGGCAATGTGGGATGTCACACAATTGCACCTAAGCACATAAATGTACCAATTAATAAAACTATACTAAAATGGTTGAATTTAGGCAAACAAACATCGTAAACGGATTCAGGACGTCAAGAAAACATAAATGGGGACCTCGAGTACCCCTATGCGGCGCCGCATGCGCTGCTAAAAGGCTGCGGCCTGGACGGCCACGCAAAGAATTCAGGATTTTAAGTCGATCACTGAGCATAACTCTCCAATGTTTAGAATCAACTCCCAAATGAAACTTTGTGGGGAGGATCTCACTGAAGCAGACATACTGGAAAATACATTCAATATTTTTCATGCCTCTAATTTGCTCATGCAATAGCAATATAAAATGTGTAGTTTTACATAGTACAACCACCTGATATCAGTACTCCTTGAGGATAAGCATAACAATAAGCTTCTAATGAAAAATCATTAGTCTCAACCAACTGGATCAGGGTCATTCCATAAGTGAATGTTGCATCCCTTGAAGCAAGCACCACCTCCTCTTGTGTTAATAATTACAGATGTGGAAGTGACTACAAGCGAGACCGATGGAATGGAAAGGGCAAAACCATGGTGTTCAATCTTACAACTAGAGTCTAAGGCATAATTCAAACCTGAGCTTTAAAAATAAATCATTACAAGGGTAAAGCCCGTATGAATAACATTCCTAGAAATTTGAAAAGAGTCTGTTATAGGTCTAGTGGCAATGGACTTTGGGCGCGTACCTGTTGTACCACGAAACATCTTATGGACCTGTATCAAGCATCCCTTAAAGGAAAGAGTGTCAAAACTAATTTCACTGACCAGATTTATCCAATAGATGTATCTGATCCAATGTTCGATTTATCAAGTCAATTGAACACAACTCATTTGGATGTTTCAGACTTTGTTGTGGAAGGGGAAATGAAGTATATCAGTTCAATTAAATCATCTTTATTTTTAATTTACTTTTGTTTTCATTACCTGAACTTGTCTTTTAAAGCTTGTATTTCAAATTCAATAAAAGTGACATTGCAGTTTCCCTTTTTAATATGAATAAATTATTTTTACTCTGATTGTCTTACTTAGAAAGCATGGGTAAAAATTATGGTTGTTCTCAAAGTAAGAACTATGGCGAAGATATTTGTCTTACAGACAGCGTAACCACGTATACAATACTTCAAGATGGAAAATATTTCTCAAGCTTGCTTACAAAAGTAAAGGTAACAACAGTATCAGGTCAACTAGATGTAATTGAATGCTCAGGTAGCCCAAGTCATGTTACCAAATGGAACAATATTGCCCATATAAAATGCACTACATGTTACTTTATCTACAAGAAATTTGTTGAGTTTTAAAGATATATGTTTGAATGGATACTACATTAAAACGAAAAAGGTAGATAATGTGGAATATTTAATGATACCTAGAAGCGTACATTGGAGAAGTTGCATGGTCTATCGAGTAGATTGTATTATACATACATAAAGGCAATTGAAGCACATAATGTCATGAACTAGAAGTTCATTGATAAAAAAAAATTACATCCTTTGGCATGGCCGTCTAGGTTATCCAAGATTTACCATGTGCATAGGATCACTACCAACTATAATGGGCATCCATTATTGAGTAGACATATTGCTATATCACTTGTTCTCAAGGGAAGTTGGTAATTAGACCATCATAATGAAATATTCATGCTGAATCCCCATCATTTTTTACAAAGAATTCAAAGGGATACTTGTGGGGCCTATCCAACCACTTTGTGGACCATTTCAATATTTTATGGTTTTGGTTGATGCATCTACTCGATGGTCACATGTTTGCCTCTTGTCTATTCAACATGTAGCCCTTGCGAGACTTCTTGCTCAGATAATTAAATTACGAGCATAGTTCCCAAATCATCATATTAAGTCAATTTGACTTGATAACGCCGGTAAATTTACATCTCAAACTTTTGTTGATTAGTGCATGATATTTGACATTGATGTTGAACACTCTATTCATCATGTCTACACTCAAAATGGTTTAGCAGAAGTCCAAACCTCTCCTGGTGTGAACCCTATAAGTTACAAATAGGTGTTCACAAGAAAACGCAATGGGAAAAACGAGATTGCAAGCTATAAAGCACGACTCATTGCCCAAGGGTTTTCACAAAAGCCTAGAATTGATTATACTCTCCTGTAATGAATGCAATTACATACCATTACTTAATACGCTTAATGATTTAAAAAAAACTTGATATAAGCCTTAGGGATGACATCATTGCATATTTGAATGAAGAATTAGATTATATCTACATGAAAGTCCAGAAGGGCTTAAGTTGCCTAAAACGGCAAACTGACCACAAGATATGCTCTCAATCAAATTAAGGTAATTATTATATAGGCTAAAATAATCTGGATGAATGTGGTAAAATCGTCTCAGTCAAGGTATAAAATATCCATAATATCCCGATATTTCCATCGAAATTTCCATGTTTTTGGACTACCGATATTTCTGATGTCATCGATATTTCCATCGAAATTTCCGTATTTTTTAAATTTCTATATTTAAAAAAACATCAAGGGGATTCAAACCCCCTCCCATTTTACTCCTTCAACACCTTGACCAGCATATCACTTATGTTTTTGTGAAAATATGCTAAAATATTTACATATTTTCTACACTCACAATGTTTGCCAGCTTGCTATATAATCAACTTAACTCAGTTAAATCCATCATGCAATGCATTTCCTTCCAATGTTTTGTGATAAACTAATAGATAATTAACTAAATAAACATCTTGCAAAGTTTCAAAAAAAAATTCTAAGTTTTTCTTACAATTTCCGTGGTTTTTATTCAATTTTTATCGATATCGATAATATCCCGATATTTCCATCGAAATTTCCCTGTTTTTGGACTACCGATATTTCCGATATCATAGATATTTAATACCTTGGTCTCAATGAGTATTTAATCAAGGAAGGATATACCATCAATATCATTTGTCCTTGTGTGTTTATTAAGAAATAAAACTTCGGATTTCCTATAGTAGTAGTATATATCGATGATATAAAATTAGCTGGAACTCCTAAAGAGCTCAACAAAACTGCTGAATATTTGAAAAGAGAATTTGAAATGAAAGATCTTGGGAAAACAAAAGAATGTCCTGATCTGCAGATTGAGCATTGTGCTAATGGAATTTTGGTTCATCAATCAACTTACATTGAAATGTCCTAAAGCGATTTGGTATGGAAAAAGCTTATCCACTCAACACGCCAATGGTTGATCGATCTCTTGAGATTAAGAAATTTCCATTTCGCTCAAAAGAAGATGATAAAAAGGAATGGTCCAAAAGTACCATAGCTAAGTGCAATACGTGCTTTATTGTATTTAACTCAATGTACAAGACCAGATATAGCCTTTTTTTAGTCAACTTGTTAGCAAGATATAGTTCTGCTTCAACATTGAAAAGGAGTCAAAGATGTTTTACGATACCTTTGTGGGGAAATAGACACGGGCCTCCTTTATTCCAAGAAACCCACAAATGACCAAAATATTGTTGGATATACAGATGCTGGTTTTCTCTTTGATTTGCAGAAAGCGCGCTAAAAAATGGATATGTGTTCACTGATGAAAATATAGCAATCTCATGGCACTAAACGAAGCAAGCATTAGTTGCTACATCGTCCAATACTTGCTCTCCATGAAGCCAATAGTGAACTTCTTTTTTTGTTAAGATCAATGATCCACCACATCCAAAATGCATGTTGTCTATCTTCAAAAAATAGACACTCCAAATATCGTTCATGAAGATAATGCTACATGTATTGCTCAAATGAAGGAATGATCCATCAAGGCGATAAGACTAAACACATATCTCCAATTTTTTTCAATGCACCTGAGCTTTAGAAAGCTAAGGTTATTGAAGTTAGACAAATGTATTCCAGTGACAATTTGGCAGACATGTTCACCAAATCTACCAAAGTGTACATTTCAAAAGCTCGTGCATGGTGTTGGTTACGCCTACTTATTAATGAGTCAAATTGAAGAATGCAAAATCAATGGGAGATACACATCAAGGGGATCATTCATGATATATGCATGTTGTACTCTTTCATTGGACTAGGTTTTTTCCCTCTAGGTTTTTCCTATCAAGGTTTTAACAAGGCAACATAAGCATACTTAACATTATATCAATAATATAATCAAAGTTGTACTCTTTTTCATTCGCTACAATTTTTTCACACTTGGTTTTTTCTAGTAAGTTTTTAATGACGCAACCGATATTGATATAGCCATTCAAGGATGAGTGTTGTAAAATTGTGAATGCCCACATAATTGGACTAAAAATGGAAGAAATTGAAGTCAACTTAGTCAAGTTTGTAGGATAAGATTGTAGACTTAAATGGTATAAGTTTGATTTTCACTATCTTAGCATATAAAATTTTCTTCATGCATGTGAAGTATTGTCAAATCAATACTTCTATATATAAAGGTATGTTTGTATCTTCAGCACAACATACAAGGTCAAAAGTGAAAGTGATAATACAATATACATCTTCTCCCTTTATCTATATTCGTTGCTCCTGTTCTACTTCGATTTCTAACAAATGTTCTCCTTCTCACTTTTACCGATTTATAATCTCATAT
The DNA here is from genome assembly GCA_963580275.1 of Crataegus laevigata. Classification (NCBI taxonomy): domain Eukaryota; kingdom Viridiplantae; phylum Streptophyta; class Magnoliopsida; order Rosales; family Rosaceae; genus Crataegus; species Crataegus laevigata. The sequence goes on along the minus strand of OY756944.1, from coordinate 11,010,646 downwards.
TTTATTTCCAACACTCCATTTGTTCTAGTCATTTCTTCAAGTACAAAAAACAAAAAACAAAAAACAAAAAGAAAAATAATAATTCTCTTTAAAAGAAAGGAATATTATTTGAGCTTCCAAAAGTGAGTCATAACCACCGCAACCGAAGGTTCCAGAACCCCAAACAAACCCCACATTCACTAGAAGCCTCTGGCGACAGGTCCCTTAACACACCAGTTTTCTATCTTATAAAGCTCGCCTTCCCTTCTCCTCCTCATTCCCGTACACCCGCAATCCCTCAACTTTCTCTCCGATCGATTTCTCTGATCCCAAGCAGCCATGGCCGACGAAGCCAAAGCCAAAGGCAACGCCGCTTTCTCCTCCGGCGACTTCAACGCCGCCGTCACCCACTTCACGGAAGCCATCGACCTCGCTCCCTCCAACCACGTCCTCTACTCCAACCGATCCGCCTCCTATGCCTCTCTCAACAATTACTCTGAAGCCCTAGCCGACGCCAAGAAGACCGTCGAGATTAAGCCTGATTGGCCCAAAGGTTACAGCCGGCTCGGCGCCGCTCACTGCGGATTGGGCCAGTACGGCGATGCCGTTTCGGCTTACAAGAAGGGTCTCGAGATCGACCCCAATAACGAGGCTCTGAAGTCTGGTTTAGCCGATGCTCAAGCCGGTGAGGCCCGGTCACGGGCTGGACCCCCGCCTATGAACCCGTTTGGGGATGCGTTCTCGGGTCCCGAGATGTGGGCCAAGCTAACTGCCGACCCGTCGACCCGTGCCTTCTTGCAGCAACCCGATTTTGTGAAGATGATGCAGGAGATTCAGAAAAACCCTAGCAATCTCAATTTGTATTTGAAGGACCAGAGGGTTATGCAAGCCCTGGGGGTTTTGCTCAACGTGAAGTTGCGCGGTGGGACGGGGGCGGAGGATGAGGAGATGCCGGAGTCTCTACCGGAGCGGAAGCAGCCTGAGCCTAGGAAGGAGGAGAAGAAGCCGGAGCCTCATTCGGAGCCAGAGCCAGAGCCGATGGAGGTGAGTGAGGAGGAGAGTGAGGTGAAGAAGAGGAAGGCCGAGGCAATAAAGGAGAAGGAGGCTGGCAATGCGGCTTATAAGAAGAAGGACTTCGACACAGCGATTCAGCATTACACCAAGGCCATTGAGTTGAATGATGAGGACATTTCATTTATCTTGAATCGCGCCGCGACGTATTTGGAAATGGGTCAGGTATGGATTGCATATCTAGTGTTTGCCATTTATTTTTAATCTGCATGATAATGTTTACGCACTGATTGATTTTGGTTAGTGCTTAACTGATAGTATATTTGACTATAAGCTTGTACTGTTAGTATGATTTATTGTTCTTTGTGGATACTTGGTGATGTTTATCGATTTCGATGCAGATGCTCACTGCTGTAACTTTGATGATGATGATGATGTTACACAGAACGAGCTTGCTCAATTTAGAACCCAATTGAAAGTGGGGGATTGAGATTGGTGTGATGTAGCCTCATATGTTAGTTTAGGAAACCTAATAATAATTTGCGGTTTATAATTTTCCCAAGGACTTATGAAATAGCGACAGGTCTTCGCAGATTTTATTCAATTACACCGACCTGACCTCTTGTTTGTATCCTTTGTTAATTATGCTGTGTTTGTCCTTATGGACTGACAAATTTGGACTTGGGGATGTTCTCTTTCACAATGCTTGCTCACTCGAGGTTGAGCTTGATAGGCCTATACTTCAGTAATTCTCTTCTTTTTTTTTGTATCATTTGTAGAAGTTCATATTACAATTTGGGATGTAGTAGAATATCCACACAGAAAAAGTGAAACTTCTCTCGGCTTCATGCTTGCGTATTCGGTGTTCAATTTTATATGTCCTCTTATTGTTTGCTTTCACTCATTGCTTGGTCATACTATCCTGTTATAGCCTTTGGTTTTCCTAGTTTCAAAGATGAAAATAGTCTTGTCGACAACTTTATGCTTCGCTCTAAACTTGGTATTGTTGGCTTGTTATGGATTATTGATCCCAGTTCATTGTTAATTCTATCAGTATGAGGAGTGTATTAAAGACTGTGAGAAGGCTGTGGAAAGAGGAAGAGAGCTAAGGTCGGACTTTAAGATGGTGGCAAAAGCTTTGACTAGGAAGGGAACTGCCCTGGTGAAGATGGCAAAATGCTCAAAGGACTTTGAAGCAGCCATTGAGTCGTTCCAGAAAGCTCTCACAGAGCATCGCAACCCAGATACCTTGACGAAATTGAACGATGCTGAGAAAGCAAAGAAGGATCTAGAGCAACAAGAGTATTATGATCCAAAGTTAGCTGAGGAAGAGCGTGAGAAAGGTTTGTTCTTCAGTTTCATGTGCTTATAACTTTCACTGCATTGAAACTTTATTAATGTTTGCATTGATCTGAATGAAATACAGTGTTTCCGTGCCATGTATTTTAGTTATGCCTTCCATGTTTCTCTAGCTTGACTGCTTGTCGATGATGTGTAGGTAATGAATATTTCAAGCAACAAAAGTACCCAGAGGCTATTAAGCAGTACACTGAAGCTCTCAGAAGGAACCCCAAGGATCCAAAGGTGGGAGAACGTCCAGTGTCCTTGTATAGTTAATAGTCCAAATGCTTTTTAATGTTGTCTGACATTTCATGGTTTGATTCAGGCATATAGCAACAGAGCTGCATGCTATACAAAACTCGGGGCAATGCCCGAGGGATTGAAAGATGCAGAGAAGTGCATTGGGCTTGATCCAACCTTTACAAAGGGTTATACCAGAAAAGGTGCCGTCCAGTTTTTCATGAAAGAATATGAAAAAGCTTTGGAAACATACCAGGAGGGTTTGAAACACGATCCTAGCAACCAGGAATTGCTTGATGGTGTGCGAAGGTATGTTTACATGAATTGTGTTTATTGCGTGGTGCTTAGTTTTACTGTATGTTAACTGGATGTGCGCCTGTTACACAAGATAGATGCATAATGCTTGAGAGTTGACACCACGTGAAATTGATTGCAGATGTGTAGAGCAAATTAACAAAGCTAGCCGTGGGGATTTGAGTCCCGAGGAATTGAAGGAGAGACAGGTGTGTGACTTGTCAAACATTCTTCAACGCAGAAGTAGTTTCTCGTTGTCATATGTTAATGAGTTTGTTGTTTCTTGCAGGCTAAAGGAATGCAGGACCCAGAAATTCAAAATATTCTCCAAGATCCAGTTATGAGACAGGTCAGTATAATTTACAGTGTTTTGCTGTTGTGTTACACCATTCCCTCGTTAATTGAGTTTACGCGGTGTATGAATGTCTAAAGTTGTGTTGTTCGGGATGTGTTCAGGTGTTAACCGATTTCCAGGAGAATCCCAAGGCTGCTCAGGAACACACGAAGAACCCGATGGTGATGAGCAAGATCCAGAAGCTCGTCGGTGCGGGAATTGTCCAGCTTCGGTAAACAACGGGAAAGATTTGATCATGTAATCAGAAAGAATCGTTTGCCCTTTAAATTGTACTTTCCAATCAGAATGTCCAATCCAGTAATTTTCTTATGGGATTTTTTTTTGGGTCCATTCCAGTAATTAGAATAGAACCCCCTCGCTTTGGAAAAAAATTTGAGATTATTGTTTTTAAGATATTTATGTGGATGTTTTTCATATGCCAACCTCTCTCTCTCTCTCTCTCTCTCTCTCTCTCTCTCTCGTCGAAGATAATGGGACAGATGATGTTGTTAAGAGTGTGGTAGATGTTGTTTCGAGGTAAGAGTAGAGTGATAGGTTGATAAGGATTAAGGAATTGGGTTGAAATTGGTCGCCGATGGCGGTGGCTGCGGCGGCGCCGCTGCATGTTTGTCTGGGTTGGCATGTCTGGGTAGAGTAACTATTTTGTTTGTATTTATTTTTGTTTTTATTTAATCACTATTTAAATCACTGTTAAAAAATAAAAAAGAACATTTAATAAAGATAACTATAGTTAAGAGATGAGACATATGACAAACAAGGAAGTGCATAGTGAGCATACACTAAAGTTAATGTGAGTAAGTAAAAATGCACCCATTTGTATACTAATGCTTTGGTTAAATTTTATATACTAATTAATAATAATAATATGTTAAATTCCGCCATTCAACAAGTATTAACTGAAATTTAATTATTTAGTTTTATTTAATTATTATTGTTGAACTTCACATTAAATTTGGCAGCAGTTGATGGTATGCGGTTAATGTGAAGGGCAATTTTCAAATTTTAAAAATAAGTGAAGGTGCATTGACAAAGAAAAATTTATTCTGATTTCTCTAACAATCGAGAATTCAATTTTCACCTAAATGTAGGAAATTTAATTTCTTCAAATTTTTAAGTTGGATTTTAAAATTCGGGTATGTCCCTCCAACATTTTGATTTCTAATATTTTTAATAAACACTAAAGTATTCCATAATCGGAATTCAATTATGTGGTAGTAATACAAGAGCAAGATAGGACTTGTGGTTTTGTTGAGCTTACGAGCGGCGTCCATCAATACTTCAATATTTTTTTATGCAGAGTAAAAAAACCAAAAACAAAAAACAAAAAAGGTTTTTCTCAAATAATGAGTTGGGACTTAAATTATAAGGTCCCTCTGATCTGACCATACATGGAAACAAAATCAAGCAGCAACTTCTTCCTCCTTGGCAGCAAGCTGGTTCTGAATGTGCTGAGGAACAACGTCGAACTTAGCTAACTGCATTGTATACGATGCACGACCTTTCGTCATGCCCCTCAGCGTACTCACGTACTGAAACATCTCCGCAAGAGGAACCAGTGAATCCACCACCTGGATTAATACCGAAACGCTCTATTAGTAACCGAAACATGATTACCACTGTATAATACTTTGTCAAGATTCGAATGTAATTAACAACACACACTTTCGCTGCAATCATAAGTATCGGTCGCGTTATAAATCCTTAGACGTACCTTGAGACCACCAGGTTTGTCATTGAAGCTGTTGATCTGTCCTCTCCTCGAGTTAAGATCACCAATCACATCTCCGAGATGTTCTTCTGGTGTAACAACTTCAACTTTCATTATTGGTTCAAGCATTTTCGGGGCAGCTTTCTTTATCCCCTCCCGGAAAGCTCCTCTTGCTGCCAATTGAAATGCTAACACACTTGAGTCGACATCATGGTAAGAACCATCAACTAGTACAGCGCGTACGTCAACAACAGGAAAGCCTGCAAGCACACCGTTGCTCATACACTCCTCTAATCCTTTCATCACCCCAGGAATGTATTCTCTTGGCACTGCACCTCCCTTGATTTCACTCTTAAACTCATATCCACCGCCAGCCTCCATTGGTTCAAACCGCACGGTGACATCTGCAAATTGACCTTGTCCACCTGATTGTTTCTTGTGCACATACCTCACTTCAGAGGTTCTCGAAATGCTTTCCCGGTAGTTTACCTGGGGTGCACCAACATTTGCTTCAACCTGCACAGATCAAGCAATCCCAGCTATGAAAATCCAAATCAACTACATATCCGGAGCATTCAATTCTTTGAAAATTCCCAAAGGAGTAACAATGAACCCATTTCAAATGGTTAAGTTCATAGGTAGGTGCACAGTCCTTTTATATGCATATACACGTATATTTATACATAAGATACAAGCACAAACATGGGTGAGATTAATAATCCAGAAGATGACACTATGGCAATACAAGAAAACGCACAAACAAAGAAAAAAGAATCATAAGTAATATGGACAATGAGAAACATGGAGTAGCGGACACAGACCTTGAATTCTCTCTTGAGACGATCAACAATAATCTCAAGATGCAATTCTCCCATTCCTTCAATCACTGTCTGGTTGATCTCTTCATCCCGAGAGAAGTGGAAAGAAGGGTCTTCTTGAGCAAGCTTAACCAAACCAGCTCCCATCTTATCAACATCAGCTTTAGTTTTGGGTTCAATGGCAACCTTAATTACAGGATCAGGGAAGTCCATTCGTTCAAGCACAATAGGATGATCGGGGTCACTCAATGTTTCACCGGTAATGGTATCCTTCAGGCCTGCAAGTGCAACGATATCACCAGCTAAAGCTACCTTTACATCCTCCCTACTGTTTGCATGCATTTCTAGAAGTCTACCAATCCTCTCCTTCTTTCCCTTGTTTGCATTTAACACATAGGATCCAGCGGTTAGCTTTCCTGCATAGATTCTCACAAATGTAAGGGATCCCACAAATGGATCACTCATGATCTTGAATGCTAGCCCAGCAAATGGTTCCTCGTCACTTGCAGCCCTTTCAATCATGATTTCAGGGTTGTCTGCATCAGACCCCTTCATTGGTGGCACGTCAAGTGGTGAAGGCAAATAATCCACAACTGCATCAAGCAATGGTTGAACCCCCTTATTTTTAAAAGCCGAACCACATAGTACTGGCACAAAACTAATTGCGATGGTTCCCTTCCTAATTAATTTCTTAATGGTTTCCTCATCAGGTTCAACTCCTTCTAGATAGCCCTCCATTGCTTGATCATCCAACTCAACTATGGTTTCTATCATCTCTGCCCTGTATTCTTGAGCCAGCTCCAAAAGATCAGATGGAATCTCCTCGTAAACAAATTTAGCACCCAACTCTTCTCCAGACCAAAGTATAGCTCTCATCTTCACAAGATCAATAACTCCTTTAAAATTATCTTCTGCACCAACTGGAATTTGAAGTACAAGTGGTTTGGCACCCAAATTTGTCACTATCATGTCTCTTGTTCGGAAAAAGTTTGCTCCAAGACGATCCATTTTATTGACAAAGCAAATCCTGGGCACTCCATATCTATCAGCTTGCCTCCACACAGTTTCAGATTGAGGTTCCACACCAGCAACACTGTCAAACAAGCATATAGCACCATCCAGCACCCTTAGAGCCCGCTCCACTTCAAGGGTGAAGTCAACGTGGCCAGGAGTGTCAATGATGTTAATCCTGTGATTGTCCCAAAATGTTGTAGTTGCAGCAGAAGTTATGGTAATGCCTCTTTCTTGTTCCTGCTCCATCCAGTCCATAGTTGCTGTACCTTCATGTACCTCCCCTATTTTATAGTTTCTTCCAGTATAAAACAAGATTCTTTCAGTTGTAGTCGTCTTCCCTGCATCTATGTGAGCCATAATTCCTATGTTGCGATAATCTTCTAAAGCTACTGCACGCTTTCCATCTGGCACAATGAACAAACAAATAGAATAAATACATATCTGCTATATCAGCTGATAAACAAACACTAGTACAAATATTATTAGTAAACTGAAACAAGTATAAAGAGTTTCTAGGTTTAATTACATATCCAGTTAAAGAAACCCCGAAGAAATACATTAAAGTGGAGCACAATTCAGTTATATATGATTTCATTGGAAAGACAAAGAAGCATTGTGTTTCATCTGGCAATAAAGTAGCTACATGGCCATGGAGAGGCTATCTCCTTGAACTGTCGAGAACAACATCACTTATCAACATGCCAGAAGATAGAATTCGTATCAATACAAGTGTTCTAGACAACGACATCGATACAACAGAACATTCGATTACCTTATTCCGATAAACCAGAATTAAATTAGAGTATATTAAGAACACAGAAAGCTAAGCTACTTCTGCTGTGGTTGCAAATTCACAGCGAACGTTTAGTGAAGTTTATATGCTCTACTCGATCCCAAGTACCCGTGACTGCAAAAATCGATTTCTTATCCAGAATAATTTTGAACATCAAAGTCGTAAATAAAAAAAGAGGCATAATCATCCCAATTAAAAAAATCAATTATTTTGAGGTTATAAATATTAAAATCGATTCATTTCAAATAAGGGCTGAACCAAAATGCACATAGATCTCACTAAATAACCACAAATTGAAGAATTTGGGAATCCACAAAACAATTCAGAGAGTAATAATTCAGCAAGGAAGCGGCAGATTAACAATAGGAACACAAAGAACAGGAGGAGAAAACTACCCTCTGCGGCCATGGCAAAAACAGAGAGGTTTCTTCGGCTCTGCTGGCGCAAATTCGAGAGCTTTGAGGAGTGGGAGCTGATACGAACATTCCCCAAGAAGTGGGAAAGCGAAGACGAAGTGAGGGAAGAAGAGGGTCGATGGCGAAGACCGAGAAAGCGAGCTGGGGAGGGAGAAATGGCCGGCCGAGCCTGAGAACCTCCATTGAAGCTAAAACTGTACACTCTCACAGACTCTGTAGCCATTGTTTCTTCTTATCCCAGAGAGAGAGAGAGAGAGTCGTTGGAGGGGTTTTGGCGCCCTATCTGATTGTGATATGACCCGTATGGTATTGTATGGATGGTATTTGGATCTCCTCAGAAACCTCCTCATTGTGGGATCAAGGATCAAATCATCACAGCCGCTCACCACATATTGTACAGCTATAAATCATAATGCCATGTAGATTAAATTTAAAAATTAGAAAAACTAATGAAAAGGGCTTGAAAACTTTGAGTTTTAATGATAAGGACAAAATAAAGAGTAAAATAAATAGTAGCATGATTGACTTTTTAGTGTGAAAATATGATTTTTTGTTAAAGTGAACAGTACCGAGAGCTTTTCGTTAAAGTACTCTTAAAAATTTTGATTTGTGGAACATTTACCAATTGCTTCAGCCCATGCTCTCTGGGTCACTTCAAAACACAATTTCAGGTTAACCCAGAAAGTGAAACTAGATGACAAGCATCCATCTCCATCAGATTTGGAAACAAAATTAAGACCAGGCGTTCACATTTAACTGTACCAAGAATTATGTTTAATTAATGGCCGTTGAATGGGTGGTGAACGAAAAACCAAGAGGCTATTTTTCCATCCATCAATCCGGACATTGAGAAATGTTTGTGCTATTTACCTAAATTCCACATTTGAATTTTGAAATTTCGATTAAATTAGGATTATAACATGTGGTAACTGGGACGTGAGCATTATGTTTTGGGACAAGTTTGTGAACACGAAAATTTTCTGAAACACTAACGCGTCTACAAAATAATATTTGTATTAATGAATTTGGGTTACAATCTCTATTTGTTCCTCTGATTCGATCTCAGTAAGACTTTGATTTGTGGGCTTGATCCAAGGGCCGTCGAGGTTTGATTTTGGATGAACAGGGGAAAGTTTCTTCAAGGGCCGTTGGGCTTGATCTTGAAGTTTGGCGGATGAACGTTTCTTCAGGGGCCTTTTGAGCTTGATCTTGAAGTTGGGTGAGGTTTCTTCAAGGGCCGTTGGTGGCTTGATCTTGAAGTTGGATGAATGAATCTTCAGGGGTCGTTGGGGCTTGATCCTGAAGTTGGATGAACGTTGAATGACGAACGGATCTTCAAGAGCTTTTGGGCTTGTTCTTGAAGATGGCTGAACGACGAACGAAGAACGAAGAACGATGAACGATAGATGAACTTCAAGGGGCTTTTGGGCTTGATTCTTGAAGAACGGATATGTGGATCCAAGGGTCGTCGGGGCTTGATCTTGGAAGGTGGATGAACGTTGGTTGCTTCAAGGGCCGTCGGGGCTTGATCTTGAAGAACGGATGAACGGATCTTCAAGGGCCTTTGGGGCTTGATCTTGAAGGTGGATGAACGGATGAACGATGAATGGATCTTCAAGGGCTTTTGGGCTTGATCTTGAAGAACAGTTGTGTTGATCCAAGGGCCGTCGAGGCTTGATCTTGGATGAAGAATCGACACGTGACCAAAGTGGTTGTTGATTCTTCAAATGTTTTGGCGAAGTTTCTTCAAGGGCCGTTGGGGCTTGATCTCGAACAACGAAGAACGAACTTCAAGTGAATTCTCTTCCAATTTGGGAGTAGAGAAATGTATTTGTGAATTGGTGAATTGAAATGAATGAAATTGGCTTCTATTTATAGAATTTTCCAAGACTTAATTTTGAATATAATATCCCAGATGAAATAAGTCGTCTCTGCCAAGTGTTGACACGTGTCTTATTTGACGGCTTTTCTGACTCATTTCAATTTCCGTCGAATCACACGCTACGTGTAAAATTTATGTAATACATGAGCATTGAAACTTTGACCATCGGTCAACATTTTATTTACCAAATTTTCGATGTCTACAAAGTTATTAGGTTAGGTGCATATAACATACAACGTGAAAATACTGATATGGTGCATTGAATTCACTCAAATTATAACACGTGTGTTGAATAGTATCAAATAGAATTTTGACTTTAGATAGGATTGTTGACACTCTAAATCGGTCATTCAGACTCCTCTAAGTATAATTTTTCACATAATATAACATACTGAAAAGCCAGAAGAGCCACATCAGGTAAACATAAATCTCAAACATGAGGATTCGAAATGGAAAGACCAAGATGAGCTAAAGTATCCGCAACAAAATTTGCCTCCTTACAAATGTACTTCCTATCAATATGATTGAACATTGAGACATGTCACGAACATTATTGATGATATAACTGACTCTCTAGGGAACCTACCATTGCATTGGTGTAATTTCATATATCTTGGCCGCCAAGAACAAGGAAAATTTAATTTAGGTTAACCGGCATTTTCATATATTTTGTTTTGATATATGATAGCATTAGTAGATTAACTTGTTAAATGTTAAGGAAATGGATCGAACCCGCACCATGCTACATAAAAGCAATAACTTTTTCTGTCATTATTGTAAAACGCCATCTACATCAGTAATTTCATATCTCAACATAAGTTAACGGTCATTTCATTTTGTAGCATAGGTTAATTAAAACAATTCTCCTCTTGAATTAAGGTCAATAAATACAATTCCCTCTCCGCCTAAAATAAAATTTCTCCTGTGGCCTCTCCTTGAAAACTTCTAATCTTGAAATATGTAGTGACCATTTCAACAAAAAAAAAAAAAAAAATGGAGAGAAAATTTTGTGTGAAAGTTTTGGCGATGTAGAATAAAAAGGGTCGTCAAGCCGCCACGTATCTCAAATTTACATCCCCACAAATAATAGTTGGCTCGGGTTGTTCCAGTAAGCCCATAATCCATCTCACCCCTAAACCCAGCCCGTAAACGCACTCTTCTTCTTCGTCGGTGTCTATCCAGCTACCTACTAGCTCATGTGCCTCTTCAGTTCCTTATCAGTGATGACTTAACCCATCACTCAAAAAGGTACTTTCCAATTTCCCTTTTTCTTTTTCATTTTTTTTAAAATTTGTTTCCACAGTTTTCTTGTTTGTTGAGTTTCTGGTTTTTCTGTGTCCTTTCTGCTACAAATATTGTGTATTGGTTTAATTTGAAATTTGATGGTGAGAATACTAGGGTGCATTTGCCTTTATATGATAATTATTTTGTGAATTATCTGTTTATGTCTAATTTCTTACTGATAGCATGTTAATTTTCTAATTCTGCTTTTATTAAGGTAAATGTGGTGATGTATGATGAATTGGTTTTCGGTTTAGTCCACTCCGAATTGGATCCTGGCTCACCCCATTTGTTCTTGTTTACTGTTTAATCTGACAATTTAGCGCCCGTTTGATGACCATTTCGTTCTTAGTTGGTTGTTTTTTTTGTGTGTTAGAGATAGAAGGTAGATACATAGGAGAAATGGGGGATATAGGAGAAGGGATGAGGGATTTTGGGAGAAATGTTGAAGAAATTTATAAGGCCTCATACGCAAATTGGAAACTAAAAACGAAAAGAAAACCAAAAACTATTTTAAGTTGTTTTCGCTCTCAAGACTGGCCAATAGTAACGCCCTTCTTCATCCCTTCTTTATATACTTTCAAATACAAAGTAAAAAAAATGAAATGGTTATCAAATGGGGCATTATTGTTTCCTTTTTGCAGAACAAAGGATTTCATGTTCATGATTATATAAGTTTGTGTGTGTGCGCGCTTTGATATTCTAGAGAGATGTAAGTGGATCTTTTGTTTATAAAATTACGCCAATAGGAAATGTGAAGTTTCAGTTGGCTCCTCTCTTTTTGATATATACAGATAAACCCCGAATGATGTCATCGCCCGCATTAGCTGCTTCAGCAAGTCTTTTACCATTCAATTGTAGGGCAAATCACTGTGCTGGGCTGTTTCCTAGTTTCTCAAGAAGATGTGGGACCAAGATAACGTTATCTGCCAGTTCTCAACAGAAAGGATTTCGATTTGCGATTGCTTCCAGTGCGCCTGGGTCGAATGGTAGTGTTAGGGATTTATCTGAAGCTGAAACTGCACCTCAATTGTATTCCTGGCCGGATAAGAAGAAACCAAGAATATGTATACTAGGTGGTGGATTCGGAGGTCTATATACTGCATTACGACTAGAATCCTTGGAGTGGCCTGATGACAAGAAACCTCAGGTCCTCCTTGTTGACCAGTCCGAACGCTTTGTTTTCAAGCCAATGCTGTATGAGCTTCTTACAGGAGAAGTAGACGCATGGGAGATAGCTCCTCGTTTCTCAGACTTACTGGCAAATACAAGTGTGCTGTTCTATCAAGATAAGGCCAAACTATTATATCCCTCTGACCATTATGGACCTACACAATCCAGCCTTGGGGGAACTGTGCTACTTGAGAGTGGACTCCTTGTTGAATACGACTGGCTGGTTCTTGCTCTGGGAGCTGAATCAAAGCTTGATGTTGTACCAGGAGCAGTAGAGTTTGCATTGCCATTCTCCACCCTGGAGGATGCTCGTAAGGTTGATTGTAAGTTAAGAACATTGGAGAGGAAGAACTTTCGTAAGGATTCTTTGATTCGTGTGGTTGTTGTTGGTTGTGGTTACTCTGGAGTTGAGTTAGCTGCCACTGTATCAGAGAGACTGAAGGATAGAGGTATAGTACAAGCAATTAATGTGGAAACCACAGTCTGCCCGAATGCCCCGCCTGGCAATAGGGAAGCTGCAATTAAAGTACTCACATCGAGAAAAGTTGAACTTCTGTTGGGTTATGTTGTCCGCTGTATTCGTAGAGCTGTTGATGCAGAACATGATTCCGAGAAATATATATTGGAACTTCAACCTGTTCAAAGGGGATCACAAAGTCAAACTGTGGAAGCAGATCTCGTATTATGGACTGTTGGGAACAAATCTATTCTTCCTAAGCTGGAACCCGAGGACAGGCCCCATGAGCTTCCCCTAAATGCTCGTGGACAAGCAGAAACAGATGAAAATCTTCGCGTTAAAGGCCATCCACGCATATTTGCAGTTGGTGACTCTTGTGCTCTAAGGGAATCAAACGGAAGGCTTCTTCCTGCCACCGCACAGGTTGCTTTTCAGCAAGCAGACTTTGCTGGTTGGAATCTATGGGCTGCAATCAATGACCGCCCTCTTTTGCCGTTTAAATTTCAGAATTTAGGTGAAATGATAACTCTGGGAAGAAATGATGCTGCTATTTCTCCAAGTTTCATTGAGGGGCTAACTTTAGAAGGTCCTATCGGCCATATGGCGAGGAAATTAGCTTACTTGATTAGATTACCAACGGACGAGCATAGGCTTAAAGTAGGAATCAGCTGGCTCACAAAATCTGCTATAGATTCAGTTGCATCTCTGCAGAGCACCCTGACTAAGGTCCTTTCAAACTCATAAATTATTATTATGTTTTCCGACATACCATGGTTGAATAGTTGTAAAGAATTTGATTGTTGGTAAAAATCTGTTACCATTACGTCATTACAGGTTTTATTTATTAAAATTCTACAATATGAATTATTAATAGAACACAGCAGTTAATTTCTATTTATTGGCATGCCCTTGTCATTGTTTGATCTAAGGCGAGGCAGTTTTAGCTGAGGCATAGGCGTTGACGACTGCCAAGGCATTGCTTGTCAGATGTGCAGCTTTTGTTACGTGCCTGTGAGCAGTAGTCTCCACTTTGCCATTCAAAGAAAGATTGGCAAGGCCATCCACGCAGGTATCCTAGTTCGTCAATGCAGCACTAACCCAGGTTTGGATATTACTCAACTGAAGCCTGGAGCTGGAGGCTCCATCTACACGACCCAGTTCTTCTAGCGGCTGTTGGAGCATCTCGACTGCATCACCAAGCTCCGCTGCGCAGTCAACCACAGATGCGTTGTGGTTCAAACTGTAGACTTTCAATGACCTTTTCATGGTCACAGAAGTTGCTTGGGTGTACGCAAGGGTGACGTTGAGAGAGGTATGAACTAGTTCTTTTGGATTGGTCTGGATTTTGCCCGCGTAGATTGAGAGGGAGTTGTAGCACAACCTAGGATACATTGTGACTTTGCATGATGTTTTTATGTAGTTCGGTCGGAGGAAATAATACGGTGGCTGTGCTAGGGTTGAATAATTGGAGAATGGACAGAGCCACTAGTGCATGCAGAAGATAACCTTCCATTTCTCTCCCTCTCCTGTTCCCTTTTGGTTTGAGTTGATAGGGGAATTTTGTAGAGAGAACAGTACATAGAGAGAGAGAGGGAGATCCAAGCCGCACAACTGCTAGGGGTGCGTTTGGTATGCAGACGGGACGGGACGGGACGGAACAGGACGGGACGGATGTTGTAAATTTTGAAAAAGACAAGGGGCATTTTTGTCCTAAAATGTTAAAAATTTATGTCCCACAGACGTGGAACAACCCCGTTCTAAGGGGGGAGGTGGAACCAAAAATCATCCAAAACTTGTCCCGTGGAACGCCTCGTCCCACTCGTTTTAGGCGTACCAAACGCGGGACGGAACGCCTCGTCCCACCCTGTTTCGTCCCGTCCCGCGTACCAAACGCACCCCTAAGGAACAGAAAACTGACTAACAGAAGAAACAGAAATTGGAAAAACATCATAGAAGGAAACAATCTACGAGTGACTGCTAAACCCACTCCCTCAGATCATAAGAATCAAACCAGGAACAGTTGAGATGCCATTATGGGCCCAGAAGAGTTATTAAATACCGATTCCACTACAAATTATTCAAGGACGGTAGCATTACGTGACATTGAATTTAAATAAAACTTCATCTGCATCTAACAGTATTGAGTTGCAATAAACTTAATTGTACTAATCCGTGTTTAAAAAATACACACACACACACTATATTATTATGTTTTCCTTCATGTGTAAAGTCTTTTAATTGGGTTTCTTTACTGCACTATGTTTATAAAAATATAACTAAAACATATAAATAAAAATACAATTAAATATATATATAAAAAAGACCTATAAAATAATTATGGCTTGATATTCATCTTGGCGTAGTATACATCTGGCTATTTACATTCCAATATTTCATACTCCCAGCCAAAAAACAAAAAAAAAAACAAAAAAAAAATCATAAAAAACAGAGTTGGTCTTCTTTACTATAACACTCACTCACACACAAAAACCAAAAGCAATTTCTCATATACCAAATATTGGGTTTTTTTTTCTTTCTTTCTTGAGTACCAAGTAACCTGTTTCAGTCGTAGAATTTATTTTCTATGACCATCATACCTTTTCTGAGAACCACACAGAATCTACGGCAACAACGCTTCATTCGACGCCGAGGCATAGCTGTTGATGAGTGCCAAAGCATTGCTAGTAAGATGTGCAACGTTCACTATGTACCTACGGACAAGACTCTCCACTCTTCCACTCATGTGATTTTCATCAAAGCCATCCATGCAGGTGTCCTCATCTGTTAATGCAGCACTAACCCATGTTTGAATGTCACTCATTTGAACCCAGAAATTTGATCCTCTAGCTACATGACCAAATTCATCAATTGATTTTTGGACCTCGTCAACAGCATCTCCAATCTCCTCCACACAGTCGAGCGCTGCTGCAGCCTCTATGGGATTCAAACCGTGGGTTTTCGACATCCTTTTCATGTTCACATATGTTTCTTGGGTTGCTGCAATGGTCACATTGAGAGCAGTTTGTGCTAGTACTTTCGGGTTGGTTTTGATTTTTCTGGCGTAGATTGAGAGCGAGTTGTAGCACAATTTCGGATAAGTTGTGACGCTGCAAGATCTTTTTATGTACTGAGTGTTGGATTTGCTGGGAAGTTCATTAGCACTACATAATTGGAGAGTAAGCAGAGCTGACAGTAGTACTAAAGGAATAAGATGATGGCCTTCCATTTGAGAGCTTGATGAGCTTGTAGAGCAAAGGGGTCATATATTTATATCAAGAAGCTAAAGCTACGAGGTTTCCATTTTTAGGAAGCAAAATACAAGAGTTTTTATCACAATCGGTCGTTGAAAGCTGGAAATTGACTCACCATATCAAGATGATTTTTAAAATTGAAAATTGATTCAATGTACAATCAATATAGTCTTTGAAAATAAGTGTCGCAAATTAATATGGTACTTATGTCACAATTTTGTCAAATTTTTTGTTTGTGGTGATGTGTTACATAATTGAGTCCCACAAGTCTAATTAAATATTGCCATTTGAATTAAAAATATTTAAATAATAAAAGCCAATTTTTATTTTTGTATAGCTAACAAGCTTATTTTTAACTACGCTTCATGAAACTCTATTTTAATCTCATTTTGCCTCATGTAATTCAAAAGTCACAATTTTACTCCAATTTTACTCCACTTTGCCTCCACTTTGCCTCATGTAAAACCCAAAATTGACTCCACTTTGAATTGTGAACTCTCTTTTTAAATTGAAACTTATAGGCAGCTTCCTAAAACATATGTGAGACGCAACACCATATAAGACATGTCACATGTGCAATAAAATTTGATTATAGATCTCCATTATGCGTTAATATTTAATAGTCAGAGAGTATTAAATTTAAAAGAAATTGTAGAGTTGAAAAAAAATAAAAAATAAATAAATTGATTAGCATGGTGCACTCAAATTAAATTCATATAAGAGATTAACATATTTAAGATAATATGGAGCGATTTTTGAGTTTTATAAAGATGACTTTTCAAGTTTTGAAGCAAAATTGGATCAAATTCGAGTTCCAAGAAGCAAATTAAAGCAAATTTTGAATTTCAAAGATTACAGACGGCTTTTAAGTTAAAACAAGCAAATAAAGATTAAGTTCGAGTTCGAGTTGGAGTTCTTTTAAGGGCAGCTAAAAATAAAAAAGGTTCTTCTTCCCCGTGAAACCCTTCTACCAATCAAGTCGCTCCCCCCGTCGCACCGTCGAACCGTCCCTTCCTTCAATATAAACCCCACAACCAGAACCACTCCAAATTCCAACACCTTTAAATCCTTCTATATAAAAGTCTACTAATTGTCGATGATTACTTCCACATTCCATACAAAAGTGGAAATGCAAAACTTTTGTGGTGTATTATGTGCAAGAAGAACTGCAGTTTTTTTAATACAGCAGATCATCTGCAGATACATCTCTTTTTTTCTTCGTTTGATATTTCTCTAGCACCGTCAGTGTATAACCAGCCGCGGAATTGCGGAATTTGGAATTTTGAGTTTGGAGGATTTGAAGGTGTTGGAATTTTGGAGTGGTTCTGGACTGTGTGGGGTTTATGTTGAAGGGACGGTGCGACGGAGAGATTTGAATGGTAGAAGGGGTTTCACGGGGAAGAAAAGATTTTTTAAGTTCCCTAATTAAAAAAAAAAAATTGTTTTTTTTATTATTTAAATTTTATTTAATGATAATATTTAATTAGATTCAGTTATGTGTCACATCAATATATAATAAAATTTTTGTCAAAATTGTGAAAGAAGAATCACGTTGATTTACAGTAATATTTCAAGGATACTCTTCAATTTTATCGATTCAACACTGATATTTTTTCAAACGTAACTACAAGCAAACAAAATGATTTTCAAAATAAGTAGTACAACATAATTGTTCCAAAGTTAACTCATGCTAGCTAATAAAACCGCATATTATATAATTGTAGTTTGTATTATTGAATGGATTCTTTTAAAATTTATCGGGAACGCATGTAGTTTATAATATGTTCTTTCTTTCGACATGGTCATAAATCAATCACTAAACATGTGTAATTATTTGGAAGATGGATTAAATTTGGAGACCAAACATAACACGATCCCCATATAAGTCAACTAATCCATCACATTCACAAGTGCTTTCTATTCCTAATCACGATTATTAGCGTAGTAAGTATAATAGAATCGTGCACGTCAATAATCGCTATATATGGGAGGTTGAGTTGCCTTTTCAGCCATCTTTCTCTTGGAAGTTGGACCCTCTAAAAATTTAAAGTGATCGATGGGGTTTGTTTTTATTAATTTAGATTCATAAAATGATAGAGGGGTAACTTGTTATACATATTATATTAAAGTGTGATGGTGTAAATCGTAAATAAATTTAGTTACTAGTTTTTTTTTTCCTACTAGGATTGTTATTTGGAGGACAAGTATTCCTCTCCTCTTTACTATTATAATTAAAGACACTATGGAAGGGGAATAACATATACACATAGAGAAATCCTTACACTCTCTCTCTCTCTCTCTCTCTTGCCGCACCATGTCTCTCCCTTGTCAGATAAATTGGCCACAACATGCCCCTCCGTTGCGCTAAAGAATCTAACGTGAAATTTTCTGCTACAAACCAATTCATCAATATCATTACAATCAAGTTTGCCAAAATAACAATTTTTATCTCGATAATTTTGTAACCCTAATAGCATGAACATTTAACATAATACATGACCCAACTTTATATTTACGAATTTTAGATACTACATAAATTGTCTCTGCATTATATTCATAACTTGTGATTGAGTGAATTGATATTTTGCCCAAAAAAAAAAGTGAATTGATATTATGATTATATATTGGATTATATACATTGAATATGCATGAAATTGAAAAGAAAAAATAAGTCTTTTTTTCGGAACATAGCGAGTAGAGGCTCGAAGCCGCGCCGTGGAGCCACCAAGCCGAGAACCCAGCCTCGGAGCCATGGGCTCCAAGCCTCAAAACCAAAACCCCGACACCATTCTTTGGCGTCTCCGTCCCCAAAACCACGGCAGGGCTTGGCCTGCAGCCACGCCACGCCGCCTACTCACTTTCCCGACCTGCATTCATTGTAAAACACTGATTTGGCCGAGATTCTTTTGAATCTCACCATAATTCGAAACTTCGATTTCGAATCTAGGGTTTTTGGGGTGTGAACGTTGAGAATATCGCTTCTCCGCCACACTCTCGAGGTTCACCATCGAACCACGAACTGGCACCTAGGTCCCCAACCCAAAAACGCAGTCGCCTGAACCGCTATCACTGGTCTCATTCTCCGGCGACAACACCCAGCTGCGCTACCTACTGCCCTTTGGGCCTGGTTTTTGCCTCGGCCTGCAACAAAGAACTTTTTCTTTCTTTCTTGTTTTGGGCCTGCCAGCAGTAGCCCAAAGCTACATCAGTCGGCCCGCATGACACTAGCTTGTAAGGCTTTGGTGCCCCCTTGCACCACGAAGCAGCGGATCCAGCCCTCATGGTTGTGGCGTTTTCCCTGTACTGCGCCGCACTGGATCCCATTCCATGTGGATGGTACACCCATGCATGCGAATCACCGGAGCGCGCCCCCTATTTTGGGCCTCTAGCATTCCCCACGCATTAGGCTGCCTGCAGCAGCCTAGGAAGGTTTGCCACCTTCCACTTGTGACTTGGCCCGCCTCTTGTCCAGTCGAGTTTTGGGCTTCGGCCCCCTCCACCCACTTGTTAAGCGCTCCGTCGGCTTTGGTCCAATTTTTGAGCCACCGAGTTTTACCGCCTATTTTTTAGGCTTATTGGGTTTGTAATTTTCGACCAACTTTAACATTTGGCCTGAAGTACAATAATTAATTCAATACCTACATGCATATATTTGTTGCATATTTTTTTTGTATATATTTGTGTTTGTTTACAGGATCCTATGAACATGAAGTTTATAAACTTTTCAAAACCTGAAGTTTTTAAAAAGTAGTGTGATATTCACACACCCCCATTTTACTTTTCACACACCTTTCTAATTTTCGGCAATCAAATCGGATGAATTGAAG
Organism: Crataegus laevigata; assembly: GCA_963580275.1. Taxonomy (NCBI): domain Eukaryota; kingdom Viridiplantae; phylum Streptophyta; class Magnoliopsida; order Rosales; family Rosaceae; genus Crataegus; species Crataegus laevigata. The sequence goes on along the minus strand of OY756944.1, from coordinate 10,990,806 downwards.
AAGATCAATGGATAAAAATTAACAAGGGGTGTGTGAGAAGTAATTTGAGGTGTGTGGATAGCATACCCCTTTAAAAAAATATGCCTTGAAAACCCGAAGTTTTTCATGAAAATTTAAACCAATATATGTCAAATAGAAACCGAATGCTATACTCTTATGTGATCGGATTGATTTTGTCACCATCGCACGAACCACATTCATGTCCATTTACTTTGTGACTGGGATATGCCAAATTTGAACAAACTTAACTGTACCGCTTTAGAGGTTGTCGGAACAAACTACCTCAAATGGGCATAAGATGTGAAGTTCCACCTTACCGTTAAGAATCTTAGAGCATCCATAGAAGCTAAGACGGATAACCTGGTTGGAGAAGTTGAGAAAGCCACTGCCATGATCTTCATCCGAAGATACGTTCACGATGCACTGCAAACTAAGTACTTAGCTGAGGAAGATCCACAAGCTTAATGGGTCGTTTTGGATGTTCATTTTGATCACTAAAGAGACATCTTCTTGCCTGAAGCAAGACATGACTGGCAGCATTTGTGCTTGCAGGACTTTAAGTCTATGAATGAATACAATTTTGAAGTTTGTCGAATCCGATCACTTCTCAAGTTCTGTAATGAGGACTTCACCGAAGAGGATCTCTTGGAGAATACCTATTCGACCTTCTCTGCAAACAATATTGTCCTGTAGCAATAATATAGGGGTTATAAGTTCACTAAATTATCGAACTTGATCTCTGTTTTACTTCTTACAAAAAAAACAGAATTAGCTGTTAATGAAGAATCGTCAAGCTTGACCTACTGCCTCGACTGATGTGCCTAAAGCATTGAACAACAAGAATTGATGCCTGAACTGCTGTTCCAGATGTGGTGGACGCGACCAGTAGCTGTCCAACTAAGGTCAACAAAGCCAAGGCCCATCTAAAGGAGAAATCCAAGGCCCAACGTGTTCTATCCTCGCTTCCAATGCCTTAAACTTATAGAATAAAAGGAACCTAACACCATAGATGCAAACATGTGCTACTATTGTGGTTTGAAAAACCATTGGTCCCGTGTTTACCGAGCTCCTCCCAATGATATAGCTGAGAATCGTTCTCATCGTAAGAAGTTTGAATCAAACTTTGCTCAAGTGGATAAACCGGAGAATACAAAGACGAAGGTTTCTGACTTTCAGGAGGAAGATGTCCCAATGGAAGAATAGAATCTTAGACATGGGTCTACATACGGCCGGATTTTATGAAGGAAAATTTGTGAAAAACTAAGTTCATTAAGCAACATAATACATGCATTTAACTATTAAATGGCGGAAGCATGTTTCTATGCACTTTAAAACAAAACTTAAAATGAAATTCAAAGCCTAGTAGTTGTGGTGGACCAAGACTCAACTCAAATCTTAAAGAACAGAGTTGAGAAACTTGCAACCTTTGAAGCACCTCTTTGCTTAGCAAAGGATATTCACCTATGTGAGGGTCTTCTTTCCTTTGTCTCTTTGCTCCTTGGCTCCATGGTTGTGGATGGAGGAACTTTACTTCTTGGTTCCATGACTCCTTGAATATGGATGGAAGAATGGGTTCTCCAAAAGTCCTTGAAGTTGGAGACCTCTAAGTTCCGACACTAAGGATGGTTCAAGAAGAAGATGAGTGACCATGGAAGAACAAAATGCTAGCAATGTTCTCCCATGGTGGCCGGCCTCTCTAGAGAGAAAGAGAGAGAGAGCTTGTGTTCTATCATCATTACTCCAAGAAACCCTAACGAGGGATGAAGTTATAAAGTTGCTTTTATAATCATTCCAAATGAGTGGCAAACTTGTAATAAGTCCACCAACACCATCCTTTCTCTCTATAACCGGCCATGATATTTTTTGGTGGTTAATTGCCCATTTTTATTTTAGTTGTCACACAATTTAAACCTTATGTGCCTTGTGGAACAAAACCTTTTTGAGTCCTAAAACCCGAAACTAACTTAAAGCCTAAAACAAACCTTTTGTTCCTGATTAATCAACTTTTAATTAATCCTTGCCATATACATTTAAACTATTTAGTTGTCCTTACTCATCTTCGTTACATCCTTCAATCATTACTGTAACTAGGGGTGGATTTTTTTTGCCAAATTGTCGTGCCAACCGAATTACCAACCGTGCCATATCGATTTTGTGCCAAAGTTTTTGTGCCAATCGGTGATGGTACGGTATTGTATCGTATCAAAATTTCATGGTACGGTATTGGTAATGGATACTATTACCACAGTATTACCATACCGTACCAAACATATAATATAATATATAATTATATAACACATATTTATAATATTCTAATAATTTGATATGATGAAAGAGGCTTAATCTCGGTTCAAGATTCCAAATAGGAAGAAGATTGTGGCTTGGGATTTATATGTGTTGGAGAAGTCTAAGTTATTTGAAGCAATGCATAATCAAAGAGTAAGTATCACAACTGATACTTGGACATCGGTACTGTAGTTACCTCTCACTTCATGGATAGTGAATGAAAGTTGCACAAACGGATTATAAACTTCATAAAGATCACGGGTCATAAGGGAGAAGACATTGGGAAAGTTCTAGAGGCATGTTTGAACCAATGGGGGATAGAAAAGATCTTTAGCATGGGGGAAACTTCTATTTGTTTTGGTTCGTAACTTCTATTTGGATTGTAAGCTTAATTTTCATCATGAATCTTGATGTATCTTTTGAATTATTGTGTGTGTGAATTGTGAATGATGAATAATAGATGAATTTAGGCTACAATGTATGAGATAAAGGTACAATAAAAAAGTTTTGCCCTTGAATTGAGTTAAAAACTTTTTTACCAAACCGAAAGGTACAATAACCGAACATTTGGCAATACCGAACTTCGGTATACTGAAAGTTTGGTATGGTAATGGTAATAGATTTTACCAAATCGAAAGTTTGGTACGGTAATTGGCACGAAGGTTTTTGTACGGTAACCGTACCAAACCCACCCCTAACTGTAACGGCCCGTCCCGAAATATTTATTTTGGGAATTAATATCGGTGATAGGCCTAATTTAAATTCTTGTTTATTTAATTACCATTAATCACAATCACTTATTTAAATTTATTAATTACTCACTCAATCTATAATAAATATACTATTTACCAATCATAAGATTTTATTTTGAAACTAATTCACCATTCTTTTCTTTTCTTCACTCAAATTCCCAACAAAGGATTTATCTCGAGTATTTTAAGGCTGCATCTAACATTGTTAGACTATCTATGTACCCTTAAACGGGATCAAGCATTTCCTAGTTCACCACCCATTCCTTTATTCATTTTTGATTTTATTTACACATATACAAAATATCCAACATTGGTTCTAATGATTGAAACTCATCCAATGGATACCAAATTTTATTTAGAATATCAAAATTTGTACAAAATGGCAGCATTAGCCCACTGGCCACATGCCGTCGTGTGTGGCGGTTTCCGGCGAACGGAAACCCCAAATTTCGACCAACTCTAAAAATTACCAAATTTTATAGGCAAGTAGATTTCAATGAAAGGAATAACTTTCATACCTATGACCAAGGCCAATTCAGCTAGGTAACCCCCCAAATCACCTTCGAACCATCGAAAACCTTTGAAATGGGTGTTCTCGATTCGACGCCACCGGTGCTCCGCCGCCTCCAAGGTTGTTTGGACTTTGTTCCTAGGTTCTAGGGGAGTGTTTTAGTGGTGGTAATTGAAGGAGATTGGTTCAAAATTAGTGGATCCCGAGCAAAGGTCTCACGGCACCCACTGCCGATTTTTGAACAAATTGCCACCAAATACCTCCTAATTTTGGGTGGAAATGGAAGAGGGAACAATGGGGAATATTTTCTAGGTGATGAATGGCTTTAAATTGTTGGAAATCCACCTTGATAAGCATCGGAAAACATGGATGCGACCTGGTCGGGTCGTGGGTCGTTAGGGGGTCTGATTCCCTCTTACTTTTCTCCCTAATTTCCCTTTCTTTCCTCTCTTCCTGATTGGCCAGTTTCATCCCTATTTCTCTTCTTTCTTTTCTCTCCTTCTCATCCCAGCTGTCCATCTCTCCCTTCCTTTTTTTTTCCTTCCATCCCAGCCACACACGTGGCATATCACATGGCTCCAGATTTTCTGGAGCTTTCTAAAAAAATGTTAAAGTTACCAAAATATCATTGACTTTAAACTAGGGGTGGATTTTTTTGCCAAATTGCCGTGCCAACCGAATTACCAACCGTGCCATACCAATTTTGTGCCAAATTTGTTGTGCCAATCGGTAATGGTAAGGTATTGTACCGTACCGAAATTTTATGGTACGGTATTGGTAATGGATATCATTACCACGGTATTACCTTACCGTACTGAACATATAATATAATATATAAATTATAAATCATATAATATCTAATTATATAACACATATTTATAATATATATTTATAATATTCCAATAATTTGATATGATGAAAGAGACTCAACCTCAGTTCAAGATTCCAAATAGGAAGAAGATTGTTGCTAGTGTGTGGGATTTATATGTGTTGAAGAAGTTTAAGTTATTTGAAGCAATGCATAATCAAAGGGTAAGTATCACAACCGATACTTGAACATCGGTACAAAACATTAATTACATGGTAGTTACCGCTCAATTCATGGATAATGAATGAAAGTTGCATAAACGGATCATAAACTTCATAAAAATCACGGGTCATAAGGGAAAAGACATTGGGAAAGTTCTAGAGGTGTGTTTGAACCAATGGGGGATAGAAAAGATCTTTAGCATGGGGGATACTTCTATTTGTTTTGGTTAGTAACTTCTATTTGGATTGTAAGCTTAATTTTCATCATGAATCTTGATGCATCATTTGAATTATTGTGTATGTGAATTGTGAATAATGAATAATAGATGAATTTAGGCTACACTATATGAGATAAATGTATAATAAAAAAGTTTTGCTCTTAAATTGGGTTAAAAAAAACAAAACCAAATTTTGTCCCAAAACAAAGTGGCAATTACCATTGCCATATCATGCCAACCGAACATTTGGCAATACCGAACTTCGATATACTGAAAGTTTGGTATGATAATGGTAATAGATTTTACCAAAATGAAAGTTTGGTACGGTACTTGGTACGAGGATTTTGGTACGGTAATCGTACCGAACCCACCCCTACTTTAAACGTTAATAAGTTCTTCGTTATAATTCCGTTTCACGAACAGTTTGCGCCTATGCGTTCATGAGATCGAGCTCTATTCAAAAATATAAATTGTAACATCAAAAGGTCTAGAGATTTTAGATAATTAATTTTCAACCTTCAAGCTTTGTAACTAGTTTAATTTGAAACTAAACTTAAACAAATTAATATAAATTCTCGATTTTTTTTTCTTCACATATTCATAGATTAATTTTTTTTAGGGTTACATTCACCTCCCGTTAAAATAAATCTCGTCCCCGAGATTTCAACCATTGAGTAACGAAAAGAAATTAGAATTATTTCCACCATTTCTTTTATGGTGAATAAAATCATAATCTCAGTCTATGATTTTATTCAAGCTCCGAAAATAAGTAAACCCACGAATAGTAATCGTGATTCTGAACCACAGTCTCATATTTCTAGCCACATTTATTGGCAGAATAAATATCCACCTCAAGCCACAATTCTCATGACCTAAAATAACTACTAGCATCATAATCACAACTCACACATCACTATCAAAACAATTATCATAAATTTTAGCCATACCCATCATCGGCCAAAGAGATATTAGAAATGCAAACCATAATCATTAGTGGCTAAGTAAATATCAAAATTGCAGGCCAAACATTATTATTGGCAAAATAGATATAAAAAATTCCAACCAAAAGCATTGGAGTTTCTAATGACACTTACTGGTAATGGAAAGAACTTTAAAACCAAATCCACAATATTGTTCACCTTGAACGAAATCAAATCCCGTTCTATGATTTTTTTTTTGTTTTGGTAAACATGATTTCATTCATATTCACAATTAAACTAAATTACCCATAGTAAATTTAAAAACCTTTTAAATCTTTCTTTTTAATTGTTTCTCTTTTAAATTGTTTCTAAGTGCAGCCATAGATCACATAAATTAGGGACTCACACTTCCAGAGCACTATTTACATTCCATCAACCAAATGAGAGAAATTTATATATATCACGACTCTAATGGTCAGCGAAATTAAACCTTACTAATGACATAGCCACGAGAATATATGCTCGTCATCAACAATTTATAATTTTTCTTCCCATTTGATAAATCATCACAGCTTTAATAAATATTAAAATTTCCAACCACAATATCATTGGCCAATTTTTTTTAATTTTTTTTTAAAAAAAAATTTCTAGCCATACTTGTCATTGTTAAAACAATGATTCCACCACCATTTTCTTTTTATCTCAATTAGCCACTAGTAGACTGGAAAATATTATAATATACCTGGCCAACACACATTGCTTCAGATTTCACGAGTTGTTTCGCCCAATTCATCATTCACAGGGCCATTTTTCCCAATCACACATCCTCAGATTATTTTTGCCACCGGTGCTCTGCCGCCTCCAAGGTTGTTTGGGCTTTGTTCTTGGGTTCTAATGGAGTGTTGTAGTGGTGGTAATTGAAGGAGATTGATTCACAATTGGTGGATCCCAAGCAAAGGTCTCACGGCACCCACTGCCAGTTTTTGAACAAATTACCACCAAATACCTCCTAATTTTGGGTGGAAATGGAAGAGGGGACAATGGGGAATATTTTCTAGGTGATGAATGGCTTCAAAATGCTAGAAATCCACCGTGATAAGCATCGAAAAACATGGATGCGACCGGGTTGGGTCGAGTCGCGGGTCGTTAGGGGGTTTGATTCCCTCTTTCTTTTCTCCCTCATTTCTTCTCATTTCCTCTCTTCCTGATTGGCCAGTTTCATCCCTCCTTTCTCTCTTTTCTCTTTTCTCCTTCTCATCCCAGCCGTCCATCTCTCCCTTCCCTTTTCTTTTCCTTCCGTCCCAGCCACACACGTGGCATATCACATGGCTCCAGATTTTCTGGAGCCTTCTAAAGAAGGTTAAAATGACCAAAATATCTCTAACTTTAAACGTTAATAACTTCTTCGTTATAACTCCGTTTCATGAATAGTTTGCGCCTAAGCGTTCATGAGATCGAGTTTTATTCAAAAATATAAATTGTAACCTCAAAAGATCTACAAATTTTAAATAATTAATTTCCAAACTTCAAACTTCGTAACTAGTTTAATTTGAAACTAAACTTAAACAAATTAATATATATTCTCGTTTTTTTTCTTCAAGGTATTACAATTACCTTACAGGGTGTGCGATCTATTAGGTTCCTTTTACTTAGTCAGTGGGCGATTATAACTCTTACTAATTAATCGATTGTGAATTGAAACTTACTTTCAATTCTCCCTTTAGTGATTATGCACCTATAGAGCTTCCACAAGCCATGAGAACCTATTCAGTTTTGGATTACAATGTAATATGGTCTTTCTCTAATATAATACTCTTGATCACACTGTTTGGTTTGATAATTTATTCTTGTCTACTATCCAATGTGATTTTTTTACTTATATGATTACCTTGAATGTGATTTGCACCTGCCCTTATAGTTTATTAGCTTAACCCCAACTATGTCGTGGACACCCTTTGATGGAGTGCCTTTGACAGAGTCAAAGATCAAGGACCTAACCACAAGACAACTATGATGCCTCAGGTCAAAGGGCTACTTTGCATTATCCCAACCTTGAGTTCTCATGTGACACGAGTATGAGAACTCCTTGTTGATCACGTTCAGTGGACTCATACTCTATTGAGCATCTACATGCTTGTCTTGGTTTCATTCACTCCAATGACTCGAGACCACTCACTCTTTCTAAGAAAAGACATAGCACATACTGATCTTAACGAGCTGTCAATGACAATTAGCAATCTTATGATTAGGAACGTTTAGGATATGTATACGAAAAAGAATGGTCTTATGAATCTAACTTATTTAGATCACATTCTCTCAATTACACATTCCTTGGACTTATTGTTCAAACATATAACGTTTATATGAGACGGTTTTAAACAATAATCTTTGCCCTTATATTAAAGTAGATTAGATTAATCAGTGAAATGTTCATAAAGTATTATCATATGGTTGACTTTAGGTTGCACTAGAGCTAATCAACTGTGTCATCAATGTTGATACCTTTTCTGAATTCATTTAAAAAATAGCTGAGTAGTAGGCCTAGAAAGTGGATATCTATATGTTATCCATAGATGCAACATTGAGATTAACGACGTCACCATTATGCATGATTCTTAATCAATTGTGTTCGGATCTTGATGAGACCTTGATTCCCTGGCTTGAGTTATCGCCTCATTAGTATTGTAGTGTGGGTACACTAGTGATACTTTTTGGTTAGAATTAAATGGAGAGTTCATAAATGAACTTTCCTATCCAAATAACATTGTTGTAAGCTTTTATATGGCGATATATTTTGCAATCATGATGGAACTCACTAAACTTTTAGTGTTTCCTCCCAAAGAGATATCCATTTATCTCTTCAGTCATAATAAAGAGATATCCATTTATCTCTTCAGTCATAATGAAGAGATAGCCAATGATGGATATGATATTAGATTCATAATCCAATACGTTTACACTTCCATTCGTTACTCTAATTCTTCCTCATTCTTGAGGAATCTATCCTTTAGTATTTCTTAAATATGTAAGGACTCACTTGACAGTTGTCATGGTTATGATCCTAGGCTTGCACTGATATCATCTTGTACCGATCTTGGTACAACTCATATCAATGTTTTTATACAATATGAAATATGTAAATCACCTTTTTGCATATGCATAAAGGATTCTATTTATTGATTATGTTTCCTTGGGAGTCAAAGGGTACATTCCTTTTTAGAAAAGCAACATCCTAGTCTAACTGGAATTGTCCTTCCATTTGAAGTTTATCATTTGAGAAACTTCCTACTTCTATCATCTATCAATAGGGATTGAGATAATCCAAGTATATAAACTATGTCTGCCATATACATTTTATCATTATAGAATGTTTCAAATCATAACTTTATCGAAGAAGAATTCATTTCATTTTCAAAATTAATATATCATATATATGTTTAAATTTAGGAATATGATTAACTCCGACTAATCTTTTGTAAACCTAGTGAACAAAAGATTCATTTACATCTTCATGAGAAATCAAACGATTTGATCTTTTCTCATAAGATGATTATAGCTCCCACTAGCTTGCTGAGGTTCATTTTGGATGGATCTCTACAACTTGCACATCTTGTGATTCCTATTCTTAGACATATATTATCAAGACTATCTTGATAATGGTTTCAGAAACCCATACTATGTCCAAACATTGAATCATCGTTTAGTTGTAGCAAGCAATCTTCGAATTAATTGAAACCAAGATTACGTCATAGATGGTTTCATCCAAGTCAACCAATCTCTTTGATTGTAGTCACCTTAAGCTACCAACAAGCTTTGAAGGTTTCATTTTTTTCAGGTCAAATGGTATTATACCATTTCCTTGAGTATATGTCGTATACACACTCATTGTAGTCATAAGGATCTCCATTCTTATTTCTTTCGAATTAAGAGGTGTGACTCTATGACATAGTCATAAAGTTCAAACCATTCAACTGAGATGGTTTATAGATCCTTCTCAACTATCTTGGAGTTTATGATGTAGGAATTATGTTGTTACATTTGTTTCTGGATGAGAGCAGTTGTTGGACATATTAAAAGTTTTTGCGATCTTTTTTCCATCGTTGACATCTCTACAACGATCTTTGAAGATAACGCAACATGTATTGAACAATTCAAGAAGGGATACATCAAATGAGACAACACCAAGCACATTGCGCCAAAGTTCTTCTTCTCACATCAGCAACAAAAGCTTCATAAGATTGAAGTCAAGCAAATCTGTTCCCAAGATAATCTAGCCGACTTCTTCACTAAATCTTTGCTGAAGATGACATTTTAGAAGCTTGTTCAAGGAATTGGTATGCGTAAACTTTCTGAACTGTAACATTATTAGTTCTCTTAGGAATTATGTCAAACTTAGGGAGAGTATCCCAAAGTATACTCGCTTGATCTTAATGTACTCTTTTTCTTACGATTAGGTGTGAAATTAGGTACTAGGCGGAATATCATGCAAATTAAAGTTTAAACTTTACACAGTAGACTAGTCAAATGAGCTAGTTAACTAGTTACAAGTTAGTCAGTGATAAAAAGTGCAGCTGCAAGAGCAAAACTTTATTGACCAATATGAACTAATCAGAGTCTGCCCAGATTAATTTCATAACAATAATTCTAAAACCTGAACACATTTACATAACAGTTCATTATGCAAATAACAATGATAAAGCAATTATGAACTAAACTATGTTAGATTGACTAGTCAAGATCACCAGTCAACTAAGTACAAATTTGTCAGTTAATTAAACGTAAATCTACAAATAAAACTTAGCTCACTACAAGTTATCCTAGTCAACAAAAATTTAGTTCATTGCTCATAATATGCAATGTAAACTTAATCTCTAAAACATATCAAATAACAATTCATAGGATGCATGAAGCATATGCAAGTAAATAAGATATGTGAACAAGGTTAAGAGATAAAGAACGCAAGAAGTTTTTGGCCGAAAAAACCCACCTCTAGGTTAAAAAATCGACTCTTCATTGAGTCCAATACACTAGTGTAAACAAGATTCTTACAAAGTACCACGCAAAGCTCAATTCCTAGACCTATCTACGAAGCAGCTTTACCTTTGTGCAATCTTGCCTTACACAAGATAGATTCCTTTGGTCTTCACGAAATGGCAGCTCATCTTAAGCTCTTTACCTTGTGGCACCAAAAATGTGTTGTCATCAATCTTCACAAGATGGCAACTCCTGAACTCTTCATCTTGTGGAAGAAACTGATGAGAATTAAAAAATGGGGCCAGTTTAAAGATTTGAAACTTGAAGAACTTAACCACCAAATTAAAATATAACCATGAAGATAATGCTACCCTAATATGTAGTGATTGGGTGTTTGATGCCTGAATATGGTTTTGTGGCTAGGGTTTTAATGAAGTACACAAAAGGTAGCTTAAAGCTAACATCAAACTCTTTTATGAAAATGTAGAACTCCTAGCCAAAACAAATGAGCATAAAAAGCGAGTTTAAGCAAGCAATTTCAAAGATAGATTTAAAAATATTTAATGAAAAACATTACCCATAAAATGTGCTTGGATTTTATCAATTGCATCGACCTTTCTTTTTTCTAGGTGAATCAGATCTCAATCTTTTTTTTCTTCATATTAATGGTTATTAAGATCATATTGGCATACTCTCCCAAAAAAAAAAGAGCAGACCCCATTGAAGACGAGAGTGATGCTTCTAGGAGATTTGAGATGGAGAAAGCTTTCAAAATATTTAAATTTCAAACCCCTAAAACCACGTGAACCTTAGTAGCCCTTTTAAAGAGAGACATGGATATTTCAAATAAAAGGACCAAAGAGACATGTGTCTAGTCCACAAACAATTAGAAAAGATCTAGGGTAAAAAATCACTTTTAGAAAAAAGGTGTCAGTTGACCCATGTGGGTTGTCTAAAAGTATGTGCCCAACAAACTAGAAAGTAGCGGGAAATTTTGACAAGATAGAACCACTAGACAAAATGAACAGGAAATAATAACGTGAAATGCTTATGAATGAACAAACCTTTGACGTAAGAAGTTAAGCTCTTAAAATGATATTTCTAGCAACAAGATCCCAAAGTAGCATTTTAAACCTAAAACTAACTAGAGCATGGTGGTACAATTAACAACATTTGACAAAGGAAGCCAAACAATAAATCTAGACTTCACAAGGTGCATATTTTCCCTTTGAGTTTTTTTGTACTTGGTGAGGTTTTGACGAGGCACCCATCTGAGTTGGTTGTATCCCTGATGTACGTCCCATAGACGTCTAATTTAACTTTGCACTTTCTCATGCACTTTTTCTTAGACTATGGGTTTTTGTCCCGCCTCTGGTTTTACCATAGCCATTGGGTTTTTGTGAGACTTAGTTCCATATGCAAGCTCCTTTGTCTGAGACTAGCGTGTTCCTAGGACAGTGCCAACGAGTCGACTTCCTCAACTCTACCTGATGACGAAGCTACTTGAGTATTTATACACTCAAGGTGGAGTGTTATAGATAATTTATTAAAGTGTGATTCTGTAAATCTTACATAAATTTGGTTACTAGTATTATTTCCTTACTAGGATTATATTTACTTGGAGGACAAGTATTCCTCTCCTCTTTACTACTATAAACAAAGACATTGTGTAGCAGGATAACACATCTCATACACACAAAAATCCCTACTCTCTCTCTCTCTCTCTCTCTCTCTCTCTCTCTCTCTCTCTCTCTCTCTCCACAACATAATTGTGTTTATGATCATTAATGCTCTTGATTATGATATAGTTCTTTATTAGATATTAATTAACCTTTTCGTCATTGTCCCAAATGCTGAAAAATTGCATGTGAAAATGACCTAAAAATACAATTGAAAAATTAACAGTGATCTAACTAAAATTTAAAAAATGAACCCGCTCATGACTTGATTAAAAAAATTTAGCCTTTAAATACTTTGTCATTGTCTTCTTGACTAAAGATAACGAATAAAAATTCTGAACCACGGCATGATTCAGTTCATTTTAAAAAGTCCTCTGATGTAAAATATAAGTAGAAATTTGCATTTTGTTGTACCTGGTAACCTTTACTTGGAGAGAAAATACAGTAACCGTCGTTTTCTTTTTTAGTTACCCCATTAACAACATCCCGGGATTTTTTGGATACTTTTTGGATACTTCAAAGTAATCGGTATTATGAATATTTTAATCGTTAAATTTTTATTTAAAAATATAAAAAATCAAAACGAACGATTAAAACATCTAAAATATCTGATATTTTGAATATCCAAAATTATTTGCCCCAGCCGACTTCTTTATATGAAAGTTGGTAACAGAGGAGGAAGAGATATTGATTGATCTTTGGCAATTATAATAGGGAACTTTAACGAAAAGCTCCCGGTACTGTTCACTTTAACGAAAAACCACATTTTTACACTAAAAAGTCAATTCTGGCACTATTCACTTTACCCTTTATTTTGTCTTTATCATTAAAACTCAAAATTTTCAAGCTCTTTTCATTAGTTTTTCTATTATAATAAGATCACAAATGACTTTTGTCACCGAATGATTTTATTTGCAAGGCTAAATTGCTGTGTAAAATAGAAAAACATTTTATTTTAAATTTATCTGAAAAAACTATATAAAAGAAAGAACTAAAATATATTATATTAACACCCCACAAATTGTTGAATAAACCTCACATATTTAATACACCCCACATTTACTTTTTCACTTAAAAATTATCTTAATACACCCCACATACTTTCCCATAATACCCCCACACACCACATTCTCAATATACACCTTATATGTTATACATACACCCCACATCTTCTATACACCTCACATTTCTCAACATACTGATAGGAGCATATTTATGCAACTTAGCTTGCTTGTTTTCTTGCATTTTGGTTGTTCTTTAATATTTATTATAGTGTTTAAAGTCATTTTTCGTGTGTTTGTAGGTTTATATGTCAAAGTATGAAAAAAGAAGCAATTTGGAGCATTCTAGAGCATTTTTGGGCCAAGATTGGATAGTGCAAGCATGGAGGCATGAGGATGGACGAATTTGATGTAAAAAAGCCCAAGAATTTGATGTAAAGAAGCCCAAGAATTTGATGCAAAGAAGCCCAAGAATTTGATGCAAAGAAGCCCAAAAATCTGTTTGCAATGGGCCTAAAAATATGATGTAATGCCTATCTCACCATGACATTTGAGTGGATGATGCAATGCTTAGTTCACCATGACATGTGAGTAGATGATGCAATGCTTAGTTCACCATGACATGTGAAGTGGATGACTCAAAACCTAACCCACCAACAATTTTCCATTCTTGCCGTGGGTTTTGTGTCACTTCCACCAGAAATTTGCATTAAACAAGCATAAAACAAGTCCATCCTCCCCCTATAAATACCCATGGTAGCAACCTCATTCAAATCATCCAAGAATAAACCATTCTACAAGCCTTTCCTTGCCTCTCCCTACATATCTAAACTTCCTCCATCCATTCCTCCATAAAACCAATCCTTCAACATCATTCAAAGCCTTGTGCCGCAACAAAGAGAAGAAAAGGAAAGTCCTTGGATGCGCTTGGATCGTTGGAACGTTTAGGTGTTTTCTTTCTTTTGTTTTTCTTCCAATGTTTAATTTAAATTGTTGTTCAATTATATTAAACATGTGGAACTAATTTCTTTTTAGTTAGAGGCAAATTTGAAACCATGGACATATGTTGGTTATGATTTGATTTACTCCAGTTATGAATTCATAAACTTTAGATGTGGTTTACTTTTCTGTTTTGATAAAAGACTTGTTTATGTATGTGGGTTAAGGGTCGACACTTAATTTGCATGCCTAAACTTGATGCTAGGATATAAGGGAATTTCACCTAATCGTTATGAACTTATATTCATGAGTAGTAAAGATCGCTAGTCACGATTGTGTTAAGTAAATCCTTGGCAAGAGTAACATGCGTATTCCATAGTTATGAATGCCTAGTCAATGTTTATGATTTCCGTTGAACTTAATGATCTTTGTTAAATGTCTCTATCATGCGTATTCCATAGTTGGGACTTTGATAAGGAATAATTTGGTTGTGATGCGTATTCCGTCCAATTCAATGAATCTAGGGAAATCTAAGAGTTAATTTAAGCAAACCTAATTAACTTGGAACATTGTCATTTATCGTTTGTTGAAGTCATAACTGGGAATCAAATTATATGCATATGTTCATGTGTGGATAAGGAACCCTCTAACTAGTTTCTCATCATTCTATTTCATCACAATCTATTTTGCTTTAAGTTTGTTTTCAAAGTTTAAGTTTTAATTGTTCAATTTCACCAATCCCAAATCCCCCTTTTACTTTCTTGTTTTAAAATCTTTTGTTTACATTTTTAACTTTGTTTTTATATTTTTGAATCTTATATTTATTGATTAGCATCCCTAGTTAATCCCCGGTCTAGAACGATCCCTACTTGCATCATTACTACAATTGTCATCAATAGGGTTTAATTTGTGCGTTAGTTAATTTTAGCGCATCAAATTTTGGCGCCGTTGCCGGGGATTAGCAAAATTGCTAATCCCTTGTGTTTTTAGTGTAATTTATCTAGTTTTCTTATTTTGTTTTGTTTTCTTGGTTTAGGTACTAATGCAAGACGCGGAGTTCTCAAACTGTGCATATCTTGGACTTTAACGCCGATTTTGAACGTGATTTGAGAAGAAAGAGGAGGCATCCCGAACCTAGCGAACCTAGCGAACCTAGTGAACCTAGTTCAAGTTCAGAGGACGAATCTGAGTTTGAAGAAGTAAAAGAAGAAGTTATGGCAGCGGACAATCGGACCATTAAAGAGCTCTCGGCCTCGGGGTTGACCAATGCCGCACCATTATGCATTCAATACCCCGCGGCTGCCCTAGGCAAGACTGCTGAGTTCGAGTTGAAATCAAGCTTGTTGCACCACATTCCAAAATACCATGGGCTGTCCATGGAAGATCCCAACAAGCATCTCAAGGAGTTCGAGGTGGTTTGTTCGAGCATGACACCCGTCAATGTCGATGGGAACATTCTGATGATGAAATCATTTCCATTCTCACTTTTGGAAAAGGCGAAGGATTGGCTTTATGAGTTAGCACCCGGAACGGTTACATCTTGGGATAGTATGAAAAGAGCTTTCTTGGAGAAGTTTTTCCCAACTTCAAGAGTCATTCTCTTGAGGAAACGGATTAGTGGCATCCAACAAAATCAAGGTGAATCGTTTCCTTCTTATTATGAACGTTTTAAATCACTTGTTGCTTCATGTCCACAGCATCAAATGAAGGAGGAGCTACTCATTCAATACTTCTACGAAGGACTCCTTCCCATGGAACGCCAAATGCTTGATGCCGCGGCGGGAGGTGCGTTGGTGGATAAAACTCCGGGGGCTGCAAAAATTCTAATTGCCAACCGAGCTCATAATGCACAACAATACGAAGGTGTTGGGCAAAGATACCCCCCACGGCCACAAGTGAATGAGGTAAGTTCTTCGTCCGACATTCAATCCCAATTAACTAACCTTACTTCTATTGTTTCTCAGTTGGCCGAGGGAATGAAGATTCATGGACCAAATGTGTGTGGCGTGTGCTCTATGCAAGGACATGCCAACGATCAATGTCCTCAATTGATTGAGAATGGGGGTTGGGAATCTGCCAAAGCCGTGGGTTTTGGGAACCAAAATCAACCACGCCATGATCCATACTCTAACACCTACAATCCGGGGTGGAGGGACCATCCAAATTTCAAATGGCGGGATCCTCAACAACCCCAACAACAAGGAGGATTTAGGCAGCAACCACCGGGCTTTTATACAAAGCCATTCGTCCCCAATCAAAACCAACCATCTGCCTCAAACTCTTCAGGTACGTCTCTTGACAATGATACACTCCTTAAGTTACTAACTAAATTGTCTAATGGGCAGGAAGATCAAGCTAAGGCTATGCAAAACCGAGACAAAAGAGTGGACCATTTAGAGAAGCAAATTGGGCAAATTGCTGAGTTTATGGGGCAGTTTCATGAGCAAGGCAAGTTACCAAGCAATACCGTAATGAATCCGAAGGGAGGATTTGAAACCGCTAAGGCCATCACGTTGAGAAGTGGTAAACAGGTTGTAACGGACTCAAATATATCCAAATCAAGTCAAGACGAGGAGGACAAGTTGCTGCAAGAAGAAACACAGGGAGCAAAGCCCACAGCCAAAGATGACCAAACCTTGCCGAATTCATCTAGTCCTCCTAAACCGTCCCAACCCACCAAGGTAAGTCCCAATTCAACTTTTTCTAGTTCTATTCCACTAAATGTGCCCTTTCTTGGCAGGTTTAGGCAATCAAAGAAGGAAGAAGCCGAGAAGGACATTCTAGAGACCTTTCGGAAAGTTCAAGTCAATATCCCGCTCCTTGATGCGATTAAGCAAGTCCCGAGGTACGCTAAGTTTTTAAAAGAACTTTGTACAACAAGGAGAAGGATTTCGAACAAAGAGGTGGTTCAAGTAAGTGAAAATGTTTCTGCTGTGTTACAAAGGAAATTACCCCCTAAATGCAAAGATCCGGGTAGTTTTACAATTCCGTGCGTTATTGGTAATACTAAGTTTGAACAATGCATGTTAGACTTAGGGGCTTCGATTAATGTTATGCCATACTCTATTTATGCATCTATGAACTTAGGTGCACTTAAAAATGATGGTGTGATAATTCAATTAGCCGATCGTTCTAATGCATATCCAAAGGGTGTTTTGGAAGATGTATTGGTGCAGGTTGGTAACTTGATTTTTCCAGCGGATTTCTACGTACTTGACATGGAGGATTCACCCCATTCCACCCCATTGCCGATTCTATTAGGGAGGCCCTTCATGAAAACCGCCCGCACCAAGATAGATGTGTTTAAAGGAACTTTAACGATGGAATTTGATGGGGAAGTCATTGATTTCAATCTTTCTGAAAGTATTAAATTTCCTAAGGACGATCATTCTTGCTTTTCTATTGACATAATTGATGATTTGGCGCAGGATTTTCTCGATTGTTTGGAGAGGGATACACTTGAAACAACAATTGCACAAGGAATTGGGCAAAAATCTGGTTTTGCCGTGCCTAGAAGTGTGGAGGAGGCCGAGATAGTGGCTACCCTTGAGTCACTACCTCAACATCATGGTAAGCCTTCTAAACCAATTTCAATTTCAGTTTCCACTAATAAATTGTTACCCTCAGTGATTCAGGTACCCGTACTTGAGCTTAAACCGTTGCCCGATCATTTAAAGTACGTCTTTTTGGGAGACAACGAGACATTGCCCGTCATTGTCTCCTCCTCACTCACAGCCCTAGAGGAGGAGAAGCTAATCCGAGTGTTGAAAGAGCACAAGACGGCCATTGGGTGGACTTTGGCCGACATTAGGGGAATTAGCCCTACGACGTGCATGCATCGCATACTTCTAGAGGAGGGGGCTAAACCAACTCGAGAGGCTCAGCGCCGTCTCAACCCTCCAATGATGGAAGTTGTGAAGAAGGAGATTATCAAACTTCTTGATTGTGGAGTGATTTATCCGATCTCTGATAGTCGTTGGGTGTCGCCGGTGCAATGTGTTCCAAAGAAATCCGGAGTGACAGTGGTGAAGAATGCTGAGAATGAGCTTGTGCCAACCCGTATCCAAACAGGTTGGAGAGTGTGCATTGATTATAGGAAGCTCAACACCACCACAAGGAAGGACCACTTTCCTTTGCCGTTCATTGATCAAATGCTTGAAAGGTTAGCCGGTCATTCTTTTTATTGTTTCCTTGATGGTTATTCTGGATATAATCAGATTGTCATAGCGCCAGATGACCAAGAAAAGACAACTTTCACATGCCCCTTTGGTACTTTTGCTTATCGTCGCATGCCTTTTGGTTTATGCAATGCTCCGGCCACGTTTCAAAGGTGTATGGTAAGTATCTTTTCAGAATTTGTGGAAAAGATTATTGAGGTATTTATGGATGATTTCAGTGTGTTTGGAAATTCATTTGATGGGTGTTTGGAAAATCTCACAATAATTTTGAAACGATGTGTTGAAACTAACCTTGTGCTTAATTGGGAAAAATGTCACTTTATGGTTAGACAAGGCATAGTTCTAGGGCATATTGTTTCAGAAAGAGGAATTGAAGTGGATAAATCGAAAATAGATCTTATACGCTACTTACCCTCTCCTACTTCGGTTCGAGAGATTCGTTCGTTTCTTGGTCATGCAGGATTTTATAGGCGATTTATCAAGGAATTCTCCAAGATCTCAAACCCTCTTTGCCATCTCCTCCAGAAAGATGTGGCGTTTGACTTCAACGAGAAGTGTGAGAAGGCGTTCAATCACCTCAAAGAAATGCTAACTTCGGCCCCTATCATAGTTCCACCGGATTGGAGCCTTCCTTTTGAGCTTATGTGCGATGCTTCCGATTATGCATTAGGAGCTGTTTTAGGGCAAAGGAAGGAAAAGAGGCCGCATGTTATCTATTATGCCTCTCGGACTTTAAATGATGCACAATTGAATTATTCTACCACTGAAAAAGAACTTCTTGCTGTTGTATTTGCTTTAGATAAATTCCGTTCTTATTTGCTTGGTACTAAAGTTATTATTTATACTGACCATGCAGCATTGAAGTATTTGTTCACCAAGAAGGAAGCCAAACCACGACTCATTCGTTGGATGCTTCTTCTCCAAGAGTTCGATATCGAAATCCGGGACAAGAAGGGAAGTGAAAACGTGGTGGCTGACCATTTGAGCCGTATGGTGCATGAGGAGGATGCCGTGCCTATCATAGAGACATTCCCAGATGAGCAACTGATGTCCGTCAAGGTAAGTGAACCGTGGTATGCTGATTTGGTGAATTATTTGGTGTCTAAACATGTTCCTAGTGAATTACTTAAACACCAATATGATAAATTGAAGAAAGAGGCACGGTTTTATGTGTGGGATGACCCGTATTTATGGAAATATTGCCCTGACCAAGTTATACGTAGGTGTGTGCACGATTCTGAGTTTAATGCTATTCTAACCTTTTGTCACACTTATGCTTGTGGAGGACACTTTGGCACTCAAAGAACAACACTTAAGGTGTTAGAATGTGGTTTCTATTGGCCTACCATCTTTAGGGATGCTAGAATATTTTGCATGTCTTGTGATAGATGTCAAAAAACGGGCAATATTGGTCCTAAACAACAAATGCCGCAAACCCCCATTTTTAGTGTTGAAATCTTTGATGTTTGGGGTATTGATTTTATGGGTCCCTTTCCTTCGTCACAAGGGTTTCTTTATATATTGCTTGCTGTGGACTATGTGTCGAAATGGGTGGAAGCAAAAGCCACCCGAACTAATGATTCTCGAGTGGTTGCAGATTTTGTGAAAACTAACATTTTTGCAAGGTTTGGAATGCCACGAGTGCTAATCAGTGATGGAGGTTCCCATTTTTGTAATCGAACCATTGAGGCGTTGCTCAAGAAATACAATGTCAAGCATAAGGTGGCCACACCTTATCATCCTCAAACGAGCGGGCAAGCCGAGGTTTCAAATAGGGAAATCAAGCAGATTCTTGAGAAAACCGTGGGGCCTACAAGGAAGGATTGGAGTTTGCGCTTAAACGATGCATTGTGGGCGTACCGCACTGCCTACAAAACCCCCATTGGGATGTCACCTTTTCGGCTCATCTATGGGAAGCCATGCCATCTACCTGTCGAGTTAGAACATCGTGCACATTGGGCCGTCAAAACATTCAACATGGACCTTGATGCCGCAGGTTTACATAGAAAGCTTCAAATGTGTGAGCTTGATGAAATCCGACATGAAGCATATGAGAATGCCCGGATTTACAAGGAAAAAACGAAGGCATTCCATGACAAGATGATCCGTGCCAAGACATTCTCTATTGGGCAGAAAGTGTTGTTGTTCAATTCTCGCCTTCGGTTATTTCCGGGTAAGTTGCGTTCCAAATGGGTTGGTCCGTTTATTGTCACTAATGTCTTCTCTCATGGTGCAGTGCAAATCAAAAGTTCAAGGACACAGCAAGAATTCAAAGTGAATGGGCATCGATTAAAGCCCTATTACGAGATGTTTGAGGAGCATGTCGTGGAGGAGGTACCCCTCCATGCCGTGGAACCTAGTCAAGCTTAAACGGAGGTACCGTCCGGCTGAAAGACGTTAAAGCAAGCGCTTCTTGGGAGGCAACCCATGTGTTGAAACATGAGAGGAAGGAACTTTCACTCCAAACCCAGATTTGCGTCCCTAACCTGTCTCTTTATTGCTATTACTTTGCCATTTGTGTTATGTTTGCGAGTTGTGTTAGTTGATTGTTTTTGTGTTAATATATGTTTGAAACATTGAGGACAATGTTTGGTTTAAGTGTGGGGGGGGGTAAACAAGCTATTTTTGCATGAAATTCATGGGATTTTATCACCTATCACTTCACATGTTGTTTCTCACTGTTTTAAAGTGTTTTTAGTGTGTTTTAGTCAAAAATCCGAAAATCCCATAAAAATTTTAAAAAATTGTTTTAAAAAAAACCCAAAAAGAGTTGTTTTTGTGTGTTTGTTTGTGTCTTAGGGTACCTTCCAACACAATGATGAGGATTCGGTTTGTAATTGCATGACGGTTAAAGAAAGTTATAAACATGGATAAAAGTTTGATTTACTCTTTGGTTTATGCTTGGTTGTGGTTGTAACTTATGAATTCACATGTAATCATAAAGGAAAAATTAGTTTTTGTAACATGCTTGAAGGAAGTAACTCAAACTAACGCTACAACCTTGTGAGATTTGAGCCTAAACGTTTATTTGGAGAGTTAATAATCTGTGAACTTGTTGCTTTTCTAAGTCGTTGCATGATCTCATTATTCTTTGCTTGATTGCTACTTAGAAGGCGTTTCATCGTTTAGTTCCAAATGCTAGTATTCATGCCCAATTCATTCAAAGCATGCTATTGATTTGCATATCACATATTCAAGAAGAAGTTGTGTAGTGACCACCACTTTAGCCAAAGAGCCACCCTCGTTCTTAAAGTATAAGTAAGCATGATTCAAATTGAATTCCTTTGTGGCAGAAATCAAGTGTGGGGGAAGTTTTTATTTTGTGAATTGTGTGCCATAGGCACGGGAAAAAAAAAAAAAAAAAAAAAGTTGAAAAGATGTAAAAAAGGAGTTCCAAAGTATTGATTGTTGAAGTAAGGGTCCAAAACAATGAATTCGGCCCTAAAGAGTTGTCTAAGTCTTCCCCTTGTGTTTTTAAGTTAAATTCCGCAATCTAAGTGAATTCTAAGTCTTAATCTCATTACTTTGCTTACTAATGCTTAAAGAACGTTTGTTTTCCCTTTCCTTTCTTTGTTAACCAATACCACAAGCCTCGTTGCAACCCTTGACTTCTTCTTGAGTGATATGTGTTTCAATTTGTGGAGTTTGAATTTGGTATGAGCATAAGCATTGGTTCTCGCATCTAAGTAGTAGTATTCCATTCATGAGATCATATCTAAACATGCTTATTAACTCCGGAAATTACGTTCTTTGTGATACATATATGTGAGCATTCGTTTTTATATATACATCAATTCTTTCACATATAACTAGTATAGGGTGTGTTGTTAGAAAATCCGAGTGAAAATAGAGTGCATATCTTGTAAGGATTGAGGGAATTCTCTAAGGCATGTTACTACATTCAAAACATTGTTTTAATTGGTTCATTGTGAACTAGTAAGTAGTGACTATGATTAAGTATGTGCTTAAGTGTTAAATTGACTCAAATCTGTGGGAATGATAATCTTTAACATGTCATGTGCATTGGAAATCCCTGAGGCAAACGTTGGAAGGTTTAGGTTATGTTTGTTTATTTGTTTTGTTTTATTTCTTTGTTTTGCTCGAGGACTAGCAAAAGCTAAGTGTGGGGGAATTTGATAGGAGCATATTTATGCGACTTAGCTTGCTTGTTTTCTTGCATTTTGGTTGTTATTTAATATTTATTATAGTGTTTAAAGTCATTTTTCGTGTGTTTGTAGGTTTATATGTCAAAGTATGAAAAAAGAAGCAATTTGGAGCATTCTAGAGCATTTTTGGGCCAAGATTGGATAGTGCAAGCATGGAGGCATGTAGATGGACGAATTTGATGTAAAAAAGCCCAAGAATTTGATGTAAAGAAGCCCAAGAATTTGATGCAAAGAAGCCTAAGAATTTGATGCAAAGAAGCCCAAAAATCTGTTTGCAATGGGCCTAAAAATATGATGTAATGCCTATCTCACCATGACATTTGAGTGGATGATGCAATGCTTAGTTCACCATGACATGTGAGTAGATGATGCAATGCTTAGTTCACCATGACATGTGAAGTGGATGACTCAAAACCTAACCCACCAACAATTTTCCATTCTTGCCGTGGGTTTTGTGTCACTTCCACCAGAAATTTGCATTAAACAAGCATAAAACAAGTCCATCCTCTCCCTATAAATACCCATGGTAGCAACCTCATTCAAATCATCCAAGAATAAACCATTCTACAAGCCTTTCCTTGCCTCTCCCTACATATCTAAACTTCCTCCATCCATTCCTCCATAAAACCAATCCTTCAACATCATTCAAAGCCTTGTGCCGCAACAAAGAGAAGAAAAGGAAAGTCCTTGGATGCGCTTGGATCGTTGGAACGTTTAGGTGTTTTCTTTCTTTTGTTTTTCTTCCAATGTTTAATTTAAATTGTTGTTCAATTATATTAAACATGTGGAACTAATTTCTTTTTAGTTAGAGGCAAATTTGAAACCATGGACATATGTTGGTTATGATTTGATTTACTCCAGTTATGAATTCATAAACTTTAGATGTGGTTTACTTTTCTGTTTTGATAAAAGACTTGTTTATGTATGTGGGTTAAGGGTCGACACTTAATTTGCATGCCTAAACTTGATGCTAGGATATAAGGGTATTTCACCTAATCGTTATGAACTTATATTCATGAGTAGTAAAGATCGCTAGTCACGATTGTGTTAAGTAAATCCTTGGCAAGAGTAACATGCGTATTCCATAGTTATGAATGCCTAGTCAATGTTTATGATTTCCGTTGAACTTAATGATCTTTGTTAAATGTCTCTATCATGCGTATTCCATAGTTAGGGACTTTGATAAGGAATAATTTGGTTGTGATGCGTATTCCGTCCAATTCAATGAATCTAGGGAAATCTAAGAGTTAATTTAAGCAAACCTAATTAACTTGGAACATTGTCATTTATCGTTTGTTGAAGTCATAACTGGGAATCAAATTATATGCATATGTTCATGTGTGGATAAGGAACCCTCTAACTAGTTTCTCATCATTCTATTTCATCACAATCTATTTTGCTTTAAGTTTGTTTTCAAAGTTTAAGTTTTAATTGTTCAATTTCACCAATCCCAAATCCCCCTTTTACTTTCTTGTTTTAAAATCTTTTGTTTACATTTTTAACTTTGTTTTTATATTTTTGAATCTTATATTTATTGATTAGCATCCCTAGTTAATCCCCGGTCTAGAACGATCCCTACTTGCATCATTACTACAATTGTCATCAATAGGGTTTAATTTGTGCGTTAGTTAATTTTAGCGCATCACATACACCTTATATTCCTCCACAACAACACATCCGCAACTGCAAGATTAATGTGATTAATTGCTAATCTATGATCTTTCATATTCGATTCATCGCCATATGACTAAGGGTAATTAGCAAATCACCAATTAAGGCTTTCTATACATACCTTCTGAGTTGATTAAACTTAATTATTTGTATGAGTGTGAGGTTTATACATACCTTCTAAGTACATACCTTCTATACATACTTTCTATACATGTTCATCTTCACCATGATCGTGATTTCTAAGCTTGGTGGCCAAGTAAGCTTGTATAAAATAATTGGCCAACTTTATTGTCACCAGCCCTTCTGCATAGTCCTACATATTGCTGCATGTTATTATCCAATCCGTGGCCTTAAGGAAGCACAGCCAAGCCACGAACTACTGATCGACCTGAATAGACATATTTGCCAAGTCCTAAGCACCAAGCAACCACCGAGTGAATCCCGTCTCAACCAATCAGAACTAGTAAAAACAAAGGAAAGAACTACAGAACTTTTAGAGTCCAATTTTATTAATGACTTTTAGCTCAAAACATTTTTTTGATAGTACTCTAAAAGTGATTTGGGGTGTATTTAGAAATTTTTATTTTTATTTAAAACCTAATAAGGTCAAAATTGTCATTGCATAGTGGAATAAATAAGTCATTTAATATTAAATTTTAATGTGGGGTGCATTCAACATTTTGTGGGGTGCTAATAAAAAAGCCTTATTTATATTTTCATATTTGATTTAAGTTATTTTTTATGATATGTACCACAAGGACTTTAATGCTTTGAAAACCAAGAAATTATGTTTATTGCAATCCTAGTTTATTTAGGATTATGATTGTACAAATTGTTGCACAAAACTACCTTAACTATGAGTCGAACCATAACCTCATACCTCAAAATCTAAACTTTGCAATGTATACCTCAATTTATGAATTCGTTGCAATGTTAGACTCCATTAAATTTTCTATCAATTTGGCTGTTAAATGATGAAGTGGCATGAGCATGACTCACTTCTTCGCCTACTGGAATAAAAAATGAATTAATTAATAAAAAATGAATTAATTAATAAAAAATTATTAATTTTTATTTAACAATTAAAATTAATTAAAAAAACCCTCTCCCTCTTTTCTCCACACGGGTTGCACTGCTACAATTGTTGGATTTTTGCGAGGAAGAAGGATGAAAAATTTCGGCACTGTTCAACACTCAAATCTCCACCATTGCTTCCACAGTCGACCCTTCTTTGGTCATGGTCTATTGAATTAATTTAGTGACCATCAATCTATTAATTCGACAAAACAAATTAACGACCATCAATCCACTTTTGTAAATTAACGATTCAATATTTTATTTTATTTTTCAGCAGTTGACATCCTTTTGTAGTTGCGAAACTACTCACACTTAGGTTCCTGAAGCAATCCCAAATTCACTACACTTGAATGTATATTGTATGTAGTGTTCTTGTAGGTACCTCAATTATAAACTAGAAATGCATCTATACTTGAATCTGTTGTTTCGAATTCAATGCCTTTGAAACCTAAATTTTCAAACAAAACATACACCATGAAACTCAAAGTTTTTCATGTAAAATTAAACAGATACATGTATATAGAACCCGAATGTTCTACGTTATGTATATGGATATTAACTTTTCCATAAGACTAATCACAATCTTGTTCCCTCCATTGTAGCACCATGTTGAACTTGAATAAACTTGACTTTACTGTTCTGGAGGTCTCTGGTAAAAACTACCTAAAATGGGTTTAAAATGTGAAACTCCATCTAACTGCCAAAAGTCTCAAGCTACCACTGAAGAGGTTAAAGATGAATGGTTAGTGAAGCTGACAAAGCAACCCCATGATCTTCATCCAAAGACATATGCACGATTCACTACAAACTGAATACCTTGCTGAAGAGGATCCACACACTCGCTAGCTTGCTCTGGCAGAGCACTTCGGTCACCAAAAAGATATCTTCTTGCATGAAGAAAGACATGACTAGCATCACTTACGCTTCCAATATTTTAAGTCTGTGAATGAATACAAATATAAGGTTTGTTGAATATGATCATTTCTCAAGTTCTGTAACGAAGACTTGTCGAAACAGAATCTCCTGGAGATTCAACGTTTCATACCACCAATATTGTCCTGCAACAACAATATCAGGCACATAAGTTTGCCAAATATTTGAATTTGATCTCTGTCTTATTTCTTGCTGAAAAGCAGAACCAGCTTTTTAAAAAAAAATTTATCAAGCTAGAACTACCGGCTCGAATTTAACTCCCAAAGCGAATGCCTGCGGCCACAAAAATGCAAAAAGGGTCATAGTCGTGACAAATAGCTGAACCCTTAGCCACAAGTTCAAGGTCGAGAAAGTAGAGGCCCATCCAATAGAGGAAATTCGGCACCGAAGTGTGATTAACTGGCTCCTAAGGCTTTTGACTTTAAGATTAAGGGAAAACTCAAGTCAATTCCATTGATCTTGATATGTGTTATCGATGTGGTTCCGAACAACATTGGTCTAATGTTTGCCGAGGTTCCCCTGATGCTATTGCTAAGTATCATTCACGTCATTAGAAGGTTGAGACAAATTTTGCAGAAGTGGATAATACCTAAGATACCACCATGGAGATTTCTAACTTTCAAGAGGCATCAACCCCGAAGATTAGATATTTTTTTTTTAGTGTTAATCTCATTTTACTACCTGAAGTTTCTTGGTTTTCAACATTTGGTACATGAAGTCTTTTTTTATCCCAGAGTGATACCCGAAGTCATAATTTTGGGACACTTTCATACATTCGGTAAGGATGCTGTTAAATCAGCTGTTAAATGATGACGTAACAACCACATGGACAATGATTAGGTGTCATGTGTCAATATAGGCCCATGTGGATATTAACAAATTAAAAGAAATGAAAAAAAATATGGACCTCTCCTACCTCAACCCACACTTCTACCTAAACCTCCATCCCTTATCTTCTCTGTACCCACCCAACCTTCCATCCCTTCTTTCTTCACGGTCGTAGTCGGCACACCTCCCGCCGGCCCCGGCAACCTGATCACCTCCAAAGCTTCCCCAGCAAGCTCTATGTTGCTGCTTGGGCACCCAGAAAACTCGATTACCTCAAAAAATAAAAACCCATATGAAATTGGAAATAAAAAACGGGGTTGGTTGTTGACTAAGGTGTATCATATCATGGTGGGTAAATAACAAAATCCATGACGGATAATTCATTGTAATTATGAAAAACCCATATAAAACATACAATCTTGAACAAAATTTACAGAAATTCAAACCCAATTTCAAAGAAAATGATAATCCATTTCTTAAACTTCAAATCTGAGCAAGAAAACCCCACCAGAGGTAGATTGAAAAATAACCCACATAGGTCATGTGTCAATATAGGCCCATGTGGATATTAACAAATTAAAAGAAATGAAAAAAAATATGGACCTCTCCTACCTCAACCCACACTTCTACCTAAACCTCCATCCCTTATCTTCTCTGTACCCACCCAACCTTCCATCCCTTCTTTCTTCACGGTCGTAGTCGGCACACCTCCCGCCGGCCTCGGCAACCTGATCACCTCCAAAGCTTCCCCAGCAAGCTCTATGTTGCTGCTTGGGCACCCAGAAAACTCGATTACCTCAAAAAATAAAAACCCATATGAAATTGGAAATAAAAAACGGGGTTGGTTGTTGACTAAGGTGTATCATATCATGGTGGGTAAATAACAAAATCCATGACGGATAATTCATTGTAATTATGAAAAACCCATATAAAACATACAATCTTGAACAAAATTTACAGAAATTCAAACCCAATTTCAAAGAAAATGATAATCCATTTCTTAAACTTCAAATCTGAGCAAGAAAACCCCACCAGAGGTAGATTGAAAAATAACCCACATGGGGAAGCCTTTCAATTGCTCGAAATGAGTGTGAATTTGAAATTGGTTTACCTAAAGTTATTTGACGGGGACAGGACCATGGTGCATTTCTTGGAGTTCGTCTTGTTGCCGTGCAGTCTTCTGATTGCTCTGTTGCTCCATGGCTCCGTTGATTATAGTTCTAACGACGATAGTGTCAATTGACGGAAAGACACAGAAGGAGAAGCAGGAGACGAGCTGAGAGGATAGGGAAAATGGAGAAGGAATTGGTATTTTCAGAAGCATTTTAGAGGTGCCAAAGCAGCAATACAGAGCTTGCTCAGAAAGCTCTGTAGGTAAGCAGGTAAGGAGTGTTCAAGGGATGATCCAAATATGACACTAATCACTGGTGTGCTGTTCTAGAATAAAGCTAAGGTTATGGGGGAATGAACTGTGTGGTGGAAAGGTAGATGATGGATATGGAGAAAGATGGATCTATGACTTTGAAAGATAGCAGTTTGCAAATAGGGAAGGGAGAAAATAATGGGACAAAAAATTTAAAAAGTAGTGAAAAACATGTGGCAATCGATGATGACTGTTCGGGAAGCATTTCATCGACTCTCATAATGGTAGTGGGGGCAGTGATTGGGAGCAGGGTTGAAGAAAATGAGGGGTCTAACAAGTCTAAGGTTTGATTTAGGATAGAGCAACCAAGAGGGGTAGGGGGTGTATTCAATTGGGATTTTGAGAGATTTTAATTCTTTTAATGAATCTTGGGGTATTCAATCAAGGATTTAAGTGATTCTCTGAAATTCAAGGTGTATTCAATTAGAATTTTATGATAGTTTATTAAAATCCTTAGAAATCCGGGTGTATTCAATTAGGATTATAAAGAAGTTTATAACATTCCAGCTGTATTCAATTAGAAATTGATTTCAAGGAATTTTGAGAAAGTTGAGGAATTAGAGGGAATTTGATAGATTTTGTAGTGTATTTTAAGCATCCATAAATCTCACCTCTTCCCATGAGATTGCGAGGGAATTTAATCAAAATTTTATATGGAATCTCTACAAATCAATTAAACTCCATAAAAATCCATGGACTTATAAATACATTAAAGTTTCTCAAATTCTCAATTGATAGATTGAAATCAAACTCAAGAAGAAATCGTGGAAGAAGAATGAGGCTATATGAAGCAAACTGATCTCTCACTAATGGAGAGACGAACTCTCACAGAGGAGAGAGAGACTCTCACAAAAGAGAGATGAGAACTCTCACGGAGGAGAAAATACTCCCAAAGGGAGGGGAGAAGAAGAAGGTCGGAAGTGATTAGTACACACAACACTCATTTTACAAGGTTTTGTATTATATTAAAGTATAAATTAGCTATAATTAGGAAAATGACTTCCACACTCTTTTTTCCTCCTTAGCTCTCATCTTTCTTATTATAGTCATTGGACTGAATAATTAAGAGACAAGAAAAAAAAAATTAACCAGAGGAGAAACATAAAATAAGCGTGGAAAAATCTTTGGATACATGCTTATTCAAGAGTCCTAGGAAAAACCCCAATAAACAAGTGGTGATTCAAATAATGAATTGGAATATCTTTGATAACATGAAGCGAGTTAGTAAGATTTTGGATGCATACTATAGAAACAAGTTGGTATAAAAATCAAGGTGAGGTACATGATGGTGTGACAGCTTCCTCCCACCACCCGATCCCCACATTTTTTGTTTTAATCTTTGTCACAATCCCAACTTTTGTCCCAACTTCTTTGCCACTCTATGTTCACTAGTCACATGTTTCTTCCTATATTAGAGAAAATCAAATACTATTATAAATAGGTAAAAGTTAGTGAAATAACCTTTGCTAGGGACAGGAGTGAAGCGGGTGTAAAATATCACACTGTAACTTTAGTAGATATAACACCAAAGGATGGCAGATAAAGATAGGGATGGAAAGATACTGATATTATTTTTGTAGTTCTTTCTTTCGCAATTTGTATTTGATAACACACAGAGTGCTCTATTTATAGAGCAACTCCCATGACAACCAACCAAACAAAAATGATTACATTTTGAAAGTATCACACAACCACTATTCTGAAGTCTTCATTACTTTGTGTGGGCATTCATTAATCCACTAATTCTACAACACTACCCCTTGGATGCCTACATATCAACATTAGTTACCTCATTAAAACCTTGCTCAGAAAAACCTAGTGGGAAAAAACCATAGCAAAGGAAAAAGAGTACAACTTTACCTGGATTGTTGATGTAGTATTAAGTATGCTTATGTTACCTCATTAAAACCTTGATAGGAAAAACCCAGTAGGAAAAATTATAGTCGAAATAAAAAGAGTACAACATGCATGTATCATGGATGCTTCCCCTGTTTCTGCATTCTTCAAATTTAGCTAATTGGTAAGCCGACGTAATCCGATACTCTGCACTAGCTTTTGAAATGTGCACTTTGGTAGAGATTTGGTGAATAGGTCTGCCAGATTTTCATTGGAATGGATTTGTCTGACTTCAATAACTTTATCCTTCTGAAGCTTATGTGCAGTGAAAAACTTTGGAGATATGTGTTTAGTCTTATCACCCTTAATGAATCTTTCCTTCATTTGGGCAACACAAGCTGCATTATCTTCATGGATGATAGTTGAAGTGTCTGTCTTTAAAGTTAGACCGCATGAATATCTGATATGATGGATTATTGGTCTTAACCAAGAACATTCACGACTTGCTTCATGTAGAGCAAGTATTTCTGAGTGATTTGAAGATGTAGCAACTAATGTTTGCTTTGTTGAGTGCCATAAGATTGTTATATCTTCATTAGTGAACACATATCCAGTTTGTGAGCGGGCTTTATACGGATCAGAGAGAAAACTAGCATTTGCATATCCAATAAGTATCTGGTCATTTATGGATTTCTCTGAGTATAAGAGACCCATTTCTACTGTCCCACGAAGGTATCGCAAAATATCTTTGACTCATTTCCAATGACGAATTGTTGGAGCAGAGCTATACCTTGCTAACAAGATAACTGAAAAAGCTATATCTGGTCTAGTACATTGTGCTAAATATAATAAAGCACCTATTGCACTCAAATATAGTACTTCTGGACAAAAGGCCATTTCATCATCTTCTTTTGGATAGAAAGGATCTTTCTAAATATCCAAAGAATGAATGGCCATTGGCGTGTTGAGTAGATAAGCCTTATCCATACCAAATCGCTTTAGGATATTTTCAATGTAAGCTGATTGGTGGACCAAAATTTCATTAGCATAATGCTTGATCTGCAAGCTGAGACAATATTTTGTTTTTCCAAGGTCTTTCATTTCAAATTTGTTTTTCAGATATTCAGTAGTTTTATTGAGCTCTTCAAGGTTGCAACTAGGTTCATATCATCGACATATACTGCCATTATAGCAAATGCAGAATTGGATTTCTTAATGAACACATAAGGGTAAATGACATTGTTAGTATATCTTTCTCTGATCAAATACTCGCTGAGACGATTATACCACATTCGTCCAGATTGTTTCAGCCAATACAATGATCGCCTTAATTTGATTGAGAGCATACCTTATGGTTTGTTAGTTATTTTAGGCAACTTCAGTCCTTCTGGGACCTTCATGTATATGTCAATATCTAATTCTCCATATAAATATGCAATGATGACATCCATAATTCGCATGTCAAGTTTTTCTGAAACCACTAAACTTATTAAGTAATGGAACGTAATTGCGTCCATTACAGGAGAGTATGTCTCCTCATAATCAATTCCAGGTCTTTGTGAAAAGCCTTGTGCAATGAGTCGTGCTTTATATCTTGCAATCTCATTTTTCTCATTGCGTTTTCTTGTGAATACCCATTTGCAACCCATGGGGTTTACATCAAGCGGAGTTTGGACTACCGGTCTAAAAACATGTCGCCTTTCCAAGGAATTTAATTCTGTCTGGATTGTATCTTTCCACTTAGGCCAATCTTGTCTATGTTTGCATTCGTCAACAGAGCGGGGCTCAATATCATCACTTAATATGATTTTAGTGGCTAGTGTGAATGCGAACATGTCGTCAATGATTATTTCATTCTAATCCCACAATTCATTAGTTCATGCATAATTTATGGAGATTTCTTTACTTTCATGTACCTCAATCTCTTCAGGGCCATATATCTCATCAAGGACATTTTTTTCTTTTTTTCTGAAAGTACAGAATCATGAATTGTGGATTTGTCATTCATTCTCTCTTCTAGAATGATTTCATTCAGATTCAGTTATGCCCTCGTCTTTCTTTTTCGAGAGGTTGAATCTTTTAAACCAGGGGGTCTACCACACTTCAAGCGTGCACCAGATGAATCATTCGCTGCCACTTTATTTTGTCCAACAGGGACATCAATTCTTGCAGGTGCATTTGCAGCTGGTATATGTGATTTTGTCACTTTCATAGCATCATTATATGCATCTAGCATTTGATTAGCAATACTTTGAAGAAGAACGGTCCTTTTCACTTCATTTTCACATTGAGTGCTATGTGGATCAAAATGAGATAAGGTGGGTACAACCCTTGTCAGCTCTTGCATTCTTCTGAAATGGTCTGTTCTCCTCCTAATGACATGAAGACTGTCTCATCAAAGTAACAATTTGCAAAATAAGCTGTAAATATATCATTGTCAAGGGTTCCAAATATCTAATGATAGATGGTGAATCAAAACCCACATAAATTCCTAGTCTGCGCTAAGGTCCTATCTTAGTGCATTGTGATGGTGCAATAAGCACATAAACAGCACAACCAAAAACTCGTAAATGTGAAATGTTTGGCTGATGCCCAAACACGAGTTGTACTGAAAAGTATTAGTGGTTGGCTATAGGTCTCAATCGAACCAATGATACAACATGTAAGAGGCATGTCCCCATCCAGAAACTGGCAATTTTGTTTTCATAAGCAGAGTGCGAGCTATTAATTGAAGCCACTTGATAAATGCTTCTACTAAACCATTTTGAGTATGAACATGAAGAATGGAGTGTTCAACATCAATGCCCAATGTCGTGCAGTAATAATCAAAGGTTTGAGATGTAAATACACCAGCCTTATCAAGTCAGATTGACTTAATGGGGTAATTTGGGAACTGTGCTCGCAACCTAATTATCTGAGCAAGAAGTCTCACAAAAGCTACATTCCGAGTAGACAAGAGACAAACATGTGACCATCGGGTAGATGCATCAACCAAAACCATAAAATATCGAAATGGTCCACAAGATGGTTAAGTAAGCCCACAAATATCCCCTTGAATTCTTTGCAAAAATGATGGGGATTCGGCATCAACCTTTAGTTGTGATGGTGTAATTACCAACTTCCCTTGAGAACAAACCTTGCAAGGGTTATCATTTAATATAGCAATGTGTCTGCTCAATAATGGATGTCCATTAGAGTTAGTAATGATCCTATGCATCATGGTGGATCCTGGGTGACCTAGACGATTATGCCAAAGCATGTAAACTTTTGAATCAATGAACTTCTGGTTCATGACAATATGTGATTCAATTGTCTTTATGTATGTATAATACAATCCACTCGACAAACCACACAACTTCTCCAATATACGCTTCTGGTATCATTGGAGGTAATGCATAGATACTCCACATTTTTTGTACTTTTCATTTCAATGTGGTATCCATTTAAACGTATGTCTTTAAAACTTAACAAATTTCGAGTAGATTGAGTAGTGTACAACGCATTTTGTATGGACAATATTGTTCCATTTGGTAACATGATCTGGGCTTTTCTTGAGCCTTCAATTATATCTGATTGGTCTGATAATGTTGTTACCTTTAATTTAGTAAGCATCAAGCTTGAGAAATACTTTCAATCTTGAAGTATTGTATGCATGGTTACACTGTTTGCAAGACAAATATCTCCGCCATTTCTCTTGTTTTGAGAATAACCATAGTTTTTATCCATGCTTTCTGAGTAAAGGGGATCATGATTACAAACAATTTATTCATAATAAAATGAAATTGAAATGCCACTTTTATTGAATTGAAATGCGAGTTTTAAACTACAAGTTTAGAATAATAAAAGTACATCAAACATAAATGATTCAATTAGACTGATACACTTCATTCCCTCTTTCCATAATGAAGTCTGAGGCATCTAGGTGGGTTGTGTTCAACTACCTTGATAAGTCGAACACTGGATCAGTCAAGTATATCCATTAGTCTGGCCTGGTGAGGAAATTGATCTTGACACCCTTCTCCTTGAGGAAGGCTTGATATAGATCCACCAGTTGTTTCGAGGTGTGACAGGCATACGCCAAGTGCCCATTGCCACCACACCTATGGCAAGCTCCTTCAGAGTTTCTAGGAGCATTGTTCATATGAGCTTTGCCTTTGTGGCAATTTACATTTTTGAAGCTCAGGTCTGAATTATGCCTTGGAACTAGGGGTGGGCATGGGCCGGGCAGGGCTCAAATTTGAAGGAACCTGGCCCTACCCGCTTTAAAATGTAATGGGGCGGGTCGGGCCAGGTAGAGGTATTTTGAATTTGGGAACCGAACCTAACCCGGCCCGTTTGATTCGGGACGGGTCCACGAGTCCAACTACTTTTTTTTTTCCCGATTTTGGGCATACTGCCACCAGCTCGCGACCCCAGGCTTCAATCTCGTTGAGTCTGCATTCGTGCTTGAGCCCAGCCAAGCTTTCTCCCTTTCTCACTCCAAAACTTCAATAAAAAAATATATTTTTAAAATTAAATTCATAAAAAAATAAATAAAGGGATCCTCAGAAACCATGCTTATAGTTATCATCAATTCCATGATCAGGTCTCAAAGATTTAATCCATCATCAAAGCCCCCACTACACAAATCATAATTCTTCAATAAATCAATTTTATAAAATATTAGATGCAAAAAAAATAAAATCGGATGGAAAATTAAAAAAAAAATGAAAAGAAGATTTGGCAGGGTGTTATTCACTGAGCCTGGTAATTGTTCAAAGGTGAAGCGACTCAACGTTCCTGCACAAAATCTACCCCCTCGTTCTTTATAAAGAATATAAAACCCTAAAGATCCAGATTAATGGGATCCAAGGCTTCATGAAGAGGCGCACAATAGCAAACACCACAATACTTTCTCTCTATTTTTATCACGAAAACCAAAAAAAATAAAATCAAAATCAAAATACAGCAGAGAGGAAGTGGAAGAGGGAGAGGGAAGGAAGGAGGTTGGGAGGGGAAATCAAAAGAGAATGCCGAGAAGAAGAGAAGTAGGAGTCTGTATCCAAATCGAGGAATACCATTGTTTCACTTCTAAGCCTAATAATATACTCCAGCTTCGGTTGGAGCCGCTGACCCTGACACACAAATCGAATAAGAGACGTCGTATTCCGCCGATCTCACCCTCGCCATTACAAAATTAGAAAACCACAAAGTCAGAAACCCTAATAAATCGAAAAGCTTATGTAAAAACCTTAAATTCCTAAATCAGAAACCCTAATTCATAAATTACCTAGGGATGCCACGAGGGAGAATCAAGAGAGGATGCCACAATAGTAATGGTGGTTGGCTGTTATGATGTCGACACAATCACTACGGGTGGGAGGGACCAACAAGTGTGGAAAGTCGATGTATGGAGATGGAAGCCTGGGCTCGAGATTGAGGTATGAGACGAAAGAGGAAATGAGATTCAATGAGGAGACTCATAGTGGTGTCGTCGAAGACTCGAAGTCGGGATAGAGAGAAAATGTAAGGGGATAGTTTGAGTGAATTGCGTTTGAGATTTAGGGTGATAATAAGAGAAGAATGGTGATAGATAGATAGACGGTAAAGATTTAGGCAATGAACTGTCTGGGCCGGGGGCCCGTTTTCTCCAAGTTTTGGAACCGGCCCGCCCCATTATTTACAAGGAACCAGCTCGCCCCGCCATGTTTTGTATTTTTAATATTTGGACCCACCCCATAGCCGCCTCGAACCGCATGAACCCGCCTCTACCTATAGGTCCAGGACCCGTTTGCCCACCCCTACTTGGAACTTGGTTGTGAAACTGGACACCATGATTCTTGCCTTTCTTGTTCCACAAGCCTCGCTTGTGGGCACATCCTCATTTATGATTATTGCCACCAGAGGATGTGGCGATCACATCAAGGGAAACTAAATTCACTTCTGGGAATGGTGTAGATCCAGTAGGTCGAGACAGATGATTTTTCATCCAGAGCTCATTATTTTGTTCAGCTACAAGGATCACAGATATCAGCTAGTTGTATTAAGTTAAGCCGTGATCTCTATAATGCTGCTGCAGAAGCACATTGGAGGCATGAAAGGTGCTGAAAGTCATTTCCAGCATATCTTCCTTAGTGATGGTTTCTCTACAAAGCTTCATTTGGGGGCTAATTCTGAACATCGCAGAATTGTACTCAACCACTGACTTGAAATCTTGGATCCTTAGGTGAGTCCACTCATAACGAGCCCTTGGAAGAATCGCCGTTTTTTGGTGATTGTATCTATTTCTCAATGCCTTTCAAAAACCGTTAAGTACTCTCTCTTTAGTCATTCATCAAGGTGGCAATGGATGAAGATCATGACCTTCGCTCGATCTTGAGAGGATGCACTGTTTTCTTCCTTAATGGTTTTCCCAAGATTCCCTGCCTCCATATGAATTTGGTATAAAATACCCAGGTAAGGTAGTTCCTCTTAGTAATATCCAGGGCAACAAAATCAAGCTTTGCCAAGTTCTCAATTTTCTTTTTTGAAAGAAAAATGGTATGTGTAAAAACTTGCAATAATATGCATTCTTAGAGGAATATAGTGTTAGAACTTCTGGCTCTTACAAATTCTTCATTTTGATCTTCAGGCCAAAATGATAAGCACTCGAAACTTCAGGCTTGAGATTTACATGATTAATGAGGAGGGCGATTGTACTGCACCATTCTCATTGAAACAAGCATATGATGGGCCATTATTCCGCACCACTCAAACAACAAGAAAATTTAAATATGCAGAGCAGGATGGGCGATTATACCGCACCACCTAAAATTGTAACAAAATTAAATCTGCAGCTCAAGATAGGTGATTGTACCGCACCATCTTTGATTGCAATGAAATTAAATTTGCAGTTCAAGATGGGCAATTATACCTCATCATCTTTGATGGCAGTAAAATTAACATAAATAAACACTGGGTTAGTAATCAGGAACTACACCAAACAAGAAATCAAAGATATAAGTAATTGTTAAATTGAGAACGAGAAGCAGGCATGGTGCTAGCACTTCTTCGCGAGGGTACATCATACAGGTGAGGTAGAGGAGGAAGAAGAATAGGAAAATCCTTGGAGGAATCTTTTTTTTTTTTTTGGGTGAAGGGAGATGGGAACTAGTTAAGGTTAGAAAGTCGTGCTGATAACGTGTTATAAATATGCAAAAATTAGAAAGATAACTTTTTCTAGGGATAAGAGCGAAGTGGGTGCAAAATATCACACTATAACTTTAGTAACTATAATACAAAAGGATGGCAGATAAAGAGAGGGAGGGAGAGATACTTATATTATTTATTTAGCTCTTTCTTTCGCGGTGTGTATTTGATAACACATAGAGTGCTCTATTTATAGAACAACTCCCGTGACAACCAACCAAACAAAAATAATTACATTTTGAAAGTATCACACAACTACTATTCCCAAGTCTTCAGTATTTTGTGTGGGCATTCTTTAATCCACTAATTCTATAACAAATACCAATTTTTAAATTGAAGACATGTCAATCATATATCAATAAAATACTCATAGTTTCAGCAATCACTTTTGCTAAATTGTCATTTTACCCCTTTTTCTCGTTTTCTAAATGAGTAGTCAAGCAATAAAGAAAAAAAGGACATGCATGTTATAAATAGGAAAAAATGAAAAAGAGAGATAATCTTTACTAGATATAGAAGTAGAACGGGATTACATTGTTTATTTTTGTAACTGTATCATCAAAATGATACAGGTAAAAAGAGGGAGGGATATTGGTATTATTATTTTTCACTCTTGATCTTGTGTGCTATAATGAGGATACAAACATACCTCTATATATGGACGTTTTGATCCAACACAACATTACATGCATGAAGAAAAAATTTACCTCTCTAAAACTTTTCACCTAAATCTTTTAAAAGTTGCCACTAAAATTTAATTTAGTTTGCTTCCTCATATAATTACATATGTTGCATCAACACTTTTTTTTCCTCTCACTTTATAAACAATTAAACTTCAAATACTGGCAGATGAAATCATAGAAATCCAAGACAAAATGAAACTATGTCCACGTGACATCCATGGCATATTGTCTGCTCCCCGCTTTTTCTTGCTGCTCACACAAATCACTTTTATGGGGACTGGGTGTAGAGGTTTAGAGTTCTTGAGAAAGAGGAAAAGAGAGAGAGAGAATTTCATAGGGATTAAGAAATTGTGTATTTCTCATTAAATGAAAAGAATGATACAATTACATATATATATATATATATATATATATATATATATATAGCTATTCACATTTAACTATCTAACTAAACAAATCACAAATGTAACAATAACCAACTCTAGTTAAGACATGTCATCTTTATCTTTACACCCCCTCAAGCCGAACTTGGAATTAGAGAGAGTTCCAAGTGAAAGCTTGGACTGTAGAAACTGAAATCTGGATTTAGACAATGATTTTGTATGAACATCAGCAATCTGATCTTGACTACACACACACTGCACTTTCATCAAATTAGCAAGAACTAATTCCCTGATATAATGATAATCAATCTCTACATGCTTCGTGCAAGCATGAAAGATAGGATTAGAAGCAAGAGAAATAACAGAAATATTGTCACACCAGATAGTAGGTTTTGCAGACAAGCGAAAACTAAAATCTGTCAAAACTTTGCAGATCCAAGTGATTTCTGCAGCTGTTTGAGCCAGTGACCGATATTTGGCCCTCAGTAGAAGAACGAGCGACTGTGGGTTGTTTCTTAGCACACCAGCTAATCAAATTAGAACCTAAGAAGACACAGAAACCACTAGTAGACCGCCGATCAAAAGGGCAGCCTGCCTAATCTGCATTCGAGTAGGCAGAAAGATGTAAAGGACTCTGTGTAAACAGGAGACCGTGAGATATAGTACCCTTAAGAAATCGAAGAATTCTCTTAGCTGCCTGCATATGAGTGACTATTGGAGCATGCATGAACTGACACACCTGGTTGACTGCAAATGAAATATCAGGACGAGTCCAGGTGAGATACTGTAAAGCACCCACGATAGGTCGATATTCAATGGGATTAGGAAACAGAACACCCTGTGATCTAATTTAGATGAACTAAGAGGTGTAGAACAGGGTTTAGTGCCAACCATATTAGTCTTGTGCAACAGATCAAGTAAATATTTTCCTTGATGCAGAAAAAAAACTAGTAGGAGTTCTGTGCACCTCCAAACCCAAAAAATAGTGCAAGGGTCCTAAATCTTTGACTGGAAACAATGTACTTAACTGTTGAATAAAGTGTTTGCACAGAGAAGCATCAGGACCACTGATGAGTATATCATCAACATAAACCAAAACAATGACTAGGGTTGGGACTTGAAGAACAAACAGAGAAGCATCCGAAAAAGATTGAGTAAAGCCAAGAGATTTAAAAGCCTGAAACAGTTTGTCAAACCAGGCCCTAGGGGCTTGCTTAAGGCCATATAAGGACTTCTTGAGCTGACAGACATGATTAGGAAACAATGGATCTTGAAACCCTTGAGGTTGAACCATGAACACTTCTTCTTTTAAATCCCCATGAAGAAAAACATTGCTAATATCTAACTGGTGAAGAAACCAATTGAACTGAAAAACAAAAGTAAGTAAGATTCTGATGGTAACAGATTTATCTACAGGGCTGAATGTGTCATGATAGTCTAAACCCTTATGTTGATGAAACCTTTGGCAACAAGCTGGGCTTTATACCTTTCAATAGAACCATCAGGATTCTTTTTAAGACGGAAAACCCATTTACAACCGACAACATTCTGAGAAGAAGAAGGAGGAACAAGAACCCAAGTACCAGTGTTCAGCAGTGCATTGAACTCATTTTGCATTGCCAGTCTCCAATTTGCAGATTTGGAAGCTTGTAAATATGTAGTAGGTATCATGTCAATGGAAGAAGAAAGAGGGTGTTTAGTTGCACTGAGCGCCTTTGGTTTAGGGATACCAGTTTTTGATCGTGTAACCGTGGGATAAACATTGGTAACTGATTGTAAAGGTAAAGTTTGCTGGTCAGAGAGGGGAGTGGAGGCTGTGGTGAAATGTGGGGATATGGTGGGAGATGAGGAAGAAACAGGACAAGGAGAAGTGGTGGGAGTGAGGGAAGAACAAATGGGTTGAGGTAAAGGTTGAGAAAACACTAAGTCAAAATTCTGAGATGTAGAGGAAGAATCTGAGATCACAGATGAAGGACAGTCATGAAAAGGAAATGAAGTCTCATGAAAAAGTACATGTCGAGAAATATAAACCCTTTTTGTTTTTGGATCCAAACACTGATAACCCTTGTGTTGAAGACTATACCCCAAGAAAACACAAGCTATACTTTTGCCATCGAGTTTTGAAGACATATAAGGCTTTAACCACGGAAAGCAAAAACAACCAAAAACCTTGAGCCTGGAGTAATCTGGAACAATAGAAAATAGTAATTCCCAAGGTGATTTGGTAAGCTTAGAAATAGACAATCTGTTGATAAGATACAATGCAGTAGTAAAAGCTTCAACCCAGTATTGATGAGGAACACGAGACTGCACTAGAAGAGTTCGAGTTGTCTCAACCAAATGACAATGTTACGTTCAACACAACCATTCTGCTCAGGTGTGTGGGGACAGCTTAAGTGATGAAGAATGCCATGAGTATGAAGATAAGACTTAAAAGAAGAACTAACAAACTCACCCCCTGAATCAGAACGAACAGTTTTGATTTTATTGCCAGTAATGTTTTCTACATAGTTTTTGAAGATGATAAAAGTAGAATACACTTGAGATTTAACCTTCAAAGGAAAAAGCCAGCTGTACTTGCTAAAGTCATCAACAATGAGGAGATAGTATGTAAATCCATTTACAGAGGTTACAAGCACATGACCCCACAAATCACAATGTAACAATTCTAAGTTATGACGAGTGGATGAAATAGAAGAACTAAAAGGTAACTTGTGATTCTTTGTTATAGCACAGTCGGAGCCAAAGAAGTCCACAATGGATGATCATTTGATAGCAAGGTTATTTGTAGTTACTAATCTGTGAAATATAGAAGAAGATGTGTGGCCAAGTCGACTATGCCAAAGCCGAAGAGGAGCTTGAACACTGACAAGTGCATGAGAAGAGCTAGAAGACGACAAACCGGGAGAAGAAGCACTTTGCAAAGAGTAGAATCCATCCTTAACCGGACCCTGCAAAAGCATCTTCCCCGTAGAACGATCCTTAACCATAGACCCATTAGAATCAAGAGTCAATGCACAATGATTATCCTTAACAAACTGATAAGAAAACAACAGATTATGCTTCATAGTAGGAACATGAAGAACATTGCACAATTTGAAATTAGCATAAGAAGTATGCAAGGAAGAAGAACCAGTATGGTGGATAGACAGACCTTTACCATCACTAACATATACTTTGTCTTCTCCAGTGTAGGGTGTGGGGGGAGGTGATGTTCGCAATGTCATTTGTGATGTGAGAAGTGGCGCCAGAATCAATAAGCCAAGATGAAGATGATTTGGAACTATAATGAGCACACATGGCTGCAAGTTTTGCAGGAGGAATGCGGCCTGAAAACTTAGGGTTCATGCGATCGAAGCAATTAAGAGCTTCATGACTGTTGGAGCCACAAATCTGACAATGAATAGAGGAGCCAAAGAAAGAAGAACCACGAGACCCTTGGTATTAACCGCGATGTGAAGAGTTGCCACGAAAGTTACCCCAAGAACCACGATTATGATGGAAGCGATTGTTGTTGTTAAATTGATATCCTCGATTGGTGTTGTTCCTGCCACAATTTGAGTAAAATCGAGAGGAATTTGACTATGACTGCTGATGCTGAGCAGCAAAAGCAATAAGCGGGGGTGTAGGAAGCAAAGGTGCTTGAGATTGCACGAAGAACGCTTGAAATGGTTCAGTAGTAGAAGAAAGCTTCTTGCGAAGAGACATGGAGAGTTCTTTGGTAAGAAGAAGGCCATGTAGTTCATCCAAAGATGTGGAAGAAAGGCGAAGCATAAGTGAATCAATGAATAACTCGAACTCATCTGGAAGACCAGCCAGTGTAGCCGCCATGAGAACACAATCAGAGATCGATGCGCCAACCGTAGATAGAGAATAAGAGATTTCTTTCACCTGTTGCAGATAATCGGACATAGATTGAGAGCCTTTCTGTATGGCTTGGAGACGAGATCGGAGTTGATGGACATAAGCATCGGAAACACCACCAAACGGTTGCTCAAGCTTCAGCCAGAGATCTCGAGAAGAAGATACACCAACAGTAAAAGGAATTAGATCTTTAGATAATGTGGAATTCAACCAGATTAGAAGATTCTGATCTTTCTCATACCAGATCTCAAATTCAGGATTGAGAGATCGATCCGGGAGAAAACGCAGTGGATAGATCTCGGCACCATCAACGATGCCAAGAAGCTTATAGCAGTGCAAGATCGGTGCAAACAGTTCACTCCATGGAAGATAATTGGATCGTTTCAACTTGATAGGAACCATGCTGCCAATATTCTGAATCGTCACAGAGGCATACGAACTCGACGAATTTGAGAAATTAGGGTTTGGAGAAGAGGAATTGGGTACTGGATGTTGAGGCGGTTCAGTTGGAGAAGATGAATCGGAAGGGGTAGCCATGGCAGCAGAGACGAAATCCGTGAAGAACAAGCATAAAATCAGAGACGCGAAGCGAAGACGATGAGGATCGAATCAACCGTGAGGCAGTCGATGATTGATACCATGTAGAGGTTTAGAGTTCTTAAGAGAGAGGAAAATAGAGAGAGCGAATTTCTTAGGGATTAAGAAATTGTGTATTTCTCATTAAATGAAAAGAATGATACAATTACATATATATATATAGCGTTTAGCTATTCACATTTTACTATCTAACTAAACAAATCACAAAAGTAACAATAACCAACTCTAGTTAAGACATGTCATCTTTATCTTTACTGGGAATGTCTTTATCCCCTAAAAAAATTATTCCCCAAGTCATGCATGTTAATAGGAAGTGGGATCTTTTCTTCTTCTAATCTTTTTTTTTCTCTTTTTATTTAAACAATTACCATTTAAGAACGTTAGTATCTTCTTTTGAATTTTTTACAAAAAGAAAAAGACAAAAAGAGAAGTGTGAAACGGTCAAGGTATAAAATATCGATGATATCGGAAATATCGGTAGTCTGGAAACACGGAAATATTGACGGAAATATCGGGATAATATCGATATCGATAAAAATCCAATGGAAACCACGGAAATTGTAAGAAAAAGTTGGAAACTTTTATTGAAACTTTGTAGGATGTTTATTTAGTCAATTATCTATTAGTTTATCACAAAAAATTGGAAGGAAATGCATTGCATGATGGATTTAACTGATTTAAGTTGATTATATAGCGAGCTGGCAAACATTGTGAGTGTAGAAAATATGTAGTAATTAATGAAAGAAGTTTAAACACACCATAATCATTTATATATAATGAATTAGTACAATATTTTACACTCATTTAAGTAAGGGATTAAGCAATGTGAGCTGTTGCTCCGAACCAATAACAATTGCGCCGAACCAATTACAATAATTTATATATAATGAATTAGTAAATAATTATTGAATAATATGTTATTTCTTATAAAAGAACATACATATGTGAATGTTTTATGTACATATCTAATATGCTTGAATAAAAAAAAATCTAATAATTTATAATTATATAACATTTATAATTATAACTTAAAACAAAGAGAGAAAGTGATGTTTATCCAAAACCCTAATCAATGTTTAACGCGCTTGATTGAAACTTAGTAACTCATGTTCATCATAATTGAAAAGAAAATTAAGTGATCCAAACATGAAAGGGAGAAAGAACCCAGAAAAGCAAACATGAAAGGGGCGGTGCTCGTCGGAAAACTGGGTTTGGGGCCGAAGGTTTGGGCAATTTTCAAAGCTTTGGGCAATTTTCAAAGCTTTGTAACTTCTTCGTTTCTTAACCAAATTAAGTGATTCAAAAGCTAAAATGTAGTTAGGAATGTGGAGAAGAGGTTCATACCAAGTGAGGACCGATTGGTGGCCGGTGTTGACCGGAAAATGACCTGAAAGATGGCCAAACGACCACGGTTTATGAGTTCGGCCGGAATTCTACTCTAACTTTGAACATCCATAACTTCTTCGTTACTCAACCAAATTAAGTGATCCAAACATGAAAGTTGTAGTACTCGACGAGATGAAGAGATTGATACCCTGCACGCCGGCCAAATCGCCGTGGTTTGGCCGGAAAACTCCTCAAAAGGGGCGGTGCTGCCCAAAAGGCCGGAATTCTACCCTAACTTTGAACGTCCATAACTTCTTCGTTACTCAACCAAATTAAGTGATCCAAACATGAAAGTTGTAGTACTCGACGAGATGAAGAGATTGATACCCTGCACACCGGCCAAATCGCCGTGGTTTGGCCAGAAAACGTCTCGAAAGGGGCGGTGCTGGTCGGAAAACTGGGCAATAGAAGAGCATGCTAGCAGTTGCACGTCCCACATCG
Source organism: Crataegus laevigata (assembly GCA_963580275.1). Classification (NCBI taxonomy): domain Eukaryota; kingdom Viridiplantae; phylum Streptophyta; class Magnoliopsida; order Rosales; family Rosaceae; genus Crataegus; species Crataegus laevigata. Next base: position 10,945,864 of record OY756944.1, on the reverse strand, counting down.
GCTGTGGGTTGGCCGGGAGCATGCTAGCTGGCCTATAAAAGGCATATTCCATAAGTCAGTAGGTAAGCCTTCCTTGGCCTTTTGGCTAAGGTAAAGGTGTAGTATAAGTTTTCATTAGTTTAATATTTGATATGTGAACTAATGGTTCACGATATTAAGTTAATTTTTAAGTATTTTGAAGTATATTTGGGGTTTAATATCGTGATATTATAAAAAATATTGTGATATTTTCTCAAATAATACATTAAAACGGCGATATCGCGATATTTCAACAAAAATATCGCGATATTTTAACGAAAATCATTTGGATATCAATTAAAATATCGGTGGGTGAAAATAACAAAATTATCGGCGATATTTCACCGATAATTTCGATATTTTGGACAGTGAAAACGGTTACCATTTAAGAACGTTAGTATCTTCTTTTGAATCTTTTACAAAGAGAAAAGGACAAAAAGAGAAATGTGAAAGGAGAAAAGCAAAGGTGAGAATCCTACTCCTGTTAAGTGCCTTCTAGGCTCCCACCATGCTTGATTTCAAGAAGAAACTCATATGAAACCCATAATTGTTGCCTTAGTATTTTGAACTAAAAATATAATGTATTTATAAATTTTCATTACACGACATTTTATTATTAAACAAAAATGTTATGTGCCGGTCAAGCCGTTTTATACAAATTGCTCTCATATTTTTGTTAAGATTGCTCTCATGAACTTTTTTTTTTTAACAAATGATATTATCTACAGTATAGGGTGGGAGAGTAGGCTAAGTCTCATAATAGGTTAGCAATAATGTAGTTTAAATTCTTCTTTGGTAAAAATCGAACTTAAGATCTCTTATTTATAAATGAAGAGAATATCATTTTATTAAATTCCCCATCTTAGCTCAATAACTTGGTTGATTACTTTAGTATAAAACTCTTTGTTATTAGTTTAACAACTTTAGTTGGAATGTAATGAGAGCTTGCAAAAATGTTACAACTTTTTAAGTATGGAGGCAGATTCTCTGCTCCTTTTTTCCCATACACTTTCATCTTCCCCCTGTTTGTGCGGTCAAGGTTAAGCTACGTCTTTTTGTCTTATTATCTCTATAAAAAAATCAGTATAAAATGTTGACTTGACTTAACAATGACCGCACAAACAGGGGAAGATGGAAGTGTATGGAAAAAAAAGGAGTAGAGAATCTGCCTCCTTTAAGTATAAACTTATTACTTTTGAAACAAGGAACCCAAACTTTTATATTGATTTCTGCTTCATCTCTTTTAACGAATTAGGATTCTTTCCGAATTCTCTTTGTGAGGATCTCGAGATCCTCCAATCACATATGTTCATCATAATGCGGTCAGCTTTTGTTATGTACTGTTTATATTTAATTTTAAATAAAAAGATTTACAATAATTTCTAGCTGCACAATATACGATGAACGGATGTGATTGGAGGATTACTGGGATCCTCACAAAGAGAATCTAGAGAGGATTCTCATTCTCTTTTGACATTGCATTCATGACGTGTAAAATCAATTCACACCAGATTTGGTCGTCTGCAGATTTAAATAATATAATCACATTGAAATCAACATTTTCTTTGGGAAGAGATCCCCTCCGTATCTCTCTCATCAAAGCCCACCAATCAATTAATTCAAGCTCTTAAAATTTGATCAAACAGCTAAAATTATTATAATTTTTAAAAGGACCTCATGCTTGTAACCGTTTGATCAAATTTCAATGACCTGGATTAATTGATTGGTGGGCTGTGATGGCAGGGATGAGCTTTCGTGTATAGTTTTTGTTAACTTATTGTCTCAGTTTCTTCACAAAATAGACCAAGCTTAAGGGACGTTTTCGTGCCTAGTTGACTTCTTGTAAGTTTTTATATATAAACTAAACATGTTACGGTCAGTCACACAAACTTATGAGACTAAACGTTTGATCATGTCATTTTTATTTATTACAATATACATGTATGATCCATCACGTATCATTGAATTCAATTGTGTACTTTTTTTTTATAAATAAGAACTACGAGAATAATCAGTACCAATATAATCAAAGTTTAAAGCCAAGAAAGTGAACAGAGGAGCTACATATTTCCAGATGTGTACATTGTTACGCGGCTTTTGATAATAAAACTTAAGAGATGATTGCAGAAAATTTTAGAAAGAAATTTCTAACCCAATTAGCCTGCAAATCACGTTATGAACTTAATCATGATCATTTGAATGAGTGAAATGCTTTTATACTTTAGAGTTTGTAAAAAAATTTGTGGGAAGATGTGTGGATCACGTTTCTTCCCAACCTAATTCTCTACTGTTCACCATATGACTAACATATTGTTTTTAATTTTTTTTTATCTCAATAGCACAACAAATAATTGTCAAATATTTGACTGATATTATCAATTTATTAAATAGTTATCATGTGGTATCACTTGAAAGAAAATGTCTCCATCATTGTTCTTTTATATACAAGCAGCAATGCAGCAACAAAAGCAAGAGTACTCGCACTCAATGTAGACCAAACATGGCCTATCTATACAACAATTACCAGATAAGATAACAATGACCTAAAATCTGGTGTGATAGGAAAAAGAACAAAACAGCTTGAACAAAGTTTTGGATTCAGAGAGAGTTTGTCACGTTTAAATATCAATAAAAAGGGCAAAACATGTCAGTCATATTCTGTAACAAAACTCCCCATTTTACTTTTTGTTTGCTATTAACGACAAAATTAATTAGGTGGATATGCGACCAAATGGTAATTGGAAATTGCTAATCAAGTAGATTAGACCACTTTAATCATCTTGCTTCTTTTAGTTTCACTAATTATATATATAACCAAAAGGGCAATCTGGATGGGATATGTTCTTGCATTTTGAGCTCAACAAAGTTCTCACTAATGACTGATTATAATTAGCTAACAGAAAAAAAGAAAAAACAAACAAAACATATCCCATGTATTACACAAGGTAGATGTTCTTCCATTCAACATTTACACATAACCACTACGGAAACGATTTTCACACACCCCTTTTCTCCTTCTGCACATCTCTATTATTTCAATCTCTTGATTCCCATTTGATTTATTCAATCCAAATGCTAGAAATAAACAGGAACGTGCAAAGAGAAAACAAGTGTTGTGAAAATCAGTTCTTGTGTTTTGCAGCAAAGCGATTAACAAGTGCTAATGCATTGCTAGTGACGTGAGCAACATTATTGACCCTTCTTCTTATAGCATTCTGTTTGGGCCCAAATTTACACTATCGGCCTGTGCAATCAAGGCCGTTAAGTGAGCATGGCTCTCAACCGTTGGATGAAAAAGTGAAGATAGTCTTGTTGTTAAAAGATAATATTATGGTTTTTATCATAATAATTATCTTTTAATTATCTTCACAGATGCGAATTATATCTCTAAGCAAGTGGTAAAATTCAAATTTAAGTTGGGATATGTGTGGACGTGTGGAGTAGTCAAAGTAAAGTGATGTGATGGGATCAGGTGGTTTTGCAGATCAGCCATGATTTTTTTATGCATGCATGTGATAGTTTCATTAAATGCCGTGCAAAAGTTGGAAATGGTTTGGATGGATAAAGATGGTGTTTATTTTGATGGTCTTCACGTGGAAAGCAAATGACCACCAACTTTTTCTTGATTTAAGGTAAAAAACATGCCCTAAAACAAGGAAAAGAGAAAAGAGAAAGCATGCCTTTAGGAAAAAAGGGAAAGCAAGTGGCTTCATGTGACTTGGTTCCAACAAGAGAGGATTCAGATCCTATAAATACAGAAGTATTGGCAACGTGCAAAGGATCAACAACACAACACACAAATCTGCCCTGCGCAAAACCTCTCAACACCCTTGAGAATTTTATTTTCTTCTTCGCCTCCATACCTTCAGTCTGGATTGACAGCACTGTGGGGGCAACCGGTAAACATCTTCAGTTTGGATAGACAGCACTGTTGCCGTAGAACCGACCGTCCGTGAAGCGTCTTCAGTTTGGATTGACAGCACTGCGACGGGGTCGATTGGTTATTTACCCTAGTCTCGGCCGAAGAGGGTTTTCGAATCCCCCTCGACAGAGGTCATCTCATTAGCCTTTCTCGGCGAAGTGAGGTGTTACCAGGTTACTACATTCGGCACGTTGAAAGCCGAATTTGAATTGTGAACTTTGTAAAAATAGCAGCCTTGTCTGCAGGCTCTAGAACCTAAAGGCCGAGGCACGTTCCTTCCTCGGCCGCAATTGCAAGATACAGAAGTTGGCCGCGCGCATCCATACCACATCAAGACATTTTACTCCTTGGCCGAGCTCGGCCGACGAGTTGGCACGCCCCGCACACATTCATTTGAAGGACTCAGTTAGTCTACTATTTACTCGGCCTGCGCGCCACGTAGGCTCGGTGACATCAGGTGGTTTTGCAGATCAGCCATGATTTTTTTATGCGTGCATGTGATAGTTTCATTAAATGCCGTGCAAAAGTTGGAAATGGTTTGGATGGATAAAGATGGTGTTTATTTTGATGGTCTTCACGTGGAAAGCAAATGACCACCAACTTTTCCTTGATTTAAGGTAAAAAACATGCCCTAAAACAAGGAAAAGAGAAAAGAGAAAGCATGCCTTTAGGAAAAAAGGGAAAGCAAGGGGCTTCATGTGACTTGGTTCCAACAAGAGAGGATTCAGATCCTATAAATACAGAAGTATTGGCAACGTGCAAAGGATCAACAACACAACACACAAATCTGCCCTGCGCAAAACCTCTCAACACCCTTGAGAATTTTATTTTCTTCTTCGCCTCCATACCTTCAGTCTGGATTGACAGCACTGTGGGGGCAACCGGTAAACATCTTCAGTTTGGATAGACAGCACTGTTGCCGTAGAACCGACCGTCCGTGAAGCATCTTCAGTTTGGATTGACAGCACTGCGACGGGGTCGATTGGTTATTTACCCTAGTCTCGGCCGAAGAGGGTTTTCGAATCCCCCTCGACAGAGGTCATCTCATTAGCCTTTCTCGGCGAAGTGAGGTGTTACCAGGTTACTACATTCGGCACGTTGAAAGCCGAATTTGAATTGTGAACTTTGTAAAAATAGCAGCCTTGTCTGCAGGCTCTAGAACCTAAAGGCCGAGGCACGTTCCTTCCTCGGCCGCAATTGCAAGATACAGAAGTTGGCCGCGCGCATCCATACCACATCAAGACATTTTACTCCTTGGCCGAGCTCGGCCGACGAGTTGGCACGCCCCGCACACATTCATTTGAAGGACTCAGTTAGTCTACTATTTACTCGGCCTGCGCGCCACGTAGGCTCGGTGACATTTGTAGCCAACACATTCTTTATATTCCCATCCATAAAACGACCAGAAAATCCATCAAGGCAAGTTCCTTCATCAGTGAGTGCAGCACTAACCCATGTCTCCACATTGCTCATGTGCCACATGAAGTCCTGCCCAAACGCTCTCCCCATATGCCCTAGTTCCCGGACCGATTGGCCGAGCCGGTCGACGCTATCCCCCATGTTTTCTATGCAGTCCTTCACAGTTCTGTACTCCCTAGGCTTGATCGCCCTAACCCTAGTCAGCTTTGTCACAAAAGACGCGGCTGACCGCACCCGAGCTAGGGTCACTGTCAAGGCAGTTTGAGCTAGCTGCCTTTCACTTTGCCTTATTGCACTTGCGTAGGCTGCACGGCTTTGGACACAGAGGGCAGGGTACTGGGTGGTTCTGCATGATGCTTTGATGAAATCTGTGGAGCTTGAGTGTCTGGCAACGGCGGCGCCAGCAGAGTATGCCGTGCCAATGGAACAAACATTGAAGAAAATGACTAGAAGGGAAAGGAATATATCTCCGAGTCTTGCCATGTCTGTAGGGATAGAGATGGGTAGGATTTGGATGATTGTGAGAGTTAATATAGAAAGAACTCACAAGGCTTTTTACTATGTTGGAGATTAAATAAAAACACCGCAAGTAAACGCAGAAGTGAACGTAATCACGTTGGTTAGAATGAATGTGTTTCTCTTTTGTGCATACGAATTTAAATCTTTTTTCTCATAATTTAGAATAATTCGTAGTAAAATATTTGTTTGCATAAAGCATGGCCAAAAGTAGGCACTACTGCCCAGAATCTCTCCCAACTCTATATCGACTAGAACACATGTATTTTCCCCTTATTTTTAAATTTGAATCTTTCATCTCTAGTTTAAATTAAGCTAAAGTAACAAAAGAAAAATAAAGCGGTCACATGCCTACTTTTCCTTTATCTTCTTCTACTACTTTCCGTCCTTTTTTATTACCTATTTAGTCTCTTTATTGTTGTTTACATTTTTTCAACTTTGTTTGGTTGCAAGGATTTTAAAGATCACCAGTTTTCCTTTGTTTTAAATCTATATCTTATCCTGAATTCGGGATCAAGATCTTCTCCGAGTTCTTTTTGTGCGGTCAGCTTTCGTTAAATACTATTTTTATAATTTAAAATAATTTTTAACCACACACGATGAACAGATAGATGTAAAGATCTCTATGATTCTCACAATGAGGATCCAGATGAGATCTAAATCCCTGAATTCGATTCCTAGAGTTAATGAATCACACGATGGTGATCATAAGAGATTGAAATGCTTATGTGAGTCTTTATAATCCCGAAAAGGATGAACTCGTAGCGAAGCTACTAGCTAGTCAATTTTTCAGAGAAAATAAATCTACATCTTATCACCTACTGTGTGGAGTTAATGTATGCCTAACCATTTTAATTAATCCCAAAGCACCTAGTTATCTACTTTATTACATTGATTTTTATAGGTTGGGGCAAAAGCAGAATCAAAGTAAGATTCGGCCAACAACATTAGTCAGTCTAGTGTTGAGTGACTGTTAATTGGCCTACCTTGTGCAATCTTCCACCCAAAAACTAAATACTTCAATAACTAATCTAAGGGTGCGTTTGTTGCACTGGACTATCTCGGACTAGACTGGCTTCTAGGACTAAGCTGGACTGGCTTAGACTAGACTAAGCTGGATTAACTTAGTGAAGCGTTTGGTGCAGTATCGGACTAAGAGGCAGGATAATAAAATTAACTCTATTTTAATTTAATTTTTATTAAGATATTATCAAAATTAATATTATTGGATGGGTAAGATTCAATAAAAAATGTATACCAAATTTAGAAAAGAACTCATGAATATACAAAAGAACTCATGAACACCACAAAAGAAATGTGTATTTGGAATCTCAAAACAAATAAATTGGCTATGCAATATGAAGTTACATTTAGGATAATGTTACAAAATTGCATGAAAACTTTTTTTTTTTAATCTCGTCATACAAAAATTTTCACCATGCAAGGCTTGTAACCTAATTTCCTATAGTAATGATGGGTTCCTACTCCCGAATAACAGCAAACTTTTTCGATCTATACTCCCTACTAGTGATCCGCTCGACCTCCTCTATCAAAATTGTACCATAACCCTGTTTGAAACAATTAGGGAATGGAGTTTGATGAGGCAGAACCTGCTCACAGGGGAAAACTCAAGCCATAAGGCTTTGTCGCAAATCAATATGCAAATCAGAGAAACAGCAAGTTCTGGAATAGTGAAATCCTAATGCAATAATCTGGCCTCCTGCAGAGTAAAAAGTTACAATCAGATTAACTGGTCAATGGATGGTAAGTTAAAAAGTACTGTCAATACAAGAAGTAAGCTTTACACAAAGATACAAAGATGCAAAATTACTTGGTCTCAGTTTCTAGAATTTGTGGTCAAAGGTGGCTGAATACAATCTTACCCAAAATTACAAAGCAATCCGTGGTCAAGAGTGGTCCTTGGATGCTGCCTCTTTCATGGAGTTAACCACATCATTTTGAGACTAAAGAACTCTAATATGAGAAGCATTGAGCTGCATGGAGTACTCACACTGCAACAAACCGATGAAAAAATTATTACAGCTCACATATGTGACATTCGTGCACAACTGGAAATATATAAACAAAAGGAAAGCCTTCCATCGAACCACCCAAATCTGAACCCCGCAGAAACAGAACTCGTTTTATTTACAATAAGATTTGAACCTTGTTCTACCCAATTCCTTAACTAGTCCAATACCCTTTGGGCTAAGGCTATGAGCTTCATAAAGTCTAGTTTCTCAAAATCCTAATACAACAAGCACATAATTTTCAAGGTCATTGAAATTCGACAATCATTTCATACACATCCGATCACGACAATAAGTTATCTCAGAATAATTCACCCCTAATTATGCAAAACTGAGAGCATACAACCATGTTATGAAAAAGAGGGGTCATTCGATCGAAGAGGTTTCCTGCAGCGTCCTCACTTTGTCTCTTAGCTATTTCATCAAACAGTGTAGATGCACACAAATCCTTCTTCACAAACTTACCCACAAGCTACCAATTAACCCATCCCAAAATATGATAACATCAAATTTCTAGCAAAACGAAAGCAGGGAATGAAGAAAAAAATCACTTCAACTTACAAAAACTTATCAATCAATTCATAAAGGAAAAATAGCAGATAAATTGAAAACAAATAGGTAGCATGTTTCGTCTTGTGCATCCCATGGAGTTTACAATCGGGACAATCGGGAAAAATAACAGATAAATTGAAAACAAATGGGTAACATCAAATTTCTAGCGACTTACTTAGTGGGGGCAATCATCCCCAGGGATTTTACAATTGGGACAACAACCATGAAATGCCATCCTACAAATCCCACATGTTTAATCTTGTGCATCCCATGTCCATGAAATGACAGCATGCCACCTGCAAGTCCAAAGGGATAAGAGTTAGAGCTCCAAAGTAGATGAAATAAAACATATCCCAGAAAAAAAAGGGCACATCAAATTTACACACATTCACGCATGCAGCAATTGATTAATGAACATAAGAGATAGAAAAGAGGTAAAAAGACATACTCTGTTTAAAATCCCCAGCAGATATTCGCAAATAGAGAAGGGTCAAGAGAAAACAGTTACGATAAAATGCATAATACGTCCATTTCCCATCAAAGAAGCACAGTTTATAGCCATGCAGATAATTCTTGATGAAAGGAAAGCCGAAATGTCGTCTACAAAGGCTAATGATATTAATAAAAAAAGGTGCTACGCAAAAGCCCCAAAAATCAGTTGGAAAAGTATCTCAACCTGCAAATCCTAGAAAGGAAAATGAAAAGACTTCTGTTACAAAGAAGGCTTCAGCTAGAACATCACCCATGCATGCTACACGCAAGTCGTGGCCATCAACACCAACACTAAGAGCCACAGGGGCATCACCAGCTAGAACTCTTGTTGGGGTTACCAGCACTACCCCGACCCGTCAAAAACCCAAGCCAACACCACCCTGCGCTAAAGTGGAAAGACCCCCACAGCGACAGAGGAATGTGAAGGAAAAGGGGCTGGAGAATTCACTCAATATATGGAAAAAGGTAATATCAAATGATCGAACATCGAAATCATAACTGATTTTGATTTCTTCAAATTATAAGAAGGTATATATAAGCATAACAACTAGAAGGATTATACGAGGAATCAATCAAAACCCATTAATAATTTCATAGATTTCGAACCCAAAACAACAAAATCAATCAGAACCCAATAATGATTTCACAATCTACAAAACAAAATCATAGAAACAGGTCGTCGAATTTGGAATTTACCACATGAAGATAAGCAGGACGAGCGAGAAGGTCCAGCGAGGAGGACCGGAGAGGAGGACGACCAAGAATGAGGAGCAAGCAACACTCTCGAAGACGGGCTTAGCAATCCCGTGAGAATTGGGGGTTCTCGCTAAGAATGTTTAGCGAAGGGGTTAGTCGGAGCGAGTACCGGCTAATCCCATTAAACTTAATCCCCGTGCCAAACAAACACTGGACTATAGTCCAGTCTAGTCCAATGAAACTTAGTGAGCCCAAACAAACACACCCTAAGAGTACTAATAGTTATAGGAAATACTTCAAAAGCGGGATTGGATACTTCTAGGCGACTAGTGGATCGACTGGGTAATCACATAATCCTGCTCCTGAAGGGCAAAATGGTCTTGGAATAACTATACTATAAAGGCTTTAAGCATAATATCTCAATTAACTGGATTAAGTAATACAAAAATCCCTACCACCCACCTTCATCTAAAAGCCGTACAGAAAGTAAGGAAAACTTATGTAATCCCAGAGCTCGTTGACAAACCCAGATAGACAGGCACTAACTCAACACAAACATGCACCAACCAGAGGCACTGAGCCTTGGTTTGGTACTGAAGTGATTCTAAAAAAAGTGAGTATAAAAATAAGTCAAAAATACAAAGCTGCAAAACCCAACTTTGAAAAACCAGTTTTTTTTCACATCTGTTTTACAAAAAAGTTTACCAAACACTCTGCTGCTTTATTTCACAGCTGCTTATTCTTACAGCACATCAGAAATAGTTTTTTTTTCAAAGCACAGCAGAAGCAGTTTTTTTTCAAAGCAAAGCAATACCAAACCAACCCTTAGTTCTATCCAAGATGAATGGTGGCACGCATGCATTTGATTTGTACTCCTAATGGAGGAGTATCTTTCTCTCCCCTCATACTTGAATGGTTACAATTCAACCACGTCAACATCTTATATCGATTTTTTTATAGGAACAAAAAGACAAAAAGCAAAGTGTGAGAAGAGAGGAGGAAATGAGATGAGAATAGGAGAGAGGATAATCCTACTCCCTCCGTAATAAGCCGGATAACCACACGAAAAAGACATATTCTATTTCGCGCTTAAATTTTGGCAAAAAAAAAAAATTTCCTGTGGCTGGATTTGTGTTGAGCCTCTCTGATATATTACTTGGCATACATGTGATTGTTAAAAAAAGCAGAAGCTCCTGTTTCTGAATTCTACCGCATTTTACTTTATGCTTGTCAATCAGTGCTTTCCAAATCAGTAACCACTTTGTCGGATCACTGCTTCTTAAGTGCTTTCAAGGAAATACACTGTTAGTTTCTCATTTCTATGAATCTATGTGCTAAGTGATATATTCATTTACAAGGAAAAGAAAAAACGTGAACGTTGATAGGATGGATGATAAAATAGAATTATGTCTCTCGAACAGTGTTTCAATTGATGAACAAGAAAATTAATGAATCGACTACATAACCATTGTTTACTAGAATGCATATCAATAGACTACGACGTTGCATAAATCAGTGTCATCCTACCACATATTGGCAGCTCTTTGTTTCCATTCATGTGAAACAAATTTCCTGTAACTATCACTTATACTTTTGGCGGCGAAGATGAATTCTATAATTTTCTCGTAAAAGTAGAAAGATGTAGGATGTCATGCTACGTATATTATTGCCTGTCAAAGCATGTAGTGGTACAATAGTGTCCCACAGACGGGACGGGACGGGACGGAACAGGACGGGACGGATGTTGTAAATTTTGAAAAAGACAAGGGGCATTTTTGTCCTAAAATGTTAAAAATTTCTGTCCCACAGACGTGGAACAACCCTGTTCCAGGGGGTAGAGGTGGAACCAAAAATCATCCAAAACTTGTCCCGTGGAACGCCTCGTCCCACTCGTTTTAGGCGTACCAAACGCGGGACGAAACGCCTCGTCTCATCCCGTCCCGTCCCGTCCCGCGTACCAAACGCACCCTTACTGAACCTCCATCTTAAGACTAATCGAGCACTTCAGATTTACCTCTGCAGAACTAAGCTGTGATGTACTTGAGAACAGCCCCACGAACCTTTTCCATGAACTCTGCTGCTTGCGTCTGCAAGTCATAAATTAACATTGATATAGATCATCGGAGTTTAGTTCACCACGGATGCAATTACTGAATTAGATTTAAAGGTCACTTTTTGTGTGTTTTACGTGTCTGTTTCAAGAACTCTTTAATTTAAGGAGTTGGTATACAAGATAAGTTGTTGGGTTATTGCTTTGCTTAGATCTAAAGAAGATAATTACATCCACTAAAAATGATGTGACCTAAATATAATTATCATCTAATTCTATCTATAGGTGCTCTTTTCTTTTCTGATACAATGAGATATTTACACTAAGGGGTGGAAGGAATAAATTGGTTTTGAACTCGTCATCCATGAGATTGAACCTAAGACTTTTCACTTACAAGTGAAGAGGAATACCATTAGACCGTAGTACTAAGTGGCTCTATATGTGCTCTTTCAAATACCAACTAAAGCAAGTAACTCGAAATAGTCTGACAAAACAGAGCTTTTTCTAATTTTTGCATACTAGGTTAAGATCCAGGCAGTTTTCTTTAAGTCCTTACCTTTTTGCATTGGTAATGGATGAGTTAACAGGACATATTCAAGATGATATTCCTCGGTGTATGCTTTTCACAAATTATATAGTGTTGATAGATGAAACTCAGGAAGGGGTAAATGCGAAGCTTAACCTTTGGAGAGAAGTTTTGAAATCTAAAGGTTTTTGCCTAAGTCAATCAAAGACAGAATGTTCAGTGCAAATGGAGGCCCAAACGAGTTAGGGGTGAGGATCGAAGACCAGGAAGTACCAAAGAGAGACCGCTTTCGCTACCTAGGATCTATCTTGCAAAAGAACGGAAATTTAGATGGAGACCTCAACCATATAATACAAGCTAGATGGATGACGTGGAAGAGTGCATCCGACTTGTTGTGTGACCGTCGTATGTCACTAAAGCTCAAGGGAAAATTTTATATGACGGCAATAAGGTCGGCGATGCTGTATGGCATGGAATGTTGGGCGGTGAAGCATCAACATGTACATAAAATAGGTGTAGCGGAGATGAGGATGCTCCGTTGGATGTGTGGGCACACGAGAAAGGATAAGAATAGGAATGAGAATATCCGAGGTAAAGTAGGAGTAGTCGAAATTGAAGGAAAGATGAGAGAAAATCGGTTGCGGTGGTTTGGACATGTGTAACAAAGGCCTACTGACGCTTCGGTTAGAAGATGCGACTACGGCACAGAGGTCCAGGGCCGAAGGGGTAAAGGAAGACCTAGGAAGACTTTGGAAGAGACTCTAAGAAAAGACTTCGAGTACTTGGATCTAACGGAAGACGTGACAAAGGACCGAGCACAATGGCGTTCTAGGATTCATATACCCGACCCCACTTAGTGGGAAAAGGCTTTGTTGTTGTCGTTGTTGTTGTTGTTTGTATAAGACTGAGCTATCAATGGGCAGTGTGGTGACAAAAGGAACTAAGTTGCACTTTTTAAGTTGAGTACACAATTAAGAGAACGTACTTCCTTGCATTTTTTACTGCGTTCATAATATCTTTAACCTATATCACAACATCTACTTTTTAGTTTTCTGGTAATAAAAAAATCTGTTGCATGGCATGTTAAAGTTGACTACGGCATGTTTTATTTTCTGCTAAAAAACCAGAAATACAAACAAAGGATGAAATGAATTATCTGGGGCAATATGAAAGAAGCTTTCCCAAGGCGATTTACCTGGTCACTCTTGTGCGCATTTGCTATGTTTTCATCAAGAAGAGTCAAGAAGGATCTATTCAGCTCGTTGTGTTCAACCATCTCTAGTAACTGCATTGTCAAGATTTATTTAGTTGAGCAATAAAAATACTTAATTGTTAAAACTTAACGCTTAATGAGTTAAAAGGGCAGCACATACAGTTGATTTTACATCCTTTGAAGACAGGACTTTGGTCAGACTTAGCTTTGCTTTAATGAGGTCGGTTTGCATTTTGTCATATGCTTCTGTAACAGAAAATGGACCACTTCAGTAAGCAGGCAAGAACACCAAGTCTTTATCAAAAAAGTTCGTGAATTCTTAACAGACCTGTCCCTTCCTGCAGGGCCTTCTGCAATGCTTCCAGCTCAATCAATCTATCCTCTACATCCTGAAAAAAACCATCAGAAAACCGAATGCATAGTTTCGGTGAGGAAGCTGAATGTATAATTTCAGAAATTAACCCAAATTTATAGATTCAGGCAGGAACCTGAGTTTTTGAAACAGCAACCGAAGCTGACCTAGCTCATACTGTAAGTGTGAGAAAAACTCCTTGTCCAATCTGCATATAACATATGCAAGGGGAAAAATTGGGGAAACGAGGCTGGTTTGTGGAGAAACTTTTCAAAAAAATATTTATAATATACATAAATAATACAGAAGAGATAAATTGGAGTGCAAGAAAGAGTAAATGAGAAGCACTAGTGCCACTTTGAGTTAATTTAACTTGGGGGAAAAATCAAATGTGCAAAAGTAAACAAATAACAAAACAATAAAAAGTAAATGTTAGGCATATTGATAACTGTATTGCTCAAATGAAGTGGCTTTCTAATCGTCGTAAGTTGGCAACCAACTGGAAAGTATATCACATACAATTGAAAAACCTAAACTTCATGTGATATATCAATGTTAACAGTTCGTTATATGAGGTCTATCCGTCTATATGAGCTCTTGGCCACCTTCGTTTCCAATTGGTATCAAAATCGGTTTTACCACACATCTGGGCGAGTCCACTGATGGGCAACTTATTGAAGGATTTTAAAAAACTTAAAAACATTGGTATTACGATAGCATAGTGAAAGCTGCCTCGAAAGGGTGGAAAGGACTACTCAGGTCAGCGTCAGATAGGATGAGCAAACGAGGATGTGATACACGGAAGAATGGAGTGTGAACATCCCAAAATCCCACATTGAAAGGTAGAAAATCTTCCCCCCACTATACTATTTCTTAGGCCATAGAGTCATACATACACGCATTGTCCACGCACAAAAAAGTGAACTGCTATCAAACTTTTTATTCATTGAAGCATCTCCTCAAACAATTGGCGTGCATTCCTACTTTTTTGCTTTCTAATCACTCTTCACACAAAAATGGGTTTAAATCACCAACCTTGGCCTCAACCTCGAAATCTCGAACTCAATCTCCCGAGCTTCAGTGTTGAGGAAGTACTCTATCAACTCCTCTGCCGTATCTGGCGCAACCCGGGACTTCAAACAAACACAAACACAAAACAATCAAACCCAAATACTAATTATTTAACAAGTGTTACAACAAAAGACCCAGTTCAGGAAAATTCAAAACCCAATTGTCAATTTACTTCTCTAACAGTTCGACGCCGCTCTTTCTCTTCAATGACTTGGCGTTCGAATTCTTCTCGAGCATCGGCGTCTTTTTCCAACCGCCTCTTGAACTCTATCCGAGTCAAATGGCCCGTCTGCGGTGGCCCCAATACACCCTCCGGGTCCTTCCTTAGATTAAACAGCAAATCAAATTCCAAAACACTTCAAAATTTGAGTAAATAAAAGAAAAATGTTATGCTTTGGATTTGCTAAGTTTGGGGAAGCAGAGTTTGAGGGGTACCCATCCAATGCAGGAAATTCTTGCGGTCCTCGAACAACGCGACGTCGGCCTTTTAAGTAGAGCTGAGCTGGTGGTGGCGATGCCAATGCTTAGAGTTGGAACAGCCATTGTTTTTGAAGCGCTCTGCTCAGCCTCTGGTTTTAGCTGTGTGTTTATTTGTTATCCGTTTTGGGGTCGCAGAGAAAGGTAAATAGAAAGAAGTTCGGGGCGGGAAACACAACCGTTGTCTGAACCAAGGATTTAAATATCGGTAATATCGGAAATATCGGTAGTCCGAAAACACGGAAATACCGACGGAAATATCGATAAAATATCGATATCGATAAAAATTACATGGAAACCACGGAAATTGTAAAAAAAACTTGGAAATTTTTATTGAAACTTTGTAGGATGTTTATTTAGTCAACTATCTATTAGTTTATCACAAAAAATGGGAAGGAAATGCATTGCATGATAGATTTAACTGATTTAAGTTGATTATATAGCGAGCTGGCAAACATTGTGAGTGTAGAAAATATGTAGTAATTATTGAAAGAAGTTTAAACACACCATAATCATTTATATATAATGAATTAGTACAATATTTTACACTCATTTAAGCAAGAGATTAAGCAATGTGAGCTGTTGCTTCGAACCAATAACAATTGCGCCGAACCAATTACAATCATTTATATATAATGAATTAGTAAATAATTATTGAATAATATGTTATTTCTTATAAAAGAACATACATATGTGAATGTTTTATGTACATATCTAATATGCTTGCATAAAAAAAAATCTAATAATTTATAATTATATAACATTTATAATTATAACTTAAAACAAAGAGAGAAATGGATGTTTATCCAAAACCCTAATCAATGTTTAACGCGCTTGATTGAAACTTAGTTACTCATGTTCATCATAATTGAAAAGCAAATTAAGTGATCCAAACATGAAAGGGAGAAAGAACCTAGAAAAGCAAACATGAAAGGGGCAGTGCTCGTCGGAAAACTGGGTTTGGGGCCGAAGGTTTGGGTAATTTTCAAAGCTTTGGACAATTTTCAAAGCTTTGTAACTTCTTCGTTTCTTAACCAAATTGAGTGATTCAAAAGCTAAAATATAATTAGGAATGTGGAGAAGAGGTTCATATCAAGTGAGGACCGAGTGGTGGCCGGTGTTGACCGGAAAATGACCTGAAAGATGGCCAAACGACCACGGTTTATGAGTTCGGCCGGAATTCTACCCTAACTTTGAACGTCCATAACTTCTTCGTTACTCAACCAAATTAAGTGATCCAAACATGAAAGTTGTAGTACTCGACGAGATGAAGAGATTGATACCTTTCACGCCGGCCAACTCGCCGTGGTTTGGCCGGAAAACGCCACGAAAGGGGCGGTGCTGCCCAAACGGCCGGAATTCTACCCTAACTTTGAACGTCCATAACTTCTTCGTTACTCAACCAAATTAAGTGATCCAAGCATGAAAGTTGTAGTACTCGACGAGATGAAGAGATTGATACCTTGCACGCCGGCCAACTCGCCGTGGTTTGGCCGGAAAACGCCTCGAAAGGGGCGGTGCTCGTCGAAAAACTGGGTTTGCTTGTAGGAGTTGTCCCACATCGGCTGTGGGATAGAAAATTGGACGCTAACAGGCCTATAAATAGACCTTCCAATACTGAATGAAGCAAGTTTCTCTGGGCCCTTTGGCTAAGATGAGGCTAGTATATTTTTTTATTAATTTATTTCCGATATTATCGGAAATATCTCGATATTATAAGAAATATCGCGATAATATCGATAATATTGCGATTTTATGACGAAAACTTAAGGGATAATAAAAAAATATCGTTGAGTGATAAAAACGAAATTATCGGCGATATTTCGCCGATAATATCGATTTTTTATTCCTTGGTCTGAACTTTCTCTTAACTGCCGGATCCCTTTTCACCTAATCCACCTAAACCGGGATCCAAGTCGTTGAAATTTGATCCAACGGCTATAAATAGGAGGCCTTTTAAAAGTGATAATAACTGTAATCGTTGGATCAAATTTTAATGGCTCGAATTCTAAACTAGGTGGATTAAATGGAAAGGGATCCAAAGAGAATCCATTTCCCTGTCAACCGACTAAAAGGTGTAAACAGCAACATTGAGCAGCACCTTTTGCGGGCCCAAGTGATATTTTTGGGGTTCAATTTGAGTTTTGGGTTTGGGAGCTTTGATTTGGGTCTCACTTTGTCAAACAAATTCAGCTGCAAACCCACTCTTCACTTGAAAAACTATAAACGGACATTTTTTTGTCATTCTCTTTTATTTTGCAAATTACAGTCTAAGTAGTATAACTACTATGCAGACTGAGTTTTGCGGTCAAATCAATCAAAGTAAGCTTACATTAAAACCGAGTCATAAATGACCAATAGTTAAAATTCCTCTGTTGTGGACACCTCTTCATCTCCTCATTGTCTCCCATGCCATTCAATCTACATCCCCAAAACCCAGAAAATTTCAACAAAATCAAATCCATGCCATCACCCAGTCAAATTTTCTTGCAAATTCCTCATCATTTTTCCCGTTAACAATCTTTGTCGTTCCCAGGGGCGAAACTACAAAGGTGCAAGGAGGTGTGCCGTCGCCCACTTCGATCCTCAGGTTGATTCTCATCTTGTTGGTTATGCTAACTCAAGTTATTTATCTGATCTGCACAGGACACATTCTCAAACGGGTTACGTCTTTACCATTGAAGACATTGCAATTTCTTGGAGGTCTACCAATCAATCATTAGTTGCAACTTCTTCGAACCATGCTGAGATTCTAGCCTTGCATGAAACTACACGTGAATGCTTTTGGCTGAAAGCAGTCATGGAACATATTCGAAGTACTAGTGGTATTTCTACCATCATTGATGTTCCTACAACGATCTTTGAAGACAACATTGCTTGTATCGATCAACTAAAGAAGGGATACATCAAGGGAGACAACACCAAGCATGTTGTGCCAAAGTTGTTTTGTTCTCATCAGCAACAACAACATCAGAACATTGAAGTCAAGTAAATTTGTTCCCAAGGACAACTTGGCCGATCTCTTCACGAAGTCATTGCCCAAGTCTACTTTTTAGAAGCTCGTCCAAGGAATCGGTATGCGTAAACTTTCTAACCTGAATAGCTTGTAGTTCTATTATTTGGAAGTTTTGTCAAACTCAGGGGGGAGGATCTAGAAGTATACTCACTTGACCTTAATGTACTCGTTTTCCTTATGATTAAGAGCATTTTTTCCACTGAGTTTTCACTACCTAACGAGGTTTTGATAAGGTGCACATCTTGGGTTGGTCATACCCTTGTAAGGTTTACTACTTTCGTCCCGTATGAAGTTTGTTTTTTACATTATGCATAATTCACACGTTTCTCCTTAGTATGTGGGTTTTCACCTACTTTAGGTTTTACCATAACAAGGTTTTGTGAGCTTTACTACCAATGCATACTTTCGTTAATTTGAGACTCATATTCGCTTGTTGTGCCAACAACTTCATTAACTAATCTACTTCATCCATTGAAGACCTGATGCGATATTTTATTTGAGTATTTACACACTCAGATAGAGTGTTGCAGTCCTATTAGATTATAAATATGATCGTGTAAATCCTATCATATCTTGGGATATCCCTGCGGGATTCTATCATATCTCTTAGATTAGATATTGTCCTATTAGAGTTGTAATTCTATTGAAGTAAGGAATTTACCTTCCATACTAATATAAATAAATGCACACTGGGGTGACATAACATAGACCTCACAATTACACATCTCCTTTTTCTCTCATTGTTGCCGCACCCTTCTTTCTCTGGCCTTTATATTGTTCAGTTAAATTAGACGTACAACAATTTTAATATTATTTTGTCAAGCTTGTGGACATATATTTTTTGTAATCAATAATTGAGGACATGTATTGTTTTAATTATTATTGCCAACCTTTAATGACCAAGCCGAGCTCAAGCCTACTTCAAAGTGTCTCATAAAAAAATTCAAGTTGCTCACAAGCTTTACGAGCCCAACATACTAATGTTCAACTTTGATTTGTTTTTCAATTGATTTGAACTAGGCTTGGTTTGATTTTTTCACGAACTGAACCCAATGCAAGCTTAAACTGTTTATGCACATCTATTAAACTGTGATTTGTCTAAATTTCGAAAACTCAAAGAAGAAGTTTTCATTTTTATTTTTTATTTTTTTTAACAACTAAAAACTAAAAAAAAGTTACCAAACAAGATTTCAATTTTTAATTTTAAAAAAATTGAAAACAAAACCTAAAAACGAAATGATTGACAAACAGCCCATAAATTAATAACAAGCTAAAGAAGGAATGTGACATCCCACATCGCCCAGGGGAGTGATCCTTAAAGCTCCCAAAAGGCCTCGTGCTAGGTAGGGATGTGACAATTTGGTATCAGAGCCAATCCCTGGCCGGATGCGTGCCGACGAGGACATCGGGCCCCTAAGGGGGGGTGGATTGTGACATCCCACATCGCCCAGGGGAGTGATCCTTAAATGTATATTCCCATCCCTACCTAGCACAAGGTCTTTTGGGAGCTCACTGGCTTTGGGTTCCGTAGGAACTCCGAAGTTAAGCGAGAAGGGGGCCAGAGCACTCCCATGATGGGTGACCCATTGGGAAGTTGCTCGTGAGTTCCCAGAAACAAAACCATGAGGGTGTAGTCGGGGCCCAAAGCGGACAATATCGTGCTACGGTGGTGGAACGGGCCCGGGAAGTGGTCTGCCCCCGGCCGGGATGTGACAAGGAAGTTCATCCTTACTTACAAGACCAACTAACAATATTATTAATTAGTGTAAGATGGTTGGTAACTCTCAATGTAAAGGGAGAAGCACTTTAAGAATCAGAGAGAAAAAATGAAAAATAAAAAAAATAAAAAAAAGAAGAGAAAGAAACAAAAAATAAAAAACTTTCCTGACTTGTCAATAACCATTCGGCCAATGTGTTTTTATTTTAAGATAGCAGTATCATACACACATTTTTGCTTCTCACACGCCTTTAATAGTGGCATACCTTCTGGATCGAGGGTCCCACCCGGTTAATTTTCAACCGCGAGATTAAATGAATTGAAAAAGATCAATGACAACAAATTAAGGTTGTATGGAAGTAAAAAGGAGTGTGTAAATAGCACTATTTTTTTTTTCTTCAAGCACTTTATATATTTTACTTTTGATTGAAAGTTTCGAGGAAACCTGTAGTTTAGGGCAATACAAAACCAAGATCAAACTTTAGTCGATTTTACCTTAGCCCAAAACAAGTTCTAAAGTCTAATAATACCTAATCAATCAACACACTTTCTAGAAGAAAGAAATGAAAGGTCACCGAGAATGATGGGTGCATTATTTATCATATTTTCATGTTAATTATTCCTAAGTTTCGTTAAGGAATTGGTCTTAAAAGAGTCTTATTACTTTCCTTTTCTTTGCTTCAATCAATCTGCGCATGCAGGACGTTTTTGGTGATAATTCGACTTTCCGGAGGAGTTTTGATGCAAGGCCAATTGGAGAAGGAAACTAAGAGGCAGAAAATCATTGTTTCCAAATTTCATAATTTTTCATATAGCCGAACATACTAATGTTCAAGTTTGATTTGTTTTTCAATTGATTTGAACTAGGCTTGGCTTGATTTTTTTCACGAGCTGAGCTTCGATGAGCTGAACACGAACTGAACCCAATGCAAGCTCAAACTGTTTCTGCACATCTATTAAACTGTGATTTGTCAAAATTTTGAAAACTCAAAGAAGAAGTTTTCCTTTTTATTTTTTATTTTTTTAACAACTGAAAACTAAAAAAGTTAACAAATAAGATTTCAATTTTTAATTTTCAAAAAAGTGAAAACAAAACCTAAAAATGAAATGATTGACAAACAGCCAATAAATTAATAACAAGCTAAAGAAGGAAGTTCATCCTTCCTTACGAGACCAACTAACAATATTATTAATTAGTGTAAGATGGTTGATAACGCTCAATGTAAAGGGAGAAGCACTTTAAGAATCATAGAGAAAAAAAAAAGAAAAAAAAACAAAGAAGAGAAAGAAACAAAAAATAAAAAACTTTCCCGACTTGTCAACTTATGACACATGGTTCAATAACCATTCGGCCAATGAGTTTTTATTTTAAGATAGTGGTATCATACACACATTTTTATTTCTCACATGCCTTTAGTAATTTTCAGCCACGAGATTGAATGAATTGAAAAAGATCAATGACAACAAATTAAGGTTGTGTGGAAGTAAAAATGAGTGTGTAAATAGCACCCTTTTTTTTCTTCAAGCACTTTATATATTTTAATTATGATAGAGAGTTTCGAGGGGGTTATTTGTGAGTAATATTTTCTAAAAACCTGTAGTTTAGGGCAATACAAAACCATGATCAAACTTTAGTCGATTTTACCTTAGCCCAAAACAAGTTCTAAAGTCTAATACCTAATCAATCAACACATTTTCTAGAAGAAAGAAATGAAAGGTCACCGAGAATGATAGGTGCATTATTTATCATATTTTCATGTTAATTATCCCTAAGTTTTGTTAAGGAATTGGTCTTAAAAGAGCCTTATTAATTTCTTTTTCTCTGTTTCAGTCAAACATTCCAGTTTTCAAAGTTAATCTTATAGAAGTAACTTTCCCATCAAAATTGCGCAGTTGTAGGATAATGAAGATTTGAATGCTTTTCCGATTTTTCTTAGTGGCATGTGATATATGCCTGGAAAGATAAGAGACAAAACTACGTTGTTCATATTTTTACAAAAATTTCAATAAAGAAATCGACCTCAACTTTGGCGTGCAAATCAGATGTATGTTTCCCAAGTCAAGAATGATTCTTTCCTAGTTTCTCTCACTGATTATTTAGGAATTTGTTCTCTTTTAGTAGAGTTTTTTTTTTTTAATCAGACTTTTTAGGATTTTATTAGAATAAATATAGTACCTATTTGGGCCCAAAATACTGGTTTAGATTGATTTTAGAGTTATTCTCGGCCCAGAAGCTTTGCTCTAGGTCGTCGTGGGCTATCTGGTTCATACGCCGCCTAGCCGAGACCGGCCAAGTCCTGTTGAAAAATAGAGTGTTTTAGATAAGAATGGAATGGTTGAGTCTTGGTGTGACAATGAATTTCGATAGGTTAAGGAGGCTGAGGCTCGGAAGTTGAATTTAGTTGGATTAAATGAGGGATTCAAAGTCCTAATGGAGTTAGGATTGGCCGAAACCTATTCAGATCAGAATAAGGAGTCCTAATCCGAGTATAGTTTTAACTCGACCGTAAGAAGGTTTGCTGCTATAAATAGAGGAGAGAGTGCACCATTCAAAGCCTGTCACATCCCGGCCCGAGCGCAACCACCTCTCGGGCCCACTCCACCACCGTAGCACGATATTGTCCGCTTTGGGCCCCGACCACGCCCTCACGGTTTTGTTTCTGGGAACTCACAAGCAACTTCCCAGGAGGTCACCCATCCTGGGATTGCTCCAGCCCCCTTCTCGCTTAACTTCGGAGTTCCTACGAAACCCGAAGCCAGTGAGCTCCCAAAAGGCCTCGTAATAGGTAGGGATGGGAATATAATTTAAGGATCACTCCCTGGGCGATGTGGGATGTCACAATCCACCCCCCTTAGGGGCCCAACGTCCTCGTCGGCACACACGCGGCCAGGGTTAGGCTCTGATACCAATTGTCACATCCCGGCCCGGGCGCAACCACCTCCCGGGCCCACTCCACCACCGTAGCACGATATTGTCCGCTTTGGGCCCCGACCACGCCCTCACGGTTTTGTTTCTGGGAACTCATGAGTAACTTCCCAGGAGGTCACCCATCATGGGATTGCTCCAGCCCCCTTCTCGCTTAACTTCGGAGTTCCTACGGAACCCAAAGCCAGTGAGCTCCCAAAAGGCCTCGTGCTAGGTAGGGATGGGAATATACATTTAAGGATCACTCCCTGGGCGATGTGGGATGTCATAAAGCCCCTCCAATTCAACACAAAACTGCCCTGCGCAAACTCGCTCTACGCGAAACCTCTCAATAACCTTGAGAAATCTCTCATTTTTTCCATTTCTCGCCAACACATCTTCAGTTTGGATAAATTACACAGTGAAGGCAACTAGTGACATCATCAGTTTGGATAAACAACATTGTTGGCATAGAATCAGCTAACCTCGAAGCACATTCAGTTTGGATAAACAGCACTACGTCAAGGTCGACTAGTTATCTATCTAAGTCTCGGTTGAGAAGGATTTTCAAGTCTTTATTGGCACAGGTCATCTCATTAGCCTTCTCGGCGAAGTGAAGTGTTACAGATTATTAGGTTTGACACATTGAATGCCGAGTTAGAGTTCGGCATTCCGACGGCCTAACCACATTTACAATTAAGACATATATCTGTTTTGAGTACCTATGCCCATATAGTCTGGTGTCGATTCAGTATGCTTATACTCTTACGAATATAATCACTATGACCGAATCGGGCACTAACGATTTGTGAACTTCGCAAAACTAGTAGCCTTGTCTTCAAGCTCTAGAACCCAAAAGGTCGAGACGTGTTCCTTCCTCGATTGCAATCGCAGGATTAAGAAGTCAACAACGCGCCCAATGTCACGCAACACATTTTACTCCCCGGCCTAGCTTGGCCGACGATTTGGCACGCCTCGCACATAACTAAATGACGTAGTTAACTCATTAGTTACTCACCCTGCGCGCCACGTGGGCTTAGTAGTTTTTATGGTCAACATTTTGGCACTCTTGGTGGGACATAGTGATAAAACTACGAATTTCATGCCAGTTGAAACATGGTCAGTAAAGAAGAAAATAGCCATAGGAATCGACCCTTACAACCCAGAACCCAAGGCCAGAAAGTTTATCACATGCACAAATTACTGTTGCCGTGACGTTCGAAACACTAAGCGTAACACGTCGAGAAATGGAAGTTAGTCTCGACAAGCCACTTCGTGATACAGGGTCCTCACCAAATGACAAAAGGAATTTTGGTCGAAGGAATAGTGGTGGATTATGACAAAGACGGTGGTGACGCATCTGATTTAGCCGAGAAATAAATATACTTACAGAAATACAAGACGTACTAGTTAGTAAGGGCCATGACAGTGGACCCGATAATCGAACCAGGCAACCTATCTTCAAGAGCAACCTATTACCAGCGATGCAGGCTGAGACAGGATTTGCTTGGCTCAAAATGGTCGATTTGGAAAAGGTTGGTGGATCAACTAGTAGAACAGACAGCTTTAATCCAAGGATAAAAACACATGTTGATATAGTCGCAATCCAAAGAATGATCAATTTGGCTTTGAAAAAGGGGCCGAAGTTTCCAAAATTCATCCAACCATATTCTAGCTATGTGGAGAAAATCGAGTACCCTAAAGCATTCAAAATTTTGGATTTCAGCATTTTCACTGGAGAATCGTCTTTGTCGTCATTAAAACACATGGCTCGATTCACTGCTCAATGTGTAGACGTTAACAATGACTTCCATAAGTTGCGATTGTTCAACTTTTCATTAACAGGCTCGACATTTACATGATATATCAATCTCTCACCCAACTCTATCCAGAGTTGGGAGGAACTGGTCGAGAAGTTCCACGAATAATTTTACCGACCAGGGATGGATATGTTAGTGGCTTCTTTGGCCAGGATGGGCCAAGCCTCTTATGAGTCACTAATGGAGTACCTTATGAGGTTTAAGTCGGCCAAAAACTGGTGCCAAGTACCTCTCCCTGAAGCCGAATTCATTAGACTTGCTCTAAACGGCCTAGATGTAGAGTATAAAAAGAAATTCTTGGGGCAGATTTCCAAGATATGTATGAATTGGCTCAGCATGTTGAGCAATATGATTACTTGCTCCAAGAGGAAAAGATCTCGAAGTCCCTATCCCGAGGAACAATTTACAAAACTCTACAGTCAATTATGCATTGGCCAAAGGCGAAGATTCCCAATACACCAGTGTGGACGCAATCGAGATAGTAATAGATAAACCATACATATGCAAGGCATTGGCTCAAATCAACTCCAAGGATTCCAAAACCCGCTCGGCCTTTAAAGAAACAATTAGAACATCAAAAGTTTACACTTTTGATGTCACAAAGGCCGAGGTAATTTTTGACCAGTTGTTGCTAGCAAAGATTATCAAACTTTGGCCAGAACATAACATTCCCAAGGCCGAAGAACTGAAAGATAAGACGTATTGCAAGTACCATAACTCAAATAAGCATACAACAAACAATTGTGTCATGTTCCGTGATGCCATCCAAAGCTGGATTGATAAGGGTAAGCTCAAATTTCCTGAGAAACAAATGGTCGTTGATGTCGATCCTTTCCCTTCGGCGACAGTTGGTATGGCAGATGCTCATCTGCCCAAAAACAAAGAGAAAGGGAAGGTCAAGTTCATTCCAATGCAACACATTTTACTTCACAGCCGAACTCGGCCGACGAATTGGCACGCCCCTCACATAACTGAAAAACATAGTTAGATCATTAGTTACTCGGCATGTGTGCCACGTAGGCTTGGTAGTTTTTAGGGTCAACATTTTGGCAAGATTAATTTTCTCCGTCGATTCATTGCCAATTCAGCCGAAAAAATGAGAGCATTCTCCACGCTTTTGAAACTCAAGGATTTTGAAACCTTCGAATGACATGCGAAACACCAAGAGCCATTTACATAAATCAAGGCCTCTCTCACGACCCCACATGTCCTTGTCCCACCACAATGTGGCAAACCTCTCAAGTTGTACATCTTGGCGGTCGAAAAATCCATCGAATGCCTTCTGGCACAAGACAATGACGTTGGGCGAAAGCAGGCCATTTTTTATCTCAGTCAGAATCTCAACCCACCTGAGATCAATTATTCAGCCATTGAGAAGCTTTGCCTAGCCTTTTTTTTTTACCGCATCAAAACTCAAGCATTACATGCTCTCGTCTATCACTTAGGTCATCGCCTAGACCAACGTCATTCACCACATGTATACTCAGTCGATAGTAAATGGTTGAATTGGGAAGTAGACAATGGCACTATCTAAATTCACTTTGCAATATGTGCCCCAGAAAGCTGTTAAAGGCCAAACGTTAGCCGATTTTTTGGCCCAACACACTTCCCCATATGGTTTCGGGGGCAATGACATTAAAATCGACATGGTGGAAACACGTGATAATTATTGGACGATGTACTTTGATGGCTCTAGTACTTCAGTCTCGGCTGGTGTTAGGATCATCATTCAATCCCCAGATCATAACCATTGGTATTTTTCTCTCAAGCTTGATTTCGATTGTACGAATAATCAAGCCAAATACGAAGCCCTTATCATCGGCCTTCATGTCCTCCACATCCTTCACGACTTACAGGCAACCTGTGTCTTCGTCCTCGGTAATTCAGAACTTGTGATTAACCAACTCAACGGAACTTTTTGTTGCATGAGTTGTACTTTGGCGCCCTATCACATGGTTGTCAATTATTTGGCCAAGTCTTTCGACAGCATCACATTCAAACACATCTCCCAAGTTTGAAACACACCAACGCAAACAAACTGGCTCAAATAGCCTCTAGAGCACAACTCATAAAGGGCGAGATAGGCTGGGTGATACATGTCGTACGATGATCGCTCCCGGCCCTGGTTAATCAACAAGTTCTTTAGCACAATCGCGTGATCCGAACACGAGTCATGTCTTTGCATTCGTTGTTGGAACGAGGAGATCTTGTAGATGTTTGTGCAATCGAGGCATTACTAGACGACTGGAGAAGGTCGATCATCCAGTATCTCGATAACCCCAACAGTAAACACAAACTTAAGATGAGGGCTCATGCCATAAATTATGTGCTGTAGCAAAATGCGTTGTATCGAAAGGGTGAGGATGGTCTATTGTTATTATGTCTCGGCCCATAAGAGACCACCCAAGCAATCACTGAGGTTCATGAAGAAATCTATGGAGAGCATCAATCTGAACACAAGATGTGTTGGTTACTTCACCAACACGGCTATTTCTGGCCAAGTATATTGAAAGATTGTATTGAATTCGCATAAGGATGTGTACAATGCCAAATTTATATACCTATACAAAAAGTCACAGCCAAATCACTCCATTCGGTCACCAAGTCATGGCTATTTAGAGGATGGACCATAGACGTAATCGGCAAAATTATGTCGTCTTCCGGTTCAGCAAAGCATACATAGACACTCATCGCAACGGACTACTTTACCAAATGGGTCGAAACAAGGTCATACGCCGAGTTAACGTCTAAAGAAGTTTGTGCGTTCATGGAAGAAAACATCGTGACCAAATTCGGTGTACCAGAAACAATCATAACGGACAACGGGACAATCTTTACATCTGATAGATTTATATAGTACATGGCGAGTTTGAAAATTTGACTTGATCAGTCTACGCCGTATTATCCACAGGCGAATGGGCAGACTGAAGTAAGTAATAAGGTTTTGATCGGTATTCTAGAAAACCTGGTAAAAGATAGGCCTGGTATGTGGCATTTGAAGTTACATGAAGCACTATAGGCTTATCAAACCTCAATCTGATCAGCAACTGAGACGACCCTATATGCGTTAACTTATGGACACGATGCGATGTTGTCAGTCGAGCGAAGTATAAACTTGTTGCAAGTAATTGAACAAAGTAGTTTGATCAGTATCAAGTATAATCAAGCCATAAGACGAGAGTTAGAAGACTTGGAGGAAGCTTGGCTTGATGCTTATAATTTATTGGTGGCACAAAAAAAGATTGCCAAACGAGCTTATAATCAGCTAGTCAGACAAGAAATGTTTAGTGAAGAAGAGTTAGTTTGACAAACCATGCTGCCCGTGGGAATTAAAGACTCTAGATTCAGCAAATGGTCACTATATTGGGAAGGACCATTCGTCATTCATAAAGTTCTCGGCAAAGGGGCATACCACCTCATAGATCAAACTGGTTTAATTCACAAGTTACCGATCAATGGAAAAATTTTAAAGAAATATTATCCAATAACTTGGGAAATAAAAGAATAAAGGTGCATTTCATTTACAAAAGATACAAATAAGATAACAAAAATCTACACGATCTACAGATACAGAATAATCTTAAGAGGTCGAAGGAAGAAAAGCTTCAAGAGCGGCTTTCAGTTCCAGCCATCTCACTTCACCCATCGTGACTTCGGCTTGCCTTGTCCCTTTGTCAAGCTGAAGTTACTGCATCCGTTTCGCTTCTGATGCATACTCGGCTAACCTAGCTTTCCTCAACTCAAACTCCTTCTAAAGTTTGGCAGCAACGGCCGATCTTTGGCGTTGAAGTTCAGAAATTTGACGATCGAGGTCGACCAGCCGTTTTTTTTTTCCTTTATGGCCTGGACTTCAGGCCGAATGGATTCTTGAGCAATCATTGCAGCTTTAAAGTCATCCTCTGCCCAAAGAGCCTGCTCAAAAATAAAAAATATTCCCAAGTTCGCTCTAGGATGCTGGATAGATGAATGATATTCTCGTTGCTTAATAAACCGCCGGCTGCAAGGTCATTCAGGCATTCCCCTACAAAGTTGAGGCCGTTACTTTGAAGGACTTGTAGAGCTGAAAGAGACAGGATTTGCTGTAACTAGAAAACGTATTAGATTCAGCCGTAGTTGCAGAAGGCCCGGCTACTCCAGAAGTACTGGAAAGCAGGGCGTCAAGTTCAACCTCTCATAAAGGCTACACAAAAAGAAAATTGTTAAGAGTAAGTAAATTCATAAGACAGCAAGAAAAAAAAAAGGAAATGTTAGACCTGCTGAGAAGAGACTTCGGCCATGTCTGCTGGTTCGTTGCTCAAGCCCAAAGAGCTTACTAGCTGAGCCCAGTGCTTAAGACTACTTTTTAACTCACGCGACCAATGAAGGTTATCTATGTTCGATGGCTACTGAGGTGCCTACAAGATCTAGATAACGTCATTTGACTCGTAGAACTTTCGATGAAATGAGTAATTGGGCACCTGGCATTTAATATATTCCTAGTTTAGAATTATAAGGCAGAAGATTAACAAAAAGAAACCAATGAGGATCCTTAAAAAAAGGCGAAGTAGCTTCTTAAGGGGGGATGTCGAGGTCTTGATCCTGTGAATGAATTAGTGTCTCCGCTGTCGTTTCAGGCTCAATAAGAGGCGATTTTCCACGATCGGCTGCAGGGGTCGACCTGGCTAGTTTCTTCAACCACTTGTTAAGGATTGATGGATTGGGGTTTAGCTGGCTGAGGACGACTCACCAGAAGAATTCCCTCGTTCTCGTCGTCCTAAAAGAAAATTTGTTTTTAGTATCTGGGAATCCAATTAGGAAAAGAGTTACTAATAACATAATCATACATCTTTTTCCAGAATGATCATTGCCTTTTTTTTTTATTTGGGGGAAGATTTTTCTAGGCCAACGGGGTCTCTTCCTCTAAGACAAGAGCAATAGCCGACCTCAGAGCTGCAAGTTCCTCGACCGACAAAGCAACGATTGGTTCGCCCACAACTTGAGGGACAGGACAAACTTCAAATGCTTGGCCGATTGGAGGAGTTGGCTACACGTCTGTCGAGGCCTAGACGGTAGGAGCTGGATGAGAGACACGAGGGGCAATTATTCCTGTGGTGTGGCTGGAGATGACATGAATCTCTCGTTCCTCTTTCTTTGCCAATTTCTTGATGCATTTTTTATACTGAGGAATGTCGCCAGCCGTCTGGGCCTCTAGACAAGGTTGTTTGCTCGACAAGGTTGGTAATGTGGTCATGGTCTTCTTCAATGAAAGGGTGAGTTTTTTCTTGACCACGACCATTGCTACTACTTCTGCCCATTTCAATATACCACCTGAAAAAATTAGAGTTGAGTCAGAGTAAAGTATTGAATAAACGGTCAAGGGAAATGGTAGACGTGAATGTATACCCAGGGCCGTTTCTTTGGATTTTGGAGCAAGTTTTTTATTTAAGGTAGTCACCAAAAAGTTTTTGAGAGATTTCCTCAATCGGAGTACTAAAGAAATCCCTAGTGAAAGCACCCCATTAATTGGCGAAGATGCTGGCACATTAGGTTTCTGAAATGTGCGGACAAATGCAAAATTTAGTGCACCTCTCCTTGAATTCGGCCTCGGCCAGCTTGCATTATCTCTTTGAAGAACCAAAAAGACGTTCTTAGCCCAACAGTGGGTGAAAGCCAATGAGTGGTATAGGGCACCCTTGAAGGTAGCCCAGTTGTCGAGGTAGGAAGTTAGGATGGTAGACTTCCCAACTTCCTCTTCGAGCTTTGCAACCATAGGGTAGGTCGCGCATAATGATAAAAGACCCCCAAGATTGTCGAAAGTCAGTTTCTTTGGTCTCTCCCAACACCAATTGGGGGAGAATGATAGATGAAGAGTATGTTCGACGACAGCAGATGAAGAATTCATCGTCTGACATACCCTCTAGGCCAAAGAAATATTTAAAGATTTCATCGACCGAGTGTGGGGGATTTGGGCGTGAGGCCAACTTGAGCCCTATTGCTTCGGTGGAATTAAAGCTTGGGACTTCCGGCCGCAGGGTCGAGAAATACACTTGCATGCAGAGATGGAAGACTCAGAGTGGGCCATTTTGGTGAGGGTCAATTTTCCCCATGGTAGCATCGGCCAGGTATCGGTAGAGGTTGTCAAAGATAACAGGGCTAAGAGCTAGGAAACGATCGCTGGCTAGAGCCTTGGCGACTGGCATGTTCTCGGACAGGCACTTGTTTGATTTAGTATGAAAGATGTACTTGTTGTACCAATAGAATAAGAAGGCCACATACTCTTCTTTTTTAAGGCTTTCACCCTTCAAGCTGGCAAAGTGATTGATTAAGGTATTGTAGTTGAAAAAAAAATTGTATGCCCTCTACACGTCTTCTGTCGACGGGTTTTAGTTTTCTTTCGTCGAGGCCTCGACGGTGCATCCCCTAAAAAGTTACCTTCATATCCAGGCCTCGACGGTGCATCCACTAATTGGAAGGCCAGATGGAGAAGTGCCAAGTATGGTCGTAAGGTCCAGCACGTTTAGGCCAATTAGACCAAAAGAAATGACCATTGTGTTGGTGGCCGAGCACCAAAAACTTAAGGCTGCCATCACGAGTTCTCGATCTAAGCTCATCTCAATGGTCGAGAGCTTGATAGCGTCGAAAATACTAAGAGTTTTCCATTTGTTGCCGAAAAATAACTTCAGTCAAGTGACCCAAGCAGCCCAGGCTAAAGTGGTCGAAGGCCAAACTTCTTAGAGCCTGGCCGAGTCTCATTTCGACCAATCGTACCCTTAATAAGGGTTTCAAGCAGTTAGCCTTCAACAGTTCGGTGATGGTTTCCAGAATATCATCTTTGAAAAGTGGACCAAGGGATTTGTGAGAAGTTTTCACATCACCCTCAAATCGGATGGTTCAACGGTGTTTTGGTCGATAATGTCTCGGCATTTTTTGAATTCCTCGGTGAGATTGTTGATAAAGGTATTGACTGCCATTGTTAAAGACTCGAAAGGGTTTTCTAGGTTTGAGATTGTTTTCTGGGATTCTTGAAATTTTTGGGATTTTGAAAGCAAATGGCAAGAGGCTTCAAGAGTTTTGGAAGCATAAAGTGTGAATGAAGAATAGTTGAGTATTTATAGGTGTCGGGGTAGGAAGACCAACCGTTTGGTTTTAACTGAGAAAGTGTAAAGTTAGCTGGAGAATTTTGTAATCATGATGGATATTCAGGGAATCCATATGAAGAGACCGAGTAACTCGTTGATAGAGGCGACGTGGTGACGTGTGGCAGCAGGTTTTTAGGATAAAGGGACAATTCAGTGACCTCACAATTCGCAATTCAAGGTAGCATGGTTATATGTGACGGAAGGTTTAATGATGAAGAAACGTTTGGCATTTGTACGATTCAAATGTCATCATTAAAGAACAAACAAGTGGGGAGTTGGCATGTGGCAGGGTATTAAAGAATCAGGAACATGTGATCGTGTCTCATAAATACGCATGGTTGGGATTTTTGAGATGGCTCAGTACCCTTCAGAGGTATGCTAAAGGTTGATTTCGCTTATTCAAGGCCGAGGCTCGGGCAAGGATTGTAGGTCAACGACCCCATAAGTGAGATAGCAATGTTTAGGCCCAAAATACTGGTTTAGGTTGAGTTTAAAGTTGTTCTCAGCCCAGAAGCTTTACTCTAGGTCGTCATGGGTTATCTGGTTCATGGGCCACCTAGCCGAGGCCGGCCAAATCCTATTGAAAGATGAAGTGTTTTAGATGAGAATAGAATGATTGAGTCCTGGTGTGATAAAGAGTTTCGATAGGTTAAAGAGGCTGAGGCTCGAAAGTTGAATTTAGTTGGATTAAATAAGGGATTCAAAGTCCTAATGGAGTTAGGATTGGCCGAAACCTATTCAATACAAAACTACCCTGCGCAAACTCGCTCTACGTGAAACCTCTCAATAACCTTGATAAATCTCCCATTTTCCCCTTTCTCGCCAACACATCTTCAGTTTGGATAAATAGCACTGTGAAGGCAACTGGTAAGGATTAACAGCACTATTGCCGTAGAATCAGCAGACCTCGGAACACCTTTAGTTTGGATAAACAACACTGCATCGTGGTCGACTGGTTATCTATCCAAGTCTCGGTCGAGAGGGATTTTTGAGTCCTTATTGGCAGAGGTCATCTCATTAGCCTTCTCGGCAAAGTGAGGCGTTACAGATTATTAGGCTTGGCACATTGAAAGTCGAGTTATTTTATGATTGGATACTCACAAGTAAGTTTTAGAGTTCGCCATTCCGACGGCCTAACCACATTTACAAATAAGACATATATCTGTTTTGAGTACCCGTGCCCATATAGTCTAGTGTCGATTCGATGTGCTTATACTCTTATGAATATAATCATTGTGACCGAATCCGGCACTGATAATTTGTGAACTTCACGGAACTAGCAGCCTTGTCTTCAGGCTCTAGAACCCAAAAGGCCGAGACGTATTCACAAAATTAAGAAATCAGCAGCACACCCAAAGCCATGCAACAGATTTTACTCCCCGGCCGAACTCGGCCGACGAGTTGGAACGCCCCACCCATAACTGAATTACGTAATTAGCTCATTAGTTACTCAGCCAGCGCACCACGTAAGCTTGGTAGTTTTTAGGGTCAACGGTACCCTAGGCTATCTAAATGGGGGAATGGAATACACACAAAAATTCGTCCAAAGCGAAGGAGGACAGTTTAGCATGCTTTTACCATTCTTTTCCAAGTTTTATCTTTTTTTTTCATGACTTCTTTTGTGATTTTTATTATGACCATGTGTAACTAAACTACTTTTCTAAGGTTTATGATGAAGCCATGACATGATTATTTCTGAAGTATCTTGTTGATTATTATATGATTACATGCCATGTTTAGTTCTTCATCTTTGTGCTTAATTTATTCTAGTTTCGAACGTTCTTGTGACTGGCCATCATTGTGAACTTGTTTCTATATCATTTGATAAATCGAAGAGGATGACCAATCAATTAGGTTTATTGGAACTAAGATTAAGAAAAGCAGACAAACTAGTGAGGATGACCAATATCAAACTAGTCCTACTTGGTTGGCATAATTCTTGAGTGCTTAATGGGTTTTTATGTGTTTAACTATATGCCTAACCAATAGGATATAGTTGTCACATGTAGACACGTGAGTTGATGCCTGATCACAGATTAATTCATACCTTAGAAAGAACGATCTTAAATATTAGCATGGTAATTGGAGAGTAATCAGCTTGAAGAAAAGGAAATAGGATCGTTATTCATATTTCTGGTTTAATTTTAAGTTGGAGTTTTAATTATTTTTCGTAATCAATTCACCAATCATTCGTTTCCTAGTTAAGTTTCATGTAATCAACTGGTTGAATTGGTATGAAAAGCAATCTCTGTGGGATTGACTTCATGTTTGCATTTATTTCTACAATTGATTTATGCGCTTGCGAGTTTAATTTGGTTTAAATTAATCTATTATTTAGGTTAGTTTAAATATACATCAGAGAACACCTCCATTTATGATAGATTTTATGGACGAATTCGGAATATTTTTATATTTAGGATTTACATATACAATATATATCAAATCTACGCTCATTGAAGATGAAGTTTGTAAATAAAACAAACCTTCTAATGTGTATTCCCTAATAATGCAGCCTTAGATGTTTCAATTGTCGATTCTAGATTATTGAGCGGGAGGTTACACCTATGGGTTAGGTCTCCACCAATAGAGAGCATAGGGGAAGAAGCCCAATCCACGAAATAATTTGATCTATGGACATTATCGTTGTGGTAAAGGTCTAATGCTAGAGGAATCATTACCGTAGGGCATAAAGGGGTATGTTATATAAACATGATTTAGAATAAGAGGACGTCCAGTTATAATAATACACATTTTGACATATATTTTATAGGAATAACTTTGTAACTTTGTATCAACGATATGAACTGTTTATATTACAATTCATCATTCATAAATCATCTTTGCCAAAAAAAAGACATTCATCATTCATAAAAGACATTTATTTGTAGTGAAGAAAATAAACAAATACAATTTACAAAGAAATACTAAATGACATCATTTAAACAAACGGTCATATGTTTTTAGATTTGTATAATTTTTTATAGACATGATCTTTGAGAAATACCTAAAATATAAATTGTTCAGATCATTGAATAATGTTATAGAGTGACCCTATAAAATGAGTGTCAAAAAATAAGTGTCCTCATCTATACACTCACAAAATAATAATCTCTTGATTGTACAAGAAAATAATCCAAAATGATCATTTTCTATTTTCTTTGTTTGTTCTTCCTCACCCCGCTCTAAATTTAAAATTTGAGATCTCATTTATTTTTCTCTTTTTTACTAGCGGAGCCCACTTCTTGGAAACGTTAAAAAGTTGCAAATATACAATGCTGGGGGGAATACATATTCTCTTTATGAGGATCCTGGAGATTCGTGTTCATTTATTGTACATTGTGCAATTAGTTTTTGCCAAGTATTGTTTGTGTTCAATTTTAAATAAAAAATTTAAAATGAATTCTAACAGCACGATGTACGATGAATAGACATGATTCACGGATCTCTAGAATCCTCACAAAGAGGATCCGGAGAAGATCCTCATTCATGCTGGAGAGATTAAAATTTTAAACCAAATTATGTGTCACCAATACAAAATAAGCACGTTAATCAACGGTTTAGTAATAATCCAATCATCAATAGCCACATCATTTAATTTACAAATTTGATTTAAATAAATTTGATCTCCTTAACATTCTCATATTTACACTCTATGAGCATTTTGACCAAGAAAAAAAATGTAAGCCTTTTACATCTCCACTTTAGATGCTTAAAGTGCCGAACTATGACTATCTCCCCTCCTTTTTCTATCCCCTTCCTTCCCCTCCTTTTACATTCTATGGTTTGTCTTTCTCTTTTTATAAAAGAAAATTAATATAAGATATTGACGTGATTTAATTGTGACCGTTCAAATAAATAAATAAAGTAGAAAATGTCAAAAAAAAAAAGAAAGGATAGAATCCTACTCCTCAAGTGCCAGCCTTACCTCTCTAACATTTCCCTTTAAAAAAAGTGTAGGTGATCGAGATCACTTCCCTTCTTGATCCGTCACACGACTATCATCTCAAATTATTATTATTTTTCTCCGGAGCTTTCCTTGTTGACAACTGACTAGCTGACGATCGAGAAGCGAGAGGACCAACTTGCACCAATTGTTTCTAAGAGCGGAAACGATGAGGATTTTTACTTTTCTTTTTTCAACTCTTGCGTCTAAGAATTATTGTGAGTGTCAATTAATTCATTTAATTTCAAATAACTTATTATTTTGATGACTTGATATTTTAATGTTATTGCAACTCTAATCACATATGCTCTCACAATACACGCTCTATTATGTGCAAAACTAATAGCTAGGACATATAGTTTGGAGGGTAGAGCACATTCATATGCAAGCGCCGATACATTAAGTGTAATTGATTTATTGATTTTAGTTTATTAAATATGTGATCCCAATATCTTATTTTTTATTATTGTGATTTCAAAATGCATCTTACATTGCATTCACATTTAATAGTCCACACTTCTCATGTGATTTTGCCTCGTAATAGCTAATGTCATATTGATCAAGTTTCTCCACGTTTGCTTTTTTGTTTTGTTTTTAGTACAAGCGATACTTGAGTAGGAAAAAATCGAACATTTGATTGCAAGTGCGGGAACAGATACTCTCACTTACTTAATTGATAAGCCTCTTGCATTGAGTACTCCGAAAAAGAATGTGAGTGACCATTTCATCACATCTTCTGACAGTTGCAATTCCACTCAAGACCCGAATGTAAATCAGCTTTCAAATCAAAGAATAAATCACTTCATAACCTATTTCAATTATCACAGACCAAAAAATCGTAACTAATGCAAACAACCCACTTTTAATTACTAAGCAACTGTTACTAGGGCATGTCAATGCTTCCATCAACTCCATCATATCACGTCGCAACACAATTCTAAAATCATATAAGAAAACTAATGAAAATGACTTGAAAAGTTTTAGTTTTAAATTTTTTTTTAAATCATGTTATAAGTTTTGTTTAATGATTAGTACAAACTCCATATTAAAGTAATCCAACTAAAACGAATCTGCTAACCTACAAACATATCGATCTTGTTTGCTCTGACATTGTCAAAACCTGTTGAGGGAGAAAACACAAAGATTAAGACTCAATTTCCATCTACATCTATTCAAAACTAAAACCATTAAGCACTATATAAAACTTTTCTTCACCTGCTTATTACAGATTTACAAGAACTCTCTGAACGAATCAAAACCTACAACGTGGAAGAACGAAAATCGTATAAGCTCGAATGCTGTGTCAGAGTGAAAATGGGTTAAGCTTGAATGCTATGTCAAAAAAGAAGCAGCTACACAAATTCCCCAAAGAGCAACGTTTGTGACCTGTGAGGGATATGACCCTCCATTACCTGCAGAGAAAGGACTACGATGGGATATGCTCTGAAGCAGACATTCTTGTAGATGATGCTCTACATGTTGGAGCTCACATGATATCAGTGTTGTTTGGATCAAGGCCACCATTTTTGCCACTCTTTGTATCACTTCATCTCATGCAATGCAGTTGGGTGTTAGTGTGGTGTTCTCTGCAAGTAATGAAGGGCCAGATCCCTCATAGGTCACAAACGTTGCTCCTTGGGGAATTTGTTTAATAAATTTGAGATATGTATGTTATTCAATAATAACGACGGATCCCTGTTTCTGGACTGAAAAAATACATTGTTTCTGGATTTTAAGTAACATTGTTTCTGGAATCTAAGTCACTATTTTTGGAATCTAAGTCACTGTTTTCCAAAGACTGTTAGTTTTTCCAGAGATAGTTTTAGTTTTTTCAGAGACAATGTTAGTTTTTTCCAGAGACTGTTACTTTTTTAGAGACTGTTAGTTTTTCCAGAGTTTTTCCGGAGACAGTGTTAGTTTTTCCAGAGACATTGTTAATTTTTTCAGAGACAGTGTTAGTTTTTGCAGAGACAATGCTAGTTTTTCCAGAGTTTTTCCAGAGACAATGTCAGTTTTTCCAGAGACAATGTTAATTTTTTCTAAAGACAGTGTTAGTTTTTTCAGAGACAGTGCTAGTTTTTCCACAGACAATGTTAATTTTTCCAAAGACAGTGTTAGTTTTTTCCAGAGACAATGTTAGTTTTTCCAAAGACAGTGTTAGTTTTTCCAGAGACTGTTAATTTTTCCAAAGACAATATTAGTTTTTTCAGAGACAGTGTTAATTTTTCAATAGGAGGGACTGTTACGGATGGTTGTGGCGAATTCATGCCCAATGGAGAAGAGGGCACCATCAAAGCCCTCAAAGGCCTCACATTGTCTGTAAAAAAAAGTGACGCAGGGGCAAAGCAGTGAAAAAAGCAATAATAAAACATCAGAATATGCTTCGCTCTGCTCTGCATATATCCCTTTCCCTTTGCTCATCTATGACTTATTACTATTAATTAACCTTTTAAAACTCATCTCCCAAACGTTTTTAATCTCCTTTTGTTTTCATCCTTCGATTTCAATTCGCTGTTTGCAGAATTTTGGACTGTAGTAATTAATCACCATTGAGCTCGTCAATGACCTGTTTCTGTTGGCGTCGCTGGCTCTAATCCTCACATTCCTTGTCGCCAAGCTCGTTGCCATAGCGGTTGCTGGTCAGGAATCGGAGGTGGAGTTCGGGGAGGGTGGGGATGCTTGGAGCTGACGTGAGTTTTCTCTTTCATGAGAACAAACAAGTTTCATACCTGCGCCTCCTTGTTGGGGTAATTTTAGAAACTTATTTTTTTTCTATTGGGCTCTGTAATTCAGCCTATGTAAAATTGGAGGCCTCTGTCTTTATGGTTAATTTTGAGGGGCTTTTGGTTAAAGAAAACTATAGGGTGGTTTTTTTATTAAAATAATTTTGGTCTAAGCCCTTTTCATTAAAGCTCCCTATAAATTGATGTTAGTTTACGAAAATTAAACTTAAGACGAACTAAATTGAACTGTATATATAAATCACTTTTGCACATTGGTTATCATGTGTAATCTCTTTATAACCATTCGTAATTTTTATAAATTATGAAGATTACAAGCAATTGCATTGAAAGATCTTAGCAAATCCCGTATAGTAACACTATTTTAATAAATTACACATGGCTCGTCCATTTTTAAATATTCTCTCCCGTTCAGGTGAGAGTACTTCTCTCTCTTTGAGAGTTCTTCTGCCTTCTGTGCAAGGTTAGCTTCCGATTCCAATTTCCTTTTGTCGCCGGCCCTAGCTATGGCTAGGGTTGGTGGCAATCGCCTATTTTTTCTTTTCTTTTCTTCTTTATTACTTTTGTTTTTCCCTGGTTTCATTCCCGATCACTCGTTCTCCATCCCCTCTTCTTGTCCATTTTACCAATATGAGCCCCAAATTCCGATTCCATTTTGATTCTTCCATCTCAGTCTCTCCTCATTTCGTTTCTTCCATTTTCGTCATCCACTACTTCGTTTCCTTCCTGATGAAATTGAGGTTCCACCATAAAACTAATTGGTAATATGGGGAATAGCCCAAGATCATATAAGCACATAGCATACCTTGTCCCTCACCGATGACATACCTTGTCCCTCACCGATGTGGGACAACTCTCAACACACCCCTGCACGTGTGGCGGATTTTCAAGCCTACATGTGGACAACAACTGGGTGACATGGAATGCGTGTAGCCGTTGGGCTTCACACGTGAACAACCTTGCTCTGATACCATGATGAAATTGAGGTTCCACCATAAAACCAATTGGCAATATGGGAAATAACCCAAGATTATATAAGCACATAGCATACATTGTCCCTCACCGATGTGAGACAACTCTCAACACTTCCATCCTCCTCAAACCACTTTGCTCCATCCCCTCATTGAAACCACGTTCTACAATCACATCTCCTAACCGCGTTGTGTCGCGGGTTTATTGGAAGATGAGTAGAGTTCTGGCTCGGGTGTTGACACCACCTCCTTCCTCGTGTTTGCCTTTATTGGCTCTGTCTTCCGGTGAGTTGTGTTTTCCCATTGGATTCCTTGATTGTGTGGGAGCAGATTTTGTGGTGTTGTTTGCAGGGTATTGAAACACTGGTTTTCTTCCTTCCTGAGGTTTTGGTTGGTTGGATCGCTACACGGATTGCAATGGTGGCTCTTGAGATTTCCGGCGACGGCGGGGAGTGCAAGGTTCTTGGGTGTTTTGGCTTTGTCTGTGTTTGTATTGTGATCCAAAACTTATTTTGGGCTCTTTTGTGTATGCTTTTGAGGTCCAATGTTTTATTTTGTACTTAAATAGTTGGGTAAAGGACAGTTTACTACCCTCATGTTTGGTGGTTTTCAACATTTAGTACATCAATATTTTTTCATCTTAGAGTCATACCTAAAGTGTAAATTTTAGGACAGTCTCATACATCTGTTAGTCAAACTATTAGTTATCCCGTTAAGTGATGACGTGGCGCCCTGATTGGGCGCCATGTGTCATTAAAAATATTTAAATAAAAATAATATTTAAAAAAACCCCACCGGAAAAGAAAATGAAGAAGGAGAAGAAGAAGGAGGAGGAGAAGAAGAAGAAGAAGGAGGAAAAAGAAGGAAGAAGAACAAGAAGGAGGAGGAAGAAAAAGGAGGAGGAAGAAGAAGGAAGAAGAAGGAGAATGACGAGGAAGAAGAAAAAAAAAATCTGGGATCTGGGTTCTAGGTGGGGCGCGCGGGGGGGGGGGAGAAGAAGGAGAAGGAGGAGGAAGAAGAAAAAAAAATATGGGATTTGGGTGGGGCACGCAGGGGGAAGAAGAAGGAGAAGGAAGAAGAAGGAAGAAGAAGGAGGAGGAGGAAGAAAAAAAAAAACCGAAGAAGAAGAAGAAGGAGGAGAAAGAAGAAAAAAATATTATTTTTATTATTTTAATTTTTTTATTTAAATAATAATTTTTTAAATTATATTTATTTAAATATTTTTAAATATTATTTTTATTTAAATAATTATTTTAATATTTTTAATGACACGTGGCGCCCAATTAGGGCGCCACGTCATCACTTAACGGGAGAACTAACATTTTGACTAATGGATGTATGAGACTGTC
The DNA here is from genome assembly GCA_963580275.1 of Crataegus laevigata. Classification (NCBI taxonomy): domain Eukaryota; kingdom Viridiplantae; phylum Streptophyta; class Magnoliopsida; order Rosales; family Rosaceae; genus Crataegus; species Crataegus laevigata. The sequence continues at coordinate 10,904,950 of OY756944.1, read as the reverse complement.
CCAAAATTTACACTTTAGGTATGACTCTGGGATAAAAAAAAATTGATGTACTAAATGTTAAAAATTACTAAACATTAGAGTAAAAAAATGATATATGTCCTAAATAGTTTGTAGATGTGTTTGTATTTTGTTTCGCCCTGGAATATTTTGGGAATTAATATTTTCGTTGTGTTTAAACCAAAAAGCTGACTAAATGACAACAGCTGTATATAAAATCCTATCGGAAGAGTAGTGGAGCCACCATCCACTTCTCATTTTATTAGAGAGAAAAAGAGGAGAGAGAGATGGGCTGCTACAGCATTTCCATGTTGGCGGTGGCCACGTTGGTTGTGTTGTTAAGTTTATTCGGATCGGCGGCCGGTCAAACGACGCCGGGTTGTGCTCAGGACCTTCTGCCGTGCGCGGACTACCTCAACAGCACAGCTCAACCATCCGCCACCTGCTGCACCGCCATCAAGCAGACGGTGGCCACCCAGCTTCCGTGTCTCTGCAACCTCTTTTACACTCCCGGACTTCTCGAGAGTTTGGGCAGCAACATCACTTCGGCTCTCAGAATCGCCACCGCTTGCGGGCAATCACTTGATACATCCAAATGCAAAAGTACTTTTGCTCAGTGCACTCTTTTAGTTTAATTTGGATTTTTCTAAACGCACCCGTTTATGATCTTGAACTAACTAATATGTTTTGGTGTTTTGATTGCAGCTGCCGTAGTTGCTCCTACACAATCCACACCTGCAGCCACAGGTACCAAACCTCTCTTTCTTTTTACTTTTATTTTGTCTGAAAATAAATTTTGTTAAATTAGATGTTAGATTAATTACCGACGAAATTCGAATTCATGCTGTCATCCTAAAGCTCAATTTCTTTATACCTGTGATTAAGGCCACTTGCCTTCTCTTTCTTTTTACTTGTTTGGATCAAAATTCAAACTTCAGTTGGGTAGTAGCAAAGATGGGATTTATTTTTAAATGACTGATAATGTTGTGTGTTTAATTAAAATGGAGATCATAAACTGAGCACAGGCATCAACATCCAATTTGAACAACTAGTAATTTCTGGATAGATTGATAGCAGAGTTGGGAGTTCATAGTCAATGATAATTATGAGCACTGAGAAAGAGTTTAAGTTTGCTCTGTCATAATTTCAAAATTTGATTTGAACTACATTATTATGACTGGTTTATTGTTAAGCTTAATTGATTCTCGCACTTCTTAATATAAATAATATCGTTTGTATAAAAAAATTAAAAAATAAAATAAAAATAAAAAAACGACTATCTTTCTTTTAATCTAAACTTATTTAACGTTTTTCAACAAAATGATAAGTTTCACTAGATTACATAAACATTAGCGTTAAAAGAGGAATGATACTTACACGAAAACTAATCGCATTGGTAACATACTTTATTACGATGAAGTTATACATACAGTAATAAGATGCAATGTCAAGAAGATCGTTTGTTTAAATTATATTTTATAAATTACATCAGGTGAATTATGACATATATCTGATTAACAAAATTACAAGTTTTGATTTTAAAAGTTGTAGTAGGTAAAAAGTGGGCGTACCTAGAGAACGGTAGGTAAAGAAAGTGGACTTCACTTGGACATGCTATGTTTTTTAATATAATTTGCTAACCTCAGTCCGTGCCACCAAATCTGACTGGCCCCATTAAACATTCAAAAGCAATAAAAAAAATAGAAAAAAGAAATATTCCCCACGTCTTTATAGGTGGGCAGCAAATAATAATAAAACTAGTTGAAATTTCAAGTGCTCATAAGTCAAAAGACTCCAGAGTAAACAGTTTTGTCGATTTATTATTTGAACTTGTATAGAGTTATTAATTTTTTTAATTTAATTTAATCTAATTTAATTATTTTTGAACTTTTATAATTAGTTAATTTTTTTCAAATAATAATTTTAGTTGATTATCTTCATGAATTGTTATAAATAGGCAATTTTTCAAAATTTTCATCTAACTTTCCAATTATTTTGATCACGCGAATAATATATGACAATTGTATGAAGACAAAAGAATAGAAAATTGGATAGATGAAAACCTTCAAAGGAAAATTGGTTATTTATAAAATTTTATAAGTAATCAGCTAAAATTAAAATTTAGAGGAAAAATTGATTTATTATAAAAGTTGTGAGGATAAATCAGCTAAAATTAAAGTTCAGAGGGACCCAAATGTTTAATTTACATGAATGTTTCTTATGAATTTTTACCATTTAACCAAGTGGTAAATTTAGTGTTAAATCTCCAATAAGTCGTTAATATTGCAGTTAATCTTGCAGGAACACCGGGAAATGACGATGGCGGTTCCAGCAGGGTAGAGTGGACTGGATTTTTTGCTCTTCTCTTATTCTGGGCTTCTGTCATGCTATATTAGTCCTTTTCTATCAACTTATTTGAGTAAATAATGCAAACATCAATCGGTATTAGGGTCATGAGCTCACAGATTCGGAGATTATGTTATTTGTTTCGTGTCGCCTTACATTAATTTTTGTTAATATCATGTTGGTCAGTGAGTATTTTCTTACTCATCTCATGTTGCACAATTTGAAGGTTTACACAATTGTTGTGGTGATTTCAATCTTTGTAGTTGTAGACTTGCCGTGAATGGGTGAGTTTTTCTGTAGTCTTCATATGATTTGAGGAAACTACATTCTGTTCTATGTCATTTAAAAAGTTTTTTTTTATTTTTTAACCTCATTTAAAAAGTTGGGATAACCTAAACACGTTGCCATATCGTTAAATAGGTTCTTATAGAGTGGTTCGGTATGAGATCTCAAATCAAAAATGGAACCAAACCGAAATAGGATCCCGAATTCCAAACATAAAATTTTTTGGATGAGAATTTGAAGATCAATCTCGAACCGAAATTTTGATATTCCAAATTTTTAGAATTCCTAAGATGTTTTCGATATTTCGGAATGGATCAAGACTAGATTTGAGGTTTTGAGCTTTTGGGCTTTTGGCTTGAAATTTGATTGTACTATTTTATATCAATTGAAATTTAGGATTTTTATCTCATAACAATTTGAAATTTCATACCAATTTTATACCAAGTCAAATTGACATTCCAAAGTTCCAAACTACTTAATTGCATACTTCTATTTCTAATATAGCCTACTACCAAATAACTTAAATTCAACATTCAACATGCATGCAACTAATATATACACACACACACACACACACACATGTAGCTTAAGGGGAGAGATCCTCATTTTAAAAAAAAAATGGGGACATGCTCCTCACCGTTAGATTGACTTTAATAAAATTGTGTGGTTGAGATTAAAACACAGGCCACACAATTTCATTAAAGTTAAATCCAACGGTGGGAAGCGTGTCCCCATTTAAAAAAAATGAGGATAGGCCCTTAAGCAATTCCTATATATAGATATATTTGGTTCAGGATTCCTGAACCATTGAATATGTAATCTTGATTCTCGTACCAAAAAGTGCGGGATCGATTCAGTATGGAGTCCCCAAATTTCGGTATTATTGGTTTAGAAAATTTTCGGTATGGAAAAATTTGGTTTGGTTTGGGATTCGGAAAAAACTTGCAATCCTAGATTCTTATATATCTTTGTTTTTTTTTTTTTTTGGAGATAGAAAAAGCATTCATTAAAAAGAAAAGCCTCTAGTACGTACATCTGTTACCAATTCAATCAAGATGGAAAGCAGGTAAAGAACTCGAAGGCGTAATGATCCCAAATGTGGGGCGAAGAGAAAGCCCAAAATGCGCCAAAGCATTAATGACAAAGTTAGCTTTACGGAAGGCATACCTCCACTCGGCCGGCAGGAAGGAAGCAGCAGTAAACCGAGCTTGGAATCTCCCTCCACGATTAAGCCCTCGGCTTTAGCGAGCTTGAGACCTTTCTTTAAGGCCCATTGTCTCCGCAAAAGTAATAGTAGCTCCATCAATGTTAAAGGATCCTGCTCCCCTCCAAGATTAAGCCCTTGGCTTCTGTTTCTGTTTCTCTGATCGCTAGCAGAATGGGAATCAGGAAATACAATCAGATCAAAGTGAACCGAGTGGCAACCCCGGTCATCCTTCTTATACGATGTCTAATTGAGAGAAATACAAATTGTGCAATCTTTAACAATGAAAAACTTCTTTGTGAAGAATGGCATCAGCTTGGTTTCTATATGTTTCATACGTAGTCAAGTTACTCCGTGGTTTCTTGAAATAGGTGAGAATATATTTTGTGCTGTGGATTGCCACTAAAGCAGTTTGCGTGAGCCAGAAAGTTTGCTGCTAAAGGAGAAAAGGAAACTTGGGTCAGGCTAGCAAGTGGTATGAAATTTAAAACCATTCATATCTTTTTTAATTATATCAATAGTTGTTTTTCATATATTTATATGGGGTTTTTGAATTTTAATCCTTCAAGAAAATTAAAATTTAAAAAAAACCTGGTGTTAGATTGAATATTGATTTTTAGTCCCTAATGTGTCCTTAATTCAAAATAATTAATGTGTATTTTATTTAATATCTCCCATTAAATATTTAAATTTATTAATACACAAATTTTAATTTATTTTTTGACCAAAAAAGAGTTTTTTTAATTTATTAATTTTATTTAACATTCTTCAAACTTGAAAGACTCAATTAATGTACCTAAATGTTAGTACCGAAATGTGTGTACCAAAATATATTATATTGAACTAATATATTTAAATGTTAGTACCGAAATGTATTAATATTAAATTAATGTACCCAAATGTGTATACTGAAATGTATGCACCGAAATGTGTGTACCTAAATATATGCACCGAAATGTATATACCTAAATATATGCACCGAAATGTATGTATCTAAATATATGCACCGAAATGTATGTACCTAAATATATGCATTGAAATGTATTAATATTAAATTAATGTACCTAAATGTGTGTACTGAAATGTGTACACCGAAATGTTAGTACCGAAATGTATGTACCTAAATGTATGCACCGAAATGTGTGTACCGAAATATATGCACCGAAATGTTAGTACCAAAATGTGTATACCTAAATGTATGCACCGAAATGTATTATAATGAATTTAATATACCTAAATGAAGAAGTTACAGTACATCGAAATATATTGTATAACAAAAATTAGTTTATCTAAATGTTCACAACAAAAATATATTACAATGAATGAAATGAAAATAAAAATTATAATGAAATAAAATTAATACATTAAAAATTAGAAAAGAAAAAGATAAATAATTAAAAAATCAAAATATAATTAATAAATAAGGTTATTAATGTATCAAGGGACTAAAATTAGATTTTGATCTTACTCATGGTTTTAATCAAAAAGTAATCTTTGCAAAGGACTAAAATGAAGTTTTCTATATTTATATATGCCACAACTTTTTCTGTGATCATTTAATATTTTCTACTAGATAGAATCTCATTACATATTTATCAAAGTTTTACTGAGCATCAACTCTGATAAATAGGCCATGGTTCACTGATTTAACCTAACCATTTGGTAAAGGCTGCGCTGGTCTTCTAGATAATTTATTAAATATTTTTTTAAGTAGCTTTTAAACTTTGACTTGGAAAAATGTGTGTTTGCCAACATAACAATGCTAATACTTTTTATTCATATTCTGGTCATTTTGCACTTTGAATTCTTCTTAGTCAGTCATTTTTATGTAATGCGAAGACCTGTATCAAGCACCTTGTTATGACGGTTGTATTACTTCTGAAGCATAGAAAGGCACCAGCTTTGAAGTTTTAATAACCATGTCTTTTGCAGCATGATAAAGATTTGAGCTTTTGTTTGCAGGCTCCTAAACCACTTATGTGTTTAACTATACTTCTAAAGTGTTAGCCTTATTTGCACCTGGAGAGATCCAGCTGTTGTTTGATTGCTGATTTTTGCGGCATTTATGAGATGGGTTTTGTTATTTAGAGACATCAGGTATACCCTAATATCTTATAGTAAATAATTGGTGATCTTGGAAACATGCGATCATATTTTCATTTGTAAGAAAATATTAACCTCTCTGTTGTGGCCTATTTTATTTGACAATATTTAGGGTGGCCGGCGGCAAGGAGAAGGGTGAGAGATGTGTTTGTAGAATTATAGGGGAATAGTAAAAGAGGAGAGGAGATATTCCTTCTTCTCCAAGGAATACAAGATACAATAAGAAATGATAACTAGAATCAAATTTAATTTAGAATTTACACAATCACACCTAAACTAGGAATGTTTACAACAACCTGCACAATTATATCAAAGGGAATATGATTGTGACAATTTTTATTCATAACACGCATTAATAATACTAGATATGCTTTAAGTTACACATTCATATACAAAAGATTCACTGATTATGACAACATATAGTATAAATGAATGATCAGTGACACACACAAACACACACATATATACACACTCAAAACAAATGAAAATATTTAGATAATATAATAATGCGATATACAGTGTTAATGCATAATATAATCGAATGGTTGAGTGGTGACACACACACGCACTCAATACAACTGAAAATATTTAGATAATATAATAATGTGATATTAATCTGAGGAAAGCTTGATTTAAACAATTGAATAATAGAATACACAAAGATTATTGAAACAAGACTAATTTCCTCTTCGATTAAAAGACAGAAATTCCTAAATGATAATATATATTATGAATGCATGCATATTATATTACCTAGCAAGAAACTAGAACACATTATTTCATTGTCTATCAAGAAACTAGAAAGTAGAAGACATTGAATGCTATTCGAAATTTAAGATGCATTACCTTATTTTCAATAATATTTCCAAGTTCCTTTTTACTCGGTGAAAGATTTATTTTGTGCATAATGTTTGGATGAAATATGATTTAAAATGTTTTCAGAGTTGTTTTGTTTCGAGCCATAGTAGTTGGATTTTTTTGTGTGGTAAAAAGGAGTTAGAGTTTTACATAAATAGAATTATTTGCTTTCAGGTTCCAAATTGAATGTAGTGTGTTTTATATATTGTTGTAGTAGTTGCAAGGAAATAAAATGTTTATATATATTACTAGCCCCCTTGCACACATAATTCTATCAACAGTCGTAGATTTCTGTCAACTCTGACTACCCCTAACAACTCGCTTCTGAGTGTGTCCTTCTTGTGTTTGTCTGCCTCTGGTGTGCCTTTTGGGCTGAATTGTTGCGTTCGTCAGAAGACTTTGTGTCAGTCAGTGTCCTCACCCTTATCGTCGCGCATCTGGATTGAGTGGAATAGTGCGTCATGAGGATGACTGCATGCATCTAAAGGTATTACTTGAGCTTCTGGGTTGCAACAATTGTCGCCAAAGTTAGCTTTTGAATTTCTAGTAGCTATTTTCCTTATCGAGGAGAGCTTTTGAACTGTGGAATGCAAGTAGGCCAACCCTCAACTCTTCTCGTATGAGGGTAGAACTTATTGCTGCTTCAGATACCGTCACACATGTGAATAGGTCCTCCGCTGCTTCCAGTTTGGATAGTAGGGAGGTGATATCAGGTACTTCTTCAAGTCCTTGAATCTTTTCTCTCACATGTCATCCTATTCATCTTGTTGCTTTTTTTTTTCTTTTCAATTGAGTTGAAAAAAGAGCTCACGCTGATCGGTGGATCACAAGGGTAAACAATTGAGTGTGGCTGCTCGTCTGATTAGACCTTGAATCTCCATCAGAGTAGTGGGGGACTTCATGTTCAAGATTGCTCAGATTTTCCTTGAATGTGCATCAACGAGGTTGGGCTTTGTTGCCTCTACCAAGTTGTTGATGTGGTCTGACCGTTGCTTTAGGTCAAGAAATATGTGTTTGGCATCTCTTGACCCATCTTCGGTTAAGGTAGAGTTGTCTTTTTACACTTCAGTACCCTCTACAGGGGTAAAGCACTTTTTCTTTGACTCCTACAGTACTTGCACAATGTATCATCGAGATGTGGCCTGGTTTGACTTGATCTGTAATGACCAATATCGATATTTTAAAAACGTAAATGCATTCCAGTAATTTTATAAGTGAAGATTTTTTTCTCCTCATCTTTGAACCACTTCATAGATGACACGTGACACCCTCTATTTGGAGTCTTTTTCCTTTCTCCTTCCCCGTGCTCTCTATCACTCTATAAACATCTCCCTCTATCCCTCTAAGTGCTCTTCCCTCCAGCACAACCAACACACACACTACAACCACCACACCACCATTGCTGCCACCAGGACCCTTCATTTTCTCCCTCACATCCCGCTCTCACTTTTTCCCATCCCTCAACACTGTGTAGTCACGGTGTGGTGACTCTAACGAGCTCTCGAACCTTCCGACTAAGGTAAGCACCTTAGACCACTATAAATTATGTTTAGAGTGGATAAGGGTGTTTTGAGACATTTTGGAGTGGTTCGGATGTAGAACCCTCGGGGAAATACATTTCCCAGTTTTTCCAAAGAGTAACCGTGAGTTTCAGGCCTTTTTCCGGCCGATCTCGACGTCAACGTTGCTTCATTATGGTAAGACTCGAACCCTTACTCTTTGATCTTCATTTTAGCTTTTGAATGAAGGTTTTTTTATTAAGGTTTGACCCCAGATCAGAGCCGGAGAAGTTTTTCAGGCAAAAACCCTAAGTCTGGTATTTTTCTTCAATGTTTCCCAGCGGTCCATGATATATTTGGGCCAGTTTGGCCCTAGCCCAACTGGGAGCCTATTTTATTAGCCCTTCTAAATCCGGGCCCAGGTCCAAAATCAAATTAGCTTAACCTATTACCCCCATTAAACCGACCCAATCTCTTGGGTTGTGTGGTCAACCCAAATCCAAGCCTAATTCGTTTAAAAAAACAAAATAAAAAACCCAATAACCTATTGAAGGCCCAACCCAACCTCTAGGTCCTATTAAATTTGGACCTAAGCCCATTTAGTTTTAGTTTAGGCCTTATACTTAAATTAGATTAAGTCAAAAAATTATTCTAAAAATATGGGGGTGTTCGTGTTGTCGAGTAGATCACGTTGGTATATTCAAACACCCCATTTGAGCAATGTATGAGAAGTTAATCTTAGGTTTTGTATATGTGTTATCGAATTAATGTAAAATTAGTTATTTCGCATATAGGTGAGACCCAGCAGTTTCTTACATAACACGAAAATAACGAGTTTCAGGTCAACACGATAACTAATCGGATCATTATCAAGTGACCCATTGAGAACCTGTTATCTTAACGGGTATACACGAGGGTCACAAGGGTAACCCGTTAAGAAAAATAAATTATAATTTTAAAGTTTAATTACTAAAAAAATTATTATAAAATACAATAGCCATATTTTATATTAAATATATATTTTTGTATTCTATATAAGTTAAAAAAATTAAGTTTTATTCATTTATTTATTTTTATTATGAGAGTTTCTTATTATCATTAATAGGATAAATTTTACTTAACATGTTGTTCAAAATTAAAATCAACTAGTGTAGTATTAGTATAGGCAATAAGATATCCCTACAAGTATGAAACATGTGAAAGAATATATAAACACTCGTGATTCATCATTCCTCCAGAGTAGACAATGGTTACACTTACATTATCGTTTAGATTTTTAAAACCCTCCAAACCGTCATGAATAGTGTTTTTTTATTTGAGTGTGAAAGTAATAAAATTAATAATAATTATTTTAGAAGTGTAAGAAATGTAATATATATGCAATCACTCGTAGTGACAAGCTTTACAACTTCCGTGAAGGGGTCAACTTCGAAATCCGACACCATAATCCATAAACCTTATATTTGTATTTAACCGTCGATTGTCATTTATGCTTTATTCTTTATATTGAATTTCATTTTAAATTTTTTTTGAAAACATGATTTTTTGGGGAATGTAGGAAGATGAACAGTTTGGATCTTTGATATCACGTCCCGATATTTACGATTAATTGAAATATGAGTCGACGTTATATAGTTTGTAGAGACTTTATAAACACCAAACAATATTTTCACTAATGGTAAAACTCTGAACATAATATCAACGATCCGAACCGTTCATCTTCCTGTATCCTTTAATAGATCATGTTTTCAAAAAAAAAAAATCTAAAAAAAAAAAAATTGTTGAGAAAAATGAAGCATAAATGTAAACAACAATCGAAGGTTAAATTTTGATCCATGATTTATATGATTATAGTGGCACATTTCAAAGTTAAGCCCTTCACGAAAGTTGTAAAGCTTGTCATTATGAGCGTTTATATATTTTTCACACTTCTACATTAATTAAAAAACTAGTAAAGACTTTACTTAAACAATAGACATAGGATAAATGAGAAGATAGTGCTAATGTAGAAAGCATCACTAAAAATATCATCAATATAACTCTTGAAGACAATATATCAAGCCAAAGTTCCAATATCGTTTCCCGGGGTGATTGATGAAAATTGAAGAGTGTGATTGTAAGAAAATGTGCAAGGTTCCAAACCTTCAAACATAACTCCCCTAATTTTGCAAACCTTTTGAACATTTGATATTTTGTAATGTTCTAATGTTTTATTTTTATTTTTTATTATGCTCTTATTTTGGGTATGTAAATATCAAGGTTCTAAAAAACGCTAGGCGCTAGTCGGGCGGCGGGCTAGCACCTAGCGCCTAGGCGGGTAGGCGGGGTCTAGGCGGATTTAGATAAATTTCTTGTATATCTTGTAAATAAGTGCATATTGACACTTACAAAAAAGTTATACTTGTATGAAATCCATAGATAAGATAATAAAAGAATGATAAAATGCAAAAAGAGTATCCAACAAGTCCAAAATTTAAAAACACATTAAGCTTATATGCCATATAACCATGATGAAAAGTATTGTAGGATGACACATATACAACAAGTTCACAATTTTAAACCACTTAGACTTAGATAGGATTTTTTTTTATTTCATTAAAAAAAACGCCTAACTCCGCCTAGGACCACCTAGCCCGCCTAGAGCCCAGCTGATTTTTCCAACCGATTTGCACAAAAACGTCTTGGGACACCACCGCCTAGCGCTTAGGCGGCCGTCTAGGCCATTTTTTAGAACACTGGTCAATATGTAATACTTGAAAGACAAATACATTTTTATGTTTTGAATGTGATAATATGGTATGTATATACTTATTTAGTATTATGTTTTTCATTTGATTATTTATTGGTTTAAAATATATTTTTCTTAACAGGAAACGAGTTGGGTCATATTACCTGTTAATATTATAGGATCGATTTCGGGTCAAGTCCTTTTACCCATTTATTTTAACGGGTGTTACACAACGCGACCCGTTAAGTTATCGGGTATGACATGAAAATGACACGAACACGAGAAACACGACACGAATGACAGGTCTAGGTGAGACGTACCCTAAAGACGAGCGTGGATTAGCGAAGCTAGGGGCTACGATCATGTTACTTATCAGTGAGTGGGCTTTTGTTTTCTATATATATACACACACACACACACACACACACATATGTTTTATAATTCCCAGAACTCATTTTAAATGAATTTTTGCTTTAAATGCCATGTAGTGAATGCATTATATTTTTAGTATTGCATTATTATAGTTATGCATTATATTGAATGATGCTACAGAGGCTCAAGTAAGCTTCAAGTGAGTATACTGTGATGGTATTGGCTGCATTGCATATTGCTATGCATTTATGCATTTAGATCTTACTATGATGCACCCTGGTGTTAGTGCTCCCGCCGGAGGCTAGGGCACAGCTTTCATGTGACTGTTCACATCCCGCACCGCACACTCACCTTGGATCCAAGTCTGGTACTAGCCTGTCGTATAGATCACAATAGGTAGTTCTCACTCGTAGGTGACCCGCGATCTATCGCAGAGCTTTCACGTGATCATAGCATTTGAGCGTACTTATTTGCACCCAGCCTGTCGTATAGGTCACATTAGGTAACTACGACTCATGTGCAGTAATAGGTTGTTGAGCTATAGATCCAGCTGTACAAGTCACGTTAAGTGACTCTGGCTAGTCTGTTATTTTTATATTTATTTTCACACCTGGCTTACATATTTCAGTGCTGAAACGCTACGACATGGCATACTTGGTTTCACTGCCCTTGTGCATTATTTTACGTATATACGTAGTATTATTTTATGGGAACTATACAGGTTTTATAGTGAGAGGCTAGTATGTTCAGAAAGATAACTGTGTTGTCAAATGCTTTGTTTTTGCCCATTCACCTTTTCTGTTTTGTGCCCCTCCAGGTCCTAGCTAGCTGAATCTCTCTATGGCTCACAGGGACTCTCCGGCAGTTCTGACGTTGCTTTAAATAAATCTAGGGATCTTCTCCCTGTTTGTATAACTAATACCTTGTTTGTTGGACTACACTTTTTGATACCTATGCTGTAAGACATTTTTATCTTGACTGTGATCACTTCTACACACTTTTATACTTAGCTCTAGTGTAAATTAGTTTAGTTTTGGCTTTTATTTATTCACATTTTCTTATCACGTTCGCTTTTGTTGCACACTTGGTTATGTCACCTTCACGTGACGGCCAGCATGCCTCGACTCTAGTCGAGGTGTGTCATGATCTCTCTGACTCTTCCTCTCATGATGCAGAAATGGATTTTCTAATACTCGATAGAGGTTACTACGCTCAGTTTCACTAGCCAATACTGACCTAGAATCTTGTTATAGAAAGACGGGTTGCTAGCTATTGTGAACGTCTACTTTGAGACCACTAGGGGTGTTTTCACGTCGAGTGTTATTTTGCCGATGTCAATCGAGCTGTGACCGTTGAATCTGGTGCATACCTTTGCTCAGCGTATGATCGTGTTTTCCAGGCCCATCTGCTGAATGACTAAGAGTTGGAGTAAGGTGATTGCGTTGTTATTGTTAACCATCATTATGTCGACTATATTATAGGCTAGTTGGACAGATACCACTAGTGTGTCGTCGTGTGGGAAGTCGATGCCTTCGACATCCTGCTTGGTGAAACCAACCTGGGTGTTGATTGCTAGACCTGTGAGACTAGTAAAGCTAGCTAGATCTTTCTCTTCTTAGAGTTGTTGGTGGCCCCCAAATGCTTGGATTAGGCGAAGATGTCATTTTGTCTTGGTTGACAGTTCTTCGTCGGTGTCTGCGTCTACGTTTCTTCTAGACTGCACAGTTGGCTTGTCAAAGTATCTGTCAACCTTGCCTTCTTTCACCAGCTTTTCTAAGTGTAGCAGTCATCGGTTGTGTGGCGGAGGATTTGGTGGCTCGGGATTGAGAACTTAGAATAGTTCTTTGGCATCGAGCCTCCTTTAGTTGGAGATCGGTCTCTGCGCTTGGCCTTTTGCCTGCTTTTGTGGTTGTACTGCTTCCCGTCCTCCTTCTTTTAAGCTACTACTAATTCTCTTTGGGGCTACTCAGGTGCCTTATATGTTCACCAAGCCTCATCCCAACATGCATGCTTCTCCGCCAGAGAGAAAAAGTCCGCCAGAATTAGATCTTCTTTCATGATTAATTCTTCGAACAATAAGTTGTCTACTGGGAGTCCTTTTTGGAAGGTTGCACTAGTTATCGAGTCGTTAAATCCAACTATCTTTGCCTTCTCTACTTTGAACCTCTTCACATAATTGCGGAACGACTCATTTGGGCTTTTCTTCGCATTGAACAAGTGGTCGAACTTCTTCTTGATCTAGCAATATGATGAATACTCTTTGGTGAAAACCAAAGAAAGTTCATCGAAACTTTGGATAGATTGTGGCAGCAGGGTGTGGAACCAATCTTGAGCCTCACCTTTTAAAGTGGTGTCAAATATCTTGCATATGATAACGTCGTTGTTCTGATAGAGGATCATTGCGCTTCGGTGGTGCTTTAGGTGTCTCTCCAGGTCTTCATCCCCTTTGAAGGATGTGAAATGCGGCATGCTGAACTTGCGTTGAAGTTCTGCCTGCTCAATCTCATCCGTGAAGGGTGACCTGCTTATGTTGGTCATGTTCCGTCGTACTGCCTCGTCAATGACCTCATTGCATTGAAAATCTCATAGCCGCTCGGTCAAGAACATCTCTAGTTCTTCCTAAATTTTCTTTTGTTAGGGTAGCAAAGCTCTCGGCTGCCCCCAGTCGTGACTTACTGGTCTAAGTTGTTCTTTCATATGTTTAGCTCATTTATGTTGCGGTTGCGTTGCATGTGGTACGTTTCTAGCAGGCAAGCGAGTTTTCGCAAGCTGTCGATTGAACTTAAGCCAAATCGAGTGACTACTTCTATTCGTCCATCGTGCTGCCTACTCCGATGTGAGGTGGATGATGCTCCTTGCGGGCCTAGCCGTGAATAAACACTTCACCTGGAAGGTTGCTCATATTGATTATCAGAGTGTGGCCCCAACCGTGAATGTATGCTTGTCCGTGGGCCTAACCGAGATTGCACGCTTCTCCACGCTCTAAGACGAGAGTATATGCTATCTCGGGGGCCCAATTGAGAGTGTATGAGCGTACACCACCGTACGCTCTATCCATGACTAGTTGAGGGGCTACTTGCCGAGATGTTGCTGGAGAGGTTTTCAGTTTGCCCTTGTCCTACTTTGGGACACCTTGTATGGGGTACGTTGCATCTCGGTACACTACAAGAGCTGATTCACCAAGGTCGTCTACTGCGCGAGGGCGCTTGTCAACTTTATAACTTGTTGAGACAAGTGTTGTTCGCCTTTTAAAAGAGCATGGATGGTATGCATTTCCTTGAGTAGTGGAAGTGTAATGGACTCCAGGCACAAGATTTTGAACTTCAATTAGCTAATTCTGCAATTTTTTTTTTAAAACCAAAAAAGGGGTTCAAAAAACGAGTCCGGAAAGCCCAAAAATGGTTCAAAATAGCCAAAAATAGTCTTGTATGGCCGCTAGGAGTCACGGATCTGGGCAATGGGCGCGCGGGCGTGGGTCCGAGTCAACTTGACTCGCGTTGACTACCCCTGGGCTGGATGCGCGCGTTAGTGCTGCAGAATGAAAGGCTAGGCCCATATGAAGGTCATAGCACACTGGGCTTCTTCTCATTGGGTTTGCACAGGAATGGGCCTGGGCAGCTGCTACCATGGGCTGCCTCCACGAGGCTGTTGCAGCCAATGTTGGGCTCAGATAGGAAATGGCCTGGAAGGCCTAGTTGGAGCGCATCGGGCTTCTGATGGTTTTCCACATTGGGCCCGCGCCTTGGCCTTTTCTGGAGGCTTTCTACTTGCTTGAATGGCTCGGTGCATGGACTGGAGGCAATGGGCTGCCTTATTGGGCTGCAGGTTACACCAGCATGGGCTGGGTTTTGGCTGCAAAAATTGTACCGATGATTGATTGGGCCACGGCAGTGGCAGTGGGTGGATGGTAGTCGTCATTGCTCCGTGATCCGTCGAGTGGGTGAAAACCCATATTTGTAGAGAGCGCCTTTTGTTGTTGTTTCATATATTTTTCATCATCGTATTTCTTCCCAGGACTATTCAAAGAATTTATATAAAAAAATTATAGGAGTAGGAACATGTGGGAAAATCTATGAATGAACGTAGAAAATTAGAAACGCTAAATGCGAGAGTCTTCTTCGAGCGTGTGAATTAAACTCTCAATGAAAGCATCAATTTGTGGATGCAAATTTCTGCCGTCTTCTCATTTGACGAAAATGCACCTGCAAAATAATAACACCTAAGATTAAAGCCAAAAGCCTCATGCGCCCATGAGAAATAGGAGGGCTTTGGCCGAAGAATCTCTAATGCCAAAGTTAGAATTTGAGAGATAATGTGTTTAGGAAATTTTAATGAAAAAATGAACTAGCTTTTTAGTGGGAGAATGAGACTATATATAGGACTATGGCCGGCCTTCTTTGGAGAAATAGGGACAGGCCATTATTGGTAGAAGAGTAAATTATAGCTATGGTCCCTTAACTTTAACTCAATTGGAGCAATGGTCCCTCAACTAAAAATCCATTACCATTGGTCCCTCAACTTTAATTCAATTGGAGAAATGGTCCCTTAACTTTAACTCAATTGTAGCAATGGTCCTTCCAATATAACTCATTTTGACAAAATTTTTGACATAATTGACTAAAAGAACCATAATTATACACTTTGATGAGTTGAGAGACCCTAATTGTATAAATGGTCATTCCAACATAGCTTATTTTGACAAAATTTTGACAAAATTGATGAAAATGACTATAGCTACACATTTTAATAAGTTGAGGGACCAATGGTAATGGATTTTTAGTTGAGGGACCATTGCTCCAATTTGATTAAAGTTGAGGGACCATTTGTACAATTTACTCTTGGTAGAATTATGAGTTTAATTCACATAATATCTTGCAATTAATTTGGTAATCAATTTTAATTTAAATAGGACAATTGA
Source organism: Crataegus laevigata (assembly GCA_963580275.1). Classification (NCBI taxonomy): domain Eukaryota; kingdom Viridiplantae; phylum Streptophyta; class Magnoliopsida; order Rosales; family Rosaceae; genus Crataegus; species Crataegus laevigata. Next base: position 10,888,640 of record OY756944.1, on the reverse strand, counting down.
GAGTTACCTTTTGAGTGGGGATTTGATGAGGAGTGATGAGAGGGATTTGAATAAATACCATTTTGATACATTTGACTCTTCCTTGATTGAGCTTCTATTTTTTGTTGCATGCGTGTGGAAATCCCGAGGTGCCTTGAAAGTAATTTTGTCATTTTCACCTAAAATTACACATGTCAGCTCCATAATTTTCTTGATTATTTTTTGCTCCACAATTATCATTTGTTTTGGTTTGGTTCCAATGTGATTTAACTGCGAGAAATGTGGTTTTGTAGATTGTAGATCATGTGTTCTATGAATGTTGTATGAATTCTAGGGTTTAAGAGCTTCCCACTAAGGACATTATTCATGCCACAGTTGAAGAATTCAATGGTATGTGAAAAGATAAAGACTTTATTAGCATGTTTCGGTGTCGTGTTGCGTTTTAAATTCAATTTTTATTGAATATACATATATGTTTTCTAATTTATGTTATATATTTACAATAGAGAAACAAAAGAAATCTCAAAGCCAGACCCTCACGTTTCAATGAAGCCTATTAACCTGCACCCCACAGTGAAAAACGTCTTTCAGTAAACACTTTTTGTCATCGCTTGTGTGTACAAGTCTACCAGACGTTTTCAATGCGTATAACATTAATCTTCTATAACACAATTTTTATACCTTTCAAACATATTGTTTCATTCGATTTTTAATCTCGTAACAAAGCCAAAAATTTCTAATCAAATACTAAATCAATCTTATTAATGCCTAAGTAATCTGCAAATGACACACCCGTACCCGAAAATAGGGCATGCTGGCCGTCACGTGAGTGTGACGTAGCCATGTGCGCCGTGCGGAAGCTAAGATCGATAACTAAGTACGAACTAATTAAAACCAAAACCACTAGCAACCTAGGTAAGATAGTGTACTAGAGGCATAATAAGGTACTTATACATAATCAGAGCGTTCTAAGTTCGAATGCAGTCAAGCATGAAATAAGTTTAGATAACACCACCGGTGTCATACATAAATGAATGTGTCAGAACTGCCGATAAGCCCTCGCGTCCACCAAAAGAACCTCTAGCTACCTAGTACCTGGAGGGGCGAAAAACAAAACTGAGTGGGTCAGCAAAACAATTCCTTTCAAAACCAATCTTTACTCAAACATATAGCCCCTCACCGTAAAACCTGTATAATTTCCCAGAATCAAAATATATACTCATATATACATATAGGTTCTCAAAATCATGCTGAAAAGTATATGTATGCCATGCCAAAGTATCCAAAACAGAAACTCAATCATAAACTGTTGATGTGATCAAATGCCAGGTAATCATCTTGGCCCCCGGCCATCTAATATCTCATATAGCTCATAACATCATGTATGTCAATACTGCACAATCATCACTACCACATCTGGTGGTCTACTCATCATCATGTATATCAAGTAAATATGCTTTAGTGCTACAATCACGTGAAGACTGTGCGAATGATTCGTGGGTCACCTACGAGTCGAACCCACTCAAAGGTGGTCTATACGACAAAACTGTGCACCTAACTTGGATCCAAGGCGAGCATGCGGTGCGGGAGGTGAACGACACGTGAAAGACTATGCCCCTAACTCTGGGCGGGAGCACTAATATCAATGTGCAAGTATATGGACTTTAATCACATCATATCACATCATTCTCATCATAACTAGCATATAATCTTACCTGACACTTACCTGTGCGTCCGCAGCACCAACATATGAATATGCAATCATTAATGCATCAATAATAATATATGAATACTTTGCATGGCATTAAAATCACATAAACGTTCATTTATCGTTTTCTGGGAAAATAATAATAAGATATAGGTAAATACGGTAAATAGCTGCCCACTCACTGATAGGTCGATGGGTCGTAGCCCCCGCGTCTAGCCTGGCTACGCTCGTCCTCGGTATATGTCTCACCTATATGAGAAATTACTAAAAATACGTCATTTAAGCACATACACGTAACTACGGAAATAACTTCTCATACATAGCTCAATTTTTGTATTTGAATATACCAACGTGACCTACTCGTCGTCACGAACATCCCCATATTTTTAAAATAATTTTTCACTGTTCCACGCGCCCCCACGTGCCTGACGTGGCACGGACCCACGCGCGATCACGCGCAGTGCACACTGACGGCGTCAGTTGACGCCGTCAGGAATATTCCGTCAACTTTAACGGCGTCAGTTAACGGCATCAGAATATTCCGTCAGAGTTGACGGAATATTCCTCCTCCGGTTGTCTTCTCCGGCGACTGTTTCGCCGGAATTTCTGGGAATTTTCAAATTGTCCTATCTTGCTCATTTTTCATCCTTTTTGACCCATTTTTCTTCCTATGTGCTCCAAATTAAGTGTAGAACATGAATATACCTTCAAAAACCTTGAAAAAGGTCTTAGATTTCCTCGGGGACGAACTCCAAAACCGGCCACTCTCGATGTGCGTGATCCCGACGTCCAAACTCCTCCAACGAACTACTCTGAGACTCCTTAGGACCTCACAAAGCTCGTTGTGATCTCAGATTGTCCTAAAACGCAACGTATGAAAAGTTGATAAATAGTGCCAAATATAAACCTTGAGTTTTGGACGTGAAATCGTCGTAGTTCTTACCTGAAATTAGTATGGTTGAGTTCGTATGGTCTTCACGAGTCTGAATATGCAATTTGTTTCGTCGATCTATAAGGTTTTGGTGTGGGTTGTGAGTGTGCCGTGTGTGTGAAGAGGAGAGAGAGAGATAGCGTCGAGAGGTAGAGAGAGAGAAGTGTCGGTGGGAGGGTGAGAGAGTGTAAAATGTGTGGTCCAAATAGTCAAACTCACAAGCCTTATTAGGCTTCCAATAATTGAGGGCCACACTCTATTGGTCCTCATACCACACACATGCACACATAAGTAATCCCCAAGGGCAATTATGTCATTTCATAATTAATAACCAATATAATCAGGACGGGTCGTCACAGCAAAAGTGTTTATACATCAACATTCGTCGTATCCCCTCACCGTTCAATGAATATAGCCATTTTAATATATAGCTTATGAGATTGAGCCCATTGACTAAGATGGCGAAGCAAAAAATATTTTTAAAAACAATATAATAGATGGGATAAATCAATGGTGACTTACCTAAATGTACTATAAGATGGCGACTAGTAACAATGCTTTTCGTGGATTTGTTGTGTTTCGTTAAAGCTAGCATATCTAGATCCACTTGAAGCGGCCTTGTCACCTTCATGTGTTCGTTTGAGGATTTTCAGTATTTGGTTCAGTTCTTCCAAATCTTGCTTGTACACCAGATAAGCCCCACACTTCTTCACACTATTGAAATCTATGTTTTGTGTTCTCTCTTTAGTATCATACAACCAAGTTTTGAATAAAAATTGTTCCTAACGACATTTTTCACAAGGCAAATAAAATACCAAAAGGTGCTCTGACACAAAAGACCCTATTTCATAATCCTCTTCCCAAAGGTCCCCTATTTCATAATCCTTTTCCCAAAGGTCCCTCCCTAAAAGCTCAATATTGAAAGAATCATAATGATGAAGGGTAGTTAGATTGGCCAAGTTTTGCTTAGGATCTTGAAAAACAAGACAAGAGGCAACCTCCAGCCAGTTGGTACATGATGGTGGAGGAAGCTCCACATTTACTAAATGTCCCACACTTTGATTACTGAACCATTTTGAAATTTCACTTCCAGGCCATACAACATGTATGTAGACCTGGCATTCGTGTCGTGTTTCTCGTGTTCGTGTCGTTTTTGTGTCATACCCGATAGCTTAACGGGTCGTGTCGTGTAACACCCGTTAAAATAAACGGGTAATATGACCCAACCCGAAATCGACCCGTTAATATTATCAGGTAATATGACCCGACCCGTTACCCGTTAAGAAAAATATTTTTTAAATCAATAAATAGTGAAAATGAAAAAACATAAATTGACCCTAAAAATGTAAAACATAATACTAAATTAGTATATACATACTATATTGTCACATAAATACTAATTTAAAACATTAATAAATAAATAAATAAAACATTTTTCTTTCAAGTTTATATACCCCAAAATAAGAGTCTAATGAAAAAACATTAGTGCATACTACAAAATACAAATGTTCAAAGATATGCAAAATGAAGAGAGTTATGTTTCTACAAAATACAAATGTTTAAAGATATGCAAAATGAAGAGAGTTATGTTTCAAGATTGAGGAACCTTGTACATTTTTTACTATAAAACCCTTCAAGTTTCATCAATCACGGAGGGAAATGGTATTTGAACTTATTGACGATGTTTTCACTGAGGTTTTCCATTATCCATAAACTATAGATTTAAATTTAACCCTTGATTGTCATTTACATTTACGTTTCATTCCTCTCACCAAATTTTTTTTTTTTGGATTTTCTTTTTTGAAAACATGATCTCTTAGAGGATGCACGAAGATGAATGGTTTGCATCGTTTATATTACGATGAGAGTTTTACCATTAGTGAAAATATAGCTCAAAGTCTATATGAATACAATGAATGAATTCGATCTTCAATTTAAAATATTTACACAAGTGGATACCAAAAAATCTTATGTTATAACTTATACTTAATGAAAGTATAAATAAACGCTAAGTGTTAGTCAATCTATTGTTTTGCTGGGATACGAATTCTCCAAAACTAATTCAACGATCACAACCGTCAAACTTGTTTGTATATGTTTCGAGATCACATCAGCAAAAAATCACAAAAATAAACATTCAGAGATCAAGTAACGAGACAAAACTTTTCAACGGTTATAAACGAAAAATCACAATTTAACGGTTATTTTAACTCTGATTTTGATGATTTTTTACAGCTACACTCCTTGACCCTATATGAATACAATGAATGAATTCGATCTTCAATTTAAAATATTTACACAAGTGAATACCACAAAATCTTATGTTATACTTAATGAAAGTATAAATAAAGAGAGATTATATTCACACACCCCAAATTACTTCTCACACACCTTTTTAATTTTTTAATATTTTTTACCCACCACAAACACTTGATAGAAAAATATTAAAAATTAAAAGGGTGTGAGGGAAGTAATTTGGGGTGTGTGAATATAATCCCCCATAAAGAACTCTTAAGTGTTAGTCAATCTATTGTTTTGATGGGATACGAATTCTCCGAAACTAATTTCAACAATCACAACCGTCAAACTTGTTTGTATATGTTTCGAGATCACATCAGCAAAAAATCACAAAAAACAAACATTCAAAGATCAAGTAACGGAACAAAACTTTTCAACGGTTATAAACGAAAAATCATAATTTAACGGTTATTTTAACTCCGATTTTGATGATTTTTTACAGTTACACTCTTTGACCCTATATGAATACAATGAATGAATTCGATCTTCAATTTAAAATATTTACACAAGTGGATACCACAAAATCTTATGTTATACTTAATGAAAGTATAAATAAACTCTTATGTGTTAGTCAATCTATTGTTTTGATGGGATATGAATTCTCCAAAACTAATTTCAACGATCACAACCGTCAAACTTGTTTTTATATGTTTCAAGATCACATCAGCAAAAAATCACAAAAACCAAACATTTAGAGATCAAGTAACGGGACAAAACTTTTCGACGGTTATAAACAAAAAATCACGATTTAACGGTTATTTTAACTCTGATTTTGATGATTTTTTACAGCTACACTCCTTGACCCTATATGAATTCGATCTTTAATTTAAAATATTTACACAAGTGGATACCACAAAATCTTATGTTATACTTAATGAAAGTATAAATAAACTCTTAAGTGTTAGTCAATCTATTGTTTTGATAGGATACAAATTCTCCGAAACTAATTTCAACGATCACAACCGTTAAACTTGTTTGTATATGTTTCGAGATCACATCAGCAAAAAATCACAAAAAACAAACATTCAGAGATCAAGTAACGGGACAAAACTTTTCAACGATTATAAACGGAAAATCACAATTTAACGGTTATTTTAACTTTGATTTTGATGATTTTTTACAGCTACACTCCTTGACCCTATATGAATACAATGAATGAATTCGATCTTCAATTTAAAATATTTACACAAATCTTATGTTATACTTAATGCAAGTATAAATAAACTCTTAAGTGTTAGTCAATCTATCGTTTTGATGGGATACGAATTCTCCGAAACTAATTTCAACGATCACAACCGTCAAACTTGTTTATATATGTTTCGAGATCACATCAGCAAAAAATCACAAAAAATAAACATTCAGAGATCAAGTAACGGGACAAAGCTTTTCGACGGTTATAAACAAAAATCACGATTTAACGGTTATTTTAACTCTGATTTTGATGATTTTTTACAGATACACTCCTTGACCCTATATGAATACAATGAATGAATTCGATCTTCAATTTAAAATATTTACACAAGTGGATACCACAAAATCTTATGTTATACTTAATGAAAGTATAAATAAAATCTTTAGTGTTAGTCAATCTATCGTTTTGATGGGATATGAATTCTCCGAAACTAATTTCAACAATCACAACTGTCAAACTTGTTTGTATATGTTTCGAGATCACATCAGCAAAAAATCACAAAAAAAAACAAACATTCAGAGATCAAGTAAAGGGACAAAGTTTTTCGACGGTTATAAACAAAAAATCACGATTTAACGGTTATTTTAACTCCGATTTTGATGATTTTTTTACAGATACACTCCTTGACCCTATATGAATACAATGAATGAATTCGATCTTCAATTTAAAATATTTACACTCCGATTGTTTTTTTTCTTTTTTTTTACATTTTTTACACTTCTACAATATTATTAATTTTTCACTAAAAAAAACATTATTCATGAGATTTGGAGGGTTTTAAAAATCTAAACGACCATGTAATGATTGTCTAAGGGTAGAGGATACAATCATGAGCATTTATATATGACACACCCCGACCCAGGGGTCGAAGCGTGCTGGCTGTCACGTGCGAGTGACGTAGCCAAAACGTCAGCGGAAGGTAATTATGCATGAAATGTAGTAGTGAAAGTCAAGATGATAATATACATATGATAAAGAGTGACATAGAACGAAAGTATAATAGTAAAGGGTCACAGAGCCGATCCTAGGTGCAGTCATTTAAAAACAAAATGATACGACTACAGTAGAAATCCTACATCAGTGGTGGTCTGTCAAAACTGCCTTGATGCCTCGATAGCCGTCCACGTCGTCGCTACCTAGAACCTGGAGGGGCGCAAAACAGAAAATGTGAGTGGGCAAAAACAAAGTCTTTCCAAAACCATTTCATAAAATCCATAAATAACCCCTCGCTGTAAATCAATATAATTTTCCCAGAAAATAATACGTATATAAACTTATATACGAAAACTCGTCTTAGAGTCAAAATTCGTTATCAAAACTCAATGATAGGCCATGTCGATATACCAACTCAGAAAAATCATCGTCATCAGGCAAGTAATATAAATCTAGGGTGTCCCTAGTGTCATGTCAGCCGGAGTCACCTCTAGTGACCTGTACGGCTGAACATATAGCTCATCCATCATACTCAATCACTATCAATTATTATCCTGCACACGAGTCGGAACCACCTATAGTGGTCTGTACGACAGGCTATGTGTATAATATTACGCTCAGTGCTACGATCACGTGAAGGCTGTGCGACGAATCGCGGGTCACCTACGAGTCGGAACCACCTATAGTGGTCTGTACGACAGGCTAGGCACCTGCCTTGGATCCAAGGTGAGCGTACGGTGCGTGAGGTGAACGATCACGTGAAGGCTAGGCCCTACTCTGGCGGAGCACTAACACCCGAGGTGCAGGTGATGAGCTAAACCACTATCTATCATTATCTCAAGCACTATCATCATACTTACCTGACTTACCTGGCCCTCTTCGGCGTCGAAGCGTAGCAAATGCAAACATAATCATATTTATAACATATTATTGGCATACGACATGGCAAAATAATTATAAAACCATTTCCATTCATAAATCATGAAATTTGCGTTTCTGGGAAAAACGCCAATTATATATATATATATATATATATATACTGAAAACAAAAGCCCACTCACTGGTATGTCGACGGGTCGTATCCCCCGAGCCTAGAATGAATGCGCTCGTCCTCTGGGTACGTCTCACCTATATGCGAAACAACTGCAAAACCGTCATTAACAGTACATAACCGAGCTACGTAAATAACTTTTCATACGAAGGTCAATTTTGGTATTTGAATATACCAACGCGACCTACACGACGTCACGAACGTCGTGATATTTTTAAAATAATTTTTTAATGTGGCACGCGCCCCCACGCGCCAAGGAATGCACGGACAGACGCGCCCCCACGCACGTCACGTGCTGCGCACGCGCGACTAACCCTAACGGCGTCAGGAATATTCCGTTATCTTCTAACGGATTCTGTTAGAACTAACTGACGGCGTGAGGAATATTCCATCAACTTTGACGGAATATTCCGTCACCCCTAACCTCCAGCTCCGGCGACCTTCGCCGGCGCCGGACTGGTTTTTCCGGCGACCCTTTTCCGGCGAACTTTCAAACCTCCATATCTCCTTCATTTTTCATCCTTTTTCCACGATTTTTCTTCCTACATGCTCTAATTTTAGTGTAGAATAAGTATATACCTTCAAGTCCTTCGAAAAACGTCTAGAAATTCCATGGGAAATTTCCTCCAACTCGGCCAAGTCCAGAACTCAGTGATCCCGACGTCCAACGTTCACGAACGAGGTACTCCGAGCTTTGTGGAAGTCTCTAGAGTGTCCCTATGATTTTTTGTTTCACCTAAAACGCAACCATAACAAAGATGATGAACAGTACCCCGAGTTTAGGTCACAGGTTTGGTATGTTTTCGAAGGTTTCCATCCACAAAACCAACATATATAAACTCAGTAGGTCCCAAGGAATAAGTATATACTTACCTTAGTCTCGATCTGGGTCGAGGAGGTGTGGTGTGTGTGTGTCCGTACGTTTCAGATGAGGTGAGGGATAGAGAGTTCGAGAGAGAGGGAGAAGGGAAAACAGAAACAATGCACATGTGTGCATGTTGCGTACGTGTGTGTGTTAAAAATATCAGCCCAATCTTTGGGCTTAAATAATTAGGGCACCCAAGCCCAAAACCAAACCCAAAACCATAACCGTTCCCGCGTATTCGAGGGCAATATTGTCATTTTACGTCGAAACTATATTTAAACTCGGAACGGGATGTCACATATAGGGGTGTGCTATCCACACACCCCATTTTACTTCTTACACACCCCTTGTTAATTTATATTTGTTGATTTTCTTCAATTCATCCGATCCAACGGTCGAAAATTAGAAGGGCGTGTGAAAAGTAAAATGGGGTGTGTGAATATCACACCCCTTTATATATGCTTTCACATTTTTCAGACTTATACATTAATGATTATGAATTTTATTTATTTTGAACTGCCTTAAAAATACATGAGGGTTTGTATAGTTTTAAAAATTCATGTATGCACCTTTAAAGCGTAGAGGATGCGATTAAGAGTGCTTGCATATTTTTTTCACATTTTTTGCACTTGTAAATTAATTATTTTAAATATTTAAATGTATTTGGTATTTTTAAATTACTTGATGTTTTTATTTTTAATGTGTTTTATAATTTTTTAATCTCACTCTTTGCTCATAATATTTTATAAAATAAATAAATAAAACTTAAATTTTTAAAATTTATTTAGAATAATAATACAATAATAATTAATGAATATATATATATATATATCCACTATATTTATTGTATTTTATAGTAAGTTTTTTTTAGTAATTAAAAAAAATTAAAATCATCAAAATAACTTTTTCCTTTTCATGTCGAAACAGGTTACCCGCGTGTCACTCTCGTGTAAACCTGTTAAGGACCCGTTATTTTCGTGTCGTTTACGTGTCGTGTAAGAAACTGCCAGGTCTACATGTATGGGCTCTTCTATGTAGTACGGATTCAATCCCTGTAACAAAAGAATTATTTGAAAGAGAGAGAAAGATAAAAAATGGGAAATTATATTCACACACCCCAAATTACTTCTCCCACACTTTTTTAATTTTTTAATATTTTTCTATCAAGTGTTAGTGGTGTGTAGAAAATATTAAAAAATTAAAAAGGTGTGAGAGAAGTAATTTGGGATGTGTGAATATAATCTCTCTAAAAAATAAAGAAAAATAAAAATAAAAATAAAAAAATAAAAACCTTTTCCAAAGTTCCCGAACCTCCTCGAGACGAGTGGCATATCTTAGAATCCTTGAGAGTAATATTTTAGTCCAGCCTTCATCTTGAATAGATGCAATGCAATTCTCGCAAGTGAAGTCAAAGTCCAAATTGGTGAATTTACTGCTCAACTTGGATGCATTTGTCAACCTTTTTAAGGAAATACAATTGTTTACATTCACGCGTAACGTGCTATTAGATGGAAGAGGTGGCAATTCTTGAAGGCTTCTGCAACTCTCCAGATCAAGATCCCAAAGCTTAGAGAGGCATATAATGCTTTCAGGTAGACTGACAAAATTATTTCCACGAAGAATCAAATTTTCCAAAGAGGATAAGCAGCCAATATCATCAGGGATATCTCCTTCGCCGAGTTTACAATTGTCTAGAAGTAAATGTGTCAAAGAGCATAAATGATTTAGAGAAGACAGCAACAAACCCCAAGGAGAAGGAGGAGGATTAGGACGACTCTTTCAAGCCCTAAACAGCGGAGAAGGCCATATCCCTCCCCTGCTTTAGCACTCGATCCCTCAAATTCTAGAAATTTGAGATTTTTCATACCCACGAGCAGCTCTTTCATGGTGGTGGGTCCCCACCGAAGGAGAAATTTTTCATTGTGATCAAGAACATGGATATTACACCAAGTGTTTTTATATAAGTGATAGAAACTTGTATTTTTTAAGTTATTAACTTTTTACCACACATATCCCATCATTTATATAGTGACACGTGGTGTACCACCCCTTATTCCAATCACATTGAAAAATCTCTCCCACCGAAGACGCTCTATGTGATCCATGTCTCCTGGGAGTTTGTCAATTTTTTAGTATCCCACCATATTGAGATATGTAAGAGACTTCAAATTACAAATAGCCCTTGGAAGGTTCAAGAGATTTTTGTTATTCGATAGATACAACTCCTTAAGACAAACCAGATGTCCAATTGATGAATGTATTTTCTCGATCGCAATCTCACCTAAGTTAATCGTGGACACATTCTTCATCCACTCCCCAAATTTTGGAATCCTTTTTACATTTGAGCAGCCATAAATACTGAAAAATTTAAGAGAATTCATTTCAACTTCACTTGGAATGCTCTTAATGCTTTTACAACAAAAAAAGAACAACACCATAAGTCTTTTGAGGACTCCAATAGACGGCTGAATCTCAACTAAATTTTTACAATCCTTAAGAATCAACTGCTCAAGGTTTGGAAGACCACTGAAATCTGGGGTAGTACTCTTCAATTTATTAGACTGGCCAAGATCGATATGTTTCAAGTTGGGCAAGTCTTGTACAACACCGATACGGTTCAACTCATACATTTAGCTTTTACAACCTTTAAGTTTATTCAAAAGAAATAAACAAATAAATGATTATTTTGTAAATTAAAGGATGAATAATAATTAAGTTTTATGTAATTTTTTTTGGTTTAATGAGAAAATGTCACGCGTTTCTTGTTTTCAGAGCCAAGAAATATTAAATAACATGTTTATTATTTTTAAAAATAATAAAATATGTATTAAAATATCATTAGATAGAATCAAAATGTAAGTAGTGAGTATCCAAGTATTATGCTTTATTCAATACTACTCTTACCACTTTTCCCTCCTACAACCAAATAAGATTGCTATGATACATCTTAAGTTCAGTAAGGAAGTGCAAGCGAAAGCTGGTTGGTAGAAAATTAGAAGGATAGCATGTCCAGTTTATAATTATCAAGGAACATGGAAGAAATTTAGGGCTTGAAGAAAAGCTCAAATTACTAAATTTCAAAAACCTCAATCCATCCATCTTAGAGAAGGCTTCCCAGTTCCATTAGCGTACCTCTTCTACTTTGGGCAGACGTATGGATATGGCTTCCATTGCTCCCGTTCTCTAACAATTAAGTAAAAAAAGACAAATTAATTTCACCTTCAAGTCTAATATATTGTCGAAAGAGATCATATATTCTTTCAAACTTGGTATTTAACTTCTTACCGTATTGGTCATGAATACATAAAAAATGTCATTGTAAAGCCACAACCTACTGCGTTTATCAAGTCTTTAGACTCGCGGCCAATAATTGTCCATGCCATTCTTGTATCAAATCATGCATTGATATGTATCTCTGGTGATCCTGATGAAGGAGAGATTTCTCAATTACAACATCTATCTCAATATGGCTAGAAATTTCAAAACAATTTGAATTATCTAGTAATTGAATAATTTTTTGCTTTTAGTACTTCCCTTTGTGGAAACATGCAACATCGAGAAAAATGCTCTTCTCACATTCTTCTAGTCCATCATAACTTATTTTAAGTTTATAAAAAATTGTTGGATTAGGAATTTTTGATAAATTATATCGTACACTATTCCAAGCATCTAGCCCTCTCCCAAACAATGCTGACCCCAATGTTGTAAGAGCTAATGGAAGGCCTCCAACATGATTAATAAAATACTTAGACAATTCTAGAAAATCTTCCTCAAGTTGGTCTTTTTAAAGGCATGCAGACAAAAGAGCTTAAGTGCTTTTGCATCATTTAACCCCTTCACCTTATGCGATATTGCTATACCACGTTGGACTAGCAAACGTTGATTCCTAGTTGTAACGATAATTCTACCCCTCATACCAAACCAACTTTGATCACCAGCATATACTTCGAGTTGCTTTAATTCATCCACATCATCAAGTACAAGAAGAAACTTTTTATTGTGCAAAAACTTCTCAGTGAGAATGCTTACGCGCGCTTCATCTCCAATTTTTGTGATCATTTCCTTCAAGAACGGGAAAGGAAGTCTTTTTGCAAGATCAACTATACCATTTTTTTTTGTACAAACCTCTCTAACATTGGCAAGAAAACAATGAACTTCAAAATGATGCTAGATTTTATCATAAACTAGCTTAGCAAGGGTTGTCTTGCCTATTCCACCCATCCCAGTTATCCCAATATACAATGGACTTCTAAATGATGCCAGATTTTCATGCATAGTGGTTTTTAACTTTTATTAATTTTGGTTGTGTGATAGTGATTTTTGTTATTCATTTTACTAAGGGGGTGTAGTCAATTTGGATTTCAGAGAATTTTAGTATATTTTTTTAAGTGATAGATTTTAAAGGATTTTAATAGACTTTAGAATTTTATATGGATTCTAACAGATTTGTATGGATTTCTCTAGATTTCAATGGATTTGTATGAACTTTTTTTTTATGGATTTCTTAACATTTTGAAAAAAAAATTGAGAATCGCACAGAGAGACCTCAGATTACTTTCAATGAAATTTTACTACTGAGATTAAATCTCCCTCATTACCTACTTGAACACCAAATGATGCATAGAAAAACTTGCCTCTCGCGGAGAAAAAGAGCACAAGTAGAATATTATTTCAAAACACTTGACTCTTGCGGAGAAGAATAGCACAAGTAGAATATTTTTTCAAGAACCTTTTAGAATTGTAACAAAGGTTTTTCTCGTCCCAGAGGACAGGATGGTAGGGAGCTAGGCAACTTGTCCCCTGCCATATAAGATAGCATGCATACATCCAACTGTCAAAAGACAACAAAAAAATACAAAGGATTTTACAAAATCTCTTATTGCAGAAAGAAGCTCCAGGAAGAAGTTCTAGGTAATAAAGGTTTTTATAGCAGCAACGAAGGTATCAACACATATTGCGGAAAGAAGTTCCAGGTAATAAATGATTTTACAGCAGCAATTGATTTTCACGGAAAGGAAAAGGGACGAGTAGGGCTTTTTGAGAGAGAGAGAAGCTGCGTTGACTATACCATGATTTTAAAGTCTTTTAACATCATCTTTTAAAATTTAATTGACTATCCCGTGATTCTAAAGTTTTTTAAAATCTTAATTTGACTACAACCCCCTAAGATTTTGAAGTTTTGTTTACGCTGTTTTTAGGTTTTTGTGCTCTGCTAGTTTTAATTTAGTTGCTTGCAATTATTTTGTAATTATCCTAATTAAACTGGGGGAAATTGACCTTTATGTTCTCCAAAATCTTTATAGAAAACTCGGGCTATTACATTTGCTTCCAGATGCCTATACAGGTGTTACTCATCATGGAAGGGAAGAAGGGTGGAAAAGTCGAGCTCTCTCTCAAGGACGTAACTGTAGCCTCCCTCAAGAAGGTCTCTCTCTCTCTCTCTCTCTCTCTCTCTCTTTCTCAAACCTCGACTTCTCTCTTTCACTATCATGTTGAAAATGATTGTTTCTTTAGTACACTTTCCCTCATAAACTACAAACCATAACATCCTCTCACTAGTGAATCTAGTGTCGATTTGAAGAAAATCTTAACCAGAAAAGGTATTATTTTATGTGAGTTATTCGCCCAAGTAATTTTTTGTTCTGAATATTATGTGTTTAGATGTGTAAACTTGGATTTAAAAATAGGTTTTGTGTTCAAATTTCATTTTTCTTTTTTCTTTTTTGTGATTTTTGGGGTTTTCTTTCTAACCTTAGATCCTATATTTTGGTGTTCAATTTGGTTTTGTTTTCAGACTCAGAGAGGCATTTTTATTTCCTTCAGATTTTGGGGCTTTTGCTTGCAGGCGTCAAAGCTCTCTGTACTCAAGGTAACATTGGCCTTGAGGTGAAATCTATCAATTTGACATATCGCTATTTAAATTTAATGAATAGAATTATGCTTGAGCTAAATTACGACGAGGAAATTAACAAGACTGTGATTTACTTTTATTAGCTTTCTGTTGAAAGGTTGAGTTCAATGAAGAAATATGTATTTGGATTAGGCTTTGCTCAGGTGATATTTTTCATATTCGTTTTGGCCTGGCCATTAGTATGATTTTCTATATTAGTATTGAGAAAGAAGTTCTCTATTGGTTTGTTAATATGCATAACAATGCAGTTTTCTAACATTCACACAGGTTTGTATTTCAGTGAAAAAAAAAAACCATCAATTTTGTCCACCCCATTCCCTCCCCCCTCCAGCCTCTTCTTCTCTTCTCCCCTTTCTGTAATCTCTCTTCTCCCCCCACGCGTATGTGCTAATGGCGTTTTTTTTTCCTTCTTCCTTCTTTTTCTTCCTTTCTTCTTTCTTCTTCTTCTTTCTTTGTTTCTGGGTTGCAGGCAGTGAGGTTTTTTTTTTTTTTTTTTTTTTTTCTTTTTCAAATTGGGATATGGGGAAGAAGGGTGGGTAGCGGCGTGGGTGGGGGGAGGCGTGGGGTGGGTGTTGCGGGAATGGGACAGAGGGAGGGGAAGGTTGGGTAGGGGCGGGCGGGGGGTTGGGTGCGGGTGTGTTGTTTTTTTTTTCTTTTTCTTTCTTTCTTTGTTTCAGGAATGGGGATGGAGAAGAAGGAAGGATAGGAGGGTGGGGGGTAGGGTAGGGGCGCGGAGTGGGTGGTGCGGGTGTGCTTAGTTTTTTTTCTTTTTCTTTTTCTCTTCGGGTTGCAGGTGGAATGTCGATGGGGAAGAAGGAAGGAGAAGGTGGGGGACGCGGGGGGGGGGGGGGGGGGGTTTGATAGGTTTTTATTATTTTTTTAATAAATTAATAAATATTTTAATATTTTTTAGTTTTTTTAATATAAAGTGTGCCACGTCACACGCCACGTCAGCATTTAATTGATAAACTGACAACGGGAGGTGTGACATTGAAACAAATTCGTAAGCAAATGTATGACGTTGAAACTTTTTAAAGATGAGGTATGAAATTGTTAACGACCCAATGGTTGAGGTAGTTTTTTGTAATTTACCCTAAAGAAAACCAAAACAGAATACCCCACTTAGTCTTATGCAAGTTCCCAATAGTAGTCCATCACCTCATGACCCTACTCAGTATTATGCAAGTTCTCAAGAGTAGTCCATCACTTCATAACCTACTGCTAAACTACAAATGCAATTCAACTTGACCATCAAATTACACATTCACCAACTAGAAATCAAAAGGCAAAATTATGGACATTCATTAAAAGGGCATGTAAATAAGAAATGGAAAAGGAATCTAAATTTGGTTTCTTGAGAAGCAAAGGGAATAAAGCAACCAATACACAGACAAGTGAACATGGTGAAAATCAATCAAAATCCACTTAACCTTACTCTATCAATGAGAAAAACAAATGACAAATATCAATGCGATAAATCAAAAGGTAATCATACTGGAAGTTGTTGAATCCTTCTTCACAAATCCCTCAAGCTTTCCACAGATATCATCGATGTCCTTCAAAAGAGGAGCTAAGTTGAAAAATGACTTGATTTCGGCATCTAGTGTTTCTTTTTGAACTTCCAACCCATTTGATAAAACCATTTAAGATTGCCCTATAGCCAATTCCTTGTCAAAACCCACAAAAAAAAAATCTCAATTTTCACATAAAAATAACTAATACCCAATATAAGTAGGAAAATGACTAAAACATCAGATTTTTATCATGCTACAAATGAATGGAATAAAACCCATTGTTTTTTGGATAAATATTGACCACACAAAGTAAAAAAAGAAAAAAAGAAAAAAAATAGTTGAAGGATCATGAGGTAGGTGAATATAATTTGGGAAAAGATACCTTTTAAATTCCCGAAACCCACATGCGTATGCTGGGATTTCAAACCAGAAATTCATTACAAATCAGAAAAAATAAAAAAATTAGTGATGAAATTCCACAATATATTTGAATTGAGAGGAAATTCAAAATTGAAATGCAGAGTAATGATCCCAAGAAGGAGAAAACAACTGAATGGTGAGAAAGATAGAAACAAAAAACATCACACTTGGAGAAAACTTGACTTGAATAGTTATAAATGTACAAAATCATATATGTAAGCTTACTTGTAAACATTTTCGAGTGGAAAGCTTTTCGAATCTTTTCGAATTTTCCCCATTTAGTTATAACCGGAACATGGGTTTGAAGATTTGGACCCACCCCTCCCTGTTTATTCTAAAAAAAAAATTGGACCCGCCCTGTATCCGTCCCGAACCATGATTACTTGTCTCAACCCACGAGTCCTCTACCCGTTTGCCCACCCCTAGAGAACACGAGAGACAAACTTAAATTAAAATATTACAATTGAAACATGCACTAATATAAGATATTACAAATTTAGGTGTTTTGTTTACGAATTGCCAATTTTACTCTAACACCTTTTTAAATTTTCAAACGCTTAGAGATTAATTAAGGCGATGACTAACTGCCTAGCGCCTAGACAAAGCTTAAGCAACGTTAGGCGGAGATTTTTAGGACAATGATATTTACAACAAAAATGGCAAAAATACAAACTATCCATATAATAATAGGAAATTTGGAAATATAGCCACCTTGAGAACCATTTAATGAAATATAGCCTATCTTTTCCAATTGTTATAAAACTAACCAAAATTAAAGTTAAAAAGACTTAATTACCTGTATGTCAAAACTCTTTCTTTTTCTCCTACCTCTAGACCTTTGGTGTTTGTTTCCTTAACTCTTCATCTCTATTCCAATTGTTGAAATACTACCACCACACTTTTCTTTACTCAGATGCAATTGGACCAAGTGATTACTACATCAAATGCAGACTTGCTGGCTTTTGTGTTGATATTAAATTTGTTGTTAGGTTTATTGGGTAGTAGTGGAACATCGGAGTACATCTCTCTCAAACGCCCACTCTTTGGAACAAACTTTCTATGATGGGTTTTTCAACTGTCTCTCTTATTTTGTTTTTTTTATGTTTTTTTTTTTAATTTCCAAAACAAATCTTATTATATCTAAAGCTTATTTTGATGTCTTTCTAAGAAAAAAAAATAGATTTATTGTTCTGATTTTATTTAATTGTATGAGTTGTAGGTTAATTAATTTGTTCATTTAATGGACCAAGAATGTAAAAGGTATGGATCTGACAATTTTCTTTTCGAATTGAAGAATATAAAAGACATGGTTCTAGCAAGTTGTAATGGAAGACACAAGACCCAAAATCCCATCTCAGGGCAGGAAATTAAAAGATAAGGAAAAGTAGTCTTGCATTGATGTTTAATATTGGTCAAAGAGTACATGAATTGTGTGCCAAGTATGGCTGGAAGAGAAACACAATTGGAATTTGGGGATGCAAGGGTTGAGGAAAAATTGAAGCTAGCACTGCTAGTTCTTAAACTGTTAAGAGCAAAAGAGGAGAACTTTAGTAATGAAGGGTACATTAGTATTTTTATATCAATTTTTTGTTACAATTATCAACAACTTAAAAAGATGGTTATAATTCTATACCGCAATTAAATTTTAATTATTTTTCCAAATTTCCTTCTAATTATAGAGCTATTAGAAGAGCCTAGTCAAGCCAAGTTTATTACAAGTCAGCCCTCGCAAACCCTAAACACAAAAAACCCAATCGAAACGCAGAGAAGCAAACCAAACCTCGACAGCTCCGCTCTCACTCCTCAGAAGTTTCTCTAAAACCCTATTCTCTCTCTCTCTCTCTCTCTCTCTCTCTCAAACTTTTACAAATGGACGAGGCGAAGCTCAACCAACTCAAGCATTTTGTCGAACAGTGCAAGTCCGATCCCTCCGTCCTCGCCGATCCTTCGCTCTCCTTCTTCCGCGACTACCTCGAGAGGTAACAATCCATTTCTCTTAGTATGCGATTTTTCTTTTGCAGAAACCGATTCGGTGTTTGTTTCGCTGTTGAGTCGGAACGAAATTTTGAAATCGAATTCGTTCCTTCGTTTCAGTCTCGGCGCTACGCTCCCTTCCTCTGCTCAGAAGCAAGGCGATTCAAAATCGGTACTCTTCTCTCTCTTACTTTTTGATTGTTGCGTTTTATGTTCTGTGTGTATGCGTTTTGATTGAGGGATTTGCAAGCGCAGAAGAGCTATGTCGTGGAGGAGAGCGACGACGACATGGCGGACACTGAAGCCGCTCAAGTTCAGGTCGAAGAAGAGGAGGATGAGATAATCGAATCTGATGTTGAGCTCGAGGGTGACACCGTGGAGCCTGACGATGAACCTCCTCAGAAGGTTGTTTGTTAATCAATTTCAGTTTTAGTTTCTTACTTGTTAGTATGTGAATAATTTTCATAACTTTTGTATGTTCATGGCTTTAATTGTTTTGCAGATGGGAGACGCATCGGTTGAGGTGACTGATGAGAACCGTGACGCTGCACAGGCAGCAAAATCTAAGGCTATGGAGGCCATTTCAGAAGGTATAGTGGATTACTAATAGTAATGTGCATGTTCGTGTGTGATTTGAGGGCTTGTTTGAGGATTTGATGGATTTTATGCAATGCAGGTAACTTGGAGGAAGCAATTGAACATCTCACAGAGGCGATTTTGCTCAATCCTACTTCAGCAATTATGTACGGCACCAGAGGTCTGAGTTTCTAGTTCTTATATAATTATATTCAGTAGGGGTTATTTTGTTTATTTGAATTTGAGAGTTTACTTCGTACTGGTTTATTTATTTTCTGAATTCTGTTTACTTGTTACTTCACAGCTAGTGTGTACATCAAAATGAAAAAACCTAATGCTGCTATCCGGGATGCCAGTGCTGCTCTTGAGGTTGTTAACATACCTTGCTTGTTTTTATACAGTGATGATATTTGTTTTCCGCCCATGTAGAATTTGTTTGTATATATTCCTTGATGTATATGTAGTTTACTCACTTGAGGTATTTAATTAAAGTATGATTAGTCAGCAACGTTATGTACTCTACTCTGCTTACTCAACCAGATAAAAATAAAATGTTTCTTTGGGCCGGTTGTGGCTTCATGTATAGTTCTGTTTGCATCAGTTTTAACTACTTGTGAGGTGTGATGTTTTGAGAAGGTGAACTTACGTTTTTATGTAATCTTGATCTCAGATCAATCCCGACTCTGCTAAAGGCTACAAGTCTCGTGGCATAGCACGAGCAATGCTTGGTCATTGGGAAGAGGCTGCTAAGGATCTTCACTTGGCATCAAAGCTTGATTATGATGAAGAAATAGGTGCTGTACTTAAGAAGGTTCGTCTCTCACTCTCTCTGGTTTGTCAAGTAATTGCATTTTTTGGTTGCATTTATTTATGCTGTATCATACATAGATAAGTTTGCTCTTCTCATTCTTTTGCCTCTATTTATCCTGTATCATTCATTGTTTGTGTATCGTATTCTATGTATCCAAATCAACTGCTGGTGATCACTGCAAGAAAACATGGATTCTGTGAAGAATGGTTTCGTCACATATACACTGAACTTCGTCACATATGTATGTGATGAATTTCCATGCGTCACTACTATACAGCGTCGCCTATAGTTGACATGATGATTTTTTCGTTCGTTACCTATTGGCTCTATATGTGACTTTCCTCACACATTCCCAGCTCGAATTCCGTACTTGAACCAAATATGCGACGCTTTGGGCGTCACTTATTCCTCGAATGCATGATGACTATGCTTTCATCACATACTGTATTGGATTTCATTTTTCTTGTAATGCTTTTTCTCATTTAATTATTTTCATAATTTTGCCTGATAATTAATCTATAATTAAAACTTTGATTCTAGTGAACCAAGCAAATGAATAAAATGAACTACATCACAATCACACTTTATGTATCAATAGAAGTATTTGTTACATTAGTAACATGTTTAATAAACTAAACATGCAGCAAGGGAATAAATGTTGTTTCGAAACAATAAAGTAATGAAAAACAGTCCTAAAACAAACATGTCTCCCATTATCTTTTAGAATAAGACTACATGAAACTTGACTGGACTATGAAGACTCTTGCGCTGTTGCTACTGGTTGTTGGAGGGCGCAAGTAACTTGGCCGAAATTTTTTTCTCATAAACCTGTAGAGATACAAGAGAAAAAAATTGAGCATTATTACACCTGCAATAGCAAACAAAGATATGTCAAAACTTAATGAAAACCCAACTTGAACAAACCATTCCTAAAAAATCCTCAATTCCAAAATGATGACTAGGTAATAAAGCAAAGCAACCAAACTCAGTAAGAAACTCAAAGATTTCAACTAAATCCCAAAACAAGAATCCATTAACACAAAAAGCTTTCAGCATGCAACTAATTCTTCATAGGAGCAAATAATAGGGAGAGAAATCAGCTGACAAGCCATCAACCTGTAACTGAAAATTAGTACAAAAAAACAAAAAAAGAAGAAATTTATTCAGGCTAATTGTAACTTTGCCAACACAAGTTCCTCACAAACCTGCATGCAAGAGAAAAAAAATATCAAATAACAAAACCACCAGTAAAAAATAGTTTTATGCAGACGCAATTTAATTATATGCTTAGATTGCAAATTGTCTAATTTTCAGTACAAACTTTACTGTGCCTTTATGAAAAGAAGTAACAACGTAGTTTTTCTTTAAGAAAACCTAATAAAACAGAGAATTGGTTACTTATTACTAGTTAACTGCATTTTGGAAATAATATTAGTATCGTGTTACTATTAAATAATGAACTTTCTTGAAAGTCAATTATTGTGGGTTAACTCTACGAAATGAAAGTTGTCTGTGTTTGTGTTTTAGAGTTTTCTTTTTTCACCTAATGGCAACTCCTCCAATTGTAGGTTGAACCAAATGTACACAGGATTGAGGAACACCGTCGCAAATATGATAGGCTTCGCAAAGAAAGAGAGGACAAAAGGATTGAGCGCGAGAGACGTCGTCGCCGTGCTGAAGCTCAGGTAAGGATCTTGAAGTCCATTCCAATGAAAAGATTGTCTATTTTATTTTTGGCTCATTTGGTCGATTCTTTTCAAGGCTGCATATGAGAAGGCTAAGAAGCAAGAGCAGTCATCTTCTAGTAGAAGGTCTGGAGGCATGCCTGGTGGCTTTCCAGCAGGCATGGGTGGAGGCTTTCCAGGAGGAATGCCTGGTATGCCCGGTGGCTTTCCAGCAGGCATGGGTGGAGGCTTTCCAGGAGGAATGCCTGGAGGGTTTCCAGCTGGCATGGGTGGCGGCTTTCCAGGAGGTGCATCTGGAGGTGCACCTGGAGGTTTCCCCGGTAGCGCGCCAGGAGGGGTGCCTGGAAATGTTGATTTTAGCAAAATATTGAATGTAAGTATGTCAGTTCATGATTCAATTTTAATATTAAATTTGTTCCTGAAATCAGTGACTGTTGGTGGTAATGATGTTTTGTTGGAATTATCGTGCTGTCAGACGGATTGTTTCTCTCATCTATGTTATATTGAACATTTGGTGTGCTTTAAGAAATTAATTTACAAATTTAAATTGTCTTTTGTTGAAATGTGTGTAGGACCCTGAACTGATGAATGCATTTAGTGATCCAGAAGTCATGGATGCTCTTCAAGACGGTACTGTCTCTATTCTTATTATTTTTGCTTTGCATCGATATTTTCTTCCTTGCGAAAACAATGCCTTCTACCAAGTTGTTGACTTTTAATAGTGAATGCCTAGTTCTTGTGATTAAACTGGTTATGTCAATACATGGAAACTTGTAAGTCAAATATTGAACTTGTATATTTGGAGTTGAAACATAATAAAATAAACCAAACACTAAGAAGTTCAAAATTTATGGTTGAACGCTCAAACCCTTTGGTTTTTTGGACGACACATTGCGAATGGAGGACTATTCATTATTCTTCTTTTTGTATAATGTTTTGGTATTGCTAACCACACACCCATTTTTACTTCTCACACCCCTCTCAATTTTCGCCCGTTGGATCGAATGATTAGAAAGATGATCTATGGCCTAAAATTAACAAGGATGTGTGGAAGGTAAAATTGAGTGTGTGAATGGCACTATCCTAATGTTATGTGCCTGTTTCCACAAGACATCATAATTTAGAAAAAAAACTAACGTGTAGCGATATTGTCATGGAATTCTCCTTCTGTAGTTTGCTAATGTCATCGTTCGGGTTTACATGTGACATAATGTGCAGTGATATTGTCTAGTTAGCGCTACTTGGAAAAACAGAAGTAATAGAGATTTTAGGGTTATATTCGTGTAATTTTTTATTTTGAAAGTGTTGGATACATGTACTGGGAATTTTTAATACAGATTGTTAAGTAAGACTAGAAGGAAGTGGGCTAGTTGAGAGAAGGAAGATAAGAGTTGGAGTAGGAACCCAAAGGGAAGTTCAATGACCATACTCTTATTTAATCTGTCTCAATGTATTAAAAGCGTGAGGCATGGGCGAGGCGTCCGAGGGGAAGCCCGGCCTAGGCGTGAGGTGAAGCCTCACGGGACCTAAATTTTTAAATATATACACTGAGCTTACACATATATTATATTAAAAAGAAGAAATAATCACCTGAGCACACACATATATTATAAATATATACACACACACACACATATATACATATATTATATTATATATGTATAAAATAGAGGATGAAAAGCATAATGAGCACACATATAACAATGCACGTAGACAGCACACACATCCATTATATAAAATCCTATCCAAAATTTGGGTTTGGGAGTAAAAAAAAAAAAAAAACCCACTGGGCGGCGCCTAGGCGGCTGAGGCCGTGCCTAGGCGGCTCCGGCGAAGCCTTTTGTCCACTCCAGCAAAACTGAGGCATTTGTCATGGCGCCCAGCCTCAAGGGCGCCCCAGGCGCGACCCGAGGCGAGGTTTTGTAAAACATTAATCTGTCTGCAAAGTCGCTTAAAACTTTGGACTCCGATGTATATATCAAGCAACCGAAAGAATCACTTTTTGAAATACAGATAAATCATCTTTCCCCACCCTGATTTTCGTAAACTGTTGCACCATTGTGAATTCGTATCTTCTGATGCATTTAGATTGAGTGTCTCTTTGCTTGGTCGGCATTATCTACTCATAATGTCCCAAAATCTTTCTGCTAACTGATTTGTCCAAGTACCGGATTTAATTTTATAGTTTGGTTCTAGCTCTTGATGTTCTCATATGCATTAAGGTTGAAGCTAGAGATTCTACGTGTAACAGGATCAGGGGACTGAGATTTGATAGCAATGGGGTTTCCTTCATGCCTGACCGTAATTGGTTTGATTGATTTTTGCAGTAATGAAGAACCCTGCTAATCTGGCAAAGCATCAAGCAAATCCAAAGGTGGCTCCTATTATTGCAAAGATGATGAGCAAATTTGCCGGACCGAAGTGAAAGCTTCCGAGCTGTAACGATGTTTTAGGGAGATGGGAGTTTTAATACTTTTGGGTTGGGGATACTAGTTGACAAATGTGTGGTTGGTTTATGAGCTGGTTTCACGTGGGATACCTTGACAAAATTCTCTGCTTCTCTTACCTTAACTTTTACGACAATGCTTATGGACCGTGTTTAACCGCGTTATCATTGCCTTTCGGCAATTTTATCATATGTATCGATAAGGGTTTTAGATTCTTCTCTTCTCAAGCCTTCTTACTGAAGCGTTACATGGGTCAACCGTCAATAAATTTGCCCTTATAAATTCAACTTGGAGAATAAAGGCTAATAGTTTAGTCTGCTCGGTATTGGTATGGAGAATAGTGAGAGCATAGCACGTTTATTAATTGTCAACTTTAAAATAAATTAAAAAAAGACAAAAATTTGTCCATTTTATGCGTTTTAATATTTATTTATGTAAATATTTGTTTGATGTCTGTTAAAAATAGGTTATGCAAAATGTGCTAAACTATCGTGTATTGAATGTGAAAAATATGTAAGTAGGTGTATGGTGATTTTGAATTATAAAAAGTGCAATTTAACCATTCATTAAAACGTTGACTGAAAATATTCTTATAAAATATGTATATACGCATATAATAGGCGTATTGGACACAAATTTACCAAGTATATTTGGAGTGGTAGTGGGGGTTTTCTATGCGCCTAACTCTATTGTTGGCCGCTTAGTACTACAGTCTAGTGATATTCCTCTTTACTTAGGTTCGATTGTCGCAAAGGTGAATTTTATTACTAGTTCATTGTGAGGCTAAGCCACTTGGTTTCTCTAGTGCAGATAATATCGTTTGTTAAAAAAACAAAAAAACAAAAACTCTATTGTTAGTTTTGGGCCTTGGAACATTTTAGGGTAATTCGAGAAATCTATATTTGATAGTAATTCATATTTGAATTTTTTATTTTTACTTGAATTTGGAAACCTATTCATTAGACCTCGTAGTTTCTTACACGACACGAAAATAACGGGTTTCGGGTCAACGCGATAACTAATCGGGTCATTATCGGGCGACTCGTTAAGAACCCGTTAACGGGTATACATGCAGGTAATACGTGGGTAACCCGTTTCGACCCGTTAAGAAAAATAAATTATAATTTTAAAGTTTAATTACTAAAGAATTTATTATAAAGTACAATAGTCATATTGTATATATTGGTATATTCTATATTAAATATATATATTTTTGTATTATTATTCTATATAAGTTAAAAAAATTAAGTTTTATTCATTTATTTATTTTTATTATGAGAGTTTCTTATTATCATTAATAGGATAAATTTTACTTAACATGTTGTCCAAAATTAAAATCAACTAGTATAGTATTAGTATAGGCAATAAGACATCTCTACAAGTATGAAAAATGTGAAATAATATATAAACACTCGTGATTCATCATTCATCTACGAGTAAATAATGGTTACACTTTCATTATCGTTTATATTTTTAAAACCCTTCAAACCCTCATGAATAGTATTTTTTATTTGAATGTAAAAGTAATGAAATTAATAATAATCATTGTAGAAATGTAAGAAATGTAAAAAATAAAATAATATATATATATATATATATATATATATATATATATATATATATATATATACACAATCACTCGTAGTGACAAGCTTTACAGCTTTCGTGAAGGGGGTCAACTTCGAAATCCGACACTGTAATCCATAAACCTTAAATTTGTATTTAACCGTCGATTGTCGTTTAGACTTTATTCTTTATGTTGAATTTCATTTTAATTTTTTTTTTTGAAAATATGATCTTTTGGGGGATGTAGGAAGATGAACGGTTCAGATCTTTGATATCACGTCTCAATATTTACGGTTAATTGAAATATGAGTCTATGTTATATAGTTTGTAGAGACTTTATAAACACCAAGCAATATTTTCACTAACGATAAAACTCTGAACATTATCAACGATCCGAACCGTTCATCTTCATGTATCCTTTAATAGATCATGTTTTCAAAATAGAAAATATGAAAAGAAAAAAAATTTGGCGAGAAAAATGAAGCATAAATGTAAACAACAATCGACAGTTAAATTTTGATCTATGATTTATATGGTTATAGTGGCACATTTCAAAGTCAAGTCCTTCACGAAAGTTGTAAAACTTGTCATTATGAGCGTTTATATATATTTTTCTATATTTTTCACACTTCTACATTAATTAAAAAACTATTAAAGACTTTATTTAAACAATAGTCATAGGTTAATGAGAAGATAGTGCTAATGTAGAAAACCTCACTGAAAATATCATCAATATAACTCTTGAAGACAATATATCAAGTCAAAATTCTAATACAGTTTTCAATAGTGATTCATGAAAATTGAAGAGTTTGATTGTAAGAAAATGTGTAAGGTTCCAAACCTTGAAACATAACTCCCTTAATTTTGCAAATCTTTTGAACATTTAATATTTTGTAATGTTCTAATTTAAAAAAATAAAATTATGCTCCTTATTTTGGGTATGTAAATATGTAATACTTGAAAAACAAATGCGTTTTTATGTTTTGAATGTGATAATATGGTATGTATATACTTATTTAGTATTATATTTTTCATTTGATTATTTATTAGTTTAAAATATATTTTTCTTAACGGGTAACGGGTCGGGTCATAATATTATTGGGTCGATTTCAGGTTGGGTCATTTTACCCGTTTGTTTTAACAGGTGTTACACGACACGACCCGTTAAAATATTGGGTATGACATGAAAACGACACAAACACGGAAAACACAACACGAATGTCAGGTCTACTAATCATGAAACTGAATTTGAAAACCTCTTCTGTTGAGAATTCATTGTAAAAAAACACACACTTTATAAACATACTAATTTTCATCTATAATTTGCTTGTTTAGTCATTGCTTAGACTTCGCTTCTACGACCACCTTAGACATTATGTAACGATGAGTGAGAACAATAAGAGGAGCAGAATGTCGTTGCGTGGGGATGCTATCCACCAACCTAAGGCAAACAAAGTCGTCTGGCCCCCCACCAGATTAGGAAAACAAAGGTCTCCCCTTGTTTATCATTTTATTAGAGGCTAGAGAATTAAATGTAGAAATAGAAGGGTTCCAAACCTTTTTGGTTTTGAGGGGCAGCTTGCCCTGCTGTACCAAAGGCTTTCTAGGCATACACCTTCCTACTACATGACCTAAACGAAAAAAATTCAATAGCTCCATTATAATTTAAGCCTTTTGAAGCGTCAGTAATTGTAACTTTGGGTAGAAATTTTGTTCTTATTGTTTTGTGTTTTGACCTATAAGACCTCCATGCGGTACAAAGTACCCCTCTTTAGTAGCGGCATGTAGTAACTTAGCCTTACAACTCTGTTCAAGGTAGTTTGCTAAACATTGCCGTTGCGATTTTCCGGGTGATGATGGCTCTTGGTGATGCTTTTTTTTGTTTGGCATCGATGCAATCAATCACCATCTTAGTGTCAGATTCAAAGACGACGATGTGGTTATCAAGCTGAATGGCAAAGAGGAGAGCTACGACAACGGCTCTAGCCTCAACTTCGAAAGCGGAAGCTGTAGAAAATGCTATGGCATTTTTGTTCAGCAAACAGCCCCCGTCATTCCTCACAATCATCCCAGCGCTCGCCTACAGAAAGGGAGCAGACCAAGCCTCGTCAAAATTTATCTTCACCACACCAGCATGGGGACTCCAGGCCATACACATATCCCTGATGCTAGGTTCATTAACCCTTTCAATCTGACTCACGGATGTGTCCAACCACGGACAAGCAATTTAGCTCTTCCAGACTGAAACGGAAGCGTTGCACGGGATTGGTGGGCACTGCCATGGCAACAATCTTGATCGTCACTTCACGCCCAACTATGGACAAGGAATTTAGCTTCCGGGACTGAATTTTTATCTTCAGTTGAAACCTTCACAAAGTGGACGACACTCTTCTTTGATCTGCCCCAAGTTGTTGGAAGATCCAAATAGTTGCCTAAGCAATCAGATGGAGCAATTTTCTGAATGCACTCCAGATCAATGACAAGATCGACAAGACAATTTGGAGGGTGGAATGGAGAGAACTTGTCCATATTAACTTCTTGGCCTGAAGCATGACAACATACATTAATAATACGCATTATTTCTTTGCAACCCCGTTTATTAGCTTTGATGAGCAAAGATAATCGTCCCCGAAGAATAAATGAGATAAAATTGAACCATCATTACTTAATTGAATCTCATGTAGCCTCTCAATTCTACATGACAGTTGGATAATGGAAGAGAAAGCTTTAGTAACAAGCAAAAGTACATAAGATGAAAGAGGATCACCTTGTCTAATCCCTCTCTCCAGATCGAAATACTTGCCTACTTTCCCAATTGACGGTCTCAGTGAAAGAGACAGTACGCACACATGCCAAAATTTGATTGATCCATCCATCCCTCCGTGAAGCCCATTTGAAGCATCATAGCCTCCAAAAAGTCTCATTCAACCCAATAAGCTTTTCTCACGTCCAGCTCTGGTTTGACTGCGGCCACGAATCAAGCCTTCCATTTTCTCACTCTCTCTATCTATTTTTAATTAACTTTTAAAATTATGAATAATCATAGCGATGATTTGAAGTTGATTATAGTGACTCTTCTAACATTTCCAAGTTGATTGTATTTCGTTCTTTAAATCTGATCGGTTTTCATTTCATTCAACTTCTTCTTATATGCATTCTGATTTTTTTTCAACTAGGAGGAACGGGTAGCAGCAGAGGCGGTTACCAAATTATGAATCTTTGTCATACAATCTAAGGAAAAGTGAAGTCTTCTAAGTGACAATTTCTTTGTAAACGACGTCGTGTTTCATTTTGATGGATAATTTCATATTTACTAGGATAACTCTTTGATTTTGTACATGATTTTGTTGTAGTATACTATACTGCTTGTAATTCTTTTTGAATTTGTGATTATTTAAAAAATTATCGTATTATATTAAATTCGTACTTTGTGGTTTTTGTTATGTATTATTTTATTGTAGTAAATGTGTAATTTTGTATATATAGATATATACTAGCAATGATGCCCGCGCGATGCTGGGGGTCATCAACATTGACATCATTTTTTCAATAGGATATGATATTTTAATTACATGATAGAAAATGATAGAAGACCGAAATTGTAAAAAGGAAGTTGATTATAGTAACTCTTCACAAAAACCTATTTGGTAAGGATGGAAAATTGGTAAAAATGAATTATGCTAATTTGTTTAAGAGAACAAATGTAATTCTGCACATTGCATATATGTAGATTAAGGAGAGTGGTAACATACCTTGTAATTTGTACAAATTGGATACTTGCAATATCTACAATGAGATAATTTCTGGCAAGACATTGGAAAAATCATATTAATATTTGTAATTAGTTGATAGTGTAATTATACAATAGAAAATAAAGAATAATGAAGAACGAAAAACATTTCTTTCTGTAAAAATGAATGTAGTAATAACAACATTAGTTTTAGAGCTTAGAGTTGGCATGGTTTGGACCTATGTAAGAAATCTCTCTACTTCTTTAAGATAGTTTGGAAAAAAAAAAACGGATAGTATTAGATCATACCTAAATCTTGAAATATAGAGTAAAGTATTGATGGAAACACAATTTGTATACAAAGTAGGATTGTAAGAGCAGAATCTCAAAGTGTATATAAATGTATTGTAAGAGCAGAATCTCAAAGTGTATATAAATGTACTTTGCCAAATCAATAAACTTATTACTATGAAATTAGCAATGGTGTTGTGAGGATCATTCTAACTCATTCCCTTAAAAAATAGATTTCTGTATGAGAAACTCTATGTTGTTACAGAATCAGAACACCATCGTATGTGACTGTCATCCAAATTTTCAAAACGGGTTGTATAATATTGTTTGTTGAGATTATCTAGATTATAGATATGCAGATCATGAGGAGTGGTGACATACCTTGTAATCTTTGTGAGCTAGATAACAACACTAATGTAAAAAAAAAATTAGGTATTGGAAAAATTATAACAAAAATTAAAATCACATGATACTGTAACCAAATGACAGAAAATTTATAACAATAACTGAAAATTGAGATTATGAACGGAAAAGTAAGCAAAAATCTGTTTTGTACAATATAAATTTGTTGATAATTTGTGCTTGAATGACGTTGCATCTGTTGTTTAACAATAAGTTAACAGGTTTTTAAAATTTTGATTTAAATCTTTGCTAACATTGGAAAAACGTAGAACAAAATAAATATAATAAAAAAGCAAGGAAACTGAACAGTACGATTCCCAACAGTTTAAAACTGTAAAAATATGTTGAAAAAAAGATATGCAAGTGAATTATGTCTTGTTTTTATTGCAAGAATGGTAAACATGTGACGAAAAATCATGATCAGACACAGAGAAAATATATACTTATATGTATTTAGCTACTACACAAAGTGCTCTTTTTTTTTTATAACCTTGTTATCAAAGTAAACCTTCATTCTACGCTTCAAGCGCCTGATCATTGTAGTGATATGGATGATAGAGATGTAATTTGCTAAATCATTTGAGCTTGGATTATTTTAAGCATTATCATCATTTCCATCTCTTCTCTTCAGATGAATTGGTTGTTACCAATTTATAGACAAACAGTTTCTTCTTTTGACCTATTGAAAACACGTGATTAATTGCTTGATTATTGATTGAGGGGTTTAAGATGGACATCCAAAAATGTGAATCTAGATGTTTTAACAATGAATATATTGTCTCCTCATTCGTTAATCAAACAAAAGAATATGATATGAATAGGGAAATTGTTTAATCTATCCAATGAATGATAAGAACTTTAGATAGATAGATTTAACAATTTCCTTATTCTTGTCTTACTTTTTGGTTTAATCAAAGTTAGCAAAGTGGGTAAATTTTTTGTTATAATGTCTTTGACAATAGTTCTGGATGTCAAACTTAACCCATTAGGAGGTGACTAAGTAATTAATCAAGTGTTACAACCGGGTAAAAAGCTAATATTGCGTATATATTGATAACAACCAATTCCTTTGAAGAGAAAGGTTAGTTAAAATTTTATTTAATTGTAAAACATTAATGAAAAAAAAATCAATAAACTATAAATTTTTAACATACCATTGGTTCTCAAGGCAAATGTACCTTCGTAAGAAACAAAGTAGATAGTTGATCGAGGAGATGAGCGAGGCATGAAGAGGCAGAGTGCTGGGGAGGTAAAAGAAAGGAAAGAGGAAAAAAATTGTTGTTTCAAGAGATTGATTACCTGATTTGCACAAAAAAAAAGAAGAAATTGGTAAATATAGTTTTTTCAGTAAATATAGTGCATCTATATATATGTTTTATAAATTATAACATAATAGTTAGAGACATATTAGGTAAAATCACTACTTTTTATTTTGTATGAGTTGTATAAATGTAGAAAAGCATCGTGAATATTTAAAATGTATATGTGTTTTTTAAGTATGGCTTGAACAATTTTTTAAGAAGTGTTTTTATCCTATAGTGTTTTGACAAAGAAATTTATTGGATGATACAAAAACAATAAGAAACATAATATTTGCACCAGACAAAAAAGAAATTGTTTATCGGATAGGAATAAAACGTAACAATTTTTAACATCAGCAAAATAAAATGAAGAGTAATAGTAAAAATTACCTGAGTTAAAGCATATTACCCACTGAAACTTTCTATTGTTGACATTGTTTATCCTGCATGTACAATCAACAAATAAGTACAACATTTAATAATGATTTAAAAACCGAAGTGAAACATCATTATATAATTATTTGAATGCATTGAATAAATATACAGCTATTTTGGATATGAGAAAATTAAATTAACAATATGATTCCAAATTCTGGAGAACATCTTTAAATACAATATTAGCAGTAAAAATTTTAATGTTGTTTTCTCCATCTGCTATTAAAATTTTGAGACCTTCTTTTGATGTCACTCTAGATAATGCAACATATAATTGACCATGAGTAAAAACCGGTTCAGGAAGATATAAGCCAACTTGTTTCAAAGATTGACCTTGACTTTTGTTAATAGTCATTGCATAACATGGTCTAATTGGAAATTGTCTCCTTTTAAAAACAAAAGGCCACTTACTCTCAGTTGCTGTAAGAGTGATTTTTGGTATAAAAACTTTGTAACCATTATTATGTCCAGTAAGTATTTTGGCTTCAATAATTCTATCAAATAATTGAGAAATAATTAATCTAGTCCCGTTAGACAAACCCAAAGATTGATTCAAATTTCGTAATAACATAACTGGCATTCCTATTTTTAAAGTCAAGTTATGTGTAGGTAAACCATTGAAATCTAGTGTGTTAAAAAATTCAACAGGATATGATGCCTCCAAATTTTCAATATTCCCGCTAGAAGAACATAAAGAATCATAATTGAGAAACATATGTTGTTGTCCAGGTAGCAAATCAATGATATGATTATTTATGTCTGTAACAGTTGTGTTTTGAGGTGTTATAATAGCACGCTCCCTTAAATAATCAAAATTGTTATAAAATTTTTCAAAATTAGGATAAGTTGCGAAAAAGATTGAAGAAATTGGATTTCCAGAAGAATGAATCATTAAATCTTCAGATATTTCAATCAAAGATGTGTCTTTATCATTACTTATATCACCAATTTTTTCATCTCCTATTTGTAAAATCCAATTTGCGAAATCACTGATTTTTTGCCTTTGTTCAATGCTAATTCCATTTCTTGATAATCTCATATTCTCTTTTAAATGAAATTTTTTAAAATGTGACCACAAATAAGAACTATTTAAAGAAGCATTTATTATATCTTCTTTGGTTCCTCCAGGTATAACAGGTAATATTTGACGAAAATCACCACCCAATAAAAGAGGTTTACCACCAAAGGGGATATTGTTTTTTGTACTATGTAAATGTGACAAAATATCAGAAAGTGATTTATCCAAAGCTTCAAAGCAATGTTTATGATTCATAGGTGTTTCATCCCATATAATTAAATCTGTTTTTTCAATTAATTTTGCAAGGTGTGTGTTCTTTTTTATTGCACAAATTGAAGAATCTGTAATAACCAAAGGTATTTTAAATCTGGAATGAGCTGTTCTGCCACCTGGTAATAATAATGATGCTATTCCTGATGATGCAACTGCTAAAACAAATTTTCCTTCAGATCTGAGCCTACTTATGATAGCATCCCATAAAAAGGTTTTTCCTGTACCTCCATGGCCATAGACAAAAAATAAGTACAGTGTCTATAACAGAATCATAGATATGTTTTTGATCTCGGTTAAGTTGCAATTTTAAAACAGCATGTTTTTTTGACAATTCTTCACAATCATAATTAGTACAGTGTCTATAACAGAATCATAGATATGTTTTTGATCTCGGTTAAATTGCAATTTTAAAACACCATGTTTTTTTTACAATTCTTCACAATCATAATTTAACTATTCTCTTAAAAGTTTATTTTTAATTTCTAGCATTCTATTTGCATCAGGCATAGGTAAATGAAATTTGTGCAAAGAAGTAAATGCATTGTTAAAAAGCAATTATAGTTCAAATAGGACATAATTTTTTAATTCATCCTGTGGTATAACCATGGATTTAAATGCCGATAATATCGGCGAAATATCGCCGATATTATCGGTTTTTGCAGGGATCGATATTTAAACACATATCCATACGGTTTTCGGCAAATTATCGACGAAATATCGAAAAAATCGATAATATCGCGATATTTGCGATATTATCGATTTTTTTCTTGAAAAATCGACGACGCTGGTGAAGGCGAGGAGACTGCGATGGTAGTGGAGGACCGGAGGAGACGACGGAGGAGGGTAGACGACGGACGAGGGAGGTGTGTGCGTGTGGGAGAAATTCTGTCTGTGCGTGAGAGAACTGGAGAAGGGAGGGAGAGAAGAGAGAGAAGGGAGGGAGAGAAGAGAGAGACTGTGCGTGAGAGAACTGGAGAAAGGAGGGAGAGAAGAGAGAGACGGAAGGGAGAGAAGAGTGTCTCTGTGGGCGTAGTGGTTTTTGGGGGAGAGAAGAGTGACTTTTTGTTTTTTGGGGAAGGGATTTTCATTTGGCTTTTGGGCGTTGGGGGGGGGGGGGGTCAGAGACTTTTGGGCGTTGGGAAAAAAAAAGTACAACCATTTTCACTTTATATTAATCTCTTAATTTTGTTTTGCGATTACATATAAATTAGACCCTGGACTTTTGTAAAAATATTATAAGAATTAATCTGCTTTAATTTGTTGGTTAATTAAAAGAAACAATTATTCTCTTGGGGGGGCCAATTTGGGTCAGACACTTTTTCAATTTTCTATGGGCGGAGCAGTTTTTGGGGGAGGGCCATCTCATTTCAGAACATGACTGTCAGCGTGAGGGAAGGCTTTGTCATTTCAGAACAATTACATGCAAAATTATTTTGGGGATTTATCATTTGATAACTACTCTTCACAATACACTCACTCTACACGTAGAGATGATGAAGATAGTGAAAATTTTGAACCTCATAGGAACTCTATGTGGTACTAAAGTGTAAAATATTGTACTAATTCATTATATATAAATGATTTATGGTGTGTTTAGACTTCTTTCATTAATTACTACATATTTTCTACACTCACAATGTTTGTCAGCTCACTATATAATCAACTTGATAATGTTAAATCCATCATGCAATGCATTTCCTTCCAATTTTTTGTGATAAACTAATAGATAATTGACTAAATAAACATCCTGCAAAGTTTCAATAAAAATTTCCAAGTTTTTCTTACAATTTCCGTGGTTTCCATGTAATTTTTATCGATATCGATATTTTATCGATATTTCCGTCGATATTTCCGTGTTTTCGGACTACCGATATTTCCGATATTACCGATATTTAAATCCTTGGGTATAACCATATCAGGCATTGCAAAAGTTTTTCGTAATTTGTATAAAATATCATCATACATGTTTTGCCAATATTTATCAAAAAGAATTTGAGGATTTGCTACATCACAAAACAAAATTATTGTAACAAATAATTGTCTCAATTGAGCAGATGATGCTACATTGACAGCATTTGATAAAGCTTCAATCCATTCTTTATCATCACCTAACAATCGTAATGATTGGCATGCAGATTGGTATGAAACATGTACAATACCATTAATAGTTTTTATATCATCAAAGCTAAAAGAACATTTTTTCAAATTTAGAAGCATTCTTAAATAATATAATTCACCAGATGCAGGATGTACATATGCTATTCTACCTATTGAACCTTTTTGTTTTCTTGGTTTCCAAATTTTTTTTCGTGTATCGTATACAAATTTTGATGGAAATTGAGCATAAGTTAGTGAACGTGCTTCATTATAAATTTTGTTAGTTTCAAACCAACTTGTTAACATTGTATGGTCAGAAGCATTTTGGTTGATAATTGATTGCAGTGATTGATCAACACTGAAAACAATATTTTGTTCTAATTGTAAATGTACTGGTAATCGCTCAACAGAAGGTTCTCTATGATGTATGAAATATTGAAACAACCTCCAAACAGCTTCATAAGGTGATATATATTTACAATTTAGATAAGTTAATATTTCATCGTTTGGATTTTGTTGTAAAACTAACCGTGCTCTATCTGAACCTTTATTTACATATTTGAACAAATATTTTATAAGCGTTGATTGACAACAAATTTCAACATTTATATGAGCATTATATCTTAAAAGCAATTCAGGATTATAAGGAACTACAAAACTGTTATCAATTTTGACTCCATTTTTCATAACAAATTTTGTGTCATCATCACGACGTTTATAAACAGGAAAACCATTGGGTTCAAAAACCGTTTCATTTTTAAATGGCTTGGGAAAGTTTTTGGAACATTTATTTTCCTGCATGCAAGAAGAATTTTGATTGAGATAACCACACGGACCATGAATCATAAATTGATTAACGATTTCATAAAGCTGAGGATTCACAAATTTGTCTGGTAACTCAGCTGAAATGATAGAATCAATGTCTGATGCAACATAACATTTAAAATTTGATTTCAGCTATATTAACATATGAGAATGAGGTAAACCTTTTTTTTGAAATTCAATTGTACAAACATCTGTTTGTAAAAAGAATAAAAACAAAACAAAAAAGAACCCAAAAAAAAAAGTTAGGTTCATGTAGAAAAAAATGTGAATACGATAAAGATAACAATGAAAATAAGTTTTTAGAACTTACTTGCTTCAACTGGTCCAAAAGGTGCTCCAGACTTGATGAAATCAAGCATATCATACAGTTTCATTTTAAATATTCTAGAAATTATATCAGGCCTGTCCTCAGGTTTGAAACCAGGTTTTTTTTCAAATTCTCTAATAATTTCTGGCAATTTTACATTGCAGGTAAATGTTATGAACAAATCAGGATGACCATATTCTCTACAAATTGCCATAGCATCTTGATAATTGTTAATCATATGTCTAGGACTTCCTGTATATGAAGCAGGCAACACAATTTTTTGTCCTAAATTATTAGCATCGTTATCACCTCCTGACATTGCATCATAAATTCCTTTGTAAATTTCACTTCTCAAATTTTTTTGATTTTGTCTAATGTAATCCAATCTATCTTCTTCAAGTGTTGCATAAGAATCAACCAAATATTGTTGAAAAAGTCTACCTCCTTTTAACAATGTAGTTAAATACATTTCTCTTTCTTGAATTTGATAAGCTATATAAGCTCTCATAGGTATTCTTTGTCTTTTTGTTTTAGGGCCTTTATAATTTTCATTCCATTTTAAATCTGGCTTATACCCATCTTCACTATACGGAAAAAGAATAGGATACTGAAGAGCCATAAATTTTGGATTCAATTTTGTTACGCGCCTTAATCCTTCATTTTTAGAGTCTATAATAATGTCTCTGTTGGAGTCAGATAAACCTATATCACCAACTATCAAACCACCTATTTCATCACTTGTTGGTTGATCATATTGTTTGCTATCATTTGATTGTCTGCCTAATAAAGTCATTGTTAAATTGGTCAGACCATCGGTTTCAAATTTATCTCTGACTGTTCTAAAAAGTTTAACCAACTGATTGCATTCATCAAACATTTTGATCAACTCTTGAACAATTGCTGGATCAAGGTTTCGATTGTTTCCTTCAGAATTAAAAGCTCTCATACGATTTTGTACCTCATTATATGTATCATAAACATATAATTGAGCAAATTTTGGAGGCTCATTATTAGCAGGTAAAAGAGAATGTAAACAATAATTTTGAAAATGACAAACTTGACCACTAATTTTGAAAATGTAAGGACTTGATCCGTCATTAATTGAGTGATCAACTTTTGCTCCCATTGAAGTAAATGAAAACATGGAGTTGTAGGCTCTAATATTTTCTCGAAATGATAAACTCTTCTGACCTCCATTTGGATCAAGCAAGCAATTTAAAAAAGCTGGTGTTGGTTTTGGAGGTGGAAATATAATTTTTCCTTGTTAACAACAAAGAGTAAAAACATGTTCATTTTTTTTCCAACTTTGTTTCAAAGATTCTTTCAACCAAAAATATGCACCACAGTGAACACATTTATAATTTTTATCACCCAAGTCCATGTAATCTTTTGTAACCCCTACAAAAAATCACATCGAGCAAAGGAAAAAAAAACAGATAAAAGAAAGAAAAAGTTAGTAACAATATGCAATTAAATAAAGACTAATGTTAGAACATAGAATCAACAATAATTATACAAAATTAGAAACATACCGTTTCTATTTTTTCGAAAGAAGGCTTGGCCCTTATTCATGAGTGCACCATTTTCTCCATTTGAGATTTTTCGAACACTATTTTCAATATTATTCGACAAATCAACAATATTTTTTCCTTTTTGATCACGTGTGTACATTTGTTTCCTAAACACGGTGGAATCCACAACTTCATTATTGCTAACCGATTTAGCAACACAATGATCAATAGAAAACCTGCTTGAGGAACACTTATGTTCAGCCAACGAATTTTGAGAAATAAACATTTTAGGTGAGGGTAAAATGTCTTCCAAATTTTGCAAACCAAGTGTTCTACACATTCTTTTGGATCGGTGATCACATTCAAGAACTATATTAGATTCGCTGTTATCAATGCATTGTTTTCGTTTTGTACCATCACTTGTTTGATCATTTACAGATTTTTTAGACATTGCGAAAACAACGAATTTCAGCTACTTGGAAAACAAAGAACTGCAAAACCAATTTCCCAAAAAGAAAAACAAATCAATGCGTAGATAATTCAGATGCAAAGACAACATATTTAAGACCAAACAGAAACACAATTTTAAATTTAAAACTACATTCTAATTCAACAGAAGGCAAACAATAAAACTAAATTAACTATAACAGCACAAAAGGAAAACAAAATGGTATAATTAAAGCTTTAATAAATACATGCAAAAAGTTTAAGTTAGTTACCTTGAGGATAAAACGCGGCCAAAGCTAGCAAAAAACACTTTGAAAATCAGAATTATTAAGCTTTTCCAAATCCTGTAAAAAAAAATATCACCAATCACACCCAATTTAGTAAATCATATAAAATTCAAGAAACTCATAAAAACAAACAAAACCTTATTTCCACATCATAGCCAACCATTGCAACTATATAGTTTCCAACCAAAAAAACAATACCAGTTTCTTATTCTATACATATTAGAAACAAATATTTAATAAAAAATTATTACAAACAGTTGTTATTCATTTAGTTCTCATAATGCATTCACATTGACCAACTGGAAAAACAAATTTCAACATGCTGACAATAAAACCAAATTAACTCCAATATTAGAAAATAAAAGTACAAATAAACCTTTAACAAATAAACACAGAAATCTTAAATTAGTTAGCTCGAGGACAAAGCACAGTTGAAGCTAGCAAAAAATAGTTTGAAAACCTCAATTGATAAGGTTTTACAAATCCTGTAAAAAAAAATCACCAATAATGAAATTAGTGTGCTCCAAGACAACACGCTACTGTATAAAACCACAGTAAAAAAACATAAACAATTATACCAACAGAATTTTAGAGGAGCTAAAGAAATAAACAAAAAAGTCAAAAAACACAAAAAAAAGAGAAAAAATTCCAACACTTTATAAAAGAAGAGAATAATTTTACCTCCCTCCAATAATAACAATTGATATTTTAGCAGCTAAGTTTGTTAGGTCACAACAATGACTTCACTGCAAAAAAGAATTGGAAAAAAGAATTACAAAATACGCAAAACTGATTCATCAATGAAACAAAACAGATAAAACTCAATTCTTCCAGACCTTTTGTGTTTTCTACCATTCCAGAGTCCTTGTTTAATAAACTATCTGTATAAGCATTGCTAAAACATGAGATTGGATAAAAATGCAAACCATTCTAGAGTCCTTCTTTGATAAACTAATAATCATCTTTATAAGCATTGTTAGAACATGAGATTGGATAAAAATGCAAATATAATCCGAATTTTTAAAAACCTTTATGAGAAAAATAAATTTAAAATTTCTACAACCTTTTGAATCTTCATTAGTTTTCAGACTTACATTACATTTGTGATTTTTTTTCAATTCCAACGGAGGAAACCATGAAGTAACAACATAGGGTAGATGCCACAAAAGCTCTTAGACAATTAGTAAAAGATGAATGCTTATAAGAGTCAAAACAAAAACATTTAATCAAAGAAAAAAATATATAGAGATTTCCCTGTTATACAGACGTTGGAGAAATGGTGCAAGCTATAATGCAACCAACGGGACCCCAACAGTTTATGAAACACCAAAATTAAATACCAATATTCTAATATCCCCATCAATTGAACAACTATCATTTCTAAATAAGCAAGTGATCCAATCAAACTTTCTATCCAAATAGTATTACACAAAATTAAATACAAAAAACAAAAACACAAATTCCACCGATCTAAATAAGAAATGCACCCAGAATTGGAAAAAACTGAAGTCAAGGAGAGCATACCCAAACCAACAGTAAAGCTTCAGCTTCTGCGAATTCTCAAACTTCTCAGCGGAGCAAGCCAAATGTTTTAGCTGGCAAATCCTCAACAAACCTCTACAAATCAACGCAAAACAAATCGTTAAGGTTTCTTTCAAACGAACACAAATTCAAAACAGAAAATTACACATAGCGATTTTAGAATATACCAAAGCTCAATACAATTTGTCAGACGATAATTTAAAGGAACAGTGCGCTCAGAATCGGCTAACAATTTGTGAAAAAGTTGGTCCCAACTCTGGGATCGCCAGCAAATATAGAGACTAACACCCTGAAATTCTTGTGCCAACGATTGCAAGATGAGGATAAAATGTTCGAATAAGACTAAATTTCCTAAATTTTAACATCTCACATTATATATACTAAAAACCAATTGAGCCTAGCACTGTTCAGCAATAGTGAAAGGGCGAAAATACCCTCGGGTTTCTTCTTTGTTTTAACTAAAACACTATTATCATCCTCATTACATTTACTTATTCTCGAATACAAAGGAGCAAACACATGTCGGCTTAACAATACATTTTCTTTAGTTGGTGTGACCAAAAGGTAAAAAGGTTGAGAGCTTTTATTTGGGACCGGGAGTCATTAATCATTCCAGCTTGCTTTGTTTGGGTTGCTGTATTCAACCTCCATTTTGCTATATCATTCCAGCTTGCTTTGTTTGGGTTGCTATATTCAACCTCCATTTTGCTATATTTCTCTCAAAATCTAGCAAAACCCATTCACCCCATAATTCACATACACAGCTCCACCGCCATGATTCTTCATTATTTATAAACTAATTGCCAAAAACCCATCGAACCCATCATCCCAAAACTCCCTCTCATTCCTTCCAAATCGAAAGAAAAAGACAAAACCCAAGAACAAAAAGACGACAAAGATTCAGCCCATTTTTGCAGTAATTGAATTTTGGGGAAGGAGATAGGGGCGTACAGAGCCGACGACGATTACGATTACTTGTACAACCCTAAACTTAATAAAATTTCTTTATCAATAATTTGAAGAGGCAACATATGATCTCCAAATTAACAGAAAAAATTCCTAACCGCCAGATCCACAGAAAAACAGAAACAAACAGCTAAAATTTCTTACCCTAGAAATGAAAAAATAAAGATAAAACATTGAAAACAAACTGACCTTAAAATTTTGATCCTGACGATGGCAAGATGGGGGCGTACAGAACCGGAAACAAAACACCCAATAAAATCAATCAACTGGTTCGACACCGGAGAAGACCAGAAACGAAATCGCCAACAAAATTAAAGTCAGGATCTCTAGCAGGACAATTGTGCGAAGAAAGAGCAAAGATTTTGCAGGAAAAGAGGGAGCGATCAAGAGCATGAAAATCGCAGACCAACGAAAACGAAAAACAAAGAGGAAAGGTAAAGTAAAAACGATGCGGCTACAGCAGAGAAAAAAAAGATGGAAGGCTCGTGTTTGGGAAGGGCAAAAGAGACTTTTTACTGTATAAAACCCTCAACAACATCTTAACCAAAGAAGAAACCGAGGGCAAAACCGTAAAAACACTGGTGATCTACAGTGTCCCAGCGAAAACTGGGTTTTAGTATATATGATATGTGTGTGTGCGCGCACACGCGCGTG
Source organism: Crataegus laevigata (assembly GCA_963580275.1). Taxonomy (NCBI): domain Eukaryota; kingdom Viridiplantae; phylum Streptophyta; class Magnoliopsida; order Rosales; family Rosaceae; genus Crataegus; species Crataegus laevigata. The sequence continues at coordinate 10,846,693 of OY756944.1, read as the reverse complement.
TGAAGCCGGAGTCCATATATATTTCTTTTAAAAAAAATTAATTTTTTTTATCCTGGAATTTTTTTTTAATTTTTTAAATTTTTTATATCAGGCATTGGCTGTTGTAATATATAATTCACAATGGCTATAGTGCATGTAGTGTTAGATCCCAATCTACCACATACACAATCTATGGTTACATACATTGCACTTGACAATCGGCATAGCCTGTGGTGATTACTGAGAATTTTATCACATCCAGATTACTAACGAACACAGTGCTAATGGTGGATTGAAATCTGTCACAGACATTCATCGTGATAGGTGAGCTCTTTTCTTCTAGTGTGCATTTAGGATTTTTTTTTCTTGAAATGGAATATTGTATATAGGATCTATCGATCAAATTTTGTAACTTTTTCCAATCATTGTTCTTACATAATTAGATGTCCCAACCAAGATTACAGGCCCATTTGAAAATGCTTTCTTTAGAAAGAACTGATGTCATAATCGCTTTTAGTAACAATGCCACACACACATAATCTATCAAACATATTCCATACACGCCATACACTTTTTTTTACTTTTTTTTATCAAATATAGTTCCAAACATACCATACATGATATGCGATATATACTTTTTTTTTTTATCAAACATAATTCCAAACATACAATACACGATACACGCAATACATTCCATTCAAAGAGCAATATTATAAATATATTGAAACATTTAGCACGTCCTCTCTACACTCTCATGTTTCACAATGTCCCTTAGATTATTAATATTATTAATATAGTTCTTCTCGTTGAATTTCAAACTCTTCTAACATTTCCCTTACCATTTCGTTAACACCCTTTGAGCTTAACGGAGTGGACGACAGAAGGTACTAATTAAGCTCTAAGGCCTCGAGGCAAATTTTAAAGTTCACGGAGCAAAAGTAGAACATGAATCCAAGCAAATTTTGCGTGATTAACACAAAACTACTTATGAGCAATTCAAACATTTCAAAAAATAGTTGAATCAAAAACAAATATGGATTTCAATTCGCTCGGTAGCTCATGAGTCGCTTTAACATGTGTTTAACGGTGCTTTTTAATTTTTTTTAAAATCATAATTTGTTTGAATTTTCCTGCTACACTTTCGCTGAGAAAATGCTATGTTGTGCGCGTGTACATTTTCTGCTAAACTTGAAATAAATCATTACCAGGAACTTGTATGGATCCCAATGCCTATCATGTCAAATCATTACCATGATCGAGAATTTTGATGTCCTAAATTAGTCAAATTGTTCACCGCCATATATCAGCTTCTCCAAGTATGCGCATGCGATCTTGAAATGAGTAAGTTGCTTCAAAAGATGCCAAATATCCCGAATTATAAATATTTTTTTTAACGGAATCGTTCATTTTTGTTTTCTTCTCTGAATCAAAATCTTGAAATCTCCTTGAATAATAATTTGATTGAATCACATCCTGACCGTCCAACTTAAAGTTTGCTTAAGAGCCACAGTATCTACCTGCAAAACTGTCGAAAAGCCTAAACAGAAAAGAACCTGCAGTTGTAATAACCCCACAAAAAATTTCGAATTACAAAAACCTACATCAAGTTCAAGCTTAGCGGGCCTCCTCTCGTGCTGGGCTGAGTGGGCGTGGGCCGCATGCACGAGTGACCAAGGGCCTTTGGGCCATGTTGAGAGAGAGAGAGAGAGAGAGCCGGGTCTGGGATGCGAGGCCTGGCTTGCTGATGGGCTCCTGCAGTTTGGGCCCATGCTGAAGGAGAGAGATGGTGAGGGCGAGCTGGACTATGAGGCCTAGCGTTGAGGCGCTGGGCTCTGCCGTCCTTTTTATTATTTATTTTTTAATTCTCTTTTCACGAGTTGCCTTCTAAATATTTTTCTTCGTACTTTTTGCAGAGATTTTGAGATGTTTTCCTCCGATCACAAAAGTGACGAATATCCTCCACCTTTGAACCGTCAAGGTGGTTCTTCCAGAAAGGTGGGCTACTTCAAGGCAGCACATGTTAAGATCAATTTCGATGAGTTATTTCGAGATTTTCTTGAGACGTACAAGCATGCAATTCCATTTGAGGTTCGTATCAAGCGGGTGAAGGATGATAGCAGCCATGAACCGTGCGGTGAGGGTGCCACTGCTAGGAAGAGGGCTATCAAATTCCAACCGTATTACTTCATGTTGGGATTTACCTTTCCCATGTCGTGTCTTTTCCAGGAGGTGATATGCTTCATGAAATGCGTGTCTGCTTAGTGCTCCCTGAATGCAATTCGTGCGATGGTGGAGTTCTTGGACTTGAGTAGATTCTTTGATCTCGGCTTGACCATAAATGAGTTATGATACTTCTTTGAAATCGGTCATAAGGAAGACGGGGGGGGGGGGGGGCAGCTGAGGTCTCGCCATAGGCTGCTTGATGTTTCCTGCAAAGGTCATCATGAGTGGGCAAGAGATACATTGGAGGTAAGTGGAGAGTGGGAATTCGACTCATCTCTTGAGCTGCATGTTCCGACTGCCTTTATCAGTGGTAAGTGAACTGCTTCATTTCTGACTTGTTTGAATTTTTGTTGAGCTGCTCCATGACTTCAGTTTATTGATCGTTCTTCTTACTTTATGTAGATTCAGAATTTGGCTCAACTCCAGGAACTTTGGTGGATATAAAGAAAGTGCACATCGCCTTGGGCATTCTTGCTGAGTACCGTGAGTGGTGCTGGCTGCTCAGTCCTCTTCGTCAGGAGAAAAACAGATTGCCTTCGAAGGAAGAGATAAAATGGATAAAGGATGAGGCGCTTGCTCATCCGATCGCTACTGTAGAGCATGCTACCAATGAGGGTGGAAAAAAAAGGTCTTCCTCACCTGCTGATGATCTTTCGACATAGAAGAAGCCAAGGACTTCCTCTGCTGCTTGCGGAGGCTCGTCTACTGCTAAGAAACTTGTCATCGATCTGACTTCTCACAAGGGGATGAAGAAGACTGTTAAGTTAGAGCCTGTAAAACTTGCTGTTCCGAAGGTAGCCACGGTTCGACTTCTGAGAGGCTTGTCGCTATGAAAAGCTGAAATGTGGATTATGTTACTAATGTGACGCCTGAGCATATTCCTTCTTTTGTTGCAATTGCTGAGAAATGAAAATCTACTCGTACGAGCATTTGTGAGAGATTCACCAGGTCTAAGGTTACAGAGTTTCCTGAGGTTTGTGCACTGCTGAAGGCTGACCTGCTCGAGGACGTTGATGCATGCGCCAAGTTTGTTGACAGTGTTGGAAAAGTTGTTGTCTGCTCAAACTTTTTTACGAAGCGTCATGCCTATTCGAGAAGGTTATCCTTGCTTGCCATAATGCATAAGACTTTGATCCTGGTAGCTAAGTTTATGCACGTTGATCAGGATGTTGTCAAGTTTGTTGAGGAGACTGAAGTGGCGTTGGCGGCTGAAAAGATCGAAAAGCTCCAATCTGAACTCATCATTTTGAAGGGGTCTAATATCTCAACCCCCACTTTTATGTAGCTAGAAACTGCTCATCAGGAAGCCGTTCACTTAAAGGCTTAACTTAGTGTGACTCAAGCGATGTTGGAAGTTGTAGAGAAAGAAGTTAGTCGTGTTTAACTGGTGGTCAAAGACCTTGAGCGTGTCAATTCAGAACTACGATATGCTTGTTTTGCCAAGGATGAAGAGCTTGTCTTCATACATGCTGAAGTGTCTCGTCTCAAGGATGGTGCCAGTAAGCTTGAGTCCGAGAAAATGGATCTGCAAGGTGTGTTGTCCGCTAGCGAGAACCTGAAAAAGGAACTGGGTAAGCTGCACGATGCTCACAATGGGCTTGTTAAGGAGAATGTGCATCTGAAGAATGGGAAAACTGGTCACGAAGTGGCACTTGCTTCTTGTCAGGTCGATTTCTACAAGCCTGGCTATGTAGACCATCTTTAGGGTAGGGCACCTGATTATGATTTTTTCAAGAAAGACTTCGAGACTTTCTCCATTTTTCCAGTTGATCTAAATGATTTCTCATTTGAGGCTGCCTTTGGTGGAGCAGTTGAGGGTCAAGTAGTCCAGGCAAGGGCGGCTAAGGATGAGTTGATGGAAGCTATGGCTACTGAGAATGGTGTTGCTGCTAAAAGTGTGGCAGTCGAGGGCCCAGTGGTTGTGTAGGCTGCTGATGAGTAGTCGTTTTGCTTAGATTTAGGAATTTTCTTCTTTTCTTTTTCATCATGTCTTATTTAAACTTTGTTGGCCTTTGAGCTGGTTTATCAATTTACTAGAAATTTAATAAACAGCTTTCCTTGCTTTGCTTCATCCTTCTATTTCGCCTTATCTTTTGCAAAACTTTACCATAGGATAAGCGGCTGGGTGAGCTGCTTCAATGAAACAGTCGATCCCACATCGTCACCTAGGTTTTAGTTTTGACTTTGATGCTCAAGGAGCTTTACTTGCAAGAGGAAAAAGTGCCTTCGTAGGAATCTGGCGAGTCCGCAGAGCTGCTATAGTTGTGAATCTCGAATTTAGCGGTTGCACGAGCCTTGGCCCTTCTAGGGCATGTTGTGAAAATTTTAACTTATAGAGTCAGCAGTCGAACAATTGCTTCTCGTAGAAAATAGAGGAAATTCGCGTAGCTGTTATATTTGTACATTTCGGCTTTAACTTTTGCAAGACTTAAACCATAGATCGTCGGCCAGAAACACTGCTTTTAAATAAGCATACGAGTCCGCATATACATAGCATATGTAAGTCTTGGGTTACAGATTGCCTTGGGCTGCCAATCGTTGGGTTGTCGGCCAAAAGTCTTACTTACAGAAGCAGACGACCCGCGTGACCACTTTAGGTGTCATCCCTGGCTCTCAGAGGCGTTTTAGGCTTTAGGTGTAGGTGAAATTGTGTCTCATAGGTCATATCTTTTTGAGCTGCTGGTCATTTTGATCTTTTAAGCTGCACACAGCTCGATACATATATCTGAAGTACCAATTGTAACTTGATTCTGTAGGTCGCTTAACTAGTATTGCAACACTTTAGAGCCAAGCTACGTTTATGAAGACTTGCACATCGAGGACGGACCATCTAGTCACGCGAACTCTTTCATGGGCAGGGATCTTATACTTAGCCTCTCTTTCGATTAGAGACCTAGGCTCCCGCGGACTTGAATCCTTCAGTTGGCTAAAGTCTTTTTAGGCAAAAGTCTATTGTGGCCAATTCTCGGAGTCGTCTGGGATAGGTAGTCGATGTATTCATGGGGACTGAGCAGTCGAATAACTCATCGACATCTGGATATTCTAGAGTAGTTTACCTTTTCGCACTGGAGAGAAGACTTAGATGGGTGTCGGGGAATTAGTTTACCCTCTCGTGTTGGATAACATACCCAGATGAATGTCGGGAGATTAATTTACCCTCTTGCACTAGAAAGCATACCCAGATGAGGTTTTGAGCAATTGTCGTCGTAGGCAGCAGTTAAGCTAGGTTTGTGAATAACTTCTTGGATCTTTATTGAGAATAAAGAAATGTGTCAACTATGTTGGAAGGTAGAAACTGCATAACAAATGGGATAATCCTCGGCCTGCGAGGTTTTGTTCGTCAAACTGCTTAAGGTTTCAAACTTATTTGGATAGGCCTGAACGGAGTTCAGGAGGTGATGGACGATTGCCCCAGGCATTCCTTTACATTGCTAAATGTGGACCGATAATGCTTTGACCTGGCAAAGATGCCATTAATCCGCATCGTCTTCAATAAGTGTTCAGTGTTGGCTTCCGTTGCTTGCGTAGGTCATGTAGCTGGCTTGTCGAGGTATTTGTTGGACCAACCTTCCTTCGTCAGCTTCTTGAGGTACTGTTTCCATTTCAGGCAGCTGTTGGTAGTGTGACCCGACCCTTGGTGGAGTGCATAATACTTTGTCTAATCCAGCTTGGTAAGATCACCCTTTATGGGTGGCAATAATTTGAACCATGGTTCATTCTTGAGCTTATGGAGAATCTGGCCAATCAGAACTGTGAACTTAGTGAACGTTTCAGGTGTTGAGTCATCTTTGTTTAGGGAACGGTCTTTGGGCTTATTTTTTTACTCGTTTCGACAAGATTGCTTGGCTTCGTCCCATAGTGTGTACTTCTCTGCCAAAGCATACGAAGTTGCCAGGGTCAGCTCTTCGCCCATGATCAATTTTCTAAATAAAGAGTGCTCGATAGAAAGCCCATTTTTGAAAGCTGTCGTTGTTATGCCTTCGTTGCAGTTGACAATCTTAGCCTTCTCCGCCTTGAATCTCTTGACATAGTTGTGAATTGACTCTTTCGGGTCTTTCACAATGTTGAAAAGGTGGTTGGACATCTTTTTGATTGAGTTGTAAGACGAATATTCCTTGATGAAAATAAAAAAAAGTTCGTTTAAGTTCTGGATTGAGCGCGGTGGTAAGGCATGAAACCAATCTTGGGCTTCGCCCTGCAATGTTGCGGTGAAAACCTTGCACATGAGACCGTCATTCTTGCTGTAAAGAATCATTGCGTTGCGGTAGTGCTTCAGGTGCCTTTCCGGATCTTCATCTCTCTTGAAAATGATGAAATATGGCAGACTAAACTACTGCGGTGGCTCAATCCGCTCGATCTTGTTTGTAAACGGTGACCTGCTCATGTTTGCCATGTCTCTCCGAAGGGCATCGTCGGTAGCCTCAATGCGCTAGAATCCATGCAATTGCTCTGCTACAAGCCTTTGTAATTCCTCCTAGATTTGTGCCTAGTGGGATAACGGAGCCTCTAGATGCCCCTGATGTTGTCCTGCTGATCTATGTTGCTATTTGGCATGTCCTGCTTGTCTGTACCACGGTCGCGGTGCACGTGGTTGATTATATGCTGTTTGCCATCGCGCTTAGCGAGGGCTACCAATGGAACTTGAGCTGGACTACTCTTGTGCTCTTCTTAATTCGCCATGTGGCTACCTACTTCGGTGTCTCAGATGAGGATTTCCTTGTGAGCCTAGCTTTGTGTAGATACTTCGCCTGAAACGTCCTGAGGGCTCATCAAAGTGCGGACCCAACCTCGAATACACACTGACTCGTGAACTGACTTGAACGCTTCTTTGCACACTGAGGCGGGAGAAGACATTTTCCTGATGGCCCAAACAAGAGTGCACACTACTCGAATGCACGGTTCATGGTGGCCTGAGCGACTATTTACCAGAACATCACTGGAATGAGTCACATTTTTTCGTTCGTATCCTACTTCTGGACACCTCGTTTGGGGTATGCTGCGTCTCAATACGCTTAAGGAGCTGGTTTACCAAGGTGGCCTGCTGCGCAAGGGCACTTGTCAAATTGGCGACCTGTTGGGGCAGGTGATATTCGCCATTTGGATTGGAAAAGTCTGGATAATGGGCGTCTCCATGTGTGGTGGAAGTGTAGTGGACTGCAAGTACAAAGCTTGACCCAGAACGAGCATTCCTGCAGAAAAGTGGGTGAAAATAACCCTAGGTCGATCAGGGGGCCGGTGGTCAAAATCTGGATCGCCGGAGGTGGTCTTGGATTGGATTGGGCTGCAGGCCGGGTCACCGAAGCGAGTCATGGGGCGAGCCAACCTGGTTGGATGGTTGGGCATGCGCTGCGCTGATAGGAACATATTTATGTGACTTTATTATTTTGTTTCTTGGCATTTACTCAATTAGTTTCATCTTATTAGAATGTTTTAAGCTATTTTCATGTGTTTGTAGGTTCTAAATAACAAAGTTAGCAAAGAAGTGCATTTTGGTGCAATTTGGAGCTATTTTGGGGTGAAATGGATTGCATGCATGGGGAGCATAAAAATGGATGGTGGTGATTCATTCTCACCAACAAAATGGATGGTGGTGATTCATTCTCACCAACAAAATGGATGGTAATGATTCATTTTCACCAACAAAGATGGATGGTGGTGATTCATTCTCACCAAGAAAATGGATGGTAGTGATTCATTCTCAAAGCCTATAAATAGGCTTCTCCATCAAGGCCAAAGACACCAATTCACATCTACAACACATTCCATAAACAACACAATTTCTGCCGCAAGTTTCCTTCTTCCTCCATCCATTTCCATCCACCTCTTTTCCTATCCATCCCCTACCACCCTTCCATACTCTCTCAACCTATCCAATCTCTGCCACATCCCCTAGACCATCCAAACACCACACCCACCTTGGTGTCGCATGTTTGCAAGAAAGGAGGAGGACTTGGAGCTGTGCTAACCATTCAAGACGTTGGATTGTTGGAGCGTTCTAGGTGTCTTCTACTTTTGTTTATCATGTTTAAATTCAATTATAGTTGTTTAATTGCAAATATGTGGAACTAAATTCGTTTTGGCTAGAGGTTGATTCAAAGCCATGAACATATTTGTAATATGAATTGATTACCTTCAGTTGTGATTTTATGAGTTGTGAATTCAATTTGCTTAACTGCTTGATTTATAACTTATTCTTGTATGTCGATTAAGGATGCATACTTAGTTTGCATGCATGAATTTGATGCTAGAATATAAGGGAGTTTCACCTAATCGTTATGAACTTATATTCACAAGTAGTGGAGGTTGCTAGTCACAATCGCGTTAAGTGAATTCTTGGCAAGAGTATCATGCTGTTCATAGTTACGAATGCCTCGTCAATGCTTATAGTTTTCACAAAGCTTAATGATCTTTGATTGTATCTCTATTGTGCTGTTCACGTAGGGGACTTTTGAAGAATGTTTTAAATTGTTGTATGCGCTTTTCCGTCCAATTCAATAACTTAAGGAAAACTTGAAGGTTAAAAAAGTGTTGTTCACGGTTAATCTGGGGTGTTGAGATTCATGGTTTATTGAAAGAACAACTGAAAATTGGTTTGTATGCAAGTGTGTTATGTGTGGAGAAGAACCCTCTAGCTAGTCCATCATCCATTCAATTCGCCAAATCTGTCTTTTGAAACTATTTTTATAAAGTTTGTTTTGGTTTTACTTTAAATTCGTCCAAAACCAAACCCCCCATTGTTAAGTTGTATTATTTAGTTAGAATCTGTACAATTTGATGTCTTTTGAGTATTTTGAGTCTTTGTAGTCTATTTTGAGTAGTTTGAGTTTAGATAAGTGTTTTTAGCCTAGTTTTGTAGTCTTAAGCTTAGTTTTGTGTTTTAAGTCAGTTTAGGTGCATTAGCAATCCCTCCTAATTCCCGGTCTAGAACGATACCCTACTTACATCTTTACTACAATTGTCAAAAAGAGAGTTTAATTTGTGTGTTGTTTTACATCGCATCATGCGCGTTGAGATAACGCCTGCTTTTCTCGAGCCCGAGCTACATTTGCAACAAGTTGGGCTTGAGCCGTGGCGACTTGGGCTGCCTGGCTGGCGGGTTGGGCCTCCTACCCGTGGGCCATAGAATAGACCTAGGCCTCTTGCCCAGGGTTTTGAGAATTGGGCCACTGCAAGGGTAGCTGTGCTGCTGCTTGGGCTGTGTCATGGCTGCTGGGTCGCGGCAACGATGGTGGTAAAGTTTCGTGACTGTGGGCCTCCTCCTGCTGTCGCGTTAAGCCTTGATGATCGCCGTCATAGGCTATGTCCTCGTCTCCACTCTCCGGTCCTAATCCTTGTACATATGAGGTTTCATTCATATTAGTTTCTGAATTTCCTACCATTGTATCCTTTCTCCAGGGATTGATCAAGAAACTTTTCTAGGAAAAATTTAATTGATATGACGTGTGAGAAATTCAACGTAATAGAAAATTAAAGAAACCAAACGCAAGAAGCTTCTTCGAGTATTTGAATCAGCTCTCAATGAAAGCACTAATTTGTCGATGCAAATTTTCGCTGTCTCTAGCTTTGACAAAAATGCACCTACAAAACAATCAACACCTTTGATCAATGACCTAAGTCTCACGCGCCCACGAGGTGGTGGTGGTAGGGGGGGTTAGGGCAATGGATATTTGATGCCTAAGTTAGTTTCTCTGAGAAGAGCAAAGTGTTTAGGGCTTTTTAGAGTAGCAAAAGCCTCTGAAATTTGGTAGAATATGAGGTATATATAGGGGAAGAGGGCTGGCCATAATGTTAGGGTTTTACCCTACACATGGTGGCATTCTATTGGTCAAGGTTTATGGAGAAATATTCTCAAGATATTAAATAAGAAATAATATCTTGAATAATGGAGTAATTATCCCTAATTGATTTAAATTGGGATTGCTTACCTGAATGGAGGCAATCTTCAATTGGGAATGTATTAAAAATAAGATTTGGGTAATTAATCCTGATTTTTAATGCTTTGAATTTTCTTTGCCAAGAGCAAGTGAGCTATGGGCAGTTGTATTCAGCTGCTGAGACTTTCAGGGGTGTGCGTTGCGTGTAGGAGTATTTGAAGAGCATGTCCATTTATTGAGGGCAATCTTATCTTTTTTGAACAAAAGTCAATATGTCGTCTTTAGAATTTTTGGGATTATTTTAGGCTCTACAGTGCCCATGGTGGATTGAAATCTATCATAGACATTCATCGTGATAGGTGAGCTCTTTTCTTCTACTGTGCATTTAGGATTAACGGTTTTCTTCTTGAAATGGAAAATTCCATATAGGATCTGTCAATCAAATTTTGTAACTTTTTACCAACCATTGTCTTTATATAATTAGATGTCCCAACCAAGATTACGGGCCGATTTGAAAATGCTTTCTTTAGAAAGAATTGATGCTCATAATCGCTTTCAGTAACAACGCAATACATGCCATAAACTTTTTCTTTCAAACATAGTTCTCAACATACCATACACGATACACGCCATACACTTTTTTCTATCCATCATAGTTCCAAGCATACCATACATGATTCATGCCATACAAAGAGCAATATAAATATATGGAAACTTTTAGGTTATTAATATAGTTCCTCTTGTTGAATTTCAAACTCTTCGAAAATTTCCCTTACCATTTCTTTTAACACCCTTTGAGCTTAATGGAGTGGACGACACAAGGTACTAATTAAGCTCAAGAGTCTCGAAGCAAATGGAGCAAAGTTAGAACATGAATCCAAGCAAATTTTGCGTGATTAACACAAAAAAACTACTTGTGAGCAATTCAAACATTTTGAAAAAATAGTTGAATCAACAAATATGGATTTCAATTCGATCGGTAGATCATGAGTCGCTTTAACATGTGTTAATGGTGCTTTTAATTTTTAATTTTTATTGATGTGTTTAATGGTGCTTACAGCATCATAATATGTTTGGGTTTTCTTGCTACACTTTCTCTGAGAAAGTGCGATTTTGAGCATGTGTACATTTTTCTGTTAAACTTGAAATAAATCATTACCAGGAACTTGTATGGATCCCGTTGCCCATCAGGTCAAATATTAAGCAAGAAAACTACTAAACAACATACATGATCGAGAATTTTGATGTCCTAAATTAGTCAAACTGTTCACCACCTTATATCAGCTTCTCCAAGTATGCGCGTGTGATCATGAAATGAGTAAGTTGCTTCAAAAGATGCCAAATATCTTGAATTATAAATATTTTTCACGCAATCTTTAATTTTTATTTTCTTCTCTGAACCAAAATCTTGAAATTTCCATGAATAATAATTTGATTGAATCACATCCTGACTGTCCAACTTAAAGTTTGCTTAAGAGCCACAGTATCTACCTGCAAAATCGTCGAAAAGCCTAACAGAAAAGAACCTGCAGAATTGTAATAAATCCCACAAGAATTTCGAATTACAAAAACATACATCAAACTTACAATTATTTCTAACACTACTTTACATAATTATTTGGAGGTTCCAACCATATGTTTCCGAGTGCGTGTATGTACGTTTCTATACAAATTTAGTGTTCAAATATTTGAAATAATAAAGTACAGTAAATGGTATTTACAACATAATATAAGATTATATCGTACTCATAAAAAAATGTGGTCAATGTAGAAAATGTAGAAATTTTTTGTGTGTAGGAAATTGGAAATAGGATAATAAAGTTGGGGGGGGGGGGATTTGTTGGGGTCTATTTTGCTAATAAAAATAATAATGCTACAACTTCTATGCATATATACATATATATGACAGTTCAACTATACATCTAACATACTGCCAAATATATATATATATGTATGTTGCTGTAATATTATTTTTAATTTTCATTTCAATTCCACGAGCTTAAAAATTCGAAGAAGAAATGACTAGCTAGCTTCAACACCGTGCAATTAATATTGGAAAGAACATATACATGATTGGATATTCTGGTCGTTGAGGTGATCATGAACTCTCAACTGCTACAGTTTTCATGGATGTGCCTCTCACCCGCACATGCCACCACATTACCTATTTTCTCCTCCCACCCAAACTACCAGCCTCTATATATATATATATATATATATCATACCTAATTAAACAACCATTATACTCCACCTGTCTTTACCTTAAATTAAATGCACGAATTTGATTTAATTTATTCCCCATTTTATAATTGTTGGCACAGAAAATATGGTTTTATAGGTAAGCTAAGTAGCTATCTGGCTTGCTGCATGAAGTTCTCTTCCCTTCTGGGGAAGGCATATGTATATAGTTTTTGCAGTACGTATTTGCATGACAGTAACAAAGAAGCAGATAGCAAAGTAAAATATAAAATATATGTAAAGTGCCTTGCAAGGTATACGTGCGATACTTGTTATCTAATTATTGATTTGTGACATATGTCAGTGCCAAAGTTGATTAGCTAGGCGGGGACATAGATTGGATCAAATTCATTCTAATTATTTATGGCGATATGAATATAAAAAGCAAAGAACACGTAGCTTGCTAGCAGTGGCGGAGCCAGGATTTTACGTGAGGAGGGGCCTCACATAAATGTCAAAAATATAAAACAAATGGATTGATAAGAGAGTAAAATACATGCTTGAATTGTCAGCTAATTAATTTTTTTGAGGCGCTAAATGCTTTTTTCATGTTGAAATTAATAAGTCAATATAGAGAGTGATTAATAAAAAATTAGGGAGAATTTAGAGAACAAAATATATTAAATTTTATAAATTTAGTAAAAAATTAGAGGGAACAGAGAGATTTATAAACCTTAATATTGTTGTGGGTTGGAATTTGGAGGAGAAATATATGAAATTTCACGAAGGAGAGGAGGAAAACTCAAAATTTATTATTCTTCGGTTGGACAATATGAAAGAATATTTGTTTATAAAACTAAATCAGATTTTACATTTTAATTTTTAGAGTTGATTTGTTTATAAAATAAGATGTTAAATTTAGTTTTAAGATGAGTGCAATTGGAATTGAAAAGATAAAGAGACCTCTTACTTTAATTATTGGTGAATAGAATTTAAGAATTTTGTGTAAACTAAAAATAAATATTACATTTACCAAAAAATTAAAATTATAATACAAATTATTTAGAAAGGATGACAAAGTGAGGGTAGGCCTATGCCTATCCAAGGCTAATGGTGCCTCCACCACTGCTTGCTAGGGTTAGATTATGGAAGGCTTTGATTATTCCACTTGTAATAATCTAAGCCTTCCATATTATATCAAGTTCTAAGACAACATGTAGTTAGCTAGGGTTTATGCTTCTTTAAACATTTTATGTAGTGTTTGATGTGTTAACAATTAGTCCTAATAATTGATGTAAGTAGTAAACGTTGATTGTCATATGATCAATGCATGTACTTATTCTTTGGTTGGGTGGCGATATTAGAGTTTAGTTAACAGAATAATCGTACAACAAATATAAACTGTAAACCGAAATATTAATTAGTTAATAAATTGTTTCTCTTTTGTATACACTAACTTCTAATTTTGCTCAAACATAATATAGTAAGGAAGGACTTATCCTACATATCCCATGAAAAAAACAATTGTGGTCAGGAATATACATGGCCCCTCTCCTTTAGCATTGTGATTTCGTGACCACACATGCAATGCGATTAAGGGTCCACTTTTGAACTATATGGCACCTAAGGCAAGAGCTATAAGTCAAGGACCAACAGATCGGATAATTAACTACCCCCAATCTATATAGCTAAATGTTAAACATGAAAACGTAAGAGATTGACCATTTATCAGAAAACCCTTACATCATAAGGTCAAGCTTTTGAATCAAATGTTTTCATAGACATATCCCTATGGTGGTACCACATTAACTTTACACGATCTTTGCTAAATGAACTAAGTTGGTACCAGATGTCGGCTATTATCTTCCATCAGATTGCGGCAACTAAAACCACATAAGTCGTCAAAGAGCCAAGTTCTTTAACCAATGAGTTAACACAGACTTGGATTTGGGAATTGAACAATATTCTCAAGCGAAACATACGTGGCACTTTTGTAGCACTTAGTAGTACGTGTTAGCATAAACATATACTTAATCATCTACACATGGTCCGTGTCGAAAATAGTAAACCATTTCTTGCGAGTTGTGAGCTGTTTTACTGAGATCTGCACGCATATATACGGGCTTGTTAATGTGTTGGCACATGCATGCATGCATGCTTAGTTATCAACGACATTAATATCTAGGGTTTAGAGATTGGATGATTGCCAAGGGGCGACGAGGCTTCAAGTGCATGCAGTTAATGAATTGAAATATAACTTAGTAGAAATTTGTAATAATGGTAAGTAGTTGTTCATATGTAGAGCGGCGCTGAAAGTAGAGGTGGCGTTTTTGACCCGAACCGACTCGACCTGTTAATATTAGTATTTGGGTGGATGCTTAACGGGTCGGGTCGCTAACGGGTGAACCCGTTAACAACCCGTTAAATAACGGGTCACTTTGGGTCAACCCGTTAGACCCGTTAGCACCCGTTAGTTGAGGATGTTTTAGTAATTTCAATAAAATCTTAATAACAAAAAATAAACTCTATGCAAAAAAAAAATTGTTAACGGGTCTTAACGGGTCAGATTCGGGTGACCAACTTAACGGGTCGGATTCGAGTGACCCGTTAGCTTAACGGGTCGAGTTCAAACCGACCCAAACTCGATAAATCTGACCCGTTTACAGGTCTAGCCGAAAGTATGTCTAGTTCAAACCACGGTGAGAAAGTGTGATATGGCAAAGGAGTACGGATCAAGAAAATTATTAATACTATATTTACTTATTGTACTAATAATAAATCTCTCACATATATAGGTGATGCTTATGTGTACATACAAAAAAAGTCAAATGCGTGCATTGAGAAAATGTTGATGATGGTTTTCTTAGTTACTTCACCAAAAAATATTTTACATGACACATATATGCAATTATTTTATACTGCTTAACTGAATATGCAGATAAAAATATCGACGACTACGCCACGTATCAACAACTATATGTTCACAATATTAATGACTGATTAAATCAGCGACACACCGAAAACGCATTTGCATTTAAAAAAGTACAGTTTATAGCAACATAGAAAATCTGCAGAGAGTACAGACACATATACAAGTATAGAGTGATTTTGTGTATATGTATTCAATCATATATATAGTATGTATTAGGTACATATATTAATTCAAGCACATATACAAATTTATACAGTTTTTCATTAATTTAAACTTTTGGTGCTTTCAATTCAAGAGTGAAAAATCGTTGCTTTAAACATAGTCTATTGAGTGATATTCAACCCAAATTCAAGGAAATGCTAGAGATTTCCATGCCAGTTGCTGCAATTCTTTAATTGGGCAGTTGAATGAACATGCACATAGAAAAGGCTAGGGCCTCATTATGGGTTCTTTAACTAGAGCCACTTGCCAAAGTCACAAAACAAACTTGAAGAAGAAGATGACACAACACAATACACACATTTAATTAGGTGAATAAACATGATTTCGTCGACATAATCAAACCCATCCGAGTGCTTAATTTCCCTTATTAACAAAATCAGAAATTAAAACAAACCTTAAATATTCATCTACTTATCAAGCGCCTCATGTTGTTAATGTAAAGCAAGATTAATATGGCTTAAAACTTAAAAGAGCAACACCGGATCATACTCCTTCAAGATAAGGACACGTAAGCGTGGTGATGACGAAATGGGTGATGGAATGGTGGAGTAAGAGTGCAATCAAAGGGCAGTGGGTTTGTGTAGGAAAATAGGAAGAAAATATTTGGATGCTTATTACATGTAAAGCAAATCTCTCTCTCTCTCTCTCTCTCTCTCTCTCTCTCTCTCTCTCTCTCTCTCTCTCTCTCTCTGCCTTTAGGTCACCTATCGTTCACCATCACCCATTTTCTGAAGCCAGACACACCTGAACACAATGTAGTTCCCACATGCCTTTCACAACCCAATGGTGGACCCTAAAATCTATCTCTAGAATATTATAATTTGTGTATGTGCAAATTTGATAAATTAATTTTATTGGACATGACATGAGGCGGGGGGGAATGTGAGGACTGAGGACTTTATATAAATGTGGGGGTGGGGCTTTTGGGTCTTTAGGGCTTTTAATGGTAGCGTTGGTGAGCCTAATTGAGTAGTTTGTTGGTGCTTGCTAGCTAGTCAGAGTACTTGTTTGTACATCGGTGGTGTTTGTTCAATTAGTACTAGACTAGTAGTATGGGAAGGCAACCGTGTTGTGACAAACTTGGGGTAAAGAAAGGGCCATGGACTGCTGAGGAGGACAAGAAGCTCATCAGCTTTATTATCACCAATGGCCAGTGTTGTTGGAGGGCTGTGCCTAAACTCGCTGGCCTTCGCCGGTGTGGTAAGAGTTGCAGGCTCCGTTGGACGAATTATCTCCGCCCCGACTTGAAGAGAGGCCTCCTCACTGAAGCTGAAGAACAGTTGGTTATCGATCTCCACGCACGTCTTGGAAATAGGTCACCCTTTAATATTCATGTTTCTGTGTGCATAACATATCAATCATTCATTACATTTGTGTTTGGGAGCATGGATCCGTACATGTTAATGGTTTTATTAAATAATGGTGTTTGGTGGTGAAAAAGGTTATTTCACCTTCATCTTAATTTTAGTATATATTATAAAAGCTGTCAATATTTCTTCTTCTTCTTTTTCTTCTTTCTTGAGTTACAAGGTTGGTTTCAAACTTTCTTTTCTCCATAAAGCTGAAAATGTGACTGGAATTAATGCGTTCAACAAGACAAAGAAATTAAGGTTGACACGTTTAGGAGAAATGACCTGCAATTTCTTGGTTTAGATTTATTTTTTATTTTTTATGTGTATCATATTTACTAACCATATTACTAATCATGTCTCTTACATAGGAATGTATGCATTAGTTCTAACATCTTCATAGCATATTGTATGCATAAGGCTCAAAAGTATTTTACCCCTCAATATTTTGCTTGCTTATAAGTTTAAGTTTACTCTAGTGCTAATTACATGTATCCTATATTAATTAGTTGGTAACTTATGAGAAGCATTAAGCTTATGATCACTAATACAAGTTTTACTAACTAATATATATGGTTTTCTGCTTGTTTTGGACTTACAGGTGGTCCAAGATTGCAGGCAGATTGCCAGGGAGAACAGATAATGAGATCAAGAATCATTGGAACACCCATATCAAGAAAAAGCTGCTTAGGATGGGAATTGATCCTGTCACACATGAACCCCTCCACAAAGAAGAAGAGTTGCCGTCTAATATTAAGGAAACTAACTCATCATCATCATCTTCCCATGATCATGATGATCATAACAATAATTTGCCAGCTGATCAGTCTACAAATGATCTTCACAATTCACAAGAAAATGATCAAAGCGTGGTGAATTCATCAGGATCCGAGGACATAAACTCATCGACCGAAAACTCTTCCACAGGCGCTGAATCGGAGTTGTTAGACAACATTTGCAATGAATATTCGTTAATGAAAAGCCTGTGGATAGATGAAACACCTCTGGTTGATGCATTGTGGAACGACAACAATCAAGTAGAACTTGATCAAGGAGGGATCGATTACAATATCATTGAGAATAATGGAATGGGATTCCAATCTAATTGGGAGGACAATTGTGCATGGCTTTTGGACTGCCAAGACTTTGGTATTCATGATTTTGGTATGGATTGCTTCAATGATGTGGAAGTAAATGGTAACAAAACACTAGAGGTGGGGGGAAAATTAAGCACTAAAATAAATTAATTAAATAGAAGGCATGCAGTTAATCTTTATTAATGTATTAGTGAAGAGAGAGTAGTAGTCAAAATTCAAATGTGCTAACATGTTACAAAGTACCATGTCTGCTGCCTCACTTTTTATTAAGTTCTTGGTGTTGAATTTTATCTATTACGTTATACAATACTGTTGGAAGGTCGAGGATTAGACCCGCTTCTTAAGAGGGCTTCTCACCAACCAAGGAAACAGCGATACCAAATTACCTAATAAAATGTACATGTGATATATCTTACGTAAAAGTATATGTTAGGGAGTTGGATAATATTGTAAAAGTATTCGTAGTACTGCTGGGTTTTGCTAAGATGAAACTTCTGTACATCAATTATGTTCTTCAATATTTATGCTGAAATTAAATAAAACAAAAGGTTAATTTATTACATTCGATCGTGTTTGTTTATACACTAGAGATTTTATTTTATCTAAATAAAATAGAAGATAGGGCGAAATTAAAAAGTGTGAGTTCATATGTACTACATCCATATATGAGAACTGAATTATAAATGTGCATATGAACCATGCATGCTTAATTTGAGATAAATCATGCACAATCGCCACAAGTAATACATGATGGGAAAAAAAGGAGGAAAAATCATTCATCCTATTCCCAAATTAATATGTTAATTAGCCTTTGCAAAGAATGTGAATGGATCCAGACCCTTGATCTGTCCTGCATCATGAATTTTCTTTTCTGTGTTTTGGTGCTAAAAACTAAAAGGAAGGTGTTTACATAGCATGCCACCACTACCACTTTAGGGCTTAGAGTTTATAGCTGAAATCCAATTAGCCACTTCCCAAGTGGCCAGAAAATCATGTCGATATATGATGAAATCCTGAGCACACCTTTGTAGTGCTACAATCAGCTAGGTTTTGATAAATTATGCGGAGATGATAAAATTTGAGTGCGCACTAGTCAATTTATTCATTGGAGTTCCCTTTTAAAGCATTGTCTATCATCATTGAGAAGATCTTCAAGGGGGAAAAAGAAGGAAAGAGTAAAATTAAAAAAAAAAAAAAACACTATTTTATGAGATGTTTTTCTATGTACCTGAAATATGAGTTGGTACACTATATGTTATTAAAAATTCTCAAAACTAAAACCTTTTAGGTTGATTATTTAAAAAGTTACTTAATATCTTAGCTAGTTTTTATTTCAAGCAGACATAAAAATTTTGTACTTTTTATGCTGCCATATATGCACCTTGATGTATTTTGTAATAAGCATTCAATTTAAAGACATGTTTATTGAAAGAAGATCTTCTTCTTAAATTTGATAGGGTATTAGAGAGAACTAAATAGAATATAAGCGTAGGATTTGAACCTAAAAAAGAACAGTACTTCCAGGTTCTTCGACAGGATGATTCTTGTTTTCAAGAAGTTTATTAATTGATGTGACATGCCCATAACTTGCTACACAAATGTGGTACAAAAATATGATCTCTCTAACATTTTTCGAATCAAAATGATTCACAACTTTTAGCCCCTGAATTACCGAATATAGTACTCTACAACACACACACACCCACCATATATATCTGTATTACCATGTAATTAGCTGTACGTAGATAATAGATTATGATTAAGACTGGTCACCTTTTTTATATAACAAAATTAGATTGGTCTTTATCTATCACTACTCATGACTAGGGAGATAGCTAACGATTACTCCTTACATTCAACATAAGCACTTGTCATTAAGCGCTAATCATCATATGTTTTAGACCTGATTGAAAACACGAAACACACATGTCTGTCTATCCCATTTCAACAAGTTGGTATTTACAAGAATTTACAATACGTCTCTTACATAATCATGATGTCAACGTGAATCAGTTTCTTGAGAAACAAGTTAAAGTGAATATAACGCTAGTATAGTAAAAGTAATCATACCATCAGTAAGTAATTGCACAATTATATGGGGAGAGCCACCTATAGGTTTGAAGTGGTAGTAGTCAAAAAGTCTTGCAAGAAGATTTATAAGAAGTTGGTACTTCTCATTAATTTTGGAGTGGAATTTTAACTTTATGGTATCTGATTAGGTTAGTTTACGTGTGAAATTGATAATTATATGGGGTTTATATTATTCCGTTAAAGTATTTGTGTGTTAAGTTTAGCTTGGAATTTCGTCACAGATGAAGCATGTGAGGACGTGGAAAATCATCTTACTTCAAAAACTTATGAAACCTTGCACAATTATAAGGAATTGAGCCACTTTTCTCAACAGAAGTAGAAAAGGAGATCATCTCTAATTAAGAGAATTGAGAATATATATACTAATGTGAATGGGAAGAAAATAGTTCGCACCCATGATGCCACAACAAATAATTAAATAATAAAAATACACATCAAAGTGTAAAAACAAAAGGGAGATACAAACGAGAAGGAGATCATCTCTAATTAACAGAATTGAGAATATATATATACCAATGTGAATGTGATGAAAATAGTTCGCACCCATGATGCCACAACAAATAATTAAATAATTTAAATACACATCAAAGTGTAAAAAGAAAAATGGAAATACAAGCGAGGCGAGAGAGACCCAACACCTAAGAATCTCATCAATCCTCATCGATCGATCGAGTGCTCATGGTCATGGTGGCCGGCCTCAACAAGGAATGATTGTTTAGTGGAAAGCTCAATCACTTGTGGTGTTGTTAAATTGAAAAATGGACCATGTTTTCAAGTGCCCCCTACGTGATGCTTGAATATTTTTGGTGACTTTGAAAAACGAGGTAACTCGTGTGGCCTATAAAATTAGCTTATATGTAGGAGGATAAAGTCATAAGTGAGCTCCTTTGATGTGTGCATAGGACCACCTAAAGTTCAAAGCGATTGGATGATCAAAATGTGAGAATACGTAGTTTGACTTCAATGGCAAATCCTATACACAATGATTGTGTGATGAAAATTATAACCAAAAAACAAAAAAAACTTGTAGCTCTTGTTTAATTGAATTGACTTACATCTGATATCTTATTACAAAACATTTCATCATTTTACAAAACATTTCTCAAGAACTTTTCTTGAGAACAATTTTCTTTATAATTCAAAAACTTGTTTGGTATGAAATTCACAATTATTTTTAAAGAAAAAAATGTCATCCTATACCAAGAACTTCTAAATTCAACAGAGGGAAAGATGAGAGAGAGCATCAGAGGAAAGGAGAGAGGAGAAAATAGGGGAGAGAGAGAGAGAGAGAGAGAGAGAGAGAGAGAGAGAGAGAGAGAGAGAGAGAGAGTGAGGAGAGAGAAATAATAGAGTTAGAAGATAAGGAATTAGGTGTGAGAGGAAAGGAAAAAGAGAAAGAAGGAGCTTTAAATTAAAAAACTCTAAAAACTCTTGTTTTTAAGAAATAGGCTAATTATTAAATTAGTTTTTAGTCTAGTTTTTAAAGAGTCCTATCAAACAAGTTTTTTTTTTGTCAAATACCAAACAATTTCAACACTTAAAAAACTTAAAAAGTGTTTTTGAGTGTAAAAAGTTAGATTCAAGTAAATTACCCTCCTCTTTTTCAATATTGCTTATATATAAAAAAAAATTAAATTATTAGACAAAAACAAAAATGGGTTTAGTTGAAAATAATAATTTTAGGTTAATCGTAATTAGCCTTTCATCCTTACACAATTATTAAAAAAACACTCTAAATACCCATTTTGAATATTCAACAAGCCTGAACTAATTTGAGTTCCATACAAACACTATAAATTATAGCTGTTTCTTTATCTTCTGTAGTTGGATTTTTTTTTTTTGCTTATTATATTAGCACCCCACCAATTGTTGAATAAACCCCACATACTTAATACACCTCACATTTACTTTTTCAATTAAAAATTATCTTAATACACCCTACTTTTTTCCTATAATACTCTCACACCCCACATTCTTAATCTACACCTTACATTTTCTACACACACTTCACATTTTTTATACACCCCACATTTCTCAAATCTTATAACACTCATTTTTAACTTTGCTGAATGATTTCAAATCATCTGAACGTTAGTTTGCCAAATGATTTGAAAAAATGTTTAGGTTCATTTGAATGTTTTTCAATAACAATAATAATGATTTCAAAGCTTTCGAAACATTAATTTCGTGTTCCATTCGTTAAAAATAATTTTTCTCAATCAACATGTTTGTAGTTTCATTACTTAGGGTTTTATTCAACAATGGCGGGTGGGAGGGGTTTTGATAGTTGAAGTAGATAAATAATACGTTAAAAGTGATTTGGGGTGTATTTATAATTTTTTATTATTTTTTAAACCTAATAAGGTCAAAATTGTCATTACATAGTAGAGTAAATAAGTCATTAATATTAAATTTTAATGTGGGGGTATATTCAATATTTTGTGGGGTGCTAATATAAAAAACCTTTTTTTTCTCGAATTTAAACCTTGAATTCTTAATTTATAAAATACCAAAAAGGTGGTATTACTAATTAGGGTAATTTTTTTTTTATAAAACCAATAAAATGTTATGATATTGATAATAAGGTAATTCTCACTTTATTACCATTAAGTATCGTAAAGTTCACACTTTGCTATTCTTAGGTTTTTTTTTTGTCTCAGTTTCATATCTAAATTTTGATTTTTCTGATACTTTAACACTTCCATTAGCCTTTCTGTCAAGTTCTCCGTTAAGTAATGACGTGACATAACTTTGGCAAATATGGTGTGACATAACTTTCGCTAAGTGTATTTTTTGCATATGCTTGCTAGGTGTATTCCCCCTAAGTGTCAAACAATTTTCACTAAGGGTGAGGTCTTGTCTTCCCAAAAAATTGTACTATTTTCATCTTTTGCCTTATTCAAGGGCTTTGAATGTTTATTTCATACCTAACTTTGATTTTTCTGATACTTTAATAATTCCGTTAACCTCTCATTAAGTGATGACATGACATAACTTTCGCTAAGTGTACTTCCTGCATATGTTTGCTAAATGTATTTCCCTTAAGTATTGAACAATTTACGCTAAGGGCTAGGGCTTGTCTTCCTAAAAATTGTACTCTTTTACCCTATTCATGAGAATTTGGATGTTTATTTCATCCCTAAACTTTGATTTTTTTTGCACTTTAATACTTCCATTAGTCTTTCTGTCAAGTTTTTCTTCATGGCAAAACTTTTGTTAAAAGTGTGTCTTGCATATGTTTGTTAAGTGTATTTCCCTTAGAGCAAGTCCACCCCTAAGGCTGGGTGCCAGCACCCAGCCCATTTATCCACTCAAGTGAACAGTAACAGACTCAAATGAACAGTAATAGGCCAATGCATCTCCACTCCTAAAAAAATGCGCTGGCACCCAGCCCATTTATAATATTTTTATTTTTTTGTAAAAGAATAAAAAAATAAAATAGTTTTAATTTCGGGTAGGATTTTTAACTAATCTCGTCACACCACGTGTCATTTTTCGAACGTACTATTTTGTGAATAGATTTCTGCTAAGATTTTTAGCCAATCTGGACGCGCCACGTGTCACTTTTGGTTTACAATAATTTAGCCAAGATTTCGATAAGATTTTCAACCAATCTCGTCATGACACGTGTCATTATCCGAAACGTACTATTTTGTGGATAGATTTTCGATAAGATTTCCAACTAATCCCGATGCACCACGTGTCACTTCCGGATTACAATAATTTAGCCAAGATTTCAATAAGATTTTAACCAATCTCGTGATGACACGTATCATTATCCGAACGTACTATTTTGTGGATAGATTTTCGATAAGATTTTCAACCAATCCCGATGTGCCACGTGTCACTTCCGGATTACAATAATTTAGCCAAGATTTCGATAATATTTTCAAACAATCTCGTTATGACACGTGTCATTATCCGAACGTACTATTTTGTGGATAGATTTTAGATAAGATTTTCAACCAATCCCGATGCGCCACGTGTCACTTCCCGAATTACAATAATTTAGCCAAGATTTCGATAAGATTTTCAACCAATCACGTAGTGCCACATGACATTGTCCAAAACCTCATCCTTGCTTTTTTTTGTCCATATAAACCCTACATCTCTACATCTATTCTCACACCAAGCTCAATCCTTCTTTTTAGCTCAGAATCATTGTTCATCGTTTTCAAATCTTGAGTTCTTATTACAATGTCTTCTTCAAGGAGAGTGTATAAACAGTTACACGAGCAATAGAAAAGGTTGTTGGCACAACAGGCAGAATTGGCCAATCTCGAGGAAGATGGAGGTGGAGATGAGGCTTTCTTCATGGAGGAGGATGAGGATGATCACCATAAAAGGCAGATGGCCTCACATTCCCATCGTGTCATGGAAGCCGTGGGACAAATAGCCAAACCCAGACGTGCTGCAAACCTCGATAGAAAAAGGAAAAAACGAGGTAAAGATCTCTTAGAAGATTATTTTATTCCCAACAGCGTATTTCCTGATCATGTCTTTAGACGTCGTTTTAGAATGCAACGAAGTTTGTTCGACAAAATCATGAGTGCTATTTGCAACCATGATCCATACTTTGTGCAAAAAGATGATGTTTTTCACGTTCTAGGTATTCTTCCCGAGCAAAAAATTACGGCTGCCTTACGAATGCTTGCATATGGAGCATCTGCAGATCAAGTGGATGTGATCGCGAGGATGGGAAGAACAACTATTTTGGAGTCCCTGATGCGCTTTTGCTCCGCAATTGAAGCTCTCTACACCAATGAGTACATTCGGACATATACGCCAAGGGACATGCGAAGGCTTCTGAGGAAGGGTGAGATGCGAGGCTTCCCTGGCATGATTGGAAGCATCGACTGCATGCACTGGACTTGGAAAAACTGTCCAAGTGCGTGGCAAGGAGCTTATGGCGACAAAAAATGAGCCAAAAACATCATTTTGGAAACGGTGGCTTCATTTGATACCTAGATTTGGCATGATTTTTTTGGCCTAAATGTCCTTACCCAATCCCTAGTGTTCAACGAGCTGCTGCAAGGAAAGTCACCGAGATGCACATATTGGGTTAACGATACCCAATATGAGGGTTCATACTACCTTGCAGATGGCATTTACCCAAGGTGGGATACATTTGTCAAAACAGTGCCGCATCCACATACTGAAAAAGAAAAACACTTTGCAAAATGTCAAGAAGGGTGTAGGAAGGATGTCGAGCGTTGTTTTTGTATCTTGCAAGCTCGTTGGGCGATTGTTAGGGCTACAGCTAGAATGTTTGATGTCGAGGCTCTTCGATCCATCATGATGACTTGTATTATTCTCCACAACATGATTGTTGAAGATGAATATGATTATGATGTCGTCGATGAATATGAGTCGGATCCGATCAACAACTCACAAACACGTATCTACTGTGCTCATGACAATACCGAAGATCCCGTGCGACACGAGTCGTTGGAACGGGATGGACGTTACAATGAATTGATCGTTCAGCGGTACACTGCCTTGCAAAAGCCATACTGGCACATAACTCGCCAGAATGACTTGATTGAGCACCAGTGGGGATTGCAAGAAGGTGAAGATAATTAAAATGAGGCTTGTGGTTGAAGAATAAAGTGTATTTTTTTTAAAGTTTATGTAATTCTATGTAGTGTGTTTTGTTTTTAAGTTTATTTGGTGAGTTTATGTAATCTTATTTCATGTGTTTAAATAAAGTACAAAAATAAATAAATAATTACATTGAAATTGCATAATAAATTAAATAAAAATAAATAAAGTTCTAACAATAAATAAGAAATAACATAAGAAATTAAATAAAGTTCAAAAGAAAAAAAGAAAAAACATAAAAATTACATAAGAAATTAATTAAAATTCTAAAAAATTAGAAATTACATAAAAATTACATAAGAAATTAAATAAAGTACTACAAATAAATACGAAATTATACAAAGTCTATGGAGCTAGGATATGTGGTGCTAGGATCTTGGTTGCTATGATTTGTGTAGCTAGAACCCCCTTGACTTGTTTCTACATCTCTTGCACGACTCATTCGCATAACATCTATTTTTTCCGAGCTCCAAAAATATTTTTAATTCAGAGACAGTCCTACTAGAGACTTGCTCATAGTGTCACGATCTGCTTGAGCCATCCTTTATTCTCTAAGCATTTCATTTTCTCGATGAAGTGCTTCTCTAACCAACTCGTTCTCTCGATTAACTATTTCTTTTTGTCTCTCAGCCGTCGCATCACGGGCCTCAGTAGCTGCTAGTAGTGCTGCCATTGCAGCATTTTTTTCCTCATCTCTAACCTTTTCCCATGCTATGGTAAGTTCACCTTGGCGAGCAAGTTCCTCTATATATTTAGTGTAGTTATTTTTGGAAGAACTACATTTTTTCTTTGATGCCTTTTTACCTTGAGGCCTGAGGGAATGACGAGTCGGTTAGGTCTCGGGCACTTGTTCAGGCATCCCTTTCGTGTCTTCAAATGTGTCGGCTTCTTGTTTGGTCGTGTCTGGTTTTGGCGAATTATGTAGACCCACGTTGTGCATGACAACTTCTGGACCGTTGGCACAATTTTGTATCTAGGGCAATCTTTGACAATTTCCCAACATTCCCATTTGGTGAATGATTTGTTATCGTTCTTTGAATTGTAGAATGCTTGATCTTGTAGTGTCTATAAAAATGTGGGATAAGATAGTGTTAAAAAATGCAGGTGTAACACAAATTAAATAAATTAAAATATTGATGCTGGTGGAATGCATATAAATTACATAAAAATGACATAACAAATTAAATAAAATTTACATAAGAAATTAAATAAATTAAAATATTGATCCGCTAAACTCGTCCCACTACACAAGTTACCAGAAGCATGAGAGATGGCGTTTTTCCAGCAAGTAAATGATGCGTTGTGTTTTTTCCAACGATCTTGACTAGTTCTGGCGTCTTTTCCATGTACATTGCAAAATGCTTTCGTAATTTTACTCCACATTTCTCGCTTATCCATTTCATTACCCATAAGCGGGTCATGAGTATTGCGAACCCAACTTTCACACAACGTAAGATCTTCAATGAGCTTCCACGAAGACATTTTTTCTCTCTTAAAGTGTAGAAAATATTGAAATGTAGATAGTATAGAAAGTGTAGAAATATTGAAATGTGGTGTAAGGTGGAAGATGATGGTTAGGTATTTATAGAAAAAATAATAAATTTTTAATATTTTTTCTGTATTTAAAAAAAATTTATGTAATTTTTTATAAATTTTAATTAATTTTAATGTAGTTAATTAATCTGGACCGTTGGATTTGAAAAATATTCAAATCCAAGAGCCAAGATGATGCCACGTGGCCAACGGTCATAAATCTGACCGTTGAGCCCTTTTTTGGGGGGAAAACGTGGACCGTTGATCTTTGATCTAACGGTCCAAAATAAAAGTGAAATTTAAATTTTTTTAACTGTTGGAAATCCAACGGCTCTCAGAGAGCCACGTCACTCCCACGCAAGTGGGCTGACAATTGCGCAGGCCGTGTGTCGGCCACTCGCGCTAGCCAAATAGGCCGGCCTCTGGGTCTGTCCGAAATGGGTTGCCCTGTTGCCTAGCTTGGGCTGGGTGCCATGCAACTCCACGGGCTGGAGTAGATTGACAGACCCTCAGTGAGTTTTTTTTTCACTTCGGTGGACTTGCTCTTAGGTGTTGAATTTTCGCTAGGGGCCATGGCTTGTCTTCCCAAAAATTGTATCCTTTTACCCAATTTATGGGACTTTGAATGCTTATTTCATACCTAAACTTTGATTTTTCTGACACTTCAGTAATTCCCTTAATTTTTCCGTGAAGTTCTCCGTTAAGTGATAACTTGGCATAAATATCGCTAAGTGTATTTCCTGCATATATTTGCTAAGTGTATTCCTTTAGGTGTTTGAACAATTTTCACTAAGGGCCAAGTTTTGTCTTCCCAAAAATTGTCTTTTTGCCCTATTCATGGGTCTTTGAATTTTTTTTTATATGCAATGAATATTTTTTTGCACATATTTACTAAGGAATTTTTGGAGTTAGCTAAACTCGGAATACTTAGAACTTTTCATCCTTTGCTTCCTTGAGGTGGAATATAATTTAATTCAATTAATTTTTGGAGTTAGCTAAACTCGGAGTTAATAAGTAACAGAATTAAACACAGATATGTTTTCAAGCTTAGGTGCCCTTTAGAGCCCCTTGATAACATTGCATAAAAAATGCTATACCCTACACTTATTGTTTATAAAGTTTCCTGCTGCAATAATCCGAACACTACCTACACTAGTAGAAAAACATGTTTGCGCGACGCATCAAAGTCTGTTTGCACGACGCCAAAAACAAAACGTCGCACAAATGACTTTTGCGCAACGAAACCTTACGCGACGAAGTTCGACGTCACACAAAACCGTTTTACGCGACAAAGGTGCACCTAACGAAGAATTTTCCCAACTTTGCGCGACGCAGGTGCGACTACGTCGCGTAAAGCTGTTTTGTGTGACGCAGTTGTACCTACAAGTTTTATTTTTCGTTTATATCCGTCGAAAAGTTTTATCCTATTACTTGATCTCTACATGTTTGTTTTTTGCGATTTTTGGCGCATGCGATCTCGAAGGATATACAAACAAGTTTGACGGTTGGATCTTTGAAACTAGTTTCGTACAATACGTTTCCCATCACGTTCAATGGTATATATATTTACAAAGTAGATTTTAATTTATTTATTTTGTACTCATAAGGAAGAAAAAAAAACTTTGTGCGACGTAGGGACAACTGCATCGCGCAAAGCTGCTTTGCGCGACGTAGGTGTACATACGTTGCGCAAAGCTGCTTTGCGTGACGTAGTTGTCCCTACGTCGCGCAAAGTTTTTTTTTTCCTTTTGCTTTTCTTTTGGGGTTCTAGCATTGGCTTTTTCTTTTGTGGTATCCACTTGTGTAAATGTTTTAAATTGATGATTGAATTAGTTCATTGTATTCATATAGATTTAAAGAGTGTAGCTGTAAAAAATCATCAAAATTAGAGTTAAAATAACCATTAAATCGTTATTTTTCGTTTATAGCCGTCAAAAAGGTTTGTCCCGTTACATAATCTCTAAATGTTTATTTTTTGCGATTTTTGGTGTATGCAATCTCAAAGCATATACAAACAAGTTTGACGGTTGGATCGTTGAAACTAGTTTCGTACAATGCGTATCCCATCAAAACAATATATTAACTAATACATGGAGTTTATTTATACTTTCATTATTGTAAATATTTTAAATTGATGATCAAATTAGTTCATTGTAATCATATAGGATAAAGGAGTGTAGCTATAAAAATCGGAGTTAAAACTACTGTTAAATCGTGATTTTTCGTTTATAACCATCGAAAAGTTTTGTCCCGTTACTCAGCCTTTGAATGTTTGTTTTTTGCGATTTTTTGCGTATGCGATCTCGAAGCATATACAAACAAGTTTGACCGTTGGATCCTTGAAATTAGCTTCGTAAAATGTGTATCCCATCAAAACGATAGATTCACTAACACTTAAAGTTTATTTACACTAAGTATAACATAAAGATTTTGTGGTATCCACTAGTGTAAATATTTTAAATTGACGATCGAATTGGTCCATTGTATTCATATTGGATAAAGGAGTGTAGTTGTAAAAAAAACATAAAAATCGGAGTTAAAACTACCGTTAAATCGTGATTTTTCGTTTATAACCATCGAAAAGTTTTGTCCCGTTACTTGGCCTTTGAATGTTTGTTTTTTGCGATTTTTTGCGTATGCGATCTCGAAGCATATACAAACAAGTTTGACGTTGGATCCTTGAAATTAGCTTCGTAAAATGCGTATCCCATCAAAACGATAGATTCATTAACACTTGGAGTTTATTTATACTTTCATTAAGTATAACATAAAGATTTTGTGGTATCCACTTGTGTAAATATTCTAAATTGACAATCGAATAAGTTCATTGTATTCATATAGGATCAAGGATTGTAGTTGTAAAAAATCATTAAAATCGGAGTTAAAACTACCGTTAAATTGTGATTTTTCGTTTATAACCGTCGCAAAGTTTTGTCCCGTTACTTGATCTCTGAATGTTTGTTTTTTACAATTTTTGGCGTATGCTATCTCAAAGTATATACAAACAAGTTTGACGGTTGGATCGTTCAAACTAGTTTCGTACAATGCGTATCCCATCAATTTCAATGGTATGTGTGTGTGTGTGTATATATATATATATATATATATATTAAATTGATTTAAATTTATTTATTTTATAAGTATAACACTTAAGAAATTGAAAAATATGTATATTTATTAAGTAGCTTTAAATTTATTGTAATTGTTATAAAAATATATTATTGTGGGTTTTATGTAAAAAAAATTGAATTTGAAGAAAGTAAAATCACATTTTCAGTACATTTTATAATAATTTAAAATAAAAAATAAAATAAAACTTGCGCGATGCCACTGTGTAGTCGTCACGCAAAAACTCTCTGGGCAAAACCTGCATCTCTCTAGGTGATAATTTTGGCGGTATACTAGTTAAAAATAGGCGCTTTGTTTAAATTTTCACTGTTTTTGATAAACCCGAAGTCTCTCTTCTTACTCGGTCTCCCGGACTCTCTTCTCACTCAGTCTCCCTCATCCTCTCACGTAGGTGAATCACCCTCTCTTTCCCTCTCGCTCATATCGCCCTCTCTCTCCCTCTCGCAGTCTCGCTCACTCAGTCCCTCTCACTCATATCGACTTCCTCCTCATCCTTCATCCTCATCCTCTCCTCATCCTTTCCCGACTGCATAGCAGGTCGCCTAGGTCAGAATCAAGCTTAATTCTTTATTTTTCTTCTTTCTAAGTTCAGAATCAAGCTTTAATCCCTTAATTTGAAGATTTTGGTATTGTAATTAGATTCAATTTGGGAAATTAAATTAGAAATTGAGGGTTTTAATGTTAAATTGAATTTTAGGGTTAGGAATGTTAGGGCTTTAGTGTTAAATCGAATTTTAAGCTGGTGGGTTGGTCTGCTATGGTGTTAGTTTTCTGGCTTTTTTTCTCTGCTTCTTCACAAACTTCATATTCTTACAAGTTCATATTTTTCCACCAAATGGAAAAAATATCGGTTGAAACTACGGGCGAAGAAATTGGTTCCTCAGTTCAATCGATAAAAATAACAAGTGAATTGATGAATTGAAAACAGGGAAGGTGATTTTGGAGTCGGTTATTCTAACAGCAGTGGTCGTAATTAGTTTGACCTTGTACACATTTTGGGCTGCAAGGAGAGGCCAAGATTTCAACTTTCTTGTCTGCAGCTCTATTGGTTCTGATCGTATTTTCTCTGATTCAGGTATGTGTTGCGTTATTTGATTGAACGAACACGCTCCCTGTTGTGTCTGTGCTGCTTATGGACTGAAATTCCAGTTAACACGATGATATGAAGTACAATGTCTTACTGTCACAAAAGAAAAAAAATGGATGTAGACAATTAGACATCTATGTTTGTTAGCTTTCCCAGTACTGGAAATTTGCTATGTTTCCATCATTTTGATTGCTATTTGCCTTTGGGATTTAACCTAGTTGCAACACAGGTATATGTAAAGGCAAAGGAATGTAAAGAAGAACTTCCAGTGGAGGAATTTGCAGTTTGACTTACAAAGCACTTCACATTGCTTTACCAGTAGGTAAATACTATGTAATTTAAGCATTTTTAAAAAAAATTAAATTTCATTAGTTAATCCCATATTGTAGACGAAAAGGAAAAATGGACGATACTTTTACTTTGTGTAGTTGTATGTAGGCGAATTGATATAAAAAAAATATGATCAGAAAACTTATGTTGTAGCCATGTAAGAGATTGAGGTTGTACAACAAAGTATGATAAGAGAACTTATGTTGTAGCCACTTAAGATATTGAGGCTGTTAGAGCTAAGGCCTGACATAGTGGATACGTGAGTTTTGGTTTTTGTTTTTTTGTTGAGGATAAGTGAGTTTAATTCATATAAATATAATTATAAGTAATTTTTACGATTATGTGATTAATTAAAATGAATTTTTTTTCTTCGGAAAGATGAATTTTTATTATTTAGTATGATTATAAAATGTGAAAACTTGCTCTCATTCCTTTCAAATTAAATAATAAGTACATTGAAAAATGAAGCCTAGACCACACAAGTTACAAGTGGCAGAATACATAAAATACAACGAATCCAAATGCATTTGAGGTTTTTATTAGGGAAGTGATTTATGCTTGCACATTTTCTAATTTTGCACGTCCTTATTGGCCGGGCTTAAAAATTTAAGATACGAAGCATACAAACATTTATGGGGATTCAAATAGACAATTGAGATGTGGAGATGAGGATGCCATCACCATCTGCATACAACCATTCTCCTTCATGAATCCAGATTCCTCCAATGTTGATAGGAACATGCTTTTGGCCACCATCACTTTTGATTGGTTTCACAGGACAAGTTGCCAAAGCTCTCACACCAATCTCACATCCATTTACCTCATCAGCATCTCTGATGCACCCATTTATCACAATCCCAGACCATCCCAGATTCCTCCAATGTTGTTATTCTTGGTCGGCTTCATGGTCTTTGTTTTCTCATATAACTGGTCTTCCTTTGGTTAGAGGTGCATCTTCTTCTAATGGTTTGCGGTGTATATGTTATTATCACTAATTGGTGGTACTCACTAAACCAGTTATGAATTTCTGGTCACTTTAACTAATCAAGCTTAATGTTTTTACCCTTTCACTGAAAATATGACTCATGGAAATTCATTAATATTTCATTTGTAGAAGTTGGTTTCTTTTAAGTTTGATTGGTTGTCTTAAGTTTGGACTTTTTTTCACTCTGTCTCTCTCTATCTCAAGCGTGAACACAAACACCCGCCCTGTTTCCCATACACACACAGTTTCACACTTTGAATACTGCCTTGTTGCAACTGCAACAACTTCTTCTGGCCATGTTTTTTGCTTTTAGTATTTGCATAATCTAGAAAGAGTGTTGTCGTTTTGAAATATAAAAATGAATTAGAAAAAGCAAAAAGCTTTCTTACCTGTAACTTTAGTGTTAGAGCTATTGATCCAATAAATTGTCAGATGTTCCTAATTGTTGCGAACGTAAGGCTTCATATAATATCATGAGTTCTTGAGATTGCTGCTGATACTCTATCCAGAAAATCACATATAATCTGTTTGAACCATTCACCTTTCAACGATGAAGCTGCTTGTTTAGTTTCTTGAACCATTGGTTTTTTAAATAATCTTGTATTGATATTATTGCTCTAATTACTTATATTACTTTGTTTGCTAATTTATTAGTTTCAAATGCAAGAAAGGATTAGTTTCTAATGTTAGATTTTTATGGTTCAAAAAGTGTATAGATTTCGCAGTTGATCACTCGTTAGAGTGTGTCCAATGCGGCTCCTGCATTATCAACATCTACTGCTCCAGGCATAAGTGCTCCATTGATTGGGGGAGCCTACACCCCTTATTGAGGCTACTCCTACGGCATCCTATGTGCCCATATCATCAACATCATCAGTGTCGGTTCAGCCCCTAAGTGCACGGCGGCCTCACCAGCGCCGTTGCGAGCCGGAGCCTTCTGATCACGCTTCCTCGTCTTCTAGAGTCGATGGTGGAACCTCCCAACTAGGTAGTTTTTTTTTCTAATTCTCACTATGTTGTATTTTTTTTTCATTTTAAAACTATTATTTTTATGATTGTGAAAATTTGCTGGATTGTGAAAATGTGTTACAGGTTGTGAATTACTGTTTTAAGGTTTTGGGAAATGATATACTAATAGGGGAGGTTTTGCCCAATTTTTGTACAAATTTAAGCTTTTTACCATTTAAGTTTTTTTGGGTAGCTAAAAAAAACACCAGGCGGCCTAATCGAATGCTAAAGGAGGCACATGCCGTACGTATGTCCGCCTCCTTGATTAAGATTGCATATGACTCGCAACATCGTGGAGCAGCTACCTCATAGCAACATAGCACTGTCGTTACTAGCTGTGGTTATGTTATTCAGAATTGTTGTCCTATGCGGTAGGAGCGTTGGGCAGAAATTCCCGAGAAGACGAAGAAACTGGTGCGAGACGAGTTGTCGGTTAGTATATTAATTTTTAGCCTTTATCATTTTGTTTTAATTTTGTTTACAAATATTATAAACCAAAATATATTTTCTTAATATTATTAAATTTCTTAATATTATTTTATTGTTTTTCATATTTGTAGGTCAATTTTGATCTCCAGGACTTATCCCTTGAGATCAGTGCCTACTTAGAGAAGACCTTAGCAAATCGGTACAAAGATTGGAAGAGCACTTTTCACACGTATTTTCGGCTATGGGATGATCTAGAGATAGCTCGCCTAGGGGGTTGCCCAGAATGATCGGCCGGAGGATTGGGAGTGGCTCTGTAAACATTTTACGGATCCAAAATTTGTGGTATGTACATAATACTTTAATAATAATTTACTATTTTTGTTATTTTAAGCTTTTTTTAATAATTTCTTTCAAATAGTCGCACTAACATGTATATTGTATGTTTAACAGATGAAATCTATTGCTGGCAAGAAAGCTCGGGACTCAAAGACACTTCTCCACCATTCCGGTTCGAAGCCCTTTTCATATAGGCTTGAGGCACGACGTCAGGTAAAAGTATATTAATTTTTAAATTTTATACAATTTATTTTTTATTATTGATTAATAAAATTTTCTTAATGATTTTTTCTTCATGAGGGTTATAAGTTCCTATAGATTGACCTGTTTAAGGACGTTTACGTTTGACCCGGAAATGAGACCTCTGAGCAGCTTCATGTAAGTATATGTAATTCTTATTATTCTTATTTTTATGAATCGTTCAAATATTATTTATAATTTGTTATTAAACATTATATGTTTTTTCTTTATTATTACAGGGTACTATGGTGGAAAAGTCCACTGCTGTTCTCTAAGAAGCAACATCACAACTTCCCCCGGAGACCCCGATCGAGGATGTCATTGTACCTGAGGATACAGATATTCAGATTGTGACTGAGGTCTTGGATCAGAAGTTGGGTCGTCGTCATGGCAAGGTTGTTCGATGTACGGGGAAGGTGGGGGTTCGTGAGACGGGTGCCTCCTTTTCCAGATCGTCCACATGAGAGGTCAATGCCCTGAAGGAGGAAATGACAACCCTAAAAGATCAGCTTGCAGCCCAGGACGAGAGGATGAGAATGATTGTACAAGCCTTAGCAATGTCCGACATCCAAATCCCGATGCCAGCATATGATGTTGGTCCACATTCGACTTCCCAGCCACTTCACCCAGCCAATACCCAGTAGCATGGTGTATTCTAGAAGACTTGCAGTTTTTTTTTGTTCAGACATCTTGTGTGTACATTTTTATATATTTTATAATTAAATACTTTTTCTTGATTTAAAAATTATTGTTTAGAATTTAATTACAATATTTATTAAAAATTAAATAAAAAAAATTCTTTGGCAAAAAAAAAAGAGGATTTGTGCAACACAGGTCACTCATTCATCCCGCAAACCTTGCTTTCACGGCCTTGGCGCAATGGTGAATGCGCGACGAAGGTTCGTTGGGCTTATTTTTGCGCAATGTTTTTTTGACTTTGCGCAACGAAGGTCTTGCGTTGCGCAAAGTCTTTTTTGTACTAGTGCCTGTGACAGCCTGCCCCTAAAAATTATAATTTTTATAATTTTAATAAGTGAGTTTACAAAAATGCCCTTTGAGACAAAGTGTTGACTTTTGTTGACTTTCGTGTCGTGTCACGTAGGTTCATTTTCTTGGCATTTCCTTGTAGACTCATCGCTACAAACACGTAGGCATAGACGGATCACAATTTGGAGTTATAACGAACGAGATATTAACGTTTTAAGTTAGGGACAAAATGGTAACTTGGTTATTAATCTGGAAGGCTCTAGATTTTAGAGCAAAATCTGGTGATGACACATGTGTGGCCAAGATGGAAAGCCAAGAAAAGAAAGAATATGAAGGGATGGAAACGGGCCAATGGGAAAGGAGAGCAAGGAGGGGAAATGAGGTAGGAGAAAATGAGGGAAACAGATCCTTTTGAAGACCCGCGACCCGACCCGTGACACCCATTATTTTCGGCAGCTTCTCACCCATTTTTTAGGTGATTTTCACCCTTTCACCACAACCAAACCTCATCACCATATCCCCACACCCAATTCTAGCCAAAATTGACACGAAATGGTGGAGATTTCATGAAGAATTCCCTGTGGGTGCTGCGGAAGATTTGCCTGAAATCCACCAATTATGAAATGTTTTCCTTCAATTACCACCATCATTAGACTTGAGGCTTAGAACAATGCCCAATTAGTGGTTGGAGCGTCGAAGTTGATTTGAGGACAAATCAAGAACACCCAAATTCTACGATTTTTCGGAGGGTTTGATGAAATTAAAGGTTTTCTTGGTCAAATTAACCTTGGTTACAGGTATGAAAGTTACTCTAATCATTGAGACCTATAATTCTGTAAATTTTGAGAATTTTTTGGAGATAGTTTGATTTTCCAGTGAGTCGGGGCGACTAACCGCCCCCCACGGCGGCGCGTGGTCAGACGGCCATCAATGCTATTTTTAGGCTATATTATATGCCTTGAGTTCAGTTTTGGGAATTGAATGACGTAGGTTGATCGTTAGAATCTAAATTCTCCATGATACGTTAATAGGTCATTATATGAATCGACGATCCAATCGTTCGATTGTCATAAAACTTTAGTAGGTTATTATTTGTAATATTTGAGGAATGCATGAACTTACAGATCGGGAATCCGATGTACGGATCTTTCCGAATTGGATTTATAAGTTCGTAAAATAAAATTTTAACCGCCACTTGGTTTTGGCAATTGGCGGAGATCTAGCCGTTGGATCGTAGTGAAATTTTAGGATATTGTTCTAGAAGCTTAATGTGAATCTTTGGAAGTTACAGATCTAAAATCTGATATAAGGATCTTCCAAAGCGAATTACGTAGGGATATGTTATAAGTAAATTATGTATTCTAGCAATACGAATTCTGAGATGTGATTCGATAATTGTTCTAGGCACTGATCATTCGTGACGCCTCAATATATGTGCTAGGGAGTTGTAGCACGAACTCCAGGTGAGTGGGCTTTTGGTTTTCTATATATATACGTATATATGCTTTACGTTCTTCCCAGAACTTGTTTTAAATGAAATGTGATTTGAATGCCATGTCAATTGAATTACATTTTAGTATATCCATTAGCTTAGATATGCTTAGTATGCATTGATGCTGTAGAGGCCCAGGTGATGCTTAGTATGCATTGATGCTATGATCACGATGATAGTGAATACGGTGAGTATGATTATGTTGAGATGCCCTTAGTGCTCATTTTCCTGCACCCTGGTGTTAGTGTTCCCGCCCGTGGCCAAGGCACAGTCTTTCACGTGATGTTCACCTCCTGCACCACACGCTCACCTTGGATCCAAGTCAGGTGCACAGTCCTGTCGTATAGACCAGTATAGGTGGTTCTGACTCATAGGTGACCCGCGATTCATCGCACAGTCTTCACGTGATCATAGCACTTGAGCGTATTTATTTACACCCAGTCATGTCGTACAGACCACTCTAGGTGGTTCCAACTCATGTGCAGGAATAGATTATGAGCTATAGATTGAGCTGTACAGGTCGCGTTAGGTGACTCAGGCTGATATAACATTTACAGTGATTTATTATCACCTGGCTTGCATTTTTATATTGGTTGAGACTAGACATGGCATATACTTAGATTTCCACTGCTTTGAGCATAATTCTTATATACGTATATACTGTTATTTTTCGGGAAATTATACGGGTTTTACAGCAAGAGGTTATTATATTTGAAAAGAGAAATGTGTTTTAAAAGCTTTGTTTTTGCCCACTCATGTTTTCTGTTTAGCGCCCCTCCAGGTGTTAGTTGTTGAAAGTTCGTATCGACGAGGATTCTTCAAGAATCTCAGTTTAGGTGGCTATCTCTGAGGGTATGATTCTTACCCACTCTACTGTACCTTACTTATGCTTTAACGTCACGTGTGAGATGGGTTCGCTCCCGCTCACTAGCGCACTCTTGTATTTAGGCGCTCTTAGGTTTAAATTTATTCACATTCTCCACCTCACTACACTTTATGGCTTCGTCACCTTCCAGGTGTCAGCCAGCACAGCTCGATTCGGAGTTTTAGTAGACATTCTGGGTCGGGGTGTGTCACCATCTTACTCTGACATTAGATCTAAGAGCTATAGAAAATTTCTTTCTCTGTAACTTGCATTGTTGCATTGATAGGATTGAGGATGATAAAGTGATCGTTTTTTTTGTCCAGAATGGCCTATGGATCTTAATGTCAGTCTGGCATGTTTTGCTTGCCTTGCTAGCCAAATAACATTTGCTTACACTTGCAAAAGATTAATCTAAGTGTTGTGAGATATTTTGAGCATGACCTTGAATCCATTATTCGTTCACCTTGCCCTTACTCCAGTATGAGGATTTTAATAATCATAACTTGTAACCCAGAAGGGACTTCCTTCTTAAGCTGAATGCGGATTTGTCTTTAGTGAACCTTAAACAAAAAGTTCATTAAGGATTTGGTCGCTTGCATGTAAGATCAAAAATACCTTCTAAATTCTTTTGTCAGACCCTATATGCATCACATCTGAGAGTTTATTTTTATTTTTATTTTTTCGGTTTGCACTTAACTGATTTTGCTAAGTTACTTCTGCGAATCAGAGCTCTGTTGGAATAAAATTCCATTCAGAGGATTTCCAAGTTTATATGCCTCAATCTGACCTACTTTAGGCACGAGTTCGCGGCATAACATACTTGACTTAGTATGCTAGTTCTAGATAAAAGTAATCGTACTTCGAGGTCGAAGTTTAAAGCCACCACTCGGTTGAGTTCGGTTTGCCCTTTTTAGTTATTCCCTCGAATGGGCAAAGTAAGTGTGTAACCCACAACCCTTAGGTTGCATAAACTTTCTAGAAGCCATATGGTGCATTAGAAGCTTCTGGACAACGTGGCCATGTCCCAATGTTCGTAGTCTTCCTAACGTAACTACGCTCAATATGAGTCGGGTCTCCCAAGCTGCTATACATAATACCATGGGAATGGGCTTTATCATAAGAGTCTTCTTTAACACTACTGCTTAGAATTTTTTTAACTTGCAATTTGGCAAAGTTTCAAAGCCATGTGATATTTGGGATATTGGGGGATTCTCTGTACCGCAAAAAAAAAAAAAAGAAACGAACAAACAAAATTCATGTGATAATCAAACTACATTATTATTATTAAAGAATGAAGGTTTGATGGAGTGTGGTTAAATCCAGATCGAACTGCTTACATATCTCTAAGAAAGAGAATCAAATCGCTGGTATAGCTCTAAGAAAAACTGATACAATGGGTGTCTACATTGGGATTCATCTTTGAAGAAGGTGTCTTGGCTTAGGCAAGCTTTCGAGTTGTTTCTCCAAGTCTAAGTGTAGATGGGTGGCGTCATAAGTTCTTAGTAATGTTGCCAAAGTTTGATATCTTTTGGTGGTATGCTATTGAGTTTACAAATGAGGAAGAATTGGAGTTTGCGTTGGACCATAGGCCTTAGTATGTGAGAGGGCAAATATTCAATTTGGAAATGTGGAGTATCCATTTTCGTGATACTGACTTTATATCCAACCTAAGAGTTTGGGTAAGAATTCCAAGGGTGCCAGTCTAATATAGGGATGTAGAAATTCTGAAGGTTATTACTCAACATGTTGGAAGCTTTATTAGGGCCGGTAAGACTACCCTATCTGGTTTAAACGGCTTATTTGTCCGCGTTTTATTGAAGGTGGACCTTCGATTGGCTCTTAAGAGATTAATTGTGGTGAATGATAATGAAGAGTGTCCAGTTCTATTAAGTTATGATAAGTTCTTTGAAATTTGTTTTTATTATGAACAGATGCGCTTTGAGAGGCACTCATGTCCTCCAGATTTTGATAATGATGGATGCTTGCTAGTGGATAGGATTTTTTAGGATAAGCCAGTGATTTGCCCAGAGAACTTCCTAGTCAGTTATGAAACTAAGAATGACCTTCAGAATGGGGTTATTCTGTTGTTTCCTCAACCTACATTGGTGGATGAGTTTGGTCATTTAGAGGGTGATGGTCTGTCTTGATGGGCAAATGTTTAAGAGTAGTGTGAGGAAGATAAGGGGTGGTTTGAGGCTCTTGTGAGGAGAGGTAGAAACAATAGTAAGGGTAGAAGCTCCTCTATTAGGGATGAGAGAAGCTATGATAATGTTGTCAGAGGCAATAAGACTTAGGTCTCGAGGGCTAACTTGATGTATAAGTGGTGCCGAGTGGCTGATGGATGGTCTAGGTCTGGTACTATTGGTGGCAAGCGTGTTGCTGATGAGTTGGGTAATGGTAGTAGTAGCAAGGGAAAAAATGTGAAGGAGGTTACCAATCTTGAGGTTGGAGATGATGTTTTCATGGAAACAAAAGATAGTGTGCTTGAGCAAGTTCAGATGGGGGGAAATAGAAAGATGATAAGAAGTGAAGCTAAAGATGGAAAGGATTCGAGCTACAACTTGGATGAAGTTGATGAATTAGAATTGTAGGGGCTGGGGCAGGCCCGATTTTGCCTACCAATTTAATTTCCTCTGTAGTTTAAATATTTTAGATGTTTTTTATTTAGTAGAACCGAAGTCTGACTTGGATAAAGGTCTGAGTGCTAAATTATCTAAGCAGTTCAGTAATATGTTTTTTGCCAAAATGGATGGTAGGGCTGGTGGTCTTTGTTTATGTTGGAATATTTTCAATATTAATATTAATGTTCTTGACCACAATTCTAAAGTCACTAAAAAATGCTCTGCTAAGTAATTCTTATTTACTTGTGTCTATGCATACCCCCAGAAAAGTCTCCAACCCCAACTTTGGAACTAAATTATATCTTTATTTCCTAGTAATAATCCTCTTCCTCCCTAGTTGCTGATAGGCGATTTCAATAACATTGTTAACTTGGAAGAGAAGTTTGGCTGTGATAGAAATGTCAGTGAGCATATGGTAAACTTTATTAATTTTCTTAACGAGGGAAATTTAATCTCAATCTCTGTTACTGGGGTGCCGTTTACTTGGTGTAATGGTCATAAGGATAATACTATTATCTTTGCAAGACTAGACAAAGCCATTGCTAATATGAATTGGATTAATATGTTTCCAGATGCTAATCTTCATAACTACCCTATCTTTGGGTCTGACCATAGTCTTATTCTTCTTGATACCAATAATCTCAGAAGTGATAACACTCTGGGGGTTAGCACCTTTAAATTTGAGGCCATGTGGCTCTCTTATCTGGGGTTTAAAAGTGTTGTTGGGAAGGCTTGGGATTAGACTTTTACTAGTAATGAGTGTGAGAAATTAAGGGGTTATTTAGGGACTTTTAGATTTCTAGTCAAGAACTGGAATAAAGAGGTATTTGGGAATTTATTCAAGAGAAAAAAGAGTCTGTTGTGGGATTTAAATAAAGTGCAAGAAAAGATTATGAATAACCCTAATTCTAATAGCCTATTTGTTAAGGAAATGTGGATTAAGAATCAATTTAATGAAGTTATTCAGAATGAAGAATTATTCTGGGCCTAAAAAGCTAGAATCAATTAGTTGTAGCTTGGTGGTGGATGGGTGAAGGCATGGAGAAAGTGAATGAAATTTCCAAATGGTGGCTATTGTAAGAAGGAAATGTAATGAAATTTGTAGAATCAAGGATAGTCAAGGCAATTGGTGGTGGATGGGTGAAGGCATGGAGAAAGTGATGGTTGAGGATTTCAAATTTAGATTTTCGACTTCTATAAGGCCTTCCCGTGACGCTCTGGCTAGCTTCATTGATATCTTTGTTTCTTGTATAAGTAATGTACATAATGATAATCTTAATAGGCCTATTATTGAAGCTGAAGTGTTTGAGGCGGTTAAAAGTATTTGAGCCTTGAAAGCTCTAGAGCCGGATGGTATTCATGCTTCTTTGTATCATAATTGCTGGGAAATAATTGGCCCCTTTGTGGTTAATTTGGTTAAAGATTTCTTCTTGAATGGTTAAAGCCTTCATCTGATAAACCATACCAATATTGCACTTATCCCAAAGGTGGAGAACCCTGAAGTGGTTGTTAACTTTAGACTAATTAGCCTGTGTAATGTTACCTATAAGATAATTACCAAAATCTTGGTGAGTAGCATAAAACCTTTGTTAAACAGTTGCTGATGTGAAAATTAACTTAACACACAAATTAACCCTCTTGTTGTCAAATTGTAGTAAAGATGCAAGTAGGGATCGTTCTGGACCGGGGATTAGGAGGGATTGCTAATCTACTTTAAACTGACTCAAAAACATAAAAACAAAATTAAAAACGTTTAAATAGACTCAGGGAACTCAAAACAGATTCATAAGACTCAAAACAAGCTAAAAACACTCAAAACTGCCTAAAAACACTAACTAGGCAGTTTCTGACCTAAACACAACTTTGGACGAATTTAAGGTTTTAGGTTGACTCAAAACACTTTAAAACACAAACTAAACAGATGTTAAACACTTTAAAACAAGAAAGTAAAGGGGGGTTTTGGTTTGGATGAATTCAAAGTAACAAACAGATTTTAAAACGATTTTGGGGAAATTAAATGGATGATGAGTTTAGCTAAGGGCTTTTTCTCCACACATGATATGTATGCAAACGAATCGATTTCCAGTTACTCTTTCATTGAATTATGAACGATAATGCCCCAAATTAACCGTGACTGCACAAATTAACCATCAAATTTCCCTAAGTTTATTGAATTGGATGAACTGCATGCGACAACTCAAAACATTCTCCAAAAGTTCCCTATATGAACTGCATAATAAGGATACAATCAGAGATCATTAAGTTCAATGGAAATTATAAGCATTGACAAAGCACTTGCAACTATGACATCATGTTACTCATGCTAGGAATTGAACTTAACGCGATCATGACCAGTGACCTTCACTACATATGAATATAAGTTTGTAATGATTATGTGAAACTCCCTTATACTCTAGCATCAGATTTATGCATGCCAATTAAGTGTCGACCCTCAATCAACAAACACAAATAAGTTCTCAATCAAATAGTTAAGCCAATTGCATTCATGATTCAAGAATTCATAACTGGAATTATCAATTCATATTACACACATAATCATGGCTTCAAAATCACCCATAGCCAAGAGGGATTTAGCCACTCATGTTCACAGCAAAGCAAAAGAGACAAAAATTAAACATTGTAAGAATAGAACAAAGTACACCTAAAACGTTCCAATCGTCAAGCTTGAAACGTCCAAGGCCCTTCTTCTTCTTCTCTTGCTGCGGCACAAGTGACTATGGATGGGTTTTGATGTGTTTGGATGAAGGGATGGAAGTTTGGTGAGGAAGGAGGCTGCGGCAAAAGGTTCAGGAAAGGCCTTTTAAACTTAGCTAAAATGGTTCCCTAATTGAATAGGGAAGAAAAGAAATCAGAAAATAAAATAGAATAGGAAACAAAAAGGTTTGACACAATATAGGAAAGGTTTTCGGGTCAGAATTCAAAGGAAATAAAGGGATAGGTGCGGCAAGGCTTTAAATTTAAAAGGGAATAGAATTTGGAGGCAGGAAATAGGAAAGGATTGAGTGTCTTGGGCGGCAAGGATAGGGAATGACAAACTAGGAATGTTTTGGAATCAGAAATCAAAAGGAAATAGGGAAGTTTTGTGTGGCAGATTTATGGGAGAAAAGGGAAGTGATTTGGACACAAAACAAGGAAGAAAACCCTTCCTCCTTGCACGGCAAGGTTTGGGACAAAACAAGTATGTGTTTTAAGTCCAGAAAATAGGAAAGACAGAGGTCCTTTTGCGGCAAGGAACAAGGGAGGTTTAGGCTTCTAGAAGTCTCAATTGAATGTCCTCACATATTTTAGAACCCTTGTGTGGCTGAGATTTAGGTGACGAAATATTAGGAAACTTCCATTCCAAGAATAGAAACTCATCAAGAATGGAAACCTTCGAAAATAGAAACTTCCAAACTTAGAAACTTCGGTTTCCAATTTTGACTCTTCATTCTTCATTCGTCTTAGATTCCGTCCTTCACATCTTCATTCACTCCTTAGCTCATTTGCACCTCAAGTTCATCACTCCAATTAGCTCCAAGCATGTCCAAACCAACATAGGCCCAAAATCGCTCCAAAACGCACCAAAATGCACTTCTTTGCTCCAATTGCCCAATGGACCTATAAACACACGAAAATGGCTTAAAGTACTAAAATAACTAAGTTCTAACAACGTAAATGCAAGGAAACAAGCTAGTTAAGTCGCATAAATATGCTCCTATCAGTTGCATTTCTAAAAACCAAGGGGCCTTTGCTCCTGGAAGATCCATTCAAGATAACATTCTTATAGCTCATGAAATCTTTGCCTTTTTCAAGGCTAAAAAAGGTATGAGGGGTGCTATGGCAGTTAAGCTTGGTCTGGAAAAGGCTTATGATTTTCTCATGCGGGATTATATTAAGGAAGTGTTGGCTAAGTTAGGTTTTAATGATAACTGGATCAAGTTGATCATGGAGTGTATTATATTGGCGTCTTTCTCAGTGATTATTAATGGTATGTCTCATGGTTATTTTTGCTTGTCCAGAGGCATTAGACAAGGTGATACTTTGTCCTTTTATATTTTCATCCTTTGTATGGAGCCCTTAATTAGACATATAAATAAGCTAGGAAACTCACCTAAAAGTAATGTTGCTATTTTGACGGCGCCTAGAGGCTATAGAATTTCTAATTTGATGTTTACAGATGATTGTTTGATTTTTTTTCTCATGCTACTGGCATTGCGACTAGGAATATAGCTAGAGTTCTTGGTAATTTTGCCCAAACTTCTGGCCAAAAGCTAAACATTCATAAGTCTTCTCTTTATTTTTCTAACAACA
Source organism: Crataegus laevigata (assembly GCA_963580275.1). Lineage (NCBI taxonomy): Eukaryota > Viridiplantae > Streptophyta > Magnoliopsida > Rosales > Rosaceae > Crataegus > Crataegus laevigata. Next base: position 10,801,794 of record OY756944.1, on the reverse strand, counting down.
CCCCTAACAACATTAGGAATGACAGTGTTAATATTCTTGCTATTCAACGTAAAACCACAATTGGCAAGTATTTGGGTATCCATAATATTATTTTCTGGAAGGACCAAGTTAATTCAAAAGAGCTTATTATCAAAATAAAGAAAAAGTTAGTTGGCTGGAAAGCAAATACTCTCTCTAAAGCTAGAAGACTAACTCTTATCAAGGCTAACCTGCTAGGTGTTGCCAATCATACTATGTCTTGTTTTAAATGTCCTGAGAAAGATTCTGAAACTTTAGATAGAGAAAGTAGGAGGTTCTTATGGGGAAAAGATAGTAAGCTTGTCCCTGTGGCCTGGAATAAAGTGTGCAGCCCTAAAGATAATGGAGGTTTGGGCATTAGGAAAAGTAGCTATTTTAATAATGCTTGTCTAGCTAAGCTTGGATGGAAAATTTTAACAGATAGTCAAAACTAGGGGGTTCAAATTGTAAAGAATAAATATCTAAAAATATAGGAGTTTCTTAAACCTAAAGTCAGACAACATCACTCGTGTGCCTGGAAATGTATTCGTAAGTCCAGGAATATCATTAATTGGAGATGCGGTGGATTGTGGGAAATGGTGAGAGCATCTGCTTCTAAACCCATAATTGGGTTTTTCCTTTCCCCTTATCTAACTTGATCTCACCCAGTAACTTGGTCAATATTGATTCAAACTTGAAAGTGAGTTATTTCATCAATAATGGTTAATGGGATATGAGTCGGTTGAGCCAGTTACTTGATAATGACATTGCGGTTAAGATATGCAGCATTCCTTTCCTTATGACGCCTCAAGATGATGTGTTTTGTTGGGACCCTGATGCGAATGGTAAGTTTTCGGTTAAGTCGGCAACGTGGATCTACAATGGAAATTTTAATAATAATAATGTTAGTGGGCTTCTTAAGAAAATGTGGAAGCTTAAGATCCCTCATAAAGTTAAGATGTTTAGTTGGCTTCTTATTTTAGGAAGATTGCATACAAGAGATAGATTATCCAGGTTTGTCAACAATATTCCTTCCTCTTACCCCGTGTGCAATGATGAGGAAGAGAATATAGCCCATTTATTCTTGAACTGTAACTTTGCAAGATTAATCTGGAATGGTCAAGCTATTCCTAACTCTATAAGGTTAAATCAAAATCTCCATTTTATTGATTGGCTTAATGATCTTGAGGTTAAGATTGATGCAGGTATGTGTGATCTTAGTAAAGCTTTACTCATTTGTTGGCAAATTTGGAAGGAACAAAACCAGGTGATATTTCAGAATAAAGTGCCAAACCATTCCTGGATTGTTAAGGTTGCGGTTAATCTTGGAAATGAGTTTCTTGAAGCTAATAATTTAAGCCCTGTAAGTCAGAATGGTAACACATCTCCCCATTGTTCTAATATTCGATGGTGGCTTCCTGATGAAGGTTTTGTTAAGCTCAACTTTGATGGCTTTGTGATAGACCATGGTGCAGGTTCTGGTTTTGTGATTAGGAATGAGGCGAGGGATCTTATTGTTACGGGGGCTAGGTTTACTGGCAAAAACATGATTTTTGTTACGGAAAGCCTTGCTCTACGAGATGGCGTTTGGTTGGCTAAAGCCAAAGGTGTGTCTCGTATCATGGTGGAAGGTGATTCAGAATTGGTGATTGAGGCTATTAAGGGTAACTATAACCCCCTTGGAGACTGATGACCATTCTTGAAGATATTCGTTAGCTGGCTAAGTCGTTCTTGGAGATTAGTTGGAATCATGTCTTTAGGGAAGCGAATTTTCTGGCTAATGTTGTCACTAGAGTTGGTTTTTAGGTTGATTTTCATTTTTGGGATGTCTTTTCCTGTGGAAACCTCCTAGGCTTTTCTGTTTGATTGTACCCAAACTGGTTACCCATGGGGCTTTTCTCTTTAATTTAACTCTTTTTTCTATCAAAAAAAAAAGTTTTAACCCTTTTATTATACTATGACTCGGTTTGTTGTTGATAAGGCGACAAGTTTGACTTAGGCACATTCCTTGCGCTTTTTCGCATAGTCGTTTGGATTTGAGGATTCCAGTATTTTCCAATTTAGTTTGTTTTTCAGTATACAAGTTTGGCATTGCTATGACCTAGGATGATGGCTTTAGTTTCGTAAGGCATGTAAAATGGAGTTTCTCCAGTTGATTTCCACACAGTAGTGTGATACGTTCGTAGAACTCAAGAAAATTCTTCTTTCTACTTACCTTTCTTTTGCTCAAGTTTTTTCTCCAAGCATTGGATGATCGTTTTTTCTGAAGCTTCTACTTGAACATTGCTTCGAAAGTATCGCGTAGTGGAAGTAAGATGGAAAATTTCGAGTTCTTTGTACCAGTCTGTGACTTTGTAGATCATTGTTAGAGAATGGTGTGCAAAATATTGAATCAGCAGTTGAAATTTTTTTGGACAAAAGACTTGACCACTGCACTGGTACCAAGACAAGGGCTCTGCTTCGAATCGTTTAGAGAAGTAATTTATTGCTACTATAAGGTATACTTTGCTTCCTTAGCCTTATTAATTTCTTTTGCATGCTGATGATTCATTAGTGCATAAGATGAAAAACTACTAGGTTGTTATAGGGTTAAGCCTGAATCGCCAGTTTCACAATTTTGAGAGATCGAGCCAAAGTGCCATTAAAGGTATGTAGAGTAGTCTTACTCTTCTCATCCTCCCCGTTGTTTCTTTAATGATGAAGCTAACTCTGGATCTGTTATCTATCAGCATTCGGTTGACCATTGCGTTTAAAATTTGAATCTAAATCATTAGAGCGTCATTATGTGAGAGTGCACATCTTTCAAATCTTGATCGAAGAACATCAAGATGTTGGACTTGATCAGAAAAAAGTTTGTTGATGGAAGCTAACATCTTCGGCATTTTGCATGCGGTCTTTCTCTCATTTCTAGTATTGTTAGATGTTTTTGCTTCTCGTAGATGCAGTTGATGTTTAGTATTCGTTTCTTCACCAACCCTTGGTTATCATACTATTCCAGATCATGCCTAAGCTTCTTATGAAAGGTTTTGGAAGTCTAGCCATGTCATTTCTCATAGGTTTGGGGTCATCAATTTCCGTTGGGGTCAACACAAGTGTTGTCACAGTTGGTTGTTCTTTTGGAATTGTGGTATTCAAGTCCTCAAATTTGAAAACAGTATCTTCCAGAGCTTCCACACAAAGTTTGTTAACAATTTTTGATCAATTCTCCACCTAAAAAGCCATTGAGATCTCGCGAAGTTTGTTGACAGCGGTATTGATATTCATCAAGGCTTCCCAAATCTAGTGCATAATAGGAGTAACTTCATCATCAGGGCCTCGCTGTTTCCTAGTGCGACAAAAGTGTACAGATCTTAATTGCTTCCTCAACAGGAATTGGTACATGCCTTCAATAAACTATATGAACTATCTGAACTAGACATGATGTGGTAGAGTGATTAAGACGGGGGAATATGAGGTACTAGCGTTCACTGAACTATCTGAAGTACCAATTCTTCGAATCAAATTCACACACCACCGCAGATAGAGGAGTTACACAAATCCGATTACCTGTAAAAGAGCAAACAACAAATATAAAACTTAGGTACATGTGAGGTACCGGCCAAAGGATCTCTGACAGTCAAGTTAGTAAGTAAGATAAGACTCAAGCAATGGGCAAGAGAATAGAGTATGCGATAATGGCATTACCATATATGAACCTTGGATAAGTGTATTTATACTAGTCGAGAGAGAAGCCTTTTAGGATATGGAATTCGTATTAAACTAGGAGAATCCAAGAGGATATTTAAGAATAGATATTGTGTTGTCTTTAGTGTATGATTACTGACGGCAGACACCAATCCCTAAAGTATAAGAATCTCCAAGAATATTGGAAACTAGTATGATCCCTAATCGGATCAGGTTGCCTATTTTTTTGGAGCTTAGCTGGATGTGGTGGTATCATTGGCTTGTTTGATCAACTCAATCTAATTAGAGTTGTTGAATCTATGACTAGACTTCTGAGGTATTGTATTCTAATTTGTCTTACTCCAGCCTGGAATATCACTGTCCCTCATATTTCATTGATTATGTATAAAAAAAAAGACAAAAATTGACATTGATACATGGCTAATTAGTAAAGATTATACTGACCTTTGACTCAATAACCTTACTAATTATCTATATGAGTTTGATTAGTGATTCAATCTAAATCATTTCAAGTAAGAAAAATCGTAAATCTATGATGCTAGGGACTATAGATATTGCAGCCTTTTTAATTGTTGGCTCTTAATTTATTATTTATATTTAAATAAAGATCTAGCGGCTAAAATTCTTAGAATATGGCATACTTTAGGGAACCATAGAAAATCCGTATCACAAAATCTTTCTATCTATGTAGCTCAGCCTAAGCCTAAATCAATATAAGTAGGCAGGTACATGCATTGTTTCAGTTTACCTATTTGATTGTAAGTAGTGTAAATCCAACATTATGGGACGTTACACGTACTTATAATGAGTTAGGATACTACTCATGCTGTGGTGGAACCTCAACTTTCTTTATAGCATCAAAGCAGGTTAACTAACATGTTGAGCCCAACGACCCACGTGCTACCACATCATCAAATATGTGTTATGCTTAAATGACCTCAAGCGTAAGGAGACGCATTAAGAGTGGTGAATCAATCTTATATGTGCTTATGAGGAGCTTGGTTTCTACATATATTCGACGTATGATGCCATTTTGTTTTTTGTTTTATTTTTTCACTTTTGTGTTAGTGATGAAGAAGAGTGGATGATGGACAGTAGGAAAGTTGCTGAAAATATGTACAACTATATACACACATGAAAACTAAAAACCAAAATTTATTTTAAGATGTTTTCACTTTCAAGATTTTGTTTTGATTGATTCCTCCTTATTCTTCCCTTGTATCCCATCATCCTTCTTCATCCCTCATTTCTCCAATATACATTCTTCATATCTCAATCACAAAAAAACATAAATAAATAAAAAACTAACAAAATGGTTATCAAACAAGTACTACCAAAATTTCATCAGCATTCCTTGGTATACAAATGTTCACTTGCAATTTTATTAATTTGAAGTAAATAATAATTGTTTTAGATTGCCAATAACAGTTCTGAAATTAAAAATTGAAGTAAATAGGCGTACCCATGAATTTATCCGGGCTCGTTTATTTGATCCAGCCCAACCCAAAATTACTTCAGCCAAATTGGGCGGGCCTCCAAATCCAGGCCCTGTACTCTATTCTGCCCGCTCAAAATTTACAGGAATTTACAGTTCCTCCCCAAAACTTGATGCGTAGTTACAATTTCGCCCACTCTCTTACTCTCCGCGAGGTCTGTTGTTTCACCGATGCCCGTATCGAGCAGAAGAAAGTGCGGCCCAAAGCGCCTATAGAGCGCCCTTCGTCATATTGTCTTCCTCCAGAGGCACAGCCAGGTTCGCCTTCTTCTTCTTTCTTCTTTTCGTGGATCAATCTTTCGTCGAATTAGGGTTTTTTGTCGCTTCACAGTTTGTTCTGGGATCGTACGCTTAGGGTTTCGCATATTTGGCCTGCAAGCTGTTTGATTAAATGCCTCGAAGAAGTATCTGACGACTCAGTTGGGATTTTTTGCTCCTTTTTGGTCTGTTGAAGTTTCTGTTGGTTTGGTTTTTAATTGCTTTTCGTATAATGTGTGTAATGTTGTGGCCATTTTTTACATGAATTTGATGCTGTTGAGATTTTGGGTCGATACGTATATACTAGGGCTGTTGTTTGCGCTGCAATTGTTTGTAAAATTTTCGGGGTTGTGACATGAGTTTTCAAGATCTTCAGAGTTGAAATATAGTTGCTTTTAGGGCCCTTGAGGCTTACGGAAATTGTGGTCTCTGATTTCACTTCTCGACTAGTATTAAGCATTACTGAGCGGCCGTATTGATGTTTGTGGTTATTCAAATCATAATTCTCATAGGAAACAGGTGAATGTAGACCACTATTTTTCTTATTCGGGAAATGCAGGGACTGGCTTAGGCATATTAATACGACTTGAATTCAGTTGAACAAAAGTGATATGGTCCGCCTTATCTTTACCCGTGTTTTGCTTCCTGAGTTTGAAACCAGTTACAGATTAGGGAGTCTGAAACCTATTGGTTACACACTATGGAATAATAAGTGCTCCCAAAAAGATTGGGATAGAAAGTTTAACTGTCCAGATTTGTTCTCTATTGTATTTTAGTCTTCCATACTTGCATGTTAGTACTCGTCAAGTATAATTATTCCATTTGTCATAGATATATTTGCACAAGCTATACTGTTTTTGTTTGTAATATTACGCTTGGAAATGTGAAAACGAGGAAAAAAAGTTAACAAGATGTCAAATAGTTTGTTCTGTTTGAGTTGTGTGGATTTTGCCTTTTGTTGTCTCACTTGCACTTATAGATTAACTTAAGTTGATGTCATTACATGCCATGGATAAGATATATAATTGTGGTGATAGGTTTCTTTTCCATTCGGAACTTTGTGTTGATTAAACCCCCCAAACGAGTCTAATGTTATCAGAACTTGAGGTTGAATTATCTTCTATATGTAAATAAGATATCTTTTTTAGTCTTTTCAAACTTTAGGAGGACATTGGAGTACGTAATCTCTATATTGGCAATAAACAGTTGAAGTAAACCTTGTCTGCTGGAAAGTGTATGAACTAAGACCCCACAACTTAGGATTGCTTAGAGATTCGGGAGATGGGATTTCTTCAAAATCCACGGAAATCCATTGTATGTATCATGTATCATAATACATCTGTCTGGCCAATGAAGAAATAACCATTAAAATTCAGCAACTGAATTCTTGTTTTACTTTGTTGAATAGGCTTTATTCTCTTGAACTTGATCTTGGATTTTAAATTTCAATATTTTTTATGCATGCAGCATAATTTGTGAAGGTTTAGAGATACATTGAATCGCAATGGTATAGTTACATTTGAACTTTAATAAGTTTATGTCATTTTTTCTTTGGTGTTTGATAATAATGTGTGTGCACAACTGGCTGTTGAATTTAATCCAAGAATGGGGCTGAGGGTCCTCAATTACTAGTATCCTACTGCCATTGTCCTTAGCGTGCTTGAGGTGAAGGGAATTACATAGCTATAAAATGTATGATTTGTGAATCTTTCAAACAATTTAAAGTTTTCGGCTGATGAAATCACTCAGCTGGCTGACCAACCCTGATATATATAAGATTGAAAAAAAATATAGGGTTAGTGTTTCACATTTGAAATTTCAAGTATGCGGGAGTTGTGTTGGATTCTAATATCCTTATCCGACCCTATTGGTCAAAATCTCTTGCTATCTTCACACATGAATTTGGGCCCAAGGCCAGAATATGTACATTTCTGTTAGTTCTTAATTTAAATTGTTGTTTTCCTATTCAATTTCTGACAGAACTCATCTTCATCTCTCAAATTCTAGAGTTTGTTGCAGCAATGTTTTACAGTTATTGGCTCTCTTTCGATAGTCATTTTATTTAGGTTCTAATTGGGCACAATTGCATAAATATTTCCAGCCTTGCAGGTATCCTATCAGGGAACTGCCCCATTATGGATAATTTTAGTATTCAGATTAGCTCCAATCTGGTTAATAAGCTTGTTGAGGATGCTGAGAAGTCAAAGAGGAAACCTAGAAGAACTAAAAAGGCACCACAAGAGCCTCCACAGCCCCAAGCGAAGATAACTCAGAAGCAGGGTTCTGATGACTCTGAAACACTCAAGGGGCCAGGTGCTAAAGGATGGCCTTTTCATTCTCCTCTATTCGTGCCTGTAACGCCTCCTTCAGAGACACCCTATGAGGAGCTTGACGCCATCAGATCTGTTCTGCAAGAGAGCGAGAGGGTTGTGGAGCGGTTGCAGAAACAGGAGGAGAACATGCTGCAGGAAGTGACACAAAAAGCCAAGGAACTTCGTGATAAGGAGTTCAAGCTTCCATTCCAGAAGCCTATGCCCTGCTCAAATGAAAAAGATGCTTGCTTGTCTTGCTACAAGGAGCATGCCGACAACCCTCTGAAATGTGCCGGTGTTGTTAAAAGTTTTGAAAATTGCGCTCGCAGAATTAGGCAGCAAGTGGGTTCAGCAGAGAAGTAATGAAGTATAGAGATTTTCAGGTCATATACTCGATTGCAAGCCGATTTCCAAGATTTTGGTAGTACAAAATAAACCAAACACTAATTAGTGCCATGTTCTTATACTGTCATCACATTTCTGTTGATTCTTCAACTTTACATGCCGAAACTGCTGCAAATTCACGAGCACAAGTGAAATGTTCACTATTTTAGACATGTCTATCGCAAATTTAAAAGTTTTTGCATTCAAATCAAGCCTTCTTCCCCGCGTTACGATCGCGTGAAAAGTATACTGGATTTTGATACTGAAGATGGATTGCTCATCAATTGTTTATGGTAACCATCTACTGATTCAGTCGTATGCAGTCCAATTTAATCCGAGTCGGATGAAATCCACTATTCCTTATTCAGAGCTACTCAATCATCGTTCTATAATCCCATTTGGTGATGGTTGCCTACTCAACCTTGTGCACTCTCGTGCTTTCTTCCACTCTTTTCTTCATGGTTACAAAGCGTGACAATATACAAGTAGCTGGATGATGAATGGGTTTGGAAATGAAAATTGTTCACATATAGGCATATTTGTCGATTTGCTTGCCGAACTTGTATAGAGCTATCAATTTTCTCCTTTAACTTTAATTTTGGCCGATTACCCAAACTTTTATAATTAGCCAATTTCCCTATTGAACTTTAACATTAGCCGATTACCCCTTGAACTTTCATAAATAGCCAGTTTCCCCTTCATGATAGATTTCAAAAACATTCATCTAATTTTTCTTTCATTTTGATCATACGGACAATACATGACAACTACATGGGGGCAATAAGAATGGAAAATTCAATTGCTTACAATTGAATGAAATTTTTTAAAATATAACGCTAGGGAGAAAATTGTTATTTTTAAAATTTTAAGGCGCCAATTGGCTAAAATTAAAGTTCAGAGGAGAAATTGGCTATTTATAAAAGTTTAAAAGAGTAATCAACTAAAATTAAAGTTCAGAGTAGAAATTGACATCTCTATATAAGTTCGGAGGGTAGACTGACAAATAGCTCTTCACATATATATATATAATAAAATTAAATTCACTAAATTTATCCATCTGATTTATTTTTTAGATAACGTGTGTTCGAATAATTTTTGGGAAAGTACATAAGAAATAATGAAACCAGAAATAAAAGAATTGAAAAAGAAAGAAAGAAAGAAAGAAAAAAATAGCAAAGAAATAGAAAGGTAGAAATGTTTTCACAGTTCAAACTTCAAGCCTCAAGCTACGACTGTGAGAAAATGAAGGACACGAGCAAATCATGTGCAACGGTGTTGGGAGAGTTCTATGCCTTTTCCTCGGTCAAGGCCAAAGCGAAGACCACTGATTTATCGCCGTGGTTTTTCATTTCCTCGGCACTCTTCCTGCATCCTTCCCTCCAAACTCGCCGATCCCAGTTTGCAGGTTCCGACCGCTCCGGTCTTCTCGCTTTCAGACCATATTGTACAACCAGGTGCCCCCTCTCTCTCTCTCTCTCTCTCTCTCTCTCTCTCTCTCTCTCTCTATGTCTAAATTCCGATTAACAACATGAACTAATATAACTGAGTTGCTTAAGCTCAATAAAAATAAATAAATAAATATTTATTTAGTTACTGATCTTTTGAATACTTATTTACAAGTTAGGTTGCTGTTTTGGATTAACATATTGGTCGGTTGGAACGAATGATTTTGTGGGTTACTGGGAAAATTAACGCATAGAGGAAGATATAGCTGAAAGAAAAAGACATGAATCCACTGCGGCCCAGAGCCCTGGTTAGGGTTTTCTGTTCAATGTACTGCGTCTCGGGTTCAAACCCTCCCAAATATATTTTAGTGTAGAATATTGCTTGTAATAAACAAAAGACATGAACCCAATTTGAGTGGAACAGGTAAAGGACTGTTGGCTTTGAATGTAAGCCTGTGCTATAGAATTTGAATGAGTTAGAAAAACTAAAAGAGGATATATGTTGCCGCTCAGTACTACGGTCTGGTGCTATTCCTTTTTACTTTTAAGTGAGAGGTTTTGGAATCTAATCTCGTAGATAACGAATTTGATACCAAATTAGATTGTCCATTGTGTGGCTTAGCCGAACTCTGCCTCTTCTTTGTATTAAATAAAAGAAGAGAGGGTATGTGTTGCCTATAATGTGTAGAATTCTGCGGCATAAAATTGAAGAATTTGATGCCTAAAGATTCAGGGTAAGTGCTTCATTGAAATGCAGAGTTTGTTTTATTGGGATGGATTGTAACTTAGTGTGATATTAGAGTTCCCAAGTTAAAGAATGTGTAACAAATTGTGCATATTTAACTGGCATTGTGTACTCTAGTACTTGACTTTGTTTGTATGGATCCGGTACATAGGTGGGACTTCTTCCGTGTGAATTTCTTGTTTTAGTTGCTTATATAGAAAATAAATGAACAAACAAACAAAAAGTTGCGAAGATGCATTTGCTATTAATGGTGTTTCAGTTCAAACTTAGATAATGGAAACAAGGAATGGAGTTGTAAAGTTAGTGAAACCTTAGGTATAAATGGATACTTGGATTGAATTAGCAATTTAGCATGCTTAGATGCTTTCCTTTTACCATGTAATAATGATTGATAAACAATTGTCGGGAGATCTAGGTAACGGTAAGTAGGTGTTTGAATATAGAATGTCATTCTGGAAGACATTTCAAACTAATTGTTTTCTTCTTCTCTTGCATCAAATTATTGCCTTTATAGGACAATGACTGCAATGTATTGTAACATATATATTCATTTCAATGGAAAGAATAGTTATTGGATTTTTGTTGTCAAAGATAATGGTTCGTGGAAGAGATGCGTGTTGGGAACACTGTGTCCTGGTTGATGCAACAAAGCAGAAGGTTAGGTGTAATTATTGTCAACGGGAGTTCAGTGGAGGTGTATACAGGATGAAGTTTCACTTAGCTCAAATTAAAAACAAAGATATAGTCCCCTGCACAGAAGTTCCGACTGATGTGCGAGATAACATTTTAAGCATAATAAGCACTCCCAAGAAACAGAAAACTCCCAAGAAACCAAAGGTTGATAAGGCACTTGCAGCCAGTGGTCAACAGAATAGCTCCTCTGCTAGTGGTGGCTTCCATCCTAACCATGGGACTAGCGGACAGAATGGAAGCACATCCCCGTCTTTGTTGTTTCCCTGCCCTTCGCCAGTGGCACACCTAGAACTGGGTGATGCTCAAAAGCGAAAGCAGGATGTTGCTGATAAAAAAATTGCTGTGTTTTTCTTCTACAATTCTGTCCCTTGTAGTGCTGCTAAATCCATATATTATCAGGAAATGGTGGATGCTATAGCAGAGTGTGGGGTGGACTACAAAGCCCCAAGCTACGAAAGCCTACGATCTTCTCTTCTGGAAAAAGTCAAAGGTGAGATACATGATTGCTACAAGAAATGCAGAGATGAATGGAAAGAAACAGGTTGCACTATCTTATGTGATAGCTGGTCTGATGGTAGGAACAAATCACTTGTAATATTCTCGGTTACATATCCGAAGGGAACTCTGTTTCTGAAGTCAGTTGATGTATCGGGTCATGAAGACGATGCTACTTACTTGTTTGAAGTGATTGAGTCTGTTGTCTTGGAGGTTGGTGTTGAGAATGTTGTGCAAGTTATAACGAATACTACTGCCAGTTATGTTTACGCAGGAAGACTTCTTATGGCCAAGTACAACTCATTGTTTTGGTCTCCTTGTGCGTCTTATTGTATTAATAAGATGCTGGAGGATATCAGTAAACAGGAGTGGGTAGCTACAGTTCTGGAAGAGGCAAAGACCATCGCTAGGTTCATATATAGTCATCCATGGACTTTGAGTATGATGAGAAAATTCACCGGTGGTATGGAATTGCTAAGGCCAAAAATTACTAGATTCGTGACTAATTTCCTCACCTTGAGGTCCATTGTGATTCAGGAGGACAATCTAAAGCACATGTTTTCCTTGTCTTCAGTATGTAGTAGACACTCCGAGGCTCAAGCTATTAAGTCGTCGTTGTATTTAGAGAGATTTTGGAAGCATGCACGAGAAGCTGTGAGTATTTCTGAACCGCTACTTAAAATCCTTAGGGTTGTTGACGGGGATATGCCAGCTATGGGGTACATGTATGAAGGAATAGAGAGGGCAAAAGTTGCAATAAAGACCCATTATAACGGTATCGAAGAGAAATATATGCTGATCTGGGATATAATTGATCAGAGATGGAATATGCAGCTTCACTCGTCCTTGCATGCAGCGGCGGCCTCCCTTAACCCTTCGGTATTCTACAGTCCAAACTTTAAGATTGATTTAAGGATGAGAAATGGATTTCAAGAAACTATGTTGAGGATGGCTACCACACATGACGATAGAATGGAAGTAACAAAAGAACATCCTATGTATGTTAGTGCACAAGGTGCCTTTGGGACGGATTTTGCAATCATGGGAAGGACACTGAATTCCCCAGGTATGTAAACTTGCAATTATTATCAAAGTACTAATAAAACAAAAAAATTTGAAGCATGTGCTGTTTATATAATTATGGTTGCCAACATATGCAATTTGACTACTTATGGCCTGCTTGATTACTATTTTGTTTTTTGTTATTTGTTTTTATTTCTATGTTAAGTGAAACAAGTCTGACAGACCAATTTTGAGTATTGAACATTTACTTTCTCAGTTCCCCTTTAAGGGCTAGTTTGTGATGCTTCTAGAATGGCGTTACCTTTAAGGGCTAGTTTGTGATGCTTCTAGAATGGTGTTAAGCTTCATCTAACAACAAAAAGTGCTTTTGATTACGTTTGGCTTTGTTTTATAGAATCGCTTTATAGAAAGCACTTTGCAAGTTTTTTCCAGGAAGCCTGAGTTTCTAATAAAAAAATTTCAACTTGTTTCTAAGAAAAGGACTTCTAGTAAAAGCATTTATAAGCAAAAGTGTTTCCCATAACAGTCCTAAACGAGCTTTAAGACTGATTAATGGTCTTTTTCTTCTCCAATCATCTGTCTTAGAACAGTAGTTCTTCTTTGTTATTTAGGTCTATATTTGTTCAAAAACGTGGGGTATGTGTCTAACATTTCGTCATACATTTACAGGAGATTGGTGGGCAGGTTATGGTTATGAAATCCCCACAATCCAGAGATGTGCGATACAGATACTGAGCCAACCATGTAGCTCCCATTGGTGCTGTTGGAACTGGACCACCTTCGAGAGCATGCACACCAAGAAACGCAGCCGAGCAGAACTGGAAAAGTTCAATGATCTGGTTTTCATACACTGCAATCTTTGGTTGCAGTCTATTTATCACAACAGAGATGGGAAATGCAAACCCGTTGTGTTTGATGAAGTAGATGTAAGTTCTCAATGGCCTACTGAGTTGGATTCTTCTGCCCCACTTTTGGATGATTCATGGCTTGACAACTTACCCCTGGAATGTAGAGGTAGTCCCTAAAATTGAGGGAGAAAAAACGGTGTACTATATATTGGTATATTCATATACGCGTGCAGATAATGTGTTTTTCTGATTAGGTAATTTTGTATGATATTGTAAGTGATTTCTACACATTTTTCGCTTCCGGCACACCTTTATTTGTTTATGTCCATGGATTATCATTTATTTAGGGGTTTTAACCACAAATGGTACAATATCAAAATGGTCACTGAAATAAAAAATTAATCAATGTAGTCCCTAAAAAAAGGTGTTGCCAATCAATGTGGTCTTTTCATTACAATTTTGTTAAAAATTCAGTTATGTACTTATGTGGATATGGATTTCATGCTATTAAGGTTGAGAATGTAGTACCAATATTGGGCATAGTGACTAACCTGCAGGATTTAAACTTTGATGTGGATGCAAATTTCCGTCTCCTTCTTGGACAAAATTGCACCTACAAAATAATTACACTTTTGGTTAAGGCCAAGAGTCTCACGTGCTCACAATGAATTTAGGGGGGGGGGGGGGTGCTTTGGCCGAAGAACCTCTGATGCCAAAGTTAGAATTTAGAGAGAAAAATGTTTAGAGAGTTTTTGGGAGTTTTGCAAGAGTGTAAACTCAGCTTTTTGGAGAAAATGGAGTCCCATTTATAGAGTATGGCTGGCCCTCTTTGGAAGAGAGAGTGGTCGGCCTTTGGGTGTTTTTTGAGGTGTAGTGGGTGATTTATTTGGCAATTAATGAATTAATTAGGTAATAAATCCATTAATTGGAAAATTAACTCAATTTATATGGAATGTTTTGAAGGTTGTGGAGTAAATACCTTGTCAGGAATATAAGATGAGGATGGATGAAATAACTTTAAACTTGTTACCTTTTGGGCACTTTTGATTTGATTGAGGGATGATTGTCCACTGCTCGCGCGTAGGAAATAGCTGTGCCTCGAGGGTAATTTTGTCCTTTTAACCCAAAAAATCCACGTGTCGCCTTGTGATTATTTTTGGCTCCACAAATGCCCCTACACTTGTTGGGCTGCTCGCAGAAAAGGGCAACATGTGTAGAGACTTTCTTGCTTTAGGAAACATTGGACTGCTTCCTGTTTTGATGTTGATTCCCTCTTTAATAGGAAATTAGATCCTTCTAGGAAAGGGAAATAAATTTCTCTCAGAGCCTATTTAAGTCCACCTTAAGTGGGTTATTAAATCAACTTTGAAGAACAATTTATTCTACCCTACAAGAGAAAGAGAGCTTAGAGGATATTTGTTCCCCCTCCTCTAGCAATCTTCTACATCTTGCCCGTGCAACGGATCGTCTTTCATCGCTTTCTTCGTCTTCCCCGTGCCGTACCGATGTAAGAAAAAATTTAATTTTTCTTGTCTTCTTCTTAGATAATGCTGTCACGGGGCGGCTGTCGAGGTGGTGCGGCAAGTCGGTTGGCAGGGGCCAGAAGTCAGGTTGGCATGGGCATATGAGGTATTGTGGTAGGGACCACTGCTTTAAGCTGCTCGGCTTGGCTAGAGCCAAGGGTAGCTTGTGCGGTTAGGGCCGCGGATTGTGGCGCTGGGGCACAGTGTTGGCCGAGTCGCATGACTCATGTCCTTTGGGTTCTTGGACCTGACACGGGCCAGGTCCGCGATTGGGAGAAATGAGGAGGTCACGGGCTGTTGGAATGTTGGGCATGCAGGCCTTTTGCCTGCTAGTTCGAGAGAAAAAAAATGAGAAAAACCATATAGGTTGAGCTTCCCTGCTGAGTACCGTGAATGGTATTGGCTGTTTAGCCATCTTCGCCGGGAAAAATGTGGGTTGCTCTAGAGAGAAGAGATAAATAGGATCAAGGCGGATGCATTAGCTTGTCCAATCACTTTTGTGGATTCCGCTGCAAGTGAATTTGAGAAAAGAGATCTTCCTCGCCTGCTCAAGAGATGCCGGCTGAGAAAAAACCAAAGACTTCTTTCGCTGTTCGCGATGGTTTGCCAGCTGCTCCCAGGCTTAGATTGACTTGAATTTTTCCAAGAGGGTGAAATATGGGGTTGCTAGATCTGAACTAGTGACGCCTGCCATGCCAAAGATGGCTAGTTCGATTGCTGATAGGGTTGCTCAGCATAGAGGTCTTGTTATGCCCCTAGTGCCAAAGTCTTGTACCAAGATGTTCGTTGAGAGCTAAGTTTGGTTCACTTTTGGAAAGGCTTGCTATTATGAAGAGCAATAAGGTAGACTCTGTTGTTGAAGTGGTGCCAAGGCCCACTCCTCCTGTTGTTGAGACTGAATCGCCTACTGGGAAAGAGGAGACTGCTCGCGTGGGCAGCTGTGAGAAATCCACTAGGTCTGCTTCTGGGGAGGTTACTGAGATCTATGTGCTTTTGAAACCATATATGCTTGAAGACATGTACGCTTGTGCCAAGTTTGTCAATGGCATTAGAGGGATTGTTTGCCCAAGTTCCTTTGCAAAGCATACGACTGAGTATAAGAAGACTGCCCTACTTGCCATGATGCAGAAGATGACTATTCTGGCAACAGAGTCTATGCTCATTGACCAAATGTATACCAAGGCTACCAAGGAGGTGGCAAAGGTTGTGGCTGCCGAAGCTTATTCTTCTTTCGAGAAGATCAAAAGGTTAGAATTTGAGCTCATCGTTTTGAAAAGGGTCTAATATCTCTGCCCCCATTTCTCTGTAGCTTGAGACCCCTCACCAAGAGATCGTTGACTTGAAGACTAGGCTTGACGCGATCCAAGTTTAAGTAAGAAAATGCAAAGAAGGTGATCATGGGTTAAATACCTCAGATTCAAGATCTTGAGTGTGCCATTTCTGAGCTTTGTTCCACTGCTTATGTAAAGGATGAAGAGTTGATTACTGCTTATAACCAAGTGATCCACTTTAAAAAGGTTGTTGATGGGCTTAAACCCCAAGTGTTGGAACTCCAAGGTGCACTGAAGATCAATGAAAGTTTGAAGAAAGAAGTGGATGAGGTACAGCGCTTCTGTGTTGGTTTGTTCGAGGAGATCAGGCAACTGAAAGGTGAGAAGGCTGGGCTCGAGACTCCGCTTATTCAGAGTGAGACTGATTTCTACAAGCTGGGTTATGTAGATCATTTCTTTAAGCAGCCGTCTGACTTTGAATTTTTTGTTAAAGACTTTGAGACCTTCTCTATTTCTCCGGAAGACTTGCTCGCCTTTACTTTTGAGTCTTCTATTGGTGAAGTAGTCGGAGAGGTTGGTACCCGGACTGGTGCAGCTGGGGGTGAAGCGTTGGATAGTGCCGCTGCTGAGAATGTCGCGGCTGCTGAAGGTGTGGTGACCGAGTAGTCGTGGAGTGTCCAAGCTGCTGAAGAATAGTCTTCTAGGTTGTCTTTAGGGTTTTTTTTCCTCGTTGCTTTTTGCTTTGCTTGAACTCTTTCGGTCTTTGGTAGTTGTTTATCAATTTTGCTAGAAAATTTAATAAACTTGTTGCCTTTGTTCATGCCCTAACCTTTAGACTTTATAAACTAATGGCAAGCATGCTACTTTTCTATAAGTAGACAGGCCTGCGTAGCCAATGTAGCCGTAGGTGTTGGTGTAGAACTTTGCAAAGTTGTTAGCCATAGGGTCAACAACCGGACGCCTTACTTACAGAAGCAGGCAAGTCTGCGTGACCACTAGGCTGTTAACCTTGGCTTTCTCCAATTCTGTAGGTTGCGTAGCAAGTTTCACAATGCTTTAGGAATTAGTGTAGATTGTTCCGTGCTTGGCAGAGGTGAAGCTTATCGACTATGTAGCATATCGGTAGTGGATAAAACTTCGTATATGCTCACTAGAACCTTTCACAAGAATGTGTGGTTGTATAAGTTTAGCTTGGCTTTACTGCTCGAAGAGCAAGCCGTAGGCAATTTTTTGGAAACCGTAGGCTACCTTAGTGCACTCGGTAACAGCTTTAGGGTTCTAGGCCAGCCGTCTCTAGGACGTACTGCGTAATGTGCCCCCTTCATCTCTAGGGCTCGATTCCCTACAGATTAGGCCAAGAGACCCAAAATCCTTCAGTTAGCTAGGCCTTGAAAATACCATTATGGCTACTTCTAGGAATTCCGGTGCAAGCCATCGTGCTTCTAGTTATACTAGGGCAGCCTGGCTCATCCACATTTGGATATTCGGAGTGTAGAGTTTATCCTCCCGCTTTGGAGAGTAGACCCATATGGGTGTTGGGGAATTGGTTTACTTTTTCGTACTGGAGAGTATGGTTGGTCCCTCAGGGGGTGCAATTCCTGCGATGAGTCCCTAAGAAGGGCGCGGTCTTCCTTTGAAGTGCAGGGATGATCAGTTGTTTTAGGCATGTAGTTGAGCCAAGTTGTAAATTAATTATGAATTCCTTATTGAAAAAATGAGTGAAACGAATGAATAACTTAGCTGTAAAAGACTACATTACAACTGGATAGTCTTCGGCTTACGAGGTGGTGCCCGTTGAGCTACTTGAGTCTTCTGATAAGCTCATATTTATATATATTTTACATCAAATTCACTTATCTTTTCTTAGTTAGTTCCTTATATTTTTGATCTATTTACTTTATTTTTATGTTTTATAGGATTTGTCAAGCAAAGAAAATAAAAATAGAACAAGTGAAATTTTTATGTAATAAATTCGTCAAAACTGCCTGTGCAGATCAGCTGACTTTGGAAGCAATTTTCAAACAGCCCAAATGGAAATAGAGAATGAGCCTTATATGCTTGGAAAGCTACGGATGTCTATTTTCTGGAGCATTTTACGGATTGTTAAGATCATTTTTCTAGAAGAAGTTATGGGCATTTTAGCAAGAGAAGGTCAAGAAAGCACACCAGTGCAAGAATAAAACGGACAGAGGCTGTTTTATATTACAAAGGCAGCGGGGCAAGCCACCAAAGGAAAAACATAAAAAAATAAAAGGCAAAGGCTAGGCAGCATGTGAGAAAAGAAAAGAAAATAATAATAAAAAAATAAAAAGGTGAGATGAGTGCAACACACACGGTGCAAATGGGAGATATACAAAGAAGAGGGAATAAAGGAGCACGAGGAAAAGATAAAGTGCATGGTTTAGTGGGGCAGTCAGCAAGAAGAACAGAATTGAAAGGCACAAAGCCACGGGGACAGAGCAGCAAGCACATGCACACGGCATAAAGAAAATGAGAACTGCCCTTTTGTTTGTTTAAAAGGCAGCGAAATATAAGGCAGTGGGGGGATTAGACAGAAGCAAGCCACCGAGAGAAGTGCAAGGCAGAGAGCTGCCCTTTGGGGCTTGGAGGAAGGCAGCGGAAATGTGAGAGCAGCTGCACGGATCAAATAAGAAGCACAGCCAGAAGCAAGCCCACGACAAGAGAGCTGGGCAGAGGAAGTCTTTGCACTCTCCTCATTCGGTTCTATCTTTTCAAACTCATATTTTACTTATGGTTTAATTTAAGAATAATGTGTAACTAAATTCGTTTTGGCTAGAGGTTGATTCAAAGCCATGAACATATTTGTAACATGAATTGATTACCTTTAGTTGTGATTTCATGAGTTGTGAATTTAATTTGCTTAACTGCTTGATTGATAACTTATTCTTGTATGTCGATTAAGGATGCATACTTAGTTTGCATGCATGAATTTGATGCTAGAATATAAGGGAATTTCACCTAATCGTTATGAACTTATATTCATGAGTAGTGAAGGTTGCTATCCACAATCGAGTTAAGTAAATTCTTGGCAAGAGTATCATGCTTTTCATAGTTACGAATGCCTCGTCAATACTTATAGTTCTCATGAATCTTAATGATCTTTGATTGTATCTCTATTGTGCTGTTCACGTAGGGGACTTTTAGAGAATGTGTTGAATTGTTGTATGCGTTTTCCCATCCAATTCAATAACTTAAGAAGAACTTGAAGATTAAAAAAGTGTTGTTCACGGTTAATCTGGAGTGTTGAGATTTATGGTTTATTGAAAGAACAACTGAAAATTGATTTACGTTGCATATGTGTCATGTGTGGAGAAGAACCCTCTAGCTAGTCAATCCCCATCCAATCTATCTTAATTTCATGTTTTTGTCAAATCTGCAACTTATTTAGGTTTAGTTTACTTCTCGTCAAAACTCAATTCCCCCATTGTTAAGTTGTATTATTTAGTTAGAATCTGTCAATTTTGGTGTCTTTTCATTGTTTTGAGTCTTAGTAGTGCAAAATTCGTCCAAATCAATCCCTAGTGTCTAGATTGAGTCAATTTGATTGTTTTGAGCTGTTGTGAGTCAATCTAGTTTGTTTTGAGTTATTTGAGTTTTGTTTAGTGTCTTTTGCCTATTTTAGTGTTTTTTAAGTCAGTTTAGAGTAGATTAGCAATCCCTCCTAATCCCCGGTTTAGAACGATCCCTACTTGCATATATACTACAATTGTCAAAAAGAGGGTTTAAATTGTGTGATGTTTTACAGCGCATCATCTTCAGGTCTTGATATAGTAGGAGGTCACACATGGTACTTCCTCAGGTTGTAGGTGTTCCATTGCTTCTCGATCTCTTTGCTGATCTTGTATAGACCTTCCCAGATGTGATTCATCTTTTTGGAGCTTTCTCTGCGAGCAGTGATGAAGGTTTTCTGTAGAACTAGATCTCCAGGCCGGAATTGCAGGATCTTGGCCTTGGCCCTTTTGTTGTAGCTGGAGAGGAATTGCTGCTGATAGGCTGCAATGTGGGTGATGGTCTGCTCACTCTTCTCCTTTGTCAGATCTAAGCTTGTGGCCATCTCCTTACTATTCTGCTCAATGCTTTGGCAGTTAAGTGCTGATACTTGGCACGATGACATTGGGAGGAATGATTTCTTCTGAACTAAATGTAAAAAAGAAATGAGTCTCACCAGTAGCTTGTTGTTTAGTGGTGTGATACGCCCACAGACATTCAGGGAGTTCATCTGACCATTTTCCCTTATTGTCGGAGAGGGATTTCTTGAGACAGTCAATGATCATCTTGTTGGATGTTTCGGCCTGCCTATTGCCTTGAAGATATCTCGGTGTGGACATATACTACTTGATGCATACTTCTAGAAGAACTTCGCCAAATCTTTGCCCACGAATTGCGAGCCGTTGTAGGTGACGATGGACTGAGGTATGCCAAATTGGCAAATGATGTTCCTCCATATGAAGCGTTATATGTCCTTTGAGTTGTTGTTGTCATGGGCTCTACTTCTACCCATTTAGTGAAGTAATCGGTTGCTACGATCATCATGCCTTTGCCCCCAGTAGCGGGAGACATAGGTCATACCAAGTCGATTGCCCATTGCATGAATGGCCATGGACTCGTCTGCGGGTGTAGTTCGCTAGCAGACAGTGCTGGTATCGGCTTGAAGCGTTGGCAACGGTTGCACTTTTGGGCTAACTCCTTAGCATCTTGGTGCATGGTGGGCCAATAGTAGTCTGCGTTAAGAGCCTTCTGTGCTAAAGATCAACATTTGGAGTGATTTCCACAAACATTTTCATAAATTGAGCTTAAAACCTTCAAGTTATTAAGAAGCGCTAGGCAGCAGAGATGTGGTTCGGTGTAGGATCCTCGGATAAGAATGTTGTTCCACATGTAGTAGCGTACTGCCTTTACTTAGAGCTTTTAAACTCCAATCTTTTTGTGGGGGAGTGTGTCATTGACCAAGTAGTCTATAATAGAACTTTGCTAGTTTGGAGTTATACTAACCTATGACACCTCGGCTGCTGGCTCCACCTCTATGCTTGGCTTGTTTAGATATTCCACCGGAATAGAACGTTTGAGTTGGTGGTCGAGGGCGGAGCCTAGGATGGCTAATGCGTTCGCGTGGGTGTTGTCTGCCCGCGGAACTTGAGTGAGAGTGTAAGTCTGAAATGCCTTAAGTTGCTTGCGTACCTTCTCTTGGTGTTGCGTCATCTTTGGATGTTTTGCCATGTACTCCCTGGTATTCTGGCTGGTGATTAGCTAGGAATTGGAATGAATTGCGAAGTTTTTCACCGCCAGGTCTTTTGCCATTAGGAGGCCTGCTAATAGGGCCTCGTACTCTGCTTCATTGTTGGATGCTTTGAAGCCTATAGTGATTAACTGCTTGGGCATTGAACCATCTGGGGTGAAAAAGACCACGCCTACCTCCGAACCTTTGTAGTTGGATGCGCCGTCGATAAACAAATGCCAGAAGTCTCCATTAGGTGAAGCAGGTACGGCTAGGGCGTGCTTGGCTTGTTGGGCCGCTCTATTGTGTCGCTTAGGCTAGGTGTGAAGGTGCAGTAAGGAGTCGTGGAGTCGTCGTTGGGTTGCCTTGTTGCGTCATGAATGGCGGTAAAGAGCCGTGGAGTTGGGCCATGTAACACGTAGCAGAAGATGCTTAACTATCGGTATTGGGCCACTCTAGAGTTGAATTATGGAGCAAGGGTTGATAGGGCCGCGTGACACGTAGCAGAAAGTGATGTTCAACTGCCGGTACATGTTACTCATATGTATAATCTTTTGGGGCGATGAGGACAAAACTTGCTTTCGAGTGTGTCTTTCTACTGTTCGTCTGCCTTTGGGGTGCCTTTTGAGTCAAGTTATTGTGTTCGTCAGAAAACTTTGCATTTGCTAGTGTCTACGCCTTTATCGTTGCGCATTTAGATTGGGCGAAATAATGCGTTATGAGGATGACTGCTTGCGTCTGAAGGTAAAACTTAAGCTTCTGGGTTGCAACAACTATCGCTAAAGTTAGCTTTTGAATTTCTGGTAGCATCGATGAGAGCTTTTAAATTGTGGAATACAGGTAGTCGGGCCCCCCAGCTTTTCTCGTATGATGGTAAAGCTTTTTGCTACTTCTGAGACTGCCAAGTAGATGTATAAGTCATCCGCTGCTTCTGGCTTGGATAGTAAGTGAGGTGATATGAGATACTTATTCAGATCTTGGAAAGCTCTTTTGCACTCTTCATCCCATTTGTCTCGTTGTGCCCTCTTGATGGCCTTGAAAAAGGGCTTGCATCGATTGTGGACCATGAAAGAAAGCAGATGAGGGCGGTTGCTTGTCCAGTCAAGCTTTGGATCTTCTTCAAGGTGGTAGGAGATTTCATCTCTAGAATCGCTCGGATTTACTTGGGACGTGTTTTGATTTCTCGTTGGGTTACTAAGTACTTTAAGAATCAGTCTGAAGATACTCCAAATGTGCATTTGATAGGGTTGAGATTGAGAACTTAGAGTAGTTCTTGGTCGTCCGGCCTCCTCTAGTTAGGGATTGATCTATATGCTTAGCCCATTGCCTGTTTTTGTTGTTCTGCTGTTTTCCATCCTTCTTCTTAGCTGCCACTTTATTCCGAGGCTGCTCGGGCGTCTTATCAGTTCACCGAGCCTTGTCCCAAAGCGCGCGTTTCTCTGCTAAAGCAAAGGAATCTGTTAGAGTTAGATCTTCTTTCATGATCAACTCTTTGAACAACGGGTGGTCTGCCGTGAGTCATTTTTGGAAGGCTACTCTTGTTATCGAGTTGTCGTATCCGACTATCTTTGCCTTCTCTGTTTTGAACCTCTTCACGTAATCACGGAGCGACTCTTTTGGGCTCTTCTTGACGTTGAACAAGTGACGGGACTTCTTCTTAATCGAGCGATAAGATGAATAAACTTTGGTGGAGGCTCTGCTTGCTCGATCTCGTCTGTGAAGGGTGACTTGCTCATGTTGGTTATGTCTCACCATAGTGCCTTGTCGACTACTTTGTTGTGTTGGAAATCACGTAAACGTTCATTCAAGAGCCTCTCTACTTCTTCCTGAATTTGCCTTTGTTGGGGTGGCGGAGCTCTCAGCTACCCCTAATCTTAACCTGCTGGTCTAGGCTGCTCTTCAATATGCTTGACTTGTCTATGCCGCGGTGGCGGTGCATATGGCTCACTTCTGGCAGGCGAGGGAATTCTTCATAGGCTGTCGGTTGAACTCGAGCAGGATTGAGTGACTGCTTCTCTCCGTCCGTCGTGCTGCCTACTCCGATGTGATGCGGAAGATGCTCCTTGCACGCTTAGTCGTGAATGAACACTTTGCATGGAAGACTGCTTATGTTGATTATCGGAGTATGGCCCCAACCATAAGTGTATGCTCATTCGTGGGCCTAGTCGAGAGTGCACACTCCTCTGTGCGTTAAGACGAGAGTATACGCTATCTCGGGGACCCAATCGGAAGTGTACACTGCCCAAACGCTTGGTTTGTGGTTGGTCGAGTGGCTGCTTGTCGGGACACTGCTGGAGATGTTCATCTGCCCTTGTCCTACTTCGGGACACCTCATCTGGGGCACATTGCATCTTGGTGTGCCACAAGAGCTGATTTACCAAGGTCGTCTGCTTTGCAAGGGTGCTCGTCAACTCTATGACTTGTCGAGATAAATATTGTTCACTATTTGGATTAGAGGAGCTTGGAAAGAATGTGCCTCATTGAGCAGTGGATGTGTGGTAGACTCCGGCCACAAGATTTGAATTGGGGAATGTCAAATTCGTGGAGAAATATGGTGAAAATGCCCCCGGTTCGATCATAAGTCCTAAAACTTGGAGTCGGGTTGGCTGTGCTACTCTTAGGCTGTTTGGGTGACTACGGGAACAGGCTGGGCCACAGAAGCAGGTTGGGCCGCAAAAGCAAGCTGCTCAGCGCGTGATGCTTGTGACTGTGAGGCTTGGGCTCGGCTTGGCAACGCATTGGGATCGTGTTGGGCATGGAGTGACATGGCTCGGGCCATAACTTTAGTGGCGTGGGCCTTGGATAGCACAACATGGGCCATGGTAATGGAGCCATGAACCTTGCCTTGGGTGGTTGCCGTGGTGGCCACCACGGTGGTTGCCATGGTGGAGCCTTGTAATGGTGTTGCTGCTCCCCATAAGATCACATTTAGTCTCGTGGATTGCCGCGATCCCATTTCTTGAATATTTTGATATTTTCACTCGTGGAATTTTCTAAATTTCTAGCCATTGTATTTTTCTTTTACGTTTTATCAAAGAATCTTTGCAAATAAAAAATTCTAATAATAAGAATGTATGAAAAAATGCAAGTGGACTATAAAATAGAGAAAAAAACCTTTTTATGGGAGAGTTTTCTACGAGTGTGGATCTCTTCTCTCAATGAAAGCACTACTTTGTGGATGCAAATTTCCGCCTCCTTCTTTTTGGACAAAACTACACCTACAAAACAATTACATCTTTGGTTAAGGTCAAGAGCCTCACGTGCCCACGATGAATTGAGGGGGGGGGGCTTTGGCCAAAGAACCTCTAATGCCAAAGTTAGAATTTAGAGAGAAAAGTGTTTAGAGAGTTTTATGGGAGTTTTGCAAGAGTGTGGACTTAGCTTTTTAGAGAAAATGGAGTCCTATTTATAGAGCATGGCCAGCCCTCTTTGGAAGAGAGAGTGGCTGGCCTTTGGGTGTTTTTTGGTGTATAATGGGTGATTTATTTGGCAATTAATGGATTAATTAGGTAATGAATCCAGTAATTGGCCAATTAACTCAATTTATATGGAATGTTTTGAAGTTTACGGAGTAAATACCTTGTAGGGAATATAAGATGAGGATGGATGAAATAACTTTGAACTTGTTACCTTTTTTTGGGCACTTTTGATTTGATTGAGGGATGATTGTCCATTGTTCACGCGTAGGAAATTCAGTGTGTCCCACGTGTCGCCTTGTGATTATTTTTTGCTCCACATTTGCCATCAACAAAGATAAATTTTAATAAATCGTCCATCTATTTTTCAAACAATACTACTAATCCGATCTCAAATGATATTGTCAATATAATTCAAATCCAGCACAAAACTACAATTGGGAAATACTTAAGAATTAATTAATAACATTATATGTTAGAGAGATCCTATGAATACAAAGGATATCATGTTAAGAATAAAAAAATAAACTAGCAGGAAAGTCAATACCCTCTCTAAAGTTGGTAGAGTAAATCTTAAGCAAAAATATTTGAGGTGGGAATGCTTTACGGAGGAGGCAAAGGTTAGACAAAATCAATCTGTAGCCTGAAAAGGAATTTTGAATGCAAGATCCATTATGGAAGGGATGAGATGGATTGTGAGAAATATGAGGAACATTTTGTTTTGGACTCATAATTGGGTTTTTCGTTTCACTATCATTAACCTTCTTTAGGAAGATTAGTTAGTTCAACTAGATTTAAGCCTTAAGGTAAGTCACTTTATTATAAATGGGGCTTGGAACAGATCCTTGTTGCGTGTCATGGATGAGGAGATAACGAGTAAGATTTGTAGTATTCCCTTACCGTTAACTGAGAAACTTGACTCTCTTTGTTGGGGCTTAACTGTGAATGGTAAATTCAGTGTAAAGTCGGTGACATGGGTTCAAAATACCATCATCAATGATGATTTAAAGTCGGCAACATAGAGTCCGACTTGATTGATATTTTGGTTTCGGTTTTCAGTTTCAAGTGCGGACACCCTAGTTTGTCCAATCTTAGTGTTGCTCTCCTTATTTGCTCGCAAATTTGGAAGATGAGAAAACCAAGTTGTTTTCAATTATATAAAAGCTTATCCGGTTAGAATGGTAATGCTGGCATTAAATGTGGGAAATGATTATGCAAATGCTAATAAAAAAAAAAGTTGAAGTGAACAAAAAGTTCCAGTAAACTTTGACGGCTCTGTGAGGAACTTGAACGCGGCAGCTGGCTTCATCATCAGGAATGAACATGGTGACCCGGTGATTGCTGGCGCCAGATCCTTAGGCAAAACCATTGTTAACGTTGCGGAATGTCTGACGCAAACTCCTAAAAAAATGCGCCAGCATTTAGCTTATTTAATCTATTAAGTGAACAGTAATAGACCCCAATGAACCGTAATAGATCAAATGCATCTTCACCTGTAACAAAAAATAGCTTAGTCAATTTTATTAAAATATTATTATTTTTTATTATATAATAATAATAATTTTATTTTTAATTTCTGACTTTATAAAAAAAATATTAATTTTTTGATATTTTTATAAAATATTATTATAAATTACATCCATATACACTTGACACACACCGTCCTCGTCCCAAATTCGCTCCCTATTTTTTCAAAACCCCGCCCTCTCTCACCGCCAAGCCCTCCCTCTGTACTTTCTCAATAACTCCCACCTCACGCCTCTAGGCTCCTCTGCGACTGGTGGTGGTGCTGTCTGCTGTGAACCTCGATGCCAAGCCCACTATCCTCCTCTTAGAGAAGCTTGAGCCGCCAAGCAATCCATTCCCGGTGGACTTGCTCTAATGTCGACTGCTTCTACAATCTCAACCCCGATGAGCTCTACACCAAGATCTCGCTCTGGGATGCATTAATCGTGCGTAGCGAGACCAAGGTCACCCGCGAGGTGTTCGAGTCTTCCGGCGAGAGGTTGAAGGTTGTGGGAAGAACTGGCATCAGCATCGACAACATGGATGGCCCCGTTGACGTCAGATGGCCTGGCTGTTGGGTTTGTCGATTCTGTGCTAGTCTCTTGCCTAGCTTGGGCTAGGTGCCAGCCTATTAGGCTGGGGTTGAGTGATTTGGCTGGGGACCGGCCTGTTTTGGGTTCCGGGCAATCCATTCTTGGTGGACTTGCTCTAGGGAATGCCATTTGGATTGCTATGGAAAATTTGGAAAAATAACCAAAATTTGGACCCCAAATAGAATAATAGCTACTTTTCTAAATTTATGATAATTATAACTAAAAGTTTGCGTACAATTACTAATTTACCCTTAATGATTAAAGAAACTTCCTCTTATCCTCTTAACCATGAAAAAACTTGTCTACCTAAATCTCACAGTTCTTCCTCCTTGCTGCCTCGCCGACATTAAGCTTTCTCCCTGGCATGACCATCATGTAGGTTCTACAAGCTCGATCATTATGTCTCCCCACCTTCCTCAATTTTTTCTCCAACACAAACTAGCTGCCCCTCCCCACCCCCTCCCCCCCATACCACACCTCACCCCACATATGGGTTCTAAATGGCTCCACAATATCATCCCAAAAAGTGGCCACAAACCCCTTTTTTCTTGAATTATTCTCCACCAAGCTGGAAAAATTAATCAGAATTCCTACCCCCAAAATTATAAATTAATAATAGATTGAAAATCTTGGAGACAAAAGGAAGAAAATGATGATGATGAAGCAAGTACAACAGTTATCCAATACCAAAAGAGATAATCAGAGATAAAAGCCAGATGGAAAAATTTGAAAAACTTGGAAGAAAACCCAATATAACTCAACACATTGAATTTAGAAAGGAGAGAAAAAGGTAAAAAAATGCCTGTGTGAAGTGAATGATCAAATGCTCATCTTTTTTATCGCAACTTCCTTTTAGAGCTGAATCGGATAGAGATCCGGTACAACGACTATTTAGGTGGGTTTAGGAAAAAAGATGAAGTATTTAGTCATTAAGGGTATATCAATAATTTCATATCAACTTTTAGTTATAATTATTATAAAATTAAAGTTGTGGCTATAATTCTATATAAGGTCTAAATTTTGGTTATTTTTCCAAATTTCCTAGATTGCTAGGAGTAGAGGCCGTTGGAAGATCATGGTGGGGGTGATTCTAAACTAGTGATCGATGCGGTTCAGGGCATGAGCGGTGTTCCCTGGTAGCTTCTAAATATTATTGAGGACATCAACAATATTGTCAGGTGCTTTGAGTGTATCTTGTGGGCACATGTTTTTCGTGAAGCAAATTTTCTGGTAGATGCTATCATAGATGTAGGCTTTCAGTATGATACCCTTCACATCTGGGATAAATCTTTACT
The DNA here is from genome assembly GCA_963580275.1 of Crataegus laevigata. Taxonomy (NCBI): domain Eukaryota; kingdom Viridiplantae; phylum Streptophyta; class Magnoliopsida; order Rosales; family Rosaceae; genus Crataegus; species Crataegus laevigata. Next base: position 10,773,575 of record OY756944.1, on the reverse strand, counting down.
ACCTTTTATCTGTAGAGCCCTATTATTTGATTGTATCAAAACTGGTTGTTCTCGGGGAGATTTTATTCAATCTATTGTATTTTCTAATAAAAGAAAAAACTCTACCATCACCATCAGGCTTGGCGACGGTCACATGTCGGTCAATCCTCCCAAGCCTCAACAACGCTGAATCAAGAACATCCGACCTTCATTCCCGCCGCCCATCGCCGCGCCTCTTTGCCTCCCCACCGCATCTATCTCATTAATGAACACAATACACAGCGCATTCAACTTGGCCTTCTCGAACAAGTCCAGCACTCTCGACGCCGTCACTTCCCACAAACAAGTCCACGAACTCTGAAGCCGCGCACGAGAAAAACATCGTCTTAGCCTTGCCGGCCACGACACGAGTCAAAAGGGTTTTCACAGTACAGGTGGCCCCACCAAAAGGCAATTTTAATTTTTTTTCCAAGTTTTTAACTATAAAAAGAATAAAATTGTTTTTTTTCATTATTTAATTTTTTAATCTATGTGGCAATATTTAAGTAGACTTGTGGGACTCCGTATATCTACTTTACGAAAATTATTTTCTGTAAATTTGTTTTCATTATACAAAAATAAAATGGTGCCCCAACCTCGCCGGCCATGGCGTGAGCTAGATGGGTCTTCGGTCTTCCCGGTACCAGGTGGGCCCACTAGAAGACGATTTTTTTTTTTTTTAAGTTTTTAATTATGCCAAAGATAAAATCTTTTTTTATTATTTTAAAATTTTTAATCTGTGTGAAAATATTTAATTAAACTTGTAGAACCCAGTATGTGCACATAAGCAAATAATAGAATTTTAATAAAATTATGACGGAATGATCATATTAATTTGCAACAATCATTTTTAGAATTATATTGATTGGATTTTCAATTTTGATAGTCAGCTTAATAGTGTGAGTGAATTTTAAAAATGATTTGTGATAGAAATTTTTTATTTATTAATGGTCATAAATAATAGCATTGCACATGGGGTGGCTATTCAATAATAGGGTATGTGTCCCTCTTTTGGATGAGTCTCTCACCTAATAAATTGTTATATAACAATGTTATGCCAGATAAGCGCCAATTTCATCTAATATTAAATTAAGGGAATTTTAACGAAAAGTACCCGATATTATTCACTTTAACGAAAAATTACATTTTTACACTAAAAAGTCAATTCTGGCACCATTCATTATACCTTTTATTTTGTCTTTATCATTAAAACTTAAAGTTTTCAAGTCATTTTCATTAATTTTCTTTTAAATTAATCCATACAGACGACTAAATATTATACGAACCCAGTCCTCCTCCCATTCCCAAACGCTGCACAGTACACAGCAATGGCATTCGATTCCCATTCCCATTCCAGCTATTTGTACTCAGTGTGGTCTCATTCCGATCAAACTTCACTGACCTTCATCTCCGCTATTTTCCTCGTCTTTCTGTACCTCTGGCTGGTAAAAAAATCCTACAACCCCAACCCGCCTCTGCCACCTGGCCCGCGGGCCCTGCCCTTGGTCGGGAACCTCCTCTCCCTCGACCCAGAACTCCACTCCTACTTCATGGGCCTGGCCCAATCCCACGGCCCAATCTTCAAACTCCGCCTCGGCAACACCGTTGGCGTTGTGGTTACCTCCCCTTCCTCCGCTCGCGAGATTCTCAAGGACCATGACGCCACCTTCGCCAACCGCGACGTCCTCGCCGCGGCTCGGGCCGCGACGTACGGGGGAATCGACATCGTGTGGACTTCGTACGGACCGGAGTGGCGTATGTTGAGGAAAGTCTGCGTGCTGAAAATGCTCAGCAACACCACTCTCGACTCGGTGTATGCGTTCCGGCGGAAACAGCTCCGACAGACCGTTGGGTATTTCTACGATAGGATCGGGTCGCGGGTCAACGTGGGGGAGCAGATGTTCCTGAACGTGCTGAATGTCATTACGAACATGCTGTGGGGCGGAACTGTGGAGGGAGACGAGAAGGCGTGGCTCGGGGCGGAGTTTCGAGAAGTGGTGTCGGAGATGACGGGGCTTTTGGGGAGGCCGAATGTTTCGGACTTTTATCCGGGTTTGGCCCGGTTTGATTTACAGGGGGTGGTGAAACAGATGAACAGGCTGGTCGGGAGGTTTGATGGGATATTTGAGAAGATAATAGATCAACGGCTGAGGCTTGACAAGGAAGGAGAGGAGGAGAGCAATAAGGATTTTTTGACGTTTTTGTTGAAGTTGAAGGAGGAGGGAGGAGATTCCAAGACGCCTTTCACCATGACTCATCTCAAAGCTTTGCTTATGGTCAGTAAATTTTTGACTGACTGAATTTGTTGCAAGGTTTTAGTTTCGGTTTTGAATTTTACTTTCTTTTTTAAATTTTAATTTTATTATTATTAACTAAGTATATATTAACGTGTTTATTTTCTATTGCCGACACATTATTTTGTCTACAAGTTTGGTCTATTTTCATCGAAAACTTGTTTAGTAACCGTTTAACTAGAAATGCAAAGGTAAAGTTTGAAAACTAAAAAAAAATAACTTTCAGTTTGAATTTCTGAGTTTTGATTTTCAGTTTTCATTTGGGGTGATCAAACAAGTTTCCAAATAAATTCAAATTAAATTGTTATCACATAATAACTGATCTCTAGTTGGAGGTTTGTGCCAACCCAATTAATTGCATGTGGTCCATGAGACTCTCAATGGTTTTGTTTGTTTGTACTTGATTGATGATCGGCCTGCAATTTGTGAAATTTTATGAAATTTGCCGAACTTATTTCAATAAAAAAAAAAATCTAAAAGATTCCAACTTTTATTTTTCTTGTTGATGAGATAGCTGATTCTCATTCTTATATAACTTCCAGCAATGTGATGAGTATGACAAAATCACGAATGACGTATTATGAGAACATAACATTAAAATAGTAGGTCAGGTGATGGTCACAATTCCGAATGTGGTGTCATGGATGAAAGCTCAAATATGGAGTCACTAGGAATACTTGTTATAGTTACTCTTCCATTTGAGAACTAGATTAAGATGATGAAGATTCACTAAAATCCCAAATGGTATGTAGGTGATCTGGTTTGGTTAGTTTGCTCTTTAGTTACAAGTATTTTTCATGAGATAGTCATTCAAGGCTACTGGAGTTGTGACAGTTAAGCTTTGAGATTGAACTTTTAATAACACTTCAACTTCTTAGCATACAACTCATTGTCCATTAAAGTCTTAAGTGTATATTTACTTAGCGTTATTTGAATTTGAGACAAAGAAGAAGGATGGAGTGCACAAATTAGTCTAGTAACATAATAGTGTGGTATCTTTCTCTACACAGGATATGGTGGTGGGTGGGACTGACACTTCCTCCAACACAATTGAGTTTGCACTGGCTGAAATCATGAACAAGCCAGAGACGAAGGAAAAAGCCCAGAAAGAGTTAGAAGATGTAGTTGGCAAACACAACATTGTAGAAGAGTCCCACATCGACAAATTGCCATACTTGCAAGCTGTGATGAAAGAAACTTTGCGCTTGCACCCAACTTTGCCTCTTTTAGTCCCTCATTGCCCAAGTGAAACTTGCATTGTGGGAGGCTACACCATTCCCAAAGGATCTCGGATTTTTGTCAACGTTTGGGCTATACACAGAGACCCTTCGATTTGGGAAAACCCGTTGGAGTTCAAGCCGGAGAGGTTCTTGGATAGCAAATGGGACTACAGTGGGAAAAACTTCAACTATTTTCCATTTGGGTCAGGTAGAAGAATATGTGCTGGGATTGCAATGGCTGAGAGGATGGTGATGCATTCACTTGCTACACTTTTGCATTCTTTTGACTGGAAATTGCCAGAGGGAGAGAAGTTGGATCTTTCTGAGAAGTTTGGGATTGTGTTGAAGAAGAAGGTTCCTTTGCTTGCCATCCCAACTCCAAGGTTATCAAATCCAGCACTCTATGAGTAAAACAATGCTGTTACCAAATTCCTTGGAATACTTCACTTGTAATAAATGATACCCATTTAGACCAAAAAGATTTCTTGAAAACCGCATGTTTATGATAATGTTCTCTTGTCTAAATAAAATACATTGTGTAATCAATTTGACTCTGAATTTATACCGAACTTATGTTCCTCTTTTGATGGTGTAAGAGCATTTGTTATTGAAACCTCAAACTTATCTTCCGCTTTTTACAGTTTTCTTTTCTCATGATTTAACGTGTTTTATTTCTTATGTTTCCCTCCATAATCCCGTGCATTTGTTTGGCCTCATCAATTGTCACTGGACTAGACTGGATTGGACTACATATTAATGTAATCTCGTGTTTGTTAAGTGTAGGGACTAAGTTAAATGAGACTAAAGGGAACATATTGGAAGTTATCCAGTGGTTATGAGGGTTCCTGGTTATTAGGATGGTTTATGCTAACACTGGATAATAAGGGAATTGTTCATGTAGTTTTCTTTTGGGTATTAATGGTTCCCTAGGTGGTTAATGATCCGGCTCTTATGCGATTAGCATCTCTATGTATAGGAGTCTTAGTTGTCAACTCCTTAATTCATGTTGACAACCTCCTAGCTTCTATTTTTAGTTTTCCCCAACCGCCTGTTGTGGCGTAAACCAAGGATAGACAATCTCCCTATATAGTGTTGCACTCTTTGTAAAGATCTTATGAATGAAAAAGAAGAACCAACTCTTGAAAATCAACATGGTATCAGAGTAGGAAAAATAACCTGCTTCTGCATTTCTACCATCTGATCGTATTCCATCTTCGATATGGCGGAAGAAAATTCTTCTTCGTCTGAAGCTGAAAATTCATAGATACTTTCCTCCTCAAACTTGTCTGAGGTAGATGTCAACCCAGATCAAAGATTAAGCTCGGTCTTGTTAAATGAGTTTAATTACTTGCCTTGGTCGAGAACAGTGAGTCTTGCCCTAGGTGGAAGGTCCAAGCTAGGGTTCATAAATGGAAGCATCGAAGTTCCTGATGCTTCCTCACCAACTTATGAAACCTGGCTTTCCAAGGATCAGCTAGTTATGTCATGGCTCCTAAATTCCATGAAACATAAACTAGCTAAAATATTCAGTTATTCTGAATCATCATTCAAGCTATGAGAGACAGTCAAGGAGATGTATGGCAGTCAGAACAATGCTACACGTGTGTTTCAATTAAAGAAGGACATTTCCAACCTGCAACATGAAGGAAAGCCCTTTGTTCAACTTCTAGGTAGCATGAAGAGCATGTGGAATGAGTTGGAAATGTATCGGCCTCATACAACTGAAGTGTCCGTGCTACTGAAAAGGGCAGAAGAAGATAAGATATTCCAACTCTTGGCAAGCCTTGATTCAGAATGCGAAGACCTACGAAGCCACATACTCATGAACCCCGAACTACCTTCCTTCACCAGTGTATGTGCAATAATCCAACGTGAAGAAATACAAAGAAAAGTCATGAACATTGGCACAAAGACCAATGTAATTGAAGCAATGGCCTACCTAACCAACGAAAGAGAATACAAAGTGAAGAATCCACACTTAAAGTGCCAACACTGCAACTATACTGGTCATGTTAATGAGACATGCTGGATTTTACATCTTGAATTAAAGTTGGAGTTCATGAAGGATAACAAGGGCTCACAAAGATTGAACTGTGCCACACACAGAGCCAACAATGCATCTGCCTCAACCTCACATGGGTCTGACACACTCAAGAGCTTCACAGCAAATCCAGCTGCACTCATAAATGAGTTTGCAGTGTCTCTTCAAAGCAAGAAAAAAGGGATTAAAAGTGATCAAACGATCGGTTTTGAAGATGGAAACTCAACAGCTTTGCTAGGCAAGTTCACTGGTTTTCTGACAGACACACAACACATGCCTCGAGATGACATGCAAGGTATCATGACTGCTTTCAAAACTGCTCTTAATGTAAATATGATGCATGATTTTTGGATTGTTGATTCGGGTGCCACAGATCATATGACCAATCATGTTTCTAAGTTTCACAAGTTTGAAAAATTTTCAAAACCTTCTCAAGTCTCAACTGTCATTGGTGAGAGTTCCAAGGTTTTAGGCAAGGGAAATATCAACTTAATGTCGGACAAAATTGAGTCAGTAGCCTTATATGTTCCTTCTTTTCCATTTCAACTTCTATCTGTGGGAAAAATTGATAGGAAATTATAACGCACCACAAAGTAGCACACTATAATCCTAATGATTTTCCTTATTAACACTAAAATTTGTCGATTGTAGCATATGAAAATAAGGGTCTTTCCCGCAGAAGATTGTTTTATCCAAATACTTAAAAATGTCACAAAAATTGGGTGGCAGTCTCCACTGACCAGCCACCGAAAACTAATTATTAGACCAACTTAAACTTAACCAAATGCAACGAAATTTTATACACATAAACTAGACACACCGAGCTATGCTCACACAAATTTTTGGGATTTGTGGAGTTGATTTGCTATTTTAATTAATTCGGACGAAACAGAACAGAAACAAATTTAAAATAATGCTAATAGATTTTAATTCACAAATTAAGAAAAACGAGTTAGGGGAAATGTTATCCACCACCAAATATTCATGCAAATGTGTTGTGTTTCATTCAAATTCCTTTTATTTCCGGATGAAGATGCTCAAGTTGGCTCAATGTTAGAACTCAACCTATTACTCTTTCTTACGTAGTATGTCAAGAGAATGGCGTTTTCAACTTAACTTAGTCCCTAGCATGCAATCTAGAATGGCGTGTTCATAGATTTAACAAGTAGAAATCATTAAGAATGAAAAGAGTTTGAGACATCACAAGGCATCGTAAGTACTGGTGTTGTCTTACTTATCCTAGAAATCGATTCACATGTTAACCACAATTAACAAGTGCTACTCTAGAACATATGTAGGTCCTCATTCAACAAGGTCAGGCACACATATATTCATAGCATTAAAATCCTTAATATGCTTACTAAGTATGCATCCATAGAAACACAAAAAGAATTCATCAATGACATAAGTAGTGAATCAATTTTCATCCTTTCATAAAATTCATTCAAACAAAATATCACAACACATTCACAATCATATTCGGGGCTTCAAAACAGCCCCTAACTACTAGAAATTAGTTACACATTATTCTCAAATTAAAACAAAAATAAAACATAAGTTTGGAGGATTAAACCGAATGAGGAATTTCTTCCTCTCCACCGTGAGCCACTGTGCCGTTGGCAGCTTCACCAGCGTGCTGCTCCTGCGTTCCTGCTCTCGGTCTTCTCGCTGCCAAGGCAGCTCTCACTCCTCTGCGCTGCTTGCGCTGCCCCCTTTATATATATATTTTTGTTTTTCTTTCAGCTAAGGCAGCCCTCACGCTGCAGCACTTCTATGTCCTTTTCCTCCCCCCGTTGTGCGCTGCCCTTCCTGCCGTGTAGCTGCCAAGGCAGCTTTGCCTTTATCTCCACCGACTCCCCTCCAAAAACAAAGGCAGCCCAGCTGCCTTCTTTTATTCCCCTTTCATGTAGTTGCCCTTTTTTTTTTTATATTTTCTTTTCTGGGTGCGCCAACTCCTCATGTGCTAATTATTCTTCATTTCAACTTTCCAGCTGCCTTCTATTATTTTTCTGCTTTGTTTTCCTTATCACCTTGCACCCACTTCCCATTGCCTCATCTGTTTTCTTCTTTTCTCCTTTTCCTTTCTTTCTTTTCCTTTCTTTTCTTTTCCTTTCTTCTCCATCCGTTCCTTTCTTTCTTCTACAAAACAAAACCATCATGATGATGAACATCATCATGACTTATCATTATTATATATTTTTTTAATTTAATTTAAAAGCTGATCTACACAGACAGTTTTGACGAATTTATTACATAAAATTTCACTTGTTCTATTTTTATTTTCTTAGCTTGAAAAATCTTATAAAACATAAAAATAACGTAAATAGCTCAAAAATATAAGGAACTAACTAAGAAAAGACGAGTGAATTTGATGTAAAATGTATATAAATATGGTCCGATCAAATACCCCCACACTTAGCTTTTGCTAGTCCTCGAGCAAAACAAAGAAAACAAGAACAAGTAGTAAAATGAAAAACATTAACTTCCCCTATGTGACCCTCATAGAATTTCATTCAAGAACATAAATCATCAAGAACCATAGCTAGCACAAAACAAGCTAATCCAAGATCATCTTCCTTATTCAACTATTAGCAGTAATCTTTAGATCATCCTTGAAGTGTAGTGTGTGAGATAACCATGCTAATGCAATTTCAAGTTTTTATTTTTAAAATCATCATATGCAAACTAGCGACCTTCTCACGGGATATGCACTCAATCACACATGTGTTTAGTTTTAATGTGTTTCGCTCAAAGAAACAAATGTGAAAGTTCTACCATAAGCTTGCATAAAGATCACTTCTCCACAATCATAATTGCAAAACTTAAATCAAGAGGACTTTTATTGGATGTAATTAGGCTTAGGGATAGGGCTATTGAAACGAAAGAATAGGAAAACACAAGTTCCAAGCTACATTGCAAGCAATTCTTTTGTTGAGATTTATAAGAACTCAAGCTCTCCAGCGATTCTTCTAATACTTCCAACCACACCCTTAAACTGAAACTTTTAAACTTTTTATTTGCTTTGTATACTATCTTTCTTTTTCTTTTTCTTTTCTTCTTTTTTTTTTTTTTAAATAAATACAAACATGAAATACCCCCACACTTATTCTTTTGCCAAACTCCTTCCAAGTACTTCACAAACATTTCTCATAAGACAGTCTCAAATTGCTCACTTGGAAAGGGTAAGGAAACATGGTTTGAGGTATAAGGGTAGACATATCTGGTGATAAGAAATAAAAGGCTCAACATACGGCTCAAATTGGCAATCTAATGATATCATTTTTTCTTTGGGAAATATGGTTATTTGGGCCATGGTGGTGAACCTAATGCCTCTATCATTTTCAAGTTCATGCAATCAATGACAAACATTTCGAAAGATCGTTACGCAAGTTCTAGAGATGTATCTCACATAAGTTCATCACACATGAAATAAATAGGAGTGTATGAAAAATGCACACACTTTCAATAGGCTCAAAAACTCACATAGGATGTATATGGTCACTAAATTTACATATGAAGCTTTAAGTCATGCTTTAGTTTCACATCAACAAGGCTATGTGCATTTGGTTTTTCAAAGATGATCAAACATGTACAAAACTAACAAGAGAATAAGGAATTTCATACAACACATGTTAACTAAGTTCTTGATAATCATGGTTCAAATTTAATCCAATTATATCATTGGGTCGGGAAACTAATAAAAATCTAATTAAAAACAATAGGGAAAACAAGACAATATTTTTGGATTTTTTTAAAATTTTCCGAAAAAATTAAATAAAACAAAACTAATTAAGAAAACAAAAAGCAATAACATGGAAACAATTGAAACCAGTTCAAAGTCGAAGGTACAAAAATTTTCAATTTGGTCATTTTTTATACTTGATACCCCCACACTTAAACTAGACATTGTCCCCAATGTCAGAAAACATTAATATGCAAATAAAAATATAAAAATATAAAAAAATAAAATTACCAAAAGAAAAGAAACAAAATAAAGCAAAAGGACTGAAAACTTCCCTAATTTGCAGAAAACCCAATCGATGACCCCCAAGCTTAAATTCTGCAATCAACTTCAAGGGTGGAAATATTCAAAAAGTTCCTGCAAAGAAAAGAAATAAATCAGTTAAGCACGCAAGAAAATATAGAAAATGCAAACGAAAAATTGAAAATGAAAATAAAAGACAACGAATAGAACTAATAGGTGATCATTGGTCGCTTGTTGATTTTCCACAGCTTTCATCTTGAACTAGATGAGCCTTCTTTCGTGCAAGTGCTCCTCAGCTTAGTAGAGGATGAGTCAGCACGTTGTCTCCACATGCTTCAAGTACTCAGGTCTCCATGCAGATGGCATCTTCTTGAACTCTTGGATCTTCTCACACTCCGCTTTCATCTGGATGCACCTCAGACTCCTCCTGCTTCGTCTGTGAGGTACTTTTGCTTTTGAAGAAGCACCTCTACACAGGTTTATTTTTGAAGTGGGCTGGGAGGGGTCTGAGATGAGTACTCGAGAGCAAGACTAGGTAAGCAATCAGGATCTCACTTTCTCCACGTTCCTCAGATGAAGGTGAGGAGAAAGCATGATATGAGATACTTTTGCTTTTAACCTTTTTGATATGAAATACTTTTGCTCTGGATGATTTGTTTTTTTGGGGTGATCCAAGGGATGAAGAACACTGAGTGACTCGAAAGGTTTCTTTGAGAATACATTCTCGGAGATGAAGAAAGGAAGAGAGGTGGAGAGGGTGTGCCTTTGCTGTGGAAGGCGAAGGTCGAAACTTATAGAAATTTGGCTTCACAACCGGAACTATTCCTTCACTATTTGTCGGCAGCCGGTGGATGGATGAACAGTACCCGTTACGCGCTTTCTGACAAAGCGTCCGTAATTTCCGCGAAGCTGACTGCGTATGCGACGAGTGACGACACGTCTGGAATGATGATCTTTTGAAAACCGGGGTTCAAATCCGGGTTCGGCTCGTGGTTTTCGCAAAGCTCCAAGCTGCATGTGACGAGTGACGACAAACTGGAAAAGCTGATCACCTCGTGATGCTGAGCAATCCCGACTTTTGATAGAGGAACGGCTATTTTGAGACAGAAATCCGACCTTTGAGAAAGGAACGTCACTCTTTGATTTGCGAGAGGAGCGCCGCTTCGATCTCTGAGGAACGGGCGCCTCATTGATTTGCCTCTTTTTATAGAGGCGCTAATTCTGCTCCACCTCACACTTGAACTCCCTCCTGTAAACACTCCCTTCTGAAAACACTCCCTTCTGAAAACACTTCTTCCGCTCTCTTATTGCACTTCTGCACTCTTAATCTTTCCGAACTCTTCCTCCTCAACACCTTTTAAAAAAAATGTCTTTCCCTTCCGACCGTCGCCTAAACTTGAATGTCGGGGAAGACGATGACTCGTCTTCTCCGAACAACATTTGGAATCCGTCCTTCATATCCCCCAATGGTCCTCTTACAGTCGGGGACACAATGATGAGGAACGATATGACCGCTACGGTGGTTGCTAGGAATCTTCTTACTCCTAGAGACAATAGGATGCTATCCAGGCGGTCGGACGAGTTGGCCGTTCAGGACTCCCTTGCTCTCAGCGTCCAGTGTGCAGGCTCAGTTTCAAACATGGGCCAGCGCCTGCTTGCAAGATCTCGTCAGGTGGAGTCACTGATGGCGGAGGTGGCAAGTCTTCGGCAAGAGGTCAGAGGACTCAGGAACGAGAACAAGGAGTTGCACATGCTTGCAACTAGTTACTCGACCAGCATGAAGAGGAAGCTGGACCAGCTGCAGGAGTCGGACGTTCGGATCCAGAGTGATCATGAAAGGTTCATGGCGCTACTCCCGAGGTTTATGTTGCCTTCGTCCTCTGGAGTTGTACCAAGCGTTCCGGCTCCGGAGATTCCAACTCTGGCTCTTCGTCTTCCCGGAGCTCCGTCGACTTCTGCGGCACCACCTGACCAATGACCAATGAATGCAATTAGTTCACTCATCATTGTAAAATATTTATGCTTTTATTTTATTTATATATATATATATATATTATTAATATTTTTTTTTCAAGTAAAATATGTAAATCGTAAAATATGTAAATTAATGAAAAAAAAACTTTGTTGAATGCTTGGGTTGCCTCCCAAGCAGCGCTTGCTTTTATGTCCGCAGCCGGACGAATCTTTCCATCAAACTCCCCTCGGCTCCACAGCATGGAATTAATCTTTCAATGGGAGGTGATACTTGAAATGATTCGGCAATGGTCTAAATTCTAGGGTGGGTGCTTGAATCATTAAAATTAGAAACATGTTAGTAGAAAACAAAATTGAAATTGGAGAAGATGGCTTACTTGCTCGTTCAAACTCAATGACAAACACCACATTTTCAAAAGTGTCAGGGACTTTGAACTTGGCCAGATTGCATGTGATGATTGTGACTTGTCCCTTGTCATCAAATTCAACTTCTTGGGCCTTGGTTTCCTCAACTACATCATCTTTGATGCATTCTATATATTTTCCAGCCACTTCATCTTCTTGAATCATTTGTCTTGGCGTACAAGGTTCTTTGAACAATTCAACACCATCTGAGACTTGTTTTGTAGCACCAAGAATTGGGGTATCACTTTGTACCTTCGGCTGCTCAACAACTTCTTGTCCACTCAAAGTCACAGCATTCATCTGTTCAGCATTTGGATTCACCACCGTTTGGCTAGGCAACCTTCCTTGTTGGTGTTGTTGCCCCATCAAACTTGCTAACTGACTCATCTGGCGTTCAAGGTTTTCAATTGCCTTGTCTGTTTTCTGTTGATGAGATTGAGTAGAGTTAGCTAAAGAAGAATTAAATCCTCAAGAGACTTACTTGGAGCTTGTTGTTGTTGAGGCGGAAATGGTGCCTGTGGTGGTGCAAATGGACATTGATAGAACTCCTCAGATGGATTCGATTGGAATTGTTGTGGGGGAGGTTGTGGTGGCTGCATAGATCTTGAATAGAACTCCTCTTCTTGCTGCCAAAATCCACCTTGTTGAACTTGTTGAGGTTCCTCCCACACATATTCTGAATAATCTCTCCAATCCGAATTGTAAGCGTTGGAAAACATGTTGTTGCTTGGTTGATCATAGCCTTGATAACCCCAAGCATCTTCGTTTGCAGTGAATTGATGACTTTGATGAAGTTGAAATCCTTGCCCATAAGGCACATCGAATCTAGGGACACTTGGCATTGTGGTCCCTTCGGCATAATGAGTTAATTGAGAAGTGAGATGCGCCAATTGAGCTTGAATGGTCGCACGTGTCATGTCTTGCGTCATTTGTGCCTTCGAGTAAGCATATACTACAAAGAGTACCTAAAATAAAACAAATAAAACAAAAACACTAAATAGACAAGAAATAAAAAATAATAAAGATAGATAAAAAAAATAAATAACTAAAATAATAATAATAATAATAAAATAATAAAAATAAAATATAAGCAATTAGAAATAACAATCCCCGGCGACACGGCGCCAAAAATTTGATAGGAAATTATAACGCACCACAAAGTAGCACACTATAATCCTAATGATTTTCCTTATTAACACTAAAATTTGTCGATTGTAGCATATGAAAATAAGGGTCTTTCCCGCAGAAGATTGTTTTATCCAAATACTTAAAAATGTCACAAAAATTGGGTGGCGGTCTCCACTGACCAGCCACCGAAAACTAATTATTAGACCAACTTAAACTTAACCAAATGCAACGAAATTTTATACACATAAACTAGACACACCGAGCTATGCTCACACAAATGTTTGGGATTTGTGGAGTTGATTTGCTATTTTAATTAATTCGGACGAAACAGAACAGAAACAAATTTAAAATAATGCTAATAGATTTTAATTCACAAATTAAGAAAAACGAGTTAGGGGAAATGTTATCCACCACCAAATATTCATGCAAATGTGTTGTGTTTCATTCAAATTCCTTTTATTTCCGGATGAAGATGCTCAAGTTGGCTCAATGTTAGAACTCAACCTATTACTCTTTCTTACGTAGTATGTCAAGAGAATGGCGTTTTCAACTTAACTTAGTCCCTAGCATGCAATCTAGAATGGCGTGTTCATAGATTTAACAAGTAGAAATCATTAAGAATGAAAAGAGTTTGAGACATCACAAGGCATCGTAAGTACTGGCGTTGTCTTACTTATCTTAGAAATCGATTCACATGTTAACCACAATTAAAAAGTGCTACTCTAGAACATATGTAGGTCCTCATTCAACAAGGGCAGGCACACATATATTCATAGCATTAAAATCCTTAATATGCTTACTAAGTATGCATCCATAGAAACACAAAAAGAATTCATCAATGACATAAGTAGTGAATCAATTTTCATCCTTTCATAAAATTCATTCAAACAAAATATCACAACACATTCACAATCATATTCGGGGCTTCAAAACAGCCCCTAACTACTAGAAATTAGTTACACATTATTCTCAAATTAAAACAAAAATAAAACATAAGTTTGGAGGATTAAACCGAATGAGGAATTTCTTCCTCTCCACCGTGAGCCACTGTGCCGTTGGCAGCTTCACCAGCGTGCTGCTCCTGCGTTCCTGCTCTCGGTCTTCTCGCTGCCAAGGCAGCTCTCACTCCTCTGCGCTGCTTGCGCTGCCCCCTTTATATATATATTTTTGTTTTTCTTTCAGCTAAGGCAGCCCTCACGCTGCAGCACTCCTATGTCCTTTTCCTCCCCCCGTTGTGCGCTACCCTTCCTGCCGTGTAGCTGCCAAGGCAGCTTCCTTTATCTCCACCGACTCCCCTCCAAAAACAAAGGCAGCCCAGCTGCCTTCTTTTATTCCACTTTCATGTAGTTGCCCTTTTTTTTTTATATTTTCTTTTCTGGGTGCGCCAACTCCTCATGTGCTAATTATTCTTCATTTCAACTTTCCAGCTGCCTTCTATTATTTTTCTGCTTTGTTTTCCTTATCACCTTGCACCCACTTCCCATTGCCTCATCTGTTTTCTTCTTTTCTCCTTTTTCCTTTCTTTCTTTTCCTCTCTTTTCTTTTCCTTTCTTCTCCATCCGTTCCTTTCTTTCTTCTACAAAACAAAACCATCATGATGATGAACATCATCATGACTTATCATTATTATATATTTTTTTAATTTAATTTAAAAGCTTATCTACACAGACAGTTTTGACGAATTTATTACATAAAATTTCACTTGTTCTATTTTTATTTTCTTAGCTTGAAAAATCTTATAAAACATAAAAATAACGTAAATAGCTCAAAAATATAAGGAACTAACTAAGAAAAGACGAGTGAATTTGATGTAAAATGTATATAAATATGGTCCGATCAAAAATCACCAATGCCTTGAATTGTTTAGCCATCTTCTCTCCTCACAATGTCATTTTTTAGGATTGTCTTACCAAGAAGACGATTGGTGAAGGGTTTTATCTAGATGGTCTCTATTACATATCAAAGAGCAGTCTCAGAGGATTTCAAGCCAAGTCCAATCCATCCCAAGATAGTCAATTGTGACATCAACGTCTAGCTCATCCTTCTCAACCTGTTTTGTCATCTTCGTTTCCAAACTTAGGGAATGATTTAATTTCGTGTGAAACCTGTCATTTATCTAAGGCCACTAGATTACCTGTTAACTCATCCTTATTTAGGACTAGTAAAGTTTTCGAACTAGTTCACTCAGATGTATGAGGACCAACGTTTGAATCTTTTGATGGTTATAAGTATTATGTAATCTTTGTTGATGATTTCTCTAGAGCCACATGGTTGTACCTTTTAAAGTCTAAGAGTGAAGTGATGGAAGTAATTAAGAATTTTCACAACCTTGTTAAGAACCATTTCTCCTCTCAAATTCAAACTTTAAGATCTGACAATGGCACCGAATACATGTCCCATATCATGTCACAATATTTGAGCAATCATGGTATCATGCATCAAACAAGTTTTTTTGGCATAGCTCAACAAAATGGTGTAGCTGAAAGGAAAAATCGTGACATACTGGAAAAAACGAGAGCATTAATGTTACAAATGAATGTACCAAAGAGATTTTGGTCCTAAGGAGTCATGGCAGTTGTGTAAATCATCAATAGACTTCCTAGCCGAGTCTTGGTGTTTAAATCTCCCCTTGAAGTCATGAAAGGAAGAAAAATTGACCTTTCACATCTTAGAGTCTTTGGTTGTGTCTGTTTTGTTCATGTTCAGCCACACCATCGAGATAAATTGGACCCTAGAGCTCTCAAGTGTATTTTTCTTGGTTATTCGTCAACACAAAAAGGATATAAGTGCTATGATCCCCAACTGAGAAAAATAATTGTATCCAAAGATGTTCGATTCCATGAAGCTAACCCTTTTTTTTCAGCAAGTCACTTGAAACCACAAGTTAGGGGGAGTGTATCTTTGATTTACTTTCTTTGCCAAGAATCAGGACTCCAGATGTTTTAAACGAAAGAGGTTTTAACCATGTCAACAATGATGAATCTCCTACACCACTCACTGAAGTCAACAATGAAGGCACTCATCCTGATGGTTCCGTGCATGATGATGACAGCGGCAACCAAGAAAATCTTCAAAGTGTGGCTGATAATTTGAACTAGGGTGAGACAACTCTCCTAGTACCTTGACGCAATCTTCGGCGTGATAGACAACCTCCCACAAGGTTTCAAGATTTTGTCACATATAAACCGAGGCATCCAATCTCCAATTGTGTGTAGTATCAAAAGGTGACTCCATCTCATACTGCCTTTCTCAACACCATTTCAAGTCACAGTAAGCCTCAAAACTTTCATGAGGCTAATAACCAAGTTGTGTGGAAAAAAGCAATGCGAGATGAACTCAAAGCACTAGACCAACACAACACCTGGAGCATCACCAAACTTCCAAAAGGAAAAAGGGCAATGGGTTGCATATGGATCTATAAGATCAAGTTTAATTCAGATGGTTCAATTGAGAGGCATAAAGCCAAGCTTGTGGCTCGAGGATTCACTCAAACATTTGAGGTAGATTACAAAGAAACATTTGATCCTGTTGCAAAAATGAACTCAGTTAGGGTTCTATTGTACATTGCCGTCAATAAGGGTTGGTCTATGTACCAAATGGACGTGAAGAACGCCTTTCTACATGGTGATCTTGAAGAAGATGTCTATATGAGATTGCCACCAGGACACCCTCAAAGCTAGGAGCCTGATTTAGTGTGTAAGTTGCATAAGTCGATCTATGGATTGAAGCAATCGCCTCGTGCTTGGTATGCAAAACTAAGTTCAGTTCTTCATAGTGTTGGTTTCAAAATGAGTAATGCAGATTCATCATTATTTGTTCACACGGGAGCTGTGAGCAAATTAGTTGTGTTGATATATGTGGATGACTTAATAATTATAGGTGATAATGCTACAGAGATCTCCACACTCAAACAGTCACTTCAATAAAGATTTGCGATTAAAGATCTTGGGGTGTTGAAGTATTTTCTTGGAATCGAAATGGCATCTTCTCACAAGGGACTATTTCTTAATCAACGAAAATACGTCATGGACCTACTCAAGGACGCTAATACGAGTGATGCTAAGCCTGCACTTACCCTTCTCGATAGCAAGCTCAAACTTGATGTGGGAGGCACACCACTCTCAAATATTAGCTCCTATCAGAGGCTTGTCGGTAAGCTGATCTACCTAACGATCACCAGATCGGACATCTCATATTCAATGAGTATCGCCAGTTAAGTCATGCATTTCCCTACCACCGAGCATTTGAACCTTGTAAAAAGGATCTTAAGTTACTTAAAAGGGTCATTTGGTCGTGGCATCCTCATGACGAAGAATGACAACACTCAAGTCATGGGGTACTGCGATGTAGATTGGGCAGGAAATGCAATCAATCGCAAGTCCACCACTGGTTACTATACCTTTGTTGGTGGAAACTTGGTCACGTGGAAGAGCAAAAAACAAACTGTCATCGCAAGATCAAGTGCCGAAGCTGAATATCGTGCAATGGCATCAACCGCGTGTGAGCTGATATGGCTAAAGGGACTTCGATGTGACTTAGGTGTGTTCACGACTCAACCAATGACCTTATTTTGTGACAACCAGGCTGCAATGCACATAGCATCAAACCTAGTCTTTCACGAGAGGACGAAGCACATTGAAGTCGACTGTCACTATGTTCGCAGGTGATTCAAACGCATTATGTAAAAAGCTCTAATCAGCTGGCCGATATATTCACCAAACATTTGGCCTCCCATAAGTTTCAAAGGCTCATCTCCAAGCTTGGATCCATCAACCTTCTGGATCCAGCTTGAGGGGGAGTATTGGAAGTTATCCAGTGGTTATTAGGGTTCTTGGTTATTAGAATGGTTTATGCTAACACTGGATAATAAGGGAATTGTTCGTGTAGTTTTCTTTTGGGTATTAATGGTTCTCTAGGTGGTTAATGATGCGAGAATTAACTCGACACAAATTAAACCCTCTTTTGTCAATCGTAGTATAGGTATAAGTAGGGTATCGTTCTAGGCCGGGGATTAGGAGGGATTGCTAATCACTCTAAAATTAAATTAAAAACGTAAAAACAAAATTTAAAATACTAAACTAAAATAAAAACACTTAACTAGAAAAACTTAAAATAGAACTAACAAATAAACTAAAATAAATCAAAAGACTCAAAAATACAAAACTAGGCTAAAAATTCGAAACACACTTAAAATGACTCAAAATAATAAAAACAATTAAATTAGACACTAGGAATTGAAATGAAAGGAAATTAAAATTAAAAGATTATAAATAATAAAAAGTAACTAAATAATAATATTATAATAATGAGGGGATTGATTTGGTTTTTACGAAGTAAATTAAACTTAAATAAATTACAGAATTGACAAAAACATAAAATAAAGAGTGAACGGATAGGCGACGGATTGGCTAGAGGGTTTTTCTCCACACATGACACATATGCAATCTAAATTGATTTTCAGTTGTTCTTTCAATAAGTTGTAAATTTCAACACCCCAAATTAATTAGGTACGCTTAAATTAACCTTCAGATTTTCCTTATGTTAATGGATTGGATGATTGCATACGACAACCCAAAACATTCCCCACAAGTTCCCTACATGAATTGCATAATAGAGATACAAGCGAGAATCATTAAGTTCTAAGAAAATCATAAGTGTTGACAAGGCATTTGTAACTATGAACAGCATGATACGTTTGCCAGGAATTTACTTAACGCGATTGTGACTAGCAACCTTCACTACTCATGAATATAAGTTCATAACGATTAGGTGAAATTCACTTATATTCTAGCATCAAATTCATGCATGTAAATTAAGTATGCATTCTTAATCGACAAACATAAATAAGTTATTAATCAAGCAGTTAAGCAAATTAAATCACAACTCAGAAATCACAACTGAAGTTACCAATTCAAATTACAAATATAATCATGGTTTTGAATTATCCTCTAGCCAAAATAATTTAATTACACATTATTAAAACAGAAATTAAAAACAGAAATTAAACTAATTGAAGTTGGAGAGATTAAACCGAAATAGGAGAGTGCAAGGATTTGTGCACTGTGCAATTAGGCCGCTGTGCTCGCTGTTTCTTCAAGGGCCGAGGCCTTGCCTGTGCACTGCCATGTGTTCTGCTCCGAGCTCTGGCTTCAGCGCTGCCAAATGGCAGGCGTGTGTTTTTGTTGAGGCCACGCCTCTGTTTCTCTGCCTGCGCCAAGCTGCTCCACCAATTGGCTGCCAAAGGCAGCAAATGGTTTCTGTCTCCCCGAGGAGCTCCTTGATCCCACGCTGAGGCTTGCGCTGACCTCCCTCCTCCGCACTGATTTCCTGCTGCTCTTTCTTTGACTTCTCTGACTTATTGTTTCTTCTCGAGGCTTTTAATTGGCTGCTTGCGCAGCCTTCCTCAATTTGTTCTCCGTTTCTGGCGCCTTCTCACTTCTCTCTCTACCCAGGAGCTCTCTGACCTCTCTTTGTTTTTAACCCCCCGGGCACCTCCTGAGCTGTCCTCCTCATTCTTTTTTTCCATATGTGCATTCATCATTTTACTTTTATTCCTTGCTTTTCTCCTGATTTGCACCGCCCCACATCATTATTTTCTTTCATGCTCCACCGAAAGCATGTGCATGATAGCTGCACCTCACACACACAAATATATTTAAATATAAAAATAAATATATAAATATATAAATATATAAAAATATATAAATATATATATATATATATAAATATATATATATATATATATTATTTTCTAAATAATAAATTCTAATCAACAAGCAAGATAGTTTAAACGAATTAATTACTTAACACTTCATTTATTCTATTTTTATTTTCTTTTCTTGAAAAACTTATAAAACACAAAAATAACGTAAATAGCTCAAAATATAACGAACTAACTAAGAAAAGACGAGTGAATTTGATATAAAAATATGTATAAATATTATCCGATCAAATACCCCCACACTTAGCTTTTGCTAGTCCTCGAGCAAAACAAAGAAAACAGAAAAAGTAATAACATGAAAAACATTAACTTCCCCCTATTTGATCCTCATAGAATTTAATTCGAGAACATAATTCACCAAGAACCATAGCTAGCACCACACAAGCTAATTCAAGCTCATCTTCCTTATTCAAATATTAGCAGTAATCTTTAAATCATCCTTGAAGTGTAGTGTGTGAGATAGCCATGCTAATGCAATTTCAAGTTTTTATTTTTAAAATCATCATATGCAAACCAGCAACCTTCTCACGGGATATGCACTCAATCACACATGTGTTTAGTTTTAATGTGTTTCGCTCAAAGAAACAAATGTGAAAGATCTACCATAAGCTTGCATAAAAATCACTTCTCCACAATCATAATTGCAAAACTTAAATCAAGAGGACTTTTATTGGATGTAATGAGGCTTAGAGATAGGGCTATTGAAACGACAGAATAGGAAAGCACAAGTTCCAAGCAACATTGCAAGCAATTCTTTTGATGAGATTTATAAGAACTCAAACTTTCCAGCGATTCTTTTAACACCTCCAACCACATCCTTAAACTGAAACTTTAAAAACTTTTTATTTTCTTCGTTGAATACAATCTTTCTTTTCTTTTTCTTTTCTTCTCTTTTCTCATTTTTTTTTTTTTTTTTTTTACAAATATGAAATACCCCCACACTTATTCTTTTGCCAAACTCATTCCAAGTACTTCACAAACATTTCTCATAAAATAGTCTCAAATTGCTCGCTTGGAAAGGGTAAGGAAACATGTTTTGAGGTATAAGGGTATACATATCTGGTGATAAGAAATAAAAGGCTCAACATAAACGGCTCAAATTGGCAATCTAATGATATCATTTTTTTCTTTGGGAAATATGGATATTTGGGCCATGGTGGTGAACCTAATGCCTCTATCATTTTCAAGTTCATGCAATTAATGACAAATATTTCGAAAGATCGTTACGCAAGTTCTAGAGATGCATCTCACATAAGTTCATCACACACTTTCAATAGGCTCAAAAACTCACATGGGATGTATATGGTCACTAAATTCACATATGAAGCTTTAATTCATGCTTTAGTTTCACATCAACACGGCTATGTGCATTTGGATTTTCAAAGATGATCAAACATGTACAATACTAACAAGAGAATAAGGAATTTCATAAAACACATGTTAACTAAGTTCTTGATAATCATGGTTCAAATTTCATCCAGTTATATCATTGGGTCGGGAAACTAATAAAAAACTAATTCAAAACAATAAGGAAAACAAGACAATATTTTTGGATTTTTAAAATTTTTTCGAAAAAAAATTAAATAAAACAGAACTAATTAAGAAAACAAAAAGCAATAACATGGAAACAAATGAAACCAGTTCAAAGTCGAAGGTACAAAAATTTTCAATTTGGTCATTTTTTATACTTGATACCCCCACACTTAAACTAGACATTGTCCCCAATGTCATAAAACAAAAATATGCAAATAAAATGAATAAATAATACGAAACAAAATAAAGAAAAGGGACTGAAAACTTCTCTAATTTGCAGAAAACCAAGCGATGACCCCCAAGCGTAAATTTTGCAATCAACTTCAAGGGAGAAATAACCAAACGTTCCTGCAAAGAAAAGAAATAAATCAGTTAAGCACGCAAGAAAATATAGAAAATGCAAACGAAAATTGAAAATGAAAATAAAAGATAACGAAAAGAACTAATAGGTGGTCATTGGTCATGACTGTTGATTTTCCACAGCTTTTATCTTGAACTGGATGGGCCTCCTTTCTTGCAAGTGCTCCTCGGCTTAGTTGAGGATGAGTCAGCACGTTGTCTCCACATGCTTCAAGTAGTCCGGTCTCCACGCAGGTGTGGCATCTTCTTGAACTCTTGGATCAACCCAGACTCATCTGCTCTTGGGTGCACCTCAGACTCCTCCTGCTTCGTCTGTGAGGTACTTTTGTTTTTGAAGAAGTACCTCAACACAGGTTTATTTTTGAAGTGGGCTGGGAGGGGTCTGAGATGAGTACTCGAGAGCAAGACTAGGTAAGCAATCAGGATCTCACTTTCTCCACGTTCCTCAGATGAAGGAGAGGAGAAAGCATAATATGAGATACTTTTGCTTTTAACCTTTTTAATATGAAATACTTTTGCTCTGGAAGGTTTGTTTTCTGGGGTGATCCAAGGGATGAAGAACACTGAGTAACTCGAAAGCTTTCTTTGGGAAGACATTATCGGAGATGAAGAGAGGTTGAGAGGTTGAGAGGTTGAGAGGGTGTGAAGGTGTGCCTTTGATGTGGAAGGCGAAGGTCGACTTTATAGAAATTTTCCTTCACAACCGGAACTGTTCCCTCACTATTTGTCGGCAGCCGGTGGATGGATGAACAGTGGCCGTTACGCGCTTTCTGACAACGCGTCCGTAATTTCCGCGAAGCTGACTGCGCATACGACGAGTGACGACAAATTGGAATGATGATCTTTTGAAAACCGGGGTTCAAAACCGGGTGCGGCTCGTGGTTTTCGCAACGCTCCACGCTGCACGTCATGAGTGACGACACATCCGGACAAACCGAGCCCTCGTGATGCCACGTGATTGCTGAGTCAAGCCCAGCTTTTGAGAAAGGAAACGGCTCTTTGGAGAAAGGAGCGTCGGCCTTCGATTTGCGCGATGACGCGTCTTCAACCTCAGAGGAGCGCCTCTCTTTGATTTGCTTCTTTTTATAGAGGCGCTAATTCTGCTCCATCTCACACTTGAACTCCCTTCCTCAAACACTTCTGCACTCATACTCCTCACTCATAATCTTACTCCCTCTGCTCTCTTCCTGCACTTCTGCACTTTTAATCTTTCCGATCTCTTGTTCCGCTTCAGCAATCTTAATTTTTCCGAACTCTTTTCTTCCTCAACCCTCTCTAAAAATGTCTTGCCCTTCCGACCGTCGCCTAAACTTGAATGTCGGGGAAGACGATGACTCGTCTTCTCCGAACAACATTTGGAATCCATCCTTCATATCCCCCAATGGTCCACTTACAGTCGGGGACACAATGATGAGGAATGAAATCACCGCTACGGTGATTGCCAGAAATCTGCTCACCCCAAGGGACAATAGGATGCTATCTAGGCGGTCGGACGAGCTGGCCGTTCAGGAATCTCTGGCCCTCAGCGTCCAAAGTGCAGGCTCAGTTTCAAACATGGGCCAGCGCCTGCTTGCCCGAACTCGTCAGGTGGAGTCACTGATGGCGGAGGTGGCCAGTCTTCGGCAAGAAGTCAGAGGACTCAGGCACGAGAACAAGGAGTTGCACATGCTTGCAACTAGTTACTCGACCAGCATGAAGAGGAAGCTGGACCAGCTGCAGGAGTCGGACGGTCGGATTCAGAGCGATCATGATAGGTTCATGGCGCTACTCCCGAGGTTTATGTTGCCTTCGTCCTCGGGAGTTGCACCAAGCGTTCCGGCTCCGGAGATTCCAACTCTGGCTCTTCGTCTTCCCGGAGCTCCGTCGACCTCTCAGGCGCCACTTAACCAAAACCAATGATTGCTATTAGTTTTTCGTATTATTGTAATTTAAATTTTTTTTTTTAAAGTTTATTTAAATAAATAAAAATATATATAAATAAATATTATTATTATTATTAATATTTTTTTTTTCAGGGTTATTTTAAGCAAATTAAAATATGTAAAGTAAAATATGTAAATTAATGCAAAAAGACTTTATTTAACCGTACTTAAAATAAACAAAGCCCTAAATTTATTTAAACTCAAACTAAATAAAAATCAACCAAATAACAAAATTAACTAAGCAAAACAAAATGAAAGTAAAAGCAATAAAGAAGAAGGTTAAGAAATGCAAATCTGGTTGCTTGGGTTGCCTCCCAAGAAGCGCTTGTTTTAACGTCTTTAGCCGGACGATTCTTTCCTTAACCTCCCCTCGGCTCCAAAGCATGGAATTTATCTTTCAATGGGAGGTGATACTTGAAATGATTCGGCAATGGTCTGAATTCTAAGTTGGGTGCCTGAATCATCAAAATTAGAGATATGTTAGTATAAAATAAAATAAAAATTAAAATTGGAGAAAATGGCTTATTATATTTTTCCGAAACAAACTCAATAACAAAAACTACTCCCTTGAACGTTTCGGGGACTTTGCACTTGGCCAGATTGACGATGATGGTTGTGGCATGTCCCGTGCCATCAATCTCCATTTCTTGGGCCTTTGTAGTCTGCACAGCCTCTTGAATGTATTCTTGATATGCAACGCATTCTCCAGCCACTTCGATGTCTTGAATCTCTTTTCTTGGTGTGCAAGGTTCGGGAACTTGTTTTGGTGCACCAAGAATCGAGATATCACTTTTCACCTCTGGAAGAACTTCCACAATGTCCTTTTTACTTTCTTCGATATTTGGAAAAAATCTGCAAGGAAAAGGGACATTTAGTGGAATAATGTTAGAATGAATTTCACTTGGAACAACATTACTGAAGTTGGACAACATAGGGACTTCAGGGGTTTGAGACAAGAATTCTTCTAAACTGCCCAGGTCGTCCTCTTCCTCTTCTGCTTGCAGCGGCGATTCGTCCAAGTTAACTTCATCCTCTACGTCACCTTCCAAAGAGATGGCTTCATCGATTTCAACTTCTGCCATTGAATTTTCAATAGGTGAGTTGGAGAGTTCACTTTGATCTTGAATCTGTGCCATGATCTCCATAATCTCCCCAACTTGCCTTTCCAATTCATCCACCTTGTTGGTCCGGTCTTGCATCTCCTGGATTCGATTTTCCACTCCCTGATTCAAAGAGGAAAGTAACTTATTAAATGCATCATTATCCAGAGATGTACCTGAATCGAATTGGGCTGATTGTTGTGGTGGCTGTGACGGTTGACATGGCCATTGATAGAACTCTTCCGATGACGGCACTTGTTCTTCTTTTTGTGAGGCCTGCGTCAAAGAAATTAGTCCTTCAAGAATTTCATTATAATTTACGGCCATACTTGAATTCGATTGGAATTGTTGTGGGGAATACTGTGGTGGCTGCATAGGTCTGGAATAGAACTCGTCTTGCTGCCAATATCCACTTGGTTGAAAATGTTGAGGTTCATCCCACATTTGATTTGAATAACCTCTCCAATCCGAATTGCAAGCGTTGGAATACATATTGCCCCTTGATTGGCTGTGGCCTTGATATCCCCAATCATCTTCATATGCAGAAAATTGAGGATATTGCTGAGTTTGATATCCTTGCCCATAGGGCACATCAAATGTAGAGACATTTGGCATTGAGGTCCTTTCGGCATTATTAGTCAATTGAGCAGTGAGCTGCGCCAATTGAGCTTGAATACTATCCATGTCTTGCTCCATTAGTACCTAAAATTAAAGAAAGAAAAATAAATCAAATACCAAAACTAAAACACACAAACACAAATATAAATAAAAACACAAACAAACAAAACAAAAAAAAATAAAATAAAATAAAATAAAATAAACACAAACAAAAAAATAAAGGGATTAGCAAATTTGCTAATCCCCGGCAACGGCGCCAAAATTTGATGCGAGAATTAACTCGACACAAATTAAACCCTCTTTTGTCAATCGTAGTATAGGTATAAGTAGGGTATCGTTCTAGGCCGGGGATTAGGAGGGATTGCTAATCACTCTAAAATTAAATTAAAAACGTAAAAACAAAATTTAAAATACTAAACTAAAATAAAAACACTTAACTAGAAAAACTTAAAATAGAACTAACAAATAAACTAAAATAAATCAAAAGACTCAAAAATACAAAACTAGGCTAAAAATTCGAAACACACTTAAAATGACTCAAAATAATAAAAACAATTAAATTAGACACTAGGAATTGAAATGAAAGGAAATTAAAATTAAAAGATTATAAATAATAAAAAGTAACTAAATAATAATATTATAATAATGAGGGGATTGATTTGGTTTTTACGAAGTAAATTAAACTTAAATAAATTACAGAATTGACAAAAACATAAAATAAAGAGTGAACGGATAGGCGACGGATTGGCTAGAGGGTTTTTCTCCACACATGACACATATGCAATCTAAATTGATTTTCAGTTGTTCTTTCAATAAGTTGTAAATTTCAACACCCCAAATTAATTAGGTACGCTTAAATTAACCTTCAGATTTTCCTTATGTTAATGGATTGGATGATTGCATACGACAACCCAAAACATTCCCCACAAGTTCCCTACATGAATTGCATAATAGAGATACAAGCGAGAATCATTAAGTTCTAAGAAAATCATAAGTGTTGACAAGGCATTCGTAACTATGAACAGCATGATACGTTTGCCAGGAATTTACTTAACGCGATTGTGACTAGCAACCTTCACTACTCATGAATATAAGTTCATAACGATTAGGTGAAATTCACTTATATTCTAGCATCAAATTCATGCATGTAAATTAAGTATGCATTCTTAATCGACAAACATAAATAAGTTATTAATCAAGCAGTTAAGCAAATTAAATCACAACTCAGAAATCACAACTGAAGTTACCAATTCAAATTACAAATATAATCATGGTTTTGAATTATCCTCTAGCCAAAATAATTTAATTACACATTATTAAAACAGAAATTAAAAACAGAAATTAAACTAATTGAAGTTGGAGAGATTAAACCGAAATAGGAGAGTGCAAGGATTTGTGCACTGTGCAATTAGGCCGCTGTGCTCGCTGTTTCTTCAAGGGCCGAGGCCTTGCCTGTGCACTGCCATGTGTTCTGCTCCGAGCTCTGGCTTCAGCGCTGCCAAATGGCAGGCGTGTGTTTTTGTTGAGGCCACGCCTCTGTTTCTCTGCCTGCGCCAAGCTGCTCCACCAATTGGCTGCCAAAGGCAGCAAATGGTTTCTGTCTCCCCGAGGAGCTCCTTGATCCCACGCTGAGGCTTGCGCTGACCTCCCTCCTCCGCACTGATTTCCTGCTGCTCTTTCTTTGACTTCTCTGACTTATTGTTTCTTCTCGAGGCTTTTAATTGGCTGCTTGCGCAGCCTTCCTCAATTTGTTCTCCGTTTCTGGCGCCTTCTCACTTCTCTCTCTACCCAGGAGCTCTCTGACCTCTCTTTGTTTTTAACCCCCCGGGCACCTCCTGAGCTGTCCTCCTCATTCTTTTTTTCCATATGTGCATTCATCATTTTACTTTTATTCCTTGCTTTTCTCCTGATTTGCACCGCCCCACATCATTATTTTCTTTCATGCTCCACCGAAAGCATGTGCATGATAGCTGCACCTCACACACACAAATATATTTAAATATATAAATAAATATATAAATATATAAATATATAAAAATATATAAATATATATATATATATATATAAATATATATATATATATATATTATTTTCTAAATAATAAATTCTAATCAACAAGCAAGATAGTTTAAACGAATTAATTACTTAACACTTCATTTATTCTATTTTTATTTTCTTTTCTTGAAAAACTTATAAAACACAAAAATAACGTAAATAGCTCAAAATATAACGAACTAACTAAGAAAAGACGAGTGAATTTGATATAAAAATATGTATAAATATTATCCGATCAGTTAATGATCCGGCTCTTATGCAATTAGCATCTCTATGTATAGGAGTCTTAGTTGTCAACTCCTTAATTAATGTTGACAACCTCCTAGTTTCTGTTTTTAGTTTTCCCCAGCCGCATGTTGTGGCGTAAACCAAGGAGAGACAATCTCCCTATATAGTGCTGCACTCTTTGTAATGATCTTATGAATGAAAAAGAAGAACCAACTCTTGAAAATCAACAGAACACGTGTGGAAAAACTCTATCACTGGTAAGGCCCGTCAAGAACCAAAGGATTTATGGTGACTAACTCCCTCACGTCTATCTCTGCTATATGTTTTCACAAACCCAGCCATCATTGTTCCCTTTTTGCCAATTCTCCCTCCCTCTCTTCATCTCTTTCCTCGCTTTCTTCTCATTATGCTCAGCCGAGATCTGATTCTCCTTAATCTGATCTGGCTGGCACCCAATAATCCCTTTTGATGAGTTCGTTCACTCCACAAGGGCCACCTGGATTTTAACGTCTCGAAAATTGCCATATTGGATCTTTCGTACTCAGATCCGAACCTCTCAAATGTCAAGTTCCTCATCATCCTCTTTGGCAACTACCTCTAGTCACTTAAGGTCTCCATAGACGTCAAATTGGCAGTGTACAACTCGAAGGTGAAATTTGAATCAGTTTGGTAAATGTAAAGGTTGTGGTCTATTTTTTCTGTAAAGAGGGAGACAGAGAGGGTAATACGGCAACATTTTGTAGGATAGTGGCAAATTACGAAGTCTAGTTCCATTGCAAAATGGAAAAAATAAAAATATTGGGACTAAAATATGTTAGTTCGAGACTTAGTCCAGCACTGCACAAAACATGTCACTATTTTTATCTTTCTTAGTCTAGTGTAATCCAGTCCAACTTAATCTCTGAAGCTAGTCCGATCCAAATTAGTTCGGTGTAACAAACGTCCCAATCCCTTCTTAATCCTTATAAAGAGTGAGCCTGGTTTGTTTATTTTTCACAATAGTACTAATATAAAAAAAAAATTGAAGCATGTGCTGGTTATATAATTATGGTTGCCAACATAATGCAATTTGACTGCTTGTGGCCTGCTTGATTACTATTTCATTTTTGGTTATTTGTTTTCATTCTTGTGTTAAGTGAACATGTTTGATAGATCGTTTTGAGTATTGAACATTTACTTTCTCTGTTCCCCTTTAAGGGCTTGTTTGTGTTTGGTAATCTTAAGTGTATACTGACACTTCCTCCAACACAACTCAGTTTGCACTGGCTGAAATCATGAACAAGCTAGAGATGATGGAAAAAGCCCATAAAGAGTTAGAAGATGTAGTTGGCAACCACAACATTGTAGAAGAGTTCAACATCGACAAATTGTCATGCTTGCAAGCTGTGATGAAAGAAACTTTACGCTTGCACTCGGCCTTGCCTCTGTTAGGTCATCTCCAACCGACTTGGCCAAAGGGCTATAGGTCAAAAAATGGTCCATTTTGTTACGAAAATTGTTTCGAACCAATGGCTAGACCAAAGAGCTTGTGGGCCTTACTCGCCCAAAAATTGGAGAACTGGCCAAAGGGCTGGCCAAGAGTAGCTAGCCAGCCAACCCTATAGCCCAGCCCAAACGCATTCTACCTGACGTTAAGTTACTGTTGGATTTGATTTTTTTTAGACGAAATTTTAAAAAAAAAAAATCTAATTTTTTTTCCTATAAATACCTAAGCCATTTTTACCCCATTTCTCACATCATTTTAACCGTTCTTTACAATCTTACCTCATGTTATTTCAATTCTTCACCAATTTTTCACATCCATTTCATTATATAAAGATAAGAAATCTGGAGGCTTATTAATTTAGTGACAAGTTTCAATTAAAATAGGGTAAAAGACAGTTTACTACCCTCATGTTTGGTGGTTTTCAACATTTAGTACATCAATTTTTTTTTCATCTTAGAGTCATACCTAAAGTATAAATTTTGGGACAATCTCATACATCCGTTAGTCAAACTATTAGTTCTCCCGTTAAGTGATGACGTGGGCGCCACGTGTCATTAAAAAATATTAAAATAATAATTTAAAAAAAACCCCACCCTGCAAAGAAGAAGAAGAAGAAGAAGAAGAAGAAGAAGAAGAAGAAGAACCCAGAAGAAGAAGAACCCATAAGAAGAAGAAGAAGAAGGAGGAGAAGAAGGAGGAGGAGGAGGAGGAGGAAGAGAAGAAGAAGAAGAAGAAAGAAAAAAAAAAATTAACCCAAAAGAAGAAGGAGAGGAAGAAGGAGGAGAAGAAGGAGGAGGAGGAGGAGAGGAAGAAGAAGAAAAAGAAACGGAATCCAAAAGAAGAAGAATAAGAAGGAGGAAGAAGAAGAAGAAGAAAGATGAGGAGCAGGAGAAAAAGGAACCCAGAAGAAGAAGTGGAAGAAAAAGGAAGAAGAAGGAGAAGGAAGAGGAAGAGAAGAAGAAGAAAGAAAAGAAAAAAAAACAACCGAACCTAGAAGAAGAGAGGAAGAAGAAGGAAGAAAAAGGAGAAGAAGGGGGGGAGGAGGAGGAGAAGAAGAAGAATGATGATGAGGAAGAAGAAGGAGAAGAAGAAGGCGAATGAGGAGGATGAGGATGAGGAGGAGGAGGAGGAAGAGAAAGAAGAAGAAGAAGAAGAAGAAGAAGAAGAAGAAGAAGAAGAAGGATGAGGAGGAGGAAGAAGAAGAAAAAAAAAATCTGGGTTAAGGGCAGGGGGAAAGGTTTTTATTTTTATTTTTAATTTTTAATATTATTTTTATTTAAATATTTTTTTAAATATTTTTTAATGACACGTGGCACTAGTCATTGTCTACATGGGCGCCACGTCATCATTTAACGGGAGAACTAAAAGTTTGACTAATGGATGTATGAGACTATCCCAAAATTTACACTTTATGTATGACTCTGTGATGAAAACCACAAAACATTAGGGTAGTAAACCACCAAATGTACTAAATGTACTAAATGAGATTATCCCAACATGGATGTACTAAATGTTGAAAACCACCAAACATTAGGGTAGTAAACAGAGATATACCTATTAAAATATGTCCAAAAACCTTATTTTAATATGGTAGTTTAATTCAATTACCTATATTATTTCAATTAAAATATTAAATTATTGAAGGGGCTAAAAAATAGCTTATTTCGGTTGGAGATGGGTTTTTTGTCAAAGGGCTATGCCTTGGTCTATGGCCCTTTGGCCCCCTCAATTGGAGATGGTATAAATTGCAAGGCTATAGGGCTAAACATGGCTCTTTAGTCCTTTTTCGGTTGGAGATGGCCTTAGTCCCTTATTGCCTAAGTGAAACTTGCATTGTGGGAGGCTATAGCATGCCCAAATGGTCTCGGATTTTGCATTCTTTTGACTGAAAATTGCCAGAGGGAGAGAAGTTGGATCTTTCTAAGAAGTTTGGGATTGTGCTGAAGAAGAAGATTCCTTTGGTTGCCATCCCGACTCCAAGGTTATCTGATCCAGCACTCTGTGAGTAAAACAATGTTGCTAGAGGCATGCTTTGTATCACTATTGCATTCTTCTCATTACACTTCCTCACAAAACCTACTTGTAGCCCACGAGCCTTACATGTGGTAGAGTAGGAGCTATAGGTCCAAACACCTTACGTTTCGCAAGCGAATCAAGTTCTACCTAGATTGCTTGTTTCCAGTTTGACCAATTTATTCTACGTCAGCATTCATCAACGGAACGTGGTTCAATGTCATTGCTAAGCATGATGTCAATAGCTACTGTGTATGCAAATGCATCGTCGACGATCATTTTATTTTGATTCCAAACCTCATCCAATACTGCGTAGTGGACCAAAATCTCCTGACTCTAGGGAGGTTAGGTTGTCTCATCTAAGAGATCACCGTAATCTACAATAACCTCATGCGTTGGAACAGATGAGTGAGCGATGATCGAATTAAGACAAAGGTCACTAGTTTGTGCTTTTTTCCTTTTCCAGGGTTGTTTTATTGAGTTTCTAGTCAGGGGTATTTTTCATTTGTGAGCTTCAGGGCACAGTTGCCCAGTATGTATAATTGTTTTTCGTAATTTCATATTCAACACTGCTTGCCAATTTATTGCATGAAAACTTTGAATATCAATTTAAACTAAACTATCCAATAAAGAACAAATAATCATGCTTGATCCTCTACCCTATTACATTATGTTAAGTTAAACCAATCTAAAGTATGAATCCATTTTATGTTTTTTATTTCAAAACTTTATATATGTATATGTCAACGATAGTATATACTGCTGCATAAGTATAGCAGTATGTCAAGGTTAATTGGGATACTTAATCGTTGCATGACATGTTCATGATATGAAGTTTCATACCACTGCATAGTATATACATCAAATTCTACGGCGTGCAACCACCATTTTTAATCTGCATGATGTCATTAATTTAATTACATAAAAAGTTAATGTTGATAAATTTGTGCTGACATTGTGATCTGCGTTATTTCCCCCATGCCCACCTCTTAAGGGTTGAAGCTGAGGAACAGCCAGAGATATCCGAGGCCTATTCGGTTTCTGCTGTGCCTTTTTTCCTTTGTGAAGGTGCATATTGGGTTTATACTTGTTTTCTTGGTGATTTTGACATTGCCAGTGTGATTTTTGAAATAAGCATTAAGTTGTTGGATTTCAAATGGGAGAAAAGGATTTTACATTTGGTTAATGAGGTTGTATGGATGTGGGGTATTCATTGTGTTGCTACTGTTGAGTAGTTTTTAGTGGCATGTGATTTACAATTGAGTTAGGGGTTTATTGTTATTGTTAAGTACATGATAATAGTGGCGGTATAATTTGTTTTTAATGAGAATTAAGTATTAATAGGCTCCATTTATGATGCCAAACTCAAAATTTGAGAGAGGGTGGTAGACGTTCAATTGGAACACTTTGTTAGTTTGTGTTACTCACAAAACAGCAGGTATACCATCGTGAAAATATGGTTACTCTTATCATTGTCGTAGAAGATTTTGCCAAGGAAGAAAACAGCAATTGCAAGAAGGGTTTGTTTATAGATAGTCACTCACCATC
This sequence comes from Crataegus laevigata, assembly GCA_963580275.1. Classification (NCBI taxonomy): domain Eukaryota; kingdom Viridiplantae; phylum Streptophyta; class Magnoliopsida; order Rosales; family Rosaceae; genus Crataegus; species Crataegus laevigata. The sequence continues at coordinate 10,740,926 of OY756944.1, read as the reverse complement.
ACTGATTTGTCAGCAATTATAGGTATGTTTGTAACTGAGTAATCAAAAGATTTAATTTGACAGTTGCTGCAGATGACAATGCACATTGGTAACTGTTTGACTCTTGCACCAGCATCTCAATTTAAGTGTATATTAGGCTTCTGCTGCAATTTAACAGATTTAATCGTTACTTCATTCAATGAATGGCTCTTCAGTATCAATTTTGAAATCACCATCACTAATCTAGAGCTACTTTCATATTGATTCACCGTCACTGATAAGGTTTCTTTGGGCTCAAAAGAAATCATAATCAACTATTCACTAATCTGCTGCTTTATTATTGTCATTGACTCTTTAGATTGGTAAAGATAAATTACATCCATAACTATTATAATTAAGAATCAATATGTTGTAAAGATACCTCAATTATTGAGAACGACATATATGTTCTATTAGTTTGACTGAAACTAACAATTGGTCGAATTACAAGGAAAATGAAACACACTCACAGTTGGGTTATCCCCTGTTTCATTTTTTGTTGATCCAATTTGGGATGAAGTTGAATTTTGGTTGAACTAGAATGTGGGTTCAATTGTGTTTTGTCAATTTGATTTTCATAGGATTGGAGTGTGGTTTTTTAGAACTTTACGACAACTTTGGGTCTGGCAAATGTACTAATTTTTTTTCTTTTCATTCCATAACCTTCATTTGGAGTGCCCAAAAAAATTTGGAATTGAAAACATGACGAGGTTGTATTAGTTTTTTGCACATATTGGCAAAGGTCTATTGGTTTTTGTGAATATTACTTCTTGATTTGAGGTGTGTGAAAAATGAAAATACATTTTGATGATCAGGTGATGCGAGTACAAGTTTCCACTTCTGTCTGGGCATCCGCTAAATTGCAATATGTTTCCACCCAATTCAGATCAACGAGCTCTACGTGTCTCATGTATTTCCGCTTCTCTGACAGCTGGTTTTGTTTCTTTCATCATTCGTTTGGTTTTATGTATAAAACTGCAGGCATGATGTTGATTAATATATATGGTGTTTTCTTTCTGAATGGACAAACTTTGCAGTTACATAGTGCATAAGTTTAGTGCGATCTGATTATTGTTTTTATCTCATTATTTCAACAGCACAAAAAAAATCTCGCCTAATTAATCTAAATAGTTAAGCGAAGGAAGCCCCCATATGTACTGTTACTATGTTTATAATTATGGTGTAGGCACTTTTTAATCCTACAGCAACACGCGGGCTTTAATTTCTAGTTTTATCTAAATGATAACGACTAAAAAAGTCAAAGGCAGGTCTTAAAATTCCAAAAACCACTAAGCCAACTTCCAAAATACCCGGCATGTCCTTCTCCCCCGCTTCTTCATTACTAGCCTTCCTACACGTGTTGCCGTGCATGCAAAATATCCTTTTTTTTTTTTAAATTACGGGTGCTAAGCACTCCTTAAGTTCTTTTCATGTGTTTAAAAATAGAGAACATAATCCTTACTAAACAACTTATTGTATGATGATTGGATAAAGTAATGGCAATGTTACATAATAAGTTATATAGGGAGGAGTTTTACGCTAGCTAGAGGTTAAAACGGAAGAGTGGAGTTTGTTTCAACTGCAACGTGCAATTGTAGACTTGTAATGGTGTTTGCATGGTGAGTTGCTATATTTCTGAGTCCTTTACTCCCTACAAGCCTAGATGATAGTGGAAAATAAAAAGGCAGAAGTACAAAACAATATTAAGTTCTATTAAGATATTAGAATTTACTGAATAATGTTATGTTAAGGGAAGCTCTTAAATTAAATGCCAAATGCCTCTTCATCGAAATTGTTTTCATCCTCACAATATATGAAGTCAGAACTGCAAGAAAATGATCTATCCATATATTAATCACCCATGTGGAGATGCTAAAAGAACGAAAAAAAACATGAATTAGAAGATAAATAGGAATAAAACATAAATCGACACTAATATCCACCCTCCAAACCTTCATCTCTACCAATCAGACACCCCCAATTTCATAAAAAACCACCCAATCTCGGGTTCCGCAATCGATAACTGGGACCTTATCGGAGACATTTTGCGATTATCTTCAGGAGCTTCCAAATTCTTGGAAAGATGATCCTCCCCATCAGCAAGACGACGACACCGTCAGGACCAGATAGGTTGTTCTGGTCGCCTGCTCCAATGGATAATGGAATTACACACACCGGGTTATAATTCCCCTTAATGTCATCATAGTTCTTTAAACCTTAATTTAGTTTAGAGTGAAAATATTACCAGATTTTTTTAAAAAAAAAAATACATAAAAACAGTTAAAGTAATAGTGCCCAATAAGTCAAAGGGCTTACGCCATGAATCATGCAATGCCACACCATCAAATTAACCATTTCATTTGGTAAAGTCTCTGGCTTCACAACAAAACCCTACAAACACAAAAATTATAACCACGATTCACACAGAGAGGGGTGGGTGTATAGACGTGAGGGTAGTTCTTATAAATGCCTATTGATTCAGCAAACCACTTTTGCAGTTGACGTTGATCAATTTTGTAAACTCTACGTGGGCAAAACGTGGGATATGAGAATGTGCACTTCTCTATTATTTATTTTCATTATTGGTTTTGAAATAATCCGATCTCTTTTCCAATAATTTTTTTGTTTTAGTTTCTTTTGTATCTATTTTTTTATGACAAAATTATCCTTGCAAATTTTGTTCTAATATTTTCAGTAAGGTTTGAACTTTTTTGTTTTAGGGACTTTTATGTCCAGCTCTTATTTTTTGTGAAACTTTGAGACACCAAAACTCACTTTTGGCTTTCTAATATTAAGAGATTTGGCAAAATCTCCTTCCAATCTTCCCACCACCATCACTACTGCAACCATCAATTCCTTTCATAATTATAGTGATATTGTTTTTTATCATATTTCTCAAATTCATTTGATTCGACAAGAATTGTGTAACAAATAAAAAAAAAATAGATGTTATAATTAAACCTTTCCACCCCAAAAATTCCCCCATTCCTACATATCCCCCACAATCTTCCCTACATATCCCCCATTCCTCCCAATCCAATTTCCCCCCACAATCTGATAGGAGCATATTTACATCACTTAGTTAGCTTGTTTCCTTGCATTTAGCTTGTTAGTTCCTAGTTATTTTAGTATTTTGAACTATTTTCGTGTGTTTGTAGGTCTAAAGTGCAAAGTAGGCAAGAAGATGCATTGTGGTGTCTTTTGGAGCAATTTTGGGCATTAGAAGGATAATACATGCTTGGAGCCAAGTGAATGGACGAAATTAAAGATCAAAGGAGGCTAGGATTGAGTGAAGAAATGAAGAAATGAAAATGAAGAACAAAGAGTTCAGAATTGGAAACCAAAGTTTCTAAATTTGTAGGTTTCTAAATTTGGTCCTAAACTTTCCTAATCCTAAGTCACCTAAGTTCTAGCTGCAATGGGGTTTCCAAAACATGTAGGTTGCCTAACTACTTATTATAGAAGCCCTAAACCTGCCCTAAAAGTCCATGTCGTACCTCCTAAATATCTTTCCCTTTCCTTGCTGCAAATCACTTGCCTTTTCTTGACCAAATCTACAAGGAAGACACATTCCTTTTTTATTCAAGACCTTGCTGCACAAGGGAGCTCTTTCTTGCCTAATTTTTGCACCAAAATCACATTCCCTTTGTGTTATATGCCTTGCCGCACAAACATACCTTGTTCTCTCCTATTTTCTGTCTCCTAAACACATTCCTTTTCTCCTACACAATCAGCCGCACCTATACATTCCTATTTCTCATTGATTTCTGATTTTTATTCACTTCCCTCTTATTTGCCTCACTTTACTTACCTATTTCTCTTTAATCTCTTATTCTTTACTTATTCTTTTAAATTATAGGACAAATTAGCTAAGTTATGAACCTTTCCTATTATTTTCTGATTGCCTTTCAACCCTTAGCCCTATAAATAAAGCTTGCCGCACCCTTTAGTTCTCTACCATTCACAAAACAATTCTGCCGCACCACTCTCTCTTCCTCTATCCATTCCATCCACCTCTCTTGCTATCCATCCCCTACCACCCTTCCATATTCTTTAAACCTCTCTATACCCTTTGCCGCAGCCAAATCATCACCATACTCCTTGTGCCGCAGCTTTTACAAAGGAAGGAGAGGAAGATTACCTTGGCGCTGCGCCTTGCAATTCGAGACGTTGGATTGTTAGAGCGCTTCTAGGTGTTTTCTTTCTTTGTTTTCAATGTTTAAATCTGATTATCTTTGTTTAGTTGTGAGTATGATGAACTAATTCGTTTTGGCTAGAGGTTGATTCAAAACCATGAATATATATGTGATATGAGTTGATTACCTTCAGTTATTGTTTCATGAATTGTGAATTCAATTTGCTTAACTGTTTGATTTAGAACTTATTCTTGTATGTTGATTAAGGAGGCTTACTTAGTTTGCATGCATGAATTTGATGCTAGAATATAAGGGAATTTCACCTAATCGTTATGAACTTATATTCACAACTAGTGGAGGTTGCTACTCACAATCGCATTAAGTGAATTCCTGGCAGGAGTATCATGCAGTTCATAGTTACGAATGCCTTGTCAATGCTTATAATTTCCATATAACTTAAAGATCTTTGATTGTATCTCTATTATGCAGTTCATGTAGGGAACTTTTGAAGAATGTTTTGGGTTGTTGTATGCAGTTCATCCAATTCAATAAACTTAGGGAAATTTGATGGTTAATTAGTGCAGTTCACGGTTAATCTGGGGTGTTGAGGTTCATGGTTTGTCGAAATCGTAACTGGAAATCAATTTTGTGTTTCATATGTGTCATGTGTGGAGAAGAACCCTCTAGCTAGCCATCTATCTATTGATTTACCTTAATTTCATGTCTTTGTTATTTAGGTTTAGATTTAATTTTTGTGCATAACCAATCCCCTATTGTTAAGTAGTGTCAATTGAGTTAGAATATGTCCTAGTTTGTGTCTAGTTAGTTCTTTGAGTTTATTTTCGTCCAAATCAGTCCCTTAGTGTCTAGTTTGAGTCAATTTGATTGTTTTGTGTTGTTTTGAGTTATTAGAGTTTAGTTTTTTGTTTTTGAGTTTAGTTAAGTGTCTTTAGTCTTATTTAGTGTTTTTGAGTCAGTTTTAAGTAGATTAGCAATCCCTCCTAATCCCCGGCCTAGAACGATCCCTACTTGCATCTTTACTACAATTGTCAACAAGAGGGTTTAATTTGTGTGTTGTTTTACATCACATCAAATTTTTAGCGCCGTTGCCGGGGATTAGTTGGATGAATTTTCTCAAATAGTTGTTTTACATCACATCAAATAGTTGGATGAATTTTCTCAACAATTATTTGATCCTTATAGATTTCTTATTTCCCATGTTTATTTTCAACCAACTGTTTCCGGTCATTTACAACATATGGGAGTGAGAGATTTGTTTACAACATTAGGGTATATGTTCCAATGTTGACAATTGTGTAGTCTTCTTGTGTATTTTCGTGTGTGCTGAAAGTTGTTTACAACCGATTGGCCAATTTCACGTTTATCTAATGATTGAATAACATATAGTAGGAGAAAATCCGTGTTCAAAACATCGTAAAATTTCCTCGAAATCATGAAATAATAGGGGGTGTTAGTTGGCTAGAGAGGGAGAGGGTGAGAGAGAGGAAGAAGAAGGAGAATTTTTGGGAGGCAATGGATCCCTGGTCATTGTCATGCCTCGATCTGCGAATAAAGACTATTCACGAGTTAGGGTGTGAGCTACATTTTTGTTATAGAAATAAATTCTACAACTAAGATATGAGGAAAAATTAAAATAAAATTGATTAGTAACTGAAACACAATACATCATATAACAAAATCTTACATGATGAAACTTGGGTTTACCTCATATAATTTATTGAATACACAACGGAATAAAGTAGTGTAGAAATTACTTCACAACTGAAAGTACAAACAAGTTAATTGAAATGAGTAAACCTTGCAAATATGTAAAGTTTAAGGAAATGAGATGCAATAATGTACTCACTCCTTTCTAATCCCGCTAACACATACCTAAGGCACCCAAGCATGCACATCCAATACCACACTTATACCATTTGGCTCCGAATACTTTAGAATATCAGTTAACTCTCGTTCATCTCTTAAGCCAAATTTTTATAATCAAAGTCTCAATTTTCACTTTATTATATAGGCACTACCCCCCTTCCCCGACGCCCAATTGTATATTCAAGCCCTTCCCCAAACGCCTGATATATTTATAAGATTTCATTATTTTATATTCAATGCATTTTCCAGCCCTTGAATATCTAAACAACTCAAACCACTTTACACAACTCAACACAACTAAGCACTTAACACAACACTGTTTTTCTTGCTTTGCAATGTTATGCATATGTAATGCAACATAAGTATCAATAATCACATTTTCTCTAACAAGCCTGCAAGCTTCAACATAAATCAAATTATATAAGAGCAATATAATCATAAATCAACAACAAAGTAATAATCTTTAACAACAATATAAATGATAAACAATACTTTACCATTTACTCCTTTTTATTGTTTTCAATTTCATTTCCTCCCTCTTGTTTTCTTTCTTCCTTCACCACTTCCCTTTTCTCTTCTTTAAGGTAGCTAAAATTCTTCATATGTAATAGGAGTCGAATTGCTGAAAAACTTCCATGAAACTGATAGCAGAAACTAGAGGTGTTGGACATGCAAAGAGGTTGACCAAGAAGGCTATCTTAATCGTACATCAGCTGTTTGAATTGGCGTACAAGTCAGCACATAGGTTAGATTGGATATGTTATAGAAGAGATGATAAAGAACAACTTATATGAAGGAAGTATTTCGATATAAGCTACGGATGATGGTGTTTTGGTCTGTTAAATAGGCAGGACGAATTTCTAGTTTTCAAATATCTTTCTTTTGATAGATGAATGTGATGTTGAGTTTGCTAGAGAGATTTGTTGGATAAGGTCTCATGTTTTTTTTTTTTTTTGGGATATTCCTCTGATTTCTTTTGCAGGTTCTTAGGGAAATGTAGGCAGAAATTTGATGGTGCTTCACGGAGTTGGATAATGGTGTTTCATAGGAACTTGATAACGTGCTCATTCACATAAACACACAGTATTTAAGTAGTTCGCCAAATTGACTACATCCTCTAGGGTTTGCTTTCATTGTATTTCACTATATATGAAAGACTTACAAATACAATGAAAGATGGCTTAAAGCCTTAACAGTATGTAAAAGAAAGATAAGAGGTAATACAAAAGGAAGAATGACTTTGTTGGAGCTGTTCTTTTTCTTTTTATTCTTCTTCCTCTCTCTTCCATGTCCCTCCAGTTGGTTCTTGCTCCTTCCTTTATAGAGATTGCATGACATCTTCCTCTCTAAGAAATCTCCCAAGTATGCCAATAGAAAGAAACCAAGTGTTGTGCCAATCATTAGCCATGATATGTGGTCCAATAGAAAAATAACAAATGTTAAGCTAATCATTAGCCATTAGATGTGTTCCAATAAAAACACACCAAATGTGAAGTTAATCATTGACAATGGTATGTATTCAAATGGCAAAGAGACATGTGTTGAGTTATCAATATCATGCAAGGTGGATACAAGCATCAAAGGACACGTAAAGGTTTATCTCAAGGTAAGCTTGTTGGATCAAAAGACATTGGTAAGTCTACAAAGGAATAGGCTAGCCAAATGGCAGTGATATAAAAGCTCCAATCAATGAAAAGCCTAACAAAACAATCTAATCTACGTGAAGCTACCAATATAATGCATATTGCATTACAATTATAATGAGATGTTAATTAGTACAAACATCTCCAACTGAAAATTTTAAGTATAAAAGCACTAACTAGACATAAAAATATATTTTTGTAGTGAAACCTAACTTACATGTCAAAATACGAGTTTTTGTACATAGAGTATATAAAAGAAATCCAATCAATTCATTACGTTTGAAATAAAAATAATTACCTACACATACATATATGACACGCCCTGACCCAGAAAGTCCACTAGGACACTGAAGTCGAGTTGTGCTGGCCGACACCTGGAAGGTGACGAAGCCATAAAGTGTAGTGATGTGGAAAATGTGAATAAATTTAAACCTAAAAGTGCGTAAACATCAGAGTGTTTTCGTGAGCGGAAGCGAACCCATCTCACGCGTGACTTCAGAGCATAAGTAAATACAGTAGAGCGGGTAAGAAGTATACCCTCCGAAGTAGCCACCAGTCCAGAGATTCGCCTAGAATCCTCGTCGATACGAACCTCATCAACTAAACCTGGAGGGGCACAAAACAGAAAACGTGAGTGGGCAAAAACAAAGCTTTTCAAAACCATTTTGATATCAAAAGTACTAACCCCTCACTGTAAAACCAGTATAGTTTCCCAGAAAATAGTACGTATATATATATACTCATATAAGCAAACGTTGTCCATAAATCAAAACTCATCATCAAATCTCAGAAATAAGCCATGTCGATATACCAACTCAAAAGCAAGTAATATCAAACAGGTGAGATAAATCAATATGCATCAATACCATCATGTCAGCCGGAGTCACCTCTAGTGACCTGTACGGCTGAATCGATAGCTCATCAATCACAATCAATCACTATCCTGCACACGAGTCGAAACCACCTGCAGTGGTCTGTACGACAGGCTAGGTGTATAATATTACGCTCAGTGCTACGATCACGTGAAGGTTGTGCGACGAATCGCGAGTCACCTACGAGTCAGAACCACCTATAGTGGTCTGTACGACAGGTTGTGCACCTGCCTTGGATCCAAGGTGAGCGTACGGTGCGGGAGGTGAACGATCACGTGAAGGCTAGGCCCTACTATGGCGGAGCACTAACACCCAAGGTGCAGGTAAATGAGCTATATCATAATCCATCATCATCTCAACTACTAACTATCATACTCACCTGACTTACCTGGCCGTCCACAGTGCCGGAGCATAATGAATGCAATCATACTCATAATTATAAAATATAATTGGCATACGACATGGCAATTCAATTATGAAATCAATTTAATTCATAAACCATTTAATTCACGTTTCTGGGAAAAACGGCAGTCATATATATATATAATGAAAACAAAAGCCCACTCACCTGGAGTCCACGCTACAGCCCCCTAGCACGACTCTCGAGACATCCCAAATGATCCCAAATGATCACTGCCTAGCATAAATGGCATAAATGTCAATTCATGTCTCAGAAATCGTTCTGAGAGAATATGTAATTTATATAAAACGCATCCCTATGAATTTGATCCGAAAGATCCGTACCACGAATCTTCGATCCGTCACTTCCGATAATCCACATTAAATTTCTAGAACAATACCCCAAAGTTTCGTTACGATCCAACGGTTGGATCTCCGCCAATTGCCAAAACCAAGTGGCGGTTAACGTTTTATTTACAAACTTACAATTCCAATTCGGGAAGATCCGTACGACGGATTCCCAATCCGTAAATTCCTACGTTCCTCAAATATTATGTACTACAAAATAATAAATTTTGGTGACGATCCAACGGTCGGATAGTCGATTCATATTTTGACATATTACCGAAACGTAACGAATTTAGGTCCTAACGATCAATCTACGTCAATCCATCATCAAAACTAATATCAAGGCATAGAATAACGCCTAAAAACATCATTGGCGGCCCTCGGGCCACGCGCCGCTGATCGGATGATATTTATACATATTTTTATATCAAATTCTCTCGTCTTTTCTTAGTTAGTTCGTTTTATTTTGAGCTATTTACGTTATTTTTATGTTTTATAAGTTTTTCAAGAAAAGAAAATAAAAATAGAATAAGTGAAGTGTTAAGTAATTAATTCGTTTAAACTATCTTGCTTGTTATATATATATATATTTATATATGTATATATATATTTATATATTTATTTATTTATTTATATATTTTTATATAATATTTTGTGTGTGTGTGTTAGTTGGAAGGCCTAATAACTCGGTGCAAATGTGGGAAGCATTGGTGGGGTGTCCATCAGATGCAAAAGCAGAAAAGATATAAAAAAAAAGAATAAGTGTGCACTGAGGAAATCAATGGAAGCCAGCGAGATAAGAGAAGCATAAAGAATTAAAGCCTTGGCATGGCCTTTAAAGCAGGAAGGAGGTCTCGGCATTGGGGGGAGAACGTGAAGAGGTCAGAGAAATAAATCAGAGAGGGTGAAGCTGCCTTAGGGCAGCGAGAAAATAAAAAAAAATAAATAAATAAAAGGGCAGCAGAGCTGCCAAACCAAGAAGGGAAGCCTCGGGAGAAATAAGGAAGTCAAGGAGGGAAGTCGGTGTGCAGCAGAGAGTTCGCTGAGGAGATTAGAGAGCACCGAGAAAGAGGCAGCCTGGGGGATTTGGAGCTGCCCAAGGCAGCTTGCGGCTTGGAATCAAACAAAGGCAGCGGCTGCCTTGAAGACAGCGAGAGCCAGAGAGAGGAGTCGGTGCAGGAGCTCTCGCAAGGGAATTCTTGGTGCGCTGAGGAACTGCGGACAGAAAAACACCTGGCAACAACACTCTGTGCACACAGAGATCCTTTATTCCCAATTTGGTTTAATCCTCCAACTTTTATTTTTAATTACTGTTTTAATTTCTGTTATAAATAATGTGTAATTAAATTTATATTGGCTAGAGGTTAATTCGAAACCATGATTATATTCGTAATTTAATTTGATTTACTCCAGTTATGAATGTATAAATGTTTGGATGTGGTTTACTTTTCTGTGTTGATTAAAAACTTGTTTATGTATGTGGGTTAAGGGTCGACACTTAATTTGCATGCTTAGACTTGATGCTAGAATATAAGTGAATTTCACCTAATCGTTATGAACTTATATTCATGAGTAGTAAAAATCGCTAGTCACGATTGTGTTTAGTAAACCCTAGGTTGGATTAACATGCGTATTCCATAGTTATGAATGCCTAGTCGATGTTTATGATTTCCATTGAACTTAATGATCTTTGATATGTTTCTCTATCATGCGTATTCCATAGTTAGGGAACTTGATAAGAATAATTTGGTTGTGATGCGTATTCCGTCCAATTCAATGAATCTAGGGAAATCTGAAAGTTAATTTAAGCGGACCTAATTAATTTGGAACATTGTCATTCATTCGTTTGTTGAATTCATAACTGGGAATCAATTTAGGTTACATTTGTGTCATGTGTGGAGAAAAACCCTCTAGCCAATCCGTCGCCTATCCGTTCATTTTTAATTTTATGTTTTTGTCAATTTGTAATTTATTTAAGTTTAATTTACTTCGTCAAAACCAAACCCCCCCCCCCCATTATTATATTATATTATTTAGTTAGTTTTTATTGTTTTTAATCTTTTAATTTAACTTCCCGTCCAATTAATTTCCTAGTTTTTATTTTAAATTGTTAGTTCTATTTTAAGTTTTTCTAGTTAAGTGTTTTTATTTTAGTTTAGTATTTTAAATTTTGTTTTTACGTTTTTATATTAATTTTAGAGTGATTAGCAATCCCTCCTAATCCCCGGCCTAGAACGATACCCTACTTACATCTATACTACAATTGTCAAAAAGAGGGTTAAATTTGTGCGGTTTTAAAATACCCGTCAAATTTTTGGCGCCGTTGCCTGGGATTAGTAAATTTGCTAATCCCTTTATTTTTGTTTGTGTTTATTTTTATATTTGTGTTTTTGTTTGTGTTTTTATTTATATTTGTGTTTGTGTGTTTTACTTTTGGTATTTGATTTATTTTTGTTTCTTTGATTTTTAGGTATAATTGGAGCAAGACATGGATAGTATTCAAGCTCAATTGGCGCAGCTCACTGCTCAATTGACTAATAATGCCGAAAGGACCTCAATGCCAAATGTCTCTACATTTGATGTGCCCTATGGGCAAGGATATCAAACTCAGCAATATCCTCAATTTTCTGCATATGAAGATGATTGGGGATATCACGGCCACAGCCAATCAAGGGGCAACATGTATTCCAACGCTTGCAATTCGGATTGGAGAGGTTATTCAAATCAGATGTGGGATGAACCTCAACAATTTCAACAAAGTGGATATTGGCAGCAAGACGAGTTCTATTCCAGACCTATGCAGCCACCACACCATCAACCACAACAATTCCAATCGAATTCAAGTATGGCCGTAAATTATAATGAAATTCTTGAAGGACTAATTTCTTTGACGCAGGGCTCACAAAAAGAAGAACAATTGCCGTCATCGGAAGAGTTCTATCAATGGCCATGTCAACCGTCACAGCCACCACAAGAATATGCCCAATTCGATTCAGGTACATCTCTGGATAATGATACGTTTAATAAGTTACTCTCCTCCTTGAATCAGGGAGTGGAAAATCGAATCCAGGAGATGCAAGACTGGACCAACAAGGTGGATGAATTGGAGAGGCAAGTTGGGGAGATTATGAAGATCATGGCACAAATTCAAGATCAAAATGAACTCTCCAACTCACCTATTAAAAATTCAAAAGAAGTGGAAATCGATGAAGCCACCACTTTGGAAGGTGAGATGGAGGATGAGGCTGTTCCAGAACCATCCATACATAGCCCAAACTTGGACGAATCGCCTCTGCAAGAAAAAGATGAGGAGGACGACTTGGGCAGTTTAGACGAATTCTTGTCTCAAACCCCTCAAGTCCCTATGTCGTCCAACTATGGTGAGGTTGTTCCAAGTTCAATTCCTTCTAACATTTTTCCACCAAATGTCTCTTTTCCTTGCAGATTTTTTCCAAATAACGAAGAAAGTGAAATAGACGTTGTGGAAGCTCTTCCAGAGATGCAAAGTGATATCTCGATTCTTGGTGCACCAAAACAAGTTCCCGAACCTTGCACACCAAGAAAAGAGATTCAAGACATCGAAGTGGTTGGAGAATGCGAAGAATATCAAGAATACATCAAAGAGGCTGTGCAGACAACAAAGGCCCAAGCAATTGAGTTTGATGACACGGGACAGGCCACAACCATCATAGTAAACCTGGCCAAGTGCAAAATCCCGGAATTGTCCAAAGGCGTAATTTTTGTTATTGAATTCATGTCGGAGAATGACAGTAAGCCATCTTCTCCAATTTTAATTTTAATTTTTACTAACAATTTAATTTTGATGATTCAGGCACCGTCATTGGAACTCAGACCGTTGTCAGATCATTTCAAATACCACCGTCCGTTCAATGATAAATCCATGCATTTGAATAAAGAAGGGAGGCCTAGGAATCATCCACAATCAGATTTGCATTCCTAAACCCTTCTCTTTACTGCTTTCATTTTGTTTTGTTTAGTTAGTTGTGTTATTTGGTTGATTTTTGTTTAGTTTGTGTTAAAATAAATTAAGGGCAATGTTTATTTTAAGTGCGGGTAAACAAAGTCTTTTTGCCTTAATTTACATTTATTTACTCTATTTATTTTAATTTGCTTAAAATAAAAAAAAATTTTTAAAAAAAAAAAAACAAAAAAATTAATAATAATAATAATAATATTAGTAACATATATATATATATATATATATATATATATATATATTTAAATAAACATTAAAAGCTTAAATAAATTTACAATAATACGAAAACTAATAGCGTTCATTGGTCATTGGTCATTGGTCAGGTGGCGCCGCAGAAGTCGATGGAGCTCCGGGAAGACGAAGTGCTAGAGTTGGAATCTCCGGAGCCGGAACACTTGGTGCTGCTCCAGAGGACGAAGGCAACATAAACCGCGGGAGTAACGCCATGAACCGCTCATGATCACTCTGGATTCGACCGTCCGACTCTTGCAGCTGGTCCAGCTTCCTCTTCATGCTGGTCGAGTAACTAGTTGCAAGCATATGCAACTCCTTGTTCTCGTGCCTGAGTCCTCTGACTTCTTGCCGAAGACTGGCCACCTCCGCCATCAGCGACTCCACCTGACGAGTTCGGGCAAGCAGGCGCTGGCCCATGTTCGAAACTGAGCCTGCACTCTGGACGCTGAGGGCAAGGGATTCCTGAACGGCCAGCTCGTCCGACCGCCTAGATAGCATCCTATTGTCCCTTGGAGTGAGCAGATTTCTGGCAATCACCGTAGCGGTGATTTCATTCCTCATCATTGTGTCCCCGACTGTAAGAGGACCATTGGGGGATATAAAGGACGGATTCCAAATGTTGTTCGGAGAAGACGAGTCATCGTCTTCCCCGACATTCAAGTTTAGGCGACGGTCGGAAGGGCAAGACATTTTTAGAGGGGGTTGAGGAAGAAAAGAGTTCGGAAAGATTAAGAGTGCAGAAGTGCAAGAAGAGTTCGGAAGGATTATGAGTGTTTACAGAAGGGAGTATTTTCAGAAGGAAGTGTTTGAGGGAGTTCAAGTGTGAGGTGGAGCAGAATTAGCGCCTCTATAAAAAGAAGCAAATAAAAGAGGCGCCCGCTCCTCAGAGATCAAAGCTGGACGTTCCTTTCTCGAGAGCCGTTTCCTTTCTCAAAAGTCGGAATTGCTCAGAATTCACGTGGCATCACGAGGGCTCAGCTTTTCCAGTTTGTCGTGACTCATCACGTGCAGCGTGGAGCGTTGCGAAAACCATGAGCCGCACCCGGTTTTGAACCCCGGTTTTCAAAAGATCATCATTCCAATTTGTCGTCACTCGTCGCCTGCACCGTCAGCCCTGCGGAATTTACGGACGCTTTGTCAGAAAGCGCGTAACGGGCACTGTTCATCCATTCACCGGCTGCCGACAAATAGTGAATGAATAGTTCCGGTTGTGAAGCCAAATTTCTATAAGTTCGACTTTCGCCTACCACAGCAAAGGCACACCTTCACACCCTCTCCACCTCTCAACCTCTCTTCCTCTCTTCATCTCCGATAATGTCTTCCCAAAGAAAGCTTTCGAGTTATTCAGTGTTCTTCATCCCTTGGATCACCCCAGAAAACAAACCTTCTAGAGCAAAAGTATTTCATATTAAAAAGGTTAAAAGCAAAAGTATCTCATATTATGCTTTCTCCTCTCCTTCATCTGAGGAACGTGGAGAAAGTGAGATCCTGATTGCTTACCTAGTCTTGCTCTCGAGTACTCATCTCAGACCCCTCCCAGCCCACTTCAAAAATAAACCTGTGTTGAGGTACTTCTTCAAAAACAAAAGTACCTCACAGACGAAGCAGGAGGAGTCTGAGGTGCACCCAAGAGCAGATGAGTCTGGGTTGATCCAAGAGTTCAAGAAGATGCCACACCTGCGTGGAGACCGGACTACTTGAAGCATGTGGAGACAACGTGCTGCTTCATCCTCAACTAAGCCGAGGAGCACTTGCCAGAAGGAGGCCCATCCAGTTCAAGATGAAAGCTGTGGAAAATCAACAGTCATGACCAATGACCACCTATTAGTTCTTTTCATTATCTTTTATTTTCATTTTTTTATTTTATTTTTCGTTTGCATTTTCTTTATTTTCTTGCGTGCTTGACTGATTTATTTCTTTTCTTTGCAGGAACGTTTGGTTAATTCCTCCCTTGAAGTTGATTGCAAAATTTACGCTTGGGGGTCATCGCTTGGTTTTCTGCAAATTAGAGAAGTTTTCAGTCCCTTTGCTTTATTTTGTTTCGTATTATTTTTTTTATTTTATTTTTATTTGCATTTTATTGTTTTCTGACATTGGGGACAATGTCTAGTTTAAGTGTGGGGGTATAGAGTTTAAAAAATGACCAAATTGAAAATTTTTGTACCTTCGACTTCGAACTGGTTTCATTTGTTTCCGTGTTTTTGCTTTTTGTTTTCTTAATTAGTTTTGTTTTATTTAATTTTTTTCGATTTTTTAAAAAAAAAAATCCAAAAATATTGTTTTGTTTTCCTTACGGTTTTAAATTAGATTTTTATTAGTTTCCCGACCCAATGATATAACTGGATGAAATTTGAACCATGATTATCAAGAACTTAGTTAACATGTGTTATGTGAATTTCCTTGTTCTCTTGTTAGTATTGTACATGTTTGATCATCTTTGAAAATCCAAATGCACATAGCCTTGTTGATGTGAAACTAAAGCATGACTTAAATCTTCATATGTGAATTTAGTGACCATATACATCCCATGTGAGTTTTTGAGCCTATTGAAAGTGTGTGCATTTTTCATACACTCCTATTCTTTCATGTGTGATGAACTTATGTGAGATGCATCTCTAGAACTTGCGTAACGATCTTTCGAAATGTTTGTCATTGATTGCTTGAACTTGAAAATGATAGAGGCATTAGGTTTACCACCATGGCCCAAATAACCTTGTGTCCTAAAGAAAAATGATACCATTAGATTGCCTATTTGAGCCGTATTTGTTGAGCCTTTTATTTCTTAACACCAGATATGTCTACCCTTATACCTCAAGCATGTTTCCTTACCCTTTCCAAGCGAGCAATTTGAGACTGTCTTTTGAGAAATGTTTGTGAAGTACTTGGAAGGAGTTTGGCAAAAGAATAAGTGTGGGGGTATTTCATGTTTGTGTTTTAAAAAAAAAAAAAATGAGAAAAGAGAAGAAAAGAAAAGAAAAAGAAAGATTGTATACGAAGAAAATAAAAAAGTTTTTAAAGTTTCAGTTTAAGGGTGTGATGGGAGGTGTTCGAAGAATCGCTGAAAGCTTGAGTTCTTATAATCTCAACAAAAAAAAATTTGCTTGCAATATAGCTTGGAACTTGTGTTTTCCTATTCTTTCGTTTCAATAGCCCTATCCCTAAGCCTCATTACATCCAATAAAAGTCCTCTTGATTTAAGTTTTGCAATTATGACTGTGGAGAAGTGATCTTTATGCAAGCTTATGGTAGAACTTTCACATTTGTTTCTTTGAGCGAAACACATTTAAACTAAACACATGTGTGATTGAGTGCATATCCCGTGAGAAGGTTGCTAGTTTGCATATGATGATTTTAAAAATAAAAACTTGAAATTGCATTAGCATGGCTATCTCACACACTACACTTCAAGGATGATTTAAAGATTACTGCTAATATTTGAATAAGGAAGATGAACTTGGATTAGTTTGTTTGGTGCTAGCTATGGTTCTTGCTGATTTATGTTCTCGAATGAAATTCCCTGAGGGTCAAATGGGGAAGCTAATGTTTTTCATGTTATTACTTTTTCTGTTTTCGTTGTTTTGCTCGAGGACTAGCAAAAGCTAAGTGTGGGGGTATTTGATCGGATGATATTTATACATATTTTTATATCAAATTCTCTCGTCTTTTCTTAGTTAGTTCGTTTTATTTTGAGCTATTTACGTTATTTTTATGTTTTATAAGTTTTTCAAGAAAAGAAAATAAAAATAGAATAAGTGAAGTGTTAAGTAATTAATTCGTTTAAACTATCTTGCTTGTTGATTAGAATTTATCATTTGGAAAATAATATAAATATATATATATATATATATATACTTATATATGTATATATATATTTATATATTTATTTATTTATTTATTTATTTATATATTTTTATATAATATTTTGTGTGTGTGTGTTAGTTGGAAGGCCTAATAACTCGGTGCAAATGTGGGAAGCATTGGTGGGGTGTCCATCAGATGCAAAAGCAGAAAAGATATAAAAAAAAAGAATAAGTGTGCACTGAGGAAATCAATGGAAGCCAGCGAGATAAGAGAAGCATAAAGAATTAAAGCCTTGGCATGGCCTTTAAAGCAGGAAGGAGGTCTCGGCATTGGGGGGAGAACGTGAAGAGGTCAGAGAAATAAATCAGAGGGGGTGAAGCTGCCTTAGGGCAGCGAGAAAATAAAAAAAAATAAATAAATAAAAGGGCAGCAGAGCTGCCAAACCAAGAAGGGAAGCCTCGGGAGAAATAAGGAAGTCAAGGAGGGAAGTCGGTGTGCAGCAGAGAGTTCGCTGAGGAGATTAGAGAGCACCGAGAAAGAGGCAGCCTGGGGGATTTGGAGCTGCCCAAGGCAGCTTGCGGCTTGGAATCAAACAAAGGCAGCGGCTGCCTTGAAGACAGCGAGAGCCAGAGAGAGGAGTCGGTGCAGGAGCTCTCGCAAGGGAATTCTTGGTGCGCTGAGGAACTGCGGACAGAAAAACACCTGGCAACAACACTCTGTGCACACAGAGATCCTTTATTCCCAATTTGGTTTAATCCTCCAACTTTTATTTTTAATTTCTGTTTTAATTTCTGTTATAAATAATGTGTAATTAAATTTATATTGGCTAGAGGTTAATTCGAAACCATGATTATATTCGTAATTTAATTTGATTTACTCCAGTTATGAATGTATAAATGTTTGGATGTGGTTTACTTTTCTGTGTTGATTAAAAACTTGTTTATGTATGTGGGTTAAGGGTCGACACTTAATTTGCATGCTTAGACTTGATGCTAGAATATAAGTGAATTTCACCTAATCGTTATGAACTTATATTCATGAGTAGTAAAAATCGCTAGTCACGATTGTGTTTAGTAAACCCTAGGTTGGATTAACATGCGTATTCCATAGTTATGAATGCCTAGTCGATGTTTATGATTTCCATTGAACTTAATGATCTTTGATATGTTTCTCTATCATGCGTATTCCATAGTTAGGGAACTTGATAAGAATAATTTGGTTGTGATGCGTATTCCGTCCAATTCAATGAATCTAGGGAAATCTGAAAGTTAATTTAAGCGGACCTAATTAATTTGGAACATTGTCATTCATTCGTTTGTTGAATTCATAACTGGGAATCAATTTAGGTTACATTTGTGTCATGTGTGGAGAAAAACCCTCTAGCCAATCCGTCGCCTATCCGTTCATTTTTAATTTTATGTTTTTGTCAATTTGTAATTTATTTAAGTTTAATTTACTTCGTCAAAACCAAACCCCCCCATTATTATATTATATTATTTAGTTAGTTTTTATTGTTTTTAATCTTTTAATTTAACTTCCCGTCCAATTAATTTCCTAGTTTTTATTTTAAATTGTTAGTTCTATTTTAAGTTTTTCTAGTTAAGTGTTTTTATTTTAGTTTAGTATTTTAAATTTTGTTTTTACGTTTTTATATTAATTTTAGAGTGATTAGCAATCCCTCCTAATCCCCGGCCTAGAACGATACCCTACTTACATCTATACTACAACTGTCAAAAAGAGGGTTAAATTTGTGCGGTTTTAAAATACCCGTCAGCCGCCGCGGGTGGCGGTTGGCCGCCCCGAGTCGCCGGAAAATTCAACATTCACTAAAAATTCTCAAAATCTCCAGAATTAAAGATCTCAATGAGTAGAACAACTTTCATACCTGTGAGAAAGTCCAATTTGGCCTCGAAGACCTCCAATTTTGCTACACCCGCCAAGAACCCTAGAAATAGGGTGTTCTCAATCCGTCCTCAAATCAACTCCGCCGTCCCAACCAATGCTTGGGTTTTGTTATAGGCCTCAAGAGGATGCCATGGGTGGTGGAAATTGAAAGAAATTGCTCGGGATTGGGTGATTCAAAGCCAAGGCCACCGCACCCTTTTCTTGCGGTTTTACCCAAATTCAAGGCCAATTTCTCTCAAATTTGGGGTGGAATGGGTGGAGGGAAGGTTATAGAGAGGTTTCTAAGTGATAGATGAGGGTGTCTCGTCGGAAAAATGGGTGAATTTCACCGGAATTCATGGAATGGGTCGCGGGTCAAAGAGGGAACCCACGGGTTCCTCTCCTTTTCTCCTCCCTCATTTCCCTCCTTACTCTCTTCCCTCATTGGTCACACACACACACACCCCCTCCTTTTCTCTCCTTGCTAAACCATCCCAGCCGCCCATCTCAAATTCTTTTAAATCTGGGCCATACATTTGGCCCTTCAACTTTCTGGAATTTTCCAAACAATTTCAGAAAGTATCAATTTTGCCCTTAACTTCAAACGTTAATAACTTCTTCGTTATAGCTCCAAATTCGAATCCGTTTGCGCCCACGCGTCTGTAGCGACGAATACTATAAGAATATGCTAAGAAAACGAATCTTAGGTGTCGCTACGAGGCAGTCTACACCAATCGAAGTATGTGCCTCGAAGGGCATTTTCGTAAACTCACTTATTAAAATTATAAAAATCATTATTTTCAGGGACGGGTTGTCACATATAGGTTTATACTCATTTTTAAAAAAAATAAGGGTTATTACAGTCATGCCCCAGGATCATGGGATGTTTTGCAATCTATCTTTATTGAAACCACATTTGACATCATGGGATGTTTTGCAATCAATCTACACTATATATACTCTTTCTGTTTTTTTTTTTAAATACGGGGTATTACAGCCATCCCCCTCCCCCCGGGGGTATGGATCATGGGATGTATTGCAATCTATCTTTATTGAAACCACGTCTGACATTTGTTATTATGTTCATAAATTGCTCCCACATTGATTAAGTCTGTTCCATTGATGATACTTGCTTTTTCTTTTATCATTAATTTGAATATGTCTTCTTCAATATTGCTTCTACCAACTAAAAGAATTGTTATTTGGATGAAACGAGAGAACCCTTTTAAGATAATTAACGGATATAGGTATATACTCTTTTTTTTTTAATTACCTACACACACATATAGGTATATACTCTTTCTTTCTTTTTTTTAAATACGGGGTATTACAGTCATGCCCCCTGATCATGGGATGTTTTGCAACCTATCCATTAATGATACTCTTTCTTTCTTTTTTTAAATACGAGGTATATACTCTTTCTTTCTTTCTTTATTGAAACTATATCTGACATCTGTTATTCTGTTCGTAAATTGCTCACCACATTGATTAGGTCTATTCCATTGATGATACTCACTTTTTCTTTGACGAAAAATTTAAATGTCTCTTCTTCAATATTGCTTCTATCAACTAAAAGAAATGTTAATTTGATGAAATGAGAACCTTTTAAGATAATTAACAGATCAGTATGAGAAATTTTCTTGACTACTATGTAGGGTCAGATATTTCCAATCCACTAGTGAAATCAAGATTCCTAGATCTTAATCTACAGAGCAGCTTGTACCTTTGTGCATTATTGCCTTGCACGAGATGGACTCATTCGGTCTTTATGAAGTCACATCTATTCCTGACCTCATCACCTTGTGGCACCTAAATCAAATCAACTTATAATACAGTTATTAAAAAACTATTCTTTTATTCCTATGCTATACCGGGCTTGGACTATGTCTCCCGAACATCCTCATTACATATGGCGCAAGACGATTCCACATATCGAGGTCGGAATGGGATCGGGTGTTTTCACGTCACACTGTAGTGCCCGGTTTGCCTTGATTCCCAAAGTCAGTACAATGCCCCTCTTATCCCTCTCATGTCTATGAAAAACTAGACTAGTAGTTGAGCGTTCCTTGTTGTTCGGATATTGCAAATGATGTTATGATGAAGTTGATGCAAATATGGATTCGATGTCTAGTCAGTTTCACCAATCAAACACTTGAAGGATGAAACTGACATGAATACAAAAAGAAGTCAACTCAAAGATTTGAAACTAGAAAAGCTTGACCAAAAAAAAACATAAATCAAAATCACAAAGTAATGCCACCCTAATATGCAATGATCTGGGTATTCGGTGCATGAGTGTGATTTTGTAGCTAGGTTCTTCGAGTAAGAACAAAGAGGCAACACAAGCTAAAATAACTCTTCAAAAATTAAATCTCCTAGCCACCGAACATGAAACCCTAGATTGTGCTTTTGTTGTGGCCTTGAGGTTTCAGACAAGAAGAGGGAACCAAAGAGACATGTGTCATGTGCAAACACAATCTGAAAAGATCTAGGGTTAAAAAACACTCTCAGAGAAAAATTGTCAAAAAGCCCATGTGGCAGCATGATCCCAAAAGTAGCAATTTAACCCTAAGTGTAACTTTAGTCATCTATCCCTTTTCTTTCTTGAAGAACGAGTGGATGTTTTGAACGAGTCTTGAGAGAGTGAAGTGCCTCATAAGCTATAAAAGTGAGCTATATAGAGCAGTGTGGTACAAGTTACAACATCTAACAAGGGAAACCAAATAATAAAACTAGACTTCACACCATAAAAGAATGGGCTTCATGGTGGGCTACAAATCTACAAACATCTATACACTTAAAAAGCCCAAGAAACTTTTAGGCCGGAACCCAAGTACTTCCCTCATGCAGTCGAGCAGTTCTACCATGCAACTGGTGGGATATTTCGTTGGTGTTTTCTAAGGTGCGGACTGTGACGACTCGTCCCTAAAATCTCCGAAAAATTATCCCCGACTATGTAATTTGACAATTTTACCCTTTTAGGAAAGTTATATTCTAACGTGGATGCAATTATTTAACTTCGAATTATTTTCTCGCTTCCGTATTTAAATTGGGTAATCTTGTACACGTACATATAGATTTACAGTATCGAAAATACTGTAAAGGACTCAGATTCTTGTACAAAAATATCTGAAACAATTGGTCAATCCCATGAGAAGTGGATCTTGGTCTCCAATTTCTAACCTACCCGTCAACCCTACTCCCCCAAAACCCTCTCCTCCATTCCTTTTTCCGGTTCCTTCCACACCATCCAATTACTATTCTTTATTCTTTTAAAATGGACCAACTAGAGTGCAAGCTCTCAACCCTCTCACACCAATCAATTTTCAGAATTCACTCTCTCTCTACACTTTTGGTCCCCGAAGCCTTTCTCTCTTTAACTCTCTTCTCTCTACAACTCCCTCAAGCACACCTCACAGCACCCAAAAGTGACTTGAAAATCACATCTTTGAACTCCCATCACCTGCACAAGTGCAACCATACCCTTGGATCGTGGTTTGACTAAGTTTTGGACGTTAAACTCGAAAGGTCCAACTCGGGTCAAATTTTGCCTGACGAGTTGTAACCGAGCCACAAGGTTTTAGGAAGCTTAAAGGCCTCTATTCAACTCCCCAAGGTCTTTAGTGAAGGTTTGGTGAAGAAACATTCTCGAAATACAAAGTTTCGAAAAGTCAAAGTTTTGGCCGGATCTTCCAGGTCATTTTCAGGCCACCTCCGTCCACCTTCAAATTTTTGGAAGGTACAACATGATTCTACATTTCATAAGCTTCATTTCCATATAAATTTCATGAAAAATGGTTGAGAAATAAAGAATATATGAAGAGCGGCTTGGACGGCGACGGAAGGTGACAATCGGCGAGGCTCGCCGAAGAAGAAGGAGGAATATTCCGTCAACTTTGACATAATATTCTAACGGCGTCAGGTAACGCCATTAACCTCTATTAAGGATATAATGAAATATTTCGTGGAATATTCCTAACGGCCGTTAGGCCTTTGTCAGGCACTGGCCGCACGTGAGGGCGCGTCTGGCTATGCCTTGGCCGACGCGTGAGGGCACGTGCAAGGTCCAAAAAAATTTCTAAAAATTTGGGGATGTTTGTGATGTCGAGTAGGTCACGTTCGTATATTTAAACCCTAGGTTTGAGCAAACTATAGGGTTTTATTTAAGTTTTTGTATATGTGTTTTAATTAATTTAAAAATAGTTATTTCACATATAGGGGAAACCTATCCCGAGGACATACGAGGCCAGGCAAGGCTCGGAGGCTACCATCCAACAATGTACTTGTGAGTGGGCAATTTATTTTTATACTTAAATATAATTATAGTTTCCATGAATATGTATTTACTTCATTTTTACGCTTATATTGCCAAGTATCGTTATTGTGATGATAAATGTGATAAATGATGTTATATGATTAAGATATTACTGTCATGACGTGCATACATATTTGTATATGCTCATCTTGCTACACCCTGATGTTAGGACTCCCACCCCAAGGCTAGGGGTAGTCCTTCACGTGTATGTTCACATCCTCATCGTTCGCTCGCCTTGGATCCAAGTTAAGTGCCAGCCCTATCATGTAGATTGCATTAGGCAATTCCTAACTCGTATATGACACATGCTTCTACACCAGTCTTCACGTGATCGTAGTACTATAGCGTATTTGTTGGAAATGTGCCCTAAAACCAATCATATGATGATACTTTATGGACATTTCACATGTTAAACTAATCTAGTTTAATATCAAGGGCAAACATTATTGTTTGAGCCGTCTCATATAAATGTTATATGCTTAAACGATAAGTCCAAGGAATATGTGATTGGGAGAATGCGATCTAAAGAAGATAGATTCATGAGACCATTCTCTTTTGTATACATATCCTAAACGTTCCTGATCATAGGATTGCCAATTGGGCATTGACAGTCCGTTAAGATCAGTACGTACTATGTCTTCTCTTAGGGAGAGTGACTAGTCTCGAGTCATTGGTGTGTCTAACACCAAGACAAGTACGTAGGTGCTCAATAGAGAATGAGTTCACTGAACACGATCAACGAAGAGTTCTCATATTCATGTCACATGAGAACTCAAGGTTGGGATAATGCAAAGTAGTCCTTTGACCTAAGGCATCATAGTTGTCTTGTGGTTAGGTCCTTGATCTTTGACTATGTCAAATGTCACTCTATCAGAGGGTGTCCACGACATCGTTGGGGTTAAGTCACTTAGCTATGGAGGCAAGTGAATGCGCAACAAGGGATCTCTAACCTTCAAACCGTTTGAGGGAGAATACTCTATGATATGATTTAGAATCTCTGGCCAGAGTATGAACGAGATGAAGGAAGGCGTTCTAAATCACATTCAAGGTAATCATATAAGTACACGTATCACATTGGATAGTAGACATGAATAAACTATCAAACCAAACAATGTGGTCAAGAGTATTGTATTATAGAAAGACCGTATTGCATTGTAATCCTAAACTGAATAGGTTCTCCACCTCTTTTGATTAGCTTGGGTAACCATGATATGCTGCTAGGTGTCACTCATGGTTTGTGGAAGCCCTAAACGTGTATAAACACTAAAGGGAGAATTGAAAGTAAGTTTCAATTCACAATCGATTTGAAAGAGTTTGAATCGCCCACTGCCTCGCTAAAAGGAACCTAATGGATCGTACACCGTGTAAGGTAGAGATTGAAGATTCAACGGAGATGAGTAAGAATAATTAAATGGTTTAATTATTTATGGCAAGGATTAATTAATATGTTAATTAATCAAACGAATAAGTTCGTTAAAGACCTCGGGATAGTTTTGGACCTTAAGGCCCAATGGGCTTCGAATGTCAAGTCCATTGACTTAAGTTGTATGACAACTTAATGAATAATGATTAACAAAGGCCCAAATAGCCCAATAATACCCTAAGGCCGGCCATTTAGAGGAGGGTAGCAAACTTGGACCTATTTACAAGTTTGCCACTCAAATGAATTAAGGTATAAATATGACTTTATAGCCAAAATTCATTTAGGGTTCTTTTGGGGGAAATTGGAGAGAACACAAACTCTCCTTTCTCTCTAAAGAGGCCGGCCCCCCTTGGAGGGATTAGCTAGCAATCCTACTCCTCCAAGGTCACTCATTTCTTCTTAAATCTAACCTTGGTGTGGAGACTTAGAGGTTCTCAATTTTGGGAACTTGGAGAAACCTTTTCATCCATCCAAATCCATAGATCTAAGATGCAAGGAATGAAGGCCCTCTCTTTGGGTGATTAGCCTTTGCTTATGCAAAGAGGAATCTACAAAGGTATAAGTTTCAACTCACTTTGTTTTGAATTGATTATTGGTTCACCAATCTACTAGGCTTTGAATTTCATGGGTAATGTTTTGTTTTTAAGTGCATGCTTGCATGATTCCGCCTTTAATTGTTAATTGCATGCTAATGATGTTGCTTAAATGAACATGTTTTCACAAAATATTCCTTCAGTATTGATTACACCCAGTCCAGTTCGTGTCAGAGTTTATCTGTACGAACTCGTGTACTAGCGTAGATGGATGACCATTTAGTTATACTTGATTATCACATGATTATATTACTACGGTGTTTAATATATCATGACTTGGCATATTTCTGATTATATTAATGTTGTACTGTTGTTTACATACTTACGTAGTATGTTCTAAGGAAACTATACTTGTTTTATAGTGAAAGGTTACTATGTTCGAAAATAAAGGCTTTGTTATAAGCGTTGTTTTGCTAACCCACTCAATTTGTTTTTCGCCCCTCTAGGCCCTAGATAGCTGTACTCTTCGTGGTACTCGAGGATTCTCCAGTAGTTATAACATTATCTCTATTTATAAGTATGAACTTATCCACTATTGTGTACTAAGTGTAATTTAACTACTTTGACTACTTTATTGTAGTCATACTGTCTAGTATACTCTGAACAATTGTAGTGGGTTCTTCCCATGACTGCGCACTATTTCACTATTTCATTTAAATTAGTTCTAGTTTAGTTTTAATTTAGTCACTTTTTCACATCACTTACCTTATGGTTACGTCACGTCCAGAGCCGGCCCAGGCCCAGTGCCACAGGGACAACTGTCCAGGGCCCAAAATTAAAAGGGGCACCAAATAAAAACCCATGTATATATATATATATATATATATATATATATATATAAATAAAAAGTTGAGAAGGTTGACCCAGCTTTTGTCCCCATTTGGTCCCTTTCCCGTTTTCCATCCCAAATAAAGGGCCCACTTGGTCCCATTTTCCATCCCTTTCCCGATTTCCCATAACCCTAATTGCTAAATCCTAATTTCCTACCCGGGCCACCACTGACCACCCCCCCCTTTGTTCCTGTTCCCCACTTCTTCCCCAGTTCTCCCACTTCCTCCCTCCCTGCCGTTCCACGCAGGCAGACAGACAGCTATCAGTGTACCAGACAGCACAGTGCAAGCAGCATTCACTCACTACCAACCCCTTTGAATTTTGAGGTAAGTTAATTTTTAAAATTTGAATTATCAATTCATAATTTAATATAAAATTTTGCAAGTGATATAGAATTATAGATAATTGATGTATAGAATTGTTGTTGATGAATTGAATTCTTGACTAATTGAATTATTTGATTTCATTTCAAACCTAATTTTTAGGTTCAATTTTTATAATACTTTGTGTTAGTGTTTTTATAATATATAATATGTGTTGGAATAATAATTTTGATAGGATATTTTTGTTATATCATGTGTAGGTAATTTTTGCAAACAAATTATCGAAGCCATGTCTTTTAGGAAACAACTCTCTGGTAATATGAAAAGGAAAAAAAAGGCAAAGGATAACGAAATTGCCGAAAGTTTAAGAGGATCTCTTAATAAATTTTTCTCTACAAAAAATGAGTCAGTTGAAAATTTGAGAGAAAATTATGTTGGGGAAGAGTCACAAAATGTTGTTGGGGAGTCTCATGATCATGAAAATGGTAGTGATTTAGGAGAAAATGTTGGTGATGAGTCTCAAGACCATGAAAATGGTGGTGATGTGGATTTAAATGTTGATGATGTGGATTTAAATGTTGATGATGATCATATTGGTGTAGAGGAAAATATTGAATCTTCTGAACCTAGTTTCCATTTAAACATTTATGATCCAAGAGTTTGGGATGGTCTTAATGCAGAAATGAGAGCCTTACTTGTAGAAAAGGGGCCAATTCGAGAAACTAATTTCACTTATCCCAAGGACAAACTCTTTAGAAAATTTTCCTCACACTACTATGATCGAAAATTATCAACGGGTGAAATTTATGATAGGAAATGGCTCGTGTATTCAAAAGAGTTGGATAAAGTCTTTTGCTTTTGTTGTAAATTGTTTAAAACAATTGCCTCAAAAAGTGAGTTAGCAAAAGATGGAATTAGTGATTGGAGACATCTTGGTGTGAAGCTTGACCAACATGAAAAGAGTAAAGAGCATCTCATTAATTCCAGAACTTGGGTTCAGTTGAAAAGTAGATTGACAACAAATCAGACAATTGATAAAGAATTTCAAATGCGAATCAAGAAAGAGACAAATCATTGGAAACAAGTGATGCTTAGAATTATTGCTGTTGTGAAATGTCTTGCCATACGTAATTTAGCATTTCGTGGAACAAATGAAAGACCTTATGAAGACTCTAATGGCAACTTCTTAGGTTTACTTGAAATGATTGCGGAGTTTGATCCAATAATGCAAAAGCATTTTCGACTCATTGAGAATAAAGAAATTCATCACCATTATTTGAGCCATAAAATTCAAAATGAGTTGATAGCTACTTTGGCTTCAAAAGTCAAAACCACAATCATTAAAAAAGTAAAAGAAGCCAAATTTTTTTCTGTCATTCTTGATTGTACTCCTGATGCAAGTCATGTGGAACAAATGACTTTAATTTTGAGATGTGTTGACTTGTCAAGTAGGTCAATAAATATAAGGGAGTATTTCATGGAGTTTTTAAGTGTGGAAGATACATCAGGACAAGGACTTTTTAATGAGTTGCAAGATGTCCTAAAGTCTCTTGATCTTGATATTGATAATGTGAGGGGACAAGGTTATGATAATGGATCTAACATGAGAGGGAAACACCAAGGTGTCCAGAAAAGATTGCTAGACATAAATCCCAGAGCCTTTTACATGCCATGTGGTTCTCATTGTCTTAATTTAATAGTTTGTGATATGGCAAGTTCATGTCTTAAAGCAAAATCTTTTTTTGGAGCGTGTCAATGCATATATACGGTGTTTTCCAACTCTACAAAGCGTTGGAATATTTTGCTTGAACATATTGATGGTTTAACTTTGAAGTCATTGTCAACTACTCGATGGGAAAGTCACATTGAAAGTGTTAAAGCAATTAAATCCCAAGTAGCCCAAGTTAGAAATGCTTTGTTTACGTTGGTGGAAATTATTGAGAATCCTCAATTAAGTAGGGATGCAGAATGTTTAGCATCAGGAGAACTTTCCAGTTTTGATTTTGTATTAAGTTTGGTTATTTGGTATGACATTTTGTTGAAGATTAACATGGTGAGCAAAAAATTACAATCTGAAGACATGCGTCTTGATGTTGCTGTAAAGGCATTAGAAGCACTTGTTACCTTTTTTGAAAACTATAGAGAAACTGGTTTTGCTTCTGCCATGCGTGATGCTAAAGAAATTGCACTTGATTCGGAAATTGACCCTGTTTTTCAAGCTAAACGTCATAGACCTAGAAAAAGACATCATGATGAAATTGATGGTAATGAGAGGGAACAACAGTCTGCTGAAGAATCCTTTAGAACAGATTATTTTCTTGTCATAGTGGATATTGCTCTTTCTCAACTAAAACACAGGTTTGAACAGTTAAAGGCTTTTGAATCCATTTTTGGCTTCTTGTTTGATGCACCGAAGTTAATTTCATTGGATGATCAACAGCTAAAAGAAAAATGTATGAATCTTGAAGCACATTTGAAACATGGAAATACCATGGATGTAGATGGAGCCG
Source organism: Crataegus laevigata (assembly GCA_963580275.1). Classification (NCBI taxonomy): domain Eukaryota; kingdom Viridiplantae; phylum Streptophyta; class Magnoliopsida; order Rosales; family Rosaceae; genus Crataegus; species Crataegus laevigata. The sequence continues at coordinate 10,711,712 of OY756944.1, read as the reverse complement.
ACTTATGTTCCGAATTACAGGTGTTGCAAATGATGTTACCTGAAGAAGCATTTCTCTCTAATAACCCTTGGACATCCATGGAAATAGCAAACTTTGTAAAAGAAACTGACATGTGTCCTAATGTCTTGATTGCTTATCGTGTACTGTTGACTGTACCTGTGACCGTGGCATCTGCAGAAAGAAGCTTTTCAAAATTGAAATTATTAAAATCTTACTTGCGGACCACTATGACTCAAGATAGGCTAAATGGATTAGCAATCTTATGCATTGAAAAGGATGAGATTGAAGACTTGGAGTATGATGATGTAATTGATGATTTTGCTTCAAAAAATGCCAGAAGACAATTTCTTAAAGGTTGAAATTTCAAGGAGCTTTGCTAGGAATGGTTGTATTTGATTGTCGGGGTTTAGGTACTATGTCCCCCCCGTTGTATATTTTCTCAAGTAATATAATTTGGGCGTGAGGGCCTAGCCCCCCAGCTTCGACTGGGTTCCAGCCCTCGTTAAATATTTTTTTTAAACATATATTTCCATATTAAAAAGGGCACATTTTGTGCTTTTGCACTGGGCACCCAAAAACTCAGGACCGGCCCTGGTCACGTCCTAGTGACGACCAGCATGCTTAGACCTCCAGCGGTCAGGGTGTGTCATGGACTGTTTACGGACCTTATGTGTGGAGCAACTATTGGTTGTTGGATTTAATCTCAATGGTCATAACAAATCAATCAAAGAGAGGTTACAGAGAAATTGGTTCATAATTGACCTGTCATTAAAACCTATTGGATGACCCTACCACAGTTTTTTTTTCTTTTCAATTAAAATTGTCCTTCTCTCTCTCTCTTGCAAAGTCCTTTCCATCTTGTTGTCTTCCTTAACGTCCCATCTACCTCTTCCAAAACCCAGAAAAAACTTAACAAATCAACTCTTCGTTATCCACCCTAGTCAAATCGCGGTAAAAAATCCATGTCATTCCCCATCAAAAAGTCATTGCCTGGTACTTTGCATCTCTTCATAGCACCAAAAATAATCACCCCTACAAAATTCCATGCGATTGGTCGTAGGTGAGGAGGACGGGGCTAGAGCAACTATACCTTTTTTTCTACTTATACACCTGCAATTTGATGGGGTTAAGTTTTGTGAAGAAGACAGTGACAGAAGTGGGCGGTGGAGAGTTGTTTTGGTTTGGGAGTTCAAACGGTGTGAAGGTGGAGATAGAGGAAAAAAATTAGAAGAAGAAGAAGAAGAAGAAGAGTGGGACATGTGGGAGAAAGATAGAAAGATAGAAAGATAGAGACAGAGAGAAATGAATATATTTTTAAGTTGAGAAATTTTTTGATATGTCATATGAACTTGTACGCATTTTCTAATTTGTCATATAAACTAAAATTTTAAACAATTTGCCACACCCTTTTTTAAATCATTAATTTGTCATTTTTCTCTAACTCTGTTAAGTTTTCCATTCAATATAAAGCATGTGTCTCGCACATGACTTGTGTTTAGGGTTATTTTAATACCTTGCTTCCCTTTTATTAAGTTGTATTCAACAAAAAACTATAGGGCTTCTCAGGCAATGGAACAATATTTTTGACATGATAGCAATGAAATGATCATGCAATGCACCATCTTCTAGTTATTGCAAATATGTAATGATACACAAGTGGGAGTTTGCATTTTAGCATGTCACAAAGACATAATTTCATACGAGCTCTATAAATGAGAAATAGGTTGACGTTTTGTGCCATAAATGGAGTTGTAAATGCTTATACGCTAAAGAAAAGTAAAAAATTTAAGTGTTTGCACGAAAGAAAAGTAAAAGACTTGTGAAAAGATGTTAAAATGACTTAAATAACCCTAAATACAAATGTACATGACTTATATTAGATGGAAAACTTAACAAAGTTAAGATGAGATGACAAATTAATGATTTTCTAAAGTTGGTATGACAAAGTGCTTAAAATTTTAGTTTATATGACAAATTGAAAAATATGAACAAGTTCATATGACTTTTCAAAAATATTTCCTAAGTTTTAAAAATATTTAAAATTTAAGAGCAAAAATAACAATCATAATAAAATAATTAATAAGTGGCAGCAAATGACACGCAACAACAACTGATTGGCTTACAACCAGGTCCACATACAGCTGACATTTTTACATACAGTCACGGGTCAATTGTATGATACACAATTCTTTTCTTCTTCTTTTTTTACGGAAAAAAAAAACCTTCATTAAAGAGAAAACCACTAGTAGAACATTTTTAGTACAATTAAAGGCAAGCGCTGTAGACGCAAAGCTAGGAGTGCAGTGCTCCTAAACATGACTACTAGAAAAACTTAAGCTATATCTAGCAAAAGCATCTGCAACAAAATTTTCCTCCTTAAAGATGTGCCTCCATTTAATATTGAATAATTTGTTCGCCGACCCCTAATGTCTTCAACAATAGTGTCACATCCCGGCCTAGGCTCAACCACTTTCCGGGCTCAACTCTGTCATAGCACGTTATTGTTCGCTTTGAGCCCCTACCACACCCTCACGGTTTTATTTCTAGGAACTCACACGAGAACTTCCCAGTGGGTCACCCATCCTGGGAAAGCTCTCGCCTGAACTTGCTTAACTTCGGAGTCGGAACCAGTGATCTCCCAAAAGGCCTCATGCTTTTTGGAGGTGGGAATGTACATATAAGACTTACAGGATCCTCACCATTAGACAATGTGGAATCTTACAAATAGTCATGAAATTCCAGGCTACATAAGAAACCAAGAACAGCTTGAATAGTTAAAGAAGAGTCTCCATCCACCATGATACATAATCATTTTCTTATGTTATATATTCGAATATCTTTAAAAATTCATAAAAATTAATTTGCAATGTGTGAAAGATGTAAAAAAAATTATGCAAACACTTGTGATCACATCCTTTACGTTTTGATTATGATTATATCATCGTTTGATTTTTTTTTTTAATAGTTGAAACCCTCGCGAACAGTGTTTTTAGGGTGATTGAAAATGTCTAAAAATTCATAATAATTAATGTACAAGTGTGAAAAATGTTAACAAAATATACAAATGCTCGTAATGACAAGCTCTACAACTTTTGCGAATAGGTCAACTCCAAAACTTTACAATGTAATCCATAAACCGTAGTGACAAACTCTAACCATCTAATTATCGTTTACGTCTACGCTTTAATTTTCCATCACCAGAAACTGTTCTTCGGGGTTTCTTTTTTTTTTTTAAACATGATATTGTAGTGGATTGAAAAAGATAAACTTTTTAAACATTATAGTACATTGAGTAATATTTGCACTAACCTTAAAACTTAGAACGTGATGTTAATGATCCAAACAGGTCATCTTTTTCAATCCACTACAAGATTATGTTTTCAAAAATGATTTCTAGTGATCAAAAATTAAATCGTAGATGTAAACGACAATCAAATGGTTCAAGTTTGTCATTAAGGTTTAGACATTATGGTTAAGTTTTGGAGTTGACCCCCATTCACGAAGTTGTAGAGTTTGCCATCATACGTTTATATAATTAATTATTATGAAATTTTATTAATTTTGAACTCATAGAAAAAACATTATTCATGAGGGTTTGGAGGGTTTTAAAAATCCAAACGACAATGTAACTATTGTCTAAGCGTAGACGATGCTATGACGAGCGTTGACATAATTTTTCACACCTGTAAATTAATTATAATGAATATTTATTAAATAATCACTCCCCCTAAAACACTATCACAAGGGATTGGAGGGTTTTAACAATTTAAACAACGATGTAATTATCATCGAAGCGTACAAAATACAACTACAAGAGCTTGCATATTTTTTCACATTTTCACACTTTTGAAAATTAATCATTATGAATTTTTTTAACATGCGTTGGTATTTTATAGGAAAATCAAATTACATAAAACAAGATTCATAATAGTTAATTCACAAGTGTGAAAAAATGTGAAATAATATGCAAATGCCTCTGACCACATCATTTATGCTACTAAAACTTTTAAACCGTAAAAGCTCTCGTGAATAGTGTTTTTAGAGGAGTTGAAAATGTTCAATAATTCATAATAATTAATTTTCAAGGGTGAAAAAAGGTGAAAAAAATATGCCAACGACTATGATTGCATCCTATATGCTTAGACGATGGTTGTATCATCATTTAAATTTTTTAAACCGTAGAAACCCCCATGAACTGTGTTTTATGGGAGTTAAAAATTAATTTACAAATGTAAAAATGTTCCGTCAATTGGTACATGATGAGTGCGTATTTTACTTTTATTATATCACAAAAGCTACATTTTCTTGAAAGGAATTACATGGTTTTGTATTTTTATATTAAATTAATTAGTTGGAGAAAAAACATGTTATAATTCCTTGGTTTTAATTTAATCATGTGATTTCCTCTAATTTAAATTCCCATGCTTATGCCTTTGATCAAAGTATATAGACAACTTGACTTTAGAAGATACATGTGGCTTAAATTTATTTTCTTTTAACTTGTTTGAAGGTTGGAATTAGTTGGAGAAGTCACCAGCACATGACAATTTGGAGAATCAGTTATGCCCAAATTGAATTGACAAGGAAGGAAAAGCTATATATTTCTTTCCCATTTTCCATGATTAGCCGGTCACACCAAATCAAGAGAAAGAGAAGTTTTAGCAAAGTTAAATTGGAAATAAAGATGAGGATTAATTGACATAAAGGCTATGGCAGGTGAAATACTAAGATGCTAGCAAGCAGGTAAAAATGTATTTTCATTTCCTCTCTTTTATGACAATAAAGTAGCTATTAAGTTTGGTGAGTTATGGGAGAGGTAAAGAATGCCCAGCGGCAAGGTGGGATGGGAAGGATAGAAAAAATGGAACAAAAATAAAATGAGAAACAAAAAGGGAGCTGACGGGAAGGAATAGAGGAGGAAGGAGGAAATCTTGGTATTCTCTTCTTATGGTTTTATCTTCTCAACTCATGTCTTTTTTTTTTTTTTGGTTTAATTTAAGGATTATGTCTAGCTAAATTTTCAGAGTTAGTGGCTGTTTTGAAGGCCTAAATATGCTTGCAAGTTTGTTATGACATTTTGTTTCATTTTCTTTTATGAATGGATAAAAATTGGTTCACTACTTATGTCAGTGATGAATTCTTTATATGTTTTCTATGGATCCATACTTAGTAAGCATATCTAGTATTCTAATGCTATGAATACGTGTGTGCATGCCCTTATTGAATGAGGACCTACATATGTTCTAGAGTAGTACTTGTTAATTGCAATTAATATGTGAACTAATTTCTAGGATAAGTAAGACAATACCAGTACTTATGATGCCTTAAAATGACTCTAACTCTTTTTCATTCTTAATGATTTCTACTTGTTAAATCGATGAACACGTCATTCCAGATTGCATGCTAGGGACTAAGTTAAGTTGAATACGCCATTCTCTTAACTCGTTTTGAATACACCAAAGAGTAATAGGTTATGTTCTAACATTGAACCGACCTCAACATCTTCATCCGGATATAAAAGAAATTTGAATGAAACATAATATGTTTGCATGATTATCTAGTGGTGGATAGCAATTCCCCTAACTCGTTTTCTTAATTTGTGAACTACAATCTGTTTTTATTATTTAAAATCAGTTTCTGTCATGTTTCTGTTCAATTTAATTAAAAAAGAAAATTAACTCCAAAAATCTTGATATTTTAAGTGAGTATACCTCTATTTGTCTAGTGTCTTCATATAAAATTTCATTGAATTTAGATAAGTGTAAGTCAGTCTAATAATTATTTTTCGGGAGCTGGTCAGTAGGGACAGCAGCCCAGTTTTGTGATATTTTAAGTAATTTGATAAAACAATCTTCCATGAAAAAAAATATTTCTTATTTTCATATGCTACAATTGAAAAATTTAAGTGTTAATAAGGAAAATCAATAGGACATTTGTGTGCTACTTTGTGGGGTACTTTTAATCCTATCAATATGAGATTGGGAATATCTTTGACGTGGTATGTTTAATATACCAAATCGGTGTCATGAAAATGATAATTGGCCAAGGAGGATAAATCAAGCAACAAATCATGAAATATGTATAAGTGTATTGTGGAGCCAAAAATAATCAAGAGGCAATACGTGGATTTTTTGGTAAAAAGGATAAAATTACCCTCGAAGCACACCAGATTTCTTACGCGTGAGCAGTGGACAATCATCCTTCAATCAGGCTAAAAGTGTCCAAAATAGGTAACCAATTCAAAATTATCTCATCTTAGGTAATTATTTCATAACCTACATAACATTCCATATAAATGGAGATTAATTGACTAATTAATGGATTAATTCCTAATTAATCCATTAATCACCAATTAAATCACCCATTACACCCCAAAAAACACCCAAAGGCCGGCCACTCTCTCTTCCAAAGAGGGCTGGCCATGCTCTATCCATTTTCTCTAAAAAGCTAAGTCCACACTCTTACAAAACTCCCAAAAAAACTCTCTAAACACTTTCCTCTCTAAATTCTAACTTTGGCATCGAAGGTTCTTCGGCCAAAGCCCCCCCCCCCAATTCATCGTGGGCGCGTGAGGCTCTTGGCCTCAACCAAAGGTGTTAATTGTTTTGTAGGTGCAATTTTTTCCAAGAAGAAAGCAGCTGGAATTTGCATCCACATGTATTATGTAACATTTATGAACTTCTCTTATCTGATTTCAACTCATAATCGATGTTTTATGCTCATTTCTCAATGAGCACAGTTCCAGAAGTCAGTGAAAATTTTATAATATTTTTTTTTCATTTTCAATGATTTTTATAAAAAATTTACGTTTTATATAGTATTTACTCAATATGTGCCATATGGCACCATGTGATTCGTTGGATACAACTTTTCTTGAGTTTTTTGGTATCAATATGACGGAATTGGATCCCCTCTTGAGCAAATGGTGGCCATCTTCAAGACTCATTAACAGGGGTAGTTGGATTTTGATCCAACGCCTACAATTATTATAACTTTTAGAAGGACTACCCTGACACACCCAGACCAAAATCGAGGCGTGTTGGCCGTCATGTGAGGGTGACGTAGCCATGTGCGCAATTTAGAAGTGATGGTGATATGAAAATGTGAGTAAATAAAAATCAAGTTAACTAATTTATACTAGGAACAAATATATAGGTGTGTGTGAAGGTGTTTAAGGTAGTACTACACATATCAGAGCATGTATGTCCTAGGAGCAGTCCAGCATCAAATATTAATTATACAGAACATGAAAGGAAGTCCCGACATATTTGCAACGCTATCAAAACCGCCATGAAGCCCTTGTGAGCCACCAATCTGAACGTCTACCTAGAACTTGGAGGGGCGCAAGACAGAAAACGTGAGTGGGCAAAAACAAAGGTTTTGAAAACACATTTCACTTTTCAAATATAATAACCCCTCACCATAAAACCCGTATAATTTCCCATAAATTATATATATATAATCATGCTCAATAATGAAGAAAACCAAATATATGCCATGTCGAATATGTCATAAACAAATATGTAAGCCAGGTGATGTGATTTAAGACGCAAGTGATATATCAGCCAGAGTCACCTAACGTGACCTGTATGGCTGAATCTATCGCTCATAAATATGCGTTCATGTACACGAGTCTGAACCACCTAATGTGGTCTATACGATAGGCTGGGTGTAAATAAATACGCTCAAGTGCTACGATCAAATGAAGGCTGTGCGAAGTATCGCAAGTCAAGTACAAGTCGGAACCACCTAGTGTGGTTTGTACGACAGGCTGGCACCTGCCTTGGATCCAAGGTAAGCGTGTGGTACAAGAGGTGAATGATCACGTGAAGGCTAGGCTCTGGCCCCGAGCAGAGCACTAACACCGAGGTGCAGAATAATGAGCACTAACCATGTATATACACAACCATACTCACAGCAATCTCTATCATCAGTGTACTCACCTGAAGCTTACCTGTCATACAATATAATGCATATCGACATTAATGCATAAACTAAAATATGATGCAATTGATATGGCATTTAAAATGTAAAACCATTTAAAACAATTTATGGGAACTGTAAAGCATAAATACATATATATAGAAAATCAAAAGCCCACTCACTGGTATGAAACAACTGATTAAACGTTAATTTAAAAGTACATAACCAAAACCTAGGATTAATTTCTCATACGTTGCTCAGTTGGGGTATGTGAATATACTATCATGGCCTGCTCAACACCACAAACGTTCCCATATTTTTAAAATAATTTTTGGAGGTCCCACGCGCCGCCATGCACTGATCACGAACAGGCACGTGTCTGGCACATAGACGGAATCCCTAACGTCATTAGGAAATATTCCGTTAAATATGAAAATATTCTGTTAAATTTACCTAATGTCGTCAAGAATATTTCGCCAACTTTGACGAAATATTCTCCTTCCTTCTCTGATGGTTCGTCCGATTCCGACACCGGCCGCCGCTGCACTCACCAGTTTCTGGAAAAAAACTTAAAACCTTAATATCTCTGTCAATTTTCAACCAAACTTCACGAATTTTATATCAAATTGAAGCTCTCAACAAGGAGAACATGATCTTACCTAATTGGAGCCTTAAATCTAACGAAAATTTATCTGAATAAGCTTCGATATTCCGGCCATTACTATAACTTGCTAAACCTGAGTGCTTCGATGTCCAAACTCCTCCAAAATTAGTATAGGGTTCCTATTAGGTTGATTAGGAACCTTTTCAAGCCTTGAAACTTCGTAAAATCGCGACGATCAAGTCGGAGCAAATTCTACTCCTCGCCGAAATTTATGGAATCTCGGATCTCAAAGCCAACATACCTAACTAGTGGGATCACTAGATTCAGGAATTCAAAAGGAACGAGAATAGGGGAATCTCGAGCTCGATCCGTGACGTTTTTAGTGAGTTTGAGAGTTGAGGGTTCAGTTGTATGGACTGGAGAGGTTTCGAGAGAAATGGTGAGGTTGCAAACTTGCACGTGTGTGTGGGGGTGCGAGTGTAAGGCCACAGGTTGACCAAAATAAAATGAACAAAGCCCTAGTTGGGCCATAGGTTTTAGGACATAACAAATGGGTCAAAAAAGAAAATAAAGTCCACCTAAACATTTTAATTGGGTCCCAGAATTAAGGATTAAAGGTTATTGGTTTAGGTTTCAATTTCTTATTTTGACCCAATTACAATCTAACATTCGTAACTATTTCGTTAAGAACCCGATTCGCTCCGAATTCACGTCAATGCGCTCATGACAATGCGTATTATTTAATTATGCTAGCAAGACCAGTAATTTAAATCGACATATGTACATCCACGTTGCTAAGCCTTGAGGGCAGTTCTGTAATTTTACATACTCGGGAATTAAAATATATATAAATTCGGGACGGGCTGTTACAATCTACCACCTTAAAAAAATTTCATCTCCAAAATTTCTACGCACTAGCATAGTAACATATCATTACCCATAAAATAGACGTGGATATAAATCTCGCATACAATTCTCTATCTCTCAAGTGGTCTCTTCCACTTAATGGTTCCTCCACAAGAGTTTTAGTATTCACACAATCTTGTTCCTAAGAACCTTATCTTTCCAGTCTAAAATTGTCACTGGCTCCTTATTGTACATCAAATCTGAATTAATTTCTAGTGGCTGAGAAGGGATCACGTGTGATGGATCCGCACCATAATGGTGAAGCATGGATACATGGAAAACATCATGTACCTTTGACAACTCCGAAGGCAACTCAAGTTTATAGGCGACTTCACTAACTCTCTCAGTGATCTGGTACAGTCCTATATAGCGAGGGCTTAGCTTACCTTTCTTGCCAAACCGTACTACGCTCTTCCATGGAGATAGCTTTAAAAATACCCAATCTCCAACTTTATAAACCCTATATGTGGTATGTTTATCGAGAAAACTCTTTTGTCGATCCTGGGCCGCTTTCAGGCTAGCTTTAATCACCTGAATATTCTATGTAGTCTCATCAACAATCTCAGGGCCCACTAATACCCTATTGCCAACCTCTAACCAACATAAAGGAGTGGGACAAAGTTTACCATGAAGTGCTTCGAATGGTGATATACTAATGCTAGAATGATAGCTATTATTATAGGCAAACTTAATCAGAGCCAAATGTTTATGCCAAGCGTCGCCAAACTGCAGTACTGAAGATCTTAGCATATCCTCTAGCGTCTGTATAGTTCTCACAGATTGCTCATCTATCTGTGGATGATACGTCGTGCTGTATAGCAATCTCGAACCAAGAGCTTCCTAAAATGCCACCCAGAACTTAAAAGTGAACCTAGGATCCCGATGAGAGATGATACTAACCGGAGCCCCGCGGTATTTAACAATCTCTTAAATAAATAGATCAGCTAATCAGCTTAAAGAATAATTCTCTCGAACAGGCAAGAAGTGTGTTGACTTAGTAAGCCGATCCACTATCACCTAAATGTCGTTAAAACCATTTCACGTACAAGGGAGCTTGTACACGAAATCTATGGTGATGTCTTCCCATTTCCACTAAAGAACGGGAAGTGGCTGTAATAGCCCAAAAAGCTTCTTTCTATCAGCTTTGACTTGCTGGCATATTGCACAACGACTTACATATTATGCAATTTCTCTCTTTATGCCAGGCCAGTAGTAAAAAGGTTGAATAGTGTGATACATCTTGATACTCCCAGGATGCATCGTGTACGCTGAAATATGTGCTTTATCCCGGTCTTTAACCTCTAATTTCAGTCTTATAGACCTCAATTATGTGAGGAAATGAGCATGACTAGCATGCAAAGCATTAAGTCTGGCCCGTGATTTTCTGCTTAGCGCGTCTGCCACTGAATTTGCACGACCCGGGTGATACTCAATTGTGCAATCAAAATCGCCAAGTAATTCTATCCACTTCCACTACCGAAGGTTAAGATCTTTTTGGGGTGAAAATATACCTGAGGCTTTTATGGTCTATGAAAATCTGGCATTTCTCTCCATACAAATAATGCTGCCAAATCTTTAGGGCAAAGATAATGGCTACTGACTCGAGATTATGAGTAGGGTAATTCATTTCGTGTGGCTTCAACTGTCGCAAAGCATATGAAATCACCCTACCATGTTGCATCAATACGTAGCCTAAGCCATTGAGAGAAGCATCACTGCAAATCTCAAAGTTACCACTGTCATTTGGAAGCACCAAAATAGGTGCGTGAGTGAGACAATACTTTAGCTGTTGGAAGTTCCGCTCACAATCGTCGTTCCACTCAAATTTAACATATTTCCTAGTCAATCTCGTCAGTGGTAAAGTTATGGCTGAAAAATCTTTAATAAACCGTTTGTAATAACCTGCTAAGTCGATGAAAATCCGTACCTCGGAGACGGTCCTTGGCTGCTCCCAATTCTCAACTGCATCTACTTTTTGTGGGTCCACCAGTATACCCTGAGCTGATATGACATGCCCTAAGAAAGACACCTGATCCAGCTAGAACTGACATTTGCTAAACTTAGCATATAACTGATGTTCCCTCAGTTGCTTCAAAACCAAAGTGAGATGTCGCGTGTGATCTGTTTTAGATTTAGAATACACTAAAATGTCATCAATGAAGACAATAACGAACCTATCGAGATATGGCTGAAATACTCGATTCATTAGGTCCATAAATGATGCTGGTGCATTCGTCAACTCGAATGGCATCACAAGGAACTCACAATGACCATAGCAAGTCCTAAATGTTGTCTTAGAGACATCTTCACTTCTGATCTTCAACTGATAGTATCCAAACCTTAAATCAATCTTGGAGAATACGCAGGCACCTCGAAGCTAGTTAAATAAATCATCTATACATGGCAACTGGTAACAGTTTTTAATCGTTACCCGATTCAGCTGTCAATAATCAATGTATAGCCTCAAGGTCCCGTCTTTCTTTCGTATGAATAAAAATGGTGCTCTCCATGGTGAAGTACTAGGCTGGATGAAACCTTTATCCACTAATTCTTGCAGCTGAGTTTTTAAATCCCTTAACTCTACAGAAGCCATTCAATAAGGAGTTAAGGAAATATAGTCTGTACTTGGAATCAAGTCGATGGTGAACTCTACCCCTTGATCTAGCGGTAATCTAGATAAATCATCAAGAAATACGCTAGGCAAATGCCTGACTACCCGTACATCCTCCACACGGGTAGGCGTCTCCTCCTTCAAGACCACATGAACCAGAAATCCTTGAGATTCTTTCCTCAACAGTCGTTTAGCTCTCACGACAGAAATAATGTCGTGTCTCACTCCACTACGCTCGCCCATGAAGGTAACCACAGGTAAGCCTGGACGACGAAAAGTAATCGTCTTTTGGTAACAATTCAGCTGAGCACAGTTATAGTGTAACAGATCCATGCCCAATATAACATGGAAGTCCACAATATCTAGCGACACGAGATTAGCTGGCATTACGATGTCCTCCACCAAAACAGGACATCCCTGGTATACCTAACTAACATAACACGTCTCACCTCTAGGCATAGAAAACTCTAACTCGTAACCAAGAGGTGTAGGATAAGGTTGCGTCTTCTAAGCAAACGTATGAGAAATAACAGAGTGTAGGGCACTAGAATCAATCAATACTCTAGCAAAATATCCAAGGACGTTCAACGTACTCATAATGAGATCAGGATTACTCTGCGCATCATGCAGAGTAATATGGTGAACATAACCCTATGTTTGTGTCTACTGCCATCCTCCACAACCTCTGTTAGTTTGGTTTCCACGTCCCTGTAAATCACATCCCTGACTAGGTTGGTTAGACTGCCTTGATGATCCTGCACTACTAGAAGCAACCTCAACATTCTGGGACTGCCCTACTAGGTACCACTGTGATCCACCACTCTAATATGGTGGATACGTAACCTCCTGAATACTGAGGGTAACCACCCTGATGATACGGATCGTGTGGGTACTGATACGATCCTCCAGAATATGGGGCTATATCTCCCTGATAATGATACACACCCTTATAACCCGTCTGGGTGTAACCACTAGGTCTTGAGACTTGCTGAATAGGCACTAGTGGTGGTAATGTAGGTGGGTGAAGCTTCTGCTAGTTCTGTGGGTATTGATTAGCTCAGTGACCCTTCTGACCGTAAACAAAACATCATCTGCTGCCTTGTCTACACTTCCTAGTATGTCAACTGTTACACCTACGGTAAAATGGACCACTAAAACCGCCAAAATCTCTGTCTCTAGAAGCGGGAACCTCCTTAACAGCCACCCTTTTGTTGCACAGTGGAACTCGAACCTCCACTAGAAGAACTAGAACTAGTTCTGCTCCGCTTGAAACTTTGCGTCTGACGAAGTCCCTGTGATGATTGACCCTTATCTTTATTATTTTTCTTCTGCTTATTATCTTTTTCTTCTTCTTCATCACTATCACTGGGAATATTTTCTGAGTCCTCCACTCGAAGCAGCACCTCGAAAAATTCTTGATATGTAGTATAGGGGGTCGATTGCTTACCTAGTCTTGCTCTCGAGTACTCATCTCAGACCCCTCCCAACACACTTCAAAAATAAACCTGTGTTGAGGTACTTCTTCAAAAGCAAAAGTACCTCACAGACGAAGCAGGAGGAGTCTGAGATGCATCCAGATGAATTCGGAGTCCGAGATAATCCAAGAGTTCAAGAAGATGCCATCTGCATGGAGACCTGAGTACTTGAAGCATGTAGAGACAACGTGCTGACTCATCCTCTACTAGGCTGAGGAGCACTTGCCAGAAGGAGGCCCATCCTGTTCAAGAAGAAAGCTGTGGAAAATCAACAATCACGACCAATGATCGCCTATTAGTTCTTTTCGTTGTCTTTTATTTTTATTTTCAATTTTTCGTTTGCAATTTTTTTTATTTTCTTGCGTGCTTAACTGATTTATTTCTTTTCTTTGCAGGAACGTTTGGTTAATTCCTCCCTTGAAGTTGATTGCAAAATTTACGCTTGGGGGTCATCGCTTGAGTTTTCTGCAAATTAGGGAAGTTTTCAGTCCCTTTTCTTTATTTTATTTTGTTTCGTATTTTTTATTCATTTTTATTTTTATTTGCTTATTATTGTTTTCTGACATTGGGGACAATGTCTAGTTTAAGTGTGGGGGTATCAAGTATAAAAAAATGACCAAATTGAAAATTTTTGTACCTTCGACTTTGAACTGGTTTCATTTGTTTCCATGTTATTGCTTTTTGTTTTCTTAATTAGTTTTGTTTTATTTAATTTTTTTCGAAAAAATTTTAAAAATCCAAAAATATTGTTTTATTTTCCTTATTGTTTTGAATTAGATTTTTATTAGTTTCCCGACCCAATGATATAACTGGATGAAATTTGAACCATGATTATCAAGAACTTAGTTAACATGTGTTGTATGAAATTCCTTATTCTCTTGTTAGTATTGTACATGTTTGATCATCTTTGAAAAACCAAATGCACATAGCCTTGTTGATGTGAAACTAGAGCATGACTTAAAGCTTCATATGTGAATTTAGTGACCATATACATCCTATGTGAGTTTTTGAGCCTATTGAAAGTGTGTGCATTTTTCATACACTCCTATTCTTTCATGTGTGATGAACTTATGTGAGATGCATCTCTAGAACTTGCGTAACGATCTTTCGAAATATTTGTCATTGATTGCATGAATTTGAAAATGATAGAGGCATTAGGTTCACCACCATGGCCCAAATAACCATATTTCCCAAAGAAAAAAAAATAATATCATTAGATTGCCAATTTGAGCCGTATATGTTGAGCCTTTTATTTCTTATCACCAGATATGTCTACCCTTATACCTCAAACCATGTTTCCTTACCCTTTCCAAGCGAGCAAATTGAGACTATCTTTTGAGAAATGTTTGTGAAGTACTTGGAAGGTTTGGCAATAGAATAAGTGTGGGGGTATTTCATGTTTGTAAAAAAAAAAAAATGAGAAAAGGAAGAAAAGAAAAGAAAAAGAGAGGTTGTATACAAAAGAAAATAAAAAGTTTTTAAAGTTTCAGTTTATGGGTGTGGTTGGAGGTGTTAAAAGAATTGCTGGAAAGTTTGAGTTCTTATAAATCTCAACAAAAGAATCGCTTGCGATGTAGCTTGGAACTTGTGTTTTCCTATTCTTTCGTTTCAATAAGCCCTATCCCTAAGCCTCATTACATCCAATAAAAGTCCTCTTGATTTAAGTTTTGCAATTATGATTGTGGAGAAGTGATCTTTATGCAAGCTTATGGTAGAACTTTCACATTTGTTTCTTTGAGCGAAACACATTAAAACTAAACACATGTGTGATTGAGTGCATATCCCGTGAGAAGGTTGCTGGTTTGCATATGGTGATTTTAAAAATAAAAACTTGAAATTGCATTAGCATGGCTATCTCACACACTACACTTCAAGGATGATTTAAAGATTACTGCTAATATTTGAATAAGGAAGATGAACTGAGATTAGTTTGTTTTGTGCTAGCTATGGTTCTTGATGATTTATGTCCTCGAATGAAATTCTATGAGGGTCAAATAGGGGGAAGCTAATGTTTTTCATGTTATTACTTTTTCTGTTTTCTTTGTTTTGCTCGAGGACAAGCAAAAGCTAAGTGTGGGGGTATTTGATCGGATAATATTTATACATATTTTTATATCAAATTCTCTCGTCTTTTCTTAGTTAGTTCGTTATATTTTGAGCTATTTACGTTATTTTTGTGTTTTTAGAATTTATCTCGCTAAGAAAATAAAAATAGAATAAGTGAAGTGTTAAGTATTAATTTCATCGAAACTATCTTGTCTGTTGAATTATACCTATCGTTTATAAGAATAATAAATATATATATATATATTTATATATATTTATATTTATATATTTATATATTTATATATAATGTGATGGTGGGTGTGTGTGATGATGGAAGCAGCATGTGGAAGGAAACATTCGGTGGAGGGCCTAGCAGAAGATTAAAGAAAGAAATAAAAAAAAAAATAAAAGAAGGCAGCAATGATGGCTGCCATTGGAGAGGAAAATATAGGAGAATCCGAGGGGGAATGGAGAATAATTGGCACAAAAGAGAAAGGAAGGCGGGGATATAAGGAGGAACTCACGGGAAAATAAGGGGGTTTTTTCATAAGCTGCCAGAGGGCAGCGACTTGGAACCGAGAAAATAAATAAAAAAAATAAAAATATATGAAAGAAGGCAGCTGTGCGAGCTGCCTGACGAGAAAGAAAACAGAAGGCAGCTTCGGTGCTGCCAAGTGGAGCTTCGGACCGAGACAGAAAACGAGCAGTGCGGAGACTGGAGGGAGAGAGCTCTGCCAGCTGGGCAGCTTGCTGGTCACGGAAAGAAGGCTGCCTTGAGCAGTTTGCGGGGGCGCGGAGGAATTCTTGAGGCGCAGCGTGCAAGAGGGCTGCCTCGGGCAACTGAACAGAGGAAAACCTTTGCATCCTCATTTGGTTATATTTCTCCAAACTCATGTTTTAATTTCTGTTTTAATTTACTTATAATGTGTAATTAATTTATTTTGGCTAGAGGTTAATTCAAAGCCATGATTATATTTGTAATTTGAATTGATACCTTCAGTTGTGATTTCTGAGTTGTGATTTAATTTGCTTAACTGCTTGATTAATAACTTATTTATGTTTGTCGATTAAGAATGCATACTTAATTTACATGCATGAATTTGATGCTAGAATATAAGTGAATTTCACCTAATCGTTATGAACTTATATTCATGAGTAGTGAAGGTTGCTAGTCACAATCGCGTTAAGTAAATTCTTGGCAGGAGTATCATGCTTTTCATAGTTACGAATGCCTCGTCAGTATTTATAGTTTTCACAAAGTTTAATGATCTTTGATTGTATCTCTATTGTGCTTTTCACGTAGGGGACTTTTAGAGAATGTGTTAAATTGTTGTATGCTGTTCATCCAATTTAATAACATAAGGAAAACTTGAAGATTAAAAAAGTGTTGTTCACGGTTAATCTGGAGTATTGAAATTTACAATTTATTGAAAGAACAACTGAAAATCAATTTAGGTTGCTTATGTGTCATGTGTGGAGAAAAACCCTCTAGCCAATCCGTCGCCTATCCGTTCACCTTAATTTTATGTTTTTGTCAATTCTGTAATTTATTTAAGTTTAATTTACGTTTCACCAAACCAATCCCCCCCATTATTAAATTATGTTATTTAGTTAATTTTTATTATTTTTAATCTTTTAATTTAATTTTCGTCCATTTCAATTCCTAGTTTTTATTTTAAATTGTTTTCATTATTTTGAGTCATTTTTAGTGTGTTTCGAGTTTTTAGCTTAGTTTGTATTTTCTAGAGTCTTGAGTTGTTTTGAGTCTTTTGATTTGTTTTAGTTTATTTGTTAGTTTTATTTTGAGTTATTTTAGTTAAGTGTTTTTATTTTAGTTTAGTGTTTTAAACTTTGTTTTTACGTTTTTAAATTATTTTAGAGGTTTTAGCAAGCCCTCCTAATCCCCGGCCTAGAACGATACCCTACTTACATCTATACTACAACTGTCAAAAAGAGGGTTAAATTTGTGCGGTTTAAAATCCCGCCAGTGTAGGGCACTAGAATCAATCAATACTCTAGCAAAATATCCAAGGACGTTCAACGTACTCATAATGAGATCAGGATTACTCTACGCATCATGCAGAGTAATATGGTGAACATAACCCTATGTTTGTGTCTACTGCCATCCTCCACAACCTCTGTTAGTTTGGTTTCCACGTCCCTGTAAATCACATCCCTGACTAGGTTGGTTAGACTGCCTTGATGATCCTGCACTACTAGAAGCAACCTCAACATTCTGGGACTGCCCTACTAGGTACCACTGTGATCCACCACTCTAATATGGTGGATACGTAACCTCCTGAATACTGAGGGTAACCACCCTGATGATACGGATCGTGTGGGTACTGATACGATCCTCCAGAATATGGGGCTATATCTCCCTGATAATGATACACACCCTTATAACCCGTCTGGGTGTAACCATTAGGTCTTGAGACTTGCTGAATAGGCACTAGTGGTGGTAATGTAGGTGGGTGAAGCTTCTGCTAGTTCTGTGGGTATTGATTAGCTCAGTGACCCTTCTGACCGTAAACAAAACATCATCTGCTGCCTTGTCTACACTTCCTAGTATGTCAACTGTTACACCTACGGTAAAATGGACCACTAAAACCGCCAAAATCTCTGTCTCTAGAAGCGGGAACCTCCTGAACAGCCACCCTTTTGTGGCACAGTGGAACTCGAGCCTCCACTAGAAGAACTAGAACTAGTTCTGCTCCGCTTGAAACTTTGCGTCTGACGAAGTCCCTGTGATGATTGACCCTTATCTTTATTATTTTTCTTCTGCTTATTATCTTTTTCTTCTTCTTCATCACTATCACTGGGAATATTTTCTGAGTCCTCCACTCGAAGCAGCACCTCGAAAAATTCTTGATATGTAGTATAGGGGGTCGAAGTCGCCATCGAACGCAATTTCTTATGTGTACTCCTGTTAAATCGTTTGAGCATCTCCGCTGGACAATAACAAGACAAATTTGTGAATCTGCGATGTTAGTCAGTAACTGACATCTTTCCCTGCTTCAAATTCTAAAATTCTTCTCTCATGTGATCCAAATACTCTGGTGGAATGAATCTGGTCCAAAATATCTAAGTGAACACCTCCCAATTATTTGCATCCTCAAATGACATCGGAAATGATTCCTGATGCCACCAAGACGCAAACTCATAACATAGAAACCAGGTGGCTGTCTCCACCCATCGATCATCTACAAGCGTACCCTAACGCTGCATAACTCTAAAAGTCTTCTCTAAGTGATCGAGCCACATCTCGACTTTTTCAGACCCTTCATTACCTAAGAAATTGTTTATCTAGAGGTGAGTTACAGTCTCTAAGGTAGTCCTCTAAGGAGGACAAAGTGGGGACTATATGGCTTAAGCAATCGCATCCCCAAACTGACCAAAATCGGGAAAATCAGACTCAGTGGAAGGACGGGGCTCCTTACGAGGCGGCATGGTTCTAACATAAAAGATCAAAATGATTAGAACACCAACAAAATATGCAAGACGGCCAAACCTAGGCTCTGATACCAAACTGACACACATCGACCTAAATCAAGGCATAATGGCCGTCACGTGAGGGTGACGTAGCCATGTGCGCAGTGTGGAAGTGATGGTGATATGAAAATGTGAGTAAATAAAAACCAAGTTAACTAATTTATACTAGGAACAAAAATATAAGTGTGTGTGTGAAGGTGTTTAAGGTGGTACTACACATATCAAAGCATATATGTCCTAGGAGCAGTCCAACATCAAATTTTAATTATACAGAACATGAAAGGAAGTCCTTATATATTTGCAAAGCTGTCAGAACCATTGTTAAGCCCTCGTGAGCCACCAATCTGAATGTCTACCTAAAACCTGGAGGGGCGCAAAACAAAAAATTTGAGTGGGCAAAAATAAAGGTTTTGAAAACACATTTCACTTTTCAAATATAATAACCCCTCATCGTAAAACCCGTATAATTTCCCATAATATATATATATATATATATATATATATACATGTATTTAGAATCAAGGTCGATATTGAAGAAAACCAAATATATGCCATGTCGAATATGTCATAAACAAATATGTAAGTCAAGTGATGTGATTTAATATGCAAGGGATATATCAGCTAGAGTCACCTAACGTAACCTGTACGGCTGAATCTATCACCTAACGTAACCTGTACGGCTGAATCTATCGCTCATAAATATGTGTTCCTGCACAAGAGTCGAAACCACCTAACGTGGTCTGTACGACAGGCTAGGTGTAAATAAATACGCTCAAGTCCTACGATCACGTGAAGGCTGTGCGAAGTATCGCAAGTTAAGTATGAGTCAGAACCACCTAGTGTGATCTGTATGATTGGCTGACATCTGCCTTGGATCCAAGGTAAGTGTGTGGTGCGCGAGGTGAACGAACACGTGAAGGCTAGGCCCTGGCCCCGGGCAAAGCACTAACACCGAGTTGCAGGATAATGAGCACTAACCATATATAAACACAACCATACTCACAGCAATCTCTATCATCAACAAGTACTCACATGAAGCTTACCTGGGCATCCGCAGTGTCATTCAATATTATGCATATCGACATTAATGCATAAACTAAAATATAATGCAATTGACATGGCATTTAAAATGTGAAACCACTTAAAACAATTTCTAGGAAATGTAAAGCATAAATACGTATATATAGAAAACCAAAAGCCCATTTACTGGTATGTAGCAAGGTCGTAACCCCCGAATCCTGCATGGCTACGCTCATCCTCTAGAAACGTCTCACCTATATATGAATCAACTGATTAAACGTTAATTTAGAAGTACATAACCAAAACCTAGGATTAATTTCTCATACGTTGCTCAATTGGGGTATGTGAATATACTATCATGGTCTACTCAACACCACGAACATCCTCATATTTTTAAAATATTTTTTGGAGGTCCCACATGCCGCCACACACCGGCCAAGGCACTGGCACACGCATCGGTCACACGCAGGCACGTGTCTGGCACACGAACAGAATCCCTAACGCCGTTAGGGAATATTTCGTTAAATATCAAAATATTCCGTTAGATGGTTCGCCACTGCACTCGTCGGTTTCTGGAAAAACTTAAAACCTTAATATCTCTGTCAATTTTCAACCAAACTTCACGAATTTTATATCAAATTGAAGCTCTTAACAAGCAAAACACGATCTTACCTAATTGGAGCCTTAAATCTAACAGAAAATCATCGAAATAAGCTTCGATATTCCTACCATTACTGTAACTTGCTAATCCCGAGCGCTTCGACGTCCAAACTCCTCCAAAATTAGTCTAGGGTTCCTATTAGGTTGATTGGGAACCTTTTCAAGCCTTGAAACTTCGTAAAATCACGTCGAAGCAATTCGACTCCTCGCTGGAGTTTATGGAATCTCGAATTTCAAAGCTAACTTACCTAACTAGTGGTATCACTAGATTCAGGAGCTCAAAAGGAACGAGAATAGGGGAATCTTGAGCTCGATCTGTGACTTTTTTGGTGAGTTTGAGAGTTAAGGGTTCAGTTGTACGGATGGGAGAGGTTTCAAGAGAAATGGTGATGTTGCATACTTGCACGTGTGTGTGTGGGTGTAAGTGTAAGGCCACAGGTTGGCCAAAATAAAATGAACAAGGCCCTGATTGGGCCATAGGTTTTAGGACATAAAAAATGGGTCCAAAATGAAAATAAAGTCCACCTAAACATTTTAATTGGGTCCCAAAATTTAGGATTAAAGGTTATTGGTTTAGGTTTCAATTTCTTATTTTGACCCAATTACAATCTAACGTTCGTAACTGTTTCGTTACGAACCCAATTCGCTCCGAATTCACATCAATGCGCTCATGACGATGCGTATTATTTAATTGCGCTAGCAAGACCAATAATTTAAATCGACATATGCACGTCCATGTCGCTAAGCCTCGAGTGCATTTCGGTCATTTTACATACTTGGGAATTAAAATATATATAAATTCGGGACGGGCTGTTACATCCCTTCTTTGTAGCCATTGGATCAAAATCCAATAGTCCATGTTTGTGGGTCATAAGGATTCCCACTATTTGCTCAGGAAGGGATCCAGTTCCCAATATGATAAGCACCCTATAACGAGTCCTTACAAATTTCTAAAATAATTTTTCTCATATCTTATATAAATTATTTCATATTATATCACGTGGCAGCTTCTAGGACATCACTAGAGTTTAGTGTACAAGGATTTATGGAATTGGATCCCCTCCGAGGCAAAGCCTAGAGATCCTGCTGAGCAAACAACATGGGCCGTTGGATTTTGATCCAATGGCTATAAACAGGGGGTTCCTCTAAAGTTATTGATCCAACGGCCCATGTTGTGTGGTTAGCAGGATCCTGAGGCTTTGCCTTAAAAGGGAACAAATTCTAGGTTTTATTTCATAAAATGTCACAAGTGATCATCCACAATTGGTACTTTTTGTGATGACTTATGACATAGGAGAAAATCAGAAAAGTGATCCAGAACTCATTACAGAATGCTCATCGTTTTGATTCCAAAAAAAAGGAGAAAATTTGTATCCAACGAATCACAAGGTGAACCACCTATAATAAAAATGGATGGACTTGTATAAAGACAATTACTGTTTAGAGTGAATAGAGTAAAGGCAATTTCACTGCCCTTGCCACTATTCTAAAAATCCTCGTCTAGGCGCTAGGTGACTAGCCACCGCCCAATTAGTCCCTAGGCATTTGAAAATTAAGAAAGCGCACCTAGACCCTCTTAGACATTTGCCTAGACACATATCTAGGTCACGACTTCACTTAGAAAATCAATAACTTTCATGTTGCATTCATTTTTTTCAATAAAATATAAAAGACTTGTTGAATACTTGAATGAACGCTCATTATATGATTGTTTCTCATGTTTTTAATATGTCCTAATACTTTATAATTATATGTCATTTTATTTTACAATTTATGTATACAATTATGTGTTTTTTAAAGTATATATATGTTTTTTTAAATATAATTAGGCCCTTATTTATACAATAAAATAATAAATTTACTTAAATCCACCTAAACTCCACCTAGTCGCCTAAGCGCTAGGCCCAAACCCACCGACCGACCAACGCCTAGAGCACGTCTTTTACAACCTTGGCCCTTGCCCTCTTAAAATAGGTGGACTTCCTCTTATCATCTAGTTGAACCGCCTTTAATAAAAAAATAAAAAGTTTATAAATATTTATTTTGCCACAAATTTAATATTATTAGGCTATTAGCTATTATTAAAGAGTGCTATTAGACCCACCCCAGTGTCTTATTTTTCCACCCAAATGATAATCCCACCCACCATAAAAAAATTAAAAAAGTAAAATGTTATTTCCCCACCCACCACTATTCCCCAAAATAACCATAATATATATTTTTTAAATAACTCTAATATATTTTTAAATAATATTATAAAAATAGAAAAAATGAAAGAAAATACAAGACCTAAGACCTAGACATTCAGCATCTCCTTCACACCTATTGTAGCCCTGCAAAGACCCCGAACCCCCAAATCACTCTTCTTCCTTCTTTTTTGTCAAAACCACATATCTCACACCCAATTCCCTTTTTTCTCCATTGAAGTTTCTCGCCTTCGTCTAGCACACGCTCATTCCATCCTCCAACCTTTCCGTCGATTCTAACCCAAATATTTCCCAACCTCTTTCCACCAAAGATATCACACCCCACCCACCTTTATTTATTTATTATTTAAAAAAATTATTTTAGTACTGAATTAAATAGGGGTTTAAAAGTCTTCTTTTAAAAGGATAAATATGTTATTAACATTTTCATTAAATGGTAGGTGGAGATATAAGACACCGGGGTGGGAATCACCACTCTTATTAAATGAAAGTGCTATTCAGATACTTCCTTTTTACCTCCTAAACATCTATGTTAATTATGTCCATTTATTTTCTTCGGTTCATTTGATCTGATGGCCAAAAATTGAGAGGGGTGTGATAGATAAAAATAGGTGTGTAGATAACACTACCTTTTTAAAATGGTAACCTAAAAATAAACTAAAAACACAGCAAGGTTGATGCATCATGCATCTATAAAACCAAAATCCAAAGGGCTTATTAATTTATTTCCCACACTCAATTCACCCCCTGAAATTGGTTTTGTCTCACTGTGCCCCATAAAAATACTATTTTCATCTCATTTAGTTTCACTTCACCCCATTTTCCTATAGTCCATCAAATAAACAGTAAATTAAAGGATAGTATGGAGATTTTATTTTTGACATAGTTATTTACCTTCAACTTACCGACTAAACAATTTCATTTTCATTTTCGATAACTCTAATTCAAACCCCATATCTCTTTTGCGCATTGGTTTGAAGTTGAAGTTGCAATTTTTGTCAAGAGAAAATAATTCGTTGCATTTAGGCCTGGCATTCGTGCTGTGTTTCCCATGGTTGTGGCTTTTTCATGTCATACCCAATATCTTAACGGATCGTGTCATGTAACACCTGTTAAAATAAACAGGTAATATGACCCAACCCGAAATCTATCTGTTAATATTAATGGGTAATATGACCCGACCCGAAATCTATCTGTTAAACCAATAAATAACCAAATGAAAAACATAATACTAAATTAATATATACATACCACATTGTCACATTTAAAATATAAAAACACATTTGTCTTTCAAGTATTACATACCCAAAATAATAGTATAATGGAAAAAAAAACATTAGTAAATTACAAAATATCAAATGTTTAAAGGATTTGCCAAATGAAGGTAGTTATGTTTCAAGGTTGTAGAACCTTGCAAATTTTCTTATAATAAAACCCTTCAACTTTCATCAATCACCATGGAAAACGGTATTGGAACTTTAGCTTTATATAAAAGATATATTACCTCATTTTCTGAAAAGCTAATCTCGTGTACACAACAAAGCTTGACCCGTGTCTGGCAACAATGAAAGTACGATATTGATCTAGTACTTTACCCCCAATACCGAAAGCGGATTCTGATGTAATAGTTGAAATAGGACATCTCGTGCTAACTGAGAAAGTATTGGATAATGAAGATGCTCCATTTGCTACCAAGAAAGAACATCTATGTCTTGTCTTCTATCTAGTCTTTTATCATCCGTATGATTCTGTAATTCACTTTTTTCAACTGAGTTTGGATCATTGTAATTATTATCAAAATCCTACATCATAAAAAAATTTTAAAAAAAAACAAAAACATAATAAAAAGTATGCATCATCCAATTTCAGATATAATATTAATAATTTTAAAGTACTATGTATAAAAAGTAAAATGCATACAAACTTTATGTTACCTTAAAAAGAGCATCTCCACCCTTTGTTCGATGATTAAGCATATGAATATTTGAATGATTAAGATGAGATGATATTTCCGACTAGACATTAAAAAGAGCAGTCAATGTGTCACAAACATTTTTATATGCGATAGAATTCACGCCATAAAACTTTGTGTAAGCCTAATCCACAAAATGTAGGTTATAACGAGGATCCAAGATTATTGCAATTGACATTATCAAATTGTAATCTGACCAATACTTCTAAAACTTCATGTGCATATAATCCCCCATCTTATTCATGAAACTATCACAGTCATCCATGGCTACCTTATTTGAAGCTGAATTACAAAAATCTTTTGGAAGAATAAATTTGATGTGGGGTACTTCATCCTAGAGAATAAGCATGTATCATAAAAGTACCTCGAAAACTTTGGAATCTTCACTACATTTATCCCTAAAAAGAAGGACAACTTTCAAAATTTGAATCATTCAACCCTAAATTAATAATAGCACATCGATAGAAAATGGCACTATCTAGCATAAGATAGGTTAAGTTCCACCCAGTAAAGACATCATGTCTCAAACCTCTCTTACTTTCCAATATCCCTACTTGCCTAGCACAACTTTCCAATATCCCTACTGGCCTAGCACAATCATGAAACTTTAGTTTCATAGCCGCATAACTCTTTATATACTTGATGCATTCACGAATTTTTGTTACTGAAGAATCAATTTCTTTAAATCCATCTTGCACTATCAAATTCAAAATATGAGCACAACAATGTACATGAAAGAAGTCACCATTCATGAAGAGAAAACCTATAATATTCGGTTGATTCCTCAAAATGTTAACAAAGCAAGTTTTTGAATAAGCATTATCTAAAGTAATAGAAAATAATTTCTTTTCAATCCCCCCCCCCCCAACCGAGTTACCAATGGACTAATTTTTCACATAATGCAACACCAGTATGCCAAGGAGGCATGTGACAAAGGCTTATAATTCTTTTATGCAATTTCCAATCTTTGTCTACAAAGTGAGCAATAAGTGCAAGATACAGTTCAGTGCACTAAGATGACCATAAGTCTAATGTCAAGCAAATTTTATCTTCAATGGAGCCTAACAAATTATACAGTTCTTTTTTTCAGTTTTGAACATCCTCAACACACAAGCTTTGATAATATTTCAACACGGTAGCTTAACATCAAGAGATACATATGCAAACAAAGCCTTAATTCCCTCATGTTCAACAAAACTGAAAGAAAGATTATACTTGATGATAAGCCACTGAATACCATAGGATCAAACTTTTGAGAACAATTCAGATGCCAACATAAACAATTCAATATTATTCTTTCCAGGACATGTTTTCAAATGTCTTTTCATATTACATGTCCCATGATGACTATCATCTATCACCATTTTCTTACAATCTTTACATTGAGCACGAGTTTTACCATCTTCAAAAATAGTATCTAATTTAGTGAAAGTATTCCAAACATGAGATCGGAGTTTTCACTTACCCAAATTGATCGTTCTAGCCTTTTTCTTTGCAAGTCTCGTATTTGTGTTGTCTATACTTTCAATTCCAAGATCTTGTTTTGTTCCCATTATAACCTCCACGAACTCCTCATCACTAAGGTTCGCATAATCTGAATCTATAACATCCATTGCTTCCAAAGAAAAAAATGGATAACCATAAAAAGATTTTTCGTATCACTGCCTTTCATATTAAATTTTTTTAAACAAGTAGGATTCTATAAAAATTTATAAGATATTTAAGAGGTTTTTTAGTCAAAATGATTCCTGAGATTTGCATAACTCTTCACTTTAGTCCTTAAGATTTGAAATCAATACAAGTGGTCCCTAAGATGGTTCACCATCAATCATTTTGGTCCTTCCATGAATAGCTATGTTAAGTAAAGATTAAAATGACAAAAATACTCTCAATTTAATAACAATAGGCCAAAATGATTTAACAAAAATTAAGGGTATTTTTGTCATTTTATCCTTATTTAATGGAGATTTTTCACAAAATGACTAAAGTGATTAATGGTGGACGAACTCAGAGACCAATGCTATTGATATTAAATCTCAATGACCAAAATGAGGAGTTATGCAAATTTTAGGAACTATTTTGAATAAAAATCCTAATTAAAAATAGAGAAAGTCAAGTAGGAATTTGTAGCATATACACTGCCAATATTTTTGTCTGAATATGCTAATCTTCTAGTATGTCTCCAAAATAGAGCTAATCATCCAAATCCATAAATTAAACAATAACATATAGTTCAGCTGTATGTTTAAGAGACTTGTTAAACCATCTTTGAGTTTCTGTAATGTTTCAATGTAGGTGCAATTTAGTTGTAATTAAGTGGTCGTATTGAAGTGTATAATTAAATATTAAATATTCTTTGCTCATTATTTCCACTACCAATTTTCTTTAAATCTCTTGCATATCTCACGTTGGTTCCTCGATGCTGCACTCTTTTCACATCCAAGTTTCTATTTGGGGTTCTTTGATTACCCAAATAATTTTAAATTAACGAGCTAGCCATTGGCAAATATAAGTATGCATCAAATTCAGATTATTTCAACATAAAACCCAGATAAAAATCACCAATCAATGAAACAATTCATGAGTGAAAATTAACGAATTAAACAATTAAGAGGTAAAATTGAGTCTGGAATCCAAAGAATAGAGATGCGGAGATTTAGAGACGACCAGAGATGCTGATGTAGAGACACTGAGAATGATTTTGTCCTACTGCACGAGGAGGAGAAAAGAGAGACTAAGAGAGGCTACAGGAAGAACACATGGCGAGGAGAGAGGGGTTATAGGAGAGATAAAGAGATTCTGGAATATTTAGGTTTTTGTTTTGATCAAATAGTGGAATTGTGGAAATATTGGAAAAGAGAAAGGATTTTTGTCCAAAAAAGTTCTAATAAAATAAGTGAAGTAGAATCCAACAGTGAGATTAAATTCTTTAGCCATTGTTTAAGAAAAGTTTTTTAATTAATATAGAAGTGTGAAAAAAAAATTGAATATATATATATATATATATATATATATATAAACGCTCATAATAACATGCTTTATAACTTTAATGAAGGGTTTAACTTCGAAATTTGCCTCTATAATCACATAAATCGTATATCAAAATTTAATCGTTGATTGTCATTTATATTTACACTTCATTTTTCTCTCCAAATTTTGTATTTTCATATTTTTCATTTTTGAAAACATGATCTATTAGAAGATGCAGAAAGATGAATGGTTTGGATCATTGATATTATTCAGAGTTTAACCGTTAGTAAAAATATGACTCGGAGTTTATAAAGTTTCTACAAATTATATAACATTGACTCATATTTTAGTTAACCGTAAATATCAGAACATAATATCAACTGACACACCCCGACCCGAAAGTGGGGCATGCTGGCAGTCACGTGAGTGCGACGTAGCCATGTGCGCTGTGCGGAAGCGAAGATCGATGACGTAATACGAATTTATTAAGATCGAAATCTAACAACCTAAATAAGGATGTGTGCTAGAAATAATTCAATACTTATACATATTCAGAGCGTACTAGGTCGAGTGCAGTCAAGCATAAGTAAAAGAGTTATTTACACCTTCGGTGCCTACATATGTCGAATCTGTCAGAAAGGCCGAAGGATCCTCGATGTGCCCAACTCGGAATTCAAGCTATCTAGAACCTGGAGGGGCGAAAAACAAAGGGAGTCGGTCAGCAAAAACAAATCCTTTTCAAAATCATTATTTTCTCAAAATTCTAGCCCCTCTCCGTAAAACCTGTATAGTTCCCAGAAAATAATACGTATATAAACTTATATACAAAAACATCGTCTAAATATCAAAACTCATCATCAAGCTCAAGATTTGGCCATGTCAATATACCAACTAAGAAATCATCATCATCAGGCAAGTAATATAAATCTAGGGTGTCCCTAGTGTCATGTCAGCCGGAGTCACCTCTAGTGACCTGTACGGCTGAATCTATAGCTCATCCATCATACTCAATCACTATCAATCATTATCCTGCACACGAGTCGGAACCACCTATAGTGGTCTGTACGACAGGCTAGGTGTATAATATTACGCTCTGTGCTACGATCACGTGAAGGCTGTGCGACGAATCGCGGGTCACCAACGAGTCGGAACCACCTATAGTGGTCTGTACGACAGGCTAGGCACCTGCCTTGGATCCAAGGTGAGCATACGGTGTGTGAGGTGAACGATCACGTGAAGGCTAGGCCCTACTCTGGCGGAGCACGAACACCCGAGGTGCAGGTGATTATCTAAATCACAATCTATCATCATCTCAAACACTACCACAGTACTTACCTGACTTACTTGGCCGTCCTCGGCGTCAGTGCATAATGAATACAATCATAAAACATAATTGGCATACGACATGGCAATTCAATTATAAAATCCATTCAATTCGTAAATCAATCCATTTATGTTTCTGGGGAAAACGTCATTCATATATATATATATATATATATATATATATATATATATATATACTGAAAACAAAAGCCCACTCACTGATAGGTCGACGGGTCGTATCCCCCGAGCCTAGAATGACTGCGCTCGTCCGCTGGATACTTCTCACCTATATGTGAATTAATTGCAAAACCGTCATTAACAGCACATAAACGAACTACGTAAATAACTTTTCATACGAAGGTCAATTTTGGTATTTGAATATACCAACGCGACCTACACGACGTCACGAGCATCGTGATATTTTTAGAATAATTTTTTGACACTGCACGCGCCTCCACGCGCCTGCACAGTGCATGACACACGCGCCCCCACGCGCAGTGCACACTGACGGCGTCAGTTGACGTCGTCAGGAATATTCCTGGAATATTCCGTTAACTTTAACGGCGTCAGTAACGGCGTCAGTTAACGGTGTCAGTTAACGGTGTCAGAATATTCCGTCAACTTTGACAGAATATTCTGTCACCCCCAACCTCACGTAACCGGACTGGTTTTTCCGGCGACCAGATTCCGGCCAAAACTTCAAACTCACATAACTCGCTCGTTTTTCAACCTTTTTCACTCGTTTTTCTTCCTATATGCTCTAAATTCAATGTAGAACATTCCTATAATCTCAAATACCTTGAAAAACGACTGGAAATTCCTCGGGGAATCTCTCCAAAACCGGCCAACCTCGAAACCACCAACTCTGACGTCCAAATCTTGCAAACGATACACTTCGAGGTTCGTGGGACAATTTTAAGGCTAGTGGTGATCTTGCTTTCACCTAAAACAAAGCCAAATCAAAGTTGATGAACAGTGCTTTAAGTTTAAGCTCGGGTTTCCCTAAGTTCTACGACATCCCGAGCTAAACTAATGATGGTACTAGACTTACCAAGTTCCCATAAGTCTAAACAAGCTTCCTTTGAGGTCGATCCGTGCCTCGACTGAATTCTTAGTGTAAGTTCGTATGAAACGGTGAAGAAGAAAGAGAGTGTTCGAGAAGAAGAGATAAGAACAGAAACAGAAAAAGAAACGGTGCACGTGTGTGCCTTGCGTGCGTGTGTGTACGTTTATATGATTTCAATCACCACCGGCCCAACCTTTTTGGGCCTAATTACTCAAGACACCCAAGGCCCAAAACTAAGTCCAAAACGTACCCGTTCGCGCGTAGTCAAGGGCAAAATCGTCATTCCACGTCGATTATAAAAACTCGGGACGGGATGTCACAACCTACCCTCCTTAATAAAATTTCGTCCCCGAAATTTACATAACACAAGCAAACACTAAAAACCATAGAATAAGCGCGGATACATAACTCTCATCCGCTCCTCTAACTCCCAAGTAGCCTCCTCAACCGAATGGTTTCGCCACAATACCTTTACTAACCGAACCGTCTTGTTCCGTAGAACCTTATCCTTCCAGTCTAGGATAGTCACTGGCTCCTCCTTGTACGTCAAATCAGGATTAACTTCTAACTGCTGCGGAGGTAGAACGTGAGACGGATCAGCAACGTAATGACGTAGCATCGAAACGTGAAACACGTTATGAACTCTGGATAGCTCTGGAGGCAACTCGAGTCTGTACGCCACTTCACCTATCCGCTCTGTGATCTGGTATGGTCCGATATACCTGGGACTCAACTTCCCCTTCTTACCGAACCGTACAACCCCTTTCCACGGCGACAACTTCAGAAACACCCAATCGCCTACCTCGTAAACCCGATCTATGGCATGTCTATCGGCTAAACTCTTCTGGCGATCCTGGGCCACTTTCAAGTTAGACTTGATTACCTGGATATTCTGAGTCGTCTCGTCAACTATCTCTGGGCCCTCAAGTACCCTCTCGCCGACCTCCGACCAACATAGGGGCGTGCGACAAGCTCGACCGTACAACGCTTCGAATGGGGACATTTCGATACTCGAATGGTAACTATTATTGTACGCGAACTCCATCAGGTCCAAGCGTAGATGCCATGCATCACCAAACTGTAGTACGGAAGATCGTAACATATCCTCAAGCGTCTGAATGGTCCTCTCGGACTGCCCGTCCGTCTGTGGATGATAAGCCGTACTATACAGTAGCCTCGTGCCGAGGGCTTCCTGGAATGCTGTCCAGAACTTGGATGTGAATCTCGGATCTCTATCTGAAATAATGCTGACTGGCACGCCATGATACTTGACTATCTTCGATACGAAAAACTCAGCTAATCGTCGTAGAGAAAACTTCTCTCGAACCGGGATGAAGTGTGCAGATTTCGTAAGCCGATCAACTATTACCCAAACACCATCATAACCATTCAGTGTACGGGGTAACTTATAGACGAAATCCATGGTGATGTTCTCCCATTTCCACTGAGGAACGCGAAACGGTTGCATTCGTCCGAACGGTTTCTTCCTCTCGGCTTTAACCTGCTGGCAAACAATACATTTGCTCACGTACTCGGCGATCTCCCTCAATTTCTTCAACACCAACGAAAGATGTTGAACATGATCTTCTTTTAACTTAGAATACACCAGAATGTCATCAATGAAGACAATAGCGAATCTGTCCAAATACTACTGAAATACCTTATTCATCAACCCCACGAAAACTATTGGTGTATTCGCCAATCTAAATAGTATCACAAGAACTCATAGGGACCATAACAAGTCCTAAAACGGTTTTAGGGACATCTTCACTACTAAACTTTGATTGGTAATAACCATACTTCAAGTCAATCTTGGAATACACACAGGCACCTCTAGGCTGATCAATCGTTCATCAACACGTGGCAACGGATAACAATGCTCAATTGTTGCCCGATTCGACTTCTTATAATCAATGCATCACCTTACAACCCCGACTTCTTCCTTTCAACAAAACCGACTTTTCCAAGACAATGTACTAGGTTAAATGAAACCTTTATCAACCAATTCTTACAACTGAGTCATCAATTCTCTTAATTTAGCCGGAGCTATAAGATAAGGAGTTAAGGAACTAGGATTTGTACTTGGTAACAATCAGGGATGAACTCCACATCGTGATCTGGCGACAATCCAAGTAAATCATTAGTAAAAACGTCAGAAAAAGTCTGATCACACTAACATTCTCCACGCTAACAAGAGTCTCATCATTCAAAACCACGTGAGTCAAGTACTCATAACAACCTTTCTTTAATAACTTTTGGCTCTCACAACTAAAATGATTCCATGCCTGACTCCATTATATTCACCAATCCAAGTAAACTCTGGAAATCCACGACGATGGAAAGTAACTAATTCCCGTAGTAATCGATATCAGTGCGATCATATCGCGACCAATCTGAGTCTAGAATAACATTGAAGTCTACTATATCTGACGGATAAGATTATCTGACATAACTATATCTTCTACCAGCACTGGGCACCATGAAAGACATCATACTATCATGGAATGACTTACCTGTTTACTTGCTTAACGAATCCAACGAATAAGTTATTAATATTACGGTCTGCAGCCCGCAATACTGATACCTTACTGTCGTCTAGGTAAGTAAGCAACAACTCTTGAGGGTGCAATATTACCATTTTGCCCCCCATTGAGAAATACATATACACGCCTCGATCGTGCTCATTCACTACTTTCTTTGGCAACATCGTCAATAACATAAAATTTCTGCATCACAATCCATCGAAACTCTAGCAAGTAACCAAATTGTTTAGCGTACCATAATCAAGTCTGAATGATCCTGAGCATCATGTAGCGATACGTAGTTAACATATTCCTGGGCTTGTTGTCTTCTTCTAACTCTGTTGGCGTGAACTCCTCGTCCTTGAGAATTACGCCCATGTCCTGACCATAGGTATAACACCTACCATTACCTCTTCGATGTACTCTAGAACGTCAATCGTTGCACATACGACACAAAGGTGAATTTCCACTATCAGAATTCCTCTGCCTCTGGAATCTGAAACCTTTGAGAAATCTAACAAGTCCTCTATGACCTGTGGAGCTAAAACCTTCGCTGGAAAAACTAGAACTGGTTTCGTATCTCTTAAAATCCTGAGTCTAGCGAAGTCTCTGAGACGATTACCCAATTCCTTTATTCTTATCCTTATTCGGATTACTATCTTTTCCTTCTTCTTTCTCACTATTACCAGACACGTCCTCAGAGTTCGCAATCCTCAACAAAGTCTCGTAGAATTTCTCGATAAGCATTATAAGGATAAATGGTCGCCATCGAACGCCATTTCTTCTTAATATCCAGTTTTAAGCATCTAAGCATCTCAACTGAAATAGTAGCAATTTCTAAGTCATAACGAGACAATTTAGTAACTTCCTTTAGTACTCGTTACAAGATAACTTCTCCTGTTTCGAATCCGCTAACTCTTGCGTCTTACGGTCTGGTATGCTGGAATATGAATCTCTTATAGAATGACCGTTTAAAATTCTATCAGTCTGTAATCTCCTCGGGCTTTCACCCGTAAGTTTCCTATTCTCATTATGATGCCAATTCTGCGTCCAAACACCAAACAGTGGTCTCTATCCACTTATCGTCCGGAAAACTTCCCTGGCTCTACATCAGCCTAAGTATTCTCAATCTAATCGAGCCAACGCTCAAAACCCTTCATGGCCTTCATTACCCCTAAAGGTAAGCAACTTTAGATTATACTCTGACTCCAAAGAGTTCGCTGGAAAGGCGAATTACAGACTGATCAATACTAACGATAGTTTCCCCCCAACTGAGCTATATAGGGAAACTAAGTTCATTTGAACGATATAGCTCTCTACGAGGCGGCATAGTTCTGAAAGAAGACATCAAGTCATTAGAAAATCCACAAAATATGCAAGACTGCAACCTAGGGCTCTGATACCAAGTTGACACACCCCGACCCGAAAGTGGGGCATGCTGGCCGTCACGTGAGTGCAACGTAGCCATGTGCGCTGTGCGGAAGCGAAGATCGATGACGTAATACGAATTTATTAAGATCGAAATCTAACAACCTAAATAAGGATGTGTGCTAGAAATAATTCAATACTTATACATATTCAGAGCGTACTAGGTCGAGTGCAGTCAAGCATAAGTAAAAGAGTTATTTACACCTTCGGTGCCTACATATGTCGAATCTGTCAGAAAGGCCGAAGGATCCTCGATGTGCCCAACTCGGAATTCAAGCTATCTAGAACCTGGAGGGGCGAAAAACAAAGGGAGTCGGTCAGCAAAAACAAATCCTTTTCAAAATCATTCTTTTCTCAAAGTTCTAGCCCCTCTCCGTAAAACCTGTATAGTTCCCAGAAAATAATACGTATATAAACTTATATACAAAAACATCGTCTAAATATCAAAACTCATCATCAAGCTCAAGATTTGGCCATGTCAATATACCAACTAAGAAATCATCATCATCAGGCAAGTAATATAAATCTAAGGTGTTCCTAGTGTCATGTCAGCCGGAGTCACCTCTAGTGACCTGTACGGCTGAATCTATAGCTCATCCATCATACTCAATCACTATCAATCATTATCCTGCACACGAGTCGGAACCACCTATAGTGGTCTGTACGACAGGCTAGGTGTATAATATTACGCTCTGTGCTACGATCACGTAAAGGCTGTGCGACGAATCGCGGGTCACCAACGAGTCGGAACCACCTATAGTGGTCTGTACGACAGGCTAGGCACCTGCCTTGGATCCAAGGTGAGCGTACGGTGCGTGAGGTGAACGATCACGTGAAGGCTAGGCCCTACTCTGGCGGAGCACGAACACCCGAGGTGCAGGTGATTAGCTAAATCACAATCTATCATCATCTCAAACACTACCACAGTACTTACCTGACTTACTTGGCCGTCCTCGGCGTCAGTGCATAATGAATACAATCATAAAACATAATTGGCATACGACATGGCAATTCAATTATAAAATCCATTCAATTCGTAAATCAATCCATTTATGTTTCTGGGGAAAACGTCATTCATATATATATATATATATACTGAAAACAAAAGCCCACTCACTGATAGGTCGACGGGTCGTATCCCCCGAGCCTAGAATGACTGCGCTCGTCCGCTGGATACGTCTCACCTATATGTGAATTAATTGCAAAACCGTCATTAACAGCACATAAACGAACTACGTAAATAACTTTTCATACGAAGGTCAATTTTGGTATTTGAATATACCAACGCGACCTACACGACGTCACGAGCATCGTGATATTTTTAGAATAATTTTTTGACACTGCACGCGCCCCCACGCGCCTGTACAGAGCACGGCACACGCGCCCCCACGCGCAGTGCACACTGACGGCGTCAGTTGACGTCGTCAGGAATATTCCTGGAATATTCCGTTAACTTTAACGGCGTCAGTAACGGCGTCAGTTAACGGTGTCAGTTAACGGCGTCAGAATATTCCGTCAACTTTGACGGAATATTCCGTCACCCCCAACCTCACGTCGCCTGACTGGTTTTTCCGGCGACCAGATTCCGGCCAAAACTTCAAACTCACATAACTCGCTCGTTTTTCAACCTTTTTCACTCGTTTTTCTTCCTATATGCTCTAAATTCAATGTAGAACATTCCTATAATCTCAAATACCTTGAAAAACGACTGGAAATTCCTCGGGGAATCTCTCCAAAACCGGCCAACCTCGAAACCACCAACTCTGACGTCCAAATCTTGCAAACGATACACTCCGAGGTTCGTGGGACAATTTTAAGGCTAGTGGTGATCTTGCTTTCACCTAAAACAAAGCCAAATCAAAGTTGATGAACAGTGCTTTAAGTTTAAGCTCGGGTTTCCCTAAGTTCTACGATATCCCGAGCTAAACTAATGATGGTACTAGACTTACCAAGTTCCCAGAAGTCTAAACAAGCTTCCTTTGAGGTCGATCCGTGCCTCGACTGAATTCTTAGTGTAAGTTGACGGGATTTTAAACCGCACAAATTTAACCCTCTTTTTGACAGATGTAGTATAGGTGTAAGTAGGGTATCGTTCTAGGCCGGGGATTATGAGAGATTGCTAATCTACTCTAAATTAATTTAAAAATATTAAACAAGACTCAAAAACACAAAATTAGGCTAAAAACTAGAAACACACTAAAATGACTCAAAATAAAGAAAACAATCAAATTAAACACTAGGAATTGAAATGGACGGAAATCGAATTAAAAGATTAAAAATAATAAAAACTAACTAAATAATATAATATAATAATGGGGGGGTTTGGTTTGGACGAGAAGTAATTAAACTTAAATAAATTATAAAATTGACAAAAACATAAAATAAAGGTGAACAGATAGGCGACGGACTGGCTAGAGGGTTCTTCTCTACACATGACACAAATGCAACCTAAATTGATTTTCAGTTGTTCTTTCAATAAATTGTAAATCTCAATACTCCAGATTAACCGTGAACAGCACTTTTTTAATCTTCAAGTTTTCCTTAAGTTATTGAATTGGATGAACAGCATACAACAATTCAACACATTCTCTAAAAGTCCCCTACGTGAAAAGCACAATAGAGATACAATCAAAGATCATTAAACTTTGTGAAAACTATAAATACTGACGAGGCATTCGTAACTATGAAAAGCATGATACTCCTGCCAAGAATTTACTTAACGCGATTGTGGATAACAACCTTCACTACTCATGAATATAAGTTCATAACGATTAGGTGAAATTCACTTATATTTTAGCATCAAATTCATGCATGTAAATTAAGTATGCATTCTTAATCAACATACAC
Organism: Crataegus laevigata; assembly: GCA_963580275.1. Taxonomy (NCBI): domain Eukaryota; kingdom Viridiplantae; phylum Streptophyta; class Magnoliopsida; order Rosales; family Rosaceae; genus Crataegus; species Crataegus laevigata. Next base: position 10,674,640 of record OY756944.1, on the reverse strand, counting down.
AAATAAGTTATCAATCAAGCAGTTAAGCAAATTAAATCACAACTCAGAAATCACAACTGAAGTTACCAATTTAAATTACAAATATAATCATGGTTTTGAATTATCCTCTAGCCAACACAAATTAATTACACATTATTTATAAATTAAAACAGAAATTAAAAACATAAGTTTGGAGAGATTAAACCAAAAGGAGAGTTTGCTCCGTGCTTAAGCTGCTTCTGTGCATTCTAGCTTTGCGCCAGCTTAGTCCACGAAGCAGGTGCCATTCGTGATATCAGAAGCAACCTTGCAATCTTCCAGACCAATATGCTCACCATGGTCTCCATCGCCACGACATCACACTCCAGTACTCCACGGAGAGAGTCAGAGACAGACACAAACTAGGTAGTCGAATCCAAACTAGGACTAAGAGGAGCTTAAGTCCCACTGCTCAAGAGTGAGTTATATCACTGAAACAATTACTAACGTGGGTTTTTTTTCTGAACTGCGAAATCAAGTCAGACTAAAGCACGGCCCAGCTATCCATCTCATTGGCTCCGAGAGCCTCTTTCTCTATTCTTTTATTTTTTTTCTCCAGCTCCCGAGAGCTCCCCGCAGCTTCCTCCTAGCTGCTGCTTTCCGTGGTTCCTTTTTTTCGCTGTTTGTCGCTGCTCCTTCCAACCAGATGGAGGGCAGCTCCCCGGTGGACTCTCCAGCTCGTCTGAGCTCTCGTGTCCTCTCTCCTTTCACTTGCTGCCAAGGCAGCTTATTATTGGCCTCTCTCCCTTTGCGCAGCTTTGGTCTCTCCGTTTTTTATCTTTTCACCGACTGCCCTTTGTAATGGCTTTCTTTTTCCCCACCGAGAGCTTGGTGCTTCGGTTTTCTCCTTTTAATTATTCTGTTCCTCCTTTTCTGTTACTTTTTCCCACGGTTCCTTCCCTTTATTCCTGCACGCTCTCACCGAGTGCATGCTAGCTTCATCATTTTGTTTCCACCGAATCCTTTTAATCATTCACACAACAAATTATATTTAAATAAATAAATATATATAAATAAATATATATATATATATATATATATATATATATTTATTTTCCATATGTTAAGTTCTATTTAACAGGCAAGAAAGTTTAGACGAATTTAGCACTTAAAATTTCATTTATTCTATTTTTATTTTCTTTGCTTGATAAATTCTATAAAACACAAAAATAACGTAAATAGCTCAAAATATAACGAACTAACTAAGAAAAGACGAGTGAATTTGATGTAAAAATGTATATAAATATGATCCGATCAAATACCCCCACATTTAGCTTTTGCTAGTCCTCGAGCAAAACAACGAAAACAGAAAAAGTAATAACATGAAAAACATTAGCTTCCCCCTATTTGACCCTCATAGAATTTCCTTCGAGAACATAAATCAGCAAGAACCATAGCTAGCACCAAACAAGCTAATTCAAGCTCATCTTCCTTATTCAAATATTAGTAGTAATCTTTACATCATCCTTGAAGTGTAGTGTGTGAGATAGTCATGCTAATGCAATTTCAAGTTTTTATTTTTAAAAACACCATATGCAAACTAGCAACTTTCTCACGGGATATGCACTCAATCACACATGTGTTTAGTTTTAATGTGTTTCGCTCAAAGAAACAAATGTGAAAGTTCTACCATAAGCTTGCATAAAAATCACTTCTCCACAATCATAATTGCAAAACTTAAATCAAGAGGACTTTTATTGGATGTAATGAGGCTTAGGGATAGGGTTATTGAAACGAAAGAATAGGAAAACACAAGTTCCAAGCTATATTGCAAGCAATTCTTTTGTTGAGATTTATAAGAACTCAAGCTTCCAGCGATTCTTTTAACAAATCCAACCACACCCTTAAACTGAAACTTTAGAAACTTTTTATTTTCTTCGAATACAATCTTTCTTTTTCTTTTCTTTTCTCATTTTTTTTTTAAAAAAAAAAAAATACAAACATGAAATACCCCCACACTTATTCTTTTGCCAAACCTTCCAAGTACTTCACAAACATTTCTTACAAGACAATCTCAAATTGCTCGCTTGGAAAGGGTAAGGAAACATGTTTTGAGGTATAAGGGTAGACATATCTGGTGATAAGAAATAAAAGGCTCAACATATACGGCTCAAATAGGCAATCTAATGATATCATTTTTTTTTTCTTTGGGAAATATGGTTATTTGGGCTATGGTGGTGAACCTAATGCCTCTATCATTTTCAAGTTCATGCAATCAATGACAAATATTTCGAAAGATCGTTACGCAAGTTCTAGAGATGCATCTCACATAAGTTCATCACACATGAAAGAATAGTAGTGTATGAAAAATGCACACACTTTCAATAGGCTCAAAAACTCACATAGGATATATATGGTCACTAAATTCACATATGAAGCTTTAATTCATGCTTTAGTTTCACATCAACAAGGCTATGTGCATTTGGTTTTTTCAAAGATGATCAAACATGTACAAAACTAACAAGAGAATAAGGAATTTCATACAACACATGTTAACTAAGTTCTTGATAATCATGGTTCAAATTTCATCCAGTTATATCATTGGGTCGGGAAACTAATAAAAATCTAATTCAAAACAATAAGGAAAACAGGACAATATTTTTGGATTTTTAAAATTTTTCCGAAAAAATTAAATAAGACAAAACTAATTAAGAAAACAAAAAGCAATAACATGGAAACAAATGAACCAGTTCAAAGTCGAAGGTATAAAAATTTTCAAAATTTTCAATTTGGTCATTTTTTATACTCTTGATACCCCCACACTTAAACTAGACATTGTCCCCAATGTCAGAAAATATTAATAAGGCAAATAAAAATATAAAAATAAAATAAAAATAAAATTACTAAATGAAAAGAAACAAAATAAAGCAATGGGACTGAAAACTTCCCTAATTTGCAGAAAACCAAGCGAAGACCCCCAAGCGTAAATTTTGCAATTAACATCAAGGGTAGAAATATTCAAAAAGTTCCTGCAAAGAAAAGAAATAAATCAGTTAAGTACGCAAGAAAATAGAAAATGCAAACGAAAAATTGAAAATGAAAATAAAAGACAATGAAAAGAACTAATAGGTGGTCATTGGTCGCTTATTGATTTTCCACATCTTTCATCTTGAACAGGATGGGCCTTCTTTCTTGCAAGTGCTCCTCAGCTTAGTTGAGGATGAATCAGCACGTTGTCTCCACATGCTTCAAGTACTCAGGTCTCCATGCAGATGGCATCTTCTTGAACTCTTGGATTATCTCGGACTCCGAATTCATCTGGATGCATCTCAGACTCCTCCTGCTTCGTCTGTGAGATACTTTTTCTTTTGAAGAAGTACCTCTACACAGGTTTATTTTTGAAGTGGGCTGGGAGGGGTCTGAGATGAGTACTCGAGAGCAAGACTAGGTAAGCAATCAGGATCTCACTTTCTCCACGTTCCTCAGATGAAGGTGAGGAGAAAGCATGATATGAGATACTTTTGCTTTTAACCTTTTTGATATGAAATACTTTTGCTCTGGATGAATTGTTTTCTGGGGTGATCCAAGGGATGAAGAACACTGAGTGACTCGAAAGCTTTCTTTGGGAATACATTCTCGGAGATGAAGAGAGGTTGAGAGGTTGAGAGGTTGTGAAGGTGTGCCTTTGATGTGGAAAGCGAAGGTCGAGACTTATAGAAATTTTTCTTCCTCAACCGGAACTATTCCCTCACTATTTGTCGGCAGCCGGTGGATGGATGAACAGTGTCCGTTACGCGCTTTCTGACAAAGCGTCCGTAATTTCCGCGAAGCTGACTGCGCATGCGACGAGTGACGACAAACTGGAATGATGATCTTTTGAAAACCGGGGTTCAAATCCGGGTTCGGCTCGTGGTTTTCGCAACGCTCCAAGCTGCATGTGACGCATGTGACGAGCGACGACAAAACTGGAAAAACTGAGCGCCTCGTGATTCCTGAGTCACGCCCAACTTTTGATAAAGGATTCCGGCTTTTGAGAAATGTGTCTGGCTCTTTCGATTTGCGCGAGGACGCGTCTTCAACCTCAGAGGAGCGCCTCTCTTTGATTTGCTTCTTTTTATAGAGGCGCTAATTCTGCTTCACATCACACTTGAACTCCCTTCCTCAAACACTTCTGCACTCATACTCCTTCCGCTCTCTTCTTGCACTTTTGCACTCTTAATCTTTCCGAACTCTTCCTCCGCTTCATCTTCTAAAAAAAAAATGTCTTGCCCTTCCGACCGTCGCCTAAACTTGAATGTCGGAGAAGATGATGACTCGTCTTCTCCAAACAATATTTGGAATCCGTCCTTCATATCCCCCAATGGTCCTCTTACAGTCGGGGACACAATGATGAGGAATGAAATAATCGCTACGGTGATAGCCAGAAATCTGCTCACTCCAAGGGACAATAAGATGCTATCCAAGCGGTCGGACGAGCTGGCTGTTCAGGAATCTCTAGCCCTCAGCGTCCAAAGTGCAGGCTCAGTTTCAAACATGGGCCAGCGCCTGCTTGCAAGATCTCGTCAGGTGGAGTCGCTGATGGTGGAGGTGGCCAGTCTTCGGCAGGAGGTCAGAGGACTCAGGCACGAGAACAAGGAGTTGCACATGCTTGCAACTAGTTACTCGACCAGCATGAAGAGGAAGCTGGACCAGCTGCAAGAGTCGGACGGTCGGATCCAGAGTGATCATGAAAGGTTCATGGCGCTACTCCCGAGGTTTATGTTGCCTTCGGCCTCTGGAGTTGCACCAAGTGTTCCGGCTCCGGAGATCCCAACTCTAGCTCTTCGTCTTCCCGGAGCTTCGTCGACCTCTGAGGCACCACCTAACCAATGACCAATGAATTCTATCAGTTTTCATATTATTGTAAAAAAAAAAAATTTCCGCTTTAATGTTTATTTAAATATATATATATATATATATATATATATATATTAGTAATATTATTATTATTATTATTATTATTATTAATTTTTTTTTTTTTAAGTTTATTTTAAGCAATATAAAATATGTAATGCAAAATATGTAAATTAATGCAAAAAGACTTTGTTTACTCGCACTTAAAATAAACATTGCCCTTAATTTATTTAAACAAAAACTAAACAAAATTCAACCAAATAACACAACTAACTAAACAAAACAAAATGAAAGTAAAGGCAATAATGAGGAGGGTTAAGAAATGCAAATCTGATTGCTTGGGTTGTCTCCCAAGAAGCGCTTGCTTTAACGTCTTTAGCCGGACGATTCTTTCCTTTAACCTCCCCTCGGCTCCAAAGCATGAAATTTATCTTTCAATGGGAGATGATACTTGAAATGATTCGGCAGTGGTCTGAATTCTAGGGTGGGTGCCTGAATCATTAAAATTAGCATGTTAGTAGAAAATAAAATTAAAATTGGAGAAGATGGCTTACTTTCTTGCTCCGACACAAACTCAATTACAAAAATTACGTCCTTGAACGTTTCAGGGACTTTGCACTTGGCCAGGTTGACGATGGTGGTTGTGGCCTGTCCCGTTTCATCAAACCCAATTTCATGGGCCTTTGTTGCCTCATGCACAACCGCTTGGATGTATTCTCGATTTTCTCCAGCCACTTCATCTTCTTGAATCCTTCTTCTTGGCGTGCAAGGTTCTTTGAACGTTTCAGCAAAATCTGGAACTTGATTCGTTGCACCAAGAATTTGGATATCACTTTGCATCTCAGGAAGAACTTCCACAATCTGCCCCATTTGATTATTCAATTCTCCCATCTCCTTGGTTTGATTTTCTACTTCCTGGTTCAAAGAGATGAGTAATTGAATAATATTATCATTATCCACAGATGTACCTGAATCGAATTGGGCAGATTGTTGTGGTGTATGTGGTGGCTGCAAAGGTGTTGTACAGAACTCATCATACGGCTGCCAATATTCTCCTTGGTGAGTCTCCTTAGCTTGATTTTGTGACCCCTGCACCAAAGAGTTTAATTCATTAAGGATTTGATTATAATCCACGGGCATACTTTGATTCGATTGGAATTGTTGTGGGGGATGTTGTGGTGGCTGCATAGGTCTTGAATAGAACGCTTCATCTTGCTGCCAATATCCACTTTGTTGAAATTGCTGAGGTTCATCCCACATCTGATCTGAATAACCTCTCCAATCCGAATTGCAAGTGTTGGAAAACATGTTGCCCCTTGATTGGCTGTGGCCTTGATATCCCCAATCATCTTCATATGAAGAAAATTGAGGATATTGATGAGTCTGATAACCTTGCCCATAGGGCACATCAAATGTCGGGACATTTGGCATTGAGGTCCTTTCGGCATTATTAGTCAATTGAGCAGTGAGCTGCGCCAATTGAGCTTGAATACTAGCAAAATCCATGTCTTGCTCCAATTATACCTAAAATCAAAGAAAGAAAAATAAATCAAATACCAAAAGTAAAATACACAAACACAAATATAAACATAAACACAAATATAAAAATAAACACAAACAAAAATAAAGGGATTAGCAAAGTTGCTAATCCCCGGCAACGGCGCCAAAAATTTGACGGGATTTTAAACCGCACAAATTTAACCCTCTTTTTGACAGATGTAGTATAGGTGTAAGTAGGGTATCGTTCTAGGCCGAGGATTAGGAGGGATTGCTAATCTACTCTAAATTAATTTAAAAATATTAAACAAGACTCAAAAACACAAAATTAGGCTAAAAACTAGAAACACACTAAAATGACTCAAAATAAAGAAAACAATCAAATTAAACACTAGGAATTAAAATGGACGGAAATCGAATTAAAAGATTAAAAATAATAAAAACTAACTAAATAATATAATATAATAATGGGGGGTTTGGTTTGGACGAGAAGTAATTAAACTTAAATAAATTATAAAATTGACAAAAACATAAAATAAAGGTGAACAGATAGGCGACGGACTGGCTAGAGGGTTCTTCTCTACACATGACACAAATGCAACCTAAATTGATTTTCAGTTGTTCTTTCAATAAATTGTAAATCTCAATACTCCAGATTAACCGTGAACAGCACTTTTTTAATCTTCAAGTTTTCCTTAAGTTATTGAATTGGATGAACAGCATACAACAATTCAACACATTCTCTAAAAGTCCCCTACGTGAAAAGCACAATAGAGATACAATCAAAGATCATTAAACTTTGTGAAAACTATAAATACTGACGAGGCATTCGTAACTATGAAAAGCATGATACTCCTGCCAAGAATTTACTTAACGCGATTGTGGATAACAACCTTCACTACTCATGAATATAAGTTCATAACGATTAGGTGAAATTCACTTATATTTTAGCATCAAATTCATGCATGTAAATTAAGTATGCATTCTTAATCAACATACACAAATAAGTTATCAATCAAGCAGTTAAGCAAATTAAATCACAACTCAGAAATCACAACTGAAGTTACCAATTTAAATTACAAATATAATCATGGTTTTGAATTATCCTCTAGCCAACACAAATTAATTACACATTATTTATAAATTAAAACAGAAATTAAAAACATAAGTTTGGAGAGATTAAACCAAAAGGAGAGTTTGCTCCGTGCTTAAGCTGCTTCTGTGCATTCTAGCTTTGCGCCAGCTTAGTCCACGAAGCAGGTGCCATTCGTGATATCAGAAGCAACCTTGCAATCTTCCAGACCAATATGCTCACCATGGTCTCCATCGCCACGACATCACACTCCAGTACTCCACGGAGAGAGTCAGAGACAGACACAAACTGGGTAGTCGAATCCAAACTAGGACTAAGAGGAGCTTAAGTCCCACTGCTCAAGAGTGAGTTATATCACTGAAACAATTACTAACGTGGGTTTTTTTTCTGAACTGCGAAATCAAGTCAGACTAAAGCACGGCCCAGCTGTCCATCTCATTGGCTCCGAGAGCCTCTTTCTCTATTCTTTTATTTTTTTCTCCAGCTCCCGAGAGCTCCCCGCAGCTTCCTCCTAGCTGCTGCTTTCCGTGGTTCCTTTTTTTCGCTGTTTGTCGCTGCTCCTTCCAACCAGATGGAGGGCAGCTCCCCGGTGGACTCTCCTGCTCGTCTGAGCTCTCGTGTCCTCTCTCCTTTCACTTGCTGCCAAGGCAGCTTATTATTGGCCTCTCTCCCTTTGCGCAGCTTTGGTCTCTCCGTTTTTTATCTTTTCACCGACTGCCCTTTTTAATGGCTTTCTTTTTCCCCACCGAGAGCTTGGTGCTTCGGTTTTCTCCTTTTAATTATTCTGTTCCTCCTTTTCTGTTACTTTTTCCCACGGTTCCTTCCCTTTATTCCTGCACGCTCTCACCGAGTGCATGCTAGCTTCATCATTTTGTTTCCACCGAATCCTTTTAATCATTCACACAACAAATTATATTTAAATAAATAAATATATATAAATAAATATAAATATATATATATATATATATATATAAATATATATATATATATATATATATATTTATTTTCCATATGTTAAGTTCTATTTAACAGGCAAGAAAGTTTAGACGAATTTAGCACTTAAAATTTCATTTATTCTATTTTTATTTTCTTTGCTTGATAAATTCTATAAAACACAAAAATAACGTAAATAGCTCAAAATATAACGAACTAACTAAGAAAAGACGAGTGAATTTGATGTAAAAATGTATATAAATATGATCCGATCATAAGTTCGTATGAAACGGTGAAGAAGAAAGAGAGTGTTCGAGAAGAAGAGATAAGAACAGAAACAGAAAAAGAAACGGTGCACGTGTGTGCCTTGCGTGCGTGTGTGTACGTTTATATGATTTCAATCACCACCGGCCCAACCTTTTTGGGCCTAATTACTCAAGACACCCAAGGCCCAAAACTAAGTCCAAAACGTACCTGTTCGCGCGTAGTCAAGGGCAAAATTGTCATTCCACGTCGATTATAAAAAATCGGGACGGGATGTCACATCAACGATCTAAACCATTCACTTTTCTACATCCGCTAGAAGATCATGTTTTCAGAAAACAAAATTCGGTAAGAAGAATAAAGTATAAATGACAATCGACAGTTAAATGGAAATCTAAGGTTTATGGATTATGGTATTGAATTTTGGAGTTGATCGCGTGTGTACCCATTATGCATGAGTTAATCACGTCTATACCCGTTAAGAACCTGTCATGATGGGTTCTTAACGAGTCACTCGATAATGACCCGAGTAGTTATTATGTCAACCCAAAACTCGTTATTTTCATGTCGTGTCAACGTTTTATGTAAGAAATTGTCAGGTCTAGTTGTCCTTTAAAAGCAAACACTGGGTTGTGTTTCAAAATCTAATTCAAGCGAGTCACTGAATCCAATATCTGCAACTACTGTTACGTATCAATCTACAAAAGGCATTGACAAGAGTGTGATTAGAGTTATCGAAAAATGGAATTGGGATTGTTTTAGCAGGCAAGTTGAAGGCAAAGAATTACGTCCAAAAAAAATTGTCCATACTACACTTTAATTTAATATTTACAAGTATATGGGCACACAAAGTGTGTGTGAATTTTTTTTTTTTTTTTTTTTTTTTTTTTTTGAAGTAGAAGGAGAGGAAGAGAGTGATAGAGAATGTGGGAATAGGGGGAGGCTCTTTTTTTTTTTAGTTTTTAATTAGAGATATGTTAAAATTACATGTAGGTGAGGTTTTGAAAAAAAAAATAACAAAATATTGGTTGTGTGAAATTTAATTTTTGTCCATATTTCTTATTCATGTTCAGTTTTAATTAGAGGGTTAAATTGGTAATTTCATAAGATTTTGGTTGACAATGAGTGTTTTATTAATATAGAGTTTATATCAGAAATGACGAAAATAAGGTGAACTAACACTAAATGAGGCAAAATGGTAATTTCATGAAATAAAGTGAGACAAAACTAATTTTAAAGGATAAAATAAAACTAAACGAGAATTTCACGAACCAAATCAACTATTAAGCCAAAACAAAAAACCTACAACCACCAATCATGCCTAACATTTAAACGGCCTTTGACAAGCAGATGATGAACCATTGAGTCGTGGACTGTCGTAGTGGGGGCCCGGCCACGTGGACTTCCCTCTCACCCTCTACTGGTCAATTCCCCGAATTAAAATTTCAAAGAAAATTCGGAAGAAGGACGGGGCAAACCAATCCAGCAAATACATAGAAAAATAATAGAAAAATCGAGAGACAGCGGTGATCGATCAATAAGATCAAATCGAATAATGGGTATGTGACATGGGGAGGTTTTGGGCATAGAAACCAGCAATGAAAGGCGTCTACTCGGCGCCCGGAGATTACATCTACTTCAAGTCCCAGGTCCCTCTTCACAAGATCCCAGTACGTTTCTTTTCACCTCCACTTCTCCTTTACCCTTTTCAATTTTTTTTTATATTTTGTTTCTGGGTTTGATTCATTAGTTTCATTTTACAGCTGGGTTTTTTGTTCTTTAGGGTTTTAGTCTCACCTTTTTTAGAAAACCCAAATGCAAGATAGTTCCTTTTTTCGTGCATAGTTTTGTATTTCAGCTGTATTAGGACGTGGGTTTCAATCAAGTTTGTGAATTTTGATGTGGGGTTTTTCTAATTCGTTCAATTGTGGATTGAGATTCTGCATGTGGTATGTGGAGCATCTTATGAATGTATCTATGTCTGTTTCAGTTACAAGGCTACAAGCTTAATCAATTGTGTGTGTTGATAAAGCAGTTGTCTGCCTGTTTCTCATTACTTATTGAGCATTGGGTTTACATTGAAATTACGGTGTATGCAGATTGGCACAAAGCAGTGGCGATACTATGATTTTGGCCCGAAAGCGGTACCTCCTCTTATTTGTCTTCCTGGAACAGCAGGGACAGCTGATGTCTGCTACAAGCAGATCATGTCATTGTCCATGAAGGTAGTAGGCTGGCCTTTATGTTATCTTCACTGTATCTATCACATAAGTCTTCCCAAAGCATAGTAGTTTTTGGTTTTGGTTTTCTTTTGCTTCATAGGCACTTTAGACTATCCTTTCCAGTTTTCATGGTTCATTGGGCTTGATTTTTTTTTTTTTTTTTTTCTGTTTAGTTGTTTTGTTGCAAACAATCAGAAACTTTTGGATGTCTCTTGTATATGTTTGATCTCCTCCGTATATTTGAATTTTATATTTCTAGATACTGATTTCCTTTTATTCTCTTTAAGCGGATAATTCAGTTGTTTAACTAGATTTGAATGGTTGTAGCTGGTTAATCTTCTATAGGTATCCATCTTTTTTCATTCTGCCGCTCCCTCTCTGTCCAATACCTCTAAATTTGAATGGTTGTAGCTGATAAATCTTCTCAAGGGCTACTTAATTAATTTAAACATTAATACCAATAAATTTATAATATATGCAGGGTTATCGGGTGATTTCTGTTGATATTCCACGTGTATGGAACCATCATGAGTGGATTCTAGCATTCGAGAAATTCTTGGATGCTATTGATGTTCATCACGTAAGAACTCTTCTTACTTACAGTTTACTCCTGCCATTATCAGTCTAATTTTGTTTAGTATTTCTACTGCTTGTGCTAAAGGAGTTTCTCATTTTCTTAATGCACAAGTAGCTTCTAGGTTCTAAATAGTTAGTTTCTTTAGGAAACACCCAAGTGCTGCATACAGCTTTCAGTGATTGATGACCATTTATCCCTACTTAATTATACGTATGATATTTAGGTGCACCTTCATATTATACTGTTAGCAAGATGCTTCACAAATCAACACTCTTCCAGTGATTGTGCAAGATGGAAAATATTTCATTTCTGATTGCCTTTTCTTACATGCCCCTCCTCACAGATACGCACGTAAAACTCCCAGTACTTTGAAACTAAAGAAAGATTCCTGAGTTCCCTGATTTCTAGCTTTTGGGTAGTTGAGTAGTGATTTCAGGTATACAGAAAGATTTGAACTTGGTGTCTAGGCCACATGATAGTGAAATAACATTGTTTTTATAGTTAATTTGTTACATGCAATAATATACACTGAATGAGGCATCTAGTTTTACTTCTAATTTCGATCAGATTGAAAGGATTTCAGACATATTACGTTGAATATATTAAACTATCCCTACGTCCAAAAAATAAATAGTTAACTATCCCTTAAATAAAATCATTCGTGGCACCATAAATATTTTGTTTTTTTTATAGATTATATAATTAACAATTGCTGATTTTCTGTAAATGAAATGCGAATCCGAATGGGGAGAAGTGACAAGAGCAGAGAAAGAGGAAACACGCTGTTGATGAAATTTTACACCATTTACCTGATAAATGTGTTTCATAACAGTGCATATCTTCATATATAACTTAAACAAACTGTGAGATTGTTTAATTGCTGTTAAAACTCTTCTCATATTTGTGGTGACTCTAGTTAATTTAAAAAAAAATAGTCTTTTAAGGTAATCTGATCAATTTCTTTCTAACAGATACATATCTATGGGACATCTCTTGGGGGCTTCTTGGCTCAACTTTTTGCTCAGCATCGTCCAAGACGAGTTCGATCATTGATACTATCAAACACATTTTTGGACACTCGCAGCTTCTCTGCAGCAATGCCTTGGGCTCCCGTGTATGTTTGTCGTATTTGTACTTTAAAACATTGATAAAGCTACACACATGCTGTTAAAGTAGTGTCAAATCCAAAAATAGGTATTAGATGGTAAATATTTAATGAGTGATTTTGATAGAGGTTGATAGTTAAGCTATTTATTTCGACATATGTGTTCCGGTGTTTTATAAGTGCTCAGACGTTGCATTGACCGGGCAAAGGGTTATAATGGTCTTTGGCACTGCTTGACATCAAAGAGATTCATGCTTTTACCTTGTAAATGTTTGCTGATAACAATAAGGTGCACTAAGGCACACCAATTTTCCTGCTCAATTATTCTTGGTATTGCAAGTTGATAGCCTAAATTATCCTGCTCAATTTATTCTTGGTATCACCACTTAGTGGGAAAAGGCTTTGTTGTTGTTGTTGTTGTTGTATTGCAAGTTGATAACCTAAATTATCATTCACTGGGATAAGTATTTAGCCTTTAAATATATCCTTGCTTCCATGGAGTATTGAGCATTTCACCTAATTGATTGAAGGGATTGAGTTGATTGAAACTATCTACTTACCCTCTCAAGTGGCTATTCTCAGCTGATTTTGAAATAAATTAAGAAACAAAACGTTATTACCAGAACATCATCAATTTTTAATCGAAATGTTTGAAATTATTGATATGACATACTATATTTTACAAAGTGCATGCTGTATTGTTTAGTATTTTGGCTCAGAGAGTAATTTGCCTCCAGTTTTGTTTTCTTTTAACATTAACTTACCTGATTATGGTATTGTCGTATGCAGCATTAGTTGGACCCCTTCTTTTTTGTTGAAAAGATATGTCTTGACCGGAATACATGATGGCCCCCATGAGCCATTTATAGCAGATTCAGTGGACTTTGTTGTTTCTCAGGTAGAGTCTGTGAAGGCCTTTACACTCTACCCATTACCGCTGTCGTGTTACTTCTTATTAGAGATCTTCTCACCTTCTGTACATCTCACTTATTGAGATAGCTTGTGCCTATTGTTAGCTCAGCATTGTGCCTCGATAACTTCATTGACTTCTGTCTGCATGATTACAGCATCTCCATTTATTTGTAATTCTTCTTGACTTTAGGCTTTGGATACATGCTCCACTTTGGTTTTAGGATAATTTGTGTCATTCTATTAGGGGATTGGATGCTTTTGTTTGCACCATTTTTTTTCCTCATCACACTACTCCTAAAATGGTTTCCAGATTTTTTCTATTTTACCTATTACTTTTTAACTTTTAATTTGAATGAAAAAAAAAAAAGTAAACTTTGATAAATTTGACATCATGAATCTCTGGGTGTGATAAGCATTTGGAAGAATTTCCATATCGGATCTTGTCTAGATAAGATGGTATTCATTGTTCTTGTTTTCTGATTGATAATATATCTTGACAAATGATTTAGAAGTATTAATTTTATCAAATTGACATGTGGAATGAATGATATGATATTTTAAGCTTTGGTATACTATGCACGATGTTATCGTCAAAGGGATTTGATTTAACGAAATGAATTAACCAAAGGAACTAATCCGGAAAGGAAAAAAAGGTGGTGTACTTGGGAATGAAGTTAAATATTTATAGAAGTTGAATGCTTGTGCAAGCTGCTGTAATTTCTGACTTGAAACTGTGATAATTCAGGTTGAGACGCTCTCAAGAGAGGACCTGGCCTCCAGGTTGACTTTAACAACTGATGCTGCTTCAGTTGGACCTCTGTTGCTTACGGATTCATTCATCACTATAATGGATGTATGTATTCGGGATCTGGTTTGGTTTATGTTCGTGCATATGGATACATTTTCTAATAATCCCTCTGGAAACAAGTGTTTGTTTATGTATTTTGCATCCTTTTGGTTCTAACTTGGTTCTAACTCATTGCTCTCTTTTAGAACTTGGAAAATGTTGGCTGAATATTATGCAATTTCTTGATAAATTTAAGCTGACCAGTAAAAAAAATTTATTCCTGAAACATATACACGAAGACAAATGACTACAGTGGGATTCCTCAACAACTCAAAGATGAAGTTAGTGAAAGGTATCCTGACGCAAGGCGAGCACAGTTGAAGAGTGGGGGAGATTTTCCATTCCTGTCACGACCGGATGAAGTCAACTTACATCTTCAGGTAGATGGTCTCTCTATTTGCTTCTACCAGCGTTTAGTTTTTAATAGTTGATTTACTCGTAGTAGCTTTATGCATGATCAAAAGGCATCATAATCCAAATGGTGTTTGCACTGTGGCAGCTGCATCTAAGACGTGTTGGTGTGGAACCTCGACCTGACTTGGTCCCAGGTATTTCAAGGGGAGGTGGTGGTAGTTCTAGCGAAGAGAATGAGAAAAAAGACGAGAAAAATGATCCAAAAGATCCACCCAAGGATGATAGGGGAAACCCGGATAATCCATTTGCAGAAACTCAGCTACCTCCTGCTCAAGAAAGTTCAGAATCTCCTAGCTCAGACGACCAGCTCGTCAGCAATGCAAAATTTTGCCACGTCGGTAAGGAAGACATGATGGTTTCCTTGCCTTCTGGATTCTTGAATAACCAAGACGCTATAGCCACTGAATTCGTTATGCGGCTTAGTTGGGAAATATTCGCGCTTCATCTGCATTCATATCATGTGGTATCGTTGTACGTAAGTCTGAACTGTAATCGGAAGTTCAGGCCTCTTGTGTAAAGTGGAACATCTTGACATTCTTGTTTGTTGCTTGTGTAATTTTTCGAAAATCGAGTTTGAGTCTCACTGTTGCCATATATTTATTCTCTCTTTTACTTGTCTATTTGATCAGACTTGTTAATTGGGTTCTGGTCCAAAGGTGTGCAATGCCCTCTTGATACGAAAGCTCACGACAGCAACCATGATGAGGTAGTATGGTACATTGGTTAAAGCTCTCGCCAACGCTGCCTCGTCATGGTTGTTGTCTAGGATTCGATAGAAATGAGTAACATTTGAAGAAGGAAATGAAAAAGTCGCGTTCGACTTGGAGATAGATCACAGCAGCATAACTTCTGTTATTCACTTGGTCTTCAACCGAACGATGATAAAGTTCCGTCGTTGAAACATAATCACAAGCGACAGATAAATCCTCTTACGGTCTTGCAAGAGGGGGGAACCTCCTCTTACGGTCTTACCAGAGGGCTCAACTGTCAATCTAGATGCTTACAGAGTGAACTTTAATCTATTCTATAGTCCAATATTTGATAACTGACATCGTAACATGACAGATTATGGCAAGAGAACATTACCCTACAAACCAATGTCACCTTCACCGGGAAATCCTTGTACCGAACAGATCATGAACCCTAGACAAACCAAAGCAATATACCTAATTTTATATGGGAAGAACTAGTTAACAAAACCCCACCTGACCAAAACAATGAAGTTGTCAAATTCATCATCTAAATCCTACATTCACAACTAAATGATCGTATTCGAGACATAAATTAACAGAGGATGGAGCACTGCCTCAATTGCTTCTCCGTTACCATTTCATTGAGCTTGAGATGCAAATGCAATCGAACCACAATCGAAAGATCAACGCTTTACGAAAACAGCAAAATTCCCAACAGAAAACAAAAATCAAAGAGCACAAAATAATCCAACAAATCCAGATTACATTCCGTAAAACCATCAACACTTACATCCCAAACACCTTCAAATTTATCAAGTACTGGAGACAATTTCAGTTCATCACAAACAAAATCCAAACAAACAAACCCTTAATTTCCCATAAAATTAAGAAAAAGACATACATTACCCCCAAATTACTTCCACGAAACACTTCCACCCATGCAAAACGCACCATTACGTCCTTCACTTAGCCACCATTCTGGCAATGAAGTCCTCGTATTTGATCTTGCCATCGGACCCGACATCCACCTCCCGGATCCACTCGTCGAACTCGGAAGGCTCCAATTTCTCGCCGATGCTGGTGAGGATGTGCCGGAGCTCCGATACGGAGACGAAGCCGGTGGAGTCCTTGTCGAGGACCTTGAAGGCGTCGCGGAGCTGGCGATCGAAGGGCTCGGGCTTCATGTGCTTGCCCATGAGGTCGAGGAAGCGAGGGAAGTCGAAGGGGGCGGTGAGCTTCTCCTCGGCGACTATGGATTTGAGTTGGGCCTGGGTCGGGTTGCCGCCGAGCGATCGCATTAGGATCCCGAGCTCCGACGGAGCAATCTTGCCGTCGTTGTCGGTGTCGAAGAGCGTGAACGCCTCCTTCATCGACGATACTTGGTCATCGCTCAGATCTTTGCCCATGTTTTCCGGGTTCGCAATTCGGGTTTTCGGGTCTCTCCCTGTGCGAAACTGGCTGGCTTTTTTCTCTTTTACTTCTCTCGGAGATATGAGAAGGGTGGAGAGGAATTTGGAATTTGAACAAATGGGAGGAAATTGTGCGAGCGCTAAAGCGGCGTCGTTTTAGGGATAGTGGACCAGCTGTGTAATGATCAAGGTATTAAATATCCATAATATCCCGATATTTCCATCGAAATTTCCGTGTTTTTGGACTACCGATATTTCCGATGTCATCGATATTTCCATCGAAATTTCCATGTTTTTTAAATTTCTATATTTAAAAAAACACCAAAGGGATTTGAACCCCTCCCATTTTACTCATTCAACACCTTGACCACCATATCACTTATATTTTTGTGAAAATATACTAAAATATTTACATATTTTCTACACTCACAATGTTTGCCAGCTCGCTATATAATCAACTTAAATCAGTTAAATCAATCATGCAATGCATTTTCTTCTAATTTTTTGTGATAAACTAATAGATAATTGACTAAATAAACATCCTGCAAAGTTTCAATAAAAATTTCCAAGTTTTTCTTACAATTTCCGTGGTTTTTATTCAATTTTTATCGATATCGATAATATCTCGATATTTCCATCGAAATTTCCGTGTTTTTGGACTACCGATATTTCCGATATCATCGATATTTAATACCTTGGTAATGATGCGCGTTGATGTTTCAGGAGTAACAAAATAAGGATTGCGACAACTTCATAAATCAATGCTTTAAAAGGCAAGAAAAGAGTCTGCTATGTTCTGGGCCGGTTCGTACCGTTACGCTCAAAAACTAAATAACTAATAGGATAAATTACAAAAAACTATCTCAACTATAGGTGTCACGACACTTTCATACCTCATCTTTAAAACGTGACAATGTCATACCGCATCTTACGAATTTGTGACAATGTCATACCGCATCTTACGAATTTGTGACAATGTCATACCTCCGTCAACTTTTATGTTAGTTTTTTTGTTAAGTGCTGACGTGGCAATATATGGGGACCACTCACTAATACAGCTGGATTAAAAAATAATTAAATATATTTTTAATAATTAAAAATTAAAAAAATTCAATTTTTTTTTATTTTTTTATTTTTATATTAAATATCTCTCTCGCCTCTCTCTCTCTCTTCCTCTCTCGCCTCTCTCTCTTCTCAATCTGCATCGCCCTCTACCTCCTCGCCCACGACTTCATCCCAGACCCTTCGAGCCTCTTCTCTCTAATATTCTCCATAATTCTCCTAATCCTCCTGGCGTCGCCGCTGGTAATTCCGGCGTACGCATTTTTCACCGTGTGGGCCTCAAAGCCGAATCGGGTCGCCTCTGAGTCGGGTCCAGATCCGTATACCCGTGCAGACGAGCCATTTCTGAGGCAGACGGCGGCAGACGACACGCAGCAGAAGCCCGAGGCGGCTGCGGCGTCGGAGGAGGTGGAGGCAAAGAGGAGGCCGGTTCTCGGGGAAGACCACACGATTTTTGAGGCGATGAGGACGTTGGATTTCTGGATTTTGTTCGTGTCGTTTTTGTGCAGGGTGGGGACCGGTTTGGCGGTTATGAACAATATGGGGCATATTGGATTAGCGATGGGATACGTCGACGTTTCGATCTTCGTTTCGCTCATGAGCATTTGGGGGTTTTTCGGGCGGATCGGGGAGGAGAGATGAGTGCGTGTTGGGTTGGGGGGACGAACTGGGTTGAGGTGGGGCGTGGGGGGTTGCACGGAAGGGGAATGGGAAGGGGTCGGGGTGGTTGGGGGGGGGAGATAGGAATGGATTATGGGCAGAGAAGAGAGAGAGAGAGAGAGAGAGAGAGAGAGATTTAATATAAAAATAAAAAAAATTAATTTTTTTAATTTTTAATTATTAAAAATATATTTAATTATTTTTTAATCCAGTTGTATTAGTGAGTGGTCCCCATATCTTGTCACGTCAGCACTTAACAGAAAAACTAACAGAAAAATTGACGGAGGTATGACATTGTCACAAATTCGTAAGATGCGGTATGAAATTGTCACGTTTTAAAGATGGGGTATGAAAGTGTCGTGACACCAGTAGTTGAGGTAGTTTTTTTTCATTTACTCTAACTAATACTACTTAATATTACAATCTATTTGACTTTAAAAATTACTTAGTTTACATAGAGGATAGAGCGCAGGTCGAATAATTAATAAGTTAATCATATAATATGTAAATTTTTAAAAAATTAAATAGTAAATATATATAAAATTATATAAAATATAAAATAATAAATATATTTTATATTCTAATATATTCTAAAGATTTTGGTTTATATAAAGATATTTTTCGTTGAATGCGGGGCGTGCTAACTCGTCGGGCGAGCTCAGCCGAAGAGTAAAATGAATGTTGATGTGGCGTTGGGTGCGCTGCTAACTTCTTGATCTCGCGACTGCGGGCGAGGAATGAACACGTCTCAACCTTTGGGTTCTAGAGCTTGAAGACAAGACTACTAGTTTTGCAAAGTTCAATATTGAATTCGGCTTTCAGTGTGTCGAATGTTACTACTTGGTAACACCTCACTTCGTCGAGAAGGCTAATGAGATGACCTCTTTCAACAAGGACTTAGAAATCCTTGATGGCCGAGACTTGGATAAATAACCAGTCGGTCTCGAGTCAGTGTTGTTTATCCAAACTGAAGGTGCTCCTCGATTGGCTGATTCTATGGCTCCAGTGTTGTTTATCCAAACTGAAGATGTTATTGGTTGCCTCCACATTATTGTTTATTCAAACTGAATGTGTGTTTGAGGGAAAAAGGAAAATAAAAATATCAAGGTCTTTGAGAGGTTTCGTGTAGAGCGAGAGTTTGCACAGGACAATTGTGTGTTGATTTGGAGGAGCTTTCAATGATGCAGTCCATTCTCTATTTATAGTAGCAATTTCCTCAATGACTGAGTTAGAATTTCACTTGGACTAGAATTCCTCAACCCAATCTGATTAGGTCTCGACCAATCCTAATTCCTATAAGATTCTAAATCAAGCTCTTTAATCACTCAGATTTAACCCGTGATTCGAAGCATCCTTAGCTTTTGAAGAAGCCTTATTATACTAGGATTCGACCACTTCACCCTTATCTAGGTGGAACCATCTTCTGATAGGATTTAGCCGAACTCGACTGGGCCAGGCCTAAGGTGAAAATATTCCTGATCATTCTTACTAGATCGAGAACAATCATGGGCTCAGCCCAAAGTATTATTTTAGGTCCAAATAGGTCTATTTGTATTTTTGTTCACTTGTTAGTAAGAGATTTTAGGCTTGATTCTCGCCAAAGACGAATTTGAACCACATTATTGCTAATCCATTGTGAGGCTAAACACACCCCCTCTTATTTAGTATAGATAATATCTTTTATTCAACAAAACATAAATAACTAAACAACTAATTAGGGTAAAGTGGAGTCAAGGCCGATTCTGAGTTTTTGGATGCCCAATGCGAAAGTTCAAAATGTGCCCTTTTTTAATACAAAAACATATGTTAAAAAAAATATTTAACGAGGGCTGGAACCCAGTCGAAGCTGGGGGGGGCTAGGCCCTCATGCCCAAATTATATTACTTGAGAAAATATACAATGGGGGGACATAATACCTAAACCTCGACAATCAAAAGTACAATCATATACAACCACTCCTAGCAAATCTCCTTCAAATTTCAAACTTTAAGAAATTGTCTTCTAGCATTTTTTGAAGCAAAATCATCAATTATATCATTATACTCCAAGTCTTCAATCTCATCTTTTTCAATGCACAAGATTGCTAATCCATTTAGCCTATCTTGAGTCATAATGGTCCGCAGGTAAGATTTTAATAATTTCAATTTTGAAAAACTTCTTTATGCAGATGCCACAGTCACAGATACAGTCAACAGTACATGATAAACAATCAAGACATTAGGACACATGTCAATTTCTTTGACAAAGTTTGCTATTTCCATGGATGTCCAAGGGTTATTAGAGAGAAATGCTTCTTCAGGTAACATCATTTGCAAAACCTGTAATTCAGAACCAAGGAACAAAATATCGATATTATCGGCGAAATATGGCCGATAATATTGTTTTTATCACTAAGCGATATTTTTTTTGTTATCCATTAAGATTTCGTTATAATATCGCGATAATATCGATATTTTCGTTAATATCACGATATTTCTTAAAATATCGAGATATTTCTTATAATATCAACATAATAAATTAATAAAAAAATATACTAAGCCCCATCTCAGCCAAAAGGGCGAGAATGGCTTAACCCAATATACATCAGAACGTGGCCTTATATTTATAGGCCTGTTACCATCCAAACTTCATTCCCACAGCCGATGTGGGACAAACTCCAAGAAGCAAACCACCGCCCCTTTCGAGGCGTTTTCCGGCCAAACCACGGCAAGTTGGCCGGCGTGCAGGGTATCAATCTCTTCATCTCGTCGAGTACTACAACTTTCATGTTTAAATCACTTAATTTGGTTGAGTAACGAAGAAGTTATGGACGTTCAAAGTTAGGGTAGAATTCCGGCCGTTTGGGCAGCACCGCCCCTTTTGAGGGGTTTTCCGGCCAAACCACGGCGAGTTGGCCGGCGTGCAAGGTATCAATCTCTTCATCTCGTCGAGTACTACAACTTTCATGTTTGGATCACTTAATTTGGTTGAGTAACGAAGACGTTATGGACGTTCAAAGTTAGGGTAGAATTCCGGCCGTTTGGGCAGCACCGCCCCTTTCGAGGGGTTTTCCGGCCAAACCACGGCGAGTTGGCCGGCGTGCAGGGTATCAATCTCTTCATCTTGTCGAGTACTACAACTGTCATGTTTGGATCACTTAATTTGGTTGAGTAACGAAGAAGTTATGGACGTTCAAAGTTAGGGTAGAATTCCGGCCGAACTCATAAACCGTGGTCGTTTGGCCATCTTTCAGGTCATTTTCCGGTCAACACCGACCACCACTCGGTCCTCACTTGATATTAACCTCTTATCCACATTCCTAACTACATGTTAGCTTTTGAATCACTCAATTTGGTTAAGAAACGAAGAAGTTATGGACGTTCAAAGTTAGGGTAGAATTCCGGCCGAACTCATAAACCGTGGTCGTTTGGCCATCTTTCAGGTCATTTTCCGGTCAACACCGGCCACCACTCGGTCCTCACTTGGTATGAACCTCTTCTCCACATTCCTAACTACA
This sequence comes from Crataegus laevigata, assembly GCA_963580275.1. NCBI lineage: Eukaryota > Viridiplantae > Streptophyta > Magnoliopsida > Rosales > Rosaceae > Crataegus > Crataegus laevigata. The sequence goes on along the minus strand of OY756944.1, from coordinate 10,652,606 downwards.
TTTTAGCTTTTGAATCACTTAATTTGGTTAAGAAACAAATAAGTTACAAAGCTTTGAAAATTGCCCAAACCTTCGGCCCCAAACCCAGTTTTTCGACGAGCACCGCCTCTTTCATGTTTGCTTTTCTGGGTTCTTTCTCCCTTTCATGTTTGGATCACTTAATTTGTTTTTCAATTATGATGAACATGAGTTACTAAGTTTCAATCAAGCGCGTTAAACATTGATTAGGGTTTTGGATAAACATCCATTTCTCTCTTTGTTTTAAGTTATAATTATAAATGTTATATAATTATAAATTATTAGATTTTTTTTATGCAAGCATATTAGATATGTACATAAAACATTCACATATGTATGTTTTTTTTTATAAGAAATAACATATTATTCAATAATTATTTACTAATTCATTATATATAAATTATTGTAATTGGTTCGGCGCAATTGTTATTGGTTTGGAGCAACAGCTCACATTGCTTAATCTCTTGTTTAAATGAGTGTAAAATATTGTACTAATTCATTATATATAAATGATTATGGTGTGTTTAAACTTCTTTCATTAATTACTACATATTTTCTACACTCACAATGTTTGCCAGCTCGCTATATAATCAACTTAAATCAGTTAAATCCATCATGCAATGCATTTCCTTCCAATTTTTTGTGATAAACTAATAGATAATTGACTAAATAAACATCCTACAAAGTTTCAATAAAAATTTCCAAGTTTTTCTTACAATTTCCGTGGTTTCCATGTAATTTTTATCGATATCGATATTTTATCGATATTTCCGTCGATATTTCCGTGTTTTTGGACTACCGATATTTCCGATATTACCGATATTTAAATCCTTGTTCAGAACATAAGTCGACTCCATCAACATCCATGGTATTTCCATGTTTCAAATGTGCTTCAAGATTCATACAATTTTCTTTTAGCTCTTGATCATCCAATGAAATTAACTTCGGTGCATCAAACAAGAAGCCAAAAATATATTCAAAAGCCTTTAACTGTTTAAACCTGTGTTTCAGTTGAGAAAGAGCAATATCCATTATAACAAGAAAATAATCTGTTCTAAATGATTCTTCAGCAGATTGTTGTTCCCTCTCATTACCATCAACTTTATCATGATGTCTTTTTCTAGATCTATGACGTTTAGTTTGAAAAACAGGGTCAATTTCCGAATCAAGTGCAATTTCTTTAGCATCACTCATGGCAGAAGCAAAACCAGTTTCTCTGTAGTTTTCAAAAAACGTAACAAGTGCTTCCAATGCCTTTACAGCAACATCAAGATGCATGTCTTCAGATTGTAATTTTGTACTCACCATGTTAATCTTCAACAAAATGTCATACCAAATAACCAAACTTAATACAAAATCAAAACTTGAAATTTCTCCTGATGCTAAACATTCTGCATCCTTACTCAATTGGGGATTTTCAATAATTTCCACCAATTTAAACAAAGCATTTCTAACCTGGGCTACTTGGGACTTAATTGCTTTAACACTTTCAATGTGACTTTCTCATCGAGTAGTTGACAATGACTTCAAAGTTAAACCATCAATATATTCAAGCAAAATATTCCAACGCTTTGTAGAATTGGAAAACACTGTGTATATGCATTGACACGCTCCAAAAAAAAAATTCTTTTAAGACATGAACTTGCCATATCACAAACTATTAAATTAAGACAATGAGAACCACATGGCATGTAAAAAGCTCTGGGATTTATGTCTAGCAATCTTTTCTAGACACTTTGGTGTTTCCCTCTTATGTTATGATACGAGTATATTTATACAACTTAGTTAGCTTGTTTCCTTGCATTTAAATTGTTAGTCCTTAGTTATTTTAGTATTTTAAGCTATTTTCGTGTGTTTGTAGGTCCAAATGACAAAGTATGCAAGAAAGTGCAATTTGGAGCATTTTGGAGCATTTTTGGCAATTGGATGGTTAGCTTATGCTTGGAGCCAAGTGGATGGATGAAATTGAAGATTAAGGGATCCTCTCCTTTCCTATTTTCTGACCCAAAAACACATCACACTCACTTATTTCACCTACAACATCCACTCACTTCACCTACAACATCCACACCCACTTCACCTACAACATCCACACTCACTTCACCTACAACATCCACTTACTTCACCAAGAAATTTTGTGGTGGTGATTCATTTTCAAAATCTATAAATAGGCTTCTCCATCAAGGCTAAAGACACCAATTCACATCTACAACACATTCCATAAACAACACAATTTCTGCCGCAAGTTTCCTTCTTCCTTCATCCATTTCCATCCACCTCTTTTCCTATCCATCCCCTACCACCCTTCCATACTTTCTCAACCTATCCAATCTCTGCCACATCCCCTAGACCATCCAAACACCACACCCACCTTGGTGCCGCATGTTTGCAAGAAATGAGGAGGATGTGCTAAGCATTCAAGACGTTGGATTGCTGGAGCGTTCTAGGTGTCTTCTACTTTTGTTTATCATGTTTAAATTCAATTATAGTTGTTTAATTGCAAATATGTGGAACTAAATTCGTTTTGGCTAGAGGTTGATTCAAAGCCATGAACATATTTGTAATATGAATTGATTACCTTCAGTTGTGATTTCATGAGTTGTGAATTCAATTTGCTTAACTGCTTGATTTATAACTTATTCTTGTATGTCGATTAAGGATGCATACTTAGTTTGCATGCATGAATTTGATGCTAAAATATAAGGGAGTTTCACCTAATCATTATGAACTTATATTCACAAGTAGTGGAGGTTGCTAGTCACAATCGCGTTAAGTGAATTCTTGGCAACAGTATCGTGCTGTTCATAGTTACGAATGCCTCGTCAATGCTTATAGTTTTCACAAAGCTTAATGATCTTTGATTGTATCTCTATTGTGCTGTTCACGTAGGGGACTTTTGAAGAATGTTTTGAATTGTTGTATGCGCTTTTCCGTCCAATTCAATAACTTAAGGAAAACTTGAAGGTTAAAAAAGTGTTGTTCACGGTTAATCCGGGGTGTTGAGATTCATGGTTTATTGAAAGAACAATTGAAAATTGGTTTGTATGCAAGTGTGTCATGTGTGGAGAAGAACCCTCTAGCTAGTCAATCATCCATTCAATTCGCCAAATCTGTCTTTTGAAACTATTTTTATAAAGTTTGTTTTGTTTTTACTTTAAATTCGTCAAAACCCAATCCCCCCCTTATATTTAGTGTCTTTTGGTTCCAATCTGTCCAATTTGGTTTGTTTTCGTTGTTTTTAGTTAAGTTAGAATATGTCCTAGTTTGTGTCTAGTTAGTTATTTGAGTCTAGTTGAGTGTTTTTTGCTTAATTTTGTGTTTATTTTTTAGTCTTATTTAGTGTTTTAAAGTCAATTTTGAGTAGATTAGCAATCCCTCCTAATCCCCGGCCTAGAACGATCCCTACTTACATCTTTACTACAATTGTCAACAAGAGGGTTTAATTTGTGTGTTGTTTATTCGACGCATCATGTTAGATCCATTATCATAACCTTGTCCCCTCACATTATTAATATCAAGATCAAGAGACTTTAGAACATCTTGCAACTCATTAAAAAGTCCTAGTCCTGATATATCTTCCACACTTAAAAACTCCATGAAATACTCCCTTATATTTATTGACCTACTTGACAAGTCAACACATCTCAAAATTAAAGTCATCAGGAGTACAATCAAGAATGACAGAAAAAAAGTTTGGCTTCTTTGACTTTTTTAATGATTGCGGTTTTGACTTTTGAAGCTAAAGTAGTTATCAACTCATTTTGAATTTTATGGCTCAAATAGTGATGATGAATCTCTTTATTCTCAATGAGTCAAAAATGCTCTTGCATTATTAAATCAAACTCTGCAATCATTTCAAGTAAACCTAAGAAGTTGCCATTAGAGTCTTCATAAGGTCTTTCATTTGTTCTACGAAATGCTAAATTATGTATGACAAGACATTTCACAACTGCAATAATTCTAAGCATCACTTGTTTCTAGTGATTTGTCTTTTTTTTTATTCGCATTTGAAATTCTTTGTCAATTGTCTGATTTTTTTGTCAATCTCCTTTTCAACTGAACCCAAGTTCTCGAATTAACGAGATGCTCTTTACTCTTTTCATGTTGGTCAAGCTTCTCACCAAGATGTTTCCAATCACTAATTCCATCTTTTGCTAACTCACTTTTTAATGCAATTGTTTTAAACAATTTACAACAAAAGCAAAAGACTTTATCCAACTCTTTTGAGTACACAAGCCATTTCCTATCATAAATTTCACCCGTTCATAATTTTCGACCATAGTTGTGTGATGAAAATTTTCTAGAGAGTTTGTCCTTAGGATACGTGAAATTAGTTTCTCGAATTGGTCCCTTTTCTACAAGTAAGTCTCTCATTTCTGCATTAAGACCATCCCAAACTTTTGGATCATAAATGTTTAAATGGAAAATAGGTTAAGGAGATTCAATATTTTCCTCTACACCAATATGATCATCATCAACATTTAAATCCACATCACCACCATTTTCATGATCTTGAGACTCATCACCAACATTTTCCTCTAAATCACCACCATTTTCTTGGTCATTAACATCTTTCTCCACATAACCACCAATTTCATGATCGTTAGACTCCCCAACAACATTTTGCGACTCTTCACCAACATCATTTTCTCTCAAATTTTCAACTAACTCATTCTTTGTAGAAAAAAATTTATTAAGAGATCCTCTTAAACTTTCGGCAATTTCGTTATCCTTTACTTTTTTTTTTCCTTTTCATATTACCAGAGAGTTGTTTCCTAAAAGACATGGCTTTGATAATTTGTTTGCAAAAATTACCTACACATGATATAACAAAAATTTCTTATTAAAATTATCATTCCAACACATATTATATATTATAAAAACACTAACATCTATTATATATTATAAAAGCACTAACACATAACATATGGTCTAACATATTATAAAAGCACTAACACATATGAAATCAAATAATTCAATTAATCAAAAATTCAATTCATCACCAACAACAATTCTATACATCAATTATCATATAATTATATGTCACTTGCAAAATTTATATTAAATTATGAATTAATAATTTAAATTTTAAAAATTAGTTTACCTCAAAATTCAAAAGGATTGGTTAATGCACAATAGCAAGGACCTGTGCTGTGGCTGAGAAGGACAAAGACCTGTGGCTGTGGCCTATGAGCATGTGGCTCAATGGCTGTTGGGCGGCAGGGGAGGGACCAGGCAGTGGGGAAACAATGAAGTGGGTGGTGGGTTTGGGGGGAGGGGGAAGAACAGATGGCAGCAGGAACTAGGAATGGGGGTGAGGAATCGGGAAAAAAAAGGAATAGGGTTAATGGTGGGGGGGGGGGGGGGGCGGCGCAGAGGACGAGTGGTCAACCTTGGGCCTCTTGCCCTCTAGTCCCTATTTTGGGCTTTGAACAATTTTTTTTTTAATATCTAATTATTTAGACTTTTTTTTGGGTGCCCCCTTCAATTTTGGGCCCTGGACAATGGCTCTGGTTGCACTGGGCCTAGGCCAAGCCTAAGTGGAGTCCACTACCACCAAGTACACAAGGTCGATGTGTACAAAAATATGAGTTCTTCACAAAAAATTAAAATAACCCACTGAACAGTAACAAAATAAACAAGGAGTAAACCTGACAATCCAACACCTGGTCAATAATTTGTCTAACTACAACTCACATGGCAACGTGAAATAAAAAGTAAAGGGGTGTGATATTCATATACTCATTTTTACTTCTTATACACTCTTCTAATTTTCGGTCGTTGAATTGATGAATTAAAAAAGATTAAATGACAGAAATTACCAAAGGGTATGAAAAGTAAAAAAGAAAGTGTGTTGATAGTATACCACAATGTAAATGAGTGTGGAAAAAAAAAACACATAAGTGAATGTGAAAAAAACCAATAAATGAGTGTCAAAAAAACCCCCACATAATGAATAACCAAAATAATATGCCAATCTAGTCAACCTCAAATTTTGATTACATGCATAGTTTTCATTATTTGTATTCATAACATAGAATTATACATTACACCCACACAACACTTTCACTTGATCAATCCACTTTAGTAATCACCATCAATACAATTAGGGTGCGTTTGTTGCGCCAGACTGTCTCGGACTGGACTAGCTGCAGGGACTAAGCTGGACTAACTTAGTGAAGCGTTTGGTGCAGTGTCGGACTAAGAAGCAGGATAATAAAAACAGTACTATTTACCAGATTTGTGTTTGCTTAGAGTAGGACTACAAAATTTTGCCATTGTGTAATAGAGTAATGCTACAAATCTCATGATATGGGTTAATTGGAGCATATTTTTGCCATGTATATTATGAATCTTAAAAAAAGAGGACAATTGTTTTGTTTCTATTACCTGCTAATAGAATTGGGGCATACTATAGTTGGGACATACTATTTATAAATAGTTGAGTTTAATTTGCAAATGTAGCTTGGTTTAAACTCTATCACCGAAAAGAAGAAAAAGAATAGTGCCCAATACATGCAACTTCAACAAATACAAGTACATAAGAAGATTAGTATAATACATCCATATCAAAAGGCACCACATAATATAATACATTAGCCAAAATACTAGTTAACATTAGCCAAAATACTTTATAGTGCAAAGCTAATCTATAAGCCATAACATAAAATTGTACGATTAATATAATACATCCATGTCAAAAGGCACCACATAATACTCATCCGCTTGCTTTGTCGCTTAAAAGCCTTTGGACGAACACTTTCTTGAGTTCCGATTTGATTGCCCTGAACACTCCCACATTTTGTGGTTTTTCCAAAATAAGAGACAATGCATCAATTTGATCCATAGGAGAAAGACCCATTGCTTCAAGTTCGTTAGCTATGTCACTATGATCTGCAGTACCTTGAACAAAAGATTCAGTTACCATTTGCATCATCTTCCCACTTTCAACATAAAAATCTTTCAGTCCACTGATAATTGCCTCGGTTCCATCACTTGAACTTCCCACAGCTCTTTTCCTCTTTCTTTGGCTATTTTCAGATGGGGTGCTTTGTTGGCTTTGTTGGTTCATTGAAGAAACAAAATTTTCACCTCCAATATCACTTGCCCCAACTTGATCATAACTTTGTTCCTCCACCATTTCAGCAGGGGTTTCAGCTACATTACCCGTAGCCCAATCTTTTCCAAATATATATGCAAATCTATCATACAGTGGAAAAGGTTTGCTTCTCCATCCATCGGCTTCTTTATTTTTCTAAGATTATATCAACATAGCAAAACTAAAATTTAGCATGCGTAACAAATATAGCAACAAGAATATAACTATTGTATAAATAAAATAGAATATGAACCTGCACATAAGTTTGTCATGCGTCATCACTATCAACTTCAACACACTTTTTGACATCATTCCATGCAAATCCACTTGTGTTTATCATGTCAACGACCAAACTATATGTTTTTTTTTCCATTTCTTCAACTTTGACTCAATATGTGGAGTTGCCTTTATATTGGAATGAGGACATAAAATCTTGACAGCTTTCGCTATTTCAATCAAAGTACCTTGTTTGAAAGCACCGGTGTCACACCGTTGCTTCCGAGCAACAAAATCCTCAAGAACGGATAGTAATACTTCTTCCTCAATTGCTTCCCATTTACGCCTTCTTCCTTTTGGCTCTTGAGTAGCATTCAAAATATTGTCGTTATCCATACCTAAACAAAAAATATTTAAAGGTACTAAAATTCAATACAAATAATCAATTTGCATAATATCCAATTAATTTGCATATCATCCAATCAATAACAAAGTCTTAACATTCACTGATGAGCAATCTAATCATTTTGCTAATATCCAACAAATGCATGATAAAAAGGAATACTAAAATAAAATGTTATCAGTAACATATATAGCTAGTTCGGTTGCTGGTTCCTAATTGCTCTCCACTCATTATACATTTCCTGAGCCATGGCATTCCTCTTTGCAGTCCACTGGTCAGATGTTTCAACACTACCAACATATTCACCTTCTTCTGTATTTTGTCCATCTTCTATTATTGGCAAATTCTCCATTGGATCTACAGACATCTGTTGCCTAATAAGATTGTGTAGTAGGCAACAAGCGGTAATTATACGACCTTGTGTCATTATCGGATAGAAAGATGGACTCCTTAGTATCGACCACCTTCCTTTTAGCAAGCCAAAACAGCGTTCAATTACATTCCTTGCCTTAGAATGCTTCATGTTAAAATATTCTTCCTTATTAGAAGGTGTTTGTCCCTCCCATTCAGATAAAAGTTTTTCTGAATCCGAGCCGAAGCCAACAAATATACGGCTGATGTTGAAAAAAAAGAAGTTATTGTCATGGTTATCAACCCCACACACACACACACACAATCCTTTCAAATGTGCAGAATACACACTATCCTTTCAAATGTACAGAATACACACACACACACACACACACACACACACACACACATTACACACACACGCACACGTTACACAGACACACACACACACATTACAGATTACACACATATTACACACACACACACACACACACAGACACACAGATTACACACATCCTAAATTTCCAAGTTCCATCTCATCTTATGAAAACCCCAATTTCTAATCTCAATTTCACCTAAATATCAAAACCCTAATTTGTTCAAGTGCAGAGGTCTACGTTTGAAAATTTCTCAAACCCAAAACAAGAAAATCAAATAAAGCTCAGTAAAATTACCATATGCAACACAAATCGACGAAATTAAGAAGAATCGAAGTTTACCAGTGAATTCGAGGCAAATGAGGGCGAGCAGATGCAGAGATCGGAAGGAAGACGACGATGAGGGAGCACGGCAAGGACGACGTTGAGGGAAGACGCAGAGGACGAATGGAAGATGCAGAGATTACACATGAAGGAGGACGAAGGGAAGATGCGAAAATCTCTTGGTTTGCTCTGGCTTACGAGTCCGCCCAATTTTGGGGTTGCTCGTTAAGAACGGCTAAGGAGCTCCTTAATCATAGCGAGTTCGGGTTAAGCTCATTAAAGCTAATCTGGATGCACACCAAACAAAGGACTATAGTCTAGTCCAGTCCAAGTCCTTTTAATCCTGTCAAACAAATGTGCCCTTACATTATTCGCAAGCTCAATCCACCACTTGCCCTGCGAAGACACATAAGCTGATAAGCATGACACTAACTAATTTAATAATTGTTCTCAGAGATCCAGTCACACTTTTATTATCACATCATGAGGGGATGTGATCCCAATAGGATGCTCTTTGGATTCTTTTGGTGAGGATCCTAGAGATCTGTGAATTATGTCCATTGATTATACATCGTGCGGTCAGTTTTTGTCAAGTACTATTTATGTTTATTTTTAAATAAAAATATTTAAAATAATTTCTGACCGCACGATGTACAATGAACAGACACGATTCACGGATCCCCAGAATCCTCACAAAGAGGATCCAGACTCATATCTTCACACTTCTCACTAGGCAATTTTAATATTTCAATTCTCATCACACTTTATTCGAAATATTAATTTACTCGTCACACAATCTAAATCTTGCAAGAGCACTATTAATGATACCAACTCTTGTATAATGAGAAATTCATTTTTGCGTAACACATGTTTTTACCTTGATTGCAAATGAATCATATTTGAATTCACCTATGTCGATAGTACGCAGTTCGAGCCAAAAGTCTCGAAGTTGTAGAGTTGACTCAATTTATAAGGAGGCCTAAGGGCAACATAAAAATGAGGATCGCTATAGATAAAGTAGTCACGAGAATTTTGGCCAAAATCCTTCATTTACTATCTCAAACCATCGTCTAAGTTTTAGGGATACTTTTGGTAGTTTGTTACTATCCTTCTAGGGTTTGGTTTGATGTTATGGACGTATAAATACACTTCTTAGGTGTGGAACTGTTATCTTTTCATCTATTTATTCAATCAAACTTGAATTTATTCAATATCATAGTGAATTTTAGGATTTGCTAATGAATTCTAGCTTGGAGTTAATGTTCGTTTTTCCTTGTTATGTATCTCGTGCATCACATGGGCCTCAGCCAATTCCTTTTATGATTTCAAGTCCGACTGGTTTGGTTAATATGAAGTACAGGCCCATGTTTTAAGCAAAAAAAAGGTAGGCCCAAGTAGCCCAACTTCCAACCCACTCTTCCACATATAGCCTTGACTCGATTACCCACTATAGTGTACAACTCAACTTATACGTTTTGATTTGTAATTTGAATTTTTAACCAAAATGATATTGGAATTTCATAACTTTTTACTTTGGTCGTTGACAATGCAAATCGATAAAAATGATCCCTCAGGTTGTTTAGCATTATTTTGGTTCTTTTGGGAAAAATTTAACAATATTCTCATTAAATTGTCATGTGAACAACCACATGACCACCTTTTAAGGGTATTTTTGTTAAACCAACCCCTCCACTTAACGAGGATATTGACAAATTTTTCACAACAAGATCAAAATGATTTATGGCAGATAAACTCAATGACCGCTTCTATCGATTTTCATGTCAGTGACCAAAGCGAAAAATTATGTTAATTTGAAAGATCATTTTGACTAAAAAGCCGTACTAAATTTATGCTTGTCTAGTTGCACACCATATAATGTAGGAGTTCAAAATATAAATCAATTTTTGACCCAAAGAAAGAAAATACCATTAAAGCGTATTCCATCTCAAACTGGGTAGACTACAGAAGCCTAGAGCACTCGTAATTAATGGAGACTATGACATACTACCAATTTGAAATTGAATTTGAATTTTAAAGCTCACATAATTAATGGAAAATTAAATTTCTGAAACACAACATAAAGTCTAAATGGGTAACTTAGTACCATCATCTAATAATATTCTTTTTTACTTAAAGACATATTTGAACCACATTATTAGTAGCCAATTGTGAGGCTAGCCCATTCCTTTACCCCTTTAGTATAAATAATTTCGTAGTCAATCATGAAGTCACTACAAAGGAAGTTTAATGGGCTCTTTTCCCCTTTTTACCGTTCAAAAATGCAATTATGCATGAAGATATGGAAAGTGAGAATGACCTTTTCCTTAAGGTACTGTTTGGTACGCAGACGGGACGAAACGAGACAAATTGGACGGAACGAAATGAAACGGAGGTTCCATGCTACGTACGTTTGGTGTATGCTCAGACCGGAATGGAACGAATGATTAAATGACAATCGTACCCATCCACTTTGACAAATTCGACCTTACCTAAGCCACCGCCGACGAGTTCAACGTCATCCCTCACATCTTCTGCCTAATCCTCGATGTCCCATCCCTCGAGCGACGGTGTCAGCCATGTCATGCGAGTGGATGGTCTTGAGGTTTTCGCGGTGGAGGGCGATGGTCTCGTCATGGGACTAGCAGGGAGGAGGGAGGCTGCAGGAGGAAAGCGGGATTGGGTTCGGATGGGTTTACTGGGATTGGGTTAGCCTGGGTTGTTGGGTTGTTGGGTTAGCCTTGGCCCATAACAAAAGTCCAAAACCCAAATGATTTAATTTAATACCGAAAGCAAAAACATATTAAAATAATGGATTAAATAAAATATGAACTTTGAGAAATGGAATGGTATCTACTCTACTCTCCAATTTTATTTTCTTTTTCTTTTTCTTTTTTGATCTCATTCAATCATGTCGCAAATGGCGGAATGATTTGGAAGGCAAAACCCCACTATCACCTATTTCCCGGTCAAATGACACTACTCTCTTGTTAACAACGGTCCCTATCGACTGCAGGTCTGCCGTTTACGTGTCTTCTTACTAATATTTTGACAGATTTCTTATGACTTAATTGAAAATAATTCTGTTAGTGTTTTTATTTGGCGTTAAAAATTATAAAAAAACTAAAATCCGAATAAATATGCAAGCGTCGTATGGAGGAGGTCCGTTTCAAGAAAAAGCGTATGGAGAGAATTCATGTTGATAGGGAGAGAATTGGTCTTAAGGCGGCAAAGTAGTAGTCTTAAGTAATTATCGAGATAATTCATGTCTCACTTGCAATTTTGTGTATGTTGTTACTTCTCAAGGAGTGGATCTGTTGAACTAAATGTTGCACAAGAACGTACACCAAAATTTCCATACAATTGAGATTTTTAATACTATACAGAAAATAGCTTTACAACAATGAAGAAATAATTGGGAGCTTTGCCCACCTTGTCAACCAAAAACCAGGAAAAAAAAGGTGAAGGTTAATGGTGTTGGGATTTTGGTGGAGTTTGAGAGATGAGAGTGGAGACAAAGATCGACCCGCCATATGTTTTTTTATTATTTTTAAACAGACTTCCATACGTCGCGTATTTCTTTGTATTTTTTTTTTTTTTTAATTATAAATGCCTAACATAAAAATTAATAGAGTTATATCTCAATTAAGTCATAGAATATTGTGTTCAAATATTAGTAAAAGGACACAAAAAATGAACACATAAAAAGCGACAACAGACACACTACCACTATAAAAGTAGCATATATATATGTTTTATCTCAGCCGTACATAATTTATATATGAGACAATACTAAGTGGAGGTTAAAAGGTCAGACCATTGAAGATGACGCTCCAATAAGAGAAAATGTGTGCTATCCACACACTTTATTTTACTTTTTACACACCCTTTGATAATTTATGTCCGTTGATTTTTTTCAATTCATTTGATCTAACGACCGAAAATTAAAAAGGTATGTGAAAAGTAAAATGGAGTGTGTGAATATCACACCCTTAAGAGAAACAAGACTTTGGCATATATGTTTCTGTTCAAAATACCTAATAATTAAAGTTTTGCAACCACCTTCAATATTCTCTTTGGTGATCATGACTTTTTTTTTAGTTCCTTATCTGGATTATGATTGAAGGTTAAATTGTAGGAATGTTTTGAAATATTATATGGATTTATGTCTTTTTAAAATCTGTCATATGAACTACAATTGTTAGCGATTTGTTATATAATTTTTTTGAAATTATTAATTTGTTATCTTACTCTAATTCCATACATGACTAATTTTCAAGGTTATTTTGGAAATTTTGAGTAATGTTTTTCAGTGGACATGATTAATCATGCTGAATTCTCAAAACTTGCAATTAGTTAAACTCGTGTTAGTCAGCCTAATGTCCTTGTTTAGCATTTCACTATAGATTTATGAAACGACGCTTGCATGTTTTTTTTCTACTAGTCAAATTTTCTAGATTTATACCAAATAAAGTAGAGAACTTAGGAAAAGACTGTCAGGGGTTCAAATTCAATGTACTTCCGCACCCCTAGTGAACATATATTTTTGTATACAAATAAAGGAGGTCAAAAATATGAAATAATTCTTAACAAAAAATTATTTTGAATGGAAAACTTAATGGAGTTAGGGTGAGATGACAAATTAATAATTAAAAAAAACTAATATAACAAATCACTCAAAATTTTAGTTCTTAAGAGAAATTAAAAAATGTGAATAAGTTCATATGACATGTTAAAAAAATTCTGTAAGTTATACCATATAAACTATTTTTTCTTTTCTGACATACTTATAATTCTCATCAAATTACAAATTAAGCTAGGTGATAACAAAGATAAACACAATACAACAAGCGTGTGCAACATCTCATGGAAGTTTTTCTCCTCGAGTTGCGTCGTTGCGCTCTCAGTGCAAAATACCATTGTAATTACGTTACCGTAACTCTAGAGACCTCCATGCATGCGCAGTCGGACTGTTGTTCAGACTTACGCATGAGTTACCGTTAGAGACCTCCAAACATTCCAAACTTGAGCATAACAAACCAACAAAAATTCAAACTCGATTACATACACACAATTGAAAATTAGAATATGATAACATACAAACAAATAGATTATGAAACTACATATATTATTTTACTAACGAAATAACAAATATAAATGTTGCCATGCAAAATGATAGCTACATTGGACTAACTGACTAAATTACAAGTTATATTTATAAAATCTTAAACCTAAAAAATCATAATACATAAAATATAAAAAATATTCAAACAATTACATAAACTTAAAGCACTAATATTTTCCAACAAAAATCTATCACCTATGGATTAAAGATGAGGATGAAGATGATGATTCTTTCCATAAAGGAAAGTTAAGCACGATGATGTCTTCATCAGTTATACAAAATGAGAATGCTACAATATTGTGGGCACCAATAACATACAAAATACGTAGTATTTTGATATATTATAGGTGGTTATATCGAATCGAACTATATAATATATTACAGGTTGCGGTTTTAATTTAATTAGTAGTGTTATTGTGTAAATTTTAGTAAACAGTATTTAGAATTATGTTCTAGGTCTTTGTTATTGGATTTTTATTTCTTATAGGGCAAATAAGCCCGTTATACTTACATAAATAAAGGCACAAAGTGGTGAGAAACTACACCAAAAAAATTCTCAGCTCTCTTTGTGCCACACCTTCTCCTTATTCCCTCACTAAAATAGACCTACGTGTTGATACAATCTAGGCGGACGTGGTATAACCGTTTGAGAGTATTTGATTGATCAGGGATATGTTAAATAGAGAAATATACCCATGTGTGTTCATTAAAAAGTCACATTCCATATTTTCGATAGTTGCAATTTGTCGAAATTTGAGATGAAAGATCTTGGAAAACTCGATACTTCCTTGGTCCAGAAATCGAGCATTATTCGAATGGTATTTTGGTCCACCAATTGAACTACACCCAAAAAGTGTTGCAACATTTGAATAAGGAGAAAGTGAAGTCTTCGAGTACTTTTATGGTTGTCCGAACACTAGATGCTAAGTGAGACCTTTTCCGTCCTAATGGAGATAAAGAAGAGGTTTTGGAGCCTGAAGTTCTATATCTAAATGCAATTGGCACTTTAGCTCAGTGTATTAGACCAGACATGACACACCCCGACCAAAATTGAGGCATGTTGGCTGTCACGTGAGGGTGACGTAGCCACTACAAAGCGGAAGTGATAACAGTGTGAAAATGTGAGTAAATAAAAACCAAACTAACTAATTTACACTAGAGATAAACATATAAGTGCGTGGAAGTGTTTAAGGTAGAGATACAAAAGTCTCAGAGCATAGGCAACCTAGATGCAATCCAGCAAACCAAGTATTGATTATACAGAACATGAAATAAATTCCTGCATTTATTTGGATGATTTATAGAACCGTCGTAGAGTCCTCGTGAGCCATCAACACAAACGACTAGCTAGAACTTGGAGAGGCGCAAAACAAAAAACCTGAGTGGGCAAAAACAAAGCGTTTGAAAACACATTTCTCTTTCTAAACATAGTAACCCCTCACCGTAAAACCCGTATAATTGATCAAAAAATAATAGTACATACGTACATAAAATCATGCTCAAGACCAGTGAAAACCAAGATGTACCATGTCAAGGTGTCAGAGTAATAAAATATGTAAGCCAGGTGATATAAATCAATGTGAAATAATATGCCAGCCAGAGTCACCTAACGTGACCTGTATGGCTGAATCGATAGCTCATCCATCTATTCTTGCACACGAGTCGAAACCACCTATTGTGGTCTGTACGACAGGCTGGGTGTAAATAGGTACGCTTAAGTGCTACGATCACGTGAAGGCTATGCGATAAATCGCGGGTCACCAACGAGTCGGAACCACCTGCGGTGGTCTGTATGACAGGTTAGCACCAAACTTAGATCTAAGGTGAGCGTGCGGTGCCGGAGGTGACTTGAAGGCTATGTCCTAGCCTCAGGTGGGAGCACTAACACTGGGGTGCAGGATAATGAACTCTGAATGTATCTACGCATAACCATACACAACGCAACCAATACCATCATAGTGAACTCACCTGAAGCTTACCTGGCCTCTGCATCATCATTCAATATTATGAACAACTATACTAATGCAAATACTAAAATGTAATGCATTGATGACATGGCATTTAAAATGTAAATTCATTTAAAAACAGTTTCTGGGAATCGTAAAGCATATATACGTATATATAGAAACCAAAAGCCCACTCACTGGTAAGTAGCAGGGTCATAACCCCCAAGTCTCGCTTGGTCATGCTCATTCTCAAGATATGTCTCACCTATATGCAAAACAACTAATTTAACGTTAATTACTAATACATAAACAAAACTTAGGAATAACTTCTTATGCGTTGCTCAATTGGGGTGTTTGAATATACCAATGTGACCTACTCAACACCACGAACATCCTTATATTTTTAAAATAATTTTTGAATGTCCCACGCGCCTTCACGCACCAGCTAAGGCACGTGTCTGGCACGCTGACGAAACCCTAACGCCGTTAGGGAATATTCTGTTAAAATCCTAGAATATTCTATTAAAGTTACCTGACGCCGTTAGAATATTCCGTTAACTTTGACGAAATATTCCTCTTCTTCTCCGGTGGACCTCGCTGGAATCCACTGTTCGCCGCCGCCGTGGTCTATACTTGCCAGAAACTATAAAATTTTCTACAGCTTATAACTTCTTCATTTCTCAACCAAAGTTCATGAAATTTATATGGATTTGAAGCTCTTGAAGAGTAGAACATAACCATGCCTATTAGAGGCCCTAAAACCAACATAAAATGGTTGGAATAAAGCTTGAAAAATCCGGCCAGACTGAAACTTCTTAAACTGGGGTGTCCCGACGTCAACTTCACTCCAAAAAGACTCCAAAGTGATCGGGAAGCTAGGAGAGTACATTCTCAAGTGCTAAAAACTCAAATCACTTCGAGATCATGTTGGAGCAAACTTCACCTCACCGGAGGTTATGGGTTCTCGATCTCATGTGATCCGTTCTTCATCCTAAAGGTGTAGTTAGGCTCGTGGAGCCAAGGAGAACACGAGGGCAGTGTCCATAAACTCGATCCGTGTGAGTTGATGATGATAGTGGGTGTGGGTGTGCTCTCAGGTGTACGGAAGAAAGAAAAATCGAGAAGGAAAGATAGGGGGTGTGTGTGTGTGTGTGTGTGTGTGTGTGTGTGTGTGTTTGTACGGGATTGGCAATAAAATAATAAGATAGTGTAATATAAACGGTCCAATGGAAACTGGAACCAACCCAATAACTGATTGGGCTAGAATTAATAGGAAATAAAATGATTTGTGGGTAGGGTATAAGTCCATAATTACCCGTTTACAATTATTCGTCCGTAACTTTTGCGTTAGGAATCCGATTCGACTCTAACTCGCGTCGACGCGCTCGTGACGTCGAGTACGATTTAATTTTGACAGTGAGAAAAATAATTTGAATATGCATATGTACATCCACATCACTAAGCCATGAGGCATTATCATCATTTTACTTACTTGGGGATAAAATATATAATAATTCGGGACGGGTCGTCACAAGACATCTCATTTGTCATTAATCTTTTAGCAAGATACAACAATATGCCGACACTGAATGGTGTTAAAGACATCCTTTGTTACCTCAAAGGTACTATAGATTTGGAGCTATTCTATCCTTACTCATCCTAGAGTGGAGTCGCCGCTCGCTCGATTTTGAGTCGATTCTTGCCTTGTTGGTAAGCCTAACACAAGTTATTTATCTTACTCGCATGTACGTTCTCAAACGGCTTACGTCTTTACCATTGGGACATTGCAATATCTTGGAGGTCAACTAAACAAACCTTAGTTACGACTTTATCGAGCCATGTTAAGATTCTCGGCCTTTATAAAGCTACACATGAATGCTTCTGGCTGAGAGTTGTTGTTGAGCATTTTAAAAGCACTTACGGACTTTATCCTGTCATTGATGTCAACAATTTATGAAGATAATGCCGCTTGTATTGACCATATCAAGAAAGGATACATCAAATGAGACGACACAAAACATATAGTGCCAAAGTTTTTCTTTTCACATCAGCATTAAGAGCATCAGAAGATTGAAGTCAATCAGATCCGTTAGTAAGACAACCTTGCTTATCTCTTTACGAAGTCACTTCGGAAGTCCACCTTTTAGAAGCTTGTTCAAGGAATTGGTATATATAAATTATTTAAGTTACAATGTTTGTAGTTCTCAAGGGAAGTTTTGTCGAACTCAGGGGATGTATCCTAAAGTATACTCAATTGACCTTAATGTATTCTTTTCACTACGATTAGGATCATTTTGTCCCATTGGGTTTTTGTTGCTTGACAAAGTTTTGATGAGGTACCCATCCTGAGTTGGTTATACTCTTGTGTACATTGAACTTGCATCATGCAGAAGTGTTAACATATTGCATAACTCATTTTTCTTCTTAGACTATGGATTTTGTCCTGCCTTGGGTTTTACCATAGCCAGGTTTTGTGAACTTACTTCCTATAAGCATTCCCTATTTGAGACTTGTGTTTACTCATTGTACTGATTAGACGAGACGACTTCATCAACTAGTTCTACATCATCCATAAAGACCTGGCATAAATTAAAGAGAGATTCAACAACTAAAAGGAAGATCGATTCTTTGGGATCCTTCTTTTCTTCAAACGGATCGAATTGAGATAGAATCACACCGATTCCCTAAATGCCTTTCAAGATATTCCTCAATATCTCAGCTATTCACGGAACGTGAGAAGCAGATGAATAAGCATCTGCTTCTGGAAGAAATCGAGAAATTTCTTGGGAATTCTACAAGATCCATTCATTCTTTTTTATCTAACAGATGGTCAGTTCGAATCATGCTGAGAGGTCCACTAGAGATCAAAAATTGTTGAAGAAAGAACAAGATGTTTCTTTTGTCCCTTCTAGGCGATAGGAAAATAAAGAAATAGTTAATATATTCAAGATAATTATGTATTTGCAAAATACAGTCTCAATTCATCCTATTTCATCATATTCAGGATGTGATATGGTTTCAAAGGAGGGGAAGTAGGGCCTACAGTTCCCACTAATCCAATCGCTTCTCAGGGGGAGAAAGCTGGTCCATCTGATGCGCCATCTACTTAAGTATTTACACACTTAAATGAGTGTTGTAGTTCTAATTAAATAAATCTTAGTAAACTATATTTATGATTATGTTATATACCTTTTCTATTGGATTTTGTATTTTTTGCAGGAAAAGAAAGTTTGCTATGTTTACTTTAAATAAAAACACAAAGCAGTGAAAAACTACACCTCATAAGTTTTTCAAATCTCCTCTCCTTTTGGCTATGTCCCACCTTTTCCCTATTCTCTAACTAAAATAGTAGAGGTAAAGGAAATCCAAGATTAAAGAAAGATATATTTGTCCTATAACTAATTGAGAAGTATCTACCCAAAGATAAAAACACTAATTGATAGTATAAAGTATTTGTTAATGGGACCTGTTGATTAGTACAATGTATATGAATCAAGTTGAAAAGAAAAAACTTGGCTGTATATCAACAACAATATACGATAATGCGAGAGAGCATCATGTTTAGATGAAATATTCATGATAATTGCGTCAATCCGTCCTTTTAATCTCCTTATCACCGAACTGTTTTTTTTTTCTTCTTCCACTTAGCATTTTCAACAGCTATAATTTCGAAAAATTTGAATTCAGGACTTCTTTAGTAAACTGAAGACTGGTTGTAACAAAATTAAATAGTCAATGTGAGAAGCGTATGCTTGAACGCAACCCGCTCTATTGTTTATTTAGCAAGATACTAGATAACATATTGAATATTATAATGACAACATAACGAAACATACCAACATCATGTTTCGAGAACATGTCGACGTACATATCAACACCATATTGACATATCTTTATAGACATCCTATATGATTAAATATCGACATAATATCAATACAAATAGAAATCCTATCGAGTCCAGTATCACACTCCGTGAACAATGGAGCTGGATCCCAGAAGAAGTTTCTGCCGTATATATGATTCCAAATTACTTTCCAAACGTATGGTATGGGGCACACTGAGCAAAAGGAAATAGTCTACCCCAATGACTCATGAGGCCATGAACCATGTGCAAAATCAATGTGTGAATTAGGTATCCCACTCATTGACTAATGAGGCAGTGATCGAGCAGAACAGTAGACATCCATCTTTATTATTTAATTCCAAGTCGCTCTGCCAGTGCAATGATTACTCTAATATATTTTGAAACAAAAGACTTGTGCTAACGATCAAGTAGCATTCCTAAATTTGAAATTTGGGTTGCCTAAAGTTAGTAGTATGTTTGTGCTATGAAGATACAATCAATCTTCTCACTTGAATATTCTCGTTTAGCTTTTCTATTTGACTTGTAATGTTGCTTGATAATCTGAAATGTCAACTTTGTCGATCACTCTTCGAAGCTCAAGTTTGCAAAAAATAACAAAGTCAGAAATCATTTAACTATTCGATATACTTTGTCGAAGTTTTAGTTTTTAAGCGAGTAACTTGTTTCGTTTATTCGTTGGATAGACATTAAATGATTAAACGATTTTTTCTGTCAAACGATATATTTTGTTAGACTAGTTATCGACATGGTTTGAACCCACACTGTCATACAAGGGTTTAACACATTTCCACCATTATGGTAAATGACCACTTGCTAATGACTAGACGATATTGAGGTTTGTTAATTTTTAGCATATATAATTTTTAGAGAGTGATATAAGAAGTGGACAATTTTGCCATCTAGCAATATTATAGAATGAGAAGGAAAGCCGAGAAGGTAGGACGATAATGTTTAAATAAAAAAGATGGTAGCATTCCTAAAAATAAGGTATGTGATAACATGAGATTGTCAAACAGTAAGATAAAATGTTCACATATGTAACCACTAAAGACATATAAGCCAATGAAATTTAGACCTATATTGAAACAACCCAAACACTGTACCTAAAGTTTTAAAAGTATGTCGCTTAAAACAAAATAAGAATTATAAAAAAATAAAAAATAAAAAAAAAACTTTAACGAAAAGCTTCTGGTACTGTTCACTTTAACGAAAATCACATTTTTATACTTAAAAGTCAATTATAGTACTATTCACTTTACCCTTTATTTTGTCCATATCGTTAAAACTCAAAGTTTTCAAACATTTTCCATTAATTTTCCTTAAAAATAAAGCATCATATTTCAAATTTTCAAAAACAAAAATAAGAGAAATGTTAAGGAGATGAGTAATGCTAGAGAAACTAAATTTGTAGAAAAAAATTTGTAAACTAAATGACATGCAAGTTGATAATTGGATTATCACTTAAATGTTGATTAACATGCTTATTTCTTATTGGTGACACGTCATTTAGTTTGCAATTTAGTCTACAAAATTGGTCTACTTAGCATTACTCTAAGGAGATTCATATTTTTGACATAATGTTTTAATGTTAGCACAGAAGTTGACGATAAACTGTGAGATGACAGAGTGTGGAGAGTCTCAATTTGAGTAGAGATTTTTCAATGTGCCCAAAATACGGGGCGCAACATCACACATTATTAGAGGACTTCTAGTGTAGTAAGGCTCCTCGGTAATAGGCAACTCAATCCCTTTAAATGAACAGTAACTTCTTGCAGTAAACGATAACTATCTAAGTGCATATCTACCCCTAAATTGAACAGCTCAAGCAATTCGTATTAAAATATTAGTATTTTTTATTTCACAAAAATAATAAAATATTTTTATTTTGAATTTCAAATTATAATAAAAGATTGATTGAAAATATTGAAATGTAGAGTAAAGTGAAAGAACAAGGTTATGTATTTATAAAAAAAATTATATTTTTAATTGCTTTTTATAGTTTTAACCATTTAAATTATAGTTAACGTTATGATGACGTCAGCCTTGCGTCACATAGGCAAGGTGCTAGGCTAGATGATTATTGTTTGACTTCTCCATCGAGCTCGCTTTAAGTCCAATTGCCCGAATGGGCTGAGTATTTTGAAGAGGGGGAGTAGATTGAGTTGCATATCCCCAAAAAGATAAGTAAAATAGAGTTGCTTTTATACAACTAGAAGGACATTATAAAAATAAAATAAAAAATAAAAGCCCTATATACGCTATAAAATCTGGAGAGTACCCTTTGCTTTTCTCTAAAAATAAAATAAAGCGCATGCAAAAGAAGAATGAAAACTACTCCATTGTGTTATTCCTTTTTACAGCACTGGAGGTCTGACGACCAAATGACATCAACCTTTCCACCTAAATTCCAATCCACGATACAAAAATGCGCCAAACGTCAAAGCCATCAAAGACAACTGTCAACCCCAAATCCAAACCCCAATCCAAATGTGAACCTGTCTCTGCAACTCTAAAAAGTTGGAAGTTATTGCACTCTCCGTTTTGAATATACCGCACCACCCCTTTGCGTTCTCTCTCTCTATCTCCTCTCTCTCTCTCTCTCTCTCAGCTGCATTACCTGACAAAAAATACACAAAACCTCACCGACTTAGTAGCAAAAGCAACATGGGTTTCTACTGTGAGCACTGAAGATCAAGAATTTCGGACAAAGTTCGAGTTTTTGACCCGAAATCATACATGGGTTTAATTCATTTTCTCGTTTCTCTGTTTATTCTGCTCGCATTTTCTACCCCACCCCCTGTTTGTGGGAATGCCGAGCTCGGAGCTCTGATGGAGTTGAAGGCCTCTCTGGACCTGGAAGGCAGGGTTTTGAAGTCGTGGACCAAAGAAGGTGACCCGTGTAGTGGTTCATTCGAAGGCGTGGCCTGCAACGAGCACCGCAAAGTGGCCAATGTTTCTTTGGTGGGGAAGGGTCTCTCGGGTCGGGTCTCACCGGCCGTGGCGGAACTTAAGTGCTTGTCGGGTCTGTACCTGCACTACAACAACTTGTCAGGAGAGATTCCTAAAGAGATTTCGTATCTCACTGAGCTCACTGATCTGTATCTCAACGTCAATAATCTAACTGGGGGTATTCCTTCTGAGATTGGGAACATGACTAGTCTCCAAGGTTGGTAATTTTTTGGGTCTGAAATGTTTCAGTTTCTGAGAGAAATGAGTTTCCGTCTTTTTGTAGGTAAGAATGGATAATTACGGGGTGAAATAGCTTAATGTAGTGGTGAAAAGCTTGGGTTTTTCGTCAAAAATCAGTTCAATTCTGCTATTTGAATTAGTATAATTGGGTGAATTTTATAGTCATGTTTTCTTCCTTAAACGACGAAAGAAGAGAGGGACGTGATTTCCGCACACTTCTTCAGATTTTTGTCTGGCCCTTGAGATCAAGGGAGTAAAATAAACGGAGAAATGCAGAAAGAGAAAAGGGGTGTGCAGAAATCATTTCCCGAGGAGAAATTGGTGTTTGGTTTCCAGGAAATGAAGCTCACTCGTCTTATTTGATTTCTTTTTTCATCTTGTATTGTAAAGATGGTTTGTTCTTCCTGGTTATGATTTAGTTGCAAGTCAAGTGTATATTCTTCGATTTATGTCTATTGATGTTTCATCTTCAATTGCTCATTTACATTTAGTTGTTCTTCTTGGTCTTTCGCAGTTCTACAGCTATGTTGTAACCAGCTGACAGGAAATATACCAACACAGATGGGATCCTTAAAGAGGCTAAGTGTTATTGCTTTGCAGTATAACAAACTAACCGGTCAAATTCCTGCAAGCTTGGGGAACTTGGGAGTGCTTAAAAGGCTTGATCTGAGCTTCAATAAGTTCTTCGGTACAATTCCTGCAAAACTAGCTGATATCCCATCCTTGGAAGCCCTAGACATCCGAAGCAATTCTCTTTCTGGAGTTGCCCCTAATCGTATGTCTATTCAGTCTATCCTCACTTATTTTCGTAAATCGTTTGATGTTTCTATTTTCTTCGCTTGGCATTTTCTGTGTATTTTCACCGTTCTGATTATTTCCATAATTTGTAATGAAAGCTTTGAAACGATTAAAAGAAGGATTCCAGTGCGAGAACAACCCAAGATTATGTGGATTTGGATTTTCTAAATTGCGAGCTTGCACATCTTATGACATGGACAACGTGAATGTTCATGGACTACCACTTGGACCAAACATAACTGATTCCACTCCAAAAGCTAACCCTGAATCTGTAGACTTCCAAGCGTCTTGCAACCAAACCCATTGCAGAAAATCGACCAAGTTTCCGAAAGCTGCAGTTGTGGCAGGCGTTGTTGTCCTCTCTGTCACTTTGGCTGGGGCGGTATTTCTAGCCCTTATCCGGTACAGGCAACGAAAACAAAAGATTGGGAATACATCCGATCCTTCTGATGGTCGTCTTAGCACTGATCAGGCCAGGGATTTCTACAGGAGAAGTCCCTCTCCACTTGTGAGTCTTGAGTACGCTAACGGATGGGATCCATTGGCTGATGGTCGAAACGGAATTGGTCTCTCCCAGGAGTATTTGAATAAATACTGGTTCAACATGGAAGATGTAGAGTCTGCAACCCAATACTTCTCCGAGGTGAATTTATTGGGGAGAAGCAAGTTCTCTTCTGTCTACAAAGGAGTTCTAAGAGATGGTTCTCTTGTGGCTGTAAGGAGCATTAATGTGACCAGCTGCAAGTCTGAAGAATCTGAATTTTTGAAAGGACTAGAACTATTATTTTCACTGAGACATGAAAACATTGTCAAGCTGAAAGGTTTCTGCTGCTCTAGGGGCCGGGGTGAATGCTTCCTTATCTATGATTTCATTCCCAAGGGAAACCTCTCTCAATATCTTGATGTAGGAGATGGAACGAACAAAGTCCTCGAGTGGTCCAAGAGAGTCGCTATCATCAACGGCATAGCAAAAGGTAAGTTATCTTCACTAGAATGACCCGTCCATGTGTGTGTACGTATTTCACTATGTTGACTGTGATGTTGTTTGTTCTTTTCCGACCAGGTATCGGATATTTGCACAGCAGTGAAGCAACTAAACCTGGCATAATCCACCAAAACATATCGGTTGAGAAGGTTCTCCTTGATCAGCAGTCTAACCCATTGATTTTGGACTCTGGCCTTCCTAAGTTGCTTGCTGATGATGTTGTCTTCTCCACTCTTAAAACAAGTGCCGCCATGGGATACTTAGCTCCTGAATACATCACCACTGGTCGTTTCACTGAGAAGAGTGATATATACGCATTTGGAGTCATCATCCTCCAGGTTATATCTGGGAGACTGCAACTTAGTAGTTCAATGCGATCAGCTGCAGAATCATGCAGATACGAAGAATTTGTCGATGCCAACCTGAAAGGAAACTTCTCAGAACCTGAAGCAGCTGCACTAGCAAAAATCGCACTGGTGTGCACCCACGAGCTTCCTGACAACAGGCCTACAATGGAGGAAGTCATTCAGGAGCTCAACAACCTCGGAGCCAGTTCCTGATACCACTGCCATTTTCCATATGTGGAATAAACTGCTGCAGATGTTAACCCCGGAAAGTGAGGCCTCAATGGAGTTGCACCCTCAGCGGCGAAATAGCTAAATGACATCCCGGTGATTACTTGTAATCTATCGTTAGCTACGTGGAAAGCCCGGCGTCGAGGTGAAAGTCCGAGGAAATTGAAAGGAGAGTTGAGATTCATTTGTTCCATCTGTGAAATATCTATCCGATGGTTTCTCATACATTTTAGGGATGTATTCTGGTAACTGTTCAAAGTCTGGTGTTGGTTGCATCATTAGTAATGTATAATTTTTCAGTGAGATAATAACTAATAAAATCATCGGCTTCAGCTAATACTATGTCATGGAATGTCATATCCTCTTCAGAAGGACCGAAAACAAACACGGCTAATTTCTTTCAGGTCAAATATATTTGAGAAACTGGCTAAATTGATCAGAAATCAAAACTCAATTACTGATCAAAATTAAATATTTGATGACATATCTAGCAATTACGAAACAAAGGTTTAAGGCTAAGGGAGTATGAAGACCTAGGAAGACTGATTAAGAGACAGAGACTTAGGGCTACAGGGGTATGAAGACCGAGGAAGACTGGGAAAAAAGACTCTTAAGAGATCTAACAGAAGACAGGGCACAAACCTAGTGCAATGGCATTCTAGTATCCATATAGCCGATCCCACTTAATAAGATAAGGCTTTATTGTTGTTGACGATGTATCTATACGACATTACTGAGGAAAACTAAAATTGATGACATAACGATCAAATATTGGCCTTATAGCGATCTGATTCCGACAATTGTGAATTTGAAAAAAATGTTTCAAAAGATCCAGAAAGTTAAACCAAAGCATCCGAAAAGGCAGAAGAAGAAGTGCAGCAGCAATTGTGTATGAGTTTCGTGTTGTATTCAATCCTTGGAATCTCATACCCTAAGTTGGAATCAAAAGAACTATTGGCATATCAGCCCCAAAAACGGCTAGTCATTTCAATGAGCAAACTAAATCATACATCACCGTGTTCTCGAAACACATTCTTTTATTTTATTTCAACAATTAAAAAAAAAAAAAGGTTACATTTACTGCCGCCACGGCGACCAAATGCAGGATCAGACAAGTCTGTAAAGGGCAACACCATCATTCTAAGCAACTGCACTTTGATGTTGGTGCTCTTGAAGCCATTCAGCAGGCCACCAATCTGGTTTAATAGCTTCAACCTTTGTATCTTTCTGTCCTTGTACGGTCAATGAACCTGATCTCTTGAAGGCTTCGTCCAAACGCAAGACACCCAGCCCACGACACCCGAGTTGAGTTGTGACAGTACCGACTTTCTTTCCCGTGGCACTAACAATCACTTCGGAGCCAGGAGCAACGTTCTGCTCTGCTTCTGAAAGAACAGAAAGCTAAGGGTTGGGACTCGGGGGACAACTGGACAAATAAAATTATGAAAGTTGAATTGGAAGGCAGATTACCTTCCCCGCTTTCCTCGAGAAATCTTAAAGGAAGCAAGCGTTTGCGAATGACCCCTCGATGGTGTGTACGAGCTATAAGCTCTTGGCCCACATAACACCCCTTGTCAAAGCTTATTGCATTTAGACCCACCAGGTTATACTCAAGAGGAATTGCCTCACCTAGACATGATATTTACACGTTCAGAAGACACAACGTACATGGGACAACACAACACTACATATTCTTGGGTCTAGGCAATTCCAGGACAAAATAGAACCGATCACTGAGAATGAAGGCCAAATCTTACCAAGTAAATCATGAACAAAGAACATTTGAGTTTTATAATGTAGAAATTATTCGGGATTTATTAAAAATTCAAGTGTAGCGTCAAGAAGGAAGTAAGATGCACCTTTTGGGATCTCTGTTGAGCCTTCGGCAACCCCATTTTCTATTCTCCATAGACGGTAATTCTGTTCATCTGTTTCTTTGTCAGCTTCAACCAAAGGTGCTGCAATGAAAGGAAAAAAAAGAAAAAAAAAGTAGCAGCTTAATCAACAAGGTTTGTCAAGCAGTAACCACATCCAAAGCTCAAAAGCAGCAAAGGGTTAAAAACTCACGTATTGTATCTGACGGGAAGATCCCTCTGAAACCAAGGCAATCCAATCTGGGATCCTTAAACCATTGCCATCCAAGAGCAGCCCCGCATGCAGATGACATGCCTGAATGATCAACACCAGCACCCCACCCGACACTAGCAGCCTCTGGTTCTTCCACAGAGGAGGATTTTCCAGAGACGTTTCCTGCATAACGCTGCCAGCATTTCAACTCTTCTGCCATATTCTCGATATCAACCTTAGCCCTCAAACGGTACCTGCAAAATGAAATTGAAAAAAAAAAAAAAAAACATATTAAGGAAACAGACGTCGACCTTACATTACAAAGTTGAAGCACTATAAGAACAGGAAAATGACACAAAGTCCAAAGAAATGCAAACATTTGATGCTAAAACTAAAGCGACATTTCCAAACGGCTCGAATCACGTATCGAAAGCATTTTAGTTAGACTCGGGCCATGCATGGTGCTTAGGATTGAATTGGATAACTCGCTAGATTCAAGGTAGGTTGAAGGAAACCATGGCGACCAAGTTCCAAATTTTATCCGAGTTGAAGTAGAACATGGATTAGTCATGGAGATGGATTAAAATTTATAGCCTTAACATGCATATGCAACCACATTTCAACTAAAACTACATTCCGTAAAAAATAAAAAATAAAAATAAAATCCATTTTTTCCCACTCAAAACTTGTAAACAAATAGAACCGAATACAAAAACAGCCTTATTAGGATAACCAAAGCTACAGAGAGAGTGATGAACCAAAACTCACTTCTTCAACGTACTCAATAGCTCATCCAAGACCGAAGCATCCACGTCGGCGAGCACCTCCACCCCCTCATCCGGGTCGGGCCCGGGCGCCGACCCGGTCTTATCGAGCTTGGTGTCGGGCCTGGGCGGAGTGTACAAGAAGAAATCGTACAAGAACCTCCCTTGGGGCGTCAGCAGCGCGGCGTACATGGGCCGTTCGGAGACGGAGGACAAATTGGGGGTGGCCAAAGTGGAGGTCCTCTCATCCATGGGTTCTCCGAACTTCCGTACATCGTTGGTCAGCAGACCCTGAAGGAATTTGACCGTGTCCGGACCCCGGAACCGGACCACCGCCCGCGACTTGAGGACGGAGGCCAGCGACCCAGCGCTATCCAACTGGGTTTTGTGGTGGAGGGCTCTGTAACTGCAGGAAATGGATTTGGGGAACTGCAGGGGGAGTTTGAGACGGTGCATTCTTGGTTACTGTGAGTTTGGGTAAGGAGAAGGAGTAATGACGAAGGTGGAGGGAGGGAGCTATGGAGGCTGTGGAGGTAGAGGTGGCGGTGGCAAAGCGAAGATTGCTTGGTGGTGACGCGTGTGATTGTGGGCGTGTTGGGTTCGCGCCACGTGTAGTTAAAAGGCGGTTGTTTGTAATATAAGGTTTAACGAGTTGAAGGTGTTCGATGAAAGTCCTAAATCAGGAAGGAAATGTGTTTTTATGTGCAGCGGGAGGCGCCGGGTGTGGACTGGGATTTTGGGATCACGCGACGTGACTCGTGAGGGTTTTGGGTAGCGAGTGAAACAGACCGAGCTTTGTCCTTTTGACCTAATTTTATAAGCCCATTACTGACTAGATATAGGGTAAATTATATTTTCCTCCTTCAGATTTATGATCTATTTTAATTTCTTATAATATCTTTAAAATATTTCAATTTCATATATTTACTAATCATTTTATTTTAATTTTATATATCCGTTAGAAAATCCGTTAAGTGATGACGTGGCTGCCAAATTTATGACATGTGACAAAATAATAATTTTTTTATGCATTTAAAATATTATAATAATTTAAGTGCATAAAAATTATTATTTTTGTTACGTGACACAAATTTGACAGTCACGTCATCACTTAATGGATTTTCTAACGGATGTATGAAATTGAAATAAAATGATAAGTAAATGTATGAAATTGAAATGTTTTAAAGATGTTGTAAGGAATTGAAATTAATTCCAAACCTGAAAAGGTAAAATGTAATTTATCCCTAGATATAACACTTGCATCTTCCCATGGGGAAATACATCTCTCCCGTTTTTTAAAATAATGTATTTTCATTTTATATGTTTTATAATAAAAACCGCTTTGCTTTTAATTTTCATTTGAATATCACACTCTTACAAAAATACATTTAAATATGAGATTGTTTGTTTATTCGGATATGAACTTATGATATTTGTACAGTAAATATTATCTTATTATTTTCTGTTTTCATGATTTGTGTGAATCGAATTCTAAACTTACCAAAATTGGGATATTTGTATTTTTGAATTATTTTTTGATAGGAAAACTAATAAAAAGAGCTTGAAAACTTTGAGTTTTAATCAAAAGAACAAAAAAATGTTGTAAGTGAATAGTACCAGTGACACACCCCGACCCGAAAGTGGGGCGTGCTGGCCGTCACGTGAGCGTGAGCGTGACGTAACCATATGCACAGGGCGGAAGCAAGATTGATTAGAAAGATACGAACAAACTAAAACCAAACCATTAGCAATCCAATAAAAGAGAGTGTGCTAGTGCGAGAGTTTATAGTGCTTATACAAATTCAGAGTATAAATGACTAAGTGCAGTCAAGCAGAAAGTACTAATTGCAATTGACACCCGAAGGTGGTCCTACATGAGTGAATTCTGTCAGAACGTCCGGGAGATCCTCGTATGCCACCAACGAATACTACTTAATACCTGGAGGGGCAAAAAACAAAGTTGAGTGGGTCAGTAAAACAAATCTTTTTCAAAACCATTCTTTCAAATCACTGTAACCCCTCTCCATAAAACCTGTATAATTTTCCAGAAATAAAATATACTCATATACATATATATCTCAAAATCATGCTGAAAATATCTGTAGGTATGCCATGCAAAAGTATCAACTAATATCTCAACTATATGCTAATATCGTAAATCTGTGATGTGAATAGTATCTGATAATCATCTCAGCCCTCGACTGCATATATATAGCTCATAACATCTCAATCTCATCATATATATACTCTGCACATACATCAATATCCTCATGAGGTCACAATCATATCACTGTATCAATATAAGAATGCTCTAGTGCTACAATCACATGAAGACTGTGCGAATGATTCGTGGGTCACCTACGAGTCAAACCCACCTATAGTGGTCTATACGATAAGACTGTGCACTTACTTGGATCCAAGGCGAGCATGCGGTGCGGGAGGTGAACGACACGTGAAAGACTGTGCCCCTAACTCTGGGCGGGAGCACTAATATAAATGTGCAAGTGTATGAGCTCAAATCATATCATTTCATTCATTCGTATCATATCACATCATTTCATTCTCATCATAACTAGTATAGAATCTTACCTAATACTTACCTGTGCGTCCGCAGCACCACCACAATTATATGCAAGTACTAATGCATAATTAAAATAAATAGATACTTGCATGGCATCTCAAATCATTTCATCGTTTAAATAGCCGGAAAATAGCAATATATATAGGTATGTACGGAAAACAAACTGCCCATTCAGTGATAAATAGCCGGATTGTAGCCCCCACGCCTAGCCTGGCTACGCTCGTCCTCGGGATAGGCCTCGCCTATATGAGAAGTAACTGAATAAATGTTATTTAACGTACATAAACGGAACTTTAGAAATAACTTCTCATACGTTGATCAATTTTGACATACGAATATACCAACACGACCTACTCGACGCCACGGAAGTCGACAAATTTTTGGAATAATTTTTCTTGGGCCCACGCGCCGGGAGAGGCACGGTGCCACGCGCCCCCCCCCCCCACGCGCGTCTTCTTCTTCGTCCAGACGCCAGAAAACCTCGCCGGTGCCGGAAACTGGGCAGACCTGCAACTCGGGTTTTTTCACTCATTTCTTCACCATTTTTCCTCATTTTTCTTCCTACATGCTTTAAATTAAGTGAGGAAAAGGCTATACCTTCAAAAACCTCGAAAAACGGCTGAAATCTCGTTGGGAAATTCTCCAAAATCGGCCAAACACCAACTGGGCTATCCCGACGTCCAAACTCCGTCAACGTTAGTCTCCGAGGTTCGTGGGAACCTTCTAAGGCTCGTGGTGAGCTTGGTTTTGCCTAAAACGCAACCAACAAAAACTTCGTGAACAGTACATAACTCGGAGCTCGAGTTTTCAACGTGAAATCGTAAGAGTTCTTACCTAAAATGGGTGTCTTTGAGTTCGTATGGACCTCAGGATTATGAGTATGGTTTTTGCAGCGTCGATCCGTGAAGAGTTGGCCTCCTTTGGCCTTGGTCCGTACGTGAGAGGCGAGAGAAAGAGTGAACTCGAGAGATAGAGAGAGAATGAGTCTGTAATGAGGAGAGAGACACGAGAGTGAGGTGAAAGAGAGAGAGTGCTGATTGGTTATGTGGTCTAAAAGCCACCAATCAAACAAATATCTCATTGATTTCTAATTGGTCCCAAAATGCATGGATAACATATAATTGGACCCAAAATCTTAACAAAATTCACAAACGTACCTCAACGTTCGAGGGCAATTCCGTCAATTCACAACCTCGTGAATAATATTTCGGGACGGGCTGTCAGAACCAGGAGTGACTTCTTAGAGTAAAAATATTTTTTTCGTTAAAGTAAATAGTACTGGGAGTGTTTCGTTAAAACTCTTTTTTATGCCATGATATATTTACACTAAAAGAGTAAGAGAATAAATTGGTATCGAATTCACCATCTATGAAATTCAAACTTACAATCTCTCACTTAAGAAAAATACTAAATTGTAACGCACATCAAATTGTTAAATTTAGTAATAAAATAAATAAAAGACCAAAAGACATAATCCATTTCAAAGGGGAAGCAGATTTGCGTCAGTCGCCAATTCTAACCCCAACGCATATAATTCAATGGTCGTAACAGAGACAAGGCATTGCCACAGCCCCTTGTATTGTATTCACCATAATGTTTACGAACTACAGCGCCAACACCCTTTCTACTAGGGTAGGTTCGGGTTCATTCGGTTCTCTTTTTTTGCCAAAATTGAAACCAAAACGAAACTTCGGTTCGATTTTTTCGGTTTGGTTTTATATGGTTTGGTTTCAGTACAGTTTCGATTTTTTTATTTTATAAATGGAATTTAGAAATAGGCTTTGCATTAGTAGACTAATAATAAGAAAATGGGAAAAGTTATACAAGATCATATAAATCATTCTTATTCAATCAACCACCTTAATTGCAAAGAAAAATTATCACAGTATTCATTCAAAAAGCAAACAAATAGAAAAGTTCTTCTAAGTTCCAAAGGCTTCCAAAACTTTCCTCTATAAGACCAAAGCCAACCTTGGGCTAAAAGCTATTTTTTAGGTTTTATTCCCTCCCCAACACATGAACCCAACACATGCTAAATGTGTGGGCTAAAAGCCAAATGCCCCCTAGGATTTAGCCCAAAAAATGGTGTGGGCACCACCAGTGGGACCCCACCCACATGGGCATGTCTTTCAGGATTTATTAAATCTAACGGCTAAGATCGAATATAATCAAATCCAATGGTAAAACAAAGATCTAATGGCCCAAATTTAAATCCAACGGCTAAAATAATTAAAAAAAATTATTTAACTCAAAATTCACCCAAATTTAGTGATTTTTCAATATTTATCGGAATTTAAATATTTTTAGGTAAAAATGTTCAAAAAATTAAATTATGATAATGTACAAAAAAAAAATTAAAAAAAAACTATTTTAAAAGAAAAAAATTAGCCTAAATTTATTCTTTAATAATCTCAGGCTAAAAATTTAGGCCAGAGAGGTTGGAGCATAAAATTTATTTACGGGCTAAAAATTTTAGGTTTTAGCCCAATGGTTGGAGATGGTCTAACCAATGGAATATCCACCCTAATTTAGGGCTGGTTCGGTATGAGATGCTGAGCTGAAACCCTTGTCCCGATTTCCAAACTGAAGTTTTCAGGAATCCCAATTTCAAGATCGATCCCAAACCAAATTTTTGGGAATCCCAAAATAGTTTCAGGAGTTCGGGACAAATCAGGAATCCTGAAATAGTTTTAGGCTTTTGGGCTATTAGACTAAAACTTGACATATTGGGCTTTTGGGCTATAAAAAAGGCACAAAGTTCTTACTTCTGCTTTGCTTTGCATTGACATACAATTACAGTTGCATCTGTTTTCCCCAACGTCCAAGCTCTTTCTGTTTTGGGATGCCTGCAATTGAACAATTCACACAAACCATAAAAATTATATTACATATGTAAAAAATGATAAGCCATGAAAAACACAGTTCAATACCTCGTTTACACAGATTGGTTTCTGATAAAGTTTTATCATATGAAGCACCTTGATTGCCGCAATAGCAGTCAAATAAATACAAATAGAAAGAATCAGAAAAACACAACAGGGAAAGAGTAGCTAGAGTATCTTGAGAGAAGGGCAACTGTGACATACACAGTAATTGGAAGAGGAAGAAGGACACTCATATTGCAATATATCTTAAAAAATCATATTCATATAGTTTCATTAAGAGTAACACATAGGTTACAACCATCTAAATCAAAGATGAACAAAGGGTTTAATCTGTTCTGCATACAAAGGCTATTACTGTGGATGCAGCTTCAACCAAAAATGAGTGCAGACAAATGAAAATAGGGGCATACCAACATGGCCAATTTGAACGAAAGGTTCCCAAATAATTCTTCGAAAAGTAGAGCAACCGGCAACTCAACCAAAAGATAGAACAACTCAACTACTCTAGAACAAAACATTAGCTACTTAACCTCATGTTCGGTGTTCCTGCAGAGCGACAGTTGGGAAAACCTTAAAAGTTAATAGGAAATTACTTTATTTCTTATCAAAACAAAAACCATTGGTGAAAAGAACATACTCAGACGGTAGAAACACTAAAATTTCTAATTCTATCGTTCAACCTGTTGAAAGAAGGACAGTAGGGCTCAAGTTGACAGTAGCACTCAAGTTGCATCTGCAACTCTCCAGCTGTGTTGAGTTGCAGCCGCCACTTTAGGGTTGCTTGTAACTAGAGCAAATCAATCAATCCTTTGTATCTTGTACCTTGGGTTTGCTGTCTTATATGTACTAGGGCTAGCTGTGTTATCCGTTAGTTTCTTCAGTGGCATGTTGCCCTAGTTCATCCAAAGGCTTTCAGCCTTGCTCGGACTCTCTATAAGAGTCCCCACTTGTAATTCAAACACATGATGAAAATATACAACCAAAAGTTTAAGCCAGACTTCAACATGGTATCAGAGCAGGAACCTTAATCGGCCTGCTTCTGATTAATTCACCATTGTTATTCCTTCTTATATCTCTTTAAACTATGGCATAAGAAAACCCTATTATTTCGGAGGCCACCAGTTCCTATACTTCATCTCCTAGTATAGTTCATAGTGAAATCAATCCCAACCAAAAGTTGTGCTCAGTATTGTTGAATGAATTCAACTATCTTCCCTGGTCTCGGGCTGTGACCCTTGCCTTAGGAGGAAGATCGAAGTTGGGATACATCAATGGTAACATTGAACCTCCTGCAACTACTTCTCCTACGTACGATGCATGGTTATGTAATGATCAGTTGGCCATGTCCTGGGTTCTTAACTCCATGGAGCCCAAATTATCTGAGCTTTTTAGCTACTTAGAATCTTCACATCTCCTTTGGGAAGCCATCAAAGAGATGTATGGAAGCCAACATAATGCTACTCGAGTTTTTCAACTAAAAAAACACCTTGCCAGTCTAAAGCAAGGTGACCAAGCATTTGTCCAACACCTTGGGAGCTTGAAGACTATGTGAAACGAACTTGATCTATATCGTCCACTTACCACTGATTCCGCTATACTCCTGAATAGAGCAGATGAAGACAAGGTTTTCCAACTTCTAGCCAGTTTGGGATCTGAATATGAAGATCTTCGTAGCCATCTTCTAATGACAACTCTCTTCCTTTGTAAGTGTGTGCCATGCTATGCAACAAGAAGAAACTCGCAGGAAAGTGATGGAGGTTGATGTCAAGCATAACTCATAGGCTAGGGCTTTCTCGGTCAACCATAAGTTTGGAGACAAGCAGCAGTTCAAAGGAAAAAAATCCGAATGGCGTGAATGGAAGTGCACCTACTGCAATAGAGGAAGGCATGTGAGAGAAAAGTGCTGGATTCTACATCCAGAACTTAGACCAAAGTTCGAGAAAGAGAACAAGCTCTCAAGAGGTGCCAAGGGTCCCAAAGCCTACCATGTAACAAGCACACCAACTGATGAACTGGTAAACTTCACCTCTAATCCAGCTGCCCTTATTAATGAGTTTGCTACTTATATCCAAAGGAGAAGAGAAAGCTTTGAGAGTGAAGACAAAACTACTAAGACTCCCACAGCCTTACTTGGCCAGTTTGCCGGGGTTTTGGCAGATTCAGAAAGTGTGCAGCAAGAAAATATCCCAGGTATAATAAGTGCTCTCTCAACAACTCTTAATATAAATACTTTGCATGATTGTTGGATTATAGACTCGGGTGCCACGACCATATGACCAATAAGTCTTCCACCTTACATAATTTCGAGCCTCTTCAAGGAGCTGAACGTGTGTCTATAGCTAATGGTAAGGGGGAGCGTGTCTTAGGGAAAGGGAAAATTAGTTTAATGAGCAATAGGGTGAAGTCCACTGCACTGTTTGTTCCTTCTTTCCCTTTCCAACTCCTGTCAGTTGGAAGAATCACAAATACCCTTGATTGCCTTGCAATTTTCTCCCCTCACAATGTTGTTTTTCAGGATCGAGTCACAAAGAAGAAGATTGGTGAAGGGTTCTACTTGAATGGGTTGTACTATCGGTCAAAAAATGTCCCTGTTGTTCAAGAGTTTACTGCCAGCTTAAGCATCGCACAAGAACACCAACTTTGGCATCAACATTAAGCTCACCCCTCACAACCAGTTCTGTCCACTTTGTTTCCAAATATTTGTAAAGATCCACATGATTGTGAAACATGTCAACTCTCAAAAGCCACTAGGCTGCCTTTTGTAACATCCAAGTCTAGAATTAGCAGGTCTTTTGAAATAGTTCACTCTGATGTATGGGGTCCTTCTAGGACTGAATCTGTTGAGGGTTATAAGTACTACGTTACCTTTGTTGATGATTACACTAGGGGTTACATGGTTGTACCTTTTGAAGTTTAAGAGTGAAATGTTTGATGCGTTTAAGGATTTTCACATGCTAGTTACCAATCATTTCTCTGCTAAAATACATACCTTAAGGTCAGACAATGGCTCTGAGTATACATCCAATATCATGTCAAATTATTTAAGCATACATGGCATTATGCACCAAACCAGTTGTGTGGGTACATCACAACAAAATGGTGTAGCCGAGAGGAAGAATCGAGATTTATTGGAAAAAAAACTCGATCTCTAATGTTTCAAATAAATGTGCCAAAATGCTTTTGGTCTCAAGGAATTCTTGCAGCCACCTACATAATCAACAGTTGCCGAGTAGTGTTTTGAACTCTAAGTCCCCATATGAAGTCATGAGGGGAAAAACCATTGATATTTCACACCTTAGAATATTTGGATGCACATGTTTTGTTCATACTCAAGCAGCTCACCGAGATAAGTTGGAACCTCGAGCAACCAAATGTGTGTTCATGGGGTATTCTAGCTCCCATAAAGGTTACAAGTGCTACAATCCAAGTACTCACAAAATAATTGTATCCAGAGATGTGAGATTTGATGAGTTTACCCTTTATTTTAGCAAGAATGCAACTGAAGTGCATGAGAGGGAGACCCTTTTGGAACTTTTTCCTTTGCCTACTCCAGCCGAAGTACATGAGTGCAACTCATCATTTCCATCCAATGATCCCACTGCTGAGCATGAAATCAGCAATAATGTCACTGAATTAGGATCAACTCAAGACCCGATTTAAGTAGCAATGCAACCTGGTCCAGGGAGAAACCCTACCAGAGATCGACATCTTCCTTCCAGATTCCAAGAATATGTGACTTACACTGCAAGGCACCCCATTTCGAAGGCATTCACTTATCAAAACTTGTCTCAGTCTCATGTTTCGTTTCTAAGTCAGCTGTTAGCTGAACTTGAGCCAAAAAGCTTCCATGAAGCCAAAGAAAATCCAGTGTGGCAGTAAGCTATGAGTGACGAACTCAAGGCTCTAGATGACAACCAAACTTGGAGTGTTGTCAAACTTCCAAAAGGAAAGAAAGTTGTAGGAAGCCGCTAGATCTACAAAACTAAATTTCATTCTGATGGTACGGTTGAAAGGCACAAAGCTAGGCTAGTAGCTAGGGGATTCACTCAAACTTATGGCATTAACTACAAGGAGACATTTGCTCATGCAGCCAAGATGAACACTGTGAGAGTTCTCCTTTCTGTGGCAGTTAACCATGAGTGGCCATTGTTCCAAATAGATGTGAATAATGCATTTCTTCACGGTGATTTGGAAGAATAAGTGTATATGAAATTACCACCTGGTCACTCCCAAGAAAATGATCCTAACATGGTTTGTAAGCTTCATAAAGCCATATATGGACTCAAACAATCCCCTCGTGCATGGTACTCCAAACTTAGCTCAGTCATTGAAGTTGCAGGGTTCAAAAGAAGTCATGCTGACTCATCATTATTTGTTCGAATTGGTATAGTTGGCAAGCTTGTTGTGTTCATCTATGTTGATGATTTGATCATTACCGGAGACAACATTGATGAACTCAATGCTCTTAAGAAATCCCTTCATCAACAATTTGCTATCAAGGATCTGGGACCCCTCAAATACTTCATTGGGATTGAAATGGCAACCTCCAGCAAAGGCCTGTTCCTAAACCAAAGGAAATATGTTCTTAATCTTCTTGAAGAAGCCAACATGCAAAACTCAAAACCTGCTCAAACTCTTCTTGCTAGCCAGCTTAAGCTAGAACTTGAAGGCTAGTGGGAAAATTAATCTATCTCACTATAACAAGGCCTGACATTGCCTATGCCGTGAGCCTCATCAGTCAGTTCATGCACTCCCCAACCACATTTCTCTGGGACATTATCAAACGATTACTCAAGTATCTCAAGGGCTCAGTAGAAAGGGGCATCCTAATGAGCAAAAATAGTCCATGCAACATTATGGGCTACGCCAATGCTAATTAGGCAGGTAACTCGCTTGATCGAAAATCTACCACTGGTTTTTGTACTTTCGTTGGAGGGAACCTAGTCACTTGGAAAAGCAAGAAGCAATCGGTGGTTGCTAGGTCGAGTGTCGAAGCTGAGTATCGCGCTATGGCATCCACAGCCTGTGAACTAATCTGGTTAAAAGGAGTTTTATCCGATCTAGGTTTTCCCAGCACACAACCCATGCTCTTGCACTGTGACAACTAAGCTGCTATGCACATAGCCTTAAATCATGTGTTCCATGAAAGAACAAAGCATATTGAAGTTGATTGTCACTATATCCGTGCCCAAGTTCAATCCAAGGTCATTTAAACTGTGTTCACTCGCGGTAATGATCAACTTGCAGATCTTTTTACTAAAACCCTCGACTCTACCCAGTTTCAGAGGTTACTGTGCAAGCTAAGATCGATCAATCCTCTCGATCCAGCTTGATGGGGAGTGTTGAAAGAAAGACAGTACGGCTCAAGTTGACAGTAGCACTCAAGTTGCATCTGCAACTTTCCAGCTGTGTTGAGTTGGAGCCGCCACTTTAGGATTGCTTGTAACTAGAGCAAATCAATCAATCCTTTGTATCTTGTACCTTGGGTTTGCTGTCTTATATGTACTAGGGCTTGCTGTGTTATCCGTTAGTTTCTTCAGTGGCATGTTGCCCTAGTTTATCCAAAGGCTTTCAGCCTTGCTCGGACTCTCTATAAGAGTCCTCACTTGTAATTCAAACACATGATGAAAATATACAACCAAAAGTTTAAGCCAGACTTCAACACAACCATTACATATCTTCTACC
Source organism: Crataegus laevigata (assembly GCA_963580275.1). Taxonomy (NCBI): domain Eukaryota; kingdom Viridiplantae; phylum Streptophyta; class Magnoliopsida; order Rosales; family Rosaceae; genus Crataegus; species Crataegus laevigata. Next base: position 10,613,355 of record OY756944.1, on the reverse strand, counting down.
TCCATATCAGTTCCAAGTGCTAAGTTTCACAAACCCTAATCTAGAATTCAAACTCTAAATTAAATTTTAAACCCTAAATTAATTCCAAAATTTACCTGATTTTGGGGAGAATCTGTGCACAGTACACTAGAATATGGATGAAGAAGTTAAGAGAGAGAGAGAGAGAGATCAAAGAGGTGAGCAGCGCCAGTGGCCATGGCTCTGCCTCTGTGCCGTGAAGGAAGGCTCCTCCACAGTGAGCGTCTGAGGGATAAGATGAGGTCGAGAGAGAGAGTGAGTGACTGAGTAAGGGGGCTGAGGTCGAGGAGGGTGAGGTGAGATCGAGAGAGAGTGACTGAGTCTGATTGTCTGAGTGAGGATTTATTTGGATTCAATGGTTGAGATTAAATCTCAACCAAATCAAACAGCTGTTACAATTTTAAATTAAATAATATATATATATATATATATATATATATATTTAATTTCAGTTATGTTCGGGATTGCCGAACGAATGCAAATGCGAGACCGATTCCCGTACCAAAATTTCGGGATCAGTTTGGCATTGGGTATCGAAATTTTTGGTTTGGGATTTTTTCAGTTCAGTTTGGAATTTTCTTTCCACCCCTATCCTAATTGAACCAATTATGTTCCTTGAAAAAGCCCTAGGCTTAGTTTCAAACTTGGCAACAAAGTTTTCACAAAAGAAACGTTATGGGCCTACATCCATAAAGTATAAAGGAATTTGGTTTGGTTCGGTTCAATTTTTCTTTTTTTCATTGATTTTTTTTTATTTTTTGATTTTGATTCGATGTTCGGTCCAATTTTTTTCAGTTTTCAATTTTTTGAAGCCACCCTTCTTTCTACCATCTCTAGCATCAGTCCCACCTTCAACTTACCAGCAATTTGAGAAAGTAAGCAATAGAAGAAATTAATTTTTTTAGGTGATATTTAAGGTATTGCAAATTTTAAGGTGAATAAGTGTACATATCTTTTTTATTTTTTATGTCTTAGTAAATCTGTAAACGCAAAGGATATTAGATAATTCTTTTTCTTTTTATTCAAAAAAAAAAACTCTTGATATTTGGAGACTTGACTAAACCCAAAAGATATGACCGGATATTTGGAGACTTGGAGGATAATCTATGCTAACTAGATAAACCATATATGCATTCATACACCAAAATACCACAATCTATATCGAATTTATATGTGGTTTGACTGATTAATTATATTTACAATTTTAAAAGGAAGCCGGATAAAAAATAAATAAAAAACAGAAGGTCAATTAGATTTATCATGCCACTTAGTATTAGTGATATTCATTTTTAATTGTAAGTGAAAAGTATTCGGTTTGATTCTCATCAAATATAAAGTTGAACTATATTATTATGGCAAACCTATTATAAAGTTTAGCACACTCTCGCACCCTCATAATGTACTATCGTTTGTTAAAAAAAATATCATTAGAAGATATTTTTATTTTCAATTAAAAAATAGAGATCATATTCATGAATTGACTTCCTTAAACAAGGTTTTATTTTTATTTATTTGGGTGCATAGAGGAATCTTTGTATTGGATTGTTTGCGGTGCAACTAAAAGAGTGGCATCAAATCAATATATGCTAATCCATGTTGGTCATCTAATAAGTTTATTCATAAATTTGGAGAAAAGTTTACCTAATTATTGTTATTGGGTGGCAACCGACTTTCGATTAATCGTAATATTATATCGAAATAAACCGCCATCAACTTTAGAGCATCTCCATCCATCCCTAATTATCCTTGCAATTGGGTGAAATTTGCATATTTGGCCACAGAAAGTTGTCCCACCGGTGGAAAATGAGAGGGCAGTTCGAAGAAAACGTAAAAAAAATTTAAAAAATATATTTATGAATAGAATTTGCATGTACCCTTGCCTTAAGTCTTTCTAAATAGTATTCATCTTTATGTGTGAGTGAGGGGTTTTTTATTCAAATCTCATGAATGGCGAATTAAATACCAAATTAGGTTGCCTATTGTGTAGTTTAGCCGAACTTTCCCTCTCTGTAGTGTAAAATATATCGTTGTACTAAAAAAAAATATTAACCCCTTGCCCTCCAATTGCCATTGCCGTCCATCAATAGGTGGAGATACTCTTACCGTACAAATGCTTATATGAGAAGATAATATTGGATGCTTGCTTCTTATTACTACATGACACACCCCGTCCCGAAGGAGGGCATGCTGACCGTCACGTGGGAGTGACGTAACCATTTACACAGTACGGAAGCTTTAAATATATCACTTCTAACATGAAACACCCGTAGGTGAGACCTAATTTTGTCCATTCTGTCAGAACCCCGTTGAACTTCCTCGTAGTCACCACACCTCTGCTATCTTGAACCTGGAGGGGCGCAAAACCAAGTTGAGTGGGTCAGTAAAACAAATTTTTTCCAGCACTGGATAAGATTCTCTGACATAACTATATCTTCTACCAGCACTGGGCACCATGAAAAACACCATACTCTCATAGAATGACTTACCTGTTTACTTGCTTAACGAATCCAACGAATAAGTTATTAATATTACGGTCTGCAGACCGCAATACTGATAAATCATCGTTGTCTCGATAAGTAAGCAATAACTCTCGGGGATGTAATATTACTATTTGTCTTATTTACTACTTTCTAGACAATATCATCCATAATAAGAAATATATCAGCCGGAGTCAACTAGAATGACCTATACGGCTGATTCTCTGGCTCAACCATCTATGCTAGCATATTAGTCGGAGTCACTTATAGTGACCTGTACGACTTACACATCAATTTCTCATGTATCAGCCGGATCCACCTCTTATGACCTGTACGGCTGAACATTTAACTCATCAAATATCTATGTACCCACGATCAATCTGACCAAACTACTAAGTCCATAAACCTGCTGAATCGACACTGTGGTGTCATGGAAAACTGTTGGGTACAACTGATTCTAGGGACAATTCATAATTCTATGTCCCATCTGTCCACATGAATACATTCACTGATTCCCACACTTTCCAAAGTGTCTAATATTGTACCTGGACCAGTGACATTAAAACCTCAGCTAGAAGAATTAGCTCTAGCTTCACTTCTTTCGAAACTCTGAATCTTTCTATATCCTTGATATGACGAATCATTAACTTTATCGTCTTCTTTTGCTTCCCATTCTTTTCTTATTCTTCTTTACTCTCGCTGATCATGTTCTCAGAGTCCTCAAGGCTTAACAACATCTCGTATACTCCTGGGAAGAAGTACAATGGATAGTGGTCACCAAAAATACCACTTCCTTTTGCCACCCAGTCTAAAACAACATAACACCTTAACCAATTTAGCAGCAATATCTGAATGGAATGAGGCTAGTCTGAAAACTTTCTAATATACTTAATTGCCGTCAACTTTCCTTGTCTCATATTTGCAAACTCTTGCTTATTACCATCATAATATGCCGGAGGAATAATTCTTTTCTTTAACAAGTCCTCAAACAACTTTAAATCGGCTGTTTCCTCCGGTGACAACGAATGATACTCCTGTTTCCACCAGGATACAAGTTCATAACCCAAACCAGGTAGTCGTCTTGACCCCCTGTCAGAAGGAAGATTCCTTTAACTTGCATAATCTGAAACATCTTTTCCAAATGATTAAACCGTCACTTTGCTCCCTCAGGTTCATCATTTTTATAAAGTGATTCAAATTCAACTTATAATCCGTCTTAAAATGTTCTTTTAGATAATAGACTGAATCACCAGAGTAGTAGTTTTCCCTAAACCACTATATCAGGGAACTAGGTTCGTCTGAACTACGTGGCTTGCTACGAGGCGGTATAGTTCTGACAGAATTCACTAGAATATTCTCAAAACGTCCAAGATTGCAACTAGGCTCTGATACCAACTGACACACCCCGTCCCGAAGAAGGGCATGCTGGCCGTCACGTGGGAGTGACGTAACCATTTACACAGTACGGAAGCTTTAAATATATCACTTCTAAGATGAAACACCCGTAGGTGAGACCTAATTTTGTCCATTCTGTCAGAACCCCGTTGAACTTCCTCGTAGTCACCACACCTCTGCTATCTTGAACCTGGAGGGGCGCAAAACCAAGTTGAGTGGGTCAGTAAAACAATTTTTTTCCAAATCCAAACATTTCTCAAAACGTTGTAACCCCTCTCCGTAAAACCTGTATACTTTCCCAGAAATGTAAAATATCAATATATATACATATATATTCTCAAAACTTCAAATCACTATCTCAACATTATTTTCGATACAATATGCCATGCCATGTCTAAATTCAACAGTATAGTATGAATGTATTAACATAAATCAGGTGGAAGAAACTAATCAACCGGAGACCCTCTAATGGCCATGTACGGCTGAATCTATAGCTCAAAATCTCATCTTGCCGGAGTCACCAACTGTGACCTGTACGGCCTTCTGCACATAAGTCGGAACCACCTAATGTAGTCTGTACGGCTTAATGGTTAATATTACGCTCTAGTGCTTTTCTCATCAATCATCTGTGCACATAATCTAAGGTCACCCACCAGTCGGAACCTCTCTAAAGGTCTGTACGACTGGCCTGTCGGAACCACCTCTTGTGGTCTGTACGACTAGCATCTACTTGGATCCAAGGCGAGCGTGCGATGAGGTGAATACCATAAGCACTAATACCATGGTGCAGGTTATAAGCTCAACATATCTCAGCATCATCATAACAGTAATATATACTCACCTGTGCGTCCACCGCACCAATTCATACATATGCATCATATATCAATTCCTATTTTCATATCATTTCAGGCATGGCAATTCGATTCACATCTCTATATACTTTTCACATACTTCTATGCATGGCATTTCGAATCATATTTTCATATGAATCTACGCATGGCATTTGAAAACATACTTTTCATATCGTTTCTATGCATGGCATTTAAAGCATATTTTCATTCAATTTCAATTTCTGGAAAAAACGTCAAGTATATATATATACGGAAATAAAACTGCCCACTCACAGATACGTAGTCAAGACGAAGCCTCCTAGCTTGGCTCAATCATATACGTCCTCGGAATACGTTTCCCTATACATGAAATTTCTAATTAACTTAGTTTAACAACATATAAACAGAAACGTAAATAAAATCTTCATAGATTGTCCAAATATAGGGTTTAAATATATGAAATCGATCTACTCGACGTCACGAACGTCGCTATATTTTTAAAATATTTGTTTCACTGTTCACGCGCCCCCACGCGCCTGCACAGTGCACGGCACACGCGCCTCACACGCGCAGTGCACACTGACGGCGTCAGTTGACGCCGTCAGGAATATTCCTGGAATATTCCGTTAACTTTAACGGCGTCAGTAACGGCGTTAGTTAACGGCGTCAGTTAACGGCGTCAGAATATTCCGTCAGAGTTGACGGAATATTCCCCTGCCGGTTGTCTTCTCCGGCGACTCGCCGGCCGCCGGCGACTGTTTCGCCGGAATTTCTGGGAAAACTTCAAATTGTCATATCTTGCTCATTTTTCATCCTTTTTGACCCATTTTTCTTCCTATGTGCTCTAAATTAAGTGTAGAACATGAATATACCTTCAAAAACCTTGAAAAAGGTCTTAGATTTCCTCGGAAACGAATTCCAAAACCGGCCACTCTCGATGTGCGTGATCCCGACGTCCAAACTCCTCTAACGAACTACTCCGAGTCTCCTTGGGACCTCACAAGGCTCGCTGTGATCTTAGATTGTCCTAAAAATCATCCAAGAAAAAGTTGATGAATAGTGCATAACTTGGTGCTCGAGTTTTGGACGTGAAATCGAAGGGATTCTTACCTGAAAATGGTACCACTGAGTTCGTATGAACTTCACGAGTCTGAATATGCAATTTGATTCGTCGATCTACAAGTTTTGGTGTGGGTTTGACTTTGTGCCGTGGCTTGAACAAGAGAGAGAGAGATGGCGTCGAGAGAGGAGAGAGAAAGTGAGGTCTGAGAGTGAGGAGAGAGACACGGGAGAGAGAGAAGAAATTGTGTGTGTGGTCCTAAAATCTCCACACATGCACATGCACATAACCCGAAGGGATAATTCTGTCATTTCACAATTAATAATTAATTATATCGGGACGGGTCGTCACACTACACCTTATGGGTACATTTCTTTTTTATTTGTAAGTTTGAAGTTTTAGGCTTGAACTCTATAGACGGTATTAAAAGAAATGTGGAATGCTATTTAAACAAATATGGAGAGAATTACTAGAGAAGATAAAGACAAATTTTTTTTTTCAAACAATATGTTTTGTTAGATTAGATGTTATATTAATCACCGACGGGATTTGAACTCACGCCATCATGTAAGGGCTCGGCACCTTTCACCACTGTGGTAAATAGCCACTTGCAAAATGTCAAATAAATTAGGTTTGCAGAGAATGCTTCTGTATACGCCCACAAAAGTAGTTTCAAACTTTCAAGAGTCCCCTTTTTGGTTCAAAAAACATCTAGAAGTGTGGCCTTGAATCCAATTCTCCGGCTTCACCTTAACGTTCAAACGATTTGATATCAGAGAATTATTCTTGCCAGAAAAATCTGCACGGAGAGAGAACCCAGACACCATGTTTGAAAACAAATGAATTGAATAGGTAAAATTATTTACCTTTTTTTTTGTTGAAAAGGGGAGATAACTGGTGCCAAACCACGGTTATCCACCCCTTCCAAGCCCAGAGGAGGTTAGTTGGGAATTCACCCTATCTGTGGCCACAATTATCCTTTGTGAAACTTCAAACAATCTTTGGAGACTTTCCGCGTCAATATATAAATTTAAGTACGGTTTTATTGCGCAGTTAAAACATATATTTTTGCAATGATATACCTATGGTTGGACCAACCACTAACGTGTATTCCGTCCACATAATTCAAACTTAAAATTTTACACTTACAAATAAAAAGAAATGTACCCATAAAAACATATATTTTTGCAATGATATACCTATGGTTGGACCAACCACTAACATGTATTCTGTCCACATAATTCAAACTTAAAATTTCACACTTACAAATAAAAAGAAATGTACCCATAAACTGTAGTAATAAGTAGCGAGTCCAATATTATCTTCTTGGGTAAATTACACCATACCCCTTCAAGTTTGAGGTCTATTACAACTCCATACAACATCTTTAAAACATTTCACTTTCATACATCCAGTACCATTTTATTTCAAAAAACCTGCAAGAAGAAGAAGAAGAAGAAGAGGGAAGAGAAAGAAGAGGAAAAAAAAAATTCCCAAAGTTCGTCCCCCCCCCAACCCACCCAACTCCCAAAAAGCTGCAACCTAGAAGAAAAAGAAGCCGGCGCGACCTACCTGCCTTTACCCCTCTCTCGGGCTGCGACCCGCCAGACCCCCTCACCCCCTCGCGCTCGTGATCCACCTACCTTCCTCCGCCGCCCCCCCCTCCGCGGCTCCGCCCCCAGGGATTGCGAATGCAAACCCAGACCATGACCTTCATATTTTTGGGATTTTCAGTGTGGGTGATGATGGATGGGAGAAGGGGGTGCGTCAGGGAAGACGATTTCTGGGTTTATTTTCTTCTTCTTCTTCTTCTTCTTGTTCTTCTTGCAGGTTCCAGGTTGGGTGATGTGGGGGTGGGGGGAAGATGATGGAGGGATGGGGAAGGGTTGCGGCAGGGGGGAGGGGGGATTTGAAGGAGATGGGGTTAGGTGTGTTAGGGGGGTGTAGGGTGGGATTTCAGGTTCTTTTTTAAGGGTTGATATTATAATATTGTTAATATATAAAAAAATTATTATTTTTGCCACGTGACAGCCACATCAGCATAAATGTGGCAGCCACGTCGGCATTTAACAGACCAATTGATGGAAAATTTAACGGATGTGTTATTTTGAAATAAAATGATACTGGATGTATGAAAGTGAAATGTTTTAAAGATGTTGTATGAAGTTGTAATAAACATCAAACCTGATGGGAAATGGTGTAATTTACCCTATCTTCTTATACAAGTATTTGTACTGTAAAGTTCATAACAGTTCATGTGAAAAAGCATTTGTACTTTTCTTCGATATAATATATATACATGTCAAATAAAAGTGTTAGGGTCGCCCAATAGATGTGTAATTAGCTTTTAGTCGTTAATTTGTATTAGTGTGATAATAAGACTCACATGCATTTACAATGAGAAATAAATCATATGTGCATGGGCAGAATAATTGTACCAGTTTAGTGTTGTAAAAATGTCTAGAGAAAGAGATACATAACACTACTTCCACTCCCGTGTGACAAGTTATACATTTCCATGTTTAAGCTTGGACGGTATTAGCGTGAGCAGTCTCTAATTTAATAGTTAAAAGTTAAAATTCTAAAATCAATTATGGAGTCAAATTTGGCTCTAAGTTTTCTATCATCCCAATGCACATCAACTAAGAGTCAAATATAATGTTTGCAGTCAAATGCATAGTCATATATAACTTCGCACTTAACTCTTAAGACATATATGATAACTTTTTACCTTTTTTTTATGAAGTAATGTTAGAAAGACTTAATTTTGAGACTAAATTTTGAAAACTAAAGGATGTGAAAGTTGATTATTGATTTATTACTTAAGCGTTTATAGATGTGCTCATTGGTGACACATCATTTAGTTGAAAATTTAATCTCCAAATTGAGTTCTCCTAGCATTACTCTTTTTATGTATCAAATTGGGTCAAATTTGAAGTAAAAAATTAACTTTAAACTTCACTTTTTACGTGCATTGCAGATAGCCTAGAAGGATGAGTGTACGCATATCAAGAAAGAAAAATTAATGAAAATAGTTTAAAAAAATTGAGTTTTAACGGTAAAAATAAAATAAAGAGTAAAGTGAATATTATCAGGATTGATTTTTTGTTGTAAAAATGTGATTTTTTGTTAAAATAAATAGTAACTAGAGTTTTTTATTAATTTTTTTTATGAAAGTGGAAGCAGCTTCACGTAGGCCAGACTGTGCGTCCACATCAGCCCTAGAACTGGTCCACAGGTGTATGACGTGGCAACCACCACGCAATCAGCGTGAAGCGATAGAGATTTGACGTCAAAGGCAGGTGGAGGACGTTGACATTGGCTTTTTTGTGCTTCCCACTACCCTCCGGTTTAGGGACGCCGTCCTCTCTCTCTCTCTCTCTCTCATCTCATATTTGACTTGGCTGCCATGCATAGGCCTGGCAAACGTGTCGTGTCTGTCGTGTTTCGTGTCGTTTTCGTGTAACACCTGTTATCTTAACGGGTCGTGTCGTGTCACACCCGTTATCTTAACGGGTCCTTAACAGGTCGTGTCACTTTACCCAACGGGTAAAGTGACCCGACCCGTTATGACCCGTTATGACCCGTTAAGAAAAATATATATTTTTTTTAATTTGCACATACCACATATATTATTATATATTACTTCAAAATATTAAAACATTTGTCGTTTAAGTACTATATCTACACTCGAAAATAAGAGCCTAATAAAAAAATAATACACACTACTAATTTATTACAAATATTAAATGTGCAAAGATATGCAAAATGAAAGAGTTTTTGTTTTCAAGGTTGTAACTTGTAAGTCTTTCTCAAAAGTTTAAACTTCAATTTACAAAATCTTCAATTTACATCGATCATCATGAAATTGTATTGGAACTTTGGCTTGATCTATTGCCTTCAAGAGTTATGTTGATGATGTTTTCAGTAAGATTTTCCACGTCAGAACTCTTTTCTGCATAAACTACGTATAGAAAAACCAAACATTAAAAATCATTCAAATTATGAGAAGTTTAACAAAATAAATAATTATGAAAAGAAATAAAATAATAGTACTATACCATATAAAAATATATTACCTCCTTTTCCAAATAGCCAATCTCGTGTGCACAACAAAGCTTGAACTGTTTCTGGTAACAATGAACTTCGATACTGATCTAGTAATTATGAAAAGGACGACTGAGATTAAATCTTAGCCGATCCAATGGTCATCAATTTTTAAAATTTAATTTAATATATATAATTATATTATATAAGTATTATAGTTTTTTTAGAGGTATAAATTGTTAAATTAATATATATAATTATTAATTTATTATAGTTAACTTTTATTAAGTATATAACATAAGATTTTAAATTGAAGATCGAATTCATTCATTATATTCATATAGAGTCAAGGAGTGTAGCTGTAAAAAATCATTAAAATCGGAGTTAAAATAACCGTTAAATCGTGATTTTTAGTTTATAACCGTCGAAAAACTTTGTCTCGTTACTTGATCTTTGAATTTTTTTTTTGTGATTTTTTGCTGATGTGATCTCGAACCATATACATACAAGTTTGACGGTTGCGATCGTTGAAATTAGTTTTGGAGAATTCGTATCTCATTAAAACGATAGATTCACTAACACTTAGAGTTTATTTATACTTTCATTAAGTATAACATAATATTTTGTGGTATCCACTTGTATAAATATTTTAAATTGAAGATCGAATTCATTCATTGTATTCATATAGGGTCAAGGAGTGTAGTTGTAAAAAATCATCAAAATCGGAGTTAAAATAACCGTTAAATCGTGATTTTTCGTTTATAACCGTCGAAAAACTTTGTCCCGTTACTTGATCTCTGAATGTTTGTTTTTTGTGATTTTTTGCTGATGTGATCTCGAAGCATATACATACAAGTTTGACGGTTGCGATCGTTGAAATTAGTTTACGAGAATTCGTATCTCATTAAAACGATAGATTCACTAACACTTAGAGTTTATTTATACTTTCATTAAGTATAACATAGTATTTTGTGGTATCCACTTGTATAAATATTTTAAATTGAAGATCGAATTCATTCATTGTATTCATATAGGGTCAAGGAGTGTAGCTGTAAAAAATCATCAAAATCGGAGTTAAAATAACCGTTAAATCGTGATTTTTCGTTTATAACCGTCGAAAAACTTTGTCCCGTTACTTGATCTCTGAATGTTTTTTTTTTGTGATTTTTTGCTGATGTGATCTCGAACCATATACATACAAGTTTGACGGTTGCGATCGTTGAAATTAGTTTTGGAGAATTCGTATCTCATTAAAACGATAGATTCACTAACACTTGGGGTTTATTTATACTTTCATTAAGTATAGCATAATATTTTGTGGTATCCACTTGTATAAATATTTTAAATTGAAGATCGAATTCATTCATTGTATTCATATAGGGTCAAGGAGTGTAGCTGTAAAAAATCATCAAAATCAGAGTTAAAATAACCGTTAAATCGTGATTTTTCGTTTATAACCGTCGAAAAACTTTGTCCCGTTACTTGATCTCTGAATGTTTGTTTTTTGTGATTTTTTGCTGATGTGATCTCGAATCATATACATACAAGTTTGACGGTTGCGATCGTTGAAATTAGTTTTGGAGAATTCGTATCTCATTAAAACGATAGATTCACTAACACTTAGGGTTTATTTATACTTTCATTAAGTATAGCATAATATTTTGTGGTATCCACTTGTATAAATATTTTAAATTGAAGATCGAATTCATTCATTGTATTCATATAGGGTCAAGGAGTGTAGCTGTAAAAAATCATCAAAATCAGAGTTAAAATAACCGTTAAATCGTGATTTTTCGTTTATAACCGTCGAAAAACTTTGTCCCGTTACTTGATCTCTGAATGTTTGTTTTTTGTGATTTTTTGCTGATGTGATCTCGAATCATATACATACAAGTTTGACGGTTGCGATCGTTGAAATTAGTTTTGGAGAATTCGTATCTCATTAAAACGTTAGATTCACTAACACTTAGGGTTTATTTATACTTTCATTAAGTATAGCATAATATTTTGTGGTATCCACTTGTATACATATTTTAAATTGAAGATCGAATTCATTCATTGTATGCATATAGGGTCAAGGAGTGTAGCTGTAAAAAATCATCAAAATCGGAGTTAAAATAACCGTTAAATCGTGATTTTTCGTTTATAACCGTCGAAAAACTTTGTCCCGTTACTTGATCTCTGAATGTTTGTTTTTTGTGATTTTTTGCTGATGTGATCTCGAATCATATACATACAAGTTTGACGGTTGCGATCGTTGAAATTAGTTTTGGAGAATTCGTATCTCATTAAAACGATAGATTCACTAACACTTAGAGTTTATTTATACTTTCATTAAGTATAACATAATATTTTGTGGTATCCACTTGTATAAATATTTTAAATTGAAGATCGAATTCATTCATTGTATTCGTATAGGGTCAAGGAGTGTAGCTGTAAAAAATCATCAAAATCGGAGTTAAAAGAACCGTTAAATCATGATTTTTCATTTATAACCGTCGAAAAACTTTGTCCCGTTACTTGATCTCTGAATGTTTGTTTTTTGTGATTTTTTGCTGATGTGATCTCGAACCATATACATACAAGTTTGACGGTTGCGATCGTTGAAATTAGTTTTGGAGAATTCGTATCTCATTAAAACGATAGATTCACTAACACTTAGGGTTTATTTATACTTTCATTAAGTATAGCATAATATTTTGTGGTATCCACTTGTATAAATATTTTAAATTGAAGATCTAATTCATTCATTGTATTCATATAGGGTCAAGGAGTGTAGCTGTAAAAAATCATCAAAATCGGAGTTAAAATAACCGTTAAATCGTGATTTTTCGTTTATAACCGTCGAAAAACTTTGTCCCGTTACTTGATCTCTGAATGTTTGTTTTTTGTGATTTTTTGCTGATGTGATCTCGAAGCATATACATACAAGTTTGACGGTTGCGATCGTTGAAATTAGTTTTGGAGAATTTGTATCTCATTAAAACGATAGATTCACTAACACTTAGAATTTATTTATACTTTCATTAAGTATAACATAATATTTTGTGGTATCCACTTGTATAAATATTTTAAATTGAAGATCGAATTCATTCATTGTATTCGTATAGGGTCAAGGAGTGTAGCTGTAAAAAATCATCAAAATCGGAGTTAAAATAACCGTTAAATCGTGATTTTTCGTTTATAACCGTCGAAAAACTTTGTCCCGTTACTTGATCTCTGAATGTTTGTTTTTTGTGATTTTTTGCTGATGTGATCTCGAACCATATACATACAAGTTTGACGGTTGCGATCGTTGAAATTAGTTTTGGAGAATTCGTATCTCATTAAAACGATATATTAAAGTTTTATAAAATTTAATATATATATATATATATATATAATTATTATAGATGATTAATATTTTGGGGTATAATTATTATAGTATATATAATTATTATAATTATTATAGTTAAAATTTATTTATTTATTTATTATAGTTAATTAACTTAATTTAATATATATATATTTATTTATTATAGTTTTTAGGGGTATAAAATTGTTAAATTAATATATATAATTATACTAGTATTTTTTTTTAAGGTTATAAAATTATGAAATTAATATTCTGCTTATCGTGTATCGTGTTACCCACGTGTATACCCGAATTTACCCGTTATCTTAACAGGTGCTATCAGGTTACCCGATAACGACCCGATTCGTTATCGTGTCGACCCGAACACCTGTTAATTTCGTGTCGTGTCGTGTCGTGTTATCGGGTCGTGTCAGAAATTGCCAGGCCTAATGCATAGACTTAATAAAAGGACCACTAACCCTGATTAACTATAATCTGTGTACTTTGTTTTGTTTTTTAATTTTCTAATTTGTATTGATAAGTGACACTGAGTAGTTATCATCACGGCTGAGGCAACTTGTTGTATATTTTCGTTTTTATTTTTGAGGTTTAGCAACTTCTTGAAATTAAAAATAAATGTAAATTCATGGTTCAACATCTAATCATACATATTATATTCTCATGGTATTTGAAATTTGACACAGGAACGCCATTTCAGTGCCGTACAAGCATAGAGTTCTTCTGTTTTCATGCCATATAAAACCAATTGCACCCATCATTTTCACTCACAAATTCAATTAGGTTTTCATCTATTTCTTATTTCGGATAAGACAAAACCAACAAATTTAGTTACACTACAGCATCGTTAACGATATCTAACTAAAATAAACGTGGATAAAGTACAATATCTTGCGTACTAAAAATAAACATAAATAAGATCAGACACAGATATGAACAACTACTGAACCGCACTTTTATTCAAAGTTCAAACTTGGGGAAATTGATTTGATTTTGACCAAGTGTAATATTTACTCAAATCCACAATATTAGGAGGAATTGAGGTAGAAAATTGGGTCATGTGACAAAATTGGAACACAAATACAAACTCACCAACCTGTACATTTTTCCTAAATAGAAAATACACTGAAAACCAGGTTGGCGTGCATAAAAATGAAAATAAAAATAAAAAAACTAGACATATCTTGAAACTAATAGCAATCGAACACGTTGGTCATGCGCAGCAGTGGCGCAATGTCAACGGTCCACGAGAGGCCTCTGTCCTTCTCTCGCATATAAACCCCAAACTTGGACACACTGTTTCCCGAACCCAGAATTTTATTAGCTTTCCATCAAAGAAAAGCACCCACCTCTTCCAAAATTTAGAAATTTACAAGGGAAAAAGAACCATTTGATCCATTTGTGCAAGAATTAAAAGCAAAGAAGAAGAATCAGAAGAGGAATTTGACAGAGAAAATGAAGCTGATTTGGTCCCCTGATACTGCAACGAAGGCCTACATCGACACCGTCCGATCCGTAAGCAGTTCTTTCATTCCTCAAAGCCCAAAAGTTCCTTTTTTGATTGAATTTCATGGTCTTTTGTTATTTTAATGATTATTTCGATCGGTTTTATTGATTATGCGATGTGGGTTTTGTTCGAAGAATCAAAAGTTTCTTGCTTTAATCAATTTTGATGCCGTATTAATCATTCATTTTGGCGAATTAATTAATTTCGTGATGGGGGATTTGTTCGCAGTGCGAGGTTTTTCAAGAATCCGGCGTGGCGGAGCTTGTTTCGGCCATGGCGGCCGGCTGGAACGCGGAGTTCATCGTCGAGACGTGGTCTTCGGGAGGGGTGATCGCCACCAGCATTGGGCTTGAAATCGCCAGCCGTCACACGCGCGGGAGGCACGTGTGCGTGGTGCCAGACGAGCAGTCGAGGGAAGAATACGCGGCGGCGATGAAGGAGGCGGGGATGGAGGCGGAGGTGCTAGTGGGGGAGCCGGAGGAGGGGATGGCTGGGCTCGTGGGGGTGGATTTTCTGGTAGTGGATTCGAAGCGGAAGGACTTCGCAAGGGTTTTAAGGCAGGCGCGGCTCAGCCATCGGGGGGCGGTGCTTGTGTGCAAAAACGCTAGTTCGAGAAATGCTTCGAGCTTCCGGTGGCGGGGCGTGGTGGATTGTGGGTCGCGGCGCTTGGTCCGGTCGGTTTTTTTGCCGGTCGGGAGGGGTCTGGATATGGCGCACGTGTCCAGTAGTGGAGGGAATTTGGGGTCGGGAAAAGGAGAAAATAAATGGGTTAAACATTTTGATCAACGATCCGGGGAGGAACATGTTATCAGAAAGTAATTTTCTTCAAGAAATAGTAATTTTTTTGTAACTTTATTCCATAATTTTTTTTTAATCTGTAAATGTACATAGTTTTGTCCCTGTGGACCCAATTGTGTACAAAGTTTCTCTTAGACCCGGTCATCTTGTACGAAATTTCTATAGTGTTTCGGAGTATGGTAATTTCAGACGTTCAGTTCAATTTATATTGTTTTCCCCTCTCAAAGCATGTACAAAGTAAAGATTTGAAATGCCATGTAGAACTAATTATACCCAGCAACTGGTATTTTCAACATTACTCATGGACAACGTATTCCCAAACATTTAGCGAGTCTGCCCTTGAATCCGAGGTGTCTGCTCTTGAATTGTCTCCATACGAACACGACGCACCGGCCTCCGCATGGACCAGACATAGTAGTAACAGCTAATGAATGCCAAACAACCGGATTGCGAGTGAGGAGAGAGCGTGCCAACTTCCAACACGTACAAAATTCTCAACTATGACAACAGTCAGTCAGTCCCAACTGTCCCGACTTCTTCTAAATGCCTTTTTGTCCGAAAGAACCTTCTTGCTCTTAAGGCGTTTTTGTTCCCCAACGGCAGCCCTACAAAATAGAGAGACAATAACAAAATCAGAGCCAAAACAATTCAGAACGCAAAGAAATTACGGAGTACAAGGGGTATAGTGAAGACGGCAGCTGCAAAATTAAAGGTAAAAAATCTGCAAACATATATGATAACGAGCTCTCACATTTTAGCTATCTTCTTCTTTTGCTCTTCCGAGGGAGGAGGTGGGACATAAGAAGCAGCATCAATAATTGCCTGTTTCACTAATTTATTAGAACGGTTTGGGGAATGGCCAAAATCTAGGCAATTTTATTTCCCATAATTGAGTGAATCATCTTATGTATTTGCATCAAAGCACTGGCCATAACGCATCATCCCACAAAACGGAAATAATACGCATTGATTTTTAGTACCTGAAGTTTCTCCAGAGCATCTTCAATATTACCCCTGAAGAAAAATGGTTGCACCAAACCAAATTCAGCGGAAAAACATAAGCAGAACTGATAACGTGGAGGAGGGAAGAGAAAAGAAGTTTACTTTTGTGTCCGAGTCTTAGTTGAAGAAATCACAAGCTCCCCATCTTTGTTGATCCGATTCTTCTCCTGTTAATAACCAGAAAAATGAACAATTGTAGATAGACAATAGAAAGAAAGTTTGCTCAACTAATCACTACAAAAAGGAGACTACCAACCAACATATAACGCATACAGTATTTTTGTGTTTGTTTGTTTGCTACCCCACTCGTAAGGGTGGGGTGGCCCCACTAACCTGAGGGGTTTAGGGCATGCTTAAAGTGACTTCACAAGAGTGGTGAACAGAATTTCAAACACCATGCCTCACTTGACCAAGGCTCCATCATCCATCAATCGCTTTACTGCCCTGCTTAGTTACAAGCCTACGCTACCAGGCTCGGCAATAACGCATACAGTATGGGTTTATTAAAATTATTGAGGCTGGGTTACTATTCTAGAGCACACATATTCAACATGCTCATGTAGTGTTTGTCGTTTTGAGGCATCATTGAGTGCAATATGAGTAAACATGCCAACGTCAAACGAGTTTGTGGACACTGAAATATTCTAAAGTTACACAACTGTCCAGTAAAATTAATGAGATATCAGTAGGCATTATGCAGGGACTACCATATGAGCTCTTTCTCATTTCCGTTTCAAAATTCTCATGCAAGGATTCCCTCATCTAAAACCCCTCCTACTCCAATGTATTACATGCATACAAGTAAAATCTACCACTCTTATGCGTTCTGACTTCTGAGCATATCTTACTTCAGTGACTGGAATAATAATGATCAATACAGCCCTCCATCCAACAAAGACGTTCTTATTTTTCTTAACAGTAAGAACACAAGTCATGGGAATTAGGATTCACAGCCACATACCACTTGTAAAATCCTCTCCCTGACCCATTCACTTAGCCAATACGCCTTTTCTACATTGAAGCGCATGTCCACCTTGGTGTTCACTGTGCAATCAATAGCAGAACAAAAGTAACACTTGGATAATACCAAAAGAAAAGAATACAAAACTCCAATCCATGGACAAAAACAAAGACGTTCACAGACCTTTGTTAACATTCTGCCCTCCAGGCCCTCCACTTCTGGCAAAACTAACAGTTACATGGTCTTCACACATACATAAAAGAAGAAAAAAAATGATCAAATAGAAGAATGTTTAACGTAAACACTAAAGCATTGCGGTAAAACATGCAATCAACCGCCCCCGGCTGTTGGCAAATGATAACAAGAGTTGTTCTAGTTAAGTAAGTCTCGGTTGCTATAATTCATGTTCGCCCGGCAATGTATGCAATTTCATAGAATGGTAAGAAGTACATAATTGAATGATTAAATCAATTGGCGGTATTAGATTTCTCATAGCAAGTCGAACGGACAGAATCCTCGACGTTAGTCCGATTGATAAATAATTTCTACCACTTTAAACACATCATAGAGAATGAAAAAACCATCATTTTACACTAATTTCTATCATTTTCTGTCCAATTACACGAAGCAATAAATTAACTACGACATAATAATCATAATATTATGCTGCAAATTAAGCAATTAGACAAGTTTTTCGATAACCAGAAGTAGAAAATCCACCGAAACAGACAGAAATATTCAGTAATCAATAGAAACATAATTGGAGTAGCGGCAGTGACCTAGCGTGATTTTAGGAGGGGGATGTTTGTCGGCGGAGAGAGCTCGCTCCTCGGCCGCTTGCAGGAGCTGGTTGACCTGCGAGAGCCGAGCCGACACCTTGTTCCCGCTGCCGCCGGCGTCCGACGCGGCGCAGCGGACACTGCCGATTCCGATTCCGATTCCGATTCCGGTTCCGGTTCCTCCATTGGAGGAGCGGAGTACAATCGAAGGGATTGATGAAGGAAATGACAAGGATGGTCGGAAGATGTGCCTGAGGATCATGTTCGTTGTGGTTCTCAGAACCGCCATTTTCCCTGCTTGAGAAAAGCCCTAAAACCGTTTAAATTTTAAATTATCAGTTTTATTCTTTTCTTTTTTTCTGGTCACCTTTTTTTGTTTTCCTTTTTCTTTATCAGAGAAAGATTTGGCTCCTCGTGAGGAGGAGCTTCTCCTCAATTAATTTAGTGGCTTGTTCACACAACTCTTTACTTATTATCGAAATCGTATCTTTATTATTATGATATTTTTAAAGAAGATGTTAAAATGTTCAAACAAACACAAAAAGTTAAAAAAAAAATAGCAACAGTATTTTCTAATTGAAAAACCAAATTTGATGCAGCATAAGAATGTCTAAAATATCGATGATATCGGAAATATCGGTAATCCAAAAACACAGAAATTTCGATGGAAATATCGGGATATTATCGATATCGAAAAAAATTGAATAAAAACCACGGAAATTGTAAGAAAAACTTGGAAATTTTTATTGAAACTTTGCAGGATGTTTATTTAGTCAATTATCTATTAGTTTATCACAAAAAATTGGAAGGAAATGCATTGTATGATGAATTTAACTGATTTAAGTTGATTATATAGCGAGCTGGCAAACATTGTGAGTGTAGAAAATATGTAAATATTTTAGCATATTTTCACAAAAATATAAGTGATATGGTGGTCAATGTGTTGAAGGAGTAAAATGTGAGGGGTTTGAATCCCCTTGGTGTTTTTTTAAATATAGAAATTTAAAAAATACGAAAATTTCGATGGGAATATCGATGACATCGGAAATATCGGTAGTCCAAAAACACGGAAATATCGATGGAAATATCGGGATATTATGGATATTTTAGACCTTGAGCATAACATATATTGGCAGCCCTCTGTTGCCAAAATCAACCCCAGCTTCAAATCTTTTTTTATTTGATTATTAAATACATTTATTAATTTTATTATTATCTTTCTTTTTTAAAAATATTTATTATAATAGTTTAATAATAAAATAATACTTTAATTTTACATATTGTTGACGAGCAAAATTTTAAAAATGTTAAAGTGCCACATAAACTGTCAAATTTGAATATTATGTTTGAAATTTGGCATCTCCTTTAGAATCTCTTAAAAAACTAGAGTCTCATTTTGGGAGTCACACAAAATCACTGGACTAAAAAACCCCTGAAACAAAAAAAAAATTAAAAACTGATCTAAAATAAGTGATAAAAATTGATAAGGATGATTTTGTCGAATAATAAAAAAAAAGTAAAATTACATAAAATTGTAAAAAGTAAATAATGGTTTTTATCACAATTGGTTTGTGACATCCCGTCCCGAGATTTATATTTTGTCGATGTGAAATGACGAAATTACCCTTGACCTCGCGCGAACGAGTACGTTTGGACACGATATTGGGCTTCTGGGTGTCCTAAATCTTTAAACCCAAGTTGGGACACCTGTCCCTATACATGCACGCACACACGTGCACCAAACCAATTCTGATTTTCTTCTTTCTTATCTCTTTCTCTCTTTCAAACTCTCTCACTTTCATTCCCACGACTTCTATGTACGGACGAACACACACAAACCATTTCGAACTCGATCAAGGCTCGAGGTAAGTTTATTTGAACTCGTTGGACTCTGTGGAACTCGTAGATACAAGTTTCAGGCTTAGTAACCTTGAAAACCTATCGAAACCGTGAGTTTTTATTAGGGTACTGTTCATCAACTTTGATTTGGCTTTGTTTTAGGTGAAAACAAGATCACCAATCATCTTAGAACTGTCCCACGAACCTCGGAGTACCTCGTTTGCAAGATTTGGACGTCGGGATCACTGGTTTTGGACTTGGCCGAATTTGGAGAAATTCCCCGAGGAATTTCCAGTCGTTTTTCGAGGAATTTGAAGGTATAGCCTTGTTCTACATTGAATTTAGAGGATGTAGGAAGAAAAACGAGTGAAAAAGGTGAAGAAATGAGAGAGAAAGGTCGAGTTGCAGGTTTTCCGGCGCCGGTGGGTTTTCCGGCGAGCTGGAGGTAGGGGATGACGCGCGTGGGGGCGCGTCTGCCCGTGGGCTTCCCGGCGCGTGGCGGCGCGTGCCACTTCCAAAAATTATTCTAAAATTATCACGACGATCGTGACGTCGTGTAGGTCGCGTTGGTATATTCAAATACCAAAATTGACCTTCGTATGAAAAGTTATTTACGTAGTTCGTTTATGTGCTGTTAATGATGGTTTTGCGATTAATTCACGTATAGGTGAGACGTATCCAGCGGACGAGCGCAGTCACTCTAGGCTCGGGGGATACGACCCGTCGACATATCAGTGAGTGGGCTTTTGTTTTCAGTATATATATATATATATATATATATATATATATATATATATATATATATATATATATAAATGACGTTTTTCCCAGAAACATGAATGGATTGATTTACGAATTGAACGGATTTTATAATTGAATTGCCATGTCGTATGCCAATTATGTTTTATGCCTGTGATTATGATTGCATTCATTATGCACTGACGCCGAGGACGGCCAGATAAGTCAGGTAAGTACTGTGGTAGTGCTTGAAATGATGATAGATTGTGATTTAGCTAATCACCTGCACCTCGGGTGTTTGTGCTCCGCCAGAGTAGGGCCTAGCCTTCACGTGATCGTTCACCTCACGCACCAAGGCAGGTGCCTAGCCTGTCGTACAGACCACAATAGGTGGTTCCGACTCGTTGGTGACCCGCGATTCGTCGCACAGCCTTCACGTGATCGTAGCACAGGGCGTAATATTATACACCTAGCCTGTCGTACAGACCACTATAGGTGGTTCCGACTCGTGTGCAGGATGATAATGATGATTGATAGGGATTGAGTATGTTTGATGAGCTATAGATTCAGCCGTACAGGTCATTAGAGGTGACTCCGGCTGATAGGACACTAGGGACATCCTAGTTTTATATTACTTGCCTGATGATAATGATTTTCGGAGTTGGTATATTGACATGGCCTATTATTACGTTTTGATAACGAGATTTGATGTTAAGACGAGTTTTCGTATATAAGTTTATATACGTGCTATTTTATGGGAAAATTATACTGATTTACAGCGAGGGGTTATTTATGAATTTATGAAATGGTTTTGGAAAACTTTGTTTTTGCCCACTCACCTTTTATGTTTTGCGCCCCTCCAGGTACTAGGTAGCAACGTCGTGGACGGTTAGCGAGGCACCAAGGCAGTTCTGACAGACCACCACTTATGTAGGATTTCTTTCGTAGTTGTAATGTTTGTTTAAACTTGACTGCACCTAGGATCGGCTCTGTATCATATGTATATTATCAACTTAACTTTCACTACTGCACTTCATGCCAAATTTGCTTCCGCTGACGTCTTTGGCTACGTCACTCACACGTGACGGCCGGCACGCCTCGGTTTTAGGATCGGGGTGTGTCAGGTTTCTGAAGTTGGACTGTCACATTTGTTTCTGGGAACTCACACGAGAATTTTTTAGTGGGTCACTCATTCTGGAATTGCTCTCACGCAAACTCGCTTAAACTTCTGAATTCCTATCGAACCCCAAGCCAGTGAGCTCACAAAAAAGCTTCGTGCAAGGTAGAGATAAGAGTATACATATAAGGCTTACAAAATCTACTCCCTTGAACGATGTGGGATGTCACATGGATGGATGACATATCAACCAAAATGTTCATTGAAATTTTCAATTAATCAATTTGATCCTAAAAATGAGTCTGACAAATCAATTTGGTCGTTGATTTGTCTTTTCGTTAAATTTTTTTGTAGTGTACTTTCAACAAAAATCAATAAAATTTGTAGTGTGCTAATGTAACACGCGAGAGGATCCCTCATTTCCAATAATATGGTCCCACATAGAATAACTATAATTTTTTTTAAAAGAGTTAAAAACTAAAACTAATAAAACTTAAATAGAAAAAAGAAATAAAAGATTTTAAATAAATAAAAAAATATCATTGTCTTCATCTCCCACCTAGGAGGATCAAGCCGATGAGCAATTACAATCAATTAGTGGCTTGTTTACTAATTTGTAATCAAAATGCGAGGAATTAATTAATGAGGAGTTAGAATAAAAAGTGTCAGAATTGAATTCATTTTGAAATTGTTTATTAAAACCTTTTGGAATTGGAACAGAATTAAAATAGATTCCATATAAATTGTTCACTAATTCACCTAAATTGGAATATAAATCAATATAATTACCAAAATGCCCTTAATTGAGATAATTATTTTATACACTAATTTTTTCGTTAAATTTTATATACTAATTAATAAAAAAAAATGTTAAATGCCTCTTTTCACCAAATATTAAACGCATGAAATTTAATTTTAATCGTTATTAAATTTAATATCAAAATGCATAACGGTTGGTGGTGTTGTGCTAAAGCGAAGTGCAATCTTGAAATTTTAGAAATAAGTGAGAGTGGGGAGGAAAAATCTATTATGATTCCCCGAACAACCTAAAATTCATATGCCGCCTAAATATATGGAATTCAATTCCTCCAAATTTTGGAGTTGTTTTTCAAAATTCGCATGAGTCCAACCAACTTTTTGATTCCCTAACATTTGGTAAACTCTAAAGTATCCCATAATGCATTTAGATGTTCCCTGTGACCAAACAGCAGATAGGTAACAAGATTGGTATCTCAAATTCATCAGCTTGGAGATTGGGCTTCGGCTTTATCGACGATGGATTGAAATTGAGTATTTGAGCTTCGGCAGTCTAGAAATTGTGCGCTGGGGGGTGGCTTGTTGGTGCTTTGACTGGCTTGGTCATTGGGTGTTGCTGTTGGCGTGGCGGTTCACGATGTCTTTCGACATACGACGAAGATGAAAACCTTGACTCGGTACTCAGGTGGACATATGAGCTTATAGAGAGAGATTGAGAGAGTACATGTGTAGCACTGTTATTCCTTAGAGAAGATATGTTTTTCTTGGTTTGTTTTTTGTTTTTTATTTATTTTTAGGGAGCTTGACCTATGGAGAGAAAAAAAAAATACAAAATACATTTCATAAAACTCCACTAGTTTTGAATTATTTTAATGAGAGGCAAAAGCCCAAACCCCAACAAACCTAGCCCAATTACAAGCAAACAAAACTTTTAAAATTTAAGCCATGTCCTCAACAGACTTGTTACTTAACCAAGCTAAAACTATAAACTGACATCATCTATAAAAACTTCAAACTGATTTTGGATCCGTAAAAATTATTTTTTGCATTTATGCAAGATCAGTTCAAAATTCATGAGTATGTAAAATGACGTTTATGCCCTTGTTGGCAAAGTGAAACCTGACGTGGACGTAGTTATTTAGCTTTTAATTTATTTTTCCTATTATTGTAATTAAATAGTAGTCGTTGTTACGAATGCGTGAGTGCAATTTAGACTCGACTCGGATTTGTAACGAAAAAGTTACGTTTAGTTAAAGTGCGTTAACAATGAGTAGAATTGTACACGTGTGTGCTAATAATTTAGTGGTAGAAAATCTCTTTCCATTTTAAAACTTGTCTCATAACCCATACCTCACCACCAATTATTTCATTTCCCACAGATTTTAACCCAATCAGAGACCTCTCTTCTTTTTGTCCAATAAGTTCTCTCTATCTCTCTCTTCTTCTTCTCTCTTTTCATACTGTAGCGCTCTCATCTCTGCAACAACCATACATCATCATCAAACTTCACATATCAAACTTCAAACTACCACCAACGTATTCCTCTCATCACCATGAGTCCATCCGTACGACCCAATCTTAGAATGGATGAGTTTTCAGCTTCCACATCGGAGCAACTCGGAGCTTCGACTCAGGTGTAAGTTCCTCGACGATCTTTTCGTTTGTGTTACAAGATTTTGGAAGATTATGAAGCATCCACACAACTCCTCGAGGTTTCTAGTTCAAGTTTGAAGCTAACGCAACGTCGAAACACACAGTTTCAAGGAGTTGAAAGCAGGTTAGAGAGTTTCGAGCTAATTTTAGTTCATTTTCGTCCACTTTTTGGACTTCCAAAAGGTATAGACTTGTTCTACCCTTCAAAAGCTTCATTTCCTTATCAAGTACATAAAAAATGTTTGAGAAATGAAAAAGATATAAAGTTTTTTAAAATTTCCAGAAATCAGGTGACTTTTTCCAGAATCTGGCGAACCAGGCGACGACGGCGGAGGACAACTGGAGAAGAAAGAGAGTTAACGAAATATTCTGACACTGTTTGGTAATGCCGTTAGATTAACAGAATATTCTGTCAAATCTGACAGGATATTCTCTGGGAATTTGCCAGCACATGCAAGCGCGTGAGGGCGCATCCAGCCTCGTGGCGGCGAGTGGTTGTCATGTACAGGTCCGTGACGTTGTGTAAAATGTTTTCGTATATTTAAACCCTATATTTGAGAAAACTATGGGGGATTTACCTTTTAGTGTATGTCCTATTTAATTAATTAGTATAGTTGTTTCTCATATAGGAGAGAATTACCCTGAAGAGGTACGTGGACAATCAAGGCTAAGAGGCTACGATCTGACTACGTATCAGTGAGTGGGCTTTTGTTTATATATATATATATATATATATATATATATATATATAAAAGCTTTATAGTTTGCACAAATGCTTTTGGATTTATATTATGCTGATATGCCATGATTTATTTAATTTTAAAAATGCTATTATGATGTTGAGATTTATATATTGTCATGGCATGTTCACATACATTACACTTGCTCATCATGCATGCTTGCACCGGTGTTGTACTCGCCCAAGCCAGGGTTAAACTTCACTTGTATGTTCACATCGCACCGAACGCTCACCTTGGATCCATTGTAGATGCTAATCCTGTCCTAGGTTGCAGGCAACTAGGACTCGTATGTGATGCGCCTAGCGCCAGTCTTCACGTAATTGTAGTACTAGAGTGTATATTATGATTACACCCAGTCATGTTCATGTCAAATTCCCTTTGCATGAACTCGTATGTTTGCATAGATTGATGAGCACCTGATTTTTCTTGTGCTACGGTTGAGATATTATGACTGGCGTATTTATGGAATTATTGTTGATTTACATTTGATTTCATACTTATATGCAGTATAATTTTCTGGAAACTATACATGTTTTACGGCGAGGGGTTAGTATGTTCCGAAAACAAATGTGTGTGTGTTTTTTTAACCTTTGTTTTTGCCACACACCCTTCTATTTTTCGCCTCTCCAGGACTTAGTTAGCTAAATTCTTTGTGGCGTATGAGGGATCTCTAGTAGTTCTAACATTTCCATAGATAAATGTAGGAGTTTATTTTCGGTGGTGTAAGAAGTACCTTAACTAGATTCGACTGCTCTATTTATGTCGTACTATCATCTATACTCTGAACACTTATGTTTTATGGGTTATTCCCACTACTGCGCACTCTCCTTAAGATTAAATAAATGTTAGCTTTGGTTTAAATTTATCCATACTTTTATGCTTCACTTTCCTTTTTGGTTACGTCACATTTGGGTGTCAGCCAACATGCCTCGACTCCGGTCGGGGTGTGTCAGTTTGGTATCAAAGAATAGGTTTGTCAGTCCTGCATTCCTTATATGTGTTATAGGTCTTAATAATTTTTGATCTCTTGTGTCAGAATCATGCCACCTCGTAGAGAGCCACCTGTCTCTTCTAAGATAAACTTTCTTGATTTTGGGCAACTCGGTGAGGCTATCGCTAGCGTCATTCAGTCAACATTTCATCATCCCCAAAGGACTACCTTAGAAACCGTATCCCATCTTCAGATAAATAATTTCTTTGGCAATGAGGGACCCGAGAAATCTGAGTCTTGGATCGATCATATTGAAAAGACTTTTCACATTATGCAGCGACAAGGGAATCTTCAAGCGGAGCAATGGGTCTAAACAGTGATTTGGTTCTTTCATCTGGGAGTATAATCATGGTGGGCTCAGGGGTCACGCCCGTTGTGTGCTCAGGATGCCATAAGCTGGGATGTTTTCATGCACCTATTTGAGGCCAGATTTGTACCTCCTGAATACTAGGATCGAAAGAGAGACGAGTTCACAGAATTGAAGCAGAGTAAAATGTCAGCCACAGAGTATCACCGAAGGTTCACTGTTTTATCTCGATATTGTCGAGCTATCGCTGATAATCCCAGAGAGATGCTTTGTCAGTTCAAGAAGGGGACTCGTAAGTGACTGTGTTCTTTGGCGGCCTCTACTCCATGCACCATCTACCAAGAATTCTTTGAGATTCTGTTTTGTGTTGAAGATTCTGAGAATGGCCCTGATGATGATGATGATGATGATGAGGATAATAGTAATACTCAGAAGAATAATAATAGAGGGTAGTCATCATTTGGTCCTCGAAAGACCCAGAATTTCAAGAAAAACGGTAACAGCTCTGGATCGTCTAGCGGTGGTTCAAGTTCCAATACACCTCGAATGGGCAAGAGATCCAATGGCAGTTCTCGTTTTCAGAATCAAAGTAACCCCAACAATTCTGGTGTTCAGTTCTGCCACATGTGCAATAATCGTCACTACGGTGAATGCAAGAGAGGAAGTAGTGGAAGCTACACATACGGTCAAATGAAACCACAAATCTAATCAATGCCCTCAGAATCAGAAAAATCAGCCTTCTACACTACCACATGTAGCTCCTCTACAGCAGATTCCAAGACTTGATACCTACCGACAGACAAGTTATGATGGTGTTTTCCACCACCAGAGCGACATACCTGAGTATCCAAAACGAGCATATTAGTACCCACCTAATGTTATATTACCAGGGTAGCTATCATGAGTACCAAGGAAGTTATACACCATATCAAGGTGGCGGAGCACAGTGGTATGCTGGAGGAAAGTGCCAGAATCAACAACATCACCATGCAGGATGCTCAGAGTAATCTCGACTTAATTATAGGTACGTTGAATGTTCTAGGCCATTTTGTTAGAATTTTAATTGACTTGGCTGTTACTCATTCAATTATTTCCTATATGTTTGCTGAAAAGACTCAACCTCATCACACTCCCCTTGGTTATGATTTGGAGTTCTTGATGCCTAGGGGTGAAATTTGTTATGTGAGTTGGGAGTATTAAGGATGTCCCGTTCTTATCGAGGATGTGGTAATGCCAGCTAATCTTGTTCCTTTGGATATCGTTGACTTCAATGTTATCTTGGGCATGGATTGATTAGATTACAATTATGCCATGTTGAATTGTCGCCAGAAAATTGTTATTTTTCATCGACCAGGCAGGCATGCCTATTGTGACTTTTTTCGACAAACGTAATGGTCTAAAATATGGAGTTATCTCTGCCATGAGGGCAAAGCGAATATTGAGAAAAGGTTGTCAAGGCTACTTAGCTCATGTAATGATAACTGAAAAGACTTATGCTCGTGTGGAAGACGTTTGGGTAGTCAGACATTTTTCTAGTGTTTTTCCGGATGATTTACTTGGCCTACCACCGGATCGTGAAATGGAGTTCACCATCGACCTAATTCCCAATACCGACCCTATTTCTTGAACTCCTTATCGTATGGCTCATGCGGAGTTGGGAATTAAAAACCCAGTTGCAAGAACTTGTTAATAAGGGGTTTATTCAGCCGAGCACTTCCCATTGAGGAACTCCAGTTTTGTTTATGAGGAAGAAAGATGAAATGTTGAGGCTATGTATCGATTACAGATAGCTGACAATTAAAAACCGTTATCCATTACCCTGTATCAACGATATTTTTTATCAACTTCATGGTGCTTGTGTTTTCTCGAAAATCGATCTACGGTTCGATTATTATCAGTTGAAGATTAGAAGTGATGATGTTCTGAAAATAGCCTTCCGAACTCGATATGGTCATTACGAGTGGCTTGTGATGCCATTCGGGTTAACTAATGCTCCATCAGCTTTTATGAACCTAATGAATTGAGTATTCCGTCTGTACCTTGACAAGTTCGTAATTGTCTTCATCGATGACATTCTGGTGTATTATAAGAATGGGGATGACCGTGCTAGACATTTACATCTGGTTTTGAAGAAGCTAAAGGTGAATCAACTATCTGCTAAATTCAATAAATGCGAATTCTAGCTAGATCAGGTGTCATTCTTGGGACACGTGATATCAGCTTAAGGTGCTCTCGTGGATGATCAGAAAGTAGCAGCAGTGAAAAATTGGGAGCAACCTCAGACTGTCATTGAAGTACGGAGTTTTATTGGTTTTGCTGGCTACTATTGATGCTTTGTAAAAGACTTCTCGGCCATAGCATTGCCTCTGACAAGGTTAACCAGGAAAGAAGTTAAATTTGATTGGAGTGATGATTGTGAACGGAGTTTTCAACAGTTGAAGTACTGTCTCACCCATGCACAAGTTCTGGCACTTCCCAATGATAGTGGGAATTTCGAGGTCTACAGTGATGCCTCTCTGAATTGTCTGGGCCATGTACTGACGCAACATGGAAAGGTGATCGCATATGCTTCGCGACAATTAAAACCCCATGAAATGAACTACCCTACTCATGAGCTTAAATTGGCAGCTATTATTTTTGCTCTAAAAATTTGGCAGCACTATCTTTATGGGGAAATGTGTCGAATCTTCATTAGCCATAAAAGCCTCAAGTATATCTTTACTCATAAAGAACTTAATCTCCGGCAACGTAGATGGATGGAATTGATCATCGATTATGATTGCACTTTTGAATATCACCCTGGTTGTGCGAATACTGTAGCAAATGCCCTTAGAAGAAAATCTCACGGTCGACTTAATGCTCTTTATGCATGTTTTGTTCCTTTTCTGACCAAACCAAAATCTACTGGTACGGCTTTGGGAGTGAATCAACAAGGAGCTCTATTTGCCAACTCTCAAGTCAGACCAGTTTTATTAGATCGTGTTCATGAGGCTTAGATGAATGACTCAGAATCACAGGAGTTAAAGCAAGTGGTGTTGAATGGCAATGGGGAGATCTCAAGATTCAAAGACCTGATGGTATGCTTATGTAAGGCGATCGAATGTATGTACCGAATGTAGAAGAACTAAAGAAATAAATACTCGATGAAGCGCATATCTCAGCTTAGCATCCCAGAAGTACTAAAATGTATCATATTATTCGACCTTTCTACTATTGGCCAAGAATGAAAAGAGTAATTGCGGAATACATGAGTCGTTAGTAGGTTAAAGCGGAAAGAAAGAAACCATTCGGGTTGCTATAGTCACTTCCTATACCTCAATGGAAATGGGAAGATATCACAATGGATTTCGTGTACAAGCTACCTCGTACACGTGATGGCTATGACAGGACCTGGGTAATTGTAGATCGGCTTACCAAGTTAGCGCAGTTCCTACATGTTCATGAAAACTACCCATTGAGCCGGTTGGCCAAACATTTTGTCTCGAAAATTGTCAAGTATCATGGTGTTCCAATTAGTATTATTTCTGATCAAGACCCCCAATTTACTTCAAAAATTTTGGTAGCTTTTTTAAGAAGCACTCGGTTCGAAATTACTCACAGCACTGCCTATCACCATCAGACCGATGAACAATTAGAGAGAACTACTTAGACGCTGGAAGATATGCTGAGATCTTTGGTCCTACAGTTCGGAGAAGAATGGCACAAGCGTTTACCTTTGATAGAATTCGCCTATAATAATAGCTTTCACTCCAGCAGTGGTATGTCACCATTTGAGGAGTTATATGGGAAACCCTGTCGTACACCGTTGTGTTGGCCCGAGGCCAGTAAAAGACTTTTGGTGGGCCCTGAAATTGTAGATGAGACGACACAGAATATCCAAGCGATAAAAGGTAATCTAAAGACAACACAGGATCGACAGACAGAGTATATAAGGTTGGAGATTGGGTATTCCTAAAGCTGTCACCATGGAAAGGCGTTGTATGTTTTGGGAAGAAAGGAAAGCTAAGCCCTCGTTACATCGGACCATATCAGATCATTAAGCGAGTTGGTGAAGTTGCATATCGACTTGATCTACCTCTAGAGTTATCAAGATTGCATAATGTGTTCCAATGTCCATGCTACCAAGGTATGGTTCTGATCCGTCACATATGATTCCTCATCAGCCGTTAGAGATTAACCCATATTTGACTTATGATGAGGTTCTAGTGACGATTCTTAACTAGAAAGACAAAGTTCTCAGGAACAAAACCATTCGTATGGTGAAAGTCTTATGGAAAAACCACTATGTAGAAGAAGCTATGTGGGAAACAAATGAGCGTATGCAAGACCTTTATCCACGCCTGTTAATTAATTTTCAGTACCATTAAAATTTAGGGGATAAAATTTTCCTAAGGGGGTAGGTTTAGAGGGTAAGCTGTGACGACCCGTCTCTAATTTTTCATGTAATTTCCTTCCCGAGTGTGTAAAATGACATTTATGCTCTTATTGGCAAAGTAGAACATGATGTGGACGTAGTTATTCGACTTTTAATTTATTTTTCCTATTATTGTAATTAAATAGTAGTCATTGTTATGAATGCGTGAGCGTAAGTTAGACCCAAATTAGATTTGTAACGAAGAAGTTACGTTTAGTTAAAGTGCGTTAACAACGGGTAGAATTATACATGTGTGTGCTAATAATTTAGTGGTAGAAATACTGTTTTTGATAAGGTGCGTTAGATTTTGTTTGCTTTCAAATTGTACAAACCTGATTACTTTCCATTTTAAAATTTGTCCCGTGACCCATACCTCACCACCAATTATTTCATTTCCCACACTTTTTCACCTAATCAGACATCTATCTTCTTTCTGTCCAATCAGACTCATTCTCTCTCTCTTTTCTTTTTCTTTCTTTTTATATCGTAGCTCTCTCCCCTTTACAACAACCAACATCATCATCAAACTTCATAGATCGAACTTCAAACTACCACCATCGTATTCTTCTCATCACCACGAGTCCATCCGTACGAACCGATCTTAGAATGGATGAGTTTTAAGCTTCCAACTCAGAGCTCCGACTCGGGTGTAAGTTCCTTGACGATCTTCCCATTCGTGTAACAAGATTTTGGAAGATTAGGAAGCATCATTGCAACTCCTCGAGGTCTCTAGTTCAAGTTTGAAGCTAAGGCAATGTCGAAACACGCAGTTTCAAGGAGTTCAAACTAGGTCCAAGAGCTTCGAGCTAATTTCAGTCCGTTTCTGTCCACTTTTTGGACTTCCTAAAGGTATAGACTTGTTCTACTCTTCATAAGCTTCATTTCCTTATCAAGAACATAAAAATGATTGAGAAATAAAGAAGATATGAAGTTTTAAAAAAATTTCAAAAATTCGGCAACATTTTCCAGAATCTGGCTGCACCGATGCTGGCGGACGGCGGAGGACAACTAGAGAAGAAAGAGAATATTTCGTTTAAGTTAACGAAATATTCTGACACCGTTAGACTTAACAGAATATTCCGTCAAATTTGACAGAATATTCCCTGAGAATCTGCCAATACGTGGCCTGCACGTGTGGCCGCGAGCTGGTGATGCGTCCAGCCTCGTGGCGGCAAGTTGTTATCGTGTACGGGTCCGTGACATCATGTAGAATGTTTTCGTATATTTAAACCCTCCGTTTGAGCAAACTATGGGGGATTTTCCTAGCCTTTTAGTGTGTGTCCTAATTAATTAATTAATTAGTATAGTTGTTTCTCATATAGGAGAGAATTACCCTAAAGAGGTACGTGGACAAGCAAGGTTAGGAGGCTACGATACGATCCGACTACGTATTAGTGAGTGGGCATTTGTTATATATATATATATATATATATATATATATATATATATATATATATAAAGATTTATAGTTTGCACAAATGCTTTTGGATTTATATTATGTTGATATGCCATGATTTATTTAATTTTAAAAAAAAATGCTATTATGGAGTTGAGATTTGTATATTGTCATGGCATGTTCACATACATTATACTTGCTCATCATGCATTCTTGCACCGGTGTTGTACTCGCCCGGGCCAGGTTCAAGCTTCACATATATGTTCACATTGCACCGCACACTCACCTTGGATACATTGTAGGTGCCAGTCCTGTCCTAGGTTGCAATAGGCAACTAGGACTCGTATGTGATGTGCCTACCGCCAGTCTTCACGTGATTGTAATACTAAAGCGTATATTATGATTACACCCAGTCTTGTTCATGCCAAATTCTCTTTGCATGAACTCGTGTGTTAGCATAAATTGATGAGATCCTGATTTTTCTTATGCTACTGTTGAGATATTATGATTGGTGTATTTATGGAATTATTGTTGATTTACATTTGATTTCATACTTATATGTAGTATGATTATCTAGAAACTATACATGTTTTACGGCAAGAGATTAGTATGTTCAGAAAACAAATGTGTTTTTTTTAACCTTTGTTTTTGCACACTCACCCTTCTGTTTTTCGCCCCTCGAAGACTTAGTTAGCTGAATTATCTGTGGCGTACGAGGGATCTTTGGCAGTTCTAACATTTCCATAAATAAATATAGGAGTTTATTTCCGGTGGTGTAATAAGTACCTTAACTAGATTCGACTGCTCTA
Source organism: Crataegus laevigata (assembly GCA_963580275.1). NCBI lineage: Eukaryota > Viridiplantae > Streptophyta > Magnoliopsida > Rosales > Rosaceae > Crataegus > Crataegus laevigata. Next base: position 10,580,369 of record OY756944.1, on the reverse strand, counting down.
TTTATGGCATATTGTCATCTATACTCTGAACACTTATGTTTTATAGGTTCTTCCAACTACTACGCACTCTCTACTTTAGATTAAATAAATGTTAGCTTTGGTTTAAATTTATCCATAATTTTATGCTTCACTTTCTTTTTTGGTTACGTCACCTTCAGGTATTGACCATCATGCGTCGGCTCCGGTTGGAGTGTGTCATGAAAACTACCCATTGAGCCAATTGGCCGAAGTTTTCATCTCAAAAATCGTCAAATATCATGGTGTTCCAATTAGTATTATTTCTTATCAGGACCCCCGATTTACTTCAAAATTTTTGGGTAACTTTTTCAAGAAGCTCTAGGTTCGAAATTACTCTACAGCACCGCCTATCACCCTCAGACTGATGGACAATCAAAGAGAACTATTCAGAAACTGGAAGACATGCTAAGATCTTCAGCCTGCAGTTTGGAGAAGAATGGCACAAGCGTTTACCTTTGATAGAATTTGATTACAATAATAGCTTTCACTCCAATGGTGGTATGTCACCATTTAAGGTGTTACATGGGAAACCCTGTCGTACACCATTGTGTTGGTCCGAGGTCAACGGAAGACTTTTGGTGGGCCCTAAAATTGTAGATGAGATGACACAGAATATCCAAATGATAAAAAGCAATCTGAAGACAGCACATGATCGATAAAAGAGTATAGCAGACAGACATTCGACATACAGAGTATATAAGGTTGGGGATTGGGTATTCCTAAAGCTATCACCATGGAAAGGCATTGTATGTTTTGAGAAGAAAAGAAATCTAAGCTCTCGTTACATTGGACCATATCAGATCATTGAGCGAGTTGGTGAAGTTTAATACCGACTTGATCTACCTCCAAAGTTATCAAGAGTGCATAATGTGTTCCACGTGTCCATGCTACGGAGATGCGTCTCTGGTCCGTCACATGTGATTCCTCCTCAGTCGTTAGAGATTAACCCATATTTGACTTATGATGAGGTTCCAGTGACGATTCTTCTGAGGAACTGCCATAAGGAGGAAATAGCAGAAAATAAAATGAGCTGCCAGGTGCAGCTATAACGCTGAACTGCTGTCAGGGTGGCAGCGGGTGAAGTCACGGGAAAACAAAGAAGAGGAAGGCGCCCATCTCTCGGGAGAACTGAAGGCAGCGCTAGGCGCCAAAATAAAGAAGAAAGGCTTTGAGGAGATAGCTCCTCGGAGAAACAACCGGAGCTCCTCGTGGCAGCGGGAGAAAATTCAAAAGCCAGTCAACGCAGAGAGAGCTGCCAATTGGCAGCTATTTAAAGGCGCAGCTCGCGGGTGTGAGCTCTCGGTGAAGGCATAGTGCACAAGCACAGTGCACATGCAAAACTCCACAGTGGCATACGCACAAATCCTAATACTCCCTACTTCGGTCAAATCCTTCCAAACTTATGTTTTTATTTCTTGTTTTAATTTATAAATATGTGTAATTAATTTATTTTGGCTAGAGGTTAATTTGAAACCATGATTATATTTGTAATTTTAAATTGGTAACTTCAGTTGTGATTTCTGAGTTGTGATTTAATTTGCTTAACTGCTTGATTGATAACTTATTTGTGTATGTTGATTAAGAATGCATACTTAATTTACATGCATGAATTTGATGCTAGAATATAAGTGAATTTCACCTAATCGTTATGAACTTATATTCATGAGTAGTGAAGGTTGTTATCCACAATCGCGTTAAGTAAATTCTTGGCAGGAGTATCATGCTTTTCATAGTTACGAATGCCTCGTCAGTATTTATAGTTTTCACAAAGTTTAATGATCTTTGATTGTATCTCTATTGTGCTTTTCACGTAGGGAACTTTTAGAGAATGTGTTGAATTGTTGTATGCTGTTCATCCAATTCAATAACTTAAGGAAAACTTGAAGATTAAAAAAGTGTTGTTCACGGTTAATCTGGAGTATTGAAATTTACAATTTATTGAAAGAACAACTGAAGGTCAATTTAGATTGCATATGTGTCTTGTGTGGAGAAAAACCCTCTAGCCAATCCGTCGTCTATCCGTTCATTTTTAATTTTATATTTTTGTCAATTTGTAATTTATTTAAGTTTAATTTACTTCGTCAAAACCAAATCAATCCCCCCATTATTAAAATATTATTATTTAGTTAAGTTTTATTATTTTTAATCTTTTAATTTAAATTCCGTCTAATTAATTTCCTAGTTTTTATTTTAAATTGTTTTCATTATTTTGAGTCATTTTTAGTGTGTTTCGAGTTTTTAGCTTAGTTTGTATTTTCTAGAGTCTTGAGTTGTTTTGAGTCTTTTGAGTTATTTTAGTTAAGTGTTTTTATTTTAGTTTAGTGTTTTAAACTTTGTTTTTACGTTTTTAATTTATTTTAGAGTAGATTAGCAATCCCTCCTAATCCCCGGCCTAGAACGATACCCTACTTATACCTATACTACAATTGTCAAAAAGAGGGTTAAATTTGTGCGGTTTAAAATCCCGTCAAATTTTTGGCGCCGTTGCCGGGGATTAGCAAATTTGCTAATCCCTTTATTTTTTGTTTGTGTTTATTTTATTTCCTTGTTTATGTTTTTTTTTGTTTGTGTTTTTATTTATATTTGTGTTTGTGTATTTTATTTTTGATATTTGATTTATTTTTCTTTCTTTAATTTTAGGTACTAATGGAGCAAGATATGGCAACCATTCAAGCTCAATTGGCGCAGCTCACTGCTCAATTGACTCATAATGCCGAACGGACCTCAATGCCAAGTGTCCATACACTTGAGGTGCCCTATGGGCAAGGATATCAGACTCATCAGTATCCTCAATTTTCTGCATATGAAGATGATTGGGGATATCAAGGCCACAACCAATCAAGGGGCAACATGTTTTCCAACGCTTGCAATTCGGATTGGAGGGATTATTCAAATCAAATGTGGGATGAACCTCAACATTTTCAACAAAGTGGATATTGGCAGCAAGACGAGTTCTATTCCAGACCTATGCAGCCACCACAGTATCCCCCACAACAATTCCAATCGAATTCAAGTATGGCCGTAAATTATAATGAAATTCTTGAAGGACTAATCTCTTTGACGCAGGGTTCACAACAAGAGGAACAACTGCCGCCATCGGAAGAGTTCTATCAGTGGCCATATGAACCATTACAGCCACCACAAGAATCTGCCCAATTCGATTCAGGTACATCTGTGGATAATGATAATATTATTCAATTACTCATCTCTTTGAACCAGGAAGTAGAAAATCAAACTAAGGAGATGGGAGAATTGAATAATCAAACGGGAGAGATGGTGGAATTCATGGCACATATTTAAGAACAACGTGAACTCTCCAATCCAAACATTGTAAATTCAATAGGAGAATTTGAAATTGCTGAAGCCATCACCTTGGAAAGTGGCATGGAGGATGAAGATGAACCCAAGACGTCAAGGGAAGAAGAGGATGTAGTTGAGACAATCAAGCCCACAGAAATTGAGTTTGATGACACGGGACAGGCCACAACCATCATAGTAAACCTGGCCCAGTTCAAAGTCCCAGAAATGTCCAAAAATATGGTTTTTGTCATTGAGTTTGTTTCGGAGAAAGACAGTAAGCCATCTTCTCCAATTTTAATTTTAATTTTATTTTATACTAACATGTTTCTGGTTTTAATGATTCAGGCACCCGCTCTTCAATTCAGACCACTGCCGAATCATTTCAAGTATCACCTCCCATTAAAAGATAAATTCCATGCTTTGGAGTAGAGGGGAGGTTAAAGGAAAGATTCGTCCGGCTAAAGACGTTAAACCAAGCGCTTCTTGGGAGGCAACCCAAGCAACCAGATTTGCATTTCTTAACCCTACTCTTTATTACCTTTATTACCTTTATTTTGAAATTTTTGTTTTGTTTAGATAGTTGTGTTATTTGGTTGATTTTTGTTTAGTTTGTGTTTAAATAAATTAAGGGCCTGGTTTATTTTTAGTGCGGATAAATAAAGTCTTTTTACATTAATTTACATATTTTAATTTACATATTTTATATTGCTTAAAATAAACTTTAAAAAAAAAATTAAAATTAAAATTTACATTAATTTACATATTTTGATTTACATTTATTTTATTTTGCTTAAAATAAAGTAAAAAAAAAAAATTACAATAAAACGAAAACTAATAGCGTTCATTGGTCATTGGTCAGGTGGCGCCACAGAAGTCGACGGAGCTCCGGGAAGACGAAGAGCCAGAGTTGGAATCTCCGGAGCCGGAACACTTGGTGCTGCTCCAGAGGACGAAGGCAACATAAACCTCGGGAGTAGCGCCATGAACCTTTCATGATCGCTCTGAATCCGACCGTCTGACTCCTGCAGCTGGTCCAGCTTCCTCTTCATGCTGGTCGAGTAACTAGTTGCAAGCATGTGCAACTCCTTGTTCTCGTGCCTGAGTCCTCTGACCTCCTGTCGAAGACTGGCCACCTCCGCCATCAGCGACTCCACCTGACGAGATCTTGCAAGCAGGCGCTGGCCCATGTTCGAAACTGAGCCTGCACTTTGGACGCTGAGAGCTAGAGATTCCTGAACGGCCAGCTCGTCCGACCGCCTAGATAGCATCCTATTGTCCCTTGGAGTGAGCAGATTTCTGGCAATCACCGTAGCGGTGATTTCATTCCTCATCATTGTGTCCTCGACTGTAAGAGGACCATTGGGGGATATGAAGGACGGATTCCAAATGTTGTTCGGAGAAGACGAGTCATCGTCTTCTCCGACATTCAAGTTTAGGCGACGGTCGGAAGGGCAAGACATTTTTAGAGGATGTTGAGGAAGAAAAGAGTTCGGAAAGATTATGTGTGTTTACAGAAGGGAGTGTGAGTGCAGAAGTGTTTGAGGAAGGGAGTTCAAGTGTGATGTGAAGCAGAATTAGAGCCTCTATAAAAAGAAGCAAATCAAAGAGAGGCGCTCCTCTGAGGTTGAAGACGCGTCCTCGCGCAAATCGAAAGAGCCAGACACCTTTCTCAAATGCCGGAATCCTTTATCAAAAGCTGGGCGTGACTCGGGCATCACGAGGCGCTCAGCTTTTCGAGTTTGTCGTCACCTGCGTCACATGCAGCTTGGAGTGTTGCGAAAACCACGAGCCGCACCCGGATTTGAAACCCGGTTTTCAAAAGATCATCATTCCAGTTTGTCGTCACTCGTCGCATGCGCAGTCAGCTTCGCGGAAATTACGAAAGCTTTGTCAGAAAGCGCATAACGGGCACTGTTCATCCATCCACCGGCTGCCGACAAATAGTGCGGGAATAGTTCCGGTTGAGGAAGAAAAATTTCTATAAGTTCGACCTTCGCCTTCCACATCAAAGGCATACCTTCACACCCTCTCAACCTCTCCACCTCTCAACCTCTCTTCATCTCCGACAATGTCTTCCCAAAGAAAGCTTTCGAGTTACTTAGTGTTCTTCATCCCTTGGATCACCCCAGAAAACAAACCTTCCAGAGCAAAAGTATTTCATATCAAAAAGGTTAAAAGCAAAAGTATCTCATATCATGCTTTCTCCTCACCTTCATCTGAGGAACGTGGAGAAAGTGAGATCCTGATTGCTTACCTAGTCTTGCTCTCGAGTACTCATCTCAGACCCCTCCCAACACACTTCAAAAATAAACCTGTGTTGAGGTACTTCTTCAAAAACAAAAGTACCTCACAGACGAAGCAGGAGGAGTCTGAGGTGCATCCTGATGAAGGCGGAGGGTGAGATGATCCAGGAGTTCAAGAAGATGCCACACCTGCGTGGAGACCGGACTACTTGAAGCGTGTGGAGACAACGTGCTGATTCATCCTCAACTAAGCCGAGGATCACTTGCAAGAAGAAGGCCCATCCAGTTCAAGAAGAAAGCTGTGGAAAATCAACAATCATGACCAATGATCGCCTATTAGTTCTTTTCGTTGTCGTTTATTTTCATTTTCAATTTTTCGTTTGAATTTTCTATATTTTCTTGCGTGCTTAACTGATTTATTTCTTTTCTTTGCAGGAACGTTTGGTTATTTTCTCCCTTGAAGTTGATTGCAAAATTTACACTTGGGGGTCATCGCTTGGTTTTCTGCAAATTAGAGAAGTTTTCAGCCCTTTTGCTTTATTTTGTTTCTTTTCATTTAGTAATTTTATTTTTATTTTTATTTTTATATTTATTTGCATTATTATTGTTTTCTGACATTGGGGACAATGTCTAGTTTAAGTGTGGGGGTATCAAGAGTATAAAAAATGACCAAATTGAAAATTTTTGTACCTTCGACTTTGAACTGGTTCATTTGTTTCCATGTTATTGCTTTTTGTTTTCTTAATTAGTTTTGTTTTATTTAATTTTTCTCGAAAAATTTAAAAAATCCAAAAATATTGTCTTGTTTTCCTTATGGTTTTAAATTAGATTTTTATTAGTTTCCCGACCCAATGATATAACTGGATGAAATTTGAACCATGATTATCAAGAACTTAGTTAACATGTGTTGTATGAATTTCCTTATTCTCTTGTTAGTATTGTATATGTTTGATCATCTTTGAAAAACCAAATGCACATAGCCTTGTTGATGTGAAATTAAAGCATGACTTAAAGCTTCATATGTGAATTTAGTGACCATATACATCCTATGTGAGTTTTTGAGCCTATTGAAAGTGTGTGCATTTTTCATACACTCCTATTCTTTTATGTGTGATGAACTTATGTGAGATGCATCTCTAGAACTTGCGTAACGATCTTTTGAAATATTTGTCATTGATTGCATGAACTTGAAAATGATAGAGGCATTAGGTTCACCACCATGGCCCAAATAACCATATTTCCCAAAGAAAAAAAAAAAATTTCATTAGATTGCCTATTTGAGCCGTATTTGTTGAACCTTTTATTTCTTATCACCAGATATGTCTACCCTTATACCTCAAAACATATTTCCTTACCATTTCCAAGCGAGCAATTTGAGATTGTCTTGTAAGAAATGTTTGTGAAGTACTTGGAAGGTTTGGCAAAAGAATAAGTGTGGGAGTATTTCATGTTTGTATTTATAAAAAAAAAAAAATGAGAAAAGAGAAGAAAAGAAAAAGAAAGATTGTATACGAAGAAAATAAAAAGTTTCTAAAGTTTCAGTTTAAGGGTGTGATGGGAGGTGTTGTAAGAATCGTTGGAGAACTTGAGTTCTTATAAATCTCAACTAAAAGAATTGTTTGCAATATAGCTTGGAACTTGTGTTTTCCTATTCTTTCATTTCAATAGCCCTATTCCTAAGCCTCATTACATCCAATAAAAGTCCTCTTGATTTAAGTTTTGCAATTATGATTGTGGAGAAGTGATTTTTATGCAAGCTTATGGTAGAACTTTCACATTTGTTTCTTTGAGCGAAACACATTAAAACTAAACACATGTGTGATTGAGTGCATATCCCGTGAGAAGGCTGCTAGTTTGCATATGATGATTTTGAAAATAAAAACTTGAAATTGCATTAGCATGGCTATCTCACACACTACACTTCAAGGATGATTTAAAGATTAATGCTAATACTTGAATAAGGAAGATGAGCTTGAATTAGCTTGTTTGGTGCTAGCTATGGTTCTTGCTGATTTATGTTCTCGAATGAAATTCTATGAGGGTCAAATAGGGGGAAGCTAATGTTTTTCATGTTATTACTTATTCTGTTTTCTTCGTTTTGCTCGAGGACTAGCAAAAGCTAAGTGTGGGGGTATTTGATCGGACCATATTTATATACATTATTATATCAAATTCACTCGTCTTTTCTTAGTTAGTTCGTTATATTTTGAGCTATTTACGTTGATTTTGTGTTTTATAAGAATTTATATAGTTAAGAAAATAAAAATAGAATAAGTGAAGTGTTAAGTATAATTTCATCTAAACTATCTTGTCTGTTGAATTATACTTATCATTTGAAAAATAATATATATATATATATATTTATATTTATATATATATATATATATTTATATTTATATATATATATATATATATATATTTATTTATTTAAATATATGTGCAGTCGGTGGAAAGCAGTGGGAGCACTTGATGGAATAAAAATGAGGAAGCTGCAATTGGGAATGAGGGTGGAAGGAACAAAGGCATGTGGATTGTCCACCAAAGAGAATAATAAAAAGGGAATGGAAAGCCTTGTGGCCACGGGGAGTCGGATTCGAAATGGAATAAAAGAAAAAAAAAAAAAAAAAGAGCTGCCTTGCAGCTGGAAGGCAGAAGAAATAATAAAAAAGGAAAAAGAAAAGAAACAAGGGGGGATGCCGAGAGCTTAAGAGAAGGAAGAAAGAAACGGTTTAAGGGCAGCGTTGAATAGGGGGGAGAAACGAAGGCTGCCAGCCTTAGGCAGCGATAAGGAGGAAATAGCAGAAAATAAAAGGAGCTGCCAGGTGCAGCTATAACGCTGAACTGCTGTCAGGGTGGCAGCGGGTGAAGTCACGGGAAAACAAAGAAGAGGAAGGCGCCCATCTCTCGGGAGAACTGAAGGCAGCGCTAGGCGCCAAAATAAAGAAGAAAGGCTTTGAGGAGATAGCTCCTCGGAGAAACAACCGGAGCTCCTCGTGGCAGCGGGAGAAAATTCAAAAGCCAGTCAACGCAGAGAGAGCTGCCAATTGGCAGCTATTTGAAGGCGCAGCTCGCGGGTGTGACGACCCGTCTCTAATTTTTCATGTAATTTCCTTCCCGAGTGTGTAAAATGACATTTATGCTCTTATTGGCAAAGTAGAACATGATGTGGACGTAGTTATTCGACTTTTAATTTATTTTTCCTATTATTGTAATTAAATAGTAGTCATTGTTATGAATGCGTGAGCGTAAGTTAGACCCAAATTAGATTTGTAACGAAGAAGTTACGTTTAGTTAAAGTGCGTTAACAACGGGTAGAATTATACATGTGTGTGCTAATAATTTAGTGGTAGAAATACTGTTTTTGATAAGGTGCGTTAGATTTTGTTTGCTTTCAAATTGTACAAACCTGATTACTTTCCATTTTAAAATTTGTCCCGTGACCCATACCTCACCACCAATTATTTCATTTCCCACACTTTTTCACCTAATCAGACATCTATCTTCTTTCTGTCCAATCAGACTCATTCTCTCTCTCTTTTCTTTTTCTTTCTTTTTATATCGTAGCTCTCTCCCCTTTACAACAACCAACATCATCATCAAACTTCATAGATCGAACTTCAAACTACCACCATCGTATTCTTCTCATCACCACGAGTCCATCCGTACGAACCGATCTTAGAATGGATGAGTTTTAAGCTTCCAACTCAGAGCTCCGACTCGGGTGTAAGTTCCTTGACGATCTTCCCATTCGTGTAACAAGATTTTGGAAGATTAGGAAGCATCATTGCAACTCCTCGAGGTCTCTAGTTCAAGTTTGAAGCTAAGGCAATGTCGAAACACGCAGTTTCAAGGAGTTCAAACTAGGTCCAAGAGCTTCGAGCTAATTTCAGTCCGTTTCTGTCCACTTTTTGGACTTCCTAAAGGTATAGACTTGTTCTACTCTTCATAAGCTTCATTTCCTTATCAAGTACATAAAAATGATTGAGAAATAAAGAAGATATGAAGTTTTAAAAAAATTTCAAAAATTCGGCAACATTTTCCAGAATCTGGCTGCACCGATGCTGGCGGACGGCGGAGGACAACTAGAGAAGAAAGAGAATATTTCGTTTAAGTTAACGAAATATTCTGACACCGTTAGACTTAACAGAATATTCCGTCAAATTTGACAGAATATTCCCTGAGAATCTGCCAATACGTGGCCTGCACGTGTGGCCGCGAGCTGGTGATGCGTCCAGCCTCGTGGCGGCAAGTTGTTATCGTGTACGGGTCCGTGACATCATGTAGAATGTTTTCGTATATTTAAACCCTCCGTTTGAGCAAACTATGGGGGATTTTCCTAGCCTTTTAGTGTGTGTCCTAATTAATTAATTAATTAGTATAGTTGTTTCTCATATAGGAGAGAATTACCCTAAAGAGGTACGTGGACAAGCAAGGTTAGGAGGCTACGATACGATCCGACTACGTATTAGTGAGTGGGCATTTGTTATATATATATATATATATATATATATATATATATATATATATATATATATATATATATATATATATATATATATATATATATATATATATATATATATATATATATATATAAAGATTTATAGTTTGCACAAATGCTTTTGGATTTATATTATGTTGATATGCCATGATTTATTTAATTTTAAAAAAAAATGCTATTATGGAGTTGAGATTTGTATATTGTCATGGCATGTTCACATACATTATACTTGCTCATCATGCATTCTTGCACCGGTGTTGTACTCGCCCGGGCCAGGTTCAAGCTTCACATATATGTTCACATTGCACCGCACACTCACCTTGGATACATTGTAGGTGCCAGTCCTGTCCTAGGTTGCAATAGGCAACTAGGACTCGTATGTGATGTGCCTACCGCCAGTCTTCACGTGATTGTAATACTAAAGCGTATATTATGATTACACCCAGTCTTGTTCATGCCAAATTCTCTTTGCATGAACTCGTGTGTTAGCATAAATTGATGAGATCCTGATTTTTCTTATGCTACTGTTGAGATATTATGATTGGTGTATTTATGGAATTATTGTTGATTTACATTTGATTTCATACTTATATGTAGTATGATTATCTAGAAACTATACATGTTTTACGGCAAGAGATTAGTATGTTCAGAAAACAAATGTGTTTTTTTTAACCTTTGTTTTTGCACACTCACCCTTCTGTTTTTCGCCCCTCGAAGACTTAGTTAGCTGAATTATCTGTGGCGTACGAGGGATCTTTGGCAGTTCTAACATTTCCATAAATAAATATAGGAGTTTATTTCCGGTGGTGTAATAAGTACCTTAACTAGATTCGACTGCTCTATTTATGGCATATTGTCATCTATACTCTGAACACTTATGTTTTATAGGTTCTTCCAACTACTACGCACTCTCTACTTTAGATTAAATAAATGTTAGCTTTGGTTTAAATTTATCCATAATTTTATGCTTCACTTTCTTTTTTGGTTACGTCACCTTCAGGTATTGACCATCATGCGTCGGCTCCGGTTGGAGTGTGTCATGAAAACTACCCATTGAGCCAATTGGCCGAAGTTTTCATCTCAAAAATCGTCAAATATCATGGTGTTCCAATTAGTATTATTTCTTATCAGGACCCCCGATTTACTTCAAAATTTTTGGGTAACTTTTTCAAGAAGCTCTAGGTTCGAAATTACTCTACAGCACCGCCTATCACCCTCAGACTGATGGACAATCAAAGAGAACTATTCAGAAACTGGAAGACATGCTAAGATCTTCAGCCTGCAGTTTGGAGAAGAATGGCACAAGCGTTTACCTTTGATAGAATTTGATTACAATAATAGCTTTCACTCCAATGGTGGTATGTCACCATTTAAGGTGTTACATGGGAAACCCTGTCGTACACCATTGTGTTGGTCCGAGGTCAACGGAAGACTTTTGGTGGGCCCTAAAATTGTAGATGAGATGACACAGAATATCCAAATGATAAAAAGCAATCTGAAGACAGCACATGATCGATAAAAGAGTATAGCAGACAGACATTCGACATACAGAGTATATAAGGTTGGGGATTGGGTATTCCTAAAGCTATCACCATGGAAAGGCATTGTATGTTTTGAGAAGAAAAGAAATCTAAGCTCTCGTTACATTGGACCATATCAGATCATTGAGCGAGTTGGTGAAGTTTAATACCGACTTGATCTACCTCCAAAGTTATCAAGAGTGCATAATGTGTTCCACGTGTCCATGCTACGGAGATGCGTCTCTGGTCCGTCACATGTGATTCCTCCTCAGTCGTTAGAGATTAACCCATATTTGACTTATGATGAGGTTCCAGTGACGATTCTTCTGAGGAACTGCCATAAGGAGGAAATAGCAGAAAATAAAATGAGCTGCCAGGTGCAGCTATAACGCTGAACTGCTGTCAGGGTGGCAGCGGGTGAAGTCACGGGAAAACAAAGAAGAGGAAGGCGCCCATCTCTCGGGAGAACTGAAGGCAGCGCTAGGCGCCAAAATAAAGAAGAAAGGCTTTGAGGAGATAGCTCCTCGGAGAAACAACCGGAGCTCCTCGTGGCAGCGGGAGAAAATTCAAAAGCCAGTCAACGCAGAGAGAGCTGCCAATTGGCAGCTATTTAAAGGCGCAGCTCGCGGGTGTGAGCTCTCGGTGAAGGCATAGTGCACAAGCACAGTGCACATGCAAAACTCCACAGTGGCATACGCACAAATCCTAATACTCCCTACTTCGGTCAAATCCTTCCAAACTTATGTTTTTATTTCTTGTTTTAATTTATAAATATGTGTAATTAATTTATTTTGGCTAGAGGTTAATTTGAAACCATGATTATATTTGTAATTTTAAATTGGTAACTTCAGTTGTGATTTCTGAGTTGTGATTTAATTTGCTTAACTGCTTGATTGATAACTTATTTGTGTATGTTGATTAAGAATGCATACTTAATTTACATGCATGAATTTGATGCTAGAATATAAGTGAATTTCACCTAATCGTTATGAACTTATATTCATGAGTAGTGAAGGTTGTTATCCACAATCGCGTTAAGTAAATTCTTGGCAGGAGTATCATGCTTTTCATAGTTACGAATGCCTCGTCAGTATTTATAGTTTTCACAAAGTTTAATGATCTTTGATTGTATCTCTATTGTGCTTTTCACGTAGGGAACTTTTAGAGAATGTGTTGAATTGTTGTATGCTGTTCATCCAATTCAATAACTTAAGGAAAACTTGAAGATTAAAAAAGTGTTGTTCACGGTTAATCTGGAGTATTGAAATTTACAATTTATTGAAAGAACAACTGAAGGTCAATTTAGATTGCATATGTGTCTTGTGTGGAGAAAAACCCTCTAGCCAATCCGTCGTCTATCCGTTCATTTTTAATTTTATATTTTTGTCAATTTGTAATTTATTTAAGTTTAATTTACTTCGTCAAAACCAAATCAATCCCCCCATTATTAAAATATTATTATTTAGTTAAGTTTTATTATTTTTAATCTTTTAATTTAAATTCCGTCTAATTAATTTCCTAGTTTTTATTTTAAATTGTTTTCATTATTTTGAGTCATTTTTAGTGTGTTTCGAGTTTTTAGCTTAGTTTGTATTTTCTAGAGTCTTGAGTTGTTTTGAGTCTTTTGAGTTATTTTAGTTAAGTGTTTTTATTTTAGTTTAGTGTTTTAAACTTTGTTTTTACGTTTTTAATTTATTTTAGAGTAGATTAGCAATCCCTCCTAATCCCCGGCCTAGAACGATACCCTACTTATACCTATACTACAATTGTCAAAAAGAGGGTTAAATTTGTGCGGTTTAAAATCCCGTCAGTCATGCAAGATTAGTTTCAAATTTTTTTAGAACTTCTACAAGGTCAGTTTCAAAATTCCAGCATTTCTACAATATTAGTTTCAAAATTCCTGCACGTTTGCAAGATCATTTCAGAATTCATGCATCCAAATCAATAAAAACCTCAAAACTAAATCCCTTCAAAAATACTAAAATAAAAAATCTCAATCGTTCTTAGAAAGAAAAAAAAGCAAGCATAAATCTAGAAAACAATATGAAGAAAAAATGGAGGAGAGAGAGAAAGTATGAAGAAGAAATAGGGGGGAGAGAGAGAGAGAGAGAGAGAGAGAGAGAGAGAGAGAGATAAAAGGAGGAAGAAGAAAAATGAGGAGAAAGAAAGAAAAGTTACAAATAAGGAGATGAAGAAAAATGAGGAAAAAGAAAGAAACATTACAAATAAGGAGATAAAGACTTCTTCTTTTTTTTTTTTAAATTACAGAGTGAAATTGTAAATGCAAAAGCAATTATAAAACAACTATGACATCACATGTCACATGGATAAGTTGTGTCCCTTTCTGAGATAAATAAAAAGATTGGTCTCTTTCAAAATATAGTCTTATAATTTAGATGTATGAATTGGGCAGTAAGACCATCTCCAACTGACTCGACCATAGGCCAAAATATAGCTCGTTTTGACACGAAAATCGTCTCCAACTGAGGGTTAGGCCAAAGGGCTTATGGGCCCTACCGGGCCATAGCCAAAAGGAGCCAACCAGCCAACCCGTTTGCATTATTCCAAACCCATACTAGCTGACGTCATGCTGATGTTATGTTACTGTTGGCTTTGAATTTTTATTTTTTTATTAAAAAAAATTCTAATTTTTTTCCTATAAATACCTAACTTGTCCCTACACCATTTCTCACCTCCTTTTCACCATTCCATACAATCTTACCTCATTTTATTTCAATTCTTCACCAATTTTTCACATCATTTTCATTATATAAAGATATGAATTCCGGAGGCTTATTCATTTCGCGACTAGTAGCACTCAAAATATGTCTAAAAACTTTATTTTAATATGGTAGTTTAATTCAATTAACCATATTAATTCAATTAAAATAATAAATTATTGAAGGGGCTAAAAAATAGCCCCCTTCGATTGGAGATAAGTTTTTAGTCAAACGGGCTATGTTTTAGCCTATGAGCATTTGGCCCTCTCGGTTGAAGATGATATAAAATATGGTCTAACACTGTTCATTCAAAAATAATATCTTGCAGGACTATAGGTCTAAACATGATCTTTTGACCACCTTCCGGTTAGGGATTGCATAAGGGGCTGCACCCTTGGACTCCCAAAAAAGGCTTTTCCCCGCTCGCTATTGGAAATCCGTGTTCGTCGCCCTACTGTGCTCACCATTATTTCATTTTATGTAATTGTTCCTTATTTGTATTCTTACTTATGTTACTTTTCGTTTTTAAATTCTTTGGCGAAAATTGGGTATGTGGCACCCTCTCATGTGCACGTTACACGCTACCAGAAAATTTAACGGAATGACCAAATTTCGTTTTTAAATTCTTTGGCGAAAATTGGGCATGTGGCACCCTCTCATGTGCCACGTTACACGCTACCAGAAAATTTAACGGAAAGACAAACGGAAGGACCAAATTTATTAAACGGAAGGACCAAATTGATTGATACACATACACCCGTCAAATTTCATACTAACTAGTGAATACCTAAAATATCATCCAATTAATTAATTTGCCATCCATCAAAATACACATCGAAACGAGGAACTCGGTGAATGTTTACTCTCCATTATCATTGAACTAAGCAACACATTTAATCAGAGATTCAAGGGCATCAGATAAGACTCGATTAAGACTACATGACCATATCCATCTCACATAGCATCAATTAAAACTAAACCGTACATATGTACGCTACCAACACCCGATGTTCTTCGGCCATACCACAAAATATGCAACAAAGCACAAGACCAATGGGACCGATGCCATATTAGGCTCTCATTGTGCTAGCTCGAATCTACGCTCTTCCTCTCCCACGGGAATAGCCACTCTTGTCCTTAACATCTGCTCTCATCCTACTACCAGACTGGCTTGAGTGAGAAGATCCTCCTGCCTTGTCTCTAGCATCTTGAATCATATTGCCGGGCTTCTGTACACGCTCATTGGATGGAAGCGCCCAACCTTCCCGACTAGCCTGCCCATGTCCGCTGCTGCCGGCTCCTAGAAACGAACAAAAAACCACAAAGGGTTAAAATGATAAAAACACGTCGGGGCCCAGTTGGTTCCTGACAATAATACGAGTTCATAATTTTTCATTTTTAACCTTGGCCTCCATTCAACTAAATCATAAAATAGCTCCCCCCATAAAAAGGGAACAGGCGAGCAACATATGCAAATAGGTTCATGGACTAGTATGCACCTGTAGCACTTGCACAATTACAACTCGTTATCCCTGAATATATTCCAGGTTGCTAACGCAAACTAACGAGAAAAAGCAAGCAACTCTCAAAACCTCTTGAAAAGGGACAGAAAATAATATACAAACAGGCACTAGAAAGCTGTAAGAACTTTAAAGGATTTCACCAGGAATTCTTTCTCACCCACTTAGTGGTATATTCAGTAAACAAACAGTTTAATCAAGTAAAGCAGTAGAAATCAGCAAGTACTCATATGCCGAATATGTTCCCCAGTTTTGTACGCAGAACATTTGGCCAAAATCAAAACGCAAAAATGATATTTGACCATTGCTGAATGCATGATTTCAGATTAGTAAACAATATAAACTCACCTATATTTTCATAACCGCCAAATTTATCAGCCAACCCAGGCAAATGTTTCTTAGCAGTTCCTTTCCATGCTTCTTCAAACCCGGAAAGCTCATCTAGCATTGAACCAATCAGATACTCCAAGTTAGTCTCTCTATACTAAAACAATTTCATAAGAACCTTGTTGCACAAACATGGCATCGTGTATAAGGTCCACATACCTTCATTAAGATTGTGCAAGGTCTGCATTGTATCCACCTTACCTTCCGTTTTGAGCTTCCTCGTAACTGAATGGCCCTAAAAGAAGAATCCTCACTGTAAGTGTCCTACTGGACGTCATGAAATTGATGACCAAAGATTCGAATCCAAAAGGCAAAAGAGACATCAGCAAAAGTATCCACATGTCATCATAAAATACCTTATTGTGGAGCCCTCTTGAAACCCTGTGAGTTGCTTGCCTAGAAGTACTATCAGCTTCCTTGCTTTCTTCAAAAGCCAACTACCCACAAAAAAAAGCGGAAATGAGAAAAAGAACTACGAGGGTAAAAAAGGAACACCATGAATCTTTCACAACTACTTACCCCATCACTCCCCATCCTCCTTGTCTTGGAGGATGTATAATATGCGCCATTAGCACCACCATAAGTGACGGTGGAGCTCTGAAACGTGTAGCTGTGAGCTTGAGGCTGCGCTTGCATAGAATTAGACCGGCTGTAGTTGTCCCTATGCTGCAATTGCTTGCTGCTCCTCTCTGCACCAAAGGGGAAAAAGTAGCCCTAAATATTTTGGACTCAAAAAAGACATTCAACAATTACCAAGGTCCAATAGCAATAAACTAAATAAAACAATCTACCTTCAACTTCATCATCAGGACCCTCAACATAAGGTTCATTGCTCGGTCCACTGCGCTTTCGAGGATTTTCCTTTTTCTCATTGTCAGCATCTTCGTCTTCATTATCAGAGTTTATCTCCTCAATGATAGGGCCCCGTGATCTCTTAGGCTCTGGAGCCTGATGCTCAATAAACCCATTTGGCTGCATATCCGGAAAATTGGCACCACTTGGACCAAAAACACTCGACTCCAACATCCCTCCAAATGGGGGCATACCTCCAAATGGGGACATACCTCCAAACGGGGACATACCTCCAAATGGGCGAGTGAAGAACGGGTCATCAAAAGGATCCCTTCCTCCAAAAAAGTCAGAAATCAAACTCCTCTGACCCCCTAATCCCCCAAAACCGGAAAACGGGTCATTGAAGTCGGAGAAAGGACCCCTCCAACCTGGTCCACCTCTGCCTCTCTGCATTTTCTAGCTACTATAATCCCTGAAAAAATAAAAATAAAAGGGCAACCCCTAACTTTAACACATGCAGTGGATGAAGTGTTTTCCACAATCCAGAGTCACCAAAATTTGAAATTCATTTGATTGATCCAGATAATTTTGTAAAGCAAGCTATAAGCATTTCCCTACGAGCAACATGAACCCTAAATCTAGAAACTTCTTTCCTATACAAATCGCAATGTAAAGCCCTAAATCGTGTCAGAATTCAACAAGAAAATGATCGCAATTTACACCAAATCACGTATTAATTCACTGATCATCAAACTAAGCAATGATCGCAATTAAATCATAGAGGATGATAATTTTTTATTTTTTATTTTTTCATGTGAAGTGCTTTTCTGCAATTAAAAAAAAAGTTAAGAAATGAGTACCTCGTCGGAAAGGAAGTAGAAATCGGAGGAAATTGAATCGGAACCGCAGAAAACCCTAATCGGCTCAGCAGCAAATGCTTCGATGAAGGGGGTTTCCAGGTGCCTCTGTGTTGATTGGGTTTTGATGCCCTATCTCAACCGACTCCAATGGTGGAAGAGAGAGACGCAGAGAATTCAATCGATGTGCTGGAAGGTTCTAGAATTGTCACCAAGCGTCACCGTACAAGTGTTGCCGCCACTGTTACGTGTCGCTAGGCCATGGCGTGATCTGGCCAAAAAGTTCTCTCTTTTGTTTTTTTGGGCCAGGCGGCCCAGGCCCATTGTTTTCTTTTTTACATTTCCTTTTTTTATTTTTTATAATGTTTTTTTTAACAAACAACACACTAAAAGCTAAACGGTGAGTTTAGCCTCACAATGGACTAACAATAGTTTTACCTTTGACGAGAATCGAACTTAAAACCTAATAAGTGGAGGAATACCCAAGTGACTTTGTTTTTTCTTCCGAGTTTATTGCTTACGTCCTGTACGCTTATAGTTTATTTATTAAAATATAAAAAGGGCTTGGTTGGGTATTTGATAGATTTAACAATGTCATACGTCCATACAAACTAATCATTGGACTTGGAGCATGTATGGGTAAATGTTAAAATGACTTGTGTGGCGCAAGCAAGTTCAGCAAGTTGAATTCAGTCATTCCTCCTCTCTCTCTCTCTCTCTCTCTCTCTCTCTCTCTCCCCCCCAAGTCCCCCCACAGCAGAGCCATTTTCAATCAGACATAAAGAAACAGAAAATCCGAAATCTCATACACAACTCAAACGACAATCTAGATGCTGCTCTTTTCTGTAATCCAAGCGATTAAGGAGAAATTGGTACAAGGTGGAACATTAGGAACGGAACAAGTTGTGCGGAAAAATGCTCACGTTCCTCGTGGAAATCACACATTACATCACTATATAAAATGTATCGACCAAAGAATCAATGCGTGTAAATTTGCCAATTGAGCCAATCCAGCCATGATGTCTCCCAAGCAAAAGTATGATCTGAGCTGCTGCCTGTGCATGCAGGTCAATGCAGTGTTGACAAGCAAAGAGCCTTGTACGAAAGAAACACACATTTCAGCTTCCCTTGTACTTGTGCATAAGAGGAGAGAACTGCAACATTGTCCTTTTGCTACCATGAATACTTATAATGGCTGAAGTGCATTCAACTCCGGCCTTGTTGGATAATCAATACCCTGGAGAGCTGGTATCCGTCTTAAATCCTCCTCCGAATATGCAGGGATGAACCAGTACCACATATCCGTCCCAAACACCTAACAAAATAATGGTAAATTCAACATTACATGCAACAGCGTATACTTCTGCAAATCAGACAACTAGTTCAGTTAGGTTTGGGTACAACTTTCTAACATATTCTTCACAAACTTGGGGGAAAAATCAGCACTGTTTATCCTCTACAGGCAAAGTCTAACTTTCAGTTCTGATCATCTATGGGGGTTTTGAAGTCAATTGTGGGGGTTGGATTTGCAAAATTGATCTAATTTCAAACTGGTAATTTCGTTTTGTTGAGGATCATAGAATAACACCTACAAAAAAGGGGGTGGGGGAGGCCATCCTCATGGACGTAAGCCAGATTCAGATATTGCATTACCAAAATGCTGTACAAGTTTGGTTAGTTTTCCCGCAAATGCTGTTGCTCTTAATAAAACGTGCAAGTGAGTGAGTGCTGGAAGTGATTACAGAAGGAACGTATGGAGTTGCATGTCAGTAATAAGGTAATATATGTTATAAGGTGGTGTATCTCACTCTCAGGCACATAAGACGTTACAGCTGATCAAAGATTAATGGTTTGACATTAATTAGAAGAGTCTTACATAAAAGACAGAGAATTTATTGTATTGGTAAGGCAAAGGCAAATAATCTAGCAAAAGAATCAATTTAAGAATTTATATGCAAAGAATCTAGCAAAAGAATCAATTTAAGAATTTATAGTATTGGTTAGAATATAAATTACACACACACAGAGCGACCACCAGAAACAAAAAAACAAAAAAAAACAAAATAGACAGAACAAACAATCAAACCTGTTCAAAGTTTTTCTTCCGACCAAGGTCATACTGCCATTTAGTAGTGGCTTTCTTCTCGTATGCCTGATGAAATCAAGAATCTCATATAAGAAATACTAGAATAAGCCATAGAATCATATTCAGTATAATAAAAGCCATCACCTCAATAGTGGTCGTATTGGACGCCACCAATGATAGGTGCATGATCATGAAGCCAAAAACACTCAAAGCAAATGCGAAGTTCAAAACTGAAAATGAAAATCGCAAATATGAGAAAATACGGATGATGTCAAATTGAAAAAGAATTCACAAAATTGATCATCTAAAAACTTACCAAATGTGATAAAACTAGCTGCAACAGTGCCCAATGTTCCCGGTATCTCCTCTTCAGTAAAAAATGCCATAAAATACTTGAATAATGATAAGGTGACAAGAGTTGTCTCAAGAAATGTGTAAAACTGCAATAAAGTAATAAAGATACAAAGTCATAAATCAAATAATTTCTCATTTAATTCAGGTAGTTACAGCTTATCTTGCCAGTCGGTAAATTGTGCCTCTCAAGAGATTTAAACAAACATAGTGCGGTAACATACCAAGAAGAGAAGGAAGTACTTGTAATTCAGTGCACCAACACAGTTGACCACCCAAACGCAATGATGGTCCATTTTCAATATACACCTTCCACCTAAAACAAACACATAAAAGGAAAGAATGAACCTTTCATTCTTTGTCCAACACCAGATCTACGTTTTCAAAAGAGGCAACTGGAATAAAAGTACTCACAAACAGAACAATGATGGCAACGAGGTGGTTTATAGCGGTTGCACTTCCGACAAAACCGTATTTTTTGATTTGCTGGATCACTGACCATGGTGGATTGGTCTGATCCCACCAATGGGGCTTCATCACCTGTCTCCTCATCGATTGCAGGCCTCCAATTTGGTGGAACGCACCCAGGATCCGTCAGAACAACATTAAAATAGCTCCACAACAGCATCACCAACTACACAGCCAAATTAACTTTCTTAAACTTAATACTTTCCAATTTGCAAAGTTGAATTTATCACCATTCTCAATTTAAGCGTTCAAAATAGAAAAATTCAAAAAACCAAAAAAGGAACTGAATCTTTAAAACCTCGAATTAAAATTCCTTTTTCCAACTTCCAAGTAAAATGTGTCACATTTAAATTGTTGTGGCCAAAGAAATTTACTACACTCATATGGATGATAACCCTACATGCACGAAGGCAATCTTCAATCCTCACACGCACAATGCATGGTATTGGTAAGACCATAAGTTGTACTACAGTTGAACAATAACATTTCCCAACTGAAAGCTTTATTTCTAAAGTAAACATTTTACCATGACCAGAGCAATGTACAATCCTCTACCAATAACGTTTCCCTTAATCTGAAGTAGTTAAGAAAATCTCTGAGAAACGTCAAACACAAAATATGTCACTTTCCCAGCTAGTAAAGTAGAAAACTCAAGTGACTAGCTTTACTACCCAATTGCTTCTCTTTGATTCCAACACATAAATAGCAAATTTCAAAGCATTTTACTATGTTTTCATTGCTCCATTTTTTCCCCTTATCAAATAGTCCAATAGAAAGGTTGGCGCAACAGAAAGGTCGTTCCTCGCGGGAACAACCTTTTTGCAAAGAAAAGATAAGACTGCTTACGATAGACATTCTCCCGAACTTGCAAAGCGAGGAGCCTGTTGGCTTGGGGTCGTCCTGTTTTTTTTATCAAATAATCCAAACATAAAGCAAAACCTTCTAGCTTAATATACAAAAACTCTCACAAATTTGTACATATTACACATTCATATATGAATTTATGCATATTCATAATTTCTAGGTAAATTAAATTAAATTAAAGAATGAAAATTGATTAAAATAAATAAAAATTTAGGGGGAAACGGGAATTACCAGAAAATGGAACAAGATCAAGAGAGGGAAGGCAATGACGAAATTGACGCCTCCGCTAAGGATGCTAGGTAAATAATTGACTAAAACGACGGCGTAGTAGGTGAGCCCGACTATGGCGACAACCACCAGCACCATCACGTAGCCGAGGGCGCGCAGAGCCGTACATAACTTGAACGCGTTCCACGCCATTGCTGCTTCTCCTGATCGACCTTTTCCCACAGATGAATCAAACCATGAAAAATCAGGAATCCCTAAGAATTTGAAATCAAGATTTTGGGGAATCGGAATTCCATTTCCCCATTTGGGATCCGACGGAAAGTTGACGAATTTTGATTGAAATTTGAGGATGGGATTCAAATGGTCGGGAGACTAATTCAACACGTTGTGATTTGGAGACATTTGTTGTTGTTTTTTTCTTTCTTTCCCAATTCTTCCTTTTTTGGAGAAACTTATTATTTTATTTTGAATTTTTATTACACATAGTCTTTAAAATTGACCATCACTATTAAAGTGGTCTTTAAAATTAAAAATCAATTAATGTAATCTCTAAAAATATGTGTCGCAAAGCAATGTGGTCATTCAGTCACAATTCTGTTAAAAATTCCGTTAAATATTGATGTGGCACATAAATAGGCCCTACAAGATTTATAGGTTTTTATCACAAATAGTCCCCGAAATTGACCCACACCATTAAGATGGTCCCTAAAATTGTCACAATTCTGTAAAAAAAAATTGTTATGTGCTAATGTGGGTTTAATAATTAATTTAAAAAGTTGTCGAAATGCCTTTTTGCACAATGAATTTTTTTTCTTCTTCTTATAATAGGGCCTATTCCAAAGAGAGATTCCTTCCATAAATTCTCAAAGACAGAAGGCTTAACCAAGGCCTGAGAGAGGGTGTGGGAATGGTTTTCAATCAATAATAGACGCACCTCGGCTATAACCTTATTATCTCAAGGCAGACATCGCAGTTCTTTGCATCACCAAATTACCAGGAAAGCGCCGAATAAGCTTTCCAAGATTAAGGTTGTGAGGATGTTGATCGTCTAGTTAATGATGTGAAAATTAGATTGACACTCAAATTAAACCCTATGGATGACAATTGTAGTATATGAGCAAATAGGGATCGTTCTAGACCGGGGATTAACTAGGGATGCTAATCAATGTGAAACTGACTCAAAAACGTAAAAACACAATATAAGACACTAAACTAGACTCAAAGAATGCAAAACTAGAGTTTAAAACACTAAAACAAAGCAAAAGACTCAAAACAGCCCAGAAACACTCAAAACTGCCTCAAAATCACTTTATGGGCAGTTTTGAGCACAAACACAATTTTTGACGAAAATTGGTTCTAACTTGACTCCAAACTCCTATAAACACAATCTAAATGTATTTCTAGCTAATCTAACACTTTAAAATAAATGGGGGATTGGTTTTGACGAATTTAGAATTAAAACAGAAACTTGAAAATAAAACAGATTCTAAAACAGATTTCTAATGAATTGAATGGATTGAGAAACTAGTTAGAGGGTTCCTTATCCACACATGAACATATGCATACACCTTGATTCCCAGTTACGATTTCAATGAACTTATGAATGACGATGCCCCAAATTAATTGTATTGAACTAATTAATTCTCAGATTTCCCTTAATTCATTGAATTGAATGGAATACGCATCGCAACCAAATTATTCCTCATCAAAGTCCCTAACTATGGAATACGCATGATAGAGACATTCAACAAGAATCATTACGCTCAATGGAAATCATAAACAACGACTAGGCATTCATAACTATGGAATACGCATGTTAATCCAACCTAGGGTTTACTAAACATAATCGTGACTAGCGATCTTCACTACTCATGAATATAAGTTAATAACGATTAGGTGAAATTTCCTTATATTCTAGCGTCAAGTTTAAGCATGCAAATTAAGTGTCGACCCTCAACCCACATACATAAACAAGTTCTTAATCAAAACAGAAAAGTAAACCACATCCAAAGTTCATGAATTCATAACTGGAGTAAATCAAATCATAACCAACATATGTCCATGGCTTCAAATTCGCCTCTAACTATAAAGAAATTAGTTCCACATGTTTAACATAATTGAAGAACAAATTAAATTAAACATGAAAACAGAAACAAGAAAAGAAAGAACTCCAAACACTCCAATGGTGGCAGATTGCATGCGCATGGTGTCTCCCTCCTTTGGACTGCACGGCAAGGCTCCTATCTCCTCTTCAAAGTAGCTGCACACGGTGTGGTGATGGTGGATGTGCACGGTGAAGGATGGTGGTGGTGTGGTGCTTGCGGCAAGGTGTGAAAGTTGGCTGGAATGGTGTATGAAGGAATGATGGAGGCTTAGAGGGTGCGGCAAGGGTTGTAGGAATGGTGTATGAGTGGTGGTGGCTATGGAGTTGCGGCAGAAATTGTTTTAGAGAGAATGAGTGATGATCCAGGTGCGGCACACTTAGGTTAAGAATATATAGACACCCTAAACCCTAGGTTAAATCAGATTAGGGTTTGGATTTCACTTAATTGATGGATTAGGCCCCCTAAGTCTAGCAGAAATTGTAAATCCAATAAGGAGAAGGGTTTATGGCCCAATTAACCCAAATTCACAAGGAATTGGGCTAATTCAATCTGAAATCCAAGGGGAATTAGGACCTAGGGTGCGGCAGGTTTGTAATTGAAAGCTAGGGTTTCTAGAAGGCCTTGCAAGGCAAGGAATTTGGGCCATCTAGAAGCTAGCGTGCGGCATGCCTTAGGGACTTAGGGATAGGGCTTCTAGAAGCCCAAATCTGGTAGGAATGAGCACAAACCCACGGCAAAGAGAAGAAAACTCTAGAACCTTCCAACTTGTGTCCTCCAATGATTAGGAATCCTTCTAGCACTAGGAAAACATGTTTTTCACCTTGCATGACTTGGAATTCTTCTCCTTCTTCATCTTGGAAACCTTTTCCTTCTTGGACTTGGAAATCTTCTTAGTAGCTGCAACTTGGTGCCATTTGGGGTTTAAGTTTCCTACTCCAAGTAGGAAACCTTGTTCAAGTAGGACTTTCAATATTCTAGGTTTCCCAATCCAACTAGGAAACCCATTTCAACTAGGATTCCCAATTTAGCTAGGATTCCATCTTTCTAAGTACTTTCCTACTTCAACTAGGAAACCTTGCCCAAGTAGGAAACATCATCTTCAAGTCTTCAATTTCGTCCATCCTCATGGCTCCAAGCATATGATCTTCATTCCAAGCTCTAATTTGCTCCAAAAGCTCCAAAATGCTTCCTTTTGCTTATTTTGCCCTTAAAACCTGAAAACACATAAAACTAGCTTAAAAGACTACTTTACTAAGGAAAAACACTATAAATGCACAAGAACAAGCTAAACTAAGGCGCATAAATATGCTCCTATCAAATTCCCCCACACTTAGCTTTTGCTAGTCCTCGAGCAAAACAAAACGAAACAAAGTAAACAAACGAAACAAAACGAGTAAAACACAATCTAAACCTTCCAACAATTGCCTCAGGGATTCCCAATGCACATGACATGTTAAAAATCATCATTCCCACAGATTTTAGCCATCTTTACACTTAAGCACATACTTAATCATAGTCACTACTCACTAGTTCACAAATAACCAATTAAAACGATGTTTTGAATGTAGTAACATGCCTTAGAGAATTTCCTCAATTCCTTACTAGATAAGCACTCAATCTTCACTCAGATTTTCTAACTACACACCCTACACTAGTTATATGTGAGCAGATTGATGTAAATATAAAAACGAATGCTCACATATATGTATAACAAGAAAAGCATTTTCTGGAGTAAATAACATGTTTAGATATGATCTCATGAATGGAATGCTACTACTTAGATGCGAGAACCGGTGACACCTATATGCTCATACCCAATTCAAACTCCACAAATTGAAACACACAACACTCAAGATTAAAGTCAAGGGTTGTAACGGGGCTTGGGGAGTTGGCTAACAATGAAAGGATAGGGAAAACAAACGTTCTTTAAGCAATAGCAAGCAAAGTAATGAAATAGACTTAGAATTCCAATTAGCATCCAAAAATCAACTTTTAAAGACAAAGGGAAGCTTCGAGCAACACTTAGGGCCGAATTTCAATGTTTTGGACCCTTCCTTCAACAACCAACACTTAAGAACTCTTTTTTCATATCTTTTCAACTTCTTTTTCATCCTTTTCACAACTTTTTTTTTTTTTTTTTTTTTTTTTTTTTTTTCTTTTGTTTCTTTTCTACTTTTCTATTTCGTGCCTTATTCAAGACTTTGGCACACTCACACAAAACTCACTTCCCCCACACTTGTTTTCTGCCCACAATGCCCAAAAGGAATTCAACTTTAGTCATGCTTTACTATGCTTCAAGAACAAAGGCATGGATGGTCCTAATCTAGGCTAGGTGAGGATAATGTGGGTTAACAAAGAACATCGGATAAACAAGGCTCAACGGGGTTAAAACCTACAAAACACAATGACATAGGGAGATATGGCCATTTGGCTATGGTGGTCACTACACAACTTTTATCTTGAATATGTGTTATGCTAATCAATAACATGCTTTGAATGAATTAGGTATGAGTTCTAGTGTTTGGAACTAAATGATGAAACGCCTTCTAAGTAGCAACCAAGCAAAGAATGATGAGATCATGCAACGACTTTAGAAAACAAAAATGCACAGATTATTAACTCTCCAAATAAACGTTTAGGCTCAAGTCTCTCAAGGTTGTAGCGTTAGTTTGAGTTCCTTCCTTCAAGCATGTTACAAAAACGGATTTTTCCTTTATGATTACATGTGAATTCATAAGTTATAACCACAACCAAGCATAAACCAAAGAGTAAATCAAACTTGCATCCATGTTTACAACTCTCTTTAACAGTCATGCAATTACAAACCGAATCCTCATCATTGTGTTGGAAGGTACCCTAAGACACAATCAAACACACAAAAACAACTCTTTTTGGGTTTTTTAGAACAATTTTTTCAAATTTTTATTGGATTTTCGGATTTTTGAATCAAAACACACTAAAACAGCTTAAAAACGCTTAAAAACACTTAAAAACAGCAAGGAACAACATTTAGAAGTTATGAGTGATAAACCCTACGAATTTGCATCAAAACACTTTGGTTACCCCCCCACACTTAAATCAAACATTGTCCTCAATGTTTCAAACATAGATTAACACAAAAACAACCAAATAACACAACTAGCAAACATAACACAAATGGCAAAGTATAAGCAATAAAGAGAAGGGTTAGGAACGCAAATCTGGGTTCGGAGTGAAAGTGCCTTCTTCGCTTGTTTCAACACATGGGTTGCCTCCCAAGAAGCGCTTGCTTTAACGTCTTCCAGCCGGACGGTACCTCCGTTTAAGCTTGATTAGGGCCTACGGCATGGAGGGGTACCTCCTCCACGACATGCTCCACAAACGTCTCATAATAGGGTTTCAATCGATGCCCATTCACTTTGAATTCTTGTTGCGTCCTTGAACTTTTAATTTGCACTGCACCATGAGGGAAAACATTAGTGACAATAAAAGGACCAACCCATTTGGAACGCAACTTACCCGGAAACAACCGAAGGCGAGAATTGAACAACAAGACTTTCTGCCCAATAGAGAACGTCTTGGCACGAATCATCTTGTCATGGAACGCCTTCGTCCTCTCCTTGTAAATCCGGGCATTCTCATAAGCTTCATTCCGGATTTCATCAAGCTCACACAATTGAAGCTTCCTATGTAAACCTGCGGCATCAAGGTCCATATTGAACGTTTTGATGGCCCAATGTGCACGATGCTCCAACTCGACGGGAAGATGGCATGGCTTCCCATAGATGAGCCGAAAGGGGGACATCCCAATGGGGGTTTTATAGGCAGTGCGATACGCCCACAATGCATCGTTTAAGCGCAAACTCCAATCCTTCCTTGTTGGCCCCACGGTCTTCTCAAGAATTTGCTTGATTTCCCTATTCGAAACCTCGGCTTGCCCACTTGTTTGTGGATGATAAGGTGTGGCCACCTTATGCGTGACATTGTACTTCTTGAGCAACGCCTCGATGGTTCGATTACAAAAATGGGAACCTCCATCACTAATTAGCACTCTTGGCATTCCAAACCTTGCAAAAATGTTAGTTTTCACAAAATCTGCAACCACTCGAGAATCATTAGTTTGGGTGGCTTTTGCTTCCACCCATTTCGACACATAATCTACAGCAAGCAAAATGTAAAGAAAACCATGTGACGAAGGAAATGGACCCATAAAATCAATACCCCAAACATCAAAGATTTCAACACTAAAAATTGGGGTTTGCGGCATTTGTTGTTTAGGACCAATATTGCCCGTTCTTTGGCATCTATCACAAGACATGCAAAATGTTCTAGCATCCCTAAAAATGGTAGGCCAATAGAAACCACATTCTAACACCTTAAGTGCTGTTCTTTGTGTGCCAAAGTGTCCCCCACAAGCATAAGTGTGACAAAACGTTAAAATAGCATGAAACTCAGAATCGTGCACACACCTACGTATAACTTGATCAGGGCAATATTTCCATAAATACGGGTCATCCCACACATAAAACCGTGCCTCTTTCTTCAATTTATCACATTGGTGTTTAAGTAATTCACTAGGAACATGTTTAGACACCAAATAATTCACCAAATCAGCATACCATGGTTCACTTACCTTGATGGACATCAATTGCTCATCTGGGAATGTCTCTATGATAGGCACGGCCTCCTCCTCATGCACCATGCGGCTCAAGTGGTCAGCCACCACGTTCTCACTTCCTTTCTTATCCCGGATTTCGATATCGAACTCTTGGAGAAGAAGCATCCACCGAATGAGTCGTGGTTTGGCCTCCTTCTTGGTGAACAAGTACTTCAACGCTGCATGGTCAGTATAAATAATTACTTTAGTACCAAGCAAATAAGAACGGAATTTATCTAAAGCAAATACAACAGCAAGAAGTTCTTTTTCAGTGGTAGAATAATTCAATTGTGCATCGTTTAAAGTCCGGGATGCATAATAGATAACATGCGGCCTCTTGTCCTTCCTTTGCCCCAAAACAGCTCCTAATGCATAATCGGATGCATCACACATAAGTTCAAAAGGAAGGCTCCAATCCGGTGGCATTATGATAGGGGCCGAAGTTAGCATTTCCTTGAGGTGTTTGAACGCCTTCTCACAATCCTCGTTAAAGTCAAACGCCACATCTTTTTGAAGGAGACGGCAAAGAGGATTTGAGATCTTGGAGAAGTCCTTGATAAACCGCCTATAAAATCCTGCATGACCAAGAAACGAACGAATCTCTCGAACCGAAGTAGGAGAGGGTAAGTAGCGTACAAGATCTATTTTCGATTTATCCACTTCTATTCCTCTTTCTGAAACAATATGCCCTAAAACTATGCCTTGTCTAACCATAAAATGACATTTTTCCCAATTAAGCACAAGGTTAGTTTCTACACATCGTTTCAAGATTATTGTGAGATTTTCCAAACAACCATCAAACGAATCACCAAATACACTGAAATCATCCATAAATACCTCAATTATCTTTTCCACAAAATCTGAAAAGATACTTACCATACACCTTTGAAATGTGGCCGGGGCATTGCATAACCCAAAAGGCATGCGACGATAGGCAAAGGTACCAAAGGGGCACGTGAAAGTTGTCTTTTCTTGGTCATCCGGAGCTATGACAATCTGATTATATCCAGAATAACCATCAAGGAAACAATAGAAAGAATGACCGGCTAACCTTTCAAGCATTTGATCGATGAACGGCAAAGGAAAGTGGTCCTTCCTGGTTGTTGCGTTGAGCTTCCTATAATCGATGCATACTCGCCAACCTGTTTGGACTCGGGTTGGCACAAGCTCACTCTCGGCATTCTTCACCACTGTCACTCCGGATTTCTTTGGAACACATTGCACCGGTGACACCCAACGGCTATCAGAGATCGGATAAATCACTCCACAATCAAGAAGTTTGATGATCTCTTTCTTCACAACTTCCATCATTGGAGGGTTGAGACGGCGCTGAGCCTCTCGAGTTGGTTTAGCCCCCTCCTCTAGAAGTATGCGATGCATGCACGTCGTAGGGCTAATTCCCCTAATGTCGGCCAAAGTCCACCCAATGGCCGTTTTGTGGTCTTGCAACACACGGATCAACTTCTCCTCCTCTAATGCCGCGAGTGAGGAGGAGACAATAACGGGCAACGTCTCATTGTCTCCCAAAAAGACGTACTTTAAATGATCGGGCAACGGTTTAAGTTCAAGTACGGGTGCCTGAATCACTGAGGGTAACAACTTATTAGTGGAAACGGGAATTGAATTTCTGTTAGAAGGCTTACCATAGTGTTGAGGTAGTGACTCAAGGGCAGCCACTATCTCGGCCTCCTCTTCACTTCTAGGCACAGCAAAACCAGATTTTTGCCCAATTCCTTGTGCAATTGTTGTTTCAAGTGTATCTCTCTCCAAGGAATCAAGGAAATCCTGCGCCAAATCATCAATTATGTCAATAGAAAAACAAGAATGATCATCCTTAGGAAATTTAATACTTCCAGAAAGATTGAAATCAATGACTTCCCCATCAAATTCCATCGTTAAAGTTCCTTTAAACACATCTATCTTGGTGCGGGCTGTTTTCATGAAAGGCCTCCCTAATAAAATCGGCAATGGGGTAGAATGGGGTGCATCCTCCATGTCAAGTACGTAGAAATCCGCTGGGAATATCAAATTACCAACCTGCACCAAAACATCCTCCAAAACACCCTTTGGATATGCGTTAGAACGATCGGCTAACTGAATAATCACACCATCATTTTTAAGCTCACCTAAGTTCATAGATGCATAAACAGAATATGGCATAACATTAATCGAAGCCCCTAAGTCTAACATGCATTGTTCAAACTTAGTATTCCCAATAACGCACGGAATTGTAAAACTACCCGGATCTTTGCATTTAGGGGGTAATTTCCTTTGCAACACAGCAGACACATTTTCACTTACCTGAACCACCTCTTTGTTCGAAATCCTTCTCCTTGTTGTACAAAGTTCTTTTAAAAACTTAGCATACCTCGGGACTTGCTTAATCGCATCAAGGAGCGGAATATTCACTTGAACTTTCCGAAAGGTCTCTAGAATGTCCTTCTCGGCTTCTTCCTTCTTTGATTGCCTAAACCTGCCAGGAAAGGGCACATTTAGTGGAATAGAACTAGAAAAAGTCGGATTGGGACTTACCTTGGTGGTTGGGGACGGTTTAAGAGGATTGGATGAACTCGGCAAGGTTGGATCATCCTTGGCCGTGGGCTTTGGTCCCTGTGCTTCTTGTTGCAGCAACTTATCCTCCTCGTCTTGACTTGATTTGGATGTATTTGAGTCTGTTCCAACCTGTCTACCACTTCTCAACGAGATTGCCTTGGCGGTTTCAAAACCACCCTTAGGATTCATCAGGGTTGAACTAGGCAATTTGCCTTGTTCTCTAATCTGCCCCATAAACTCGGCAATTTGGCCCATTTGCTTCTCCAAATTGTCCACTCGTTTGTCTTGGATTTGTCTCTCCTTGTTTTGAGTTTGTACTTCCTGCGTCAACGTAGTAAGTAACTTAACAACTTGATCATTATCTAAAGACATACCTGAGCTTGTTGGGCCGGATTGCACTTGGTTTGGATTTGGGACAAATGGCTTTGTATAAAAGCCCGGTGGTTGCTGCCTAAATCCTCCTTGTTGTTGGGGTTGTTGAGGATCCCGCCATTTGAAATTTGGATGGTCCCTCCACCCCGGATTGTAGGTATTAGAATATGGATCATGGCGTGGTTGATTTTGATTCCCAAAACCCACGGCATTGGCAGATTCCCAACCCCCATTCTCAATCAATTGAGGGCATTGATCGTTGGCATGTCCTTGCACAGAGCACACGCCACAAACACTAGGTCCATGTATCTTCATTCCCTCGGCCAACTGAGAAACAATAGAAGTGAGGTTAGCTAATTGGGATTGAATGTCGGATGAAGAACTTACCTCATTCACTTGTGGCCGTGGGGGGTCTCTTTGCCCAACACCTTCGTATTGTTGTGCATTATGAGCTCGGTTGGCTATTAGAACTTTTGCAGCCCCCGGAGTCTTGTCCACCAACGCACCTCCCGCCGATGCATCAAGCATTTGACGTTCCATAGGAAGGAGTCCTTCGTAGAAATATTGAATGAGCAGCTCCTCCTTCATTTGCTGCTGTGGACAAGAAGCAACAAGTGATTTAAAACGTTCATAATATGAAGGAAACGATTCACCTTGATTTTGTTGGATGCCACTAATCCGTTTCCGCAAGAGAATGACTCTTGAAGTTGGGAAAAACTTCTCCAAGAAAGCTCTTTTCATGCTATCCCAAGATGTAACCGTTCCGGGTGCTAACTCGTAAAGCCAATCCTTAGCCTTTTCCAAAAGTGAGAATGGAAAAGACTTCATCATCAGAATGTTCCCATCGACATTGATGGGGGTCATGCTCGAACAAACAACCTCGAACTCCTTAAGATGCTTGTTGGGATCTTCCATGGAAAGCCCATGGTATTTCGGAATATGGTGCAACAAGCTCGACTTCAACTCGAACTCAGCGGTCTTGCCTAGGGCAGCCGGGGGGTATTGAATGCATAATGGTGCGGCATTGGTCAACCCCGAGGCTGAGAGCTCCTTAATGGTCCGATTGTCCACTGCCATAACTTCTTCTTCCTCCTCAAACTCAGATTCGGCCTCTGAACTTGAACTAGGTTCACTAGGTTCGGGATGCCTCCTCTTTCTTCTCAAATCACGTTCAAAATCGTCGTTAAAGTCAAAGATGCGTGCATGTACAGTTTGAGAACTCCGCGTCATGCACTAGTACCTAAACCAAGAAAACAAAACAAAATAAGAAACTAGATAAATTAACTAAAAACACACGGCAGAAACACAAGGGATTAGCAAGTTTGCTAATCCCCGGCAACGGCGCCAAAATTTGATGTGAAAATTAGATTGACACTCAAATTAAACCCTATGGATGACAATTGTAGTATATGAGCAAATAGGGATCGTTCTAGACCGGGGATTAACTAGGGATGCTAATCAATGTGAAACTGACTCAAAAACGTAAAAACACAATATAAGACACTAAACTAG
Organism: Crataegus laevigata; assembly: GCA_963580275.1. Taxonomy (NCBI): domain Eukaryota; kingdom Viridiplantae; phylum Streptophyta; class Magnoliopsida; order Rosales; family Rosaceae; genus Crataegus; species Crataegus laevigata. The sequence continues at coordinate 10,547,336 of OY756944.1, read as the reverse complement.
ACTCAAAGAATGCAAAACTAGAGTTTAAAACACTAAAACAAAGCAAAAGACTCAAAACAGCCCAGAAACACTCAAAACTGCCTCAAAATCACTTTATGGGCAGTTTTGAGCACAAACACAATTTTTGACGAAAATTGGTTCTAACTTGACTCCAAACTCCTATAAACACAATCTAAATGTATTTCTAGCTAATCTAACACTTTAAAATAAATGGGGGATTGGTTTTGACGAATTTAGAATTAAAACAGAAACTTGAAAATAAAACAGATTCTAAAACAGATTTCTAATGAATTGAATGGATTGAGAAACTAGTTAGAGGGTTCCTTATCCACACATGAACATATGCATACACCTTGATTCCCAGTTACGATTTCAATGAACTTATGAATGACGATGCCCCAAATTAATTGTATTGAACTAATTAATTCTCAGATTTCCCTTAATTCATTGAATTGAATGGAATACGCATCGCAACCAAATTATTCCTCATCAAAGTCCCTAACTATGGAATACGCATGATAGAGACATTCAACAAGAATCATTACGCTCAATGGAAATCATAAACAACGACTAGGCATTCATAACTATGGAATACGCATGTTAATCCAACCTAGGGTTTACTAAACATAATCGTGACTAGCGATCTTCACTACTCATGAATATAAGTTAATAACGATTAGGTGAAATTTCCTTATATTCTAGCGTCAAGTTTAAGCATGCAAATTAAGTGTCGACCCTCAACCCACATACATAAACAAGTTCTTAATCAAAACAGAAAAGTAAACCACATCCAAAGTTCATGAATTCATAACTGGAGTAAATCAAATCATAACCAACATATGTCCATGGCTTCAAATTCGCCTCTAACTATAAAGAAATTAGTTCCACATGTTTAACATAATTGAAGAACAAATTAAATTAAACATGAAAACAGAAACAAGAAAAGAAAGAACTCCAAACACTCCAATGGTGGCAGATTGCATGCGCATGGTGTCTCCCTCCTTTGGACTGCACGGCAAGGCTCCTATCTCCTCTTCAAAGTAGCTGCACACGGTGTGGTGATGGTGGATGTGCACGGTGAAGGATGGTGGTGGTGTGGTGCTTGCGGCAAGGTGTGAAAGTTGGCTGGAATGGTGTATGAAGGAATGATGGAGGCTTAGAGGGTGCGGCAAGGGTTGTAGGAATGGTGTATGAGTGGTGGTGGCTATGGAGTTGCGGCAGAAATTGTTTTAGAGAGAATGGGTGATGATCCAGGTGCGGCACACTTAGGTTAAGAATATATAGACACCCTAAACCCTAGGTTAAATCAGATTAGGGTTTGGATTTCACTTAATTGATGGATTAGGCCCCCTAAGTCTAGCAGAAATTGTAAATCCAATAAGGAGAAGGGTTTATGGCCCAATTAACCCAAATTCACAAGGAATTGGGCTAATTCAATCTGAAATCCAAGGGGAATTAGGACCTAGGGTGCGGCAGGTTTGTAATTGAAAGCTAGGGTTTCTAGAAGGCCTTGCAAGGCAAGGAATTTGGGCCATCTAGAAGCTAGCGTGCGGCATGCCTTAGGGACTTAGGGATAGGGCTTCTAGAAGCCCAAATCTGGTAGGAATGAGCACAAACCCACGGCAAAGAGAAGAAAACTCTAGAACCTTCCAACTTGTGTCCTCCAATGATTAGGAATCCTTCTAGCACTAGGAAAACATGTTTTTCACCTTGCATGACTTGGAATTCTTCTCCTTCTTCATCTTGGAAACCTTTTCCTTCTTGGACTTGGAAATCTTCTTAGTAGCTGCAACTTGGTGCCATTTGGGGTTTAAGTTTCCTACTCCAAGTAGGAAACCTTGTTCAAGTAGGACTTTCAATATTCTAGGTTTCCCAATCCAACTAGGAAACCCATTTCAACTAGGATTCCCAATTTAGCTAGGATTCCATCTTTCTAAGTACTTTCCTACTTCAACTAGGAAACCTTGCCCAAGTAGGAAACATCATCTTCAAGTCTTCAATTTCGTCCATCCTCATGGCTCCAAGCATATGATCTTCATTCCAAGCTCTAATTTGCTCCAAAAGCTCCAAAATGCTTCCTTTTGCTTATTTTGCCCTTAAAACCTGAAAACACATAAAACTAGCTTAAAAGACTACTTTACTAAGGAAAAACACTATAAATGCACAAGAACAAGCTAAACTAAGGCGCATAAATATGCTCCTATCAAATTCCCCCACACTTAGCTTTTGCTAGTCCTCGAGCAAAACAAAACGAAACAAAGTAAACAAACGAAACAAAACGAGTAAAACACAATCTAAACCTTCCAACAATTGCCTCAGGGATTCCCAATGCACATGACATGTTAAAAATCATCATTCCCACAGATTTTAGCCATCTTTACACTTAAGCACATACTTAATCATAGTCACTACTCACTAGTTCACAAATAACCAATTAAAACGATGTTTTGAATGTAGTAACATGCCTTAGAGAATTTCCTCAATTCCTTACTAGATAAGCACTCAATCTTCACTCAGATTTTCTAACTACACACCCTACACTAGTTATATGTGAGCAGATTGATGTAAATATAAAAACGAATGCTCACATATATGTATAACAAGAAAAGCATTTTCTGGAGTAAATAACATGTTTAGATATGATCTCATGAATGGAATGCTACTACTTAGATGCGAGAACCGGTGACACCTATATGCTCATACCCAATTCAAACTCCACAAATTGAACTATTAAATTATTAAGCCTATTTCTATTTTTTTTTTACTTGTGTGACCCATTTATGTGTCGCATCAGTACATAACAGAATTTTTGATAGAATTGTGACGGAATAATTACATTGATTTGAAACACTTACTTGTGGGACTACATTGATCAATTTTAAATTTCAGAGATCATTTTGATGTCACGGGTCAATTTCAGAGACCATTTTGATGTTGCAGATCAATTTAAGGGACCATTGTTATGTCGTGGGTCAATTTCAAATACCATTTGTGAGAAAAATGACTTATAGGGCCAATTTATGTGCTATATCAGCACTTAACAAAATTGTGACAGAATGACCACATTAATTTGTGACACCTATTTTTAAGGACTACATTGATTGATTTTCAATTTCAATGACTATCTTGATAGTGAGGGTCAATTTCAGAGAACATTTGCAATAAATCTTTTATTTTTTGTCTGAAAAAAAAAGGAAGAGTAGTTTTATTTACAGCCCACAAATTTACGAAACTATCCACGTTCAAAAAATTCCTACAAAATTCTAATTTTACTCCTGATTTTTTGGAACCCTCCGAGCAAGTCCACCCCTAAGACTGGGTGCCAGCACCCAGCCCATTTATCCACTCAAGTGAACAGTAACAGACTCCAATGAACAATAATAGGCCAATGCATCTCCACCCCTAAAAAAATGCGTTGGCACCCAGCTTATTTATAATTTTTTTAATTTTTTGTAAAAGAATAAAAAAATAAAATAGTTTTAATTTCGGTTAGGATTTTTAACTAATCTCGTCACGCCATGTGTCATTATCCGAACGTACTATTTTGTGAATAGAATTCCGCTAAGATTTTCAACCAATCTCGACGCGCCACGTGTCACTTCCGATTTACAATAATTTAGCCAAGATTTCGATAAGATTTTCAACCAATCTCATCATAACACGTGTCATTATTCGAAACATACTATTTTGTGGATAGTTTTTCGATAAGATTTCCCACCAATCCCGATGCACCACGTGTCACTTCCGGATTACAATAATTTAGCCAAGATTTCGATAACATTTTCAACCAATCTCGTCATGACACGTGTCATTATCCGAACGTACTATTTTGTGGATAGATTTTCGATAAGATTTTCAACCAATCCCAATGTGCCACATGTCACTTCCGGATTACAATAATTTAGCCAAGATTTCGATAAGATTTTCAACCAATCACGTAGCGCCACGTGGCATTGTCCAAAACCTCATCCTTGCTTTTTTGTCCATATAAACCCTACATCTCTACATCCATCCTCACACCAAGCTCAATCCTTCTTTTTAGCTCAGAATCATTGTTCATCATTTTCAAATCTTAAGTTCTTATTACAATGTCTTCTTCAAGGAGAGTGTATAAACAGTTGCAGGAGCAACAGAAAAGGTTGTTGGCACAACAAGCAAAATTGGCCAATCTCAAGGAAGATGGAGGTGGAGATGAGGCTTTCTTCGTGGAGGAGGATGAGGATGATCACCATAGAAGGCAGAGGGCCTCACATTCCTGCCTTGTCATGGAAGCCGTGGGGCAGATAGCCAAACCCAGGCGTGCTGTAAACCTCGATAGAAAAAGGAAAACACGAGGTAAAGATCTCTTAGAAGATTATTTTATTCCCAACAGCGTATTCCCTGATCATGTTTTTAGACATCGTTTTAGAATGCAACGAAGTTTGTTCGACAAAATCATGAGTGTTGTTTGCAACCATGATCCATACTTTGTGCAAAAAGATGATGCTTTTCATGTTCTAGGTCTTCTTCCCGAGCAAAAAATTACGGCTCCCTTGCGAATGCTTGCATATGGAGCATCTGCATATCAAGTGGATGAGATCGCGAGGATGGGAAAAACAACTGTTCTGGAGTCCCTGATGCGTTTTTGCTCTGCAATTAAAGCCCTCTACACCAATGAGTACCTTCAGACACCCACGCCAAGGGACATGCGAAGGCTTCTGAGGATGGGTGAGATGTGAGGCTTCCCTAGCATGATTGGAAGCATCGACAGCATGTACTGGACTTGGAAAAACTGTCCAAGTGAGTGGCAAGAAGCTTATAGCGACAGAAAATGAGCCAAAAACATCATTTTGGAAGCGGTGGCTTCATTTGATACCTGGATTTGGCATGCTTTTTTTGGTGTTCCTAGAGCTCAGAATGACCTAAATGTCCTTGCCTAATCCCCAGTGTTCGACGAACTGCTGCAAGGAAAATCGTTGAGATGCACATATTGGGTTAATGGTACCCAATACAATGGATCATACTACCTTGCAGATGGCATTTACCCAAGGTGGGATACATTTGTCAAAACAGTGTCGCATCCACTTACTAATAAAAAAAAACACTTTGCAAAATGTCAAGAAGGGTGTAGAAAGGATGTCGAGCGTTGTTTAGGTATCTTGCAAGCTCGTTAAGCGATTGTTAAGGCTGCAGCTAGAATGTTTGATGTCGAAGATCCAGTGCGACACGAGCCGTTGGAACGAGATGGACGTTACAATGAATTGATCGTTCAGCGATACACTGCCTTGCGAGAGCCATACTGGCACATAACCTGCCAGAATGACTTGATTGAGCACCAGTGAGGATTGCAAGAAGGTGAAGATAATTAAAATGAGGCTTGTGGTTGAAGAATAAAGTGTTTTTTTTTAAGTTTATGTAATTCTATGTAGTGTGTTTTGTTTTTAAGTTTATTTGGTGAGTTTATGTAATCTTATTTGGTGAGTTTATGTAATCTTATTTCATGTGTTTAAATAAAGTACAAAAATAAATAAATAATTATGTAGACATTGAAATTGCATAATAAATTAAATAAAAATAAATAAAGTTCTAACAATAAATAAGAAATAACATAAGAAATTAAATAAAGTTCAAAAGAAAAAAAAAGAAATTAATTAAAATTCTAAAAAAAATAAGAAGTTAAATAAAGTACTACAAATAAATACGAAATTATACAAAGTTTCTGGAGCTAGGATATGTGGTGCTAGGATCTTGGTTGCTATGATTTGTGTAGCTAGAACCCCCTTGACTTGTTTCTGCATCTCTTGCACGCCTCCTTCGCATGACATCTCTTTTTTCTTAGCACCAAAAATATTTTGAATTTGGAGACAGTCCTACTAGAGACTTGCTTATAGTGTCACGATCTGCTTGAGCCATCCTTTCTTCTCTAAGCATTTCATTTTCTCGATGAAGTGCTTCTCTAACCAGCTTGTTCTCTCGATTAACTATTTCTCTTTGTCTCTCAACCACCGCATCACGGGCCTCAGTAGCTGCTAGTAGTGCTGCCATTGCAGCATTTTTTTCCTCATCTCTAGCCTTTTCCCGTGCTATGGTAAGTTCACCTTAGCGAGCAAGTTCCTCCATATATTTAGTGTGGTCATTTTTGGAAGAACTACCTTTTTTCTTTGATGCCTTTTTACCTTGAGGCCTGAGGGAATGACGAGTCGGTTAGGTCTCGGGCACTTGTTCAGGCGTTCCTTCTGTGTCTTCAAATGTGTCGGGTTCTTGTTCAGTCATGTCTGGTTTTGGCGAACTATGTAGACCCACGGTGTTCATGACAACCTCTAGACCGGTTGGCACAATTTTGTATCTAGGGCAATCTTTGACAATTTCCCAACATTCCCATTTGTTGAATGATTTGTAATGGTTCTTTGAATTGTAGAATGCTTGAGCTTGTAGTGTCTATAAAAATGTGGGATAAGATAGTGTTAAAAAATGCGGGTGTAATACAAATTAAATAAATTAAAATATTGATGCGGGTGGAATGCATATAAATTACATAAAAATGACAAAACAAATTAAATAAAAATTACATACAAATTACATAAGAAATTAAATAAATTAAAATATGGATGCGGGTGGAATGCATATAAATGACATAAAAAATGACATAACAAATTAAATAAAAATTACATAAGAAATTACATACAAATTACATAAGAAATTAAATAAATTAAAATATTGATGCGGGTGGAATGCATATAAATGACATAAAAATGACATAAAAAATTAAATAAAAATATTGTTACCTGATCCGCTAAACTAGTCCCACTATGCAGGTTACCGGAAGCATGAGAGATGGCGTTTTTCCAACAAGTAAAGGATGCGTTGAGTTTTTTCCAATGACCTTGAAGACCTTGACTAGTTTTGGAGTCTTTTCCATGTACATTACAAAACGCTTTCGTAATTTTACTCCACATTTCTCGCTTATCCATCTCATTACCCGTAAATGGGTCATGAGTAGTGCGAACCCAACATTCACACAATGTAAGATCTTCAATGAGCTTCCACGAAGACATTTTTTCTCTCTTAAAGTGTAGAAAATATTGAAATGTAGATAGTATAGAAAGTGTAGAAATATTGAAATATGGTGTAAGGTGGAAGATGAGGGTTAGGTATTTGTAGAAAATTATTATTATTTTTTTAAATTTTTCTGTATTTTAAAAAAAAAATTATGTACTTTTTTTATAATTTTAAATTAATTTTAATGTAGTTAATTAATCTGCACCGTTGGATTTGACAAAATATTCAAATCGAAGAGCCAAGATGTTGCCACGTGGCCAACGGTCATCAATCTTACCGTTAGGCCCTTTTTTTTCTTTTTTTTCTTTTTTGGGGAAAAAACGTGGACCGTTGATCTTTGATCAAACGGTCTAGTTTAAAAGTGAAATTTAAATTTTTGTTACCGTTAGAAATCCAACGGTCTAGAAAAACTAGCTATTGGAAATCCAACGGCTCTCAGAGAGCCACGTCGCAAAACGCAAGTGGGCTGACATTTGCGCAGGCCGGCTGTCGGCCACTAGTGCCCACACGCGCGTTTGTTGCATGTGCCAGCCAAATAGGTCGGCCTCTGGGTCTGTCTGAAATGGGTTGGTTTGTTGCCTGGCTTGGGTTGGGTGCTAGGCAACTCCACGGGCTGGAGCAGATTGACAGACCCTCAGTGGGTTTTTTTGACTTGGTGCTGGGCTATTCCACCTTCGGTGGACTTGCTCTAACAACGAAAGAAAGAGCGCTTAACACCCCAACTGAACAACAACCTCTGATTACCTCCGTTGTTGGAGTCGTCAATCCACTCTGGTCACCTCCTCTCTAGCCTCTCTTTCGTCTTCAATTTTTTACCAAGTTCCCAATTTCATACAAAAGCCAAAACTTTAAGCAAAACCGAAGCAACCAATTTAAAGTCTGTCAAATTTCAAGCAATAAACTTTTCTATCACCGAACATCAACAATCAAACGCCTCCAATCCACAACATTCTTCCAAATCAATTAACTAGTTTACATTCCAAAACCCAAGTCAGCGAACAGAGTTCAACACAATAAATGGATGGCATTAGTTAATTTGACATACCAACTGTAAATATTGAGATCATTTCAAGGATGGTGCTATGGTGGTTGGCCGCCGGCAAAGGGATTGGTTGGTGCCATTTTTTTTTTCCCAACCAATAAGGGTAAAAGAGGAAGTTCAATTGGAAAGAAAAAAAAAAAAGAATGCGGGAGTCTTCATAAAATTGTGGGGTGTTAATAAAACTACCCAAAAAAGAAATATTTGTTTTGGTATTTTCCAATTCCAATTCATCTGATCATTGAAAATCCAAAGATTCACAGCAAGCCACATCATCGAGCCAAGATGTTGCCACGTGGCCAACGGTCATAATATTACCGTTGGGCCCTTTTTTTTTCTTTTTTTTTCTTTTTTGGGGAAAAACGTGGACCGTTGATCTTTGATCAAACAGTCCAGTTTAAAAGTGAAATTTAAAGTTTTGTTACCGTTGGAAATCCAATGGTCTAGAAAAACTAGCTGTTGGAAATCCAACGGCTCTCAGAGAGCCACGTCGCAAAACGCAAGTGGGCTGACATTTACGCAGGCCGGCTGTCGGCCACTCGCGCCCACGCGCGCGTTTGTTGCACGCGCCTGCCAAATAGGTCGGCCTCTGGGTCTGTCTGAAATGGGCTGGCTTGTTGCCTGGCTTGGATTGGGTGCCAGGCAACTCCACGGGTTGGAGCAGATTGACAGACCCTTAGTGGGTTTTTTTGACTTGGTGCTGGGCTATTCCACCTTCGGTGGACTTGCTCTAACAACGAAAGAAAGAGCACTAAACAGCCTAACTGAACAACAACCTCTGATTACCTCCATCGTTGGAGTCGTCAATCCACTCTGGTCACCTCTTCTCTAGCCTCTCTTTCGTCTTCAATTTTTTACCAAGTTCCCAATTTCATACAAAAGCCAAAACTTTAAGCAAAACCGAAGCAACCAATTTAAAGTCTGTCAAATTTCAAGCAATAAACTTTTCTATCACCGAACATCAACAATCAAACGCCTCCAATCCACAACATTCTTCCAAATCAATTAACTAGTTTACATTCCAAAACCTAAGTCAGCAAACAGAGTTCAACACAATAAATGGATGGCATTAGTTAATTTGACATACCAACTGTAAATATTGAGATCATTTCAAGGATGGTGCTATGGTGGTTGGCCGCCGGCAAAGGGATTGGTTGGTGCCATTTTTTTTTCCCAACCAATAAGGGTAAAAGAGGAAGTTCAATTGGAAAGAAAAAAAAAAGAATGCATGAGTCTTCATAAAATTGTGGGGTGTTAATAAAACTACCCAAAAAAGAAATATTTGTTTTGGTATTTTCCAATTCCAATTCATCTGATCATTGAAAATCCAAAGATTCACAGTAAGCCACATCATGGAGCCAAGATGTTGCCACGTGGCCAACGGTCATAAATCTTACCGTTGGGCCCTTTTTTTTTCTTTTTTTCTTTTTTGGGGAAAAAACGTGGACTGTTGATCTTTAATCAAACGGTCCAGTTTAAAAGTGAAATTTAAATTTTTGTTACCGTTGGAAATCCAACGATCTAGAAAAACTAGCTGTTGGAAATCCAACGGCTCTCAGAGAGCCACGTCGCAAAACGCAAGTGGACTGACATTTGCGCAGGCCGGCTGTCGGCCACTCGCGCCCACGCGCGCGTTTGTTGCACGCGCTTGCCAAATAGGTCGGCCTCTGGGTCTGTCTGAAATGGGCTGGCTTGTTGCCTGGCTTGGGTTGGGTGCCAGGCAACTCCACAGGCTGGAGCAGATTGACAGACCCTCAGTGGGTTTTTTTGACTTAGTGCTGGGCTATTCCACCTTCGGTGGACTTGCTCTAACAACGAAAGAAAGAGCGCTTAACACCCCAACTGAACAACAACCTCTGATTACCTCCGTCGTTGGAGTCGTCAATCCACTCTGGTCACCTCCTCTCTAGCCTCTCTTTCGTCTTCAATTTTTTACCAAGTTCCCAATTTCATACAAAAGCCAAAACTTTAAGCAAAACCGAAGCAACCAATTTAAAGTCTGTCAAATTTCAAGCAATAAACTTTTCTATCACCGAAGATCAACAATCAAACGCCTCCAATCCACAACATTCTTCCAAATCAATTAACTAGTTCACATTCCAAAACCCAAGTCAGCAAACAGAGTTCAACACAATAAATTGATGGCATTAGTTAATTTGACATACCAACTGTAAATATTGAGATCATTTCAAGGATGGTGCTATGGTGGTTGGCCGCCGGCAAAGGGATTGGTTGGTGCCATTTTTTTTCCAACCAATAAGGGTAAAAGAGGAAGTTCAATTGGAAAAAAAAAAAAAAAAAAAAAGAATGCGGGAGTCTTCATAAAATTGTGGGGTGTTAATAAAACTACCCAAAAAAGAAATATTTGTTTTGGTATTTTCCAATTCCAATTCATCTGATCATTGAAAATCCAAAGATTCACAGCAAGCCACATCATGGAGACATTTGGCTCTGCTGTTTATCTAATGCAGCGAAGCCCACATGTGTAGAGCTTATACCACTTACCTTTTTTGCACATGTGTTAAATACACCTAATATAAAAAATTTAAAAAGATGGTTGGCATCAGCATGACATCATACTGACCTCAGCATGCCTACTGGCACAAGGCAAGAGTTTAGATGCTAGAGCATTTGAACGGGGCTTTGCTTGGCCCACCACTTGCCCTTGTATTTTTGGACCCCGGATGGATTCTAGGTTGGAGGGCAAGTTTTGGGCGTTACCTTTGCCTTGCACCAATTGCGAGCTGCTCTAATTAGCAAACCCACTAATTTTTTAGATAACAAAAAATTAATTGAAGTTCACTTTGTTACAATCTTATTAAGAGTGGGCTCAATTCGAGTTAGACCAGAGATGACATATGAAAGTAAAAGTATAATTATATTTGAATTGGTCAAGTTTAGTTTTTGTAATTAAACCAAGCCAATCCATTTCTTGTTGGGCCAGACTAGACATTATGAATTAGTATTGAATTGTAATGGAGTGCATTGAGGATGAATAATTCAATGCTTTGTTTGTGTTGCATAAGAATAACAGTTTTTCAGAATTATTGGGAAATTTTAAATTTGATTCTTATAAATTATAGTCAAACTCACTTAGTCGTAAATTAAGAGTTTAATAGAAGCAAATTCCACATATTAGTAAGTTTGATTTCTATAAATAGTCAATCGTATCTATTAAACTTATATTGCAGTAATGTTGTAGGAATCAAATTCATGCAATTCAATGGATCGAAATCCGAGCATAAAGCTCGGGACTTATGGTGTTTACGTCCTCCACCAAGATCCAAATTCGGCTAACCGGGACCTCATCAGAGTTGTTTACATTGACAAACAAAGATATATGTTAGTATTACACACCCCGTGATGGAAGTGATAGTTGTTGAAAAATTATATATTATAATATTAATTAGTATAATATGTAGCTAATATTTGAATGAAAAATGGTTGTAACCGTTGGTTGGATTCAACACTGCATGCATCTTTTCCAAATGGAAAGGGACCTTTATATATTAACTGTTAGTCAAAGGATGTATATTGTTAGTTTCCAAAAAAAAAAAAAAGGATGTATATTGTTTTTGGGTAAATTACATAGAAATTCCTCAAGTTTAAGGTCTATTACAATCTCATACAACATCTTTAAAACATTTCATTTTCATACCTCACGTACTATTTTATTTCAAAATAATACATCCGTTACATTTTCCATCTATTGGTCTGTTAAATACTGATGTGGCTACCATATTCGTGCTGATGTGGGTGCCATGTGGCAAAAAAATATTTTTTATATATTAAAAATATTATAATATTAACCCTATTAATAAAAATAAAACCTAGAAAACCCAGATCTCATCCCCCTAGCGTGGAAACCTCATCCCCTTCATCCTATCCACGACTCCCACCCATCCTCCGCATCCTCCTCCGCTTCCATCCTCCACCTCCTCCGCGCACCCATCTTCCCATCTCTCTCCCCTCCCCCCACCCGAGCCCAACCTGCAACCCAGAAAAAAACCCCATCTTTCATCTTCCCCGACCCGACCCTCATTCACTGCAACCCACCCGTTTCTTCTCCCTCCCATCTTCCCCAAACCCACCGTGCACCCATCCTCCACCTCTTTCTCTGCACCCACTACTGCAACCCAGAAAAGAAAAGAAAAAAAAAACCCATCTCCCTTTCCCTGCAACTCAAATCCGTCTTCCTCAATGGGAGTGGATAGGAGTGGAAGAGGGTGGGTTTATGGGTGAGGTGGGTCTTAGGCAAGGAGGTGAGCTTAACCCGGGGAAGGGGTAACAAGAGGTGGGTCACGTGGGGGATCGTGGGGGTGGGGTGGGGAAGGTGTCGGGGAGACGACGGGATGCTAGGTTGGGGGGGGTTGCTGGGTGTCTGCGTTTCTGGGTTTCTAGTTTTGGGGTTTGTGGGGATGGCTTTTGATCTTCGTTTTTTTAATATTTAATTCAGAATTTGGAAGATTCATATTTTCTTTTAAAAAATTAAATAAATAAAAAATTTGCCACATGGCACAAATGTGGCAACCACGTCAGCGTTTAACGAATCAATGGATGGAAAATGTAACGGATGTATTATTTGGAAATAAAATAGTACGTGAGGTATGAAAGTGAAATGTTTTAAAGATGTTGTATGTGGTTGTAATAGACTTCAAACCTGAGGGGTTTCTATGTAATTTACCCATTATTTTTTTAACAAACAATATTATCTACATTAAGTGGAGGGAATGAGCTTAACTTCACAATGAGCTAGCAATATTGTGGTTCAAATTCGTCTTTAGCGAGAATCAAACCTAAAACCTCTCACTTATAAGTGAAGAGAAATACCACTAGACCGTAGTACTAAATGACCTTACTTAATTATTTTTTTTAATAAACGATATTATTTACATTAAAAGGAGATGGGCTTAGCCATATAATATACTAGCAATAATGTGATTCAAATTCGCTTTTGGTGAGAATCGAACCTAAGACCTCTCTCACTTACAAGTGAAAAGGAATACCACTTAACCGTAATACTAAGTGGCTGCCAAAGAATGTATACTTAAAGATGAAAAATTACATCTCTTTAATAAGAAGTATGTGGGTTCTATATAAAACCATGAAACCATTATCATTAAGGAGTAGAAAATAGAATTAATTCTTACTATTAAGAAATAGAGTTTTCCCTCTTTATTTCTCTCATTCTTACTCTGTGTTTAAGACATTGCATTTATGTAAGCCACAGTCTCCAAGTTTTTTAGTCCTTCCTACTTTCTCTCTTAGTTGTTTATGTTAATCTTGTACACAATTGATGTGTTATTTATTATTATTATCATTGAAATCTTGTACTATTTTATATTTTCTAGTATTGCTCCAACAATAGTTTAAGTAGAAAGTAGTTAGCCCCACATCTAAGATTAGGTGAGCTCTCATCATCCTCTCCTTTCATGAATAGGAGAAAAAAAAATCTTACAACTGTTTTTACACAATTCCAAAATCTTTTAGTAAGCTTGCTCAATAGTAAATTTAACGTGTGTATTAAGTAGGTTTCTTGAAATGTTATGATTTGATATTTCAAAACTCAAAAAAGAGCTCAAGTAACTTAAACATAGAGGAATGTTGGAACTCTTCATTTTCTACGTTTTGTTTACCATTGACTTTCGTTCTCAGCGTCGAGCGAGTTGATAGACATAAAAGATATTTGGGCCTCTCCATGTTTGTTGGAAGAAACCATGGAGCGTGTTTTAGTCACATCAAATAGCAACTCTGGAAGAAGCTTCAGGGATCGAAGGGGAAAAACCTTAGTGTTATGTGAATATGGCAAATTGGGGGTGGTAGTTCTATGAAGGCATGGGGTGACTGTTGGCTTCCTTGTCCATCTATGTTCTAAATCTTTACCCCTAAACAGGAGGGAATAGTCTCTCACTGGTGTGGGACTTTATTACTTTGGATGCCAATTGGGATTTGAATCTTCTATGCTCCTTACTATCGACAAAGTAGGTTGATTTGATTCATACTATACCTCTAAGCAAACGTTGTGTGCAGATAAGCTGATTTGGCATTATGATAAGAAAGGGATTTTCACGGTTAAAAGTGCGTATCACATCACTTGCTTGTGGATTTTTCCCCCTTTTCTTACCTTATCATCTTCATCTTTGAGTGGTCATTTCATTAAGCTTTGGGGTAAGATTTGGTAAATCTTGTTCATAAGCGAATTCCATGGATCCTTTGTGCATTTTTTTTATGCTTTGGGTCTTCATCCTGCTTATTCGCAAAATTGTCCTATTAAGGACTGAGCGCTACACATGTCTAAGAGAATGAAATAATCAGATATTGGTTGCATTTCGATGCTTGTTTGGGCAATTTGGATTGACAAAAATCACAAATTATTATAGGGTTCTAAGCAGCACCCTATCCCCAACGTGATCATGCAACAGCCCACGGATTCGTGGCAGAATTTCATGAAGGTGACTGCCACCCCAACTCGAATCAGAAAAGAATGCTTTTGGAATAGTAAATTGTGTTTCTATTCATCTTTCAATGAGGAATTTATAGGATGTTACAATCATATCAATAAAGAAAGAAATAATTACATGAAATCATACTATGCTAAGAATCCCAAGATTACAGGAATATACACAAAAGTCAACATTCCCCCTCAAGTTGGTGCATATATGTCACACAGGCCCAACTTGTGTAAGAAACTTGAAAACTTTTGACTTGAAACAACCTTTGTGAGGATATCTGCCAATTGATCTTCTGTTCTTATAGTTGGTACCTTAATTATTTTCTCCTCCAATTTTTCTTTAATAAAGAATCGATCAACTTCAACATGCTTTGTTATGTCATGTTGTACCGAATTATGTGTAATGTCCCGGGCAGCTTTATTATCACAAAATAAATTTATGGGCTGATCATGCTTTATACCAAAATCACTTAACATAAGCTTAAGCCACAAAATTTCACAAATCTCCAAAGCCATACCTCTGTATTCAGCTTCTGCACTGGAACGAGCAACCACATTCTGTTTCTTACTTCTCCATGTAACCAAGTTACCTTCAACAAATGTAAAGTAACCTTATGTTGAGCGCCTATCGTCAACTGAACCTACCCAATCCTCATCAATATAACCTTCAACTCTAAAATGGCTATTCCTTTTAAACAAGATTTCTTTGCCCGGACTTCCCTTCAAATGTCGCAAAATCCTCATGATTGCATTCATATGTTGTTCTCCAAGGTCATGCATATATTGACGTACTACACTCAAAGCATAAGCAAGGTCTGGTCTTGTGTGTGCCAAGTACATTAAATGACCTACTAACCTTTGGTATCTCTATTTGTCAACTGGTACTTGATTAGGCTTAATAGAAAGCTTTAATCATTCCTCTAATGGTGTAGCTACTAGCTGACAAGCTGACATGCCAGTTTCGTGCAACAAATCAATAATATACTTCTTCTGTGAGAAGAAAATTCCAAAACTACTTCTCGATACCTTAATCCCTAAAAAATATTTTAGGGATCTAAGATCTTTCATCTCAAATTATGTAGACAAGTACCTTTGCAAGGCCACACGTTTTTCCGGATCATTCTATGTTACCACCATATCATCTACATACACAATAAGTGCAGTTAACTTTCCATTTCTTCTTTTCAAGAACAGAGTATGATCAGAGTTACTTTGCTTGTAACCAAATGCTCTCATAGATTTTGTGAATCTTCCAAACCATGCTCGAGGGGACTGCTTCAAACCATATAAGGATTTCTTTAACCTGCAAACCTTTCTTTTGTATTTATCTGGAGCATTACATCCTGGTGGAAGATCCATATAAATCTTTTCTGTCAAATCTCCATGCAAGAAGGAATTCTTCACATCGAACTACTGTAAGAGCCAATTAAGATTTGCAACCAAAGATAATAAAACACGGACCGTGTTGACTTTGGCCACATAAGCAAAAGGGTAACAGCTTGTCCTGAAAATTATGATTTTTCTAATTTTAATAAGTGAGTTTATGAAAATGCCCTTTGAGGCACATATGTCGATTGGTGTTGACCGCCTTGTAGTGACGTGTAAGATTCATTTTCTTGGCATATTGTTGTAGTACTCATCGCTACGGACACATGGGCACAAGCAGAATGTAATTTGGAGTTATAACGAAGAAGATATTAACGTTTAAAGTTAAGAGACAAAATTGTAAATATGTTAATTTCTAGAAAATTTTAGAAGATTTGGATGTGCCACTTTTGCCTTGCCCAATTAGGAAACGAAGAAGGCAGAAACGGGAGGAAAGGCAGACACACGGGATCACTGATCTCTCATCCCTCAACCCGCAGGTATCTCGACCCAGAGCAACTCCGGTGGCTTTCCACCCATTTTTCTGTTGAATTACCTCAAACTATCACCTAGAAACATCTCTATAATATTCCCTCTACCCATCCCACCTCAAATTTGGTAAGACTTGATCTCCGAAATAGAGAACAATCGAAGAGGGTGCCGCGGGGACCTTGCTCAAAATCCAACGATTGTGAAAGGTTTTCCCTCGATTTCCACCACCCCTAGACTCCCTTAGAACCCAGTAACAAAGCCCAGGTAGTGGTGGAGGCGGCGGAGTTGATTTGGAGGTTGAATCGAAACACACCCAAACTTAGGGTTCCGGCGGGTTTTGATGAAAGTTGTTCTACTCATTGAGATCTTCAATTTTGAAAATTTTGAGAATTTTTGGAGAAAGTTTAATTTTCTGGCGAGTCGGGGCGGCGCGTGGCCAAATGACCACCAATGTTATTTTTAGGTGCTATTAAATGCCTTGAATTCATATTTGAGAATGGATTGACATAGATTGATCGTTAGGACCTAGATTCGCTACAATACGTTAATAGGTCATTGTATAAATCGATGATCCGACCGTTGGATCGTCACCGAAATTTACCAATTTGTTATTCGTAATATTTGAATAATTTAGGAACTTACGGATTGGGAATCCGATGTACGGATCTTTCTGAATTGGATTTGTAAGTTTATAAAATAAAACGTCGACTGCCACTTGGTTTTGGCAATTGGCAGATATTCGACTGTTGGATCGTTCCGCAACTTTAGGATATTGTTTTAGAGGAATAATGTGGATAATTAGAAGTTACGGATTTGAAATCTGTGATACAGATCTTCCGAATCAAATTAAGTAGAGATGTGTTTTAAGTAAATTATGTATTTGATCGATACGGTTTCTGAGACGTGATTGATAATTGTTCTAGGCGCTGATCGTTCATGATGCCTCGATGTTTGTACTAGGGAGTTGTAGCGTGGACTCTAGGTAAGTAGATCTTCTTTCTTAATATATATTTGTATATGCAATTACTAATTCCATAAATGGTTTTAAATGGAATTAAGAAATTTATACTATGTTATATATACATTCATATGTTATGAAATACTATGAGAGGGTTGAGTTTAGATTATATCACAATATATATTTATATGCTATTACCTACAAGGAATTATTGTGAACTACGATTGGCTTGATCCCTGTTTAGGGTACGTAGGCAGTCTAACGAGATGTTAGATGCAGCCATGCAATAAGTGAGATTAAATAATCGAGGTAAAAGCTTTGTTTGGAAAATTGAGCAATGTGAAGGAATCTGATGAAAAATATGTGATTTTAATCTTATGATTGTTGGAAATGTGCCCTAAAACCAATCATGTGATGATACTTTACGGACATTTCACATGTTAAACTAATATAGTTTAATAGAAGGGCAAAGATTATTGTTTTAAGCCGTCTCATATAAATGTTATATGCTTGAACAATAAGTCCAAGGAATATGTGATTGGGAGAATGCGATCTAAGAAGTTAGATTCATGAGACCATTCTTTCGTAGACACATCCTAAACGTTCCTGATCATAGGATTGCCAATTGGGCGTTGACAGTCCGTCAAGATCAGTATATGCTATGTCTTCTCTCAGGGAGAGTGACTAGTCTCGAGTCATTGGTGTGAGTGACACCAAGACAAGCATGTAGGTGCTCAATAGAGAATGAGTTCACTGAACACGATCAACGAGGAGTTCTCATACTCATGTCACATGAGAACTCATGGTTAGGATAATGCAAATTAGTCCTTTGACCTGAGGCATCATAGATGTCTAATGGTTAGGTCCTTGATCTTTGATCGTGTCAAATGGCATTCCTTTGGAGTGTCCATGGCATGGTTGGGGTCAAGCTTGAAGGAAAAATTATGTCCTAGTGAAGAACATTAAAGAACATTTGAATACATATGCAAAATATTAACAAATTAAATTAGACATGCATTCAAAAACAATTCATAAAACCCATGACTTTCAAAGCCTAGTATATGGTGAACCATAACTCTTTAACAACATTAAAGAGAAGAGATAATTTAGAGATCATTACCCTTGAAGCTCATCCTTGATTACACAAGGGATTCACCCAAGTGGAGGGCCTTCAAGTCACCTCCTTGCTTCTTTGAGGATTTGTTCTCCAAAACACCAAAGGCTTGATGTCTCTAACTTTCCACACCAAGGATTAGTTGTGTAGATGAAATGGATGACTTAGGGAAGAAGAAATTGCTAGATATTTTCTTCCTAAGTGGCCGGCCTCTTTAGACAATTAGAGAGAAAGTGTTTCACCCAATTTCCTTTTAAGAGAACCCTAAATGAAATAAAGCTATAACTTTGAATTTATACTTCATTTCTTGTGAGTGGCAAACTTGTAATTAACACAAGTTTGTTACCCCTCACCACATATGGCCGGCCTTGCTTTGTCATTGGGCTAATTGCCCATTTTGTTTTAGTTGTCATACAACTTAAACATAATGGGCCTTGTGGACCAAAACACTTTTGGGCCCCGAAACCCAAAACCAACTTAGAAGCCCAATACGAAGGTTTCGTATAATTAATTAACTAATTAATTAACTTTGACCATTCTTCAATTAACCATTTAATTGCTTATCCATTTCATTTGGTTACTTCACTTTCATCCTTACTCGGTGTACGATCCATTAGGTTCCAGCTAGCGAGGCAGTGGGCGATGTTACTCTTAACGATCGATTGTGAATTGAAACCACATTTCAATTCTCCCTTAAGATTAGTGTTTGCTAATCATTAGGGCTTCCACAAACCATGAGTGACACCTAGCAGCATGTCATGGTTACCCAAGCTAAATAGAAGTGGTTGGAGAACCTATCCAGTTACAACTACAATGCAATACGGTCCTTCTCTAATACAATACTCTTAATCACATTGTTTAAGTGATAGTTTGTTTCATGTCTACTATCCAATGTGATACTTCTCTATATGATTCGCTTGAATAAGATTTGGAACAAACTTCCTTAGTCATATTCATATGCTTTGGCCAAAGACTCTCGAATCATATCTTAGAGTATTCTCCTTCCACCATGGAAGGTTAGAGATCCCTTGTTGTGCATTCATATGTCTACATGACTAGATAGCTTGGCCCCAACCATGCCGTGGACACTCCAAAGGAATGCCATTTGACACGATCAAAGATCAAGGACCTAACCATTAGACATCAATGATGCCTCAGGTCAAAGGACTACTTTGCATATTGTAACCATCGAGTTCTTACATGACATGTATGTTTGAACTCTGTTTTGATCGTAGTTCAGTGTACTCGATTACTCTTTCAAGCACCTATGTGTTTGTCTTAGTGTCCAACACTAAATGACTTGAGACTTGTCATATCCACGCTTGAGTCGACATAACACATACTAACCTTAGCGGATTGTCAATGCCCAATTGGCAACCCTATGGCTAGGAACGTTTTAGGAATGAGCATAAGAGAAAGGTCTCGTAAATCTAACTTACTTAGATCACTTATCTCTTAGATCAAATACATTCCTTGGATTCCCTTATTAATTAAACACAAGGTACAATAAACAGTGATTAACAATAAGCTTTGCCCTCTATTAAACATATAAAAGTTTAATACAATAAGTATTCCAAAAAGCTATTACATCAAATGAGTGGCTTTGTGGGCATACTTCCAACAAAGCTATCTAGTCATGTAGGCAAATGAATGCGCAACAAGGGATCTCTAACCTTCAAATCGTTTGAGGGAGAATACTCTATGATATGATTAAAATCTCTGATCAGAGTATGAATGAGATTTAGGAATGTGTTCCAAATCACATTCAAAGGAATCATATAAGCACGAGATTCACATTGGATAGTAGACATGAATAAACTATCAAGCCAAACAATGTGGTCAAGAGTATTGTATTAGAGAAGGACCGTATTGCATTTGTAATCCTAAACTGAATAGGTTCTCTACCTCTTCTGATTAGCTTGGGTAACCATGATATGCTGCTAGGTGTCACTCATGGTTTGTGGAAGCCCTAAACGTGTGTAAACACTAAAGGGAGAATTGAAAGAAGTTTCAATTCACAATCGATTTAAAAGAGTTTGAATCGCCCACTGCCTCGCTAAAAGGAACCTAATGGATCGTACACCGTGTAAGGTCAAGATTGAAGATTCAACGGAGATGAGTAAGAATAATTAAATGGTTTAATTATTTATGGCAAGGATTAATTAATATGTTAATTAATCAAACGAATAAGTTCGTTAAAGACCTCGGGATAGTTTTGGACCTTAAGGCCCAATGGGCTTCGAACGTCGAGTCCATTAACTTAAGTTGTATGACAACTTAATGAATAATGATTCACAAAGACCAAATTGCCCAATAAAATCCCTAAGGCCGGCCACATTAAGAGAGGGTAGCAAACTTGGACTAATTTACAAGTTTGCCACTCAAATGAATTAAAGTATAAATTTGACTTTATAGCCAAAATTCATTAGGGGTTATTTTTGGGGAAATTGGAGAAACACAAACTCTCCTTTCTCTCTAGAAATGGCCGGCCACCTTGAGGAGTACATCTAGCAATCCTACTTCTTCAAGGTCACTCATATCTTCTCCAATCTATCCTTGGTGTAGAATCTTAGAGGTTCTCAATTTTGGGAACTTAGAGAACCCATTCTCCCATCTAAATCCCTAGTTCTAAGATGCAAGGAATGAAGGCCCTCTCTTTGGGTGATTAGCCTTTGCTTATGCAAAGAGGAATCTACAAAGGTATAATTTCAACTCACTTTGTTTTGAGTTGTGTATTGATTAACCAAACTACTAGGCTTTGAACATTCATGGGTAATTTTTTGTTTTAAGTGCATGAAAGCATGATTCCGCCTTTAATTTGTTAATTGCATGCTAATGATGTTGCTTAAATGAACATGTTTCTCTAAAATAATCCTTCAATGATTTGGTGAGTTAATATTGGTTATAAATGCTTGTGTGAGGAAATGTGAATTGGTGGTTTTATGTTTTATAATTGCTAGACCATAATTGGTTTATATTTTAGTGTGTGATTAGTACAGCTTTGCACGGTGATGCGTAACAATACGGAGGCCAAGGTAAGATCAGGTGAGTATGTAATGTTGTTATGATCAACTAGTAATTAGTGACAAATAGAGATGAGGAAAATTCATTGTCCTGCACCCCAGTGTTAGTGCTCCCGCCCGTGGCCAGGGCCAGCCTTCACGTGATCGTTCACCTCCCGTACCTTACGTTTACCTTGGATTCCAAGGTAGGTGCCAGCCTGTCATACAGACCACTTTAGGTGGTTCCGACTCGTAGGTAACTTGTGATACTTCGCACAGCCTTCACATGATCGTAGCACTTAAGCGTATTTATTTACACCCAACCTATCGTACAGACCACTTTAGGTGGTTCCGACTCGTGTGCAGGGCCTGATTGATGTGATATGATTGATGAGATATGTGCTAGCACCTAATTGATATGATATGATTGATGAGATGTGGATGAGTCGCACAGGTCACTATAGGTGACTCCGACTCACGTACTAGCACCTGATTGATGTGATATGATTGATGAGATATGTGCTAGCACCTGATTGATATGATATGATTGATGAGATGTAGATGAGTCGTACAGGTCACTATAGGTGACTTCGACTCACGTACTAGCACCTGATTGATGTGATATGATTGATGAGATATGTGCTAGCACCTGATTGATATGATATGATTGATGAGATGTGGATGAGTCGTACAAGTCATTATAGGTGACTCTGACTCACGTACTAGCACCTGATTGATGTGATATGATTGATGTGATATGTGCTAGCACCTGATTGATATGTTATGATTGATGAGATGTGGATGAGTCGTACAGGTCACTATAGGTGACTCCGACTCACGTGCTAACACCTGATTGATGTGATATGATTGATGAGATATGTGCTAGCACCTGATTGATATGATATGATTGATGAGATATGGATAAGTTGTACAGGTCACTGTAGGTGACTCCGACTGACATTCATTTTATATTGATTTATTTCATCTTGCTTATATGATTGTTGCTGAGATACTCGTCATAGTATACTTTGGTTTTACCATTCTTTAGCATGATTGTTATACATATGTATTGGTATTCTCTAGAAATGATACGGATTTCAACGAGGGGTTGTTGTATTACTAAAAGGAAATATGTTTTCAAAGTTTTAATTTATCTACTCACATGTCTATTTGTACCCCTTCAGGTTTTAGTTGATGGGGTTCGTATCCACGAGGATTCTGGGCAAATCTCAAGATTAATGGCTACTTTTAAGGGTTTAATTCTTATCAACGAGGATTATGGGCAAATCTCAAGATTATTGGCTACTTTTAAGGGTATAATTCTTACCCGTTCCACTGTACTTTAATTATGCTCTACAGTCACGTGTGAGATGGGTTTGCTTCCGCTCACCAGCACAATTTGATGTTTAGGTATTTTTAGGCTTAAATTTATTCACATTTTCCACATCACTACACTTTATGGCTTCGTCACCTTTCAGGTGTCGGCCAGCACAGCTCGACTTCAGAGTCCTAGTGGACATTCCGGGTTGGGGTGTGTCAAAAAGTATCCGTATAATCGATTCCATACTTTTGAGCGTACCTTTTTGCTACTAGTCTTGCCTTGAAACGATCCATCGTCTCATCAGCTTTATACTTCACAGTATAAACCCATATACATCCCACAGGTTTCTTGTCAGCTGGCAAGTCTGTGGTCTCCCAAGTAGCATTTTTCTTTAAAGATTTAAATTCTTCATTCATTGCTGCTTACTAACGTGAATCAGCTAAAGCCTCTTGCACACTGCTAGGAATAGATATAGTAGATAATTAATGCACAAATGACTTGTTTGATTCTGATAGGTAACTGGTAGACAGATAATTGCTTAACGGGTATAACACATTAGGCTCAGGGTTGAATGTATTCACTGAATATCTAGTATTGCATTTAGGGTCAGCTTCATAAGTAAGTTTAGGAATACCTCGGGTGACATGGTTAGGAAGATGACGTGTTGATGGTGCATCCTGGATCGAAGATGATTGGTTATGGTCATTAGGGCTCAAAAGTAGTGAGACTAACTATAATGTAGCATGCGGCACTGGATTGTCCAGTGGTGAGGAAAGCAATGAGTTGTTTAGTGGTGTCGGCTCGTCTCTTGCAAGGCTTTCATCATCATTTTCATGTGAATGGTCACTACTTTCCTCCAAGACATTACCACTTAATTCCACATCATTCACATCACTATTTCCATGTGAATGATCACCACTTGTCTCCAAAACATTACCACTTAATTCCACATCATTCACAATATCTGTATCCGAAATTGTATAATAAAGAGTTTGAACTTCTATCAGATTATCCCCCTGAAGTGAAGACTCGGGATTGGCAAAGTACATTTCATGCTTATGAAATGCAACATCTATAGTAATAAACAACTTTTTTGTTGGAGGGTGATAACATCGATATCCTTTTTTACTATAGGCATATCTGACAAACACGCACCGTAAGGCCTGAGGTTCAAGCTTACTTCTCTGCTGTTTGTGGAGATGAACAAAAGCCACACAGCCAAACACGTGAGGTGGAAAATTGGGGATTGTAGAAGCATCAACATATGAAGAGAGAGCTTGAAGTAGTGTCTGAAAATCAACTGATCGAGATAGAACACGATTAATAAGATATGCAGCTGAAGTGAGAACTTCTCCTCAATAGGATAACAGGAAACGAGTATCAAGTAAGGAAACACGAACAACCTCCAGAAGTTGACGGTTCTTGCGTTCTGCAACTCCATTTTGATGTGAAGTATATGGACATGTAGTTTGATGAACAATACCATGATGATCAAGAAAGGCACGAAGTTCAGAGTTCACATACTTGCCACCATTATCACTCCTGAGAACCTGCATTTGTGACTTATACTGTACTTGCACCATTTTGTAAAATCATTGAAACAAAGAAGGAACTTCACTTTTGGACTTCATTAAACAAACCCAAGTTGTGCAATCATCAATAAAAGTAACGAACCAATGAGCACCACCAAATGTAGCAGTTTTAGAGGGCCCCCACACATCAGAATGAATTATCATAAATTGAACTGAACTTTTACTCAAACTGGACGAAAATGAAGTACGGTGACTTTCAGCCAACTCACAAACACCATATTTAAAGCTAGAAACATCGTTATGAACAAATAAGCTAGGAAACAACCTTCGTAGATAACCGAAAGAAGCATGTCCAAGTCGACGATTCCACAACCAAACATCCAAAGCTTTATTCTTCTCCCCCTAAGATCCTTCCACGGCAAGAGCTTGAGTCAACATTTAGGCATTATTTAATGTCAGTTTTAAGTAGTAGAGCTTTCCTTTCCTAATACCATAACCAATCGTCTTGCGAGTCCGAATGTCTTTAAAAACACAAAAGGAAGGCCAAAAATCACAAGACAATATAGGACGAACTCGATCATTTCTATTTTCTTATTTTTTATATTTTTTTTCCTTTCTATTTTCTGTGCGAACAAACAACAACAGTAAGATCGTTTCTATCTTCATTTTTTTTCTTCTGGTGATGACAATCTGGGGCAAAGTACAAGGCGAGGACGAACTCGATCCGAGTTTGGTGTTCTCGGGTCGAGCAGCAATGATGGTGTAGGGTAGTGGATACATGCGACAAGCAGGTCGGGTGCAAAGGAGGTTCTGATCAGGCGACCATCTGACCGTGTGTGTAGTGACGTCTATGGTACAACAGCTGTACGGTGGTCGTCTGTGCAACAGTGCAACAAGGATGTGATGAGCAACATGCATGCAATCTTGGGTCAGTTGAATTTGGGTGATGGTATGAATACAAATCAGTGGGTCAGGTTATGGGTTCTTGATCGCAGCGGCAACACAGATGGTGGTTCTCAATCGGGATTTACAACGGTAATTTCTGGGTTTTGGACCTCGGTTTATGGCGACGTGATGTAACAGCGGGTAGTGGTGGGTGATTGCAATGATCGGCTTGGTGAACTCGAATCAACAATGACGGTGTCACTCACTGGTCTGGGTGGATGCAGGAATGAACTTGGGTTAGCAACGATGACATCGCTCGTTGATCTGACGATGCGCTACACAATTGGCTGCACAACTGGTGGTTCTCGGTTCTACGTATAGCGCAATTTCTATATTAACCTAGAATCTGGTGCCAAGAAGAGAATGCCTTTGGAATAGTATATTGTGTTTCTATTCATCTCTCAATGAGGAATTTATAGGATGTTACAATCATATCAATAAGGAAATAAATAATTACAAGAAATCATACTATGCTAAGAATCCCAAGATTATAGGAATATACACAAAAGTCAGCATAACCAACGTGCAATCTGTTATCCCAAGGTGGTCGTGCCCTCCGTTTGGTAAACTTAAAGTAAATGTGGACGGGGCTTGGAATAAAGATCTAAGATTAAGTGGAGTTGGGATTGCTATCATGATTCAGATAGTAAATGTATTGTTATTGCCACATAAATCTTTGATAATGTTTTTTGCCCATCCAAATCGAGGCGTTGGTTGCTAGAGAATGGCTTGAATTGGTGATTGAAAGGGGTTTACATAGTATTATTCTAGAAGGTAATCACTTCATATCATTTCAGCGGTGAGGGATGCACCTTTGAACGTCTCTCCAATGGGACCTATTATTGTAGATGTAAAGTTCATATTGTCATTGGTCGCTAAAGCTACTGCTACCCACATCCACTGCCAAGCCAATTCTAGCTCGTTTTGGTTTCCATTCCGGAGGTGATTGTACTTGGGTAGATGAACTTGCTACTATTGTTTGTGATCTCATTAAGGAGGAAGCTTCCTTCACTTATATTGTCCAACATTTTTATGGCTCTTAATGAAAATATATCCCGCCTTTATTCAAGAAATCATTTGTTTTTGCTTCTCATACTTCTAGTAATCATCTTTCCTAAAAATGAACACCAAATAAATTAGTTTTAGAGTTTGATTAATAGTGTTATCATTTCAGCATTAAACAACATACATGTCCCTGTGTGTTTAGTAACTTTAGTTTATAATAACTAGATAATTTCTTGTCAAAACATTTAGTAACAATTAGGTAACTAAGTTATTTTTATTCATCATGGTTGATTTTTTTTGGGTAAATTACATAGAAACCCCTCAGGTTTGAGGTCTATTACAACCCCGTACAACATCTTTAAAAAATTTCACTTTCATACCTCACGTACTATTTTGTTTCAAAATAACACCTCCGTTAGATTTTCCATCTAATGGTCTGTTAAATGCTGACGTGGCTGCCACATTTGTGCTGATGTGGTTGCCACGTGGCAAAAAATAATTTTTTATACATTAATAATATTATAATATTAACCCTAATATAAAAAAAATAAACAAACCCAAACCCAGATCCTTTCATTCTCCCCCCAGCCTTTTGCAACTCCCATTTACAAAATCCCTTCCCCACCTGAAAACCCACACAACCCACCCCCTAACCCTGCGACCCATCTGCCTTCCGCCCCTCGCGACGACCCACCTGCCTTCCACCGCCCCCACCCCCTCGCGACGACCCACCTGCTTCCCGTCTCCCCCTGCGACGACCTACCTGTTTCCCATCCCCCCCCCCGGGGACGACCGACCTGCCTCCCCCCCTCATTACCAAAAACGATAGAGCACGGTAACTGGGTCAGTTTCACCACGGGCCAAAATGGAAGCCCTCCTCATTCTCTCTCTCTCTCTCTCTCTCTCTCTCTCTCTCTCTCTCTCTCTCTCTCTCTCTCTCTCTTTCTCTA
The DNA here is from genome assembly GCA_963580275.1 of Crataegus laevigata. Lineage (NCBI taxonomy): Eukaryota > Viridiplantae > Streptophyta > Magnoliopsida > Rosales > Rosaceae > Crataegus > Crataegus laevigata. The sequence goes on along the minus strand of OY756944.1, from coordinate 10,520,124 downwards.
TCTCTCTCTATCTCTCTCTTTTTCTACTTCCTTTCTCTATCAAATGCGTCTGTTAGAATTGGGTTTATGAATTGTATGTGAAGAGGAGAATGGGCTTAGGGAAGGTGGGGTGGGGGTTGCGGGGGAGGTGGGGTGGGGGTGGGATGGGGGGTGGAGAGGATGGATAGAAGGGTGGAAGAGATGGGTAAGGGGTGGGGGTGGGATGTGGGGTTTCTGGGAAGGATTTATGCATTTAAGTCTGTCGGGTTTTTTTTTTAATTAGGGTTAATATTATAATATTGTTAATGTATAAAAAAAAAAATTGCCACATGGCAACCACATCAATACAAATGTGGCAGCCACGTTAGCATTTAACAAACCATTGGATGGAAAATCTAATAGATGTGTTATTTTGAAATAAAATAGTACATGAGGTATGAAAGTGAAATGTTTTAAAGATGTTGTATGGATTGTAATAGAGCTCAAATATGAGGGGTTTCCATGTAATTGATGCGTTGTAAACAACACTCAAATTAAACCCTCTTGTTGACAATTGTAGTATAGATGTAAGTAGGGATCATTCTAGGCCGGGGATTAGGAGGGATTGCTAATCTACTCTAAACTGATTTAAAAACACTAAATAAGACTAAAAAACACAAAACTAGGCAAAAGACACTTAACTAAACTCTAATAACTCAAAACACACTAGAATGACTCAAAACAACTCAAAACAACCAAATTGACTCAAACTAGACAATAGGGACTGATTTGGACGAAAATAGACTCAAGGAACTAACTAAACACAAATTAGGACAGATTCTAACTAAATTGACACTACGTAATGATTGGGGGTTTGGTTTGCACGAAAATTGAAACTAAAACTAAACAAACTTGTAGAATTAAACAAAGACATAAAATTAAGGTGAATGGATGGGTGATGGACTAGCTAAAGGGTTCTTCTCCACACATGACACACTTGCATACAAACCAATTTTCAGTTGTTTTTTCATTAAACCATGAATCTCAACACCCCAGATTAACCATGAACAGCACTTTTTTAACCTTCAAGTTTTCCTTAAGTTATTGAATTGGACGGAAAATCGCATACAACAATTCAAAACATTCTTCAAAAGTCTCCTACGTGAATAGCACAATAGAGATACAATCAAAGATCATTAAGCTTTGTGAAAACTATAAGCATTGACGAGGCATTCGTAACTATGAACAGCATGATACTCTTGCCAAGAATTCACTTAACGCGATTGTGACTAGCAACCTCCACTACTTGTGAATATAAGTTCATAACGATTAGGTGAAACTCCCTTATATTCTAGCATCAAGTTCATGCATGCAAACTAAGTATGCATCCTTAATCGACATACAAGAATAAGTTATAAATCAAGCAGTTAAGCAAATTGAATTCACAACTCATGAAATCACAACTGAAGGTAATCAATTCATATTACATATATGTTCATGGCTTTAAATCAACCTCTAGCCAAAACGAATTTAGTTCCACATATTTGCAATTGAACAACTATAATTGAATTTAAACATGATAAACAAAAGTAGAAGACACCTAGAACGCTCCAGCAATCCAACGTCTTGAATGGTTAGCACAGCTCCAAGTCCTCCTCCTTTCTTGCAAACATGCGGCACCAAGGTGGGTGTGGTGTTTGTATGGTCTAGGGGAAGTGGCAGAGATTGGATAGGTTGAGAGAATATGGAATGGTAGTAGGGGATGGATAGGAAAAGAGGTGGATGGAAATGGATGGAGGAAGAAGGAAACTTGCGGTAGAAATTGTGTTGTTTATGGAATGTGTTGTAGATGTGAATTTGTGTCTTTGGCCTTGATGGAGAAGCCTATTTATAGGCTTTGAGAATGAATCACTACCATCCATTTTCTTGGTGAGAATGAATCACCACCATCCATTTTTGTTGGTGAGAATGAATCACCACCATCCATTTTTGTTGGTGAGAATGAATCACTACCATCCATTTTGTTGGTGAGAATGAATCACCACCATCCATTTTGTTGGTGAGAATGAATCACAACCATCCATTTTTTATGCTCCCCATGCATGTAATCCATTTCACCCCAAAATAGCTCCAAATTGCACCAAAATGCACTTCTTTGCTAACTTTGTTATTTAGAACCTACAAACACACGAAAATAGCTTAAAACATTCTAATAAGATGAAACTAATTAAGTAAATGCAAGGAAACAAACTAATAAAGTCACATAAATATGTTCCTATCAAACTCCCCCACACTTAACTTTTGCTAGTCCTCTAGCAAAACAAAGAAACAAAAAGAAACAAAACACAATCTAAACCTTCCAACATTACCTCAAGGATTTCCAATGCACATGTTAAAAATCATTACTTGCACAGATTTTGGTCATCAATATCCTTAAGCATACACTTAACCACAATCACCATTTACTAGTTCTCTTTTAATCGATTAAAACATCATTTTGAATGTAATAACATGCCTTAGAGAATTCCCTCAATTCCTTACTAGATATGCACTCATTTTTCACTTAGATTTTTAAACTACACTCCCTACACTAGGTATATATGAGAAGATTGATGTACACATGAAAACTAAAACTCACATATGTTTAACAAAGAAAGCACTTTTCTGGAGTTATCAGTGAATATATGAATATGATCTCATGAAAGGAATGCTACTACTTAGATGCAAGAACTAGTGACACCATATGCTCATACCAATCCCAAACTCCACATATTGAACACATAACACTCAAGATAGAAGTGTAAGGGTTGTAACGGGGCTAAAGGTGTTTGGTTAACAAAGAACGGATATGGAAAATAAAGGTTCTTAAAGACATAGTGAGCAAAGCAATGAAATCAACTTAGAATTCACTTTTGAATGCAAACTCAAATTTTGAACAAAAAGGGGAGAAGTCACACATTTTAGGCCATATTTGATGATTTGGACCCTTCCTTCAACAATCAATACCTTCAAACTCATTCTTTCTTCTTTTCTTTTCTGTTTTTCTTTTCATATGTTTTTCACTTTTTCTTTTTTTTTTCTTTTTTTTTTTTTTTTTTTGTAACCCAAAACGTACAAATGAGCTCAAAAACAACCATTCCCTCCCCCACACTTGTTTTCTTGCATAATGTAGATCAAAAGGAATTCATTTTATGTTATGCTTACTAGCCTTTAAGAACAAGGGTATGGAAAGTCCTAAACTAGGCTAGGTAAGGTTATTGTGGGTTAATAAAGAACATAGACTAAACAAGGCTCAAACGGTGTTTAATCTACAAAACAGATAATAATGGAGGGCACGGCTATTTGGCTACGGTGGAGACTACACCACTTCATCTTGATATGTGTTATGCATTACAATGTCATGCTTTGAATGAAACGGATACAAGTTCTAACATTTAGTTCTATCAAAATGCATTCTAAATAGCAACCAATCAAAGAATAATAAGATCATGCAACGACTTTAGAAAATAAGAACTCACAGATTATAACTCTCCAAAGAAAGTAAAGGCTCGAGTCTCACAAGGATGTAGCGTTATATGAGTTCCTTCCTTCAAGCATGTTATGAAAACTTATTTTGTCCACTTTGTAATCAAATGTGAGTTCATAAACAACAACTACAACTAAGCATAGGACAAGAGCATATCAAACTTCAATCCATGCTTGTAACTTTCTTTAACAGTTATGCAATTAAAAACCGAATCCTCATCATTGTGTTGGAAGGTACATAAGATACAAATACACCAAAATGACTCTAAAACAACTCTTTTTGGTATTTTTCAAAACTTTTTCAAATTTTTATGTCATTTTCGTATGATTACCTCAAAACACAATAAAACACACCAAAACAGCTTAAAAACACTTAGAAATAGTGAGGAACAACTTAGCTTCATGTGGTAGATGATCTTTGGTCATGCTTGTTGATTTTCCACAACTTTGATCTTGAACTGGATGGGACTTTCCACAACTTTCGAAGAAGTATCTTTCCACAGGTTGATTCTTGAACTGGGTTGGGGAGCTTTTTACTTGCAAGTGATCTTCAGCTTAGTTGAGGATGAATCAGCATGTTGTCTCCACATGCTTCAAGTAATCAAGTCTCCATGCAGGTGTTGTAACTTCTCGAGTTCTTGGATCAACTTAGACTCCTCCTGCATCTTCTATGAGATACTTTTGCTTTGGAAGAAGTATCTCTCCACAGGTTTATTTTTGAATTGGGCTGGAGGGGCTCGAAGATAAGTACTCGAGAGCAAGACTAGGTAAGCAATCAGGATCTCTCTTTCTCCTTGTTCTTCAGATGAAGGTGAGGAGAAAGCATGATATGAGATACTTTTGCTTTTAACCTTCATGATATGAAATACTTTTGCTCTTGATGACTTGTTTGCAGAGGTATTCCAGGGGATGAGGAACACTGAGTAACTCGAGAGGTTTCTTTGGGAATACATTCTCGGAGATGAAGAAGTGTTGAGTAAGTCTGTCTTTGCTATGGAGAGCGAAGGTAAACACTTATAGGAATTTCTTCACAACCGGTACTATTCTCTTACTCTTGTCGGCAGCCAGTAGATGATTGAACAATAAGGTTTACGTGCTTTCTGACAAAGTTATCTGTAATTCCCGCAAAGTTGAGGGTGCATGTAACAGGTGACGACAAGTATAGAAAAGTTGATCTTCTGAAATCCGGGGGGTTGGCTCGTGGTTTCTGAGTAGGCCCAGCTTTTGAGAGAGGAGCGTCTCTTTGATTTGCGAGTAGGCGCCTCTTTGATTTGCGAGCAGGCGCCTCTTTGATTTTTGAGTAGTGCCTCTTCGATTTCTTCTTTTTATAAAGGCACTAATTTTGTTCCACAGCACACTTGAATTACCTCCTGTAAAAACTCCCTTCTCTAAAATCTTAATCTATCCGATCTCTTCTGTCTCAACACCTTCGAAAAATGTCTTACCCCTCTGACCGTCGCCTTAACTTGAATGTCGGGGAAGATGATGACTTGTCTTCTCCAAACAACATTTGGCATCCGTCTTTCTTATCCCCTAATGGTCCTCTTACAGTTGGGGACTTTATGATGAAGAACGATACAACTGCTACGGTGGTTACTAGAAACCTTCTCACTCCAAGAGACAATAGGTTGTTTTCCAAGCGGTCCGACGAGCTCACTGTTCAGGACTCTCTGGCGCTTAGCGTCCAGTGTGCAAGCTCAGTCTCAAACATGGGCCAACGCCTTCTTGCACGATCTCGTCAGGTTGAGTCTTTGATGGCTGAGGTGGCTAGTCTTCGGCAAGAGGTCAGAGGACTCAGGCACGAGAATAAAGAGTTGCACATGCTCGCAACTAGTTACTCAACAAGTATGAAGAGGAAGCTTGACCAGCTGCAGGAGTTCGAAGTGCGGATTCAGAGTGATCATCAAAGGTTTGTGGCGTTACTGCAGAGGCATCTTCTGCCTTCGTTATCTGAAGTTGCACCAAGTGTTGAGGCTCCGGAGGATCAAACTCTGGCGCTTCGTCTTTCTGGAGCTCCGTCAACTGCTGAGGCACCACCCGACCAATGAATGCTATTAGTTTACACATTATTGTAAAATATTTTTGCTTTTATTTTTATTTTACTTGATTTTATTTTTTTTCAAAGCAATGTAAAATATGTAAATCAATGTAAAAGACTTTGTTTACCCTCCCCCACACTTAAACTAAACATTGCCCTCAATGTTTTAAACATAGGTTCACACTTAAGCAAACAAACAATTAGTGAACTAAGCAAGGCAAGATAAATGCAGTAAAGAGAAGGGTTTATGAGTGCAAATTTGATTTGTTGAACAATTCCAAAGTCTCCCTTCGTTGAATGCTTGGGTTGCCTCCCAAGAAGCGCTTGTTTTAACGTCTTGCAGCAGGACGAGACTTTCCATTAAACTCCCCTAGGTTCCACGGCATGGAATTTATCTTCGAATGGGAGGTGATACTTGAAATGATCCGACAATGGTTTAAATTCAAGAATGGGTGCCTGAATCATTAAAATCAGCATGTTAGTAGAAAACAGAATTAAAATTGGAGAAGATGGCTTATGATCGGATCATATTTATATACATTTTTACATCAAATTCACTCGTCTTTTCTTAGTTAGTTCGTTATATTTTGAGCTATTTACTTTGTTTTTGTGTTTTATAGAATTTATCTAGCTAAGAAAACAAAAATAGCACAAGTGAGATTTTATGTAACAAATTCGTCAAAACTGCCTGTGCAGATCAGCCCATTTTGGAAGCAATTTGCGAACGGCCCAAAATGAACTAGAGAATGAGCCTTATATGCTTGGAAAGCTACAGATGTCTATTGTCTGGAGCATTTTTCAGATTGTTAAGATCATTTTTCTAGAAGAAGTTATGAGCATTTTAGTAAGGGAAGGTCAAGAGAGCACATGGGTCAAAACTGCCTGTGCAGATCAGCCCATTTTGGAAGCAATTTTCGAGCGGCCCAAAATGAACTAGAGAATGAGCCTTATATGCTTGGAAAGCTACAAATGTCTATTTTCTGGAGCATTTTGCGGATTGTTAAGATCATGTTTCTAGAAGAAGTTATGGGCATTTTCGTAAGGGAAGGTCAAGAGAGCACATGGGGAAGGAATAGGCGGACAGCTGCAAGGATGACCCACGGCATGGATGAATGATTATGTTTTGCCAGTGTGCTAGCTTGTTTAAATCATGAAATACAAGTGTGCTAGCTGTTTTGCAAGTGTTCTGAGAAGACCAAGAGGAATCCAAGGCATGGACCAAGGAGGATGAATGCAAGTTGTTTCATCATGAAATTTCTGCAATGAAGCATGTGTGCTAGCTGTTTTTGATGATTAATTCTTGCTTTGTATTTGTTTATTAGAATCACTTGAGTGGCTCCTTACCTTTGTGCACCTATAAATAAAGCCTTCTTGCAAGGCTTAGACTCACCAATTCACACAACAATCCCATTTCACACACCCCAAACTATCCTAGCCACAACCCCCCTTCTTTCCTCCACAAAATCTGCCCATAAACCTATCCTAGCCATCATAAACACCACCATACATCCCCCGATCCACTCCTCCATACAACCAAACCTTCAAACCACATCCACTCCTTGTGCCATAGCAAAGGAAGGGAAGGAAAGTGATTGGACGTGCATACCACTCAACAAGGACCGTTGGAGCGTTTAGGTGTTTTCTTTCTTTCATTTTCAATGTATAAATCTATTTACCTTTGTTTTATGATTATGAGGAACTAAACCCCCCTTTTGCTAGGGGGGATTCAAAGCCATGATTACATTTGCATTATGAATTAATTACTTTTGGTTGTGATTTAATAATTTGTGATTTCAATTTGCTTAACTATTTGATTGATAACTTATTTATGTATGTTGATTAAGAGTGCACACTTAGTTTTCATGCATAAGTTTGATGCTAGAATATAAGGGAATTTCACCTAATCGTTATGAACTTATATTCAAGAGTAGTGAAGGTTGCTATCCACAATCGTGTTAAGTGAATTCTTGGCAAGAGTATCATGCTTTTCATAGTTACGAATGCCTCGTCAATACTTATAGTTCTCATGAATCTTAATGATCTTTGATTGTATCTATATTGTGCTTTTCACGTATGGAACTTTTGAAGAATGTTTTGAATTGTTATATGCGCTTTCCCATTCAATTCATTAAACTAAGGAGAACTTGAAGGTTAAAAAAGTGTTATCACGGTTAACCCGGAGTATTGAGTTTCATAAGTTATCGAAAGAACAACTAAAAATTGGTTTATATACAAGTGTATCATGTGTGGAGGAAACCCCTCTAGCTAATCCATCATCTGTTCAAACAACCATATTTTGTGCTTAAATCTATCTAGTTTTCAATTTGTTTATTTTCAAGTTATTCTCATCAAGATCAAATCCCCCTTTTTCAATTTTTGTCTTTTGACTTGAATTTACCTTATTTGATTTCTTTTGAGTTCTTTGAGTAATTTAGTTTAGAGTTGGTTAATTTTCATAGCTTGAATCTTTTAAATTCATTCGTGATTTTGTTTTAGTTTATTTATTAATTTTATTTTAAGTTATTCTAGTTTATTTGGAATCATTTGAATCTAGTTAAATGTTCTGATTTTAGATTTGTGTTTTTAAAAGTTTTATTTAGTGCTTCTAAATTCATTTTATATAGATTAGCAATCCCTCCTAATCCCCGGTTTAAGAACGATCCCTACATGCATATATACTACAATTGTCAACAAGAGGGTTTAATTTGTGTGTTAGTTTATTTTCGCATCAGCTTACTTGTTTTCTCCGACAAGAACTCAAGGACGAACACCACATCTTCAAAATTTTCAGGGACTTTGAACTTGGCCAGATTTACTATGATGGTTGTGGCTTGTCCTGTGTCATCAAACTCAACTTCTTTGGCATTGGTTGTCTCAACTACATCCTCTTTGATGCATTCAACATTCTCTAGCCACTTCTTTTTCTTGAATCATTCTTCTTGGTGTACAAGGTTTTGTGAACAATTCAGCAAAATCTGGAACTTGATTTGTTGCACCAAGAATTGGGGTATCCTTTTGCACCTTGTGAAAAGTTTCCACAATGTCTTTTTCACTCTCTTCATCATTAAGAATAAAAAACCTGCGAGGAAAAGAGACATTTGGTGGAATGGGGTCAGAAATAATTGAATTGGGAACCACCTCACTTAAGTTGAACGACATAAGGACTTGAGTGGCTTGCAGCAAGAGTTGTTCTAAGCTGCCCATATCGTCCTCATCCTCTTCTTCTTGTAGCAACAAGTCATCCACGTTCGGGCTATGTTTGGACGGTTCTAGGATAGCTTCATCCTCCATATCACTTCCCAAAGTGATGCCTTCATTGATTTCAACTTCTCCCTTTGAATTTGCAATGTTTGAGTTGGAGAGTTCACGTTGCTCTTGAATCTGCTCCATGAATTCCACAATCTGCCCAACTTGCTTCTCCAATTTGTCCACTCTTTTGACTCGGTCTTGCATCTTCTTGTTTTGATTTTCTACTCCCTGTGTCAAAGATGTGATTAATTGAATAATATTATCATTATCCACCGACGAACCTGAAATTGGTTGGGAAGATTGTGGTGGAGGTTGTGGTGGTGCACATGGCCAGTGATAGAACTCATTCGATGGCTGCAATTGTTCTTCTTTTTGTGAGCCATGCGCCAAAGAGATTAGTCCTTCAAGAATTTCATTATAACTCATGGGCATACTTGAATTCGATTGGAATTGTTGTGGGGGAGGTTGTGGTGGCTGGATAGGTCTTGAATAAAACTCCTCCTCTTGATGCCAGTATCCACCTTGTTGAACTTGTTGAGGTTTTCCCCACATATAATTTGAATAGCCTCTCCAATCTGAATTGTAAGCGTTGGAAAACATGTTGTTGCTTGGTTGATTATAGCCTTGATAACCCCAAGCATCTTTGTACGCAGTGAATTGATGACTTTGATGAAGTTGATATCCTTGCCCATAGGGCACAGCAAATGCAGGGACAATATGCATTGTGATCCTTTCGGCATTATGAGTCAATTGAGAAGTGAGATTCGCCAATTGAGATTGAATGGTCGCAAGTGCCATGTCTTGCTCTAGTTGTACCTAAAATCAAATATCAAAAGTAAAAGACATAAACACAAAAACAAACAAAAACAAAAACAGAGGGATTAGCAAATTTGCTAATCCTCGGCAACGACGCCAAAAATTTGATGCGTTGTAAACAACACTCAAATTAAACCCTCTTGTTGACAATTGTAGTATAGATTAAGTAGGGATCGTTCTAGGCCAGGGATTAGGAGGGATTGCTAATCTACTCTAAACTGATTTAAAACACTAAATAAGACTAAAAAACACAAAACTAGGCAAAAGACACTTAACTAAACTCTAATAACTCAAAACACACTAGAATGACTCAAAACAAAACAACCAAATTGACTCAAACTAGACAATAAGGACTAAATTGGACGAAAATAGACTCAAGGAACTAACTAAACACAAATTAGGACAGATTCTAACTAAATTGACACTACTTAATGATGGGGGGTTTGGTTTGCACAAAAATTGAAACTAAAACTAAACAAACTTGTAGAATTAAACAAAGACATAAAATTAAGGTGAATGGATGGGTGATGGACTAGCTAGAGGGTTCTTCTCCACACATGACACACTTGCATACAAACCAATTTTCAGTTGTTTTTTTCAATAAACCATGAATCTCAACACCTCAGATTAACCGTGAACAACACTTTTTTAACCTTCAAGTTTTCCTTAAGTTATTGAATTGGACGGAAAAGCGCATACAACAATTCAAAACATTCTTCAAAAGTCCCCTATGTGAATAGCACAATAGAGATACAATCAAAGATCATTAAGTTTTGTGAAAACTATAAGCATTGACGAGGCATTTGTAACTATGAACAACATGATACTCTTGCCAATAATTCACTTAACGCGATTGTGACTAGCAACCTCCACTACTTGTGAATATAAGTTCATAACGATTAGGTGAAACTCCCTTATATTCTAGCATCAAATTCATGCATGCAAACTAAGTATGCATCCTTAATCGACATACAAGAATAAGTTATAAATCAAGCAGTTAAGCAAATTGAATTAACAACTCATGAAATCACAACTGAAGGTAATCAATTCATATTACAAATATGTTCATGGCTTTGAATCAACCTCTAGCCAAAACGAATTTAGTTCCACATATTTGTAATTAAACAACTATAATTGAATTTAAACATGATAAACAAAAGTAGAAGACACCTAGAACGCTCCAGCAATCCAACGTCTTGAATGGTTAGCACAGCTTCAAGTCCTCCTCCTTTATTGCAAACATGCGGCACCAAGGTGGGTGTGATGTTTGGATGGTCTAGGGGATGTGGCAGAGATTGGATAGGTTAAGAGAGTATGGAAGGGTGGTAGGGGATGGATAGGAAAAGAGGTGGATGGAAATGGATGGAGGAAGAAGGAAACTTGCGGCAGAAATTGTGTTGTTTATGGAATGTGTTGTAGATGTGAATTTGTGTCTTTGGCCTTGATGGAGAAGCCTATTTATAGGCTTTGAGAATGAATCACTACCATCCATTTTCTTGGTGAGAATGAATCACCACCATCCATTTTTGTTGGTGAGAATGAATCACTACCATCCATTTTGTTGGTGAGAATGAATCACCACCATCCATTTTGTTGGTGAGAATGAATCACAACCATCCATTTTTTATGCTCCCCATGCATGCAATCCATTAAATTGCACCAAAATGCACTTCTTTGCTAACTTTGTTATTTAGAACCTACAAACACACGAAAATAGCTTAAAACATTCTAATAAGATGAAACTAATTAAGTAAATGCAAGGAAACAAACTAATAAAGTCACATAAATATGTTCCTATCAGTAATTTATCCATTTTTTTTCCATAAATTATCTTGAAAGTGACTTAAAGTAAGGAAATTTCTTATCCTATTTAAGAGAGTACTTTGCGAGAGCTTCCGGTACTGTTCACTTTAACGAAAAACCACATTTTTACACTAAAAAGTCAACACTGGTACTATTCACTTTACCCTTTATTTTGTTCTTATCGTTAAAACACAAAGTTTTCAAGCAATTTTCATTAGTTTTCCTAAAAAAAAATGGTATGTAGTTGCATTCCTCAACCTAAACAGTTCAAAACAAATTGTACAAATTAATCTAGTCCAACTTTAAGGTACCGTTTGGTATGCAGACGGAACGGAATGAGACGGGATGAGACGGGATGGGACGGGACAGGATGGGACGGAACAGAGAGGGAGCAAAGATGCCCTCAGATGGAAACGAGGAGGAAGCAGAAGGAAATGGAGAGGTTATAATTTTGTGTTCCACAGATGTGGAACAAGTCGTTCCAGGGGTGAGGCGGAACAAAAATTCACCCAAAACTCATCTCGTGGAACAACTCGTTCCACCCGTTTTAGGCGCACCAAACATGGGACGGAACGTCTCGTCCCGTTCCGTTCCGTCCCGTCCTATGTACCAAACGGTACCTAAAGGAACATGTCAACCAAGTACATGTTTATATATTTTGATCGGAAAGTTCAAATATGAAATAAACGATCATTTTAAATAATAGCTCGAGACAGAGTAAGTAAAAGAAAATACTTTCTTTATGAAGGCAATTTACCGTTTATGGTACATAATCAAGTCCAAACGATAGACATCTCTTGTATTATCATCATTCGTGATATGTAGGAATTGGATTTACTTGGGATGTTAGTATCCGAAGTTTAGTGATAAAAAAATTTGGTGTTTGATTTGTGCGGAAAATAAATTAGAGTCATTGGTTTGTGTAAGATATACCAGAATAATGAATTAATGAGAATTGTAAAATTTAATTTGTGTGGTTTAAATTTTTTGATTTTAAACTTTGAACACTAAAGTTCGGATTGGATCTATGGCGTGTTTACGTAAGGGGAATAGAAGGAAGGGAATGGGAATTGCATTACTTTCAAGGGATTCCGGTGTTTACCAACACTGGGGGAATGAAAGTGTGGGTGGGACCCTTCTAAAATGGGGAATCAGGTTCCTGATTTTCTCGGAATTGCACTACCGAACAATAGGTGGTATTCGGACTCCCTGAAAACGCATCCATCCGAAATCAACTTTTTCTGTCCAATATACCATTATCTCCTTCTTCCTTCAACCTGTCTCTGCTCTCTCTGTCAAGGGAAGATTTAGCAGGTTTCGTGGCTTGCGGGATTATGGTTTCATGACCAAAATCAGAAGGGAAGAATATGAGGATTTTGGAATTTCAATTTTGATCATTCGTCGCCAGCAGAGGAGACTCGACTGTGACTGGAAAGGGGAGACGGCCGTAGATGAAGAGAGAGGGATTTGTACGGGAGGGTGAGAGAGCAAGGGAGGTGACTGGTGGTGACTGGAAAGGTACCTTTTCGCCGCCGCACCCGATCGTCGCGCCGCTGAGGAGACTCGACTGTGAAATTTGTTGGAAGGGATTGCTGCAAAACAAAGCGATGAAGGATACAGAGCGAGTTGAGACAAGCTGCGACCGAGTGGCTAGGTTTTTATATCTATTTTTATTTTAATTAATTGATTTTTCGGAGGTTTATTGAATTATCAATCCTAATCCAAAAATATTGTCGCGTGACTATCGCTGGTTGTTATTATTATTTATTTTTTTTATTTTAAACTTTTAATTTTTGATTGTCGCTTTTTTTGGGTAATGGGGCATGACTGAAGGTCTCAATACAAAATAATTAAAAAAAAAAGAATAAACGTTTTACTAAAAAAAATATATACTTTCTACTATAAAAAAAATAGAAAAGTTTAACTAAAAATAATTAGCATATAAATTAGATTAGTTGCAATAGGGGTATTTTAGTAATCATGTTAATTTTCATTCCGATTCAAGTGAATTAGTAAACAGTTTATATAATTCGATGTCATTCCTACTCCGATTCCAGACAGTTTTAGTAAACAATTCTAACAGGAATTTGATTCTAATTCCACCTCATTATAATTCCTCCTCAATTCAATTCTCCTCAATCTGATTACGAATTAGTAAACGAGCCGCTAATTCTCAATAAGTAAACAATTGAGTTTGTGAGGGAGAGAGTAGTGGTTAGCTGCGCGTGATACTTGATTGGGAAAAGATGACACGAGTCAGCGGCTAAGTTTTAAGGCAGAAATGGAGCACGACTGCATGGACCACTCTCATCTCCTCCACTTGGCAATGACTCCTCAGCCCCCTACGCTGTCTCATTTATTAACTTCACATGCACACACCACCTCTCTCTCTCTCTCTCTCTCTCTCTCTCTGCCATTCTTTCTTTCATCTATAAGGGATAAAGACATAAAAGCAAAAAAATGATCCGATTTATTTAAAAGTTTATCTCTAATTAATGAATGTGTTACAATTTTATAGAGCATATCAGATTATTATTCGCCTAAAAGGACATCAAACATAGCCCTCATCTTAGCACCTTTTTTGGGCTAACTCATCAGTTATAACAATTTATTTAAATATAAAGCTAGTTTTGAAGAGATTAAATCTTTTGTACCCAAATTTGGTATGGCCTCTCAATGACCTCAATAAGTTATTGATACATATTAAATTCATAACAACAAAATTTAGAAAAATTTAGGTAATAATTATGTGTCAATCACTTATTAGGCTATAGAAAGGCCACACCAAATTTAAGTGCAGAAAATTTGATCTCAAATTTGAAAATATCTAAATATAGTTTAGTTGAACTAACCAATAAATTTAAAATATAAACTAAAAACTAATTAATTATTGAAAATATTATATTTAGCCTATTTAGTAAGATATAATATATGAGTATTATATGATATTGTTTATTTAAAAATAATTTTTTACAATACAAAACTACAATTAATCTTTGGGTTAGAGATAACCTAAGAGAAACCAGATCTAAGGCCCAATTAATGAGGGTAGCTGGGAGATGAGGAGGGAATTTAAGATAGCACTAAATGCGACCAACTTACAAAATACATGGTCATAAATAACTTTGATTGATTGAGTACTGGATCAATCACTTGATGTGTAGTTTTCTCACCTCCCAATTCCCAATTCCCAATTCCCCATGCCTCACGCCTGTCCATCTTCTCCTTATCTTGACCCGACACAGAGTGAGTTCACTCTCAATTTCGTGGGAATGCAAATGCATGTAATTAATAAGAACCCAACTATAAACAATTAAACATCAACGAGGAAGGATACTTCGGAAAAACAAAACCGAGGAAGGATACTCTACATGCCTTAGTATAAGTATCTATAGTTTGCATGCATGCATGAGCTTGTTTGAAAAACGAGGACTTACCATACGTTTATTACAGTGACGTTTCGTGTCAAAAAAAAAAAAACAATTATGTCACGAAACTTCTTGTTTCAAATGGTCAATCATCAAAGTTTCGTATTATGCTTTAACATGATCTTGTTTGTTATCCATTTTTAAGGCAGCAAGAAACTGTTCGGTTTTGAGTTTTTCTCATCAATTAACTAGATGCTAGTCATTCGAACAAGAATCTACATAGTGAAATGAAACTTTGATTATATCATAATTTATTGAATATTTGACAACAAAACATTTATCAAATTTAGACACTCATTTTAACTTCTTATACACTACTGTTTGCTATCAAACGAAAACAACGAACATGAATAAACAGGAGCACGTCAGAGGATAAAAATGATGTGCTTATCAAACATAATACATCAATAAAAACTTGCTAGTTCATGTGAATGAGATGCCATGACATATTCATAATGCAAAGTTGCAAACTCTCTAAATTCGAATCAATGTTTTCCTTGTTTTGGAAATACGTATGATATGCGAACGGATGAATTTATATATACCTAACCTAGCTAGGGTTCTAATTGCCTTGAATGATTCAAAAGACACACTAATTGTTTTGGAAATACGTATGACATACTCATTCGTTTACACTCGAAAACTCATCACATCAGGTGGACCAACAAAAATTAATGTATCAAGAAGAATTCTACAGAGTATGCGCAGTGTGAAAGTGAGTACTAATTAGTATAAGGTTTTCAGGCTTTCGGCTGCGGGATTTTTCAGGAATCATCCACCAGCTTCTTAATTACTCTATCTCCTTTCAAAATAATTATTATTGAGCAGTTCTACAAATCAACGGTTAGATTTTACATATAAGGAACTTATAAATTTTACAATAGTTAAATTTTGAATAAATTATACAAAACGACCTCAACTATTAGGTCAATCATAATTTTATACCCCATCTTTATAAAAATGTCAATGTCATACCTCATATACGAATGTATTACAATTTCAAACCTTCCGTCAGTTGTCTGTCAATTCTTCCGTTAACTGTTGACGTGGCTTGAGGCGAGACCCACTTTTCATTAAAAAATTAATTTAATATTAACAAATTAAAAAAAAACCCCAAAAAACCAAAAAAAAGAAAAAGAAAACCCACACCCAAATCTTTCCTATCGACTCATCTCCCCCCCCCCTCGGGAAAACCTTCCTTCACCACTCCATCGCTGCCTCTCTTCCTCCATCTTCACCACCCCACTACTACTTAATCTCTTATCCTGAACCATCGACGTGCCAACCTCAAGTGAACCAAGAAGATCTTTGATGGTGCTCGAAGCCACCTCCCGAATCACTGTTGTCTCTTTCTTCAACCCATACCCGAACTCCTCGAGATCGCAGCGATAGTTCTAGATGACAAACTTAGACTTTGTCGCAAATCAGACCTCTAAAGCTCCACGCCCCGGTGCCGTAATTTGAACGTGGACTGCGATTCAATTCCCAGTCTTGGTTCGGGTTGATGCCATCGTTTTGGGCGTCCATGTGCAATGGTGCAAACCAACTTGAAGATTTGGGTGTAGGGTCAAAGGAGAGAGGGTTGGGTGGGACGCAGTGGAGAGAAGGTAGGAGGGTGATGGAAAGTTTCCAGGGGGATGGGATTTGGGTGTGGGTTTTGTTTTTGTTTTTAATTTTTTTTAATATTTAATTAATTTTTTAAAATATTAAATCAAAATTTTAATAGAAAGTGGGTTTCTCCTCAAGCCACGTCAGCATTTAACAGAGAAATTGACAGACAACTGACGGAAGGTATGAAATTGTAAGAAATTCATAGATGAGGTATGACATTGACATTTTTTTAAACATGGGTTATGAAACTGTGATTGGTTCAATAGTTAAGGTAGTTTTGTGTAATTTACCCTTAAATTTTGTATAAAACTTATGTAGCGCTGAACCCATTTAGGCCAACTCAAGGAAAGGCTAGAAAAGTCCAAGGCCCAAGGGGTTTGGAAAAGGGCTATTGAGTGCTCAGGCTGACTGAGATGAAAGAAGGACTACCGACCGCGCGGAACACGTGGGCGCTCTGAAGCTCTATGGCACAAGTCTCCATGAACATAACCACTCAAGTGCTACTTAGACCATTCAACAACGTGCAGACAATAGTAGAGGACTAGGATAGAATATAAAGGCAATCGGGGCAATGCTTAGCAAGGCAATGCAGAGTAACTGCGGTCCGAAGGTTGGACCTTTGAGCCTTAAAAGGCATGCCATTTGACTGCTAGAATGTCACTTCGTTGACAAAGTGAGCAAGCTAAGAGACCTCCATTATAGGGGTTAGCGAATTGGAGAGAATAGAATGAATGTACTTGTCGAGTGCTATTTAGCCTTGAAATCAATATATTGAGAGCAACACAATGGATGTAGTCCAATTTCGAGGGATGAACCACTCACATTTTTAGTGCATTTAATACTAGCCAATCTTGTAAACCCATTTAGCATAATTTAATTAAGTTTGTAGCCTTACAATTTTGAGCGTTAACAGCTTATAAAACTAAATAACACGTAGCATTGTGATCTAATTGCTACGATGATATTGGATTTAGGGCTAGTTTGGTATTGTTATGCTTTGAAAAAAAACTGCTTTTGCTGTGTTGTGAGAATAAGCGGCTGTGAAATAAAGCAGCAGAGTGTTTGGTAAACTTTTTTGTAAAAGTGCTTTTGAAAAAAAAACAATATGATAGTGTTTGATAAACTTTTATGTAAAATAGCTGTAACTATGTGAAATGACAAAAAATGGTATAATACTAGATGTGCTATTAATTGAA